>CM062531.1:63529630-68453407 GCA_031439595.1 Pterocarpus santalinus | reverse complement strand
TTTGGTGCAACTTCGTGTTGGCTTTCCGTAAGTTCTGCAGCTATCAACATAATCTCATCACACACCTTGCATCAATGCCAACCAATGCCCATGTGCAATTGCGGATCCGTTAACAGTAACTTATCCCTTCCAACGCCATGTGTGTTCCTGATTGTATCAACATATCCTGTACTTGTATTTGGCACAAGCCAAAATTGATTCTTCTATCAAATTTCTCTATGTCAAACTTCACAACACTTCAAAAACTTGACATCACAACCATATGCTAAAATAGTGTATACAAACTATAAACCGTGCACTAGGTAGGTTCCGAAGAAAAAGAGATGGGTCACAATAGACACACTTAAGTACTAAGTCTTTCTTAGTCAGAACCTTTCCAAAATAGCACTCTTATAGTATCACACTTCTTTCCAGCAACCAAGGATAATTCTCAAACGACAAAGAATAATTCTTTTGTAATGTGAAAGATTAGACAATCCTACAACAACATAGCATACTAAGAATTATATCCCACTGAACCATAAGCTCTGATACCACTTGTTGAGAAAAATAGCATTTTCGCTTTTGAGAACTTTCCTAAAATAGAGAAATAAAATGTACCAAGAACACAATCACGACACAAGAATTAACGTGGAAAACTCCGAAATCAGAGAAAAATCATGGCCGTTGTCTAAAGACAATCAGAGAATAACACTATGTAAAAATTTTTACAACACATAGACTTTTCTGATAAATATCCCACGACCCCAGTACACCCACACTCTTCAAAGCGAATATCTGATCTATATCTCACAACATTCTAAGACAAAAGTACAAGAAAGAAGAAAGTCAAATACAAACTTAAAATGTTTTCGACTGGTGCAAATTGAAACAAAAGAGTTGGGTCCATATATATAGTCTTGGCTTCCCTCTTTCCTTGCAATCTTAGGCGATGTGGGACTTGTTCCAAGATGTTTTATTTTAATCAAATCCAACAAAATCGTGCATGATCATTTGCATAAAATGCATGCAAGTAATTGAGGTTGAAAGCTAACCAATGTTTGACCATATATCAAGAACATTCTAGAGTGCTTTTCTTGTTTCAATAGCATCCAAAACAATAAGGAATATATTAAGTAGACCAGCCAAAAGGTCCAAATCTGACATTGATTTTCTGATACCATGTAAATACATAAGCTCATAATTGCCAACTTCATTGCATAACAAAACAAAGCTGCGAATTCTCTATCATTCTCAGCTGGAGCAGAGTTCACTTGCTTAAGTTCTCGTAAATGAGTAGCAAGGTTAATAGGAGCATCGCAACTCAGCTTCACATCTGGACCCCTACTAACGACATTAAGGCGGAAGCTTCCATGGATGGCAACATTACCATACATTGTTTATGGCACTTCCTGAAGCCCATTCTTGCCAGTTGCCACCAGGTTTGTGTTGTCTTGCAAGTTTACTATCTCCGTGGCAGCTTTGCCAAGCACCAAACCAAATATTCACCAACTTCATCAAAGGAATAAAGGAATAAAGATGCAACATCATATCTGAATGTGGGTAAATTCAAAGAACAATCCACTCATTGTATGTTTTGGTGCACAATTACCAAATGTTCCAAGGACCCATTTGGAATGACAATGTGTAGCCATATGAGTCTGATTTGACAAATTAAAATTTGCAATTAGAAGAACATCCTTAGCAAATCTTAGTATGTGGCTTGACTTGAAGTCCCAATGCATAGTAATGGAATTAATCTTCTCATGCAAGTACAAAAACACGTCTACAACTCTCATAAAAATATTAACGTGTTCTACCCATTGCAGAACAGAAGCCAATTGTGCTCTATTAAGCAGTTTCTTGCCATGTAAAATATCATTGAGAGCACCATGGAATTCCATCTCACAAGCAAGAGCATGGGGGTGTCCAGCAACATAATAATCAAGCAATTGAACACAAGTTTCATGCCTCTGCCTTGATACTAGTATTCTCTCAATACTTCAAATAAAAACATCCAAATCGCAGCTTTTAGCAAGAATTTGCAATTTCAGCTTTGGTCAATGAGCAATCAAAGACAATAATAGTAAATAGCACAATAACTATGGCTTTCTTATCATCCCTATTTTTCTTTAACCATAAATTGATATTATTGGCTACAGAAAATTGACCCAAACTCACCTTTGCAATCCTAATGCAACATACCTCTACAAAACTTTTAATAATTATATTGACATGTCTTTCCCCCATTTGCTCAAACATTACACATGCACTACGCAAGTCCCACAAAAAATCATTGAAACAAAACTGTTGTATGTAAAAGTTACCTTCAACTGAAGCATTACACATGGGCACTGTCTGATTGATCAAGATTAGTGCACTCCCAGGATCAAAGGTCATAAGCAATTTTACTTTTACTCTTATGTTGCCATAAACTTTAAAGAATACAACCAACTCTCTATTCTGAAACTTAAGTCTCTCATCATCAACACAGGATACTAGAGTAGGGTTATCATTACTGAGGGATGGAATTATACTATTAAAAATGAGATTCTTCGCAATCTCAACACTGAGACCATGCATCCTCGATACGAGGATGCTCGACCCAACGAGCTTCCTCTTGGCATTGCGTCCATACAAAGCGACCTGACAAATGTACAAACATTCATCGATCTCTAGTGGGTTGGATTCCTCCAAAGCCATATCCGTTTCTCCTCCACCGACTCTGAGGTCGTTGTTATCGATGGATGGGGTTTTATGTTTTTGCTCCATTTCCTTTTGCTCGACAACTACAGAAGGTGACACAATTGAAAGGTCCATATCCTTGGCAATGTGGCTAAGTTTGGTATTGTTCAACCTATTTGTAGGGATCAAGGGCAACGAAGGTATGTGTGCAATTGGATCTGGAATTTCTTCCATGGTGTAGTCGTAAGCTATAATAGGGAGTTCCACAGTTGGATCTGCCATTGTTGATTTTTGAGGTTTCACAAAGCTTGAGTTATGGCCTGTTATCATTGGCTCTAAACCTGTGTTCTCCTTACTGTCTGAGATGTTAACATCAGTGTCGAACATTGCAACAACTTTTTCTGTCTCTGCCACTGAGTTCGATCCATTAGCTGAGGGTCGAACGGGGAACGTTGGAATATGCAGCCCATGTGATTTTGCAAAAGCAACAAGTAGTTGTTCCATACAATCAAAATTAGCATAATTGCTAGCAAGGCAGTCATCTCCCTCGGCCACGGTGGCTAATGAACACACCATTGTAACAGTATGGATATGAAAATGGAACAAATACACTATAGTCTCTGAGAAGGTAGTCTCAACTCAATGAAACAATAATTGGAGTTTCTCAATTGCAAATAGCAAATACAAAATTAAGGAAAATAGGAGATATGAAGTTGACTAGGGAAGTCTCCACAACAAGCTTCAACAACCTGAATCAATGAGTGAAAAGAATTTCAATCGGATAGGAAGGGAAAGAAGGAGAAATTAGGGAGAAAAGAGAAATATCAGAGGGAAAATTTGTTATTCTACCTCCACAAGAGTTTGCCCTTTGCTTTTAATCCACCATTCTCTTTGCAATTTGGGCTTCGCCCATTTTCCATGTTACATCGAGGTCGTGGTTTGGTGAGTATGGGGCTGCAGTGGTTTGTTTGACGGTTGGGTTGAAGGATGATGTTGGTGATTTATGGTGGTGGGAGTGACTAGTTTGATGAGGGTGCTTGGGGACTGTGATGGTGGTTATGCGAGCTGTTTGGTGGAGTTGATGGTGGGGGCTTATTTTCAGCTGGGTGTTTTACATGCAACCGGTGTAATAATGTGCCTCAGTGTGTGAAGAAAGAAAAAAGGGTACTATCAAGGACTACATTATCAACCCAAAGATCCAAGGATCACACAAACATCATAAAAAGCATATTCACAGCATAAGCAGATAGTGCAAAATTTGGTATCAAACATCACGCAAGCATCATGGAAAAATTGTTTTGTGCATAGGTAATAATGTAAGGCTCGACGAATATGCCTTTAGAACGCACAAGACACACCAGCTCTTTGCTCTAACACGATAAACCCAACCGCAGAAGACTCAAGCCTTTATTCTCGCCTTTGTAGTCGCTTCTTTCTTTCTTTCTTTCTTTCCTTCTTTCTTTTTTTCTGAGAATTTTTCGATATCATATACTGATGAGAGACTAATCCTTATTTATGCACTTTTGCTATTAATCACAAAATAATGTCATATGATTCTTGATTAATTTAATTGCCAGTGATCAGCAAAATTTGCCTCTAATTAACTTTTGATTGTGATTCAATTGGCTGTTAAAATTCAGCTCATGATTATGACAAAATCTTCATTTTTATCTCTTTATTCTTGATTGATCCCTTTATAATTTCTGATTTGATTTTTCTCCTTTTTTCTAATCTTTTCTTTATTTGGTCCAACAAGAGTCATGAGATTGGACTAACAATTGGGCCTCTTATTTTTTTTTTGTTAAAATTTGCTTTTGCTCTTTTTTTTAAAAAAATTTAAAGGATCAAGAGAACATATGATGTTCACATACATCTAAATAAAATTTCAGTTTATCATATTATCTTACATATATTTACAATAAAATTTCATACATTTTTGCTAAAGAGTTATAGAAGATAAAAAGTTAAGATAGAGTTTTTGAGAGAAATGGAAGACCAAAATAAATATAATTCATAGTAATTAAAATAATTAAAAATAAATATTAACAAAATAAATGAAAAATTAAAGAATAATTAAAATTTTAAAAATTAAGAAAATTTAAAATTAAGACAAATTACCATGTAGTATTGATAGTAGAAGAACTTACATACTAGGTTATGGATGATGATGATATATATATATGTGTGTGTGTGTGTGTGTGTGTGTGTGTGTGTATATGTATGTATGCATTTTTTCCAAATATATGTATTTTTTTTTCTTTCCTTATCGATTAGAAAACCCAAGTTAATTAAAAAAATAGAGAAAATTAATTTTATGGTCATCTCATAATTGTCTTGGCAGTCCTTAATTTTCTCCTCATATCAAACAACTAAAGTGCAAATACTTATTGAGTTAGAATCATTTTATAAAAATAATTTTTAATTTGATTATATATATTCTTACTTTTAATCTGTAAAAACTTAGTACTCTTTTTCGTATGAGTTTGGGTCTCTTATGACAACGTACACTTATTGGTCAAAAAGAATAAATTATCCTTTAAAAAAACTCGCAACGTGGAACGTCTATA
Source organism: Pterocarpus santalinus (assembly GCA_031439595.1). Classification (NCBI taxonomy): domain Eukaryota; kingdom Viridiplantae; phylum Streptophyta; class Magnoliopsida; order Fabales; family Fabaceae; genus Pterocarpus; species Pterocarpus santalinus. The sequence continues at coordinate 68,448,176 of CM062531.1, read as the reverse complement.
GCCGCCAAGTTGCATCATGGACCTATACAGGGGAGAAAAATGCTAGAGAGTCATAATTTATATTAAAATTTATTTGATAAAATAATGTAATTTAAATAGGTAAATAGATTATATCATTTTATTCCACCACACAATCAGTCTTATTTTTTGGAAAAAAATTTCTGACAATCTTCTCTGCATTGCTTTATTGAAAAACTGCATTAATATAAGGTTGGCCTTTTGCTATTTGAGCAACATCGTCACACAGTAAACTCCGCACTACTAAATATTCATCAGTAAATAATGAATTTCTGGCGGTTCCACAAATTGCCACAAAGGTGTTTTCTTTCTAGCAATTAAATTATGATATTCTAGCAGTTCTTTAATTTTAAAAATTTTATATTTAATATTCAATGTCCTGTGTACTACCCGTTTTATTCAAAACATTGCTCAATATCCCGTGAACTCCCCCAATACTCACTCTGGAGAACACAATTTTTGTTTCCTTCAAAACCCACTTGTCGCTGTCACTGTCGTTGCCATCGCTACCATCGCCGCCGCTGTTGTCACTATTGCCATCGTCGTTGTCGCGTTGACCTTCACTACCGTAAGTCTTCCCTTTCTTTTTCTTCTCTATCTTTCTCTCTCTCTCTCTCTCTCTCTCTCTCTCTCATGTGTTCCTTTGATTTTGAGAGAACTTTTACCTCTGATTTAGAGTTTAGCTTTGATCTGGGGTTCAATCTATGGCTTTTGGCTTCTTTGATTTCATGAAATCTCTCATATGTGTGTGCGTGTCTTCACACACTGTCTAAAATTATAGTTACAAGTTTCACAACTCAACATTGAGCAGTTCAAGACCGTTCATTCTTGCCACAAATCTGTTACCTCTTCCCCTTGCCATGGAACCACTTCATTATCCTCCAAGTTATGTACTAGAATCTTCGGATTTATTATTTTAGATGAGCAATTTTGTTTTTAATTGGTGTTTTATTGCTTGTGATTTTTAATTCCTCCATGATTGTAAAGCGTGAAATATTGTTATGGCTTGAAGACTAATTATTTTGTGTTGCTTGGTTTAGTGCACCCTCCCAGTTCATCCTCCTTCGAGAAATTGGTTATCAAGGTAGAATAATCCATTAATATCTTTCTCTAGATAATACAATTATTTCTCTTTGTTTATGTCATTATGTTCATGTTGGCTCAAATTTTTTACTTCAATCTTTGACACGGCAAGGTTTCAAGTACTTAGTGTGAATTCTTTTTGATTATGGATGTAATTATTGCGAATTCATTAGGCATGGTCCTCAGTTTGCAAGAGGGAGGAAGATACCTTCTCTTGAGAATGTTCAAATTTATAATCTGGTTACTTCTATACTCAATGTAAAGGGTGCGCCTAATAATGGCTCTGCCTCCTTTGCTGAGTCTATGCTTCTACCTCCTGCTCTTGAAGATAAGTAAGTGTTTGGTGGCTAAGGTGCTTTGATAGTGTATTCTCTAGGATAGATGCTCACTGCTTAGAAATATGTGAACACGATGAGAGCTTGCAAAAAGAATAGGTATCATATTCTTGGATTCTTCTGGTATTGAACTGTTTCATTGTTTAAATTGCTTCGATTTTTCATATATTGATGGGGCCTCCAGATATTTTAGAATTTCCCTTACACATCATTGCTATTACTATGTTTTATGTGCAGCTTAAAATTCAATGAATTATGCTTGCATAAGTCTCATGTTTTAACTTTCTATAATGGGGCAAACCTTTGATAGATTGTTTATTAACAAAAATCATATTGTTTGAATGATATGTTATCCAACTTGTCCTTAGATTAAATTTAATGTGTCATATAAAGAATTAGAACCCAATCTTATGTAACACTTTGTTGGGAGAAGATAGGAATTTTTCAACTAGCAGGGGCCAAAGTTATTACCAGAAATGTTTGGCATAGCCCAAATGTGATCCTGTACTTCCAAAGAACCACTTCATTAACTTTGTTGAGTTATTAAACCATCATGGAAATCATGACCTTGGATTTAGGCTTTATCATGAATGAAATATAATTCTAAGACACACAACACTATTTGCCAATATCAGTTTTACTGGCAAGAATCATCCAAATTGAAAAAGATAGATTCGGAAGATTCAGAATCTAAACAGTTTAGTTTCATCTTTGACATATGTTTTCAACATACTTTCTCTGTTGAATAAAATCATTGTTGAATTTTGCTTTTCAAGCAGATCCTTGGTGAAGCACTTAGCTCTCTAAGCCTTAAGGAGCTAAAGAACCTTAAGAGTAGATTGGAGAAAGGTTTAAGCAGAGTTAGATCTAGAAAGATACTATAAGCTCAACATCACAATTATTTAAGGCTTTTGGCACGTGGGCTTATAAGGTGCAATGTATACTAGATATGAAATCCTCAATCTGAAGAATTCTAAAACAAACCCAACGTCCATGAATATATATATAGAGGTACAAAAGTTAGTAAATGAATTGAACTAGATACAACTAGATTATTTTAATATGTATTATTATTTTATCTTTATGGTTTTGGCCTATATATTATGTTAATTTTTTATATTATTTTCTTCACTTGTTTAATGTCTTTATTTCTTGGACTGATGCACTAAATTTCTTCCAGCATGAAACGTTGTTTGCTGATGTCGAGTTCATGCAAAAGCGGGCACACATCATCTCCTTTGGCTTTGGTGTTAATTATTAATTTCTTTTTCACTTGTTCTCTTATATATATACACTAGCATATAGCTAGTGAGGCTTTCAAAATCAATTTTGAGCAAGTAGACGTTTATTTTTGTTGTTTGGATTAAGGATTACATGAGTTAAAAAGAACAAAACATAAAGATGAAGAGGTTTGAACATCACTGATTGTTTCATGTATTGTTCATATGGGCACTCAAACCTCAATCAACTCCAACCTCCAGCGTTTACATCCATCCTCAAATTGTAAATTTTAGGGTGAAACTGAATAGAAATCCAGCAATTAATCTTGAAAGAGAGGCTAGATCCACTGATTGAAAGTGGTTACTGTTATATTTATATCTATCAATTGAATTATGCAGGCCAAGATGGTAAAAAAGAGTGGGTCTCAACTTTGAAAGGGTCAAGGGAGTAGTAACTCTTTCTAGGCTTTTTAAGTTCTATTGAAAAATTTGTGAATTGAGTGACATATATAAACCCTTGTAGTCTCCTTGCCATGGTTCTAATCACTCCTACCTGGAAAAATCATAACACCAAATGTTCATTTCATATTTGTTTTTCTTCTTCCCCCTACTCTGTCTTATTAAGTTAAATTATCCCTGCTATTTTTAAAGGTTTATCCAAATGCGCCTATTATCAAATAATAAAATTACTTACATGGTTACATATAGTGCTGCTGTCTTCTCTGTGTTCTAAAATCAAATATTATTCATTGCTTCATACTTAGAATAATTCATGCCAATGCTCCATGCTTCATAATTCAAGGTGGAATTAGAATATGCTATGATCATGTATTTGTTGGTCCTCTGAAAGGGTAATAATTACTGTTGCTAGGAAATCCTCTGCAAGGCAGGATGTTTTCTAAGCTTGATTGATTGACTGTAACTTTGTTTGCAGGCACAAGATGAGGGAAGTAGAGAGCCAAGACACTACTCTTCTGCTAGCCATGATCCTAGGATCACTTAGCTTTATAGTTGATATTTGTTTTATATTTTGAATGAAGGATAATTTTAATATTGAATTTACCCTTAGTGAAACCTTTTGTGATATCTAAACAATTGCTGGAGATAATTGAACTTATTTTATGTTTCTGTTAGTTCTGTCTTAACTTCATTAAGGATGAAATGTGTAAATTTGAATATGCTAAATATGGTTTGTGACCTAAATTGCATAGATATAAAAATTAGTGTTCAAGTCCATCTTGATGGTATTTGTTTAGGAGCATTAAAATCTCATAGTTTTTGTTCTCAAAAAGGAAAAATTATGATCCATTTGTCATTTTTAATTAAATGTAAAATGATTGATGATTAATTGTTTTTAAAGAACATAAAAATGACACCAAAAGAAGAAAAAAACTAAAAAATTACTAGCGGTTTTAATTGCCCAAAATTATTATAGAAAATTTAGAATTACTGGCGGGTTAAACGGCCAAAAAAATAAAATTGGACTAAAACTTGAATAGCACTTATTGGCAGTTTTAACCTTTACAATTATATTTCTAGTGGTTTAAATTGTCAGAAAAACCCGCCACTAACAAATACACTTTGTAGCGGTTATACCAATAGTTAATGAAAATTGTCACTAATTACATCTTGTCACTTTATTCCTGGTGGGCTTCGGCTCCGCCAAAAAATCTAGCGATGAGGATTTAAACCTTCACTAAAAGTTTTAAATAGCTGCCACTAAAATATTTTTTTGTTGTAGCTTTAAATCATTTTATAAAAACAATTTTTAATTTGATTGTATATATTCTTGCTTTTAATCTATAAAAACTTAGTACTCTTTTTCATATGAGTGTGGGTCGCTCATGATAGCATGCACTTATTGGTCAAAAAGAATATATTATACTTCCAAAGAACTCGCAACATGGAACGTCTATACTCTATAGCAGCCAAGTTGCACCGCAGACCTAAACTGGGGAGAAAATTGTTAAGAGTCATAATTTATATTCAAATTTATTTGGTAAAATGATGTCACATATATGTTGATTCTTAAATAGCTAAATAGATCATATCATTTTATTCCACCTTACAATCAGTCTTATTTTTTGGAAAAAACTTTCTGACAATCTTCTCTGCATTGCTTTATTGAAAAACTGCATTATTATAGGGTTGGCCTTTTACTATTTGAGCAACAGCGTCAAACAATAAAATCCGAAAGCATCAAGAATATTTGACGCTTCATTTTTTGTAGGGGGGCATCAAATTCATTGACAAATGTGGTTAATATATCTCAATTACAAACTTAGAGTTAATTAGGTTTTTGTTTAAGCACATTTGTGATAACTCTTAACAAAATCCAAATGCCATTTAAGATTGATATGTTAGATGTACTTGTACATATCCTTATTTTAAGAGAACGCCAATAGATTTTGACGTGAACTGTTTCAGACCATTTTAAAAGTGTAATTAGTGAAACTAAAATCCATGACAGCTTATGTGCAGATATCATTACTCTTCTTATTAACACATGTTAACACATATGCTATGCGCGCCACCAAAAATCATTGCAAGGCTAATTTATGTCTAAGTCCAACATTACTAAAAACTTTGAAAAGGGAGAACAACACGACAATCAATAGAACTCGTAAGGGATAATAGTCGATAGCACGTGAATACAGCACGTGCACGTAGTTATTGTGTTATTGGAAGGTTGGCAGGATTAGTTATAGTTAGTTACTCACAGTCTCAGTCCATGTATGTATACCATGTAATTTCCGTGTATCAAATGCAATGTGAATCACTTCTTATTCTCGCCTCAACGCATTCTTCTCTTCTCTCTAATTCTTTCTCGCTCTCTCTCAAGCTTGGATTGATGCCTGTAGGCCTAGTTGTACATTAATTAAGTAACTGTCAACAAGCAACTACAAGAATAATTATTATTCCTTCTGTTTCAATATACCTATCAAGTTTATGATATTTTATGGTTTCATTCATTTTTAATATTAAGATAATATTAATTTTTTTAATCTAATTATAATGATTAAATAACTATTAATTGTATGTATTTACTTTTATTTATAGATAAAGATAATTTTATCCACTTATACAATTTATACTATTATCAAGATCAATTTATTATTTTTATTATTAATTATTATTATTATTATTTTTTGGCATCAATGGTATTTATACGTCTCTCTTTGCATGATGTTCGCTTTTGGTATTTATTTTTTATATACAAATAATGTTACTCTTATTATATTCCACCTATATTCAACACTTACATTATGTTGGTGCAAGAAAATACATGACAAGAAGACTATTATTATACCACTTATTTTTCAATGCTGTCGGCCACATTTCATTCAAACTATGGACCTTTTACTGGCATCGTCAGCATCTACAAATACAACGTGATAGGGGTCATTATCAGTTCTCAGGACCAAGCGCCTTCCATCCTCATCATCGTACCTCCCAACATCAAAAGAAGCACCGGGTGGGGCACTGCTCCTAGGACAGAACACAAGCTTGTATCCCACAATCAAATCTCCATATTTCCGAATATTAAACGTACCTACCACTGATCAACGTCTTGCCCGGATGGTCTTCAGCACCACCAATACCAACCCATTCTCTAGGGAAATCATCATCAACAACCACCACCCACTTGGAGGATTCGGCACATTCAGGCCTCTCTCTGAGTGCAATGTCCAGTGGCGTGCCCGTGAAGATGATACCAAGGCTTATCCCCGGTATCGTGAATTTCACAGACACATCATTGATGACCTCAGAATAATCCTGCAAGACAGTAACCGGGCACGTTGAGTTCCCATTTTTTTTTTTATGGTGTCATTTTTATTTGTTCTAAAACAATTGATGATCAATCATTTTGCGTTTAATTTTAAAATATTCTCAATATGATATAAAAGACATAATAATAAAATCTTTAGTAGAACTTCAATTACTTAAACATTAATCTATAGAACACTTTAGTAGAATTTCAAGTCTTTAATGACAATTTCAAGTACAAATCTTTAAGTATTTTATAACTATGTCATTAGCAAACAAGTCATTGATTAGATATCACTAAAGGTTTCACTAAAGGTAAGTTCAATTCTACAATTATCCTTCATTCAAAACATAAAACAAACATCAACTATAAAGCTAAATGGTCCTAGGATCATGGCTAACAGAAGAGTAGTGTCTTGGCTCTCCACTTCCTTTATCTTGTGCCTGCAGACAAAGTTACAAACCCTTAATTAAAAATAACTGAAACAAAAAGAGAGAGAGAGACCAATATTACCAACAAAATAACTCAGACGGATTTGCTTTTTAAGCCTTCAGTTACATCTGTTTGGTTAGTTTATATTATCTCTTGAAGGCTAGTTCAATACGTTGAACCATACTCCTCTTACCAGAGAAGCTATCAGATGAAAAGATTACAGTCGCATTTTTTATTTTTCTTTTCATATTATTACATAACATCTAGACAGAAACATGACATGAACACGAAGTAGCTGGTTAAAATTTTCATTATTGCAAGTGAATTAGGGATCACACATGTCTAATTTTAGTATTATTATGAATTATGGAACTTTTTTTATTTTTTGGCCAGGAATTAATGTATTTATGGAAAATATTGTCAAGGACTGATTTGAGAATTTAGTCTTATTTTTAACTTGTGCCTTTTAACCACACCCTTGAAATACTATTTTCTTTTCTTAAAAGTAATGTATGTTGTGATCAAAGCATGTCATCCTAAAGAATCTTAAAACTGTAGTATAAATCTGTCAATAATAATTTAGGTTAACTCCAAGCTCATAGGCTCGCAGAGCTCTTCTATATCTTTATTCAGGAAATCAAATCAGGAACGTCGAGCATCGTGATGCTTATAATAAGTTTAACTTTAACTTAAAGCATAATTATAACCTTTGATCAAATAGTAAATTATTTGATCCAACATAATGTCTATGTTCCTGCAGTGTCTACCTCTAATTTACTCTTGCAGGCGAGATGGATAGGCGAAACTAATGCACGAACTGAATGCATTTGAGTTAAATTACTCATAATTAAGTGGACACCAACACACCCAAGCCTGTACGTCTTGCTTTATGGTGAATCTTTGAGCCTGATACCTATCATTGTGTATCCAAAATGTATTTTTTTTTTTTTAAATTTTATGCTGCTTTTTGTGGGCAGGCTTATGCATGCAATGTTGAAGCATGTGCCAAACTTTCTCTATATCTTGGGTTAGCCTAACTCAAGCATCAAAGTAGTGAATTAGGTTGAGTTTTTTGCTTTCTATATCCATTTAAGCCAAGATTATAAATGACTCGAATAGAAAGTCATAAAGCAAACGAGTTTGATTCGAATAAAATCGAAGAAACTCAATCTAAACAATAATTAATTAGGTCATATCCGGTTTAGCCACATAGCCAATATTGGGGCCTATTCACCTCTCTCTTCAACTTTTGGGAAGTCCCATATATTTAAAAATATGGTTAAGATGCAGTTGAGTCATAGCTCGAGTGGTTGACACACTGGACTCAAGTTAGCTTGCACTCAAGATTTACGGAGTCGCGTGTTTGAGCCTTAGGGGTCAGAGACCCCATGCCACTCCCCCAAACGATCGAAAAAAAAAAAAGAATTTGTTAACGATTCGGACAAAAATAAAAAAGTATTGCCAACATAATTTTTATAAATATTTGGGCATTCATCCATTTTGAGCTAACTTTTGATATAGAATTAGATCTACAATCTTAAAATAATATTAGAGTCTATCTTGTGATTGATATTGGATTTCTCACAATTCTACAAACTTTACAATCTAGGTGTCTAATCTTGGGCATGAAGAGATGTTAAGTCCTATATTTCTTATGGATATAATACAACACACATACGAAGATATGATACAGCTATAATATATTATATAAAATCAATATGAAAAATGAATCTTAATTTTAAAGAGAAGAATAATAATTTCAGAGTTAGTATAAATTCTTCCAAATATAGTAAACTACATATTTTATTGATTGTTATAGAATTTATTTATATAAGCATAAAAATTCAGAAAAATGAAAATAAAACCTTGTAAAATACAATTAGAAGTATCTAAAACTATCCAACATGATATATATCGAACACAGTATCACAACTATTTTGAAGTATCAATGCTTGATAGGGCATCCCTCCACACTTGAGCTTAATTGCTTTTGGCCTAAAGCTAGGCTCACAACCTTAAGGACTTCTATTGCACCTACGTTGTTTTTGGAAATATTTTAAGAGCTAGCTAAGGAAGCAAAATAATAATAGTAACAATAGCCAAATTAGAAATTTCATTTGTATATAGTGACTTGAACACCCTATCGATATCTAATGGTTGCAATTTAAATAAGTGTTGATTTTAGTTGTATAAATACTTAACGTGATGATTAACTAATAATGAATATACACTATATGAAACCAATATGTTGATTTGATATTTATATAACTGAAATTTACACCTATTTAAAATGTGATCACTACATATATCTATTACTAAAAACAATGTTATATCGATTAAATACTGATATAATTGAAATCGACACTTATTTAAATTTATGACCATTGAATGTCAATTGGGGTGTTACTATTATGTTTAAATAATATAACTCTGTTTAAATATATGTAGCATTTTCTCTTTCATTAAGAGTACTGGTTAACAACGGTGAAGTTAATAATAAAAGAAAAATCAAAATTAATTATGATAGTACTTTCGTATCTTAGCAATCCTTAATTTTCTCCTCATATCAAACAACTAGACTGTAGATACTTTTTTAATTGCATTTTAAACATATAATTTTTAATATATATTCTTACATAATTCATAAAAATTTAGTAGTCTATCTCTAGTATGTGAGTTTGTGTTTCTCATGACAACGTACAATGACTGATAAAAAACAATAAATAAAGATATGTTTGGTTTCTACTTTCATTTCTTCTTTTTTATTTCTACATTTCCTGTTTTTAGAATTTGTGAATGAAGGATATTAGTCTCTGCTTTTTACTATTGAACCAATAAACTAAAATCTTTCTTTCTTTAATTAATAACTTGATTTAAATGGTTGAAATACCAAATTCAATGGAGAAATACTAACAAATGTTACAGACGACGATAAGAGTAATGGCAATTTTTAATAATGAAAAAGAAATTTACTCTTCATATAAAATATATGAAACAAAGACAAGTTAATGAAAAATTTAACCTTAAATTAAATATACAAAATTTATCATTAGTGTAATTAAAAATGTGTAATTGAAAATAAAAAAAATTTACGCATACGTAAAAAGTAAGAAACCTTTTGTGACTGAGTCACATTTACAAATTTTTTTAATAAAACAGTTAAACTCTTTAAATTTTTTTTATTATTATAGCGATACATTTATGTTATCGAACAGTAAAAAATTTACGTAGCAAAGGTCATATAAAATACTAGTTTATAAAAATAATTTCATAAAATATTTAAAATTTAAAATTTATTTAATAATGTATTGGTATATATCAATTAAAACCAGACATTTTTTCAATCAGACAAAGAAGCATAAGTGTGTTCTGTGCTCAAAATACTATTGCGATATTAATTTATACATATTATTATTATTATTATTATTATTATTATTTTTCACTAATTTTATGCACTTGTCATATGCATATGCGGCGGAGAATTTTAATTTGAGCAGGAGCAAAATTAAGAACTACGCGTATAGTATTTTGGGGGATTGCTTCCCTCCCCACTGCGGAAATTAATAAGTACCACATCTTTTTTGGGGATAAGAAGGCCACTTTCCTCTTTTAGTAATTAACTTATAATTATGGATAATATTATAATTTTATTTAATTCATATTAATTATCACTTTAATTTTTTTTCTCATCTAAATAAGACTTTTTCTTCGCAATTTTTCTCTTTCTTAAATAATATATAGGTGTTATTAAAAAAAATCAAGTAATATTATTATGTTGAATAATTATATTTAATATTAGTTCAATAGAATATTGTTTATGATGATTAATATATTTTAGTACTATTTTAATAAAACATTTTTTTATAAAATTCATAAACAATTAACATTATAATTTTTTTAATATATATGTATGAAGTGAACAAATTTAAGAAAACTAACTAATTCAAAAATTCAAACTTTTATTAATAAATTAGTTGAACTCTATATATATATATATCTATGGTCACAACTTTTGTGGTCATTTATTCACATGCAACAAAGTATCCCCTTTCTGTACCATCAAGTACACGTGGGTTCTGCATCATTATCCGCAAGTAAGAATGCGTTGTTCTTCATGAATATATTTGCATTTTTCATATCAATAGATAAACGACATCGTCCGTAACTATAATAAAAATCTTAAATTTATTCGTTATAAAAAATAACCTGCCGACATCACCATCTTTCTGTCGCTCCCTTCTCATACGTCACTTTTCTCCGCTTCGGCAATCCTCTCCACTCCCACTCCTCGACTCCTCCAAATCCTCATCCTCCCTCTCCCCTCCTCGATACTATATCCAATTCTTTAACATTCTGTTAAAATTATTCAGCTCCAATTAATTAAATGTAAGCGAAAAATAAATAGAAGAAGCTTAAGACAACTAATGAAAGTAGCAAACTTGGCATGACAAATGAGAGAAATTCTTAAGTAGATACTATCTATCACATATATGTTTAGACACTTTATTTATATTTTGACTCATATAAAAATAATTGTTTATATGTCTTAATCTTTATCAATATTATAAGCTTATTAATTATTTTCCATTTATTATATCTATTTATTAATAATTGCTAATATCAAAATATAATTTTTTAAATAATCAAAATTTAAGTTATTTTCTTGGCATTTTATTTTTTAAAAAATTATCATTATTAAAAAATTATAAATATTTAATATAATAATAATTTTTGTGTTAACAAGTATGTTTAGGAAAATATATTAAATTAATTAATAATATCCATATATTATATCTATTTTAAAAATATCATTTCTAAATTAATTTTTCTGCAATTTATTTTTTAATCATTTTTGCATTACGGTAAACTAGTTTAGAGTCACCATCAATTTTTCTAGCCTCAACATTAATAATGAATATATTAATATTATATCTTTTAATAAAATTGACCGAATTATAACAAAAATTAAATTAATAAATAATTTAAAATGCAAAAAATTAAATTTAAAAATAATATATTAAATATTAAAAATAAATATAAAAATTTTATATCTTCCCAACTTGATTGTTTATTTTTAATAATTTTATGAGTTCCCATTAACAGAACTTTATTTATTTTATTAACTAAATAAGTTATGAAATAACTTAGAGATATTTGAAAGAGAATTATTAATAAACTGCTTTGTGGATTAAACCCCATATGCTGTTTTTATTTTTAATATGGGATTTGAATTTATTATTTTTAGTATTATGAGATTTGGATAGTATTTATAGAAATATAATGGACAATAAAATCATAAATTCTGATTTTGGTTAAATTAAAATCAGAAATTTCAATTTCTATTTATTGAAATTTTTTATTATAAATCGAGAACTCCAATTTCTGTTTGTATTGAAACCAAAATTTTTTATTTTAATTATACTAAAATTAAAAATTTTGATTTCAATAAAAACAATAATCAGAATTTTTAATTTCATATAAAAATTATATCCACATAAAATTTCCTCAAATCCTGTAGTATTTATAAACCAAATCTCATATCTAAAACGAAAGGCCCAAGTACGCTTGATCTCCAAGAAGATAACAACAACATTATCAATAAATTAATAATAAAGTAATAAATTATTGGCGAATTCATGCTCCGCGAGGCGGAATAACGACAAACATTGATGAATATTTTATTCCTCCACGTGGAGCACGACCTTTGTTTTACACGTGTTATCGGTGCTTGTTGCTACTTTGTCTCGCCTGTGTTGTTCAATGCTTTTTCCGCGGCTTTTAATTACATTTCAATAAATCTTTATCCATTTCACGATCTCTATCGTTTTAAAATTTATTTATTTATCAAAAAATACTAAGTTATAAAAAAATAAATTGTTTTAATAGTAAAAAATAAATTAATTTCATAAAATTATCATTATATTAAAAATATAATCTTATTATGATTTTTCTAATTACTATATTAAAAACATAATTAATTTCATAATAAAATAAAAAAATTAACAAAGAATTATTAATAATCACTTGAACTTAAAATCTTTAATGAATGCTATTTCGAATCTATTAACTATCATTAACACAGGTTTCATATAATTTTTCAAGTCTCCATACTACTATTATGAAAACAAAGAAATATTTTTCTTAACAGCATAAACTAAATGTAATTATTATAACATTAAATAACTTTTTACGATTTTTAATTTACAAAATCTACCAGTAAATGGAAATTTCATATGCTATCACATCTATATAATTTTACATTAATTCGAAGTTGTTTAATATATTTTTTTATAGATGTCAAAATTAAAGCAATAAATATTTCCTAAACTTATATAGGTAAGAATTATTTGATGACATTTTTTATTGATGCTTAATTTTGTCAAGACTTAACATAAATAGTTAGTATGATAAATAATTATAATTTGATAATTAAATTGATAATAATTATATTTTATAATAAGCTATTGAAAGTATAAGTGTATAAAGTCCTAGAACGGTACTTTATTCGGTGTCGTGGCCAATCTGAAGGGTATTCTGCCCTTCCTTGCATGCCCAAGGTTGACTGGGTGAATTGGGCATGCGCATTGACTTGGAGCATCTTATTTAGTTGCCCTTGCCCCACTGACCAATCCCTCTTTCCAGTTTAAGACCCCGTGGTCCAATTTGCATATTGAATTAAGTTTTTATCAAATTCTAAAACTAATTAATTGAAGTTAGCACCTAACTTTTACAAACTTATTTTTTATCAAATTTTTTTTTCGATAAATAAAACAAGCTCCACCCACAAGAAGATGGGGAGCAAAAGGATCACTGTACAATGAGGCAAATACAACAAAAAAAGGATCCACTAGCAAAAGGCTAAAACAACTGAACCCAAAACCAACATCTAAAAAATGCCCACATCAAGAAGAAACACATTAAAAGCAAACACAACCCAAACCAGTGACTTAACTAGCCGCCAGCTCCAAAGGAAGCTCAATAGCAATAACCAGAAGATAGATAACAAAGACTGCAAAAAGAAAAGACAGACACAGACCAGCACCTTAGATAACAGAAGGGTACTCAAACAATTTCAGGGGACCAACTATGCAAGCTCAAAAAAGATGGTCAATGAGCAGTCAGCTGAGAAATCAAAATACTAACACCATCCTTTTGCACCAAAGACTAGGAGTCGCAACACCAATCATTTCAGCACCATGAATTTCTGCAAAATATGATGACTCTAGTAACAAGTTGCTGGAATTCGAAGGGGACACTCCACAGTTTTACAGTCTACCTGTAATGCTCCTATGTCATTTCCTTCTCCTCCATATTGACCTCCAAATATTCAAAGATGATGGATTGGAACATAATTCATCAGAGTATAGATGCTTCTTCTCAAGCCACACTGTTATCCAGTAGCCCCATGTCAGTTTAATCTTCCTCTTTTTTAACTCCCAGTTTATCTGCGCCTTTTCAAATATTACTTAATTCCTAATATTCCATATGCTCCATATGACTACAAAAAACAAGCAAAGCCATACCTTCTTTTCGATGCTGAAAACAGCAAAACCAAACCAAGATTCAAAGAAATTTGCTGGCTTCTCAAGGCTTGACCATGCAAATCCCCACCAATTCATAACATCTGCTCAAATACTCCAAGAAACATAATAGGTGAAGAAGACATGCACCACTGTCTCTACTTCCTAATTGCAAAATGGACAAATTGCTTCAATAGGTTGAAGAATACTGAGTTTGCAAAGTCTATCTTTGGTGTTAAGCCTTTCTTGCAAAGCAAACTAGACCAGAATCTCTGTGCGAAGAGGGGTAATGGCTGACCACACTTTACAAACCACTGAAGCTGCCGCATTGTTGTTTGTCAAAAAAGTGTGGATCTGAAAAAGAAAGGATTTAACAGAAAAACACCTTTGTTTTCAAACTTCCAAACATATGCATCGTCCTCTCTATTCGAAAAAGGATTTTGAGGATAAGTCCTGTTCCCATAACAGAAAAAATCTTCTTCAGGAAAAGTTCCATCTCCAAATTTGCCCATCCCACAAACCAATGTCACTAATAAAGCTTCTCTTTTGATTGGACATAGCATACAATCTTGAGAATTTATCCTCAAGTGGATTATTGCCCAACCAAGTGTTTTCCCAAAATCTGGTTGCATTACCATGACCAATTCTTCTCCAACAATCACTTGCAAACACCTCTAGAATCTCTTTTGGATATTAGAGAAACTCACTATTTGTCCCCAGATACCTCCCTTTTTCTTCTCAATATTTGCAATATCTATAATATCCCCATCCTTGTAATGATTTGACCACACCACTTTCTTCCATAGAGGATTGCTATTATCAAATAACTTCCACCACCATTTAAACAGTAACGCTGCATTCTTCAATATTAGATTGTCTACCCCCAAACCTCCTAATTCTTTCGATTTTTGTATAGTTTTCCATGCTACAAGGGGAATGCCCTTCTTATTCACATCACTAGACCAAAAAAAAATTTTGGATTTGGATGATTCTATTTGCTATAGTTTTTGGTATCTTGAATAGGCTAAGGTAGAACGTAGGTAAGTTAATTAAAACTACTTTAATAAGGGTTAGCCTCCCTGCTCTAGATAACACTTTTGTCTTCCATAATGTCAATCTCTTTTCAATCTTCTCCATGAGTAGTTTCCAAGTCGATACACGACTAGGATTAGCTCCTAGAGGAACACCTAGATAAATGAAAGGCAGCTTCAGTGACTTACATTTCAAAGATGAAGCTATATGATTTCCCCAATCCTCATCACATCCTCCTGTAAACAAGGCGGACTTAGCATTATTTTTTATCAAATTCTAATCCCTCACATCATTAGTTTATATTTTAATTTTTTTTTGTTCACAAACACGTATTTTTTCATTCCTTGTGCAAAAATACAAATTAATTGTATTTTACGATAAGAAAAAGAATAAATGAAATATAATTCTTTTACAAAAATAAAAAAGACAAATATCACAGGGGAAAAATAATAAAACATTAAGAGAATTTTTTTAATTCTGAAAAATATTAGCTGCAGACAAAATAGTAGATGTATGTGTCATGTTTTATAAAATACTAAATCGTTTTTGTTGTTATTGATTTTTGTGTACTATTTTTTTTTTCAAAAATCGATATTATGTTATATAGATAAATATTATGTTAATAAAAATCTGAAAAGAGTGATTCAATATTTAAACCTAAACAATTGTGTTAATTTAGTTAGTTGCATCTAAGGATAAAAATTGTTGGTTAAAACTAGTTTTTGGTCCATTCATATGTTTTAGATTTTGGTTTTAGTCCGTAACTTAAAAAATTTTAGTTCAGATCCTTATAGTAGTATTCTATTTAGGAATTAGTCATTGCCATTAGAAAATTAATATATAGTGTTAGTTTTTATTGATGTGCTAATAGAATTTGATATAGACATGATATGTTATTAATATAGTTCTAAAACACCTTTTTAAGCTCGAAACAATATTGTTTTAAACAAAATAATCTTATCCAAGTTTCACCATTTTCCATGTCAGTTCTATTAACTATGTCAATAAAAATTAATATTATCTAATAATTTTTTAATGGCAGTATAGAGACCTAAATAAAAAGTTTTTTAATATGTAGAGACCTAGCTAATTCAATTTTCTTTTAAAGTATAAAAATTAAAACCAAAATCTAGAATACATATACGGACCAAAAATTAGTTTTAACTTAAAACTAATTTTTGGTCCATACATATGTTCTAGATTTTGGTTTTAGTTTTGTAATACTAAAAAAATTTTGGTTTAGGTTTTTGTACATTAAAAAAATTTTGTTTTAGATCCTTATAATAGTATTGAGTTAGTTTCTATCATTAAAAAATTATTAAATAATGTTAGCTTTTATTGATATGGTTAATAAGAGCTCATATGAGACATGATGAAAATTAGTTGAGGCCATTTCGGCTTAAAAAATAGTCATTGGATATTGTTTCAGTCACTTTTTTATTTTTGAAAAAAGGTTATGTTGGGCATAAAAATGGTGTTTCAGAACTATATTAACAACATACCATATCTATGTCAGATCCTATTGACCACATTAGTAAAAACAAATACCGTCAAGTAATTTTCTAATAGTAAGGACTAACTATTTAATAGAGCACAACTATAAGGAATTAAATCAAAATTTTTAGTGCAAGAACTAAAACTAAAATCTAGGACACATGAAAGAACTAAAAACTAGTTTTAACCAATAATTTTTTATCGTTAAATGCAATTAACTTAACTAACACAATTATTTAAGTTTAAATATTGACTCACTCTTTTCGGATTTTTATTAACATAATATTTATCTATATAATATAATATCAAATTTTGACCCAAAAAGAAACACAAAAGTCAATAAAAAAATGATTTAGTATTTTATAAAACATGACACATACATCTACTATTTTGTCTGCAACTAATATTTTTTAGAATTTAAAAAAAATCTCTTAATGTTCTAGTATTCTTCCCCTGTGATTTTTTTTTATTTTCCGAAAAGAATTTATATTTCATTTATTCTTTTTGCTCTCGCAAAACACAGTTAATTTATACTATTGTACAAAGAATAAAAAAACGTGTTTTTAACCCCAAAAAAAAACATTTCATTCTTAAGTCAAAATATAAATTAACGATGTGAGGGATGAGAATTTGATTTAAAAAAAAAAAGTTTGTCAAAATTTTATTGGTAAAAATAAGTTTGTAAATGTTCGGTGATGATTTCAGCGAATTAGTTTTAGAATTTGATAAAAACTTAATTTAGTTTGCAGATTAAACCATCGGGTCTTAAGCTGGAATGAGGAATTGGTCCGTGGGCCAAACGGGAAGTAAATAAGATGCTCCAAGTCAACACCCATGTGGTGGTATGCAGCCTAATTCACCCAATCAACCTTCAACATGCAAGGACGGGTGGAATACCCTTCAGTTTGCAACGACGTCGATGAAATCGCCATAAATAATGGAATACCCTTCAGTTTGCAACGACGTCGATGAAATCGCCATAAATAAGTCCCTCCCCACATTGAACAACCTTTCTCCTTCCAAATACCTATAAATCATGAACCTTAGCTCGACCATTCTTTATCTCTACACACTAAAATGCTTCCACTTCAATCCAAAATTTTGCCACGCCTAGGCCCTTTATCTCATCAAGTACATACTAAATAAAATTTATTTGCGATTAAAAAAAAATGGGTTCTGATCAGGAACTACTGTAAATTTGGAAGTGTTTACAATGGCTCATGGATCACTATAAATTACATTGTATTAAACTTTTACAACCATCGGATATTAATTAAAATAATACAAACGATTTAGATTTACTAAAATAAATCTTACCCACCATAAGAAACTTTTGCTCCCGATCCACCATAGTTATCCCACCTCCCCCAACCTCAATACTTAATACCACTGCCTCTTCCCTCATCACGCGCCCCACCACCTCTTCCATCCGTTACTTGCTGCAGCTGCCGCATGCACAGCTAACATCTGCCACAAGTCCCTCCCCACTACTAATTCCTAGTTTCAACCCCCTGCCTCCACAAGCAACAGTTTCGACGATGTGAATGGAGGGACTTGGTGGAAGAATGCTTGGTTGTTGGGTGGAAGTAGTGGCTGTTAGGCAAATAATGATGGTGGCTGCTGGATTGAAATGGTAGTGCTTATCAAAAAAAGGTACTGGAAATTTTGGAAAAGACACCTTCAAAACCACTTACTGCAAGGACGAGGGGGTGACCGACAAGAAATTTTGAAGAAGCAATTGGGGTGCATTGATGGACTTCTAGGAGAAAGTTCTATAGTATATCGCTGAGAGAAAAAAAAAATTGGAGCATTAATGCTCCATGGAGCATTGTAAACGCTTCCTGTAAATTTTAAAAAAGTACGTTATTTGTACTTACCCATTTCAACGCCAGCATCGCATTGAGAAGAAGGTACGAGTGAAGCCGTGGAAGATGTGGTGGGCTGCCATTGTAGTGTCGTACTAAGCAAAAGGTACGTGTAAAGCTATGGAAGCAAATACTGAAGAAGTGCTACATATATGTGTCTGTCTGATGCAGCAAGAAGAAACTGTGAACTGCCGCAACACGTAGTAGCATTGTTCCTGGCGGCACGCTCTTAATTTGCCTACGTTTTTGTTCCTTTCGTGTTTTATCAAAATTCTAAAAGTTTGACGGGGTATTAAATACGTTAAGGCACTAATGCAAAATTTTATTGATTCAATCGCTTCAAACAGGTATTCAATCAAAACAAAATAAAATATATATATATATATATATATATATATATTATTAATTATTTACTATGAAATTAATAAAAAAATTAAACAATATAAATGAAGAGTTAGAAAATAGATTATATATACAACGCTCAAGTCTCATATTAGTTAATCTCAAAATTATTATAAAATGCTCAAATTTAAATATTGCTTAAATTAAGAACTTTTTTCTCTTAGTACAACTATAGATACTAATGCATTACATTGTTTTATGCTTGATTAGTTTTTGATCAGTTTTCCAAATTCCTATTGTTATTTTTATAAAAATTAAAAAAAAAAAAAAGAAAAAGACTGTAAACCACTACGTCATTACCATGTCAATAGTAATGCATTTTTTTTCTTTTACTTCGGCCTGCTTCCTCTTACTCGCGGAATAGTGCTTCCTCCACTTCCATCTTAATCTCATGTATATTTCTTCAACAATCAATCCAGGCACATCCAGCATTATAATTATGTGTACGTTGTAGGCAAGGGTTATGCCTTGACAAAGCTCAAATAAAGTCATGTTAGTATTGAAATTTATATCCAAACTAATAAATAATAATTACAACTTTTGACTTAATTAATAATAAGTGCTCGATATAAGATAATGTGTCTTCTTCCACTTTACCCTTGCAAGTGAGATATTCATGCATAAGATAAAATTTCATGAAGTGAATGCAATTTAGTGCATTTAAGTTAAGCATCTTAACTTAAATGTATTAAATTACACTCAGTTCAGGAAACACTAACATACATTTTATTACATTAAGTGGAAACCAACTTAATTACATTTGCAAGAAGTTGAACTCCCCGCAAGAAGAGTCATTATTAATTATATTAGTGTTTTAAATCCATGCAATGTGCAGGGAATAAATTTTTTTTATCAAATATAATAATGATTATAAAAATTAATTTCATTAAATAATTAAATCATAATTTTATGTTATTTTATGAAACTAAAAAATGATTAATAATTATAAAATATTGTATACAATTTTATTATAACTTTAATAATCGTAAAAATAAATTATAATATAAAAAATAATAAAAAGAATAATAAAATAAATTATTCACGTTTTACATTTCATTGAAAATTTGAATTTATTGTAAAATATTGAATTTAAATAATTAAAATTATTATTAATTTAACAATGAGTTTTTTAATAATAACAATAATAAATAAAATTATCTAATTCTAATTTTTAAATAAGGATCAAAAAACTTCTAAATAAAAAAAAATTATTTCATTTTCCTTCTGTTCTCCATTCTTTAACATTCTAATAAATTAATTTTAAAGAAAAGCTTAATTATATAAAATTATTTCATACAATAAGCAAAGTCAAAATTGAAGATTGAACAACTCAAAAGAAATAATTCTTTTTCCCTCTCCCTCCCTGTTTTTCAGAATTGCAATAAAGAATTTCAAAGAAAATTTTCGCAAAGTATATATTCCGTACAATATATTTGGCTGTTGGTTCACTACCATTTTTTTTTGTATTGTTTCACTACTCGTTAATGGTTTCAATTAAACCTATAAAAGCATCATAGAGTAATGTGATAGAGTTTGGAAAAAGAACTCCATAATAGAAGAAAATAGTGATCAATTTTAAATTTATATTATAAAAGTTAATTTTTTTTGGTAAAAATCAAAACATCGACCATCGAAAGTAAATATTGTAGTGGGTTCGTTAAAAGTGTCATAGTAGGTTTCGCAAATTAACATAAAAGACAACTGTATGACATTAATTTAATATTTAGAAAATAAAGTTAATATCAATACTGCTTACTATTACTTTAATATTTTAAAAATAAAAATTAATTTTGGTTTGACCAGAAGGCTTCGAGGATCTTCAAGGAACTAACCCTAACATTCGAACCAAGGGGTGACCCCTCAACTATAAATGGCTGACAGAACACAAGGCTGTACCCAGGACTGAACTTGGTAATCCTAAACCTGCCAATAATAGTTTGTTGGCCACGTTGGTCTTGAGGACCCCAATGCCCACGTACGCTTGTTCGATCTCACTGTCACCAAAGACCCTCCACTTGGAAGATTCAACGCAATGTGGCTTCTTTGGGATCTCGATTTCCACTGAGGTATCCGTGAGGATTTCACCGATCTTGCTTTCCTCTGGTATGCTAAACTTTACTAAGTGGCCATAGACTAGCTTAGAGTTAACTTCGCGACAGTGGCTGGGCACGTTGGATTATTCCCTGTAATGCCAAGTGTCACCACACCAGGATGCAGTGGGCCAATTATAATTGGCACAAGGAAGTAGTCGGTACCTGGGACAACGGGGTTGCCATCATCAATCCAGCACTTGCTGAGCATCGTTTGAGAAGGCTAACGGAAAGGCAAAGAGGAGGAAGGTGAGGGTAAGTAGTGTTAGCTTCATGGCCTACACTCAATAATATTTGAAGGTAAGGTTGTTGTTTGTGTGTTTTGCGGCTTGGTGGCTTAGGTCTATTTATACACGAGGGATTGCTTACCTGTACGATATCGAGATTAGCAAATTTCATATTTTTTAACATAAAAGAGCCACTTTTCTTTTTCTTTTTCTTTCTCTTTTTTAATTGACTTATAATTATGAGTGACATTATAATTTTATTTAATTTATATTAATTACTACTTTAACTTTTTCTTCTCTTATATAAGTAAGATTTTCTCTTCACTCTTTTTCTTTTTCTTAAATAATATATATTAGTGTTATTAAAAAATCAAGTAATATTATTATGTTGAATAACTACATTTAATATTAGTTCAATAAAATATTTTTTGTATACATTTTTTTTATAAAATTTATAAACAATTAACATTATAAAATTTTAATATATATGTATGAAGTGAACAAATTTAAGAAAACTAACTTATTCAAGAATTCAAACTTTTATTAACAAATTAGTTGAACTCTTTTACCACACACACACATATATACAAATATTTTAATTTTTATCAAGATATACTGTTGATGTTAATTTTCAAATATTAATATGATTAGAATGTGATCAAATAACTTTTTAATATACATTTAAGAAATATTTATTACATTAATTTAAATGTATATAAAAAATGAATTAAACAATTTTGGATTAATGTAAAATTTATGGACATAATCTATAATATATAAATTTTCAATTCAACAGTTAATTATATAAAAAAAATTTCAATAAAAAGTTATTCAATAAAAAATTATTGTGTGACAACTTCTGTGGCGACAACTTTTGTGGTCACTCATTCACATGCAACAAGGTATTCCTGGTGTGTACCATCAAATACAGGTGGATTCTACATCATTATTCACAAGTAAGAATGCATTGTCTTTCCTCCATGAATATATTACAATTTTTCATATCAATAGATAAACCACATCGTCCGTAAACTATAATAAAAAATTCTTAAATTTATTTGTCATAAAAAAATAACTTGCCAACATCACAATTTTTCCCTCACTCTCTTTTTATACGTCACTTTTCTCCGTTTAAGCAACCCTCTCCACTCTTCCTCCTCGACTCCTCCAATACCTCATCCTCCCTCTCCCCTCCTCAACATTATATCCAGTTCTTTAACATTCTGTTAAAATTATTCAAGTCCAATTAATTAAATGTAAGTGAAAAAAAAGAAATAGAAGAAGCTTAAAATAACTAATGAAAATAGCAAACTTGGCATGACAAATGAGAGAAACTCTTAGGTACGCACTGTCTATCACATATGTGTTTGGGCACTTTATTTATATTTTGACTTGTATAAAAATAGTTGTTCACATGTCTTAATCTTTGTTAATACTATAAGCTTATTAATTATTTTCCATTTATTATATTTATCTATTAATAATTACTAATATCAAAATATAATATTTATTTTTTTTGTAAATAATCACATTTTAAGTTATTTTCTTGGCATTTTATTTTTTTAAATTATCGTTATTAATTAATTTTAAATATTTAATATAATAATAATAATTTTTGTGTTAACAAGTATGTTTAGGAAAATATATTAAATTAATTAATAATATCCGTATATTATATCTATTTAAAAAACATCATTTTTTAATTAATTTTTCTGCAATTTATATTTTAATCATTTGTGTATTATGGTAAACTAGTTTAGAGTCACCATCAATTTTCTAGCCTCAACATTAATAATCCCACCAAGCTGTGAACAGTCACCATCTCTCTTTTCTATATCTGTCATTAAATTTTTAAAATTTATCAATAATGATAATTTAAACACAATTATTGGGAAAGTAATTTAAAAATAATAATTTTAATATTCTTAATAAGAAAATTGAAAACAACAATGAGATTTTTAGAGAATCATACTTGTTCCAAAATTTGTAGAAATAACAGAGCTCCAATGCAAAGTTTAGACTGAGATGCTGAAGAACAATATTTTTTTCTATTTCTATTTCTGTTTTATTATTTATAATTAAATTAAGAAAATATATCTAATTTATTTTTATTTTAAACATAAAATAAGATATATCGTTACTTTTATTTTATATTTTGTATATTTTGTATATTTTAAGCTTCTAGAAATTTAATTAATATGGATAATTTATAAAAATTACAGAAAAATTAATTTAACAAATGATAATTTAAAATTTTTATTTTTATTTATTATTAATAATAAATGGATATAATATATAAATATTACTAATTACTTTAATATATTTTCTTGAACTTGTTAACATGAAACATAGTAGTTACCATGATCTAAACTAAATTATAACTATATAATAAAAAAAATTAAAATTAAATGATGTATATATATAATTTTTATTTTATAGTAAATATATAAAAATTTAATTAATAATGATAATTTTAAAAATAAACTGCTGAAAAATAACTTAAAATATGATAATTTAGAAAAATAATTTATATTTTGATATTAATAATTATTAATAGATAAATATAATTAATCAAAAGCAATGAATAAAGTTATAGTGAAGATTGAATTACAT
Organism: Pterocarpus santalinus; assembly: GCA_031439595.1. NCBI lineage: Eukaryota > Viridiplantae > Streptophyta > Magnoliopsida > Fabales > Fabaceae > Pterocarpus > Pterocarpus santalinus. The sequence goes on along the minus strand of CM062531.1, from coordinate 68,424,076 downwards.
GGACTTCTACTTTTAATTGTGTCAAAATATGAATGGAGTATATAACTATAGATGTGATAGGTAATGGGCTTTTTGACCAAATTATCATCCTTTTACAATCAATTTATCATACTACAGCAGGTTTTAAACAATTTTTCTGTTTATAATTGATTTTGCCACTATGAAAGGGGGGGTGAATTTTTTATTTGTGTGACATGACTGTGACGCAAAAACAAACATTGCCAACAGTCACAAATTATTCAGGTGATGAGACAGAGTGTTCATGGGAAACTAGGTGGAGAAGCTTCAAGTTGCGCCACTATTAAAAAAAAGTTATTAACTAGATGCCATCGATTAAAAAAAATATAAATAAATAGAATTTTTTAACTCATGAAAAAAATTAAAATTTAATGTTCAATATTGAATATATCCAAATAATTTTTTAATAAATTTTTATGATATAGTCAAAATATAGCATAATATTTCTAATAAATATTATTAAAAACAAGATTATAAAGATTTTATTAAAACTTTTTAAAACTAAACCCATAAAAAAATTCACTATAAGCTATTATAATTTCCTTAAAAAAATTAATAATTTTTTTTTAAAAATTAACTCATTGATAAAATTCAAATCTAATCTTTTGAAAAAAAAATCTAAACATATAGATAAATAGAGTTTTTTTAACACAATGATTTTACAAAAAAAATTAACTCATGACAAAATGAAAACCTAATGTTCAATATTAAATATATCTAAATAATTTTTAATAAATCTTTTATCATATAGCTTAAATATAGCCAAATATTTCTAATAAAAAATTTATTAGAACTAAACCCATAAATATATCTTCAATATAACCTAATATTTCTAATAAAATATAATCTTTTGTTATAAATATAACCTAATATTCTTATAAAAAAATTCACTAGAAGCAAAAAATCGAACATATTTATGAACTGATAACAAATAATTATTTTATTTATGAATTGAAAATAAACTAACTAAAAATCATAAGCAATAACTAAAATTTAAATTACCTTCATGAGCTGTAGAATCACTTAATTTGCACTAAAAAGAATTAACAGAGCAGTGGAGGGGCAGAAATTTTCTGTGTTGTGCACATGCACTTACGGGGCGGGGTGGAGGAGAACAGCCCCATTTTATGGTAGCGAAGAGGACGAATTGAAGCCTGCATGGTAGACACATGGTGCGTGCACAAGATGGCGCAACTTCAAGCAGCGCCTGCCTCTTGTCGTGTTCCCTTAGGTGGCACAATTTGAAGCAGCGCTAGCTGCTATATTCGCGACAAGTGGCTTTTTCCCTTAGTGGCGCAACTTGAAGCTGCTCCACCGAGCTGCCTTGTCACCTAAATAATCTGTGTTTGTTATAGACTGTCAGCGCTATTTACTTTTGCACCACATCCATGTTACACAAATACAAAATTCACCCTATTTCATCGTGGCAGAATCAACTATAGGCAGAAAATTTGTTTAAAACCTACTGTAGTATGGTAAATTAATTGTAAAAAAATGATAGTTTGGTCAAAAAGCCTAGGTAATGCCTACCTAAAAATTTCTTGACAAATGATCCAAGGTATATAATGTTGAGTCATAAACATCACCGTAAATTTTCATTAAGGCACCATTTACTATTATTTTAATGATATTTTCACTTTTTTTTTTCACCTCTCATGGCATGTTATCTTTTTGCAAGGTAATAATTAATGATATGGCATCTAAATAAGGACAAAAAGAATATTCTCTGCATTCCCTTTATGTTTCGTACGTGTGCTCCAACTTTATTTGATTTTTCATTTGTTATTTTTTTTTTGGTACAAATTTGTTATTTTGTTTGAGAAAAGAGTTTAATATTAATCCAATTTAAAATGTACTATTTGACTGAAGCATATATTAAGAAGTAAAAGTAGCAAGTAGCTTTAAAAAAGAAAATATTATATTAAAAATAAAAATTAATTTTGATATATTATAAGTTTAAAGGGATTGTTAAACTTGCGATCTTGAATTTAGATTTAATAATATATTTATCCGTGTGATACACGCGTGATTATATGTTTGTAAAGATAAATTAATTGACAAACAAAATATATTAAATAAATTGAATTAATAAAAATATATTCTTACTAAAAATAATTTGTTATATTTTACTTAAATATATAGCATATAAAATTAAATACTATTACTATTGATTAAATAATAAACATGAATACTTTTTGAAAAATAGTCATGGAAAAAAATATTTGAGGATCTTATAAAATTTTTCATCCCTTGTTTTTCGAGTTATTAAATCTATGATATCTTTATTAATAGAAAAGTGAATAATATTCATATTAAAGCTTTAAATATCTAGTTTATAGAGACAAATATATGATATAGAGTTATAATTTGAGTATTGTAAGATTAGAAAATTAGTTAATAGATATTATTTTACAGTGTGCTGTAAACTTTAGAGTTTAAATACTTAATATTAAATTTAACTTTAATTGTTAATAATTATAATATATATTAATTATTATCTGTAAAATTTATATATTTGTATCACCCGTATAATATATGTTTAGTATTATCTCACATTGTAATTTTTATATTTGGATCATCGTGCAATACGTGTTGAATATCACCTATTTGAGGCATCAATATTAGCTAGAAACTCAATTTATGACTATTTTTATGTATCATTAAAATTTCTTAATTTTTTTAAGGATTTTTTAAAATTTCAATTTATGAGATAGTTTTAAAGAACTTAGAAAATTTTTCATCCCTTACTTTTTGAGCCATTTAGTCTATAGCATTTTTATTAATAAAAAAATGAATAATATTGCAAATTTAAGCTTCAAATATCTAATTATACATACATATATATATATATATATATATATATATAGTATTGTAAGATTAAAAAAATTAATTAATAGTAATTTAAATTGCTAATTAGAAAACTGAATAGACATAACTTTAGATTATGCTATAAACTTTAAAGTTCAGATATATATATTTTGATGATTGAATTTATTCGAGGCTCAAACACTCAGAAAAGGAGTGGAGCAAGAAGTCTGCAGTACATGGTGATAAAATAAAGAGACAACAAAAGACATTTACACCAGTAACATAATCTTGTTACAAATCGCCTAAGATGTAGTCCACCAAAGGATATCCATGTAACAGCCCGTGCAGTAACTTCCACCCATGATTTTCGCAGTAATAGGGGTGCGGATCAATGAAATTCAAACCAATTTTCATATTGAATTCCATAACCTCCATTTATGTAACATTTCCAGCAGAAAGGTATGGTCTTATGTTAAAAAATAGCTTTATATCTCAAATCCCAAATGCACCAAATAATAGCATAGAAGCAAAAGATCCACCCCTTCCGTAAGTCACGCCTACATGTTACTTTAGTCCAACTCAGCCTAGGGTCATTTGAAATCGCCTACTTAACCCCCCATCTCTTACAGCAGTATCCCCACACCTTCCAAGAGAACTCGTAAGAAAAAAATAAATGTGAGATAGCACAAGACACATCTATTGTCATCATCTCTTAGGATGTTTAGCCTCTGAAATCTTTCCTTAGTATTGAGCCTTCCACGAATCACAAACCACAGTAGTAGCTCAACTTTGGGTCGAACTAAACCTCGCGATACCCTGCTAGCACAGCCTTCAGTACGATCATTCACTGCCTCCCTTGTATAAATGTTTTCCATAAAAGACTTCACTGAATATTGACTAGAGTTGTGAAAACTCCAAAAAATAGAGTCAGCCCGACCTTCATCAAGTCTTACTTGATCCAAGAATTGCTGTAGTTGACCCAACAACTGTCTCTCCCACTCCAAGAGCTCTTTTCTCCATGTTAAGTGCCAGTTCCAAACAGCTCCATCCCAAAAGCCACAGTCAGAGACAAGAGAAGTTTTTTGTAATGACACAGAGAACAGCCTTGGAAATTTCTCCTTGAGCCTAAACTCTCCCAACCATAAGTCTTCCCAAAACAAGGTGTTGCATCCATCACTAATCAAAATATGTATGCCATTAACAAGCATTCTTTCAGCTCCCCTGTCAGTGTTTCTTATGCTGCATACATCACACCATAGTCCTTCTGTCCTTCACCCCATAATGTACACTAATTATTATTCGTGCAATTTATATATTTGCATCATCTATTTAACATATGTTTAGTAATGTCTCAAAGTTCAATTTTATATTTATATCACTCGTGCAATACATGTTTGGTATTATCTATTTAAGGTATCAATGTTAGTTACATTATAAAAAGATATCGCAATTAAAAAAAGAATTTAATTTAAATGCACTGACAGTATAAAATAGTTTTACACTGTCAGCCAATAGAAATAGTAGAAAATATCAAATTATACAAATAACTACCCATTATAACGAGGGACCCATCGTGATTTCTCACTTTCCAATATTTTTATTAGTTGATAAAGTAAAACTGTTTTACATTGTCAGTGTATACCAATTATACTCTTAAAAAAAATTGAAATAAAAGGTTAAAACCAAAATTGTTAAAAAAATAATATATTAAAGGAGATTAAGAAATAATTTTTTTTTCAACAAAAACGAAGAAAACGATGCTTTCTAAAAGTGAAAAAGAGATATTTGGGAAAAAAATATAAAAATATATATTAAGATAATTGGCATATTAGAAAGAGAAACTTAAATAAAAAAAATCATTATAATGATTGAAAATTGGGAAATAAGGAACAAAATTCCAAAATTTAAAAGAATACAGAATTAATATTAGTTAGAAATACAATATGAAAAAATATGAAAAGATAATTATGAAATTAGAAAGAGAAACTAAAATAAAATTATTATAAATACTTAATTTGGAAAAAAAAATAAACATACAAAGAATTACTTATTTGGGAATCGAAAAGGTTAATATGGAGGTGACATGTGTGCATTTTCACTATCTCATAAACTGTCTTTTATAATATAGATAGATATAAATCGATTTAAATTAAACTTTAAAAGGAGACTTGACACATGGGAAAACATAACCAACAAATCTAATTACCACATGTGACACAATGAACACTTATAGGAGAAGCTTTTTAGATAAGATCAATAAAAGAAAAATAAAAAAATAAAAAAAATTATAATTGACTGTGTGAAATGGCTCAAATTTTGGGTAGGAAAATAGGTTTATCACATTTTGCCATCTTATCAAATCCACTAACATAAAACCCTTTTTTATAGAAATAGTAGAATTAATGGAGTTTTTTTTTTTTTACAATTAATGGAGTGCATTAGTTAGTTGTATTGGGAAAATAAAGTAATTTAAACAAATCATCAAATAATAGAAATATCTTGATTGGTGGAATTAGCAACTGAAATTTTGGAGGGAAAGTAAACTAATGTGAAAGTGACATGTGTGCATTTCCGCTATCTCATAAACTATCTTTTATAATGTAGATAGATATGAATCAATTTAAATTAAATTTAAAAAAAAATTAAAAGGAGACTTGACACATAGGAAAAACATAACCAATAAATCCAATTATAGCATGTGACATAATAAACACTTATAAGAGACACTTCTTAGATAAGATCAATAAAAGAAAAATTAAAAAAAATTATAATTGGCTGAGTGGAATGACTCAAATTTTGGTTGGGAAAATGAATTTACCACATTATGTCATCTCATCAAATCCATTAACATAAAATATTCTTTTATAGAAATAGTAGGATAGGATTTATGATTCCTCAGTAAAATTTGTAGCCGTAAAATGTAAGTCATTAACCTGTCATGCAAACCTAGGAGATGATTGGTGAGGTGTTTTAAATTTTTTTCACCCCCTTCTTCTGGATGCCATTTTCTCAATAAATTCTATTACCTTCGAAAGGGCAGTCTCACAAGACTGCTTATACAAGGGCTTATCCTACTAAATCTCTTGTTATTTTTATTTTTTCTTTATCATCATATTTATCATATTTACATGGTTTCCATGTGCAGAAGCAAGGAATGGTGAAGGAAGGAAAAGTAGCACTTGTACTCACAATTTCCAAATCTGAAAAGTGTAAACCAAAAAACCGATGAAGGGTGGTCACTGATTAAGTTTCAATAAACAAAAAAATTGATAGATGTTATTAGAATAAAAAAATAGTTTTACTATTTATATCATTCATGATTCAATATATTAACTTTTGTGAACTATTATTATTTTCTATTTTTAATATTTTTAATGTAATAGTTAATGTATTACGTGTTAAATGATGCAAAGTAAATTTTTTTTTTTAACTCGAAGGATGTGTTTGCCACTCATATTCCATTTTAAACCCATACCAAACACACTTAAGAGTAAATTTGGCATAGAATAGGAATGAAAGTAAAAATTTCATGAATTAGATTCATTATCTAGTTCATTAAATTTTTCATCCTATTTTTAATTTCATGCCAAGCAGGGAAACACACCCTAAGAGTATAATAATTTTATGGCACCCACTTCCCAACTCCCTCCAAGATAGGTAGTAAGGTACAGTTTTCATTAACTGCAGAAATAATAATTCCAATTTTGAATTGCTATATATATATCAATGTAATTTTAAGCATAAATATAAATTCATTATTTAATAATTTTGTATATATATGTCAGATTCATTTTATTTGAACTATTGGAAATTCTTAATTTATTATATTTCTCATCCAAATATATTAATAAAAAATTTATAACCAATTTTAAATTTTATTTTTCATAAATATTTTAACCATATCTGACATTTAATAGAGTGGTTTAATTAGAAATTAAATTTTCAGTCATTATACCTTAGTAAGAAAATTTTATAATTAAATAAAATTTTCTAATTTCCGTATATCTTGCTGAAATAACCAATAAAATGGAGAGGGATAGTATATATTTTGCATACGTTTTATACATTTTGTAACCTAAATAAATGATAACATCCTTTTCCTAACAAGATTTTTTCTTTTTTTTGGGAAGTCATAATAGTAGTATGGAGATTTGACCAATTATCTAAAACCTGGTATTGATAGTAATTAATAGATATGAATAGCATTGATTAAAGATTTTAAGTTTTACTAATTGTTAAAAATTCTTTGTTAATAAATAAGTTCTACTTTAAGTTTTCATTTGAAACTTGCAACGTAGAATATTATGTTAAATCTTCTGTTTCATAATATTTATATATTTAGAATTTTGTATTTTAAATTATTTGACTATTTTAAATATAAACAAGAAAATAATATTTTTTTTAATTTTGTTCTTATATTCATTATGTTTATTAACGTGGTGAATAAAAAATGCAAATAAGATTATATTTTATAAAATTTAATTACTTTTTATTGTTATTATTGTTAACTTAATTTATTAATTTTATTTAATAATGGTGTAAATTATAAAACTGACAGAAATTGTCCAACACAGTGAATATTATTAGGCTTAAATATATTTTTAATCCCTCTAAGTATTTGATTTTCTGGATTTGGTCCCTTGAAAATTTTTCATTTGGTTTTGGTCTCTTATTTTTCAGACGTTATCAATATTAGTCCCTGTCATCAACTGAGTACTGTTAAGTGTTGACGTAACAACGTAAGATCTAATCAACATTAACACTTGTCAAAATCTCACATTGTTATGTCAGCAATTAATAGCACTCAGTTGATGACAGGGACTAATATTGGTAATGTTTGAAAAATAAGAGACCAAAACCAAGCAAAAAATTTTTGAGAGACCAAATCTGGAAAATCAAATATTTAGAAAGATTAAAAATATTTTTAAGCCTAACTTTTATAAATATTTTGGCATTTCTCCCTCTTGAGCTAACTTTTATGATGGAATTAGGTCCACGATCTTAATATACTATTAGAGCCTATTCTATGATTGATGTTGGATCTCTCGCAGATATCCAGTTCCACAAATTTTATGCTCTAGATGGCTAGTCTTGGGCATGAAAGGGGTGTCAAATCTCACATTTCTTAAGGATATGATGAAGATAGTCTTTATAAACACTTAAGTATCCTTCCACCCTTGAGCTTAATTACTTTTGGCCTAGAATTAGACTCACAATGTTAAGAACTTCTATTGCACGTATGTTGTTTCTCGAATAAGTATGGATTTTAGGTATATAAGTACTAAATGTGATGATAATTGATAATGTGTATACTATTTATGAAATCAATAAATTGATTTGACATTTATATAACTGAAATTCATATTTATTTAAACTATGATAATCACATATCTATTATATTCTGCAAATAATATATCGATTTAACACCTATGAAACTAAAATTTATGATTGTTTGGACTATAATCATTAGATGTCAACTGGAGTGTTCAAATTACTATATTCAAATAATATAACTCTTTTTAAATGTATGTAGTTTTTTTCATTTTTCCTCTTTCCTTAAGAGTATTGATTTTTTTTTTTTTTTGATACTTTATTGAAAGGCACAACTCCAAATCAGAGAGGAGCAACCAAAGTTACAACAAAGAGAAAACCAAAATAAAACAACCCTCCTAAAGACAAACCAAATACTGACAGAATAAGCATCCACATGTAGAATCTAACCACGCCAATAGACTCAGAGACCAGTATGCACAGCATCCATCCTAGACCGCCCCCCTCTAGGATCTGAGGTATGATATTATCCAGCAACACTCCCAAATTCTGGAAAATAATTTTGTTTCTTGTGTCCCATATTGCCCATATGATAACAAAAAAAAAAAAAAAAACTAGGTAGTCCACCGCTTTCTAGCACTCCTGTGGCACTCAACACCCAACCATAATTCAAAAGACGTTCGAGGATCATTATGCAAGACCATAGAAAACCCCCAGTTACTGAATTACTGCATTCCACACCTTCCAAGAATAGGTGCACGAGAAAAACAGGTGACTAATAGTCTTACGTTGTTCATTGAAAGCACACAATTCTCATTCCCTGCACCGATCACATTCGACCTAACAAGTCGATCCCTGGTATTTAGTCTCCCAAGCAAAACAAATCAAGTCAACAATTCTGCTTTTGGAGGAGCTAATCCTCTCCAAACCTTCCTGATTGTGGTATAAATATCAGAAGACAACAGATCAGAAGTAGGCATCAAACTAAGCAGAGATTTCACTGAAAACCGACCTGAACTGTGGTGCATCCAAACTGACCTATCAGCCGCGTCAGAGAGAAGGATCTTTTGATTCAGTAAGGATATTAATTCATTGAAAGACTGTAGCTCCCATTCAAAGAACTCTTGTCTCCACTCTAATTGCCAATTCCATAACAATTTATCCCAAAACCCGCATTCATTGATACTTTCATTAAAACCCGCGTTCCTTAAGAGTATTGATAAAAAAACCCAAGTTAAAAAAATATCAAAATTAATTATGATACTTTCATATCTTAGCAGTCCTCAAATTTCTCCTCATATCAAACAACTAAAATGTAGACAATAATTTGCAGCAATATGTCACCGAGAACATGGTCAAAGACTGATGGACTTTACTCTTGTTTTTATTCTTGTGCCTTTTCACTACAACCTTGAAATACTAATTTTAAAAACAAAAAAAAAATGAAGTAATGTGTGTTGTGATCAAAAGCATTGATTGGAATCTTCAAACTATAGTAAAACTCTCTCAATAGTAATTTATGTCAACTCCAAGCTTTTCTGCATAGACTCGCAGAGCTCTTCTATATCTTTATTCAGGAAATCAAACCAGGAACGTCAATAAGTTTAACTTAAAGCATGACTAAATAATTATAACCTTTGATCAAATAGCAAAGTATTTCTGTACCAAAAAAGTAGCGAAGTATTTGATCCAACATAATGTTTTTATAGTATCTAACTCCAATTTACTCTTGCAAGTGAGATGGGTAGAAGAAATTATAGCACGAACTTAGTGCATTTGAGTTAAATTACTCATAATTAAGTGGAAACCAACTTACGTATGCAAACCACAATAAGCATTATTTATTATACATATATATGTTCAACGCAAGCGTTGAGATTTTGCTTCTGACCATGCACAACGAAAAGCATCACAAGAACAACTATATATGATTACATTCATTCAAAGCCACACGTAGCCTTGAGATTCCATTCAAACTACGGTCCTAATTCCAGAGTAAGAACCGGCACCTATGAACACAATGTCGAAGGCCTCGTTCTCAGTGAGAACCAGGAGCACCAAACTAGAAGAGAGAACACATCACAGCAAGAAGTGCAATTGCCACACTTATTCAATGGTTTCGTTGCTACAAGATCTCATACATCACAAGATCATCTTACTATTATTACATTTATTATTCAACACTAGGATGCACACATCATTTCATTCAAACCGCAGAGCGTCCACTGGCATCAGCATCTTCGAACATAACTTCGCAGGGATCATTCTCAGTCAGAACCAAATGCCTTCCAAACTTATCATCGTACCTCCCAATATCACAACACAAACCGGGTGGGGCAGTGGCTATGGGACAGAACACAAGCTTGTAGCCTATTCCATATCTCTGGATGTTAAAAGTGCCGTCAATTATCTGCTTGCCAGGGTGGTCTTGAGCACCACCAACACCAACCCATGGCTTAGGAAATCATCAACAACCACCATCCACTTGGTGGATCCAACACGCCCAAGCCTGTACACAAATTCAATGTCCAGTGGGGTCCCGGTGAAGATCATACCAGGGCCCACTTTTTTTTTTCTCAACAAATTTTTTATTGAAAAATGTACATATTACGAAAAATTTTTCTCATTCGAAAAGATAAAACTTCTAAGTTTGTATGCTCGACCATTTACTAGCATTATCCTATTGGGTTACCCTCATTCTATTTTATATTTTGGGCAGTGTTATGCAACGGTCGAGCTTTTGAATGCTCATCTATATTTTGGTCCTTAGATTAACAATTTTATTTAAGATTTGAGAACTTTATTAATGAAGAAAATAAAGGTAAAAAAAAAATACAATATTGCAGAAAGTTTGCGTGCATAAATGCTCAAGCTTTGCCTAACACGTCCCTTATACTTTTGCCGCTTTTGAGCACCCTTGAATAATTTTTATTTATTTTTAAACAAAACCGTCTGTTCTCATCAAAAGCATCTGCAGAATTGTTAGCCTAATCTCAATTATTATGCTTTTTTGTCAACCAATATTATGCATCAAAACCAATATTATGCAAAACCAACTAGTAGTTAGTCACTAGCCACTTCTGTTAGAGATGGTTATATTTAGTTACAGCAGATTACTTCCCTCTCAAGTATGTATATGTACTCAACTCATGTATCAGAATCTCATCAAGTTGAATACAATCACAATTCATTCTTTCACTCACATTCTCTCTTGAGCTCTGCTGTCTCTCTTTCTTATCCTTGAGCCTGATACCTATCACCGTGTAGCCAAAATGTATTAAAAAAAAAAAAAGTATATTATGCTGCTTTTTTTGGACAGGCTTATGCATGCGATGTTGAAGTATATGCCGGACTTTCTCTATATCTTGGGTTACCCAACTCACACTATCAAAATGGTGGATTAGGTTGAGTTTTTTGTTTTTTAAGTCCATTTAAGCCAAAGCATTTCTCTCTCTTGAGCTAACTTTTGAGGTGAAGTTAGATCCATAATCTTAAGATGATATTAGAGTCTATCTTGTGATTAATATTGAACTTCTTGAAAATGTCCAATTCTACAAACTTTATGATCTAGGTGTTCAACGTTAGACATAAAGGAGTTGTTAAATCCTACATTTCTTAAGAATATGGTTAAAGTAACATTTATAAACACTTGGGCATCCTATGAAGCATTGATATAGTTATCAAATACGGATATAATATAATATGGATATAGAGATACAATACGGCTATAATATAACAATATAAAATTAATATAAAATTAACATAAAATATAAATCTTAAATTTAAAGAGAGGAATAATAATTTCATAGTTAGTATAAATTCTTATAAATATACTAAAACACACTTATTCTATTGATTGTTATAGAATTTACATTTATATAATATAAAATTCAAAAAAATAAAAATAAAAACTTGTAAAATATAACTAGAAGTATATAAAAGCATCTAATATGATATGTATCGGATATAGGTATGACGACTAGTTTGAAGTATCGGTGCTAGATAGGACATCCCTCCACCTTAAGCTTAATTCCTTTTGGCCTAGTTAGGATTACAATCTTAAGGACTTCTATTGCACCCATGCTGTTTTTGAAAATATTTTAAGATCTGGTTAAGGAAGCAAAAATAATAATAGTAACAATAATAATACATGAATAGTAAACTTTATTTGTATATAGTGACTTAAACATCCTATCAATATCTAATGATACATAATCCAAATAAGTGTGGATTTTAATTATATAAATGCTGAACATGATGATTAACTGATAATGAATATACACTATATGAAGCCGATATATTAATTTGACAATTACATAACCCACACCTATTTGAAATGTGATCACCATATATATCTATTACTAAAAATAATATTATATTGGTTAAATGCTTATATAATTAAAATCTACACTTGTTTGAACCTATAACTATTGGATGTCAATTAGGTTGTTTAAGCTACTATGTTCAAATAATATAACTCTTTTTTAAATATATGTATTCTTTTTTTTACGTTCCTTAAGAGTTTTGATTAAAAAAACACTAAAGTTAAGAATAAAAGAAAAAACAAAATTAATTATGATACTTTCATATCTCAGCAATCCTTAATCTTCTCCTCGTATCAAACAACTAAAATGTAGATATTTTTTTAACTGCATTTTAAATATATAATTTTTAATATATATTCTTACATAATTCATAAAAATTTAGTAGTCATCTCTAGTATATGAGTTTGTGTTTCTCATGACAACGTACAATGATTGATCAAAAAGAATAAACAAGGGCCTGGTTGGTTTCTATTTTCATTTCCCCCTTTTATTTCTATACTTTCTATTTTTGAAATTTTGTGAATGATGGATATTAGTCTCTGCTTTTTATACTATTGGACCAATAAACTAAAATCTTTCTTTCTTTAATTAATAGCTTGATTTTAATGGTATTTCAGTAATTTAAACACCAAAATTAAGAACTACGCATATGTTTTTATTGAAGAGATTGCATTTAATATAATAACTGTATATATAAAAAAAAAATTAAACATATGAAAGGTCATAATCCACACATTTCTCCTTTGGCTCTACCCTGTATGTAACATTTTATAAAATTTTTAGATATATATTTTTTTCACTTTTTCTTTTTTATATTTAATAGTAAGAATCAATTTATCTTTCATCATCAAAATTGGTTAATATTCTCATTTCTTTTTTTGTCGGACATTAATTTGTTTGCATTGTTAGTATAAAAGAGTTTACGTTGATATCTAATCATGTGCCATATATGCAAAAATAGTTTCTTTTTATACCAACAATACATATAAATTAATATATTCGTATGATGGACTTTGTAGATACTCGTCTTAATTTGTTAATTAATTGTTCTATGTACCCTTGTTTGTCAAGCTATTTTTTTTAAAAAAAAAATTCTTGTGACTAATGTATGTTGTGATCAAAAGTATGTCAACCTAAGAAATCTTGAGGCTATAGTAAAGCTCTCTCAGTATATATAGCAATTGAATTCATGTTAACTCCAGGCTTTCTTCATAGACTCGTAGAGCCATCTTCATGTACTTGTATTTAGGAGTAAACCCAAGAATGTTCATTAGTGTTGGACACCTTGCAAAGATTAAGGTGAGGTGCGAGTAAGTAGATTAAGAGTTAGGATCATAATCAAATCCAATCGTGGTGCTTGTATTTAACCTAAAAAAATCATTACATTGCTAATAATTATCACTTTTTAAAATGACAAGGTATTTGATCCAACATAATATACTTCTAGTGTCTCTCTCCAATTTAGTCTTGCAGGTGAGATGGATAGGAGAAATTATTAGATGAAATATTAGTCCATTTAAGTCAAACTTTACAATAACTCGTAACTAAGCGGGAACTACCAATAGAAGATTACGTCCAACGGAATGTATTATTATTCTATATATGATAAATTACGGCTTTAAATCTTAGTTGGAAAAAGTATCCTCATATAATATTTGATTGTGTCTCAAACAAAATTACTTTTAATGGAAAAACCGAAAAATAATTAGGTGAAAACTAACTAACATATGCAAGAAGGGAACACAACACAAGAAGCATTATTTATTACATATATATGTTCAACGCATGCGTTGAGCTTTTGCTTCCAAATCCAACTGCAACAACAGAACAACAAGAGGACAACTTTTGCTTCCACAAGAAGCATTATTTATTTATTACATTCAAAGCCATCTAGCCTTGATATTTCATTCAGACTACGGTCCTAATTCCAGGGAATGAATCGGCTTTTTTCAGCCCAATCCCGAGGCCGCCCGCCCCTTCATTAGTGAGAACCAGAAGGCCTGTTAGATAGGGTGACCATCTAATGTAGTGCGCCGTAATATTCCAACAAGCGGGTGACCCGTCGACTATAATTGGCAGACAGAACGCAAGGTTGTACCTTTTATTAGAGGACTTGAGGAATTTGAACGTGCCACTAAAAGCTTGTTGGCCAGGATGGTCTTCAGGGCCACCAATACCTACGTATGTTTGTTGGATATCGGAGTCAACAAACACCGCCCACTTGGGAGATTCAACACAGGTACGTTCCTTTGGAAACTCAATTTCCAAGGGGGTGTCCGTGAAGATTACACTGGCGTTTTCCCCAGCTGGTGTGAACTTCAGTGGGAAGGCGGGATACAGTCCAAAGACAACTTCGACAGTAGCTGGGCACGTTGAATTCCCAGTTTGACCTAGTGTTACATGACCAGGAAGCGGTTGGCCATATAGATTTGTAAAACCGAAGTATTCGCTACCTGGGACAACGGGGTTGCCATCTGTGTCCAGCACTGGTTCAACATCGTTTGAGAAGGCTAAGGGAAAGGCAAAGAGGAGGAAGGAGAGGGCAAGCAATGCTGGCTTCATGGTCTACACTCAATAATATTTCAAGGTAAGGTCGTTGTTTGCCTGTTTTGCATCTCGGTGGCTTCCTCTATTTATGCATGGGGATTACTTACTTCCATGTTGAGAAGGTTAATAACTTCTACATTTTTTTGGGACAAAACAAAAATCACTTTCCTCTTTTTTTATTAACTTATAATTATAGATAATTTTATAATTTTATTTAGTTTATATTAATTACTATTTTAACCTTTTCTCTGATCTAAGAAAGACTTTCTCTCCATTATTTTTCTCTTTCTTAAATAATATATAAGTGTTACTAAAAAATCAAGTAATATTATTATGATAAATAAATATATTTAATATTAATTCAATAAAATATTTTTTCTATGTTGATAAATATATTTTAATACTAATTTAATAAAATATATTTTTATAAAATTCAATAAACAATTAACATTACAATTTTTTTAATATATATGTATGAAGTGAACAAATTTAAGAAACTAACTAATTCAAGAGTTCAAACTTTTATTAATAAATTAGTTGAACCTTAATTTCTACCACTGACTCATTTATATCTTGTATATATATATATATATATATATATATATATACACACAAGATATACTGTTGACGTTAATTTTCAAATATTAATACGATTAGAAAACCTTTTTTGCAAATTGATTATATAAATATATAAACAACTTGCATTGTGATTAACAATTTTTTTTTGTTAAAGAAATTTTTTATTAAATCGACCTTAAAATATATTTTTTTCATCATATAATAATATTACATGGAATTTTAATCACTTATATAATATTTAGATAAGAGATTTTTTTTTAAAAAAAGATAATAGTATTCATATAGAGATAAATAGAGGAGAGTAAATATTAATTAAACAAAAGAATATAAATATAAATAAAATAAAATTACAACACTGTCTAGAATTTTAAATTGATTGGAGATATATATATATATATATATATATATATATATATGGTATTGCTAATCTTCACAACTTCATGTGGAGGTTAGTAAGCTCCACATTTTGTTGTGGATATGAAACTTATTTTCCTCTTTCTTTCATTAATTTATATTTTTGGGTAAATTTATAATTCTATTTTATCTACATTAATTATTTTTTTAACTTTTTTCTCTCTCATAGTTACTATTCTCTCTCCACTATTTTACTTCTACTTAAATAATATTATTCTTTCCACATTTTTCTCTTATTTGAATTAAATATAAATAATAAAAAATTCCAGTAATATTATTAAATATGTTGGACAAATATATTAATATTATTAAGGCATTTTTTTCATATTATTAAGGCACTTTTTTATTTGTCTATTTAATAGAGATTATATATATATATATATATATATATATATATATATATATATTCAAGTAATATAATTAACAGACTCTTTGTAATTCAAATAATATTCAAACATATGAATTAGTATTTAATAATTTTTTTATAGGGAATAATATATTTTTAGAGATACTCAAGAAGAGTGTAATATATATAAAAAAAATAACGCTAATTCAAGTAATATGAATTAAACGCATGGATTAGCATTAAACTTATGTGAATTGTTTAATAGTATTTTAAATTTAATGTTATTTTAAGATTTTACAAATTTTATAAAAAATATTTTATTGAATTAGTATTAAATGTATTTATCCACATGTATAATGGTATTATTGGAATTTTTTACAATTTATATATTATTTATATAAGTGAAAAATGAGGAAAGAGTAATTAATTATGAGAGAGAAAAAGTTAAATGAGTAATTAATGTAAATATACTAAAATTATAAATTTATCCAAAAGTACAAGTTAATGGTAGATAATAAAGAGTGAGCTATATATCCACAACAAAATATGAAGCTTCCTAATCTCTCTCTCTCTTTCTCTCTCTCTCTCTATATATATATATATACCACAATGAGGAAAGAGAAAAATGAGTAAAGAGTAATTAATTATGAGAGAGAAAAAGTTAAATGAGTAATTAATATAAATATACTAAAATTATAAATTTATCCAAAAATATAAGTTAAAGAAAAATAATAAAGAGTGAGCCATATATATATATATATATGCACATGTTTTGTGTGAGAACTTCTGTGCTCACAACTTTTGTGGTCACTCATTCATATGCAAGAAGGTATTCCCTTTCTGTACCATCAAACCCCTAATTACAAGTATTTACAGGTGGGTTCTACATCATTAATCAATTGTAAGAATGCATTGTTCTTCCACCATGATTATATTAGAATTTTTCATATCAATAGATAAATGACATCGTCCATAAACTATAATAAAAAAATCTTAAATTTATTCATCGTAAGAGAATATCCTGCCGACATCATCTTTCCTTCACTCTCTCTCATACGTCACTTTTCTCTGCTCCAGCAACCCCCTCCACTCCCCCTCCTTGACTCCTCCAACACCTCATCCACCCTCTCCCCTCCTCACCACTATATCCAGTTCTTTAACATACAGTTAAAATTATTCAGCTCCAATTAATTAAATGTAAGTAAAAAGAAAAAAAAGAAGGTTAAAATATATAACTAATGAAAATAGCAAACTCGACAATACAAATAAGAGAAATTCTTATGTATATAGGTCCTGCCTATCACATTTGTTCGGGCACTTTATTTATATTTTGACTTGTGTAAAA
The DNA here is from genome assembly GCA_031439595.1 of Pterocarpus santalinus. NCBI lineage: Eukaryota > Viridiplantae > Streptophyta > Magnoliopsida > Fabales > Fabaceae > Pterocarpus > Pterocarpus santalinus. The sequence continues at coordinate 68,406,423 of CM062531.1, read as the reverse complement.
ATAATTCTTCATGCATCCTAATCTTTATTAATGCTGTAAGTTTATTAATTATTTTCTATTTATTATATCTATCTATTGATAATTACTAATATCAAACTATAATATTTATTTTTTAAAATATCACATTTCAAGTTATTTTCTTACATTTTATTTTTTAAAAATTATCATTATTAATTAATTTTTAAATATTTAATATAATTATTATTATTATTATTTTGTCTTAACAAGTATGTTTAGGAAAATATATTAAATTAAATAATAATATCCATATATTATATCTATTTAAAAAATAACATTTTTAAATTATTTTTTCGGCAATTTATCTTTTAATCATTTTTGCATACGATAAACTAGTTTAGAGTCACCGTCAATTTTTCTAGCCTCAAACATTAGTAATGCCCCCAAGCTGTGAACAGTTACCATCTCTCTTTTCTATATTTATCATTAAATTTTTTAAATTTATTAATAATGATAATTTAAACACAATTATTGGGAAGTAATATAAAAATAATAATTTTAATATTCTGATTAAGAAAATTCAAAACAACAATGAGATTTTTAAACAAAAATCCATACCTGTTCCAAAATTTGTAGAAAAAAAAAGAGCTGCAGTGCAAAGCTTAGACTGAGATGCTAAAGAACAATATTTTTCATTTCTATTTTATTATTTATTATTGAATTAAGAAAATATATCTAATTTATTTTTATCTTAAAAATAAAATAAGATATATCTCTGATTTTATTTTATATTTTTTTATATTTTAAGCTTCTACAAATTTAATTAATACCGATAATCTAAAAAAATTACAGAGAAAGTAATTTAACAAATGATAATTTAAAATTTTAATTTTTAGTTTATTATTAATAATAAATGGATATAATATATAAATATTACTAATTAATTTAATATATTTTCTTGAACTTGTTAACATAAAACATAATAGTTGCCATGATTTAAACTGGATTATAACTATATATTAAAAAAGTTAATTGAAAGCAAATTTTCTATATATATAATTTTTATTTTATATTAAATATTTAAAAGTTAATTAATAATGATAATTTTTTTAAAAAATAAACTGCTGAAAAGTAATTTAAAATATGATAATTTAGAAAAATAATTATTATATTTTGATATTAATAATTATTAATAAATAGATATAATCAATCAAAAATAATTAATAAAATTATAGTAAAGATTGAGGTAAATGGACTACTATTTTTAATTGTGCCAAAATATGAATGGAGTACATAAATTTAGACGTGTTAGGTAATGCCTGCCTAAGCGTTTGTTTGGATTGAGAGAAAACTGATGGAGAGAAGTTGAGGGAAGAGAAAAGAGGGAGAAATTAACATTTTCTCTTTGTTTGGAGGCAAAGAAAATCAAAGAGAATAGAAAACATAACACGTGGGATCCACATGAAAATTTTCTCCACAAATATGCAAAGAAAACTCTGACACACGAGAGAAGTGTAACACTTTACTATTTTACCCATTGAATATTATCTTTTAACACAAACCAAAATAAAACCATCAAATAGGTAGTTTTAATTTAATACTTATTATAAAATATATTTATTTATATGATAAAATTTATAAAAAAATATGTTTAATTATGAGATAAATAAAATAAAAATAATATGCTTATATTTTATTATATATTATATATATTATTTCATTTAAATATATATTTGTATTTGTCAAGGATAAATATGTTATTTTGTATAATATAAATTTTTCTTTCTTCTCATTTTCTCAACATCTAAACAATAAAAAAGAAAATATATTTTTCTTTTTATTTTCTTTTCTATCTATTTTATTTCTTTTCATTTTCTTTTCTCATATTTTCTATTCTCTTCCAAACAAAGCATAAAAGTTCTCAACAAATGATCCGAGATATCTAATGTCATGTCATAAACATCACGATAAATTTTCATTGAGGCACTTTTTACTATTTTTTAATGATGCCTTTACATTTTTTTTCTTCTCATGCCATGACATCTTTTTGTAAGGTAACAATTAATAATATGGCATCTAAATAAGGATAAAAAGAATATTCTCTGCATGCCCTTTATGTTTCGCACTTGTGCTTCAACTTTATTTGATTTTTCATTTGCTATTTTGTTTGAGAAGAGAGTTTAATATTAATCCAATTTAAAATGTACTATTTGACTGAAGCATATATTAAGAAATAAAAGTAGTAAGTAGCATTCAAAAAGAAAATATTACAATTCAAAACAAAAATTAATTTTGCTATATTACAAGTTTAAAGGGATTGTTAAACTTGCAGTACTGAATTTAGACTTAATTTATGATTCCTCAATAAAATTTGTGCCTCTCCCGAAAAACAGCTCCACTGTGTCTCTTTTCTTCTGGGATGCCACTTTCTAATTAAGTTCTATTACCTTCTCAAAAGACTGCTTACACAAGGGCTTATCCTACAAAACCTCTTTTTATTTTTATTTTTTTTATCATCATATTTATCATATTTACATGGTTTCCATGTGCAATAGCAAGGAATGGTTAAGGAAGGAGAAGTAGCACTTGTATTCACAATTTCCATATCTAAAAAGTGTAAACCAAAAAACCAATAAAGGGTGGTCACTAAGTGTGTGTTTGGTTTAGTATTTGCAAAATTGATTTTGAGTAGGGTTGACTTTATTAGAATTGATTTTAATTAAAATTAATTTTAAGATAAAGTGATTCATATTTAATAATTTAATATAAGAAGTGATTGTAATAAGATAAATATGAGAGTTTCACCGCAAAAGCAACATAGAGTTGCCTCCAATCAAAATCAATTTTAGGTGTGAAATTCCATTTGCAAAGGAACTAAACTTAGAAACAAACGTGATGAAAAATAGCCAAGTGACTTGACTCTTCCAAACCTTCGTTCAACAACCGCGCCAACGTGTAACCAAATATGCGCTAATTAAGTTTCAATAAACATAAAAATTGTTAGATGTTATTAGAATAAAAAAATAGTTTTACTATTTATATCATTTATGATTCAATATATCAACTTTTATTATTATTTTCTATTTTTTAATATTTTTAATGTTATAGTCATGATACGAAGTAATTTTGTTTTCTTTTTTACTTTAAGGATATGATTGGTGTTTATCCATAAAATTTTATTCTCTATGTTAACTCTATACCAAACTCACTTATGCGTGAGATTGATATAGGATAAAAATTTTATGAAATAAATTTATGATATAATTTAAAAAAATTTTCATTTTATTTTTAATCCCATACCAAACACAAACATCTCAAGAGTATAATAATTTTATGGCACCCGCTTCCCAACTTCGTCCAGGATAGGTAGCAAGGTACAGTTTTCATTAACTGCCGAGAGATACAGTTTTCATCCAATCGTTTATAATATTAAATGATATTTACAATTTTGAGTTGAGGTATATAAGGTGTAGTATTTTCTACGGTAGAGATCTCTGACAGTTTTTCTAAAATTACACAGGGTCGTCCATGCAGCGCATGTATATGCGTGTATAGGATTTTATTAACAAGTGTCTTAAAATTTTGAAAGTGAAAAGTTTTGGGGTATCTAATTTATTGGAATCTTAAAAATTTTATTTATTCAAACAAAATTTCTCACTTTTAAAACTTTATCAAGTGCTTTAAGGAATATATTTATATCAATATAATTTTAAGTATAAATATAATTACATCATCTATATATGCTAGGTTCATTTTATTTGAATTATTGAAAATTCTTAATTTATTATATTTCTCAAATATAACCAATTTTTAAATTTTATTTTTCATAAATATTTTAAGCATATCTGATATTAATAGAGTGGTTTAATTAGAAATTAAATTTTGAATCATTATATTATAGTAAGAAAATTTTATAATTAAAGATTTTTTTTCTAATTTCCGTATATCTTACTAAAATAACCAATAAAATGGAGAGGGATAGTATATATTTTTGCTTACGTTTTATACATTTTGTAATGTAAATAAATGATAATATCCTTTTTCTAACCAGGTTTTTTTTTTCTTTTGATGTCATAATATTAGTATGGAGATTTGACCAATTATCTAAAACCTGGTATTGATAGTAATTAATAGATATGAATAGAATTGATTAAAGATTTTAAGTTTTACTAATTGTTAAAAATTCTTTGTTAATAAATAAGTTCTACTTTAAGTTTTCATTTGAAACTTGTAACGTAGAATATTATGTTACGTCTTTTGTTTCATAATATTTGTATATTTAGAATTTTTTGGTATTTTAAATTATTTGACTATTTTAAATATAATCAAGAATATAATATTTTTTTAGAATTTAATTTATATGTATTAATAAAATAAAATATTTTTATACTATCATTTAATTATATATTATTATATAAATAAATATATATAAAAAATTATATAAATAAAAATAATAATTTATATTATCAATATATATAAATTAAATCCTATTTTTTAAATTTTGTTCTTATATTCATCAATATACGTGGAGCATTTACAATCAGGTGCGTATTTCTCCCACTTTTCACGGGGCTAATTTCCAAGGTGTGGATTGGCAAGCGAACTACTCAAAAATTTTAGAGATAGGTACTCATGTAGTTAATAGACTCCCGTCAGGGATGAGGCATTTATTTACTCACTAGTGGATTGATAGGCAATTTATTTACTCATTAGTAAGCATCTATCAATCTACTTTTTTTATTATTAATTTAAATTTTTATTTTTATTTATTTTTAAAAATTAAATTAAAGTAATTTTATTATTTTTAAAATATTCAAAAATTAAAAAAATTAAACGAAATTAAAAAAAGTTAAAAAATAATAATAAAAAATAAAATATGATAAAAAAAAGTTAAAATATTCCAAACTTTGTATATAATACTATAGATGTACGATTTGTCGCGAGTCTCCCACATTGAATTAGTGGGCCCCGGGTACGCTGACAAAATTGGGTGCCATTCTTCTTTTGTCTCCCTCATATTTCGTTTTTTTCATTTTTTTTATTTTTAAATCAGAAGCCCAAATCGGATTTCTCCTCCGAGTCTTTCGCAATGCCGTTCCCATCATCTCCTTTTCACAGCCCCACACACTGTCCCATATCTTCCACCTACGTCCTGCGTGAGCCACTCCGCGTCTCTTCTCTCGCCATCGTCACCCGGAGAGGTGGCGCAAAGACACAGCCAGCCATAAAGTGACAACCTAACAGTAATAGAGTGACAATTAATTTATTACTTTATATGATGAATTTATTAAAAATGGTGTTGTTATCTTGTTGTAGCTCACGGGTCGTCGTTTTATTCACATATAGCAGTTCATTAATAATCTCTTTCCAGTGTTTCTCAAGTTTTTTTCTTTCGGTTTATGTCTCAAAGTTATTTTATAAGGTTTAATTTCTATGTACTAATAATATTTTATACTATTATCCAATAATAATATAAGAAACTGTCATATCTTATTTTTTTAATTTAAATTCATGTCATTGTTAATAATAATATAGCAGTTTTTCATATTCTTATTAGTATATTTTATATTATCAATATATAAAAATTAAACTCTATTTCAAAACTTGTTTACTTAATAAATTTTGATGATGGGAGCTCATGGGAATTATTAAGAATAATAATTGAGTTGGTATGACCTAAAATAAATAAAAGAGACAATTTCAGTATTTTTAATCTTTATTTTTATATTGAATTTCCTTTTTTTGATTTAGCAACTTTAACTACACATTGTCACATTATACCTTTGAGACGTGGAACATGCAAGAAGGCCGGGAGACGGCAGTGACACTGCACAATGAAGGAGGAAGGTTAGGGCAGAAGAGGTTGTTGTGGGAGAGGTGAAGTAACGAGGAGATGAGAGTTAGGGTATAGATTGGATATAAAACAAAAATTAAGAGATTATTTGTGGAGGGTATTTTAAAAAATGCCCCAAAATATGTGAATAATTATGATAAAAGAATTTTATGATACCCTAAAATTTTCATTGTTATAATTGAATGTTTATATAAATTTTTTACACTAATACTGCATAGAAATTAAATCCAAAACAAATTACCAGAAAATAATATGTATTTGTGAGGGTTAATAAAAATATCATAAGTAAAATATATTACAAGCTCACTGCCACGTTATTATGTATTTCTTGTCGTGTTCCAAAATCATTTTCACTGATCATTTTATTTTTCAGACTTTGTGTTCGCCACCACAACTTGGGAGTCATTCTGCATCATCATAAAGAGTTTTCATTACAATCATTCCTAAATTGCATCGATGATGCACATCTGCAGGGCATAGAGCCAGTAGTACTTTGAGAGCAATTAGGGACGCGTACATAGTCGATCATTCCAAGTTTTACATAGTCGTACATAGATATGAATAGCATTGATTAAAGATTTTAAGTTTTACTAATTGTTTATAAATAAGTTCAACTTTAAGTTTTCATTTGAAACTGGTAACATACACTATCATGTTACGTCTTCTATTTCATAATTTTTTTCGATAGGCTCAAAACCGTCCGAAAAAAAAAAAAGAGGAGCGCCCATGAGAGTACATCAAAAGAAAAGCACAAAATAAGATATAGCAAATCGCCACACCTAGAACAAAGCAAACTAACACCTAAAATATTCTAGTGTCCAAGCGGAAAATATAACACCCAAAATTGACTACAAAAAGTAACCCCAAACAAACCACAAAATAACCATCAAACTACCAAGAGTGAAATATGCCATGAATCTGATCATATAACACACCAAAAACTCCAAGACACTGATCAGGACAAAAAAGAACCGCTCACCCAACCCCATGGAGCCACATAGAAACTTAAAGACAAAACATGTTGACAGAAATATTTGTATATTTAGAATTTTTTGTATTTTAAATTATTTGACTATTTTAAATGTAAACAAGAAAATAATTTTTTTTAAAAAATTTTGTTCTTGTATTCATTATGTTTATTAACGCGGTGAGTAAGTGCAAAATGTAAATAAGAGTATATTTTATAAAATTTAATTACTTTATTGTTATTATTATTAAATTAATTTATTAATTTTCACTTAATAACTGTGTAAATTATAAAATTGACAGAAAATTGTCAGACAGAGAGAATATTATTGAAAGGTTGCTTTACAGCCACAGGAAAAACATTGAACTACAGGAGCGAGAAAAAGTAGTAACAAACATCGCCAGCATATATAATTAAGGTAATTATAAAAATGCTGCAGAGCTGAACTTTTCTTTTTGCTTTCTGTAGAATTAAGTTGTTGGAATAATGTACCATATTATTAATTTTTAAATAAACAAGTAAATTTTGTTACTCCATTTTATTTAATATATCTCAAAATTTTTAGAGTAAAATTACAGTCTGCTTTCTACAAGATTTATATTTTAATATTTTAGTACTCAAAAGAATAATTGCATATACTTGAGTCCGATAAAAATTTGATTTTATAATATTTTAATTTTCGGGGTTCAAGTGTATGTAATTAATTTTTTAAAAAATAAAGTATTAAAAAAAAAAATTTCAGAGATCAAATTATAATTTTATTTTTAAATTAAAATATTGGTTTCATTTTTAATTCTTTTCTTTAATACTCAAGCTTGTATATAATGTGAAGGTTTTAGGAATTGTAAATAATAATTTTAAAATTCAAATCCTAAATATCACATGCAAAATTTAATTAAAGTCGGTTATTTAGTTTTACTATGTAACTAATTACCTTTGGATATCTCTAACTAAATATAAGAATGAAATGAAATCAAAAAATAAAATCAAATGGTATTTTTTTAACTGAGGATCAGTTTTTTAATGTTCCAGAAAATAGGGCTTAATACATGTTTTATTTCTAAAAATAAAGCACTTTTTATTTTATTTTTTAAAATAATTTTATTTAGTTTAATTTCCATATTTTTTAAAAGTATATGTAAATATTTTTGAAAAAATTTAAAAATTTATATTTTTCATCTTAACGACAAGAATCATTTACAGTCAATTTTTTAAAAAATGAGAATTTTGAAAGAAAAAGGGTAAATGCCAAAACCAGACAATATAATACTTTCAAAGATGAAAAACATATTTTTAAGTAAAAAAAGAATATAGGTAAATTTTTCTCATAATGACAAAAATAAAAGAAAACATATAACACAGAAAATTCTATCTAACTCCAAAGCTATTTGAAAATAGATTTTTTAACCAAAGACGCCGGAAAATCCCAATTATTTGTTCAACTCGTACAAAAATATATCGATGAAAATAAATCCCAATTTTACCTAACTCTATCGTAATAATCTGCTAAATCATTACTCTATTTAAGATACTTTCTTCATTTTAAAAATACTTATAATTTTAGGATTTAAATATACATTAAAATAATTAATAAAGTATTTTAATAGTGATAACAGGTAATTTTATTTTATAAAATGATTCTTATATCAAAATTATAATCTTATCTGCGTTTTTTATTGGTTACTTTATTAATAATATAATTAATATAAAGATAAAATTTTAAAAATAAATAATATTCATAATATTTAATAAAAGAGTAAAATTACTATTTGATCTTTGAAATATTTACATTTTAACATTTTAGTACTCGGAAGATTAATTTTATGTACTTGAATCCCTAAAATTGAAAAGTTGTAACATCAAATCTTTGAAAAATTTAAGTATGTGCAATTGATTTTTCAAAGATTAAAGTGTTAAAACATAAATTTTTCAAAAACTAAATTGTAATTTTACTCTAATTTTTATCAAAAATTCCAACAGAATTATTCTAACAGAATAGAATTTCTTATAATACTGAGATTGTGCCCCACCAAAGGAATAAAATATTCATCAATATATATGGAGCATTTACAATCTAGTTTGTAAGATTAAGTGGGCTTAACCCAACTTAAAATATTAGTTTATGGGAGATGGTTGTTTAAACATTTAAAAAGATTATTTTGACTATATTCTTAAATATTAGGAACTCTAACATGTTCCTTTATGCCTAGAACTGGATATTTGGAATGGAAAGTTTGTAGGATAAATATCTATGAGTGACTTAATAATAACTATACAATAGGTTTTGATACTATTTTAAGATTAAGTGCATTTAACTCAATTGTAAAGGTTAGTTCATAAAAAGAGAGTTACCTAAATTCTTATAAAGACTATATTAACTATATTAAAGAATATTTTAATTATATTTTTACGTGATGTACAATTATAACATGCATGTCTCTCATATTTTTCATGAGGCTAAATTCCAGTCTGCGCATATATGGTTGGCGAACCATTCAAACTCTTTAGGGATAGGTACTCATGTGGCTCATAGACTCCCTTCAAAGACAAGGCATTTATTTACTCATGTACAATTTATCACGAGCCTCCCAGATAAGAAATGTTCGAGCTTCCCTCATCCTTTACCCAGGATAATTATCTCGGATTAATTAAAAAGTTTTAATTTATAATATTTGTTATTTTAGATATATTAATGAAAAATTTATGATTATTTTTTAAAATTTTATCTTTCATAATATTTTAAATATACCTAACATTAATAGACAGCAATTAATTTATTACTTTATATAATGAATTTATTAAAAATGGTATTGTTATCTTCCTGTAGTTCACTCATCGTTGTTTAATCCACATACAGTAGCTCATTAATAATTCTCTTTCCATTGTCTCTCTAAGTATTCTTTTTTTTTTTTTCTAAATCTGTTTCTCAAGTTATTTTATAGAATTTAATTTCTATATATTGACAGTATAAATTATTTTTATATTATCATCTAATAAAAATATAAAAAATTCTCATATTATTTTTTTTATATTTAAATTTATGTAATTGCTCATGATCCCATGATAGTTTCTTATATTTTTATTAATTAATAGTGTAAAAATATTTTATATTATTAGTGCATAAAAATTAAATTTTATTTCATAACTTGTTTACTTAATAAAAATAAAGTTTTGACAATGGGAGCTCATGGGAATTATCAAAAATAAAAACCAAGTTGGTAAGACGTAAAATCAATAAAAGAGATAATAATTTGAGTATTTTAATCTTTATTTTTATATTTAATTTCTTTTTTTAATTTCTCAACTTTAACTTGAGTAACTAGGCATTAGCTATTTTAACTACACATTACACCTACGAGATATGAAACCGACAAAATGGCCTAGAGACGGCAACGCTGCACAATGAAGGAGGAAGGTTAGGGGAGAATGGGGTTGCTGGGAGACTGTACACAAATTCAATGTCAAGTGGGATCCCCATGAAGATCATGCTAGGGCCTGTGTCTCCCCTTATGTGGAGTCTTGCTAGTAGGCTTTGAAATATGGGTATTCCTAAATGGCTGTGAGACCCATACCAGGTACTTATTGGGCATTCAAGGATACTTATTGGTCGAGCATTGTAATAAGCAGATGTTGCATAAATATAAATTAGTCATTATAGAACATCAAATTTTGCAATTCATCACAAAAAATATATGGAAAATCGGCGGACATTATTGACGAATATAAATCCATCGACAATACTAACAAATTTTTCGATGGATAATGAAGTAAAATCGAGTAGTTCCAAATTAATATATCCATCAGTAATACGTGGTGCCACATGGCACAAATAAATAACGACTATATTACTGACAGTATAAGTGACAAAAATCTCTTTAAAATAATTTACAAAATTATTGATGATGTGGCCATTTGTAATTATTAAGCTATTTTTTATTTTTTTTAAATAATTACTTACTAACGATGACTCTGCTGATATATTTCTTATTTAACTTTTTTCTTTAGCAAATATTACCGATGGTAATGCCATCAAGAAATTTTTCATCTAAATTATTTTTTTCTTTAGTAATTATTACCAATGGAGATTCCCTTGGTATGTTTGAAAATTTTTTAAATTTTCAATTAAACTTACCAATGGATTATCCATTGATAATTTTGTGCCATTGAGCACCCTTTTTGTTTTGTCAAAATCATTCAAATATTGTAGCGTTCCCAACATACCAACGAAGTATCTATTGGTAATAGCTTTGAGTGAAACAATGCATTTCACTTTTAATTTACCGACGAATTGCTTGTCAATAACCGGCGAATATGAGTTTACAAACCATCTTCTTTGTCCCCATTTCTTTCTTCCCTTCTCTCGCTTCTATCTCTCTCCTCTCGCCATCACCTTCGGCCACCATTCCATTCACCCCCACCGGAGCTTTGTTGTTGTTGCCGAACACCGCCATTGTGATCTAGGTATTCTCTAAAACATTTTAATCAGCTTTTTTTATGGCCCTTTTTTTTGTCGTTTTTCTTATCTTTACTCATTGTTGTTACTTTAGAACTTTGTGTTAACTAAATGTGTTTCGTATTTTCATATTTTGAAAAATGTATTGAAGCCTTTTAATATTTTAAGTGCTTTATAGGAAAAATTAGGTAATTTAATACCTGGTTTTTGTAATTTTTTCTTTTATTATTTATTTTTAATTTACTATTTAATATTTTAAATTATTTATTAATTTATTTTAATCTTAAATATATTTTTAATTTCTATAAATATAAGGCATTTTAATTTTAGTCCGTCTTAAATTTTTGCTTTGGTTTTGATCCATCTTTTCTCCATTCTTTTGTTTTAGGCCCCGCCATTCTAAATTTTGTTTTTTATAAGTATTTTAAAATATGTGTTTATCCTTATAAATATTAGAAATTTTATTTTTGACCACTATAAATATTTTTTTCAATATTATTTTGATCTTTATAAATATCACCACTTAATATCAAATTTAAATGATAGGGATAAAAATCTAATAATAAAAAAAAGAATGACCAAAACTAAAGCAAAATTTTTTAATGGAATCAAAGCTAAAATGACCTATATTTATAAAGATTAAAAATATATTTAAATTTTTATTTTTTAATAATAATTTTATTATAAATTTTCTTGAGATATATATAAATCTTCTATCCCATTTATTTTTATCTCCTTTCCACATCTTGGCAACAAAAATTTATCTAGTCAAATAAAAGTGACATCACCTATAGGAGGGAAGGCCATCATCCCATGATGTTTCCTTAACTTTTTCCACTTCCACAAGAACCGTTACGCTTTGAACGTCATCCTTCTGTCGTCTCCTAGTAACCCGTGATTACTACGGTCCGTCCCATGATATGTCTATGTCTGTCATTTTCAATTGATTTTAAACGTGTTCAGCAAAATAACAATAATAATCTACACCATTAATATTAATAAAAAGGATTGTCGTCATTTGGCATCCAAATTATTTTTCCATTTTTATCATGTATAAAATCAACTAAATACAAGTAAAAAAGAGATAAAATTGTAAAATATTTTTAATCCAATAACTTCTACCACTACATTTAAAATTAGAAAAATATTATTTGTACGTATATTTTTTCGACCTCCGCACCAACATATTCCCATCCACATATATGAACTTCCAACACCTTTAAAATTTTCAAAAATAAAAAAGAATTATATAATAAAAATTAATTATTCAGAATTTCACTTTTTATATATTTGAATTTATCTTTTTAAGTTTAAGTTTTAATTTTTTCAAAATTTACGCTAAGGTAAAAAAGAGTGAATTCATAGGCACACAAGTGCCTGTCAATGCACTAGTAATAATAATAAATAAAACGAGTTGCTATGTTTGCATTTGGTGCATTTCAACCTGGCGCTTTCATCGTTGGGTCCATCATCGACCCATCCCCTTGAAAATGACCCAAAAAAAAGAAAAATTCTTATAGTTATTTTTTCTTCCATCCCACTCCATTCTCCTCTAGCACCCCACTTGGCTACTCTTGCTCCTCTTATGTCACACTCGTCTTAGTCGAAAAAGCTACCATTGAGTTGAGAAAAGTAGACAAATAAGGAAGCAATTCTCAGATTATGCTAGAAGTGGGTATACAAAGACCACTTTTCTTTTGGCCAATATAATTCGACCATATCCACAATTTTTATTGTTTATGGACTAATCTATTAATCAAAATAAAGGTTAAACCATAATTTATTCCAATAGAAGAGTGGTTTCTTTTGCGGGCTGAACTGGTTTTATTGAATCTCTTTGCAAGGGAGTAGTAAAAAATATAAGGAGTATAAGTTTGGTGTGGATGAAGTGTTTTTTTTTTCCTTTCTTCTTGAAGGTTCTGATATGCTTTGTTTGACGTTGTCTTTAAACCTAAATTTCTTTAGGATATTTTTTGTGTTTTGTGTTTCAACTATGGCTCCTTCCATCTATAGGAAGTGTTTTGAGCTCTATTATAATTTTTGAAAAAAAAAAGAGTATAGTCTCTCTTTTGTGTGTGTATGTGTGTGTGATGACAAAAGGAAGAATGAGTTTGAAAATTGAATGTGTAATTTTAGGGTTAGGTCAATTTTACTTTAGTGGTAGTGGGGGTGTAGGTTTAAAAAAAAAGGGAGAGTTAATGGACCAATCCACTAACCCTTAAGTTTAGCCTGCTTAACCGACAAACTAAGCAAATCGATTCAATATATTCGCAAATAAATGAACTAAGAAAATGATTGGTCATACTGATTGCGAGTTAAGTGGCTCGATCACGAACCGCGACATGTATACCCTACCTATAATCAAAATCTTCCTAATTATTTAACTTTTTGGATTTCTAAAACTTTTCCTTTTAACATGAGTAGGATCTTTTTAGATATATTTGAACCTTAACTTTAGGTTTTTTAAATTTTTGTACATCTTACTATAATGATAAATGAAATAAATTGAAGATATATCTGGTATAATTGTGAGAATAATTTAGATATATTGTTAGAATATTTTATATTATCAACTAATTATATATTAACATATGTGTGAGTTTTGAAATAATTATTATAAAAGTCAAATATTTTTAATAATATAATAATATATAATTAAATGATTATATAAAAATATTTTAAGCTACGAGTGCATGAGAATTAAACACTATAAGTGCTTTATATATTTTTAAATATTTTGTAATGAGAAACCAATGATAACCTTTTTTTTTTCAACAAAAATGTTTCTTTAGATGCCATAATAGCAGTATGAAGATTTGAAAAAATATCTAGAATATTTTAATGATAATGATTCAAAAAAGCATCGATTGAAGATTTTAAGCAACTATTAATAATGGCAATATGGGTTGACTCATCTTGTTCATCTTCCACTTATGCATTGTCTTGATCAAACCAATGGTATTCGAGCTTTATTACTAGAATCTCGACTAATTTGATCTGATTAAAAGACGATCCCTAAAAAGGGTAGGGTTTCATAGCGAAAATTTTTTCTATCTTGACTTGTCATAATTTGAATTTGATTTCTATGTTTTTCCTAGGGTAGATTAGGTGTAAATGCCTTTGTGAGTGGTTATTGAGTAAGATATACTGACCTAAAATTAGGATGAACTTTCCCTTCACTATAATTCTCATTTGAAACTTGTAACTTACAGTAATTTATTACTTTTTCTATTTCACAATATTTATATATTTAAAATTTTTTATATTTTGAATTATTTGTTAATTTCAAATATCAAGTATTTATTAATATATTTATTTTTTATGTTAATTATGTTCATTAATATAATGAATGGAACGTATAAATAAGATTGTAGTTTTAATATAATGATAATTTTGTAAATTAATTTATTTTTATTATTATTGAAATAGTATTATTTTTTTAATAACTTATTAATTTTTCTATAAATAAATAATTTTTTCAAATAAATAAATAAAATCTAAAACGATAGAAACTGTGACACGGATAAAGTATTACTCAAATGTGCTTGAAGCCTCGAAGAAAACATTAGCCCCAATCGATAGTATGCATAATTTAATACTATGGTCGTGCTCCACGTGGAAGAATAAAATATTTATCAAAATTTGTTGTCATTCCATCTCGCGGAGCATTAGCCGGCATTTTGTTACTTTATTATTAAAAATGGCGTTGTTTCCTCGTCAAAAAAATAAAAAGAATGGCGTTGTTATAAATCTTCTTGGAGATCACGCGTACTCGTTGAATCCACACAGTAGTTTATTAATAATTATCTTTCAAATATCTCTCGAGTTTTTGTTTTTTCTTTTTGACAAGAAATATCTCTCAAGTTTTTTCATGACTTGTTACTCAATAAAATAAATAAAGTTCTCGTGATAGGAGCTCATGACATTTTTAAAATAAATAACGAAGTTTGTAAGATATAACATAAACAAAAGGGATAATTTGAATTTTTATCTTTATTTTTATATTAACCTATTATCTTTTTTAATTTAATTATTTACATTTTAAATTATTTATTAATTTAATTTTTGTTATATTTCGGTCAATTTGATTAAAAGATATAATAATTATTACTAAGCTATGATGTTAGGTTATTATTATATTATACAGCCTCATCACCATTGTTAATATTATGCCATTACTTTTGTTATATGTTGTAATAAATTATTATTAAAATCTTCATTGAAAAATAAAAATTAAATCACCTATTTTAAGTATATAGTAAAATATTAAAAGGTTTCAATGCGTTTTTAATTTTTTTAAAAAAGGTTAAATCCCGTGCTGCATAAACATAAAAAGCATTGTTCATAAAAAAAATAGACCAAAAAAGCGTTAGTTAATTGCAATCGTTGAAATGCCGCATCCCGACTGTGAAAAATATGGAATCCACCCCACATGTGTTTATTTGAAAACATGCTTCCCTTGCTATGACTAATACACTTGCAAATGAAAAGAATTCATTATTTAACATCAAATAACGATATTATTTATTTATTTGGATAAACTACAGCGATATTATATATAATACTCTCTTATGTAATTTTTTTTTGAAAAAAAAAGGTTTAGATTAAGAAAAATACTAACCTCAGTGCGAGATATATATATATATATATATATATATAAATTAAAAATTATCAACTTTTTTTATAAAATATAAAAGTAATTATTAAATAAAATAAAGTAATATGAACTATTTATTTATCTAAAAGTTAGTTAACATAATTACTACATTAATCTGTCAAAAAAAATTTCTTAAGCTTACATATGCATATAACAAGTTCGATATTGATGTATAAAAACTTGATAAAAAAAATTATGTAACATATATGATGCATCATAGTACAAATAGCACCCATCCATCCTTACTACATAAAGGAACCCGGTTTCATACATCACATGTGTCTTTTTTTTTGCGCGAGAGCTTCTGTGGCCACTGATTCACGTGCGACAAGGTGCATTCTACTTTCTACATTTCCATATGTTAGGTAGGGGTTTGTTTATGCTGGACGCTGCAAGAAGAGTCCAGTACTGATCTTTGTCTTTTTAACTAATAGATTGAAAAACGAAACATTTTAAATTAAAAAAATCTCTAATCTTATGGCCGAAAAGAAAGGGACCAGTTCTGAACATACTTTTTTCAACTTTTGATGACCCAACCTGACTCCGTATGAATATGTAAATGACATTTGTGCATAAATTATAATAATAATAATAAAACGTAAAATGTACGTAACTCCATGATACGATAAGAAATAATATTCTATCTTATTTATTTATAAAATTACACATTCTATTCCAAGCCGTTAAAAGTACATTTGGATAATTTTTTTCCTAAAAAAAAGCACTTTTTGTAAGAGTATTTTATTTTAAAAAAATGTTTTTGTAAGTTTTTAAAATATGTTTAGATGCAATTTTAGAAAAAAAAGTCAATATATCCATTTTTTTGAAAAAAATAGAAGTAAAAATAATTTTTGAAAGATTGTTTTTGATGCATTGTTTATGCTTTTAGCACAAAAAAATTCTTTTTCCAAATTTTTTTAAAAAAACATTTTATAAAATTCTTAATTTTATTTATTTATACTTTTTAAAAAAACTAAAAACAAAAATAAAAATAATTTGTTTTTCTTTTTTTTTTTTAGATGCTGATAGGGAACAATAGCTTCTTCCAATAGAAAAATAAAAATTAAATCACCTGTTTTACCTATATAGTAAAATATTAAAAGGTTTCAATACGTTTTTTATTTTTTTAAAAAAGGTTAAATCCCGTGCTGCATAAACATAAAAAGCGTTGTTCATAAAAAAAAATAGACCAGAAAAGCGTTAGTTAATTGCAATCGTTGAAATGCCGCACCCCTATTGTGAAAAATATGGAATCCACCCCACGTGTTTATTTGAAAATATGCTTCCCGTGCTATGACTAATACACTTGCAAATGAAAAGAATTCATTATTTAACATCAAATAACGATATTATTTATTTATTTGGATAAACTACAGCGATATTTTATATATAATACTCTCTTATGTGATTTTTTTTAAAAAAAAAGGTTTAGATTAAGAAAAATACTAACCTCAGTGCGATATATATATATATATATATATATATATATATATATATATATATATATATATAAAATAAAAATTGTCAACCCTTTTTATAAAATATAAAAGTAATTATTTAATAAAATAAAGTAATATGGACTATTTATTTATCTAAAAGTTAGTTAACATAATTACCACATTAATCTGTCAAAAAAAATTTCTTAAGCTTACATATGCATATAACAAGTTCGATATTGATGTATAAAAACTTGATAAAAAAAATTATGTAACATATATGATGCATCATAGTACAAATAGCACCCATCCATCCTTACTACATAAAGGAACCCGGTTTCATACATCACATGTGTTTTTTTTTTGCGTGAGAACTTCTGCGGCCACTGATTCACGTGCGACGAGGTGCATTCTACTTTCTACATTTCCATATGTTAGGTAATGGTTTGTTTATGCTGGACGCTGCAAGAAGAGTCTAGTACTGATCTTTGTCGTTTTAACTAATAGATTGAAAAATGAAATATTTTAAATTAAAAAAATCTCTAATCTTATGGCCCATAAGGGACCAGTTTTGAACCTACTTTTTTCAACTTTTGATGACCCAGCCTAACTTTGTATGAATATGTAAATGACAATTGTCCATAAATATAATAATAATAATAATAATAAAACGTAAAATGTACGTAACTCCTCGATACGATAAGAAATAATATTCTATCTTATTTATTTATAAAAATATATATTCTATTCCAAGCCATTAAAAGTACATTTGGATATTTTTTCCCTGAAAAAAAAGCACTTTTTGTAAGAGTATTTTATATTAAAAAAATGTTTTTGAAAGTTTTTAAAATATGTTTAGATGCAATTTTAGAAAAAAAATGCATATGAAAAAAAAGTCAATATATCCATTTTTTTTAAAAAAATAGAAGTAAAAATAATTCTTGAAAGATTGTTTTTGATGCATTGTTTCTGCTTTTAGCATAAAAAAATATTCTTTTTCCAAATTTTTTTAAAAAAATATTTTATAAAATTTTTAATTTTATTTATTTATACTTTTTAAAAAAATTAAAAACAAAAATAAAAATAACTATTTTTTTTTTAGATGCTGATAGGGAACAATAGCTTCTTCCAATAGAAAAGAGCAAATTTTATTTTTTGAATTTAAGAACTATTATCTTCTTACTCTATTACAATTTTATTCTTAAATTTTTTTAAAAAATATCACTTTCTTTTCCCTCTCGTTCTCACTCTCCTTTTCTCTCTTTTTTTCAATGTCCTTAATTGTAATTTTATAAAAAAATATTTTTATATTTAACATATTCAAATAGTTTAACATCTTCTAATTTTCATAAAAAAAGTATTTATACATTGATACAAAAGCAAATTATTTTTTGCTTTTACTTCTACTTCTACTTTAAAAAAATATTTTTCTTAAAATCTTAATCAAATTAGCCTAATATTAAAAATTATTTCTGCATCTCATTTTTTTAAGGCTGGGTGTCGCAACTTTTTTTTAATACAAGTTTTTTTTTTTCTATAGTTATATCCAAATACACTTCAAAACTTATAAAAGCACTTCTTTAAAAAAAATTCTAAAAAATGTCAATCCAAATATACTTCCAGTAGATTAGAGTGGACTATATATTTTGTAAATAAATAGAGTGAAGCATTATTTCTGAATATCCCAAAGGAGTTAACTGTATTTTGCTCTAATTTTTTTTTTCAATTTCTTCATTGAAAAAAAAAATCCTGCTGGTGTTATTAGGAATACCAATGGATTAACAGTGTGCTAGGGAGCATGTTTGTTGCCTCTAGAATCAATTCTGGCCCCCCAGAATTGATTCAATTAATTTTTGATGATGTTTGGTTGTTAACTCTTAGAATTAATTCTTATCTCTAGAATTGATTTTAGGAAAAGTGAAAATTTTGTATTTTCTATCAAAATTACTTTTAGAAAAACTATTAAATATAAATCACTTAACCTCCAAGTCAATTATAATCAAATCAATTTTATCTAGAATTAATCCTATAAAAACAAAACTAAATACGCACTAAGTTGGTTGTGTTTCCAGTGTTTTTTTTTTTATCCAACCTACTTATTCATTAAGTGGATTGAATTAGACTGAGAAAATGACAATGTAATAATATATAGTAATATATAGGTATCATTAAAAAAATAAATAACATATTAAGGATTAATTTCTATATACTGATAATATAAAATAATTTTATACTATTAATTAATAGAATCGCAAGAAAGTATCAAATTATGATAGGTGGTTATTATAGTGGGTAGTTATCTTGCATGATGTGGTATTTTTATACAATTCTATTAATTAATAGTGTAAAATTATTTTACACTATTAATACATAAAAATTAAATTCATATTATTACATTGAATAAATATATTTAATAAAACATTTTTATATGTTGATAAATATATTATAAAACTAATTTAATAAAATATTTTTCATAAAATTCATCAACAATTAACATTATAAATTTTTTAATATATGTGTATGAAGTGAACAAATTTAAGAAAACTAACCAATTCAAGAATTCAAACTTTAATTAATAAATTAGTTGAACACTTTTACCACTGACTCATTTATAATTGATTTATATCTATACAAAAATTTTAATTTTTATCAAGATATACTGCTGGCGTTAATTTTGAAATATTGATACGATTAGAAAACTTTTTTTGCAAATTGATTATATAAATATATTAAACAACTTGCATTGTGATTAACAAATTTTTCGTTAAAGAAATTCTTATTAAATTAATATTAAAATATATTTTTTTCACCGTATAATAATATTACATGAAATTTTAATCATTTATATAATATTTAGATAAGATAATTTTTTTTTAAAAAAAGATAATAGTATTCATATAGAGATAAATAGAAAAGAATAAATAGTAATTAAGTGAAAAAAATTAAAATTGTAAATATAAATAAAATAAAATTACAACAGTATCCAAAATTTTAAATTGATTAAAGAAAGAGAAGTATGAAAAATGTTATGGATACATAATATTTCTCAAATATTGTATCAATATATATGTGTATATCATTAGAAAAGGTATGAATCCCATTTAAATTAAATCTTATACTCAATCTAATGATAAATGAATATATATAAATATGATAGCTAAAAAATACTAGCTACACATAATATAACTCGAGATATAGCCTAGGCATGTTATTTGAATGTATAATTTGACGACCCCTTTTTCGACACACTCCAAATCCCCCAATGGAATCCATGGGTTTATGTTTTTTTTTTTTTTCCAAAATTTTTAAAATGCTTGTGCAGCCCACTGAAAATCATTGTGACGGGACACAATTATGTCCAAGAAGTTAACAACCACTTTTTTAATAAAGTAACAAATTATTGGTGAATTAATACTCCGCGAGATGGAATAACAACAAATATTGATGAATATTTTATTCCACCGTGTGGAGCACGACCTTAGTTTTAGGTTGTGTTTGATTTAATTTATTTTTATATAAAAGTGACTTTATTAGTTAAAATAAATTATTTTATAAAAATTATTTATTTTAATTTTTAAGTAATAGATTAAAAAAATATCTTTAATTTTTAAATAAAAATTTAAATGAGTAATTTTTATAAAAAATAATTATTTTAATAATTAAAAAATCATATTTTCTTTAAAAAAATTGAAATGGACGCACTCTTATGCATGTTATCGGTGCTTGTTACTACTTTATCTCGTTTCTGCAGTTTAAATATATATGTAAACTCATTAAGGTATTAACCGACCAGGAATTTTTTCATTTTTTGAATTAAAAAAATTAAAAGATTTATTACTTGTGATTTGAAAAGGAAAAAAAGAAAGTTATAGGCCACAGTCTATGAGACGTAAAAAAAGGTACAGCTACAGCCTAACAGAGATCACCCGTGTGCTGAGTTTGTCGGCTATAACCTCTATCCTCTCCGCACAGTTGCTCAATTTTAAGGTTAGGGATTTTCTCTCTCCTTTGTTCCCTTTTTTGCCCTTTCACTGTGAGACTCGCCCACTGGAGACAGATGTGGGGACACCCTCCCAATTTCTTCTTCAATGGAGGTCACTGCCACTATTGCCGCTGCCACCACCAACAAAACTTAAATATAAATTTAGGATTTAAGAAATATTTTTATTTTATAACACTTTTTAAAAATCATATGTTAGTATTGTCACAACGTGTCCGAAAGGCGCAGCGACAAGAAATATTGAAAATAATATTCAATGGAATCGCCACCAATTTTTATTATGGATAAAAATCAGAAATTTTTTTTAATTTTGCAAACACTAGTCTTTAAAGAGATTGGATTCGGGAGTCCAATTATGCATAGGGAAAGGTAAAAGCTTAATCCCACTGCATCCCTAATACATTCGTTTTGCAACGGTTATCCTGAAGCTTATTATACAAATTAATTAGTAACTATAATAATATTTATTTTTTCCCCTTTGAAAATATAACAAAAAAATGGAAGAAATTACTTACAAAAGAAAGAAACATAATTAATGTGATAACTATTCACAAAATGGTAGAAAATAAAAACTGATATGATAACTATTCCCAAAAAAACAAGATTAATATATAATTATTCACAAAAGAAAAGGAAAGTAAAATTAATGTTATGATTATTTACAAAAAAAATAGAAATTGATATAATAATTATTTACAAACTAAAAAGGAAGTGAAATTTATATTATAATTATTTAAGAAATTAAAATTGAACCAAATTTAAGAAAACTTAATTTTTGATTTGACGGAGATTATCTGCTCCTACGTCCTCTAGTGTAATGAAGAATTCAAAATCACGTAATTCTTGTAGAAAATAATTGTGTATTAGATTGATTTTATTTATGAAAAGATTTATTTGAAAAAAGAAAGAAAATAAATCCACTTTTGCTTAAGGTTCAAGATAGCGTAAGTTATATAATAAACCCTTATAATTCTCATAACCCTTAAGGATGATCAAGCCATACATCAAGGCTAGAGATTGTTGCATGGATCAAGCCAAACACGTGGGGGTGTATTCCATGTTTGTCCCAATGGGGATGGTATTTCAACGATTGCAATTAGTTTTAATGCTTTTTATGTATGTTTTTGCAAAGAGGGATTTAACCCTTTTTTTTGTAAAAGTAAAAAATTTAATGAAACCTTTTAATATTTTACTAAGTAGGTAAAAGAGGTCATTTAATTTTTTTAATCTTTTATTTTATTTCTTATTTATTTTTAATTTAATATTTTATACTTAAAATTATTTATTAATTTAGCTAATAATAATAATTTTATTATAAATTATAACAAAAACAATGACATAATATTAACAATGGTGATGTGGCTATAATATAATAATGACCTGCCATCATGGGTTAGTAATATATTATTATGTCTTTCAATAATATTGACCAAAGTATAACAAAAATTAAATTAATAAATAATTTAAAATGTAAAAAATTAAATTTAAAAATATAATAGATTAAATATAAAAAAATGAAGATAAAAATTCAAATTATCTCTTTTATTTATTTTATATCTTACCAAAACTTGATTGTTTATTTTTAATAATTTCATGAGCTCCCACTACCAGAACTATATTTATTTTATTAAGTAAACAAGTTATGAAATTATTTAGAGATATTTGAAAGAGAATCTATAAACTATAATCTATAATCTATCTATAATTTATAACCTATCTATCTATAATATATATTAAAGTTCTTCCATTGAAATTACTACATGGCATTTTTCCTAAATTTTAATTATTTTAAACTTTTTGTCTTATAATTTTATTTGTTCGACTTTTTGTTCCTTGAAACTTTAATGCTTTCCTTGATTTTTCATCTTTTACCATCTTTTAAATTTTTTGTTTTCAGCTATCAATGCCACATGGCATTTTTTCATGGTTTTAAATTTTGAAATTGCTCTAAATCGTATATTTTCTTTAATTTCTCATTTCTTTCATTATTATTTTTCTATTACAATTGCCACGTTATAGTTCTCAATTTTTTTTAATTACTATTAATTACGTCTATTCTATTTTAATTTATTTTTACTTTTCATCTCTTTCAATAAGTTTTTCTTAATTTTTTATTTTTATAATAATTTATTATAACATGTACAAAACTGTGTGTGTATATATATACACAATAAAATAATAAATTGACATTTTATTTAGCAGTTAATGTCTTTAAAAAAATCAATATACAATTGAAATTGAGTTTTATAAAATAAAATAATAAATATAGTAGGTGTGTGTGTATATATATATATATATATATATATATATATTCTAAAATAAATTCATTCAAATAATTATCAAAGTTATAAGACATTTTTATTGTACTTTAAAATATTATAATTATATTAACAGTAATATTTTTTTGTTAAATAAATCTTTTGACTAAAGATTTTTATTTGAATATTTTATAATTATTCTTTAATTTCTCATTTCTTTCACTAATGTTTTCCTATTTCAATTATTATGAAATGTTTACCATAAGAATATTTTAATTACTATTAGTCTGATTTATTTTATTTTGAACGTTCATTTTTCTTAATAGATCTTTCTTGATTTTTCATCTTCTATAATCAATTAATCATTTAACATTAGATGCATATAATAAACTGAGATTTTACTTAGTAATTGATGTCTTTAAAAAATTAAAACAAAATTAAAATTGAGTTTTGTAAAATTAAAAAATAAAGAGAACAATTGTAAATATCTCTTACATGAAAAACTCATTTCAAATGTCACATGCAATTTTCTCTTAATTTTCTAATTCTTAAAATTTAAATTATTCTTTAATTTTTTATTTATTTAATTAATATTTTTCTATTACAGTTACAATATGACATCTCTCTAATTATGTTTATTTTAATTATTATGAATTATAATTATGTTGACCTTTTATTTTTCTCAAAAACTCTTTCTTAGCTTTTTATTTTCTATAACTATTTAGCATAAAATTTATGAAATTTTATTGTAAATATGTCTAAGATAACATGATAAACTAGAATTTTATTTAGATGTATTGAACAAATGTTATCACAATAGATTTAGAATCAAGTTTTATAAAATAAAAATATAAAGAATAACAATTGTAAAAAAAATTTCAAATCATACATAAATTGTTAAAATAAATATAATAATTTTTAATTTAATTTATTTATGTAAAGTTGATAAATAAATATAAATATTATTCTTTTACATCATAAAAGAATTCACTTAAATTGTTAAAATAAATATAATAATTTTTATTTAATTTATTTATATAAATTTAAAAAATAAATATAAATATTATTCTAAATAAACTATAAAAATTCAGACAAATGACTTTTTTTTTTATATATAGAATTTTGGTAGAGTAATTCGTGGAATATGAGTTTTTTAAAAAAATTCAGAAAATATAGTGTTTTGAAGGAATCCACCAAAAATACAAATGAATCCCGCAAAAAAAAAAAAAAAGTGAATCCACTATCCGTACAAATGAATTGTAAAAAATAATAAAAAATGAATAAGACATGTTGTGAGCTGGATTCCAAATTTTTTCTTTTTTTTTTTGTCTCTCATGTGTTGTGTGTGTTTGTGTTATGGGGTGTGTGTATGTGTTTTATTTGTATGTGTGTGTGTGAGAGAGAGAGAGAGAGAGAGAGAGGAGAGAGAAGAGATAGAAGAAAGGACCGAGAGGAGAGAGAATAAATGAGAGAGAAAAAATACCATACTCTTTAAAATTTATCAAAAATATCATATTTTTCATTTTTTTTCATAAAAATCCAACATGAAAAATGATTCTCCATGGCTGATTTTTTTTGTGTATGAAATTTTGGTAGAGTAATTAGTAGAATATAAGTTTTTTGAAAAAAATTAGGAAAATATGGTGTTTTGAAGGAATATGCTAAAAATATAGACAAATTTCACAAAAAAAGTAAAAGGTGAATCCGCTTCCCATATTAACGTATTGCAAAAAAATAAAAATAAAAATAAAAAAGAATCCAACATGTTGTCAACGGGCTCCAATTTTTTATTTTTTATTTTTGTGTCTCGTGTGCTGCGTGTGTTATATCTTTTATTTTACTTTGATATATTATAAGTATATTTACCTTAATTTACTTTATATTAAATAAAAATATTAACTAAATATTTTTATTAAAATATTTTAATTATGTTTTTTAAAAATTGAGGTATTTATCAAATATTTATTTATTTAATAAAAATTATAATTATGAATAATTAACTTATATAATTTGCTAACACAGTGTATAAATAACTAGTTACTAATAAATTGCTTGTGCCTTTTTTTGATATAGACCATCAGTATACAAAAGTTCATTGGAATTCAACTAATTTAATTTAAATCGGATCGATCTATTATAGGGGTAAAACTCTCATAATGCTAATTTTTTTTATCCATAAGACTCGAATTCAAGATCTTGCTTACAAATAGGGTTGGAAGTGAGTCAAGCTAACACATGAACTATTTTTGACTTGGTTTGTTAATAGCTCAATAAGCTAAGCTTATGAGCTCATGAATTGAGCTTGAGTTAAGAATTTGAACTCATTTATTAAATGAACCGAGATTGAGCTTTTTATGTTTGACTCAATAATTCGTGAGCTGACTATATATATATATGTGTGTGTGTGTGTATGTATTTTGTATCATATATATTGTATATAAATTAGGTTGAAAATAGACTATGTACTTATAATTAAAAAGCCCAATTTATATGTAAATGAGCCAAGCTCAATGAGCTTTTAATTAACCAAGCTTGAGCCTTAAAATCATATTCATTTGTTAGTAAGCTGAGTCATGAATTGAACTTAATATTATCGAGACAAGCTTGAACTATACCAAGTTCGGACTTGACTCGACTCACTTTCGACCTTACTTAAGAAGAATAATGTCAAACTAATTGCATAAATTAAGCATTGCTAACTGCTTGTGGCTTTGTGGATTAATTAAGTACGCTTGACCTCCAAGAAGATAACAACAACTTTTTTAATAAATTAATAATAACGTAATAAATTATTGGTGAATTAATAGTCCGCGAGGTGGAAAAACAATAAATATTGATGAATATTTTACTCCACGATGAATATTTTACTCCACTGCGTGGAGCACGACCTTTGTTTTATATGCTTTGTATTTGATTCAACTTATTTTTATAGAAATTATTTATTTTAATTTTTACGCAATAAATTAAAAAAATAATTTTTAATTTTTGAATAAAAATTTAAATAAATAATTTCTATAAAAAATAATTTTTAATAATTAAAAAATTACTTAAAAAAAAAGCTGAAATACACGCACTCCTATACATGTTATTGATGCTTGTTACTACTTTATCTTGTTCTGCAGTTCAATGTTTTTTTCCGTTACTTTAAGTACATTTGAGTAATACTTTATTTGTTTCACAATTTCTATCGATTTAGAAGTTATTTATTTATAAAAAAATAATAAATTGTTTTAATAATAAAAAATAAATTAATTTTATAAAACTATCATTATATTTAAACTAAAATCTTATTTATATTTTCTATTTATTATATTAAAACATAATTAATATGAGAATAAAATTAAAAAAATTATCAATAAATTTTTTATGTTTAAAATAAATAGATAATTTTAATTTAAAAAATTTTTAAACGTATAAATATAGTGAAACAGTGAAATGGTACCAAAACAGCTAATGGAATTCAATGAAGAAAATTCAACAGAATCGTGTATAAAGAGTCATTGAAATATGGTTCAATGAAGTAGGCTAAGGTGAGCTAAGTAACAAATTTGAAATATGGAAAGAGTTATTGAGCAGGAATCTCCACTACAGTGAGCTTCAATACCTGAAGAGAGACGACAATTGGAGTCACTCGAGAAAGGAATCTCAGTCAGAGGGAAGAATTAGTCACCACAATGTCCATCACCTCCGCATTAGTTTTTCCCTTTTTTTTTTTTTTGTCAATATCAATAATATCAATAATTGAAAATCGAAAGTTAAGCTTGCCTCCAACCAAAAAAATTGACATATAACTTCGATAACGCACATCTAAGCCGATGACTGCAATTACCTTTCTTTTTGTTTTTTTTTTTTGGGGTACACATTATCCTTTGTTTTTACAGCAATGCTATTTGGTACGAAACATTTTTTGTACAAATAGTACAAAGAGCAGGTTCAACCAATTAGAAAATAGGTAAAATGAAAAAAAAAGAAAAAAAAGAGGTATGGGGCAAAAATCATGGGTGCTTGACCAATCAAAATTTTCGTATCACAGATACGAAGGATAACTTTCATACCAACAAGCATTTTAATCCCTCCAATCCAACCTTGCCCATCGGGCTTGGGTGAGCACGTTATAAACCGACAAAGTAACAAATTGTTGTATGTTATAAGTTTCAAATGAGAACTTATAGGCACGCAAGACAATAGTTCAGCGGTTGTGATTGCTCCTTTACAAGAGTGCATATCATATAGTTGCAGGCTCGACTCCCCCACGACCCCCCTCTCCCCCGGTGCATGTGCATGAGTTGACAAAAAGAAATGAAAACTTAAGGTACAACTTATAAATATATTAATAAAAAATTATTAATAATCACTTAAGCTTAAAATCTTTAATCAATGCTATCTTGAATCTATTAACTATCATTATCAGGTTCCAGATAATTCTTCAAATCTCTATACTACTATTATGATAAAAAAAAGAAATATTTTCTTAACAACGTAAATTAAGCACAATTATTATACCATTAAATATTTTTTATCATTTTTTTTTCAAAACCTGCCATTAAATTGACATTCATATCTTATCACATCTATACAATCTTACATTAATTCAAAGTTATTTAATATAATTTTTTATACATATCAAAATCAGCATAACAAATATTTCTTAAATTTATATAGGTAAGAATTATGTGATAATATTTTTATTGATGTTCAATCTTGTTAAGATTTAAAATAAATAATTAACATGATAAATATGTAAAGTCTCACACCCATATTAATAAATCTCTCCCCATATTGAATCACCTTTCCCCTTTCAAATACCTGAAGTAATGAACCCTAGCTCGACCATTCTTCATCTCGACACACTAAAATGCTTCCATTTCAATCCAAACCTTTGCCACGCCAAGTCTCTTTATCTCCTCAAATGCATACTAAATAAAATTTCCCTGCCATTGAAAAAAAAAATGGTTCTGGTAAGGAACTATTGTAAATTTTATTGAAGTGTTGTACTTACCTATTTCAACACCAGCATCGCATTAAGGAGAAGGTACAAGTCAAGCTATGGAAGATGTGGTGGGCTGCCACTGTAGTGTCATTTTAAGGAAAAGGTCCGTCTAAAGCTATGGAAACAAGCGCTGAAGAATTGTTATTATTATATGTGTGTCTATCTGATGTAGCGAGAAGAAACTGTGAACTGTTGCAGTACGTAGTAGCACTACTCCCTGTGGCATTCTTAATTTGCCTCCGTTTTGGTTCCTTTCATATTTTATCAAAAATTCTAGAAGTTGGACAGGGTATATATTAAACAAGATAAAGCATTAATACAAAGATTTATGGCTCAGTCAATTGTATCAAGAATTTAATCAGAATGTAATATGTGCAAACAATATAAATGAAGAGTTAGAAAATAGAATATACAATGCTCAAGTCTCCCCTTACTGGAAGTTTCAATTAATTAACAAGAACGATTCACTGAATCAGCTTTCTGAGTGCTTAAAATGAAGGTAATGGGTGATTAAAAAAATAAAAATAAAAATAAAAATGACCTATATAACTGATGCATTAAATAATGAATGAAAAAAATAAGAGAAATATCTTCCTCTCAAATTTGTAAAAAGAGAACAAGAATACACAAAAGAAATCAAGTTAACAAAACTAATTACACATTAACTAAAAGTGAACACCGACAAGCAATAGCTAGAACAGAACAGATCACAAGATAGGTCAATGTATCACACTCATTCAACTGTAGTGTTGGCACAATATCTCATACGTGGTGCTTGCTCTAGTAAAGATGAAATTTCTGTCTGCACGATGAAGAGGTGGCGTGCATCAATGAACGGGCTACACATGGAGGCCAACTTGAGTGGGCCAATGTTAGCGAGGTTGGATTATCAGGTTAATTAGTTTCTTAATTGAACTGTACTTTAATTTTAAATTTAAAACTATAAAAACAAAATTATGAATGTTGATTGAGTTCTTGTCAAAGGAACACTTTACCAAGATCAAATCCCACAAAAGAGATCAACCAAACCAGATCATATACCAAAAACAACTCAAATTAAAACATTTATGAACTTTCACGGTGAACCACCACGACCCCTAGCAGCCATCGAACCCATGCTGTAGCCACCACCGTTGCATCGTCCCTAACTGCCACATTGCCGCCTTCTTTCAAGCACCGTCGCTTGAATTGCAACCACCCTCCACTGTGTAGCCGCCCTTCACCACCCTCAACCGCAAACTAGAATTGTCGCTCTGCCCTACCCATAATTGCATCTTTACCAAAAGTCGCGACCTTTGTGCACCATTGCAATTAGCCACCATCTCGATTGTACCCCATTTCCGTCAACCCCCATGCCCTTATCCCAACAGCAATCGTCGTTAGTGGGGTCATCGTAGTGAAACTGCTCCATTGCCGTTGCACTGCCAGGGTCGATAGCGCTTACTCCATGCTTGGCCTTTACCTTTCTGTGCTATGAACCCCAGCCACCCCCCACCATATTTCAGAGACTTGTTTGTGTTTAATCTGATTAGGTTTTAGGTTTTTCTTTCCCATACTTTATTGTTATTATTTTCAAACTTTTGTTGTTTTTTGTTGGATAATTTTTCTATGTTGTGATTTGGTACTGGGCAACTTGTTGGTGAGCACATCATATATCTAACCCTTTCTTTTGGCATATTACTTAGTCTTTTGTGTTCTTGTTTTTCGTTGTTCAACATAAAATGCAAAACCTTATTTTATGCCCTTACAATCTGCATGGTGCTTATTTTTTTCCATTAGCACCGGAGAATCACACCTCATACATATCACAAGATCAAAAACTATATATTATTTTTGGTACATTCAAGGCTAGCGTGCACATCTCATTTACGCCATGAAAAGTCCATTGGCGCTAGCATCTTCGAACATAACTACGTAGGAATCACTCTCAGGCAGAATCAGATTTATTACATTCTCATCATTAGGCCTCCTCATATCAACACACAAACCGAGCTCGGCAGAGGCTATGGAACAAAACACAATCTTGTAAAAGCCTTGTGCATTCTGGATCTTAAAACTACCATCAATTATCTTCTTGCCAGAGTGGTCTTTGGCACCACCGATACCCACAAATAGCACAGAATCATCAAAAACCACCCACTTCGAGGATTCGGCACACCCTGGCTTCTCTTCAAATGCAATGTCAAGTGGGGTGTCTGTGAAGATCATACCAGTGCGTGTTTCTTCCTTTATGGTGAATTTCACTGGCATGCCCTTTCAGTGTAGTCTTGCAGGACCGTAACTAGGCAAGTTAAGTTATCGATTTTGGTGGCATATTTGACTCCACCACCTAGTGCGCCAATTGCTTGCATGATGTAGAATCTTCCACCAAGAGAAATGGTGTTCCCAATTGTGTCCACCGCTTGTTCAGCTGCAAAGGCTAATGGTAGCGTGGTGGTCAACACAATGATACCTAAAAATTTTGAACAACCAAAGCCGCAACCGCAATATTGCGGCCGCATTATGTGATGCGGTCCGCAATTTGAAACAATTTTTGGCATATTTGACCCCGCCACCTAGTGCACCAATTGCTTGCATGATGTAGAATCTTCCACCAGGAGAAATAGCGTTGCCAATTGTGTCCACCACTTGTTCAGCTGCAAAGGCTAATGGTAGCGTGGTGGTCAACACAATGATATCTAAAAATTTTGAACAACCAAATTTTATTATCTTAAATTAGTGTTATTTATACTACTCTTTTGAATATCTTTTACGGGATAGCTTGAGGTATTACTAAAATATTAGTTAAAAGAAAAGTTCAAATCCACTCTCAATTAATATTTAACATCTCAAGTTGTCTATCAAAAGATATCACCAAAAGTGGTACAAATTAAACATCATTTCTCTTAAAATAAACACAAACATGGCATGCATTCTATGCTTGTCCGAATAGCTATGGCATTTCAATGACTAAAATTAATTAAAGCTTTTTAGCTTTATCCAAAACAGGATGTAACCTTTTGAAAAAAAAAAAAATGACAAATGTATTGAAACCGTTTAATATTTTAAGTGCTTTAGGAAAAATAAGGTAATTTTAATCGCTTCTTTTTATAATTTGTTATTCTATTATTTACTTCTAATTTAGTATTTAATATTTAATAATTTTAATTATTTATTAATTTAGTTTTCAATAATAGTTTTATTATAAATTTTCTTGGAATATAAATCTAAAAATTGTACACATAAAATTTATGGTCATAAAATAAAAGTAGTGTTATTTATATCACTTTTAAGAACATATTTTAAGGGATATTTTAACGTCTTACTTAAATATTGATGGAGAAAAAAATTAAGACCCACTTTCAATCAATATTTAAGGGATATTTCAAAATATCCTTCAAAAGATGTCTATAAAAATAGTACAAACATCATTTCTCTCAAAATAAACACACAAATGGCATGCATTCTATGTTTGTCCCAATAGGATGGGATTTCAACAAGTGAGATTAATTAAAGCGTTTTATGCTTATCCAAAAATGGAAATACCTTTTAAAAAAATTGAAAATGTATTGAAACCTTTTAATATTTTAAGTGCTTTATAGAAAAAAAATTAGGTAATTTAATCTCTTATTTTTATAATTTGTTCTTTTATTATTTATTTTAATTTAATATTTAACATTTAATATTTTAAATCATTTATTAATTTAGTTTTAATAATATTATAAATTTTCTTGAAATGTAAATCTAAAAATTGTGCAACCAAAATTTATATTCTTAAAATAAGAGTAATGTTATTTATACCACTATTGGGAACATCTTTTAAAGTATACCTTGAGGTGTTATTTAAATATTAATTGAGAGAAAAGTTAAGACCCAATCTCAATTAATATCTAAAAGTCATCTTAAGATATCCCTCAAAATATGTTCCCAAAAATAATACAAACATCATTTCTCTTAAACAAACATGCGTGTGGCATGCACTATATATTTGTCTGAATTAGGATGGCATTTCAACGACTGAAATAAATTAAAGCTTCTATGTTTATACAAATCAGGATATGACCTTTTCAAAAAGAAATTGAAAAATGTATTGAAGCTTTTAATACTTTAGGTGCTTTATAGGAAAAATTACGTAATTTAATCTCTGATTTTTATAATTTGTTCTTTTATTATTTATTCTCAACTTATTATTTAATATTTTAAATTATTTGTTAATTTATCTTTTAATAATAGTTTTATTATAAATTGTCTTGAGATATATATAAATATTTAATCTCATTTCTTTTTATCTCCTTTCAGGTCTTGGCAACAAAATTTTATTAAGTTAAACAAAAGTGATATCACCTATGTTTCTATCATTTTTTTTTTCAAAACCACCAATTTGTATTAAATTCAAGGCCTTGTTTGGTTGAGGAGATTTTAAAAGGAAGAAAAGGGAAGGAAAAGAAATAAAGAGGAAAGGGACCAATTTCCCTTATTTGGATGTAGGGAAAAATAGAAAAGGAAAAGATAAATAGCGTCAAACAGTAGCTGGGGCCCACCAAAAATATTCGCCCCTAGCTGGGCGGAAACTCAACCAAGAAGGAGGGGATTTTTTTAATTTTCCAATCTCATCCAACTCCAAAATTGATCCCTAGCTCTCCCTCTCCCTATATGCGTGTTCCCCCATTGCTCGCCACACATTTTTTTAATTAATGATGGTCGTTGATGGTTTACTTTGTCGGTATTGGTGGTGCTAAAGACCATCTTGGCAAGAAGATCCTAGATGGTAGTTTCAAGAACAAGAGAAACGGAGTACTAGGCTACAAGCTTGTGTTCTGTCCCATAGCCACTGCCCCTTTGTGCTATGAAATTGGGAAGCACAGTGATAAGGGTGGAATGCTTTTTTGATTCCGAGTGAGAATGATTCCTATTACGTCGTTGTGTTCGTGGATGCTGGCTACGCCGGACGCTCCACGGCTTGAATGAAATGTGCACTTGTGGCGTTCTTGATCTTGTGATGTATGAGATCTTGTAGCAGCGCAAACGTTGGATAAGGATGATAATTGCTTTTCTAATTGTGCTGTATTCTCGTCTAGGAGTTGTTACAGTTGGTATTTAGTTTAAGGATTTAATTTATCTACACTTTAAGAAAAAATATTTGACTCAATCACTTATTAACTTAAAAATATTATAAATACAGACATCTAATTGAATGATAGTGTAAAACTATCAATGCATTAAAATTAATCTCAAATCATTGTATGATTGGTTTTGTTAACTTTTTTTTTTTTTTTTACTGGAACTTCCGTTGGTTTCTTATAACATAGAGGTTGGTTATTTTATCATAACAAATCCAACACATAGAGAGAAAAAAAAAAAGGTAGGGTCAATTTGAGAAATATTATTTATATTAATTAATTTTTAGAGTATAATTAAATGGATACGTTGAAGTACTCTTTAAACATTAGCTATGAGTGGGTTTCAACTTTTTTTTAATCAATATTTAATGGATATTTGAGATATATATTCAAATACATCCCAAAAAATGATACAAATAATATTATTCTAATTTTTTTCAATTTTTTTCTGTTTCTATATTTCCTATCATTGTCCTTATAGATGTTAAAAAGAACTATGTTTAAATATCTTTTCTCTACAATAAAATATGTTTGGTTCTATATTTGGAAACTCTAAACCTTGGTCCGCAAGAAATAAACCTTTGCTTAGGAGAAATTCTTATATTTTCCAGTAGTAAATCCTTGCTCTTGCTTTTGCAATATTAACTTTGTGATGTATCTTTATTTTCTCAACCATCCGCTTAGGTAGACTTTAACTAGGGGTGTTAATAAGTTAGGTGGCTTCGGGTATGTTTGTGAGTTAGGGTTTTGGAGGGGAGGGGAGGGAAGAGAAGGTCTTGAAGAGTAAAATGGACTCTATTTTACTTTTTAAACCCTAAACCCTTCCCTTCTTTCCCCTCCCCTCCAAAACTCTAGCTTACAAACATACCGACCTTCTCTTCCCTCCCCTTCCTTCCAAAATCCTAACTTACAAATACACCCTAAGGGACCTGAATCAAGGCTTTTCCAACAACCTTTTTAGTTTAAAAGACCAGATTCCAAGTTAAGAGTTAAGACCAACAAGACAGCCACCGCTCTGTCGCCATTCGTTGCGAGGCCCTGCAGAGGATGACCGGAAGGTCGCTTCATGGCTTGCCCGTGGAAAGGTTCGATTACGGCTCATTTTGGAGCAGTGCCGCGAGATGCTGGTGGTGAGCAGGCTATAGTG
This sequence comes from Pterocarpus santalinus, assembly GCA_031439595.1. NCBI lineage: Eukaryota > Viridiplantae > Streptophyta > Magnoliopsida > Fabales > Fabaceae > Pterocarpus > Pterocarpus santalinus. The sequence continues at coordinate 68,371,604 of CM062531.1, read as the reverse complement.
CAGCACTGCAGCCTCTCGATGTGTGTTTCGATCATTTGGAATTCAAAAAGCATAATTGTGGTAAAAGTTAAAAAGAGAAATTTATTTTGCCCAAGTTATAGTGGAGCCTAGCCGTGGATCAGATGAGCAGGGAATTAAGCATACGTGCATGGGGTGTGCATGTTAAGAAAAGGTCCAGGAAAACAATTAATTGTTATTATTAATGATGAAAGAGAAATTAATTGTTATTACTAAATATAAACACAAAAGTGTGAATAAATATAATTTAAATATTTTATAAAAAATTACATAGACATTATTACACGTGTCGATAATTAATGAAAAACGACTTTTTTTATACCCAAATAACATATTTTTGTCAGTAATAATAGTTGCAGTTTACATAAATCATATTTACAGAGTGATATTGTAAGAGTTTTTTGAGTTTACGCCACAGTTAAGTGTTAGTTTTTTTTTCCTGTTGGAACAATGTATGGCTTTGATGAAATTGTTTCTATGAAATCTTATTTTACTATTTTATGAAATTGTTTTAAGAGTTTAATTTTGATATAATTCTTACACATATTACTTGAAAAATCATGCATATGGAATGACTTGATTTGGATAACAATGTAAAAAAATTTTACACTACTACATCAAAAATTAAATCCTTGTTTTTATTATAAAATCTTTTTTTATAAACTCTGCTTTCCGACGACATAAATTTTTATTATTATAATTAGTAAAGTTATAATAAATTTTAACTATTTTATATAAAAATCATAAGCATGACTCAAAAAAATTCTTTTAATTTTTATGTATGCGAATAATTTTTTATGTTTAATTAGGTAAATTTAACTACCTATATAAAGCTAAATTTTAAAATTTTATGAAATATTTAAATTTGTGAATACTTTTTTTTTTCTGATTTGTTCGCCTAATTAGATTGGTCACTCTCCAGTGGTCCGAGCTTTGCACAATGTTGGCGGGAGATGTGGAAGAGACTCTGACGTCCAGGTTAAAATATTCCTCACTCAGTATGCAGGTGACAATAGAGTGAATAGTATACTTGAAATTTGGATAGAAGATTTGCATTTAAAATTGAGATGAAAATCCCGCTCGTTGAAAAGCTGGTGGAGCTTGAAAGGCTTGTTCCAAAGACCTCATACTTTTCCAACCAATAAGGGATTTCTCAGTTATTCACTCATCTACTAACAATATCTAAAAGATATGGGCCAATTGATAGACATGCATGCTTGCTAGTAGGTTTTGACTCCTGTAAAGTGAGGAGAATATTTTAGAAAATAAATTATGTGATCTTAACTGTTGATAAAAAATAACAGTTTAATATTTTATAAAATGTCAACATTAGCATGATCTATTATACACATAAGATAATTTATACTGTTAATTTTTTATCAATGATTGAGATTATGTACTTTATTCGCTAAAGTATACTGCTCTCTTTAGAGGGGTTATCTAAAATCTAAATCCTTGTGTGTGTGTGTGGAGTCACAAAAACATACAAAACGAGGTAAACTGTGCGCATGCAATATTTGCAAACACCAATTATGAAAAATTAATCGCACTTGTATAAAATAAGGTTAATTAGGCTGCTCCCGGAGTGGTGTAGCTCATTAATATTCACTTTGTTGGTTAAGTGAGCGGAGCCATTTTGATTTGGGTTTTTAAATAGGCCATTATAATTCAACCGTATCCACCGTTTTTATTGTTTATGGACTAATCCATTAATCAAAATAAAGGTTAAACCATAATTTGTTCCAACAGAAGAGTGGTTTCTTTTTACGGGCTGAACTGGTTTTATTGAATCTCTTTGAAAGGGAGTAGCCAACAATACAAGGAGTACAAGTTTGGTGTGGATGAAGTTTTTATCTTAAAGGTTCTGATATGCGTTTTTTAATGTCGTCTTTAAATCTAAATTTCTTTAGGGAAGTGTTTTGAGCTGTATTATTATTATTATTATTATTTTGTTTTGAAGAAAAGAAATCTAAATTTCATCAGGATTTTTTTTTTTGTGCGTTTCGTATTTCAAAATATGGCTCCTTCTGTCTATAGGAAGTGCTTTGAGCTCTATTATTTTTTTTTTTTTCTAAAAAGAAAAAAAGTATGGTCTCTCTCGTGTGCGCGTGCATGTGGGTTAAAAAAGGGAGGGGGTTAGGAAGCCGATCTATGAACCGTCGCATGCATACCCCAACTATAATCAAAATCTTCATAATTATCTAAATTTTTGGATTTCTAAAACTTTACCTTTTGACATGAGTATAGTAGCATCTTTTTAGATGCATTTGAACCTGCTTAACTTTAGTTTTTTTTTTTTTTTTTAAATTTTTGTATATCTTACTACAATGGTAAACAAAATAAATTGAAGATATATCTCATATAATTATGAGAATAATTTAGATACATTGTTGATGTAGAGTATTTTATATTGTTAACTTATTATATATCAACATATGTATGATTTTTGAAGTAATTATTATAAAAGTCAAATATTTATAATAATATGATAATATATAATTAACTGATTTGTATATAAATCTTTTAAATTGAGAATGTATCAAAATTAAACCCTATAAGTACTTTATATATTTTTATATATTTTGTAATGCAAAACGTTGATAATATTTTTTTTTCCGAGAAAAATGTATCTTTTATGCCATAATAGTAGTATGAAGATTTGAAAAATTATCTGGAGCAGTATGTTAATGATGGTCAATGATTCCAAATAGCATTGATTGAAGATTTTATGTTTAAGTAATTATTAATAATGGCAACGTGGGTTGACTCATCTTGTCCATCTTTCGCTTATGTATTATCTCGATAGAATCACCGCTATTTGACCCCTATTATTAAGAACCCAATTAATCTGACTCGATCCAACGGAAGATCCTAAAAGGAATAAGTGTCTCCCAATAAGAATTTCTTCTGTCAACCAACCCCACATTAGTCTTTTGGTATTATCATAACTTAGATTTGATTCTTATGTTCTCGTGTGAGTAGGTCAAGTGTAGATATCTTTGTAAGTGTTTTGTTGAGTAACATATACTCTAGATTATGATGTACTTTCCCATCAACATAATTCTCATTTGAAACTTGTAATATACAGTAATTTGTTACTTTTTCTTTTTGGCAATATTTATGCATTTAAATTTTTATATTTTAAAGTATTTTGTTAATTTCAAATATCAAGAATTTATTAATGATTTTTTAATTTTATTTATATTAATTATGTTCATTAATATAATGAATAGAACGTATAAATAAGATTATAGCTTTAATATAATGATAATTTTGAAAATTAATTTATTTTTATTTTTTTGGAAATAATATTATTTTTTAATAACTTATTAATTTTTAATAAACAAGTAATTTGTTCAAATGAACAAATAAAATCTAAAATGATTGAAACTGTGAAATAGATAAAGAATTATTCAAGTGTGCTTAAAGCCACGGAGAAAACATTAGCCCCGATCAATAGCATGCATAGTATAATACTTGGGCCGTGATCCACGTGGAGGAATAAAATATTTATCAAAATTTGTTGTCATTCCATCTCGCGGAGCATTAACCAATATTTTGTTACTTTATTATTAATTTATTAAAAATGGCGTTGATACAAATCTTCTTGGGGATCACGCGTGTTCGTTCAATCCACATAGTAGTTTGTTAATAATTATCTTTCAAATATCTCTTGTCTTTTTTTCTGACAAGAAATATCTTTCAAGTTATTTCATAACTTGTTACTCAATAAAATAAATAAAGTTCTATCCACGAAAAATAATAAATAAAGTTCTGATGATAGGAGCTCATGAAATTGTTAAAAATAAATAATCAAGTTTGTAAGAAATAAAATAACCAAAAGGGATAATTTGAGTTTTTATCTTTATTTTTATATTAACCTATTATCTTTTTAAATTTAATTATTTAAAATTTTAATTATTTATTAATTTAATTTTTGTTATATTTCGGTCAATTTGATCAAAAGGTATAATAATTCATTACTATAAGCTATGATGTTAGGTTATTATTATATTATATAGCCGCATCACCATTGTTAATATTACGTCATTTCTTTTGTCATAAGTTGTAATAAAATTATTATTAAAATCTACATTAAAAAATAAAAATGAAATCACCTATTTTACCTGTATAGTTAAATATTAAAGGGTTTCAATACATTTTTAATTTTTTGAAAAATGGTTAAATCCCGTGTTGCATAAACATAAAAAGCGTCAATTAATTGCAATCATTGAAATGCCACACCCAAATTGTGACAAATACGGAATGCACCCACATGTGTTTATTTGAAAATATGCTTCCCTTGCTATGGCTAATGCACTTGCGAATGAAAAGAGTTCATTATTTTAAAATCAAATGAAGATTTTTTTTTTTTTGGGATAAACTACAACGATATTGTTTTTTTTGTTTTTTTTTTCGATTGATAACCAAGGCTCACCCTCAAAAGAGAGGGAAGCACTAAAGGTACAGGAAACAACCACAAAACAAAAGCTATAATCATCCAGCCACAAGTAACATGGCCACCAATATCCTAAGCATCAACGCACACCAACACCCCAGTAACATACACAGCATCAGTATATAACAGCACACATGTGCAATGGACCACGCCCAAATTCCGCAAGCAAACAATATTCAGCAGATTAGTAATAGCAGATAATTTGACCATTTAACACTGTAGACGCTGCAGAAATGATTGATCTAAGAACACCAAGTTTTGGACCACAACTGCCATCTATGCCAGGACATCAGTTTGCATTTATCTGCAGCAAAAGGTTGTTTTTCAAAGATAATTTTGTTCCTTGCCTCTCAGACAGACCACACCACAGGAAAGAAGCAAACACACTATTTCTTCTTCTCATTTTTGCTTAGTCTCACATCAATCCAAGACTCAAAAGCAGATCTAGGATCAGTCAGCATCACCCAATCACTCTCTTGTGTAATTTGTTTTTGGAAAAAAAAAGAGTTTAGACTAAGAAAAATACTCACCTCAATGCATGATTGATATATATATTCTCCCGTTATTTACTACGCTTAAAATACTCACCTCACAATAGAAACTAATTAAAAGAGTAATGTTAAGTGAGTATATTTTTCATAGGATACCATACCGATTTATATATTATCCACTATTAGATGGGGTGTGGATTCCACTTAGATTAGGTTCACACCACATCCGTATCCTATAAAAATATGTTCATCTATCATAGTACTCTAATTAAAAAGGGATCAATATTAAATTTCATTCATTTTTCTTTTTGAAAGCACTTACAATTTAGTATTTGATAAAGTGTTTGAAATCTTTTTATCTCACCATAGCATTAAAATCTTCCATCAATTTTGCCCGCTGCATGATTTACTCAAAGTTTTAGAAAGGTCTAAAACCTTCTTAAGCTTACATATGCAGATAATAAGTTCCACATTGATGTATAAAAACTTGATAAAAAAAAAATGTACCATATATGACGCATCATAGTACAAATAACACTTATCCATCCTTACTACATAAAGGAACCAGGTTTCATACATCGCATGTTTTGTGTGAGAACTTATGTGGCAACTGATTCATGTGCAACAAAGTGCATTCTACATTTCCATGCGTTAGGTATGGGTTTGTTTATGCTGGACGCTGCAATAAGGGTCCAGCACTGAGCTTTGTGCTTGTAACCAATAGATTGAAAGAAGAAATATTTTAAAGTTTAAAAAAAATCTAATCTAATGGCCCAAAAGAAAGGGACCAGTACTGAACCTTAGTTTCAAGGTTCAGGATAAATGCTTCTGTTAGAAATAGGTTTTGATGAACCAGCCTGACTTTGTATGAATATGTGAATGACATTTGTTCATAAATTATAATAAAAAAGTAAAATATAGATAACTCATTTGAGATATCAAGAAATAATACTCTATCTCATTTGTTTACAAAATATATATTCTATTTCAATCCACTAAAAGTGCATTTGTATTTTTTTTCCAGAAAAAGCACTTTTTGTAAGAGCTTTTTTAAAAAAAAAAATATTTTTGTAAGTTTTTAAACATGTTTAGATGCAATTTAAAAAAAAAAGTTCATGTGAAAAAAGAAGTCAATCTACAATATTTTAAAAAGTTAATAATACCCAATTTGTAAAGAAACAGAAATAAAAGTGGTTTTTGAAAAATAGTTTTGGGTGCATTTTTTCTGTTTCTAGCAAAAAAAAGTATTTTTTTCAAAATAGAAAAAAAACTTTATAAAATTTTTAAAATTGTTTATTTATGATTTTCAAAAAATTAAAAGCAAAAATAATCAATTTTTATTTTATTTTTTGATAAATAGATGGGAAGTTGTTGCTTCTTCTGGTAGAAGAGAATGAATTTTGTTCCTCAAATTTAGGAATCATTATCTTTTTACTATATTATGATTTTATTCTTAATTTTTTTAAAAAAATATCGCTCTCTTTCACCCTCCATCTCTCTCTTTCTCAATGTTGTTAATTGTATTTTTATAAGAAAAATATTTCTATTTATAATATTCAAACAGTTTAACAACTACCAATTTTAATAAAAAGTACTTGTATAACTATACTAAATGCAAAATATTTTTCTACTTTTGCTTTTTTTCTACTTCTAAAGAAACACTTTTCCTAAAATTTTAATCCAATAGGTCTATATTAAAAGCTACTTCTGCTTCATGTTTTTTAAAAGCAGGGTGATGCAACCATTTTTTTTATACAAGTTTTTTTTTCTAAAGTTATATCTAAATACACTTAAAAAATTATAAATGGTTTTCTTTAAAAAAAGTATTTTTTGCTCTAAAAAAAGTCAATCCAAATGTACTTCTAATAGATTGAGGTGGAATATATATTTTGTAAATAAATAGAGTGAAATGTTATTTCTTAATACCTTAAAGAAATTAAGTGTATTTTATTCTAAAAATAAAATCCTGAATTTCTTCATTGAAAAAAATATCCTACCAGTGTTCCTAGGCCTATCGCTAGATTAGGTTGGGTGTGTTTCAAGTGTTTTTTTTTTTTTTTTCTTTTCGACCCAACCTACTTATTCATAAAGTGGAATGGATTAGATTGAGCAAATGTGTTCTTTCAACTTAACTTACTCATGTGTGGGTTGGATTGAATCAAATCCATAAGTCCAATTTTCAATATATATTTTATTAAAAAAATTATCTATTAAAAACATCAAAATATATAATTGAATATAATAAATCTAAATATATGCAACATTAGTGCTAACTTAAATATCAAACCTTGTACCAAGCACGATAACTATAAGTCTTAACATGCATAAATTTAAGAAAACATCCATAAGTTGTGCAAGTTTTCAAGAAAGCATACGAGTTATAAAAGCTTTCAAGAAAGTATGGATAGGTCATAATAGATTTTAAAAAAACATACATAATTCTTCAAGCCAGCAAGAAAGCCTACTGGATTGCATATATTTTGCATAAGTTTGAGACTACTAAAAGAAAAGAGAAAAAAAAAAAAAGATTGGATTGGGTTGTGTGGGTTGAAAATTTTCAAACCTACAATCGAACCTATAACTTATAGGATAAAATTTTTTTAACCCAATTTAACTTGACAATCTAACCTTTATTTTGTGAATTGAGTTCAATTAAAATATGTAGGTTCATAAGTTGACTCAACCCGATGGACACCCTTAGGTGTCACGATCTTTTATACCCACCCCCTTTTCACAAGTCATGTTTCTATGCTCCAACAGCACGTATATTATTTAAGAATTTTGTTAATAAGTGTGTGTTTAAAAAAGTTATGAAATTAAAATTATTTTAATAATTGATTATAAATATAATTATTTTTTAAAAAGTCAATTATATGAAAATTAATTTATATTTAAAAATATTAATTTAAAAATAATTTTAAAGTAGTGTGTTTTATCTAGTTTATATAGTTAAAAAAATTACTTTTATATGACAAATTAGTAAAAATAGTATAAAATGATTTGTTTATATTATGTAATATTTTTTACTTAGGGTTAATTTGCTAAAAATATCAAAATTTTAAAATAATCAACTTGTGCTTATAATCAAAAGTTTCTAAAAGTTTTTTTTTGGGGGGGGGAGGTAGAATTTTCTAAAAGTTGCTTATAGCTGTAAGTTATTTTTCAACTTAAAATTAGACTATAAGTTTTATTTATAAACCATTTGCTTCTTTTACATAAACATAACAACTTATTTTAAAATAGCTTTTATTCTAAAATGAAGTTGTTTTTAGATTATAATCTTCCTTCCCAAACACATATTAAGTATCCTCAAAGAAATCGAGAGTAACAAGTTTTTAATTAAAAAATAAGATTTTTTATTTTTAATGTATTAAATGTATTGAAAAACTTTAAAAACTTTTAACATTTAGTTTTTTTAAATCATTGTTCTTAGAATATTGATTAATAAAACTCATTATTAATAGTTTAAAATTTTATATCATAAAATTAAATTAAAATAAAAAGAAAAATTAATACCAACCGTTAGCAAGCATTTTTTTTTCGGGGTTTTCTGGAATATTTTCTCATCCAACAAGTAATAGACTAATATTTTAGGATATAGTCAGACACCTACTAAATTAATTTCTTAAGAGTAAAATATAATTCTATCTCTCTAGAGATAATATTGTTACACCTCCTCCCCCCTATTTCTAAACTGTACACTCCCCTCTCATAAAAAGTTAAGATAATGAGCACGATATAATCCCCTCTGTTAAGAAATGATATTATTCGCTTCTTTTCCCTCTATTTTTAAAATATACATTCTTTTCCTCTAAAAAATTAAGATAAGCCACACTTTAATTTATGTTCAAGTTTTTCATTAATTTTCTATTGTTTCATTATTTTCTTTTTCACCAAAATACCCTTTATCAATAGTTATATGTATAAAAAATATATGGCTAATCACAATATAATATATATAGTTGAATTTAATTTTTAAATTATTACTATATCAAGAGAACAAATTATTAATAGTAACAATAATTTGTAATAATTATTTTTCAACATTAAAAATTACATATTTTCTCATCTATTAATTATAGAATATTGATGTATATAAAAATAAAAAATATTTATTAATATTGATATAAAGATGAATCATGAAAAAGATAACAAAAAGAATTTTTATGATTTTACTTTAAAAATATACATTAATATTATAAAATTAGTAGTTGACAAAATATGTAATTTTTATTTTTAAAAAATAATAATTACAAATTATTGTTACTATTAATATATTAATAATTTAAAATTTGAATTAAATTATATATTTTTTACATTACTATAAGCCCCGTATATATTTTATTTTGTAAAAAAAAAAAATAATTATCAAAAGGGTATTTTGATCAAATATAAAATAATAAATATGAACTAATGGAGAGGCAATAGATAATGGGTGTACCCACTAGTTCCTTCCACCACGCAATAACGTTGTTCTTTTTAAACCGCTCCTCTTCATTGAAGACAATGCGGTCGTACTACTACCAATCACCTTACACACACTTAATCTGCTTTCTTTCAAGCAAGCAACACCCTTATAATTATTTGCTCCGTATATTTTATAAATAAACTCACTTTAAGAGAGTATTCATTTTTCTACAGAAAATGGCTTTACTCATGCATTAAAACTATTAAGAGTTGACATGGAAAAGCAGCGTTAGTATGCTTTCGTTTTAGCCTTTTCGGCAAAATAAATAAATAAAAGATCACTTTACGCATATTTTGATAATTTTTTGAAATAATTAGAATCTCAAACAAAAAAAAATTATTTTTAGTTTTTTTTTAATAGAAGCTGAATTGAAGTTGAAAAGAGTAGTGTTTATATATATATATATATATATATATATATATATATATATATATATATATAATTTTTTAGCTATATAAAAAATTTAAGCATTTTATAATTACTTTTTTTAAAAATTGAAATAAATATATCCTTGAATTCTAGATTCACCGTATTGCAGAATATCTTGATATATAGAAGGAAAAGATGCTAATGTAGACGATCACAAAATAAAACATGTGAGTCGTTTTCACCAACAATAAAATTTTTGTTTTTAATGCTATAGATGTGCTACTTTAATTTCCTAATATATGTCTCGACTTAACAGACTATGTAATTAAGAAGAGAATAAAATGTTTTGAGTTTAATTTTGATATACTGACAGTGTCAAAGATTTTTATGCAGTTAGTCAATTATATTGTTTTAGTTGCATGACTATTTAAGTAGTGGATGTAAGAGTTAACCATATTTTGTGATATATCAATATACAATTAGATGATAGTGTAAAATTTTTTATACTAACAATGCATATAAATTAAATTGAAATGTTTTCTTGGTTATAAGAGACTGCATTTGATTATATATTATGTTTGGGTATGGCTTGAGATACTTTTAGGCTTGATTTGTTATTGTTGTGACATTTTCGAAGCTATTGAACTGTTTAGGCTCTCTGAAAGCTACTCGTCGAAAGCAATAATAGTATAATTTGGTAAAATAATATTAAAACAACTCTTAATAAGAAGAAGCAATAAGAATAGTATTTAGTAAAATTGCTTTTAAAATCTAAAATGATTATGATAAATATAAATATAAATATTAAGAGAGTAATTTCTGATTTTACTGTCATTAAAGAGAGTAAGATTATATTAAAACACATTTATTTGTATTTTTTAGGCAAAAAATCACTTTTTTCACTGAAAAATTAGTTTTAATATATTTAGACAATTTTTAAAAAAAATCAGAATATCAAAAAAATTCTATTTTAATCTTTTTTGGAGATGTTGAAAAGAGTAACTTCTAAAAAAAAAAGAAATTAGCTTTCAATTTTTTTAGTTATTTAAAAAATTTAAATTTCATAATCTTTTTTTTTAAAACTGAAACAAAGACATCCTTAATTTTTTAAATTTTAGAGATCACAAATAAGTTCTGAAAAGCATCATATGAGAACTCTTAAGAATATCTCTTGATTTTTAAAATTCAGAAACAAAAACACCTCAATCTTTCTGTTTGCCAAATAAAATAAAATTAATTTATACTTTTTATAATTAAGAGTGCCCCTTCAAAAAATACTATTATATCATGCCTTAGTTTGGATGGCAAATGACGAATTGGATGGTATAACTATACTTACTATATATAAAAGGGACTTCTCTTATTGATAGTTTTTGGTCTCTACTCATTATATCGAAATATATTTTTTTAAGTCTATAAACATATATGCAATAGTATCTATACAAGAGGAAAAAAATATTTATAAAAAAATATAAACAATTTAAAAATACTACAACCGTTTTGCATTTGAAAAAAAAAAAAAAAAGGTGTTACAATCACTGACTCACTAACCCATACCCATCCCCCACTCTTTTCCCTTTAGCGCTTTGTAAGGAATAAGTGAATTACGAGCTCAAGACTCCCACAGGAAATAGGGGGAAGCAGAAAACCTGGGAAAAACAAACATTTTAGATGGCCAAAACAAGCGAGGCTTGAGACGAGGGAAAAGTTGAAAATGATTTTGCATGATTGCATCTGTACTTATATACCGGAAAATTTTCACTACAAGGGTATGTTTGGTTGGGGTGAAAATTTTATGGATAAGTTGTTTATCCATAAAATTTTAACTCTCATTTTTACCTTCAACCAAACACACCTTAATTGTATTTTGGTAGTTAAAATTATTTTGCAACTATTGTTATATATAATTAATTAAATAAAAATAAAAAAGATAAAAAGCAAGTATAAATAAAAATAAAAAGAAAACAATTATGAATTGATAGAGATGTAAGTGCCTATCAATTCGCTATAATACTACAAAGGGGAGACAGGTGGGCTGGGATAAGATTAATAATTTTCTTAATGCATGTTTCAATCAACTATACTTTTTTCCCCCTTATTAACATCAACTATATTATTTTTAAATATTAGCCTTTAGAACCAAAACAAAAACGCTGTCCTCATCGTAAGACTTACATTTTTTTTTTACGCGAATTTTTTTTATTCATATATAATCAAGTCTAACGGTATTTATAAATTAAAAAACACATATTAGATATAAATTTAATAAAAAATAAATACATTCTATATTTTAAATTAACTAATGATTTGTTGCCCTGTTCTTTTTTCCGAATATTACCGATGTCTAAACACATTTCACATCGAAAATCAACGCGAATAATGTTATAACTTGAAGAATGTATTATTCCTCCTTTTAAAATAGATCTGAACGATTTTTTCATCGATAATAGGACAACAAAAACCCCACAAAAGGGACAATAAAAATAAGATAAAAAATAGAAAATCTTAAGCAACAAAAGAAAAAGAAAATAAAAAGGAATGTAGGGCTATCAGCAAAGAAAAGAGATAATAACTCCTCTCAATAACATTCACATCAGAAAAGATCATAAAAAGAGAGAAGAGAGAAAATAAGAATTTACATTCGGTTATCTTATGTGGATATGGCATGGGATATGTTTTGTCTAGTATATGTCTACTTATATTTGAACTTATCATGATTCCCTCATGAAGAGTAGTTTACTACTCCTTGAGAAGCACAGCCTAATTTTGTACTACGTGTCGTGTGATGAGTTCTTAAATTTTGTTGTTTGTTAATATTGGCTTGCCTCATTCGGCGTAACTAAGTATTCCTCGTCTTAACTGTTTTTGATCTCTTCTCACTATATTGAAATACATTTTCAAGTCCATCGATTATATGCTATGAGAAATATTTACATGATTCAGGAGTACTATGTAGTTGTACTTTCAGACTAATCATATAAATATATTTTACATGGGATCCATCACTAATACACAATATCATAAAAATGTACTTACATAATTGGTCAGAAGCACATATAATACTTCCAGATCATGTAAAATTTTCTCTATATGCTATAGCTATACAAGATTAAAAAACATTTAAAAAAAATAAAAATGTAAACAATTTGAAAATGCTACAACCGCTCTCTCACTGACGCACGCGCGCCCAAGTCCCAACCCCATGTTTTTCCCTTTAGCACATCGTATGGAATGAACTTTACGGTAGTTTTGCAAACGTTTTAGATGGCCAGAAAGAAACGAGGCTTGAGAAGACGGAAAGTTGAGAATGATTTGGCATGATTATATCTATACATATATAGTACATATATAGAGAAAATTTTTCACTGTAACTGCATTTTGGTAATTAAAATTATTTTGTCACTATTGTTATATATAATTAGTTAAATAAAAATAATAAAGATAAAAATTAGTATAAATAAAAAATAAAAAATGTGAGTTGATAGCAACGTAAGTGCCCATCAATTCACTGGCATAATATCAAGGGGAGATAGGTGGAAGGAAAAGTGGAAAAGTGCTGGCGGAAACTACATTCCGAGGTAGGCATGACCGAACGCGGTCAGAATTATGTGTTGGGCCAGGTGGAAAAATTCGCACAGAAGGTGATTACATAATAGTAAACTGGTTGTTCAGTATACTGTCATGGGTTTTGGATGTTTTTGTTTTCTAGGATTTTATTATGCGTCTTGTTACCTAGCTTATATACTCCTCTACTGATGTAGGGTCAAGTGATTAATGGACAACTATATATTTCCTATTAACATCAACTATATATTATTTTTAAAGATGAGCTTTTAGAACCAAAACAAAAACGTTTTCTTCGTTGTAGGCATGGGATGTGTTTTGTCAATTACATGTCTACTTTAAAATGTGCACATAAATCTGATGAATTTTTGGAAATATGCATTTTAATCAAAATAAGTGTATCATATCTTTTAAATTTTGGGTTATGTACAAATCGATCGCCTAAGTTTTTCTAAGTGTGCAATTCGATACCCTAAACATTCTTGAATATGTGATATTCTTGTTAATAATTGATAAAAAAATTAATATAAAAGTCAATTTGCACATATAGAAAGTTCAGAACGTCAATTTACATATTTTTAAAATTTAGGAATTAAAGTGCATATAGTTGTAGTTTAAGGGAGTAAAATGATTTTTTTCCCTAATATTATAAAAAAAACATTTATAAAATAATGAAAATGCAAACAATTTAAAAATATTGCAACCACTGTTTAGCGCTTTGTGTGGAATGAGCTTTACGGTTGTTTGGTTTCGTAAGCTGTTATTTTGCAAACATTTTAGATGGCTAGAAACAAACAAGGCTTGAGAATAGGGAAAGTTGAAAAATGATTTAGCATGATCATATCTATACATATATACAGGAAATTTTTCACTATAACTGTATTTTGGTAATTAAAATTATTCTGCAGCTATTGTTGTATATAATTAATTAAATAAAAATAAAAAGATAAAAAATAAGTATAACTAAATAATAAAAACAAAAAAAGTGAATTAATAGGCATGTAAGTGCCTACCAATTCACTAGCATAATATAGAGGGGAGACGGGCGAGCTGGGATAAGATTAATAACATTAGTTTTAAATTTTAAATGCTACTTCCTACTTTTTTGCTTAATATATGTTGCAATCAACTATATATATAAAATGTATATTTTACCTATTAACATCAATTATATTATTTTTTAAAGATTAGCTTTTACACCCAAAACAAAAACGTATATAAATATATGTATATAACTCTTTGGATGAAGGCTAGCATCCTTCATTCTTTACTTGGACAAAAAAGAAAATTTTATGGATAAGTTGTTCATCCATAAAATTTTCACTCTCATTTTTACCTTCAACCAAACGCACCCTAACTATATTTTGGTAATTAAAATTATTTTGCAACTATTGTTATATATAATTAATTAAATATAAATAAAAAAGATAAAAAGCAAGTATAAATAAAAATAAAAAGAAAACATTATGAGTTGATAGAGATGTAAGTGCCTATCAAATCACTAGAATACTACAAAGGGGAGATAGGTGGGCTGGGATAAGATTAATAATTTTGTTAATGCATGTTTCAATCAACTATACTTCTTTCCCCCTTATTAACATCAACTATATTATTTTTAAAGATTAGCCTTTAGAACCAAAACAAAAACGCTGTCTTCATCGTAAGACTTACATTTTTTTTTTTACGAGAATTTTTTTTTATTCACATATAATCAAGTCTAACGGTATTTATAAATAGAAAAACACATATTAGATAAAAATTTAATAAAAAATAAATACATTTATATTTTGAACTAATGATTTGTTACCCTATTCTTTTTTCCGAATATTATCGATGTCTAAACATATTTTATATCGAAAATCAACGCAAATAATGCTGTAACTTGAAGAATGTATTATGCCTCCTTTTAAAATATATCTGAACGACTTTTTCATCAATAATAGGAGAACAAAAGCCCCACAAAAGGGCCAGTAAAAATAAGATAAAAGATAGAAAATCTTAAGCAACAAAATGAAAAAGAAAATAAAAAGGAATGTAGAGCTATGAGCAAAAGAAAAGAGATAATAACTCCTCTGAATAACATTCACATTAGAAAAGATCATAAAAAGAGAGAAGAGAGAAAATAAGAATTTACAGTCGGTTATCTTATGTAGATATGGCATGGGATATGTTTTTCTAGTATATGTATGCTTATATTTGAACTTATCATGATTCCCTCATGAAGAGTAGTTTATTACTCCTTGAGGAGCACAGCCTAATTTTGTACTACGTGTCGTGTGATGAGTTCTTAAATTTTGTTGTTTGTTAATATTGGTTTACCTCATTCAGCGTAACTTAGTATTCCTCTTCTTAACTGTTTTTGATCTCTTCTCACTATATTGAAATACATTTTCAAGTCCATTGACATATACACTATGAGAAATACTTACATAGTTCAGCAGTACTACATGAATATACTTCCAGATCAATCATATAAATATATTTTACATGGGATCTACCACTAACACACAATACCATGAAAATGCACTTACATAATTAGCCGGGAATACAGTCACATGATGCTTCCAAATCATGTAAAATTTTGTCTATATGTTATAGCTATACAAGAGAAAAAAACATTTATAAAAAAATAAAAATGTAAACAATTTGAAAATGCTACAACCGCTCTCTCACTGACGCACGCGCGCCCAAGTCCCAACCCCATGTTTTTCCATTTAGCACATCGTATGGAATGAACTTTACGGTAGTTTTGCAAACGTTTTAGATGGCCAGAAAGAAACGAGGCTTGAGAATAGGGAATGTTGAGAATGACTTGGCATGATTATATCTATACATATATAGTACATATATAGAGAAAATTTTCCACTGTAACTGCATTTTGGTAATTAAAATTATTTTGTCACTATTGTTATATATAATTAGTTAAATAAAAATAATAAAGATAAAAATTAGTATAAATAAAAATTAAAAAATGTGAGTTTATAGCAACGTAAGTGCCTCTCAATTCACTGGCATAATATCAGAATTATATGTTGGGCCAGGTGGAAAAATTCGCACAGAAGGTGATGACATAATAGTAAACTGGTTGTTCAGTATACTGTCATGGGTTTTGGATGTTTTTGTTTTCTAGGATTTTATTATGTGTCTTGTTACCTAGCTTATATACTCCTCTACTAATGTAGGGTCAAGTGATTAATGGACAACTATATAAGATTAATATATTTGTTTCAATCAACTATATATATATATATATATATATATATATATATATATATATATATATATATATATATATATATATATATATATTTCCTATTAACATCAACTATTTATTATTTTTAAAGATGAGCTTTTAGAACCAAAACAAAAACGTTTTCTTCGTTGTAGGCATGGGATGTGTTTTGTCTATTACATGTCTACTTTAAAATGTGCAAATAAATTTGATGAATTTTTGCAAATATGCATTTTAACCAAAATAAAGTGTACCATATCCTCTAAATTTTGGGTTATGCACAAATCAACCACCTAAGTTTTTTTAAATATGCAATCCGATACCCCAAACATTCTTGAATATGTAATATTCTTATTAATAATTGATGAAAAAATTAATATAAAAGTCAATTTGCACATTTAGAAAAGTTTAGAAAGTCGATTTATATATTTTTAAAATTTAGGAATTAAAGTGCATATGGTTGTAGTTCAGGGGAGTAAAATGGGTTTTTCCCTAATATTATAAAAAAAAATTTATAAAAGAATAAAAATGCAAACAATTTAAAAATAGTGCAACCGCTGTTTAGCGCTTTGTGTGGAATGAGCTTTACGGTTGTTAGGTTTCCTAAGCTGTTATTTTGCAAACATTTTAGATGGCTAGAAACAAACAAGGCTTGAGAATAGGGAAAGTTGAAAAATGATTTAGCATGATCATATCTATACATATATACAGGAAATTTTTCACTATAACTGTATTTTGGTAATTAAAATTATTCTGCAGCTATTGTTGTATATAATTAAGTATAACTAAATAAAAATAAAAATAAAAATAAGTATAACTAAATAATAAAAACAAAAAAAGTGAATTAATAGGCATGTAAGTGCCTACCAATTCACTAGCATAATATAGAGGGGAGACAGGTGAGCTGCGATAAGATTAATAACATTAGTTTTAAATTTTAAATGCTACTTCCTACTTTTTTTCTTAATATATGTTGCAATCAACTATATATATATAAAATGTATATTTTACCTATTAACATCAATTATATTATTTTTTAAAGATTAGCTTTTAGACCCAAAACAAAAACGTTTTCTTCCTTGTAAGACTACATTTGGTAATTTTATTCAGTTATGGCATGGGATATGTGTTTTCTAGTAATACATGTCTACTTTAATTTGAGCATATTATGATCTCCTCTCTCTCTCTCTCTCTCTCTCTCTCTCTCTATATATATATATATATATATATATATATATATATATATATATATATATGTATATAACTCTTTCGATGAAGGCTAGCATCCTTCATTCTTTACTTGGACAAAAAAGGTCCATTTTATTTTTTATGTTTAAGTTAAATAACAGTATCTAGTTTATTAATTAACAACAATAAATATTTTATCAATAATTTAATATTAGATAAAATTATGTATGCCCATAAAATTATATAATGTTGAGTAATATAAAATTACAAGTTATCATGTATGCATAATTAATATAGATAAAAATTTTAACTAATTTTTTAATTTGATTAAAAATATAATAAAAAGTTGTTATATTGTTAATTTATTATTTTTCAATAAATAAAATAAATTACTTTTTATTGTGCTGAAATAGGAATGAATTTGGGCCTCTTCCACATTTTGGTGCAAAAATTTTAATCAACCATGTAATTCTCACGTTGAAATCAGAATTTTACATTTTTTAATATTTTATAATTTGATCTATAATTAAATTGTTGAAAATAATATTATTTGATAAAATTAATGAAATTTCTAAGAAGTTGGCAACTACTAAAACAGAATTTGACAATTATGAAAGGAGAAATAATTATTCTGTTGGTAATTAATTACAAGATGGAGAAAATATTCATCTTCAATTAATATGAATTTTGTTGTTAATTACTATACCGGACACTATTATTAAACTTAAACACAAATAGACAGAATGGACATTTTATGTCCAAGTAAAAAAGTGAAAGAGTGAAGATTAACATTTCACATATATATAGAGTGGCTATTGCCACATCTTATTGTCTATTGCTATCTTTTTTTTTTTTTTTTGGTTGCTTTTATTTTGATATTCCTCAAATATGCATAACTAAAAGTTGTATTAAACTTTGATCTACTGTTCACTTTGTGCATGCTTTTGTTGTAGGTTTTGATTATGCCAAAAGGGTGATGAATGGCTGCAATCAAAGAGCATGAAATTACTTGAAGACAAACAAGTCCAAGCATAATTGGTATAGATTCCTAGGACATAGGTTCTTCTTGTTAAAAGCTTTTCTTTTAATAATTCTCATGGCCAAGGTTTTGAAACATTATGATTGTTTTTGACAAAATTGTTTTTGAAAAATATTTTGAGTAAACTATCAACTTGGATATTGATTTATGAACATATATTTTAAGTTCATAAATAATTTGTCTTAAAGTTAGTCTATGGAAAATATGATTTTAAAGTGAGAAAATACATATTTTAGAAAGGTATAATCGATTACATAATGTTTTCAATCAATTAAGTTCATTAGAATTTTCAAAAAGTTGTTACAATCACATTTTCAAAGTATGTAATCGATTACTATTAGACTATAATCGATTACCATTTCTAGGTTTCACTCATAATCGATTATCATATGGTGTAATCGATTACCACATTCAAAGACTTGCCCAGAAACTTAGTTATTTTGCCGTGGTAATCGATTACCAAAGTCTATAATCGATTACCACGAGCCCTAGCTGCAAAAACGGTT
Source organism: Pterocarpus santalinus (assembly GCA_031439595.1). Lineage (NCBI taxonomy): Eukaryota > Viridiplantae > Streptophyta > Magnoliopsida > Fabales > Fabaceae > Pterocarpus > Pterocarpus santalinus. The sequence goes on along the minus strand of CM062531.1, from coordinate 68,352,270 downwards.
AGTTCTCAAAAGTCATGTTCATTGGCTACTTTTCTCAAACGGCTAGAACAATCTTTGAGGCCTATAAATAACCATTCATAATAGATTTTTTCTGTAGAACACTCAACGATTAAACACCCTTAACCAACATTTTCAATTCCTTGATTTCTAACTCAGTTTTTGTGGCCAAAGAGAGTTATCATTAGATAAGCTTTATAGTGCTTCAAGTTATACTATTTCCTCTTTAAGAGAGTGATCAATTCTTTCCTTACTTCTTCAAAGTTGTAAGAGGGTGAGGCATCCCTCTCAAGTGTAAAAAGGGTGAGATATCTTTTTTGTTTTGAGTGACTCAAACACAAAGGTGAGGAATCCTAAAGTGTGAGTACTCAAAAGTTGTAAAGGTTTCAAAAACCTTGAAGATTTGGATATAGTGGAAAATCCTGAGTTAATTGCTCAGGGATTAGATGTAAGCCATAATGGGTGATTGAACTAGGATAAATTTGAGTTTGCATTTTCTCTACTCTTATCTTTTTACTTAATCGCAAGTTAAATTCATTCTATTTATTGTTGAAATAATTTAGAATTTACATTGATTTACGAATAGTCAATCACTTAATCACTTATTCTCAAATAAGATTGAAGAAAAAGGAATTTTTGCAAAAAGAATTAGAAAAACTTTAGAACTTAATTCACCTCCTCTCTTAAGTTCTTGAGGCCACTTGGTAACACACTCTCATATTCTAAATTATATTTAATAAGCATACATACCAATTAATATTAAATACAAAAATTAATTATTTTTAATTTAGTAATTGTAAAATAAATTTAACCTATTAAATTAAGCTCATATACTATGCCCAATTTATTTGCATTTACATGAGATTATCTATTACGTCTTCTAATTCAACAAATCAGTTTTTTATTGTCATTTTTTTACTATTTTTTTTTGGTGTTGCAGAAACATATATCGCTTGAAGACTTCAATGAATTATTATTTTCATAGAGTTACAACGTAATAAAATTTGGATGTATTATTCTTGAGAGATATTGTTGGGAGGTTGAAAAGGTTGCTCCGACCATAGGCAAGGAATGCTTGATTTGTCGGGTAGGGCATTGACATAGCTTTGATAAGTAGAAAACATGAGGTTAGGAAGAGCATGAGCTCTTTTCAAAAATGTGCATGGATATTTCGATAGTCGAAAAAATATTGACTCATGATATGTTACTAAGACTATAGACATTGTGGTAATGAGTTTGAATCATATTTTTGACAAAGGATGCTGCATGAGTTTCGACATCGGTATAAAGTCAAAGTATTGGTTCATGCTCAACACATAGGAAAATTTGGAAGAGGATTTTGTAATTGATGATGATGTTTGCCTTTGGTCAACAAATTGTATTATGTCGAATGAAGCGTATAAGCATGCACAGGCCCACGTTTGAACGTGCCTGAGAAAGTAGAAGTGGTTACCAGCAGTCACCAGGCACGTTAAAGAGATGCAAATCATGGCTAGAATGCTAAGAAATGGCAACCCACGTCCAAAAGTCAAGATTGTATCACCTGTCAGAGCAGTTACTTGAAAGTTAGCCGTAATTTGTGGTACCTTACAAATCCTCACATCACCATGACAATAGTTTTACAGGAAACATGAAGTAAACACCATAATCTTTGTCAATTTCATTTATTTTATTTTGTTGCTTATTTCATTTTAATGCTTTACATTTTCGTAAGCACATTTACATTACGGTTATTCAATACAATCAAGTTTCTCAATTACAAATTCTCATTTGAGATTTTATTTTGACGACTAAATAATGCTCCTATATTGAGTTTCCACTTCACACAAAATCATATGTTCTTTTTAAGATGAAGTTTTTTCCTTGTCTAAATTGAGATTTGGAATCAAATCTTATTCATCAAATAGCTTTTTTGATGCTAGAATAAGCAATAAACAGATATGATATGAACAAAATATTATATTTTTGTTTGATCAAACTTAACAAGTTATTTAAATTTAATTTTGCTACATCTTTTTTTAAACAAGTTAATTATTAGATTAGATAGATTTTTTTTTTTTTGTGATGAGTTAAGAGTTTAATTATAGTTGACTTTTATATTTAGTGTTAACTAGTATGGCTATTGAATACAATTTAAGAAAATGAGTGACAATAAATAAAAATTTAATATAAGTTGTAATCAAAAAAATTAAAAGATAAAAAATCTGATATCCAAAATATATAAGAAACACAATCTCATAATTTTTTTTTTACAAATTGCTAAACATCTTGGAATCATATGAACCAAACGTGAGACACCTCTACAATTTACCTTGTGTGAAAGGGCGAAAGGATCCTTGTTTACCTTTTGTCCAAAAAAAAAAATGATTGAAAGCACTCAAATAAAATTGACACAATAACTTAGGATAGGATCAACCCAACCCATGTGTTTCTGGGTGTGACAAAATGACGAGCAGTTACGGAAACTCCTTCGAGGTGTCACCATTGCTAATGGTGGAGTGGTGCCTAATATTAACCCTGCTTCAAGACTTGAATATTGTGTCACTAAACCATGGTCAATAGACATCGATTAATTAACAGCAAGGTTAGTACCAGATAATCAAATGGGGCGGATTGCAATGTTGAAGAAAAAATAGGGTTAAATGTCGTTTTAAGAAACCTGAAGAGGGGTCTTTGTTATTTACTCTTATATTTATGAAAGATTTTGCTAGATTTGTGAAAAAAAAATTTATTTGAAACAGAATACTCTTTTGCATAGGATCTAAGTTAGTATTAGGCTATTTAATGAACCCTAATGATTCAAAAAGTGACAAAGGTAGCATCAATTACTCAACCATCCTTAATGATAGCGGATAAAAAAAGATTTTTACTTTTGCCAAAAGAATATTTATTTTTTTATTAAAAAAATCAGGAAATGAATAGACAAAATCAATCAATGCAAAGAAATTTCACAATGTAAAAATAAAAAGAAAATAAAAAAGAAAGAGAAAAAAAAGACACCTGCTATAGAAACATAAAAGCTTGTATCATGACACAAGTGCGAGGTTGGGCGACGCAAACCAAGAGCAGAGAAGGTGCATCTCAACGTGACGCTGGCAACGGCAGTAGGACAGGTTCGCGACAGCGACGACAATAGGAGGGACTTGCGGTGGCAAAGGCAAAGGCAAAGGCAGTGGCGTGCAATGTCAATGTCGGCGTCCATGCGAGGTGTGGCTCTGCTGGACAACGGTTTGCGTGACTGGGCAAGGTGTTTGGAAGGTGAGGAGTGGCTTGTTGGTGGTGTTTGTGGGCTGCTATGGTGTAAAAAGAGAGTGAAGCAGTGGTGAGGGTGAGTTTGCACGATAGAGGCTGAGGTTAAAGGGTCGAGTGTAACAGTATGGATATGAAAATGGAACAAATACATTGTAGTCTCTAAGAAGGTAATCTCAACTCAATGAAATAATAACTGGAGTTTCTCCATTGCAAATAACAAATACAAAATTAAGGAAAATAGAAGATATGAAGTTGACTAGGGAAGTCTCCACAACAACGTTCAACAACTTGAATCAATGAGTGAAAAGAATTTCAATCAAATAGGAAGGGAGAGAAGAAATTAGGGAGAAAAGAGAAATATCAGAGGGAAAATTTGTTGCCACAATAGTTCTACCTCCACAAGAGTTCACCCTTTGCTTTTAATCCACCATTCTCTTTGAAATTTGGGCTCGGCCCATTTTACATGTTACATTACCTCCTCCTTTAAAATTGACCTTGACCTTAAGGTCAAAGTTTTGGGATGACGTGTCTTTATCAAACTTGAAAAGGCTAGCAGCAAAGTATAAACATTATTATAGTAATTCTTGCATTTCGGAAATTCTTCTTTTGCTAAGGGAACATATCAAATCAGCTTTCATGCATGATGGCATAAAAGAAGAGCCCTTATTTAACCCCAAACCTGTTGGGAAAAATAGCATTTTCCCCTTTAAGAACTTGCTTAAAATAGAGAAATAAAATGTATCAAGAACACAATCACAACACAACAATTAATGGAAAACTTCAAAACAAGAGGAAAACCACAGTCATTATCTAAAGACTACTAGAGAATAATACTATGTGAAAATTTTTACAACACATAGACTTTTCTCTCAAATACCCCACGACCTAGTACAGCCACACTCTCCAAAGCGAATATTTGATCTACATCTCACAACATTCTAAGACTAGAGTACAAGAAAGAAGAAAGTCATATACAAGCTTAACGTGTTTCCGATTGGTGCGAAGTGAAACAAAGGAGTTGGGTTCATATATATAATCTTGGCCTCCCTCTTCCCTTGCAATCCTAGGCGATCTGGGACTTGTTCCAAGATGTTTTATTTCAGTCAACTCCAACAATCTCCACCTTGATTGGAATGGACACATCTTTAGCTTTCATTGTCTACATCGATAATTATAGTTCAAAAGAACTATCATACTCCACCATAAAGAGTATACTTACTTGAAATTAGGCAATTCTAAGAATTTCTTCTTGGCACATGTCGAAATCATGCTGAAAAATTTATGGTGCAACTTCTGTGTTGGCTTTCTCCAGAAGTTCTGCAGCTATCAACATAATCTCATCACACACCTTGCATCAATGCCAACCAATGCCCATGTGCAATTGCGGATCCGTTAACAGTAACTTATCCCTTCCAACGCCATGTGTGTTCCTGATTGTATCAACATATCCTGTACTTGTATTTGGCACAAGCCAAAATTGATTCTTCTATCAAATTTCTCTATGTCAAACTTCACAACACTTCAAAAACTTGACATCACAACCATATGCTAAAATAGTGTATACAAACTATAAACCGTGCACTAGGTAGGTTCCGAAGAAAAAGAGATGGGTCACAATAGACACACTTAAGTACTAAGTCTTTCTTAGTCAGAACCTTTCCAAAATAGCACTCTTATAGTATCACACTTCTTTCCAGCAACCAAGGATAATTCTCAAACGACAAAGAATAATTCTTTTGTAATGTGAAAGATTAGACAATCCTACAACAACATAGCATACTAAGAATTATATCCCACTGAACCATAAGCTCTGATACCACTTGTTGAGAAAAATAGCATTTTCGCTTTTGAGAACTTTCCTAAAATAGAGAAATAAAATGTACCAAGAACACAATCACGACACAAGAATTAACGTGGAAAACTCCGAAATCAGAGAAAAATCATGGCCGTTGTCTAAAGACAATCAGAGAATAACACTATGTAAAAATTTTTACAACACATAGACTTTTCTGATAAATATCCCACGACCCCAGTACACCCACACTCTTCAAAGCGAATATCTGATCTATATCTCACAACATTCTAAGACAAAAGTACAAGAAAGAAGAAAGTCAAATACAAACTTAAAATGTTTTCGACTGGTGCAAATTGAAACAAAAGAGTTGGGTCCATATATATAGTCTTGGCTTCCCTCTTTCCTTGCAATCTTAGGCGATGTGGGACTTGTTCCAAGATGTTTTATTTTAATCAAATCCAACAAAATCGTGCATGATCATTTGCATAAAATGCATGCAAGTAATTGAGGTTGAAAGCTAACCAATGTTTGACCATATATCAAGAACATTCTAGAGTGCTTTTCTTGTTTCAATAGCATCCAAAACAATAAGGAATATATTAAGTAGACCAGCCAAAAGGTCCAAATCTGACATTGATTTTCTGATACCATGTAAATACATAAGCTCATAATTGCCAACTTCATTGCATAACAAAACAAAGCTGCGAATTCTCTATCATTCTCAGCTGGAGCAGAGTTCACTTGCTTAAGTTCTCGTAAATGAGTAGCAAGGTTAATAGGAGCATCGCAACTCAGCTTCACATCTGGACCCCTACTAACGACATTAAGGCGGAAGCTTCCATGGATGGCAACATTACCATACATTGTTTATGGCACTTCCTGAAGCCCATTCTTGCCAGTTGCCACCAGGTTTGTGTTGTCTTGCAAGTTTACTATCTCCGTGGCAGCTTTGCCAAGCACCAAACCAAATATTCACCAACTTCATCAAAGGAATAAAGGAATAAAGATGCAACATCATATCTGAATGTGGGTAAATTCAAAGAACAATCCACTCATTGTATGTTTTGGTGCACAATTACCAAATGTTCCAAGGACCCATTTGGAATGACAATGTGTAGCCATATGAGTCTGATTTGACAAATTAAAATTTGCAATTAGAAGAACATCCTTAGCAAATCTTAGTATGTGGCTTGACTTGAAGTCCCAATGCATAGTAATGGAATTAATCTTCTCATGCAAGTACAAAAACACGTCTACAACTCTCATAAAAATATTAACGTGTTCTACCCATTGCAGAACAGAAGCCAATTGTGCTCTATTAAGCAGTTTCTTGCCATGTAAAATATCATTGAGAGCACCATGGAATTCCATCTCACAAGCAAGAGCATGGGGGTGTCCAGCAACATAATAATCAAGCAATTGAACACAAGTTTCATGCCTCTGCCTTGATACTAGTATTCTCTCAATACTTCAAATAAAAACATCCAAATCGCAGCTTTTAGCAAGAATTTGCAATTTCCAGTTTTGGTCAATGAGCAATCAAAGACAATAATAGTAAATAGCACAATAACTATGGCTTTCTTATCATCCCTATTTTTCTTTAACCATAAATTGATATTATTGGCTACAGAAAATTGACCCAAACTCACCTTTGCAATCCTAATGCAACATACCTCTACAAAACTTTTAATAATTATATTGACATGTCTTTCCCCCATTTGCTCAAACATTACACATGCACTACGCAAGTCCCACAAAAAATCATTGAAACAAAACTGTTGTATGTAAAAGTTACCTTCAACTGAAGCATTACACATGGGCACTGTCTGATTGATCAAGATTAGTGCACTCCCAGGATCAAAGGTCATAAGCAATTTTACTTTTACTCTTATGTTGCCATAAACTTTAAAGAATACAACCAACTCTCTATTCTGAAACTTAAGTCTCTCATCATCAACACAGGATACTAGAGTAGGGTTATCATTACTGAGGGATGGAATTATACTATTAAAAATGAGATTCTTCGCAATCTCAACACTGAGACCATGCATCCTCGATACGAGGATGCTCGACCCAACGAGCTTCCTCTTGGCATTGCGTCCATACAAAGCGACCTGACAAATGTACAAACATTCATCGATCTCTAGTGGGTTGGATTCCTCCAAAGCCATATCCGTTTCTCCTCCACCGACTCTGAGGTCGTTGTTATCGATGGATGGGGTTTTATGTTTTTGCTCCATTTCCTTTTGCTCGACAACTACAGAAGGTGACACAATTGAAAGGTCCATATCCTTGGCAATGTGGCTAAGTTTGGTATTGTTCAACCTATTTGTAGGGATCAAGGGCAACGAAGGTATGTGTGCAATTGGATCTGGAATTTCTTCCATGGTGTAGTCGTAAGCTATAATAGGGAGTTCCACAGTTGGATCTGCCATTGTTGATTTTTGAGGTTTCACAAAGCTTGAGTTATGGCCTGTTATCATTGGCTCTAAACCTGTGTTCTCCTTACTGTCTGAGATGTTAACATCAGTGTCGAACATTGCAACAACTTTTTCTGTCTCTGCCACTGAGTTCGATCCATTAGCTGAGGGTCGAACGGGGAACGTTGGAATATGCAGCCCATGTGATTTTGCAAAAGCAACAAGTAGTTGTTCCATACAATCAAAATTAGCATAATTGCTAGCAAGGCAGTCATCTCCCTCGGCCACGGTGGCTAATGAACACACCATTGTAACAGTATGGATATGAAAATGGAACAAATACACTATAGTCTCTGAGAAGGTAGTCTCAACTCAATGAAACAATAATTGGAGTTTCTCAATTGCAAATAGCAAATACAAAATTAAGGAAAATAGGAGATATGAAGTTGACTAGGGAAGTCTCCACAACAAGCTTCAACAACCTGAATCAATGAGTGAAAAGAATTTCAATCGGATAGGAAGGGAAAGAAGGAGAAATTAGGGAGAAAAGAGAAATATCAGAGGGAAAATTTGTTATTCTACCTCCACAAGAGTTTGCCCTTTGCTTTTAATCCACCATTCTCTTTGCAATTTGGGCTTCGCCCATTTTCCATGTTACATCGAGGTCGTGGTTTGGTGAGTATGGGGCTGCAGTGGTTTGTTTGACGGTTGGGTTGAAGGATGATGTTGGTGATTTATGGTGGTGGGAGTGACTAGTTTGATGAGGGTGCTTGGGGACTGTGATGGTGGTTATGCGAGCTGTTTGGTGGAGTTGATGGTGGGGGCTTATTTTCAGCTGGGTGTTTTACATGCAACCGGTGTAATAATGTGCCTCAGTGTGTGAAGAAAGAAAAAAGGGTACTATCAAGGACTACATTATCAACCCAAAGATCCAAGGATCACACAAACATCATAAAAAGCATATTCACAGCATAAGCAGATAGTGCAAAATTTGGTATCAAACATCACGCAAGCATCATGGAAAAATTGTTTTGTGCATAGGTAATAATGTAAGGCTCGACGAATATGCCTTTAGAACGCACAAGACACACCAGCTCTTTGCTCTAACACGATAAACCCAACCCCAGGAAGACTCAGCAGCCTTATTCTCAGTCTTTGTAGCTGTTTCTTCTTTCTTTCTTTCTTTCTTTCCTTCTTTCTTTTTTTCTGAGAATTTTTCGATATCATATACTGATGAGAGACTAATCCTTATTTATGCACTTTTGCTATTAATCACAAAATAATGTCATATGATTCTTGATTAATTTAATTGCCAGTGATCAGCAAAATTTGCCTCTAATTAACTTTTGATTGTGATTCAATTGGCTGTTAAAATTCAGCTCATGATTATGACAAAATCTTCATTTTTTATCTCTTTATTCTTGATTGATCCCTTTATAATTTCTGATTTGATTTTTCTCCTTTTTTCTAATCTTTTCTTTATTTGGTCCAACAAGAGTCATGAGATTGGACTAACAATTGGGCCTCTTATTTTTTTTTTGTTAAAATTTGCTTTTGCTCTTTTTTTTAAAAAAATTTAAAGGATCAAGAGAACATATGATGTTCACATACATCTAAATAAAATTTCAGTTTATCATATTATCTTACATATATTTACAATAAAATTTCATACATTTTTGCTAAAGAGTTATAGAAGATAAAAAGTTAAGATAGAGTTTTTGAGAGAAATGGAAGACCAAAATAAATATAATTCATAGTAATTAAAATAATTAAAAATAAATATTAACAAAATAAATGAAAAATTAAAGAATAATTAAAATTTTAAAAATTAAGAAAATTTAAAATTAAGACAAATTACCATGTAGTATTGATAGTAGAAGAACTTACATACTAGGTTATGGATGATGATGATATATATATATGTGTGTGTGTGTGTGTGTGTGTGTGTGTGTATATGTATGTATGCATTTTTTCCAAATATATGTATTTTTTTTTCTTTCCTTATCGATTAGAAAACCCAAGTTAATTAAAAAAATAGAAAATTAATTTTATGGTCATCTCATAATTGTCTTGGCAGTCCTTAATTTTCTCCTCATATCAAACAACTAAAGTGCAAATACTTATTGAGTTAGAATCATTTTATAAAAATAATTTTTAATTTGATTATATATATTCTTACTTTTAATCTGTAAAAACTTAGTACTCTTTTTCGTATGAGTTTGGGTCTCTTATGACAACGTACACTTATTGGTCAAAAAGAATAAATTATCCTTTAAAAACTCGCAACGTGGAACGTCTATAGCCGCCAAGTTGCATCATGGACCTATACAGGGAGAAAAATGCTAGAGAGTCATAATTTATATTAAAATTTATTTGATAAAATAATGTAATTTAAATAGGTAAATAGATTATATCATTTTATTCCACCACACAATCAGTCTTATTTTTTGGAAAAAAATTTCTGACAATCTTCTCTGCATTGCTTTATTGAAAAACTGCATTAATATAAGGTTGGCCTTTTGCTATTTGAGCAACATCGTCACACAGTAAACTCCGCACTACTAAATATTCATCAGTAAATAATGAATTTCTGGCGGTTCCACAAATTGCCACAAAGGTGTTTTCTTTCTAGCAATTAAATTATGATATTCTAGCAGTTCTTTAATTTTAAAAATTTTATATTTAATATTCAATGTCCTGTGTACTACCCGTTTTATTCAAAACATTGCTCAATATCCCGTGAACTCCCCCAATACTCACTCTGGAGAACACAATTTTTGTTTCCTTCAAAACCCACTTGTCGCTGTCACTGTCGTTGCCATCGCTACCATCGCCGCCGCTGTTGTCACTATTGCCATCGTCGTTGTCGCGTTGACCTTCACTACCGTAAGTCTTCCCTTTCTTTTTCTTCTCTATCTTTCTCTCTCTCTCTCTCTCTCTCTCTCTCATGTGTTCCTTTGATTTTGAGAGAACTTTTACCTCTGATTTAGAGTTTAGCTTTGATCTGGGGTTCAATCTATGGCTTTTGGCTTCTTTGATTTCATGAAATCTCTCATATGTGTGTGCGTGTCTTCACACACTGTCTAAAATTATAGTTACAAGTTTCACAACTCAACATTGAGCAGTTCAAGACCGTTCATTCTTGCCACAAATCTGTTACCTCTTCCCCTTGCCATGGAACCACTTCATTATCCTCCAAGTTATGTACTAGAATCTTCGGATTTATTATTTTAGATGAGCAATTTTGTTTTTAATTGGTGTTTTATTGCTTGTGATTTTTAATTCCTCCATGATTGTAAAGCGTGAAATATTGTTATGGCTTGAAGACTAATTATTTTGTGTTGCTTGGTTTAGTGCACCCTCCCAGTTCATCCTCCTTCGAGAAATTGGTTATCAAGGTAGAATAATCCATTAATATCTTTCTCTAGATAATACAATTATTTCTCTTTGTTTATGTCATTATGTTCATGTTGGCTCAAATTTTTTACTTCAATCTTTGACACGGCAAGGTTTCAAGTACTTAGTGTGAATTCTTTTTGATTATGGATGTAATTATTGCGAATTCATTAGGCATGGTCCTCAGTTTGCAAGAGGGAGGAAGATACCTTCTCTTGAGAATGTTCAAATTTATAATCTGGTTACTTCTATACTCAATGTAAAGGGTGCGCCTAATAATGGCTCTGCCTCCTTTGCTGAGTCTATGCTTCTACCTCCTGCTCTTGAAGATAAGTAAGTGTTTGGTGGCTAAGGTGCTTTGATAGTGTATTCTCTAGGATAGATGCTCACTGCTTAGAAATATGTGAACACGATGAGAGCTTGCAAAAAGAATAGGTATCATATTCTTGGATTCTTCTGGTATTGAACTGTTTCATTGTTTAAATTGCTTCGATTTTTCATATATTGATGGGGCCTCCAGATATTTTAGAATTTCCCTTACACATCATTGCTATTACTATGTTTTATGTGCAGCTTAAAATTCAATGAATTATGCTTGCATAAGTCTCATGTTTTAACTTTCTATAATGGGGCAAACCTTTGATAGATTGTTTATTAACAAAAATCATATTGTTTGAATGATATGTTATCCAACTTGTCCTTAGATTAAATTTAATGTGTCATATAAAGAATTAGAACCCAATCTTATGTAACACTTTGTTGGGAGAAGATAGGAATTTTTCAACTAGCAGGGGCCAAAGTTATTACCAGAAATGTTTGGCATAGCCCAAATGTGATCCTGTACTTCCAAAGAACCACTTCATTAACTTTGTTGAGTTATTAAACCATCATGGAAATCATGACCTTGGATTTAGGCTTTATCATGAATGAAATATAATTCTAAGACACACAACACTATTTGCCAATATCAGTTTTACTGGCAAGAATCATCCAAATTGAAAAGATAGATTCGGAAGATTCAGAATCTAAACAGTTTAGTTTCATCTTTGACATATGTTTTCAACATACTTTCTCTGTTGAATAAAATCATTGTTGAATTTTGCTTTTCAAGCAGATCCTTGGTGAAGCACTTAGCTCTCTAAGCCTTAAGGAGCTAAAGAACCTTAAGAGTAGATTGGAGAAAGGTTTAAGCAGAGTTAGATCTAGAAAGATACTATAAGCTCAACATCACAATTATTTAAGGCTTTTGGCACGTGGGCTTATAAGGTGCAATGTATACTAGATATGAAATCCTCAATCTGAAGAATTCTAAAACAAACCCAACGTCCATGAATATATATATAGAGGTACAAAAGTTAGTAAATGAATTGAACTAGATACAACTAGATTATTTTAATATGTATTATTATTTTATCTTTATGGTTTTGGCCTATATATTATGTTAATTTTTTATATTATTTTCTTCACTTGTTTAATGTCTTTATTTCTTGGACTGATGCACTAAATTTCTTCCAGCATGAAACGTTGTTTGCTGATGTCGAGTTCATGCAAAAGCGGGCACACATCATCTCCTTTGGCTTTGGTGTTAATTATTAATTTCTTTTTCACTTGTTCTCTTATATATATACACTAGCATATAGCTAGTGAGGCTTTCAAAATCAATTTTGAGCAAGTAGACGTTTATTTTTGTTGTTTGGATTAAGGATTACATGAGTTAAAAAGAACAAAACATAAAGATGAAGAGGTTTGAACATCACTGATTGTTTCATGTATTGTTCATATGGGCACTCAAACCTCAATCAACTCCAACCTCCAGCGTTTACATCCATCCTCAAATTGTAAATTTTAGGGTGAAACTGAATAGAAATCCAGCAATTAATCTTGAAAGAGAGGCTAGATCCACTGATTGAAAGTGGTTACTGTTATATTTATATCTATCAATTGAATTATGCAGGCCAAGATGGTAAAAAAGAGTGGGTCTCAACTTTGAAAGGGTCAAGGGAGTAGTAACTCTTTCTAGGCTTTTTAAGTTCTATTGAAAAATTTGTGAATTGAGTGACATATATAAACCCTTGTAGTCTCCTTGCCATGCCATGGTTCTAATCACTCCTACCTGGAAAAATCATAACACCAAATGTTCATTTCATATTTGTTTTTCTTCTTCCCCTACTCTGTCTTATTAAGTTAAATTATCCCTGCTATTTTTAAAGGTTTATCCAAATGCGCCTATTATCAAATAATAAAATTACTTACATGGTTACATATAGTGCTGCTGTCTTCTCTGTGTTCTAAAATCAAATATTATTCATTGCTTCATACTTAGAATAATTCATGCCAATGCTCCATGCTTCATAATTCAAGGTGGAATTAGAATATGCTATGATCATGTATTTGTTGGTCCTCTGAAAGGGTAATAATTACTGTTGCTAGGAAATCCTCTGCAAGGCAGGATGTTTTCTAAGCTTGATTGATTGACTGTAACTTTGTTTGCAGGCACAAGATGAGGGAAGTAGAGAGCCAAGACACTACTCTTCTGCTAGCCATGATCCTAGGATCACTTAGCTTTATAGTTGATATTTGTTTTATATTTTGAATGAAGGATAATTTTAATATTGAATTTACCCTTAGTGAAACCTTTTGTGATATCTAAACAATTGCTGGAGATAATTGAACTTATTTTATGTTTCTGTTAGTTCTGTCTTAACTTCATTAAGGATGAAATGTGTAAATTTGAATATGCTAAATATGGTTTGTGACCTAAATTGCATAGATATAAAAATTAGTGTTCAAGTCCATCTTGATGGTATTTGTTTAGGAGCATTAAAATCTCATAGTTTTTGTTCTCAAAAAGGAAAAATTATGATCCATTTGTCATTTTTAATTAAATGTAAAATGATTGATGATTAATTGTTTTTAAAGAACATAAAAATGACACCAAAAGAAGAAAAAAACTAAAAAATTACTAGCGGTTTTAATTGCCCAAAATTATTATAGAAAATTTAGAATTACTGGCGGTTTAAACGGCCAAAAAAATAAAATTGGACTAAAACTTGAATAGCACTTATTGGCAGTTTTAACCTTTACAATTATATTTCTAGTGGTTTAAATTGTCAGAAAAAACCGCCACTAACAAATACACTTTGTAGCGGTTATACCAATAGTTAATGAAAATTGTCACTAATTACATCTTGTCACTTTATTCCTGGTGGGCTTCGGCTCCGCCAAAAAATCTAGCGATGAGGATTTAAACCTTCACTAAAAGTTTTAAATAGCTGCCACTAAAATATTTTTTTGTTGTAGCTTTAAATCATTTTATAAAAACAATTTTTAATTTGATTGTATATATTCTTGCTTTTAATCTATAAAAACTTAGTACTCTTTTTCATATGAGTGTGGGTCGCTCATGATAGCATGCACTTATTGGTCAAAAAGAATATATTATACTTCCAAAGAACTCGCAACATGGAACGTCTATACTCTATAGCAGCCAAGTTGCACCGCAGACCTAAACTGGGGAGAAAATTGTTAAGAGTCATAATTTATATTCAAATTTATTTGGTAAAATGATGTCACATATATGTTGATTCTTAAATAGCTAAATAGATCATATCATTTTATTCCACCTTACAATCAGTCTTATTTTTTGGAAAAAACTTTCTGACAATCTTCTCTGCATTGCTTTATTGAAAAACTGCATTATTATAGGGTTGGCCTTTTACTATTTGAGCAACAGCGTCAAACAATAAAATCCGAAAGCATCAAGAATATTTGACGCTTCATTTTTTGTAGGGGGGCATCAAATTCATTGACAAATGTGGTTAATATATCTCAATTACAAACTTAGAGTTAATTAGGTTTTTGTTTAAGCACATTTGTGATAACTCTTAACAAAATCCAAATGCCATTTAAGATTGATATGTTAGATGTACTTGTACATATCCTTATTTTAAGAGAACGCCAATAGATTTTGACGTGAACTGTTTCAGACCATTTTAAAAGTGTAATTAGTGAAACTAAAATCCATGACAGCTTATGTGCAGATATCATTACTCTTCTTATTAACACATGTTAACACATATGCTATGCGCGCCACCAAAAATCATTGCAAGGCTAATTTATGTCTAAGTCCAACATTACTAAAAACTTTGAAAAGGGAGAACAACACGACAATCAATAGAACTCGTAAGGGATAATAGTCGATAGCACGTGAATACAGCACGTGCACG
This sequence comes from Pterocarpus santalinus, assembly GCA_031439595.1. Taxonomy (NCBI): domain Eukaryota; kingdom Viridiplantae; phylum Streptophyta; class Magnoliopsida; order Fabales; family Fabaceae; genus Pterocarpus; species Pterocarpus santalinus. Next base: position 68,337,184 of record CM062531.1, on the reverse strand, counting down.
TAGTTATTGTGTTATTGGAAGGTTGGCAGGATTAGTTATAGTTAGTTACTCACAGTCTCAGTCCATGTATGTATACCATGTAATTTCCGTGTATCAAATGCAATGTGAATCACTTCTTATTCTCGCCTCAACGCATTCTTCTCTTCTCTCTAATTCTTTCTCGCTCTCTCTCAAGCTTGGATTGATGCCTGTAGGCCTAGTTGTACATTAATTAAGTAACTGTCAACAAGCAACTACAAGAATAATTATTATTCCTTCTGTTTCAATATACCTATCAAGTTTATGATATTTTATGGTTTCATTCATTTTTAATATTAAGATAATATTAATTTTTTAATCTAATTATAATGATTAAATAACTATTAATTGTATGTATTTACTTTTATTTATAGATAAAGATAATTTTATCCACTTATACAATTTATACTATTATCAAGATCAATTTATTATTTTTATTATTAATTATTATTATTATTATTTTTTGGCATCAATGGTATTTATACGTCTCTCTTTGCATGATGTTCGCTTTTGGTATTTATTTTTATATACAAATAATGTTACTCTTATTATATTCCACCTATATTCAACACTTACATTATGTTGGTGCAAGAAAATACATGACAAGAAGACTATTATTATACCACTTATTTTTCAATGCTGTCGGCCACATTTCATTCAAACTATGGACCTTTTACTGGCATCGTCAGCATCTACAAATACAACGTGATAGGGGTCATTATCAGTTCTCAGGACCAAGCGCCTTCCATCCTCATCATCGTACCTCCCAACATCAAAAGAAGCACCGGGTGGGGCACTGCTCCTAGGACAGAACACAAGCTTGTATCCCACAATCAAATCTCCATATTTCCGAATATTAAACGTACCTACCACTGATCAACGTCTTGCCCGGATGGTCTTCAGCACCACCAATACCAACCCATTCTCTAGGGAAATCATCATCAACAACCACCACCCACTTGGAGGATTCGGCACATTCAGGCCTCTCTCTGAGTGCAATGTCCAGTGGCGTGCCCGTGAAGATGATACCAAGGCTTATCCCCGGTATCGTGAATTTCACAGACACATCATTGATGACCTCAGAATAATCCTGCAAGACAGTAACCGGGCACGTTGAGTTCCCATATTTATTTTTTATGGTGTCATTTTTATTTGTTCTAAAAACAATTGATGATCAATCATTTTGCGTTTAATTTTAAAATATTCTCAATATGATATAAAAGACATAATAATAAAATCTTTAGTAGAACTTCAATTACTTAAACATTAATCTATAGAACACTTTAGTAGAATTTCAAGTCTTTAATGACAATTTCAAGTACAAATCTTTAAGTATTTTATAACTATGTCATTAGCAAACAAGTCATTGATTAGATATCACTAAAGGTTTCACTAAAGGTAAGTTCAATTCTACAATTATCCTTCATTCAAAACATAAAACAAACATCAACTATAAAGCTAAATGGTCCTAGGATCATGGCTAACAGAAGAGTAGTGTCTTGGCTCTCCACTTCCTTTATCTTGTGCCTGCAGACAAAGTTACAAACCCTTAATTAAAAATAACTGAAACAAAAAGAGAGAGAGACCAATATTACCAACAAAATAACTCAGACGGATTTGCTTTTTAAGCCTTCAGTTACATCTGTTTGGTTAGTTTATATTATCTCTTGAAGGCTAGTTCAATACGTTGAACCATACTCCTCTTACCAGAGAAGCTATCAGATGAAAAGATTACAGTCGCATTTTTTATTTTTCTTTTCATATTATTACATAACATCTAGACAGAAACATGACATGAACACGAAGTAGCTGGTTAAAATTTTCATTATTGCAAGTGAATTAGGGATCACACATGTCTAATTTTAGTATTATTATGAATTATGGAACTGTTTATTTTTGGCCAGGAATTAATGTATTTATGGAAAATATTGTCAAGGACTGATTTGAGAATTTAGTCTTATTTTTAACTTGTGCCTTTTAACCACACCCTTGAAATACTATTTTCTTTTCTTAAAAGTAATGTATGTTGTGATCAAAGCATGTCATCCTAAAGAATCTTAAAACTGTAGTATAAATCTGTCAATAATAATTTAGGTTAACTCCAAGCTCATAGGCTCGCAGAGCTCTTCTATATCTTTATTCAGGAAATCAAATCAGGAACGTCGAGCATCGTGATGCTTATAATAAGTTTAACTTTAACTTAAAGCATAATTATAACCTTTGATCAAATAGTAAATTATTTGATCCAACATAATGTCTATGTTCCTGCAGTGTCTACCTCTAATTTACTCTTGCAGGCGAGATGGATAGGCGAAACTAATGCACGAACTGAATGCATTTGAGTTAAATTACTCATAATTAAGTGGACACCAACACACCCAAGCCTGTACGTCTTGCTTTATGGTGAATCTTTGAGCCTGATACCTATCATTGTGTATCCAAAATGTATTTTTTTTTAAATTTTATGCTGCTTTTTGTGGGCAGGCTTATGCATGCAATGTTGAAGCATGTGCCAAACTTTCTCTATATCTTGGGTTAGCCTAACTCAAGCATCAAAGTAGTGAATTAGGTTGAGTTTTTTGCTTTCTATATCCATTTAAGCCAAGATTATAAATGACTCGAATAGAAAGTCATAAAGCAAACGAGTTTGATTCGAATAAAATCGAAGAAACTCAATCTAAACAATAATTAATTAGGTCATATCCGGTTTAGCCACATAGCCAATATTGGGGCCTATTCACCTCTCTCTCTTCAACTTTTGGGAAGTCCCATATATTTAAAAATATGGTTAAGATGCAGTTGAGTCATAGCTCGAGTGGTTGACACACTGGACTCAAGTTAGCTTGCACTCAAGATTTACGGAGTCGCGTGTTTGAGCCTTAGGGGTCAGAGACCCCATGCCACTCCCAAACGATCGAAAAAAAAAAATGAATTTGTTAACGATTCGGACAAAAATAAAAAAGTATTGCCAACATAATTTTTATAAATATTTGGGCATTCATCCATTTTGAGCTAACTTTTGATATAGAATTAGATCTACAATCTTAAAATAATATTAGAGTCTATCTTGTGATTGATATTGGATTTCTCACAATTCTACAAACTTTACAATCTAGGTGTCTAATCTTGGGCATGAAGAGATGTTAAGTCCTATATTTCTTATGGATATAATACAACACACATACGAAGATATGATACAGCTATAATATATTATATAAAATCAATATGAAAAATGAATCTTAATTTTAAAGAGAAGAATAATAATTTCAGAGTTAGTATAAATTCTTCCAAATATAGTAAACTACATATTTTATTGATTGTTATAGAATTTATTTATATAAGCATAAAAATTCAGAAAAATGAAAATAAAACCTTGTAAAATACAATTAGAAGTATCTAAAACTATCCAACATGATATATATCGAACACAGTATCACAACTATTTTGAAGTATCAATGCTTGATAGGGCATCCCTCCACACTTGAGCTTAATTGCTTTTGGCCTAAAGCTAGGCTCACAACCTTAAGGACTTCTATTGCACCTACCACGTTGTTTTTGGAAATATTTTAAGAGCTAGCTAAGGAAGCAAAATAATAATAGTAACAATAGCCAAATTAGAAATTTCATTTGTATATAGTGACTTGAACACCCTATCGATATCTAATGGTTGCAATTTAAATAAGTGTTGATTTTAGTTGTATAAATACTTAACGTGATGATTAACTAATAATGAATATACACTATATGAAACCAATATGTTGATTTGATATTTATATAACTGAAATTTACACCTATTTAAAATGTGATCACTACATATATCTATTACTAAAAACAATGTTATATCGATTAAATACTGATATAATTGAAATCGACACTTATTTAAATTTATGACCATTGAATGTCAATTGGGGTGTTACTATTATGTTTAAATAATATAACTCATTTAAATATATGTAGCATTTTCTCTTTCATTAAGAGTACTGGTTAAAAAACTGAAGTTAATAATAAAGAAAAATCAAAATTAATTATGATAGTACTTTCGTATCTTAGCAATCCTTAATTTTCTCCTCATATCAAACAACTAGACTGTAGATACTTTTTTAATTGCATTTTAAACATATAATTTTTAATATATATTCTTACATAATTCATAAAAATTTAGTAGTCTATCTCTAGTATGTGAGTTTGTGTTTCTCATGACAACGTACAATGACTGATAAAAAACAATAAATAAAGATATGTTTGGTTTCTACTTTCATTTCTTCTTTTTTATTTCTACATTTCTGTTTTTAGAATTTGTGAATGAAGGATATTAGTCTCTGCTTTTACTATTGAACCAATAAACTAAAATCTTTCTTTCTTTAATTAATAACTTGATTTAAATGGTTGAAATACCAAATTCAATGGAGAAATACTAACAAATGTTACAAACGACGAAAAAGAGTAATGGCAATTTTTAATAATGAAAAAGAAATTTACTCTTCATATAAAATATATGAAACAAAGACAAGTTAATGAAAAATTTAACCTTAAATTAAATATACAAAATTTATCATTAGTGTAATTAAAAATGTGTAATTGAAAATAAAAAATTACGCATACGTAAAAGTAAGAAACCTTTTGTGACTGAGTCACATTTACAAATTTTTTTAATAAAACAGTTAAACTCTTTAAATTTTTTTTATTATTATAGCGATACATTTATGTTATCGAACAGTAAAAAATTTACGTAGCAAAGGTCATATAAAATACTAGTTTATAAAAATAATTTCATAAAATATTTAAAATTTAAAATTTATTTAATAATGTATTGGTATATATCAATTAAAACCAGACATTTTTTCAATCAGACAAAGAAGCATAAGTGTGTTCTGTGCTCAAAATACTATTGCGATATTAATTTATACATATTATTATTATTATTATTATTATTATTATTTTTCACTAATTTTATGCACTTGTCATATGCATATGCGGCGGAGAATTTTAATTTGAGCAGGAGCAAAATTAAGAACTACGCGTATAGTATTTTGGGGGATTGCTTCCCTCCCCACTGCGGAAATTAATAAGTACCACATCTTCTTTGGGGATAAGAAGGCCACTTTCCTCTTTTAGTAATTAACTTATAATTATGGATAATATTATAATTTTATTTAATTCATATTAATTATCACTTTAATTTTTTTTCTCATCTAAATAAGACTTTTTCTTCGCAATTTTTCTCTTTCTTAAATAATATATAGGTGTTATTAAAAAAAATCAAGTAATATTATTATGTTGAATAATTATATTTAATATTAGTTCAATAGAATATTGTTTATGATGATTAATATATTTTAGTACTATTTTAATAAAACATTTTTTTATAAAATTCATAAACAATTAACATTATAATTTTTTTAATATATATGTATGAAGTGAACAAATTTAAGAAAACTAACTAATTCAAAAATTCAAACTTTTATTAATAAATTAGTTGAACTCTATATATATATATCTATGGTCACAACTTTTGTGGTCATTTATTCACATGCAACAAAGTATCCCCTTTCTGTACCATCAAGTACACGTGGGTTCTGCATCATTATCCGCAAGTAAGAATGCGTTGTTCTTCATGAATATATTTGCATTTTTCATATCAATAGATAAACGACATCGTCCGTAACTATAATAAAAAAATCTTAAATTTATTCGTTATAAAATAATAACCTGCCGACATCACCATCTTTCTGTCGCTCCCTTCTCATACGTCACTTTTCTCCGCTTCGGCAATCCTCTCCACTCCCACTCCTCGACTCCTCCAAATCCTCATCCTCCCTCTCCCCTCCTCGATACTATATCCAATTCTTTAACATTCTGTTAAAATTATTCAGCTCCAATTAATTAAATGTAAGCGAAAAATAAATAGAAGAAGCTTAAGACAACTAATGAAAGTAGCAAACTTGGCATGACAAATGAGAGAAATTCTTAAGTAGATACTATCTATCACATATATGTTTAGACACTTTATTTATATTTTGACTCATATAAAAATAATTGTTTATATGTCTTAATCTTTATCAATATTATAAGCTTATTAATTATTTTCCATTTATTATATCTATTTATTAATAATTGCTAATATCAAAATATAATTTTTTAAATAATCAAAATTTAAGTTATTTTCTTGGCATTTTATTTTTTAAAAAATTATCATTATTAAAAAATTATAAATATTTAATATAATAATAATTTTTGTGTTAACAAGTATGTTTAGGAAAATATATTAAATTAATTAATAATATCCATATATTATATCTATTTTAAAAATATCATTTCTAAATTAATTTTTCTGCAATTTATTTTTTAATCATTTTTGCATTACAGTAAACTAGTTTAGAGTCACCATCAATTTTCTAGCCTCAACATTAATAATGAATATATTAATATTATATCTTTTAATAAAATTGACCGAATTATAACAAAAATTAAATTAATAAATAATTTAAAATGCAAAAAATTAAATTTAAAAAAAATAATATATTAAATATTAAAAATAAATATAAAAATTTTATATCTTCCCAACTTGATTGTTTATTTTTAATAATTTTATGAGTTCCCATTAACAGAACTTTATTTATTTTATTAACTAAATAAGTTATGAAATAACTTAGAGATATTTGAAAGAGAATTATTAATAAACTGCTTTGTGGATTAAACCCCATATGCTGTTTTTTATTTTTAATATGGGATTTGAATTTATTATTTTTAGTATTATGAGATTTGGATAGTATTTATAGAAATATAATGGACAATAAAATCATAAATTCTGATTTTGGTTAAATTAAAATCAGAAATTTCAATTTCTATTTATTGAAATTTTTTTATTATAAATCGAGAACTCAATTTCTGTTTGTATTGAAACCAAAATTTTTATTTTAATTATACTAAAATTAAAAATTTTGATTTCAATAAAAACAATAATCAGAATTTTTAATTTCATATAAAAATTATATCCACATAAAATTTAGCAATACGTAGCTTTAGAGAAAAGAGAAATATCGAGGGAAAAATTTGTTATTCTACCTCCACAAGAGTTTGCTCTTTGCTTTTAATCCACCATTCTCTTTGTAATTTGGGTTTCATTTCATTTTCCATGCAAGTCACATCGAGGTCGTGGTTTGGTGAGTATGGTAATACAAAGTGGTTTGTTTGCTTATTGGGTTCAAGGATGATGTTGGTGATTTGGCGGTGGTGGGAGTGACTAGTTTGATGAGGGTGCTTGGGGACTGTGATGGTGGTTGGTGCGATGCCAGCCAGGAGTTGATGGTGGGGGCTTATTTTTCAGCCGGTGTTTTGAGCATGCAACCTGTGTAAATAATGTGGCTCTCACTGCGGTGAAGAAAGAAAAAAAGGTACTATCAAGGACTACATTATCAACCCAAAGATCCAAGGGATCACACAAACATCTTAAAAAGCATATTCACATGCATAAGCGTATAGTGCAAAATTTGGTATCAAACATCACGCAGTTATCATGAAAAAAATTGTTTTGTGCATAGGTAATAATGTGTAAGGCTCTGACTTAATATGCCTTTAGAACGCACATTGCCACACAACGCCTCTCGTTGCTCTAACACCCATAAAACTCCAAATTCCCAGTAGCGACTTCCTGTAGTTTTATTTTCGCCGCTTTCTTGTAGTCGCTTCTTCTTTTCTTCTTTCTTTCCTTCTTTCTTTTTCCTCGAGAATTTTTCGATATCATATAATCGATGAGTAGATTAATCCTTGCTTATAATTTTTGCTATTAATCACAAAATAATGTGTCATATGATTCTTGATTAATTTAATTGCCGCGATCGCAAAATTTGCCTCTAATTAACTTTTTGATTGTGATTCACATATAAAATTGAGCTTCGCATGCATGATAAAATCTTTCATTTTTATCTCTTTATTCTTGATTGATCCCTTTATACTTTGGATTTGATTTTTCTCCTTTTTCGAATCTTTTCTTTATTTGGTCCAACAAGAGTCATGAGATTGGACTAACAATGGGCCTCTTATTTTTGGTTTTGTTAAAATTTGCTTTTGCTCTTTTTTTAAAAAAATTTAAAGGATCAGAAGAGAACATATGATGTTCACATACATCTAAATAAAATTTCAGTTTATCATATTATCTTACATATATTTACAATAAAATTTCATACATTTTGCTAAAGAGTTATAGAAGATAAAAAGTTAAAGATAGAGTTTTTGAGAGAAATGGAGAAGACCAAAATAAATATAATTCATAGTAATTAAAATAATTAAGAAATAAATATTAACTTAAAATAAATGAAAATTATAAAGAATAATTAAAATTTTAAAAATGTTATTAGAAAATTTAAAATTAAGACAAATTATATCATGTAGTATTGATTAGTAGAAGAAAACTTACATACTAGGTTATGGATGATGATGATATATATATATGTGTGTGTGTGTGTGTGTGTGTGTGTGTGTATATGTATGTATGCATTTTCCAAATATATGTATTTTTTTTCTTTCCTTATCGATTAGAAACCCAAGTTAATTAAAAAATAGAGAAAATTAATTTTATGGTCCAATCTCATGTAATTGTCTTGGCAGTCCTTAATTTTCTCCTCATATCAAACAACCTAAAAAATTCACAGAAATACTTATTGAGTTAGAGAATCATTTTATAAAAGTAATTTTTAATTTGATTATATATATTACTTACTTTTAATCTGTAAAAACTTAGTACTCTTTTTCGTATGAGTTTGGATCTCTTAAGACATCGTACACTTATTGGTCAAAAAGTATAAATTATCCTTTGAAAAACTTCGCATAACGTGGAACGTCTATAGCCGCCAAGTTGCATCATGGACCTGATACAGGGGAGAAAAAATGCTAGAGAGTCATAATTTATATTAAAATTTATTTGATAAAATAATGTAATTTAAATAGGTAAATAGATTATATCATTTTATTCCACCACACAATCAGTCTTATTTTTTGGAAAAAAATTTCTGACAATCTTCTCTGCATTGCTTTATTGAAAAACTGCATTAATATAAGGTTGGCCTTTTGCTATTTGAGCAACATCGTCACACAGTAAACTCCGCACTACTAAATATTCATCAGTAAATAATGAATTTCTGGCGGTTCCACAAATTGCCACAAAGGTGTTTTCTTTCTAGCAATTAAATTATGATATTCTAGCAGTTCTTTAATTTTAAAAATTTTATATTTAATATTCAATGTCCTGTGTACTACCCGTTTTATTCAAAACATTGCTCAATATCCCGTGAACTCCCCAATACTCACTCTGGAGAACACAATTTTGTTTCCTTCAAAACCCACTTGTCGCTGTCACTGTCGTTTGCCATCGCTACCATCGCCGCCGCTGTTGTCACTATTGCCATCGTCGTTGTCGCGTTGACCTTCACTACCGTAAGTCTTCCCTTTCTTTTTCTTCTCTATCTTTCTCTCTCTCTCTCTCTCTCTCTCTCTCTCTCATGTGTTCCTTTGATTTTGAGAGAACTTTTACCTCTGATTTAGAGTTTAGCTTTGATCTGGGAGTTCAATCTATGGCTTTTGGCTTCTTTGATTTCATGAAATCTCTCATATGTGTGTGCGTGTCTTCACACACTGTCTAAAATTATAGTTACAAGTTTCACAACTCAACATTGAGCAGTTCAAGACCGTTCATTCTTGCCACAAATCTGTTACCTCTTCCTTGCCATGGAACCACTTCATTTATCCTCCAAGTTATGTACTAGAATCTTCGGATTTATTATTTTAGATGAGCAATTTTGTTTTTAATTGGTGTTTTATTGCTTGTGATTTTTAATTCCTCCATGATTGTAAAGCGTGAAATATTGTTATGGCTTGAAGACTAATTATTTTTGTGTTGCTTGGTTTAGTGCACCCTCCCAGTTCATCCTCCTTCGAGAAATTGGTTATCAAGGTAGAATAATCCATTAATATCTTTCTCTAGATAATACAATTATTTCTCTTTGTTTATGTCATTATGTTCATGTTGGCTCAAATTTTTACTTCAATCTTTGACACGGCAAGGTTTCAAGTACTTAGTGTGAATTCTTTTTGATTATGGATGTAATTATTGCGAATTCATTAGGCATGGTCCTCAGTTTGCAAGAGGGAGGAAGATACCTTCTCTTGAGAATGTTCAAATTTATAATCTGGTTACTTCTATACTCAATGTAAAGGGTGCGCCTAATAATGGCTCTGCCTCCTTTGCTGAGTCTATGCTTCTACCTCCTGCTCTTGAAGATAAGTAAGTGTTTGGTGGCTAAGGTGCTTTGATAGTGTATTCTCTAGGATAGATGCTCACTGCTTAGAAATATGTGAACACGATGAGAGCTTGCAAAAAGAATAGGTATCATATTCTTGGATTCTTCTGGTATTGAACTGTTTCATTGTTTAAATTGCTTCGATTTTTCATATATTGATGGGGCCTCCAGATATTTTTAGAATTTCCCTTACACATCATTGCTATTACTATGTTTTATGTGCAGCTTAAAATTCAATGAATTATGCTTGCATAAGTCTCATGTTTTAACTTTCTATAATGGGGCAAACCTTTGATAGATTGTTTATTAACAAAAATCATATTGTTTGAATGATATGTTATCCAACTTGTCCTTAGATTAAATTTAATGTGTCATATAAAGAATTAGAACCCAATCTTATGTAACACTTTGTTGGGAGAAGATAGGAATTTTTCAACTAGCAGGGGCCAAAGTTATTACCAGAAATGTTTGGCATAGCCCAAATGTGATCCTGTACTTCCAAAGAACCACTTCATTAACTTTGTTGAGTTATTAAACCATCATGGAAATCATGACCTTGGATTTAGGCTTTATCATGAATGAAATATAATTCTAAGACACACAACACTATTTGCCAATATCAGTTTTACTGGCAAGAATCATCCAAATTGAAAAAGATAGATTCGGAAGATTCAGAATCTAAACAGTTTAGTTTCATCTTTGACATATGTTTTCAACATACTTTCTCTGTTGAATAAAATCATTGTTGAATTTTGCTTTTCAAGCAGATCCTTGGTGAAGCACTTAGCTCTCTAAGCCTTAAGGAGCTAAAGAACCTTAAGAGTAGATTGGAGAAAGGTTTAAGCAGAGTTAGATCTAGAAAGATACTATAAGCTCAACATCACAATTATTTAAGGCTTTTGGCACGTGGGCTTATAAGGTGCAATGTATACTAGATATGAAATCCTCAATCTGAAGAATTCTAAAACAAACCCAACGTCCATGAATATATATATAGAGGTACAAAAGTTAGTAAATGAATTGAACTAGATACAACTAGATTATTTTAATATGTATTATTATTTTATCTTTATGGTTTTGGCCTATATATTATGTTAATTTTTTATATTATTTTCTTCACTTGTTTAATGTCTTTATTTCTTGGACTGATGCACTAAATTTCTTCCAGCATGAAACGTTGTTTGCTGATGTCGAGTTCATGCAAAAGCGGGCACACATCATCTCCTTTGGCTTTGGTGTTAATTATTAATTTCTTTTTCACTTGTTCTCTTATATATATACACTAGCATATAGCTAGTGAGGCTTTCAAAATCAATTTTGAGCAAGTAGACGTTTATTTTTGTTGTTTGGATTAAGGATTACATGAGTTAAAAAGAACAAAACATAAAGATGAAGAGGTTTGAACATCACTGATTGTTTCATGTATTGTTCATATGGGCACTCAAACCTCAATCAACTCCAACCTCCAGCGTTTACATCCATCCTCAAATTGTAAATTTTAGGGTGAAACTGAATAGAAATCCAGCAATTAATCTTGAAAGAGAGGCTAGATCCACTGATTGAAAGTGGTTACTGTTATATTTATATCTATCAATTGAATTATGCAGGCCAAGATGGTAAAAAAGAGTGGGTCTCAACTTTGAAAGGGTCAAGGGAGTAGTAACTCTTTCTAGGCTTTTTAAGTTCTATTGAAAAATTTGTGAATTGAGTGACATATATAAACCCTTGTAGTCTCCTTGCCATGGTTCTAATCACTCCTACCTGGAAAAATCATAACACCAAATGTTCATTTCATATTTGTTTTTCTTCTTCCCTACTCTGTCTTATTAAGTTAAATTATCCCTGCTATTTTTAAAGGTTTATCCAAATGCGCCTATTATCAAATAATAAAATTACTTACATGGTTACATATAGTGCTGCTGTCTTCTCTGTGTTCTAAAATCAAATATTATTCATTGCTTCATACTTAGAATAATTCATGCCAATGCTCCATGCTTCATAATTCAAGGTGGAATTAGAATATGCTATGATCATGTATTTGTTGGTCCTCTGAAAGGGTAATAATTACTGTTGCTAGGAAATCCTCTGCAAGGCAGGATGTTTTCTAAGCTTGATTGATTGACTGTAACTTTGTTTGCAGGCACAAGATGAGGGAAGTAGAGAGCCAAGACACTACTCTTCTGCTAGCCATGATCCTAGGATCACTTAGCTTTATAGTTGATATTTGTTTTATATTTTGAATGAAGGATAATTTTAATATTGAATTTACCCTTAGTGAAACCTTTTGTGATATCTAAACAATTGCTGGAGATAATTGAACTTATTTTATGTTTCTGTTAGTTCTGTCTTAACTTCATTAAGGATGAAATGTGTAAATTTGAATATGCTAAATATGGTTTGTGACCTAAATTGCATAGATATAAAAATTAGTGTTCAAGTCCATCTTGATGGTATTTGTTTAGGAGCATTAAAATCTCATAGTTTTTGTTCTCAAAAAGGAAAAATTATGATCCATTTGTCATTTTTAATTAAATGTAAAATGATTGATGATTAATTGTTTTTAAAGAACATAAAAATGACACCAAAAGAAGAAAAAAACTAAAAAATTACTAGCGGTTTTAATTGCCCAAAATTATTATAGAAAATTTAGAATTACTGGCGGGTTAAACGGCCAAAAAAATAAAATTGGACTAAAACTTGAATAGCACTTATTGGCAGTTTTAACCTTTACAATTATATTTCTAGTGGTTTAAATTGTCAGAAAAAACCGCCACTAACAAATACACTTTGTAGCGGTTATACCAATAGTTAATGAAAATTGTCACTAATTACATCTTGTCACTTTATTCCTGGTGGGCTTCGGCTCCGCCAAAAAATCTAGCGATGAGGATTTAAACCTTCACTAAAAGTTTTAAATAGCTGCCACTAAAATATTTTTTTGTTGTAGCTTTAAATCATTTTATAAAAACAATTTTTAATTTGATTGTATATATTCTTGCTTTTAATCTATAAAAACTTAGTACTCTTTTTCATATGAGTGTGGGTCGCTCATGATAGCATGCACTTATTGGTCAAAAAGAATATATTATACTTCCAAAGAACTCGCAACATGGAACGTCTATACTCTATAGCAGCCAAGTTGCACCGCAGACCTAAACTGGGGAGAAAATTGTTAAGAGTCATAATTTATATTCAAATTTATTTGGTAAAATGATGTCACATATATGTTGATTCTTAAATAGCTAAATAGATCATATCATTTTATTCCACCTTACAATCAGTCTTATTTTTTGGAAAAAACTTTCTGACAATCTTCTCTGCATTGCTTTATTGAAAAACTGCATTATTATAGGGTTGGCCTTTTACTATTTGAGCAACAGCGTCAAACAATAAAATCCGAAAGCATCAAGAATATTTGACGCTTCATTTTTTGTAGGGGGGCATCAAATTCATTGACAAATGTGGTTAATATATCTCAATTACAAACTTAGAGTTAATTAGGTTTTTGTTTAAGCACATTTGTGATAACTCTTAACAAAATCCAAATGCCATTTAAGATTGATATGTTAGATGTACTTGTACATATCCTTATTTTAAGAGAACGCCAATAGATTTTGACGTGAACTGTTTCAGACCATTTTAAAAGTGTAATTAGTGAAACTAAAATCCATGACAGCTTATGTGCAGATATCATTACTCTTCTTATTAACACATGTTAACACATATGCTATGCGCGCCACCAAAAATCATTGCAAGGCTAATTTATGTCTAAGTCCAACATTACTAAAAACTTTGAAAAGGGAGAACAACACGACAATCAATAGAACTCGTAAGGGATAATAGTCGATAGCACGTGAATACAGCACGTGCACGTAGTTATTGTGTTATTGGAAGGTTGGCAGGATTAGTTATAGTTAGTTACTCACAGTCTCAGTCCATGTATGTATACCATGTAATTTCCGTGTATCAAATGCAATGTGAATCACTTCTTATTCTCGCCTCAACGCATTCTTCTCTTCTCTCTAATTCTTTCTCGCTCTCTCTCAAGCTTGGATTGATGCCTGTAGGCCTAGTTGTACATTAATTAAGTAACTGTCAACAAGCAACTACAAGAATAATTATTATTCCTTCTGTTTCAATATACCTATCAAGTTTATGATATTTTATGGTTTCATTCATTTTTAATATTAAGATAATATTAATTTTTTTAATCTAATTATAATGATTAAATAACTATTAATTGTATGTATTTACTTTTATTTATAGATAAAGATAATTTTATCCACTTATACAATTTATACTATTATCAAGATCAATTTATTATTTTTATTATTAATTATTATTATTATTATTTTTTGGCATCAATGGTATTTATACGTCTCTCTTTGCATGATGTTCGCTTTTGGTATTTATTTTTTATATACAAATAATGTTACTCTTATTATATTCCACCTATATTCAACACTTACATTATGTTGGTGCAAGAAAATACATGACAAGAAGACTATTATTATACCACTTATTTTTCAATGCTGTCGGCCACATTTCATTCAAACTATGGACCTTTTACTGGCATCGTCAGCATCTACAAATACAACGTGATAGGGGTCATTATCAGTTCTCAGGACCAAGCGCCTTCCATCCTCATCATCGTACCTCCCAACATCAAAAGAAGCACCGGGTGGGGCACTGCTCCTAGGACAGAACACAAGCTTGTATCCCACAATCAAATCTCCATATTTCCGAATATTAAACGTACCTACCACTGATCAACGTCTTGCCCGGATGGTCTTCAGCACCACCAATACCAACCCATTCTCTAGGGAAATCATCATCAACAACCACCACCCACTTGGAGGATTCGGCACATTCAGGCCTCTCTCTGAGTGCAATGTCCAGTGGCGTGCCCGTGAAGATGATACCAAGGCTTATCCCCGGTATCGTGAATTTCACAGACACATCATTGATGACCTCAGAATAATCCTGCAAGACAGTAACCGGGCACGTTGAGTTCCCATTTTTTTTTTTATGGTGTCATTTTTATTTGTTCTAAAAACAATTGATGATCAATCATTTTGCGTTTAATTTTAAAATATTCTCAATATGATATAAAAGACATAATAATAAAATCTTTAGTAGAACTTCAATTACTTAAACATTAATCTATAGAACACTTTAGTAGAATTTCAAGTCTTTAATGACAATTTCAAGTACAAATCTTTAAGTATTTTATAACTATGTCATTAGCAAACAAGTCATTGATTAGATATCACTAAAGGTTTCACTAAAGGTAAGTTCAATTCTACAATTATCCTTCATTCAAAACATAAAACAAACATCAACTATAAAGCTAAATGGTCCTAGGATCATGGCTAACAGAAGAGTAGTGTCTTGGCTCTCCACTTCCTTTATCTTGTGCCTGCAGACAAAGTTACAAACCCTTAATTAAAAATAACTGAAACAAAAAGAGAGAGAGAGACCAATATTACCAACAAAATAACTCAGACGGATTTGCTTTTTAAGCCTTCAGTTACATCTGTTTGGTTAGTTTATATTATCTCTTGAAGGCTAGTTCAATACGTTGAACCATACTCCTCTTACCAGAGAAGCTATCAGATGAAAAGATTACAGTCGCATTTTTTATTTTTCTTTTCATATTATTACATAACATCTAGACAGAAACATGACATGAACACAGAAGTAGCTGGTTAAAATTTTCATTATTGCAAGTGAATTAGGGATCACACATGTCTAATTTTAGTATTATTATGAATTATGGAACTTTTTTTATTTTTTGGCCAGGAATTAATGTATTTATGGAAAATATTGTCAAGGACTGATTTGAGAATTTAGTCTTATTTTTAACTTGTGCCTTTTAACCACACCCTTGAAATACTATTTTCTTTTCTTAAAAGTAATGTATGTTGTGATCAAAGCATGTCATCCTAAAGAATCTTAAAACTGTAGTATAAATCTGTCAATAATAATTTAGGTTAACTCCAAGCTCATAGGCTCGCAGAGCTCTTCTATATCTTTATTCAGGAAATCAAATCAGGAACGTCGAGCATCGTGATGCTTATAATAAGTTTAACTTTAACTTAAAGCATAATTATAACCTTTGATCAAATAGTAAATTATTTGATCCAACATAATGTCTATGTTCCTGCAGTGTCTACCTCTAATTTACTCTTGCAGGCGAGATGGATAGGCGAAACTAATGCACGAACTGAATGCATTTGAGTTAAATTACTCATAATTAAGTGGACACCAACACACCCAAGCCTGTACGTCTTGCTTTATGGTGAATCTTTGAGCCTGATACCTATCATTGTGTATCCAAAATGTAATTATTTTTTTTTAAATTTTATGCTGCTTTTTGTGGGCAGGCTTATGCATGCAATGTTGAAGCATGTGCCAAACTTTCTCTATATCTTGGGTTAGCCTAACTCAAGCATCAAAGTAGTGAATTAGGTTGAGTTTTTTGCTTTCTATATCCATTTAAGCCAAGATTATAAATGACTCGAATAGAAAGTCATAAAGCAAACGAGTTTGATTCGAATAAAATCGAAGAAACTCAATCTAAACAATAATTAATTAGGTCATATCCGGTTTAGCCACATAGCCAATATTGGGGCCTATTCACCTCTCTCTTCAACTTTTGGGAAGTCCCATATATTTAAAAATATGGTTAAGATGCAGTTGAGTCATAGCTCGAGTGGTTGACACACTGGACTCAAGTTAGCTTGCACTCAAGATTTACGGAGTCGCGTGTTTGAGCCTTAGGGGTCAGAGACCCCATGCCACTCCCCCAAACGATCGAAAAAAAAAAAAGAATTTGTTAACGATTCGGACAAAAATAAAAAAGTATTGCCAACATAATTTTTATAAATATTTGGGCATTCATCCATTTTGAGCTAACTTTTGATATAGAATTAGATCTACAATCTTAAAATAATATTAGAGTCTATCTTGTGATTGATATTGGATTTCTCACAATTCTACAAACTTTACAATCTAGGTGTCTAATCTTGGGCATGAAGAGATGTTAAGTCCTATATTTCTTATGGATATAATACAACACACATACGAAGATATGATACAGCTATAATATATTATATAAAATCAATATGAAAAATGAATCTTAATTTTAAAGAGAAGAATAATAATTTCAGAGTTAGTATAAATTCTTCCAAATATAGTAAACTACATATTTTATTGATTGTTATAGAATTTATTTATATAAGCATAAAAATTCAGAAAAATGAAAATAAAACCTTGTAAAATACAATTAGAAGTATCTAAAACTATCCAACATGATATATATCGAACACGAGTATCACAACTATTTTGAAGTATCAATGCTTGATAGGGCATCCCTCCACACTTGAGCTTAATTGCTTTTGGCCTAAAGCTAGGCTCACAACCTTAAGGACTTCTATTGCACCTACGTTGTTTTTGGAAATATTTTAAGAGCTAGCTAAGGAAGCAAAATAATAATAGTAACAATAGCCAAATTAGAAATTTCATTTGTATATAGTGACTTGAACACCCTATCGATATCTAATGGTTGCAATTTAAATAAGTGTTGATTTTAGTTGTATAAATACTTAACGTGATGATTAACTAATAATGAATATACACTATATGAAACCAATATGTTGATTTGATATTTATATAACTGAAATTTACACCTATTTAAAATGTGATCACTACATATATCTATTACTAAAAACAATGTTATATCGATTAAATACTGATATAATTGAAATCGACACTTATTTAAATTTATGACCATTGAATGTCAATTGGGGTGTTACTATTATGTTTAAATAATATAACTCTGTTTAAATATATGTAGCATTTTCTCTTTCATTAAGAGTACTGGTTAAAAAAACTGAAGTTAATAATAAAAGAAAAATCAAAATTAATTATGATAGTACTTTCGTATCTTAGCAATCCTTAATTTTCTCCTCATATCAAACAACTAGACTGTAGATACTTTTTTAATTGCATTTTAAACATATAATTTTTAATATATATTCTTACATAATTCATAAAAATTTAGTAGTCTATCTCTAGTATGTGAGTTTGTGTTTCTCATGACAACGTACAATGACTGATAAAAAACAATAAATAAAGATATGTTTGGTTTCTACTTTCATTTCTTCTTTTTTATTTCTACATTTCCTGTTTTTAGAATTTGTGAATGAAGGATATTAGTCTCTGCTTTTTACTATTGAACCAATAAACTAAAATCTTTCTTTCTTTAATTAATAACTTGATTTAAATGGTTGAAATACCAAATTCAATGGAGAAATACTAACAAATGTTACAAACGACGAAAAAGAGTAATGGCAATTTTTAATAATGAAAAAGAAATTTACTCTTCATATAAAATATATGAAACAAAGACAAGTTAATGAAAAATTTAACCTTAAATTAAATATACAAAATTTATCATTAGTGTAATTAAAAATGTGTAATTGAAAATAAAAAAAATTTACGCATACGTAAAAAGTAAGAAACCTTTTGTGACTGAGTCACATTTACAAATTTTTTTAATAAAACAGTTAAACTCTTTAAATTTTTTTTATTATTATAGCGATACATTTATGTTATCGAACAGTAAAAAATTTACGTAGCAAAGGTCATATAAAATACTAGTTTATAAAAATAATTTCATAAAATATTTAAAATTTAAAATTTATTTAATAATGTATTGGTATATATCAATTAAAACCAGACATTTTTTCAATCAGACAAAGAAGCATAAGTGTGTTCTGTGCTCAAAATACTATTGCGATATTAATTTATACATATTATTATTATTATTATTATTATTATTATTTTTCACTAATTTTATGCACTTGTCATATGCATATGCGGCGGAGAATTTTAATTTGAGCAGGAGCAAAATTAAGAACTACGCGTATAGTATTTTGGGGGATTGCTTCCCTCCCCACTGCGGAA
Organism: Pterocarpus santalinus; assembly: GCA_031439595.1. NCBI lineage: Eukaryota > Viridiplantae > Streptophyta > Magnoliopsida > Fabales > Fabaceae > Pterocarpus > Pterocarpus santalinus. The sequence continues at coordinate 68,317,901 of CM062531.1, read as the reverse complement.
ATTAATAAGTACCACATCTTTTTGGGGATAAGAAGGCCACTTTCCTCTTTTAGTAATTAACTTATAATTATGGATAATATTATAATTTTATTTAATTCATATTAATTATCACTTTAATTTTTTTTCTCATCTAAATAAGACTTTTTCTTCGCAATTTTCTCTTTCTTAAATAATATATAGGTGTTATTAAAAAAAATCAAGTAATATTATTATGTTGAATAATTATATTTAATATTAGTTCAATAGAATATTGTTTATGATGATTAATATATTTTAGTACTATTTTAATAAAACATTTTTTTATAAAATTCATAAACAATTAACATTATAATTTTTTTAATATATATGTATGAAGTGAACAAATTTAAGAAAACTAACTAATTCAAAAATTCAAACTTTTATTAATAAATTAGTTGAACTCTATATATATATATATCTATGGTCACAACTTTTGTGGTCATTTATTCACATGCAACAAAGTATCCCCTTTCTGTACCATCAAGTACACGTGGGTTCTGCATCATTATCCGCAAGTAAGAATGCGTTGTTCTTCATGAATATATTTGCATTTTTCATATCAATAGATAAACGACATCGTCCGTAACTATAATAAAAAAATCTTAAATTTATTCGTTATAAAAAAATAACCTGCCGACATCACCATCTTTCTGTCGCTCCCTTCTCATACGTCACTTTTCTCCGCTTCGGCAATCCTCTCCACTCCCACTCCTCGACTCCTCCAAATCCTCATCCTCCCTCTCCCCTCCTCGATACTATATCCAATTCTTTAACATTCTGTTAAAATTATTCAGCTCCAATTAATTAAATGTAAGCGAAAAATAAATAGAAGAAGCTTAAGACAACTAATGAAAGTAGCAAACTTGGCATGACAAATGAGAGAAATTCTTAAGTAGATACTATCTATCACATATATGTTTAGACACTTTATTTATATTTTGACTCATATAAAAATAATTGTTTATATGTCTTAATCTTTATCAATATTATAAGCTTATTAATTATTTTCCATTTATTATATCTATTTATTAATAATTGCTAATATCAAAATATAATTTTTTAAATAATCAAAATTTAAGTTATTTTCTTGGCATTTTATTTTTTAAAAAATTATCATTATTAAAAAATTATAAATATTTAATATAATAATAATTTTTGTGTTAACAAGTATGTTTAGGAAAATATATTAAATTAATTAATAATATCCATATATTATATCTATTTTAAAAATATCATTTCTAAATTAATTTTTCTGCAATTTATTTTTTAATCATTTTTGCATTACGGTAAACTAGTTTAGAGTCACCATCAATTTTTCTAGCCTCAACATTAATAATGAATATATTAATATTATATCTTTTAATAAAATTGACCGAATTATAACAAAAATTAAATTAATAAATAATTTAAAATGCAAAAAATTAAATTTAAAAAAAATAATATATTAAATATTAAAAATAAATATAAAAATTTTATATCTTCCCAACTTGATTGTTTATTTTTAATAATTTTATGAGTTCCCATTAACAGAACTTTATTTATTTTATTAACTAAATAAGTTATGAAATAACTTAGAGATATTTGAAAGAGAATTATTAATAAACTGCTTTGTGGATTAAACCCCATATGCTGTTTTTTATTTTTAATATGGGATTTGAATTTATTATTTTTAGTATTATGAGATTTGGATAGTATTTATAGAAATATAATGGACAATAAAATCATAAATTCTGATTTTGGTTAAATTAAAATCAGAAATTTCAATTTCTATTTATTGAAATTTTTTATTATAAATCGAGAACTCCAATTTCTGTTTGTATTGAAACCAAAATTTTTTATTTTAATTATACTAAAATTAAAAATTTTGATTTCAATAAAAACAATAATCAGAATTTTTAATTTCATATAAAAATTATATCCACATAAAATTTCCTCAAATCCTGTAGTATTTATAAACCAAATCTCATATCTAAAACGAAAGGCCCAAGTACGCTTGATCTCCAAGAAGATAACAACAACATTATCAATAAATTAATAATAAAGTAATAAATTATTGGCGAATTCATGCTCCGCGAGGCGGAATAACGACAAACATTGATGAATATTTTATTCCTCCACGTGGAGCACGACCTTTGTTTTACACGTGTTATCGGTGCTTGTTGCTACTTTGTCTCGCCTGTGTTGTTCAATGCTTTTTCCGCGGCTTTTAATTACATTTCAATAAATCTTTATCCATTTCACGATCTCTATCGTTTTAAAATTTATTTATTTATCAAAAAATACTAAGTTATAAAAAAATAAATTGTTTTAATAGTAAAAAATAAATTAATTTCATAAAATTATCATTATATTAAAAATATAATCTTATTATGATTTTCTAATTACTATATTAAAAACATAATTAATTTCATAATAAAATAAAAAATTAACAAAGAATTATTAATAATCACTTGAACTTAAAATCTTTAATGAATGCTATTTCGAATCTATTAACTATCATTAACACAGGTTTCATATAATTTTTCAAGTCTCCATACTACTATTATGAAAACAAAGAAATATTTTTCTTAACAGCATAAACTAAATGTAATTATTATAACATTAAATAACTTTTTACGATTTTTAATTTACAAAATCTACCAGTAAATGGAAATTTCATATGCTATCACATCTATATAATTTTACATTAATTCGAAGTTGTTTAATATATTTTTTTATAGATGTCAAAATTAAAGCAATAAATATTTCCTAAACTTATATAGGTAAGAATTATTTGATGACATTTTTTATTGATGCTTAATTTTGTCAAGACTTAACATAAATAGTTAGTATGATAAATAATTATAATTTGATAATTAAATTGATAATAATTATATTTTATAATAAGCTATTGAAAGTATAAGTGTATAAAGTCCTAGAACGGTACTTTATTCGGTGTCGTGGCCAATCTGAAGGGTATTCTGCCCTTCCTTGCATGCCCAAGGTTGACTGGGTGAATTGGGCATGCGCATTGACTTGGAGCATCTTATTTAGTTGCCCTTGCCCCACTGACCAATCCCTCTTTCCAGTTTAAGACCCCGTGGTCCAATTTGCATATTGAATTAAGTTTTTATCAAATTCTAAAACTAATTAATTGAAGTTAGCACCTAACTTTTACAAACTTATTTTTTATCAAATTTTTTTTTCGATAAATAAAACAAGCTCCACCCACAAGAAGATGGGGAGCAAAAGGATCACTGTACAATGAGGCAAATACAACAAAAAAAGGATCCACTAGCAAAAGGCTAAAACAACTGAACCCAAAACCAACATCTAAAAAATGCCCACATCAAGAAGAAACACATTAAAAGCAAACACAACCCAAACCAGTGACTTAACTAGCCGCCAGCTCCAAAGGAAGCTCAATAGCAATAACCAGAAGATAGATAACAAAGACTGCAAAAAGAAAAGACAGACACAGACCAGCACCTTAGATAACAGAAGGGTACTCAAACAATTTCAGGGGACCAACTATGCAAGCTCAAAAAAGATGGTCAATGAGCAGTCAGCTGAGAAATCAAAATACTAACACCATCCTTTTGCACCAAAGACTAGGAGTCGCAACACCAATCATTTCAGCACCATGAATTTCTGCAAAATATGATGACTCTAGTAACAAGTTGCTGGAATTCGAAGGGGACACTCCACAGTTTTACAGTCTACCTGTAATGCTCCTATGTCATTTCCTTCTCCTCCATATTGACCTCCAAATATTCAAAGATGATGGATTGGAACATAATTCATCAGAGTATAGATGCTTCTTCTCAAGCCACACTGTTATCCAGTAGCCCCATGTCAGTTTAATCTTCCTCTTTTTTAACTCCCAGTTTATCTGCGCCTTTTCAAATATTACTTAATTCCTAATATTCCATATGCTCCATATGACTACAAAAAACAAGCAAAGCCATACCTTCTTTTCGATGCTGAAAACAGCAAAACCAAACCAAGATTCAAAGAAATTTGCTGGCTTCTCAAGGCTTGACCATGCAAATCCCCACCAATTCATAACATCTGCTCAAATACTCCAAGAAACATAATAGGTGAAGAAGACATGCACCACTGTCTCTACTTCCTAATTGCAAAATGGACAAATTGCTTCAATAGGTTGAAGAATACTGAGTTTGCAAAGTCTATCTTTGGTGTTAAGCCTTTCTTGCAAAGCAAACTAGACCAGAATCTCTGTGCGAAGAGGGGTAATGGCTGACCACACTTTACAAACCACTGAAGCTGCCGCATTGTTGTTTGTCAAAAAAGTGTGGATCTGAAAAAGAAAGGATTTAACAGAAAAAACACCTTTGTTTTCAAACTTCCAAACATATGCATCGTCCTCTCTATTCGAAAAAGGATTTTGAGGATAAGTCCTGTTCCCATAACAGAAAAAATCTTCTCCAGGAAAAGTTCCATCTCCAAATTTGCCCATCCCACAAACCAATGTCACTAATAAAGCTTCTCTTTTGATTGGACATAGCATACAATCTTGAGAATTTATCCTCAAGTGGATTATTGCCCAACCAAGTGTTTTCCCAAAATCTGGTTGCATTACCATGACCAATTCTTCTCCAACAATCACTTGCAAACACCTCTAGAATCTCTTTTTGGATATTAGAGAAACTCACTATTTGTCCCCAGATACCTCCCTTTTTCTTCTCAATATTTGCAATATCTATAATATCCCCATCCTTGTAATGATTTGACCACACCACTTTCTTCCATAGAGGATTGCTATTATCAAATAACTTCCACCACCATTTAAACAGTAACGCTGCATTCTTCAATATTAGATTGTCTACCCCCAAACCTCCTAATTCTTTCGATTTTTGTATAGTTTTCCATGCTACAAGGGGAATGCCCTTCTTATTCACATCACTAGACCAAAAAAAAAAATTTTGGATTTGGATGATTCTATTTGCTATAGTTTTTGGTATCTTGAATAGGCTAAGGTAGAACGTAGGTAAGTTAATTAAAACTACTTTAATAAGGGTTAGCCTCCCTGCTCTAGATAACACTTTTGTCTTCCATAATGTCAATCTCTTTTCAATCTTCTCCATGAGTAGTTTCCAAGTCGATACACGACTAGGATTAGCTCCTAGAGGAACACCTAGATAAATGAAAGGCAGCTTCAGTGACTTACATTTCAAAGATGAAGCTATATGATTTCCCCAATCCTCATCACATCCTCCTGTAAACAAGGCGGACTTAGCATTATTTTTTATCAAATTCTAATCCCTCACATCATTAGTTTATATTTTAATTTTTTTTTGTTCACAAACACGTATTTTTTCATTCCTTGTGCAAAAATACAAATTAATTGTATTTTACGATAAGAAAAAGAATAAATGAAATATAATTCTTTTACAAAAATAAAAAAGACAAATATCACAGGGGAAAAATAATAAAACATTAAGAGAATTTTTAATTCTGAAAAATATTAGCTGCAGACAAAATAGTAGATGTATGTGTCATGTTTTATAAAATACTAAATCGTTTTTTGTTGTTATTGATTTTTGTGTACTATTTTTATTCAAAAATCGATATTATGTTATATAGATAAATATTATGTTAATAAAAATCTGAAAAGAGTGATTCAATATTTAAACCTAAACAATTGTGTTAATTTAGTTAGTTGCATCTAAGGATAAAAATTGTTGGTTAAAACTAGTTTTTGGTCCATTCATATGTTTTAGATTTTGGTTTTAGTCCGTAACTTAAAAAATTTTAGTTCAGATCCTTATAGTAGTATTCTATTTAGGAATTAGTCATTGCCATTAGAAAATTAATATATAGTGTTAGTTTTTATTGATGTGCTAATAGAATTTGATATAGACATGATATGTTATTAATATAGTTCTAAAACACCTTTTTAAGCTCGAAACAATATTGTTTTAAACAAAATAATCTTATCCAAGTTTCACCATTTTCCATGTCAGTTCTATTAACTATGTCAATAAAAATTAATATTATCTAATAATTTTTTAATGGCAGTATAGAGACCTAAATAAAAAGTTTTTTAATATGTAGAGACCTAGCTAATTCAATTTTCTTTTAAAGTATAAAAATTAAAACCAAAATCTAGAATACATATACGGACCAAAAATTAGTTTTAACTTAAAACTAATTTTTGGTCCATACATATGTTCTAGATTTTGGTTTTAGTTTTGTAATACTAAAAAAATTTTGGTTTAGGTTTTTGTACATTAAAAAATTTTTGTTTTAGATCCTTATAATAGTATTGAGTTAGTTTCTATCATTAAAAAATTATTAAATAATGTTAGCTTTTATTGATATGGTTAATAAGAGCTCATATGAGACATGATGAAAATTAGTTGAGGCCATTTCGGCTTAAAAAATAGTCATTGGATATTGTTTCAGTCACTTTTTTATTTTTGAAAAAAGGTTATGTTGGGCATAAAAATGGTGTTTCAGAACTATATTAACAACATACCATATCTATGTCAGATCCTATTGACCACATTAGTAAAAACAAATACCGTCAAGTAATTTTCTAATAGTAAGGACTAACTATTTAATAGAGCACAACTATAAGGAATTAAATCAAAATTTTTAGTGCAAGAACTAAAACTAAAATCTAGGACACATGAAAGAACTAAAAACTAGTTTTAACCAATAATTTTTTATCGTTAAATGCAATTAACTTAACTAACACAATTATTTAAGTTTAAATATTGACTCACTCTTTTCGGATTTTTATTAACATAATATTTATCTATATAATATAATATCAAATTTTGACCCAAAAAGAAACACAAAAGTCAATAAAAAAATGATTTAGTATTTTATAAAACATGACACATACATCTACTATTTTGTCTGCAACTAATATTTTTTAGAATTTAAAAAAAATCTCTTAATGTTCTAGTATTCTTCCCCTGTGATTTTTTTTTATTTTCCGAAAAGAATTTATATTTCATTTATTCTTTTTGCTCTCGCAAAACACAGTTAATTTATACTATTGTACAAAGAATAAAAAAACGTGTTTTTAACCCCAAAAAAAACATTTCATTCTTAAGTCAAAATATAAATTAACGATGTGAGGGATGAGAATTTGATTTAAAAAAAAAAAGTTTGTCAAAATTTTATTGGTAAAAATAAGTTTGTAAATGTTCGGTGATGATTTCAGCGAATTAGTTTTAGAATTTGATAAAAACTTAATTTAGTTTGCAGATTAAACCATCGGGTCTTAAGCTGGAATGAGGAATTGGTCCGTGGGCCAAAGGGGAAGTAAATAAGATGCTCCAAGTCAACACCCATGTGGTGGTATGCAGCCTAATTCACCCAATCAACCTTCAACATGCAAGGACGGGTGGAATACCCTTCAGTTTGCAACGACGTCGATGAAATCGCCATAAATAATGGAATACCCTTCAGTTTGCAACGACGTCGATGAAATCGCCATAAATAAGTCCCTCCCCACATTGAACAACCTTTCTCCTTCCAAATACCTATAAATCATGAACCTTAGCTCGACCATTCTTTATCTCTACACACTAAAATGCTTCCACTTCAATCCAAAATTTTGCCACGCCTAGGCCCTTTATCTCATCAAGTACATACTAAATAAAATTTATTTGCGATTAAAAAAAAATGGGTTCTGATCAGGAACTACTGTAAATTTGGAAGTGTTTACAATGGCTCATGGATCACTATAAATTACATTGTATTAAACTTTTACAACCATCGGATATTAATTAAAATAATACAAACGATTTAGATTTACTAAAATAAATCTTACCCACCATAAGAAACTTTTGCTCCCGATCCACCATAGTTATCCCACCTCCCCCAACCTCAATACTTAATACCACTGCCTCTTCCCTCATCACGCGCCCCACCACCTCTTCCATCCGTTACTTGCTGCAGCTGCCGCATGCACAGCTAACATCTGCCACAAGTCCCTCCCCACTACTAATTCCTAGTTTCAACCCCCTGCCTCCACAAGCAACAGTTTCGACGATGTGAATGGAGGGACTTGGTGGAAGAATGCTTGGTTGTTGGGTGGAAGTAGTGGCTGTTAGGCAAATAATGATGGTGGCTGCTGGATTGAAATGGTAGTGCTTAGCAAAAAAAGGTACTGGAAATTTTGGAAAAGACACCTTCAAAACCACTTACTGCAAGGACGAGGGGGTGACCGACAAGAAATTTTGAAGAAGCAATTGGGGTGCATTGATGGACTTCTAGGAGAAAGTTCTATAGTATATCGCTGAGAGAAAAAAAAAATTGGAGCATTAATGCTCCATGGAGCATTGTAAACGCTTCCTGTAAATTTTAAAAAAGTACGTTATTTGTACTTACCCATTTCAACGCCAGCATCGCATTGAGAAGAAGGTACGAGTGAAGCCGTGGAAGATGTGGTGGGCTGCCATTGTAGTGTCGTACTAAGCAAAAGGTACGTGTAAAGCTATGGAAGCAAATACTGAAGAAGTGCTACATATATGTGTCTGTCTGATGCAGCAAGAAGAAACTGTGAACTGCCGCAACACGTAGTAGCATTGTTCCTGGCGGCACGCTCTTAATTTGCCTACGTTTTTGTTCCTTTCGTGTTTTATCAAAATTCTAAAAGTTTGACGGGGTATTAAATACGTTAAGGCACTAATGCAAAATTTTATTGATTCAATCGCTTCAAACAGGTATTCAATCAAAACAAAATAAAATATATATATATATATATATATATATATATATATTATTAATTATTTACTATGAAATTAATAAAAAAATTAAACAATATAAATGAAGAGTTAGAAAATAGATTATATATACAACGCTCAAGTCTCATATTAGTTAATCTCAAAATTATTATAAAATGCTCAAATTTAAATATTGCTTAAATTAAGAACTTTTTTCTCTTAGTACAACTATAGATACTAATGCATTACATTGTTTTATGCTTGATTAGTTTTTGATCAGTTTTCCAAATTCCTATTGTTATTTTTATAAAAATTAAAAAAAAAAAAAAGAAAAAGACTGTAAACCACTACGTCATTACCATGTCAATAGTAATGCATTTTTTTTCTTTTACTTCGGCCTGCTTCCTCTTACTCGCGGAATAGTGCTTCCTCCACTTCCATCTTAATCTCATGTATATTTCTTCAACAATCAATCCAGGCACATCCAGCATTATAATTATGTGTACGTTGTAGGCAAGGGTTATGCCTTGACAAAGCTCAAATAAAGTCATGTTAGTATTGAAATTTATATCCAAACTAATAAATAATAATTACAACTTTTGACTTAATTAATAATAAGTGCTCGATATAAGATAATGTGTCTTCTTCCACTTTACCCTTGCAAGTGAGATATTCATGCATAAGATAAAATTTCATGAAGTGAATGCAATTTAGTGCATTTAAGTTAAGCATCTTAACTTAAATGTATTAAATTACACTCAGTTCAGGAAACACTAACATACATTTTATTACATTAAGTGGAAACCAACTTAATTACATTTGCAAGAAGTTGAACTCCCCGCAAGAAGAGTCATTATTAATTATATTAGTGTTTTAAATCCATGCAATGTGCAGGGAATAAATTTTTTTTATCAAATATAATAATGATTATAAAAATTAATTTCATTAAATAATTAAATCATAATTTTATGTTATTTTATGAAACTAAAAAATGATTAATAATTATAAAATATTGTATACAATTTTATTATAACTTTAATAATCGTAAAAATAAATTATAATATAAAAAATAATAAAAAGAATAATAAAATAAATTATTCACGTTTTACATTTCATTGAAAATTTGAATTTATTGTAAAATATTGAATTTAAATAATTAAAATTATTATTAATTTAACAATGAGTTTTTTAATAATAACAATAATAAATAAAATTATCTAATTCTAATTTTTAAATAAGGATCAAAAAACTTCTAAATAAAAAAAAATTATTTCATTTTCCTTCTGTTCTCCATTCTTTAACATTCTAATAAATTAATTTTAAAGAAAAGCTTAATTATATAAAATTATTTCATACAATAAGCAAAGTCAAAATTGAAGATTGAACAACTCAAAAGAAATAATTCTTTTTCCCTCTCCCTCCCTGTTTTTCAGAATTGCAATAAAGAATTTCAAAGAAAATTTTCGCAAAGTATATATTCCGTACAATATATTTGGCTGTTGGTTCACTACCATTTTTTTTTGTATTGTTTCACTACTCGTTAATGGTTTCAATTAAACCTATAAAAGCATCATAGAGTAATGTGATAGAGTTTGGAAAAAGAACTCCATAATAGAAGAAAATAGTGATCAATTTTAAATTTATATTATAAAAGTTAATTTTTTTTGGTAAAAATCAAAACATCGACCATCGAAAGTAAATATTGTAGTGGGTTCGTTAAAAGTGTCATAGTAGGTTTCGCAAATTAACATAAAAGACAACTGTATGACATTAATTTAATATTTAGAAAATAAAGTTAATATCAATACTGCTTACTATTACTTTAATATTTTAAAAAATAAAAATTAATTTTGGTTTGACCAGAAGGCTTCGAGGATCTTCAAGGAACTAACCCCTAACATTCGAACCAAGGGGTGACCCCTCAACTATAAATGGCTGACAGAACACAAGGCTGTACCCAGGACTGAACTTGGTAATCCTAAACCTGCCAATAATAGTTTGTTGGCCACGTTGGTCTTGAGGACCCCAATGCCCACGTACGCTTGTTCGATCTCACTGTCACCAAAGACCCTCCACTTGGAAGATTCAACGCAATGTGGCTTCTTTGGGATCTCGATTTCCACTGAGGTATCCGTGAGGATTTCACCGATCTTGCTTTCCTCTGGTATGCTAAACTTTACTAAGTGGCCATAGACTAGCTTAGAGTTAACTTCGCGACAGTGGCTGGGCACGTTGGATTATTCCCTGTAATGCCAAGTGTCACCACACCAGGATGCAGTGGGCCAATTATAATTGGCACAAGGAAGTAGTCGGTACCTGGGACAACGGGGTTGCCATCATCAATCCAGCACTTGCTGAGCATCGTTTGAGAAGGCTAACGGAAAGGCAAAGAGGAGGAAGGTGAGGGTAAGTAGTGTTAGCTTCATGGCCTACACTCAATAATATTTGAAGGTAAGGTTGTTGTTTGTGTGTTTTGCGGCTTGGTGGCTTAGGTCTATTTATACACGAGGGATTGCTTACCTGTACGATATCGAGATTAGCAAATTTCATATTTTTTAACATAAAAGAGCCACTTTTCTTTTTCTTTTTCTTTCTCTTTTTTAATTGACTTATAATTATGAGTGACATTATAATTTTATTTAATTTATATTAATTACTACTTTAACTTTTTCTTCTCTTATATAAGTAAGATTTTCTCTTCACTCTTTTTCTTTTTCTTAAATAATATATATTAGTGTTATTAAAAAATCAAGTAATATTATTATGTTGAATAACTACATTTAATATTAGTTCAATAAAATATTTTTTGTATACATTTTTTTTATAAAATTTATAAACAATTAACATTATAAAATTTTAATATATATGTATGAAGTGAACAAATTTAAGAAAACTAACTTATTCAAGAATTCAAACTTTTATTAACAAATTAGTTGAACTCTTTTACCACACACACACATATATACAAATATTTTAATTTTTATCAAGATATACTGTTGATGTTAATTTTCAAATATTAATATGATTAGAATGTGATCAAATAACTTTTTAATATACATTTAAGAAATATTTATTACATTAATTTAAATGTATATAAAAAATGAATTAAACAATTTTGGATTAATGTAAAATTTATGGACATAATCTATAATATATAAATTTTCAATTCAACAGTTAATTATATAAAAAAAATTTCAATAAAAAGTTATTCAATAAAAAATTATTGTGTGACAACTTCTGTGGCGACAACTTTTGTGGTCACTCATTCACATGCAACAAGGTATTCCTGGTGTGTACCATCAAATACAGGTGGATTCTACATCATTATTCACAAGTAAGAATGCATTGTCTTTCCTCCATGAATATATTACAATTTTTCATATCAATAGATAAACCACATCGTCCGTAAACTATAATAAAAAATTCTTAAATTTATTTGTCATAAAAAAATAACTTGCCAACATCACAATTTTTCCCTCACTCTCTTTTTATACGTCACTTTTCTCCGTTTAAGCAACCCTCTCCACTCTTCCTCCTCGACTCCTCCAATACCTCATCCTCCCTCTCCCCTCCTCAACATTATATCCAGTTCTTTAACATTCTGTTAAAATTATTCAAGTCCAATTAATTAAATGTAAGTGAAAAAAAAGAAATAGAAGAAGCTTAAAATAACTAATGAAAATAGCAAACTTGGCATGACAAATGAGAGAAACTCTTAGGTACGCACTGTCTATCACATATGTGTTTGGGCACTTTATTTATATTTTGACTTGTATAAAAATAGTTGTTCACATGTCTTAATCTTTGTTAATACTATAAGCTTATTAATTATTTTCCATTTATTATATTTATCTATTAATAATTACTAATATCAAAATATAATATTTATTTTTTTTGTAAATAATCACATTTTAAGTTATTTTCTTGGCATTTTATTTTTTTAAATTATCGTTATTAATTAATTTTAAATATTTAATATAATAATAATAATTTTTTGTGTTAACAAGTATGTTTAGGAAAATATATTAAATTAATTAATAATATCCGTATATTATATCTATTTAAAAAACATCATTTTTTAATTAATTTTTCTGCAATTTATATTTTAATCATTTGTGTATTATGGTAAACTAGTTTAGAGTCACCATCAATTTTTCTAGCCTCAACATTAATAATCCCACCAAGCTGTGAACAGTCACCATCTCTCTTTTCTATATCTGTCATTAAATTTTTAAAATTTATCAATAATGATAATTTAAACACAATTATTGGGAAAGTAATTTAAAAATAATAATTTTAATATTCTTAATAAGAAAATTGAAAACAACAATGAGATTTTTAGAGAGAATCATACTTGTTCCAAAATTTGTAGAAATAACAGAGCTCCAATGCAAAGTTTAGACTGAGATGCTGAAGAACAATATTTTTTTCTATTTCTATTTCTGTTTTATTATTTATAATTAAATTAAGAAAATATATCTAATTTATTTTTATTTTAAACATAAAATAAGATATATCGTTACTTTTATTTTATATTTTGTATATTTTGTATATTTTAAGCTTCTAGAAATTTAATTAATATGGATAATTTATAAAAATTACAGAAAAATTAATTTAACAAATGATAATTTAAAATTTTTATTTTTATTTATTATTAATAATAAATGGATATAATATATAAATATTACTAATTACTTTAATATATTTTCTTGAACTTGTTAACATGAAACATAGTAGTTACCATGATCTAAACTAAATTATAACTATATAATAAAAAAAATTAAAATTAAATGATGTATATATATAATTTTTATTTTATAGTAAATATATAAAAATTTAATTAATAATGATAATTTTAAAAATAAACTGCTGAAAAATAACTTAAAATATGATAATTTAGAAAAATAATTTATATTTTGATATTAATAATTATTAATAGATAAATATAATTAATCAAAAGCAATGAATAAAGTTATAGTGAAGATTGAATTACATGGACTTCTACTTTTAATTGTGTCAAAATATGAATGGAGTATATAACTATAGATGTGATAGGTAATGGGCTTTTTGACCAAATTATCATCCTTTTACAATCAATTTATCATACTACAGCAGGTTTTAAACAATTTTTCTGTTTATAATTGATTTTGCCACTATGAAAGGGGGGGTGAATTTTTTATTTGTGTGACATGACTGTGACGCAAAAACAAACATTGCCAACAGTCACAAATTATTCAGGTGATGAGACAGAGTGTTCATGGGAAACTAGGTGGAGAAGCTTCAAGTTGCGCCACTATTAAAAAAAAGTTATTAACTAGATGCCATCGATTAAAAAAAATATAAATAAATAGAATTTTTTTAACTCATGAAAAAAATTAAAATTTAATGTTCAATATTGAATATATCCAAATAATTTTTTAATAAATTTTTATGATATAGTCAAAATATAGCATAATATTTCTAATAAATATTATTAAAAACAAGATTATAAAGATTTTATTAAAACTTTTTAAAACTAAACCCATAAAAAAATTCACTATAAGCTATTATAATTTCCTTAAAAAAATTAATAATTTTTTTTTAAAAATTAACTCATTGATAAAATTCAAATCTAATCTTTTGAAAAAAAAATCTAAACATATAGATAAATAGAGTTTTTTTAACACAATGATTTTACAAAAAAAATTAACTCATGACAAAATGAAAACCTAATGTTCAATATTAAATATATCTAAATAATTTTTAATAAATCTTTTATCATATAGCTTAAATATAGCCAAATATTTCTAATAAAAAATTTATTAGAACTAAACCCATAAATATATCTTCAATATAACCTAATATTTCTAATAAAATATAATCTTTTGTTATAAATATAACCTAATATTCTTATAAAAAAATTCACTAGAAGCAAAAAATCGAACATATTTATGAACTGATAACAAATAATTATTTTATTTATGAATTGAAAATAAACTAACTAAAAATCATAAGCAATAACTAAAATTTAAATTACCTTCATGAGCTGTAGAATCACTTAATTTGCACTAAAAAGAATTAACAGAGCAGTGGAGGGGCAGAAATTTTCTGTGTTGTGCACATGCACTTACGGGGCGGGGTGGAGGAGAACAGCCCCATTTTATGGTAGCGAAGAGGACGAATTGAAGCCTGCATGGTAGACACATGGTGCGTGCACAAGATGGCGCAACTTCAAGCAGCGCCTGCCTCTTGTCGTGTTCCCTTAGGTGGCACAATTTGAAGCAGCGCTAGCTGCTATATTCGCGACAAGTGGCTTTTTCCCTTAGTGGCGCAACTTGAAGCTGCTCCACCGAGCTGCCTTGTCACCTAAATAATCTGTGTTTGTTATAGACTGTCAGCGCTATTTACTTTTGCACCACATCCATGTTACACAAATACAAAATTCACCCTATTTCATCGTGGCAGAATCAACTATAGGCAGAAAATTTGTTTAAAACCTACTGTAGTATGGTAAATTAATTGTAAAAAAATGATAGTTTGGTCAAAAAGCCTAGGTAATGCCTACCTAAAAATTTCTTGACAAATGATCCAAGGTATATAATGTTGAGTCATAAACATCACCGTAAATTTTCATTAAGGCACCATTTACTATTATTTTAATGATATTTTCACTTTTTTTTTTCACCTCTCATGGCATGTTATCTTTTTGCAAGGTAATAATTAATGATATGGCATCTAAATAAGGACAAAAAGAATATTCTCTGCATTCCCTTTATGTTTCGTACGTGTGCTCCAACTTTATTTGATTTTTCATTTGTTATTTTTTTTTTGGTACAAATTTGTTATTTTGTTTGAGAAAAGAGTTTAATATTAATCCAATTTAAAATGTACTATTTGACTGAAGCATATATTAAGAAGTAAAAGTAGCAAGTAGCTTTAAAAAAGAAAATATTATATTAAAAATAAAAATTAATTTTGATATATTATAAGTTTAAAGGGATTGTTAAACTTGCAGTACTGAATTTAGATTTAATAATATATTTATCCGTGTGATACACGGGTGATTATATGTTTGTAAAGATAAATTAATTGACAAACAAAATATATTAAATAAATTGAATTAATAAAAATATATTCTTACTAAAAATAATTTGTTATATTTTACTTAAATATATAGCATATAAAATTAAATACTATTACTATTGATTAAATAATAAACATGAATACTTTTTGAAAAATAGTCATGGAAAAAAATATTTGAGGATCTTATAAAATTTTTCATCCCTTGTTTTTCGAGTTATTAAATCTATGATATCTTTATTAATAGAAAAGTGAATAATATTCATATTAAAGCTTTAAATATCTAGTTTATAGAGACAAATATATGATATAGAGTTATAATTTGAGTATTGTAAGATTAGAAAATTAGTTAATAGATATTATTTTACAGTGTGCTGTAAACTTTAGAGTTTAAATACTTAATATTAAATTTAACTTTAATTGTTAATAATTATAATATATATTAATTATTATCTGTAAAATTTATATATTTGTATCACCCGTATAATATATGTTTAGTATTATCTCACATTGTAATTTTTATATTTGGATCATCGTGCAATACGTGTTGAATATCACCTATTTGAGGCATCAATATTAGCTAGAAACTCAATTTATGACTATTTTTATGTATCATTAAAATTTCTTAATTTTTTTAAGGATTTTTTAAAATTTCAATTTATGAGATAGTTTTAAAGAACTTAGAAAATTTTTTCATCCCTTACTTTTTGAGCCATTTAGTCTATAGCATTTTTATTAATAAAAAAATGAATAATATTGCAAATTTAAGCTTCAAATATCTAATTATACATACATATATATATATATATATATATATATATAGTATTGTAAGATTAAAAAAATTAATTAATAGTAATTTAAATTGCTAATTAGAAAACTGAATAGACATAACTTTAGATTATGCTATAAACTTTAAAGTTCAGATATATATATTTTGATGATTGAATTTATTCGAGGCTCAAACACTCAGAAAAGGAGTGGAGCAAGAAGTCTGCAGTACATGGTGATAAAATAAAGAGACAACAAAAGACATTTACACCAGTAACATAATCTTGTTACAAATCGCCTAAGATGTAGTCCACCAAAGGATATCCATGTAACAGCCCGTGCAGTAACTTCCACCCATGATTTTCGCAGTAATAGGGGTGCGGATCAATGAAATTCAAACCAATTTTCATATTGAATTCCATAACCTCCATTTATGTAACATTTCCAGCAGAAAGGTATGGTCTTATGTTAAAAAATAGCTTTATATCTCAAATCCCAAATGCACCAAATAATAGCATAGAAGCAAAAGATCCACCCCTTCCGTAAGTCACGCCTACATGTTACTTTAGTCCAACTCAGCCTAGGGTCATTTGAAATCGCCTACTTAACCCCCCATCTCTTACAGCAGTATCCCCACACCTTCCAAGAGAACTCGTAAGAAAAAAATAAATGTGAGATAGCACAAGACACATCTATTGTCATCATCTCTTAGGATGTTTAGCCTCTGAAATCTTTCCTTAGTATTGAGCCTTCCACGAATCACAAACCACAGTAGTAGCTCAACTTTGGGTCGAACTAAACCTCGCGATACCCTGCTAGCACAGCCTTCAGTACGATCATTCACTGCCTCCCTTGTATAAATGTTTTCCATAAAAGACTTCACTGAATATTGACTAGAGTTGTGAAAACTCCAAAAAATAGAGTCAGCCCGACCTTCATCAAGTCTTACTTGATCCAAGAATTGCTGTAGTTGACCCAACAACTGTCTCTCCCACTCCAAGAGCTCTTTTCTCCATGTTAAGTGCCAGTTCCAAACAGCTCCATCCCAAAAGCCACAGTCAGAGACAAGAGAAGTTTTTTGTAATGACACAGAGAACAGCCTTGGAAATTTCTCCTTGAGCCTAAACTCTCCCAACCATAAGTCTTCCCAAAACAAGGTGTTGCATCCATCACTAATCAAAATATGTATGCCATTAACAAGCATTCTTTCAGCTCCCCTGTCAGTGTTTCTTATGCTGCATACATCACACCATAGTCCTTCTGTCCTTCACCCCATAATGTACACTAATTATTATTCGTGCAATTTATATATTTGCATCATCTATTTAACATATGTTTAGTAATGTCTCAAAGTTCAATTTTATATTTATATCACTCGTGCAATACATGTTTGGTATTATCTATTTAAGGTATCAATGTTAGTTACATTATAAAAAGATATCGCAATTAAAAAAGAATTTAATTTAAATGCACTGACACTATAAAATAGTTTTACACTGTCAGCCAATAGAAATAGTAGAAAATATCAAATTATACAAATAACTACCCATTATAACGAGGGACCCATCGTGATTTCTCACTTTCCAATATTTTTATTAGTTGATAAAGTAAAACTGTTTTACATTGTCAGTGTATACCAATTATACTCTTAAAAAAAATTGAAATAAAAGGTTAAAACCAAAATTGTTAAAAAAATAATATATTAAAGGAGATTAAGAAATAATTTTTTTTTCAACAAAAACGAAGAAAACGATGCTTTCTAAAAGTGAAAAAGAGATATTTGGGAAAAAAATATAAAAATATATATTAAGATAATTGGCATATTAGAAAGAGAAACTTAAATAAAAAAAATCATTATAATGATTGAAAATTGGGAAATAAGGAACAAAATTCCAAAATTTAAAAGAATACAGAATTAATATTAGTTAGAAATACAATATGAAAAAATATGAAAAGATAATTATGAAATTAGAAAGAGAAACTAAAATAAAATTATTATAAATACTTAATTTGGAAAAAAAAATAAACATACAAAGAATTACTTATTTGGGAATCGAAAAGGTTAATATGGAGGTGACATGTGTGCATTTTCACTATCTCATAAACTGTCTTTTATAATATAGATAGATATAAATCGATTTAAATTAAACTTTAAAAGGAGACTTGACACATGGGAAAACATAACCAACAAATCTAATTACCACATGTGACACAATGAACACTTATAGGAGAAGCTTTTTAGATAAGATCAATAAAAGAAAAATAAAAAAATAAAAAAAATTATAATTGACTGTGTGAAATGGCTCAAATTTTGGGTAGGAAAATAGGTTTATCACATTTTGCCATCTTATCAAATCCACTAACATAAAACCCTTTTTTATAGAAATAGTAGAATTAATGGAGTTTTTTTTTTTTTACAATTAATGGAGTGCATTAGTTAGTTGTATTGGGAAAATAAAGTAATTTAAACAAATCATCAAATAATAGAAATATCTTGATTGGTGGAATTAGCAACTGAAATTTTGGAGGGAAAGTAAACTAATGTGAAAGTGACATGTGTGCATTTCCGCTATCTCATAAACTATCTTTTATAATGTAGATAGATATGAATCAATTTAAATTAAATTTAAAAAAATTAAAAGGAGACTTGACACATAGGAAAAACATAACCAATAAATCCAATTATAGCATGTGACATAATAAACACTTATAAGAGACACTTCTTAGATAAGATCAATAAAAGAAAAATTAAAAAAAATTATAATTGGCTGAGTGGAATGACTCAAATTTTGGTTGGGAAAATGAATTTACCACATTATGTCATCTCATCAAATCCATTAACATAAAATATTCTTTTATAGAAATAGTAGGATAGGATTTATGATTCCTCAGTAAAATTTGTAGCCGTAAAATGTAAGTCATTAACCTGTCATGCAAACCTAGGAGATGATTGGTGAGGTGTTTTAAATTTTTTTCACCCCCTTCTTCTGGATGCCATTTTCTCAATAAATTCTATTACCTTCGAAAGGGCAGTCTCACAAGACTGCTTATACAAGGGCTTATCCTACTAAATCTCTTGTTATTTTTATTTTTTCTTTATCATCATATTTATCATATTTACATGGTTTCCATGTGCAGAAGCAAGGAATGGTGAAGGAAGGAAAAGTAGCACTTGTACTCACAATTTCCAAATCTGAAAAGTGTAAACCAAAAAACCGATGAAGGGTGGTCACTGATTAAGTTTCAATAAACAAAAAAATTGATAGATGTTATTAGAATAAAAAAATAGTTTTACTATTTATATCATTCATGATTCAATATATTAACTTTTGTGAACTATTATTATTTTCTATTTTTTAATATTTTTAATGTAATAGTTAATGTATTACGTGTTAAATGATGCAAAGTAAATTTTTTTTTTTAACTCGAAGGATGTGTTTGCCACTCATATTCCATTTTAAACCCATACCAAACACACTTAAGAGTAAATTTGGCATAGAATAAAAATGAAAGTAAAAATTTCATGAATTAGATTCATTATCTAGTTCATTAAATTTTTCATCCTATTTTTAATTTCATGCCAAGCAGGGAAACACACCCTAAGAGTATAATAATTTTATGGCACCCACTTCCCAACTCCCTCCAAGATAGGTAGTAAGGTACAGTTTTCATTAACTGCAGAAATAATAATTCCAATTTTGAATTGCTATATATATATCAATGTAATTTTAAGCATAAATATAAATTCATTATTTAATAATTTTGTATATATATGTCAGATTCATTTTATTTGAACTATTGGAAATTCTTAATTTATTATATTTCTCATCCAAATATATTAATAAAAAATTTATAACCAATTTTAAATTTTATTTTTCATAAATATTTTAACCATATCTGACATTTAATAGAGTGGTTTAATTAGAAATTAAATTTTCAGTCATTATACCTTAGTAAGAAAATTTTATAATTAAATAAAATTTTCTAATTTCCGTATATCTTGCTGAAATAACCAATAAAATGGAGAGGGATAGTATATATTTTGCATACGTTTTATACATTTTGTAACCTAAATAAATGATAACATCCTTTTCCTAACAAGATTTTTTCTTTTTTTTTGGGAAGTCATAATAGTAGTATGGAGATTTGACCAATTATCTAAAACCTGGTATTGATAGTAATTAATAGATATGAATAGCATTGATTAAAGATTTTAAGTTTTACTAATTGTTAAAAATTCTTTGTTAATAAATAAGTTCTACTTTAAGTTTTCATTTGAAACTTGCAACGTAGAATATTATGTTAAATCTTCTGTTTCATAATATTTATATATTTAGAATTTTTTATTTTAAATTATTTGACTATTTTAAATATAAACAAGAAAATAATATTTTTTTTAATTTTGTTCTTATATTCATTATGTTTATTAACGTGGTGAATAAAAAATGCAAATAAGATTATATTTTATAAAATTTAATTACTTTTTATTGTTATTATTGTTAACTTAATTTATTAATTTTATTTAATAATGGTGTAAATTATAAAACTGACAGAAATTGTCCAACACAGTGAATATTATTAGGCTTAAATATATTTTTAATCCCTCTAAGTATTTGATTTTCTGGATTTGGTCCCTTGAAAATTTTTCATTTGGTTTTGGTCTCTTATTTTTCAGACGTTATCAATATTAGTCCCTGTCATCAACTGAGTACTGTTAAGTGTTGACGTAACAACGTAAGATCTAATCAACATTAACACTTGTCAAAATCTCACATTGTTATGTCAGCAATTAATAGCACTCAGTTGATGACAGGGACTAATATTGGTAATGTTTGAAAAATAAGAGACCAAAACCAAGCAAAAAATTTTTGAGAGACCAAATCTGGAAAATCAAATATTTAGAAAGATTAAAAATATTTTTAAGCCTAACTTTTATAAATATTTTGGCATTTCTCCCTCTTGAGCTAACTTTTATGATGGAATTAGGTCCACGATCTTAATATACTATTAGAGCCTATTCTATGATTGATGTTGGATCTCTCGCAGATATCCAGTTCCACAAATTTTATGCTCTAGATGGCTAGTCTTGGGCATGAAAGGGGTGTCAAATCTCACATTTCTTAAGGATATGATGAAGATAGTCTTTATAAACACTTAAGTATCCTTCCACCCTTGAGCTTAATTACTTTTGGCCTAGAATTAGACTCACAATGTTAAGAACTTCTATTGCACGTATGTTGTTTCTAATAAGTATGGATTTTAGGTATATAAGTACTAAATGTGATGATAATTGATAATGTGTATACTATTTATGAAATCAATAAATTGATTTGACATTTATATAACTGAAATTCATATTTATTTAAACTATGATAATCACATATCTATTATATTCTGCAAATAATATATCGATTTAACACCTATGAAACTAAAATTTATGATTGTTTGGACTATAATCATTAGATGTCAACTGGAGTGTTCAAATTACTATATTCAAATAATATAACTCTTTTTAAATGTATGTAGTTTTTTTCATTTTTCCTCTTTCCTTAAGAGTATTGATTTTTTTTTTTTTTTGATACTTTATTGAAAGGCACAACTCCAAATCAGAGAGGAGCAACCAAAGTTACAACAAAGAGAAAACCAAAATAAAACAACCCTCCTAAAGACAAACCAAATACTGACAGAATAAGCATCCACATGTAGAATCTAACCACGCCAATAGACTCAGAGACCAGTATGCACAGCATCCATCCTAGACCGCCCCCCTCTAGGATCTGAGGTATGATATTATCCAGCAACACTCCCAAATTCTGGAAAATAATTTTGTTTCTTGTGTCCCATATTGCCCATATGATAACAAAAAAAAAAAAAAAACTAGGTAGTCCACCGCTTTCTAGCACTCCTGTGGCACTCAACACCCAACCATAATTCAAAAGACGTTCGAGGATCATTATGCAAGACCATAGAAAACCCCCAGTTACTGAATTACTGCATTCCACACCTTCCAAGAATAGGTGCACGAGAAAAACAGGTGACTAATAGTCTTACGTTGTTCATTGAAAGCACACAATTCTCATTCCCTGCACCGATCACATTCGACCTAACAAGTCGATCCCTGGTATTTAGTCTCCCAAGCAAAACAAATCAAGTCAACAATTCTGCTTTTGGAGGAGCTAATCCTCTCCAAACCTTCCTGATTGTGGTATAAATATCAGAAGACAACAGATCAGAAGTAGGCATCAAACTAAGCAGAGATTTCACTGAAAACCGACCTGAACTGTGGTGCATCCAAACTGACCTATCAGCCGCGTCAGAGAGAAGGATCTTTTGATTCAGTAAGGATATTAATTCATTGAAAGACTGTAGCTCCCATTCAAAGAACTCTTGTCTCCACTCTAATTGCCAATTCCATAACAATTTATCCCAAAACCCGCATTCATTGATACTTTCATTAAAACCCGCGTTCCTTAAGAGTATTGATAAAAAAACCCAAGTTAAAAAAATATCAAAATTAATTATGATACTTTCATATCTTAGCAGTCCTCAAATTTCTCCTCATATCAAACAACTAAAATGTAGACAATAATTTGCAGCAATATGTCACCGAGAACATGGTCAAAGACTGATGGACTTTACTCTTGTTTTTATTCTTGTGCCTTTTCACTACAACCTTGAAATACTAATTTTAAAAACAAAAAAAAAAAAAAGAAGTAATGTGTGTTGTGATCAAAAGCATTGATTGGAATCTTCAAACTATAGTAAAACTCTCTCAATAGTAATTTATGTCAACTCCAAGCTTTTCTGCATAGACTCGCAGAGCTCTTCTATATCTTTATTCAGGAAATCAAACCAGGAACGTCAATAAGTTTAACTTAAAGCATGACTAAATAATTATAACCTTTGATCAAATAGCAAAGTATTTCTGTACCAAAAAAGTAGCGAAGTATTTGATCCAACATAATGTTTTTATAGTATCTAACTCCAATTTACTCTTGCAAGTGAGATGGGTAGAAGAAATTATAGCACGAACTTAGTGCATTTGAGTTAAATTACTCATAATTAAGTGGAAACCAACTTACGTATGCAAACCACAATAAGCATTATTTATTATACATATATATGTTCAACGCAAGCGTTGAGATTTTGCTTCTGACCATGCACAACGAAAAGCATCACAAGAACAACTATATATGATTACATTCATTCAAAGCCACACGTAGCCTTGAGATTCCATTCAAACTACGGTCCTAATTCCAGAGTAAGAACCGGCACCTATGAACACAATGTCGAAGGCCTCGTTCTCAGTGAGAACCAGGAGCACCAAACTAGAAGAGAGAACACATCACAGCAAGAAGTGCAATTGCCACACTTATTCAATGGTTTCGTTGCTACAAGATCTCATACATCACAAGATCATCTTACTATTATTACATTTATTATTCAACACTAGGATGCACACATCATTTCATTCAAACCGCAGAGCGTCCACTGGCATCAGCATCTTCGAACATAACTTCGCAGGGATCATTCTCAGTCAGAACCAAATGCCTTCCAAACTTATCATCGTACCTCCCAATATCACAACACAAACCGGGTGGGGCAGTGGCTATGGGACAGAACACAAGCTTGTAGCCTATTCCATATCTCTGGATGTTAAAAGTGCCGTCAATTATCTGCTTGCCAGGGTGGTCTTGAGCACCACCAACACCAACCCATGGCTTAGGGAAATCATCAACAACCACCATCCACTTGGTGGATCCAACACGCCCAAGCCTGTACACAAATTCAATGTCCAGTGGGGTCCCGGTGAAGATCATACCAGGGCCCACTTTTTTTTTTCTCAACAAATTTTTTATTGAAAAATGTACATATTACGAAAAAATTTTTCTCATTCGAAAAGATAAAACTTCTAAGTTTGTATGCTCGACCATTTACTAGCATTATCCTATTGGGTTACCCTCATTCTATTTTATATTTTGGGCAGTGTTATGCAACGGTCGAGCTTTTGAATGCTCATCTATATTTTGGTCCTTAGATTAACAATTTTATTTAAGATTTGAGAACTTTATTAATGAAGAAAATAAAGGTAAAAAAAAAATACAATATTGCAGAAAGTTTGCGTGCATAAATGCTCAAGCTTTGCCTAACACGTCCCTTATACTTTTGCCGCTTTTGAGCACCCTTGAATAATTTTTATTTATTTTTAAAAAAAACCGTCTGTTCTCATCAAAAGCATCTGCAGAATTGTTAGCCTAATCTCAATTATTATGCTTTTTTTTTTGTCAACCAATATTATGCATCAAAACCAATATTATGCAAAACCAACTAGTAGTTAGTCACTAGCCACTTCTGTTAGAGATGGTTATATTTAGTTACAGCAGATTACTTCCCTCTCAAGTATGTATATGTACTCAACTCATGTATCAGAATCTCATCAAGTTGAATACAATCACAATTCATTCTTTCACTCACATTCTCTCTTGAGCTCTGCTGTCTCTCTTTCTTATCCTTGAGCCTGATACCTATCACCGTGTAGCCAAAATGTATTAAAAAGGAAAAAAAGTATATTATGCTGCTTTTTTTGGACAGGCTTATGCATGCGATGTTGAAGTATATGCCGGACTTTCTCTATATCTTGGGTTACCCAACTCACACTATCAAAATGGTGGATTAGGTTGAGTTTTTTGTTTTTTAAGTCCATTTAAGCCAAAGCATTTCTCTCTCTTGAGCTAACTTTTGAGGTGAAGTTAGATCCATAATCTTAAGATGATATTAGAGTCTATCTTGTGATTAATATTGAACTTCTTGAAAATGTCCAATTCTACAAACTTTATGATCTAGGTGTTCAACGTTAGACATAAAGGAGTTGTTAAATCCTACATTTCTTAAGAATATGGTTAAAGTAACATTTATAAACACTTGGGCATCCTATGAAGCATTGATATAGTTATCAAATACGGATATAATATAATATGGATATAGAGATACAATACGGCTATAATATAACAATATAAAATTAATATAAAATTAACATAAAATATAAATCTTAAATTTAAAGAGAGGAATAATAATTTCATAGTTAGTATAAATTCTTATAAATATACTAAAACACACTTATTCTATTGATTGTTATAGAATTTACATTTATATAATATAAAATTCAAAAAAATAAAAATAAAAACTTGTAAAATATAACTAGAAGTATATAAAAGCATCTAATATGATATGTATCGGATATAGGTATGACGACTAGTTTGAAGTATCGGTGCTAGATAGGACATCCCTCCACCTTAAGCTTAATTCCTTTTGGCCTAGTTAGGATTACAATCTTAAGGACTTCTATTGCACCCATGCTGTTTTTGAAAATATTTTAAGATCTGGTTAAGGAAGCAAAAATAATAATAGTAACAATAATAATACATGAATAGTAAACTTTATTTGTATATAGTGACTTAAACATCCTATCAATATCTAATGATCGCAATCCAAATAAGTGTGGATTTTAATTATATAAATGCTGAACATGATGATTAACTGATAATGAATATACACTATATGAAGCCGATATATTAATTTGACAATTACATAACCCACACCTATTTGAAATGTGATCACCATATATATCTATTACTAAAAATAATATTATATTGGTTAAATGCTTATATAATTAAAATCTACACTTGTTTGAACCTATAACTATTGGATGTCAATTAGGTTGTTTAAGCTACTATGTTCAAATAATATAACTCTTTTTTAAATATATGTATTCTTTTTTTTTTTTTACGTTCCTTAAGAGTTTTGATTAAAAAAAAACACTAAAGTTAAGAATAAAAGAAAAAACAAAATTAATTATGATACTTTCATATCTCAGCAATCCTTAATCTTCTCCTCGTATCAAACAACTAAAATGTAGATATTTTTTTAACTGCATTTTAAATATATAATTTTTAATATATATTCTTACATAATTCATAAAAATTTAGTAGTCATCTCTAGTATATGAGTTTGTGTTTCTCATGACAACGTACAATGATTGATCAAAAAGAATAAACAAGGGCCTGGTTGGTTTCTATTTTCATTTCCCCCTTTTATTTCTATACTTTCTATTTTTGAAATTTTGTGAATGATGGATATTAGTCTCTGCTTTTTATACTATTGGACCAATAAACTAAAATCTTTCTTTCTTTAATTAATAGCTTGATTTTAATGGTATTTCAGTAATTTAAACACCAAAATTAAGAACTACGCATATGTTTTTATTGAAGAGATTGCATTTAATATAATAACTGTATATATAAAAAAAAAATTAAACATATGAAAGGTCATAATCCACACATTTCTCCTTTGGCTCTACCCTGTATGTAACATTTTATAAAATTTTTAGATATATATTTTTTTCACTTTTTCTTTTTTATATTTAATAGTAAGAATCAATTTATCTTTCATCATCAAAATTGGTTAATATTCTCATTTCTTTTTTTGTCGGACATTAATTTGTTTGCATTGTTAGTATAAAAGAGTTTACGTTGATATCTAATCATGTGCCATATATGCAAAAATAGTTTCTTTTTATACCAACAATACATATAAATTAATATATTCGTATGATGGACTTTGTAGATAGTGGTCTTAATTTGTTAATTAATTGTTCTATGTACCCTTGTTTGTCAAGCTATTTTTTTTAAAAAAAAAATTCTTGTGACTAATGTATGTTGTGATCAAAAGTATGTCAACCTAAGAAATCTTGAGGCTATAGTAAAGCTCTCTCAGTATATATAGCAATTGAATTCATGTTAACTCCAGGCTTTCTTCATAGACTCGTAGAGCCATCTTCATGTACTTGTATTTAGGAGTAAACCCAAGAATGTTCATTAGTGTTGGACACCTTGCAAAGATTAAGGTGAGGTGCGAGTAAGTAGATTAAGAGTTAGGATCATAATCAAATCCAATCGTGGTGCTTGTATTTAACCTAAAAAAATCATTACATTGCTAATAATTATCACTTTTTAAAATGACAAGGTATTTGATCCAACATAATATACTTCTAGTGTCTCTCTCCAATTTAGTCTTGCAGGTGAGATGGATAGGAGAAATTATTAGATGAAATATTAGTCCATTTAAGTCAAACTTTACAATAACTCGTAACTAAGCGGGAACTACCAATAGAAGATTACGTCCAACGGAATGTATTATTATTCTATATATGATAAATTACGGCTTTAAATCTTAGTTGGAAAAAGTATCCTCATATAATATTTGATTGTGTCTCAAACAAAATTACTTTTAATGGAAAAACCGAAAAATAATTAGGTGAAAACTAACTAACATATGCAAGAAGGGAACACAACACAAGAAGCATTATTTATTACATATATATGTTCAACGCATGCGTTGAGCTTTTGCTTCCAAATCCAACTGCAACAACAGAACAACAAGAGGACAACTTTTGCTTCCACAAGAAGCATTATTTATTTATTACATTCAAAGCCATCTAGCCTTGATATTTCATTCAGACTACGGTCCTAATTCCAGGGAATGAATCGGCTTTTTTCAGCCCAATCCCGAGGCCGCCCGCCCCTTCATTAGTGAGAACCAGAAGGCCTGTTAGATAGGGTGACCATCTAATGTAGTGCGCCGTAATATTCCAACAAGCGGGTGACCCGTCGACTATAATTGGCAGACAGAACGCAAGGTTGTACCTTTTATTAGAGGACTTGAGGAATTTGAACGTGCCACTAAAAGCTTGTTGGCCAGGATGGTCTTCAGGGCCACCAATACCTACGTATGTTTGTTGGATATCGGAGTCAACAAACACCGCCCACTTGGGAGATTCAACACAGGTACGTTCCTTTGGAAACTCAATTTCCAAGGGGTGTCCGTGAAGATTACACTGGCGTTTTCCCCAGCTGGTGTGAACTTCAGTGGGAAGGCGGGATACAGTCCAAAGACAACTTCGACAGTAGCTGGGCACGTTGAATTCCCAGTTTGACCTAGTGTTACATGACCAGGAAGCGGTTGGCCATATAGATTTGTAAAACCGAAGTATTCGCTACCTGGGACAACGGGGTTGCCATCTGTGTCCAGCACTGGTTCAACATCGTTTGAGAAGGCTAAGGGAAAGGCAAAGAGGAGGAAGGAGAGGGCAAGCAATGCTGGCTTCATGGTCTACACTCAATAATATTTCAAGGTAAGGTCGTTGTTTGCCTGTTTTGCATCTCGGTGGCTTCCTCTATTTATGCATGGGGATTACTTACTTCCATGTTGAGAAGGTTAATAACTTCTACATTTTTTTGGGACAAAACAAAAATCACTTTCCTCTTTTTTTATTAACTTATAATTATAGATAATTTTATAATTTTATTTAGTTTATATTAATTACTATTTTAACCTTTTCTCTGATCTAAGAAAGACTTTCTCTCCATTATTTTTCTCTTTCTTAAATAATATATAAGTGTTACTAAAAAATCAAGTAATATTATTATGATAAATAAATATATTTAATATTAATTCAATAAAATATTTTTTCTATGTTGATAAATATATTTTAATACTAATTTAATAAAATATATTTTTATAAAATTCAATAAACAATTAACATTACAATTTTTTTAATATATATGTATGAAGTGAACAAATTTAAGAAACTAACTAATTCAAGAGTTCAAACTTTTATTAATAAATTAGTTGAACCTTAATTTCTACCACTGACTCATTTATATCTTGTATATATATATATATATATATATATATATATATATATATATACACACAAGATATACTGTTGACGTTAATTTTCAAATATTAATACGATTAGAAAACCTTTTTTGCAAATTGATTATATAAATATATAAACAACTTGCATTGTGATTAACAATTTTTTTTTTGGTTAAAGAATTTTTTATTAAATTGACCTTAAAATATATTTTTTTCATCATATAATAATATTACATGGAATTTTAATTACTTATATAATATTTAGATAAGAGATTTTTTTTTAAAAAGAAGATAATAGTATTCATATAGAGATAAATAGAGGAGAGTAAATATTAATTAAACAAAAAAAATATAAATATAAATATAAATATAAATAAAATAAAATTACAACACTGTCTAGAATTTTAAATTGATTGAGTATATATATATATATATATATATATATATATATATATATGGAATTGCTAACCTTCACAACTTCATGTGGAGGTTAGTAAGCTCCATATTTTGTTGTGGATATGAAACTTATTTTTCTCTTTCTTTCATTAATTTATACTTTTGGGCAAATTTGTAATTCTATTTTATCTACATTAATTTTTTTAACTTTTTCTCTCTCATAGTTACTATTCTCTCTCCACTATTTTACTTCTACTTAAATAATATTATTCTTTCCACATTTTTCTCTTATTTGAATTAAATATAAATAATAAAAAGTTCCGGTAATATTATTAAATATGTTGGACAAATATATTAATATTATTAAGGCACTTTTTTATTTGTCTATTTAATAGAGATTCAAATTATATATATATATATATATATATATATATATATATATATATTTTCAAGTAATATAATTAACAGATTCTTTGTAATTCAAATAATATTCAAACATATGAATTAGTATTTAATAATTTTTTTATAGGGAATAATATATTTTTAGAGATACTCAAGAAGAGTGTAATATATATATAAAAAAAAAGGGCTAATTCAAGTAATATGAATTAAACGCATGGATTAGCATTAAACTTATGTGAATTGTTTAATATTATTTTAAATTTAATGCTATTTTAAGATTTTACAAATTTTATAAAAAATATTTTATTGAATTAGTATTAAATGTATTTATCCACATGTATAATGATATTATTGGAATTTTTTACAATTTATATATTATTTATATAAGAGAAAAATGAGGAAAGAGTAATTAATTATGAGAGAGAAAAAGTTAAATGAGTAATTAATGTAAATATACTAAAATTATAAATTTATCCAAAAGTACAAGTTAATGGTGGATAATAAAGAGTGAACTGTATATCCACAACAAAATATGAAGTTTGCTAATTTTTATAAGAAAGTATGGTATATATATATATATCCACAATGAGGAAAGAGAAAAATGAGTAAAGAGTAATTAATTATGAGAGAGAAGAAGTTAAATGAGTAATTAATATAAATATACTAAAATTATAAATTTATCCAAAAGTATAAGTTAATGAAAAATAATAAAGAGTGAGCTATACATCCACAACAAAATATGAAACTTACTAGTTTATATATATATATCCACAATAAGGAAAGAGAAAAATGAGTAAAGAGTAATTAATTATGAGAAAAAAAAAGTTAAATGAGCAATTAATATAAATATACTAAAATTATAAATTTATCCAAAAGTATAAGTTAATGAAAAATAATAAAAAGTGAGCTATATATCCACAACAAAATATGAAACTTACTAGTCTATATATATATATATATATATATATATGCACATGTTTTGTGTGAGAACTTATGTGGTCACAATTTTTGTGGTGACTCGTTCATGTGCAACAAGGTATTCCCTTTCTGTACCATCAAACCCCTAATTACAAGTATTTACAGGTGGGTTCTACATCATTAATCAATAGTAAGAATGCATTGTTCTTCCACCATGATTATATTAGAATTTTTCATATCAATAGATAAATGACATCATCCATAAACTATAATAAAAAAATCTTAAATTTATTCATCGTAACAAAATATCCTGCCGACATCATCTTTCCTTCACTCCCTTCTCAAATGTCACTTTTCTCTGCTCCAGCAACCCCCTCCACTCCCCCTCCTTGACTCCTCCAACACCTCATCCAACCTCTCCCCTCCTCACCACTATATCCAGTTCTTTAACATACTGTAAAAATTATTCAGCTCCAATTAATTAAATGTAAGTAAAAAGAAAAAAAAGAAGGTTAAAATATATAACTAATGAAAATACCAAACTTGACATGACAAATAAGAGAAATTCTTATGTAGGTCCTGCCTATCACATGTGTTCGGGCACTTTATTTATATTTTGACTTGTGTAAAAATAATTCTTCACGCATCCTAATCTTTATTAATGCTGTAAGTTTATTAATTATTTTCTATTTATTATATCTATCTATTGATAATTACTAATATCAAACTATAATATTTATTTTTTAAAATATCACATTTTAAGTTATTTTCTTGTCATTTTGTTTTTTAAAAATTATCATTATTAATTAATTTTTAAATATTTAATATAATTATTATTATTATTATTTTGTGTTAACAAGCATGTTCAGGAAAATATATGAAATTAAATAATAATATTGATATATTATATCTATTTAAAAAATAACATTTTTAAATTAATTTTTCGGCAATTTATCTTTTAATCATTTTTGCATACGATAAACTAGTTTAGAGTCACCGTCAATTTTTCTAGCCTCAACATTAATAATGCCACCAAGCTGTGAACAGTTACCATCTCTCTTTTCTATATTTATCATTAAATTTTTTAAATTTATTAATAATGATAATTTAAACACAATTATTGGGAAGTAATATAAAAATAATAATTTTAATATTTTGATTAAGAAAATTGAAAACAACAATGAGATTTAAAAAAAAAAAAATCATACCTGTTCCAAAATTTGTAGAAAAAAAAGAGCTGCAGTGCAAAGCTTAGACTGAGATGCTAAAGAACAATATTTTTTATTTCTATTTTATTACTTATTATTAAATTAAGAAAATATATCTAATTTATTTTTATCTTAAAAATAAAATAAGATATATCTCTGATTTTATTTTATATTTTTTATATTTTAAGCTTCTACAAATTTAATTAATAACGATAATCTATAAAAAAATTACAGAGAAAGTAATTTAACAAATGATAATTTAAAATTTTAATTTTTAGTTTATTATTAATAATAAATGGATATAATATATAAATATTATTAATTAATTTAATATATTTTCTTGAACTTGTTAACATAAAACATAATAGTTGCCATGATTTAAACTGGATTATAATTATATATTAAAAAAGTTAATTGAAAGCAAATTTTCTATATATATAATTTTTATTTTATAGTAAATATTTAAAAGTTAATTAATAATGATATTTTTTTAAAAAATAAACTGCTGAAAAATAATTTAAAATATGATAATTTAGAAAAATAATTATTATATTTTGATATTAATAATTATTAATAAATAGATATAATTAATAAAAAATAATTAATAAAATTATAGTAAAGATTGAGGTAAATGAACTGCTATTTTTAATTGTGCCAAAATATGAATGGAGTACATAAGTTTAGACGTGTTAGGTAATGCCTGCCTAAACGTTCTCAACAAATGATCCGAGATATCTAATGTCATGTCATAAACATCACGGTAAATTTTCATTGAGGCACTTTTTACTATTTTTTAATGATACCTTTACATTTTTTTTCTTCTCATGCCATGACATCTTTTTGTAAGGTAACAATTAATAATATGACATCTAAATAAGGATAAAAAGAATATTCTCTGCATGCCCTTTATGTTTCGCACTTGTGCTTCAACTTTATTTGATTTTTCATTTGCTATTTTGTTTGAGAAGAGAGTTTAATATTAATCCAATTTAAAATGTACCATTTGATTGAAGCATATATTAAGAAATAAAAGTAGTAAGTAGCATTCAAAAAGAAAATATTACAATTCAAAACAAAAATTAATTTTGCTATATTACAAGTTTAAAGGGATTGTTAAACTTGCAGTACTGAATTTAGACTTAATTTATGATTCCTCAGTAAAATTTGTGCCTCTCCCAAAAAACAGCTCCACTGTGCCTCCTTTCTTCTGGGATGCCACTTTCTAAATAAATTCTATTACCTTCAAAAGGTCAGTCTCAAAAGACTGCTTACACAAGGGCTTATCCTACTAAATCTTTTTTTATTTTTATTTTTTTTTATCATCATATTTATCATATTTACATGGTTTCCATGTGCAATAGCAAGGAATGGTGAAGGAAGGAGCAGTAGCGCTTGTATTCACAATTTCCATATCTAAAAAGTGTAAACCAAAAAACCAATAAAGGGTGGTCACTAAATGTGTGTTTGGTTCAGTATTTATAAAATTGATTTTGAGTAGGGTTGATTTTATTAGAATTTATTTTAATTAAAATTAATTTTAAAATAAAGTGATTCATATTTAATAATTTAATATAAGAAGTGATTTTAATAAGATAAATATGAAAGTTTCACTGCAAAAGTAACATAGAGTTGCTTCCAATCAAAATCAATTTTTGGGTGTGAAATTCCATTTGGAAAGGAACTAAACTTAGAAACAAACATGATGAAAAATAGCCAAAAGTGACTTGACTCTTCCAAACCTTCGTTCAACAACCACCAACGTCTAACCAAATATGCGCTAATTAAGTTTCAATAAACATAAAAATTGTTAGATGTTATTAGAATAAAAAAAATAGTTTTACTATTTATATCATTTATGATTCAATATATCAACTTTTATTATTATTTTCTATTTTTTAATGTTATAGTAATGATACGAAGTAATTT
Source organism: Pterocarpus santalinus (assembly GCA_031439595.1). Classification (NCBI taxonomy): domain Eukaryota; kingdom Viridiplantae; phylum Streptophyta; class Magnoliopsida; order Fabales; family Fabaceae; genus Pterocarpus; species Pterocarpus santalinus. Next base: position 68,283,805 of record CM062531.1, on the reverse strand, counting down.
TGTTTTCTTTTTACTCTAAGGATACGATTGATGTTTATCCATAAAATTTTATTCTCCATGTTAACTCTATTCCAAACTCACTTAAGCGTGAAATTGATATAGGATAAAAATTTTATGAAATAAATTTATGATATAATTTAGAAAATATTTTATTTTATTTTTAATCCCATATCAGACACATCTTAAGGATATACTAATTTTATGGCACCCACCTCCCATCTTCCTCCAAGATAGGTAGCAAGGTACAGTTTCATTAACTGCCGAAAGATACAGTTTTCATCCAATCGTTTATAATATTAAATGATATTTACAATTTTGAGTTGCTATATGTATAAAGTGTAGTATTTTGTACGGTAGAGATCTCTGACAGTTTTTCTAAAACTACAGAGGGTCGTCCATGAACCGCATCGCATGTACATGCGTGTATAGGATTTTATTAACAAGTGTCTTAAAATTTTAAAAGTGAAAAGTTTTGGGGTTTCTAATTTATTGGAATCTTAAAAATTTTATTTATTCAAACAAAATTTCTCACTTTTAAAACTTTATCAAGTGCTTTAAGGAATATATTTATATCAATATAATTTTAAGTATAAATATAATTACATCATCTATATATGCTAGGTTCATTTTATTTGAATTATTGAAAATTCTTAATTTATTATATTTCTCAAATATAACCAATTTTTAAATTTTATTTTTCATAAATATTTTAAGCATATCTGACATTAATAGAGTGTTTTAATTAGAAATTAAATTTTGAATCATTATATTATAGTAAGAAAATTTTATAATTAAATATTTTTTTTTCTAATTTCCGTATATCTTACTAAAATAACCAATAAAATGGAGAGGGATAGTATATATTTTTGCTTACGTTTTATACATTTTGTAATGTAAATAAATGATAATATCCTTTTTCTAACCAGATTTTTTTTTCTTTTGATGTCATAATAGTAGTTTGGAGATTTGACCAATTATCTAAAACCTGGTATTGATAGTAATTAATAGATATGAATAGCAATGATTAAAGATTTTAAGTTTTACTAATTGTTAAAAATTCTTTGTTAATAAATAAGTTCTACTTTAAGTTTTTATTTGAAACTTGTAACGTAGGATATTATGTTATCTCTTTTGTTTCACAATATTTGTATACTTAGAATTTTTTGGTATCTTAAATTATTTGACTATTTTAAATATAAGCAAGGATATAATATTTTTTAGAATTTAATTTATATATATATTAATAGAATAAAATATTTTTATACTGTCATCTAATTATATATTATTATATAAATAAATATACATAAAAAAATTATATAAATAAAAATAATAATTTATATTATTAATACAGATAAATTAAATTTTATTTTTTAAATTTTGTTCTTATATTCATCAAAATACGTGGAGCATTTACAATTAGGCGCGTATTTTTCACACTTTTCACAGATAAGTACTCATATGGTTAATAGACTCCCGCGAGGGATAAGGCATGTACGATTTGTCGCGACTCCCACATTGAATTAGTGGGCCCCGGGTACGGTGACAAAATTAGGTGCCATTCTCCTTTTGTCTCCCTCATATTTCATTTTTTTCATTTTTTTTTTTTAAATCAGAAGCCCAGATCGGATTTCTCCTCCGAGTCTTTCGCAATACCGTTCCCATCATCTGCTTTTCACACGCCCACACACTGTCCCATATCTTCCACCTACGTCCTGCGTGAGCCACTCCGCGTCTCTTCTCTCGCCATCGTCACCCGGAGAGGCGGCGCAAAGACACAGCCAGCAATAAAGTGACAATTAAATGCACCCAACAGTAATAGAGTGACAATTAATTTATTACTTTATATGATGAATTTATTAAAAATGGTGTTGTTATCTTGTTGTAGCTCACGGGTCGTCGTTTAATTCACATATAGCAGTTCATTAATAATTCTCTTTCCAGTGTTTCTCAAGTTTTTTTCTTTCAATTTATGTCTCAAAGTTATTTTATAGAGTTTAATTTCTATATATTAATAATATTTTATACTATTATTCAATAATAATATAAGAAGCTGTCATATCTTATTTTTTAAATTTAAATTCACGTCATTATTTATAATAATATAGCAGTTTTTCATATTCTTATTGGTATACTTTATATTATCAATACATACAAATTAAACTCTATTTCAAAACTTGTTTACTTAGTAAATTCTAATGATGGGAGCTCATGGGAATTATTAAGAATAATAATTGAGTTGGTATGACGTAAAATAAATAAAAGAGACAATTTGAGTATTTTTAATCTTTATTTTTATATTGAATTTCTTTTTTTAATTTAGCAACTTTAACTACACATTGTCACATTATACCTTTGAGACGTGGAACATGCAAGAAGGCCGGGAGACGGCAGTGACGCTGCACAATGAAGGAGGAAGATTAGGGGAGAAGAGGTTGTTGTGGGAGAGGTGAAGTAACGAGGAGATGAGAGTTAGGGTATAGATTGGATATAAAACAAAAATTAAGAGATTATTTGTGGAGGGTATTTTAAAAAATGCCACAAAAAATGTGAATAATTATGATAAAAGAATTTTATGATACCCTAAAATTTACATTGTTATAATTAAATGTTTATATAAATTTTTTACACTAAAACTACATAGAAATTAAATCCAAAACAAATTACGACAAAATAATATGTATTTGTGAGGGTTAATAAAAATATCATAAGTAAAATATAATACAAGCTCACTGCCACGTTATTATGTATTTCTTGTAGTGTTCCAAAATCATTTTCACTGATCATTTTATTTTTCAGACTTTGTGTTCGCCACCACAACTTGGGAGTCATTCTGCATCATCATAAAGAGTTTTCATTACAATCATTCCTAAATTGCATCGATGATGCACATCTGCAGGGCATAGAGCCAGTAGTACTTTGAGAGCAATTAGGGACGCGTACATAGTCGATCATTCCAAGTTTTACATAGTCGTACATAGATATGAATAGCATTGATTAAAGATTTTAAGTTTTACTAATTGTTTATAAATAAGTTCAACTTTAAGTTTTCATTTGAAACTGGTAACATACACTATCATGTTACGTCTTCCATTTCATAATTTTTTTCGATAGGCTCAAAACCGTCCAAAAAAAAGAGTAGCGCCCATGAGAGTACATCAAAAGAAAAGCACAAAATAAGATATAGCAAATCACCACACCTAGAACAAAGCAAACTAACACCTAAAATATTCTAGTGTCCAAGCGGAAAATATAACACCCAAAATTGACTCCAAAAAATAACCCCAAACAAACCACAAAATAACCATCAAACTACCAAGAATGAAATATGCCATGAATCTGATCATATAACACACCAAAAACTCCAAGACACTGATCAGGACAAAAAACCACCGCTCACCCAACCCCATGAGCCACATAGAAACTTAAAAGACAAAACATGTTGACAGAAATATTTGTATATTTAGAATTTTTTGTATTTTAAAGTATTTGACTATTTTAAATGTAAACAAGAAATTTTTTTTTTTTTTAAATTTTGTTCTTGTATTCATTATGTTTATTAACGCGGTGAGTAAGTGCAAAATGTAAATAAGAGTATATTTTATAAAATTTAATTACTTTTATTGTTATTATTATTAAACTAATTTATTAATTTTCACTTAATAACTGTGTAAATTATAAAATTGACAGAAAATTGTCAGACAGAGAGAATATTATTGAAAGGTTACTTTACAGCCACGGGAAAAACATTGAACTACAGGAGCGAGAAAAAGTAGTAACAAACATCGCCAGCTTATATAATTAAGGCAATTATAAAAATGCTGCAGAGTTGAACTTTTCTTTTTGCTTTCTGTTGAATTAAGTTGTTGGAATAATGTACCATATTATTAATTTTTAAATAAACAAGTAAATTTTGTTACTCCATTTTATTTAATATATCTCATAATTTTTAGAGTAAAATTACAGTCTGCTTTCTACAAGATTTATATTTTAATATTTTAGTACTCAAAAGAATAATTGCATATACTTGAGTCCGATAAAAATTTGATTTTATAATATTTTAGTTTTCAGGGTTCAAATGTATGTAAGTGATTTTTTAAAAAATAAAATATTAAAACAAAAATATTTCAGAGATCAAATTATAATTTTATTCTTAAATTAAAATATCGGTTTCATTTTTAATTCTTTTCTTTAATACTCAAGCTTGTATATAATGTGAAGGTATTAGGAATTGTAAATAATAATTTTAAAATTCAAATCCTAAATATCACATGCAAAATTTAATTAAAGTCGGTTATTTAGTTTTACTATGTAACTAATTACCTTTGGATATCTCTAACTAAATATAAGAATGAAATGAAATCAAAAAATAAAATCAAATGGTATTTTTTTAAACCGAGGATCAGTTTTTTAATGTTCTAGAAAATAGGGCTTAATACATGTTTTATTTCTAAAAATAAAGCACTTTTTATTTTAAGTTTTTAAAATAATTTTATTTAGTTTAATTTCCATATTTTTTAAAAGTATATGTAAATATTTTTGAAAAAATTTAAAAATTTATATTTTTCATCTTTATGACAAGAATCATTTACAGTCAATTTTAAAAAAAATAAGAATTTTGAAAGAAAAAAAGTAAATGCCAAAACCAGACAATATAATACTTTCAAAGATGAAAAACATATTTTTAAGTAAAAAAAGAATATAGGTAAAATTTTTCTCATAGTGATAAAAATAAAAGAAAGCATATAACACTTAGAAAATTTTATCTAACTCCAAAGCTATTTGAAAATAGATTTTTTAACCAAAGACGCCGGAAAATCCCAATTATTTGTTCAACTCATACAAAAATATATCGGTGAAAATAAATTCCAATTTTACCTCACTCTATCGTAATAATCTGCTAAATCATTACTCTATTTAAGATACTTTCTTCATTTTAAAAATACTTATAATTTTAGGATTTAAATATACATTAAAATAATTAATAAAGTATTTTAATAATGATAACATGTAATTTTATTTTATAAAATGATTCTTATATCAAAATTATAATCTTATCTGTGTTTTTTATTGGTTACTTTATTAATAATATAATTAATATAAAGATAAAAATTTTAAAATAAATAATATTCATAATATTTAATAAAAGAGTAAAATTACTGTTTGGTCCTTGAAAGATTTACATTCTAACATTTTAGTACTCGAAAGATTAATTTTATGTACTTGAATCCCTAAAACTGAAAAGTTGTAACATCAAATTTTTGAAAAATTTAAGTATGTGCAATTGATTTTTCAAAGATTAAAGTGTTAAAACATAAATTTTTCAAAAACTAAATTGTAATTTTACTCTAATTTTTATCAAAAATTCCAACAGAATTATTCTAACGGAATAGAATTTTTTATAATACTGAGATTGTGCCCCACCAAAGGAATAAAATATTCATCAATATATATGGAGCATTTACAATCTAGTTTGTAAGATTAAGTGGGCTTAACTCAACTTAAAATATTACTTTATGGGAGATGGTTGTTTAAATATTTAAAAAGATTATTTTGACTATATTCTTAAATATTGGAAACTCTAACATGCCCCTTTATGCCTAGAATTGGATATTTGGAGTGGAATATTTGCAGGATAAATATCTATGAATGACTTAATAATAACTATTGAATAAGTCTTGATATTATTTTAAGATTAAGTGCGGTTAACTCAATTGTAAAGGTTAGCTCATGAGAAGAGAGTTACCTAAACTCTTATAAAGACTATATTAACTATATTAAAGACTATTTTGGCTATATTTTAAAGTGGTGTACAATTATATAACATGCGTGTCTCTCGTATTTTTCATGAGCCTAAATTTCAGCCTGCGCATGTATGGTTGGCGAACCATTCAAACTGTTTAGGGATAAGTACTCATGTGGCTCATAGACTCCCTTCAAGGACAAAGCATTTATTTACTCATGTATGATTTATCACGAGCCTCCCAGATAAGAAATGTTCGAGCTTCCCTCATCCTTTACCCAGGATAATTATCTCGGATTAATTAAAAAGTTTTAATTTATAATATTTGTTATTTTAGATATATTAATGAAAAATTTATGATTTTTTTTAAAAATTTTATCTTTCATAATATTTTAAATATCCCTAACATTAATAGACAGACAATTAATTTATTACTTCATATAATGAATTTATTAAAAATGGTATTGTTATCTTCCTGTAGCTCACTCATCGTTGTTTAATCCACATACAGTAGTTCATTAATAATTCTCTTTCCATTGTCCCTCTAAGTATTCTTTTTTTTTTTAAATCTGTTTCTCAAGTTATTTTATAGAATTTAATTTTTATATATTGATAGTATAAATTATTTTTATATTATCATCTAATAGAAATATAAGAAAATCACATATTATTTTTTTATATTTAAATTTATGTAATTGCTCATGATCACATGATAGTTTCTTATATTTTAATTAATTAATAGTGTAAAAATATTTTATATTATTAGTGCATAAAAATTAATCTTTATTTCATAACTTGTTTACTTAATAAAAATAAAGTTTTGACAATGGGAGCTCATGGGAATTATCAAAAATAAAAACCAAGTTGGTAAGACGTAAAATCAATAAAAGAGATAATAATTTGAGTATTTTAATCTTTATTTTTATATTTAATTTCTTTTTTTAATTTCTCAACTTTAACTTGAGTAACTAGGCATTAGCTATTTTAACTACACATTACACCTACGAGATAGGAAACCGACAAAATGGCCTAGAGACGGCAACGCTGCACAATGAAGGAGGAAGGTTAGGGGAGAATGGGGTTGCCGGGAGACTGACTGTACACAAATTCAATGTCAAGTGGGATCCCCATCAAGATCATGATAGGGCCTGTGTGTCCCCTTATGTGGAGTCTTGCTAGTAGGCTTTGAAATATGGGTATTCCTAAATGGCTGTCAGACCCATACCAGGTACTTATTGGGCATTCAAGGATAGTTATTGGTCGAGCATTGTAATAAGCAGATGTTGCATAAATATAAATTAGTCATTGTAGAACATCAAATTTTGCAATTCATCACAAAAAATATATGGAAAATTGACGGACATTATTGACGAATATAAATCCATCGACAATACTAACAAATTTTTCGATGGATAATGAAGTAAAATCGAGTAGTTCCAAATTAATATATCCATCAGTAATACGTGGTGCCACATGGCACAAATAAATAATGACCATATTACCGACAGTATAAGTGACAAAAATCTCTTTAAAATAATTCACAAAATTATTGATGATGTGGCCATTTGTAATTATTAAGCTATTTTTTATTTTTTTAAATAATTACTTACTGACGGTGACTCTGCTGGTATATTTCTTATTTAACTTTTTTCTTTAACAAATATTACCGATGGTAATGCCATCAAAAAAATTTTCATCTAAATTATTTTTTTTTAGTAATTATTACCAATGGAGAGTCCCTTAGTATGTTTGAAAATCTTTTAAATTTTTAATTAAACTTACCAATGGATTATCCATTGGTAATTTTGTGCCATTGAGCGCCCTTTTTGTTTTGTCAAAATCATTCGAATATTGACAGCATTCCCAACATACCAATGGAGTATCTATTGGTAATAGCTTTGAGTGAAACAATGCATTTCACTTTTAATTTTCCGACTAATTGCTTGTCGGTAACGGGCGAATATGAGTTTACAAACCATCTTCTTTGTCCCCATTTCTTTCTTCCCTTCTCTCGCTTCCATCTCTCTCCTCTTGCCATCACCTTCGGGCACCATTCTATTCACCCCCACCGGAGCTTCGTTGTTGTTGCCGAACACCGCCATTGTGATCTAGGTATTCTCTAAAACATTTTAATCGGTTTTTTTTATGGCCCTTTTTTTTGTTACTTTCCTTATCTTTACTCATTGTTGTTACTTTAGAACTTTGTGTTAACTAAATGTGTTTCATATTTTCATATTTTGAAAAATGTATTGAAGCCTTTTAATATTTTAAGTGCTTTATAGGAAAAATTAGGTAATTTAATACTTGGTTTTTATAATTTTTTCTTTTATTATTTATTTTTAATTTAATATTTAATATTTTAAATTATTTATTAATTTATTTTAGGCTTAAATATATTTTTAATTTCTATAAATATAAGGCATTTTAATTTTAGTCCGTTTTAAATTTTTGCTTTGGTTTTGATCCCTCTTTTCTCCATTCTTTTGTTTTTAGTCCCCGTCATTCTAAATTTTATTTTTTATAAGTATTTTAAAATATGTGTTTATCCTTATAAATATTAGAAATTTTATTTTTGATCATTATAAATTTTTTTTAAATATTATTTTAATCTTTATAAATATCACCACTTAATATCAAATTTAAATGATAGGGATAAAAAAATCTAATAATAAAAAAAAGAAGGACCAAAACTAAAGCAAAAATTTTTAACGGAATCAAAACTAAAATAACCTATATTTGTAAGGATTAAAAATATATTTAAATTTTTATTTTTTAATAATAATTTTATTATAAATTTTCTTGAGATATATATATAAATCTTCTATCCCATTTATTTTTATCTCCTTTCCACATCTTGGCAACAAAAATTTATCTAGTCAAATAAAAGTGACATCACCTATAGGTGGGAAGGCCATCATCCCATGATGTTTCCTTAACTTTTTCCACTTCCACAGGAACCGTTACGCTTTGAACGTCATCCTTCTGTCGTCTCCTAGTAACCCGTGATTACTACGGTCGGTCCCATGATATGTCTATGTCTGTCATTTTCAATTGATTTTAAACGTGTTCACCAAAATAACAATAATAATCCATACCATTAATATTAATAAAAAGGATTGTCGTCATTTGGTATCCAAATTGTTTTTCCATTTTTATCATGTATAAAATCAACTAAATACAAGTAAAAAAGAGATAAAATTGTAAAATATTTTTAATCTAATAACTTCTACCACTATATTTAAAATTAGAGAAATATTATTTGTACGTATATTTTTTCGGCCCCCGTACCAACGTATTTCCATCCACATACATAAACTTACAACACCTTTAAAATTTTCAAAAATAAAAAAGAATTATATAATAAAAATTAATTATTCAGAATTTCACTATTTATATATTTGAATTTATTTTTTTAAGTTTAAGTTTTATTTTTTTCAAAATTTACGCTAAGGTAAAAAAGAGTGAATTCACAGAAGTGCCTATCAATGCACTAGTAATAATAATAAATAAAACGAGTTGCTATGTTTGCATTTGGTGCATTTCAATCTGGCGCTTTCATCGTTGGGTCCATCATCAACCTGTCCCCTTGAAAATGACCAAAAAAAAAAATTCTTATAGTTATTTTTTCTTCCATCCCACTCCATTCTCCTCTAGCACCCCACTTGGCTACTCTTGTTCCTCTTATGTCACACACGTCTTAGTTGAAAAAGCTACCATTGAGTTGAGAAAAGTAGACAAACAAGGAAGCAATTCTCAAATTATGCTAGAAGTGGGCATACAAAGACCACTTTTCTTTAGGCCAATATAATTCGACCATATCCACAATTTTTATTGTTTATGGACTAATCTATTAATCAAAATAAAGGTTAAACCATAATTTATTCCAATAGAAGAGTGGTTTCTTTTACAGGCTGAACTGATTTTATTGAATCTCTTTAAAAGGGAGTAGTAAAAATATAAGGAGTATAAGTTTGATGTGGATGAAGTGTTTTTTTTTTTCCTTTCTTCTTGAAGGTTCTGATATGCTTTGTTTGATGTTGTCTTTAAACCTAAATTTCTTTAGGATATTTTTTGTGTTTTGTGTTTCAACTATGGCTCCTTCCATCTATAGGAAGTGTTTTGAGCTCTATTATAATTTTTGAAAATAAAAAAAAGAGTATGGTCTCTCTTTTGTGTGTGTGTGTGTGTGTGTGTGTGTGATGACAAAAGGAAGAATGACTTTGAAAATTGAAAGTGTAATTTTAGGGTTAGGTCAATTTTAGTTTAGTGGTAGTGGTGGTGTAGGTTTAAAAAAAAAAAAGGGAGAGTTAGTGGACCAATCCACTAACCTTTAAGTTTAGCCTACTTAACCGACAAACTAAGCAGATCGATTCAATATATTCACAGATAAATGGACTAAGAAAATGATTGGTCATACTGATTGGAGTTAAGTGGCTTGATCATGAACCGCGACATGTATACCCTAGCTATAATCAAAATCTTTCCAATTATTTAACTTTTTGGATTTCTAAAACTTTTCCTTTTAACATGAGTAGCATCTTTTTAGATATATTTGAACCTTAACTTCAAGTTTTTTAAATTTTCGTACATCTTACTATAATGATAAATGAAATAAATTGAAGATGTATCTGGTATAATTATGAGAATAATTTAGATACATTGTTAGAATATTTTATATTATCAACTAATTATATATTAATATATGTGTGAGTTTTGAAATAATTATTATAAAAGTCAAATATTTTTAATAATATAATAATATATAATTAAATGATTATATAAAAATATTTTAAGCTAAGAGTGCATGAGAATTAAGCTCTATAAGTGCTTTATATATTTTTAAATATTTTGTAATGAGAAACCAATGATAACCTTTTTTTTTTCAAGAAAAATGTTTCTTTTGATGCCATAATAGCAGTATGAAGATTTGAAAAAATATCTAGAATATTTTAATGATAATGATTCAAAAAAGCATGGATTGAAGGTTTTAAGTAACTATTAATAATGGCAATGTGGGTTAACTCATCTTGTCCATCTTCCACTTATGCATTGTCTTGATGGAACCAATGGTATTCGAGTTTTATTACTAGAATCTCGACTAATTTGATCTGATTAGAAGATGATCCCTAAAAAAGGTAGGGTTTCCGAGCGAAAATTTTTTCAATTTCTTCATTGAAAAAAAAAAATCCTGCTGGTGTTATTAGGAATGCCAATGGATTAACAGTATGCTTGGGAGCATGTTTGTTGCCTCTAGAATCAATTCTGCCCACAAGAATTGATTCTATTAATTTTTTATGATATTTGGTTGTTAACTCCTAGAATTAATTCTTGTTTCTAGAATTGATTTTGGGAGAAGTGAAAATTTTTTATTTTCTGTCAAAATCACTTTTAAAGGAACTATCAAATATAAATCATTTGACCTCCAAGTCGATTCTAATCAAATCAATTCCAATAAAATCAATTTTATCTAGAATTAATCCTATAAAAACAAAACCAAATACGCACTAAGTTGGTTGTGTTTCAAGTGTTTTTTTTTTTTTACCCAACCTACTTATTCATTTGGATTAGACTGAGAAAATGACAATGTAATAATATATAGGTATTATTAAAAAAATAAATAACATATTAAGGTTTAATTTCTATATATTGACAATATAAAATAATTTTATACTGTTAATTAATAGAATCTCAAGAAAGTATCAAATTATAGTATGTGGTTATTATAGTGAGTAGTTATCTTGCATGATGCGGTATTTTCATAGAATTCTATTAACTGATAGTATAAAATTATTTTACACTATCAGTGCATAAAAATTAAATTCATATTATTACATTGAATAAATATATTTAATAAAACATTTTTATATGTTGATAAATATGTTTTAAAACCAATTTAATAAAATATTTTTTTATAAAATTCATCAACAATTAACATTATAAATTTTTTAATATATGTGTATGAAGTGAACAAATTTAAGAAAACTAACCAATTCAAGAATTCAAACTTTAATTAATAAATTAGTTGAACTCTTTTACCACTGACTCATTTATAATTGATTTATATCTATACAAAAATTTTAATTTTTATCAAGATATACTGCTGGCGTTAATTTTGAAATATTGATACGATTAGAAAACTTTTTTTGCAAATTGATTATATAAATATATAAACAACTTGCATTGTGATTACAAAATTTTCCGTTAAAGAAATTTTTATTAAATTAAAATTAAAATATTTTTTTTCACTGTATAATAATATTACATGAAATTTTAATCACTTATATAATATTTAGATAAGATAATTTTTTTTTAAAAAAAAGATAATAGTATTCATATAGAGATAAATAAAAAAGAATAAATAGTAATTAAGTGAAAAAAATTAAAATTGTAAATATAAATAAAATAAAATTACAACATTATCCAAAATTTTAAATTGATTGAAGAAAGAGAAGTATGAAAAATGTTATGGATACATAATATTTCTCAAATATTGTATCAATATATATGTATATATCATTAGAAAAGATATGAATCCCATTTAAATTAAATTTTATACTCAATCTAATGATAAATGAATATATATAAATATGATGGCTAAAAAATACTAGCTACACATAATATAACTCGAGATATAGCCTAGGCATGTTATTTGAATGTATAATTTGACGACCCCTTTTTCGACACACTCCAAATCCCCCGATAGAATCCATGGGTTTATGTTTTTTTTTTCCAAAATTTTTAAAATGCTTGTGCAGCCCACTGAAAATCATTGTGACGGGACACAATTATGTCCAAGAAGTTAACAACTTTTTTAATAAAGTAATAAATTATTGGTGAATTAATACTCCGCGAGATGGAATAACAACAAATATTGATGAATATTTTATTCCACCGTGTGGAGCACGACCTTAGTTTTAGGTTGTGTTTGATTTAATTTATTTTTATATAAAACTGACTTTATTAGTTAAAATAAATTATTTTTATAAAAATTATTTATTTTAATTTTTTTGTAATAGATTAAAAAAATTACTTTTAATTTTTGAATAAAAATTTAAATGAGTAATTTATATAAAAAATAATTTTTTATAAAATTATTTATTTTAATTTCTACATAATAGATTTTTTAATAATTAAAAAATTATTTTTCTAAAAATTATTTATTTTAATTTTTGAGTAATAGATTAACAAAATTATCTTTAATTTTTAAATAAAAATTTAAATGAGTAATTTTTATAAAAAATAATTATTTTATTAATTAAAAATCATTTTTTCTTTAAAAAAAATGCAATAGACGCACTCTTGTGCATGTTATCGGTGCTTGTTACTACTTTATCTCGTTTCTGCAGTTTAAATATATATGTAAACTCATTAAGGTATTAACTGACCAGGAATTTTTTCATTTTTTGAATTAAAAAATTAAAAGATTTATTACTTGTGATTTGAATAGGAAAAAAAGAAAGTTATAGGCCACAGTCTATGAGATGTAAAAAAAGATATAGCTACAGCCTAACAGAGATCACCCGTGTGCTGAGTTTGTCGCCTATAACCTCTATCCTCTCCGCACAGTTGCTCAATTTTAAGGTTAGGGATTTTCTCTTTCTCCTTTGTTTCTTTTTTTTTTTTTTCCCTTTACTGTGAGACTCACCCACTGGAGACAGACGTGGGGAGACCTCCCAATTTCTTCTTCAATGGAGGTCGCTACCACTATTGCCGCTGCCACCACCAACAAAACTTAAATATAAAATTAGTATTTAAGAAATATTTTTATTTTATAACCCTTTTAAAAATCATATGTTGGTATTAAAATATAAAAATAAATAAATTCTGGGTTACTCAAGTGAATATAATCTTATCAAAGGCAAGGAAAAATATGAAAGTTCTTGATAAATATTTGAAAAGAGGCGAGGACTGTAGTTGCCTAAATCAAAATTAAAGATCTGTTAGATATTTTATATTTAGCATGATAAGATAAGTTAATTCAATATATTATAATTTTATCAGTTATTTTAATGTTTGCAATAAGTGTTATATTAACTTATGCATTAAAACCCTTTTACATATTAAAAATTATGGATAACTTGATCAAGTTATGTGATATGAGATATTGGGCCATATTAAATTTTATTATTATATCTTGTGGTAAGTGACATAAGCAAAAAAGTATCAAAATATATAACAAAGAAAGAATTATATATTTGATAATTTTATATTTTGTTAAATAATAATAGTTATTATAAAATATATAAAAAATAATAAATATCATTTAATAAATTGTAATTGCATATAATAAAAAAGTAAGAAAAATTTTATATAATTAAATAATGACAATTCAATCAAATTTTCATGTTTCGAATGAACACCATTTAAATAATATTATTTACTTATTGATGTATAATTAAATAATTAAATGAATTATTATTTTTATTATTTTTTAAATTTTTACTTGTAATTATAATTATTTGAAATAGTAAAAAATATTACTTAATACAATACAACACTGAGCCAAACTTCATATTTAAAAAACACAAAATCAAAATCTACAATTTCATTATCTCAAAATATTGCCAATATATAAGAGAGAGAGGAGAGAATAAAGAAAAATATACTGAAAAATATTACTACAATAAAATATAAGTCAATTGCTCCATCAGTTAGAAATAAGAAAAGTATGATAAAAAATTTCAAAAAGAGGAATTGGACAGTAAAAAAAAGAATTTAATTTAAATGCATTGATAGTGTAAAATAGTTTTACACTATCAACCAATAGAAATGGTGAAAAGTGCCAACTCATACAAATAATCATCCATTATAACGAGGGGTCCACCATGATTTCTCACTTTCCCCTATTTCTATTAGTTGACGATGTAAAACTATTTTATACTATTAGTGCATACCAATTAAACTTTAAAAAAAATCGAAAGAGAAAATAAATTAAAAAAAATGGTATGAAAGAAATAAATATAAAAAATAGATGCATTGAATGTGATATAAAGATAATGACTTCCTATCAAACATGTCAAGTTATTAATTAGGACCAAAGAGTTTAAGTAAAAAATATGAGAAATACAAGTTTGAGATTTTAATCACTTTGTCTGAATATTTTAAGGAAGTAATATGATGGGACAATAGAGAAAATTCAAGTGAGAAACATTCTATATGGAATGTAGAGTTAATAGATTATATAAAATGTAGAATTTTTTTTTCATATATAATAAATAATAAAGTTCTGACTATAAGTAAAAATATAATAAAAATAAAATTATAAAAAAATTATTAAATTACAAAATCTAATAAAAAATATAAATTTATATTTATCTTTCTCAAATGTCAAAATCTCTCTCTTGTATAAATAGAAGATTTAATTGAGTTCTTTTTCAAACACAAAAAAAAAAATGACAACAACAAAGTGGTACAATTTTCCTGTTTCTCTCCATTTTAATTTTTTTTCTCTTTTTTGTGATGAAAAATGTAAAAAAGAAGGGAATAATGAGGTAAGGAGAGAAAAAATTTAGTTAGCAATGAGATATAAAGAAAGAAAAAACAAGGACAAAAAGAAAGAACGTGGATAAAGAATATAGAAATAAAAAAAAATGATGAAAGATAGACCACAGAAAAAAAAAAAAAGAAACAAAGACATGGTGATGAAAAAAAAAAAGTAAATGATGAAAAGAAAGAAAAATATTTTTATCAAGTAAGAGTGTGTTTGTCTGTGCTTTTTTAAATAAAAAATTATTTTTTTATTAAAAAATTAGTTTTCATATAATTGAATAAAATTTTAAAAATAATCAAATTATCAAAAAAATCAATTTTCAACTTTTTTGGAGAAGCTGAAAAGAGTAGCTTCTGAAAAAAAAAATCAGTTTTCAACTTTTTCTGTTATATATAAAATTTAAGTTTTAAAATCATTTTTTTCAAAATCTGAAATAATCCGAAAAGGTAGCTTTCCTAGGAAGTGAATTATGATAGATAAAATAATAATATAATATAACTGAAAAATTTAGTGGAAAAAATATCGCAGGGAATGTTTACATATTTAATTTAATTGGTGTGTTTTACTATACACCGCTTTAAGAATGGTATACCACACACCATCTAATTGAATGGATTAGATATTTTGGTGTATTCACATACCAATTCCTTGTGGTATACTATAAATCTCTCTATCTCTCTTCCAACCCATCATTCCGTCACCTAGTAGCTGTGGGCTCTCCATCATGATCACGGTGGGCAGTTTTGACTTGTTCTTGGACCCCCGCTTGTGATGTCGCTAGCTGCCAGTCCTTCTATCGCATCGGGCTTCCACAAGGTTGTGGTTGTCATCGTTGTGAATTCCCGTCTTTCTCGGTATTCCTAAGTAGTGGGGAGTATTGGTGGTGGTGGAGGTGTTGTTCATGAATTCTTATTCTTTTCTTAGCCAAAGTGATGGTGATGGTGATGGTGAGATTGAGTCCGTGGGTTTCATAGCCACATTCCCAGTTGTAGCCCCACCGCCACAAATAGCCCTACTCACCTGTATATGCTACAAGCCATCCTGTCATGGTGTTGAGGTTGCGATCGTCGACGGTGATGTCGGGGTTGCATTTGTTGGTGGTGGTGTCAAGTTTGCGGGCGTTGGTGGTGGCATCAGCGTAATGGTGCATGGGGGTGTTGGTGTCGGTGTCGAAGAAGCAGTAAGGTGAGGAGACAATAAGGTGAGGGGGAAGAGAGATTATGAAAAATATTATGGTGTAATCACAATAAAGGAGCATCGATACATTTGCAATCTTATGATCTCAACAACTCAAGGGTAATTTAAACACCATCTTTAACATGGTGCAATAGAGATAGCGTCTAATTTAATATATAATATAGATTAGAATTTCTCATGTAGCACATATTTTGTGTGAGAACTTTTGTGGCCCCTGATTCACGAGCAACAAGGTCTATATTTTCTATATCGTATGTCGAAGATAGCTTTTGAAACTTGAGCCTACCTATAAATAGATAAATGATATTGTTCATAAACTATAATAAGAAAATCTTAAATTTATTCATCGTACAAAATAACATGTCGGAATCACTATCTTTCCCTCGTTCGCCTCTCATACGCCACCTTTCTCCACTTTGGCAACCCTCTCCTCTCTCTCATCTTGGCTCCTCCAATACCTCATCCTCCCTTTTCCCTCCTCAACACAATATCCCTTTCTTTAACATTCTGTTAAAATTATTCAACTCCAATAAAAAAAAAAATAGAAGAAGCTTAAAATAACTAATGAACATGGCAAACTTGGCATGGCAAATGAGAGAAATTCTTAAGTAAACATTGTCTACTATATATATATTTCGACACTTCACATATATTTTGACTCATAAAAAAGTAGATCGTATGTCTTAAATCTTTATTAATACTATAAGTTTATTAATTACTTTCTATTTATTATATTTATCTATTAATAATTACTAATATCAAAATATAATATTTGTTTTTTTAAATTATCATATTTTAAGCTATTTTCTTGGCAGTTTATTTTTTAAAAATTATCATTATTAATTAATTATTAATGGACTCTTTTTGTTTGCTCGGGGATAGTCACAGGAAAAGAAGCATATCTTCGAACAAACATGTGGGGGTGTACTCCATGTTTGTCCTGATGGGGATGGTATTTCAACGATTGCAATTAGTTCTAATGCTTTTCATATATGTTTTTGCAAAGCGGGATTTAACCCCTTTTTAAAAAAAAATAAAAAATTTAATGAAACCTTTTAATATTTTACTATGTAGGTAAAATAGGTCACTTCATTTTTAATCTTTTATTTCTTACTTTCTTATTTATTTTTAATTTAATATTTTATACTTAAAATTATTTTTTAATTTAGTTTTTCATAATAATTTATATACTATTCTTAAAGTGGTGTATAGTAAAACACACTAATAATTTTAGCCTTGTCCTTGAAGGGAGTCTATGAGCCACATGAGTACCTATCCCTAAAGAGTTTGACTGGTACACCAACCATATTGGACCAATCCACTAACCCTTAAGTTTAGCCTGCTTAACCGACAGACTAAGCAGATCAATTCAATATATTCACAAATAAATGAACTAAGAAAATGATTGGTCATATTGATTGCGAGTTAAGTGGCTCGATCATGAACCGCGACATGTATACCCTAGCTATAATCAAAATCTTCCTAATTATTGAACTTTTTGGATTTCTAAAACTTTTCCTTTTAACATGAGAAGCATCTTTTTAGATATATTTGAACCTTAACTTTAGGTTTTTTAAATTTTCGTACATCTTACTATAATGATAAATGAAATAAATTGAAGATATATCTGGTATAATTGTGAGAATAATTTAGATACATTGTTAGAATATATTATATTATCAACTAATTATATATTAACATATGTGTGAGTTTTGAAATAATTATTATAAAAGTCAAATATTTTTAATAATATAATAATATATAATTAAATGATTATATAAAAATATTTTAAGCTAAAAGTGCATGAGAATTAAACTCTATAAGTGCTTTATATATTTTTAAATATTTTGTAATGAGAAACCAATGATAACCTTTTTTTTTTTCAAGAAAAATGTTTTTTTAGATGCCATAATAGCAGTATGAAGATTTGAAAAAATATCTAGAATATTTTAATGATAATGATTCAAAAAAGCATCGATTGAAGATTTTAAGCAACTATTAATAATGGCAATATGGGTTGACTCATCTTGTCCATCTTCCACTTATGCATTGTCTTGATCAAACCAATGGTATTCGAGCTTTATTACTAGAATCTCGACTAATTTGATCTGATTAGAAGACGATCCCTAAAAAGGGTAGGGTTTCATAGTTTAAAATTTTTCTATCTTGACTTATCATAATTTGAATTTAATTTCTATGTTTTCCTAGGGTAAATTAGGGGTAAATGCCTTTGTGAGCGTTTATTAAGTAAGATATACTGACCTAAAATTAGGATGAACTTTCCCTTCACTATAATTCTCATTTGAAACTTGTAACTTACAGTAATTTATTGCTTTTTCTATTTCACAATATTTATATATTTAAAATTTTTTATATTTTGAATTATTTGTTAATTTCAAATATCAAGTATTTATTAATATATTTTTTTATATTAATTATGTTCATTAATATAATGAATGGAACGTATAAATAAGATTGTAGTTTTAATATAATGATAATTTTGTAAATTAATTTATTTTTATTATTATTGAAATAGTATTATTTTTTTAATAACTTATTAATTTTTCTATAAATAAATAATTTTTTCAAATAAACAAATAAAATCTAAAACGATAGAAACTGTGACACGGATAAAGTCTTACTCAAATGTGCTTGAAGCGCCAGCGAAAACATTAGCCCCGGTCGATGGTATGCACAATTTAATACTATGGTCGTGCTCCACGTGGAAAATAAAATATTTATCAAAATTTGTTGTCATTCCACCTCGCGGAGCATTAACCAGTATTTTGTTACTTTATTATTAAAAATTGCGTTGTTTCCACGCCAAAAAAAATAAAAAAAAAATGGCGTTGTTATAAATCTTCTTGGAGATCACGCGTACTCGTTGAATCCACACAGTAGTTTATTAATAATTATCTTTCAAATATCTCTCGAGTTTTTGTTTTTTTTTTTTTGACAAGAAATATCTCTCGAGTTTTTTCATGACTTGTTACTCAATAAAATAAATAAAGTTATGGTGATAGGAGCTCATGATATTTTTAAAATAAATAATAAAGTTTGTAAGATATAAAATAAACAAAAGGGATAATTTGAATTTTTATCTTTATTTTTATATTAACCTATTATCTTTTTTAATTTAATTATTTACATTTTAAATTATTTATTAATTTAATTTTTGTTATATTTCGGTCAATTTGATTAAAAGATATAATAATTATTACTAAGCTATGATGTTAGGTTATTATTATATTATACAGCCACATCACCATTGTTAATATTATGTCATTACTTTTGTTATATGTTGTAATAAATTATTATTAAAATCTTCATTGAAAAATAAAAATTAAATCACCTATTTTACGTATATAGTAAAATATTAAAAGGTTTTAATACGTTTTTAATTTTTTTAAAAAAGATTAAATCCCGTGCTGCATAAACATAAAAAGCGTTGTTCATAAAAAAAATAGACCAAAAAAGCGTTAGTTAGTTGCAATCGTTGAAATGCCGCATCCCTATTGTGAAAAATATGGAATCCACCCCACATGTGTTTAATTGAAAACATGCTTCCCTTGCTATGAGTAATACACTTGCAAATGAAAAGAATTCATTATTTAACATCAAATAACGATATTATTTATTTATTTGGATAAACTACAACGATATTATATATAATACTCTCTTATGTAATTTTTTTTTTTGAAAAAAAAAAGGTTTAGATTAAGAAAAATACTAACCTCAGTGCGATATATATATATAAAATAAAAATTATCAACTTTTTTTATAAAATATAAAAGTAATTATTAAATAAAATAAAGTAATATGAACTATTTATTTATCTAAAAGTTAGTTAACATAATTACTACATTAATCTGTCAAAAAAAAATTCTTAAGCTTACATATGCATATAACAAGTTCGATGTTGATGTATAAAAACTTGATAAAAAAAAATATTATGTACCATATATGATGCACCATAGTACAAATAGCACCCATCCATCCTTACTACATAAAGGAACCAGGTTTCATACATCACATTTTTTTTTTTTTTTTTGCTTGAGAACTTCTGTGGCCACTATTCACGTGCGACGAGGTGCATTCTACTTTCTACATTTCCATGTGTTAGTTAAGGGTTTGTTTATGCTGGACGCTGCAAGAAGAGTCCAGTACTGATCTTTGTCGTTTTAACTAATAGATTGAAAAATGAAATATTTTAAATTAAAAAAATCTCTAATCTTATGGCCCGTAAGAAAGGGACCAGTTTTGAACCTACTTTTTTCAACTTTTGATGACCCAGCCTAACTCTGTATGAATATGTAAATGACATTTATCCATAATATAATAATAATAATAATAATAAAACGTAAAATGTACGTAACTCCTTGATACGATAAGAAATAATATTCTATCTTATTTATTTATAAAAATATATATTCTATTCCAAGCCATTAAAAGTACATTTGGATATTTTTTCCCCCAAAAAAAAGCACTTTTTGTAAGAGTATTTTATATTAAAAAATGTTTTTGAAAGTTTTTAAAATATGTTTAGATGCAATTTTAGAAAAAAAATGCATATGAAAAAAAATTCAATATATCCATTTTTTTTAAAAAAATAGAAGTAAAAATAATTCTTCAAAGATTGTTTTTGATGCATTGTTTCTACTTTTAGCAAAAAAAAAATTCTTTTTCCAAATTTTTTTTAAAAAAATATTTTATAAAATTTTTAATTTTATTTATTTATACTTTTTTAAAAAAATTAAAAACAAAAATAAAAATAATTAATTTTTCTTTTTTTTTTAGATGCTGATAGGGAACAATAGTTTCTTCCAATAGAAAAGAGCAAATTTTATTTTTTGAATTTAAGAACCATTATCTTCTTACTCTATTACAATTTTATTCTTAAATTTTTTTAAAAAATATCACTTTCTTTTCACTCTCGTTCTCACTCTCCTTTTCTCTCTTTTTTTCAATGTCCTTAATTGTAATTTTATAAAAAAATATTTTTATATTTATCACATTTAAATAGTTTAACATCTTCTAATTTTCATAAAAAATGTATTTATACATTGATACCAAAAGCAAATTATTTTTTGCTTTTACTTCTACTTCTACTTCTACTTTTGAAAAAATATTTTTCCTAAAATCTTAATCAAATTAGCCTAATATTAAAAATTATTTCTGCATCTCATTTTTTTGAGGCTGGGTGTTGCAACTTTTTTTTAATACAAGTTTTTTTTTTTTCTACAGTTATATCCAAATACACTTAAAAACTTATAAAAGCACTTCTTTAAAAAAAAATTCTAAAAAATGTCAATCCAAATATACTTCTAGTAGATTAGAGTGGACTATATATTTTGTAAATAAATAGAGTGAAACATTATTTTTGAATATCCCAAAGGAGTTAACTGTATTTTGCTCTAAATTTTTTTTTTCAATTTCTTCATTGAAAACAAAAATCCTGCTGGTGTTATTAGGAATGCCAATGGATTAACAGTGTGCTTGGGAGCATGTTTGTTGCCTCTAGAATCAATTCTGGCCCCCCAGAATTGATTAAATTAATTTTTGATGATATTTAGTTGTTAACTCTTAGAATTAATTCTTATCTCTAGAATTGATTTTAGGAAAAGTGAAAATTTTGTATTTTCTATCAAAATCACATTTAGAGAAACTATCAAATATAAATCACTCGACCTCCAAGTCAATTATAATCAAATCAATTCTAATAAAATCAATTTTATCTAGAATTAATCCTATAAAAACAAAACCAAATACGCACTAAGTTGGTTGTGTTTCCAGTGTTTTTTTTTTTTATCCATCCTACTTATTCATTAAGTGGATTGAATTAGACTGAGAAAATGACAATGTAATAATATATAGGAATATATAGGTATTATTAAAAAAATAAATAACATATTAAGGATTAATTTTTATATACTGATAATATAAAATAATTTTATGCTGTTAATTAATAGAATCACAAGAAAGTATCAAATTATGATAGGTGGTTATTATAGTGGGTAGTTATCTTACATGATATGGTATTTTTATACAATTCTATTAATTGATAGTATAAAATTATTTTACACTATTAATGCATAAAAATTAAATTTATATTATTATATTGAATAAATATATTTAATAAAATATTTTTATATGTTGATAAATATATTTTAAAACTAATTTAATAAAATATTTTTTTATAAAATTCATCAACAATTAACATTATAAATTTTTTAATATATGTGAATGAAGTGAACAAATTTAAGAAAACTAACCAATTCAAGAATTCAAACTTTAATTAATAAATTAGTTGAACACTTTCACCACTGACTCATTTATAATTGATTTATATCCATACAAAAATTTTAATTTTTATCAAGATATACTGCTGGCGTTAATTTTGAAATATTGATACGATTAGAAATTTTTTTTTGCAAATTGATTATATAAATATATAAACAACTTGCATTGTGATTAACAAATTTTTCGTTAAAGAAATTCTTATTAAATTAATATTAAAATATATTTTTTTTCACCGTATAATAATATTACATGAAATTTTAATCATTTATATAATATTTAGATAAGATAATTTTTTTTTAAAAAAAGATAATAGTATTCATATAGAGATAAATAGAAAAGAATAAATAGTAATTAAGTGAAAAAAATTAAAATTGTAAATATAAATAAAATAAAATTACAACATTATCCAAAATTTTAAATTGATGGAAGAAAGAGAAGTATGAAAAATGTTATGGATACATAATATTTCTCAAATATTGTATCAATATATATGTATATATCATTAGAAAAGATATGAATCCCATTTAAATTAAATTTTATACTCAATCTAATGATAAATGAATATATATAAATATGATGGCTAAAAAATACTAGCTACACATAATATAACTCGAGATATAGCCTAGGCATGTTATTTGAATGTATAATTTGACGACCCCTTTTTCGACACACTCCAAATCCCCCTATGGAATCCATGGGTTTATGTTTTTTTTTTTCCAAAATTTTTAAAATGCTTGTGCAGCCCATTGAAAATCATTGTGACGGGACACAATTATGTCCAAGAAGTTAACAACAACTTTTTTAATAAAGTAATAAATTATTGGTGAATTAATACTCCGCGAGATGGAATAACAACAAATATTGATGAATATTTTATTCCACCGTGTGGAGCACGACCTTAGTTTTAGGTTGTGTTTGATTTAATTTATTTTTATATATATTTTTATAAAAATTATTTATTTTAATTTTTAAGTAATAGATTAAAAAAATATCTTTAATTTTTAAATAAAAATTTAAATGAGTAATTTTTATAAAAAATAATTATTTTATTAATTAAAAAATCATTTTTTCTTAAAAAAAATTGAAATAGACGCACTCTTATGCATGTTATCGGTGCTTGTTACTACTTTATCTCGTTTCTGCAGTTTAAATATTTATGTAAACTCATTGAGGTATTAACTGACCAGGAATTTTTTCAGTTTTTGAATTAAAAAATTAAAAGATTTATTACTTGTGATTTGAAAAGGAAAAAAAGAAAGTTATAGGCCACAGTCTATGAGACGTAAAAAAAGATATAGCTACAGCCTAACAGAGATCACCCGTGTGCTGAGTTTGTCGCCTATAACCTCTATCCTCTCCGCACACTTTTTAAAAATCATATGTTAGTATTCTCACAACGTGTCCGGAAGGCGCCACAACAAGAGGCAACAAGAAATATTAAAAATAATATTTAATAGAGTCGCTACCAATTTTTATTATGGGTAAAAATCGGAAAAATATTTTAATTTTGCAAACACTAGTTTTTAAAGAGATTGGATTCGGGAATCCAATTATGTATAAGGAAGAGTAAAAACTTAATCCCACTGCACCCCTAATACATCCATTTTGCAACGGTTACCCTGGAGTTTATTATGCAAATTAATTGGTAACTATAATAATATTTATTTTTTCCCTTTGAAAATATAACCAAAAATAGAAGAAATTATTTACAAAGGAAAGAAACATAATTAATGTGATAACTCTTCACAAAATGATAGAAAAGAAAAACTGATATAACAACTATTCCCAAAAAAACAAGATTAATATATAATTATTCACAAAAGAAAAGGAAAGTAAATTAATGTTATGATTATTTACCAAAAAAAATAGAAATTGATATAACAATTATTTACAAATTAAAAAGGAAATGAAATTAATGTTACAATTATTTAACGAATTAAAATTGAACCAAATTTAAGAAAACTTAATTTTTGATTTGATGGAGATTATCCGCTCCTACGTATCCTCTAGTGCAATGAGGAATTCAAAATTATGTAGTTCTTGTAGAAAATAATTGTGGATTAGATTGATTTTATTTGTAAAAAGATTTATTTAAAAAAAGAAAGAAAATAAATCCACTCTTACTTAGAGTTCAAGATAGCGTGAGTTATACAATAAACCCTTATAATTCTCATAACCCTTGAGGATGATCAAGCTATACATCAAACCTAGAGATTGTTGCATGGATCAAGCCAAACACATCGGGTTGTATTCTATGTTTGTCCCAATGGGGATGGTATTTCAACGATTGCAATTAGTTTTAATGCTTTTTATGTATGTTTTTGCAAAGAGGGATTTAACCCTTTTTTTTTTTTTGTAAAAGTAAAAAATTTAATGAAACCTTTTAATATTTTACTAAGTAGGTAAAAGAGGTCATTTAATTTTTGTAATCTTTTATTTCTTATTTATTTTTAATTTAATATTTTATACTTAAAATTATTTATTAATTTAGCTAATAATAATAATTTTATTATAAATTATAACAAAAAACAATGACATAATATTAACAATGGTGATGTGGCTATAATATAATAATGACCTGCCATCATGGGTTAGTAATATATTATTATGTCTTTCAATAAAATTGACCAAAGTATAACAAAAATTAAATTAATAAATAATTTAAAATGTAAAAATAATTTAAAAAGATAATAGATTAAATATAAAAAAATGAAGATAAAAATTCAAATTATCTCTTTTATTTATTTTATATCTTACCAAAACTTGATTGTTTATTTTTAATAATTTCATGAGCTCCCACTACCAGAACTATATTTATTTTATTAAGTAAACAAGTTATGAAATTATTTAGAGATATTTGAAAGAGAATCTATAAACTATAATCTATAATCTATCTATAATTTATAATCTATCTATCTATAATATATATTAAAGTTCTTCCATTGAAATTACTACATTGCATTTTTCCTAAATTTTAATTATTTTAAACTTTTTGTCTTATAATTTTATTTGTTCGACTTTTTGTTCCTTGAAACTTTAATGCTTTCCTTGATTTTTCATCTTTTACCATCTTTTAAATTTTTTGCTTTCAGCTATCAATGCCACATGGCATTTTTTCATGATTTTAAATTTTTAAATTGCTCTAAATCGTATATTTTCTTTAATTTCTCATTTCTTTCATTATTATTTTTCTATTACAATTGCCATGTTATAGTTCTCAAATTTATTTTAATTACTATTAATTACGTCTATTCTATTTTAATTTATTTTTACTTTCCATCTCTTTCAATAAGTTTTTCTTAATTTTTTTTATTTTTATAATAATTTATTATAACATGTACAAAACTCTGTGTGTATATATATACATAATAAAATAATAAATTGACATTTTATTTAGCAGTTAATGTCTTTAAAAAAATCAATATACAATTGAAATTGAGTTTTATAAAATAAAATACTAAATATAGTAGGTGTGTGTGTATATATATATATATATTCTAAAATAAATTCAATGAAATAATTATCAAAGTTATAATACATTTTTATTGTACTTTAAAATATTATAATTATATTAACAATAATATTTTTTGTTAAATAAATCTTTTGACTAAATATTTTTATTTGAATATTTTATAATTATTCTTTAATTTCTCATTTCTTTCACTAATGTGTTCCTATTTCAATTATTCTGAAATGTTTACCATAAGAATATTTTAATTACTATTAGTCTGATTTATTTTATTTTGAACATTCATTTTTCTTAATAGATCTTTCTTGATTTTTCATCTTCTATAATGAATTAATCATTTAACATAAGATGTATATAATAAACTGAGATTTTACTTAGTAATTGATGTCTTTAAAAAATTAAAACAAAATTAAAATTGAGTTTTGTAAAATTAAAAAATAATTGTAAAGATCTCTTACATGAAAAACTCATTTAAAATGTCACATGCAATTTTCTCTTAATTTTCTAATTCTTAAAATTTAAATTATTCTTTAATTATTTATTTATTTAATTAATATTTTTCTATCACAGTTACTATATGACATCTCTCTAATTATGTTTATTTTAATTATTATGAATTATAATTATGTTGACCTTTTATTTTTCTCAAAAACTCTTTCTTAACTTTTTATGTTCTATAACTATTTAGCATAAAATTTATGAAATTTTATTGTAAATATGTCTAAGATAACATGATAAACTAGAATTTTATTTAGATGTATTTAACAAATGTTATCACAATAGATTTAGAATCAAGTTTTATAAAATAAAAATATAAAGAATAACAATTGTAAAAAAAATTTCAAATCATACATAAATTGTTAAAATAAATATAATAATTTTTAATTTACTGTATTTATGTAAAGTTGATAAATAAATATAAATATTATTCTTTTACACCATAAAAGAATTCACTTAAATTGTTAAAATAAATATAATAATTTTTATTTAATTTATTTATATAAATTTAAAAAATAAATATAAATATTATTCTAAATAAACTATAAAAATTCAGACAAATGACTTTTTTTTTTATATATAGAATTTTGGTAGAGTAATTCGTGGAATATGAGTTTTTTAAAAAAATTCAGAAAATATAGTGTTTTGAAGGAATCCACCAAAATTACAAACGAATCCCACGAAAAAAACAAAAAGTGGATCCACTATCCGTACTAACGAATTGTAAAAAAATAATAAAAAATGAATAAGACATGTTGTGAGCTGGATTCCAATTTTTTCGTTTTTTTTTTGTCTCTCATGTGTTGTGTGTGTTTGTGTTGTGGGTTGTGTGTGTGTGTTTTGTTTGTATGTGTGAGAGAGAGAGAGAGGAGAGAGAAGAGATAGAAGAAAGGACCGAGAGGAAAGAGAATAAATGAGAGAGAAAAAATATCATACTCTTTAAAATTTATCAAAAATGCCATATTTTTCATTTTTTTTCCATAAAAATCCAACATGAAAAATGATTCTCCATGGCTGATTTTTTTTGTGTATGAAATTTGTAGAGTAATTAATGGAATATAAGTTTTTTGAAAAGAATTAGGAAAATATGGTGTTTTGAAGGAATATGCTAAAAATATAGACAGATTTCGCAAAAAAAGTAAAAGGTAAATCCGCTTCCCATATTAACGTATTGCAAAAATAAAAAAAGAATCCAACATGTTGTCAACGGGTTCCAATTTTTTATTTTTTATTTTTGTGTCTCGTGTGCTGCGTGTGTTATATCTTTTATTTTACTTTAATATATTATAAGTATATTTACCTTAATTTACTTTATATTAAATAAAAATATTAACTAAATATTTTTATTTAAATATTTTAATTATATTTTTTTAAAATTGAGGTATTTATCAAATATTTATTTATTTAATAAAAATTATAATTATGAATAATTAACTTATATAATTCGCTAACACAGTGTATAAATAACTAGTTACTAATAAATTGCTTGTGTCTTTTGTTGATATAGACCATCAGTATACAAAAGTTCATTGAAATTCAACTAATTTAATTTAAATCGGATCGATTCACTATAAGGGTAAAGCTCTCATAATGCTAATTTTTTTTATTCACAAGACTCGAATCCAAGATCTTGCTTACAAGTAGGGTTGGAAGTGAGTCAAGCCAACATATGAACTATTTTTGACTTGGTTTGTTAATAGCTCAATAAGCTAAGCTTATGAGCTCATGAGTTGAGTTTGAGTTAAGGATTTGAACTTATTTATTAAATGAACCGAGATTGAGCTTTGTTATGTTTGACTCAATAGCTCGTGAGCTAACTTTATATATATATATATATATATATGTGTATGTATTTTGTATCATATATATTGTCTATAAATTAGGTTGAAAATAGACTATATACTTATAATTAAAAAGCCCAATTTATATGTAAATGAGCCAAGCTCAATGAGCTTTTAGTTAACCAAGCTTAAACCTTAAAATTATATTCGTTTGTTATTAAGCTGAGTCATGAACTGAACTTAATATTATTGATACAAGCTTGAACTATACCAAGTTCAAGCTTGACTCGACTCACTTTCGACCTCACTTAAGAAGAATAATGTCAAACTAATTGCATAAATTAAGCATTGCTAACTGCTTGTGGCTTTGTGGATTAATCAAGTACGCTTGACCTCCAAGAAGATAACAACAACTTTTTTAATAAATTAATAATAACGTAATAAATTATTGGTGAATTAATAGTCCGCGGGGTGGAAAAACAACAAATATTGATGAATATTTTACTCCACGATGAATATTTTACTCCACTGCGTGGAGCACAACCTTTGTTTTATATGCTTTGTATTTGATTCAACTTATTTTTATAGAAATTATTTATTTTAATTTTTACGCAATAAATTAAAAAAATAATTTTTAATTTTTGAATAAAAATTTAAATAAATAATTTCTATAAAAAATAATTTTTAATAATTAAAAAATTACTTAAAAAAGAAGAAGCTGAAATACACGCACTCCTATACATGTTATTGATGCTTGTTACTACTTTATCTTGTTCTGCAGTTCAATGTTTTTTTCCATTACTTTAAGTACATTTGAGTAATACTTTATTTGTTTCACAATTTCTATCGATTTAGAAGTTATTTATTTATAAAAAAATAATAAATTGTTTTAATAATAAAAAATAAATTAATTTTATAAAACTATCATTATATTTAAACTAAAATCTTATTTATATTTTCTATTTATTATATTAAAACATAATTAATATGAGAATAAAATTAAAAAATTATCAATAAATTTTTTATGTTTAAAATAAATAGTTAATTTTAATTTAAAAAATTTTTAAACGTATAAATATAGTGAAACAGTGAAATGGTACCAAAACAGCTAATGGAATTCAATGAAGAAAATTCAACAGAATCGTGTATAAAGAGTCATTGAAATATGGTTCAATGAAGTAGGCTAAGGTGAGCTAAGTAACAAATTTGAAATATGGAAAGAGTTATTGAGCAGGAATCTCCACTACAGTGAGCTCCAATACCTGAACAGAGACGACAATTGGAGTCACTCGAGAAAGGAATCTCAGTCGGAGGGAAGAATTAGTCACCACAATGTCCATCACCTCCGCATTAGTTTTTCCCTTTTTTTTTTTTGTCAATATCAATAATTTCAATAATTGATAATCGAAAGTTAAGCTTGCCTTCAACCAAAAAAATTGACATATAACTTCGATAACGCACATCTAAGCCGATGACTGCAATTACCTTTCTTTTTTTTTTTTTTTTTTGGGTACACATTATCCTTTGTTTTTAATCCCTCCAATCCTTGCCCATCGGGCTTGGGTGAGCACGTTTTAAACCGACAAAGTAACAAATTGTTGTATGCTATAAGTTTCAAATGAGAACTTATAGGCACGCGAGACAATAGTTCAGCGGTTGTGATTGCTCCTTTACAAGAGTGCATATCATATAGTTGCAGGTTCGAGACTCCCCCACGACCCCTCTCTCCCCCGGTGCATGTGCATGAGTTGACAAAAAGAAATGAAAACTTAAGGTACAACTTATAAATATATTAATAAAAAATTATTAATAATCACTTAAGCTTAAAATCTTTAATCAATGCTATCTTGAATCTATTAACTATCATTATCAGGTTCCAGATAATTCTTCAAATCTCTATACTACTATTATCATAAAAAAGAAATATTTTCTTAACAACGTAAATTAAGCACAATTATTATACCATTAAATATTTTTTATCATTTTTTTTTCAAAACCTGCCATTAAATTGACATTCACATGTTATCACATCTATACAATCTTACATTAATTCAAATTTATTTAATATAATTTTTTATACATATCAAAATCAGCATAACAAATATTTCTTAAATTTATATAGGTAAGAATTATGTGATAATATTTTTATTGATGTTCAATCTTGTTAAGATTGAAAATAAATAATTAACATGATAAATATGTAAAGTCTCACACCCATATTAATAAACCTCTCCCATATTGAATCACCTTTCCCCTTTCAAATACCTGAAGTCATGAACCCGAGCTCGACCATTCTTCATCTCGACACACTAAAATACTTCCATTTCAATCTAAACCTTTGCCACGCCAAGTCTCTTTATCTCCTCAAATGCATACTAAATAAAATTTCCCTGCCATTGAAAAAAAAAATGGTTCTGGTAAGGAACTATTGTAAATTTTATTGAAGTGTTGTACTTACCTATTTCAACACCAGCATCGCATTAAGGAGAAGGTACAAGTCAAGCTATGGAAGATGTGGTGGGCTGCCACTGTAGTGTCATTTTAAGGAAAAGGTCCGTCTAAAGCTATGGAAACAAGCGCTGAAGAATTGTTATTATTATATGTGTGTCTATCTGATGTAGCGAGAAGAAACTGTGAACTGTTGCAGTACGTAGTAGCACTACTCCCTGTGGCACTCTTAATTTGCCTCCGTTTTGGTTCCTTTCATATTTTATCAAAAATTCTAGAAGTTGGACAGGGTATATATTAAACAGGATAAAGCATTAATACAAAGATTTATGGCTCAGTCAATTGTATCAAGAATTTAATCAGAATGTAATATGTGCAAACAATATAAATGAAGAGTTAGAAAATAGAATATACAATGCTCAAGTCTCCCCTTACTGGAAGTTTCAATTAATTAACAAGAACGATTCACTGAATCAGCTTTCTGAGTGCTTAAAATGATGGTAATGGGTGATAAAAAATAAAAATAAAAATGACCTATATAACTGATCCATTAAATAATGAATGAAAAAAATAGGAGAAATATCTTCCTCTCAAATTTGTTAAAAGAGAACAAGAATACACAAAAGAAATCAAGTTAACAAAACTAATTACACATTAACTAAAAGTGAACACCGACAAGCAATAGCTAGAAGAGAACAGATCACAAGATAGGTCAATGTATCACACTCATTCAACCGTAGTGTTGGCACAACTGTAGCCACCATTGCTGCATCGTCCCTAACTGCCACATTGCCGCCTTCTTTCAAGCACCGTCGCTTGAATTGCAACCACCCTCCACCGTGTAGCCACCCTTCACCACCCTCAACCGCAAACTAGAATTGTCGCTCTGCCCTACCCATAACTGCATCTTTACCAAAAGTTGTGACCTTCGCGCACCATCGCGATTAGCCACCATCTCCATTGTACCCTATTTTCGTCAGCCCCCAGGCCCTTATCCCAACTACAATCGTCGTTAGTGGGGTCATCGTAGTGAAACTTTTGCCGTCGCACCGCCGGGTCGATAGTGCTTATTCCATGCTTGGCCTTTGCCTTTTTGTGCTATGAACCCCAACCACCCCCCACCATATTTCAGAGACTTGTTTGTGTTTAATCTGATTAGGTTTTAGGTTTTTTTTTTCCCATACTGTATTGTTATTATTTTCAAACTTTTGTTGTTTTTTGCTGGGTAATTTTTCTATGTTGTGATTTGGTATTGGGCAACTTGTTCGTGAGCGCATCATATACCTAACCCCTTCTTTTGGCATATTACTTAGTCTTTTGTGTTCTTGTTTTTCCTTGTTCAACGTAAAATGCAAAACCTTATTTTTTACCCTTACAATTTCATTCTTTCATTGATGGACTTTTAGTGTTATGAAATACAAATCTATAGACAACTGTGGGCTACAATCATGTCGAACATGGCAAGCAAGGACAATTCCAAGATTGGAGAAGAAGAACAGGGTCGGGAATTACATTTCTTTCTTTTTTTTTTATCCAACGGAGTTTAAATACCAAGGAATTAGAATTTTTTTAATCAACTTTAATGTTAAAATTAATCTCAATCATTAACTAAATATTTCCTAAAACACTAGTTAACCAACTACTCGTGGCTTCTACACACTGAAACACGTACAATCTACATGGTGCTTATTGTTTTCCATCAGCACCAGAGAATCACCCCTCATACATATCACAAGATCAAAAACTATATATTATTTTTGGTACATTCAAGGCTAGCGTGCACATCTCATTCACGCTACAGAGAGTCCATTGGCACCAGCATCTTCGAACACAACTACGTAGGAATCACTCTCAGGCGGAATCAAATGCCTTCCATTCTCGTCATCGAGCCTGCCAATATCAACACACAAACCGAGTTCGGCAGAGGCTTTGGAACAGAACACAATCTTGTAAAAGCCTAGTTCGCTCTTGATCTTAAAACTACCATCAATTATCTTCTTGCCAGAGTGGTCTTTGGCACCACCGATACCCACAAATAGCACAGAATCATAAAAAACAACCCACTTTGAGGATTCAGCACACCCTGGCTTCTCTTCAAATGCAATGTCAAGTGGGGTGTCTGTGAAGATCATGCCAGTGCGTGTTTCTTCCTTTATGGTGAATTTCACTGGCATGCCCCTTTCAGTGTAGTCTTGCAGGACCGTAACTGGGCAAGTTGAGTTATCGGTTTTGGCAAATTTGACTCCACCACCTAGTGCGCCAATTGCTTGCATGATGTAGAATCTTCCACCAGGAGAAATGGCGTTGCCAATTGTGTCCACCACTTGTTCAGCCGCAAAGGCTAATGGTAGCGTGGTGGTCAACACAAAGAGGATAAACAATGCAGGCTTCATTGGTTTTTACTACTCATTACTCAATAAAGCTAATTAAGGATCGATGTGTAGGTGAGTTTGTGATTCGGTGGCTAAACTGTACCTCTATTTATAGAACTGTTCCCCACAGAGTATATCTAGCTAGCATTGCACGAGTTTACTCGTTTTGTTGTTAAAGGTTTTATATGAAAACATTAATTTATTCTTGTTTTACATAAAAAGAGATATATTTAGTGTGTTTTTGGGAATAACTGTAAAAATTATGTTAAGAATCGGTTATTTGTATAATCCCTTATTTATATAATTTGTTATGTGAAAATAATTTATGTTTAGATGTTTTAGCTAAAAAGTAATTTTAAGATAATTTATTTTATTTAAATTGTATGAAAAAAGTTATTTTCGTGTAGCAAAATTACTGAAATGGGTCTGAAATAATTATTTGTATCGTATAATATTTGATATTTAAGGTCAGTTTAATAAAAATATAATAATTCTGAAATAATCAACTTTTACTTATAATCATAAGTTTCAAAAAGTTACTTCTAATTATTTGTCCAAAAATAGTTTAAATTATTGGATTCAGATTATAATTTTTCCAATGCAAATTACCCAAACATCTTTGCTTTTCACAAAACAGCCAATTTTTTTTTTTGGGTGAAAAAAAGCTGTTTTCATGAGTTTCCAAACATGCACCTAGATATATTCAAACCAATTCTTATAATTAACTATTGAAAGTCAACTTAAGACTATCCTAAAATAGGTGCATGTGTAAAGCATTTGCATTTAGTTTAGGCGCACGGCCCTGATCTATCTTATGGCCATTTGCAGAGATCTGGCATATATAGTTTCTCCAATTAAAAGTCCAAAGCTAATCCACATATAAATATATGGTAAACACCTAGCCAAGCATTACCTGACCAAAAACAAATTATGGCTGTTCAAAATTTTAATATTAAGCCAGAGGGAATTTTAATAGGTTATTCGACAGGTTCACAAAAAATTGACAACGAACACTCGAGGCTCAGTACTTTTGTGGAGCAGTTGAAAATTGATGATGTATGTTTTTGATTTATTTTAGTTTTCATGATTCTAATTTTTTTTCCTACACTTTATTTAGCTATAGTTTAATTTATTGCATGTCTCTTTTGATTTGAACTTACCCTTCATGTTTATATATATATAGTGTGTGTGTGTGTGTGTGTGTGTGAAATTCAGTATTGATGGCTCAAAAAAATAATAAAATAAAATAAAATCTGATGAGTTCATTGTGGAGGACAATTGTTCACTCATCCGCGAGCCCAACCTTATCTCTTTATATATGCTATGTGATGAGTTTATAATTTTATAAATGTTGTTGCTTGTTAATGTATTGGTTTAACTCCTTCTTTATGGCTTTGTAATTATATTATATTTTTTTCTGGCTTTTAGAACCCTTGAATTGGAGAAAGTTTGTCTGTTCTGATCAAAAGGATGTGCAGGAGTCTTATGCTGTAGTAAAACCCTTTCAGTACTAATACTTGTTTTACTTCAACCACGTGCAGGATTTCTCTCTCAACATTATGGATTAGTCTGGCTTCCTTTTTTTTTTTTGGTTAATGGATTAGTCTATAAACAATCAAAATGGAGAATAAGTTATTTTGCCCCATTTAAAACCCAGATCATAATGGCTCCGGTCACTTAATAACCAACAAAGCGCATATTGATGAGCTCCTCGTGGAGGTATAGTTTACAACTCCGGGAGCAGCCCAATAAACCTTATTTTATACACGTGTCATTAATTTTTCAAAGTTGGTGTTTGTAAATATTGCATGCACAGTTTGCCTCGTTTTTTATATTTTTGTGGCTTTATATATATCCTAGCGAGCATGCTATTAATTAATCCATATTTTTAGGTATTCTTAGGAGATGAGTGAATAAGCAGTTAAACAGAATGCAGAGTGACGTGTAGAAGAGTGAGAGGATTATTTTGTTTAAAAAATTAATGAAAGAACGAAGAATTACCATTTTAATACTCAAAAGATTAAAATATTTACAAATTATTCTTAAAAAATATTTTATTAATTCGTGGTATTGTAATACCCTATTTATAAAATTAAAAAAAAAAGCACATGAGGGACCATAATGTACCATAAGTGATATGGTGCATCCTAAATCCTCCCTTTCCTTCTTAGCACCGTCTGGAGTCTTCTACCTGACGCTCTTCTTTCATTCATTTTTTCTTTTCCATTGTTACGCCTCCATGCGTTCTTTCTCTCCTTTCTCTCTCACGTTCGTCTCTTTTTCTTTCACCCTCACTCACCCCAACCTCTCATCATCATCGCCGCCATGTGTCTTTCCCTTCCGCCGTACCATCACTATCTTGCAGTTTTTCTCCCCATCCGTCTCTCCCTCGCCTGCATCTCTCTCTCTACACCCTCCATTCGCGTTTTGCTTCTTATGGTGGCTGAGTTCTTGTTTTGCTTCCTTCTAAAACCAACACACACTGGTGAGCTTTCCTCTTTGAAGTCAGATGCTGATTTTGTTTTGTTTATAGTTTGAATTAAATTCGAAGGATATTTGGATTTTTGAGTCTTATGAGGGTGGAGGGGTGAGTGGTGAAATATTTAAAATTTTAATTTGGGAATTATAATATAGAATGGTTAAAATATTTTATTCAATAGGAAAGACACCCACAAAATAAATAAATAAATAAATACATTCCTATATTATATACTTGAAAGTAGTTTTTAATTAGATTTAATTAGAAATGTTAGACAAAAGTCAAAGACTAGATTCTAAACCAAATTTATATTTAAATTGAAAATAATTGTTTATGTATGATTTCAGATTTTCCCAGAAAATCAACCTGCAAGTTGAGTGGCCCGAGGACATAGATTGTGTACCCTGACGGTTTGTGAGTGGACAATGCCTTTATGGCATATGTTTTTTCATACAATTAATATTAGTTTGATTTTAGCAATTACTGATAGTTTATTTATATATCTAGTTAATTATGCATATTTTATTTAGTGGTACTATTGTCATATAGATTAATATATTTATCTCATCTTGGACCTCTGATTTAGTTTTGAGGAAATTTTACTAATGTTCAAGTGTTAAACGTTCGGAAAGTTATTTGGAAAAGACGATGAATTTTATAAATGAAAGGACAAGCTCTAATCTTTGTTGGATTACTTAATTGATTTATTGAGAAAATTACATTCTGAACTTTCAAACTTTGATGAATTCTCTGTGCTTTGAAAAATTGGTTTAATATTTGTTACTTAGCTTTTATTAATATTTATTACTTTAGTTCCTATATACTTTGTGGGAGAATTTTCAGTTAATCGGTAGTTAGCGGTTGCTGACGCTAGCCTTGGTGCACCTTGGTTCGAACCCAGCTAGCAGGGGTGTTGCTAGCTCGGTGAGTGTGTGTGAGGCCTACACACACTACCGACTTAGTCAGATCTAAAAGGGCTAATCCTTATTTGGAAATAACTTTGAATATGAAGCCTCCCTGTTTTAGTATTTATGTTTGAAAAATATGTTATTAATTCTATGAAGTAGTTTAATGCTTTTATGTGAATAACTTATAATAGTAATTCATTATTTACATAATTTAAAATGTTTATTATATATATATATATTGTTAGAGTTTGTCCTCATATGCTATAATTTTATTGCCCCTCACTGAGTCGGTTGGACTCACTTATTTTCCCTTCCTATTTCAGATTCTAGTGTTGTACCTGTTTTGGATTCTGCAGAGTGCGGAGACTTTTGACAGCTCCTCTATATGTGAGGGCTTTTTTTTCTTCTAGACTTCTATTTTGAGGTTTTGAATATAACTGCCGCCTTAGAGTTGCTCCACGATCCACAGACAGGAACCTGTTGCTTGTCATTCTTTTTGGATGGGATATATGTATAGGAACTCGTTTATTTTGTAAACCATGTTTCTTGAGCACAGTGTTGTTATGGATGTGTATATAAAGATGTGTAAGTAAATAGATACAAAATATGTTGTTATTATAATGAATGAATGCCTATATGTCAAATTGGATATATGTGTTGGTTGATTGCTGGAACAGGTCTGGTTTTTACGGGGAAGCTGGAAATTTAGGGGAGACTCTGTTCGTTTGTCACAGAAAACTTAATGTTTAAGGCTTGCTAGAGGTTCGTCACCTTCAAGCGCCGGTCACAACTCGGGGTAAGTCGTGACAGGTATCTTAATAATTAATATATTAATAAGTTAGTCCCTAAAATATCAACACGTTGATAAATTAATCTTTAAAAAATTAATTTATTGACAAATTAGTTCTTAAAATATTAGTTTATTGATAAATTAGTCTTTAAAATTATTTTTTAATACTAATAAAGCTCATTATCAATAATAGAATGCATTTTGGAGTATCATAGATTAACAAAATCATAAAAAAATGTAAAGTTCAGAAAAAAGATATATATATATATATATATATATATATATATATATATATATATGTGCTCTTCTCTCCATGTGGTGCATTAATTGTGATTGGAAAACAAAGAAATAGGTTTGGTTCCAAGTTAGAGAACCTGTTCCATTTTACTCCTTCACTACAATGGGTGAGCAAAAATTGGGTAGTTCCATTTTGTGGATCCCACAACAATTGGAGATACCCTTAATGTCCACTTTTAATTTACAATAATATTACTCATTTGATATTGTCTTAATTTCCATGTAAAAAAAAACACACACACACACACACATTTCTCTAACAAAAATACTTTGCCTAAACTAAATAATTACTCTCTTCTTGTTAACATTCTAACACATGTCTAATATCAGCTTTCTAGAAGTCATTTTTGAGAAGCGATTTACGACTTCATCCAGCATTACCCATAAATTTGGAAAAAAATAGAACAAGGAGACAAAAGAAAGTTAACATACTAAAATTACAAATTATACATTAATTAAAGTGAACTCCAACTAGAAGAGAACACATCACAAACAAGAAGTGCAATTACCACACTTATTCAACGGTTTTGTTGCTACAAGATCTCATATATCACAAGATCATCTTACTATTATTACATTAATTATTCAACACTAGGATGCACACATCATTTCATTCAAACCACAGAGCGTCCATTGGCATCAGCATCTCATTGGCAGGCCCTTGATGACCTCTGAATAGTCTTGTAGGACAGCGACTGGGCAGACTGAGTTCCCGGTTCTGCCAAGTTTAAGTCCACCACCTGCTGCGCCAAAGATAGGTGGCATAACATAGAAGCTGCCACTGGGAAAAATGGCGTTGCCATTTATGTCCACCATTTGTTCAGCTGCAAAGGCTAATGGTAGCGTGATGCATGGTCAAGGCAAAGAGGATAAGCAATACGGGCTTCATGGTTTTACTCAATCTAAAGCTAAGGATCGATGTGTATGTGTGCGTTTGTGCGTCCGTGGCTTAACCTCTATTTATAGGAATGTTCCCGGATGTATTTGCATGTGGATATAGCATTTTGCATGAGCAATCGCTCGAGTTGTTGTTTCAGAATTTTATATATAAACATTTGTTTGTTTTTCTTTTACCTATATATCTAGATATATTTAGATCGATTATCATGCACGTTAGCCTTTGAGAGTCTTAGAA
Organism: Pterocarpus santalinus; assembly: GCA_031439595.1. NCBI lineage: Eukaryota > Viridiplantae > Streptophyta > Magnoliopsida > Fabales > Fabaceae > Pterocarpus > Pterocarpus santalinus. Next base: position 68,244,901 of record CM062531.1, on the reverse strand, counting down.
TTAAGTGGGCCTAACTCAACTCCAAAAGCTAGCTCATGAGGAGAGAGGTATCAAAATACTTATAAAGGCTATCTATATCATATTCTTAAACAATGTGGGACTTTAACACACCCCCTCACGCCCAGAACTGGACATTTGGAGCGTAAAGTTTGCAGAACTTAACATCTGCGGGTGGCCCAATAATAATCACAGGATAGGTTTTGATACTATCTTAGGATTGAATGGGCCTAACTCAACCCCAAAAACTAGCTCATGGGGAGAGGGTTGCCTAAGTGCTTATAAAGGTTATCTATACCATATATCATTCATATTGATCATAGTTGCATGTCCAGGGGTGTGAATTATGGTGGCTTTGGTTTCTGTTTCTTGGCATGCATATATTTTCGCTGCTTAGCCAATAGGTGCTTGAGGTGTTGCAAGAATGCTATATCGGTGTGCTGTCTTCTGGTTCAAGTTCACGCAGGAAATCAAAGGAGTTTTTCATATGATGATGCTGCCTGCTGTGTTTGCTTTGTTGGTGTTAAGCTCTATTATGTCACTGCTGTATTGGTTTTGTTTTTTGTTTTCTGTTGTTATTTTGGTCTTGGTTACTTGTTGCTCCATGTTGCTCCTCCCCTGCATTGGGTGAGTCGAGTATTTGACAACTATCGAAAAAAATTGCATATCCTTAAGTGATGTGGGACTCTAACAGAGAGGCTAAGTGAAGGTAAAGCTTATCTTTAAATAAAATGCACCTACATGTTCTACTTTGTAATACATGAGGTAGCCTTGTTCTTCCTATAAAGAAATGCCTTTTATTATCAAAAGCTAGAGAGAATTAAAGGCATTTTAGATAGAGTTGTGTTATTTGGATGCATTTAAATGGATGCATTCGACGCATTATCGACTTTTTTTTTTTCAGTTACCAACTTTTTAAACAAAAGTTACCAACTTATTTGACTGAGTTATCAACTAGTTGCAGCATAATATTACAGGACATTTTGCATGTGACTGGTCAGTAACCCAGTTGAATAAGTTGGTAACTTTGGTTTAAAACGTTGATAACTGAGAAAAAATGTTAATATTTATATGCTACAACTGGTTGGTAACTCAGTCAAAAAAGTTAGTAACTTTAGTTCAAAAAGTTGGTAACTGAAAAAAAAAAGTTGGTAACGTGTCCCAAGATATGTCCCAACCATACATACAAATAAACTTTCCCTTTTAGACATAAGGTATTTTAATTGACAAATTTTACTGGTATTTATCTTCTAGACTCATTATAGGCACACAAGCGGAGAGAAAGATAAAATGTGATGAATATTGTTGAAAAAAAAAGTGGTAAACTCACTATTTGTATCTTTCTCTTCCATTGGGTATTTATAGTGAATCTAGAAAATAAATACAAATAACATTACTCATTTTAATTTTAATTAGATTCTACTCTAAACCTTACACCTGCTTTGGGATTAAATGTTTCATTTAACGTCTCAAAAATGACTTTAGATAACAAGACTCTATCCTGTATGATTTCGTATGATCTGGGAGTTTTTCAATTAAAAATGACTACAAATCAATATGGTGCTATTTGGCACGAAGCAATTTTGGTACGAAGAGACAACGACTTCACGCGGTATGACGTGATTGTATTTTCAGTGATAAATTGCCAAAGTTCAAGAGGGTAAGAGTGTACAAGAAGTTCACTTCATTGATCATCAACATTTTGTATGATGATTTTTCATACTAAAAAACATTTTTTTTCAAATCAATATATGGTAAATATACATATCATCCATGCATCATCTGACGAAAATTGTATTCTTACGGCAGAGGAAAATATTTTATACGACGGATTCACATAATGTCAATCACCGCGCAATGGTCGGCCCTTCAGCATTTGAAAACTGATGCATGTTTCTAGCTACATGTTTTTCTATTGTAACTTTTATTTTATTTTCTCAAACTTTGTTTTGTTTAGTACATGTCTGCTTTAATTTGAACTTATCACGATCTCTTCGTGAAAAGTAGTTTGCTTGAGCACAGCATTATTTTGTAAGGATTGTGTAAAAGTAGTTCTTAATTTTTGCTGTTTGTTAAGACTGGTTTACCTCGTTCAGTGTAAAGAGTTCATATTGTTGTGGCTTTTAACACACCCTTGAATTTTTCCTTAGTTGTTTGTTATGATCAAAAGCCTGTCCAGATTCTCGATATTAATGCATGCTAACTGAAGCTCAAACAATCAAAACGTGGATAAGGTTGTGCATTTTTAACCTATTTAAAACCACGTCAAAATGATTCAAATCACTTAAACTAACAAAGTAAAGATACTCATGACCAGGGCAGCACAACCCTATATATACTTTGTGTGATGAGTTTTTATATTTTGGTGTTTGTTAATTGGTTTGGGATATGTGTTTACTTGGTGTTTGTTGATTGGTTATATTGCGAGTTTTTTTTTCACTTCAACAAATTTTAAATTGAAAAATGTACAAATGACGAAAATATTTTTCTCAATCGAAAAGACAACTTTTAAATTCTTACGCTCGACTTACTAGCATTATCCTGTTGGTTTACCCTCATTCTGTTTTACATTTTGGGCAGTGTTATGCAACGGTCGAGCTATTGAATGCTCATCCATATTTTGGTCCTTACATTAACAATTTTATTTAAGATTTTAGAATTTTATTATTGAAGAAAATAAATGGAAAAAAAAAATTGCAGAAAGCTCGTTGCATAGATGCTCAAGCTTTGCATAACACGTCCTTTGTACTTTTGCCGCTTTGAGCACCCTTGAATAATTTTTATTTATTTTTTTAAAAAGCTGTCTGTTCTCATCAAAAGCATGTGCAGAATTGTTAACCTAATCTCAATTATTATGCATTTTTTTTTGTCAACCAATATTATGCATCAAAACCAATATTATGCAAAACAACTAGTAGTTAGTCACTAGCCACTTCAGTTACAGCTAGTTTACTAGTTATATTCAGCTACAGCAGATTACTTCCCTGTCAAGGATGTATATTATACTGAGCTCATGTATCAGAATCTCATCAAGTTGATTACAATCACAATTCATTCTTTCACTCACATCCTCTTTTGAGCTCTACTCTCTCTCTCTCTCTCTCTCTCAGCCTTGAACTTGATACCTATCACTATGTACCCAAAATACATTAAACATATATATCATGCTGCTTTTTTTGGGTAGGCTTATGCATGCGATGTTGAAGCATGTGCCGGACGAAATGATGGGTTAAGATACATTACAATTGGGAAAAAAATATGGTTAAGATACAAAAATAAGGAAAAAGGTATGGTCAATACAACTTTTATAAATATTTGGGCATTCCTCCCTTTCGAGTTAACTTTGAGGTGGAGTTAGGTCCATAATCTTAAGGTGATATTAAAGTCTATTTTTTTATTAATATTGGATATTCGCAAATATCCAATCCTGTAAATTTTATGATGCAGGTGTCTAGTTTTAGGCATGAAAGAGATGTTAAGTCCTATATTTTTTAAGGATATGATTAAAATAGCTTCTATAAATACTTCGGTATCCTATGAAGTAAGGACATAGTTAGGGGGTACGGATATGACACAATAGGGACATGCAGATACGACACAGCTATAATATAACATATAATATATAAAATTAACATAAAAAATAAATCTTAAATTTAAAGAGAGGAATAATAATTTGAGAGTTAGTATAAATTCTTATAAATATACTAAAATACACATATTTTATTGATTGTCATAGAATTTACATTTATATAGGTATAAAAATTCAAAAAAAAATAAAATAAAAACTTGTAAAATATAACTAAAAGTTTCTAAAAGTATCTATAAAATATTCGACACTATATGTATTGGATGCAGGTATGACATGTACTTTGAAGGTGCTACATAGGGCATCCCTCCACCCATGAGCTTAATTGCTTTTGGCTTAAAGTTAGGTTCACAATCTTAAGGACTTCTATTGCACCCATGTTGTTTCTGGAAATATTTTAAGAGTTGGATAAAGAAGCAAAATAACAATAGTAACAATAATAATGCATGAATAGTAAAAGACAAAAATTATATATAATTTATTTATTTATTTCAAATTAGAAATTTTATTTGTATATAGTGACTTAAACACCCTATTATATTTAGTGATCGCAATCCAATTAAATGTGGATTTTAGTTATGTAAATATTTAACTTGATAATTAACTAATAATGAATGTACACTATATATATAAAGCCAATATGTTAATTTGTTATTTATATCACCGAAATCCACACCTATTTAAAATGTGATTATCACATATATCTATTACTGAAAACAATAATATATTAATTTAACAATTATATAATTAAAATTTACATTTGTTTGAACATGTGATCTTTGGCATAAACCGGGGTGTTTAAGATGCTATGTCAAATAATATAACTTTGTTTCAATATACGTAGTTTTTTTTCTTTCTTTCCCTAAGAGTACTGATTGAAAAAACCGAAGTTAAGACTAAAAGAAAAATCAAAATTAATTATGATAATTTCATATCCCAGCAATCCTTAATTTTCTCCCCGTATGAAACAACTAAAATTTAGATACTTTTTTAATTGCATTTTAAATATATAAATTTTAATTTCATTATATATATTCTTACATAATTCATAAAAATTTAGTAGTCTATCTCCAGTATATGAGTTTGTGTTTCTCATGACAACGTACGATGATTCATCGAAAAGAATAAATAAGAGTCTGTTTTGCTTTTATTTTTATTTCTTGTTTTTATTTTTTATATTTTCTGTTTTTAGAATTTTGTGAAGGAAGGATATTAGCAATCTGTGCTTTTTACTATTGGACCAATAAACTAAAATCTTTCTTTCTTTAATTGATAACTTGATTCTAATGGTATTTCAGTAATTTAAGTGCCAAATTCAATGGAAAAATACTAACAAATGTTAGAAATGAGGAAAAGGAATAATGGTAAATTTTAATGATGAAAAAGAAATTAACTCTTCTCATAAAATATATAAAACAAAGAAAATTTAATGAAAATTTAACCTTAAATTAAATATTCAAAATTGAAAATCAAAAAATTTACGCATACATAAAAAGTAAGAAACTTTTTGTGAGTCACATTTACAAATTTGTTTAATAAAACAGTTAAACTCTTAACAAATTTGTTATTTATGTAGTTAAATTTATTTATTATTATAGTGATACATTTATGTTATCGAAAAGTAAAAAATTTACGTAGCATAGGGCTTATAAACTACTAGTTTATAAAAACAATTTCATAAAATATTTAAAATTTAAAATTTATTTAATAATGTATTGGTATATATATCAATTAAAACCATACATTTTTTTCAATCAGAAATATAAGCATAAGTGAGTTCTATACTCAAAATACTACTGCGATATTAATTTTTATATATAATAATTATTATTATTATTTGTTATTCACTAATTTTTTACACTTGTAATGAACTGCATATACGGTGGAGAATTTTAATTTGAGCGGGACCAAAATTACGAACTACACATATGTTTTTATTGCAGAGATCATATTTAATATCATAAGTGTATATAAAAAAAGGAAAAAATTAAACATATGCAGAGTCATGACTCACACATTTCTCCTTTAGCTCTGCCCTCGTATGTAACATTTTATAAAATTTTTAAATTTATTATTTTCTGGATTTTTCTTTCTCATATTTAATAGTAAGAATCAATTTATCTTTCTTCATCAAAATCAGTTAATATTCTTGTTTTTTGGTCAGGACATTTATTTGTATTGTACTATTAGTATAAAAGAGTTTTACATTGACATCCAATTATATACTATCATAAATGTAGTTTCTTTTCAAGTACTGGGTGTAAGAACCAACCACTTTTGGCTATGTAATAGAGCATGATTGGATGTCCCTATGAAATATTTTTACATTAATAGTACATATAAATTAATATGCTCATGTGATAGGCATTGTAGATACTTGCCTTAGTTTGTTAATTAGTGTTCTGGGTACCCTTGTTTGTGTAGCTAATTTTTTTTTAATCCTTGTGGCTTTTTAGCATCAAAGAAATACTATTTTTTTTTTTAAAAAAAAAGAGTAATGTATTTTGTGATCAAAAGCATGTCTACCTAAGGAATCTTGAGACTATAGTAGAACTCTCTCAATATATATAGTAATTCATGTTATCTCCAACTTTATAGAGTTGTAGAGTCGTCGTCATATATCTGTATTCAAGAGTAAACCTAGGAATGTCCAGTAGGGTTAGACACCTTGACAAGATTAAGGTGAAGTGTGAGTAAGTAGACTAAAAGTTAGGATCATAATCAAATCTAATCGCGGTACTTATATTTAGCCTAAAAATATCATATAATGACTAATAATTATAACTTTTCATCAAATGGCAAAGTATTTAGTCCAACATAATGTTCTTCTAGTGTCTTCCTGCAATTTACTCTTGCAGGTAAGATGGATAGGAGAAATTATTGGACAAACAAATTAGTTTATTCAAGTCAAATTTTACAATAACTAATAATTAAGTGGAAACTATCAATCAGAATTAAGTCTAGTGAAAGGTATATTATTATCCTATATATAATGAATTATGATTTAAATCTTAGATGAGAAAGTATCCACATCTAAAGTTCAATCATGTCTCGAACAAAATTATGTTTAATGGAAAAACCAAAAAAAAAAAAAAAGAAGGTAAAAACCAACTTACATATGCAAGAAGGGAACACACGACAAGAAGCATTATTTATTACGTATATATGTTCAACGCATGCGTTGAGATTTTGCTTCCAAACTACAACAACAGAACAACTTTTGCTTCTACAAGAAGCATTATTTATTACATTCATTCAAAGCCACCTAGCGTTGATATCTCATTCAGACTACTACGGTCCTAATTAATTTGGCGGATTTTATCAGCTGAAACCTGAAGTGCGGCTCATCACTAGCGAGGCTCAGAAGGTTTCCCACTTCAGCGGCGAGGAGCTTAAAATTCCAGGACAAGGCTGTATTTTCGACTATAATTGGCAAAGTGAACGCAAGCTCGTAGAAACCAGTAGGGGGCTTTTGAATGCTAAACGTGCCACTATAAGTTTCTTGGCCAGGATGGTCTGTAGGGCCACCAACACCCGCGTATGTTTGTCCGATAGCGGTGTCAACAACCACCAGCCACGCGGGAGATTCAAGGCCAGGGGTATTGCTCTTTGGAAACTCAATTTGCAACGGGGTATCCGTGAAGATTACACTGGTTTTTTCCCCAACTTGTTTGAACTTCACTGGGATGGCGGGCGACGAGTCAAACTTAACTTCGACAGTAGCTGGGCTCGTTGAATTCCCCGTTTTGCCAAGTGTTACAAAACCAGTCTGCGGCGCCGGCACTCGAGTTGTAAAAATGAGATATTCCTCACCTGGGACAACGGGATTGCCAATTACGTCCAGCACTGGCACTGGTTCAGCATCGTTTGAGAAGGCTAAGAGGAGGAAGGAGAGGGTAAGTATTGCTGGCTTCATGGTCTACACCCAATAATTAAAGGTAACGTTGTTGTTTTTGTGTTTTGGGGCTGGGTGGCTTCCTCTATTTATACACGGGGATTGATTGCTTCGGTATCGAGAACATTAACAACTTCCCCATTTTTTTTACCCAAAAAAAAAAAATTACTTTTTTCTTTTTTTTTTAACTTATAATTATGAATAATTTTATAATTTTATTTAATTTATATTAATATTAATTACTATTTTAACTTTTTCTCTGATTTAAGTAAGATTTTCTCTTTCTTAAACAATATATAGGTGTTACTAAAAGATCAAGTAATATTACTATGTTAAATAAATATATTTAACATTAATTAAATAAAATATTTTTATAAAATTAATAAACAATTATCATTTCAATTTTTTTTAAGTATATATGTATGAAGTGAACAAATTTAAGAAAACTAACTAATTCAAGAATTCCAACTTTTATTAATACATTTTTTACCACTGACTCATTTATAATTGATACATATGTAAAATAATTTAATTTTTATCAAGGTATGCTGTTAACGCTAATTTTCAAATATTGATACGACTAGAAAACTATTTTTCCAAATTGATTATATAAATGTATAAACAACTTGCATTGTGATTAACAATTGTTTTTTGGTCAAATATTAAATTGATATTTAAAAATATTTTTTTAAATCATATAAATATTTTTTCAATCATATAATAATATTACATGAAATTTAATCACTCGTATAATATTCAGATAAGAGAATTTTTTTAAAAAAGGATAATAGTATTCATGTAGAGTTAAATTGAGGAGAGTGCATATTAATTATGCAAGAAAAAAGTTAAAATAGTAGATGTGAATAAAATAAAATTACAACACTACTAAGAATTTTATAAATTGATCAAAAAAATAGGAAAGTTGATTTTTTGTCCAAAAAAAAATATGAAATTTGCTAACCTCCACATAAGTTATTGTAGTGTTATCTCCTTGTATATAAGTCATCACCTGTACTCTTGAATTGTTAGAGTTGTTATAATTCATTCTTGCTCATTCTCAGAGTGCTTCATTCTCTCCAATTCTCTCATTTCTTTCTCTCCAAGACCTTTGGTTTGATACTTTTAAGAGGCAATTATGTTCGAATATTTGAAAATTTGTAGGGGATATAGCTCTTCCAATATTGGTTATACCATATTCAGAAATTGAATTTAAGACTACTAATTACATGAAAGAAGTATCTAACACTTTGTATTGGTCAACAAGGTCTATTCCTTCTGGATGATAGAGATAGATTTTGAAACTTGAACGTGCTTCTGCATCAATACATAAATGACATCATTCATCATCTATACTAAAAAAAATCTTAAATTTATTCATTTGAAAAAAAAACCTGCTGCCATCACCATCTTTTCCTCACCCCTTCTCATACGCCAGCTTTCTTCACTCCGGTAACACCCTCCTTTCTCCATGCTCGGCTTCTCCAATACCCCATCCTCCCTCTCCCCTCCTCAATACTATATCTAGTTCATTAACATTCTATTAAAATTATTTAGCTCTAATTAATTAAATGTCAGTGAAAAAACAAAAAAAAAAAAAAGAGAAGAAGAAGCTTAAAATAACTAACAAAAATGGCAAGCTTGGCATGACAAACTATATAATCGAATATAATAAATCTAAGAGTAAAATACAACTCCAGTTTCTTGAAAGAGGACATTATTATATTCTTCTTCCCTTTATTTCTAAAATAAACACTCCTTTCCCTAGAAAATTAAAATAAGCTAACTTTAATACATTTTCAAATTTTTGTTGTTAACTTTCCATTATCATGTGGTTATTATTTGATTTTTGATCAAAATGTCCTTTATTAATAATTATACATTTTAAGTTTTTTTATAAAATAAAATAAATGTGACTTCTAATAAGATAAAGTATATATATATATATATATATAATTTTTAAATTATTACTTTATTAAGAGAACAAATTGTTAATAGTAACAATAATATGTAATAATTAATTATTTATTAAAATAAAAATTATGTATTTTCTCAACCAATATTTTATGTGGGTTAAATGGGGTTGAAACATATAAATTCATGAGTTGACCCAACTCAATGGACATCCTTAAGTGTCACCATCTTTTATACCTACCCCCTTCTCACAAACCACCTTTCTCTGCTCTAGCATGCAGCAGCGACGGATTTTATTAATAAGTGTCTATATAGAAAAATTATAAAATTAAAATTATTTTAGTAATTGATTATAAGTATAGTATTTTTTAATCTATTATATGAAAATTAATTTATGTTTGAATATATAATCTTAAAAAAGTTGTTATTTGAACATATCAAAGAAAAATTCTTATATGGATATAATTCTAGCACCTGATATTTAAGTACCCTATATTTAAGTATGTTTACAATAATGGATTCCACTAATTTTATTTATAATACACTCTTTTATTTATGGATCTTATAGATGTTATATTTGTGCCTAAATCTAAGGTGTTAAATTGGTATCCTTTAAAAAAAAAAATTCATATGAAATGGAACATCATGAAGAAAACACTAAGAAAAAGACAAGAATAGAAGAAAAAAAAATTGAACCCACAATGATATTTATCAATCACTAATTATATGACAACTCATGGTATCTTTGTAAAGTATCTAAAAGTTTTGAACAACCAAATTTTATTATCTTAAAATTAGTGTTATTTATACTACTCTTTTGAATATCTTTTAAGGGATAGCTTGAGGTATTACTTAAATATTAGTTAAAAGAAAAGTTCAAATCCACTCTCAATTAATATTTAAGAGACATCTCAAATTGTCTCTCAAAAGATATCACTAGAAGTGGTACAAATTAAACATCATTTCTCTTAAAATAAACACAAACGTGGCATGCATTCTATGCTCGTCCGAATAGCTATGGCATTTCAATGACTAAAATTAATTAAAGCTTTTTAGCTTTATCCAAAACAGGATATAACCTTTTGAAAAAACAAATGACAAATGTATTGAAACCGTTTAATATTTTAAGTGCTTCAGGAAAAATAAGGTAATTTAATCGCTTCTTTTTATAATTTGTTATTTTATTATTTACTTCTAATTTAGTATTTAATATTTAATAATTTTAATTATTTATTAATTTAGTTTTCAATAATGGTTTTATTATAAATTTTCTTGGGATATAAATCTAAAAATTGTGCACATAAAATTTATGGTCATAAAATAAAAGTAGTGTTATTTATATCACTTTTAAGAACATATTTTAAGGGATATTTTAATGTCTTACTTAAATATTGATTGAGAAAAAAATTAAGACCCACTTTCAATCAATATTTAAGAGATATTTCAAAATATCCTTCAAAAGATGTCTATAAAAATAGTACAAACATCATTTCTCTTAAAATAAACACACAAATGGCATGCATTCTATGTTTGTCCCAATGGGGATGGGATTTCAACAAGTGAGATTAATTAAAGCTTTTTATGCTTATCCAAAAATGGAAATACCTTTTAAAAAAAATTGAAAAATGTATTGAAACCTTTTAATATTTTAAGTGCTTTATAGAAAAAAAATTAGGTAATTTAATCTCTTATTTTTATAATTTGTTCTTTTATTATTTATTTTAATTTAATATTTAACATTTAATATTTTAAATCATTTATTAATTTAGTTTTAATAATATTATAAATTTTCTTGAGATGTAAATCTCAAAATTGTGCAACCAAAATTTATATTCTTAAAATAAGAGTAATGTTATTTATACCACTCTTGGGAACATCTTTTAAAGTATACCTTGAGGTGTTATTTAAATATTAATTGAGAGAAAAGTTAAGACCCAATCTCAATTAATATCTAAAAGACGTCTTAAGATATCCCTCAAAATATGTTCCCAAAAATAATACAAACATCATTTCTCTTAAATAAACATGCGTGTGGCATGCATTCTATGTTTTTCTGAATAAGGATGGCATTTCAACGGCTGAAATAAATTAAAGCTTCCCTGTTTATACAAATCAGGATATGACCTTTTCAAAAAGAAATTGAAAAATGTATTGAAGCTTTTAATATTTTAGGTGCTTTACGTAATTTAATCTCTGATTTTTATAATTTGTTCTTTTATTATTTATTCTCAACTTATTATTTAATATTTTTAATTATTTGTTAATTTATTTTTTAATAATAGTTTTATTATAAATTTTCTTGAGATATATATAAATATTTAATCTCATTTCATTTTATCTCCTTTCCAGGTCTTGGCAACAAAATTTTATTATGTTAAACAAAAGTGATATCACCTATGTTTCTATCATTTTTTTTTTTCAAAACCACCCATTTTCTATTTGTATTAAATTTTAAGGCTTTGTTTGGTTGAGGAGATTTTAAAAGGAAGAAAAGGGAAGGGAAAGAAATAAGGAGGAAAGAGACCAATTTCCCTTATTTGGATGTAGGGGAGAATGGAAAAGGAAGAGATAAATAGCATCAAACAGTAGCTGGGGCCTACCAAAAATATTCGCTCCTAACCGGGCGGAAACTCAACCGAGAAGGAGGGGATTTTTTTAATTTTCCAATCTCATCCACCTCCAAAATTGATCCCTAGCTCTCCCTCTCCCTATATGCGTGTTCTCCCACTGCTCGCCACACATTTTTTTAATTAATGATGGTCGTTGATGATTTACCTGCTCCATTTGTGGGTATTGGTGGTGCTAAAGACCATCCTGGCAAGAAGATCCTAGATGGTAGTTTCAAGAACAAGAGAAACGGAGTACTAGGCTGCAAGCTTGTGTTCTGTCCCATAGCCACTGCCCCTTTGTGCTATGAAATTGGGAAGCACAGTGATAAGGGTGGAATGCTTTTTTGATTCCGAGTGAGAACGATTCCTATTACGTCGTTGTGTTCGAGGATGCTGGCTACGCTGGACGCTCCACGGCTTGAATGAAATGTGCACTTATAGCGTTCTTGATCTTGTGATGTATGAGATCTTGTAGCAGCGCAACCGCTGGATAAGGATGATAATTGCTTTTCTAATTGTGCTGTATTCTCGTGTAGGAGTTGTTACAGTTGGTATTTAGTTTAAGGATTTAATTTATATACACTTTTAGAAAAAATATTTGACTCAATCACTTATTACTTTAAAAATATTATAAATATAGACGTCTAATTAGATGATAGTGTAAAATAATCAGTGCATCAAAATTAATCTCAAATTATTGTATGATTGGTTTTGTTAACTTTTTGTTTTTTTTTTTTTTTTTTTCTGGAACTTCCTTTGGTTTCTTATAACATAGAGGTTGGTTATTTTATCATAACAAATCCGAGAGACAAAAAAAGGTAGGGTCAATTTAAGAAATATTATTTATATTACTTAATTTTTAGAGTATAATTAAATGGATACGTTGAGATATTCTTTAAACATTAGCTACGAGTGGGTTTCAACTTTTTTTTAATCAATATTTAATAGTTATTTGAGATATATATTCAAATATATCCCAAAAAATGATACAAATAATATTATTCTAATTTTTTTCAATTTATTTTTCTGTTTCTATATTTCCTATCATTGTCCTTATAGATGTTAAAAAGAACTACGTTTAAATATCTTTTCTCTACACTAAAATATGTTTGGTTCTATGTTTGGAAACTCTAAACCTTGGTCCGCAAGAAATAAACCTTTGCCTAGGAGAAATTCTTATATTTTCCAGTTGTAAATCCTTGCTCTTGCTTTTGCAATATTAACTTTGTGATGTATCTTTATTTTCTCAACCATCCGCTTAGGTAGACTTTGACTAGGGGTGTTAATAAGTTAGGTGGCCTCGGATATATTTGTGAATTAGAGTTTTGGAGGGAAGGGAAGGTCTTGAAGAGTAAAATGGACTCTATTTTACTCTTCAAACCCTAAATCCTTCCCTTCCCTTCCCTCTCCTTCAAAACTCTAACTCATAAATACATCCTAAGGGACCTCGTTCAAGGCTTTTCCAACAACCCTTTTAGTTTAAAAGACCAGACTCCAAGTTATACAAAATGCCTGTTAAGAGTTAAGACCAACAAGACAGCCACCGCTCTGTCGCCATTCACTGCGAGGCCCTGCAGAGGATGACCGCAAGGTCGCTCCATGGCTTGCCCGTGGAAAGGTTCGATTACGGCTCATTTTGGAGCAGTGCCGCGAGATGCTGGTGGTGAGCAGGCTGTAGTGCGGCACTGCAGCCTAGCCGTGGATCAGATGAGCAGGGAATTAAGCATACGTGCATGGGGTGTGCATGTTAGGTCCAGGAAAACAATTAATTGTTATTATTAATGATGAAAGAGAAATTAATTGTTATTACTAAATATAAACACAAAAGTGGTAGTTGCAGGAGTTTCTCGATTCAGCTAGGGGTGTCATCCCGAGATTCACTTTATATATGGTCCAGTGTTATTTTCATTAGTTCCTAGCATAGGGCGCTTGGTATCAGTTCTGGTTAGTTTTATTTTGCACTTTGTCTGTGTCTTATTTGGTTTGTCTTGCACTTGTCTATGTATCTTTGCTGTTGCTTCTCACTTGCGGTGAGTCAAGCTGTTATGTTAGCTATCGAAAAAAAAAACACAAAAGTGTGAATAAATATAATTTAAATATTTTATAAAAAATTACATAGACATTATTACATGTGTCCATAATTAATGAAAAGACGACTTCTTTTATACCCAAATAACATATTTTTGTCAGTAATAATAGTTGCAGTTTATGGCTTTGATGAAATTGTTTCTATGAAATCTTATTTTACTATTTTATGAAATTGTTTTAAGAGTTTAATTTTGATATATTACACCATCATCCAATTATATATTATCATATCAACAAATATGTCTAAGTCCTACACATATTACTTGAAAAATCATGCATATGGAATAATTTGATTTAGATAACAATGTAAAAAAATTTTATACTACTACATCAAAAATTAAATCCTTGTTTTTATTATAAAATCTTATTTTATAAACTCTGCGTATAAGTAACTTTTTACTTTTCGATGACATAAATTTTTATTATTATAATTAGTAAAGTTATAACAAATTTTAACTATTTTATATAAAAATCATATGACTCAAAAAAATTCTTTTAATTTTTATGTATGCGAATAATTTTTTATGTTTAATTAGGTAAATTTAACTACCTTTATAAAGCTAAATTTTAAAATTTTATGAAATATTTAAATTTGTTACTACTTTTTTTTTCTGATTTGTTCGCCTAATTAGATTGGTCACTCTCCCTTGGTCCGAGCTTTGCACAATGCTGGCGGGAGACGTGGAAGAGACTCTGACGTCCAGGTTAAAATATTCCTCACTCAGTGTGCAGGTGACAATAGAGTGAATAGTATACTTGAAATTTGGATAGAAAATTTGTATTTAAAATTGAGATGAAAATCCCGCTCGTTGAAAAGCTCGTGGAGCTTGAAAGGCTTGTTCCAAAGACCTCGTACTTTTCCAACCAATAAGGGATTTCTCAGTTATTCACTCATCTACTAACAATATCTAAAAGATATGGGCCAATTGATAGACATGCGTGCTTGCTAGTTGGTTTTGACTCCTGTAAAGTGAGGAGAATATTTTAGAGGATAAAGTATGTGATCTTAACTGTTGATAAAAAATAACAGTTTAATATTTCATAAAATGTCAACATTAGCATGATCTATTATACACATAAGATAATTTATACTGTTAATTTTTTATCAATGATTGAGATTATGTACTTTATTCACTAAAGTATACTGCTCTCTTTAGAGGGGTTATCCAAAATCTAAATCTTTGTGTGTGTGTGTGTGGAGTCACAAAAACATACAAAACGAGGTAAACTGTGCGCATGCAATATTTACGAACACCAATTATGAAAAATTAATCACACTTGTATAAAATAAGGTTAATGAGGCAGCTCCCGGAGTGGTGGAGCTCATTAATATTCACTTTGTTGGTTAAGTGACCGGAGCCATTTTGATTTGGGTTTTTAAATAGGCCATTATAATTCAACCGTATCCACCGTTTTTATTGTTTATGGACTAATCCATTAATCAAAATAAAGGTTAAACCATAATTTGTTCCAACAGAAGAGTGGTTTCTTTTGACGGGCCGAACTGGTTTTATTGAATCTCTTTGAAAGGGAGTAGCCAACAATACAAGGAGTACAAGTTTGGTGTGGATGAAGTTTTTATCTTAAAGGTTCTAATATGCGTTGTTTAATGTTGTCTTTAAATCTAAATTTCTTTAGGGAAGTGTTTTGAGCTGTATTATTATTATTATTTTTGTTTTGAAGAAAAGAAATCTAAATTTCATCAAGATTTTTTTTTGTGCGTTTCGTATTTCAAAATATGGCTCCTTCTGTCTATAGGAAGTGTTTTGAGCTCTATTATATATTTTTTTTTCTAAAAAGAAAAAAAGTATGGTCGCTCTCGTGTGCGCGTGCATGTGGGTTAAAAAAGGGAGGGGGTTAGGGGGCCGATCTATGAACCGTCGCATGCATACCCCAACTATAATCAAAATCTTCATAATTATCTAAATTTTTGGATTTCTAAAACTTTACCTTTTGACATGAGTATAGTAGCATCTTTTTAGATGCATTTGAACCTGCTTAACTTTAGTTTTTTTTTTTTAAATTTTTGTATATCTTACTACAATGGTAAACAAAATAAATTGAAGATATATCTCATATAATTATGAGAATAATTTAGATACATTGTTGATGTAGAGTATTTTATATTGTCAACTAATTATATATCAACATATGTATGATTTTTGAAATAATTATTATAAAAGTCAAATATTTATAATAATATGATAATATATAATTAAATGATTTGTATATAAATCTTTTAAATTGAGAATGTATCAAAATTAAACCCTATAAGTACTTTATATATTTTTATATATTTTGTAATGCAAAACGTTAATAATATTTTTTTTCCGAGAAAAATGTACCTTTGATGCCATAATAGTATTATGAAGATTTGAAAAATTATCTGGAGTAGTATGTTAATGATGGTCAATGATTCCAAATAGCATTGATTGAAGATTTTATGTTTAAGTAATTATTAATAATGGCAACGTGGGTTGACTCATCTTGTCCATCTTTCGCTTATGTATTATTTTGATGGAATCACCGCTATTCAACCCCTATTACTAAGAATCCAACTAATCTGACTCGGCCCTACAGAAGATCCTAAAAGGAGTAAGTGTCTCCCAATAAGAATTTCTTCCGTCAACCAACCCCACGTTAGTGCTTTAGTATTATCATAACTTAGATTTGATTCTTATGTTCTCGTGCGAGTAGGTCAAGTGTAGATATCTTTGTAAGTGTTTTGTTGAGTAACATATACTCTAGATTAGGATGAACTTTCCCATCAACATAATTCTCATTTGAAACTTGTAATATACAATAATTTGTTACTTTTTCTTTTTGGCAATATTTATGCATTTAGATTTTTTTTTATATTTTAAAGTATTTTGTTAATTTCAAATATCAAGAATTTATTAATGATTTTTTAATTTTATTTATATTAATTATGTTCATTAATATAATGAATAGAACGTATAAATAGGATTATAGCTTTAATATAATGATAATTTTTAAAAATTAATTTATTTTTATTTTTTTGGAAATAATATTATTTTTTAATAACTTATTAATTTTTTAATAAATAAGTAATTTGTTCAAATGAACAAATAAAATCTAAAACGATAGAAACTGTGAAATAGATAAAGAATTATTCAAATGTGCTTAAAGCCACAGAGAAAACATTAGCCCCGATCGATAGCGTGCATAATATAATACTAGGGCCGTGATCCACGTGGAGGAATAAAATATTTATCAAAATTTGTTGTCATTCCACCTCGCAGAGCATTAACCAGTATTTTGTTACTTTATTATTAATTTATTAAAAATGGCGTTGATACAAATCTTCTTGGGGATCACGGGTGTTCGTTCAATCCACACAGTAGTTTGTTAATAATTATCTTTCAAATATCTCTCATTTTTTTTTTTGACAAGAAATATCTTTCAAGTTATTTCATAACTTGTTACTCAATAAAATAAATAAAGTTCTATCCACCAAAAATAATAAATAAAGTTCTGGTGATAGGAGCTTGTGAAATTGTTAAAAATAAATAATCAAGTTTGTAAGAAATAAAATAACAAAAAGGGATAATTTGAGTTTTTATCTTTATTTTTATATTAACCTATTATCTTTTTAAATTTAATTATTTAAAATTTTAATTATTTATTAATTTAATTTTTGTTATATTTCGGTCAATTTGATCAAAAGGTATAATAATTCATTACTATAAGCTATGATGTTAGGTTATTATTATATTATATAGCCACATCACCATTGTTAATATTACGTCATTTCTTTTGTCATAAGTTGTAATAAAATTATTATTAAAATCTACGTTAAAAAATAAAAATGAAATCACCTATTTTACCTGTATAGTTAAATATTAAAGGGTTTCAATACATTTTTAATTTTTTGAAAAATGGTTAAATCCCGTGTTGCATAAACATAAAAAGCGCCAATTAATTGCAATCATTGAAATGCCACACCCCAATTGTGACAAATACGGAATGCACCCGCATGTGTTTATTTGAAAATATGCTTCCCTTGCTATGGCTAATAAACTTGCGAATGAAAAGAGTTCATTATTGTAAAATCAAATAAAGATTTTTTTTTTGGGATAAACTACAACGATATTGTTTTTTTTTTTTGTTTTTTTTTCGATTGATAACCAAGGCTCACCCTCAAAAGAGAGGGAAGCACTAAAGGTACAGGAAACAACCACAAAACAAAAGCTATAATCATCCAGCCACAAGTAACATGGCCACCAATATCCTAAGCATCAACGCACACCAACACCCCAGTAACATACACAGCATCAGTATATAACAGCACACATGTGCAATGGACCACGCCCAAATTCCGCAAGCAAACAATATTCAGCAGATTAGTAATAGCAGATAATTTGACCATTTAACACTGTAGACGCTGCAGAAATGATTGATCTAAGAACACCAAGTTTTGGACCACAACTGCCATCTATGCCAGGACATCAGTTTGCATTTATCTGCTGCAAAAGGTTGTTTTTCAAAGATAATTTTGTTCCTTGCCTCTCAGACAGACCACACCACAGGAAAGAAGCAAACACACTATTTCTTCTTCTCATTTTTGCTTAGTCTCACATCAATCCAAGACTCAAAAGCAGATCTAGGATCAGTCAGCATCACCCAATCACTCTCTTGTGTAATTTTTTTTTGGAAAAAAAGAGAGTTTAGACTAAGAAAAATACTCACCTCAATGCATGATTGATATATATATTCTCCCGTTATTTACTGCGCTTAAAATACTCACCTCACAATAGAAACTAATTAAAGAGTAATGTTAAATGAGTATATTTTTTATAGGATAACATACCGACTTATATATCATTCACTATTAGATGGGGTGTGGATTCCACTTAGATTAGGTTCACACCACATCCGTATCCTATAAAAATATGTTCATCTATCATATTACTCTAATTAAAAAGGGATCAATATTAAATTTCATACATTTTTCTTTTTGAAAGCACTTACAATTTAGTATTTGATAAAGTGTTTGAAATCTTTTTATCTCACCATAGCATTAAAATCTTCCATCAATTTTGCCCGCTGCATGATTTACTCAAAGTTTTAGAAAGGTCTAAAACCTTCTTAAGCTTACATATGCAGACAATAAGTTCCACATTGATGTATAAAAACTTGATAAAAAAAAATGTACCATATATGATGCATCATAGTACAAATAACACTTATCCATCCTTACTACATAAAGGAACCAGGTTTCATACATCGCATGTTTTGTGTGAGAACTTATGTGGCAACTGATTCATGTGCAACAAAGTGCATTCTACATTTCCATGCGTTAGGTATGGGTTTGTTTATGCTGGACGCTGCAATAAGGGTCCAGCACTGAGCTTTGTGCTTGTAACCAATAGATTGAAAGAAGAAATATTTTAAAGTTTAAAAAAAATCTAATCTAATGGCCCAAAAGAAAGGGACCAGTACTGAACCTTAGTTTCAAGGTTCAGGATAAACGCTTCTGTTAGAAATAGGTTTTGATGAACCAGCCTGACTTTGTATGAATATGTGAATGACATTTGTTCATAAATTATAATAAAAAAGTAAAATATAGATAACTCATTTGAGATATCAAGAAATAATACTCTATCTCATTTATTTACAAAATATATATTCTATTTCAATCCACTAAAAGTGCATTTGTATTTTTTTTTTTCCAGAAAAAGCACTTTTTGTAAGAGCTTTTTTTAAAAAAAAAAATATTTTTGTAAGTTTTTAAACATGTTTAGATGCAATTTAAAAAAAAAAAAGTTCATGTGAAAAAAGAAGTCAATCTACAATATTTTAAAAAGTTAATAATACCCAATTTGTAAAGAAACAGAAATAAAAGTAGTTTTTGAAAAATAGTTTTGGGTGCATTTTTTCTGTTTCTAGCAAAAAAAAGTATTTTTTCAAAAAAGAAAAAAAACTTTACAAAATTTTTAATATTGTTTATTTATGATTTTCAAAAAATTAAAAGTAAAAATAATCAATTTTTATTTTATTTTTTGATAAATAGATGGGGAGTTGTTGCTTCTTCTAGTAGAAAAGAATGAATTTTGTTTCTCAAATTTAAGAATCATTATCTTTTTACTATATTATGATTTTATTCTTAATTTTTTTAAAAAAATATCGCTTTCCTTTCACCCTCCATCTCTCTCTTTCTCAATGTCATTAATTGTATTTTTATAAGAAAAATATTTCTATTTATAATATTCAAACTGTTTAACAACTACCAATTTTAATAAAAAGTACTTGTATAACTATACTAAATGCAAAATATTTTTCTACTTTTGCTTTTATTTCTACTTCTAAAGAAACACTTTTCCTAAAATTTTAATCCAATAGGTCTATATTAAAAGCTACTTCTGCTTCATGTTTTTTAAAAGCAGGGTGATGCAACCATTTTTTTTATACAAGTTTTTTTTTTCTAAAGTTATATCTAAATACACTTAAAAAATTAGAAATGCTTTTCTTTAAAAAAAAGTGTTTTTTGCTCTAAAAAAAGTCAATCCAAATGTACTTCTAATAGATTGAGGCGGAATATATATTTTGTAAATAAATAGAGTGAAATGTTATTTCTTAATACCTTAAAGAAATTAAGTGTATTTTATTCTAAAAATAAAATCTTGAATTTCTTCATTGAAAAAAAATATCCTACTAGTGTTCCTAGGCCTATCGCTAGATTAGGTTGGGAGTGTTTCAAGTGTTTTTTTTTTTTTTTCTTTTCGACCCAACCTACTTATTCATAAAGTGGATTGGATTAGATTGAGCAAATGTGTTCTTTCAACTTAACTTACTTATGTGTGGGTTGGATTGAATCAAATCCATAAGTCCAATTTTCAATATATATTTTATTAAAAAAATTATCTATTAAAAACATCAAAATATATAATTGAATATAATAAATCTAAATATATGCAACATTAGTGCTAACTTAAATATCAAACCTTGTACCAAGCACGATAACTATAAGTCTTAACATGCATAAATTTAAGAAAACATCCGTAAGTTGTACAAGTTTTCAAGAAAGCATACGAGTTATAAAAGCTTTCAAGAAAGTATGGATAGGTCATAATAGATTTTAAAAAAACATACATAATTCTTCAAGCCAGCAAGAAAGCCTGTTGGATTGCACATATTTTGCATAAATTTGAGACTACTAAAAGAAAAGAGAAAAAAAAAAAAAAGATTGGATTGGGTTGTGTGGGTTGAAAATTTTCAAACCTACAACCTAACCTATAACTTATAGGATAAAGATTTTTCAACCCAATTTAACTTGACAATCTAACCTTTATTTTGTGAATTGAGTTCAATTAAAATATGTAGGTTCATAAGTTGACCCAACCCAATGGACACCCTTAGGTGTCACGATCTTTTATACCCACCCCCTTTTCACAAGTCATGTTTCTATGCTCCAACAGCACGTATATTATTTAAGAGTTTTGTTAATAAGTGTGTGTTTAAAAAAGTTATGAAATTAAAATTATTTTAATAATTGATTATAAATATAATTATTTTTTAAAAAGTCAATTATATGAAAATTAATTTATATTTAGAAATATTAATTTAAAAATAATTTTAAAGTAGTGTGTTTTATCTAGTTTATATAGTTAAAAAAATTACTTTTATATGATAAATTAGTAAAAATAGTATGAAATGATTTGTTTATATTATGTAATATTTGTTATTTAGGGTTAATTTGCTAAAAATATCAAAATTTTAAAATAATCAACTTGTGCTTATAATCAAAAGTTTCTAAAAGTTTTTTTTTTGGGGAGGTAGAATTTTCTAAAAGTTGCTTATAGCTGTAAGTTATTTTTCAACTTAAAATTAGACTATAAGTTTTATTTATAAACCATTTGCTTCTTTTACATAAACATAACAACTTATTTTAAAATGGCTTTTATTCTAAAATGAAGTTGTTTTTAGATTATAATCTTCCTTCCCAAACACATATTAAGTATCCTCAAAGAAATCGAGAGTAACAAGTTTTTAATTAAAAAAATAAGATTTTTAATTTTTAATGTATTAAATGTATTGAAAAACTTTAAAAACTTTTAACATTTAGTTTTTTTAAATCATTGTTCTTAGAATATTGATTAATAAAACTCATTATTAATAGTTTAAAATTTTATATCATAAAATTAAATTAAAATAAAAAGAAAAATTAATACCAACCGTTAGCAAGCATTTTTTTTCGGGGTTTTCTGGAATATTTTCTCATCCAACAAGTAATAGACTAATATTTTAGGATATAGTCAGACACCTACTAAGTTAATTTCTTAAGAGTAAAATATAATTCCATCTCTCTAGAGATAATATTGTTACACCTCCTCCTTTCCTATTTCTAAACTGTATACTCCCCTCTCCTAAAAAGTTAAGATAATGAGCACGATATAATCCCCTCTGTTAAGAAATGATATTATTATACTTCTTTTCTCTCTATTTTTAAAATATACATTCTTTTCCTCTAAAAAATTAAGATAAACCACACTTTAATTTATGTTCAAGTTTTTCATTAATTTTCTATTGTTTCATTATTTTCTTTTTCACCAAAATACCCTTTATCAATAGTTATATGTATCAAAAATATATGGCTAATCACAATATAATATATATAGTTGAATTTAGTTTTTAAATTATTACTATATCAAGAGAACAAATTATTAATAGTAACAATAATTTGTCATAATTATTTTTCAACATTAAAAATTACATATTTTCTCATCTATTAATTATAGAATATTGATGTATATAAAAATAAAAAATATTTATTAATATTGATATAAAGATGAATCATGAAAAAGATAACAAAAAGAATTTTTATGATTTTACTTTAAAAATATACATTAATATTATAAAATTAATAGTTGACAAAATAAGTAATTTTTATTTTTAAAAAATAATAATTACAAATTATTGTTACTATTAATATATTAATAATTTAAAAATTGAATTAAATTATATATTTTTTACATTACTATAAGCCCCGTATATATTTTATTTTGTAAAAGAAAAATAATTATCAAAAGGGTATTTTGATCAAATATAAAATAATAAATATG
This sequence comes from Pterocarpus santalinus, assembly GCA_031439595.1. Taxonomy (NCBI): domain Eukaryota; kingdom Viridiplantae; phylum Streptophyta; class Magnoliopsida; order Fabales; family Fabaceae; genus Pterocarpus; species Pterocarpus santalinus. The sequence continues at coordinate 68,221,732 of CM062531.1, read as the reverse complement.
AACTAATGGAGAGGCAATAGATAATGGGTGTACCCACTAGTTCCTTCCACCACGCAATAACGTTGTTCTTTTTAAACCGCTCCTCTTCATTGAAGACAATGCGGTCGTACTACTACCAATCACCTTACACACACTTAATCTGCTTTCTTTCAAGCAAGCAACACCCTTATAATTATTTGCTCCGTATATTTTATAAATAAACTCACTTTAAGAGAGTATTCATTTTTTCTACAGAAAATGGCTTTACTCATGCATTAAAACTATTAAGAGTTGACATGGAAAAGCAGCGTTAGTGTACTTTCGTTTTAGCCTTTTCGGCAAAATAAATAAATAAAAGATCACTTTACGCATATTTTGATAATTTTTTGAAATAATTAGAATCTCAAACAAAAAAAAAATTATTTTTAGCTTTTTTTAATAGAAGCTGAATTGAAGTTGAAAAGAGTAGTGTTTATATATATATATATATTAAATTTTTTAGCTATATAAAAAATTTAAGCATTTTATAATTACTTTTTTTTTAAAATTGAAATAAATATATCCTTGAATTCTAGATTCACCGTATTGCAAAATATCTTGATATATAGAAGGAAAAGATGCCAATGTAGACGATCACAAAATAAAACATGTGAGTCGTTTTCACCAACAATAAAATTTTTGTTTTTAATGCTATAGATGTGCTACTTTAATTTCCTAATATATGTCTCGACTTAACAGACTACGTAATTAAGAAGAGAATAAAATGTTTTGAGTTTAATTTTGATATACTGACAGTGTCAAAGATTTTTATGCAGTTAGTCAATTATATTGTTTTAGTTGCATAACTATTTAAGTAGTGGATGTGAAAGTTAACCATATTTTGTGATATACCAATATATGATTAAATGATAGTGTAAAATTTTTTATACTAACAATGCATATAAATTAAATTGAAATGTTTTCTTGGTTATAAGAGACTCCATTTGATTATATATTATGTTTGGGTATGGCTTGAGATACTTTTAGGCTTGATTTGTTATTGTTGTGACATTTTCGGAGCTATTGAACTGTGTAGGCTCTCTAAAAGATACTCGTAGAAAGCAACAACAGTATAATTTGGTAAAATAATATTAAAACAACTCTTAATAAGAAGAAGCAATAAGAATAGTATTTGGTAAAATTACATTTAAAATTTAAAATAATTATGATAAATATAAATATTAAGAGAGTAATTTCTGATTTTACTGTCATGAAAGAGAGTAAAGTTTTATTAAAACACATTTGTTTGTATTTTTTAGGTAAAAAATCACTTTTTTCACTGAAAAAATAGTTTTAATATATTTAGACAATTTTTTTAAAAAATCAGAATATCAAAAAAATTCTATTTTAACCTTTTTTGGAGATATTGAAAAGAGTAACTTCTAAAAAAAAAAGGAAATTAGCTTTCAGCTTTTTTAGTTATATATAAAATTTAAATTTCATAATCATTTTTTTTTAAAACTGAAACAAAGACATCCTTAATTTTTTAAATTTTAGAAATCACAAATAAGTTCTGAAAAGCATCATATGAGAACTCTTAAGAATATCTCTTGATTTTTAAAACTCAGAAACAAAAACACCTCAATCTTTTTGTTTGCCAAATAAAATAAAATTAATTTATACTTTTTATAATTAGGAGTGCCCCTTCAAAAAATACTATTATATCAAGCCTTAGTTTGGATGGCAAATGACGAATTGGATGGTATAACTATACTTACTATATATAAAAGGGATTTCTCTTATTGATAGTTTTTGGTCTCTACTCATTATATTGAAATATATTTTTGTAAGTCTATAAACATATATGCAATAGTATCTATACAAGAGGAAAAAAATATTTAAAAAAAAATATAAACAATTTAAAAATACTACAACCGTTTTACATTTGAAAAAAAAAAAAAAAAAAGTGTTACAACCACTGACTCACTAACCCATACCTATCCCCCACGCTTTTCCCTTTAGCGCTTTTGTAAGGAATAAGTGAATTACGAGCTCAAGACTCCCACAGGAAATAGGGGGAAGCAGAAAACCTGCGAAAAACAAACATTTTAGATGGCCAAAACAAACGAGGCTTGAGACGAGGGAAAAGTTGAAAATGATTTTGCATGATTGCATCTGTACTTATATACAGGAAAATTTTCACTACAAGGGTATGTTTGGTTGGGGTGAAAATTTTATGGATAAGTTGTTTATCCATAAAATTTTGACTCTCATTTTTACCTTCAACCAAACACACCCTAATTGTATTTTGGTAATTAAAATTATTTTGCAACTATTGTTATATATAATTAATTAAATAAAAATAAAAAAGATAAAAAGCAATTATAAATAAAAATAAAAAGCAAACATTATGAATTGATAGAGATGTAAGTGCCTATCAATTCACTATAATACTACAAAGGGGAGACAGGTGGGCTGGGATAAGATTAATAATTTTCTTAATGTATGTTTCAATCAACTATACTTTTTCCCCCTTATTAACATCAACTATATTATTTTTAAAGATTAGCCTTTAGAACTAAAACAAAAACGCTGTCCTCATCGTAAGACTTACATTTTTTTTTTAAGCGAATTTTTTTTATTCATATATAATCAAGTCTAACAGTATTTATAAATTAAAAAACACATATTAGATAAAAATTTAATAAAAAATAAATACATTCTATATTTTAAATTAACTAATGATTTGTTGCCCTGTTCTTTTTTCCAAATATTATCGATGTCTAAACACATTTCACATCAAAAATCAACGCGAATAATGCTCTAACTTAAAGAATGTATTATGTCTCCTTTTAAAATAGATTTGAACGACTTTTTCATCGATAATAGGACAACAAAAACCCCACAAAAGGGACAATAAAAATAAGATAAAAAATAGAAAATCTTAAGCAACAAAAAGAAAAAGAAAATAAAAAAGAATGTAGGGCTATCACCAAAGAAAAGAGATAATAACTCCTCTCAATAACATTCACATTAGAAAAGATCATAAAAAGAGAGAAGAGAGAAAATAAGAATTTACATTCGGTTATCTTATGTGGATATGGCGAGGGATATGTTTTGTCTAGTATATGTCTACTTATATTTGAACTTATCATGATTCCCTCATGAAGAGTAGTTTACTACTCCTTGAGAAGCACGGCCTAATTTTGTACTACGTGTCGTGTGATGAGTTCTTAAATTTTGTTGTTGGTTAATATTGGCTTACCTCATTCAGCGTAACTTAGTATTCCACGTCTTAACTGTTTTTGATCTCTTCTCACTATATTGAAATACATTTTCAAGTCCATCGATTATATGCTATGAGAAATATTTACATGATCTAGGAGTACTATGTGGTTGTACTTTCAAACTAATCATATAAATATATTTTACATGGGATCTATCACTAATACACAATATCATAAAAATGCATTTACATAATTGGCCAGAAACACATATAGTGCTTCCAAATCATATAAAATTTTCTCTATATGCTATAGCTATACAAGAGAAAAAAACATTTACAAAAAAATAAAAATGTAAACAATTTGAAAATGCTACAACCGCTCTCTCACTGACGCACGCGCGCCCAAGTCCCAACGTACCCCATGTTTTTCCCTTTAGCACATCGTATGGAATGAACTTTACGGTAGTTTTGCAAACGTTTTAGATGGCCAGAAAGAAACGAGGCTTGAGAAGACGGAAAGTTGAGAATGATTTGGCATGATTATATCTATACATATATAGTACATATATAGAGAAAATTTTTCACTGTAACTGCATTTTGGTAATTAAAATTATTTTGTCACTATTGTTATATATAATTAGTTAAATAAAAATAATAAAGATAAAAATTAGTATAAATAAAAAATAAAAAATGTGAGTTGATAGCAACGTAAGTGCCCATCAATTCACTGGCATAATATCAAGGGGAGATAGGTGGAAGGAAAAGTGGAAAAGTGCTGGCGGAAACTACATTCCGAGGTAGGCATGACCGAACGCGGTCAGAATTATATGTTGGGCCAGGTGGAAAAATTCGCACAGAAGGTGATTACATAATAGTAAACTGGTTGTTCAGTATACTGTCATGGGTTTTGGATGTTTTTGTTTTCTAGGATTTTATTATGCGTCTTGTTACCTAGCTTATATACTCCTCTACTGATGTAGGGTCAAGTGATTAATGGACAACTATATAAGATTAATATATTTGTTTCAATCAACTATATATATATATATATATATATATATATATATATATATATATATATATATATATATATGTTTCCTATTAACATCAACTATTTATTATTTTTAAAGATGAGCTTTTAGAACTAAAACAAAATCGTTTTCTTCGTTGTAGGCATGGGATGTGTTTTGTCAATTACATGTCTACTTTAAAATGTGCAAGTAAATCTGATGAATTTTTGCAAATATGCATTTTAACCAAAATAAGTATATCATATCCTCTAAATTTTGGGTTATGTATAAATTGACCAGCTAAGTTTTTTTAAATGTGCAATCCGTTACCTTAAACATTCTTGAATATGTGATATTCTTGTTAATAATTGATGAAAAAACTAATATAAAAGTCAATTTGCACATTTAGAAAAGTTCAGAACATCAATTTGTATATTTTTAAAATTTAAGAATTAAAGTACATATGGTTATAGTTCAAGGGAGTAAAATGGTTTTTTTCCCTAATATTATAAAAAAAACATTTATAAAAAAATAAAAGTGCAAACAATTTAAAAATATTGCAACCACTGTTTAGCGCTTTGTGTGGAATGAGCTTCACGGTTGTTTGGTTTCGTAAGCTGTTATTTTGCAAACATTTTAGATGGCTAGAAACAAACAAGGCTTGAGAATAGGGAAAGTTGAAAAATGATTTAGCATGATCATATCTATACATATATACAGGAAATTTTTCACTATAACTGTATTTTGGTAATTAAAATTATTCTGCAGCTATTGTTGCATATAATTAATTAAATAAAAATAAAAAGATAAAAAATAAGTTTAACTAAATAATAAAAACAAAAAAAGTGAATAAATAGGCGTGTAAGTGCCTACCAATTCACTAGCATAATATAGAGGGGAGACGGGTGAGCTGGGATAAGATTAAAAACATTAGTTATAAATTTTAAATGCTACTTCCTACTTTTTTTCTTAATATATGTTGCAATCAACTATATATATATATAATGTATCTTTTACCTATTAACATCAATTATATTATTTTTTAAAGATTAGCTTTTAGACCCAAAACAAAAACGTATATAAATATATGTATATAACTCTTTGGATGAAGGCTAGCATCCTTCATTCTTTACTTGGACAAAAAAGAAAATTTTATGGATAAGTTGTTCATCCATAAAATTTTCACTCTCATTTTTACCTTCAACCAAACGCACCCTAATTGTATTTTGGTAATTAAAATTATTTTGCAACTATTGTTATATATAATTAATTAAATATAAATAAAAAAGATAAAAAGCAAGTATAAATAAAAATAAAAAGAAAACATTATGAGTTGATAGATATGTAAGTGCCTATCAATTCACTAGAATACTACAAAGGGGAGACAGGTGGGCTGGGATAAGATTAATAATTTTCTTAATGTATGTTTCAATCAACTATACTTCTTTCCCCCTTATTAACATCAACTATATTATTTTTAAAGATTAGCCTTTAGAACCAAAACAAAAACGCTGTCTTCATCGTAAGACTTACATTTTTTTTTTACGAGAAATTTTTTTTATTCATATATAATCAAGTCTAACGGTGTTTATAAATAGAAAAACACATATTAGATAAAAATTTAATAAGAAATAAATACATTTATATTTTGAACTAATGATTTGTTACCCTATTCTTTTTTCCAAATATTATCGATGTCTAAACATATTTCACATCGAAAATCAACGCGTATAGTGTTGTAACTTGAAGAATGTATTATGCCTCCTTTTAAAATAGATTTGAACGACTTTTTCATCAATAATAGGAGAACAAAAGCCCCACAAAAGAGCCAGTAAAAATAAAATAAAAGATAGAAAATCTTAAGCAACAAAACGAAAAAGAAAATAAAAAGGAATGTAGAGCTATCAACAAAGAAAAGAGATAATAACTCCTCTGAATAACATTCACATTAGAAAAGATCATAAAAAGAGAGAAGAGAAAATAAGAATTTATATTCGGTTATCTTATGTGGATATGGCATGGGATATGTTTTGTCTAGTATATGTCCACTTATATTTGAACTTATCATGATTCCCTCATGAAGAGTAGTTTACTACTCCTTGAGGAGCACAGCCTAATTTTGTACTACGTGTCGTGTGATGAGTTCTTAAATTTTGTTGTTTGTTAATATTGGTTTACCTCATTCCGCGTAACTTAGTATTCCTCTTCTTAACTGTTTTTGATCTCTTCTCACTATACTGAAATACGTTTTCAAGTCGATTGACATATACCTTATGAGAAATATTTACATGGTACCACGTGGTTATATTTTCAGACCAATCATATAAATGTATTTTATATGAGATTTACTACTAATACATAATACCATGAAAATGCACTTACATAATTGGCCAGAAACACAGCCACATGATGCTTCCAGATCATGTAAAATTTTCTCTTTATGTTATAGCTATACAAGAGAATAAAACATTTATAAAAAAATAAAAATGTAAACAATTTGAAAATGCTACAACCGCTCTCTCACTGACGCACGCGCGCCCAAGTCCCAACGTACCCCATGTTTTTCCCTTTAGCACATCGTATGGAATGAACTTTACGGTAGTTTTGCAAACGTTTTAGATGGCCAGAAAGAAACGAGGCTTGAGAAGACGGAAAGTTGAGAATGATTTGGCATGATTATATCTAGAGTTTAATTGACATATATTAGCAGTGTAAAACTGTTTTACACTGTCAATCAATAGAAATATGGGAAAGTGAAAAATCTTGGTGGATCCCTCATTATAATGGGTAGTTATTTGTGAGATTTGACACTTTCCACTATTTCTATTGGTTGACAGTTTACACTGTCAGTGTATTTAAATTAAATTCTTATATCTATACATATATAGTACATATATAGAGAAATTTTTTTTTACTATTACTGCATTTTGGTAATTAAAATTATTTTGTCACTATTGTTATATATAATTAGTTGAATAAAAATAATAAAGATAAAAATTAGTATAAATAAAAAATAAAAAATGTGAGTTGATAGCAACGTAAGTGCCCATCAATTCACTGGCATAATATCAAGGGGAGATAGGTGGAAGGAAAAGTGGAAAAGTGCTGGCGGAAACTACATTCCGAGGTAGGCATGACCGAACGCGGTCAGAATTATATGTTGGGCCAGGTGGAAAAATTCGCACAGAAGGTGATTACATAATAGTAAACTGGTTGTTCAGTATACTGTCATGGGTTTTGGATGTTTTTGTTTTCTAGGATTTTATTATGAGTCTTGTTACCTAGCTTATATACTCCTCTACTGATATAGGGTCAAGTGATTAATGGACAACTATATAAGATTAATATATTTGTTTCAATCAACTATATATATATATATATATATATATATATATATATATATATATATATATATATATTCCTATTAACATCAACTATTTATTACTTTTAAAGATGAGCTTTTCGAACCAAAACAAAAACGTTTTCTTCGTTGTAGGCATGGGATGTGTTTTGTCAATTACATGTCTACTTTAAAATGTGCAAATAAATCTGATGAATTTTTGCAAATATGTATTTTAACCAAAATAAGTGTATCATATCCTCTAGATTTTGGGTTATGTACAAATCGATCACCTAAGTTTTTTTAAATGTGCAATTCGATACCCTAAACATTCTTGAATATGTGATATTTTTGTTAATAATTGATGAAAAAATTAATATAAAAGTCAATTTGCACGTTTAGAAAAGTTCAGAACGTCAATTTGCATATTTTTAAAATTTAGGAATTAAAGTGCATATGGTTGTAGTTCAAGGGAGTAAAATGGTTTTTTTCCCTAATATTATAAAAAAACATTTATAAAAGAATAAAATGCAAACAATTTAAAAATATTGCAACCACTGTTTAGCGCTTTGTGTGGAATGAGCATTACGATTGTTTGGTTTCGTAAGCTGTTATTTGGCAAACATTTTAGATGGCTAGAAACAAACAAGGCTTGAGAATAGGGAAAGTTGAAAAATGATTTAGCATGATCATATCTATACATATATACAGGAAATTTTTTACTATAACTGTATTTAGGTAATTAAAATTATTCTGCAGCTATTGTTGTATATAATTAATTAAATAAAAATAAAAAGATAAAAAATAAGTATAACTAAATAATAAAAACAAAAAAAGTAAATTAATAGGCATGTAAGTGCCTACCAATTCACTAGCATAATATAGAGGGGAGACGGGTGAACTGCGATAAGATTAATAACATTAGTTTTAAATTTTAAATGCTACTTCCTACTTTTTTTCTTTATATATGTTGCCATCAACTATATATATATAATGTATAGTTTACCTATTAACATCAATTATATTATTTTTTAAAGATTAGCTTTTAGATCCAAAACAAAAACGTATATAAATGTATGTATATAACTCTTTGGATGAAGGCTAGCATCCTTCATTCTTTACTTGGACAAAAAAGAAAATTTTATGGATAAGTTGTTCATCCATAAAATTTTCACTCTCATTTTTACCTTCAACCAAATGCACCCTAACTGTATTTTGGTAATTAAAATTATTTTGCAACTATTGTTATATATAATTAATTAAATATAAATAAAAAAGATAAAAAGCAAGTACAAATAAAAATAAAAAGAAAACATTACGAGTTGATAGAGATGTAAGTGCCTATCAAATCACTAGAATACTACAAAGGGGAGATAGGTGGGCTGGGATAAGATTAATAATTTTCTTAATGCATGTTTCAATCAACTATACTTCTTTCCCCCTTATTAACATCAACTATATTATTTTTAAAGATTAACCTTTAGAACCAAAACAAAAACGCTGTCTTCATCGTAAGACTTACATTTTTTTTTTTCACGAGAATTTTTTTTTATTCACATATAATCAAGTCTAACGGTATTTATAAATAGAAAAACACATATCAGATAAAAATTTAATAAGAAATAAATACATTTATATTTTGAACTAATGATTTGTTACCCTATTCTTTTTTCCGAATATTATCGATGTTTTAACATATTTCACATCGAAAATCAACACGAATAGTGCTGTAACTTGAAGAATGTATTATGCCTCCTTTTAAAATAGATCTAAACGACTTTTTCAACAATAATAGGAGAACAAAAACCCCACAAAAGGGCCAGTAAAAATAAGATAAAAGATAGAAAATCTTAAGCAACAAAACGAAAAAGAAAATAAAAAGGAATGTAGAGCTATCAACAAAGAAAAGAGATAATAACTCCTCTGAATAACATTCACATTAGAAAAGATCACAAAAAGAGAGGAGAGAGAAAATAAGAATTTACAGTCGGTTATCTTATGTAGATATGGCATGGGATATGTTTTGTCTAGTATATGTCTACTTATATTTGAACGTATCATGATTCCCTCATGAAGAGTAGTTTATTACTCCTTGAGGAGCACAGCCTAATTTTGTACTACGTGTCCTGTGATGAGTTCTTAAATTTTGCTGTTTGTTAATGTTGGTTTACCTCATTCAGCGTTACTTAGTATTCCTCTTCTTAACTGTTTTTGATCTCTTCTCACTATATTGAAATACAATTTCAAGTCCATTGACATATACGCTATGAGAAATACTTACATAGTTCAGGAGTACCACATGATTATACTTCCAGATCAATCATATAAATGTATTTTACATGGGATCCACCATTAACATACAATACCATGAAAATGCACTTACATAATTGGCTGGAAATACAGCAACATGGTGCTTCCAAATCATGTAAAATTTTCTCTATATGTTATAGCTATACAAGAGAAAAAAACATTTATAAAAAAATAAAAATGTAAACAATTTGAAAATGCTACAACCGCTCTCTCACTGACGCACGCGCGCCCAAGTCCCAACCCCATGTTTTTCCCTTTAGCACATCGTATGGAATGAACTTTACGGTAGTTTTGCAAACGTTTTAGATGGCCAGAAAGAAACGAGGCTTGAGAAGACGGAAAGTTGAGAATGACTTGGCATGATTATATCTATACATATATAGTACATATATAGAGAAAATTTTTCACTGTGACTGCATTTTGGTAATTAAAATTATTTTGTCACTATTGTTATATATAATTAGTTAAATAAAAATAATAAAGATAAAAATTAGTATAAATAAAAATTAAAAAATGTGAGTTTATAGCAACGTAAGTGCCTATCAATTCACTGGCATAATATAAGAATTATATGTTGGGCCAGGTGGAAAAATTCGCACAGAAGGTGATTACATAATAGTAAACTGGTTGTTCAGTATACTGTCATGGGTTTTGGATGTTTTTGTTTTCTAGGATTTAAAAATTAAAAAATGTGAGTTTATAGCAACGTAAGTGCCTATCAATTCACTGGCATAATATCAGAATTATATGTTGGGCCAGGTGGAAAAATTCGCACAGAAGGTGATTACATAATAGTAAACTGGTTGTTCAGTATACTGTCATGGGTTTTGGATGTTTTTGTTTTCTAGGATTTAAAAATTAAAAGATGTGAGTTTATAGCAACGTAAGTGCCAATCAATTCACTGGCATAATATCAGAATTATATGTTGGGCCAGGTGGAAAAATTCGCACAGAAGGTGATTACATAATAGTAAACTGGTTGTTCAGTATACTGTCATGGGTTTTGGATGTTTTTGTTTTCTAGGATTTTATTATGTGTCTTGTTACCTAGCTTATATACTCCTCTACTGATGTAGGGTCAAGTGATTAATGGACAACCATATAAGATTAATATATTTGTTTCAATCAACTATATATATATATATATAGTTCCTATTAACATCAACTATTTATTATTTTTAAAGATGAGCTTTTAGAACCAAAACAAAAACGTTTTCTTCGTTGTAGGCATGGGATGTGTTTTGTCTATTACATGTCTACTTTAAAATGTGCAAATAAATTTGAATAATTTTTGCAAATATGCATTTTAACCAAAATAAAGTGTACCATATCCTCTAAATTTTGGGTTATGCACAAATTGACCACCTAAGTTTTTTTAAATATATAATTCGATACCCCAAACATTTTTGAATATGTAATATTCTTGTTAATAATTGATGAAAAAATTAATATAAAAGTCAATTTCCACATTTAAAAAAGTTCAGAAGGTCAATTTATATATTTTTAAAATTTAGGAATTAAAGTGCGGTTGTAGTTTAGGGGAGTAAAATGGTTTTTTCCCTAATATTATAAGAAAAACATTTATAAAAGAATAAAAATGCAAACAATTTAAAAATACTGCAACCACTGTTTAGCGCTTTGTGTGGAATGAGCTTTACGGTTGTTAGGTTTCCTAAGCTGTTATTTTGCAAACATTTTAGATGGCTAGAAACAAACAAGGCTTGAGAATAGGGAAAGTTGAAAAATGATTTAGCATGATCATATCTATACATATATACAGGAAATTTTTCACTATAACTGTATTTTGGTAATTAAAATTATTCTGCAGCTATTGTTATGTATAATTAATTAAATAAATAAAAGATAAAAAATAAGTATAACTAAATAATAAAAAAAAAAGTGAATTAATAGGCGTGTAAGTGCCTACCAATTCACTAGCATAATATAGAGGGGAGACGGGTGAGCTGCGATAAGATTAATAACATTATATTTTACCTATTAACATCAATTATATTATTTTTTAAAGATTAGCTTTTAGACCCAAAACAAAAACGTTTTCTTCCTTGTAAGACTACATTTGGTTATTTTATTCAGTTATGGCATGGGATATGTGTTTTCTAGTAATACATGTCTACTTTAATTTGAGCATATTATGATCTCCTCTCCCTCTCTCTCTCTCTCTCTCTCTCTCTCTCTCTCTATATATATATATATATATATATATATATATATATATATATATGTATGTATATGACTCTTTCGATGAAGGCTAGCATCCTTCATTCTTTACTTGGACAAAAAAGGTCCATTTTATTTTTTATGTTTAAGTTAAATAACAGTATCTAGTTTATTAATTAACAACAATAAATATTTTATCAATAATTTAATATTAGATAAAATTATGTATGCCCATAAAATTATATAATGTTGAGTAATATAAAATTACAAGTTATCATGTATGCATAATTAATATAGATAAAAATTTTAACTAATTTTTTAATTTGATTAACAATAGAATAAAAAGTTGTTATATTGTTAATTTATTATTTTTCAATAAATAAAATAAATTACTTTTTATTGTGCTGAAATAGGAATGAATTTGGGCCTCTTCCACATTTTGGTGCAAAAATTTTAATCAACAATGTAATTCTCACGTTGAAATCAGAATTTTACATTTTTTTAATATTTTATAATTTGATCTATAATTAAATTGTTGAAAATAATATTATTTGATAAAATTAATGAAATCTCTATGAAGTTGGCAACTACTAAAACAGAATTTGACAATTATGAAAGGAGAAATAATTATTCTGTTGGTAATTAATTACAAGATGGAGAAAATATTCATCTTCAATTAATATGAATTTTGTTGTTAATTACTATAGCGGACACTATTATTAAACTTAAACACAAATGGACAGAATGGACATTTTATGTCCAAGTAAAAAAGTGAAAGAGTGAAGGTTAACATTTCCCATATATATATATATAGAGTGGCTATTGCCACATCTTATTGTCTATTGCTATCTTTTTTTTTTTTTTTGTTGCTTCTATTTTGATATTAGTCAAATATGCATAACTAGAAGTTGTATTAAACTTTGATCTACTGTTCACTTTGTGCATGCTTTTGTTGTAGGTTTTGATGATGCCAAAAGGGTGATGAATAGCTGCAATCAAAGAGCATGAAATTACTTGAAGACAAACGAGTCCAAGCATAATTGGTATAGATTCCTAGGACATAGGTTCTTCTTGTTAAAAGCTTTTCTTTTAATAATTCTCATGGCCAATGTTTTGAAACATTATGATTGTTTTTGACAAAATTGTTATTGAAAAATATTTTGAGTAAACTATCAACTTGGATATTGATTTATGAACATATATTTTAAGTTCATAAATAATTTGTCTTAAAGTTAGTCTATGGAAAATATGTTTTTAAAGTGAGAAAATACATGTTTTAGAAAGGTATAATCGATTATATAATGTTTTCAATCGATTGAGTTCATTAAAATTTTCAAAAAGTTGTTACAATCGCATTTTCAAAGTATGTAATCGATTACCATTAGACTATAATCTATTACCATTTATGGGTTTCACTCGTAATCGATTATCATATGGTGTAATCGATTACCACATTCAAAGACTTGCCCAGAAACTTAGTTATTTTGCCGTGGTAATCGATTACCAAAGTCTGTAATCAATTACCACGAGCCCTAATTGCAAAAACGGTTAGTTCTCAAAAGTCATGTTCATTGGCTACTTTTCTCAAATGGCTAGAATAATCTTTGAGGCCTATAAATAACCATTCATAATAGATTTTTTCTATAGAACACTCAATGATTGAACACCCTTAACCAACATTTTCAATTCCTTGATTTCTAACTCAGTTGTTGTGGCCAAAGAGAGTTATCATTAGATAAGCTTTATAGTGCTTCAAGTTGTACTATTTCCTCTTTGAGAGAGTGATCAATTCTTTCCTTACTTCTGCAAAGTTGTAAGAGGGTGAGGCATCCCTCAAGTGTAAAAAGGGTGAGATATCTTTTTTGTTTTGAGTGACTCAAACACAAGGGTGAGGAATCTCAAAGGGTGAGTACTCAAAAGTTGTAAAGATTTCAAAAACCTTGAAGATTTGGATATAGTGGAAAATCCTGAGTTAATTGCTCGGAGATTGGATATAAGCCACAAAAGGTGATTAAACTAGGATAAATTTGAGTTTGCATTTTCTCTACTCTTATCTTTTTACTTAATCGCAAGTTAAATTCATTCTATTTATTGTTGAAATAATTTAGAATTTACATTGATTTACGAATAGTCAATCACTTAATCACTTATTCTCAAATAAGATTGAAGAAAAAGGGATTTTTGCAAAAAGAATTAGAAAAACTTTAGAACTTAATTCACTTCCTCTCTTAAGTTTTTGAGGCCACTTGGTAACACACTCTCATATTCTAAATTATATTTAATAAGCATACATACCAATTAATATTAAATACAAAAATTAATTATTTTTAATTTAGTAATTGTAAAATAAATTTAACCTATTAAATTAAGCTCATATACTAAGCCCAATTTATTTGCATTTACATGAGATTATCTATTACCTCTTCTAATTCAACAAATCAGTTTTTTATTGTCATCTTTTTACTATTTTTTTGGTGTTGCAGAAACATATATCGCTTGAAGACTTCAATGAATTATTGCTTTCATAGAGTTACAACGTAATAAAATTTGGATGTATTATTCTTGAGAGATATTGTTGGGAGGTTGAAAAGGTTGCTCCGACCATAGGCAAGGAATGCTTGATTTGTCAGGTAGGGCATTGACATAGCTTTGATAAGTAGAAAACCTGAGGTTAGGAAGAGCATGAGCTCTTTTCAAAAATGTGCATGGATGTTTCGATAGTCGAAAAAATATTTGGTTGACTCATGATATGTTACTAAGACTATAGACATTGTGGTAATGAGTTTGAATCATATTTTTGACAAAGGATGCTGCACGAGTTTCGACATCGGTATAAAGTCAAAGTATTGGTTCATGCTCAACACATAGGAAAATTTGGAAGAGGATTTTGTAATTGATGATGATGTTTGCCTTTGGTCAACAAATTGTATTATGTCGAATGAAGCGTATAAGCATGCACAGGCCCACGTTTGAACGTGCCTGAGAAAGTAGAAGTGGTTACCAGCAGTCACCAAGCACGTCAAAGAGATGCAAATCATGGCTAGAATGCTAAGAAATGGCAACCCACGTCCAAAAGTCAAGATTGTATCACCTGTCAGAGCAGTTACTTGAAAGTTAGCCGTAATTTGTGGTACCTTACAAATCCTCACATCACCATGACAATAGTTTTACAGGAAACATGAAGTAAACACCATAATCTTTGTCAATTTCATTTATTTTATTTTGTTGCTTATTTCATTTTAATGCTTTACATTTTCGTAAGCACATTTACATTACGGTTATTCAATACAATCAAGTTTCTCAATTACAAATTCTCATTTGAGATTTTATTTTGACGACTAAATAACGCTCTTATATTGAGTTTCCATTTCACACAAAATTATATTTTTTTTTAAGATGAAGTTTTTTCCTTGTTCAAATTGAGATTAAAACTTATTCATCAAATAGCTTTTTCGATGCTAGAAGAAGCAATAAACGGATATGATATGAACAAAATATTATATTTTTTTTATCAAACTTAACAAGTTATTTAAATTTAATTTTGCTACATCTTTTTTAAACAAGTTAATTATTAGATTAGATAGATTTTTTTTTTTGTGATGAGTTAAGAGTTTAATTATAGTTGACATTTATATTTAGTGTTAATTAGTATGGCTATTGAATACAATTTAAGAAAATGAGTGACAATAAATAAAAATTTAATATAAGTTGTAATCACAAAAATTAAAAGATAAAAAATCTAATATCCAAAATATATAAGAAACCCAATCTCATAAACTTTTTTTTTTTTTTTACAAATTGCTAAACATCTTGGAATCTTATGAACCAAAGGTGAGACACCTCTACAATTTACCTTGTGTGAAAGGGCGAAAGGATCCTTGTTTACCTTTCTGTCCAAAGAAAGAAATGATTGAAAGCATTCAAATAAAATTGACACAATAACTTAGGATAGGATCAACCCAACGCATGTGTTTCTGGGTGTGACGAAATGACGAGCAGTTATGGAAACTCCTTCGAGGTGTCACCATTGCTAATGGTGGCCTGGTGCCTAATATTAACCCTGCTTCAAGACTTGAATATTGTCACAAAACCATGGTCCATAGACATCGATTAATTAACAGTAAGGTTTGTACTAGATAATCAAATGGGGCGGGTTGCAATGTTGAAGAAAAAATAGGGTTAAATGTCGTTTTAAGAAACCTGAAGAGAGGTCTTTGTTATTTACTCTTATATTTATGAAAGATTTTGCTAGATTTGTGAAAAAAAATTTATTTGAAACAGAATACTCTTTTGCATAGTATCTAAGTTAATATTAGGCTATTTAATGAACCCTAATGATTCAAAAAGTGACAAAGGTAGCATCAATTACTCAATCATTCTTAATGATCATTGAGCAGATAAAAAAAGATTTTTACTTTTGCAAAAAGAATATTTATTTTTTTATTAAAAAAATCAGGAAATGAATAGACAAAGTCAATCAATGAAAAAAAATTTCACAATGTAAAAATAAAAAGAAAATAACAAAGAAGGAGAAAAAAAAAGACACATGCTAAAGAAACATAAAAGTTTGTATCATGACACAAGTAAGAGGTTGGGCGACGCAAACCAAGAGCGAAGAAGGTGCATCTCAATGTGACGCTGGCAACGACAGTAGGACAGGTTTGCGGCAGCGACAACAATAGGAGGGGCTTGCAGTGGCAGTGGCGGGCAATGTCAATGTTGGCATCCGTGCGAGGTGTGGCTCTGCTGGACAGCGGTTTGCATGACTGGGCAAGGTGTTTGGAAGGTGAGGAGTGGCTTGTTGGTGGTGTTTGTGGGTTGCTATGGTGTAAAAAGAGAGTGAAGTGGTGGTGAGGGTGAGTTTTCACGGTAGAGGCTGAGGTTAAAGGGTCGAGTGTAACAGTATGGATATGAAAATGGAACAAATACACTATAGTCTCTGAGAAGGTAATCTCAACTCAATGAAACAATAACTGGAGTTTCTCAATTGCAAATAACAAATACAAAATTAAGGAAAATAGAAGATATGAAGTTGACTAGGGAAGTCTCCACAACAACGTTTAACAACCTGAATCAATGAGTGAAAAGAATTTCAATCAGATAGGAAGGAAGAGAAGAAATTACGGAGAAGAGAGAAATATCAGAGGGAAAATTTATTACCACATTAGTTCTATCTCCACAATAGTTCACCCTTTGCTTTTAATCCACCATTCTCTTTGCAATTTGGGCTTGGCCCATTTTACATGTTACATTACCTCCTCCTTTACAATTAACCTTGTCCTCAAGGTCAAAGTTTTGAGATGACGTGTCTTTATCAAACTTGAAAAGGCTAGCAGCAAAGTATATACATCATTATAGTAATTCTTGCATTTCGGAAATTCTTCTTTTGCTAAGGGAACATATCAAATCAGCTTTCATGCATGATGGCATAAAAGAAGAGCCCTTATCTAACCCAAACCTATTGGGAAAAACAGCATTTTCCCCTTTGAGAACTTTCCTAAAATAGAGAAATAAAATATACCAAGAACACAATCACAACACAAGAATTAACGTAAAAAACTCCAAAACAGGAGAAAAATCACGATCGTTGTCTAAAACTACTAGAGAATAACACTATGTGAAAATTTTTTTAACACATAGACTTTTCTCTCAAATACCCCAGGACTTAGTACACCCACACTTTCTAAAGCGAATATCTGATCTACATCTCACAACATTCTAAGACTAAAGTACAAGAAAGAAGAAAGTCAGATATAAGCTTAACGTATTTTCAACTGGTGCAAATTGAAACAACGAAGTTGGGTTCATATATATAGTCTTGGCCTTCCTCTTCCCTTGCAATCCTAAGCGTTGTAGGACTTGTTCCAAGATGTTTTATTTCAATCAATTGCAACAATCTCCACCTTGATTGGAATAGACACATCTTTAGCTTTTATTATCTACATCGATAATCATAGTTCAAAAAAACTATCATACTCCACCATAAAGAGTATACTCACTTGAAATTAGGCAATTCCAAGAATTTTTTCTTGGCACATGTCGAAATCATGCTGAAAAATTTATGGTGCAACTTCCATGTTGGCTTTCTTTGGAAGTTCTTCAGCTATCAACATAATCTCACCACACCTTGCATCAATACCAACCAATGCCCATATGCAATTGTGGATCTGCTAGCAATAACTTATCCTTTCTAATGCCATGTGTATTCTTGATTGTATCAACATATCCTTGACTTGTATTTGTTAGAAGCCAAAATTGATTCTTCCATCAAATTCTCTATGTCAAACTTCACAACACTTGAAAAACTTGATATCGCAACCATATATTGAAATAGTGTATACAAACTATAAACCGTGCACCAAGTAGGTTCCTAGGAAAAAGAGGTGGGTAACAATAGACACACTTAAGTACCAAGTCTTTCTTAGTCAGAACCATTCCAAAACAGCACTCTTATAGTATTACACTTCTTTCTAGCAACTAAGGATAATTCTCAAACGACAAAGAATAATTCTTTTGTAATGTGGAAGATTAAACAATCTTACAACCACAGAGCATACTAAGAATTATATCCCACCGAACCATAAGCTCTGATATCATTTGTTGGGAAAAATAGCATTTTCCCCTTTGAGAACTTTCCTAAAATAGGAAATAAAATATACTAAGAACAAAATCACAATACAAGAATTAACGTGGAAAACTCTAAAATTGGAAAAAAAAAATCATGGCCATTGTCTAAAGACAATCAGAGAATAACACTATGTAAAAATTTTTGCAACACATAGACTTTTCTGATAAATATCCCACAACCTTAGTACAACCACATTCTTCAAAGCGAATATCTAATTTATATCTCACAATATTCTAAAACAAAAGTACAAGAAAGAAGAAAGTCAGATACAAACTTAATATATTTCCAACGAGTGCAAATTGAAACAAAGGAGTTGAGTCCATATATATAGTCTGGGCCTCCCTCTTCCCTTGCAATCCTAGGCGATATGGGACTTGTTCCAAGATGTTTTATTTCAATCAAATCCAACAAAATTGTGCATGATCATTTGCATAAAATGCATGCAAGTAATTGAGGTTGAAAGCTAACCTATGTTTGACCATATATCAAGAACATTCTAGAGTGCTTTTCTTATTTCAATAGCATCAAAAGAAATAAGGAATATATCAAGTAGACCAGCCAGAAGGTCCAAATCTGACATTGATTTTCCAATGCCATGTAAATACGTAAGCTCATAATTGCCAACTTCATTGCATAACTCATGATTGGCGATGTGATATGGATTATTCAATGAGCCACAGAACATGACCAACACAGGATGCATTGTCTTGAATTCATCTACAAAGATTATTGTGGTCCACATTTAACAAAACAAAGCTGCGAATTCTCTATCATTCTCAGCTGGAGCAGAGTTCACTTGCTTAAGTTCTCGTAAATGAGTAGCAAGGTTAATAGGAGCATCGAAACTCAGCTTCACATCTGGACCTCCACTAACGACATCAAGGCGGAAGCTTCCATAGATGGCAACATTACCATACATTGTTTGTGGCACTTCCTGAAGCCCATTCTTGCCACTTGCCACCACGTTTGTGTTGTCTTGCAAGTTTACTATCCCCGTGGCAGCTTTGCCAAGCACCAAACCAAATATTCACCAACTTCATCAAAGGAATAAAGGAATAAAGATGCAACATGATATCTGAATGTGGGTAAATTCAAGGAACAGTCCACTCATTGTATGTTTTGGTGCACAATTACCAAATGTTCAAATGACCCATTTGGAATGACAACGTGTAGCCCTATGAGTCTGATTTGACAAATCAAAATTTTCAATTTGAAGAACATCCTTAGCAAATTATGTGGCTTGACTTGAAGTCCCAATGCATAGTAATGGAATTAATCTTCTCAAGCAAGCACAAAAACACGTCTACAACTCTCGTAAAAATATTAACGTGTTGTGCCCATTGCAGAACAGAACCCAATTGTGCTCTATTAAGCAGTTTCTTTCCATGTAAAATATCATTGAGAGCACCATGGAATTCTATCTCACAAGCAAGAGCATAGAGGTGTCCAGCAACATAATAATCAAGCAATTAAACACAAGTTTCATGCCTCTGCCTTGATACTAGTATTTTAGCTCTCAATACTTCAAATAAAAACATCCAAATGGCAGTTTTTAGCAAGAATCTGCAATTTCCAGTTTTGGGCAATAAGCAATCAAAGACAATAATAGTAAATAGCACAATAACTATGGCTATCTTATCATCCCTGTTTTTCTTTAACCATAAACTGATATTACTGGCTACAGAAAATTGACCCAAACTCACCTTTGCAATTCTAACGCAACATACCTCTACAAAACTTTTAACAATTATGTTGACATGTCTCTCCCCCATTTGCTCAAACATTACACATGCACTACGCAAGTCCCACAAAAAATCATTGAAACAGAAGTGTTGTATGTAAAAGTTACCTTCAGCTGAAGCATTGCACATGGGCACTGTCTGATTGATCAAGATTGGTGCACTCCCAGGAGCAAAGGTCATAAGCTCTTTTACTCTTATGCTACCATAAACTTTAGAGAATACAACCAACTCTCTATTCTGAAACTTAAGTCTCTCATCATCAACATAGGATAAGTTAATGTAATAAAGACGAGAATAAAGTTAAAAAATTTGGTTAATACTTTTTTATATTTTTAAATGATAGATAATTTAAGATAAATTTTCTTTGAAAAAAATACTTATAAATAGACAGAAAAAAATAAGTTTATACAAGAGACTATTTTATTTGGTATGAAAAATAGTAGCCTTTGGGTCTAGTCAAACCACGTGAAGCATATTTAAAATAAACACACCTGTGGACTGCATTCTAGATGAAAATAACATATACAGTGTGAGCAACAAATTTTTCGTACTTCATATGAATCTCAACAATTAAGTCTGAAGAAGCACGCGAGAAAAGAAATAATAAAGAAACAAATGGATGATTTTGATGATGTATTGAGGGGAAAAAAAATTCCTCCCAAAGCACTGTAGAACGGCTATTTCTATGATTGTAGTTTCTCTTTTATTTATTTTACATCTTACCAACTTGATTGTTTATCTTTAATAATTCCACGAGCTCCCATCGCCACAGCTTTATTTTATCAAGTAAACAAGCTATGAAATAACACGGCAGATAGATTAAAAGAAACTTGAGAGACATTGGAAAGAGACATTAGTACATATTTAGTTTTCAGTAATATTTATTACAATTGTAACATTTAGAAAATATAAAAAACGTTGTTAAAACTCTTTAGTAATAATTTTACAAGTGTTGTATATAGTCTATATTACTAAAGATTTTTAACAATACTTTTTTTTTATAATTTATCAATATTTTTCAAATGTTACTAAATTTAAATTATGTTGTAATGAGAATTATTAAGAGTTAATCTATATTTTAGTCCCTAAAAAAATTGACTTCTAACATAATCATCCCTCAAAGAAAATTTGTAAATATATTACTCTATTAATTTAAGCATGTACTAACATATTTGTCCTTCCATTAAATTCTATTTGTTAACGCCTAGTGGGATGATGACTTGACCAGTTAAATGTCGTGTTTTATCTGAGCTAGACGTAGAGAGGCAGATGTGTTATAACTTGAATTTTTAAAGGATAAATGTGTACTTTTCTCTATGTTATTTTACAAGATTAATATTTTACTTAGTTTAAGATCAAATATGCTCATATTTGAATATAAGAAAAGTTTAAATGACCCCTTCAATTTTAATTCATGTGTACTTTAATTTTGTTACTTTGACAATATACAAATTGATCCTAAAATTTTTTCGATATATGTAAATTACTACAACTTGGTAATGAACTTTTTTTTTTGACAGGAAAAGTTAAAAAAATCCCTTTAACTTTGGTCCATGCACACTTTGGTCCTAGTACATTTCAACATATGAGGACACCTAATGAAATTTTAGAGCCCAAATGCTTCTCATGTCCAATCTTTATTAAAAAATAATTTGTTAACAATACTTTTGTGATAACTCTTTACATAATCCAAACGCTATCTAAGATTTTGATATATTAGAGATTCTTGTACATATTCTTATTTTAAGAAAACACTCATATTTTTTAATGTGAACTTATCCAAGCCATTTTAAAAGTGTTATTAGTGAACTAAAATGTACCTCAATGAATTACATATCACCTTATATGCAAATTAAAAATATTGTCAAGAACTAATTTAAAAATTTACTTTTATTTTTATGCCTTTTTACCACACCCTTGAAATATTGTTATTATTTTTTAACGTAACATATGTTGTGATCAAAAGCATATCAACCTAAAGAATCTTAGAGCTGTAGTATAACTCTGTCGATAGTAATTTATGTCAACTCCAAGCTTGTCTCCATAGACTCGTAGAGCTCTCCTATATCTTTATTTAGGAAATCAAACTAGGAACGTCGAGCATCGTGATGCTTATAATAAGTTTAACTTAAACTTAAATAACCTTTGATCAAATAGCAAAGTATGTCTGTACCAACAGAATAACAAAAAGTATTCGATCCAACATAATGTTTATGTTCCTATTGGGTCTACCTCTAAGTTACTCTTGCAGGTGAGATGGATAGGAGAAATTATTGCACAAACTCAATGCATTTGAGTTAAATTACTCATAATTAAGTGGAAACCAACTTACATATGCAAACCACAAGAAGCATAATTTATTATACATATATATGTTCAACGCATGGCGTTGAGATTTTGCGTCTAACTGCAACAACAGAATGGATCACAAGAGCAACTATATATGATTACATTCATTCAAAGCCACACAGCACTGAGATTTCACTCAAACTACGATCCTAATTCCAGAGTAAGAAGTGGCACCTATGAACACAATGTCGAAGGCCTCGTTTTCAGTGAGAACCAGACGCCTTCCGTGCTCACCAGGGTCATGATTGTCATACACCCCAATATCCAAACAACTGGAAGAGCCTGTGACACAGAAGACAAGCTTGTACCTAATTTTGTGTTTCTGAATGTTAAATGTGCCACTAAGAATTTGTTGGCCAGGATGGTCTTGAGGACCCCCAATACCCACGTATGCTTTTTGGATACCATTGTCAACAAACACCCCCCACTTGGAAGATTCAGCACATTCAGGCTTCTCTGCAAACTCAATATCCAATGGGGTACCTATGAAGATTTCACCAGTGCTTTCCCCTACTATGCCGAACTTCACTGGAATGCCTGCAACTACCTCAAAGTAATCTTGTAGGACAGTAACTGGGCACTTTGAATTACCTGTTTGGCCAAGCCTCACTCCACCACCAGGGGGGCCCACTATGCTTGGCTGAATGTAGTATTTTTCACCTGGGACAAGGGGGTTGCCAAATCCATCTAGCACTCGTTCGGCATCGTTTGAGAAGGCTAATGGAATGGCAAAGAGAAGGTAGGTGAGGGTAAGAAGTGCTGGCTTCATGGGTCTTATACACTCGATAATTTAAAGCTAAGGATGTTGTTTGTGCGTTTTGGAGTTTGATGGGGTTCAGTTGCCTCTATTTATGGAAGTGAATAGTTCCAAGATTTACTTGCATTTAGAAAACGTTTTTCTTTTTCCTTTTCTTAAAGTAACATGTAATATATAGACATTGATAGACATTAATGTGAGTATATAGCAATAAGCTATTAGATAAGTAGTAATTAAGCAACTTTATCTCTAATAAGAATAAGAACATACGTTTAAATTTTTGGAAGTACACTTATTCATTAAATACTCAATCCTTTAGAATTGTAAGAGCGATGTCTTCCACAATTTTGTCTATCAAAAAATATTAATGTGAATATTAGGATATATGTGTATTGAGATAACACATACAATATAATATGTGAAATATATAGCATAATACTTCCTTTATCTATTTATAATTGTTGCTTTTTAATATATATTTTTAACAATAATTGATAATATTATTTTAAATAGCCCCAAATATATAAAAAAAAAATTATAACTTAATAGATTTAGTTAATGTAATAAAGATGAGAATAAATTTAAAAAAATTAGTTAATACTTTTTTATATTTTTAAATGATAGATAATTTAAGACAATTTTTCTTAGAAAAAAACACTTATAAATAGACAGAAAAAATGAGTTTATACTGGAGAGTATTGTATTTAGTATGAAAAATAGTAACCTTCGGATCTAGTCATGCCACGTGAAGCATATTTATAATAAACAAACATGTGGGCTGCATTCTAGATGAAAATAATATTCTGTTGGGTAACAACTTTTTCTTCATTCATACGAATCTCAAATATTAGGTCTGAAGAAGTATGAGAGAAAAGAAATAATAAAGGAACAAATGGATGATTTTGATGACGTATTGAGCGGGAAAAAAATTCCTCCTAAAGCACTGTAGAACGGCTGTTTCTATGATTGTCCCAACAGGGACAGCATTTCAAGGATTGCAATCAATTAGGGCTTTTTTTTTTTACTATCCAAAATGGGATTTAACCGAAAAAATAATAGAAAAAGGGATTTGATGTTTTTAACAATACTAACAATGGATTGAAACTTTTTTATATTTTACTTTATAGGTAAAATAGGTAATATAATATTTTATATTTTGAATTATCTATTAATTTAGCTTTTAATAATAATTTTATTATAAATCTCAACAAAAGCAATGACATAATATTAACAATGGTGTTGTGGCTGTTAATAATAACCTAACATGATAGGTTAATAATATATTATTATATCCTTTAAATTCGACCGAAATATGACAGAAATTACATCAATAAATAATTTAAAATGTAAACTATTAAATTAAAAAAGGATTAAAGATAAAAATTCAAAGTATCTCTTTGTTTTACATCTTACCAACTTGATTGTTTATTTTTAATAATTCCATGAGCTCCCATCGCCATAATTTATTTTATTAAGTAAACAAGCTATGAAATAACATGACAGACAGATTAAAA
This sequence comes from Pterocarpus santalinus, assembly GCA_031439595.1. Lineage (NCBI taxonomy): Eukaryota > Viridiplantae > Streptophyta > Magnoliopsida > Fabales > Fabaceae > Pterocarpus > Pterocarpus santalinus. The sequence goes on along the minus strand of CM062531.1, from coordinate 68,196,720 downwards.
AAGCACTTGAGAGACATTGGAAAGTAATGTTCTGAAAATTGGACCGGACTGACCGGTATGATCGCTTGAATCGGGAACCGGATACCTATCCGGTCTGGGTATACCTAAAAAATTATTTTGTCCAAAAATTGGTATTGAATCGGCCAAAAATTGGTAAACCGGCGAAACCGGACCAGTTTTACTAGTTGGCCAGTTTTTTTTTAAAGAAATATAAAATTATTTTTGATCATCAATGGTAAAGTTAACTTTTCATTATGATGAAAAATGGCTAAAAATATATTTTGATTGGCTAAATAAAAAATTAATATATCTCTTACTCTTTTAAAAAAGAGCTTAGAGATGATAAATATAAGAAAAATTGATATATAGGTTCTATTTATAGAAGTCTCAAGAGTAAAAAAAATTTTATTCTAAGTAATATAGGATTTCTTTAATACTTTATAGTAACTTTAAGAATAAAAAATTCAAAATTTAAGTAATGTGGGACTTAATATTTTACTTGTATTGGTTATATTAATATGACTTATTATAGTGATTTTGATTTTTAAAACTATTTTTATTATATTAAAATTTTTTAATTATTTTTATTTATTTCATAACATGTTATTAATTATATATATATATTTTATTACATCTCGATTGAACTTTTGATTGAACTATTGAACCTCTGAACTAGTACTTTGTTAGGTTCCATGCCCAATCTGATTTTCAGAACCTTGTTGGAAAGAGAGGTAGTACATATTTAATTTTTAGTAATATTTATTACAATTATAACATTTTAAAAATATAAAAATATTGTTAAACATCTTTGGTAATATTTTTACAAGTGTAGTATATAATCTATATTACTAAAGAATTTTAACAATATTTTTTTAATTTACTAATATTTTTCAATTATTACTAAATTTCAATTATGCTGTAGTGAGAATTATTAAGAGTTAATCTATATTTTAGTCTTTTAAAAAATTTGACTTATAACGTAATCATCCCTTAAAGAAAATTTGTGAATACATTAGTCCATCGATTTAAGCATGTACTAACGTGTTAGTCCTTCTATTAAATTTTATTGATTAACTCCTAATGGGATGATGATGTGACCAGTTAAATTTCATGTTTCATCTGAGCCTGGACGAAGAGGGGTTAATGTGTTAAAACTTGAATTTTAAAAGCATTAATGTGTACTTTTTTCTATGTTATTTTACAAGATTAATATTTTACTTAGTTTAAGATCAAAGACGCTCACATTTAAATGGGAAAAGTCTAAATGACCACTTTAACTTTGATCCATGTGCACTTTAATATTGTTACTTTGAAAATATATATGCAATTGGCCCTGAAAACTTCTCAGTATGTGTAAATTACTACAAGTTGGTAACCAATGTTTATTTCTTTATAGGAAAAGTTCAAAAAAACTCCTTTTAACTTTAGTCCATATGTGTTTTGCTCCTGTTACTCTTTGACATATGAGGGCTCCTAACAAGATTTTAGAGCCCCATGTGTTTCTCGTGTATAATCTTCCATTAAAAAATAGTTTGTTACCATTACCTTTGTGATAACTCTTTACATAATCCAAATGCCATTTAAGATTGCTATATTAGATATGCTTGTACATATTCTTATTTTAAGAAAGCGCTTATAGATTTTAACGTGAACTTATCCAAACCATTTTAAAAGTGTTATTAGTGAAACTAAAATGTACATCAATGAATTAGATAACACTTATATATGCAAATATCATTACTCTTCTTATATATTGACACATGTTAACAGACGTGCTATGCGCGCCGTCCAAAGTCATTGCAGAGCTAATTCATGTCCAAGTCCAACATTACCTAAAACTTTGAAGAGGGAGAACAATAGGACAGTCAGTAGAACTTGCTGTACATTAATTGAGTAAACGTCAACAAGCAACTGCAAGAATAGTTATTATTATATGAATAATGGTATTTATATATCTGACACCTCTCTTTGCATGATATTTGCTTTTGATGTTCAATTTTGATATACAAGTAACATTATTCTTATTATATTTCACCTATATTCAACACTTACATTATATTGGTGCAAGAAAATACATGACAAGAAGAACTTTTATTATACCACTTATTTTTTCAACGCTATCGTGGACATTTCATTCAAACTATTGACCTATCATTGGCATCATCAGCATCTACAAACACAACTTGATAGGGGTCATTATCAGTATTCAGGACCAATCGCCTTCCATCCTCGTCATCGTACCTCCCAACATCAAAACAAGCACCGGGTGGGGCACTAATCCTAGGACAGAACACAAGCTTGTAGCCCAAAATCAAATCACCATATTTCTGAATGTTAAACTTGCCACTGATCAATGTCTTGCCTGGATGGTCTTCAGCACCACCAATACCAATCCATTCTCTAGGGAAATCATTATCAGCAACCACCACCCACTTGGAGGATTTGGCACACTCAGGCCCCTCTACAAATTCAATGTCCAGTGGCGTGCCCGTGAAGATGATACCTGGGCTTATCCCTGGTATCGTGAATTTCACAGGCACACCATTGACAGCCTCAGAATAATCTTGCAGGACAGTAACCGGGCACGTTGAGTTCCCAGTTTTGCCAAGCCTTACTCCACCATCTGCCGCTCCAGAGAGAGCTGGTTTGATATAGAATCTTCCTGCTGGGAAAATGGGGTTCCCATTTGTGTCCACCACTTGCTCAACCTGTGAGAAGGCTAGTGGAACGTTGGTGGTTAAGGCAAGGAGGAGGAAAGAGAGGGTAAGAAATGTAGGCTTCATGGTTTATCAAGGAGGCTGCTATATCTGTTTGTGTTTTAGTCCCTTAATTAATCTCTATTTATAGAGTTGTTTCGAGAGTAGCTTGTGGATCTAACTTTGCATGCGAAATCGATTTATTAATGTTATTTAGTCAAAGTTTTGATATAACTTCCAAACCTCTATATTATTATATAGTTCTTTTTCACACGTTGAAACTCTACTTTATATACTATTATATAAAAATAAATATATAAATATTGTAGTAAAAATATTATTAATAATAAATAAAAATCTTATTATTTGAAATAATTTTTAGGACATCAAATGAGATACTTACTTTCAGAGCATGTTTGGGATTCAATAATATAACTGGTGTTCATTTGATATTGTGTTTTAATATATCAAAATGTTTCTCTATAAATAGAAGGGGTGTAATATAATATTATGATATTATGAAAAGAAAGAAATATGATAAAGATGGTAAAGAATAACCCTAGAATTTTGAACTCGTATTTATTTGTCCCAAGCTGTGAAGGAGCCGCCCACATTGTTATTTGAGAATATGCCGTGTGGTTTTTGGATCACGGAAAATGGAGGAAGCTAGGATTGTGGACCCATTGATAGTCAAGTGATGCATATCTCAATCAAAATAAATCACACACAGCTGTACAGCTGTTAGATAAGATAGTAGGACTTCGTTGTTAAGTTGCCATTCGCTGCCAAGCCTAGCAAAGGCACCCGTTGTTATCCTTTCAGTACTTTTTGTTTGCCCCCCTTTTTGTCTTTTGCTATTAATATTTTGCATGCCATTGGCAGTTTTATCGTTAAATTATTCTTGTCTTGTTAGTTGTTTTTAGGTCCCTTTTTTTTCATGAATATATTTATATGTTACGATCAATATTTTATATTTTGATTTCGGATTCTTTGTATTGTGAACAAAGGTTAATTAGTGTGAAAGTGAAAGGCTATTTTGTTGCTGTTGAATTAAAAAGCAGCCATAAGCTGAAAGCTTATCTGCGCATGTGGTGTTCCCTGCTCCATCAAGGGTGGAGGTTCCGGGTTCTATTCCCCTTCTCCCCCAAAGTCCCCCAAATCCTTCCCAAAATGCCAGCTTTATTAGCGCCCCTACTACTTATGAAAATAAAGCTAGAAAAGTTAGCTGCGATAATTGAATCAACTAGTATGATCAATATGCTGCTTAAAAAAATCTTGAGAATTCAGTGTTTGTTAGTTTTTTTTTATTGATACTCGTAAGTATTATTGTAAATGTTATTTAAAACTTCCGACGCTTTTTTCCCCCCTTTGTATTTTATCATTGTTGGGTAAGGTAAATTTATTTATGACACATTCAAAACCAGATGAAAATGGCTTGATTCACTTAATACACAACTGAGAAGGTGACACAAAACCCAGCTAATACGGCTCCACAGAATTTTTTTGGGTCAAGGTTCAGAGAATAAGCTGATTAACAAATGACAGAAAGAGAATGCAGCCCAGAACGAGGAAACAAACAACAACAAGCAGCAGTTCTGCGTGGAGTATAATTTTAATTTTAAGGAATGGTGTGTGGCTATCAAAGGGCCCGATCATGGTTGGATCGGATGTAGTTTTCCATGTTTTGTTTCGATGCTTTTAACGTTACGTTGTTGGTATCCTTTGTTTGTTCATGACTTGATATTGTTACGTTTTGTGCTGATGCTCCCCTCTGTTTTGAGTGGTCTGAGCTATTTTCATTTATCCAAAAAAAAAAGAAAAAGGAATAAGCTGATGAACTTCTAAACAAAAATCTTATTTTAAATAAAAATTGTATTATATTTGAATATAATATTTAAAAATACTTTTTAATTTTTTCATCTGAATGAAAAATGTAAAGTAATTGAAAGAATGAGCCATTCGCCAAGCACAAGTTCCTTCTACCCAACGCCGTCGCCGACACATCTCGCTGGCCAGAGCTGACTGCTAAGTAGGTGCTAACTCTTCTAGACCATAGGTGCGTTTGGGTAAGATAATTTTAGAAAAAAGAAAATTATATTTGATATATTTTGATGAATTTTTAAAAATAATCAAAATTTAAAAAAATTATTTTTAATTTTTTCGGTTATATAAAAAAATTTAATTTTAAAATCTTCTTTTTAAAAACAGAAAGAAACGCATCTTATAACTAAGAATTTTTTACCCTAAACACATAACTAAAAATTATACAAAAAAATAACATACCTTTTTATTAAGTAAACAACTTATGAAATAATTAACGTGATTTAGTCAAAATGGTAAGTATTTTGATTCTTTAATTAAAGATTTTAGATTCAAGTTTTGAAAATGAAAAAAGTTTTTATTAGAAGACCTCTACTTGTTTTAGAGACCTCCATCTAGTCAAGTCGAATTAATCAAGTTCTTAATAATATGAGTCGAATACTGGTGGTTCGATCAAGGTAAGAAATAAGATATGAAATAAAGTTTAATTTCTGTGTATTCATATTAAATGACAATATTAAAAATATTTTATATTATCAGTACATAGAAATTAAATTCAATGAAATAACTTGAGAAACAAATTGAAATAAAAATTTCAAAAACATTGGAAAGAGAATTATTAGTGAACTACGATGTGGATTAAACAACAATGCGTCAGCGACAAGAAGATAACAACACTATTTTTAATAAATTCATTATATAAAGTAATAAATTAATTGTCACTCTATTAATGTTAGGTGTATTTAAAATATTATGAAAGATAAAATTAAAAAGAATTATAATTATAAATTTTTCATTAATATATCCTAAATGACAATTATTATAAATTAGAACTTTTTAATTAATCCGAGATAATTATCCTGGGTGAAGGATGAGGGAAGCTCGAACACCCCTCAAGTGGTAGACTTATGATAAATCATACTACATTCATCTTGAAATAATTATCTACTTTTAAAATTTTATTTATCCACAAATAATTGCCTTTTTGACAAATCTAGATAATATTAATGTCATTTTGAAATAATTATCTATTTTTAAAATTTTATTTATCTATAAATAATTACTTTTTTAGAAATCTAGATAATATTAATTTTTTTCAGATATACTTCTATTAAATACAAGAGTAAGAGTAAATAAAAAGAGAAAATTAAATTAGAGAAAAAATAAGTAAAAATAATTTTATAAAATATATTGAATTTTTTAATATTAAATGTTTTTTAATAATTTTCTTAATTTATATACGTATTTTAAATTGAATAATTATTACTAAATCGAGGTAATATATAAATAAATAAATGCACCATCCCTAAAGGGAATCTATCAACCACGAGTACCTATATCTAAACAGTGTGAGTAGTTCGCCAGCCAATCCACAGCTTGGAAATTAGCCTCGTGATAAGTATGAGAAATACACAATGCTCCACGTATATTGATAAATATTTTATTAATAAAGTCTCATTTTATTGATTTAGTACTTAAAATTACAAAATATTATTTAAGACAGCCATTAAGATAACGTGTGTAAAAACTAAATTGAAGTATTTTATAGACTAACTTAAATTACGTTTTATAATTTTAAGAACTAATTATTAATTTTTTAATTTTAGTTTTAAATTAAAGCACATGTACAATTTTAGAGATCAAAATAAGATTTCACTCATATTTTATGAAAAATTCAATTCATTAGCTACTTTCCTCTCTGACCACTACACAGTACACTACACCTCTGGAAGTGATTGTGGTAGATTTATGGGGTCCTGCTCTAGTGCTTTCCTCTAATGGGTTTTGATACTATCTTTCCTTCACGGATGTGTTTTCACGGTATATATGGATTTACTTACTCAAGCACAAGTCGGATTCATTGCAAATATTTGTTGAGTTCAAGACCAAAGTTGAACTGCAGTTTAGTCGCTCTATTAAGGAAATTTAAATTGACTGGGGTGGTGAATTTCGCTTCTTCACCAACTAGCTTAAGCACCACGGCATAGGTCACCGACTCATCTGCCCCCACACATATCATCAAAACGGGCTCATTGAGCACAAGCATAGACATACTATTGAGTCTAGCCTTGCCCTGCTTGCCACAGCTTCCATGCCCACACGGTTTTGGGATGAGGCCTTCTTGATAGCAATCTATTTGATCAATTGCTTACCCTCTGTCCCTCTTCGAGGCAAAGTGCCATTTGAGATACTATTCAGCAAGCACCCTGACTACACCTCACTCAAAGTATTCGGGTGCACATGCTTTCTGAATCTTCGACCCTATGTCTCTAACAAGTTGGAATCACACTCAGCAACATGCACCTTCCTTGGCTATAGTGCCATGCAAAAAAGGTATCATTGCCTTCATCCCTATAGCTGAGTTTATATCTCCCATGATGTGGTCTTTGACGAGAATTCCTTCCCTCTCTCCAAGCCGCAGTGTCTTTCCTTGACCTTGGAACCCGGCCTATGGCCTCCGCCATCCCACCTATACTATTGTGCCTCCAACGTACACCTTCAACCCCGGACCATGTAACTTGGACCCCGACATTTGTGGCTTCCCCACTTGCTTCCTCACTCACCCTGGACCCAAGCCTCTATAGCTTCCCCACCTGCTTCATCACCGACCCCAAACCGCAGACCCTGAACCTAGGCCTCTAACCCTCCGTTGCTTACCAACCCTCCATTGCCTACTTGGCCATCATGGCTCGCTCGACCACACACCCAGTGTCACCCTATGGTCACCCATGCCAAAGATGGCATCTTCAAACCCAAGTCTTACTTTGCTGAGTGTGAGCCTCGCAATTTCAAGACTGCTCTCACCTCCATGCAATGGAAAGCAGCCATGCAAGATGAGTTTGATGTGCTACTTCGCAACCAAACGTGGACCCTGACATCTCTTCCTCCCGACAAAATCTAATCGGATGCAAATGGGTCTTCTGAGTTAAACAGAACCCAGATGGCAGCGTCTAGAAGTACAAAGCGCGTGTAGTTGCCAAGGGCTTTCATCAGCAGTCTGGCTTCGATTTCACTGAGATGTTCTCTCCTATGGTTAAACCAGTCAATATTTGCATGGTTTTCACCATTGCTCTCACAAAGTGCTGGTTCATTCAGTAGCTTGATGTGAACAACGCGTTCCTCAACGACAATCTTCATTAGTACATATACATGATCTAGCCACTCGACTTTTAATCCTCTGATAAAATGAAGCTAGGCAAGCTTCGCAGGGCTCTTTACAGCCTTAAACAGGCACCGTGTGCCTGGTTCGAAAAGCTTGGGGTTACTCTACACAAATTTGGGTTCCAAGGAAGCAAGTGTGATCCCTCCCTCTTCATCGGTCACACTCTTGAGTCAGTGACGTATATCCTTATCTATGTGGACGACACCCTTATAACAGGAAGCTCCACTTCCTACATTAAGCAGCTTGTGTCCCAACTCAATCGTGAGATTGCACTCAAGGACCTGGGCAGCTTAGACTACTTTCTTGGGATTCAAGTTCATTCCTAGCCTGATGGCTCCCTGTTGCTTAACTAAACAAAGTACATATGGGACCTCCTTCATCTGGTGAATATGGCTCAGGCCAAGCCCGTTCCCACGTCGATGGTTTCCGCTCTCAAACTCACTTGTATCGGCTCTTCGTCTGTTGATGATGTTGTGCTCTACAAGTCCACAGTTGGTGCTTTTCAGTACGCCACGATCATGTGTCCTGATCTCTCCTTGCAGTGAATCATGTGTGTCAGTTCATGTCCTCGCCTCTTGAAGAACACTGGAAGATGGTGAAGCGCATTCTCCGCTATCTCATGGGCACCTTGCATCATGGTCTCGTGCTATCTCGTTCTACCTCTTTGCAACTTGTGGGGTTCTGTGATGTTGATTGGGCCAACAATTTGGATGATTAGCGCTCTACCTCCGATGGGTGTGTCTTTCTTGGCTCCAATCTAGTATCCTAGTGGTCCAAGAAATAACAGGTCGTACCTCGCTCTAATATTGAAGAGGAGTGCCGCAGTTTGGCTCACATCATTCTTTGGCTCCAATCCCTCTTCAAGGAGCTCAAGCTTCACACACTGACCCCCTATTGTTTGGTATGACAACCTTAGTGCAGCCCATTTCACCAAGAATCTGATTCTTCGTGCTCGCACTAAGCTCGTTGAGCTGGACATTCATTTTGTTTGTGAACAGGTTATTAGTGATGATGACCTACTTGTCACCCATCTTCTGCCACTGAGCAGTTGGCTGACGGGCTCACAAACCTCTACCGACTGACACATTCTCTCAGTTTCAAGACAAACTCTATGTTCTCGCTCTTCGGGCTCCCCCATGAGTTTACAAGGGGCTATAAGAAAGTAAAGCTCAGTTATAGTTTGTTACTGCAGATGTCAACACCTGAGTTTAGGTAGGAAATTTAGTTTTCAGATCTGTGTGTACTAGAGCTACTATATAAGCTCAAACCCCTTGTATTCAATGTACGCATCATTTCATTTTTCATCATCGTAGAAGCTTCTCACAAATTCTCTCTCAAATTTTATCTTTGTTTCTCGTTAGTTCATGGCTACAATCGATGAATATGTTGCGGAGTGTGCGAGTGCATACAAATAACAGGCTCTTGAATCAATCAATACAATGAGTGGTATTCATACATGATGAGTACATTGGGAGTGTTGCCTACAACTCTAGCTGCTAGCCAATTGAATGCCAGTTATCCTAACTGTGAATGGTGGCTTTGATTTTTTAAGCCAAACACATTAAGCAAATGGACTAAAAGTCCACAACTATTTTTGGTGCAGCAGAGGCTTATAAATGAAGTAGACAAATTTCAATTGTTGCAAGAATAGGTAGAAAGAAGCATTGAATGCATTAATGGTTGGGTTGAAATTTTTTGATCTGGATGCTTTATAAATAGAGCTAGTTTCATAAGCTCTTGCCAACACCACTGGTGATTACTCGAAGTTCATTAGTATTTGGATATCCGAGAAGTGGTTTTGCTCTCTTTGAATACTTCTCTTTGAAGCCGAAGTTGCCATCAAAAGTCATTGCAAAGCTAATTTATGTCTAACTCCAACATTACCAAAACCTTTGAAAAGGAAGAACAATACGACAATCAATAGAACTATGATACAAAGTAGTATCAGAGTGTGAAAAGAGTAGAGTGAAACAGAGGAGAAGAGAGCTCAACATAGAGAAAGAGACTTAGATAGAAGACTACAATTAGCCAAAAGATAACAATTCACTTCCCCTTACAAATGAAACTACTCATCTATTTATACTCCTAACTAGTATTGTATCATTATCCCCTTTTTTAAAACCAACCTTGCCCTCAAGGTTGCTAAAAGAAAAAAGAAATACAATTTTAATCCTAATTACATTTTTTTAAAATACAATTATTTTTAGTTACAATTATCCTACTGCACCAAAAGAAAGAAACTCCACCAGGGTCCCATTGCTTAAAATAAAGCCCATTGACTATGACCCAATATGCTTCTTTGTCTCCAAATGCTAAATTGAAATTGAGCTCACATTGGACTTGGGCCATGAAATATGGTGACTCAGCTTCCTCACCAAACCCCCCACCCTTCCTCCTTTGGCTGTAGGCTTGGCCCATCCTTACTGAACCGGGTTGTAGTTGGCCCAACGAAGCACAACACAGCAATTCATGAATTGCCCTAACACCACCAAGGGCACCCCTCTCCTCTGCTCGGGTAACCTTCTGCTCCACCTTCACAGCAGCCGCCACAAGCCAATGGCCACGCCAACTGTCATGAGTCGCTGCCTTCTCCGCGAGACCGTTCATTGCTGTTGCTGTTGCGAACTTGCCGCCGCTGAAGACCAAACATGATGGAGGTTCGCGGATTTCTCACTTCTTCTCGTAGCCACATGCGACTGTGGTTGTTGCTACCGCTTGGTTCGTGTAGCTCGTCGCCGCCTCCTTCGCGAGATTGCTTGTTGTTGTCGCCGTCTCATTGCGATAGGAGTCGTGGCTTCGCTTCTTCGCGATTGCTGCTCGACGCGATTGCCGCCGCTGAGACGGAGATCATGCCGTTGCGTTGTTCGCCGCCGGTTGGAGCAACAACTTCCATGATAACTCCCTTTGGTGAGTTATATTTTTAGTTAGTTTTTATTTAATTTAGGACATAGTTGTTTAGTTTTGTTGCTATTTTGTTTTATTTTAGTTAAGTAATTTAAATTAGGTGATATTTTTATTTTCTATTATTTTCTTATATTTTGGATACTTATTTTAGGCTTATTTTGACTGTCATTAGGTAGAAGCATTCAAGTTGGAATTTGGAGCCATAAGAGAGCTTATCTTGAATAAAATCAAAACCTTTCAGCATTGAAAATTCAATATCTAGCTCTCTAGAAATTGAATTATGATGATTCAAAATTCTTTGGAAAGAAGGGAAGAAAATCTTCAACTTTGTTGTTGGACACTTTTTCCAGTTCTTAAGTCTTCTAGGAGAAAAAGGGCAAAACAAGATTGAAGCTTTATCTTGTCTCTGATGCTGTCAAGTCTGACCTTCCATCACTCTTTCACCTTTGTCTTGGGCTATAAAACTCCGATTGAAGTAATTCTTGTTGCGTTGGAAAGATTACTTAAAGATCTACAATCGCTATTTCTACCTCTAAGGCCAAATTCTAACTATTCTAACCGCTACAGAGTTTGAAAGTGTATAAAAGAGATTAGCGTTGTCAGGCAAGCGCGCTGTAGCGCGTTGCCTTGTGCGATAGCACGACCCCGACTGCAGAAATAGTGGGCTCGGGCTGAATTTCGAGAAAAAGGATCCGTGGACTATAAAAGATAACACTTAAGGTCAAAAACACATCTCTAGACACTTTCAAACACCTCCCAAGATAGAAGACTTCTTCCAGAGAGATTGAAGGCGAAGATTCAAGGATTCCAGAGCTCAAGTTCAACACAGAGAGATCCATATTCTTCCGAATCTCTTGTTTCTAGCTTCAATACTTTATGGCTTTTGTTTCTTCTATCTTCTCATCTTCATACTCTTTCATTGTTTCTTTTCTTTAGTTATGAACTAGTTTTCTTTTGCTAGGGCGTTAATAGACCCTTTTTGTGTGGCAAGTTTACTCATGGATTAATGTTAATCTTGTTTTCTATCTCTATTGCTTAGTGTTTTTGTTTGTTCTTAATGCTTTTAATTGCTTGATCACCAATTAATTGATTTGGGGATTTACAATAACTTGAGAGAGGGTTTGTGAATAGAGCCTCTTAACATAAACACCGTGAGCTGAGCGAAAACTAGAAATAGACAAACGTGGTTCATGCGGTTATCATAGGAACCCATATAGCTTCAACCTTTACCTAGATTAGTTTGTACTAAGAGATTAGGCAATCAGTTTAAGATAAAGAGTATTGCTTAACCTCGAGAGAGGCTAAGAATAAATTAAGGGGAATTGATCGTGAGTCAATTAGGATAGGAATTGATTAACAGAAATTCATAGTAAATGCGTCTACAATAGGTGAAATTAATTAGCCCTAGCATCCATTTCATTGCATTTGTTTACCCAGTATGCATTCGTCTACATTATTAATTTTCTTATTTATTTTATTTTGTTTGAATTTTAATTTCTTTATCCGTGAATTCATTCCATCCAAATAGTCATTCCTTAAACTATCCGGTATTTGATCTATCCTCATGGGAACGATACTTTACTTATCACTTTATTACTTGTACGATCCGGTATACTTGCCGAAACCGCATCATTCCACCTCTACAGTGCTGCCTCCTTTGTGAGAAGCTCCGTTGACACTGCTCAGTTCGCCACTGCTGTGGCTCAGATCATTGATGCTGCTGTTCAAATTTGGTGGTGTTGATTCTGGATTTGCTAGTGTTGACTCTAGATCTGATATTGTTGGTTCTTGATTTGTTTTAGTTGATTCCAATTCCTGATATGTTTTTGTTGAATTTTGAGTTGTTTCTGGATCTATGTGGAAACTGTAGAAGTCTTCCCACAGACTCCATAATTCGGCTCTCACGCTATCCAGGAGTTCTAGAATTCGAGCCAGCGAAGATGAGTTTTCTCCACCATTGGTGGTGGTGGAGACTCTCAACGAAATCACCATTGATATAAAGTAGTATTAGAGTGTGAAAAGAGTAGAGTGAAACAAAGGAGAAGAGAGCTCAATAGAGAGAAAGACACTTATAATTCAGATAGAAGACTACAATTAGCCAAAAGATAACAATTCACTTCCCCTTACAAATGAAACTACTCATCTATTTATACTCCTAACTAGTATTGTATCAAACTAGCTGCATATTAATTAAGTAAATGTCAATAAGCGACTGCAAGAAGAATTATTATTTCCTTCATTTCAATATATATGTGAAGTTTTTGATATTTTAAGATTTCATAATATCTATCTATTTCTAATATTAAGATATCATTAATTTTTTTCTAATAATATCCTTAATCTAATTTTGATGATTAAATAATCATTAATCATTTTAATCTTCAATTTGCTCACCAATAGTTTAGTGCTAAGCCTAAATGCTAGCTATGCAACAAATTTGGTCATTCAGTGTGAGAGTGTTATCATCGATTTAATCCACAATTCCAACCTTCGAATTTGACTCTTAACACTCATATCCAATTACATCACAGCATTGCTCAAGCTCCACAAGGTTATTTTACGGAACCTGTTACAACAATTCCTCCTCCATCCTTAGGAATTTCTCAGGCTTTAATTACAACTCCAGCATCAGTTTATGATCTGCTTTGGTACCGTGATTCTGGGACCTCCAACCGCCTAACACTTGATTCATCAGTTTATAATTACAAACAACAATACGAAGGTTTTGACAGAGTACAAGTAGGAAATGGTATAGGAATGAACATTATGCATATGGGGCAGTATACTCTTTACTCTAATTCCTCAAATAAATCCTTCATTCTGAATAACCTACTGCATGTTCTTGGTTTGATGAAGAACTTAATGAGTGTATCATAGTTTGTGAAACAAAATAAAGTTTTCTTTGAATTTTATTTTGATGCCTGCTATGTTAAATGTCAAGATTCCAAGGAGACTCTTTTCCAAGGCATCACTAAAGATGGCCCATATGTCTTTCCAGATTTGCATCCAAGCTCATGTCAACAATCTTCCTTGTGTTTCAATAAAATTATATTACCTGTTGTACACAATTCCCCGTCTCCTTATGTTTTTAATGCTTTGTACTCAAACAGAATAAGCAATGCCAAGGAAAATAATTTTTTACTTTGGCACTCAGGACTTGGTCATCCAACCAATCTTGTTGTACATAAAGTTCTCCAATTTTCTAATATACCTTCGGATGCAAATAAAATCTCTTTAGTTTCTGATGCCTGCTATCTTGGTAAACACCACCAGCTTCCTTTTGCACCTTCAACTTCTTTTATACTGAGCCTTTGTAGCTTATTTACTCTGACATTTAGGGTCCTTCCTTTCTAAACTTTACCTCCGATGCTCGCTATTGTATCACCTTTATGGATGCATATTCCAAACACATTTGGTTCTATTTGCTTAATCAAAAGTCTCAAGCCCTGTCCACCTTCATTCACTTCAAAGCACTAGATAAGAATCAGTTAGGAAAAATAATCAAAGTAGTTCAAATAGATAATGCAAAGGAATCTTTAACTTTCTCTCTAAGTTCCTTAAAGACCATTGGATTTTTCATCGGCTCACATACCCTCATACAATGAATAAAATGGTAGCATTCAGTGCAAGCATAGACATATCACCTCGCTAACATCACTTTGCTAGCTCATGCATCTTTACCACTTACATTTTGGGAGCAAGTATTTTACACAGTAGCCTACCTTGTTAACCTTCTACCAACACCAATGTTAAAGAATATATTACCTTACTAGAAATCATTTAACAAACCACCTGATTACACTTTTTTGAGACCTTCTAGGTGTGCACATTACTCGCTACTTAGACCAAACACTAGACACAAGTTAGATATGCAGTTAGAAGTATGCATCTTGATAATTGCAACGGTTACAGATATTTGTCCAAATTTGGTAAAATTTACACATCTAGACATGTGATATTTGATGAGTTGAAATTCCCTTACAAGGTTGCCTTTCTTGTTGATTCTGCTACTGGTGTTAATGCTTCCACCACTTCATTACCATCTATTCCACTTGTTACTCCACATGCCCCTCATGCTAATGTTTTATCACATGCATCTACATCTATCCCTATTATGCATATTGCCATTAATGTTTGCAATTCACCTACGACTCCTGCTCACTCACATGATGAGTCTTCCTCTAGTCCTCTCCATGAAGCTCATCCCAATGTTGTTACTTCACCTACACCCACTACACCTTCAGGTTTAAAGCCTGCACTTCCAAACTCTCAAATTCCTGCTGCTATCATAGTCTCTAGTGTGTAGGCAAGACCTTGTGCCTCAAAATCTCAAGCTCCAACTCATGGTTTGCAGCACTCCATGACAACAAGAGCAAAAAATGGGATTTTTAAGCCAAAAGTCTATGTGGCTGAAGTTGAACCTTCCAAAGCTAAAAAGGCATTGCAGGATCCTAAGTGGCATTAGGCTATGCAAGAGAAGTATGTTGCAATTATTAAAAACAACACTTGGACATTGGTTCCCTTCCCTGACAGCAGAGATCCTATAGGTTGCAAGTGGGTCTTTCGGATCAAGTACAACCTAGATGGCTCGATTAACAAATATAAGGCAAGGTTGGTGGCAAAGGTTTCCACCAACGGGAGGGTTTTGACTTTCATGAGACATTCAGCCCCGTAGTAAAGTCAGCAACATTGCATATCATTCTTACCATAATAGTAGCTATAAAGTGGCACATTCATTAGGTAAATTTTAACAATGCTTTCATGAATGGTGATCTCAATGAATCAGTTTATATGATACAACCCAAGGGATTCTCAGTTGAAGATAAGTCTTTTGTATGTAAGCTTAATAAGGCACTCTATGGGCTTAAACAAGCCCTAAGGCCTGATTTGACAAACTACACACTACACTACTCTCCCTAGGATTTCACTCGGCCAAAAGTGATACCTCCCTTTGCATTTGGGTAACTCCACAGCACACTCTTTTTGTCCTTGTTTATGTGGATGATGTTATCATCACTAGTAGCTCTAGATTTGTTATTCAACATCTTATCACTGATCTAAATAACACCTTCTCATTCAAACACTTAGGCCGACTCCACTATTTCTTGGGCATTGAAGCAAAATCCACTCCTTTTGGTGGTATTCATCTTTCTCAATCAAAGTATATTTCGGATTTTTTATTCAAGGCAAAGATGGCAGATTGCAATCCTTCCCTAACTCCCATGACTTCTGGTTTGAAACTCTCTAAATAGGGCACTGATTACTTTGAAGATGCAAGCTTGTATCGGTCTATAGTTGGTGTACTGCAGTATGCAACAATCACAAGGCTGAAAATTGCCTTTTGTGTCAACAAGGTGTGCCAATTTATGCATCAACCATTGCAAAGTCACTGGCAAGCTGTTAAAAGGATCCTGCACTATCTCCAAGGAACACTCTCACATGGAATTCAAATTGAACCCTCCCCAAATCTTCATTTGTTTGCATTTTGTGATGCAGACTGTCGCTCTAATCTTGATGACAGGCGCTCCACCACAGGCTTTTACATCTTCTTAGGAGGAAACATTATTTCCTGGATGTTAAAGAAACAAGCTTCTGTCTTTCACTCAAGCACTGAGGCTGAGTACCACAGCCTTGCAACAACTATAGCTGAGCTCATATGGTTAAAATCACTCCTCTTTGAACTTCAGGTCCCCCTCACTCAAGCTGTCATTATCTATTGTGACAATCGCAGCATAATCATGATGACTGCCAACCCGATTGTACACCATCGATCCAAGCATTTTGAGTTGGATTTACATTTTGTCAGGGAAAATGTTGCTAGAAACTTTGTCTCGGTCAATTATATTCCCTCTAAAGAACAAACTACCGATATACTAACCAAGTTTGTCTCTTCCTCCTAGTTTCCATATCTTAAGACCGAACTTAGAGTTGGCCCATCTTCGACTTTGAGTTTGCAGGGGATGCTAGAGAGTAAGCTTAGGATGAGAGTTAGTTAAAGTTAGTTACATTGACAGCTAGATTTGGTTAGGTTAGTTACTAATGACATCATCATCAACTGAGTATAAATACTCACACTCTCTTATAAATCATTCAACACTTTTCATAATAAAAATTCTTTTTCTTTCTCTCACTCAGATTCTCTTTGAAATCTAGCATCCACAGCAACACCTTCCTCTTTCATTGTGCAGCATCGTCGCCTTCTCCCAGCCATCTAGCAGGTTCTATGTCTCGCAGGTATAATGTGTAGTTAAAGTTGCTAATATGTAGTTACTTAAGTTAAAGTTGCTAAATTAAAAAGGAAATTAAATATAAAAATAAAGACTAAAAATACTCAAATTAATCTTTTATTTATTTTACATCTTACCAACTTGGTTGTTATTTTTAAGAGTAAAATACACTTAACTCCCTTGAAGTATCGAGAAATAAAAATCTACCCCAATTTACTAAGAGCGTGCTTAGATTGATTTGTTTTTTAAGAAAAAAACACTTTTTTAAGTGTTTTTAGTCTTAAAAAAGTGTTTTTTATAAGTTTTAAAAGTGTGTTTGGATACAACATTAGAAAAAAAATGCTTGTAACAAAAAAGGCAATTTATCATTTTTTTCAAAAAGATAGTAATACTACAAATTTTAAGAAAATATAAGTAGAAGTGATTTTTGAAAGAAAATTTTTAGTTCATTTGTTTCTGCTTCTAGCACAAAAATTTATGCTTTTTTTCAAAAATTTTCAAAAAAACTACTTATAAAATTTTTGACATTTGTTTGTACTTTAAAAATATAGAAGTAAAAAATAATTAATTTTATATTTTTTTAAGAAGCAGATAGAAAGCTATTTTTTCCTAAAAGAAGAAGAAGCAATAGATAAGAGAAAAAAAAAATTTCTTCGAATTTAAGAGTCGCTACCTTTTTATTCTCTTATGATTTTATCCTTACAATTTTTTAAAAATGTCACTTCTTTTTCACTCTCTCCCCCCATACTCTTAATTATAATTTTATTAAAAAAAGTACTTCTATATTTATTACATTCAAATGGTTTAAACAACTTCTAATTTTGATAAAAAAATACTTGTATAATTATATATTCAAATAAAAAAAATTTTCACTTCTATTTCTAGTTTTGCTTCTATTTCTAATTCTAGCTGCTTCTACTTCTAATTCTAAATAAGTATTTTTCATAAAATCTTAACTAAATGAACTCTTTATTAAAAATTACCTTTGCTTATGCTTTTTTAGAAAGTTGAGTATTACTAATTTTAAAAACACTTTCTTTCTACAAGCACTTTTTTTTCTAAAATTATATCCAAACATATTTAAAAATTTTAAAAATAATTTTTTTTAAAAAAAGAGTACTTTTTTCTATTAAAAAAAATCTAAATATACTCTTAGTAGATTTATGTGAAATATATATTCTATAAATAAATAAAGTAAAGCGTTAAGCTCCCATAGTCAGAACTTTATTTTTAATAAATTAACTCTCACTCTATTAATGTTATAGCTGTATCTAAAATATATTATGAACTATAAAATTAAAAAAATAGTTAATAAATTTCCCATTAATATATCCAAAATGATAATTATTATAAATTAAAACCCTTTAATTAATTCTAGATAATTATCTTGGGTAAGGGGTGAGTGGACCAAATCGTGGGTAAAGGATGAGGGAAGCTCGAAGTCCGGGAGGCTCGTGATAAATCATATATGAGTTAGGGTATTTTTTTTCTAATTTTTGGGAGAGTTATTTTTAAATTTTTTTAAATAAATTATTTTTAAAAAAATTATTTTTAAAAGAATTAATTTATATTTAATTTGAGTAAATTAAAAATAAATTTAAAAAAATAATTTTTATTTAGATAAAATAAAATAAAATTAATTTTAATTATTAATAAAAAAATAATAAAATTCATTTTTTAAAAAAAATTTTTAAAATAAAAAAACTTTTAAAATTTTAAAATATAAATTTTAAAAAATATTTTTATATATTTAAATATATTAATTACCGTATAATTTTATTCCCATACCAACAACAAAACATTTGAACTCCTGAACTGTAAAACAAACGGAATTTTAGTAAATGTCTTATCCCTGAAGGGAGTACTGTCTCTAACCAGTGTGAGTAGTTCACCAACCAATCCACACCCTGGAAATTATAGCCTCGCGAAAAGTATGAGAAATAATTCGCACTTGATTGTAACTGCTCCACGTATATTGATGAATATTTTATTCCTTTCGTCGGGGCACAAGTACAACCTTAGTTATATAAAAATGAGCTCCCGTCGTCAGAACTTTATTTTTAATAAATTAATTATCACTCTATTAATGGCATAGCTGTATCTAAAATATATTATGAAAGATAAAATTGAAAAAAAAGTTAGTAAATTTCTCATTAATATATCCGAAATGACAATTCTTATAAATTAAAACCTTTTAATTAATCTTAGATAATTCTCCTGGATAAAGGGTGAGTGGACCGGATCCTGGGTAGAGGATGAGGGAAGCTCAAACACGCCTCAAGTGGGAGGCTCATGATAAATCGTACACGAGCTAATAAATATCTTATCCCTGAAGGGAGTCTATCAACCACATGAAGGGTTTGAGATTTGCTTTATATTTGCTTTAATTCCGACTGCAACAACTGATAATGAATCACAAGAACAACTACAATGATTATTACATCTATTCAAAGCCTCCTAGAGCCTTGAGATTTTCATTCAAACTACGGTCCTAATTCCACGGTAAGAATAATCGGCAAGAAATATCGAAAAGAAGAGGAGGTGATGCTTAAGCTGATTCTCAAGGAGAATCAGACGGCTTGCATGCCCATCAGGGATAGAATACGTCCCAATAACGAAACAAGTGGATGACCCCTGTGTCAGTTGTCTTACTTTATCCTCTCTCTCTCTGCTCACGTTACTTCAACAAGGAGATATTATTGCATATAACTTAGTGAATTTATTTTGAGTTTTACAATAACTAATATTTTCCCTATTCACTTATAGTTATTTTTTTAACAATTTTTTTTTCTATGATGGTCTGTTATTTAAGAGCTTTCTCTTATTCTCTCATTTATTTATAATATTCTCTCCAATTCACAATAATTATCAATTTAGTTAAAAAATTTTAATTCATAATAGTTATCATCGTCGTATATTAATACAATATTTATTAATTTTTTAATTTTATTATCTATTTTTGTTGATTGAAAAAATTAGTGATTATTTTTTACCATATAATAATGTCATATTTTTCAATATATAATAAATTTAATAAGAATATTTTAATAATTATATATTGATTTTAAATTTTTTAATCTCTGTAAAAATAGTGACCATTTAAAAATTATTGTGAATTGAAGAGAGTAATTATTTTATAATTTCATATAAAAGGCAATTTTAGCAAAATAGTATAAATTTTTTTCTATATTTATGTAATTTTAATAACTTATTAATCAATGTGTCAAAGCCTGAAAAGATAATTATAAGTGCATCGAGACAGTAATTAAGTGGAAAGCAACATATGCATTATTTATTACATATACATGCTCAACGCATGCACTGAGATTTATTTGCTTGCTTCTGACTGCAACAACACAACAGATAATGCAGCACAAGAACAACTACTATGATTATTACATTCATTCAAAGCCTCCTAGAGCCTTGAGATTTTCATTCATACCACGGTCCTAATTCCACGGTGAGAATAAGAAGCAGGATATATCGAAAACGGGAGGAGGACAAGAGTATGCACATTCTCAAGGAGAACCAGACGACTCTGTACACCGTGATCAAAGTAGTACTTCGAAATATAGAAACAAGAGGGTTGCCCCACCGGCGGTTTATCCAAACAGAACACAAGGTTGTAGCCGTTGATTGTCCGAATTCTAAATGTCCCATTAATGATTTGTTGGCCAGGGTGGTCTTTTGGGCCACCAATGCCAACGCAATGACTTTGGATCTCACGCTCAAAATACACCATCCACTTGGAAGATTCAGCACAGTCAGGCTTCTTCGTAAACTCAATATCGAATGGGAGACGTTTGACGATTGCACTATTGTTTTCCCCACTTGGTATGCTGAACTTCACATAGTCGTAGTCAGAATCATCTTGTAGGACAGCAACTGGGCAACTTGAATTACCAGTTTTGCCAAGCACTATTCCACCATCGTCGTCCGCATCTGGCACAATGTAATATGTGACACCTGGCACGACGGGTTTGCCATCTACGTCCAACACTGCTTCGCCATCTACGTCCAACACTGGTTCGCCATTTGAGAAGGCAAATGCAAAGGCAAAGAGGAGCAAGGAGAGGGTAAGTAGGGAGGGCTTCATGGGTCCACACTCAATAGTTAAAAGCTAAGGATGTCGTTTGTGCGTTGTGGAGTTTGGGGCCTTAGCTCTATTTATAGAAGTGGAACAGTCCCAAGAATTACTCAAAAACATTTTAGGAATTTGCTTTGCTATATTTAATAATGAGAAATATTATTTGTACTCATATTTTTTTGGTTTCTATACCGACTCACTTCTATTCACTATTAGATAGGGCATGGACCACACTTAATTTGAGTTCTACACCTTATCCGATAGTGGATGAAAGTGAATTAGTATGGAAGCCTAGAAAAAATGAGTAAAAATAACATAACTTTTTAATAATTACATGGTATCAAAGTATATTATAACATGGGCAGCTTCTTATATGAGGGAAGTTGAGTTTGTCACCATGGTCATGACTAAATCTTAGCCATAAAAATTTGAATGAATAGTTGAGATCAAATAACAAAATACTAATTCTATAATAATTTGACTTATATTTTAATATTTATATTTACATTATTTATTTATTTTATCCTTCACCAAAATCGCTCTCTCACTCATCATCTAACATCTCCCTCTCCCCCGACCTCCACCACTATGTTATCGACTAGGCACCACCACTTTCAACTACATCGTGTGTGTGTGTGTGTGTGTGTGTGTTTTTATTTTTTTTTCTATTCGAATATTCCACTCCCCAAATTTCACCCCTTCCACATCACACCTTGTCTCCAACCTCCATTACAATATCACCACTACCAACCTTTATTGAATATTTCTATACAGTCATCCATAGTGGTCTCTAATACGTTGGCAATGTCAGCATTCGACAACTTCGTGACCGTGTTAGGAGGTGCCTTCTTATCATATAAACCTGAGAAAAACATAAGTGTGAGCCACAGGCAAATAGCGTTCAACGGGGAGGGGGTAGAGTCGGTGTCACCATGGAATGAGGTGGTATCGCCAGTGGGTCAGGGGCAAGAGAATAGTGGTAGATGGCAGGGGAGAGGAGAAATCAAAGAAAGAAAATAAGGGCAAAATAATAATTTGACATTTTTATTTTAATATATTATAGATTGGAATCTCCTAATCGTTTAAGAACTCGCCTTATAACATGGGCGCTTGTTGCTGTATACCACGAAAAGTTGAGTTTCACACACCGTGGTCACCATAAAATTTCTCCATAGAGGACTACCAATGCACCATCACTTTAAACTTCATTTTTCGAGTGCCCTTGTGCCTTTTGGAGTTGCCACACCGTTGTCCACTGTCAACCACCGACCTGGTGACTAGCCATGCCCCCCGACCACTACACTAGCCATACTTATGGAGCTCCCCCAAACCACCCAAAGCCTTCTATAACGAATCTCATATCAAGGAGGTCACCTTAAAAAGGAGGCCTTATAAGGATTTAGGCTCTTCCACTTCAATAGCTAGTTTTTGGAATGTTGTTCTCCTAAGGAATTATGCTCTCTACAAATGGTATTTTTATTGAGAGCCGGCCAACCATAAAGGGCTACCTGCGGAGGGTTTTGATTGGCGGAGAGGCTGACCGAGATTGAGTGAAGTGTCACAGAGTGCCAATCGTCAAGACGTTGACTTTCGAAGGCGGTGGCAATGTAATGTGTCCTATATTAGGGAGGTCACCTTGAAAGGAATACCTTATAAGAACTTGGGCTCTCCCACTTTAATAGCTAGCTTTTAGGATATGGTTCTCTTAACGACTTATGCTCATTACGCCTTCCCCTCCACCATCTTCCTCCATGGCTAGAGCTTCACCCACAGCATCACCTTTCCAATGGCTTCAACTAGTGAGCCTCAAACCATCATTCGTACTTCGAAATTGTGGCCAATATGGTGCACCAATGGTGAGACTCCATGTAGACTCCACTAGTGCATACGCCATGGTTGGGTCACCGATCGCGGCGGTGAAATGAAGGACAACTCTTCTCCTTCCCATAAATAGAGATCGTAGTTGCAGCTCCCTTCCTCACTAAGGTAGATCAGTAGAGATTAGACATGGTGGACAGCCGCGTACAACAGCCACAACAACTAGTGGCAATGGAGATTAGCGTGACAGCAGTAGTAATGATGAGAAATAGTGGCGGTATTGCAAGGAATCGAGCAGCCATGAAGGAAGCAAATCTTCTCCCTGTGGTGGATGGAAGGAAGAGGATGATGAAGGTGAAGAATATAGGATGGGTTGGTGCTAGTGTTAGCCAACAGTTTGCAGTGCATCAGTGTTCCAAAGACAATCTAAGCCATTAAATTCAAAATTAATGACTGAGATATTAAGGTTATGTGACACTTCCTACTTTGTAGGGAGAAGAGTAGAACACGCCTATAACATGTCAAGTTCTTATTGGCCTTTTTTATTTATGGCATTTTCGAGTTAACATATTTAACATATCTTGGTTATTAACTTTTTTAATTACAATATAAGTCCAAATTTTTTTTAGCAAAATACTTTAACTTGATCAAATTTTCAATTTGTCTTAGGATTCTAATTTTATCCTAGATTTTCAATTTACAAAATCTTAGGTCTCATTTGGCACTCCTAATACGATAAGACTTAATTTTATATGTGCTATGGTTTTTGATGCAGCTCCGACAAGTATACTGGGTAGTACAAGTAATAAAATGATGAAAAAAATATCGTTCCCACGATGATAGATCAAGTACCGGATAGTCTATGGGAATAACTATTTGGACGGAAGGAATTCACAGATGTAGAAAATTAAAATAAAAATCAAATAAAATAAAGAAGAAAAATTAATAATGTAGACGAATGCTAATGAGGTAAACAAATGCCATGAGATGGACGCTAGGGCTAATTAATTTCACCTATTGTAGACGCATTTACTATGAATTTTCGTTAATCAGTTTCTATCCTAATTAACTCACGGTCGAATCCCCTTAATTTATTCCTAGTCTTTCTCGAGGTCAAGCAATACTCTTTATCCTAAACTGATTGCCTAATCTCTTAGTACAGACTAATCTAGATAAAGATTGAAGCTCTATGGGTTCCTATGTTGACCACATGAATCGCGTTTGTCTATCTCTAGTTTTCACTCAGCTCACGGTATTAATGTTAAAAGGCTTTATTCACAAACCCTATCTTGAGTTATTGTAAATCCCCAAATCAATTAATTGGTGATTAAGCAATTAAAGACATTAAGCACAAACAAAAACACTGAGCAATTGATATAGAAACAAGGTTAACATTGGTTCATGAATAAAATTGTCACACAAAAAAGGTTCATTAATGCCCTAGTAAAAGAAAATTAGTTCATGACTAAAGAAAAAAAAAACAACAAAAGAGTTTAAAGATGAAAAGATAAAAGAACTAAAAGCCATAAAGAAATCAAGTTAGAGACAAAAAATTTAGAAGAATATGAATCTCTTCGTGTTGAAGTTGAGCTATGAAATCCTTGAATCTTTGCCTTCAATCTCTTTGGAAGAGGTCTTTTGCCTTGGGAAGTGTGTATATGTGTCTAGGGATCTCTTTTCTAATCTTAAGTGTTGCCTTTTATAGTTCGTGGATGCCTATTCTCGAAATTCAGCTTGAGCCCACTAATTCTGCAGTCAGGGTCGCGCTATAGCACAGTATCCAAGAATGATACGAATTGCAGAAATAGGAGCGCGCTTGCCTGATAGCGCTAACTTCTTTTACACACTTCCAAGCTCTATAGCGGTTAAAGCTTTGAGTAAGCTTTCCAATGCAACAAGAACCACCTCAATCGGAGTTTAGTAGCTCAAGATATGGGCAAAATACTGATGAAAAGTTAGACTTAATAGCATCAAAGAAGGATGACGCTTCAATCTTGTTTTGCCTTTTTCTCCTACAAGACTCGAGAACTAGAAAAAGTGTCCAACATCAAAGTTGGAGATCTTCTTTTCTTCTTTTCAAAAAATCTTGAATAATCATAATCCGACTTCTAAAGAGCTAGATATCGGATTTTCAATACTGAAGGGTCCTAATTTTGTGCAAGATAAGCCCTCTTATGGCTCTAAATTCCAACTTGAGTACTTGTATCTAATGACAATCAAAATAAGCCCAAAATAAACATCCAAAATATGAGAAAATAATAGAAAATAAAAGTACCACCTATCTAAACTACTTAACTAAAATAAAACAAAATAGTAACTAAACAAAATAACTATGTCCTAAATTAAATAAAAACTAACTAAAAATATAACTCACCAAAGGGAGTTATCAGTTTTTGTGAGCTATTAATGGACAAGGAATGATTGACTATGTATGCATCCCTAATGGCTCTCAAACAACTACTAGCTCTATGCGTTGCAGATGAGCATCATCCAAATGCAATTCGGGAATAATTGTAATTTAAAAAAAAAACTTTATGATGATGCAAAATGACTTCCAAGTTGTGGTGGCAGACACAAATTCCAACAAATAAAATCATCTGTGAAAATGATTTTTGAACATTACAAGAAATTCATAATAATGTGGCAGCTTGTTTGTGGAAATTTTAAGAAACTCCAATAATATATTTTACTTGTGGCATTTTTATTAACTCCCACAAACACATATTATTTTATGACATTTATTTTCAATTTTGTGGCATTTTTGTAAACATCCTCCACAATTAATCTCTTAATATTTGTTTTGTACCCAACCTATACCCTAATTCTCATCTCCTCGTTACTTCGCCTCTCCCACTGTTAGAGAGTAAGCTCAAAATGAGAGTTAGTTGAAGATAGTTACACTGATAACTGGATTTGGTTAGGTTAGTTACTGATGACGTCATCATCTATTGAGTATAAATACTCACACTCTCATGTAAATCATTCAACACTTTTCATAATACAAAATCATCTTTTCTCTCTTACTCAATTTCTCTCTAAAATCTAGCATGGTATCAAAGAGCTTCCCTATTCTTTTTTCCCTCTCAAGCTTCTTCCTCATCCATGGCAACTCCTTCTATTGAGGTTCTACCCTTATGTGAATCCTCAACCGCATCTTTATTGGCGTTTCAACCTGAGAAGTTCTCGATTCCGATCTCCAACAAGTTAAACGATGACAATTTCATGCTATAGAAACAAGAAGCAGTCGCCACAATCAAAGGACATAGTTTGCAATCTCACTTGTGCAACGATCATACTCCAAAGATGTATCTCTCATATTCGGATGCATTAGCAGGTAAATACAATCCCAAGTTCTCTGATTGGGAATAACAAGGTAATATTCTTCTTGTGTGGTTACTTACCTCTCTAAGTGAAAATATTCGAGTTCGAATGAGTGGATGTATGCTTGCGAATGGTTGGATGTATGCTTGCTTACCAAATCTAGGAGAAAATTTTTTTCGTTGCTCAAACTTGTGCCAAAATTCGGCAACTCAAGACTTAGCTCAAAGGTGTTAAGAAAATAGCTTCGATGAACTAGTATCTCCTTGATCTTAAGAAAGTTGTAGATCAACTCATTGCTATGGGCACTTGTGTTGGAACAAAAGAGCACATTGAATCAATTTTAGATGGCCTTCCCTCAAATTATTCGCCTTTGGTTACCTCAATCATCTCTTGTTTGGATCCTTACTTGATAGAGGCACTGCTATTAGCAGTTGATTCCCGCATCGAGCATTGTCATCAACAAAAGATAAATTCATAATTTCCATCACAAATTCAAGCTAACTCTGTCCAAGCTCGTGGATGTGGCTACTCACCTCGTGGCAAAGGTTTTCAATCCCATGGTAGAGGTAGATCAGGACAAGGAGGTGGCAGATTCAATTATGGTAATCCTCAATTTGCTCACCAATAGTTTGGTGCTAAGCCTCAATGCTAGCTATGCAACAAATTTGGTCATTTAGTGTGAGAGTGTTATCACCGATTTAATCTGCAATTTCAACCTCCAAATTTGACTCCTAACACTCACATCCAACCAAATCATAACATTGCTCAAGCTACTCAAGCTTATCTTACAGAACCTATTACCACAATTCCTCTTCCATCTTCAGGAACTTCTCAGACTTTAGGTTTTAGTTACATGAATTTACTTGGATATTTTAGTTGTTTTTAGTTGATTTCTTTGATTTAGGTTCTTTTCTAGTTTATTTATCATTTTGTCATATTTTTGTTAGTTATTTATGTTATCATTATGTTTCAATTAGTTACAAGCACTGAAGTGGAAGAAGAGTTCAATTGGAGTCTTAAGCAGTCCATTTGGCCGGATTTTAAGACCATGTCACAAGAGAAAATTCATATCTAACTTTCTGGAAGTCAACTTGACATGATTTAGGACTCTTTGGAAAGATGAGAAGGATATCTCCAACTTTGTTGTTGAGCACTTTTTGGGATTCTCAAGTCTTCTAGTAGAAAAAGACAAAACAAGATTAAAGTTGCATTTTGTCTCTGATGCCGTCAACCCTGACTAGTCATCAATATTTTACCTATATCTTGAGCTACAGAACTCCAATTGAGGTGGTTCTTGTTGCGTTGGAAAGTTTACTCAAAGATCTATAATTTCTATTTCTATCCGAGCAAATTCCAAATATTCCGATCCCTATTAAGCCTAGAAGTGAGCAAAAGAGGTAAATCTATAGAGTTGCTATTTTAGATGCACGCTCGAGCGTGAGACCCCGCGCTCGAGCATAGATTGCGCTCCAGTATGTGACCCCGCACTCGAGCATAGCCCAAAACAGAGAGAACAAGTTTATGATGCAGTGGAGCACGCTCGAGCGTGAATAGCACGCTTGAGCGCGGTTGCGATAAATGTGGAAAGTCTATTTTTCGAAGCAATCTTGCGGCGGAAGATCTTGGGACACTATTTAAAGGATTTGGACGACCTTTTTGAAACCTTTTGACACTCTAAACATTGGAGGCAACCCTAGAGGAGAGGCTTGAAGATTCAAGGAGCATTGTGGAGATTTTTGGGAAGAGTTGGAGACATCCTTCACCCTCAAGACATTGGAATCCTTGTTTTTCTTCATGGCTACTCTTTCTTTTACTTTTTCTGTTGTTTGTGATTCCATCATGAACTAAACCCCATTCTAGGGCGTTGATGGATCCAACTATGTGATGATGTTACTCATCGATTGATTTTAGTGTTTATGTTTATTCCTAATGCTTTTGAGTGATTGGCCACCATTCAACTGATTTGTTGGTTTGCAATAACTAGAGATAGGGTTTGTAAACAAAGCTTCTCATCATAAATACCGTGAGTTGAGTGAAAACTAGAGATAGATAAACGTGACTCATGTGGTCATCTTAGGAATCCATAAAACTTCAACCTTTTTCCTAAATTAGTTTGTAACTAAGAGATTAGGCAATCAATTTAGGGTAAAGAGAATTTCTTGATCTTGAGAAAGGCTTGGAATTAGTTTAGGGAATCCGACCATTAATCAATTAAGTTAAAAACTAGATAATTGAGATCCATGGTAATTGAGTCCATAGTTAGGTGAAGTCAGTTAGCCCTAGTGTCCATCCCAGTGATTTAAGTTGTTTTAATTACAGTTTTGTTCTCTTATTTTATTTGATTTCTTTTAGTTCTCTCTACTCAATCCATTCTTCTAGTCCAAATAATCATTCCTGTTAGTTACTCGGTACTTGATCTATCATCGTGGGAACAATATCTTATTCATCACTTTATTACTTGTACGATCCGGTATACTTGCTGAAGCCGTATCAAATAGCAATATGAAGGTTCTAATTGAGTGCAAGTAGGAAATGGTGCAGGTATAAGAATTATGCATATAGGGCAATCTACTCTTTACTCTAATTCCTCAAATAAATCCTTTGTTTTGAATAACCTACTACATGTTCCTAGTTTGACAAAGAATTGAATGAGTGCATCACAGTTTGCAAAGCAAAATAGAGCTTTCTGTGAAATTTATTCTAATGCCTGCTATGTTATATGTCAGGATTCCAAGGAGATTCTTCTCCAAGACATCACTAAAGATCATCTATATGTCTTCCTAGATTTGCATCCAAGCTCACCTCATCAATCTTCCACGTGTTTCAATAAAATTGTATCACCTACTGTACACAATACCTTTTCCCTTTATGTATCTATCCTTTGTACTTGAATAGAATAGGCAATGCCAAAGAAAATAATTTTTTACTTTAGCACTTAACACTTGGTTATCCATCCAGTCTTGTTGTACATAAAGTTCTCCAATTTTGTAATATACCTTCGGATGAAAATAAAATCACTTTAGTTTGTGATGGTTGTTGTCTTTGTAAACACCACCAGCTTCCTTTTGCTCCTTCGACTTCTATTCATAATGAGCCTCTACCATTTATTTACTCTAACATTTGGGATCCTTCCCCTCTAAAACTCTACCTTTGGTTCTCACTATTATATCACCTTTATGGATGCATATTCCAAACACATTTGGTTCTATTTACTTAATCAAAAGTCTCAAGCCTAACCACCTTTATTCACTTCAAAGCACCAGTTGAGAATCAGTTAGGAAAGAAAATCAAAGCAGCTTAAGTAGATAATGCAAAGGAATTTTTAACTTTCTCTAAGTTCCACAAAGACCATGGGATTTTTCATCGGTTCACATGCCCTCATACACACGAACAAAATGGTAGTATTGAGCGCAAGCATAGACATATCACCTCCACTGGTCTCACTTTGCTAGCTCATGCATCTTTACCACTTACATTTTGGGGGGATGCCTTTCATATAGCAGCCTACCTTATTAACTTTCGACCAACACTAATGTTAAAGAATATCTCACCTTACCAGAAATTATTCAACAAACCACCTGATTACACCTTTTTGAGACCCTTTGGGTGTGCATGTTACCTTCTAATTAGACCATGCACTAGACACAAGTTAGATATGCAGTCAGAACCATGCATCTTTATTGGATATCTTGATAATTGCAAATGTTACAAATGTTTGTCCAAATTTGGTAGAATTTACACATCCGGACATGTGATATTTGATGAGTTGAAATTTCCTTACAAGGTTGCCTTTCTTACTGATTCTGCTACTAGTGCTAATGCATCCACCACCTCATTACCATCTATTCCACTTGTCACTCCACATGCCCCTCATGCTAATGTTTCATCACATGCATCTACATTTGTCCCTATTGGGCATACTGCCACTAATGTTTGTAGGTCACCTACAACTCATGCTTACTCACATGATGGGTCTTCCTCTAGTCCTTTACATGAAGCTCCTCCAAATGCTATTGCCTCACCTACACCCACTACACCTTCGGGTTTACAACTTGCACCTCTAGACTCTTAAATTCTTGTTGTTGTCATAGTCTTTGGTGTGCAGCCAACACCTCGTGTCTCAAAATCTTAAGCTCCAACTCGTGGTGCAACACCCCATGACAATAAGAGCAAAAATGGGATTTTTAAGCCAAAAGTCTATGTGGCTAAAGTTGAACCTGCCACAACTAAAAAGGCATTGCAGGATCCTAAGTGCCATCAGGCTATGCAAGAGGAGTGTGCTACACTTATTAAAAACAACACTTAGACATTGGTTCCCCTCCCCAAAGGCAAAGATCCTATAGGTTGCAAGTGGGTCTTTTGGATCAAGTACGACCCAGATGGCTCGATTAACAAATATAAGGCAAGGTTGGTGGACAAGGGTTTCTACCAATAGGAGGGTTTCAACTTTCACGAGACATTTAGTCCTATAGTAAAGCTAGCAACAATTCCGATTATTCTCACCACAGCAGTGGCTAGAAAGTGGCGCATTCATCAGGTAGATTTTAACAACGTTTTCCTGAATGGTGATCTCAATTAATCAGTTTATATGATACAACCCAAAGGATTCTCAGTTGAAGATAAGTCTCTTGTATGTAAGCTCAATAAGGCACTTCATGGGCTTAAACAGACCTCAAGGGCTTGGTTTGACAAACTGCACACTACTGACTACACTACTTTCCCTTGGATTTCACCCGACCAATAGTGATACCTCTCTTTTCATTCAGGTAACTCCATAGCACACTCTTTTTGTCCTTGTTTATATGGATGAAGTTATCATCACTGGCAGCTCTAGACTTGCTATTCAACACCTCATCATTGATCTAAATAACACTTTCTTACTCAAAGACTTGGGCTTACTCCACTATTTCTTGGGCATTGAAGCAAAATCCACTCCTTCTAGTGGTATTCATCTTTCTCAATCAAAGTACATTTCAGATTTGTTACTCAAGGTAAAGATGGCAGATTGCAATCCTTCCTCAATTCCCATGACTTTTGGTTTGAAATTCTCCAAACAAGGCACTGATTACTTTGAAGATGCAACTCTGTATCAGTCTATAGTTGGTGCATTGCAATATGCAACAATCACAAGGTCAAAAATTGCCTTTTGTGTCAACAAGGTGTGCTAATTTATGCATCAACCATTGCAAAGTCACTGGCAGGTTATCAAAAGGATCTTGCGCTATCTCCAAGGAATACTCTCACATGGAATTCAAATCAAACCTTCCCCAAATCATCATTTGTTTGCATTTTGTGATGCGGATTGGGGCCCTGACCTTGATGATAGGCACTGCACCACAAGCTTCTACATCTTCTCAAGAGGAAACATCATTTCCTAGATGTCAAAGAAATAAGCTTCTGTCTCTTGCTTAAGCAATGAGGCTAAGTACTGCAGCCTTGTAGCAACTATACTTGAGCTCACATGGTTAAAATAACTCCTCTTTGAACTTCAGGTCCCCTTCACTCAAGCTCCCATTGTCTATTGTGACAATCGCAGCATAGTCATGATGACTGCCAACCCGATTTTACACCATCTATCCAAGTATTTTGAATTGGATTTACATTTTGTTAAGGAAAATATTGCTAGAAACCTTGTCTCTATCAATCATATTCCCTCTCATGAATAAGCTGCTAATATACTAACCAAGTCTATCTTTTCCTCCCAATTTCTATATGTTAGGACCAAACTCTGAGTTGGCCCGTCTCTGACTTTGAGTTTGCCTCAAAGGGGTTGTTAGAGAGCAAGCTTAGAATGAGAGTTAGTTGAAGTCAGTTACACTGACAGCTGGATTTGGTTAGGTTAGTTATTGATGACATCATCGTCAACTGAGTATAAATACTCACACTCTCTTGTAAATCATTCAACACTTTTCATAATACAAATTCATCTTTTCTCTCTCACTCAGATTCTCTCTTAAATCTAGCACCGATAGTAACCCCTTCTCCCTTAACCTCCTTCCTTCATTGTGCAGCATCGTCGCCTTCTCCCGGCCATCTCATAGCTTCCATGTCTCTTAGGTATAATTTGTCATTAAAATTGCTAATGTGTAGTTACTTAAGTTAAAGTTGCTAAGGAAACTGAACATAACAATAAAGACTAAAGATGTTCAAATTATCTCTTTTATTTATTTTACATCTTACTAACTTGGTTGTTATTTTCTAGAGTGAAATGTACTTAACCTCCTTGAAGTATTAAGAAATAAAACTCCACCTCAATTTACTAAGAGTGTGTTTGGACTGATTTATTTTCTAAGAGAAAAAAAAGGCAAAATTTTAAGTGTTTTTTGTTTAAAAATGTTTTTTTTATAAGTTTTAAAAATGTGTTTGGATACAACATTAGAAAAAAATGCTTGCAAAAAAAGTCAATTTACCATTTTTTAAAAAAAAGATAGTAATACTACAAATTTTAAGAAAATATAAGTAGAAGTGATTTTTGAAAGATAATTTTTGGTTCATTTGTTTCTACTTCTAGCACAAAAAGGGTACCTCTTTTTTCAAATTTTTTTCAAAAAAACTACTTATAAAATTTTTAATATTTGTTTGTACTTTTAAAAAAAAAATAGAAGCAAAAAAATTACTTTTATATTTTTTTGAAAAGCAGATAGGGAGTTGCTTCCCTAAAAGAAGAAGAAGCAGTAGAAGAGAGAGAATTTTGTTATTTGAATTTAAGAACCACTACTTTCTTATTCTATTATAATTTTATCCTTAAATGTTTTTTTAAAATGCCACTTCTTCTTCACTCTCCCCCTCCTCACTACCCTTAATTATAATTTTATTAGAAAAAAATATTTGTATATTTGTCACATTCAAATAGTTTAACAACTTTTAATTTTGATAAAAAATACTTATATAATTTTATATTCAAATATGAAAAAGGTTTTGCTGCTTCTATCTCTAGTTCTACTTTTACTTCTAATTCTGAATAAGCATTTTTTCTAAAATTTTAACTAAACAAACTCTTTATTAAAAATTACCTTTGTTTTTGTCTTTTTTAGAAGTTGGATATTACTAATTTTAAAACACTTTCTTTTTACAAGTATTTTTTTTTTCTAAAATTGTATCTAAACATATTTAAAAATTTACAAAAATATATATTTTTTAAAAAAAAGTGCTTTTTTTATTAAAAAAATCTAAATATACTCTTAGTAGATTAGAGTGAAATGTATATTTTATAAATAAATAAAATAGAGTATTATTTCTTAATATTTTAAATGTGTTGTGTATTTTATTCTATTTTAAATAATTATCATGACCTCCCATGGTCAGAACTTTATTTTTAATAAATTAATTGTCACTCTATTAATGTTATAGCTGTATTTAAAATATATTATGGAAGATAAAATTAAAAAAAAAAGTTAATAAATTTCTCATTAATATATCCGAAATGACAATTATTATAAATTAAAACCTTTTAATGAATACCAGATAATTATCCTGGACAAAGGATGAGTAGTCCAGATCCTGAGGTACAGGATGAGGAAAGCTCGAACACTCCTCAAGTAGGTGGGAAGCTCGTCATAAATCATACACGACTTAATAAATGTCATAACCCCGAAAGGGGCGTATCAACCACATGAGTACGGAGTACCTTATCTCTAACGAGTGTGAGTAGTTCGCCAACCAATCGTACTTGATTGTAACTGCTCCGCGCATAGTGATGAATATTTTATTCCTTTCGTGGGGCACGAGCACAACCTTTGTTCTATAAAAAGTTGAAAAAATATTCAAATTTATGCCTCACCAAAATTTTCGGAATAAAGTAGTTTCTCATATTTGGAAAGCTCATCAATAATTTTTTATCATTTAAAATATAGGGCATTTTAATTTCTAAATATGTAAAATAAGACATCTTAGTCCTCTCAAATTTATTTGTTTAGGGACAAAAATTTCACATTTTTAATGATAAGAGGCTTCAAATGAATTTTTAAATTCTGAAAGATTATTTTATCTTCAATATTTTAATCGAAGATTAAATTAAAAATTTGGTCTGAAAAAATTCTATTTAATTAGAATAATTTTGTTAGAATTTTTTATAAAAACTATGAGACGTATTAAATAAAATAAAGTAACAAAATTTACTTATTTCTTTAAAAATAAATAGTATATTACGTTATTCCAACAACTTAATTCTTAAAAAAGAAAAAAAAATAGTTCGAATCTTCAGTATTTTTATAATTATACAGGCTGTCAATGTTTGTTACTACCTCGAATAATATTCTTTTTATCTGATAATTTCTATCAATTTGATAATTTATATAGGATTTAAATATATTTTTAATTCCTATAAATATAGATCCTTTTAATTTTTGTCCCTTTAAAAGTTTTGTTTTAATTTTGGTCTTTCCTTTTCTCTTTTTTTTAATTTATTTTTAATCTCATCATTCTAAACCTTAGTCCTTAGAAGTACTTCAAAATATGCATTTGTCCTTATAAATATTAAATATTTTGTTTTTTTTTTGTCATTATATATATATTTTGAATCTTCTTTTGATCTTTTATAAATAGCATTACTTAGCACTTGGTCTACACGACAAGGACCAAAAATCTAATAATAGAAAAAGGAAGGATCAAAATCAAAGCAAAAATTGTAAAGGCACCAAAATTCAAAATGGCCTATAATTATAAGAATTAAAAATATAAATTTAACCTTGTATTAAAGAAAATTAACAAATTAATTTACTAATAATAACAATATAAGTAATTAAATTTTATAAAATATAGTCTTATTTACACTTTTTACTCACCACGTTAATAGACGTAGTGAATATATGAAAAAAATATTATTTACTTGTTTATATTTAAAATAGTCAAATAATTTAAAATACAACAAAATTCTTAATATACAAATATTATATATGAAACATAAGACGAAACATCCCTTCCCTTTATTTGTTATTTTAGTAAGATATACGAAAATTAAAAAAAAATTAAAGCTTAATTATAAAATTTTCTTACTGAAACATAATGACTCAAATTTTAATTTCTAAACTAAGCACTCTAATAATCTCAGATGTGTTTAAAATATTATAAAACATAAAATTAAATTATTAGTTATAAATTAATATATCTCAATGAGAAATAGACTGAGATGAGATCCTCTATAGTTTTAGAAAAAACTGTCAGAGATCTCTACCATACAAAATACTACATTTACAAACGATCGGATGAAATTTGTATCTTTTGAAAAAAATAGATTTTCTCATATAAAAATTTTCTATAATCTTATTATGTATTAATTTTTATTATTAATTGGGAAGGCAGAACTAAATATAGAGGACCCATAATAGATAACACAATTATGTGAAATTTTCATATGATAGAATTCATTTTCATCTTCCAGCAGTTTATTTATAGCTCAAGATCCCACACCCGCTTAATGTAGCCTCTTTTAAGAAGTCGCGTCATCGTGTTCATTTTTCTTCTTTAAAACTTGTTTTTAAAAACCTTTTGCTTCTCAAGTCCCCACATTCCACATAGGATAGTAAAACGATTCGGATAACGGGATTGCTAAATCATCAAGTTGTTGCAGTTTAGTAATTTACTAAGATAGGGTTTGGCAATCTCAAAAATTAAGTTAACTTGATATAAAATAGAACTAGTTATATTATTCAGTATAAAAATCTATACTCTCCAAGAGAAATTGCATGTAGAGAAAAGACGAGAGAGGTTTTCATCGTATGAATTACACAGCATGCACCTTACACCATCACTTCTCAATATATTGAGTCTAAGGAGTCTATCCTTCGTATTTATTCTTCCAATTACAATTAGCCACACCAATAATTCCGCCTTTGGAGGACATAATCTGCGCCAAACTTTGCTTACATCTGTATCATAGTGCAAAATTTGCATTTGAGATTCATGGAATTTGTGATGGAAAGCCTTTACCAAGAAGCACCTCAAGCTATGGAAGCTCCACCTAACCTCATCGTGAATGCCTTCCATTGGTGTTACGTGATCTAGCAGATTTTGCAGTTTAGTAATCAGGTGTAATTTCCATTGAAAAAAATCCCTTCTCCATTGAAGATTCCACAACCAGATAGCACAATCTCAAACACCACATTCCATTATAGTAGTTCTTTGGTACAAGGAGATTGAATATAATCTTGGAAATTGAATCATTAGTTCTTTGTTCTTTGCTGTAATTTTTGGGGTATATCTTGGGTGCTATCTGATTGTCCACGTGTTAATTTTGAAACTTGGAGTGCTACTGGATTAAAAGGTGAACAAAGAAAAACTTGGCAGGTGTGTTTCTATGCCATCATCTGGTCAATCTGGGAGCATAGGAATAATGTCATATTTCAGAATGCAAATTTGTGTTGGGAAAGCTTCATGAGGGTGCTAATGGATCAATGCAAGGGGTGGATTCCAGCAAGGCATAATTAAAGACAATCTCTCTGGTGAACTGTTTACTTTGGAGATGACAAAGATAGAGTTCCTAAGCTTTTTGAATTACCAATTTGTGTTTTCTGCTTTTACTTATTTCTTTTGTTGTTGTTTGCTTCCCTCTCTGGGTTAAGCCTTTTTTTGAATAATTATCGAAAAAAAAATCAGTATAAAAATAAACTAATTTTTTATTGAACGTTGTTTGTTTCGACAATTTAAAAATTAATTTTAACATATGTCTTCTTCTTCTTTTTTTGTAGCTCTTTTTTTTATTATTATGTTGTTAAAAAAACCAATCTTGTGGACTAGGGTGGGGTAGTGGTGGACGATGGCAGATAGTGGTAGCTAGTGGCTACGGACGGAGGAAAACCATGGTGGCTAAGAATGGCAAATGGTGGCGAATAGGGCGGCGGCGGCAATGGATGGTGGCAAACAGTGGTGGTCAATGGCAATTGATGGTGGCAATTGGCAATGGCCAACAGTAGTTCGTAGCAGCCTGCGGCAGTTGATGATGGTGGACGGCAGCGGTAGATGATAGTGGACGGCGGCAGCGGACAGTTGACAAGGTCAATGGAGAAAGAATTAATTAGCGTGAAGTGAGAAGAATAGTAGTGAAAAGATATAAAATAGAAGAAAAAATTGGAATAAAATAAAATTAATTTACAATTATTATTTTTTTTAGAATTGATTTTAAGTCCAAATTAGTTCAAATAAAACTAGTTTTAGAATATTTAGGTAGCAACCAAACAACATTTATTAAAAATCAGGCCTCATTATACCTAATTAGTTGATGTTTTTCTAGTTTGTCAAACACCTCGTAATACTATATATTTGAACATTTTTTATGAATCTTGTCCTGTTGCATTAATTGTTTTTTCCCACTTAACAACATTAAAATTGCATTATAGACCTCTTATTGTTTTTACTATCTCACATCCCACAATGTCTGATTCTAGCAATTGTTGACCGAATTTATTTTGAAGATGAGTCTTGACTCTTATGTAAGCATAATAAAATGCTTCAACTAAATGCCACAAAAGTTTTCAAGGTTATGCTATATAGTCCCTCATTAAGTTATTATTATTATTAGACTAAACCAGCAATTTGGTCTCTCAAATATACATATGATATCAGTTAGTCCCTGAAAGATTTTTTATATCAGTTTAGCCTATGAAAGATATACATAATATCAGTTTAGCTCTTGGAAAATATATGTGATATCGCGTTAGATCCTGAAAGATGTATGTGTCATCAAATAAATTCATGAATTTATAGAAAAAAAGGGATCAAATAGGTGTTACATGCATCTTTTAGGGATCAAAATAATGTCACATGCATCTTTCAGGGATTAAACTAATAAAATTTTTTTTCAAAAACTAAATTGATATCATGTGTATCTTTTAGGAATTAAACTACCGGTAAAAATCTTTTAGAGACTACCAAATTACTAGTTTAGTCTTATTGTTATTAAAATTATTTTGCTGAAATTATTAAAATTATAGGGAAATAAAGATTTTCGAGAGCTTCGAATGGATGGAGAGCACCAATGCCAAGTTGATTATTGCCTCATTTGTATACGATGTACTCTTTTTGTTTTGGAAGTGTTTGAAAATAGATATAAGAAAATATTACTCACTTGAAATTTTATTATCAAAATTTTTGTTAAAATGATTTGTATCATTTTGAGCTTTCACTACCAAAAAAAATATTAATTTGTGGGGTTCTTTCCTGGTAGTTTTAATATCCGCCAGTAAGTAACGAATTTCTGGTGGTTCCATGAATTGCCACAAAAATGCTTTCTTTTTGGTGGTTATATCATGATATTTTGGCGATTCTTTAATTTTAAAAGTTTTATATTTAATATTCAATATCCTGTGTACTGCCCGTTTTATTCAAAACAATGTTCAGTATCCCGCGAACTCCCCCAATACTACTCAGGAGAACACGATTTATGTTTCCTTCAAAACCCACTCATCACTGTCACCGCTGTCGCTATCATCCCCATTGCCGCCATTGTTGTCACCATTGCTATCGTCGTCGCTGTTGTTGTCGTTGTGCTCACCTTCACCACCATACATCTTCCCTTTCTTTTTCTTCTCTTTCTCTCTCTCTCGCGCGTTCCTTTGATTCTGAGAGAACTTTTACCTCTGATTTAGTTATTTCTATTTTTGGCTTCTTCGATTTCTCAATCTATGGCTTTTACCTCTGATTTAGAGTTTAGCTTTGATCTAGGCTTTAATCTATAGCTTTCAGCTTCTTTGATTTCATGAAATCTATCATATGTGTGTGTGTTTGTCTTCACACAATTTCTCAAATTATAGTTACAAGTTTCACAGCTCAATCAATGTTGAGCAGTTCAAGACTGTTCATTCTTGCCGCAAATCTGTTATCTCTTCCCCTTGCCATGGAACCACTTTGTCATCCTCCAAGGTTTGTAATAGAATCTTCAGATTTATTATTTTAGATGAGCAATTTTATCTTTAATTGGTGTTTTGCTGCTTGTGATTTTTAAGTCCTCCATTATTTTAAAGCGTGAAATATTGTTATGGCCTGAGGATTTGTGTGATCATTTTGTGTTGCTTGGTTTAGTGCACCCTCCTAGTTGATCCTCCTTCAAGAAAATGGTTATCAAGGTTGAACAATCCGTCAATATCTTTCTTAGGGTAATACAATTATTTCTCTTTGTTTATGTGGTTATGTTCATGTTGGCTCAATTTTTTTACTTAAATCTCTGACACTGAAATTGGCCAGCAGAGTGGGCTTTTTGCTTTTTAGTGTTATAGTGTTATGTCACCTTAATTATTGGTAATCTTTTGCCTTCATAAAGTGTGAACATGTAAATTGGTGTGCTCCATGTGTGGCACCGTTGATTTGCTATTTCTATTGCAAGGTTTCTAGTACTTAGTGTGAATCCTTTTTTATTATGGAAATAATCATTGTGATAACATTTCTTATTCTTCGAATAATTCACTTAGTGTAATCATCGTGATCCATGTGTGGCACTGATGATTTGCTATTTCTATTGCAAGGTTTTCCATGCAGGAGGTCTTTGATGAGTGTATTATGTTTAATGAGATATAAGGTAGGTGCT
This sequence comes from Pterocarpus santalinus, assembly GCA_031439595.1. NCBI lineage: Eukaryota > Viridiplantae > Streptophyta > Magnoliopsida > Fabales > Fabaceae > Pterocarpus > Pterocarpus santalinus. The sequence continues at coordinate 68,156,948 of CM062531.1, read as the reverse complement.
CCTCATATGTTTCTGTTATTGTGGATTAGTATTGAATCACACAAATCGGTTGTCTCTGAGATAGAGTGTTGATTTTTAAAATCTTTCTTTTTATTTTTATTTTTATTAAATCTCTAGTTCTTTATCCCATTTACCTTAGAGTTACGACTAAACAGTGAAAATAAACATTCCCCTTCACTTGTCAAGTACTCTATAAATGGGGCTCTACACACTGCACTTTTGAGTTTTTATTTCTTTGCAGCAGTCACTTTCCTCATAGTTCCAATGACATTCTAAAATGTGATCTATGTACCTTTGTAATGAGCACAAAGGTACATATAATAATAAGTTAGAAAATAGATCTCTGGAATGTGTTGTGTGTTACGGAAATAAACTGGATGATGTCCTTGCAAAACTTGGATCAAAGAGCAATGAAGTTGTGTTCCTTAGGTGCTAGTTTTCACCTACTATTCTTCTATGCACCAATAAATAAATAAGTAAAACATAAATAGGGTACACTAATTTCCACTTTGCAGGTCTAAGCAGAGTTGGGGGATGCAGGCTTTGATCTTAGACACTTAGAACTTGCAAACTTCGTATCGCATTAAAAGCCTTTTATGTTCTTATGTAAAAGGTAAGGGCAAGGGAAGAAGGAGAAAGGAAGAAAAAAAACTAATGAATGTAATAATATAAAATTCTTAACATTTGTATACTATTGAACTATTGTTCAATTTGAGCATCAGTGGAAGTCTGTCACGCCATGAATATTATAATATTGGTGTTATGTAGCATGAAGCAAGCCTCTTTTGGTTTTTGAACAACTTCATGTTTAGTGAAAATTTCTTGACTCCTCTGTCTTTGTAGATCAAGCCCCAAGCTATGTACAGATACCTATAAAATCACCTATGAGTGGTCTTGGTCAGTTGGAAAGTACTAATCTGGATGAAGATTTACAGTAAGTTGGTCCTTTCAATATCAAATATTTAGAGCTCATCTTGCAATTAAGCAACCAGAAGTACAGTCTTAAAGCAAACATGATGTTAAATAATGATTTTGTTTTCCCCCTATTTTTCATTCATTATCTCTTCTGTCCTCTACGTGCTGACTTGAAGTCTTAATTTCTTTATTCTGCCTGAACCTGACAGAATATCAAGAGGCAATAGAGGTAACTTGTTCATCTTGAAAATGTTGGATCCATCTTATAGAGTCCCTCTTTGATGTGAGTGCTCTAAGAATTGGTCGTAGTGGCTTCAATTCACGCTTTTTGATGCGGATTAATGCTACCAATGAGTCCATATTCTAGTCAAGAAGGTGCAGTTTGTCTACCTAGGATTTCTGTCGCTCATGTTTTTTGTTTGTGCTATGTTTTATTTAACTTTTCTAGTTAAATTTGTAAATATTTGGCATAAAATAATTAGTGTCGTCGTATTTGGTTTAGTATTGCTTCCCATTTCGGACAATACCAAGCAAACTAAATCTAAATTATTTTAAAAAAGGTTTGGAAAGAATTGATAAGTATTGATAACATATTTGGTTTAAACTTTCTTGGTCACAAATGAGTGTTTCCTTTGTTATCCAAAAACGGGTGTTTCCTTCTTTCCGAGGAGCATTGTGCAAAATGAGCATGAGAATCTTTCGCAAGGTTGAGACTCCTACTGATAATTTTTTTATTCAGTGCATACCAATCTAACAATTGAACAGAGGTATTGCTAATAAGGAGAACTATGCGAACTTTTTATGATTGTTATTATTGCACACAAAAAAAAGTGCACTATTAATCCCTTAGTATTGGTTTTGATTTTAGAAATTTTCAGAGTAACACGCAGTTAAAATCATTGTTAAAACGTGTGGCATACTGGCGTTAGGTTTTTTTTTTTTTTTTTAATTTTATAAATGAGAGTATGAACTCTTTACATGTATGGCCTGTAGAGATCTAAAGAAGTGTGCAATTGCTACATAAACTCTTCGTAGATACAAATGGCCACTGGAATTGACCTACTACGCTCTATAGTGCTCTTTCCAATGCTAGGAAAACAACGAAAAAGAACAAATACATATGTACCAACAAAGAAAAGCTTGACCCTATAAATTACCATCTTTATTTTTTATTTATGTATAAACTATATAGAAATCTGACATAAAATTAATCTTTGTTAACTTTTCATTTTTCAGTTATGGTTTAGTGCACGACTGCTAGGATGGCACATTTGTCAATGAACATGCTAGGATTATTTCTGTAAGTTATCTTTTCATTGTCATAATTAGTGAACTACATTAGTGATTTGGCATCTTTTTATGAACATGAATTTTATTTTGTTTTCTATATTCCAATTCTATTCTAATTCTAAAATGTAGATTAAACAGAGGAATAAAATAAGATAAAAATAAATTAAAATTGCATAGTTAAATATCTTATCAGGAATAAAAATTTAGTAAATCATATTCTAAGGTAAAACATTTAGAAACAGATCCGAATTTCTTCTACAACCTCTTAAAGCTCTCAGAATTGTTTAATTTAAGGATTTCCGGTACAAAAGAGCACTCATGTTATGTTATAAAGTATTCATAAGTGACATAAAGTGATAACTATTACTTCCAACCTTTTTTATCAAAGATTTGGATCAAACTACAAGTCTTGTTCTCGATCTAAATGCTAGAATTCAAACAACTATTAACATTAGTATTACTTAAAACCCCCAAGTCTCTATAAAACATAACACAACAACACAAAACACACACTCTCTCCATTCTATCAAACCCACGACTGTCTTCCTCCCCAAGACCCTCTCCATTCTTTTTCCTCCAACTTCCCAAAACTCACAAGATCTCCCTCAAATCCCAAACTCTCTTCTTCCTCTTCTTGTTGCCTCTCTTTTCTCTCCATTTTGGGTGCAAATCCCTTTCCTTTTCTCCCTCAAAACCATAGCCTCTACATCTAAGTGGAGGGAAGATTTTTTTCTTGAAGTGGTGGTTCTTGGAGGGTGAAGCTTGAAATATTCAAAGGGTTTTTCAAGCTTGGAAGTTGAGGTAGGGATCTCTAGCTCTCTTGTGTTGGTATTGTGAAAAAAAATGTGATTTGGCGCTTGGGTTACAATTCTAGAGTTTAAAGAGTTGAACATAGTGGTACATTTAAAACTTAGGTATTTAGTTTATACCAGCCTAGGTAAGTGTTCTAAAATGCTTTTGGTGAGTTGTTTATGTCAAGAAAAAGGGCATGTTACTATGATTGGGATCATGAGGGTGTTATACTATTCCTTTGGCATGAGTTAAATATTTGGAACTTAAGCTTAGTTATGTTAAAAGTACCAATTAAGTGGAAATAACCTCCTTTACTGAAAGCTCTAGTTGAAAGTCAAGCACTTTTAATAGAAAGTGTTATGAATCCATTCTAGTGTCTTCTATAGATATATTTAATATGTGAAGTAAGTATGATGGCGGGAATCCACTTGAAATGGAATTATTAGATGATTTTCTATGGCTAGTAAGGCCATGGAAGGAAGCTAAGGTATGTGTCTTATTTTTTATGCTAGAAGTCTTGATGGTTTATTTGGAATTGTCATATATATATATATATGACTGAAGTTTTCTTGTTGTTTATTAATGCTTTTCAATTTTTGGATATCTCCCAGTACTGCCGTTATGCCATCAAATTTTTGCCATGAAGTTTTTATGAGTTGCATCATAATGCACAAGTGCATGAGGTTAGAGAAGATTGTGCCATGCATCATGAACTCTATTTTAAAGAATATTACATGTTAATGTAATGTACAAATTCTCTAATTGAGGCTTGGAAATGACCCTTCAGTAAGGGAAGGCAATCTTAAGCTTGGAAGTGATCCTTCGATAAAGGAAGGTGATCCATAAAGAAAAGATAATCAGGAAGTGACCCTTTGGTAACGGAAAGTGATCCTAAACTCGGAAGTGATCTTTCAGTATGTAAAGGTGATTCTAATTAAGACTTGGAAATGAACCTTCAATAAGGGAAGGCAATGCTAAAGTCGAAAGTAATCCTTTGGTAATGGAAGGTGATCAACAAAGATAAGAAATTCGGGCATGATCATTCGGTAAGGGAAGATGACCCACCAAGATACCTCTCTACTTTGGAGGCAGCGGTCGAATAGATCCCTCCAATTGTAGAGGTAAATCCCTTTGTCAGCTAGAGTCTGAGTTAGATAATGCTTTGTGATGATGGTCACAGAGTGAGCTCACATCCTAGGACAATCTATCCAATGGCACGTAATAAAAAAAAGAGCACATGCTAAGAGAAAGGCCTCAATGGCAAAGGAACAAAGGCCATAAGCATTTATCATAAGACTTGCGTGGCATTCATTGCTTGATGATAATGAAGTGATGAGTTAATGTGTTATCAATGCTATCATGTTGGCATTTGAGTCCTGTTTCAATATGTCATTAATGTTATTATATTTTTTAGCCTTGATTTAAGTGAATGAATAAAATGAATCCCCTTCAGAGTTTATGATTTCGAAATTACTAAAAGGAATTTGTATTCTCTTCAAGCATGTTCCTTGATTTTATTAAATAAATCGAAGTGGCTAAGGTGATAACGACGTCAATTGTATATTTAGTTAGGAATTTCTACTAAAAAATACTTTATTTCTCATCCCTATGTGTTCCCATATCATCCTTAGATGAAGCTGATGGTGTCCATGGTGATTTTTCTGGAGGTGCCTGAGTCGGCCTGGCACTGTGATCCCGCTTTGGACTCGTTGGTTTTGGTAGCTGCAATAGTTTTAGCCTTTATATTGGTTTTCCTCAACGATCCATTTGACGTATTTGTAGGAGCTAACCGTAGTAGACTCACTATTTTGGAATGATTGTGCATGTATTTTGGTTAGCTTGGCCTAGGGCCATGCTAATTTGACTTGCTTGGGCATTGATATGTAAATGTGGATACCCAATACTTATGTATCTAAATATATGAATTTATTAATTATCTATGTAAACTATGTTACCTCTTTATCTTGTATTATTATGATGCAAATCAATTACAAATTCTAATATTGTACGTCATAATGATATTATTGATTATATGTGCTAGTAGACTCAGTTTTAGAAATTATTATTTTAAAGTTAAAAAGTATACACTATTTTCGTTAGCTTACTTATTTTATAACTGCAAAAGTTCTGCTAATTTAGCTGTAACGACTAATAAATACTGCAATACGACTTGAGCGTAGTGTGATCTTATTAAGGTGTTACAAAATATATATTAAATATTTATGTACCAAATAAAAATATAATCCATACAAATAAAATAACTAGTTAATTAAGTTGGCATCAGCAAGTAGCTGCAAGAAGAGCTATTATTGTATTCCACCAATATCCAACGCTTACATTGGTGCAAGAAGAGAATTATACATGACAAGAACTATTACTACACCATTGATAATTAGCGTGGACATTTCATTCGAACTATGGGGAGCTTCCAGTGGCGTTATGAGCATTGTAGAACGTAACGTCATAGCATCGAAACCAACTTACATATGCAAACAAGCAAACAAGGGAACTCATCACAAGGAAGCATTATTTATTTATTACATTACATATATGTCACGAATGCGTTGAGATTATTTGCTTCCAATCAAGGTTATCAAATTGGAGAGTTTATATAAACTCGTGAAGTCTTAACAAACTCGAATCGTAAACTCGACTTATAGACTCACAAGAGTTTATATATTTAAAAAATATATTTTAGTAGTTAAACAATTTTTATGATTGATATTAAACAATTTTAACTTTATAACAACATAAATGAAAAAAAAAATCATAAAATACAGCCTAATATATGGCTTCATTTTTATACCATACTTTGTTCCATACATATATTATTTTGTAATTCAACAAGATGTAATTAAATAATAACAAATAGATAAAATTAGTTGAATTAAACTAATAAATATTACACGAAATAAACAAGTAAACTAAAGTATACAACAAAAATGACTAATATTTTAAATTTGGCGAGCAAAATTAAGTATAATTTTAGATTTAGTAAACTCGTTTGTAGAATCGAGAGTTTACCGATTTTGTTAAAGTTTATTTAAATTCGTATGAGTTTAACAAAAAATAAGTTTATGTATGAGTTAACTCATTTTTATATGATAAGATCGTAAATTCGTAAGAGTTTAAAAGTTAACTTGAGAGTTTAATAATTACGCTTCCAATGCAACAATAGAATGCATCACAAGAACAACTATATGATTACATTCATTCAAAGCCACGTAGCATTGAGATTCCGCTCAAACTACGGTCTTAATTCGAGAGTACGAATTACTGGCTTTTATCAACACAATCTCGAATGCCTTATGCTTACTAGGCTCCGTGAGAATCAGGCGACTTGCACGCTCATCATAAGGCTCGTGGTACTTCCCAATATCGTAACAAGTGGGTGCCCCCTCTACTAAAATCGGCGAACAGTACAAAAACTTGTTCGCAAGTTTGTTTCTCACTGTGGAAAACGTGCCAATGAGACCAGGTTCTTGGCCAGGTTGGTGTTTCAGGCCACCAATACCCACGTACATGTTTTGGATATCATTGCCAACAAACACCTGCCACTTGGTTGATTCAGCACAGTTTCGTGTGTTTGTGAACTCAATATCCAACGGGGTACCTTGGAAGATTTCACCAGTGCGTACTTCACCACCTGCTATGCTGGACTTCACTAAGGATACATCAGATTCATATACTTGGACAGTAACTGGGCAGGTTGAATTACCAGTTTGGCCAAGCTTCACTCCATTATTCAAGTCTGGTATCTTCCCAGTGAAGTATCCGACACCTGGAAAAACGGGGTTGCCATCAATGTCCGCCACTTGCTGGACTTGGCCATAGGCTAATGGAAAGGCAAAGAAGAGGAAGGTGAGGGTGAGTAGTGCAGGCTTCATGGGTCTATACTCAATAATTAGAAGCTAATTAAGAAGATATATTGTTTGTGTGCTTCGGAGTATGTGGGCTTAGCTCTATTTATAGAACTGAACAGGTCCAAGATTTTTTTTTGTTTTTTGATGTGAGAACAGCCCCAAGATTAAGTTGCAGTTGGAAACCATTTTCATTATTTTGATAACATATTGATTTAGATACTAAAAGCAGCACGTAGTAATCATACTTAAAATGAGAGCGAATTTTTGTTACGTGAGTGTCAAATTAATATTATTCAACACTTACGTCATTGAATCGTAAACTTATTTGTATATCAGTTATCATATATCGAATTTGAATGTCTAAGAGCTGTGTACATAAAAAAATTTCTCATTAGAAAATAATTTTTTTTTCTTTTTGAATGATTTATCAACGCAATACCTACGTGCGCGCACACACACATTGAATGAGACACCATATACTAAGAGTGTGTTTGGCATGCTGTATTAGATATAATAGGATAAAATAATATAATTTATTATGATTTTATCTGTTATTTGGTACAATCTATAATATATTATATAAATTTATCCATCAAATCTCCCTTATACATTAAAATAATAGATAATTTAATCTAACATAGGAAAATTATATCAGGCTTGACCAACTTTTCGTGTATAAAGGCTCTTTTACATTTTTTTAAAAAATATATTTTTTAAAAATTAAAATTAAAATAATTATTAGATAAATAATAAAAAATAAAAACTATATAATTAAAAATAATATTATTTAAAAATAACTATTCAAAGTAATATAAAAATTGAGGAATAAAAATTAATTATTAAAAATATAAATAATAAACTAATATTTAATATAAAATAAAATATCATATAATAAAAATAATTATATATAATATACAACGCAATCAAATATTGAAATATGATATTAGGGATGCTTAGATTCCTATATATAAAAATCCGCTCTCTCTCTCTCTTATTTTTTGTATTTATGCAAGAAATTAAAAATAAATAAATAATATTTAATATAAAATTATATTTATTTATAATACAAAATTATTATAATAAAAAATAATAAATATTTAAATAATTATGCTAATTTTTAAATTTTTAATTTAATGTTTAAGAAATTATATTTATTATAATATATTTTTCTAGTTATATTTTATATAATACAATAATATTATTATGTGACATATCAAATATTATATTATATTAAAATTTTATCAAGTTTTATATTATCAGAGGTGCCAAATATTAACGTGGGTGTGTGAATGAATATCAAGATATGCTTATCCAGGTGAAATATATAGCGTACTAATTACTTTGTCTATTTATAAGTGTGTTTTAAGATTTTTGTACAATAATTAAAAATTAAAAAATATTATTAAATAAGTTTAAATATAAATAAATAAAGATTAATTTAATTAAATCATCCTTTATGTCTCTGTTAATTGTAATTATTAGTTTTAGTTGATATAATAAAGATGAGAATAAATTTTTTAAAAAATAATTAATACTTTCTTAATAAAAAATGCAGACAGAGAAGCATATCATAAAATAAACAAGAGATAGCTTTAGCTGCCTTTCTAGTCTTACTTGATTTGAGCAGAATTATATTCGGTAACAGAATACCTGTGGATTCGATAAAAAGAAAAATTAAAATAAACACATGTGGGTAACAAGGATGCCATTTCATGGAATGCAATTAACTCGTGCTTTTTGTTTCGGGATTTAAGGGAAAAACATGAAAAAGAGAAGAAATTAAGTTTTTTTTAAAAAAATCAAATATATATTGAAGCCTTTTAATATTTAATCAATTTACAAATAAAATAGGTAATTTAATCTTGTCTATTTTAAATTATTTATCAATTTAGTTTTAAATAGTAACTTTATTATAATTTTTTTAATAATATATTATTATACGTGTTTTAATAATATAGACCGAAGTATAACAAAAAAAATAAATTAAATAAATAATTTAAAATGGTTGGATTGAATTAGTAGATCAAAAGATATAATTTTAATTATGAGGTGATAACTATTTTTTATTTAAGTCCATTACAAAACGTTACGGTTCAACCCCTTTGGGTTTTACTAAGGCAGAACACTGAACCACAGTTAACAAAAGTATAACAAAATTAAATTAAAAAAGAGAATAAATATAAAAATAAAGATAAAAATTTAAATTATCTCCTTTATTTATTTTACGTATTACCAACTTGGCTTTTATTTTCAATAATTTCCAGGAGCTCCTATCGTCATAAATTTATTTTTACTATTAAGTAAACAAATTATGAAATAACTTGAGAGACATTGCAAAGAGAATTATTAACAAACTACTATATGTGGATTTAAACTTGGACTGGTGGCTGATTTGGCCAATGCACCGAGTCATTAGATCATTGATTCAACCAGTGAATCATTAATTGAATCGGATTTAATTAAACAAATATATAAAAATATATTAAAGTTTATATAAATATAAAAAAAATATAAGTAATTAATAATTTAATACACCTTAAAAAATTTATATGCTTATATAAATATATATAAAAGCATATAGACAATTATTATATTCAAATTAATACATTTAAATTACCAAAAAAAATACATTTAAAATAAAAACTTATTTTAATGTTTCCAAACTTTACACAAGAGTCAAGTGGCTAGGCCCAACATATAAAATAATTTACCTACTATGAATCTCAACTCGTGAGACATATGGCATAAGGACTCGTTGGCCATAAGGCAAAAGCTCATTACTACCATTTTTTTTTTAATTTTAAAATATAACAACAAATAAAAAGGTAAACAAACCCTAAATTATCTTTCTTAGTATCTCTCATATCTCCTCTCTTTCTCAAGTCTCAACACCACCGGGGACTCAACTCATCTCCCACCCTCTCTCTCTCTCTCTCTCTCTCTCTCTCTCTCATATTCATGGTCCCTTCTCATCATGGTGGTGGTGACACCACAACGATCTAAGATGGTGATGGCATGCGGTGGTGCCCTAAGGTTAAGGGTAAGGTAGCCGATGGTGTTACCAGCAATAACAGGCATGACAGCAAGTGGTGGGCCGATGAACAGCGTGACGCTGATGTAGTGCTTTTGGATTCTGTGCTTCTATTTGCATTTTGCCATTGATCTGTTTCTTCATTTTTTCCTGACCCAGCCTGGTTTAATGGAATCGGCCGGGTCACCAATTATCATCCAAAACAGCCACATTTGACTAATTCATTCTGGTTTTAATGCGTAGCTGATCTTTAGAGTAACTCGTACTGGCTAGTTGGCCAGTTCACCGATTTATTAGTTCGGTCAACCCATTCGAGCTAATTTTTATAACATTGAACAACACCATTTTTAAAAAAATTAATTGTATAAAGTAATAAATTAATTGTCACTCTATTAATGTTAGATGGGTTTAAAATATTGTGAAATATTAAAATTAAAAAAATTAATCACAATTTTTTTATTAATATATCCAAATGACAAATATTATAAATTAAAGCTTTCTAAAAGTTCAAATAAAATGAATCCATTAATTTTATTATGTCTATAATATATACAATTGAGACCTACTTCTATTTAATGCTATGTCACACGTCATAATGACATGAGGTGGAATCAATTATTCTTTGATATTTTAATGTCTATCAGAAAATAATTAACTCAAAATTTAATCTAAATAAATGTTACATCAGACACAATTATATATCCATTGATTATATCTTGAATTCAAAATTGTAAATTAATTTACAGTAAATGATGTTAATGAATTAAAAAACTGTCATATTGGTAATAAAGAAAGTTTTGTTTCCTCTTCTACCTTGCTATAAGAAAGGTTTGAAGTTGCATTTCATCCACTAATCAAGGTAAAATTTGTCGTTAATTGTTGTGCATTTATAAAAATTGACTAATTGACTTATCCATAAATAAGGAAAGTTTTGTAACTGGAATTATAAAAATTTATGATAATAAATAAAAACACAAATCAAGGAATTGATCAGGTAAGGGAATGATTATCATTGCAGGGCACTTTCGTATCATTCTTGCGGTTAAGAATGATTATCATTTCCTTTCTTTATTTAAATTACAGACTTATTTACGGTGATAGTTTCAAGAAAAAATCTTTATTTTTGAGATGGTCAATAATCAGAATTTGATTGTATAAAAATCGTGCAAGGATAATCATTCTTGATTGTATAAAAAATGCTGAAAATAATTCCCTTTCAATTAGATAGTATAATAACCGCTGAGAATAATTTCCGATCAATTTGACTGTATAAAAACCTTTATTGTAGAATTAGTCAATAATCATCTTTAGACTAATTTATATTAACTGGTGTTGGAAATGAAAAGGGGATCGAGGTATCTAGCAACAAGACCAAGTTGATCAATATCGAATGTGCTTTGTTTAGTTCCTATGCAGATTAACTTAATGTTTTCCTTTTTTCTGGAAACATATCAAACACTGTGGTCATACTTCAGTTTGCTAGAGTTAAGACGTTCAGAGGTATTACATCTATCCTGCTTGATTCTTTAACTTATATTATTTTGGAATTTAATTGTCAATTTCTCTCCTAATACTGACTCATTTTGTTTTAAGGAGAGTTTTGTTATAAAATGCATTGCACTCAATAAGTTGTTATTTAACTCCGATGATTGTGCTGCTTTAGAGTTTAAGACTAGGTACTAAATTTTTACTACATAGCAAAATGGATAATTATCTCTTTGACTTTGGCTAATTATACTTTTTTTTTTCCTTTCGGTATAGATTTGCTGGAACTTTGATTGGTTCTCAATCTCTAGGCCATCTACAGGATGAATCCAACTACTCTATCGTAGAAGATTTCCTTCAACACACACCTCAAAAAACGATAGACGAATTAAAAGACTGCAAGGAAGTATAACATCTTGACACTGGTCCCTTTTTTTTTTTTTTCTGTTCACTGTACGTCACATGTTTTTCTACGCTAAAGAGAAAAAAAAATTAGAAATCGTCTCTCTTTCGTTTATTTTTATCTAAAATTATTATCCTCTTTTTTCTTTCATTATGTCACAAAATATTTTTAAAACTAGAAAATATGCAGTTACTGAAAAACTGTAGACTCTTTCTTATATTTTAGAGGGATACAATTCTTTGAAAAAAAAAACTCACAAAAAAATTTTCAAATAAAAAAAAACAATTACCACTTAAACGCCTTTTCTTAGGTGCCATAATTTTCTTTTTAATTTTTCTTTTGCTTCAGGACAAGCAATATCTTAGATTTGGGGGTATGATATTCCATCAAATGGTTGAGTTCCCAAGAGCTTTTAAGTTATAAAATCCCTTTATTTTGAGTATTTGATAAGTCACTATAACAAAAAAATATTTTAGTGGCGGTTATTTAAAGTTTTTAGTGGCAGTTTAAACCTTCACCGCTAGATTTTCCTGCAGAGCCCAAGCCCACCAGAAATAAAGCGACGAAAAACATTTAGTGGCAATTTTCACTGACCGCAGGTATAACCGCCACAAAATATATTTGTTAATGGCAAAGTTTTTCTTTTTGTTTTCTGGTGGTTTAAATCACCAGAAATATCATTATGGAGGTTATAATTGCCAGTAAATATTATTCAAGTTTGATGCCCAATTTTATTTTTTTGGCAGTTTAAACCGCCAGTAATTCTAATGTCTCTATAACAATTTTATGACAATTAAAACTACCTGTAAGTTTTTTTTTTGTTTTTTTTTTTTGGTGTCATTTTTATTTTCTTTAAAAATAATTAATCATTAGTCATTTTATATTTAATAAGAAAGGACAAATGGATCATAATTTTTCATTTTGGGAATAAGAACCATGAGATTTTAATACTCCAAAACAAACATCATCAAGATGGACTTGAACACTGATTTTTTTTATCTATGCAATTTAAGTCACAAACCATATTTAGCATATTCAAATTTACACATTTCATTCAAAATATAAAACAAATATCAACTATAAAGCTAAGTGTTCCTAGGATCATGGCTAGCAAAAGAGTAGTGTCTTGGCTTTCCACTTCCCTCATCTTGTGCCTACAAACAAAGTCACAATCCATCAATCAAGGTTAGAAAACATCTTGCCTCGTAGAGGATTTCATATTTATAGTAATTATTACCCTTTCAGAAGACCAACAAATATATGATCATAGCATACGCTAATTCCACTTTGAATTATGAAGCATGGAGCATTGGCATGAATTATTTTAAGTATAAATCAATGAATAATATTTGATTTCAGACCAATAGCGAGAATGTTATTTCCCTCCGTAATATTAACCCAACCAAGTCAGAGTCCTGTAGTGCTGAGGCAGGACACAAATTAATGCAAACTAAATGGTAAAATTCTTCTTATCGAATCAATTGTTGTTATGGAACAGTTTTCATTTAAAGCATTTGCAATTTTAGTTATGTACTTGTGTTTAAAACTAGAAATCAAACCAATAAGTTTACTTAAGAGAAGCTGAAACTTCTACAATGTATATAAACAAAAGGAACGGTGAAAAAAAAAAAAAAAGCACACCAAATAAGTGGAATGAGAAGCACTTGCAACTCCCAACAAATTCCAGCAACCCAATAGCAGACACACTTTTACTTTTTACCACTTCAATATGGTTTTGCAACTTCAAATCCTTAGTCATGTTAATAAAATATGGAAGCATGAGAGAATGATGTGTTACGACAATGTATAAATAAGTCACATTTTTATGCATTTGCTTTTAGATAATTCATAGTGTTTGATCTACAAAAACCAATAAAAGATTTGGGTAATAAAGACCCACTAACCTTGTAAATGACAATTGCTCTCTCCTCGTTAGTGTCCTGCACATAATTTTTAACTTTATGATTAAGATATATTTTATTAATTAAATACATTTTTTTTTAAACTCTACTAACAAATTTACTACAAATGAGCAGTTTTCCAAACTAAAAATAGGACTGACTCCTCGACTGCATTCGTACTTAATAGACTAATTAAATATAGTTTTCAACAATTGACACTATCAATGATATCACATATTTCTTCCTAATCCACTGATACGAAGTTGTAAACTTAAAAGATGGGCCAGCCCGTGGCACTTTTAGATTATTCTACATTTCGACAAGTAACAGTAATGCACCAAGAACTTAAAAGGAAGATGTAGCAATAGAAAATATTAAGGAAGAATTATCATAGGATAGGATTCAACAAGAGTACCTGCTGTCAACACATGAGATGAGGCTTGAATCCCATTAGTCTCCCAAACGCATGAATTTTACTCCCCCTTTCGCCTCTACTCTATAATCATGTTGCACTTTACTCTTCTCCTCTTATAACATAAATAAATAGAAAAAAAAATGATCTTACATAATTATTAAAACAGTTAAATTTATCAAAAAATATTAACATAAACTATATACAAATATGACTAAAGTCATTAAACTATATATAATAGAACTACACTTTTATTAGTGGAAAGAGTATTTTTGGCAGCTTGGTACAGGTGGACATCTCATGGGCATTAGTTTCACATATTATTGATATTATTGAACTAGCTAATTGAAGAGTTTTTGTATCTTGGAGTTTAGAGCCAATGAGTCTATATTATAGGGAAACACATATATTATGTTTCGTATATACTCTAATTTCCGTAACAGGGTTGTTGATTTTTCTTTTCAGTTTTCATTTCGTTACTAGGACATGCATGGTTATGTTTCATTTGTCATTGAAAATATAATTTGAATTGCACGTTCAAAACAATTGAAGTGTACATGATTTAGTTGAGATGTCAATATCTTACCAAAAATCCACTGATAAATGCAAAACTCATTGTTCTTGTGAGTGGGCAGTCCTTTTCATTAAACAGATGAAGAAAGCAAGAGTTAATACTAAACTTTTGCTTTATTAGTTTGTCCAAACAATAAATAATGATATCATAAACTCACAATCTAGATCCTTATAATTTTTGTTGTTATTTACCAAACTACAGGAATTATTCACTTTTCAATTGCCTTGCCATTTCTAAATATGTCCAAATTAATTATATACTTGTAAGATACCAAAATCTTTGGGGTAGATAATTAGAAAATTATTGGTAGATTGCTTCACTTTGCTGATTTCAGTTCTATTTATTTGAAGACAAAGGTAAACTATATACAATTATAAGCACTTCAAGTCCTCAAAGAATTTGGAAAAGGTAAAAAATGACAACTATCATTAACTCTTGGTGTAAGTTATAAATTTCATGTCAAATGAGTTCCAAGGAATATGCATATACTGACAATTACCTTCATGATGCAAATTATAAAGCACATCAGGACATATTTGTAATGGACAAAATCATAACAAGCAAATGAAATAAAGGCACAAAAAAGCATATAAAAATGAGATTCTATGATACATTTATCATATACTTATTTAGTCTTACACAACAGCAATTCACAATCACTATGAAGAGAAATTTACAAGAGATAAGCAAGTCCTATGCATTTAAATATAGAGGGACCAAAATCCAAAAATAAGCACCTACATGAAGCATGCCAACTTGTAAAGGGAAGTATCACTTACAACAGTATGTTCTCCATGGTGCAAATCATGCCAATGTTCACGTTCTTGATTCCTCCTCTTCCTCATCTCTTGCTCATGCTTTAGCTCCTCCATAAAATAATCAATGTTCCTTGGCTTTCCTTCCTCAATGTACAACACAAAAGCATTAGATTTGGATATATAACAATTTGAAAAGAACAAAATCAGAGATCAAAGCTTCGACTATGATACAGAATTTCAAATTCTTTCCCCTTCTTTGCAAAGGAACTCTTGTGTCTTAAATAGCACCAATTTCAACAATTACCACTTATCTCCCTCAAACAATTCATACCCACACAACAAAACCCGCACAACGATGAACTTCAATTTGCACTCCGTTTCGTCAGTGCTTTGCTTGATTTCCTAAAATTGTTATCTCTAAACCCTAATCAATCACCACTGCACAAAATAATCACAAAACCTCAAAAAATTCAAAAAATGGCCAAATCCATAATGAAGTGCAGAAACAATCATGAAATGAAAGTTCATAAACAATCTCATAAACTAAGCTTGAGCAATTGCGAATCAGAAGCAAGCCTAGAACAATCTCCAGAAGAGAAACAAAGAAACGCATATAAAGAGAGAGAGAGAGAGAGAACCTGGAGCTTGAGCTTTTTGCCTATTGGTGAGCATTGATAAGCTTTTGCGAGTGGAAGAAGTGAGGTCGAATAAGCTTTTGTGAGCGGAAGGTGGAAATGTCGAAGAGGTTCTAACAAAAATTCAAAGGGTTGAAAAGAAAATAATTAAAATGATGATAGAATCGCTAGGAAGTAAAATAATGACTGCCACAAAATTATGTAATTTGTGTCAATTAACATAACCGACAGAAATTTTTCACTTAATGGCAATTAACTAAACCGCCAGTAAGAAACCTCCAATAAAAAAGAGTTTTTTTTGTTGTGAGTGTCTTTGTTTAAATTTCTAGAAGTTTAAATTTTTATATGTTTTCTAGCTTGTTTGAGGATTTACTGTAGTCTAAGCATATGTTTTGGTTGCATTGACAGATTATGAGTTCATTATAGTTAATTAGGAAGTGATAGTCAAAGTACTTATCAAGTGTATGGTACTCAAGCACCGTAATCCCAATGCTCAAGTAGTGCAACAATGCAAAGGAGAAGCTTTAAGGTAACTTGGCGCTTGAGGACCCAAGAGGTAGTGCTCAAGCGCTAGCACATCTAAGAAGAATTTTGTTTCAGTAGGTCTAGCGCTTAGGTGTCAGCGATACACAAACTTAGTGTCTTTTCGCTGTCTTTAATAATAAAAGAGGAATAAGCTACTCATTTGAGGGGTGCTAGGTCAGAAAACAAAGGGAGGAAGTTTTGAAGTTGCTGGAATGACTTGGGAACAAGTGGAAGAGGAGAGATTGAAGATTCATCTTCCCAATTCTTGGGTTCTTCATGAGTTTTTCTTCACTTTTCCTTTCTATGTTCTTCCATAGAATGAGCTACTAAAGTTCATAACTAGAGGAAAGGATTTAGGTCTAAAATGGTTGTATTGGATTTGAATTTCTAATTTGATGTTGGATTTCTTGGATTATTGGTTCATCTTTTGTTTTTATATGCAAAAATTATGAGTTGTTATTCATGATTTGAATTAGGGTTCTTACATGATTTGGGAAAATTGTGTATGAATTAGGTCCAAGGATGAAATACATAAATTTCAAGGCTTAGGGATATATCTTGAATTTTGTGTGATCTATGGATTGATTTTTATGCTTAATCCATATTTATGTTAATATAGTCAAGGAAATTGTCATATCTTAACACAAGTAGGAGAATTGATTCATAAAGGAATTGGGGTCAATTCACTAACAATCCTATCATTAATATAAAATTTCTAACTCAAGTATTTTAAGAATTTCAATAAAAATTACGAAAATTCTGGCTATCCTAACCTCTAGTGTGTTGAAACCTTGAGATCATCCTTGTTTAAGTTGTTATTTATCTTGTTTTCATTCTTTGCTTTATTTTAATTTTGAGTTAAGAGTTTTCTTCAATCCAAATAGTTTGATATAATCTACATAGAAATTTAGTTAGCAAAATGTTGTTTAATAACATTAATTCTCGTGGGACGATACCCATTTACCATCGTTACTACTTAAACGATTTGATGCACTTATCAAAGAGTTATCAAAATTTTGGCACTGTTGCCTGGGATTGAGTGTTTTGTCAATAATATTAGTAGCTAAGAAAATTTTTAATTTAGATTTTAAATTTTGTGCATTTAATTTTGCCTTTATTTGTATTTTTTTCTTTTTTAATTTTGTTTAGTTTATTTTGTTTTTATTTGGTGATGTTGTTCTGATAGTTGTTTAGTTTCTTGTATATGAGGTATTGTTAATCCAGATTCTTTGCTATTTGATCTAGAAATAGAGAAGACAACAAAGAGACTTAGGAAAGAAGATGAGACAAGGAAGAAAGCAAAAAAGGAGTGAAAAACGGCTGAGGAAAATCAAAATGCTAGGAGGACCCTGGGGGATATACCACACCTAGTGCTGATGGGTGTGCATCCAATATAACAAGGCCTCCACTTCAAGCTAACAATTTTGAGTTGAAGCCTACTCTCTTGCAATTGGTTTAGTAGGACTAGTTTAGTGGAGGGTAGCTACATGATCCGAATTTACACATAGCAAATTTTCTGCAATATGTGACGCTTTCAGGGTTAATGGGGCGAGTTTAGATGCAATTCAGCTGAGGATTTTTCCCTTTTTCTTAAGAGACAAGGCAAAAATTTGCCTCCAATCTCAACCTCAAGGGAGCATTTTCACATGGGATGATCTAGTCAACAAATTTCTTTTGAAGTTTTTCCCACCTCTAAAGCTTGCGAAGTTAACGAATGAAATTAACACTTTCTCTCAGAAGGATGGGGAATCACTTTATGATACATGGGAGTTGTTCAAGGAGTTGCTGAGAAAATGTGCACAACATGCCATTCTAGACTGGCTTTAGATTCAAACATTCTATGATGGTTGATACCATCTATTAGATCAATGGTAGATATAGCCTCTGGGGAATCCTTGCATAAAAAAACCCCAGAAGAAGCTCTCCAATTAATTGAAACTCAACTAATAATTTCATGGCTTCAAATGGGAGGTCAGTAGGGAAGAGAGGTGTTGTGAAGCTAGAGACACTTGATGCCATCCTTGCTCAAAACAAGCTCATGTCATAACAATTGTCTGCTCTCACTAAGTAGTTTAGGCAAATGCAGGTTAATGTTATAGGTTCTCAATCTTTGGTATGTAATTTTTGTGGTGGTGAACATGGTAATGGAGAATGTGAAGCTAATGCAATATCTTAATCTTCTATGGAGCAAGTAAACTATATGACGAATCCTCCAAGACAACAAAACAACCCCTTTTCTAACACGTATAATCCGGGGTGGAGGAACAATCCTAATTTTTGCTAGAGTAATCAAGGTGCTTAGGAAAATTTTAATATACCATTTCAAGATCCACCAACTCAACCAGCTACTTAGCCAAAACCTTCGGCATTGGAAGCTACTTTGGAGAAATTGTCTTAGTCAACAACAAGTTTTGTATAGTAGGCTTCTAGTTTCATGTAGAAGACAATGACTAATTTTAAAAATCAAGAAGTTTCAATTAGAAATTTGGAGAATCAGGTTGGGCAGGTTGCTAAACAGATGGTAGAGAAACCACTAGGAACCTTCTCTAGTAACACAAAGCCAAATCTTAAGGAGTACTATAAGGCGATTACTTTGAGAAGTGGCAAGATATTATAGGTGCATCCTAAGGAGAGCAAGGGTAAAGAAGTTGAGAATTCTCAAGTAAATGGTACTATGGAAGTTGAAGATCCTTCATCTGAGATTCGAAATGATTCTCAAGAGTAGATAAAGAAATAGTCTAGTGAGCTTTCCAAGGGGAAGAAGAAAGATGTAGATTGGGACAAGCCAATTAAAGTGTGCTAAAGTGCCTTTTCCACTAAGACTTTAGAAGCAAAATCAAGAGAAGCAGTTCTCCAAGTTTTTGGATGTGTTTAAAAAATTGCATATTAACATTCCATTTGTTGAAGTTTTGGAGCAAATGCCTCTCTATGCCAAGTTTATGAAAGACTTGCTATCAAGAAAAGAAAGTTGGAGGAAGATAAAACTATTATGCTTACTGAAGAATGCAGTGCTACTATCCAAAGGAAATTGCCACAAAAGCTAAAAGCTCCAGGTAGTTTCGACATTCCATGCCTTATTAGGAGTTTGACCATTGGTAGAGCATTGTGTGACCTTGGATCAAGCATCAACTTGATGCTTTTGCTATCATGAACAAGCTGGGGATTGTGAACACCATATTTTGTCTGAGACAAAAATAATAATAATAATAATAAAAAATAAAAAAATAAAAAATAAAGAGAAAGGAAAAAGGAGAGAAAATTGGTCCATTTATCTTTTGGAATAAGAGAATAGCCCAATTATGAAACGTTTTAACAAAAAAACAAAAAAAAAACAAAAAACAAAAAAAAAATAATAAATAATAATTAAAAAAAAATCAAAAAATCAAATCAGAATAAATAAAGTTAAATTTGGGCGAATCTCTTAATTTTGGCATTTGTATCCAAATCAGATCAAATCGCCAATCATCATTAAGGCCGAATTTTCAATTAGGATCAATCAAATTTAATGGTAATTGATGCCTCTAACACTTATAAATAGAGCCAATATTGAGAGGTAGGGGGGCTCCTTTTTTTTGAGAGGAAACGGCCGTAGAACTCAGGAGGAAGATTGTGAAGTCCATTTTGAATTTGATATTTCTCATCCATTGAAGTATTTGTGGTAAATCTCTTTCTCGTTTTGCATGAACTAGTTTCATTCCTTTCAATAGAGCACATTGTCACCTTAATATTTTCATTCAATACAAACACACACGGACACTGTCATTTACCCTTTTGCATCCGTTACCATAGCATCATCATACACTTTCTTTGTCATTTTGCATCACTTTCCTTTGCTCTTTCAACCCCACAAACGATCCAAAAAAAAAAAAAACACTAAAAAAAAAACAAACAGAGTCATCACAGCCAGAAAAAAAAAATAAAAAATAAAAAAAACGGAGCCATTGCACACCCACAGTCTTCGTCGAACAACCATCGCAGCCTCTGCCTCAACCAACCTGAGCCGTTCACCCCTTTAGCCTCCATCCACCGCAGCCAACACCGTCCGCAATCCAACGTCGCCGTTGAGCCCACCGTCACCGTCACCGTCGCAGCAAGTGGAGCCCCACGCCGCAGCCACCGCCGTCCGCAACCACCGTCGTCGTCGAGCCCATCGTCGCCGTCGCAGCAGGTGGACCCCTTCGCGAGGCACCCTCACGCTGCCATAGCCACCGTCGAGCTCACCACCACCGTTGCAGGTGAGTCCTCGCAAGACGCCACCGCGACCACAGGACGCCAAAGACCTTCGCCTGGCTTTGCCGTTTACGCCGCTGTAGTGGAGGGCAGCGCTGTCCCTGCTCCTGCTTCCCTTTCCCTTTTCCTTTTCCTTTTCCTTTCCCTTTCCCTTTTCCTTTCCCGTTTTCTTCCCCGTCTCCCCTTTCCTTTCCTGCGTCATTTGTTTTTCCTTTTATTTCCCCTCTTTCTTTTATTTTTTATTTATTTATTCATTTATTTATTATTGTTATTATTATTATTATTATTTTTTTGGTTTTAACATCAGTTTTTAAGTTTTTTTTTTTTTTTGGGGCAAATGGCCCATCAACGTTTGCAATTGGGGCGTGGGTTGGGCTTCTCTTTTCTTTTCTTCTCTTGTAATTGTAAGTATATGAACCAAAAAAAAAAAAAGAATCTTCAAACAAATTAAAAATATATATATATATATATATATATATATATATATATATTTTCAATTTCCAAATTCACGCAACTATATCCAACGTTGATGTATGGTTTACCCATCCTCAAGGGTTGTGAAAATGGTTAAGGGTTTATTGTATAACGTATGTTATCCTAAACCCTGTGCAAAATGTGAATTTAGCTTTTTTCTTCCCTTTTTTTTTTAAAAAAAAAAACTATTTTTATAAATAAAATTTATCCAACTCACAATTATTTTCTACAAGAACTACGTGATTTTGAATTCCTCATTGCACCAGAGGATACGTAGGAGCAGATAATCTCTGTCAAATCAAAAATTAAATTTTCTTAAATTTGGTTCAAATTTCAATTCCTTAAATATTCGTAACATTAATTTCACTTCCTTTTTAGTTTGTAAATAATTGTTATATCAATTTCTCTTTTTGTAAATAATCATAACATTAATTTTACTTTCCTTTTCTTTTGTGAATAATTGTATATTAATCTTACATTTTCTTTGGGAATAATTATAATATCAATTTTACTCTTCTTTCTTTTTATAACTAATTATTATATTAATTTTATTTTTCTTTTCTTTTGTAAATAATTGTTGTACTAATATAACTTTATTTCATTTTCTTTGTAAATAATTATTATATTAATTTTGCCTTTCTTTCCTTTTATAAAGGATTATCATATTAATTTTATTTTATTTTTTTTGTAAAGAATTGTTGCACTAGTCTAACTTTATTTTATTTTATTTGTAAATAGATATTATATCAATTTTGCTTTTTTTTTCCTTTTATAAATGATTATCATATTAATTTTATTTTTCTCTTCTTTTTTCAAATAATTGTTGTACTAATCTAACTTTATTTTATTTGTAAATGATTATTATATCAATTTTGCTTTTCTTTCTTTTTATAAATAATTATCATATTGATTTTTATTTTTTCTTCTTCTTTTTTTTTAAATAATTGTGGTACTAATCATGCTTTATCTTATTTGTAAATAATTATTATGTTCTAAAGGGGAAAAATCAATATTATTAAAGTTATTAATTTGCATGATAAGCTCTAGGGTAACCGTTGCAAAATGGATGTAGTAGGGGTGCAGTGGGATTAAGTTTCCACCCTTCCCTATGCATAATTGGACTCCCGAATTCAATCTCTTTAAAAGACCAATTTTGCAAAACTAAAAGGTTTTTCCGATTTTTTCCATAAATAAAAATTGGTGGCGACTCCATTGAATATTATTTTCAATATTTTTTGTTGCTTCTCGTCGTGGCGCCCTCCGGGCACGTTGTGACAGTTTGGCGACTCCACTGGGGACGGTTAGAGAGTCAAGCCTATTAGAGTAAATTATGCAAATTATATAACTAGAATATTATTTATTTTTCCCCTTCTTGTTTCTTTTCATTTTTTTTTTTGAATTGCAAATAATTATTTTTGTACACAATTTTTATTTGTATGTGTTTATTTTATTTGTAATTATCTCTCACTTAGACCTTAGGATAGTAGATCTGTCTTCTCTATATTTTGTATATATCTCAAACCTTAGGGTAGTTGATATACTGTGTGTATGTGTGTTCTTGGTCTTTTGCAGGTTTTATGTTTAGTTTTAGGGTTAAAAGGTTTGTATGCTCCCTTCACACACCTCACTATCACTTACCTCACACACTAATTGGGCTCTATACCCGAGCCTTGGAAATCCATAGGAGTAGAAGGGGTTTTGACGAGGTTATTGTGAAGCTCACGCTTCCCTGACAGTCGTTGATTTTCCCGCTCAGATTTGCTACCGGAATTGTGAGCCTGCGCATTGTGACTTTTAAGTCCCTGTGGTTGTGCTCACAAAACCGGGTCCTTATTTTAAATAAGGGCAATCTGGGGACCATGATTTAAGGGTCTAGATCTGTCCAAAAAAAAATTGTGCACAATAGAAGCAACTAGTGGACTACCCAATTAGGGTTCGAGCCTCATAAGTACCCAACCATTAAGTCTCACCCTATTAGGACAAAAGGGAGCGTACTTCTTTCCTTTTCCCTTAAATCACATCATACAGCATTTAATCATCTGCATTGTGCATATCTATAATACATCATCATGCATTTCTTAAACATGTCAGCATCCTTTTCTTGCTATTTGTACATAATCATCATGCATACCATCCAATATCTCATCTTAATACATCACACATCCAGCATTGCATCAAACATATTTACATTTTTTTCTTCTTTCTTCTTTTCCCTGATTTTTTATTCAAATTCACAAAAGGGGATAACAGTGACACCATATTTGATAGCAAATGATGGAAGAAGTACGACACGCTAGCAATATCGCCGATGGGAAGAAGAAATTCAATGTAGCCGTAAATGTTAGCTCATTGGAAAATCTAAGACAGTTGAGTCAGTCCCTCCCCCTTGAAGAAAAGAAAGCTTTTACTAAGAAATATGGGGCCATCTTGGATTTGCTTTTCATTCCAGTCGAGACCTCTGCTCTCAATGTCTTGGCTCAATATTGGAGCCCGGCCTTGAGATGTTTCGAGTTGCCCAATATTGATATTGCACCCACCATTGAGGAGTATGCATGTATGCTGAAGTTACCAATGAGAAAAGACTCCACAGTGTACCTACGCATAGAGGAACATTTCTCTGAGATGAAAGTGATCGAGCAATATGGGGAGCTATTAGGGGTACCTATGACTCGAATTAGACTGACAGGGCATACAGACTCTCGAGGGCTGACCAAAGCATTTGTGGAAGCACATTTGAGAGAGTTGGGACATTTACAAGAATGGAGAGTCTTCGCGAGGGTGTTAGCACTTGCCATCTATGGGTTGGTGATATTTCCGTCTGCACCTGACATGGTGGATCAAGCTGCCATCGATGTTTTCTTTGCTGTGGAAAGGAAAGAGAGGAACCCAGTACCTGCCGTGTTGGCTGAGACATTCCTGACCTTGGATTTCTGCCAACGAAAGTCAAAGGGGAAGCTTCGATGCTGCGTACACCTGTTATATGTATGGGTTATCACACACATGTATGCTGGCAATCATCTCAAGAGTACATCAGATCCGTTAGGAAGCTTCCACCGAATTCCAACAAAGTCAAGAGATGAAAATGAATGGAAGGTTGAGTTTGACAATGTTGACACAAAGGCATTCAAATGGGTGTGCCCATGGTATGGACGTGAACGAGGAGATATCATCTATAGCTGCGGAAAATTTCCTAATGTACCCCTCATGGGTCCAAGAGGGTGTGTAGCTTACACACCAGTAATAGTACTCAAGCAGCTTTGCTGGACGCAAAGGAAGCCACAAGAAGAACGATTGGGTGGATTATGCTTCTGGTATAAAGATGGAGAACACACTCAGCTTTTATCAAGAGATATTAAGAAAGCATGGGCAGATATCCGAATGGCAGGAAGAGCAGAATTAGGAAAACCACTTGTGATCGACACCGCAGAGTACGTTGCATGGAGAAAAGCAAGAAGGATGCCCCAGACTGTCCCTAAGAAAGTCACAGAAAAGAAAACCAATTCTTGCCCAACATCTGCGATGGAGTTTAACAGTTGGAGGTTTTGCAAGCTCAAATTCAACTTTTAGAGCAGCAAAAGCAAGCTGCACAGTTAGAGGCCGTTATTGCCCGAAGCCAGTATGAGAAGAAAGCAAAATTGGTTGAACATCTGAAAGATGAACTGGCTGATGCCCCTGTAAAAGTTCCTACAGCACTCACAAGAAAGATTCAAAGCCTTGAAGGTAACTTACGAGTCCTTACAAGAGAAAGGGATGAATTAACTGAGGAAATTAAGCGGCAAGAAATAGTCAACAAGGAGCTAGCAATGGAAGTCAACTGGCAAAGACAAGCAATAGAAGAGCTGATAATTGAAGTGCATAAACAGAAGCAAGAGAAAAGCAAGTTAGAGCACAAACTGGAAGAATTAACTGCGCTTTTGGCACAAACGAAAAGTGACCGTGATCGTGGATGGGCTTCGTCCATGCAATACCAAGACACACTCATCCAAACAGTAAGTATCGGAAAATTTTGGAAGGCCCAAGCATTAGAATGGGAAGCACAACATAAAGATTTGAAAGAAAGACATGCAAGAATGGTTGAGGAGCTAAATCGCCACATCCCGAACTTCATTTACTACTTCGAAAAAGCGGAAGAAGAAATTTGGGCGAATCCCATGATCCACCTTCCTCGCGGAATAAAAGATTTCATGAAGATGAGTAAGGGTCTTACAAGGGGGTTTAAGAGAAAGAGAACCAATCTTTTGATGTAATTGATGTTTTTAGACTTTGTAAATTTATGATGTATTTGCACTTTCAAGTGAATTTTTGGAATGAAATTATGACTCAACTTGCTTCTTTATCCTCTACATGAAACCCTCTCTTCTTAATTCATCATTATTACTCGTACTCGCCTTATAGGACTTTCCTTTCCTTCTGTGCGAAGTAAAAAGCAAAGGATTTCAAGAAGGGTTAAGATTTTGATATTGCTAGAGTGTTGTTAATAAAGTATATTGTGGAAAGAAATCTCCCCTATACTTTTTATCCGCCAAGGACTCTATCTAATAGAGCATGGTCCATCGTCATTGCTATCAAATATGGGTGATACATTCCTTCCCCACCGAAAAAAAATAATTAAAAAAAAAAATCTTTTTTGTCTTACTTCTTGTTGTTATGATAAGCAGGAATTTCCAAACATTGCTCCTCCAAAGAAAACTTCATCTAAACCTAGTAACTCATACGAGTTGCGATCCAAAGCCCCTCTAGAAAGCATGGCGAATGAAAGGAATTTGAGCCAAGAGATTGATAATCTGAAGACCATGATGCTTGAACAAGGGGAGGAGTTCAGAAAGATTCTCGATGTCATAATCAAAACCAAAGGAACTAGTGAAAACAATGATCCTCATGATCAACCGGGGTATGAATCAGGGAATGACAACAACCTTGAAGTGGAGAAAGAGGTGGAACGATTGAAACTGAAGGAAGAATTAGAGAAGGAGATGCAAGCACAATTCCGGATGCTCCGAGGGCCTAACCCATACGGCTCTATGAGCATTAATGATCTCTGTTTAGCACCAAGCGTCACTATCCCCAAAGACTTCAAAATGCCTAAGTTCATTAAGTTCGATGGCAGCACAAATCCTATGATGCACCTGAGAATGTACTGCACCAAGATGGGGATGTGGTCTAAAGATGAGAATTTCATGATTAGTTTTTTCCCTGAAAGTTTGGACGGGGTCGCGTGGGAATGGTACATGCAGTTAGATCAGAATCAAATCAGGTGTTGGGAAGATCTTGCCACAGCCTTCACCAATCAATATAAGTTTAATATGAATACTGCACCTACCAGAGACCAGCTAAAAAATTTGAGGAAGAAAGAGAAGGAGCCATTCAAAGAATACGCCCAAAGGTGGAGAGCAATAGCAGCCCGGGTTATTCCCGCTATGTCAGAGCAGGAAATGTGCTCTTATTTTATCCGCACTTTGGAAGGACCATTCTTCAAGAATATGTTGGGCACTCATGTCAGAGAATTCATTGACTTAGTGGAAATTGGAGAAAGGATTGAGGCAAACATTCAAGAAGGCAAGGTGGAGCCAACGACGGGTGAAATAAATGAATTTAAGAAGGGACAGCCACAAAAGAAAAAGGAAAACACTGTCAACACCATACAATCACAATCACCCCAACCCTACCAAGCCTCTTTTCAGCAGACTCATCGTCCATATCAACCCCCATATTTTCCATATCCTTCACCCTATCTACCTACCATGCCTTACCCTCCTCAGCCGTACCAAGTCAATAATGTTTCATACCCCCGACCTTATACACCATCCATACCTACACTTCACCAAATAGCTAACCCTCCCCTAACCCCATCACAAATGCCGCCTAGAGTCAGTAACACCTCCAATCCATCAACCAAAGGCCGTCCATTTCCCAACTTTCACATGAGTAATTCTGAGTTGTTTAAGCGTTTGTGTGGTCAAAATTTGCTAACCCCACGCCTTGGGAAGACTTTCACGGCACCTTATCCTCGTTGGTATGATGCGAATCTTTCGTGTGAGTACCACTCCAACACGCCCGGGCATTCAATTGAGAATTGTTATGGCTTTAAACATGCTGTATGGCGCCTGATTGATACCAAGGCCATTCAATTGGAAGAAACGGAAGGGCCCAATGTGAGAAGCAATCCATTTCCAAATCATGATGGAAGACAGGTAAATGTTATTTGTCGTGATAGCCACATGGGAGGAGAATTTGAGGACATCAAACTCCCAATGAAGTGCATCTTGGAAGGGTTAAAGTCGGCAGGATATGAGATGATTGCTGAAAGAAAAGAAGGAAAAAGGATTCTGAAAGGAGATGAGGAAGGATTACTCTGCAAATGCCTCGGGGTTGAGAAGAAACATCATATTGAAGACTGTCCCGAACTCAAATGCTTTGTTAAAAGAATGATCAAATTGGGTGTGCTTGCAGTACCCAAGATCGTTAAGGAGCAGAGTGTCAACACAATTCACCCAACACCTCCCGTCTTTAAGATCTCTCCTCGAAGGGCGGCGCTCATTTTCAAGGTACCTAAGCCGTTCCCTTACCAAAGTGATCATGCGGTCCCATGGAGATATGAGACAATAGTGGAACCAAATATTGGAGCAAGTCATAGCCCTGCAAAGATCGAGGCAACAATTCCTGCTCGAGAGTCACGACCTATTTTCCAAGTGTCAAGGCAAGCCCATCACACCGATCCAGCTCTCCTTGAGAGACATGGAGCTGTTGTGAAAGATGACACTGGAACAGGCCTCGATCTTGAAGTGACCGAATCAGTAACAAATATTGTAGGAATAGGAGGAGTAACCCGAAGTAGCAGGTGTTATACTCCTGAGAAGCTTCAAAGGATGCCTGGAACAATAAAATCATCTGAAGACCACAAGGAAAAAAGCCAAGAGGATGAAGGAGAAGAGTTCTTGAAGATCATGAAGCAGAGTGAGTACGATGTGGTGGAACAGTTAAAGAAGACGCCTGCAAAAATCTCTTTGTTCTCGCTAATTATGAGTTCTGAAGCTCATCGTGATGCTCTTAAGAGAGTGTTGGATCAGTCTTATGTAAACAAAGACATAACTCCTGAAAAGGTCGAGGGAATTGTAGGTGCAATCAAAGCCAGGAACTCGATAACTTTTACAGAGAACGAGATAAGCCCAAACACCGCTTTGGGTCGCCCAAAGGCTCTACATATCACTCTGAAGTGCCAAGGCTATGTCATCGCGAAGGTGCTGATAGATGGGGGGTCGGCTTTTAACGTGCTTCCTTATTCCACCTTACAACAATTGCCTGTTGATCCGGCTACAATAGAGCCAAGTGGCATAATTGTAAAAGCGTTCGATGGCACCCAGAGGGAAATCATGGGAAATATTAATCTGCAGCTGGAGATAGGACCGACTACCTTCATGACAGAGTTCCAAGTACTAGACATTGAGCCGGGATACACTATGTTATTAGGAAGGCCATGGATTCATGAAGCTGGGGCTGTTCCATCTACCCTACATCAAAGGGTGAAATTTGTATCCAAAGGGAAACTAATCACTATCAAAGGGGAGGAGGAGTTATTGATGTCTAAAACAGTCACAGTCCCTTACATTGAGTATGCCGAAGGCTCCTTTGAAGTATCTTTTCAAAACCTAGATATAGCAGAGCCAAAGGAACAGACGAGTAGTGAGAATCAAGTCGTTGCTCAAATGATGCTCAAAAGTGGATTTCAACAAGGAAAAGGATTGGGAAGTCAACTACAGGGGATCAAACGCCCAATTGTGTTGCCTGATAACCCAGGAAGACTTGGCCTGGGATACAAAGTAGGGGAAGAAGAGCAGTCGCCCTGGTTCGATGCAAAGAAGATTCCACACATCAAGAAAACGTTCCCTAAGGCCGCAGAAGTTATGGCGCTAGAACCGGGTGAAACAGTCAATACCCGGAGAAATGTCAGGGAGGCCCCATTGCTTATCCACCCAAGCTATGAGGCAGAAGAATTGAACAACTGGGAATCCGAACCTTTAAATGATTATTTGTATTTTGAGTAATGGATGCTTTTATCTCTTTATTTTGTATTTCAAAATTTTATCAAATAATGTAATAATTATGCATGGTTTTCCCATTTTTTGTCTCCTCTTCTTCTCTTTTCTTTTCAAGATGCACTCTTGCAAATTTATTCACTCCTAGTCTCATCTCAATTCGAGGGATTCTTCCTTTTCGGGATCTCCTTCCCGTGCGGATGATTGTGATAAACTATTAATTGATTCTTGTGTTACAACGGACTTGAATGAGAAGGAACAAGATGAAGATCCTAACCTGTGCCAACAATTTGCCAAAATGATGGATTCATTAGAAAAGGGGATAGATCCACATGATGAAGTGGTCGAAATAATAAACCTAGGAACTGACGAGGAAAAGAAAGAAATAAAAATAGTTGATAACCCAGAAAGAGAACAGATGATTGCGCTGTTCAAAGAATACATGGACGTTTTTGCTTGGTCGTATAAAGATATGCCTGGCTTAGACCCAAACATAGTGGCCCACAAAATCCCATTACTTGAAGGGATGGAACCTAAGCAACAAAGACTGCAAAGGATGAGCCCTGAAATGTCACTTAAGATCAAAGACGAAGTTACAAAGCAACTTGATGCTGGCTTCTTAGAGGTACCACTTTATCCAAAGTGGATAGCAAATATAGTACCTGTGCCCAAAAAGGATGGAAAGGTTAGAATGTGCATGGATTATCGAGACCTTAACAAAGCCAGCCCAAAAGACAACTTCCCGCTGCCTCACATAGACGTTCTGGTTGATAATACCGCCAAAAGTCACCGATTCTCCTTTATGGACGGATATTCTGGCTATAATCAGATCCTCATGGCAGATGAAGATAAAGAAAAAACATCTTTCATCACTCAATGGGGAGTGTTTTGCTATAGAGTGATGCCTTTTGGATTGAAGAACGCTGGAGCCACCTATCAGCAAGCAATGGTTACGCTATTCCATGACATGATCCACAAAGAACTAGAGGTCTATGTTGACGACATAGTAGCCAAGTCACAAGAGGGAGAGAGTCATGTTGCCGTGCTTAGAAAATTATTCGAAAGGTTGAGAATTTACAAGCTGAGATTAAACCCGGCGAAATGCACTTTTGGGGCATCCTCAGGCAAGTTATTGGGATTCATTGTTAGTAAGAAGGGCATCGAAGTGGACCCTGATAAAGTCAAAGCTGTCCAAGACATGCCAATACCCAAGACGGAAAAGGAAGTTCGCGGTTTTTTGGGACGGTTGAACTACATAGCAAGGTTCATCTCTAACTTGACTCATACATGTGAACCAATCTTCAAGCTGCTGAGGAAAGATAGCCCTGGCAAGTGGGATGATAGATGTCAAGAAGCCTTTGACAAAATCAAGAAATACCTGATAAATCCTCCCCTTTTAGTCCCACCAACATTAGGGCGACCACTCATCCTGTACCTCACAGTGTTGCATGGATCCATGGGTACTGTGTTAGGTCAACATGATGAGACTGGTCGGAAAGAGCAAGCAATTTACTATTTGAGCAAGAAATTCAATGATTGTGAATCTCGATATATGGCTATTGAGAAGACTTGCTGTGCCCTCGTGTGGACCGCAAGAAGATTGCGACAATACATGTTGTACTATACAACTTGGCTAATATCTCGAGT
This sequence comes from Pterocarpus santalinus, assembly GCA_031439595.1. Taxonomy (NCBI): domain Eukaryota; kingdom Viridiplantae; phylum Streptophyta; class Magnoliopsida; order Fabales; family Fabaceae; genus Pterocarpus; species Pterocarpus santalinus. The sequence goes on along the minus strand of CM062531.1, from coordinate 68,125,980 downwards.
AGATCCATTAAAATATATCTTTGAAACTCCACATATTTCCATGAGAATGTCTAAATGGCAAGTGGCTCGCACTTTGACATTAAGTATGTGACTAGAAAATCGATAAAAGGGGCGTCATAGGCGATCACCTAGCTGAGAATCCACTCGAAGAATATCAGTCAATGAAAGTTGAATTTCCTGATGAAGATATCTTGGCAGTCGTGGAGGATGAGAGCGAAAACGATGAAGAGGAAGGCTTGATGTGGAAGATGTACTTCGATGGTGCAGTTAACGTCCATGGGAACGGGGTTGGAGCAGTACTGGTGTCGCCTAGTGGCAAACAATTCCCAATTGCTGTTAAATTGGCGTTTGACTGCACTAACAACATGGCCGAATATGAGGCCTGTATAACCGGCCTAAAAGCGGCAATATCTCTTAGTGTGAGATACCTAGATGTCTATGGTGATTCGGCGCTCATCATTTATCAAGTTAATGGGGATTGGCGAGTCAAGGAACACAGACTGATGTCGTATTATGAACATGTGATTAGTCTAGCGAAGGAATTTGAAGAAATCACCTTCAACTATTTGACACGTGACAAAAATCACTTTGCTGATGCACTCGCCACTTTGGCTGTCATGACCAAACTCGATTTGGAGGTGGAGGTCCGGCCTTTACAGGTCGTTGTTAGAAGAGAACCAGCATACTGCTTAAACATCGAAGAAGAGCCCGATGGTCAACCATGGTTCCATGACATCAAACGATTCATTAAGGCAAAGGAGTACCCAACTGGGGCAAATGAGAATGATAGAAGAACGCTCCGCCGCCTAGCAATGTCATTCTTCCTCACTGGTGATGTACTATACAAAAGGAACTATGATGGGGTCTTGCTAAGGTGCATTGATGCCACAGAAGCTCGCCTTTGTCATATCCGAGGTCCATGAGGGTATTTGTGGGACCCATGCTAATGGGCACACACTATCAAACAGATCTTAAGGCACGGGTATTATTGGCTCACAATGGAAAAAGATTGTGTTGAATTCGTCAAAAGATGCCACAAATGCCAAATCTATGCTGATCGCATTAATTCTCCTCCAGCCCTATTACACAACCTTACATCACCGTGGCCGTTTGCAATGTGGGGCATCGATGTCATTGGCCCAATTAACCCTAAGGCCTCCAATGGACATCGATTCATCTTAGTGGCTATTGATTACTTCACTAAATGGGTAGAAGCTGCCTCATATGCTAGTGTTACACAAAAAGTGGTAGTGAAGTTCCTGAAAAATAACATCATTTGTAGGTATGGATTACCTGAGAGGATCATTACAGATAATGCTTCCAATTTCAATAATGTAGAAGTGCGAAGACTGTGCAAGCAATTCAAGATCAAGCACCACAATTCGGCTCCTTATCGGCCAAAGATGAATGGAGCAGTGGAAGCAGCAAACAAAAATATCAAGAAGATCCTAGGGAAAATGGTGGTCACGTATAAAGATTGGAGTGACATGTTACCTTATGCATTACATGCATATCGCACTTCGGTAAGATTCTCGACTGGGGCAACTCCATACTCATTAGTGTATGGAATGGAAGCAGTAATGCCAATAGAGGTAGAGATCCCGTCCTTAAGGGTCTTGATGGAAGCTGAAATGGAAGAGAACGAGTGGATCAAAGCGAGATACGAGCAATTGAATATGATTGATGAAAAACGATTGGATGCAATCTGTCATGGACAGTTGTACCAAAAGAGGATGGCTAGGGCATTCAATAAGAACGTTCGTCCACGAACATTTCAACCTGGTGATCTTGTGTTAAAAAGGATATTGCCAAATCAGGAAGATAGTAGAGGCAAATGGTCACCTGCATATGAGGGCCCATACATTGTTAAAGACGCATTCTCTGGGGGAGCATTGATCTTGACTAACATGGAAGGCCAAATGCTTCCCAAGCCAATCAACTCAGACGCTGTGAAGAAATATTTCGCATAAAGAAAAGCTCGCTAGATTGAAAACCCGAAAGGGCAGTCTAGGCAAAAGTTAGAGCACAAAAAAACAAAAAAAAGAAAGAAAAAAAGAAGAAGAAGAGGCTCGTTAGATTGAAAACCTGAAGGGGCAGTCTAAGCAAAAGTTAGAGCACAAAAAAAAAAAAAAGAGGGGGCTCGCTAGATTAAAAACCCGAAAGGGTGATCTAGGCAAAAGTTAGGGCAACAAAATATCTGCTAGGTTGAAAACCCGAAAGGGCGACCTAAGCAGCAAGATATCAGCTCAAAATCCAAGCAAAGGGTGAGAATCCAGAGATGACATTAAGCTGGGGCAATTTAATGGATGGAAGATAAGAGAAAGAATCAGTGAATTGAGGCAGACATTGGCACATGTCAAAGGATTACGTTCTTGGCCTGAAAATGCAAGTCCGGTGTAACCAAAGAATCAGTGAAATGGGTTAATCATATGAAATCTGCATTGCAATCCTCCTAATCTTTTGGGTATCTCATTTGTTTCTTCATGACTATTTGTGGTTTTTAATGTTTTCTAAATACAATAAATTTGTCTTATTCTACCGTCTTTTTGTCACTCATTTTTCTCTTTTCTCTTTCCATATTCTTTATTCCCATCATCAAAGAGTACATTCTGTTCTTCCTATTCTCCTCTAAACCATGCACAATTAGAACATTATATTCGAAATACAATGAAAGAGATATCTGTAGACAGGGCTCAGATGCTACAAGACCATTCAATATTGGATTCAAAAGCAGTAACGCAATTTAAAAAAAAAAAAGAGAGAGAGAGAGAGAGAGAGAGAGAGAGAGAATAGAAAAGAAGAAAAAGAAGAAGAGAAAGCAAGAAAGAAAGAAAGAAGGGAAGGGTTTGTTAGATCGAAAACCAAAAAGTGGCTGTTTGAGCAAAAATTAATGCGAAGGTTAGAGATTTTGAAACGAAGATCAAGAGAGGGGGACGAAGCCAAATCATACAGAAAGCTTCAAAGAAAAAGCTCTTGTGGTGGATTCATGAAACTAGAGGGCTTATTATGGATTAGATGCAAAATTCCCCAGAAGAGCAATGTTTGGAAACAACAAACTGGGGCAAATTTTTAGTGTACAAATCTTCAATTTAGTTTCAATTCCAATTTTTAATTTTCCAAAGCTGCATCTTCAAATTCAATTTCAAATATATTTCAATTCTGTAAAGCTGCATTCTCAATCTTAATTTCTCATACCTGCATCTTCAAATTCAATTCAATTTCAAATCTATTTCAATTCTGCCTGCATCTTCAATTTTCTAAAACTGCATCTTCAATTTCAAATTCGCTTGCATTTTCAAATTCAATTTCAAATCTATTTCAAATCTATTTGCAATTTCAAATTTATTTCAATTCTGCATGCATCTTCAAAATCCAATTTCAAATTCGCTTGCATTTTCAAATTCAATTTCAAATCTATTTCAATTTCGTCTGTAATTTCAAATCTATTTCAATTCTACTTGAATCTTCAAGTTCAATTTCAAATTATGCAAGGTTGCATTTCATTTTGCAAGACTGCATTTCATTCGCATGGTTGCATTTCATTTTCATTTGCAAAGCTGCATTTCATTCACATGGTTGCATTTCGGTTTCATTTTGCAAGACTGCATTTCATTCACATGGTTGCATTTCATTTTCATTTGCAAAGCTGCATTTCATTCACATGATCACAAAGCTGCATTGCATTTGCAGGGTTGCATTTCATTTTCACAAGCATATGCTCTCATCATGTTCCTTGCTCGGACAAAATACATGTTCATGTCTTTACTAGTTCTTTACTACGGAAATATTAAAACCTATGGTTTTATATTTTCTAGTAAAAAACAAGTAAAGAGGGGCAACTGTGAACACCATATTTTGTCTGAGACAAAAATAATAATAATAATAATAAATAAAAAAATAAAAAATAAAGAGAAAGGAAAAAGGAGAGAAAATTGGTCCATTTACCTTTTGGAATAAGAGAATAGCCCAATTATGAAACGTTTTAACAAAAAAACAAAAAACAAAAAACAAAAAAACAAAAAAATAATAATAAATAATAAAAAAAAAAATCAAAAAATCAAATCAGAATAAATAAAGTTAAATTTGGGCGAATCTCTTAATTTTGGCATTTGTATCCAAATCAGATCAAATCGCCAATCATCATTAAGGCTGAATTTTCAATTAGGATCAATCAAATTTAATGGTAATTGATGCCTCCAACACTTATAAATAGAGCCAATATTGAGAGGTAGAGGGGCTCCTTTTTTTTGAGAGGAAACGGCCGTAGAACTCAGGAGGAAGATTGTGAAGTCCATTTTGAATTTGATATTTCTCATCCATTGAAGTATTTGTGGTAAATCTCTTTCTCGTTTTGCATGAACTAGTTTCATTCCTTTCAATAGAGCACATTGTCACCTTAATATTTTCATTCAATACAAACACACACGGACACTGTCATTTACCCTTTTGCATCCGTTACCATAGCATCATCATACACTTTCTTTGTCATTTTGCATCACTTTCCTTTGCTCTTTCAACCCCACAAACGATCCAAAAAAAAAAAACACTAAAAAAAAAAACAAACAGAGTCATCACAGCCAGAAAAAAAAAAAAATAAAAAAAACAGAGCCATTGCACACCCACAGTCTTCGTCGAACAACCATCGCAGCCTCTGCCTCAACCAACTGGCCAGTTCACCCCTTTAGCCTCCATCCACCGCAGCCAACACCGTCCGCAATCCAACGTCGCCGTTGAGCCCACCGTCACCGTCACCGTCGCAGCAAGTGGAGCCCCACGCCGCAGCCACCGCCGTCCGCAACCACCGTCGTCGTCGAGCCCATCGTCGCCGTCGCAGCAGGTGGACCCCTTCGCGAGGCACCCTCACGCCGCCATAGCCACCGCCGAGCTCACCACCACCGTTGCAGGTGAGTCCTCGCAAGACGCCACCGCGACCACAGGGACGCCTTGACACCTTTGCCTGGTTCTGCCGGTTGACGCCGTGTAGTGGAGGGCGCGGCGATCCACTCTGCTTCCCTTTGCCTTTTCCTTTTCCTTTTCCTTTTCCTTTCCCTTTTCCTTTCCGGTTTTCTTCCCCGTCTCCCCTTTCCTTTCCTGCGTCATTTGTTTTTCCTTTTATTTCCCCTCTTTCTTTTATTTTTTATTTATTTATTCATTTATTTATTATTGTTATTATTATTATTTTTTTTTTTTGGTTTTAACATCAGTTTTTAAGTTTTTTTTTTTTTCGGGCAAATGGCCCATCAACGTTTGCAATTGGGGCGTGGGTTGGGCTTCTCTTTTCTTTTCTTCTCTTGTAATTGTAAGTATATGAACCAAAAAAAAAAAAAGAATCTTCAAACAAATTAAAAATATATATATATATATATATATTTTTTTTTTTTCAATTTCCAAATTCACGCAACTATATCCAACGTTGATGTATGGTTTACCCATCCTCAAGGGTTGTGAAAATGGTTAAGGGTTTATTGTATAACGTATGTTATCCTAAACCCTGTGCAAAATGTGAATTTAGCTTTTTTCTTCCCTTTTTTTTTTAAAAAAAAAAAACTATTTTTACAAATAAAATTTATCCAACTCACAATTATTTTTTACAAGAACTACGTGATTTTGAATTCCTCATTGCACCAGAGGATACGTAGGAGCAGATAATCTCTGTCAAATCAAAAATTAAATTTTCTTAAATTTGGTTCAAATTTCAATTCCTTAAATATTCGTAACATTAATTTCACTTCCTTTTTAGTTTGTAAATAATTGTTATATCAATTTCTCTTTTTGTAAATAATCATAACATTAATTTTACTTTCCTTTTCTTTTGTGAATAATTGTATATTAATCTTACATTTTTTTTGGGAATAATTATAATATCAATTTTACTCTTCTTTCTTTTTATAACTAATTATTATATTAATTTTATTTTTCTTTTCTTTTGTAAATAATTGTTGTACTAATATAACTTTATTTCATTTTCTTTGTAAATAATTATTATATTAATTTTGCCTTTCTTTCCTTTTATAAAGGATTATCATATTAATTTTATTTTATTTTTTTGTAAATAATTGTTGCACTAGTCTAACTTTATTTTATTTTATTTGTAAATAGATATTATATCAATTTTGCTTTTTTTTTCCTTTTATAAATGATTATCATATTAATTTTATTTTTCTCTTCTTTTTTCAAATAATTGTTGTACTAATCTAACTTTATTTTATTTGTAAATGATTATTATATCAATTTTGCTTTTCTTTCCTTTTATAAATAATTATCATATTGATTTTTATTTTTTCTTCTTCTTTTTTTTTTAAATAATTGTGGTACTAATCACGCTTTATCTTATTTGTAAATAATTATTATGTTCTAAAGGGGAAAAATCAATATTATTAAAGTTATTAATTTGCATGATAAGCTCTAGGGTAACCGTTGCAAAATGGATGTAGTAGGGGTGCAGTGGGATTAAGTTTCCACCCTTCCCTATGCATAATTGGACTCCCGAATTCAATCTCTTTAAAAGACCAGTTTTGCAAAACTAAAAGGTTTTTCCGATTTTTTCCATAAATAAAAATTGGTGGCGACTCCATTGAATATTATTTTCAATATTTTTTGTTGCCTCTCGTCGTGGCGCCCTCCGGGCACGTTGTGACAGGGATCAAGGAGGTGAAGCCCACCATGATTTCTTTGCAACTGGTTGACCAGTCTATTAAATTTCTATATTGGGTAGTGGAAGATGTGCTAGTAAAAATTGACAAATTTATCTTTCTTGCAGACTTTATTGTGTTGGATATGGAAGAGGGCTCTCAAGAAAGGCACTGACCGATGTCTAACAAGGCGAGCTAGTGTTAAGAGTGCAAGATGAGAGGATTTTCAAGGTATTTGAGGCCATGAAGCATTGTATGGAGAATGAGAAATGCATGAGAATTGATGTGAATAATCCCTTAATCAAAGAAACTTTCAAGCAAGAAGTCATGCTGTACTCACTTGAAGCAACTCTAGTGAATTCCAAAATGTTGGAAGAAGAGCATGAAGAAGGGAATCCATCAGTTGTGGAATGTGTCAAATTTTCGTGGGTTTTGCCACTCATTACTCATTCTAAGCAAAGGATGAAAAAGATTTTAATGGCAAAGGAAGTGATGAAAGAAGAGCCACCAAAGCTTCAATTAAAGTTGTCACCTCTGACCTTTAAGTCAGCATTTCTAGGAGGAATGATTTGCCCTATCTTAGACAGTTCATGGATAAGTTCAGTCTAAGTCATTCCTAAAAAGGATGTGGCACCGATACCTGACCACTCAAGTACATAATGTGACAATTTTGGAGAAGCTATGCCACGCTATTACCTAAGCATCCAAAATCCACCTCTCAAGCACTGACGGAACCATAAAAGGAGAAAATGTCAAGAAGATGAGGATAAATGAGAAGAAGGATTGGCACATTCTTGGGGAATAATCAGGAAAGTTTTATTGCTTTCTATATTTTGGTTATTATGTTTTGTTTGGTTGCTATCAATTTATTGCTTTTCATTTTTTTGTTAAATTTTAGATGTCTTTTATGTTTTAGTTTTCTTCATGTCAGTAGAATCTTTGCAAAAAGGAAAAAAAAAAAAAAGGAAATGAAACAAATTGTGAGTCAATTAAAGTTTCTTTTAAGAATGTTGAGTGCTCAATGATTGCATGCATTTCAATGAACTTGTAATATTATAAGCACAATGTTTTTGATGGATCATGCTCTCATTCATCATTTCTATTAGTGCTTTGATCTAGGATGTGCATGTTCTTAGAGTTGAACCGGGTTAAATTTCTAGAGAAAGCTTATGCAATATTGTAGGATTGACCCTTATCTTAGGACATGTTTGATTTTCTGTTGAGGTTAAGTCATAGGGTAGTACATCTTGGTGAAATGATTAGAGCATTTGTTGGACCATTTGAGCCTTTCATACTTACCTCATGATATATCCTCAGGTCCCTTTTGAAGCAAGAAATTTTTTTTTTTGAAAAAAAAAATGTCCTACCTTACCTTTTTAAGCTGAAAAAAAAATGTCCTACCTTCAATAACATTTGTTGGGTGTTTTGAGGTTTTGCATTGCATATTTTATCCAGCTCAAAAGTGTTTGCCACATTGTTATCTTTGATAGTTTTATTTCTTTCGTGAATTCTTCAAAAAATAAAAAAGAAAAAAAGAGGAAAATGCTTATATGATTGTACATTATATGTTGAAGGACTAGAAAAAAAACAAAGGATAATGGCAATACTTTACGTTCCATTGTAATTTGTGATGCATGTTTTAAATACCTGACCTAGTTCTTAACTTTTCCTTTCCTTTCTTTCTTAACCTTAACCTTTGGCCTAACATTCCAAGCTTAAAAATACCCTTTTAAACATCTTTGTGCATTACTTCTACATTAGTGGAGAAAGGGATGAACAATACGGATTAAGTTTAAGATATTTCTTAAGTATCTTCATAATCTAATCCGGATTATTGATCTGGAACTGATCCATGGTTATGTGCATTTTGAGTTAGATCATACATATTACATGTAATGATTGCACGATTTGATTTGATCCTTGTGTTTCTTTTTGAATAGTGGTGTTGAGGAGTTTTTCTAAAAGCATATATGATACACAATTCTTGTTTGAGAGCTTTTGTTAGGTGCCATAATTTTATTTTTGATTTTTCTTTTGCTTGGGGTCAAATAATATCTTAGGTTTGGGAGGGTGATATTCCATCAAATGGTTGAGTTCCTAAGAGCTTTTAGGTTATAAAATCCCTTTATTTTGAGTACTTGATAAGTTTCTTTGTTTGAATTTCTAGAAGTTTAAGTTTTCATATGTTTTCTAGCTTGTTTGAGGATTTACTACGGTTTAAGAATGTGTTTTGGTTACATTTACAGATTATGAGTTCGCTATAGTTAAGTAGGAAGTGATAGTCAAAGTTCTTGTCAAGTGTATGGTGTTTAGGCGCCATAGTCCTAGCACTCAAGCGATGCAATAGAGCAAAGGAGAAGCTTTAATGCAACTTGGTGCTTGAGCACTAGCACATCTTAGAAGAACTCTATTTTAGTAGGTCTAGCACTTAGGCACCAATGATGCACAAACTTAGTGCCTTTTTGCTATCTTTAATAATAAAAGAGGAATAAGCCACTCATTTGAGGGGGTGCTAGGTCAGAAAACAAAAGGAGGAGGTTCTGAAGTTGCTAGAATGACTTGGGAACAAGAGGAAGATGAGAGATTGAAGATTCATTTTTCCAATTCTTCGGTTCTCCACAAGTTTTTCTTTACTTTCCTTTCTATATTCTTACATAGAATGAGTTGTTGTACTTTATAATTAGGGGATGAATTAGGTCTTAAATGGTTGTATTGGATTTGAATTTCTAATACTTTGATGTTGGATGTATTGGATTTGAATTTATAATACTTTGATGTTGGATTTCTTGGACTATTGGTTCATCTTTTGTTTTTATATGCAAAAATTAATTATGAGTTGCTATTCATGATTTGAACTAGGATTCTTACATAATTTGGAAAAATTGTGTATGAATTAGCTCCAAGGTTGAATTATATAAATTTCAAGGTTTAGGAACATATCTTGAATTTTGTTGATCTGTGGACTAATTTTTATGCTAAATCCATATTTATGTTAAAATATAGTCATGGAATTGTCATGTGTTAACACAAGTAGGAGAATTGATTCATCAAGAAATTAGAGTCAATTCACTAAAAATTCGGTCATTAATATAAAATTTTCAACTCAAGTGCTTTAAGAATTCGAATAAAAATTAAGAAAATTCAGACCATCATAACCTCTAGTGTCTTGAAACCTTGAGATCATCCTTGTTTTATGTTATTATTTATCTTGTTTTTGTTCTTTGCTTTATTTTCATCTAAACAGTTTGATATAATCTAAATAGAAATTTAGTTAGTGAAGTATTGTTTGATAACGTCAATCCTCATGGGACGATACCCACTTACCGTAGTTACTACTTAAATGATTCAGTGCACTTGCTAAAGAGTTATCTATCATATCCCAAGCCATGTTATGATTGCATATGTTCTCACTAACCCATCAGCTCTGCCTCATTTCATGAGTTTGACTCTAAACTTAGAAATAAGGATGCTCAATTGCTAAGTTTGGGGGTGGATGTAGAGGGTAGTGCATCCACTGCATATCATGCACATGCCAATATAGCTTTAACTGAAGTCAGGTAAAGCTATTAGATTCAGGTAGTTAGTTAGCTACTGAAGTAAGTTACTCTATCTAGCTTGCATCAGAAGCTTCACTGAACTTAGTTACTCTATCTAGCTTACATCAGAAGCTTCCCGTTGTGTATATATGTGATGAACTCATGTGTAATGATCTTAGAGTGAATGAATCACATTTTTAGCTCAATTTCTTTTTCTCTCTAGCTCTCAATTCTCTTCCTCAGCTTGGCCTTAATATCTTACAATGCTGAAATTAAATTCTATTTTTAATTCCCATTGAGTGGTGAAGGGAGTCTGGATGGGTGGTTAGGATGATCACATTAATAACATTTTTTTTTTTTTTTGGGTTTCTTAGAGTACTTCCTTCACTCCTTCATGTGGAGATTAACAACTTTCGTATTTTATTTTAGACACAAAACTCACTTCTACCTTTAATTAATCAACTTCTAACTCTAGATAAGAAAGTTTTAATCATTATTTTACCTCCACATTAGACTCTTTACTGGTTACAAGTGAGTCAAGGATCACGAGTATCCAATTTTTTCAATTGTCAAGGACCACAAAACTAATTATTTTTTTGTTAATGACCAATGTGTTTACCGAAAACATTGTCAAGGACTAGTTTGACAATTTATTCTTGTTTTTGTTCTCATGCATTTTAACCACATCCTAGAAATACTAATTTAAAGGAAAAAAGTAATGCATGCTGTGATCAAAAGCATGTCAACCTAATTTTGTGGAAGAGCCTGTAACACAGAACACAAGGTTGTACCTAATTTTGTTTTTCTGAATGTTAAATGTGCCACTAAGAATTTGTTGGCCAGGGTGGTCTTGAGGACCCCCAATACCCATGTATGCTTTTTGGATATTATTGTCAACAAACACCCCCCACTTGGAAGATTCAGCACATTCAGGCTTCTCTGCAAACTCAATATCCAATGGGGTACCTATGAAGATTTCACCAATGCTTTCCCCTACTATGCTGAACTTCACTGGAATGCCTGCAACTACCTCAAAGTAACGTTGTAGGACAGTAACTGGGCACTTTGAATTACCTGTTTGGCCAAGCCTCACTCCACCACCAGGAGGGCCTATTATACTTGACTGAATGTAGTATTTTTCACCTGGGACAAGGGGGTTGCGAAATCCACCTAGCACTCGTTCGGCATCGTTTGAGAAGGCTAATGGAATGGCAAAGAGGAGGAAGCTGAGGGTAAGAAGTGCTGGCTTCATGGGTCTTATACACTCGATAATTTAAAGCTAAGGATGTTGTTTGCGTATTTTGGAGTTTGATGGGGCTTACCTGCCTCTATTTATAGAAGTGAATAGTTCCAAGATTTACTTGCATTTGGAAAACGTTTTTGTTTTCTTTTTCTTAAAGTAACATGTAATAGACATTGATAGACACTAATGTGAATATTAATGTGAGTATAGCAACAAAGTATTGGACAAGTAGTAAGCACTTTGTCTTCCATAAGAACAAGAACACAAGTTTGAATTTTTGGAAGTGCACTCACTCCTTAAATGCTATATCATCTGGAATTGTAAGGGTAATGTCTTTCACAATTTTGTCTATCAAAAAACATTAATATGAGTATGAGTGAATATTAAGATATATGCATATTGAGGTAAAATATATAATATAATATGTGAAATATATAATATAATACTTCCTTTATCTATTTATAATTGTTGGTTTTTAATATATATTTTTAACAATAACTAATAATATTATTTTAAATAACCTCAAACATAAAAAAAAATTATAACTTAATAGATTTAGTTAATGTAATAAAGATGAGAATAAAGTTAAAAATTGTTAGTTAATACTTTTTATATTTTTAAATGATAGATATATAATTTAAGAAAATTTTTCTTAGAAGAAAAATACTTATAAATAGACAGAAAAAATAAGTTTATACAAGACAATATTGTATTTGGTACGAAAAATAGTAACCTTAGATCTAGCCATACCACGTGAAGCATATTTATAATAAACACACATGTGGGCTGCATATTCTAGATGAAAGTAAAATTGTGTGGAGTAACAACCTTTTCGTCATTCCTATGAATCTCAACTATTAAGTCTGAAGAAGTACGAGTGAAAAGAAATAATAAAGAAACAAATGGATGATTTTGATGATGTATTGAGGGGGAAAAATTCCCCCCCAAAGCACTGTAGAACGGCTGTTTCCATGATTGTCCCAACAGGGACAGCATTTCAAGGATTGCAATCAATTCGGTTTTTTGCCCCCTCTATCCAAAACGGGACTTAACCGAAAACATTAAAAAGGGGATTTAATGTTTTTAAAAATGTTAAAATGGATTGAAACTTTTTTATATTTTACTTTATAGGTAAAATAGGTAATTTAATATTTAATATTTTGAATTATCTTTTAATTTAGCTTTTAATAATAGTTTTATTATAAATCTTAACAAAAGTAATTGAATTATCTATTAACTTAGCTTTTAATAATAATTTTATTATAAATCTTAACAAAAGTAACGACATAATATTAACAATGGTGATGTGGCTGTAATATCATAATAACCTAACATCATAGGTTAATAATATATTATTATATCTTTTAAATTTGACCGAAATATAACAAAAATACATTAATAAATAATTTAAAATGTAAAATATTAAATTAAAAATAGATTAAAGATAAAAATTCAAAGTATCTCTTTTATTTATTTTACATCTTACCAACTTGATTGTTTATTTTTAATAATTCCATGAACTCCCATCGCCATAACTTTGTTTTATTAGGAAAAAAAAAAAAAAAACTATGAAATAACATGACAGACAGATTAAAAAACACATTTGAGAGACATTGGAAAGAGGCGGTAGTACATATTTAATTTTTATTCTAACATTTTAAAAATATAAAAAATGTTGTTAAAATTCTTTGGTAATATTTTTACAAGTGTGGAATATAGTCTATACTACTAAATAGTTTTAACAATTTTTTTATAATTTAGTAATATTTGAAAAATATTACTAAAAATATTACTAAATTTCAATTATGTTGTAATGAGAATTATTAAGAGTTAATCCGTATTTTAATGCTTAAAAAAATTGACTTCTAACATAATTGTCCCTCAAAGAAAATTTGTAAATACATTAGTCTATCAATCTAAGCATCTACAAATTAAACATGTTAGTCCATCTATTAATTTCTATTTATTAACTCCTAGCGGCATGATGATGTGACTAGTTAATTGTCATGTTTCATTTGAGCTAGACGAAGAGGGGTTAATATATTAAAACTCGAATTTTAAAAGGATTAATGTGTACTATTTTCTATGTTATCTTACAAGATTAATATTTTACTTAGTTTGAGTTAAAAAAAAAATGCTCATATTTGAATGGGTAAAGCCCAAATGACCACTTTAACTTTGATTAATGTGCTTACAAGATTAATGTGCACTTTATTCTGGTTATTTTGAAAATATGTAAATTGATCCTGAAAACTTTTCGATATATGTAAGTCACTATAACTTGGTAATGGATGTGTTCGGAAATAAATGATACTTGCAAGGAGTTGATTACCCAAACTTGAATAAGGGATTCCCCAATTCCTCAACGGCGAGAATGGGTGACTGCATTAGGTTGTACGGTGAGGATGGGTGTACCTGCAAGGACTCCGATGCTCAAGTCAGTCAGAGTAAGAGATAAATGAGTCAAGAATATGCATACCTATTTCAGGGGTGAAACCCTTTACTTGTAGTAGCGGATTGATAACGTATTCTGAGATTCCTGTATAATGGTCTCGGATCGTATACATTATGCAATCCAATTTTGTGACGTTACAGAATCTGGATTAAATGTTATAAATAAAGGTTGTTTCTCTCTGGTGTAACTTTCAATTGATTCCGGTGTGGGCCATTAATGCTTGAGGATCCATTGGCCCCTTTTCGGCTTATTCGGTAACAAAATGTTTATTTTTTGAGAGGAAAAGTTTAAAATTACCCCTTTAACTTTGATTCATGTATACTTTGCTTCTGTTACTTTTTGACATATGGGGGCTTTTAAGGAGATTTTAGAGCCCATATATTTCTCACATATAGTGTTCCCTTAAAAAATAGTTTGTTACTGGTACCTTTGTGATATATAACTCCTTATATAATCCAAATGCCATTTAAGATTGATATATTAGAGATGCTTGTCCGTATTCTTATTTTAAGAAAACACTCATAGATTTTAACGTGAATTTATCCAACTCATTCTGAAAGTGTTATTAGTGAAACTAAAATGTACATCAATGAATTACATAAGACCTCATATGCATATATCATTACTCTTCTTATATATTGACACATGTTAACAGACGTGCTACGCGCGCCAAAGTCATTGCAGAGCTAATTCACGTCCAAGTCCAACATTACCTAAAACTTTAAAGAGGGAGATAACAATAGGACAGTCAGTAGAACTTGTTGTACATTAATTGAGTAAACGTCAACAAGCAACTGCAAGAATAGTTATTATTATAAGAATAATGGTATTTATACATTTGACATCTCTCTTTGCATGATATTTGCTTTTGATATTGAGTTTCGATATACAAATACCATTGTTCTTATTATATTTCACCTATATTCAACACACTTACATTATATTCGTGCAAGAATATACATGACAAGAAGAACTTTTATTATACCACTTATTTTTTCAACGCTATCGTGGACATTTCATTCAAACTATGGACCTATCATTGGCATCATCAGCATCTACAAACACAACTTGATAGGGGTCATTATCCGTATTCAGGACCAAGCGCCTTCCATCCTCATCATCGTACCTCCCAACATCAAAACAAGCACCCGGTGGGGCACTGATCCTAGGACAGAACACAAGCTTGTAGCCCAAAATCAAATCACCATATTTCTGAATGTTAAACCTGCCACTGATCAATGTCTTGCCTGGATGGTCTTCAGCACCACCAATACCAATCCATTCTCTAGGGAAATCATTATCAGCAACCACCACCCATTTGAAGGATTTGGCACAGTCAGGCCCCTCTACAAATTCAATGTCCAGTGGCGTGCCTGTGAAAATGATACCAGGGCTTATCCCTGGTATAGTGAATTTCACAAGCACACCATTGACGACCTCAGAATAATCTTGCAGGACAGTTACCGGGCACGTTGAGTTCCCGGTTTTGCCAGGCCTTACTCCACCACCGGCTGCTCCAGAGAGAGCTGGTTTGATGTAGAATCTTCCTGCTGGGAAAATAGGGTTCCCATTTGTGTCCACCACTTGCTCAACCTGTGAGAAGGCTAGTGGAACGTCGGTGGTTAAGGCAAAGAGGAGGAAAGAGAGCGTAAGAAATGCAGGCTTCATGGCTTATCAAGGAGGCTGCTATATCTTTTTGTGTTTTGGTCCCTTAATGAACCTCTATTTATAGAGTTGTTTCGAGAGTAGCTTGTGGATCTAACTTTGCATGAGAAATCGATTTATTAATGTTATTTAATCAAAGTTTTGATATAACTTCCAAACCTCTATATTATTATATAGTTCTTTTTCACACATTGAAACTCTACTTTATATACAATTATATAAAAATAAATATATAAATATTGTAGTACAAATATTATTAATTATAAATAAAAATCTCATTATTTGAAATCATTTTTAGAACATCAAATGAGTTACTTACTTTTAGACCATGTGTGGGATTCAGTAATATAACCGATGTTCATTTGATATTGTGTTTTAATATGTGAAAATGTTTCTCTATTTAAATAGAAAGAGTTTAATATAATACTATGATATTATGAAAGGAAAGAAATATGATAAAGATGGTAAAGAATAACCCTAGAATTTTGAACTCGTATTTATTTGTCCCAAGCTGTGAAGGAGCCGCCCACGTCGTTATTTGAGAATATGCCGTCTGGTTTTTGGATCACGGAAAATGGAGGAAGCTAGGTTTGTGGACCCGTTGAAAGTCAAGTGATGCATATCTTGATCAAAATAAATCACGCACAGCTGTACAGCTGTTAGATTAGATAGCAGGACTTCGTTGTTGAGTTGCCATTCGCTGCCAACCCTAGCAAAGCACCCGTTGTTATCATTTCAGTACCTTTTTTTTCCTCTCTTTTTTGTCTTTTACTATTAATATTTTGCATGCCATTGGGAGTTTTATCGTTAAATTATTCTTGTTAGTTGTTATTAGGTCGCTTTTTATTTTCATGAATAAATATTATATATGTTACGATCAATATTTTATATTTTGATTTCGGATTCTTTGTATTGTGAACAAAGGTTAATTAGTGTGAAAGTGAAAGGCTATTTTGTTGCTGTTGAATTAAAAAGCAGCCATAAGCTGAAAGCTCATCTGCTCATGTGGTGTTCCCTGCTCTATCAAAGGTGGAGGTTCAGGTTCTATTCCCCTTCTCCCCCAAAGTCCAACCCGTTCCCAAAATGCCAGCTGAATTAGCGCCCGTACTACTTATGAAAATAAAGTAAAATAAAATAAAGCTAAAAAAGTTAGCTGCGATAATTAACTCAACTAGTATGATCGATATACTACTTAAAAGAATCTTCTTGAGAATTCAGTATTTGTTAGTTTTCTTTTATTGATAATGTTATTTAAAACTTGCGACGCTTTTTTTTTTTTTTCCTTTTATTTTATCATTGGTGGGTAAAGTGAATTTATTTATGACACATTCAAAATCAGATGAAAATGGCTCGACTCACTTAATACACAACTCAGAAGGTGACATAAAAACGAGCTAATACGGCTCACAGAATTTTTTTTGGTCAAGGTTCCCAGAATAAGCTGATGAACAAAGGACAGAGAAAGCTTGCAGCCCAATACGATGAAACAAACAATAACGAGTAGCAGTTCTGTTGTGTGGAGTATAATTTTAATTTTTAAGGAAGGGTGTGTGGCTTTCAAAGAGCCCGATCATGGTTGGATTGGATGCAGTTTTTCATGTTTTGTTTTTATGCTTTTAATGTTGTTGGTATCCTTTGTTTGTTTATGACTTGATATTGTTACGTTTTGTACTGATGCTCCCCTCTGGTTTAAGTGGTCTGAGTTATTTCCATTTATCTCCCCCAAAAAAAAAAAAAAGAATAAGCTGATGAGCTTCTAAATATGTGAATATAATATTTAAAAATAGTATTTAAATTTTTTAATTATTTAAATAAAAACTATAAAAGAATTGAAAGAATAAGCCACTCAGTACCCCCCCCCCCAAAAAAAAAAAAAAGAATGAGCCATTCGCCACGCACAAGTTCCGCCCACTCGACGAGTCGCCGACACATCTAGGCCAGAGCTGACAGCTAACAATTCTAGGCTACAACAAGAAATTGTACCAAAAACAGACTTTAACAACAGAAATAATGTGCCTTTTATCGAATCAAATTATCACTGGTTTCATGTGCTTCCTAGGTGTGTATATTTTTTATTATCTATATAGTGACTTAGTTAGAAACATAACTCGTTCGTCATTAGCGTACTCCCTATGTTTTAGAATATTTATCCAATTTTGATATTTTAGAATTTTAAAATATTTATTCATCTTTAATATTAAGATAGTATTAATTTTTTTCAATTATATTCTTAATTTAATTAGCATCCATTATTATTGTAATTAGGGTTAAAGAATATGTTAGACTAACCTACTATCTTTAGATAAGGATAATTTTATCTATTTATATAATTTTATATCACTACTAAAGTTAATTTTTTTTCTTAATCTGTGTATTTTTTGATTTTGGACAGATATTTTAAAATCGAGGAAGTATCATGATGGACTCCATGACTAAATCTTCTTATTTCTTGAAATATAAATGCTTTGACATATGAATACATACTGACAAAATATATTCTGCCGCTATGATGTTTTAACTTTAATATGAAGTAGAAAAATCCATTGCTGATTTCATAATTCCATTTTTATTTTATTTTATCTCTTTCTTACTCAATGCATAAAATGTCTAAGATATGGATTGTGATCAAGTGGCAAAGTATTTGATCCAACGTAATATTCTTCCATGTCTCCCTCCAATTTACTCTTCCAGGTGAGATGGATGGAGAAATTATTGCACGAAACTTAGCGCATTTATTTTGAATTTTACAATAACTAATAATTAAGTGGAAAGCAATATATGCATTATTTATTGCAATAACTCACCACACACACACACACACATATATATATATATATATATATATATATATATATATATATATACACATATGTATGTATGTATATGCGTTGAGATTTATATTTGCTTAATTCCCACTGCAACAACAGATAATGCATCACAAGAACAACTACAATGATTATTACATTCATTCAAAGCCTCCTAGAGCCTTGAGATTTTCATTCATACCACCGTCCTAATTGCACGGTGAGAATAATTGGCACGAAGTATCAAAAAAGGTGAGGGGGTCATCTAAAGGATATTTACAAGTATCAAACTAAATAAATAGTAATTATTTATTATTTATTTAGATAAAAGTAATGCAAAAAGGAAAGGTTGCTAACCGTTTGTTGTGTACCGGTCATTCAACTTTGCTAACGTTGCCATTAGATGGCTTTGTGAAAGCCTACCGTGAGCAACATATAGGCATGACCATTCTATGGCCTTTGCTATATGGAGCTAAAGGCGTGACTTTCTAGAATAGCAATCAAGCAAAAGTGGTGACTTTATACTAACCAATCAGGAGCCATGTAGTTGTATTGTTTCATGCTAGTGTTGATTCCGAAAGATTGCAATGCTTTATGGACGTTGTTGATGCTTCGTATTGTGTCTTCTCCGCAACTATAAATACTCCGCTATCAAACACTTTAGAAAGACCTTTACTTTGTGTCATGTGAGTTTGAGTGTTTTGAAATTTTGTAAGTCTTATATTAATTTCTTAAGTTTAAAGAGAGTGAAGAAAATTTCTTGTTATTGTTAATCAAGAAATTTATAGAAGTTTCATTATATCCTGAGGGAGTATCGTCATCAACTCAATAGCAACTATGTGTGAGGGCAAATATCTCTCTAAAGAAAGCGTAGTGATTTGTGCCTTGAAACCACTATAGTATTCAAGATCTTGTTCATCTTCTACACTATATTTTCTTAACAATTTTAGAGAGATATTTTCTTGAACATGGCTCAAAATCATAATACTACTTTCAAGGTCATGAATCAAGAATTTGTTAATCTAGATTAGTTTGATGAAACAAATTTTAATCGTTGGAAGAACAAGATGATGTTTCTCCTTTCAGTACTCAATCTCGCTTATGTGCTTAATCCAAATACTACTCCAATTCCTCATGTTGCTGAAGATGCTTCCGAGGAAGAAAAGGAAAGAGTTATTCAATTAAAGAAAAAGCATGATGAGGATATTTTTGCATACCGAGGTCACATTTTCAATACTTTATCAGACAGGCTTTATGATCTCTACATGTCAATTCAATCGTCATTGGAGATTTGGAAATCTTTGGAAGAGAAATACACCAATGAGCGACAAGGTACAAATAAGTTTATCATGTTAAAGCATTTTGAATTTAGTATGGTTGATGATATGCCTATCATGGATCAAGTTCATGAGTTACAAATCCTTGTTAGTAGACTTCATGATCTATAAGTGGTTATTCCTGAAACATTACAGGTTGGAGCAATTATTTCAAAATTGCCTTCAACTTGAAATGATTATAGGAAGAAACTCCTCCATCTTGGTGAAGATTTCACTGTTGAGAAATTATTAAGGTATCTACATATGGAAGAGGAAACTCGAAAATGTGATGCTATGTATCTTTCTCAAAATTCAAAAGTGAATCATATTGGTGAAGAGAGCCAACAAAGGTAAAAGAAAAAAATCCTTTGTGGATTATAAGTAAGATAAAAAGAGACAAAGATCATGTTTTCATTGCCACAAGAAAGGGCATTATATCAGGGATTGTTGACTTCTGAAGAGGGTAATATTAACCCAAAAGAAGTGTCAAGTTCCAAGGCCAACTTAATGGAAGAAAAAGACTTAGTTGCTATAGTCACCAAGAGAGTTCAATACATATATATTGGTATGATCACAGAACTCAACATGGCAACATAAGGAAGATCACTTGAGTGGTGATTAGACTCTGGTGCTATTGTTCATGTTTGCAATGATCGTGATCAGTTTAAGACATATGAAGTAGTCAACAACTGAGAGGTGTTGATGGGAAATGACAACTCGACTAAAGTATACAATCAAGGAATGATAGAATTAAACTTCACATCTGGAAAGAAGTTAAAGAAGTTAACCTTAGTGAATGTACTTTATGTTCTAGATCCAAGGAAGAATTTAGTCTCTGCTAGTCCCTTATGTAAGAGAAAATTCAAAATTGTAATGGAATCCGATAAAATTATCTTGCTTAAAAATGAAATGTATGCAAGAAAAGGATATTGTACAGAAGGCATGTTCAAACTTAATATTAATGAAGTGAATGATTCTATGTATGTTGTTGATTCTTGTGATTTATGGCATAGTAGATTAGCACATTTAAATTACAAGTTAATTGAATATATGCCTAAACATAACTACATTAATCTTAGAAATAAGGATTTTAATAAGAAATGTGAGATTTGCATACAATCCAAAATTACTAAGAAACCATTTTCTAAAGTTGAAAGAAATACACATTTATTAGAACTAATATATAGTGATATTTGTGAATTAAATGGTAATATTACTAGGGGAGGTAGAAGGTATTTTATAACCTTTATTAATGATTATTCTAGATTTACTTATGTGTATTTGCTAAAAAATAAAGATGAAGCATTTGAAATATTTAAGAAGTATAAGTTGGAACAAGAAAACATGCATGATAAGAAAAAAAGTTCTTCGTAGTGATAGAGGTGGAGAATATTTTTCTAATGAATTTGATTCTTTTTATAAATTACTTAGTATTGTGCATGAATCTTCTGCTCCATATACTCTGCAACAAAATGGTTTAGCACAGAGAAAGAACCATATCTTAGTGGATATGGTCAATTCAATATTACTAAATGCCAAGTTACCTTACAATCTTTGGGATGAGGTATTATTGACGGCATGTCATATTCATAATAGGACACCGTCAAGAAACAGAAAGGTTTCTCCATATGAAATATGAAAAGGAAGAAAACCAAATTTAAATTATTTGAAAGTGTGGGGTGTTTAGCATTTTATCGTGTTCCTGATCAAAAGAGAACTAAATTAGGGCCGAGAGCCATAAAAGGTATCTTCATAGGATATCCTCAGAATTCTAAAGCATATAGAATCTTAGACTTAGTGTCTAATTCAGTTGTTGAATCAAGAAAGATAGAATTTGTTGAAAATAAATTCATTAATGATTCAATCCCCAATTTGGAATATCCCCAAAAGGATACAAAAGTTTCTTAAGAAACTATTGTAGATCAAAGAAATAAATCTCTAAGTGAAAATAAAATGCTTGAACCAAGAAGGAGCTAAAGAATGAGGAAAAGTAGGGATATGGGTCCAGATTTTATCTCTTCTCGTGCTATAACTTTTTTGGTTGAAGGAACTACGGATTCTATAATAAATAAGATTCCTATTATATTAAACGTAGAGGATGATCCTCAAACATTCAAAGAGGCTATGGTCTCTAGAGACTCTACTTTTCGGAAAGAAGCAACAGATGATGAAATGGACTCAATATTATCTAATAATTCTTGGGTCTTAGTTGATTTGCCTCTAGGATCAAAGCCTACAGGATGCAAGTGGGTATTTAGAAGAAAACATAATATAGATGGTTCACTACAAACCTTTAAGGCAAGGTAGGTAGCTAAAGGGTTTAGACAAAAGGAAGGTTGAGACTATTTTGATACCTATGCACTTGTGGCAAGAATGACTTCTATTAGGACTCTTATAACATTAGCATCCATTTATAAGCTTCACATACATCAAATGGATGTCAAAATAGCTTTTCTCAATGGAGATCTTAATGAAGAAGTTTATATGGAACAACCAGAAGGCTATATGTGCTAACTGGAAATGAAAAGAAAGTTTATAAACTAGTTAAGTCTTTATATGGCTTAAAACAGGCACCTAAACAATGGCATGAGAAGTTTGATTTTGTGGTGTTATCAAATGGCTTCTCACATAATAGTGCAAACAGATGTATATACTCCAAATTTACTAAGGACTATAGAGTAATAATTTGTCTGTATGTAGATGATATGTTAATCATCGGGATGAATTTAGAAGGGATTCATCAAACAAAGGAGTATCTAACTTCCAAATTCAAGATGAAGGATTTGAATGAAGTAGATACAATATTAGGAATAAAGGTGCATAAGCATGAAATTGACTTTACTTTAAGTTAATCTCATTACATTAAAAAAGTATTGGAAAAGTTTAACCATCTTAAAATTAAGGAGTTCAATACATCATATGATCCTAATTTCAAATTAGTAGAAAACATAGGGAGACCTGTAGCACAATTAGAATCTGCAAGTGCTATAGGAAGTCTAATGTACACAATGCATTGTACTAGGCCTGATATAGCATTTGCTATGTGCAAATTGGCAAGGTTTATAGGAAAACCTAGCAATCAACATTGGAAAGCTATAGCAAGGGTTCTTGGTTATCTTAGGAAAACCATGAACTTGGGATTACATTATAATGATTATCTCGCAGTATTAGAAAGTTATTCTGGTGCTAGTTGGATTACAAATCTAAGTGATAATAAATCCACTTCAGGAAGGATTTTCACCATAGATTGTGGAGCAATAAATTAGGCCTCAAAGAAACAAACATATATTTCATATTCTACTATGGAGGCTGAGTTTATAACTTTGTCAATAGTAGGTAAAGAAGCAGGATAGCTAAGGAATTTGTTATATGATATAGAGCTATGGCCACAGCTAATGACTGTCATTTCAATCTTCAGTGATAGTGAATCAACCATGTCTCGGGCATATAACAAAATTTATAATGGAAAGTCTAGACACATAAGCTTAAGACATGAGTTCGTGAGGTAATTAATAGGAGATGGTATAATTACCATCATATATGTAAAATCTAAAGTGAATTTAGTAGACCCATTGATCAAAGGTTTGTCAAAGGATAAAGTCAAAGAGACTACTGCTAAAATGGGATTAAAACCTATAGTTGTTAAATGATAGAAACCCAACCTTGTTCTAGTAGAACACTAGTTTCAAGGTGTAAAGGGTAATAACAAGTTATTTAACAACTGGAGCACTAAGATATAGGATTTAGTGCTATATATGTAATTAGGAGGGTGAGTTAAAACTCTTAATGGATTGATAATACAATTTATCAAAAGGATTCCACCTATGTGAATATAGGAGTGGTGCCGCTCTGATTGAGAATTTTAGAGGTTTTATTCTTGTAAATATTCATGAAATCAGGATAAGCACATGGTTATAAAAGGGCATAAAATTCATAAATCTCTTGGACTTGTTTGGAGGTATAATTTATGTGTATGACTTTTTGGTACTAACACAAGGAGTATGGGTTTAATCAACTAGACACCTATTACTTCGTTAGATCTTTGAAAGTTTACACTAAAGAAATGTTTAATCCTAGTGATACATTTTTTATGCATAAATTTATACAATTTTTAAACTTGTAAATAGTGGGGGATTAAAGGATATTTACAAGTATCAAACTAAATAAATAGTAATTAGTTATTATTTATCTCTATATACCTATAATAAAACTGCTGGGCACAAATAACTGCCATTTGGTCACATTTAATATTACCCAAAATATCCTTTTTAAAGCAAACAATATGTAATTGCTTCATATTGCAGTTTTGGTTCACAACCCATGTTGTTAGAGCAGTTTGCACCCATGCTCCTATTCCTTTCACATACAACACACACTACTGCACTTACATCCTCCCTTCTTCTACTTCTCATTTTTCCTTCCTATTCATTAAAAAAAAAAAAAAAAAACCTTACTACGCTAACATGCTTCCTCCATCTTAAAAAAACTTACTGCACTACCATCACTTCTTGCATCTCTCTCTAAACAATTTTTGGTCAAAAACTCTTTTATTTTATCCAAGCTAGCATCTCTGGTTATGCATGTCAAGCCGCTATAGTAGTAAAAAACACTAACAGGTGTGCATTTTATCCATGTTAACCTACTATCTCTGTAGTTCCTGATGTATTATTAATAATAATGCGTATGTGTGTGCTTAATATTCATCGTTAAGTTATACTACCATATTACTGCCTTCGTGCTTTGGTTACTAATCTACTTTTTTCCATGTTAATGGTCTCCACACCTAATTTGTTGAAACATTCCACTGGTGGAAATATAACCGATTACTTTGCTACATACTAGACTTCTCTGTTGAGACATTTTGGAGGATTGTATCATTGTGGAGGATTCAGAGTATTAAGGCAAAAAAGAAAACAACAAAAAGCTCATTCAACTGTAATTTTCGGGTTTTTCTCTCTCACTTAGTTATTCTTTATCTTAAAGTTTCGAATATTATTGTTCTATATCTATATCTATATTAATATCATTCTTTTAAAGAGAAAAACCGTAATAAACGACAAAATAGTAAACATATCAATTATGTTAACAATCAAAAATATAACTGGTGGCGTTGAATTATATATACCATTTGTGGCATGAAAAGTGAAACTCAAAACATTTCATTATATTTATTCCAGTATCATACCTATATAAACTATACTATTGCAATTTTGGATTTACATGAAAAAATGAAAGACATATAATGAAATATACATACATACATACATATATACATATATATATATATATATATATATATATATATATGTATATATATATGTTGCAATACCTATAGTCAAATAGTCTTAACTGATGTCACTATAGAATATCTATTTATTTCATTATTTTTTATTATATTTAAATTATATTAAATTATCGTTGATTAAATTAGCAATTTGATACATATGCATTTTTAATTCTTGGAATGTTAATATAAATTGGTCATATAATACATACAACTTTTAAGGATAAATTAATTTTCAATGAACAAAATAAGAAAAAATTCATGTTAACTGCTGCAATTATATGACTATATTATGACTACATTTAACCAAAGCCATATGAATATACCAGATAAATTAATTCCATTAAAAATGACTACATAGTTTCTCTTTAATTATAGGTGGCAAAAAAATTATGATAATTCAAAATATTAATATTTCACTATGTGGTTCACAAAAATTATATCAGTTCGGGTGATTTATAAAACAAGTTTATAAATTTAAAAGGTTTCAATTCTTTTATAGAAACATTTTTAATCCAATTATATACTTGGTTGAATCATTTTTTATTATAGATATGCACAGTTTATGTAAATTTCTACAAAACCATAAGACATAAAAGAATCCTTAAAAAACTCAAAAAATAAACAAAAATATAATTGGTTGTGATGAATTATATATACTAAATTATATTTATTTAATTCATTATTTTGGATGCTCAAAACTAATATTTATTTCATTATATTATATTTAAAAAAATATAAATGAATAATAAAAAATGATTTCATTATATGTGTAAAAAAATTACATTGAAATGAATAATAATTTTTTCCACTATTACATTCATTTATATAATGAAGAATTGAAACGAGTAATAAAAAAAACCATTTCAGTGTTTGTTCAATTTAATTTTTTCCACTAATATTTTAAATTAAATTTTTGAAATGAATAATAAAAAAATTAAATTGAAATGAATAATAATTGAAATAAAAAAATGAATATAAACAAAAAATATTTTCTATTTATGTGTAAAAAAAATTATGTAAATTGAAATGAATAATAATTTTTTTCTATTTTGATGTCTAAATTTCTCTATTCCTAAAATATTTATGAAGTTGAAAAAATTGAGAAAAATTAAAAACATTAAGAGAAGTTATAAGAAGTTGAGGGAAGTTGAAAAAAAAAAAGGGTAATAGGGGAAAATTAAATGTGACCAAAGAAAAAGATCGTAGTATAAATTATATATTTATTTCATTATATTTTGTTTCCGTCAGATATAGGTCTTAGGTGCCTTGACACCACCGTAGGGGCACTTTCCATGGGGTTTAGCGCCTTTAATAAAAAAATAAAGAATTTGTCTTAACTTAAAAAAAATAAATAAAATCCATAAACCATAAAAGACAATTTATATCTAACAGACACATAAATATAGGATGAAAATTACAAAAGCAATTCATAAAATTATAAGGTTTTACTTTTTTTATTGTACAACCATATTTAATATAATTTTATACGCTACAAACATTTTTTACTATAAATCCGCATATTCTATGTAACTACTTATAATCTCCCCCCTAATATCTTTAGCCACAATATACCATGAACCATCGATGTTAAAATCAGGTTATAAAGTTTTCATAGTTATACTTAAATTATCAAATTAATAATTAATTAATTCGTACATTCCTGCTGGTTATTGATAACGTCTATATTAAAAATTTAATAAAATACTACTTTACACTTCCTCTACTATCTTTGACTATACATATATTGATTTTAGACTTATGGATTACTCAATCTATCTAATCAACTAAATAAAACTGACATATTGATTTTACACTTCGTACATTCCTGATGATTATTGATAACATCTATATTAAAAATTTAATAACATAATATTTTACACTTCTTCTACTATCTTTGACTGTACACATATTGATTTTAGACTTATAGATTGCTCAATCTATCTATCAATTAAATAAAAATGACATAAAATAAATTACTAATTGTAACCTAAATTTGATTCATTTTTTATAGTTCTAAATTGGGATTTTTTTTACTTTATGAAACATAGGTTTTTTTCCCCAAAAAGTCTTTCTCTTTTTGAAATTAAAGGTTTCATATTGTCTTGGTTTATTTTTATTCCTTTTGTCACTTTTTTTGCATGCATATTCACATTTTCTGTTAGTTAATTTGAATTAGTAAGCTTTATTTACAGATTTGATTCATTTTTTATAGTTCTACATTGGGTATTTCTTTTTCTTTATCAAACATAGGTTTTATTTTTCCAAAAAAAAAAAACTTTCTCTTTTTCAAATTAAAGGTTTCGTATTATCTTGGTTTATTTTTTAATTTTTTAAATGGATATTCAAGTTTGCTGTTAGTTATTTTCAATTAGCAAGCTTTATTTATAGATTTGGCCCTATACAAGTAAAAATTAAAGTCCTTCTTATATATAATATGTGTCATTTAATGATTAAAATAAAGAGACCCTATACATGATAGTTGTGATGATCGTAATATCAGGTAACTATTATTTAAGACTAGAATATCCTATCAACAAAGAAATAAAGATTATTGTTGGATGATAATAATTATAATTTTTTTATTGTAGGAATTTTTAGGCAAAACAAGATATTTGCATTCTTCATGTTTTATTTTGAATTGTTTGTTATATTATTTGTTTGTAAAGCTAACATCATCTATTTCTAAATCCAAAAGTATAATTTAATTTATAATTTTTCAAGACCCAAGAATTTATTGATGATGCAATGTATAAGGAATTGAGAAGAATTCTTACAAGGTAAAAAATAAGTACACAAGTAAACTTCATTAGAAAGATTCTTATGACTAAAACAAAAAAACAAATGCTAACAATAAGCTCTTTTTTATTTTTGTCAAATCATATGTAGGGAAATGAAGAATATTCCAGATATGCATGCACATTTTGGCCTCCCCATTAAAGATAAATAACAATGACTCGATGATATCTATATTTCAGAGCTTTATAAATATAATTTGTAAATATTTATTCATATTTATACTTAATAGATTTTAAATATTGATATGAAATTAATGTTTATGTTAATTTTATTAATTTATAATATATTACTTTACATGTATGAATTTAATTATATTACTACTTAAAAAATAAATACTGCGGCTTAACAGGCACGGACCGCTAGTATGAGAAAGAGACAGAGAGACAGGGTGAGTGGGGATGAGGTGTCTCTGTTTGAGCAAGGTATCTGTAAGTATAATCAGCTGCAACTATTTTAAATGAATATTTTTGGTGTCTATATTTTTGGTATCTATATTTTTGATATTTTTTTATTTTTGTTGAATCATATGTAGGGAAATAAAGAATATTTTCAGATATATATATATGCATATTTTAAAATATAAATAAATTAGTTATTATTTATTTAGATAAAAGTAATGCAAAAAGAACGTTTACTAACCATTTGTTGTGTACCGGTCATACAACTTTGCTAACGTTGCCATTAGATAGCTTTGTGACAGCCTACCGTGAGCAACATATAGGCATGACCATTCTATGGCCTTCGCTATATGGATCTAAAGACGTGGCTTTTCAGAGTAGCAATCAAGCAAAAGTGGTGACTTTATATGATCCAATCAGGAGCCATATATTTATATTGATTCATGCTAGTGTTGGTTCCGAAAGATTGCAATGCTTTATGTACATTGTTGATGCTTCGTATTGTGTCTTCTTGGCAACTATAAATACCCCGCCATCAAAGAATTCAGACAGACTTTTACTTTGTGTTTGTGTGAGTTTAAATGTTCTAAAATTTTGCAAGTTTTATATTAAATTCTCAAATTAAAAAAGAATGAAAAAATTTTTTTGTTATTGCTAATCAAGAAATTTATAGAGGCTTTATTGTATTCTAGGAGAATATCGTCATTAACCCAATAGCAATTATATGTGGAAGCGAATATCTCTCTAAAAAAATGAAATGATTTGTGTCTTGAAATCACTACAATATTCAAGATCTTGTTCATCTTCTACGTTATATTTTCTTAACATCACCCTTATCATGAGTCTAAGGAGAATCAGACGCCTGAGTAAAGCGCCATCACCAACGTCGTATGTCCCAATAACGAAACAAATGGGTGACCCCCCCGCTGGTTGTTCAAAACAGAACACAAAGTTGTAGCCCTTGAATTCCCGAATTCTAAATGTGCCATTAAGGATTTGTTGGCCAGGGTGGTCTTCTGGGCCACCGATGCCAACGCAATGTCTTTGGATCTCATTGTCAAAATACACGATCCACTTGGAAGATTCAGTACAGTTAGGCTTCTCCGTAAACTCAATATCCAATGGCTGATTTGTGACGATTGCACTATTGTTTTCCCTACTTGGTATGCTGAACTTCAAATAATCGAAGTTAAGAGCATGTTGTAGGACAGTAAGTGGGCAACTTGAATTACCAGTTTTGCAAAGCTGTGCTCCACCAAAGTAGTCAAGTGGCACCGCAGTGTAATATGTGACGCCTGGCACAACGGTGTTCTCATTAAAGTCCAACACAGGTACGCCATTTGAAGGCAAATGCAAAGGCAAAGAGGAGTGAAAAGGAAAATGGAACTCTGGTGTTTGAAGAAGGAGAAGAGAGAAAACTAGAACAATCGAATGAACAGAATTTGGAATTACAAGATTATTCAACAGACATCAGAATACTGCTATTTATAGCAGAAAAGGCACGTGCACTACTTCACCATACACATGCACTTATGGGATTCTCACCTCAAGTCTATAACTAACTCTAACGGTCATGACCACCTCCATAACCAACTCTAACCACCTTTCTAACTAACTCCAGCTCGGCTCATTGATCCAACCTTCACTCCTTTTGAGATACTTCTGACACCCTCCGCAAGCTTGGGGCTAGAAAAATGTCCTGCATCCCAAGCTTGGGAAGGAAACTGATAAAGGACTTAAAGGATAAGGCTTTTGTGAAAATGTCCGCCCACTGGTCAAGAGAAGAGACAGGAAGAAGTCTCATTAATCCAGACTGGGATTTCTCCTGGACAATATGGTAATCTATGTCTAAATGCTTAGTGCTTTTGTGAAAAACGGGGTTGGTCGCAATGTGAAGAGCACTCTGATTGTCACAATAAAGAGCAGCAGGTCGAGTGCATTGGACATGAAGATCTTGTAAAAGGTAGACCAACCATTGAAGTTCACATATAGCAGAAGCTAAGGCATGGTATTCTGCTTCGGCTGAGGAACAAGCAACTGTGTGCTGTTTCTTGGCTTTCCAAGAAACAAGAGAATGGCCAAGGACGAAGCAGTACCCACTTGTTCCCAAATAGGAACTACCCCACTGGGGAGATCCACAATTGTCCAAGGAGCAAGAAGAGGGTAAGTAGGGAGGGCTTTATGGGTCTACACTCAATAATTAAAAGCTAAGGATGTTGTTTGTGCGTTTTGGAGCTTGGGGCCATAGCACTATTTATAGAAGTGAACAGTCCCAAGAATTACTCGAAAAACATTTTAGGTATTTGCTTCACTATATTTAATAACCAGGCTTTTTGGATTTGAGCAATCATGGGATAAAAAGCTTTATAATAAATAGATTGTCTATAAAAATTATATAATTTGATCTGGAACTAATAAAAAAATTGATAAATGTAAAATTTAATACACAATTTCGTTACAAGTTTAATAACTTGAAAAAATAAAGTCTAATATGAAAAAAATAAAAATAAAAGATAAAAAATAGTGAAATAAATTCTTTATATTTAATATTCCACTAAAAATTTAAATTTCTTGTAAGATACTAAATTGATATAAGTATAAAAGATACAAATTACAATTGTAAGACACTAAATTGAACAATCCTAAGAATTACTCGAAAAATATTTTAGGTATTTGCTTCGCTATATTTAATAATGAAAAATATTATTTGTATTCACATTTTCTTAGCTTTCATGCCAACTCATTTTCGTCCACTATTAGATGGGGTGTAGATCTCACTTAGTCTAATTTTCACAACCCATCAAATAATAGATAAATGTGAGTCAGCATAGAGGTCGAAAAAAAGTAAATATAAATAACATAACTCTTTAATAATTACATGGCATCCAAGTATATTATAACATGGGCGCATGTCAACTTCTTATTGGCCTTTTTTATTTATGGCATTACCGAGTTAACATATTTAAGATATTGGGTTATGAACTTTTTTAATTACAATATAACTCCAAAATTTTTTTAGCAAAATACTCTAACTTAATCAAATTTTCAATTTGTCTTAAGATTCTAATTTTATCCCAGATTTTCAATTGACAAAATCTTAGGGCTCATTTGGCATTTCTAATAGGATAAAACTTAATTTTATATGACTTGATAAAATTTTAATAGTATACAATATTTAATATGTCATTGTATAAAACGTTATATTGTATGAGATAATATTATTCTTTCAATGTCACAAATAATTCTAATCAAAAGTAAAAAAATCTAATAAAAACAAAATTATAATAAAATAGTATTTTTTATTAATTATAAATTAACAAATAAAGACTTTTAGTTTTAAATATAATTATTTTAAATATTTCTTATTTTTATTATAAAAATTTATAATTTATATTAAATAATATTTATTTTCTAATTATATAATTTTAAATAAATATCTGTTTTTTAATGAAGTATAGAAAATGAAAAATACATAATATTCTATCTTTTATATATTTTGATATTCTGATTTTTACTATAAAATATAACAACAAAAAATAAATTATAATAAAATATAATTTTTATTAATTATTTAATTAGAAATCATAAATTAATGTAATTTTTTAAATATTAATTTTAATTATAAGTGTTTTAATCACATTTTAGTTTGTGTTATATATAAATATAATTTATATTGAAAATTATTAATTACTTATTTATATATTTTTAATAATTTTTTTGTTATTTTCAAAAATATAAAAAATAAGAGAGAGAGAGAGAGAGAGAGAGAGAGAGAGAGAGTCTATATTAGAGTCTAACCAGCCTTAATATCATATTTTAAGACTTGATTGAATTATACAATATATATAATTATTTTTATTTTTGTTATATATAATTTACATTTATATTAAATATCTTTTGTTTTAGTTTGAATAGTTACTTTTATACTAAATATTATTTTTTGAAAATATTTATTTTTTATTAAATATTTGGATTAAAGGCACTGGTTAGGTTTTTAAAGTAAAAAGTCCTGATTGAAGAAAATAAAATTTTTAAGTTCAGAATGCATTCAATGCATTGATTCAATCAAAACTTTCTACCATTAGAAACTTTTACCGTTGGTTAGCAAAATCCTATATATTTTTATTAAAAATATTATTTTATTTATATATTTTTATTTCTTATTATTTATTGAATAATTATTTTTATTTTAATCAAATATATTTAAAATACATAAAGTGAAAGAGTCTTTATATATCAAAAATTAACTATGCCTAATTCGTTCTTAAACATGATTATGTTATCAATTATTGCAATACATTGCATATACCAAATAACAAATAAGGTCATAAAGCAAAATGTTAACTTATTCTATTATACTAAATGCAACATGTCAAACACACCCTTAATTTTATTTTCCTAATGCAATTCATGAATCATTCCCAAAAAAATTTTTTTCCCATAAAATCATTTTCTTCTCAAAAAATAATCTTCATAATTCAATTTTATTTTCAAGTTTTGGAGCTCAGCTCGCCTTCGTTGTCGTTTATCCTACTGGTAATTGCAACAACGCTGATGACAACACCTACCACGAGAATAAGGGAAACAAAGGAGGCTATTATCATGCCTTTCATTTTGTTATGCTTAGGATAGAAGCCAGTCGAAGAGGAAATTTGAGAGAAGGGAGGATGTGCATGAGTTTGCCATCCTATGTCCATGGGTATGGGTAATGGAGGAAATCATGCATGGAGGTTTGGTTTTAATGAGTGATTGATTGGTGTTTCTAAATAAAGGAGGCAGACCTTTTCTCAAAATCTGTGGTTTGTGTGAGCTATTAATGGACAAGGAATGATCGACTATGTACACATCCTTAATGGCTCTCAAACAACTATTGGCTCCATGCCCTGTAGATAAGCATCATCTGCAATTTAGAAATGATTGTATAAGAAAAAAAAAACTTTATGATGATGCAGAATGATTCCCAATTTGTGGTGGCGAACACAAATTCTGAAATATAAAATCATCCATGAAAATGATTTTTGAACACTACAAGAAATACATAATAATATGGCAACTTGTTTGTGGGAATTTTAAGAAACTCCAATAATATATTTTACTTGTGACATTTTTATTAACTTCCACAAACACATATTATTTTATGATGTTTATTTTCAACTTTGTGGCATTTTTGTAAATATCCTTCACAAATAATCTTTAATTTTTGTTTTGTACCCAATCTATACCCTAATTCTCATCTTTTTGTTACTTCGCCTCTCCCACTATTAGAGATTAGCTCGGAATGAGAGTTAGTGGAAGTTTATCACACTGATATTTGGATTTGGTTAGATTAGTTACCGATGACATCATCATCAATTGAGTATAAATACTCACATTCTCTTGTAAATAATTCAACACTTTTTATAATACAAATTCAACTTTTCTCTCTCACTTAGATTTTCTCTTAAATCTAGCATGGTATCATAGAGCCTCCTTTTTTTTCTTTTTCTCTTAAACCTCTTCCTCATCCATGGCGACTCCTTCCATGGAGGTTTCACCCTCACCTAAATCCTCAACCGCATCTTCATCCATGTTCTAACCTAAAATGTTCTCAATTTCGATCTCTTACAAGCTGAATGATGACAATTTCCTCCTATGGAAACAAGAAGCACTTGCCACGATCAAAGGACATTGTTTGCAATCTCACTTGTGCAAGGATCACATTCTAAAGATGTATCTATCGTATTTGGATGTGTTACTAGGTAAATACAATCCTAAGTTCTCTCATTAGGAACAACAAGATAGCATTCTTCTTGCGTGGTTACTTGCCTCTGTGAGTGAAAATATTTGAGTTTGAATGGTTGGATGTGTGTTTGCATAACAAATCTGGGAGAAAATTGAGAAAATTTTCACTTCTCAAACTCATGCCAAAATTTGGCGACTCAAGACTCAACTCAAAACTGTTAAGAAAATAGCTTTGATGAACTAGTATCTCCTTGATCCCAAGAAAGTTGTAGATCAACTCATTGTTGTGGGTGCTCATGTTGAAACAAAAGAGCACATTGAAGCAATTTTAAATGGCCTTCCCTCATATTATTCGCCTCTGGTTACCTTACTTATCTCTCTTTTGGATCCTTACTCGGTGGAGGAGATAAAGGTGCTACTATTAGCAGTTGAATCCCCATCGAGCATTGTCATCAACATGAGTCAAATTCATAGTTTCAATCACAAATTCAAGCCAAATTTGTCCGTGCTCATGGACATGGCTACTCACCTCATGATAGGGGTTTTCAATCTTCTGGCAGAGGTAGATCAGGAGAAGGAGGTGATAGATCCAATTATGGTAATCCTCAATTTTCTCACCAATAGTTTAGTGCTAAGCCTCAATGCCAGCTATGCAACAAATTTTGTCATTTAATGTGGAAGTGTTATCACTGATTTAAGCCGCAATTCCAACCTCCAAATTCGACTCCTAACACTCATATTCAATCTCATCATAGTATTGCTCAAGCTTCTTAAGCTTATCTTGCAGAACCAATTACCATAGTAACTCTTCCATCCTTAGGAACTTCTCAGGCTTTAATTGCAACTCTAGCAATGGCTTATGATTCACTTTCGTGCTATGATTCTGGGGTCTCCAACCACCTCACACTTGATCATCAGTTTATAATTACAGATAGTAGTATGAAGGTTTTGATAGAGTGCAAGTAGGAAATGATGCAGGTATGAACATTATGCATGTGGGGCAATCTACTCTTTAATTTCTCAAATAAATCTTTTATTTTGAATAACCTACTGCATGTTCCTAGTTTGACAAAGAACTTAATGAGTGCATCATAGTTTGCAAAACAAAATAGAATTTCTTTGAATTTTATTCTTAAGCCTGCTATGTTAAATGTCAAGATTCCAAGGACATTCTTCTCCAAGGCATCACTAAAGATGGCTATACATCTTCCCATAATTGCATCCAAGCTCACCTCATCAATCTTTCTTGTATTTCAATAAAATTATATCACCTGCTATACACAGCTCCCTTTCCCTTTATGTTTCTAATGCTTTGTACTTGAACATAATAAGCAATGCTAAGGAAAATAATTTTTTATTTTGGCACTCAAGAATTGGTCATCCATTTGGTCTTGTTGTACGTAAAGTTATCCAAATATGTAATAAACCTTCAGATGAAAATAAATCTTTTTAGTTTGTGATGCTTGCTATCTTGGTAAACACCACCAACTTCCTTTTGTACCTTTGACTTCTATTTATATCGAGCCTGTGTAGCTTATTTACTCTAACATTTGGGGTACTTCCCCTCTAAACTCTGCCTCTAGTGCTGGCTATTATATCTTCTCTATGGATGCATATTCCAAACACATTTGGTTTTATTTGCTTAATCAAAAGTCTCAAGCCCTGTCCACCTTTATTCACTTCAAAGCACTAGTTGACAATCAATTAGGAAAGAATATCAAAGTAGTTCAAATAGATAATGCACAAGAATTTTTAACTTTCTCTAAGTTCCTCAAAGACCATGGGATTTTTCATCAGTTCACATGCCCTCATACACATGAACAAATGGTAGTATTGAGCACAAAAATAGACATGTCACCTCCACTCACTACAAGAAATAAGGCTTCCAGCGGTGCATGATCAATGGCGGTTAAAGAAAACGGCCTTAGATTTCGTTTAATGTGAGTATATGCAAGCGCTTAGAAAAACCACCATAAGTGGAAGTTAAACGAGGGCAGTTTGTGGCATTTGAGGGCAGTTTCTCTTTTTGCTTTTGCATTTTCATTTTGGCACTGACTTTTTTGTTCTCGCGATTCACCTTTATTCTGTATTTCATTTATGCACTACGAAACCTAACCTGTCAGTCTTTCTTTGTTCCCTGAAAGTAAAAACAAAATATTTCCTTTGAAAAAAATAGAGGAAACCCTCTTTCTTTCTTATCTCTACTCTCAAATCCCTAATCCAAGTTGTAAGCACTGATGGCTACCTAGCTTCCACCACAACCCACAATGCCGGTGACCATCTTGTTAGAATTTTTCTGGATATTGGGCTTCTATTGATTGGTGGACTTTTGTTTTATTAAAACGGGTTGAATGGATAGCCTGATATTTTCTCTGGAGACCCATGATGTTATGTGATCCATTATGGGTTTGGGATTCACCATGTGTTGTTGGGTTTGGGCTCAATAGTGAGTGTACTGAAGGCTGTAAAGGGCCCTAAGTAACCTAGGTCTTTGATGGACGGAACTAGGTTACTATATATATTAATATTATGGGCAGGATCCCCACTCCACTCTATTATCTCTTGACGGCTCACTGCTCCATTGACGTGACCTCGCGAATAGGAGACAGAGAAGGAGAGGAATTACACTGCACTGACGTATACCACGTGTGTACGCTTCCGCGATCAATCTCATTTGGTAATATGGCTTCAAGAGGTACGCATATTATTATTGTTTATTACTGTTTCTATCGATTGATGAATT
Source organism: Pterocarpus santalinus (assembly GCA_031439595.1). Classification (NCBI taxonomy): domain Eukaryota; kingdom Viridiplantae; phylum Streptophyta; class Magnoliopsida; order Fabales; family Fabaceae; genus Pterocarpus; species Pterocarpus santalinus. Next base: position 68,089,384 of record CM062531.1, on the reverse strand, counting down.
TGGTGTTCTAAATTTCTAGTATTTGATCCGTAAAATCTAACATGTGGTATCAGAGCGGGTTATACTAGAATTAGAACCTGAAATTATTTTAATGAAATTACAAATTGGAGCCTTTAGGGTTTGAAAAATTCCCTTTTATATTTAAGATTGAATCTCATTTGAGTTAAAAATATATACTATTTTGTTCCATTTTGGTATTGATTTCCCTTCCCACGAATGTTGTGAGTTCGAGAGAGTGTGGAAATTTTATTTTTCTGGTTATTTGTCATGGAATTTTATTTTTCTTGTCAAAGGACCCACGCTTCCGCTGCACGGTGTGCATCGCTGTGAGAAGCGTAACTCAAATTACGTTGTGCAATGAGAGAGAGGAGGAGTGGATGCGTTTTTAGTGTGCATCCACCTTCTGGGGGTCTAGGTGATCCACGGTCAACTTATGGTCAACCCAACCCCATAATAATAATAATAATAAATCTAGAAATTCTGAAAACTGTGGAGGGAGGAAAATAAATTAACTTTTACTTATTTCCATTTTGCCAAAAAAAAAAAATTCTCGTAAAATACTGACATGAAATTTCGGATATTTTATGATTGTTAAGTTTCTTTTGTATTCTCATTATTGTGTTTGGAAAATTGGAGTTGAACTGAAAATTAATTAAATGGGTAATTATTTATCCCTATTAAGTGCTTTGTTGATTAAGTGGGTTTCTACACCACAGTGGGTTACTCACGAAAATCAATAAGAGTTACTTGCTTATTTATTTTGGGATATTTTGCCATTTGATTTGGTCATTGGTTAGCTCACCCACAGGTAGTTAACTCATTGATTTATTCTGATATGGCATATTTTACCACTCAATTAGTTGTGGATTGACTCACCCACAGGTAGTTAATTCATTGATTAATATGGTGTGGCATAATATCTGGGATGATTTTGACAGTAAAATCATACGCCTACGGTGTTGGATTTTTGTAACTGTTGCTTTATGTAGTGTATTCTCCGCCCACAGGCGAGTTTGCATTATGTGTTTGGATCCCTATTTTTGGTAATATAAATTACTAATTATTACCCATATAATTAATCCCTTTTGGAATTCTTTTCAGCTCCTGTTACTTTTTCCATGAATAACACTATCAACCATATCAAGGTTCTTACTGGCAATAATTATAAGAGGTGGAAGGAAGATATTGAGCTAGCTCTCACCTTGCTAGACATTGACATGGCCATTACGGAGAATGAACCTCCTCTGAATGATGAGAGTACGGAAGAGCAATAGGCCTATCACAAGGAATGGATGAAGGCGAATCGGAAGGCCTTGATGCTTATCAAGCGGTCTATTGATGAGACCCTTGTAAAGGCAATTCCTACATCAGAGAAGGCTAAAACTTTTCTTGCCTCCATTGGGGAAAGGTATGCAGTTTCTGGTAAGGCCGAGGCTGGTCAATTGATGGATAGTCTTGTCAACATGAAATATGATGGCAATGGTGGTGTTAGGCAACATATTATGAAGATGGTAACCATAGCGTCAAGACTCAATGACCTTAAGTGTCCAGTAGATGATAAGTTTCTTGTCCATCATGCCCTTAACTCCCTGCCTATTAGGTTTGATGCCTTGAGAACTTCCTATAATACCCAAAAGGAGGAGTGGGATATAAACACCTTGATTTCCATATGTTCACAAGAGGAGGATAGAATGAACCGTATCTCATCTGATAGTGTGAACCTTACTTCTCAGCCTCGCCATAATAAATCCTTCAAGAAGAAAGGGAAGAAGTCTAAGGGAACCCACAGTTCAGATAAAGGGGCTGGTCCGTCTCAAAAGATCCTCGGTCCTAAGCCTGATATTAAGAAAGGTGAGCTCAGGTGTTGGTTTTGTAAGTCAGTAGGCCATAAGAAATCTAACTGCCAAGCTTTCAAATCTTTTATAGAGGCCCAAAAGCCTAAAGGTTAGTCACTAGCTTTCGTTTGCTTTGAATCAAGTTTGATAGATGTCCCCGTGAATTCATGGTGGATTGATTCCGGAGCGTCTATTCATGTTGCTAATTCATTGCAGGGATTCAGGAACAAGCGAAAGCCAAGTGACGCCGAGATCAGTCTGTTCGTAGGGAATAGAATTAAAGTTGACGTCCAGTTCATAGGATTAGTTGAATTAAAATTGGATTCAGGATTTATTTTGCATTTGAAGAACACTGTTTATGTACCGTCCATGAGACGAAATTTGATTTCTTTGTCAAAACTTGATAATTGTGGTTTTTCTTTTAATTTTGAAAATGGATTTTGTCGTTTATCTTATAATTCTCAAGTTATTGGCAAAGCTGTGAAATGTGATGGTTTATACCGTTTAAGTCTTGATTCCAATGTCTTTAATTCCCTACATGTTCAGATTGCTGGCAGTAAAAGGAATTTAATTAAAGAAAACTCTTATTCCTTATGGCATAGGCGTCTTGGTCATATTTCTAAAGAAAGAATAGATAAACTTGTGAAAGATGAGATCTTACCTTCACTTGATTGTTCTGATATTGAGGAATGTGTGGATTGTATGAGAGGAAAGATGACCAAAACGGCTAGAAAGGGATCTACCCGTAGTAGGGACCTTCTGGAAATTATTCATACTGACATTTGTGGTCCTTTAAAACCAACCTTGTGTGGAAATAAATATTTTATAACATTCATTGATGATTTTTCATGATTTGGTTATGTTTACCTGATTAATGATAAATCTTTATCTTTGGAAAAATTTAAAATTTTTAAGACTGAGGTAGAAAACCAATGTGGTAAAACCATTAAGATTGTGAGGTCGGACCGAGGTGGTGAATTTTATGGCAGGCATGGGGAGACTGGACAGTTAATGGGGCCTTTTGCCAAATATCTGGAAGATTGTGGGATTGTTTCCCAATTTACCATGCCTGGGACTCCTGAACAGAATGGTGTGGCTGAGAGAAGGAATCGCACTTTGATGGATATGGTGAGGTCTATGATGAGTCAAATCAAATTGCCTGATTCTCTTTGGGGAGAAGCCCTTAAAACAGCCATGTTCATCCTAAATAGAGTACCATCCAAATCTGTTCCCAAAACACCTTTTGAGTTGTTTAAGGGGTGGAAACCTAGCCTTAACCATTTTCGTGTGTGGGGTTGTCCTGCTGAGGTTAGAATATATGACCCTATGGCATCAAAGTTAAGTCCTAAAACCACCAGGTGTTATTTTATTGGCTATCCCATCAATGCCAAAGGCTACAGATTCTACTGTCCTACCGTGGAACAAGAGTAGTTGAGGCAATCACTGCCAAGTTTCTTGAGAATGACCTGGGTAATCCTGATATCTCCATTGATGAAGGATCAAGTTCTAACTGTCAACGTGTCATGGTGCCAGTTCCCATTGTGCAAGAGAGGGTGGTGCATCAACCAATTCAAAGAATTCTTGAGGAGCCACAGCAGGATGTTATAGAAGATCCCTTACCACCACCTCTAGAGCAACCTATTGAGAATCCACCTCTCAGGCGATCACAGAGGGAAAAGAGACCGGTAAATCGTGATGATTACTACACTTTTCTTGGAGAGTCAGAGATTGGGTGCATGCCAGATCCAGGGAATTTCAATGAAGCTGTTTCTAGTGCTCTGAGAGAAGAGTGGATTAAAGCCATGAATGATGAAATTCTTTCTATGAATCACAATGGTGTGTGGGAGCTGGTAGAGTTTCCTAATGGTTTCAAGCCCATTGGTTGCAAATGGGTGTTCAAAACTAAGAAGGATTCCAATGGCAATGTGGAGAGGTACAAAGCAAGACTGGTGGCTAAAGGCTTTACTCAGAGAGAGGGAATTGACTATAATGAGACCTTCTCTCCTGTTTCCTCTAAAGATTCCTTTAGGACCATTATGGCTTTGGTGGCACATTATGATTTGGAGTTACATCAGATGGATGTAAAGACAGCTTTTCTGAATGGGGATCTTGATGAGGAAGTGTATATGCAACAGCCACAAGGATTTATAGAAAGTGGAAAAGAGCACTTGGTATGTAAATTGAAGAAGTCAATCTATGGTTTGAAACAGGCTTCACGGCAGTGGTATCTCAAGTTTGATAAGATTATTACTTCTATGGGTTTTGTGGAAAATAAAGTGGATCCATGTATATACCTCAAGGTCAATGGGAGTAAATTCATTATTCTTGTTCTCTATGTGGATGACATCTTGCTTGCCAGTAGCAGTTATGATTTGCTTGTTGAAACCAAGAGTATGTTGTCAGAATGTTTTGACATGAAGGACCTTGGAGAAGCCTCTTTTGTTCTGGGAATTGAGATCCGTAGAGACAGGTTACATAAACTTTTGGGTTTATCCCAAAAGGCTTATATTGATCGAGTTTTAAGCAGATTTGGTATGGGCAACTGCAGGCCTCTTGATACCTCTATTGCCAAAGGGGATAAATTAAGCAAGGATCAATGTCCTAAGAATGATCTTGAAAGGAGTGCCATGAAGGATGTTCCTTATGCTAGTGCAGTGGGTAGCCTTATGTATGCTCAGGTGTGCACCAGACCTGATTTGTCTTTTGCTGTTAGTGTATTGGGTAGATTTCTGTCTAACCCAGGACATGTTCATTGGCTTGCTGCCAAAAGGGTAATGAGATATTTGCAGAAGACAAAGGATTACATGCTTGTGTACAGAAGGGTTGAAGACCTGTATGTAGTTGGCTACTTGATGCAGATTTTGCTGGTTGTCCAGATGATGAGAGATCTACTTCTGGATATATTTTCATGCTGGCTGGAGGAGCTATTTCATGGAAAAGTGTTAAACAAACTCTGACTGCCTCTTCCACTATGCAGGCTGAGTTTGTTGCATGTTATGGTGCAGCATCACATGCAGTATGGATGAGAAACTTCGTTTCTGCTCTTGGCATAGTGGACTCCATTGCCAAACCCCTGATGATTTATTGTGACATGATTACGCTATTTCTTTCACCAAGAATAACAGAACGACTTCCGCCTCTAAACATATTAATATTAAGTTTCTTGTGGTCAGGGAAATGGTTGAGAATGGAGAGATTCTAGTAGAATATATTCGCACAGAGGATATGCTTGCTGACCCCCTAACTAAGGGACTTAGGCCTATAATGTTTGTGAAACATATCGAGAATATGGGTCTTGTGAGGTCCTTTGATGTACTTGGTTAGTGGGAGTTGTTTTAATTTATGTTCATTATTCATGTGATTTGGATTTTAGACTTATGCGCATGTTATATTTTTATCTCGAGATATGAATACTTTCTTTATAAAATATTGGTCTTTCATGAGAAAGATGTTGTTCCATGTGGAATGGTGTTTCATTAGAAACATGTGTGATCTCCTTCTAGGAGGTTGGTTGTGTTTTCTTGGGAAGACACAATGAGGATCTATACGCAGTAGCATGAAAAGGATCACGTATTTTGCTATAATGTGTATATTACGCCTTGCGCACTCATGTTTATGGATCATTGTTGATAGGGTTATTTAGTTATGTGGTCATGGATGAACTAGACTCTTTATAGTTTATCATTCATTTATGGCTCTTAGCTGAAAGCTTTGTTGACTGGAATGATCTGATTTTGTGGTGATTATTTTTAGGCTATGTTTTGTGGCCATAGTTGTTCAACCCGAGAGTCATTTTTCTAAAATATTTTGAAACTAAATAAAACCCAATCAATTTTGCCCAAGTGGGAGAATGTTAGAATTTTTCTGGATATTGGGCTTCTATTGATTGGTGGACTTTTGTTTTATTAAAACGGGTTGAATGGATAGCCTGATATTTTCTCTGGAGACCCATGATGTTATGTGATCCATTATGGGTTTGGGATTCACCATGTGTTGTTGGGCTTGGGCTCAATAGTGAGTGTACTGAAGGGTGTAAAGGGCCCTAAGTAACCTAGGTCTTTGATGGACGGAACTAGGTTACTATATATATTAATATTATGGGCAGGATCCCCACTCCACTCTATTATCTCTTGACAGCTCACTGCTCCATTGACGTGACCTCTGGAATAGGAGACAGAGAAGGAGTGGGATTACCTGTACCTGACGTATACCACGTGTGTACGCTTCCGCGATCAATCTCATTTGGTAATATGGCTTCAAGAGGTACGCATATTATTATTGTTTATTACTGTTTCTATCGATTGATGAATTTGGTGTTCTAAATTTCTAGTATTTGATCCGTAAAATCTAACACATCTTCCACCATGACCCACAACACAGTAACAGCTTCCACCATGACCCATGAACTTTTGGTGCAAGCCGTGGCCTAGCCTCACTATAGCCACCTTTCCTTTTCAGCTTTTAGAGCAAGTCGTTGTTCCAGTGGAAGTAATGAAGGCAATGTCATCATTTTCAAGGTCTCTCTCTATTTCCCCCTTTCCCCTTTAACTCCTCTTTTTAGTTATTAGCCAATGGGACAGACATACAGCGTTGCTTGTAGGTTTATCTATTTTATTGTTTGGATCTTAGCTGTCAGAGAGGAGAAGGGTGACCATCCAGGATTTGAGGCAAAACATTGGTCTCCATTCATGAATATTGTAGAAAGGACAGAGAGGAAGTTCCTACTTCCAAAGGTGCTTCACTTGTGTTATTCAAAGCTTATAAAAATCAATTTTGGATAGTGGGGATCTGAAAGCTTTGATTTTTAATTTGAAATAGGGACATGTTGGGAGTTTTGTTTTAACCATATGTTAATCTCTTTGTCATTGAAATAGGGACAATTACCATTCTTCCGCTATGATTAATGTGTGGTAGTTCAATGCGTTGTTGTAGACCATTTATAATATCTCAAGGCACCCATGGGACTATTTATGTTAAGTAATTTTATTTCCCGTTATATCATGTTTTATGCATTTAAAATCAAAGGCATTACCCATTGCCCATGGCCATAGTATATGGCTGCAACTTTGTTCATATGCCTTCAGTTTTGGCTCAATTTTGTGTCCAGGTGCGCACATCAAGATCAAAATGTTCGAAGATTCAGTTATGGATTAAATTTAGCTTTTTAGAGTATACTATGGTCCTTTTGGTATCTAAGAAGCAATAAGACCAAATATATGGTTTGGTTCACCTTTTCTTTTGATTTGAATGTTACCTAGTAAATTTTTCTCATCTTTAGATCAATGCTGAGTTAGGAATTCTTACGGTTGCACTTAAGAGGAGCTAATTGTTGTCAAGCCACTTTTTTCAGAAGTTTTCTATAATATGTCGATGCCAAAAACGAGAAAAAAAATTGTATCAGAGATGGCCATGCTTGGATTGTTTCTTATGGTAGAAAAGTATATTAATATATACTATTTAACTATTAACTATTTGTTTTTACACCACTAGGCGTGAGCCTCTCTTTTTTACTCCCTTTATATTTGCTTGGTAGTAACCTTCATCATCATGCTCTTTCTCCTTACTATTCAAAAAAATGTTACATGGAATTTCAAGCTAGATGTTCAACTTTTTAACAAAAGAGGTGAACCTTGATTGAATTATCTAAATAGAGACCTGTGTGTGAGGTGTTTCTTGATGCCTATATTCATAATTTTGAACCAAGTGCTTCAGAATTATGTCAAAAAATTGATAGGTAATATTTGGATAGATACTGTTGGAGATTTCCACAAATAGGATATGCTTACCTCTAGGGATGGGGTACATATATAGTCGATACTAGGATATATGTAGGTTGCTGGACATATGGTTAATACCTGAAACATTAGGCTCCATCTAGCTTCACCCAAACATACTTTTAATTAATTTGTATTTCAAAACTTGCTGACTTTGTTTCCTTACTTGTATGCCATTTGACAAACACTTCCTTACTTTGTTACAATTTTCTTGATTTTAGGATGTTAGTGTTGATTAACTTTGCTTTTAGATAAAAAAGAGTGAGTTCAGAAATTTTACTTAAACTTCAGAAAATTATAAAAGAAAATATGAGTTAATAAAGAATTAAACTTAAAATATTCAAATATGATGGTGAACCTTCAAATATGGTAAAGTTAGACTAATTTTAATTTGATTATAGGGTTCTTTGCAATCCTGCTAATTCTTAATCATCAAGAAACTAAATTACTATCTATCTCCAATAAAATATATTTGTTTTTGACAAGTTTGTTTGACGTGAGCTAATTTGCTATGATAAGAATATTATTAATTAATATTTTTTCTCAAAAAAAAAAAAAAATACATAACAAAACTTACATACGTATTTGTCACAAAAATGATGAGTAATTGGAGATTTTTTATATCATGCATAAAATTAGACTAACACTCAACTGTAATATTATAAAGAATTATTATTAAAGGGCCCCAATTGGATAGTTCTAATTATAGGCATCAATGGTCAAAATTCACGTAGATACCTAAGTTAGTGAGATAGTTCTGAAAATTCAAGGTATGTTAATGAGATATTTACTTCAAATAATAAAAAAGAAAAATTGTTTTTGTTAATGGGGAGTGTTTGAATTATGTTGATATTGTAATGTTCGAGGGAATAAACATGATAAAATTATTGACTTGTTTAATTTCTGACGGAACACAAAAGTCTATATAATTTTTGACTTCTCTGATTTTTTATGATAACTACATTAGATATTTAGTGCCATGTAATTTCTAGAGAAGTCGTTGCTTTACTTCTCTAGATGTATTGTTCCTTGATCTTTTTTCAATTTAATAGATTTTGTATATAGAAGTTTCTTGAATTAACCTTTAACAAAAAAAAAAAAAAAAACAAAATAGACTTGTTATTCATTATGACATATTAATTACTTCAACTCATCTAACTTGAAGAAATGTCCATGCAATGGTGCAATTAGTGCAAGGTTATGTACTGACGCTTCAATAGTGGGAAATCTTCTTGGTAACACCTTGGCCCTCATTATGCAAAACCAAGCAACAGTCACAGCTAATTGGATTCTGGCTTTTGTGGTTTTGACATATAAATTGAAAGACATATACAGGAGAAATATCAAGTTAGTGAGGATCAGTCAATATGCTACTTGATATGAATATACTTTCAAATTGTATTATAGACTATTAACCAAATGGTATGAGATTTATTTATTCCACCTTTCCCTTGTCTTTTATTAATTATTTTCTTTGTTTGATGCCTTCTCACGCACCAACAGGTTCAGTTAAGCTCAATCAATCCACTATTAAAGCTTCAGCCTTTTCTTGCCCTCTTTCCCCGCTCTCTCTGAGAGCCAGATTGGATGTCAGAGGTAATAAAATTCAAGGCCTTACGTCAATTTTGGTTTTTGAGTTTTTTTAATTAAAAAATTGGATTGATGAACTATGAAGAGCCGTGGCACTGTTAGCTAACTTGAGTTTCACGAAATTGAGCTTGTCTATCCTTAGATATTGAGAATGAGTACAACAGTTTTCACTATACTGAGATATACTATGCAAACTTAGCGCCCCAAAAAACTAGTAATATTTATTAGATGTTTATGAAGATTTAGTGGTTTACATTATATTAAATACTTAAATATATATTTTCTATTAAAAGTCCTACATGGTGCTAGCTCAGAATTGGTTTCCATTTGTTTGTACATTGTTCTATAGTTGTTTCTCTTGGAATTCTTTAATATGGTATTTTTGGAGATTTTTGAATTTCCCCAATGTCCTTGGATCAGTATCTATTGACTTGCTTTACTAGTTTTGGTAGAAGGAAAGAAGCCAAAATATTCTAGTGATGTGCAGTGTGTGTTTGGCTTGAGTATTTTGTTAGCATCTTTGAGGAGAATTCTTTAGGTTGTAATGAATATGGATTATAGTTGCTCTGCATTATTTTTTGGATTGTAGCAGAATTTACATAATGCATGTATGAGACCTTAACATAATTCCTTTTGTTTCTCTTTTTTGCGATTGCTTAGGCCATGTTATTCTCATATTTTTCACTTGGTTCTGGATACATAAGATCTCCCCCATGATAGGCTTAAGAAATATATTTGGGTGTCGATGCTTTTGCTTCTTGTTTTTCTTATTGTTCTTTGGTGGGAACAAGTTTTCTAACCAAAAATTTAGTCGATTTTAGTATCAACACCAGTCTTGCAGTGTTTATGGTCATATTTTTGGTTTTTCTTGTTTTTGCATTTGATCATTTTACTTATTATTTCTGGTTCTTCCAATCTCATTCTAAAAAAAAATTGTTTTGTTTTCTTTCTCAGATTACAAATTGAGAATTACCTGTGTAGACAAGAGCTCTTCTTTTGCTAATATGACTTGAATATGATGGACCATGAAATCCTTAGATTATTATTGACAAGCCTTTTTTCGAGTTCAATTTTAGAATAATAGAACGTAACTTTCTATGTTATTGCAGGATAATCAAGGCTTGTATATTTTGTAATTTTCTTCATATGATTTTATAGAATTTTCAAATATTTAAGATGTAAGATACTACATTTTATTATATAGTATTTCGATTTAATTCTTATATATCTTTTATTTTAAGTAATGAACGTTTGATAATTTTATAATCATATATAATATTTTTGGATTTTTCAGTGGTTACAAAGTAAATAAGGAATTGAAAATATGTTGAACGCGGGTGGCAATTTTAAAAATGTCATAAGCTTTTTGGCACTTTTCCAAAGTAAATACGTAGCGGCGGTTCAAACCATCGCGGAAATGTTATTTGGTGTTTCAGTTCAATATATAGCGGCGGCTTGAAACCACCATAAAATTAAATGGTCAACTTCGTTGGTTTTCGTGGCGATTTAGAACCGATGCAATATTTATTGAACATTTTAAGAATGACCTTTAGCGGCAGTTCAGAACCGCCACCAGCAATTCAACGGGTTTCGTGGTGGTTGTTCCAGTTGTCGGCAAAAATCGCCGCTATTTGACATGCAGACACTTTACGTAGCGGCGGTTTAGTTCCGTTTTTCTAGTAATGACTAGCCTCACTTTACTAGCTCAGGCATCTTTACCACTTATATTTTGGGGGGAAGCCTTTCACATAGCAACCTATGTTATTAACCTTCTACCAACACCAGTGTTTAAGAATATCTCACCTTACCATGAATTATTTAACAAACCACCTGATTACACCTTTTTGAGACCTTTTGGGTGTACATGTTACTCTCTACTCAAACCATACACTAGACAAAAGTTAGATATGTGATTAGAATTGTGCATCTTTATTGGATATCTTGATAAATGCAAAGGTTACAAATGTTTGTCCAAATTTGGTAGAATTTACACATCTAGACATGTGATATTTGATGAGTTGAAATTCCCTTCCAGGGTTGCCTTTCTCATTGATTCTGCGATCGGTGCTAATTTCATCCACTACCTCATTACCATCTATTCCACTTATCACTCCATAAGCCCCTCATGCTAATGTTTCATCATATGCATTTGCATTTATCCCTATTGTGCATATTGCCATTGACATTTGCAAGTCACCAACAACTCTTGCTCATTTACATGAGATCGAGTCTTCCTCTAGTCCTTTCCATGAAGCTCTCCTAACACTATTATCTCACCTACACCCACTGCACCTTTGGGTTTACAACCTACACCTCTAGATTCTCAAATTCTTGCTACTGTTAGACTCTTTAGTGCACAACCAGCACCTCGTGCCTCAAAATCTCAAGCTCTAACATGTGGTTTGCAGCACCTCATGAGAGCAAACAATGGGATTTTTAAGCCAAAAGTCTATCTGGCTAAAATTGAACCTTCCACGACTAAAAAGGCATTGCAACATCATAAGTGACATCAGTTATGCAAGAGGAGTATGCTGCACTTATTAAAAACAACACTTGGACACTAGTTCACTTCCCTGACAGCAAAGATCCTATAGGTTGTAAGTGGGTCCCTCGGATCAAGTACAACCCAGATGGCTCAACTAACAAATATAAGGCAAGGTTGGCGGCAAAGGGTTTCCATCAACAAGAGGGTTTCGACTTTCATGATACATTTAGTCCTATAGTAAAGCCAGCAACAATGTGGATCATTCTCACCATAGCAGTAGCTAGAAAGTGGCACATTCATCAGGCAGATTTTAACAATGCTTTCTTGAATGCTGGTCTCAATGAATCAGTTTATATGACATAACTCGAGGGATTCTCAGTTAAAGATAAGTCTCTTGTATGTAAGCTCAACAAGGCACTCTATAGGCTTAAACAGGGCCCAATGCCTAGTTTGACAAACTGCACACTAGGCTGCTCTCCGTTGGATTTCACTTGGCCAAAAGTGATACCTTTTTTTTCATTCGGGTAACTCCACAACACACTCTTTTTGTCCTTGTTTATGTGGATGATGTTATCATCATTGGTAGCTCTAGATTTGCTATTCAACACCTCATTATTGATCTATATAACACCTTCTCACTCAAAGACTTGGGCCCACTCCACTATTTCTTGGGTATTGAAGCAAAATCCACTACTTGTGGTGGTATTCATCTTTCTCAATCAAAGTACATTTCAAATTTGTTACTTAAGGCAAAGATGACAGATTGTAATCCTTCCCTAACTCCCATGACTTCTAGTTTGAAACTCTCCAAATAAGGCACTAAATACTTTGAAGATGCAACTCTACATCGATTTATAGTTGGTGCACTGCAGTATGCAACAATCACAAGGCTGAAAATTGCCTTTTGTATCAATAAGGTGTGCCAATTTATTATCAACCATTGCAAAATCACTAGCAGGCAATTAAAAGGATCTTGCACTATCTCCAAGGAACACTCTCACATGGAATTCATATTGAACCCTCCCCAAATCTTCATTTATTTGCATTTTGTGATGCAGACTGGGGCTTTGACCTTGATGACAGGTGCTCCACTAGAGGCTTCCACATCCTCTTAAGAGGAAATATGATTTCCTAGATGTCAAAGAAACGAGCTTCTATCTCTTGCTCAAGCACTAAGGGTGAGCACCATAGCCTTGTAGCAAGTATAGCTGAGCTTACATGGTTATAATCACTCCATTATGAATTTTAGGTCCCCCTCACTCAAGCTCCCATTTTCTATTGTGACAATCACAGCATAGTTATGATGACTGCCAACCCGATTTTACACCATTGATCCAAGCATTTTGAATTGGATTTATATTTTGTCAAGGAAGATGTTGCTAGAAACCTTGTCTTTGATAGTCATATTCCTTCTCATGAACAAATTGCTGATATACTAACCATGTGTATCTCTTCCTCCTAGTTTCCATATGTTAAGAACAAACTTAGAGTTGCCCCCTCTCTAACTCTAATTTTCGAGGGGTGTTAGAGGCTAAGCTCAGAATGAGACTTAGCTAAAATTAGTTGAAGTCAATTACACTAACAATTGGATTTGGTTCAGTTAGTTACTAATGACATCATCATCAACTGAGTATAAATACTCACACTCTCTCGTAAATCATTCAACACTTTTGATAATACAAATTCATCTTTTTTCTCTCACTTAGATTCTCTCCGAAATCTAGCACCCACAACAACCCCTTCTCCCTAACCTTCCTCCTTCATTGTGCAGCATCGTCGCCTTCTTTTGGCCATCTAGCAGGTTCCATGTTTCACAGGTATAATGTGTAGTTAAAGTTGTTAATATGTTGTTACTTAAGTTGAAGTTTCTACATTAAAAACGGAAATTCAATATAAAAATAAAGATTAAAAATACTCAAATTATCTCTTTTATTTATTTTATACCTTACCAACTTAGTTGTTATTTTTAAGAGTAAAATACACTTAAACCCCTTAAAGTATCAAAAAATAAAACTCCATCCCAATTTATTAAGAGTGTGTTTGGATTGATTTGTTTTTTAAGAAAACATTTAACCCCTTAGCAGTGATTTGTTTTAAAAAAGTGTTTTTATAAGTTTTAAAAGTATGTTTGGATACAACATTTGAAAAAATACTTATAAAAAAAAGCCAATTTACCATTTTTTTAAAAAGATAGTAATACTACAAATTTTAAGAAAATATAAGTAGAAGTGATTTTTGAGGGTTAACTTTTGGTTTATTTGTTTTTGCTTCTAGCACAAAAAATATACCTTTTTTTTCAAAAATTTTCAAAAAAATAATAGAATTTTTAAAATTTGTTTGTACTTTAAAAAAATAGAAGAAAAAAATAATTAATTTTATTCTTTTTGAGAAGCAGATAAGAAGCTATTTCTTCCAAAAGAAGAAGAAGTAGTAAAAAAGAGAGAATTTTATTCTTTGAACTAAGGAATCATCACCTTCTTATTCTATTATGATTTTTTCCTTACAATTTTTAAAAATGCCACTTCTTTTTCACTCTCTTCCCCCATACCCTTAATTATAATTTTATTAAAAAAACATATTTCTATATTTACCACATTCAAATGGTTTTACAACTTCTAATTTTGATTTTAAAAATCGTAATTGTATAATTATATATTCAAATACAAAAATTTTTTGCTTTTATTTCTAACTGTACTTCTCCTTTTAATTGTACATAAGTACTTTCCTCGAAATCTTAACTAAATGGACTTTTTATTAAAAATTACCTCTACTTCTACTTTTTAAGAAATTGGGTATTACTAATTTTAAAAACACTTTCTTTCTACAAATACTTTTTTTTCTAAAATTATATCTAAACATACTCCTACTAGATTGGAGTAGAATGTATATTTTATAAACAAATAGAGTATAATATTATTTCTTAATATCTTAGATGTATTAAGTGTGTTTTATTCTAATTTTAATAATTGTCATGTGCTCCCATCGTCAGAAAATTTATTTTTAATAAATTAATTGTCACTCTATTAATGTTATAGCTGTATCTAAAATATATTATGAAAGATAAAATTAAAAAGAAAAAGTTAATAAATTTCTCATTAATATATCCGAAATGACAATTATTATAAATTAAAACCTTTTAATTAATCCTAGATACTTATCCTGAGTAAAGGGTGAGTGGACCACATCCTTGGTAAAGGACGAGGGAAGCTTGAAAACTCCTCAAGTGGGACGCTGGTGAGAAATCATACACGAGTTAATAAATGTCTTATCCCTGAAGGGAGTCTATCAACCACATGAATACGGAGTACCTGTCGCTAGCGAGTGTAAGTAGTTCGCCAACCAACCCACAGCCCCGTAGAAATAGCTCGAACTTGATTGTAACTGCTCGACGTATATCGATGAATATTTTATTCCTCTTGTGGGGGCAGAAGTACAACCTTAGTTCTCTAAAAATTGACAAAATATTTAAATTGATCCCTCACCAAAATATTTGAAATAAAATAATTTTTCGAAACTTGAAAGTTCATTAAAGATTTTTTATCATTTAAAATATAAGATACTTTAATTTCTAAGTATGTAAAATAGGATGCCTTAATCCTCTCAAATTTATTTGTTTAGGAACAAAAAATCTCACATTTTTAATGGTGAAAGACCTTAAATATACTTTCAAATTTTAAAAAATTATTTTATCTCTTAATATTTTAATCAGAGATCAAACTAAAAGTTTACTCTAAAAAATTCTATTCGATTAGAATAATTTTGTTAGAATTTTTTTATAAAAATTACGAGACGTGTCAAATAAAATGAAGTAACAAAATTTACTTATTTATTTAAAAATAAATAGTATATTACATTATTCCAACAACTTAATTCTAAAAAAAGAAAAAAAAGAAAAGTTTGAATCTCCAACATTTTTATAATTATACAGGCTGTAGATATTTGTTACTACCTTTAATAATATTCTTTTTGTCTGACAATTTATGTCAATTTTATAATTTATATAGGATTTAAATATATTTTTAGTCTTTATAAATTTGGATTTTTTTTTTATTTTGGTCTCTTTAAAAATTTTGTTTCTTATTTTGATCTCTCCTTTTTCTCTTTTTTTTTTTTAATTTCTGTCCTTAGAAATACTTTAAAATATGCATTTATCCTTATAAATATTAAAATTTTATTTTTTGTCATTATATATATTTTCTGAATCTTTTTTGGATCATTATAAATAGCATTACTTAACACTTTGTCTATACGGCAAAAACCAAGAATCTCATAATAGAAAAAGGAAGGACCAAAATCAAAGCAAAAAATTTAAAGAGACCAAAAACTGAAATGACCAATATTTGTAAGAATTAAAAATATATTTAACCAATTATTAAATAAAATTAACAAATTAATTTAATAATAATAACAATAAAAGTAATTAAATTTTATAAAATATAATCTTATTTACACTTTTTAGTCGCCACGTTAATAGACATAGTGAATATATAAAAAAAATATTATTTACTTATTTATATTTAAAATAGTTAAATAATTTAAAATACAACAAAATTCTAAATATACAAATATTATGAAACATAAGACGTAACATCCCTTTCCTTTATTTGCTATTTTAGTAAGATATACGGAAATTAAAAAAAAAAATAAAATTAAAGCTTAATTATAAAATTTTCTTACTGAAACATAATGACTCAAATTTTAATTTCTAAACTAAACACTCTAATAATCTCAGATGTGTTTAAAATATTATGAAAAATAAAAGTAAAATATTAGTTATAAATTAATATATCTCAATGAGAAATAGATTGAGATGAGATTCTCTATAGCTTTAGAAAAACTCTCAGAGATCTCTACCATAAAAATACTACACTTATAAACGATCGGTTGAAAACTGTATCTTTTGGAAGAATGGATTCTTTGATGTAAAAATTTTATATGATATTGTCATATGTTAATTTTTATTATTGATTGAGAAGATAGAATCAAATCTAGCGCCCATAAAAATATTTGTCAATAATAAAAATTAACACATAACGCAATTATCTAAAATTTTCATATAATAGAATCTATTTTCATCTTCCAGCAGTTTATTTGCAGCTCAAGATCACACCCCTGCTTAATATAACTTCTTTTAAGAAGTCGCGTCATCGTATTCTTTTTCTTATTTAAAACTTGTTTTTTAAAAAACCTTTTGCTTCTCAAGTTCTTTACCTTTCCACACAGGATAGTAAAACGATTCGGATAACGGGATTGCTAAATCATCAAGATGTTGCAGTTTAGTCAGTTACTAATTAATACTACATGTTTGAACATGTTTTATGAATCTTATCCTGTTGCATTAATTGTCTTTTTCTCACTTAACAATATTAAAATTGCATTATAGACCTCTTATTGTTTTTTCTAGCTCACATCCCACTGTGTCTGATTCTAACAATTGTTGACCGAATTTATTTTGAAGATAAGTCTTGACTCTTATGTAAGCATAATAAAATGCTTCACCTAAATGCCACAAGAGTTTTCAAGGTTATGCTATATAGTCCCTAATTTAAGTTATTATTATTATTAGACTAAACTAACAATTTTGTCTCTCAAAGATACATATGATATTAATTAGCCCTTGAAAGATTTTTAACATTAGTTTAGCCTTAAAAGATGCATGTAATATCAGTTTAGTCCTTGGAAATATATGTAATATCACGTTGGATTTTAAAAGATACATGTGACATCAAATAAATTTATGAATATAGAGAAAATCAGAGATCAAATATGTGTCATATGCATTTTTTAGGGACTAAAGTAATGTCACATGTATCTTTAAGGGACTAAAAATTTCTCGGGAATGAGTGTCATAAAGAATAAACCTTTTGACCCCCAATTTATGTCCTAAATATGCACAAGACCTAGCTCTTGGTGCTAGTTTTGTTTTATGATTTGACAAAGTGGAAGCAAAACATTGACAACCAAAAACTTTTAAGAAACTCAAATCTGGTGGTTTATGATGTAAAACTTCATGTGGTGTTTTATCTTTCAAAACTGTACTAGGTGGTCTATTAAAAACAGCACGTGCAGCAGGAAAATTCCAAAAATGCTTATGAAAATTAGATTGAAACATAAGTGCATGTCTGATTTTGAGAATATCTTGGTGTTTATGCTTCACAACTCCATTTTGTTGTGGAGTTTCAACACAAGAAGTTTGATGCACAATGCCTTTAAATTGGTAAAAAGAATGTAATCCAAATTCAAGGCCATTATCCGTCTGAATGGCTTTAACCCGACAAGAAACTGATTTTCTACAAAGCAAACAAAAGACTTAACACATAAAGATAACTTCACTTTTAGATTGCGTTAGAAAAATCCAAGTATGTCTGGAATAGTCATCAACCATAATAAGAAAGTATTTGTTACCATAAATTGAGGTGATGGACAAAGGCCCCCCAAACATCCATGTGCAAAAAATAAAAAATGGCAGAAGATCAAGAATTGCTAACAAGAAAAGGTAATTTTCTTTGCTTTGCCAATGGACGAGTATCATAATAGTCACCATTATTAATGGAAATAAAGGGAAATTGTTTGTGTACTACAAGTAACTTGTCAAGTGAGGTGTGTCCTAATCTATAGTGCCATGTATTATTGAGAAGGATAGTGATAGAAGATACTGAAGCAGTGGGTTGGGATGACTTTCTAGGACATCTCAGGATGTACAAGCCATTACTCTCCTTAGCAGTACCAATCACCCGCATAGTGCTGAGTTCCTGAATATCACAAGATTTATTAGTAAATTTCAAGAAACAATTCAGAGAAGATGTCAGTTTGGTTACTGAAATGAGATTGAAAGAAAATATATGTAAATGCAAGACATTAGTCAAAACAAAGGAATCATGGAAAGACACAAAACCAGCAACTTTGTCTAAGACATGGTTACCATTGGAAAGCTTGATTAGAATAGGTGGTATACTCTTATAGCTGACAAAAAACTCAAGGGAATAACAGATATGATATGTTGCACCTAGGTGAATGATCAAATTTGCTGATTTTGTGGGTAAATTGCAAAAAGAAATTCTACCTAAGGTATGATGGTTAGGGGCATGTGGTTGAGTTGACACTTGATTGGTAGTGGGGTTTGCAGCCAATTGGAGTATAGCACGATTATCACAATATAGGATAGCAGGTGATTGAAAAGGCACATGCAGGTCTTATAGCAAGAATGTGAGCCACTAAATTTTGCAAGTGGCAGCAGTTAGTTCATGGTATTTGGCTTTGGAAGAGGATCGTGACACTGTGTGTTGCTTCTTTGCCTTCCAATAGAGCAATGAGTCACCAAGATATAGGCAATAGCCAGTGACGGATCACCGTGTGTCTGGGCATGAGGCCTAATCAGAATCATTGAAGCCTTTGAGGTGAAGGGGAGAGGAAGTAGGGAAGAAAATCCCTTTGTCGGGATTGCTCTTGAGATACCTCAACATCCTGGTTGCTGCCTTGTAATGAGAGATCATTGGGTTACTGAGATATTGACTCAAATGGGTAGCCACGAAACTAATATCCGGTCTCGTGGTTGTAAGGTAAAGAAGCTAGCCAATTAAGCATCTATATCCAACTGGATCATGATAAGGGGAACCATTATCCTTATGAAGTTTGGTACGATGATCCATGGAGTAGAACCGGGTTTGCAAGCCAAGAGATTAGCTTGCTGCAATAATTCCAAAGTATATTTCCTCTGACATAATGAGATTCCTTTAGAGGAACGGACCACCTCTAACCCAAGGAAGAATTTTAATTAGATAAGGTCCTTTATTTTAAATGAGTCATCTAATGTCTTCTTTACTAAAGCAATTTCTGTTGAGTCATTACCTGCATAGATCATGTCATCCACATAGATGAGCAAAGCTGTAAAAGATAAAGGATACTTGGACTTGATGAATAGTGAGAAATCTGATTGAGACTATTTGTAGCTTAGGGAGAGAAGACTTTGGACAGCTTTTTGTACCATTGGTAGCTCGCTTGGTGAAAACCATAGAGGTACTTCTTCAATCAACAAACTTGGCCCGACCTAGGAGGTTTGACTCCTTAAGGCAACTCCATATACACTTCTTCAGGGAGATCCCCATGAAGAAATGCATTATTCACGTCAAGCAGCTCGAGGGACTAGTTTTTAGTAATAGCCAGTGCTAGATGAAGTCTAACAATGCTTAATTTGGCCACGAGTGAGAAGTTTTCAGGAAATCAATCCCCTTAGTTTAGGTGAATCCCTTGGCAACAAGTTTTGCCTTATAACACTCAATCGTGCCATTAGATTTCAACTTCACCTTGTATACCCATTTGCATCCCACAGTTTGTTTGCCTGCGAGGAGGTCAACGAACTTCCAGGTGCCAATTTGAATTTGGGCTTGAATATTTGCTTCTATAGCCCTCTGCCAGCATTCATGCTTAATAGCCTTAGATAAGACTTAGGTTCCTCAAAGATAGATAGGTTAAGAACAAAAGATCCATGTTTCAGGGTGAGACGAGAATACGTGAGATATTGAGAGATAGGATATAGTACTTATGGAGAGGAAGGTACTGCTAATGAGGTGGCCAGTGTGAGATGATAGTCCTAAAGATAGGCTAGAGGGCTCTAAGCTGTGGTTGGGCTGTGGTTGGTCTTGAGGCAGGAGAGGTATTCTAGTTTGGTGGGTTCAATGCGTTGTCATTGGGTAAGGGGGTAGATGTTACGGCTGTGGGTGTGAAGGGCATCGGGAAAGGTATGTAGGGCATTATTGGTGGTGAGTGCTGGTTGAGGAATTGGCACAATAAAGGAAGAATGAGTATTGTAATATGCATAAGCAAATGATTAGAAGAAACGTGGAAAAATTTATCACCACCGGTTCCTCGTCGAAGGCGTCGACAACCACCATCGGGTACTTCTCCTCCAGCCACCGGTGAAACGCCGGAACTCCCATTTCCTCTCAAATTTCCGCAGAAAATCGACAACCCAAAGAAATTCTTCTCAAATTCCACTCACTCACTCAATCTCTCAAAAGGGGAAAATGAAAAGAAAAAGAAGAGAGAAAAACAAATAAAAGAGAGAACGAAAAGAATATGCGAAGAAGCGAACTTCTTTTGTTGCCTAATATCGGTGACGCTGGCAATCGGATCGCGTGTTGTTAACCTGCTAAGGCTAGAAACCGGTGCGAATGGAGAGCGGGAGTAATTAAGTGGAAAGCAACTTTAGCATAGTTTATTGTACAATAAAATACCACAAGAAGCACTATTTATTACATGTATATGCTCAACGCATGCGTTGAGATTTATTCGCTTGCTTCCGACTGCAACAACACAACACAACAGATAATGCATCACGAGACCAACCACAATGATTATTACTTTCATTCAAAGCCTCCTAGAGCCTTGAGATTTTAATTTCATTCATACCACGGTCCTAATTGCACGGTGGGAATCATCGGCACGAGATATCGAAAACGTGAAGAGGTCATGCTTATGCTGATTCTCAAGGAGAATCAGAAGATTCTGTACACCGTAACCAGGGTAGTACTTCCCAATAATGAAACAAGTGGATGACCCCCCCGCCGGTTGTTCCAAACAGAACACAAAGTTGTAGCCCTTCTTGGAGTCCCGAATTCTAAATGTGCCATTAAGGATTTGTTGGCCAGGGTGGTCTTCTGGGCCACCAATGCCAACGCAGTGTCTTTGGATCTCATTGTCAAAATACACCATCCACTTGGAAGATTCAGCACAGTTAGGCTTCTTCGTAAACTCAATATCCAATGGGTGATTTGTGACGATTGCACTGTTGTTTTCCCCAGTTGGTATGCTGAACTTCAAGTAGTCGAAATCAAAATCATCTTGTAGGACAGTAACTGGGCAACTTGAGTTACCAGTTTCGCCGAGCACTGCTCCACCATCGTAGTCATCCGGCACCGCAATGTAATATGTGACACCTGTCACAACGGGGTCGTCATATACGTCCAACACTGGTACGCCATTTGAGAAGGCAAATGCAAAGGCAAAGAGGAGCAAGGAGAGGGTAAGTACGGAGGGCTTCATATGGGTCTACACTCAATATTCAATAATTAAAAGCTAAGGATGTTGTTTGTGTGTTTTGGAGTTTGGGGCCTTAGCTCTATTTATAGAAGTGAACAGTCCCAAGAATTACTCGCAAAACATTTTAGGTATTTGCTTCGTGATATTTAATAATGAGAAATTTTATTTGTAATCAATTTTTTTTGGCCTTCGTATGAACTCTCCTTAATCTGAATTTTATATCTTATCTAATGATAGATGAAAATAAAAAAAAAATTAGTACAAATAATATAACTCTTTAATAACTACATGGCGAAGTGTAAATGGAGGCTGTAAGCATTGAGTTTTGATCCAAATTGATCCTTGAATTTCAACTGTTAAAATTGAAATTAGTGGCTAAGATTTAAAACTTTTATTACTAAAAATAAATTATAATAACTTGAATTTATATTTAATATTTAATATTTATAAAAAAATAATTTTATTATTTATTCCTTCTCTCATTTTCTCTCTCTTTGGCTACTTTGTTTGCTTATCTGCTTTTACATTTCTCTGCAATCCATTATACTATTAAATAAGACAATGAACTGCCATCTCTCATGCCTATATATCAGTTTAGCCGCTAGATTTAATATTAATGCTTATCTACCTTAAATTAAATAGGTACCAACTCAATTTTCCAGTTAATATCTAATTTCTGTAGCACTAGAAGCATCCCCAGATTTACTTTTGACGTTCTGTCAAAGTTTAACTTAATAGCACCAGAAGGAGAGCGATCCCAAGCCACTTCCATCCATTGTTCATTAGTGTTTGAAAACCACTCATATATTATAGTTCTCGCATATTAGAACATACTAACATCATGAGTAACCATTTTTCATAAAATCTCTATAATAATTTATTTAATTGAAAACAATCAAGAGAGAGAAATTAGCGTGTTGCCTACTGCATCTCTATCCACCTTCCTCATTGTTGGTGCTTGGCGGTTTCACTTTTACACTCCTTCCCCTTCTTCTTTGTCTTTGCTTTTATATCTTTGTAGTTTTATTGAAGGTGCACAGTGTCATTCTCTTGTCATTTTTTTTTCCAGCTTTTGGTCAGTGGCTGTCGTCTGAGGTTGTCGCCCAGTTCAAGTAGTAATTTTGCATTTTCAATTTGAAACTAAGAGAAAGATAGGGCTGGAAAAGAATGAAGATGATGAGAGCACAAATGTAATTTTATTAATCATTTTAGATTCTTTTATTATTGGGTCAACTTCGACCAAAACTCAATATGGTTCACCACACCGTATACAGCACAAAAAGTTGAGTGTCACACACCGTGATCACCATTCTATTTCTCCACAGAGGACTACCAATACACCGTCATTTTAAACTTTATTTTTCGGTCGCCCTTCGTCCCCTTTGGAGCTGCCATGCCAGTCCATAGTCAACCACTGCCTCAGCCACCAGCTACAACCTCTGACAACTGCACTGGCCAACACCACTGGAGCTCCCCCCAAACCACCCAAAGCCTTCCCCTCCACCATCCTTCTCAATTGCCGAAGCTACACCCACAACACCACCCTTCCAATGGCTTCAAATAGTGAGCCTCAAACTACCATTCATACTTCGGAATTGTGGCCAGTGTGGTGCACTAGTGGTGAGACTCCATGAAGACTCCACTAGCACATATGCCATGGTTGGGTCGCCAATCGTGGCGGTGACACGAGGGACAGCTCTCCTCCTTCCCATAAATAGAGATCTCAGTCGTAGCTCTCTCCCTTGCTAATCTATATCCGCGGGGATCAATCATAGTGGACAGCGGCATGCAGCAACCATAACAACTAGGGGTAATGGAGATCAACGTGACAATAATAGTGATGATGAGAAACAGTTGCGGTATTGCAAGGAGTCAGGTCCCGTGGTGGATGGAAGGAGGAGGATGACGAAGGTGAAAAATGTGGGATGGTTTAGTGTCAGTGTGAACCAACAATTTACAGTGCATCGATGTTCCTAAACAATCTAAGCCATTATACTCAACATTAATGACTGAGGTATTAAGGTGCGTGACACTCCCTACTTTGTAGGGAGTAGAGCAGAACACGCCTATAACATGTCAAGTTTTTATTGGCTTTTTTAATTTGTGGCATTATCGAGTTAACATATTTAACATATCTGGGTTATTAACTTTTTTTAATTACAATATAACTCCAAATTTTTTTTAGCAAAATACTATAATTCAATCAAATTTTTAATCTATCTCAAAATTCTAATTTTATCCCAGATTATCAATTTACAAAATCTTAGTGCTCATTTGGCACTCTTAATAGGATAATGATTAATTTTATTTTGTATGACCTGATAAAATTTTAATAGTATACAATATTTGATATATCATTATATAAGATATTGTATTATATGAGATAATATTATTTTTTAACTATCACAAATAATTCTAAACAAAAGTAAAAAAAAAATCTCATAAAAACAAAACTATAATAAAATAATAATTTTATTAATTATAAATTAACAAATGAAGACTTCTATTTTTAAATATAATTATTTCAAATATTTATTATTTTTATTATAAAAATTTATAATTTATATTAAATAATATTCATTTTCTAATTATATAATTTTAAATAAATATTTCTTATTTTAATAAATTATAAAAAGTAAAAAATACATAATACTTTATTTTTATATATTTTGATATTCTGATTTTTACTACAAAATAAAAGAAGAAAAAGAAATTGTAATAAAATATAAATTTTATTAATTATTTAATTAGAATCATAAATTAATCTAATTATTTAAATATTAATTTTAATTATAAGTATTTTAATCACATTTTAGTTTTTATTATATATAAATATAATTTATATTGAAAATTATGAATTACTTATTTATATATTTTAATAAATATTTTTTGTTATTTTTAAAAATATAAAAAATAAGATAGAGAGAGTCTTTATATTTTAGAGTCTAACAAGGCTTAATATCATATTTTATGACTTGATTGAATTATATAATATATAAATATATATATATATATATATATATATATAATTATTTTTATGTTTATTATATATAATTACATTTATATTAAATATTTTTATATTAGTTTAAATAGTTACTTTTATACTAAATATTATGTTTTAAAAATATTTATTTATTATTAAATATTTAGGTCAAGGGCATTGATTAAGGTTTTCAAAGTAGAAAGTTTTGATTAAAGAAAATAAAGTTTTTAAGTTCCCAATGCATTTAATTTAATGCATTGATTCAATCAAAACTTTCTACCATTGGAAACCTTAACCATTGGTTAGAAAAAACCCTATATATTTTTATGAAAAATGCTATTTTATTTATACAATTTTATTATTTCTTATTGTTGATTGAATAATTATTTTTATTTTAATAAAATATATTAAAAATATAAAGAGTGAAACAACCCTTATATATAGAAAGTTAACTAGGCTTGATTTCTTCTTAAATTTGATTAACTTAGGAGTCATTCTGCTTCATCATAATTTTTGTTTGCTTATTACAATACTTTCTAAATTGCATTTGGATGATGCTCATCTGCAGGGCATAGAGCCAGTGGTTGTTTAATAGCCATTAGGGACGAGTACACAGTCGATCGTTTCTTGTCCATTAATAACTCACAAAATCCACAGATTTTGAGAGAAGTCTGCCTCCTTTATTTAGAAACACCAATCAATTACTCATTTAAACCAAAACCTCTATACGTGATTTCCTCCATTACCCATACGCATGAACTTAGGGTAGTAAAGTCATGCACATCGTCCCTTCTCTCAAATTTCCTCTTCGACTGGCTTCTATCCTAAGCATAACAAAATGAAAGGCATGATAATAGCCTCCTCTGTTTCCCTTATTCTCGTGATAGGAGTTGTCATTGGCGTTATTGCATTTACCAATAGGATAAACAACAACGAAGGCGAGCTATACTCCAAAACCTGAAAATAAAATTGAATTATGAAGATTATTTTTTGAGAATAAAATGATTTTATGGGAAAATATTTTTTAATGAATCCCAAGTTGTAGTGGTGAACACAAATTCTGAAAAATAAAATCATCCGTGAAAATGATTTTCAAATACTACAAGAAATACATAATAATGTGGCAGCTTGTTTCTGGGAATTTTAAGAAATTCTTTTTTTTTTTTTTAGTCACTAGATAACAATATATTTTACTTGTGAAATTTTTATTAACTCCCACAAACACATATTATTTTATGACATTTATTTTCAATTTTGTGCCATTTTTGTAAATATCTTCCACAAATAATCTCTTAATTTTTGTTTTGTACCCAATTTATACCCTGATTTAGTTAAAGTCAGTTACACTAACAATTAGATTTGGTTAGGTTAGTTGATGACATCATCATTAACCGAGTATAAATACTCACACTCTCTTGTAAATCATTCAACACTTTTCATAATACAAATTCATCTTTTCTCTCTCACTCAAATTCTCTCTAAAATCTAGCATGCTATCATAGAGCCTCCATCTTTTTTTTTTTTCCCCTCTCAAGCCTCTTCCTCATCCATGGCAACTCCTTCCATGGAGGTTCCAACCTCACTTGAATCCTCAACTGTATCTTCACCGGCAATTCAACTTGAGAAGTTCTCAATTCCAATCTCCTACAAGCTAAACGATGGCAATTTCTGGCTATGGAAACAAGAAGCACTCGCCATGATCGAAGGATATCATTTGCAATCTCCTTATGCAAGGATTACATTCCAAAGATTTATATCTCAAATTCAATGCGTTAGCAAGTAAATACACTCCTGAGTTCTTTGATTGGGAACAACTAGATAATATTCTTCTTGCATGGTTACTTGCCTCTCTGAGTAAAAATATTCTTGTTCAAATGGTTGTATGCGTGTTTGTATACCAAATCTGGGAGAAAATTGAGAAATTTTTCGCTTCTCAAACTCGTGCCAATATTTGACAACTCAAGACTTAGCTCAAAGGTGTTAAGAAAACAACTTCGATGAACTAGTATCTCCTTGATCTCAAGAAAGTTGTAGATTAGCTCATTGCCGTGGGCGTTCATGTTGGAACATAAGAGCACATTGAAGTAATTTTAGATGCCCTTCCCTCATATTATTTGCCTTTGGTTACCTCAATCATCTCTTGTTTGGATCCTTACTCGACGGAGGATATAGAGGCATGCTATTAGCAGTTGAATCTGCATCGAGCATTGTCATCAATAGGAGTCAAATTTGCAGTTTCCAACACAAATTCAAACTTTGTCCAAGCTCATGGACATGGCTACTCACCTGTTGGTAGAGGTTTTCAATCTTGTGGCAGAGGTAGATCAGGATGAGGAGGTGCTAGATCCAATTATGGTAACCCTTAATTTGCTCACCAACAGTTTGGTGCTAAGCCTCAATGCCAACTATGCAACAGATTTGGTCATTCAGTGTATGAGTGTTACCATCGATTTAATTCGCAATTCAAATCTCCAAATTTGACTCCTAACACTTACATCCAACCACATCACAACATTGCTCAAGCTCCTCAAGCTTATCTTGTAGAACTGTACCATAATTACTCCTCCATCCTCAGGAACTTCTTAACCTTTAAATGCAATTCCAACAATGGTTTATGATTTGCGTTGGTGCTCTGATTCTGGGGCCTCCAACCACCTCACACCTGATTCATTAGTTTATAATTACAAATAGTAGTATGAAGGTTTTGATAAAGTGCAACTAGGAAATAGTGTAGACATGACCATTTTGCATATGGGGCAATCTACTCTTTACTTTAATTCCTCAAATAAATCCTTTGTTCTAAATAACCTACTGCATGTTCTTGGTTTGACAAAGAACTTAATGAGTATATCACAGTTTACAAAACAAAATATAGTTTTCTTTGAATTTTATTTGGATGCCTGCTATGTTAAATGTCAAGATTCGAAGGAGATTCTTCTCCAAGGCATCACTAAAGATGGCCCATATGTCTTCCCAAATTTGCATCCAAGCTCACCTCATCAATCTCCGTTGTGTTTCAATAAAATTGTATCACCTATTGTACACAATTCCCCTTCCCCTTATGTTTCTAATGCTTTGTACTCGAACAGAATAGGCAATGCAAAGGAAAATAATTTTTTACTTTGGCACTCAAGACTTGGTCATCCATTTAGTCTTGTTGTACATAAAGTTCTCCAATGTTATAATATACCTTTGGATGAAGATAAAATCTCTTTAGTTTGTGATACTTGCTATCTTAGTAAACGCCACCAGCTTCCTTTTGCACCTTTGACTTCTATTCATATTGAGCCTCTACAGCTTATTTACTTTGACATTTAGGGCCATTCCCCTTTAAACTCTACCTCTAGTGCTCACCATTATATCACCTTTATGGATTCATATTCCAAACACATTTGGTTCTATTTGCTCAATCAAAAGTCTGAAGCCTTGTCCACCTTTATTTACTTCGAAGCACTAGTTGAAAATTAGTTAGGAAAGAAAATCACAGTAGTTCAAACAAATAATGCAAAGGAATTCTAAATTCCTCAAAGACCATGGGATTTTTCATTGGCTTGCATGCCTTCATACACATGAACAAAATGGTAGTATTAAGCAAAAGTATAGACATATCACCTTCACTAGCCTCACTTTGCTAGCTCATGCATCTTTACCACGTACATTTGGGGGGGGGGGGGAGCCTTTCACAGAGCAACCTACTTCATTAACCTTCTACCAACACCAATGTTAAAGAATATCTTACCATAAATTATTCAACAAACCACCTGATTACACCTTTTTGAGATCCTTTAGGAGTGCATGTTACCCTCTACTTAGACCATACACTAGACACAAGTTAGATATACAGTCAGAACTATGTATCTTTATTAGATATCTTGAAAATTGCAAAAGCTACAGATGTTTGTCCAAATCTAGTAGAATTTACACATCTAAACATGTGATATTTGATGAGGTAAAATTCCCTTGCAAGGTTTCCTTTTCTTATCGATTCTGCTACTAGTGCTAATGCATCCACCGCCTTATTATTATCTATTCCAATTGTCACTCCACATGCCTCTCATGCAAATGTTTCATCACATGCAACTGCATCTATCTCTATTGTGCATGCTGCCACTGATGTTTGCAGGTTACCTACGAGTCTTGCTTACTTACATGATAAGTCTTCCTCTAGTCCTCTCCATGAAGCTCCTCCTAATGCTATTGCCTCACCTACACCCATTGCACCTTTAGGTTTACAACCTGCACCTCTAGACTTTCAAATTCCTTCTACTATCATGGTCTCTAGTGTGCAACCAGCACCTCATGCCTCAAAATCTCAAGCTCCAACTCGTCATTTGCAAACCTCATGACAAAAAGAGAAAAAGGTGGGATTTTTAAGCCATAAGTCTATGTGGCTGAAGTTGAACCTTCCACAACTGAAAAAGTACTACAGGATCCTAAGTGGAATCAGGCTATGTAAGAGGAGTAAGCTGCACTTATTAAAAACAACACTTGGACACTAGTTCCCCTCCATGAAGGCAAAGATCCTATATGTTGCTAGTGGGTCTTTCATATCAAGTACAATCCAGATGGTTCGATTAACAAATATAAGGAAAGGTTGGTGGCAACAGGTTTCCACCAATAGGAGGGTTTTGACTTTCATGAGACATTTAGTCTCATAGTAAAGCTA
The DNA here is from genome assembly GCA_031439595.1 of Pterocarpus santalinus. Lineage (NCBI taxonomy): Eukaryota > Viridiplantae > Streptophyta > Magnoliopsida > Fabales > Fabaceae > Pterocarpus > Pterocarpus santalinus. Next base: position 68,060,013 of record CM062531.1, on the reverse strand, counting down.
GCAACAATTTGGATCATTCTCGCCATAGTAGTAGCTAGAAAGTGGCATATTCACCAGGTAGATTTTAACAATGCTTTCCTAAATGGTAATCTCAATGGATACAACCGAAGAGGTTCTCATTTGAAGATAAATCTCTTGTATATAAGCTCAATAAAGCACTCTATCGACTTAAACAGGCCCCAAGGGGACCCTACACTACCCTTCTTTGGATTTCACTTGGCCAAAAGTGATACCTCTCTTTTCATTTGGGTAACTCCATAGCATGCTCTTTTTGTCCTTATTTATGTGGATGATGTTATCCTCACTAGCAGCTCTAGGCTTGCTATTCATCAGCTCATCACTGATCTAAATAACACTTTCTCACTCAAAGACTTGGGCCTACTCCACTATTTCTTTGGCATTGAAGCAAAATCCACTCCTTCTAGTGGTATTCATCTTTCTCAATCAAAGTGCATTTTAGATTTGTTACTCAAGGCAAAGATGGCAGATTGATATCCTTCCCTAACTCTTATGACTTTGAAAATCTCCAAATAGGGCATCAATTCCTTTGAAGATCCAATTCTGCATCAGTCTATAGTTGGTGCATTATAGTATGCAACAATCACAAGGCCGAAAATTGCCTTTTGTGTCAATGGTGCCAATTTATGCATCAACCATTGCAAAGTCACTCGCAGGCTTTCAAAAGGATCCTGTGCTATCTCCAAGGAACACTCTTACATGGAATTTAGATTGAACCTTCCCCAAATCTTCATTTGTTTGCATTTTGTGATGTGGATTGGGGCTTTGACCCTGATGGCAAGCACTCCACCATAGGCTTTTGCACCTTGTGAAGAGGAAACATCATTTCCTAGATGTCAACGAAACAGGCTTCTATCTCTCGCTCAAGCATTGAGGATGAGTACTGTAGCCTTGCAACAACTATAGCTAACCACATATGGTTAAAAACACTCCTTTTTGAACTTTAGGTTCCCTTCACTCAAGCTCCCATTGTCTATTGTTACAATCTCAACACAATCATGATGACTATCAACCCGATTTTACACCATCGATCTAAGCATTTTGAATTGGATTTACATTTCATCACGGAAAATGTTACTAGAAACCTTATCTTTGTTAGTCGTATTCTCTGTCATGAACAAACTGCTAATGTACTAACCAAGAGTATATCTTCCTCTTAGTTTCCATATGTTAGGACCAAACTAGAGTTGTCTCGTCTTTGACTCTAAGTTTGCGGGGGGTGTTAGAGAGTGAGCTCAGAATGAGAGTTAGTTGAAGTCCGTTACACTAACAACCAGATTTGGTTAGGTTAGTTACTGATAACATCATCATCAACTGAGTATAAATACTCACACTCTCTTGTAAATTATTCAACACTTTTCATAATACAATTTCATCTTTTCTTTCTTACTTAGATTCTCTCTAAAATCTAGCACCCACAGCAACCCCTTCTCCCCTGACCTTTCTCCTTCATTGTGTAGCATCGTTGCCTTTTTCTAGCCATCTCGCAAGTTCCATGTCTCGCAAGTATAATGTGTAGTTACTTAAGTTAAAGTTGCTAAATTAAAAAAGGAAATTAAATATAAAAATAAAGATTAAAAATACTCAAATTATCCCTTTTATTTATTTTACATCTTACCAACTTGGTTGTTACTTTTAAAAGTAAATTACACTTAATCCTCTTAAAGTATCAAAAAAATAAAACTCCACCCCAATTTACTAAGGTTGTGTTTGGATTGATTTGTTTTTTTAAGAAAAAACACTTTTTTAAGTGTTTTTTTGTTAAAAAAAAGTGTTTTATAAGTTTTAAAAGTGTGCTTAGATACAACAAGGTAAAAAAAAAAAAATACTTGTAAAAAAAGTTGATTTACCATTTTTCAAAAAAGATAGTAATGCTGCAAATTTTAAGAAGATATAACTAGAAGTTATTTTTAAAAAATAATTTTTTATTTATTTGTTTTTGCTTCTAGCACAAAAAATATACCTTTTTTTTTCAAAATTTTCAAAAAAACTACTTATAAAATTTTTAATATTTGTTTGTACTTTTCAAAAAAAAATAGAAGAAAAAATAATTAATTTTATATTTTCTTGAGAAGCGGATAGGGAGCTGTTTTTCTCAAAAAAAGAAGAAGCATGTAGAAGAGAGAGAATTTTATTCTTCAAATTTAAGAATCACTACCTTCTCATTTTATTATAATTTTATCCTAATTTTAAAAAAAAATGCCACTTCTTTTTCACTCTTTCTCCCCCTAATATCCTTAATTATAATTTTATTAGTAAAAAAATAATTTTATATTTTTCACATTCAAAAGGTTTAACAACTTCTAATTTTAATAAAATGTACTATTATAAATTCAAATACAAAAAAAAAAAAAATTCTACTTCTATTTCTTGTTCTGCTTCTACATCTAATTCTAAATAAATACCTTTTCTAAAATTTTAACTAAATGGGCTCTTTATTAAAAATTATCTCTACTTCTATTTTTTTAGAAGTTAGATATTACTAATTTTAAAAATATTTTCTTTCTACAATAATTTTTTTGTAAAATTGTATCCAAACATATGAAAGAGGACCATTGGTGAGGGTTGGAAAGAGGAAAAAGAAGGATTGATGGATAATTTGACCTTTTAAAAATTAATTTTTTTAATTTTAAAATTATTTTTTATTTTATAATTTTATGTAATTATTTTATTTTTAAATCTGGATAGTTGAAATTACATCTGACGATCAAACTGAGTGGACCATTTCAGGACCATGTTATGGTCCAAAGCACCATGTCTTGTCCCTGAAGGGAGTCTATCAACCACTTGAATACCTATCTCTAGTAAGTGTGAGTAGTTTGCCAACCGGTCCATAGCCTAGAAATTATAGCCTCGTGAAAAGTATGAGAAATAATTCGCACTTGGTTGTAACTGCTCCACGTATATTGATGAATATTTTATTCCTTTCGTGGGGGCACGAGTACAACCTTAGTGCTATAAAAAAAATTGACAAAATAAACAAATTGGTCTCTCATCAAATTTTTGCAGTAAAGTAATTTTTCAAAATTTAAAAATTAATTAAGGATTTTTTATCATTTAAAATATAGAATATTTTAATCAAAAAATATATAAAATAAGATATTTTAATCCTCTCAAATTTATTTATTTAGGGACAAAAAATTTCATATTTTTTATGATGAAAGATCTTAAATGAAATTTTTAATTTTAAAAGACTAATTTATCTTTTAATATTTTAATCAAAGATCAAATTAAAAGTTTATTCTAAAAAATTTTATTCGATTAGAATAGTTTTACTAAATTTTTTTATAAAAATTATGAGGCGTATTAAATAAAGAAGTAACAAAATTATATTATTTATTTAAAAATAAATAGTATATTACATGATTCCAACAACTTAATTCTAAAAAAGAAAAAAATTTCGAATATCCAGCATTTTTATAATTATACAGGCGGTCAATAATAATATAATCTTATTATGTATTAATTTTTATAATTGATTAGAAAGATAAAACCAAATATAGGACCCTACAAAAATATATAATTAATAATAAATATTAACACATAATACAATTATGTAAAATTTTCATATAATAGAATTCGTTCTCATCTTCCAGCAGTTTATTTATAGCTCAAGATCCCACCCCTGCTTAATGTAGCCTCTTTTAAGAAGTTGTGTCATCTTATTCATTTTTCTTATTTAAAACTTGTTTTTAAAAACCTTTTAAAAGTGTTTGGTAAACAAAAAAAATTGAATAATTAAATATAATAGAGCTTGATTTTTAATAAATATTATTTAGTAACTACCTAAATATTTTAAAATTAGTCTTTATCTGATTCAATTTGGATCTAAAATCAGTTATTCAAAAAAATAATTTTAAATTGATTTTATTTTATCCCAAATTTTTCTGTTTTTATTTTATATCTTTTGACTACTTGTCAATTGTCCTCATCTGCTGTCCACCACCGTTCACTGCCACGGTCCACTATCATTCACCACCGACTACCGCCGGCCGCTGCTGATTACCATCGCCGGCCCCATTTGCCATCACTTGTTGTCATTGCATGCCTCTATCTACCACCATTTGTTGCCATTGCTGCCAGCCACCACCATTTGTTGACATCATTGCCAGCCACCACCGTTAGCCACCGCCATCCCACCACAATCGCCATCGCTGCTAGCCACTGCCATCCCACCGCGATGGCCATCGTCCGTCATCGGTGGCCACCACCACCTGCCAAGGTTTGCCGCCACCCACCACCACCTATTGCTACTAACCATCACCGTTTGCTAGAATAATTCCTTTAATAACATAGTCAAAAAGAAAAAGATACAAAAGAAGAAGAAAAAAAAGAAAACATGTTGAAACTAATTTTCATGTTATAGAACCAAATAATATTTAATTAAAAAATAGTTTATTTTTATACCGATTAATATAATTGATTCTATTTTATACTATATTAACTTAGTTTTTGAGATTACCAAACATCCCTTTTGCTCCTCAAGTCCCTTACATTCCACATAGGATAGTAAAACGATTCGGATAACGGGATTGCTAAATCATCAAGATGTTGCAGTTTAGTCACTGACTAATACTATATATCTGAACATGTTTTTATGAATCTTGTCCTGTTGCATTAATCATTTTCTTATAACTTAGCAACATTAAAATTGCATTATAGACCTCTCATTGTTTTTTGTAACTCACATCCCACTGTGTCTGATTCTAACAATTGTTGACCGAATTTAATTTGAAGATGAGCCTTGACTCTTATGTAAGCATAACAAAATGCTTCACCAAAATGCCACAAAAATTTTCAAGGTTCTGCTATATAGCCCCTAATTAAGTTATTATTATTCGTAGACTAAACTAACAATTTGGTTTCTCAAAGATACATATGATATTAGTTAGTTCCTAAAAATTTTTTGAATCAGCTTAGCCTCTGAAAGATACACATAATATCAGTTTAGTCTTTAAAAAATATGTGACATCACGTTGGTTCCTGAAAAATGCATATGACATCAAATAAGATCACGAATTTATAGAAAATAAGAGGTAAAATAGGTGTCACATGCATCTTTTAGAGACTAAAATAATATCACATGTATCTTTTAAAAACTAAACTAATATAAAAAATCTTTCAGAAACTAAGTTAATGTCATATGTATCTTTCAAGAACTAAACTGGTGTAAAAAAATTTTGAGACTAAATTGATATCACATATATCTTTAAGAGACCAAATTACTAGTTTAGTCTTATTATTATTAAAATTATTTTGCTAAAATTATTTTTTGCGCCACGTATAATGTTAAAATTTGTTATAAACCTCCTTGTCAATAGGGAAATAAATATTTTCGAGTGCTTCGAATGGATGGAGAGCACCAATACCAAGTTGATTATTACCTCACTTGTAATTTTGTGTACGATGTACTTTTTTTGTTTTGGAAGTGTTTGAAAATAGATATAGGAAAATACTAATCACTTAAAATTTTATTGTCAAAATTTTTGTTAAAATGATGCGGTATCATTTTGAACTTTTGGTGGGATGAATGATTTTCATTCATTTGACTTTTCTAACCACATTCATTTTTTCTAATATAATTATTTTTAATTTTTTCTCAGAATTTCATATTTTTTTGACATTTTTATTTTTCCATTTTCGTATATTTTTCACTCTTCTTCTTTTACAATTTAAATTTTTTTTTTTCAATTTTCTTTTAAGATTATCTTGAACGAGAAGATTAATGAAACTAATAACTATTGGAAAGTGCATCAAAATATTGTCAAAAGCAAGGAAAACAAATCATGTCACATAGTTGTTAAATTAAAAGTATGAGGCTTGTTATATACTTTAAAAGTAACTATTATTTATGCATATGATTTCACACATTTATTTTGACCTCCTTATTTTTTTATTTGATATTTTTTTTCACTATTTTTGTCATTATTTTTGTTTATATTTTTAAAATAAAACATATGTTATTTCATTTATTAGGAAACCAAAATAAGCTTCATGCATTGAAATGTATCACGGGCTCTTGACAGTAATTTTAGAACTAAATGAGTTATTGAATAGTTTATTGAAAAGGATTGAAAAGTAATGAAATTGTATATAGAGCAGAAGAAGAATTTTGATCGATGTAAGAAACTTTAAGTTTTAATTGTACAAATTAAACTGATGGAAGACGTTTTTTGTGAATCACAACTATGGCTAAAAATAGCAATACAAATAACCAGCAATGCCAAAAGAGTTATCCATAGCTCCGCTCTCCTCTCAACAAGACACGGGAGAGGCACCGAGTCACTGTAAAGGACAAAGTTGATGATTATGATATGAGAGTGAAGGCTAAGAAGAGACCTCCAGTGGCTCCACCGACCAGTGAGGGAGGAGTGGAAGGGTATGTAGAGGAGGAGAAGGCAAGGGATTGGTAGGGAGCATTAAGGTGGGTGGGAGAAGATGATAAAGTGAGGATAATGCTCTATTTTGGTTAGGATTTATATGCTTAGTTTGTTAAATTTTGATTCAGTTTGTTCTATCTTACTCTTAATTGTAGGTTTATCTTTATATTTTTATTATTTGTTGATTTATCGCATATTTTATTTTTCTTTGTAATTGTTTTATCTATTAAACTTTTTAGTATGACTTATACTTAAGTTCAACCAGCCTTTTATTCAAAACATCTTTATGGTACAAAGTCTTTTCATAGCTGAGATCAAACCTAACTCCAAAGCAATTAGTATCAATAGAGAAACTTTAGTACCCCTCGACCTTGGTGGCTTGATCGAAAAAACTCCAACGTCCCTCCTAAAGATCCCTCCTCTTGGACATGCATGTCACTTGGCAAAAGGTTTGACCATCTTACCCTTGGCTTTTGCCACTGGCTCATCATCCATAATCTTGTTTGAACATGGTTTATAAGTGGTCTTTCTAAAGACCCCCTAATATCTAGCCATTGACGTGAAAATTTTTCTCAAGGTTTGGTTGATACTCCAATATACTCTTGTTGTTTATATTTGGTGTTTTGAGACCATCTAGGATGATCTTACACCTGGTGGCAAAATATCTTTCAATCAAGATCACTCATTCACTTTTATCGATATCTAGGCTCACCACTCATTTTCGTTGCCATCATGAATCAAACATGGCATTTGTATAGCAACGCCCAATTTAATAGGGGGTGATAAAATAAGGATAACACCCTATCTTAATTAAAATTTAAATGATTTTGATTCAATTTATTATATCTTATCTTTAGTTGTAAGTTTATTTTTAACTTCATGTTATTTGTTGATTAATCTCCTATTCAATTAGTCTTTTGTTCAAAACATCTTTAGAAAGAGAGAAAGATTTATAGAGAGAGGGTAAGAGAGTGAAAATTTTATGTGAGAATAACTTTTCTTTAATTATAATTAAGAGTTCACATGTGATACTTTGTATGTATTTGTTTCAACTTTTAAAAAAAGTAATTATAAAAATTGAATTTTTTATATAGTTGAAAAGTTTGAAAATATATTTTTTTTATAAGCTATGCTTTTTAGCTTTTGTTAAAAAATTAAAAATAGATTTTTTAAATATTTTAATTATTTAAAAAATTCATCTAAGTATCTGATAAGTGGTTTTTTGAGTTAAAAAAGTAATTTTTTGCCCCAAAAAAATAAATAAATACACCCTTCGAGGTAATTTATTTAGTTATAGATAATAAAAAAAAGAGAAAAATTTCTAAAAAGAGAGAAAAAAAGTGAAAATTTTTATACGGAAATAAATTTTCTTCAACTATAATTATTATGTGGCATTTTAAAATAGTCCATTTAGTTATATAGACAAGGATGGCTCCAGAAATTCCTTAAAGGAGGGGTCAAAATTAATCAATTATATCATTAAATAAATACCATAATGTATATTAATAAACAAATATATTAATTTTGTATTATTTTTCTAGTATAAAAGGCTCTAATTTCTCCTCATTTTTCTTTATTATGATGCATGTATCATGCATGAAATATAATAAAAAAATAATATCAACTAATTTGATAATTACATCATATGCATTTATTATAAAGCAATAGATAAAATATATAGAGTATACTAATTTTAATAACTTATTAGCTTGAATGTATTAACCATATATTTCTCTCTAGAATCTTTTTTTAAAAATATGAATTAAAACTCTAAATTTATTTTACTTTTTTCTTCTCTCTAATTCTTATAAAAATATATAATTTTATTTATATAAAAATAAATTAAATAAAGAATAATTTAAGTAAACTAAAAGGAAGAAAACGAATAATTATGATTACTTTATCATTAAAAATAACATATATATGCACAAATTGTGAAATTGAGTTAGAGATTTTAAATTTTATTTTGCAAATAAAATTATAAATTATAAATCACAAATCTCTTATATTGGTGTCACTAGCAATTATTACCTGAAGGTTTCAATTGAGTATTTTTTTTTTTTATTGTTTTGTATATCGTTTCATTTTTGCTACCTCCTCATTTTGAAGTTTAGCTATCAATGAGTAAATAGCATATGAAATGCTTCAATAAGTTATAGGTAATAGATAATAGAGAAGAAAAGAAAGTTTTTAAAAAGAAAGAAATATAGTGTAAATTTTAGGTAGAAATAATTTAATTTTAATTAGAAATTATTATGTGGTACTTAGAGGTGGTATATATATATATATATATATATATATATATATATATATATATATATATATATATAAAGAAGGAAAATTTCTAAAAAGGAGTGGAATTTTAGGTAGGTATAACTTTTTGTTCAATTATACTTAGGAATTGCAATGTAACTATTAGAGATAATTCATTTAGTTATAGTTAATATATATATATATATATATATATATATATATATATATATAAATTTATTTTAAATAAATCATAAAAATTAATAGACATTAAATTTAAATAATCCATAAAAACCTATATTTTTAATTTTAAGTTTTTAAATCCTTTTAAACTATAATTGTTCTTTAATTTCTATTTATACCATTAATGTTCTTCCGTTACAATCACTAAGTGATATTCCATAGAAATTTATTTTAATTAGTATTAATTATATTTATTTTAATTGATTTTATATATTTTGATATACTATTTCTCCTAATAAATAAATTTTCATCTTCTATATATAAATATTTAAATTTTTTACTTTTTTTTATTATTATCATAAAGTTTCCACTTATTTAAATTTATTTTCATCTTTTATTTTTATTATTATCATAAGATATAATTTTCTTTTGTATATATTAGATAACATGATATTTTGAGGTCTTATCAAGTAACTCGATGTCTTTAAAAAAAAGTTATTAAAATAGGAACAAGATTGAGATGAATACTATTTTGTAAAATAATAAAAAAAATACCAATTATAAATTTTTTTTACGTCATTAAAAAACTCAGTTAAAATATTAAAACAAATATAATAACCTTTTCATTTAATTTTATATTTAAATGTATGAAATACATATAAATATTATGCTAAAAAAATAAAAAATAAGACCAATAATTACTAAACTATCAATATGAGTCTTTTATTGTAATTTAAAATATTATAATTGTATTTGAATAATTTATTTTAAGTAAAATAAAATTGATAACTAAATTTTCACTAGATATTTTAACTAAAATTTTATAAAAATTAAAAATTAAAAGTATATATTCAGTAATTCAATATTTATTTATGAAATAAAAATTATAATAATAAATACTTAATTTATATTATCTGTATAACACATGAGATAGAATAATTTGTATAATATAAAAGATTTTTCACTATCATTGTCATGTGACATTTTCCTTAATTTTTAATTTTATAATCTTTTAAAATTATAATTATTCTTTAACTTATATTTGTTTTAAGTCTATTTTAATTACTATTAATTATATTTATTTAAATTTATTTTATTTTGATCTTTCATTTGTCTCAATAAATCTTTCTTAATTATTCATTTACTATGATTATTTTGATTTTAATTTTAATTTTTCAAAAACAATCAAATTGTATTATTTTAAATATTAGCGTTAAACATATTGTTATATATATATATATATATATATATATATATATATATATATATATATATATATATATAATAAATCGAAACCTTACTCTATACTTGATGTTAGAAAAAAAGTGTTATCAAAATAGTATTAAGATTGAGTTGAACACTATTTTGTAAAACAAAAATAAAGAGTAATTATTATATAAAGGTTTTTCATGTCATAAAAATATCTTTAAAATGTTAAAATAAATATAATGATTTTTTATTCAAATTTATGAATATAAAGTTAACAAATGCATATAAATATTATTCTAAACAAACAAAAAAATTATCAAAAAATTATTACCATTTGATTATAAGTATCTTATTATACTTTAAAATTTAATAATTTATTAACATTAGTTTATTATGTATTAAATAAAACTTTTAAGCAATATTTTTATTTAAATATCTTAACTAAAAATTCTTAAAAAGTCAAATTGAAATATATATTAAATACTTATGTATCAAATAAAAATATAATCCATACAAATAAAATAACTCCTTTTTTTAAAAAAAAATTAAATGATTGGCAAAAAAAAAAAAAAATGGGGTGAGAGAGGTTTGAATCCCCACCATTAGATTTCTAGGCTCAATATGCGAGCCACCTGAACTACCAACGCATAGGTAATGTGGTTTGTCATTGACAATCTATAAAAAAGAGCTGGGCGAGAGAATGCATTCAAAGAAAAAAAATCGTCACCAAGAGTCGAATGCAGCTCATTATAGAGGGAAAAGAGAGAAGTTCAGTTATTTACTATCATACCACTGTATTTTCATTGAAAATATTTTCAACCATTAAACCTAAAAACTTGAAATCATGGTTTTCAATTTTATGCTTGCTTGCAAAAGTATTTTCAATAAAAATATTTTGTACAATATACAACCTAACACATTTTCAATCCTACTTTTTATTTTCACTGAAAATGAAAATGAGCAACCAAACACCCCCTAGGTTTGTGAACCCACTGAAAGTCAAGTGATGCCTATCTTAATCAAAATTAATCACACACAGCTGTACAGCTATTAGATAAGATAGTAGGACTTCGTCGCTAAGTTGCCATTCGCTGCCAAGCCTAGCAAAGGCACCCATTGTTATCTTTTCAGTACTATTTTGTTTTTTTTTTTTTTCTCCCCTTTTATGTCTTTTATTATTAATGTTTTGCATGCCATTGGCAGTTTTATCGTTAACTTATTCTTGTCTTGTTAGTTGTTATTAGGTGGCTTTTTTTCATGAATAAATATTATATACGTTACGATCAATATTTTATATTTTGATTTGGACTTCTTTGTATTGTGAACAAAGGTTAATTAGTGTGAAAGTGAAAGGCTACTTTGTTGGGGTTGAATTAAAAGCAACCACAAGCTGAATGCTTATCTCCTCATGTGGTGTTCCCTGCTTCATCAAAGTTGGAGGTTTAGGGTTCTATTCGCCTTCTCCCCCAAAGTCTCCCAACCCATTTTCTGAAGCAAGGAAGTAGACTCTATACAAATAATAATATTTTATTTATTTATAAAAAATTAAAATTACAAATTTATGAGATACAAACACACTCACATGCACCTCACTTATGCATGCACATAACTCACTCTCACACTAGTGCACCTAGACACTCACCTCTATGGCACACCCGAATACCTCACTTCACACACTCACCACTTCTCTCTGCCATACTCACGTCACTCTTCTTGCTACACTTGCTGCACACCTACACTAATGGTTCACAATAGTATTTATAGGCACCCAAAGTCGGTGGTGTTACCGACTCAAACATTGCTAGAAAATTCTAGCATTCAACTTCCTCTAGATAGTTCTTGTTCTTTCTCTATTATAATATTGATTATAGAAAATTCTAGTAATTTCTAAATCTTCTCCAGACCACTACAAGAAGCTTCCAACATGTCTGAGATTTCATTTTTCTTCAGCCATGTAGAATGTTCTAGAAGAACTTGCGCTGAATTTTCATTCCCAAAATGCCAGCTGAATTAGCTTATGAAAATAAAATAAAATAAAGCTAAAAAAGTTAGCTGCGATAATTAACTCTACTAGTATGATCGATATGCTACTTAAAAGAATCTTGAGAATTCAGTGTTTGTTAGTTTTCTTTTATTGATACTTGTAAAAGTTATTTAAAACTTGCTACGCTTTTTTTCTTTTCCTTTTATTTTATCATTGTTGGGTAAGGTAAATTTTTTTATTACACATTCAAAATCAGATGAAAATGGCTCGACTCACTTAATACACAACTCAGAAGGTGACACAAAACCGAGCTAATACGGCTCACAGAATTTTTTTGGGTCAAGGTTCAGAACAAATGACAGAAAAAGAGTGCAGCCCAGTGCGATGAAACAAACAATAACGAGTAGCAGTTCTATTGTGCGGAGTATAATTTTAATTTTTGAGGAATGGTGTGTGGATTTCAAAGGGCCCGATCATGGTTGGATTGGATGCAGTTTTTCATGTTTTGTTTTGATGCTTTTATGTTGTTGGTATCCTTTGTTTGTTTATGATTTGATAATGAAATATATTTTACAAGTTAAATAAATAAAATAAAGCCAAAGAAACATACTGTTTCATTTTAAATGCAATGGTTGAATAAAGGCATGACCATTGGAGTGAAAACGTTGCTTTTGCAAATCAAAAGACATATGGTTTTAGAGTGCAACGGTTTGCAAGAGGTGCATGTAAGCAACATATCATTTAATGTGCAACTTGCCCAACGTTCCACGTAATGAAGGGTCACATTGGTTCCTTTTAGAATGCAATGGTTGTAAAGAGGTGCATGTAAACAACATGTCACCTCATATACAAATTTTTCAGAGGAAGCCAATGTTCACAAAATGAAAGCAACGTTCTTATGCAACTCTTCCTTGTGACCGGTCATGCATATTCATAGGTCCTGTACGAGCCTATAAATAATCCCCATCATCATATCATTAACTCATTTTTTACTTTGTGTATTGTGTGAGTTTGAGTGTTCTAAAATTTTGCAAGTCTTATATTAATTTCTCAAGTTCAAAGAGAGTGAGAAAATTTCTTGTATTGCTAATCAAGAAATTTATAGAGGTTCCATTGTATTCTGGGGGAGTATCGTCGTCAACCCAATGGCAACTACGTGTGGGGGCGAATATCTCTCTAAAGAAAGCAAAGTGATTCGTGCCTTAAAATCAGTATAATATTCAAGATCTTATTCATCTTCTACACCAATTTTCTTAACAATTTTAGAGAGACATTCTTATTGAAGATGACTCAAGATCAGAATACTACTTTCAAGATTATGAATCAAGAGTTTGTCAAACTAGATCAGTTTGATGGAACAAATTTTAATCATTGGAAGGATAAGATGATGTTTCTTCTTTCAATGCTCAATTTTGCTTATGTGCTTGATCCGACTGCTACTCCAATTCCTAATCCCGCTGAAGATGCTTCCAAAGAAGAAAAGGAGAGAGTTAGCCAATTAAAGAAGAAGCATGATGAGGATACTTTTGCATGCCAAGGTCACATTCTCAATACTTTATTAGACAGACTTTATGATCTTTACATGTCAATTCAATCACCATTGGAGATTTGGAAATCTTTGGAAAAGAAATATACCAATGAGCGACAAGGTATGGATAAGTTCATTATGTTAAAGTATTTTGAATTTAGTATGGTTGATGATATGCCTATTATGGATCAAGTTCATGAGTTACAAATTCTGATTAGTAGGCTTCATGATCTACAAGTGGTTATTCCTGAAACATTACAAGTTGGAGCAATTATTTCAAAATTGCCTTCAACTTAGAATGATTATAGAAAGAAACTCCTACATCTTAGTAAAGACTTCATTATAGAGAAATTACTAAGGCATCTACGTATAAAAGAGGAAACTCGAAAACATGATGTTGTGTATCTTTCTCAAAATTCAAAGGTGAATCATGTTAGTGAAAAGAAAGCCAACAAAGGTAAAAGAAAGAAATCCTTTGTGGATTATAAGCAAGATAAAAAGAGACAAAGATCATGTTTTCATTGCCACAAGAAAAGGCATTATATCAAGGATTGTTGACTTCTGAAAAAGGGTAATAACTTAAAAGAAGTATCAAGTTCCAAGGCCAACTTAGTGGAGAAAAAAGACTTGGTTGCTATGGTCACCGAGGGAGTTTAGTACATGCATATTGGTATGATTACTGAACTCAACATGGCAACACAAGGAAGATCACTTGAGTAGTGGTTAGACTCCGGTGCTACCGTTCATGTTTGCAATAATTGTGATCAATTCAAGATATGAAGAAGTGAACAACCGAGAGGTGTTGATAGGAAATGACAACTTGGCTAAAGTATATGGAAAAGGAATAGTAGAATTGAACTTCACATTTGGAAAGAAGTTAAGCTTAGTGAATGTGCTTCATGTTCCGGATCTAAGGAAGAATTTGGTTTCTGCTAGTCTTTTGTGTAAAAGAAGATTCAAAATTGTAATGGAATCCGATAAAATTATCTTGCTTAAGAATGACATGTATGTAGAATAAGGATATTGTACAGAAGGCATGTTCAAACTTAATATTAATGAAGTGAATGATTCTGTGCATGTTGTTGATTCTTGTGATTTATGACATAGTAGATTAGCACATTTAAATTACAAGTCAATTGAATATATGCATAAACATAACTACATTAATCTTAGTAATAAGGATTTTAATAAGAAATGTGAGATTTGCATACAATCCAAAATTACTAAGAAACCATTTCCTAAGGTTGAAAGAAACACACATTTACTAGAACTAATACATAGTGATATTTGTGAATTAAATGGGAATATTACTAGAGGAGGTAAAAGGTATTTCATAACCTTTATTGATGATTGTTCTAGATTTACTTATGTGTATTTGCTAAGAAATAAAGATGAAGCATTTGAAATGTTTAAGAAGTATAAGTTGGAAGTAGAAAACATGTTTGATAAGAAAATAAAAGTTCTTCGTAGTGATAGAGGTGGAGAATATTTTTCTAGTGAAACTAATTCTTTTTGTGAATTACATGGTATTGTGCATGAATCTTCTACTCCATATACTCTGCAACAAAATCGTTTAGCGGAAAGAAAGAACCATACCTTAGTGGATATGGTTAATTCAATGTTGCTAAATGCCAAGTTACCCTATAATCTTTGGGGTGAGGCATTATTGAAGGCATGTCATATTCATAATAGGACACTGTCAAGAAATAGAAAGGTTTCTCTATATGAAATATGGAAAGGAAGAAAACCAAACTTAAAGTATTTGAAAGTGTGGGGGTGTTTAGCCTTTTATTGTGTTCCTGATCAAAAGCGAACTAAATTGGGGCCAAGAGTCATAAAAGGCATATTCATAGGATATGCTCAAAATTCAAAGGCATATAGAATTTTAGACTCAGTGTCTAATTCAGTTGTTGAATCAAGAGAGGTAGAATTTCTTGAAAATAAATTCATTAATGATTCTATCCCCAATTTGAAATATCTCCAAAAGGATACAGAAGTTTCTCAAGAAACTATTGTAGATCAAAGTAATAAACCTCTAAGTGAGTATGAAATGGTTGAACCAAGAAGAAGCCAAAGAATGAGAAAAAGTAAGGATATGGATCCAGATTTTATCTCTTCTCAAGCTATAACTTTTTTGGTTAAAGGAATTAGGGATTTTGTAATAAATAAGATCCCTATTGTGTTAAACATAAAGGGTGATCCTCAAACATTCAAAGAGGCTATAGCCTCTAGAGACTCTGCTTTTTGGAAAGAAGCAACAGATGATGAAATGGACTCAATATTATCTAATAATAATTAGTTCTTGGTTGATTTTGCCTCGAGGTTCAAAGCTTATAGGATGGAAGTGGATATTTAGAAGAAAATATAATACAGATGGTTCACTACAAACCTTTAAGGCAAGGTTGGTAGCTAAAGGGTTTAGACAAAAGGAAGGTCTAAATTATTTTGATACATATGCACCTGTGGTAAGAATGGCTTCTATTAGGACTCTTATAGCATTAGCATCCATTTATAAGCTTCACATACATCAAATGGATGTTAAAATAGCTTTTCTCAATGGAGATCTTAATGAAGGAGTTTATATAGAACAACCAGAAGGCTATGTGATACCCGAAAATGAAAAGAAAGTTTGTAAACTAGTTAACTCTTTATATGGCTTAAAATAGGCGCCTACACAATGATATGAGAAGTTTGATTCTGTGGTGTTATCAAATGACTTCTCACATAATAGTGCAGACAGATGTATATACTCTAAATTTACTAAGGACTATGGAGTAATAATTTGTCTATATGTAGATGATATGTTAATCATCGGGATGAATTTAGAAGGGATTCATCAAACAAAGGAGTATCTAACTTCTAAATTCAAGATGAAGGATTTGAATGAAGTAGATGCAATATTAGGTATAAAGGTGCATAAGCATGAAATTTGCTTTGCTTTAAGTCAATTTCATTACATTAAAAAGGTATTGGAAAAGTTTGAGCATCTTAAAATTAAGGAGTCCAATACACCCTATGATCCTAATTTCAAATTAGAAGAAAACATAGGGAGACCTGTAGCACAATTAGAATATACAAGTGCTATAGGAAGTCTAATATACGCAATACAATGTACTAGGCCTGATATAGCATTTGCTGCGTGCAAATTGTCAAGGTTTACAGGAAAACCTAGCAATCAACATTGAAAAGGTATAGCAAGGGTTCTTGGTTATCTTAAGAAAATCATGAATTTGGGATTACATTATAATGATTATTCCGCAGTACTAGAAGGTTATTCTGACGCTAATTGGATTACAAATCTAAGTGATAATAAATCCACTTCAGGATGGATTTTCACCATAGGTGGTGGAGCAATAAGTTGGGCCTCAAAGAAACAGATATGTATTTCACATTCTACAATGGAAGCTGAGTTTATAGCTTTATTAGCTGTAGATAAAGAAGCAGAATAGCTTAGGAATTTATTATATGATATAGAGTTGTGGCCACAGCCAATAACTGCCAATTCAATCTTCTGTGATAGTGAATCCACCATGTTTTGAGCATATAACAAGGTTTATAATGGAAAGTCCAGACACATAAGCTTGAGACATGAATTTGTGAGGCAATTAATAGGAGATAGTATAAGTACCATCATATATGTAAAATTTAAAGGGAATTTAGTAGACCTATTGACCAAAGGTTTGTCAAGGGATAAAGTCAAAGAGATTACTGCTAAAATGGGTTTAAAATCCATAGTTGTTAAATGATGGTAACCCAACCTTATTCTAGTAGAACACTAGTTTCAAGGTTTAAAGGGTAATAACAAGTTATTTAATAATTGGAGCACTAAGATATAGGATTTAGTGCTATATATATAATTAGGAGGGTGAGTCAAAACTCTTAATGGAATGATAATATTACTTATCAAAAGGATTCCACCTATGTGAGTATAGGAGTGGTGCCGCTTTGAACGAGAATTTTAATGGTTTTATTCTCGTAAATATTCATTGAACCAAGATGAGCACATGGCCATAAAAATGCTTAAAATTAATAAATTCTTTGAACTTGTTAAGTGGTGCAATTTATGTGTGTGACTTTCGGCACTAACACAAAGAGTATAGGTTTAATCAACTAGACACCTATTACTTTGTTAGAACCTTGAAAGTTTATACTAAAAGAATGTTTAATCCTAATGATACATTTTTTATGCATAAATTTATTTGACTTTAAACTTGTAAAATAGTGGGGGAATAAAATATATTTTACAAGTTAAATAAATAAAATAAAGCCAAAGAAACACACGGTTTCGTTTTAAATGCAATGGTTGAATAAAGGCATGACCATTGGAGTGAAAACGTTGCAGTTGCAAATCAAAAGACATATGGTTTTAGAGTGCAACGGTTTGCAAGAGATGCATGTAAGCAACATATCATTTAATATGCAACTTGCCCAACGTTTCACGTGACACATTGGTTCCTTTTAGAATGCAACGGTTGTAAAGAGGTGCATGTAAACAACATGTCACCTCATATATAAATTTGTCAGAGGAAGCCAACGTTCACAAAATGAAAGCAATGTTCTTATGCAACTCTTCCTTGTGACCAGTCATGCATAATCATAGGTCCTGTACAAGCCTATAAATAATCCCTATCATCATATCATTAACTCACTTTTTATTTTGTGTATTGTGTGAGTTTGAGGGTTCTAAAATTTTGCAAGTCTTATATTAATTTCTCAAGTTCAAAGAGAGTGAGAAAATTTTTTGTTATTGTTAATCAATAAATTTATAAAGGTTTCATTATATTATGGAGGAGTATCGTTATCAACCTAATAGCAACTACGTGTGGGGGCGAATATCTCTCTAAAAAAAGTGAAATAATTCATGCCTTAAAACCAATATAATATTCAAGATCTTATTCATCTTCTACACCGATTTTTTTAACAGATAATTGATATTGTCACGTTTTGTACTGATGCTCCCCCCTGGTTTGAGTGGTCTGAGCTATTTCCATTTTATCCAAAAGATAAAAATAAAAATAAAAAGAATAAGCTGATGAGCTTCTAAATATTTGATTGAAAAGAAAATATAAAAGTATTGAAAGAATGAGCCATTCGCCACGCACAAGTTCCGCGTACTGAACGAGTCGCCGACACATCTCCCTCGCCAGAACTGGCTGCTAACTCTTCTAGAGTATAACAAAAAATTATACAAAAAATAACAGACTTTAACAACAAAAATAATGTGCCTTTTATCGAACGAAATTATCGCTGGTTTCATGTGCTTCTTAGGTGTGTATATTTTTTATTGTCTATATAGTGACTTAATTAGAAACATAACTCGTTCATCACTAATGTATCATGATAGACTCCATGATTAAATCTCCTTATTTCTTGAAAAATAAATGCTTTAACGTATGAGACACATACTAACAAAATATGTTCTGCCGCTATGATGTTTTAACTTTAATATGAAGTAGAAAAATCCATTGCTGATTCCATAATTCCATTTTTATTTTATTTTATCTCTTTCCTACTCAATACATAAAATGTCCAAGATATGGCATTGTGATCAAGTGGCAAAGTATTTGATCCAACATAATGTTCTTCTAGTATCTCCCTCTAGTTTACTCTTCCAAGTGAGATAGATAGCAAAAATTATTGCAGGAAATTCGGTGCATTTATTTTGAATTTTACAATAACTAATAATTAAGTGGAAAGCAATATGTGCATTATTTATTGCAATAACTCACCACAAGAAGCATTATATCTATATATATATATATATATTCAACGCATGCGTTGAGATTTATATTTGCTTAATTCCGACTGCAACAACAGATAATGAATCACAAGAACAACTAGAATGATTATTACATTCATTCAAAGCCTCCTAGAGCCATGAGCTTTTCATTCAAACCACGGTCTTAATTGCACGGTGAGAATAATCGGTAGTAAATATCGCAAATGTGAGGAGGTGATGCTTATGCTGATTCTCAAGAAGAATTAGACGACTCTGTACGCCGGGACCAATGTAGTACGTCCCAATAACGAAACAAGTGGGTGACCCCTCCACCGGTTGATCCAAACAGAACACAAAGTTGTAGTCCCTGAATTCCCGAATTCTAAATGTGCCATTAAGGATTTGTTGGCCAGGGTGGTCTTTGGGGCCACCAATGCCAACGCAATGTCTTTGGATCTCATCGTCAAAATACACGATCCACTTGGAAGATTCAGCACAGTTAGGCTTCTTCGTAAACTCAATATCCAATGGGTGATTTGTGACGATTGCGCTATTGTTTTCCCCACTTGGTATGCTGAACTTCAAGTAGTCGAAATCAAAATCATCTTGTAGGACAGTAACTGGGCAACTTGAGTTACCAGTTTTGCCGAGCACTGCTCCACCATCGTAGTCATCCGGCACCGCAATGTAATACGTGACACCTGTCACAACGGGGTGGCCATCTATGTCGGACACTGGTGCACCATTTGAGAAGGCAAATGCAAAGGCAAAGAGGAGCAAGGAGAGGGTAAGTAGGGAGGGCTTCATGGGTCTGCACTCAATAATTAAAAGAAAGGATGCTGTTTGTGTGTTTTGGAGTTTGGGGCCTTAGCTCTATCTATAGAAGTGAACAGTTCCAAGAATTACTTGGAAAACATTTTAGGTATTTGCTTTCTATATTTAATAATGAGAAATGTTATTCATGCTCACATTTTTTCAACTTCCATGTCTGATTCACTCCCATTTACCATTAAATGGAGTGTAAGCCCTATTTAGTCTGAGTTCCACATCACATCTAATAGTAAATAAAAGTGAGTCAACATGAAGGCCGAAGAAAGATAAGTATAAATAATTCAACTCTTTAATAATTACATGGCATCAAAGTATATTATAACATGGGCGACTTCTTATATGTGGAAGGCTGAGTTTGTCACCATAGTGGTGATTAAATCTTAGCTATAAAAATTGAATGAACAGTTGAGATCAAATAAAAAATAATAATTCTATAATAATTTTAATATTTATATTTACATGATTTATCTATTTTATCTTTCACCAAGATTGCTCTCTCACTCATCGTTTGACATCTCCCTTTCCCCTTCCCCCCGACCTCCATCACTGTGTCATCGGCTAGCCACCACTGCTTTCAACTACATCATGTGATTTTTTTTTTTTTATATTCAAATATTCCCATCCGCAAATTTCATCCCTTCCACACCACACCATACCTTATCTGCAACCTCCATTACAATACTACTAGTGTCAATCTTTATTGAATATTACTATGTAGTGGTCATCCATGGTGGTCTCCAATATGTTGGCATGTCAGCATTCGACAACTTTGTGACCATATTAAGAGGAGCCTTC
This sequence comes from Pterocarpus santalinus, assembly GCA_031439595.1. Taxonomy (NCBI): domain Eukaryota; kingdom Viridiplantae; phylum Streptophyta; class Magnoliopsida; order Fabales; family Fabaceae; genus Pterocarpus; species Pterocarpus santalinus. The sequence goes on along the minus strand of CM062531.1, from coordinate 68,039,116 downwards.
TTATCATATAGGCCTGAGAAAAACATAAGTGTGAGCCACGGGCAAATAGTGTTCACAGGGAAGAGGCCAGAGTCGGTGGCTCCATGGAATGAGGTGGTCTCACTAGTGGTCCAGGGGCAAGAGAATAGTGGCAGATGGTAGGGGAGAGGAGAGAGAGGAGAAATCAAAGAAAGAAAATAAAGGCAAAACAATAATTTGACATTTTTATTGTAATATATTATAGACTAGAACCTCCTAAACTGATAGCCCATTCAAGAACTAGCCAACATGCCAAGTACTTATTGGCCTTTTTTATTCATGACATTCTCAAGTTAACATATTTAACATATCTAGTTATTAACTTTTTTTTATCCCAAATTTTCACTTTACAAAATCTTAGGGCTCATTTGGCACTCCTAATATAATAAGGCTTAATTTTATATGACCTAATAAAATTTTAATAGTATGCAGTATTTGGTATGTCGTTATATAAGATGTTGTATTGTATGAGATAATATTATTCTTTCACTGTGACAAATAATTCTAATAAAAAAAATCTAATAAAAACAAAATTATAATAAAATAATAATTTTTATTAATTATAAATTAATAAATAAAGACTTTATTTTTACATATAATTATTTTAAATATTTCTTATTTTCATTAAAAAATTATAATTTATATTAAATAATATTTATTTTCTAATTATATAATTTTAAATAAATATTTCTTGTTTTAATAAAGTATAAAAAATAAAAAATACATAATAATCTATCTTTATATATTTTGATATTCTGATTTTTACTATAAAATATAACAGGAAAAAAGAAATTATAATAAATATAATTCTTATTAATTATTTAATTAGAAATCATAAATTAATGTAATTTTTTAAATATTAATTTCAATTATAAGTATTATAATCACATTTTAGTTTGAATTATATATAAATATAATTTATATTGAAAATTATAAATTATTTATTTATATATTTTTAATAAATATCTTTTGTTATTTTCAAAAATATAAAAATGAGTGAGAGAGAGAAAGAATCTTTATATATTAGAGTCTAACTAGACTTAATATCATATTTTATGACTTGATTGAATTATACAATATATATAACTATTTTTACTTTTATTATATATAATTACATTTATATTAAATATTTTTATATTAGCTTGAATTGTTACTTTTATATTAAATATTATTTTTTGAAAGTATTTATTTATTATTCAATATTTAGATTAAGGGCATTAGTTAAGGTTTTTAAAATAGAAATTGTTGATTGAAGAAAATAAAATTTTTAAGTTCCCAATCCATTCAATGCATTGATTCAATCAAAACTTTCTACCATTGGAAACCTAAGGAGGTGTTTGGCATTGTCGTATTAAGCATGACAGGATAAGGTAATACAATACGTTATGACCTTATCCATTATTTGGTGCAATCAACGTATTGTATAAGCTTATATATCAAATCTCATTATATGTTATAATAATAGATAACTTAATTTAGCATAGGAAGACCATATTAGGCCTGATTGACTTTTAATGTATAAGGGTTCTTTCACTTTTTTATTTTTTAACATATTTTATTAAAAGAAAATTAATTATTAAATAAATAAGAAAAAATAAAAATATATAAATAAAAAATAATATTATTTAATAATAAATAAATATTTTTTAAAAAATAATTGTAAAATAACTATTCAAACTAAAATAAAAATATAGGAATAAAAACTTATTATTAAAATATATAAATAAAAATATTTAATATAAATTTAATAATATATAATAAAAAACACAACCAAATACAAGAATATGATATTAAACCTGCTTAGATTTCGATATATAAAAACTCTATCTTTATTTAACTCTCTCTCTCTCACACATATTTTTTATATTTTAAAAAAATTAAAAATAAATAAATAAATAATTTTTAATATAAAATTATTTGTATATATAATAAAAAATAGCTAAAATAATTATAATAACTATTTAATATATTAATTTATAAATTTAATATTTAAAACTTATATTTATTATAATCTCTTCTTTTGGTTATATTTTATATAATACAATATCTTATACAGTGATATACCAAACACTGTACATTATTAAATTTTTATCAGGCCTTATACTATCAACCCTTATCCTATCAAGCCTTATATTATCAAGCATATCAAACGGGCCCTAAATTACTGGTTAGCAAAATTCTATATATTTTTATTAAAAATACTATTTTATGTATATAGTTATATTATTTCTTATTGTTTATTGAATTATTATTTTTATTTTAATAAAATACATTAAAAATACAAAGAGTAAAAAAGTCCTTATATATTAAAAGTTAACTAGGCCCAATTCCTTCTTAAACTTGATTAAGTTATCTATTATTATGATGCACTGCATACACCAAATAACAAATAAGGACATACCATAAATGTTAGCTTATTCTATCATACTTATTGTATCATACTTATTGCAACATGTCAAACACACCCTTAATTTTATTTTCCCAGTGCAATTCATGAATCATTCCCAAAAAAAATATTTTCCCACAAAATCATTTTCTTCTCAAAAAATAATCTTCATAATTCAATTTTATTTTCAGGTTTTGGAGTTCAACTCGCCTTTGTTGTTGTTTATCCTATTGGTAATAACAACGCCGATGACAACACCTACCATGAGAATAAGGGAAACAGAGGAGGCTATTATCATGCCTTTCATTTTGTTATGCTTAGGACAGAAGCCAATCAAAGAGGAAATTTGAGAGAAGGGAGGATGTGCATGAGTTTGCTAACTTAAGTTCATGGGTATGGGTAATGAAGGAAATCATGCATGAACGGTTTGGTTTAAATGAGTAATTGATTGGTATTTCTAAATAAAGAAGGCAGACCTTCTCTCAAAATCTGTGATTTTTGTGAGCTATTAATGGACAAGGAACGATCGACTATGTACTCCTCCCGAATGGTTCTCAAACAACTACTGGCTCTATGCCCTGCAGATGAGCATCATCCAAATGCAATTTAGAAATGATTGTAATAATTAAAAAAACTTTATGATGATGCAGAATGACTCCCAAGTTGTGGTGGCGACAAATTTTGAAAAATAAAGTCATCCATGAAAATGATTTCCGAACACTACAAGAAATACATAATTATGTGGCAGCTTGTTTGTGGGAATTTTAAGAAACTCCAACAATATATTTTACTTGTGACATTTTTATTAACTCCCATAAACGCATATTATTTAAGACATTTATTTTCAATTTTGTGGCATTTTTGTAAATATCCTCCACAAATAATCTCTTAATTTTTGTTTTGTACTCAATCTATACCCCAATTCACATTTGCTCATTACTTTGCCTCTCCTATTGTTAGATAGTAAGCTCAGAATGAAAGTTAGTTGAAGGCAGTTACACTGACAGCTAGATTTGATTAGGTTAGTTACTGATGACATCATCATCAACTGAGTATAAATACTCACTTTCTCTTGTAAATCATTTAACACTTTTCATAATACAAATTCATCTTTTCTCTCTCACTTGGATTGTCTCTAAAATCTAGCATGGTATCATAGAGCCTCCCTCTTTTTTTTTTTTTTCTTTTTTTTCTCTCAAGCCTCTTCCTCATCCATGGCAACTCCTTCCATGGAGGTTCCACCCTTGCCTGAATTCTCAATTGCACCTTCACTGGCATTTCAACCTAAGAAGTTCTCGATTATGATATCCTACAAGCTGAACGATGACAATTTCCTACTATAGAAACAAGAAGCACTCGCCATGATCAAAGGACATTGTTTGCAATCTCACTTGTGCAAGGATCACATTCCAAAGATGTATCTCTCAAATTTGAATGCATTAGTAGGTAAAGACAATCCTGAGTACTATGATTGGGAATAGCAAGATAACATTCTTCTTGTGTTGTTACTTGCCTCTCTAAGTGAAAACATTTGAGTTCGAATGGTTGGATATGTGTTTGTATACCAAATCTAGGAGAAAATTGAGAAAGCTCATTGCTATGGGTGTTCACGTTGGAACAAAAGAGCACATTGAAGCAATTTTAGATGGCCTTCCCTCGGATTATTCACCTCTAGTTACCTCAATCATCTCTCATTTGGATCCTTACTTGGTAGAGGAGATGGAGGCATTGCCATTAGCAATTGAATCCCACATTAACCATTGTTATCAATAGGAATCAAATTGATAATTTCCATCAAAAATTCAAGCTAACTTTGCCCAAGCTCGTGCACATGGCTACTCACCTCATGGTAGAGGTTTTCAATCCCGTGGTAGGGGTAGATCAAGATGAAGAGGTGGCAAATCCAATATATGGTAATCCTCAATTTGCTCACCAATAGTTTTGTGCTAAGCCTTGATGCCATCTATGCAACAAATTTGATCATTTAGTGTGGGAGTGTTATTCCCGATATAATCTGCAATTTCAACCTCCAAATTTGACTCCTAATACTCACATCTAACCACATCATAGCATTGCTCAAGCTCCTTAAGCTTATCTTACAGAACCGTTACCACAATTCCTCTTCCATCCTCAGGAACTTCTCAAGCTTTAAATATAATTCCAGCAACAGTTTATGATCCACTTTGGTGCCTTGATTTTAGGGCCTCCAAACACCTCACACCCGATTCATCATTTTATGATTACAAACAATAGTATGAAGGTTTTGATAGAATGCAAGTAAGAAACGATGTAGGAATGAACATTATGCATATGGGGCAATCTACTCTTTACTGTAATTCCTCAAACAAATCCTTTGTTCTGAATAACCTACTGCATGTTCCTGGTTTGACAAAAAACTTAATAAGTGTATCACAATTTGCAAAACAAAATAGAGTTTTCTTTGAATTTTATTCCAATGCCTGCTATGTTAAATGTCAGGATTCCAAGGAGATTCTTTTCCAAGGCATCACTAAAGATGGCCTATATGTCTTCCCAAATTTGTATCCAAGCTCACCTTATCAATCTTCCTTGTGTTTCAATAAAATTGTATCACCTGCTATACACAATTCCCCTTCCCCTTATGTTTCTAATGCTTTGTACTCAAACAGAATAAGCAATGCCAAGGAAAATAATTTTTTACTTTGGCACTCAGGACTTGGTCATCCATCTAGTCTTGTTGTACATAAAGTTCTCAGACTTTGTAATATGCCTTTGGATGAAAATAAAATCTCTTTAGTTTGTGATGCTTGCTATCTTGGTAAACCCTACTAGAGTTGGGGTCCTTCCCCTCTAAACTCTACCTTCGATGCTCTCTATTATATCACCTTGTGGAATCATATTCCAAACACATTTGGTTCTATTCACTTAATCAAAAGTCTCAAGCCTTATCCACCTTTATTCACTTCAAAGCACTAGTTGAGAATTAGTTAGGAAAGAAAATCAAAGTAGTTCAAACAGATAATGCAAAGGAATTTTTAACTTTCTCTAAGCTCCTCAAAGACCATGGGATTTTCATCAGCTCATATGCCCTTATACACATGAACAAAATGGTAGTATTAAGTGCAAGCATAGGCATATCACCTCCACTAGCCTCACTTTCCTAGCTCATGCATCTTTACCACTTACATTTTGGGGGGAAGCCTTTCACACAGCAGCCTACCTTATTAACCTTCTACCAACATCAATGTTAAAGAATATCTCACCTTACCAAAAATTATTCAACAAACCACCTAATTACACCTTTTTGAGAGCCTTTAGGTGTGCATGTTACCCTCTACTTTGACCATACACTAGACACAAGATAGATATGCAATTAGAACTATGTATTTTTGTTGGATATCTTCATAATTGCAAATGTTACAAATGTTTGTCCAAATCTAGTAGAATTTACACATCCAAACATGTGTATTTGATGAGTTGAAATTCCCTTACAAGGTTGCCTTTCTTACTAATTCTGCTACTATTGCTAATGCATCCACCACCTCATTACCATCTATTCGACTTGTCACTCCACATGCCCCTCATGCTAATGTTTCATCACATGCATCTACATCTGTCCCTATTGTGCATACTACCACTGACGTTTGCAAGTCACCTATGACTCTTGCTCACTTACATGATAGGTCTTCTTCTAGTCCTCTCCATGAAGCTCCTCCTAATGTTGTTGCCTCACCTACACCCACTGCACCTTCGGGTTTACAACCTACACCTCTAGACTCTCAAATTTCTGCTGCTATCATGGTCTCTAGTGTGCAGCTAGCACCTTGTGCCTTAAAATCTCAAGCTCCAACTCACGGTTTGTAGCACCTCATGATAGTAAGAACAAAAAATGGGATTTTTAAGCCAAAAGTCTATGTGGCTGAAGTTGAACCTTCCATAGCTAAAAAGGCATTATAGGATCCTACATGGAGTCAGACTATACATGAGGAGTATACTGCACTTATTAAAAACAACACTTGGACACTGGTTCACTTCCTTAAAAGAACATATCTTATAGGTTGCAAGTGGGTCTTTCGGATCAAGTACAACCCAGATGGCTCGATTAACAAATATAAGGTAAAGTTGGTGGCAAAGGGTTTCCACCAACAAGGGTTTTAACTTTCATGAGACATTCAATGCCATAGTAAAGCCAGCAACAATTCAGATCATTCTCACTATAGTAGTAGCTAGAAAGTGGCACATTCATCAAGTAGATTTTAATAATGCTTTCTTGAATGGTGATCTTAATGAATCAGTTTATATGATACAACTCGAGGGATTCTTAGTTGAAGGTAAGTCTCTTGTATGTAAGCTTAATAAGGCACTCTATGGGCTTAAATAGGCCCAAAGGGCATGGTTTGACAAACTACACACTGCACTACTCTCTGTTGGATTTTACTTGGCCAAAAGTGCTACCTCTCTTTTCATTTGGGTAACTCCACAGTACACACTTTTTCTCCTTATTTATGTGGATGATATTGTCATCACTGGCAGCTCTAAACTTCCTATTCAACACCTTATCACTGATCTAAATAACACCTTCTCACTCAAAGACTTGGGCCCACTCCACTATTTCTTGGACATTGATGCAAAACCCACTCCTTCTGGTGGTATTCACCTTTCTCAATCAAAGTACATTTTAGATTTGTTACTCAAGGCAAAGATGGCATATTGCAGTCCTTCCCCAACTCCGATGACTTCTGGTTTGAAACTCTCCAAACAGGGCATTGATTACTTTGAAGTTGCAACTCTGTATCGGCCTATAGTTGGTGCACTACAGTATGCAACAATCACAAGGTCAGAAATTGCCTTTTGTGTCAATAAGGTATGGCAATTTATGCATCAACCATTGTAGAGTCACTGGCAAGCTATTAAAAGGATCCTGCGCTATCTCCAAGGAACACTCTCACATGGAATTCAAATCAAACCCTCCCCAAAGTGATGCGGATTGGGGGTCTAACCTTGATAATAGGCACAGGCTTCTGTATCTTCTTAGGAGGAAACATCATTTCCTAGATGCAAAGAAAGAAGCTTTTGCCTCTCACTCAAGCACTAGGGCTAAGTACTGTAGCCTTGCAGCAACTATACCTAAGCTCATATGGTTAAAATCACTCCTCTCTAAACTTCAGGCCCCCCTCACTCTAGCTCCTATTATCTATTGTGACAATCTCAGCACAGTCATGATGACTGCCAACTTGATTTTACACTATAGGTCCAAGCATTTTGAATTGGATTTACATTTTTTCAGGGACAATGTTGCTCGAAACCTTGTCTTCACCAACCATACTCCCTCTCATGAATAAACTGCTGATATACTAACCAAGTCTATCTCTTCCTCCCAATTTCCATATGTTAGGACCAAACTCAAAATTGCCCTATCTCCAACTCTAAGTTTGCAAAGGGTGTTAGAGAGTAAGCTCTAAATGAGAGTTAGTTGAAATTAGTTACATCGACAGCCTAGATTTGGTTAGGTTAGTTACTAATGATATCATCATCAACAAGTATAAATACTCACACTCTCTTGTAAATCATTCAACACTTTTCATAATACAAATTCATCTTTTCTCTCTCACTCAAATTCTCTCTGAAGTCTAGCACCAATAGCAACTCCTTCGCCCTTAACCTTTCTCCTTCATTGTGTAGCATCGTGACCTTCTCCCAGCCATCTCACAGGTTCCATGTCTTGCAGGTATAATGTGTAGTTAAAGTTGCCAATGTGTAGTTACTTAAGTTAAAGTTGCTAATTAAAAAAGGAAATTAAATATAAAAATAAAGATTAAAAATGCTCAAATTATCTCTTTTATTTACTTTACATCTTGCCAACTTGGTTGTTATTTTTAAGAGTAAAATACACTTAACCTCCTTGAAATATCAAGAAATGAAACTCTATCCCAATTGACTAAGAGTGTGTTTGGATTGATTTATTTTTTAAGAAAAAACACTTTTTAAGCGCTTGTTGTTTTAAAAAAAAATGGTGTTTTTATAAGTTTTAAAAGTGTATTTGGACACAATATTAGAAAAAATGCTTGTAAAAAAAGGTCAATTTACCTTTTTTTTTTTTTTTAAAGATAGCAATACTGCAAATTTTAAGAAAATATATGAAGAGTTGATTTTTGAAAGATAATTTTTGGTTCATATGTTTTTGCTTCTAGTACAAAAAAAAGGTACTTTTTTTCCAAAATTTTTCAAAAAAAAACTACTTATAAAATTTTTAATATTTGTTTGTACTTTAAAAAAAATAGAAGTAAAAAGAATTTAATTTTCTATTTTTTTGAGAAATAGATAGGGAGCTACTTCCCAAAAAAAGAAGAAGTAGTAGAGGAGAGAGAATTTTATTCTTCGAATTTAAGAATCACTACCTTATCATTCTATTATGATTTTATCCTTAATATTTTGTAAAAATGCCACTTCTTTTTCACTCTCTCCCTCTCTCTCTCTCTCTCTCTCTCTCTCTCCCCCTCATACCCTTAATTATAATTTTATTAGAAAAAAATACTTCTATATTTATCACATTCAAATAGTTTAATAACTTCTAATTTTGATAAAAAAAAATACTTGTATAATTATATATTCAAATACCAAAAAAAGAAAATCTACTTCTATTTTTAGTTCTGTTTCTCCTTCTAATTCTAAATAAGTATTTTTCTTAAAATCTTAACTAAACAAGTTCTTTATTAAAAATTACGTCTATTTCTACTTTTTATTAGAAGTTGGGTATTACTAATTTTAAAAACACTTTCTTTCTACAAGTACTTTTTTTCTAAAATTATATCCAAATACATTTAAAAACTTATAAAACATTTGAAAAAAATGCTTTTTTTCTATTAAAAAAAATGCAAATGTACTCTTAGTTCATTGGAGTGGAATGTATATCTAGTAAACAAATAAATTAGAGTGTTATTTTTTAATATTTTAAATGTATTAAGTGTATTTTATTCCATTTTTAATAATTGTCTTAAGCTCCCACCATCAAAACTTTATTTTTAATAAATTAATTGTCACTCTATTAATGTTATAGCTGTATCTAAAATATATTATGAAAGATAAAATTAAAAAAAAGTTCATAAATTTCTCATTAATATATCCAAAATGATAATTATTATAAATCAAAACCTTTTAATTAATCCTAGATAATTATCTTGGGTAAAGGATTAGTGGACCAGATCTTGGGTAAAGGATGAGGGAAGCTCGAACAAGCCTCAAGTGGGAGGCTCATGATAAATCATACACCAGTTAATAAATGTCTTACGGTGGTTGTGACCATGGTCTCACGTATGTTTGGGACCTTCTCATGGTCCATCTGCTCAACTCCCAAATTTACTAATTCAATCCTCTTTTATTTTTTAATTCCTCCTCTAACTACTCACCCTCTTCTTCTTCATTCACCTTCTCCCAGCAACCACTGCGCTGCTGTTACCGCCGCTGCCTTCCACTAGCGTCACCGCCACCGCTGCTCGCTCCAGCAACCCACCATAGCCACCACTCAAACAAACCAGCACAACAACCTTAACATAAATTGAGGGGAGACTAGATCCGAAAAAAAAAATGACACTAAGGGAAGACTAGATCTGAAACAAAATCACCACTCCACTAGAACAGTGCCGCAATACAGCCCTCCCTTTATCTCAAATTGCAACAAAACGAAATGGATAATGTGCAGTTTTGTTACAAAAACATGACAACAAAAACAGCAAAACATATACTAAAAGAAACAAAACCGCCTCAACAAATCATCAATTTCTTGGTTTGTGCGACACATTTGAGACATTAGTTATATTTACTCTAGGAAAGGTCTTTAATCCTCTTCAATTTGATTGTAGGATTCATGTTGCATCATTGGTTGAATAACTGATTGAAGCATTGTTAATTGAAGTCCTATAAGAAAAACAAAACCAAGCCTGCTATTTGAGTGCAACGGTGAAGCTATCCATAAGTTATAGATCTAGATCTAGACTTGTGTGTTGTAGATCTAGATCTAGAATTGCGTGTTGAAGCTCTTGATATTATAAGCTTGTCTTTAGGTGGCGATTGTGGTGGGACTTGGCAGGCAGTGAGTTAACAAAGCCGCCGACGGTGCAGCGAGGAAGAAGATGGTGGTAGTGGTGGCGGCGGCCTCCGACAATGGTGGTGGTTGGTGGTTGTTAGGAAGAAGGAGATAGTGACCGTAGGTGGGGGTTGGAAAGAGGAGAGAGGAGGATTGATGGATAATTTGATTTTTTTTAAATTAATATTTTTAATTTTTAAAATTATTATTTATTTTATAATTTTATATAATTATTTTATTTTTAAAGCTGGACCGTTGAAATTACTTCTAATGGTTAAAATAAGTGGACCACATCATGGTCCAAAACATGGTTTGGACCATGTTATCCAGCACCAGAGCCCTAAAGGAGTCTATCAGCCACGTGAGTACGGTGCACCTATGTCTAACGAGTGAGAGTAGCTCGCCAACCACTCCACCGCCTGGAAATTATAGCCTCGTGAAAAGTATGAGAAATAATTCACACTTGATTGTAACTGTTCCACGTATATTGATGAATATTTTATTCCCTTCATGGGGGCACATGTATAACCTTAGTTCTATAAAAATGAACTCCCGTCGTCAGAACTTTATTTTTAATAAATTAATTGTCACTATACTAATGTTATAGCTGTATCTAAAATATATTATGAAAGATAAAATTAAAAGAAAAAGTTAATAAATTTCTCATTAATACATCCGAAATGACAATGATTATAAATTAAAATCTTTTAATTAATCCTAGATAATTATCCTGGCTAAAGGGTGAGTGGACCACATCCTTGGTAAAGGACGAGGGAAGCCTGGAAACTCCTCGAGTGGGACGCCGGTGAGAAATCATCCACGAGTTAATAGATGTCTTATCCCTGAAGGGAATCTATCAGCCACACGAGCACCGAGTACCAATCTCTAAAGAGCGTGAGTAGTTCGCCAACCAATCCACAGCCTCCAAATTGGAAGCGTTTAGAATGGTCCAGGATCATTAATGATCCAAACTTGTGGAGCCGCTAGATATAAATTAATGGGTAGGTCGCTGGTAATCAGTGAAACATTTAACAGTTAAATATTGTTGTCAAGTGAAATGACCATTGTGGGCAGCTTGCCGACCCTCCGTCAAGCAAATAGCTTTCGTCCATTGGGCCGGGGATTTTTTGTGCGTAATGAAGGAATTGTCAACGAAGGGGAACCAAATATTGATGTGGGCCCCCGCAATGGGGGCATGGGGCCGCTGCAACAACGTAGAATGAACTTTACAAGACATGGCCCAAAATAAAATAATAAGAGGGAAAAATATTAAAAAGAGAATAAGGAAGAAATGAAAGAAGATAAACACACGCAATGTCAAACCCATATCAGTGATCAATGTTCGCGCACCCGCATAGGCGACGGTTTAAATTAAAAACATGTTAAAAAGGTACGAAAATCAAATGAAAATAACTTATTTGTGGGCATTATAATAAAACTCTTGATAAATGAGATTTGCAAATTATATTTCATTTATAATTTTATATAATCCATCTATAAAATTTGGCAACTTTTCTCACTTAAAGCAATTTAAAAATGTTTTTATCCCTTGTGAAGCTGTTATATGCAAAAATTATAAACCCTGAATCTTAATTAAGGTTTTGTTTAGATTGGTAGAAAATAGTGAAATTGAGCAAAATAAATGAAATAACATTAAATTCTGTTATTTGAATATATTAAAAATAGGTGAAACAAAATAATAATGAGTGAAACTTTTTTCATTTAATAATTTTGTTCTAATCTCCTCAAATTTGAAAGGAAAAGATGGAATAAAAATGTATAATTTAAAATTTTTATAATTCCATCTCATTCTATTGAATTGTCAAAACTAAAATAAAATTTTTTTCTACTTTGCTATTTGATATTTGAAGCATAAAACAAAATATTTTTTATATTTTTAATACAAAATAAAGAAAATATAACCCTAACTTATTTACTCTTTCATAATTTCACACATATATTATTATTTATTATGGTGTTCTTATGATAGATCGATAGTTATGACTTGATTTAAAATTTGAAAATTTGATAGTAATAATGTATGACAATGAATCTAAGACTTAGATCAATTTTGCATTATTATTTTTAATTTTTCTTTTTTTTATTATTTCAAAAGTTTTAGGCTAATTAAATTGTTGAGACATATTTTTTTAATTTTTTAAATATTTTTTGGGATATCTATGAATCCTTATGGGGATGGAGACCTGTGGCGGATGGGGATAGAGAAGAACTTCCCTTTGTCATGGAGAAGGGGGATGGGGCATGGGGAGAATTCTGGAAGCATGAGACAAGTAGTTGGAAATTACTCCCCTCCCCCTCTCCCCTATGCATTGTCATTCCTACTCTCAAGCACTAGTTAAAGAGGTTAAAGCTAAATGTACTTGAAGAGTAAATAAGCTTTTTAAGTTTTTAATACATTGAACATATTAAAAAGTGTAAAACTTTCCACTTTAAGGGCACATTTAGCATGCTTGATAGAATAAAGTTTGATAAGATAAGAACTAATAGTATAAAGTTTGATTATATATGGCCTGATAAAATTCTAATACTATGCAGTATTTGGTATATCACTGTGTAGTATTAAAGTTTTATCAGGCTTTATACAATCAGAACATATACTATCAGATCTTATCTTATCAAATGTGCTAAATAAGCCCTTAAGTTCTTTGATCCCTAAAGCCATTAAAAAAAAAATGATGTAAGAAGGTGACATTTGACACATTAGGTTTCAAGATTGACACCAATTTGGAATACCACTAAAAAAAATTATCACTTTTTAAATTATTGCTAGCGCTACAATGTTGTGTTTAGTATATGTAAGTAAATTAATTGATAATTTATATTATTTTATTTGATATATAAAAAAAAAAACTAGAGTCTTTGGAGCCGTACAATACATAGGATAAAATACTTTTGAAAAATATAAAAAAAAAAGCTTTTGTAAAACTTTTGGCAAATAAAAAAACTTTATAATAAAAAGATTATGTATAAAAATTGCATAATTTGATATGAAACTAACAAAATGATTAATAAACATAAAATTTAATATACAATTTCATTACAATTTTAATAACTCAAAAAATAAAGTCCAATATAAAAGATAATAAAAAATAAAAATAAGAAAATAGTAAAATAAGTTCTTCACGTTTGACATTATATGTTAAAAATTCAATCTTTATGTAAGATATTAAATTAAAATAAGTATAAAAATTACATGTTATATAATAGTAAATTATTAAATAATAATAAATAAAATTATCTAATAATTGATTATCAAAAAACTAAAAAAAAATCCATTTTTTCTTCTTCCCTATTTTTCAACATTCTAGTAAATTAATTTTAAAGATAAAATTATATAAAACTATTCCATATAACAATTAATTACTCACATAAAACTAATAATTAATTATTAAAAGTATATTTTATTTTATAAAAAAATATACTTCTAATTTTTAAAAAAGATGATTGAAGACACTTAAAATTGATATATTAAATTTATAATTTATATAGTTTTTGTATACTCTATTAGAACTAGAGAAGTTTGACTTATATGTTTACTATAATTTAGTATTTTTATTCATTTCAAAGTGAGGAATTTAAATAAGCTCTATATTGACATTGGTTAATTCTTGAAAAATTAATTATATAAAAATAAAATAAAGTAATTATTTGAAGAATATATATTATAAGAATCATTTTCTTAAATAAAAAAATACTTGATATAAAAATAAAAAATCATATAGAAATTTATTTCAAACTAAAAAAAGAAAATAAACAAACGCATATATCATTTCTATTACTAATTAAGAGAAAAATAAACAATGTATTCTTTTAAAGAAAAATACATTCTTTTAAAGATAAATTCAAGATAAAGTAAAAAAAAAAAAAGATATATGAGTAACTAATGCTAACAATTATCAACATTAATGTTAAAATTTAATTTTACATTATTTTTTTTTAAATATGAAATAATTAGCTGAGTAGTGGAAGGGTAATAGGGTTGGTAATGGCAATATCAATGTTCATTAAATTTGAAATTTTTATTTTAAATTATTTTAATTTTATAAAGAAAATTTAGTATAAATTTATTTAAAATTTTTTAATCAACTTTTTTGTGGTTGAAATGAAACTATATAGAGATATTTGAATAATGAACTATTTAAAAAGAGTTAGTAAAATAGATAATTAAGAATTTATATTTATTGTAAGTTAAATTATGAAATTAAATATTTCTTTTTAATAATTTTAATCTAAAATATTTTCTTTAATAATAAATTTGAGAGACTGGTGGGACTAGAATTGATGTGAATATATATATATATATATATATATATATATAATAAGATTATTATTAGTGCAGGATAATAATAATAATATTATTATTATTATTAAGAACAACTTTAAATAATAAAAAACATGTCTGACATAATAAATCAATATAATGACATATGTACTCACTGCTGTTTTCCTCCCAAAAAATCGATGGCGGCTAAGGAGCTTGTCTTCGGCTCACAATTTTTAATAGAACACTCAGCCTTTATCTATGGATTGAATTGTCTTTGCACATCATAAATAAAAATTCTAAATACCACTTACCGGAAAGAAAATGGATCATCAATGATCCAAAAAATTGCCTGAATCATTTTAAATGCTTCCAAACCTGGAAATTATAGTCTCGTGAAAAATATGAGAAATAATTCACACTTGGCTGTAACTGCTCCACGTATATTGATGAATATTTTATTCTGTTTGTGGGGGCACGAGTACAACCTTAGTTCTATAAAAAAATTGACAAAATATTTAAAATGATCTCTCACCAAAATTTTTAGGATAAAGTAATTTTACA
Organism: Pterocarpus santalinus; assembly: GCA_031439595.1. NCBI lineage: Eukaryota > Viridiplantae > Streptophyta > Magnoliopsida > Fabales > Fabaceae > Pterocarpus > Pterocarpus santalinus. Next base: position 68,023,804 of record CM062531.1, on the reverse strand, counting down.
GAATTTGAAAATTCATTAAAGATTTTTCATCGCTTAAAATATCCGATACTTTAATTCCTAAATATATAAAATACGATACTTTAGTTCTCTCAAATTTGTTTTTTTAGGGACAAAAATTTTCATATTTTTAATGATGAGAGACCTTAAATAAATTTTAAAATTCTAAAAAGTTATTTTATCCTCCAATATTTTAATAAAAAATCAAATTAAAAGTTTACTCTAAAAAATTCTATTCGATTAGAATAATTTTGTTAGAATTTTTTATAAAAATTATGAGATGTATTAAATAAAATGAAGTAACAAAATTTATTTATTTATTTAAAAATAAATAGTATATTATATTATTCCAACAATTTAACTCTAAAACAAAGAAGAGAAAAGTTCAAATATTTAGTGTTTAGATGTTTAGTTTGTTCGAATTTTAATTTAATTTATTCTATTTTATCCTTAGTTATAGGTTTATCTTTATATTTTTGTTATTTATTGACTTCCTTAGTTATTTAGATGCTTTGTATTTTTATCCTTTGTATTATCTTTTTAATTGTTTCATCTATTAAACTTCCTAGTGTGACTCATATTAGCTCTAATGCCCTTCAGAAACCGTTCTATGATTGTGAACCAAAATGAGTTTTAAGGTTTTGATGAATACTAAATCAGAGTTTAAGTTAATCATTTTGTATATGAATGATTTGTTTCAAGAAATATTTTCTTTCGTGAAAAAGATCTTAATCGCGTGCCTTAATTGCTTGAGAATCAACAAATCTTTGTTATCCATCATTCTTTTATTTGAATATACTTGATATGAAATCTATGCTTTGTGTACATCTTGAGCTATCACGTAAGAAACAAAAAGAAAAGTTCAGAAGGATGAAACTACAACATCAAAAAGGAAAAACGTGCCTCAAGAACAAACACTGCTTATTCAGAAAAATGACTCTATCTAAAAGGGATATCTCTAGAAACATGCTGCTCACGAAGTGTTATACTTTCAAAGCTTCCTCTGCACGCTTCATAGACAAATTCAAAAAATCAAAACGGTGATTTGACAAGATGCAAAAGAAGCGCTGACAAGTTTGAATAATTTGTAAACCAACAAGCGACTACTTTTCCACTTCTATATAAGTTTCGAAGAATGGGAAAAAGGAAGGCTATTTCTTCTCTGTCTAGTCGAAGACCAGCAATCCAAAAAGAATCACAAAGATCAAGGCCTATGAGCTTCAATGGTCATATTTTGAAGTCTATATAAGGCTAGAAGTCTAAGAAAGAAAAGTGAGCAACATTGAATATTTCTTAAGCATAAAGAGCTTCCTTCTTTTATCCTTCTCAACCTTTTGAAACACTAGAAAGTTACTCATTGTAATGTCAATTCAAAGGAAAATCTTATCTTTTGTTCTATAATAAATAATATGCTCTCTTTAAGAATTTAGAGAAGTCATATACATTGTGCTTTATTATTTATTCTCTGTTAAGAGTTTTAATGTGAGTGTTCAAACACAAACATATTGTTTACATCAATTGTATCCAAACCCAATCGTGGTCAGTATGAGCTTGGAGAGGCTAAGACAAACACTACTTGGCTGTAAAGCTTGGAGAGGCTTGAGAAAAGACTGCTCGTTTGTAAGAAGCTTGGAGAAGATTGAACAAAGAATACTCGTGGTTATAAAATCTCAACAACGTGTTGGGGACTGGAAGTATGCAAGCGGTTGGCCGAACCAATATAAAAATCTCTTATGTGATTCTTCCATCCCTTATCTTGCTATTTGGTTTTATCACATAGGTTCTTTTCTTTGTATACTTAATCTGAAAAGATCTATAGTTGTTTTAAATAGAATAAAATAGTTTTGTAAACTAGCAAAATTGCTTTTGCAATCTAAGTCTTGTACTTGAGAAAATTGTTTCATCAAAGTTTTCAAGTTTAAGAAATTTTTGTGAAGACATGATTCAACCTCTCTTCTCGTGTCATCTCTTCCAACAATTGGTATCAGATCTTAACTTTGGGGTTGAGCTTCCTAACAGTTGCAAAGGTCAAAGATTCTGTCAAATGGCTCAACAAATAAATCACATTGGAGAGGTTCACTCCATAAATTGTCTTCCTTACTTTAATGGTGAAGATTATCCATATTGGAAGGATAGAATGAGACTTTTCATCCAATCTACAAGTCTAAATATGTGGGAGATAATAGAAAATGGTGACTATATAGCCACGGTTGAGTAACCAATACCTCAAGTAGTTGCTGATCTGGAGCAACTCCCCCTGTTGTAGTCAAAACCATTCTTAGAAATGAATGGACTGATCAACACAAAATCAAAATTCAAATGAATACTAAGGTAAAGTACCTTTTCACATGTTCCTTAAGTACTTCATGGATATCACATAATCATATCTTATGATTCAGCCAAGAAAATCTATGATAGACTTCAAGTACTTCATGGAAGAATGGATTAGGTCAAAGAAAATCAAAATCAGCATGTTAGTTCATTAATATGAAATGTTCAAAATGCTAGAACAATGAGAATATTGATGAAATGACAACTAGATTTATGCATATCATAAATCAGTTAAAAGCTTTGGGCAAAAGACACTCAAATGATGAAATGGTGAGAAAGATCCTAAGAAGTCTTTCAAAGGCTTAGCGTTCCAAAGTTACGGCTATCCAAGAAGCTAAGGATCTAAATGTACTTAGCTTGAATACTCTTGTTGGGTCTTTAAAGACTCATGAGATTAAACTGAAGGAAATCTCTAAGGAATCAAGCAAGAAGGGTAAATCCATTACCCTAAAATCTACTCAGAAGAGATCCATTCCTCCCAAGCCATGAAAGCTGCAAAAGAATTAGATGAAGAAGATGATGACTCCTCTGACTCTGATTTGGATGATGAAAAGGATGAAATCACACATTGGTGAGGAAAATATCAAAAGCTTGGCTAAGAAGAAAAAAGAACTTTGTCCTTTAAATGGACAAAAAAGGCAAAGTCAAGTCAGATGAGGTAATATGATTCGAATGCAAGGAACCTGGGCACATCAAATTAGAATGTCCCAGACTAAAGAAAGCTGCAAAGAAAAAAGAGTTCAAGGAAGAAGGCTATGATGGTAACTTGGGAAGATATGGATGGAGAATAAGAAAATGCTGAATCACAGGAAGAAGAAATTGTAGCAAACCTCTGTTTCATGGCTGACATTATTTCAAATGAAGAAATTGAGGTACATAATTCTGAACCTAAACTTACTTTTGAAAATTTTCAAATAGCCTATAATGAACTCTTGGATGATTCCAAGTCTCTTGCTTCTCATTATGCCTCTCTGAAAAAGGATTTTTGAAAACTATCTTTGGAGTTTGATAAATTCAAGATTGAAAAAGAAAATGTTAGGTAAAGGACTAATTACAAAATGACAATGCCCTTCTTCAGAAGGATGTAACAACCCTAAAAATCGAAGCTTCTGAAACTCGCTCAAAGTCATCTTCTAATGTTTCTAAGCTTTAGAAAATTTAAAATTTCTCAAATCAGAACTTGAAAAAATGGTTATGGCTCCAAAAATCTAGACTTGATGCTTGTTGGCCAGAAACCTTATCTTGACAAAACTGGTCTAGGCTTTGACAAGGGAAATGATGAACAATCATCCAAAGATTCCCCAAATCAGATTCTTGCATGCATTTATTGTTTCAAAAAGTGACACTTTTTTGAAAGATGCTTATCTAGAAGGAAAACTAAACAGAAAGTGAAAAAGCCCAAAAATACTACTAACACAAAAAGACCCAAGAAGATATGGGTACCAAAAGCTAAAATTGCTTATGAAGTAGGTGTATCTTAAATCAATACATCAAAAGGAAATGAAGTGGTATCTAGACAGTGGGTGCTCCAGGCACATGATTGGAAATAAATTTTGGTTCAGAAACCTCAAACTCAAGGATGGTGGAATAGTAAAATTTGCCAACAAAATCAAATCCAAAGTCGTTAGTATAGGTAATGTTGGTAAGAACAATTCTAATCTAATAAATGATGTCATGTTAGTAGAAGGATTAATTTACAACCTTCTGAGCATTGGTCACTGCTGTGACTAAGGCTACAAGTTGTGTTTGAACCTTTGCAATGTATTATTAAATATTCCACTTCTGATAAAATCATTCTTACTGCTAAAACTCGTAATAATACTTATATATTATATCTAAATGACCTACTAGATCAAAATGTAAAATACTTAGCTTCCTTTGTGGACGAAAAGTGACTATGGCACAAGAAGTTTGATCATGCTCATATGAAGTTGATTTCTGAGATTTCTCAAAAGGAGCTAGTCAAAGGTTTGCCTAAAATCAATTTTTTTTTTTATCTGTGAGTTCTGTCTTAGAGGTGAACATACCAATAGTTTTTCCATAGCAAAAATGTAGTTTCAACTACTAGAACACTTGAACTTTTACATCTTGATATTTTTGGACCAACTAGAATTGTTAGTCTAGGTGGTAAGAAATATGATTTAGTTATTGTAGATGATTATTCAAGATTTATATGGGTTATATTCCTAATCCATAAGGATGAAGCTTGTGAGACCTTCAAATCTTTATAAAAAAGAATTCAAAATGAAAAAAGTTTCTGCATCACTTTCATTAAATTAGATTGTGGTGAAGAATTTAAAAATCATTCTTTTGATAACTTTTGTCATGAAAATGACATTTCTTATAACTTTTTTTCTCCCATAACTCCTTAGCAGAATGGGGTAGTGGAAAGGAAGAGCAGATCATTGCAAGAAATGGCCAAAACTATACTTCTTAAAAATGGTTTATCAAAAGGCTTTTGGCTAGAAGCAGTTAACACTACCTGCTATATTTAAAACCATATATTCTTAAAGCCTATTCTCAAGAAAACTCCCTATAAACTATGGAAGGGAAGAAAACCCAACATTTCTTATTTTTATGTCTTTAGATCCAAATGTTTTATACTTAATACGAAGGACAAACTTTTAAAGTTTTATCCCAAATTTGATCTTGGAATCTTCCTGAGATACTTTTCTATTTCAAAAGCTTACAGGGTGTTTAATAAAAAGGCTCAAGCTATGGAAGAAAAAAAATTCATATAAGTTTCATGGAAAAGAAAAATGACTTGAATAAGAAGGTTGCAGATCTAGAAAAAGAAATGGAAAATATGTCATTAAATGAAAATTCCCAGAATTAGCAAAACTTTCAGATTACCACTAGTAATGATGATGATGATGTTTCTGAACTCCCTTCTCATCAACATGTTTCTGATGATATTTCTGAAGAATCAAAAGGTACCCCTCTAAAGCGAAGATACACTGGGGTAAGAGACTTGAGAGCTGTCTCTCAAAACCAAATTAGTGGTGAACCTTTTCAAGAAAGTAGAACAAGATCTTCACTCAGAAGCGAATCCAATCTTACTCTTATCTCTGAAATTCAACCAGAAAGTATTAACGAAGCCTTGATGAATCAAAAATGGATTAAAGCAATAAAAGAGTAATTATCTCAGTTTGAAAAGAGCAAAGTCTAGACTCTAGTCCCACTACCAAAAGGAACATTTGCTATTGGGACTAAATGGGTGTTCAGAAACAAGCTTGATGAAAATGGAAAAGTTATCAGAAATAAAGCAAGATTAGTGGCAAAAGGTTACAATCAGCAAGAAGGCATTGATTATGATGAAACTTTTGCCCCTATAGTAAGATTGGAAGCAATCAGAATGCTATTTGCTTATGCTGCATATCAAGGATTTATGTTATTTCAAATGGATGTAAAATCTGCTTTTTTAAATGGTTTCATATCTGAGAAAGTTTATATTAATCAACCTCCTAGTTTTGAAATTGAAAACTTTTCTCACCATGTCTTTAAGCTTTCAAAAGCTCTATATGGTTTAAGGCAAGCTCCCAAAGCTTAGTATGATAGACTCAGCTCTTTTTTGGTAAAAAAATGGTTTCATAAAAGGAAAAGTTGACACTATTTTATTCATTCTTCATGACAAAAATGATTTTCTGGTTGTTCAGATTTATGTTGATGATGTTATTTTTTGAGCAACTAATCAAAATTTGTGCAAGAATTTCTTTAATCTTATGCAGGGAGAATTTAAGATAAGTATGATAAAAGAACTAAAATTCTTTCTTGGACTACAAATCAAACAACAAAAGGATGCAATCCTAATTCATTAAGAAAAATATGCTAAGGATTTGCTTAGAAAGTTTGATATGGACAAGGCCAAGAGCATCAGTACTCCCATGCATCCTTCTCAAGTTTACAAGCTAGCGAAGATAGTGAAAAACTTTCTAAAACTCTTTACAGAGGTATGATTGGATTCCTACTATATCTTATTGCTAGTAGACCTGACTTGCAATCAAGTATAGGAATTTGTGCTAGATTCCAATCTAATCCTAAGCAATCACACTTTAATGCTATTAAGAGAATTCTGAGATATTTAGTTGGTACTACTAATCTTGGTCTCTAGTATGAGAAAGGTACTACTTGCAATGTTGCATGCTACTGTGATGTTGATTTTGCTGAAGATAGAGTTGAAAGAAAAAGCACTAGTGGTTGCTGCTACTTTCTTGGAAAGTCGTTAATAACATGGTTAAATAAGAAGCAGAACACTATTGCTTTTTCAACAGTAGAGACTAAATATGTGTCTGCTGACATTTTTACAAAATCCTTAGTTGAAGATTATTTTTGTCATATAAGGAACCTTTTGAACATGATTAGCTTTTAATCATTCATATATGTTACATCTAGTACCTCCCACTATGTTAAGCAAAAGTTAAAGCTAAGATTGCTACATCCCAATGGGATTTGCTTTTTGGATAAGGTTCTTCAACGTCAATGAGTGCCTCAGAAAGATCACATGAAGAAAGGATTAAAGAAATAGCTCAAAAAGTTTCCTCATATGGTTTAGAAAGTTAATTTAGAACAGATTATCTACTTGGATTAGCAAGAATGACATGCAATACAAGTTGAGAAAGATGGATTCTGAAATGATTTAGAGAGAAGATATCAAAAAGGTGTTTAGTTCATTTGTAAAAAACCTTCTCCTCAAAATGATGACTCAAGCTTCTCATAGACTTCAAGCTTCTGAACAACTGAAATGGATTTTAAAAACATGGGGCTTGCTCATAACTTCTTATCCATGTTGCCATTGAAGCGGAAAAACCAAATGGTCATTAGTAGCAAATGTCGCAGCCTGCTCCAGATTATAATTTTAAAATACTTAATTACACTAAATTTGAAGTATAGTGCAACCAAGGTCATCTCACAAGAATGTTGTTGCTATCTAGTTAAGTAACAAGGAGGTATGTGCAAACATGCAGTCAATAAGCTATAAAAGAAAATTAGATGAAAATAAAAATACTAGTTCAAAGAGTTCCTTAGCCATAAGGTGAATCAATCATTAATGCACAATGTATCAAACACATGGAGTGTAACTAATTTAAGCTATTAGAGAGACCTCTACTAACAACCGTACAATTCTACCTAGAGGACTCGAGGAATTCAACTAACACATAATTGATTAAATAATTGAGACCTTAACTCTAATTAACTTATGTTGATTTCTAGCCCCAATTGTATTAGCCTAGGTTTGAACCCAAACCCAATTCCTAATTCTTTAACTAATCAAGTTCATACCAATTGACCAATTAGCAATCACCCAGTTAATTTCTCGTTCATAAACCCAGATATCAATACCATTCAATGCAAGTTTACAAATAAAAGACGACAAAGAATCAAGAAAACAAACATAATTGAAATTCAAGTATAGGGTTTCAATATTACAATTATAATACCCTTGGAGTCTCCTTGAACTAACTTGAAGTCCTACTCCTCCATAGCAATGAAGGTTACAAACTAGAACCCAAAACAAGTATCTTACAAAATGAAAGGAAAAGAAAAGAAAAGAAAAGAAGAGGAGAGGAGAAGAGAAGAGAGAAAAATGAAAAATATTGGAGATGAGTCTCCTCATGTCCCTATTTTCTCTCTTCTTATTAGACCTCAAATATGAAAATCCAAAACTACTCTTTAGCCCAAATGAATCCTCTGCCTCTTAGCTTTAAGTGGACACTTTGCTTAATTTGGACTTGAAATGAAAGAGTTATGGCCCAATTTTTATAGCATGTCCAGGTTGCATATTTATTCACGTTAGTCAATTTTAACAGCCAATAAGTCCATGAAGATATCATTATTTTGGAGAGTGATCTTCATATGAATTAAATCTTTATATCTTAGCTTTCAAATGGCACTAGTTTTACCTCAATCCAATGTCTACAACTCAAGTTGTGGTCCAATCAGTGCACATTGCTTAGGTACTAGTACAATAGTCCTGTTCTGATTTCGTGGCCCAATTCGTCCTAATAGACATCTGAATTAGTTTTTGACTTCTTCATCAAAGTTGTAGATCATTTTCTCAGCTTTCCTATAATATAAAATTTGTAATTTTTAGACGTCGACAACTCCAGATATGTTCAAAATACAGAAATAGTATAAATTTATAATAATACTAAAAAATACAATTAAGTCTAATTAGAGCCCAAACTTATAAAATGTGTCTAATATTGATCAATTAAGTACAAAAGAGGTCCAATAAACTAAATATGAGGGTTAATCAATGTAACAAAATATTACTTATCAATCACTTAACCTAAAACGATGTTGTTTGCATGCTGAAAACCGTTCTTTTAATCATTAGTTTCCCTCATTAACCCTCACCTATCACACCAACTTTTCACTTCTCAAGTCACTAAGAAAAACCTCTCACTATTCATCTTCTTCGTTCACAAACCTTCCTACCTTTGCTCTTTCCTTTATACACCTAGCCTAAACACTTTCCCTCTTTCATCTTCAACCTTTTACAATTTCAAATCATCATGACGAAAAAGGCAATTATAGTGTTTCCTACATGTTCGATGGCGATGAAATGCAAAAAAACTTTCACAGGAACTACTTCATTAGGCCTATTGCCTTTGGAAGAACCTTTATTTTGGCAAACTTCACCTTCCTTCCTCGGATTGTAGAAGTATTTGAGTTCCAAGGGTGGAACGAGTTTCTGAGCATCTCAGAGGACGTCTACATAGGGCTAGTTGCTGCATTCTGCAGCACTCTCGCCACTATTGATGAAGACAATACGTCACTAAGAAGCATTATTAGAAGCTTTGAGATTGGTAACAAGTGTTGCAGCCCACTCCAAATTATAATTTTAAAATACTTAATTACACTAAATTGAAGTATAGTATGCAACCAAGGTCATCTCACAATGATGTTGTTGCTATCTAATTAAGTAACAAAGGGGTATGTGCAAATATGCAGTAAACAAGTAATAAAAGAAAATCAGGTGAAAATAAAAACACTAGTTCAAAGAGTTCCTTAGACATAAGGTGAATCAATCATTAACGCACAATATATCAAACACATGGAGTGCGGCTAATTTAAGCTATTAGAGAAACCTCTACTAACAATCGACAATCCTACCTAGAGAACTCCAGGAATTTAACCAACATATAATTGATTAGATAATTGAGACTTCAACTATGATTAACATATGTTGAATTCTAGCCCCAATTGCATTAGCATAGGTTTGAACGCAAACTGAATTCCTAATTCTTTAATTAATCAAGTTCTTACCAATTAACCAATTGGTAATCGCCCAACTAATTCGACATTCATAAACCCACATATCAATACCATTCAATGTAACTATACAAATTAAAAAGGGCAAAGAATCAAGAAAACAAACATGATTGAAACTCAAGCATAGGGTTTCAAGATTACAACCATAATGCCCTTGGAGTCTCCTTGAACTAGCTTGAAGTCCTACTCCTCCATAGCAATGAAAGTTACAAAATAGAGGTAAAAACAAGTATCTTACAAAATGAAAGGAAAAGAAAAGAAAAGAAAAGAAAAGAAAAGAGGAGGGGAGAAGAGAAGAGAGAAAAATGAAAAATATTGGAAAGGAGAGTCTTCATGTCTCTGTATTCTCCTTTCTTATCAGACCTAAGATGTGAATATCCAACATTGCCCTTAAGCCTAAATTAATCCTCTACCTCTTAGCTTTAAGTGGACATCCAATTTGCCTAATTTGGACTTGGAATGAGAGAGTTATGGCCCAATATTTGTAGCATGTCTAGGTTGTACCTCTATTTACATCAGTCAAATTTAACAGCCAATAAGTCTATCAAGATGTGATTATTTTGGAGAATGTTCTTCATATAAATTGAAGCTTTATATTTAGCTTTCAAATAGCACCACTTTCACCTCAATCCAATGTTTACAACTCAAGTTATGGCACAATTAGTGCACACTACTGAGGTTTTAGTGCAACAGCCCTATTCTGACTTCATGGCCCAATTCATCCTAATAGATATCTGAATTAGTTTTTGACTTCTTCATCAAAGTTGTAAATCTTTCTCTCAAATTTCCTACAATATAAAATTTAAGATTTTTAGAGGTTGACAACTCAAGATATACTTAAAATACAGAAATACTATAAATTTGTAATAATGCTGAAAAATACAATTAAGCCTAATTAAAGCCCAAACTCATAGAATGTGTCTAATATTAATCAATTAAGCACAAAAGAGGTCCAATAAACTAAATGTGAGGGTTAATCAATGTATCAAAATATTACTTATCAGAGATCCATATGCTTCCTTCTGATCTTGTTCAAATCACCAACACTCCCGACAAAGGTGTTCTGTTCAGAGATGGTGTCAAATGGTGGGAATAGCTTAGAGCTATTGAGCCTAACACAACAATCAAAGCTCAAGTCTTATCAGATTTTCTCATAGAAATAGTGGATAATGAAGAAACTAGAGACCTGAGTTAGGTGTTATATGTAAATGGAGCCTTAAGCGCGAAGGGTTGTAGAGTCGGGGTCATCTTGGAAAGAAAAGGAGATGTTATGGTAGAACTATCAATCAAATTCGATTTTTTGATCTCCAACCAAGTTGAGTATGAGGCACTGATAGCCGGACTCCAACTCTATTATGATGTTAGCGTTACTAAACTTACGATCTACAGCAATCCCCAAATCGTAATGTCAGAAGTAAATGGAACATACCAAGCCAAGGATCCACTGCTACAAAAATATTTAACCAGAGTAAAGGAGTTGATGGGAAAAATTGATATTTTCGAAATTCGACATGTGCCTAGAAAAGAAAATGTCTGAGCTGATGGTACTTCCCAATATCATAACAAATGGGTGATGGTAAGGCAAAGAAGAGGAAGGCGACGGTAAGGAGATATGTTGTTTGTGTGCTTTGGAGTATGGGGTGCTTAACTCTATTTATAGAACTGAACAGCCCCAAGATTTTTTTTTTTTTTTATGCGAGAACAGCTCCAAGATTTAGTTGCACTTGGAAACCATTTTCATTATTTTGATAACAAATTGATTTAGATACTAAAAACAGCACGTAGTAATCATAGTTAAAATGAGAATAAATTTTTGTTATGTGGGTGTCAAATCAACATATTGTATTAAGTAATAATTTACATCTATTTACAATTAATGTTATATTCGACAATTATGTAATTGAAACGTAAACTTATTTATATATCAATCATCATATATCCAATTTGAGTGTCTAAGAGCTGTATACATAAAAAAATTTCTCATTACAAAATAATTTTTTTCCATTTTGAAAGTAATACATACACACATTGAATGAAATACCATATACTCGGGTGTGTTTGGCAATACCGCATTAAATATGATAGGATAAGGTAATATAATATGCTATGACCATATCCGTTATTTAGTGCAGTCAATGTATTATATAAGTTTATCCATCAAACCTCCTCTATATGTTAAAATGATGGATAACTTAATCCAACTTAGGGAAGCTATATTAAATTTGATTAGCTTTTGATGTATAAGGGTTCTTTTATTTTTTATTTTTTAAATATATTTTATTAAAATAAAAATAATTATTAGATAAAAAATAAAAACCATATAATTTAAAATAACATTAGTTAAAAATAATTATTATAAAATTACTATCCAACTAATATAAAAATTAATTATTAAAATATATAAATAATATTTAATATAAAATAAAATATTAGATAATAAAAATAATTATATATAATGTATAACATAATCAAATATTGAAATATGATATCGAAAATGCGTCGATTTCTATGTATAAAACCCCCTCTCTATTTCTCTCTCTCTCTTTTATTTTTATTATTTATGAAAAAATAAAAATAAATAAATAATTTTTAATATAAAATTATATTTATTTATAATACAAAATTAACAAAGATTATTATAATAAAAATAATAAATATTTAAATAATTATGCTAATTTTTAAATTTTTAATTTAATATTTAAGAAATTATATTTATTATAATCTCTTTTCTAGTTATATTTTATATAATACAATATCTTATATAATGACATATCAAATACCACATTATATTAAAATTTTATCAGGTCTTATACTATCAGACATACCAAATATTAACATGGGTGTTTGAACGAATATCAAGATATGTGTATCAAGGTGAAATATATAGTGTACTAATTACTTTATTTATAAGTGTGTTTTAAGATTTTTGTACAATAATTAAAGATTAAAAATGTTATTAAATAAGTTTAAATATAAATAAATAAAGATTAACTTAATTAAATGATCCTTTATCTCTCTATTAATTGTAATTATTAGTTTTAGTCGATATAATAAAGATGAGAACAAATTTTTTAAAAAATAATTAATACTTTCTTAATATTTTCATATGATATTATATAGATAATATAATATAATTTTTTAATAAAAACCGCAGACAGAGAAGCATATCTTAAAATAAACAAGAGAAAGCTTTGGCTGCCCTAGTGGTCCTACCTGACTCGAACATAATTATATCTGGTAAGAGAATGCATGTGGAGTCAATAACAAAAAAAAAAAAAAAAAAACTTAAAATAAACACATATGGGTAACAGGGATGCCATTTCATGGAATGCAATTAACTCGTGCTTTTTGTTTTGGAATTTAAGGGGAAAACATGAAAAAGAGAAGGAATTAATTTTTTTTTAAAAAAATCAAATATATATTGAAGCCTTTTAATATTTCATCAATTTACAAAAAAAACAGGTAATTATTCTTGTCTATTTTATATTATTTATCAATTTAGTTTTAAATAGTAATTTTATTATAATTTTTTGAAAAATTAATGGCATAATATTAATTAACAATTGTGATGCGGCTAGCTATAATATAGTAATAACCTAACATCGTAGGTGAATAATATATTATTATACGTGTTTTAACAATATAGACCGAAGTATAACCAAAAAAAAAAAATTTGAATATAAAAAAGAGAATAAATATAAAAATAAAGATAAAAATTTAAATTATCTCCTTTATTTATTTTACGTATTACCAACTTGGTTTTTATTTTCAATAATTTCCACGAGCTCCTATAGTTAGAAATTTATTTTTACTATTAAGTAAACAAATTATGAAATGACTTGAGAGACATTGGAAAGAGAATTATTACGAACTACTACAAGTGGATTAAACAAGTGCGCGAGCTATAAGAAAGGACCACTACTACATAGCCCGAAAGTTGCCCGAAAATATTGTCCTAGAATGAGATGGCTGATGACACATGTAATTATTACTTTTTTAAAAACAAATCAAAACTATTTTAAGGAAGAGATAATTTACTTCTGGCACATTCCGAAATTGATGGGCGACGGTTTGAGGTTACAATTTTCATTATCAAAACCCCTTTCTTGTTTTCTCTTCTTCTCTATTTTGAAATACGATTCTTATTGTCCAATGATAAATGCTTATTGCAAGCTCGAACTTTGAACATGATTCAAAGCCTTTCCATCCCCTCTGCCTTTCTTCGTACTGCCATCACGAAATACAATTCTTATGCCACAAAGATTGCCAACAATTTCTTCTAGGGACAAAGTAGGAGTAATTAACAAGAGAAATCTTTAGGTTGAAATGAATTCTAATCCTCTTCTACAAATTGCCCATAGACATAAGTGCAAAGTTAAAAACTTTTGAAGAGTATTATAGGATTTATATAGCCTTTAAACTGACCTCACCAAAGACTCCGAAGAGACTAAAACAAGAGAATAAATTAATTATGATGAATCATTCATGGGATGCTTTGCTTCGTGTAACCTCTATTTTGAATGTCTTCGGTGGTGGGGTGACAGTGTTTGTATTTTTGAACTTTTGAGGAGTATTAGACTCACTCAGATTTAATGGAAAAATAACAGAAGACAAAGAGAGGACCGAACTGAGGGGAAAAAAAAGAAAGAAAGAAAAAGAAATGAAATGAACGAAGAGAGAGACAATGAGAAAACACGTAACTTCCACCTAATTTGCCATTTGTGTTGGGCACACAAAATTTGGGCACTTTCTCAGATTGAATAGTACTTTTCACAAGGAGGATATAACAGCACCATAGTTATAAAATTTGGACCAATGACCAACTTGACCAACACACCAGGTTACTATGTCATTGGTTCAATCAGTGGCTCACTAATTGAAGTAGTTGAACCAGATATAATTGAACAAATATATAAAAATATATTAAAGTTCATATATATACAAAAAAAAAAAAAAAAACAACACAAGTAATCAATAATTTAATACATCTTAAAAATTTATATGCTTATATAAATATATATAGAAGCATATAGACAATTATTATATACAAATTAATACATTTAAATTACAAAAAAAATACAGTTAAAATAAAAAACTTATTTTAATGTTTCCAAACTTTACGCAAGAGTCAAGTTGCTGGCCCCAACACATAAAATAATTTACCAACCTATTGTGAGTCTCAACTCGTGAGACATAAGGCATAAGTACTCGTTGGCCATAAGGCAAAAGCTCATTACTACCAATTTTTTTAATTTTAAAATATAACAAGAAGTAAAAAGGCAAACAAACCCTAAATTATCTTTTTCAGCTTCTCTGATATCTCCTCTCTTTCTCAAGTCTCAACGCCGCCACGGACTCAGTTCATTTACCACCCCTCTCTCTCTCATATTCATGGCCCTTTCTCATCGTGGTGGTGGCGACGCCACAACGATCTGAAATGGTGATGGCATGCGTTGGTGCCCTGAGGTTGAGGGCAACGCAGCCGATGGTGGTACCACTAGTGACGAGCATGACAGCGAGTGGGGTGCTGGATGTACAGCGTGACAGTGACGCATTGCTTCTGGATTATGTGCTTCTATTTGCATTCTGCCATTGATCTTCATTTTTTCCTAATCCAATCCGGTTTAATGGAATCGGCCAGGTCACCGATTATCATCCAAAACCACTAAGTTTGACCGATTTATTGTGTGTTTATTTCGGATTATTTTGACAAAAAATTATTTTTTTTATTAAAAAATTAGCTTTCGTATATTTGGATAATTTTTTAAAAATAATCAGATTATTAAAAAAATTCTATTTTCAGCTTTTTTGTATAAACTGAAAAGAGTAGTTTTTGAAAAAAAATCAATTTTCAACTTTTTTAACTATATATAAAATTTAAGCTTTAAAATCACTTTTTTTAAAAGTTAAAATAAACGTACTCTCATTCTTGTTTTATTGCACAACTAATCTTTAGAGTAATTTGGACTAGCTAGTTGGCTGATTCACCGATTTATTGGCCCGGTCGATCTATTCGAGTTGACTTTTATAACACTGAACAACACCATTTTTAAAATATTAATTGTATAAAGTAATAAATTAATTGTCACTCTATTAATAGTAGATGGGTTTAAAATATTGTGAAAGATTAAAATAAAAAAATTAATCATAAATTTTTTATTAATATATCCAAATGACAAATATTATAAATTAAGGGGGTGTTTGGTAAACTAGAAAAATCAGCTAATTAGATATAAGGAGGTTTGATTTTTAATAAACATTATTTAGTAAGTACCTAAATATTTTAAAACTAGTTTTTATTTGAACCAATTTGAACCTGAAATCAGTTCTTAAAAAAATTAATATTAAATTGATTTTATTTTATACCAATTTTTTCTTTTATTTTATGTCTTCTCACTACTATTCTTCTCACTTCACACTAATCAATTCTTTTTTATTGACCTTGTCAACCGTTCACCGCCGTATTCCACCACCATTCGCTATCGTAGTCCACCACCGTCCACTGCCATTTGTCATTGTCATTCACCATCGTTTGTTGCCGACTACCACCGCGGTCGCCACTGCTCACTGCCGACTACCGTCGCAGTCATCGATCACTGCTAATTGCCACCGTCGACTACCATCATCCACCACTATTTGCCATTGTCTGCTGTCGTTGTTGGCCCACTATCATTTAATTTCCACCACCCTTCACTGTTGGCTGCCACCATCTACCACTATCGGCCTCCATAGTCGACTAGATTGATTTTTTAATGACATAATTAAGAAGAAAAAGGTACAAAATAATAACAATAATAAGAAGAAGAAAAAGAAGACGACAAAGATGAAGACATATATTAAAACTGATTTTTAAATTGTTGAACCAAATAACGTTCAATAGAAAACTAATTTTTTTATACCAGTTAATGGAACTAATTCTACTTTATATCAAGTTAACTTAATTTTTGAGATTGCCAAATTCTCCCTAAAGCTTTCTAAAAGTTCAATTAAAATGAATCCATTAATTTTATTATGTCTATAATATATACAATTGAGTCCTACTTCTATTTAATGCTGTCACATGTCATAATGTCATGAGTTGGAATCAATTATTCTTCGATATTTTAATATATCTATCAGAAAATAATCAACTCAAAATTTAATCTAAATAAATATTACATCAGACACAGTTACATATCCATTGATTATATCTTGAATTCAAAATTGTAAATTAATTTACAGCAAATGACGTTAATGAATGAAAAAACTGTCATACGGTAATAAAGAAAGTTTTGCTTCCTTTTCTACCTTGCTATAAGAACGGTTTGAAGTTGCATTTCATCCACTAATCAAGGTAAAATTTGTCGTTGCTTTATAAACTTTCATGTCACCATTAAGTAGTGTAAGACTCTCCCAAGTACAGTACTATGCTTAAGTCATAGTACCACACTCAAGAGTTGTCACTGTTGCCTGAGTGGACCTTATTTTACAGCAACCTCAGCCGTCTTCGAAATCTTTTGAGCTATCTGGAGGTAACACGGAAAATAGGAGTGAGAATTATAAATTCTCAATAGAATTCATTCACTGGCATACATAATGTCATCGTTGTCATCTCCAGCTACTTCGATTTATTATGAAAAAGGTGAACATGTTATATAAGCTGTTTAAATTTTACAGTTCAAAAACATACTGTCCGAAGCAAAGTTCATTTTATTCACGCGCTTGAATCACATTGGCAATATTTCATATTTAAAAAATAATCATAGCATAAATAGATAGTACAGTTTCAGCATCAATTAAACATGGGATGTCATTATGCAAATTCTCATCTTTGAATTCATGCAAATACCTTGATGCCTTTCTTTAGCTTTCTTTGCTCTGTATTGAGTTAATGTCATGGATGTTGCCACCATACATTCTCATTGCTTACACTAGCTAGGTCATGCCATGCCTCATGTAAGCCCTATCACTTATACTCACACTAGCTAGGTCGATACCATGCCTCATGTGAGTGGGATGCTCGCATATGCTTTAATCTTTATTCTTTAGCCATTACTGCCCTTGGGTAGCTTGGCCTTGGAGTGAGCTCGTCAGCTCGACTGGTGACCATTGTCACACCGACTCACCCACAAGGGGACCCACGTGCCTTTAGGTCGAAGGAACTTAGTTGGCCATCTGTCTCCAACATAGAGGGACCCAAACGTTTTAGCTGCCTTCACGGGGAGGGATTCAAAGTGCAACTGCCTCCAAGTGAAGGGACCCACATCTTATCTTATTTAACTGCCTTCACTAGGAGAAATCTTGTAACTACCTCCAGGTGAAGGGACCCATATTTAATATATTCATATCATACTTAAATCATTCTTGCATATATGAATCTTATGAGTATAACACATAAATGTTTATCACATTCATATAATTCACATTTTCTGCCGGAATTTCGGCAGCATAACGGATCAAGTCCGCTTCCTCGTGAATAGTGCCAATACATCAGAATACCAATTGCATAGAAAAATCATGACATTTTATTCACAATTCAATCATCAAATTCATGGGCATAATTATTACCTTTAAAACATAGTTACTGCCTCAACACTCACATTGAACCCAGTTTTTGTAACTTAGGTCATAAATTCATTTTAACTCATTTGGACCTCAATTTTGAATATGTTAAAGTGTTATGTGTCTATTTTCTAACATCTTTAGTCCCATCTCATTTTGATAACCATAGCTCAAGTTATTTAGATTTTATCCTGGCCTACCCAGGGGCTAGCCAGAATCAGACACCTAAAAGTAAAAATCCACTAAAAATCGAAAAATGACTCAAATCATACGAAATTGGTCTCATATTAAAGATAACAGGACGAAGTTTTATTTACAAAAAATTTTATTCCATTTGATTTAGTAGGGCTTGAGTTATAAGCACCGAATTCTGACCTTCCTGAACTGCTCTTTCTGGCCTAGTTTGGACATAGGGCAAATTTCTGGGATCATTGGGAGCAAACGGGATCTTATCTAGCTCTAAAATTTTTATGGGACATTCTTCTATGTATAAGCTTTCTAACAAAGTTAGTTTCATTCATTTTCAAGTAGTATAGGGCGAGTTCTACCCTGAACAACCCAGTCTGCCCAGAATCAAAGTTGAAAACCTAGGTCGAAATTCAAAAATTCATAACTCTCTCAATACTAATCCAAAAGCCTTATATGATATATGTATGGAAAGCCCTAGATGTCTAGTTTCATATAAAAATAGTTTCATCAAATTTAATCAGCTGTAGGCAGAGCCGTACACTCTGTCGTACGGACTGCCAAGGGATTCTAGGTTTCCAGCTTCTCACATCTTCATCCTTTCACCTTTTCTTACCTCCTAAACGAATTTAACACCAACAACAGCCAACAAACCAGCCAAATAACATCATAATCATTCAATTATCTCATCAAGAATTGAGTAAATAGAGTCACCAACAGCTACCCATAATTAGAAAATTAAGACAAGAATTGGAATCCTACCTCTTGTTATGTGTGATTTGGCTTGATTTTGGAGATTGGATGAACAAAACTTGATTAGGCTTGATGGTTTGAGGGAGTTGAGTGAGGGAAGAAGAGAAGGAGAGAGCTAGAGTGAGGAGAAGAGGTGCAGAAATATGGATCTGAATGAGAAGAGGAGGAGGTGTTATATAGGTATGGAGGAAATTAGAATGAAAGGTGGTGATTGATGGAAGCATATATGGCTGAAATTCAGCCAAGCCACTCCATGGATTGTGGCCAAAGTGGCGCCACATTTGGGTGTTAAGTGGCTGAGTTCTTAGCCACTTAAAGTAGGGTTGAAGAGTTGGAATTCTATTGGTTCGGTTCCGACAGTTTAAAATACCGTAATCTTACCGATTTTCTTTAAATCGGTAAATCGGTTTTAAAGAAATTTGTGAAGTTTTATATATTTCTATCCTAATTATTTCTAATCCTAATATCTATAATTAACACTTAATTAGCTCCTAATTAATCTCTAATTAATTTCTAATTAGCTTTACTTATCCACTAAAATCAAATTAATCAATTAAAGGTGTAAATTAATCGTTTTGCAAGTTGATGGCCTTTCTGTTTTCTGTTTTTCATGACTAATGGCATCTTCATAATTATGGGCAAGTCTAGGGGCATCCCATGTCATTTCACATATGGATACCTCCGTGGCTCAATCAGCCGAGATTTAGGTTTTTACGTTTTCGCTACGTGATTCTGCTCCGTTTAAAACCTTATTCTGCTAATCCAATTGATATAAGGACCTAAAGGTCATTATCTAAAAAATTTAGGGGCAAGATTGTGAATAATAAAAATTTATTTTATTATTTCTTATTACGTTATATGGGGATGTTACAAGTAGTCTTAACCCAATTCAGCACAATGCCACCATTAAATAGAATTAAAAATTAAAAATTGTCGTGCATTTATAAAAATTGACTAATTGACTTATCCATAAATAAGGAAAGTTTTGTAACTGGAGTTATAAAAATTTATGATAATAAATAAAAACACAAATCAAGGAATTGATCAAGTGAGGGAATGATTATCATCGCAGGACACTTTCTTATCATTCTTGCGGTTTTTATAGAATCAAGAATGATTATCATTTCCTTTCTTGATTTAAATTACAGACTTATTTACGGTGATAATTTCAAGAAAAAATCTTTATTTTTGAGATGTCAATAATCAGAATTTGATTGTATAAAAATCGTGCGAGGACAATCATTCTTGATTGTATAAAAACCGCTGAAAATAATTCCCTTTCAATTTGATAGTATAATAACCGCTGAGAATTATTTCTGATCAATTTGATTGTATAAAAACCTTTATTTTAGAATTAGTCAATAATCATCTTTAGACTAATTTATATTAAATGGAGTTGGAAATGAAAAGGAGATCAAGGTACCCAGCAACAAGAGCAAGTTGATCAATATCGAATTAGATATGGGTGGGTATAAGATAGAATGTGCTTTGTTTGGTTCCTATGCAGAGCAACTTAATGTTTTCCTTTCTTCTGGAGACATATCAAACATTGTGGTCATACTTCAGTTTGCTAGAGTTAAGACGTTCAGAGGTATTACATCTATCCTGCTTGATTCTTTAACTTATATTATTTGGGAATTTAATTGTCAATTTCTCTCCTAATACTGACTCATTTTGTTTTAAGGAGAGTTGACTTATAAAATGCAATGCACTCAATAATTTGTTATTTAACTCAGATGATTGTGCTGCTTTAGAGTTTAAGACTAGGTACTAAATTTTTATTACATAACATTATGGATAATTATCTCTTTGACTTTGGCTAATTATACTTTTTTTTTCTTTCCGTATAGATTTGCTGGAACTGTGATTGGTTCTCAATCTATAGGCCATCTACAGGATGAATCCAAGTACTCTACCGTAGATTTCCTTCAACACACACCTCAAAAAACGATAGACGAATTAAAAGACTGCAAGGAAGTATAACATCTTGACACTGGTCCCTTTTTTTTCTGTTCACTGTACATCACATGTCTTTCTACGCTAAAAAGAAAAAAAAAAATAGAAATCGCCTCTCTTTCGTTTATTTTTATCTAAAATTATTATCCTCTTTTTTCTTTCACTATTTCACAAAATATTTTTAAAACTAGAAACATATGCGTTACTGAAAAACATTAGACTCTTTTCTATATTTTAGAGGGATACAATTCTTTGAAAAAAAAAACTCAAAATTTTTCAAGTAAAAAAAAATAATTACCACTCAAATGCATTTTGTTAGGTGCCATAATTTTCTTTTTAATTTTTCTTTTGCTTGGGAACAAGCAATATCTTAGGTTTGGGGGTGTGATGTTCCATTAAATGGTTGAGTTCCTAAAAGCTTTAAGTTATAAAATCCCTTTATTTTGAGTATTTGATATGTGTCTTTATTTAAATTTCTAGAAGTTTAAGTTTTATATGTTTTCTAGCTTGTTTGAGGATTTACCGTGGTCTAAGCATATGTTTTGGTTGTATTTATAGATTATGAGTTCACTATAATTAATTAGGAAGTGATCGTCAAGTTTATGGTACTCACGCGCCATAGTCCGAATGCTCAAGCAGTGCAACAAAGCAAAGGAGAAACTTTAAGGCAACTTGGTGCTCGAGGGCCCAAAAGCTGGCGCTCAAGCGCTAGCACATCTAAGAAGAATTTTATTTTAGTAGGTTTGGCACTCAGGTGCCAGCGATGCACAAACTTAGTGTCTTTGTGCTGTCTTTAATAATAAAAGAGGAATAAGTCACTCATTTGAGGGGTGTTAGGTTAGAATACAAAGGGAGGAAGTTTTGAAGTTGCTGGAATGACTTGGGAACAAGAGGAAAAGGAGAGATTGAAGATTTATCTTTCCAATTCTTGGGTTCTTCATAAAATATTCATCACTTTTCCTTTCTATATTCTTCCATAGAATGAGTTGCTAAATTTCATAACTAGGGGAAAGGATTAGGTCTAAAATGGTTGTATTGGGTTTGAATTTCTAATTTGATATTGGATTTCTTGGATTATTAGTTCATCTTTTGTTTTTATATGCAAAAATTATGAGTTGTTATTCATGATTTGAATTAGGGTTCTTACATAATTTGGGAAAATTGCGTAAGAAATACCTCCAAGGATGAACTACAAAAATTTCAAGGCTTAGGAATATATCTTGAATTTTGTGTAATCTGTGGATTGACTTTTATGCTTAATCCATATTTATGTTGAAATATAGTTAAGGAACTGTCATATTTTAACACAAGTAGGAGAATTGATTCAAGAATAAATAGGGTTCAATTCACTAAAAATCCTATCATTAATCTAAAATTTCCAACTCAAGTGTTTTAAGAATTCAAATAAAAATTAAGAAAATTCAGACCATCCTAACCTCTAGTGTCTTGAAACCTTGAGATCATCCTTGTTTAAGTTGTTATTTGTCTTGTTTTCATTCTTTGCTTTATTTTAATTTTGATTTATGAGCTTTCTTCAATCCAAACAATTTGATATAATCTAAATAGAAATTTAGTTAGTGAAGTGTTGTTTGCTAATATCAATTCTTGTGGGACGTTACCAATTTACCGTGGTTACTACTTAAACGATTTGGTGCACTTGCTAAAAAGTTATCAAGTTTTTGGCACCGTTGATGGCGATTAAGTGTTTTATCAACAATATTAGTAGCTAAGAAAATTTCTAATTTAGACATTTAAATTTTGTGCATTTAATTTTGTCTTTATTTGTATTTTTTTCTTTTTTTTATTTTGTTTAGTTTATTTTATTTTTATTTGGTGACGTTGTTTTCATAGTTGTTTAGTTTCTTGTATGTGAGGTACTATTAATCCAGATTCTCTGCTATTTGATCTAGAAATAGAGAAAATAGCAAAGAGACTCAAAAAAGAAGCTAAGGCAAGGAAGCAAATAGAAAAGGAGTCAAAAATGGCTAAGGAAAATCAAAATGCTAGGAGGACTTTGGAGGATATGCCACACTTAATGCTGATAGGTGTGCATCTAGTACAACAAGACCTTTAATTCAAGTTAACAATTTTGAGTTGAAGCCTACTCTCCTGCAATTGGTTTAGGAGGACCAATTTAGTGGAGGATTGCTAGATGATCCGAATTTGCATATAGCAAATTTTTTGCAGTATGTGACACCTTTAGGGTTAATGGGACGAGTTTAGATGCAATTCAGTTGAAGCTTTTTCCCTTTTCTTTAAGAGACAAGGCAAAAATTTGGCTCCGATCTCAACCTCAAGAAAGCATTTCTACATGGGATGATCTAGTCAACAAATTTCTTATGAAGTTTTTCCTACCTTAGAAGCTTGTGATGTTGAGGAATGAAATTAACACTTTCTCTCAGAAGGATAAGGAATCACTTTATGATGCAAGGGAGTGATTCAAGGAGTTGCTAAGAAAATGTCCACAACATGTTGTTCCAAACTAGCTTTAGATTCAAACATTCTATGATGGACTAATACCTTCTATTAGATCAATATAGATACAGCCTTTGGGGATCCTTGCATAATAAAACCCCAAAAGAAGTTCTCCGATTGAAACTATGGCAGCTAATAATTTGATGGCTTCAAATGGGAGGTTAGTTGGGAAGAGAGATGTTATGAAGCTAGAGACACTTGATGCCATCCTTGCTCAAAACAAGCTCATGTCTCAACAATTGTCTACTCTCACTAAATGGTTTAGGCAAATACAGGTTAAAGTTATAGATTCTCAATCTTTAGTATGTAATTTTTGTGGTGGTGAACATGACAATGGAGAATGTCAAGCTAGTGCAATAGCTCAATATTCTTCGGAGCAAGTGAACTATATAATAAATCCTCTTAGACAACAAAACAACCCCTTCTCTAATACGTATGATATGGGCTGGAGGAACAATCCTAACTTTTACTGGAGGAATCAAGGTGCTCAGAAAAATTTTAATATACCGTTTCAAGCTCCACTAGCTCAACCACCTGCTTAGCCAAAACCTTGTGCATTGGAAACTACTTTGGAGAAATTGTCTCAGTCAACAACAAGTTCTATGCAGTGGGCTTCTAGTTTCATGTAGGAGACAATGGCTAATTTTTAAAATCAAGAAGTCTTAATCAAAAATTTGGAGAATCAAGTTGGACAGATTGCTAAACAGTTGCCAGAGAAACCATTGGGAACCTTCTCCAGTAACACAAAGCCAAATCCTAAAGAGTGCTGTAAGGTGATTACTTTGAGAAGTGGCAAGATGTTAGAGGCGCATCCTAAGGAGAGCAAGGGTAAAGAAGTTGAGAATTCTCAAGTAGATGGTACTATAGAAGTTGAAGATCTCTCATTTGAGATTCCAAATTATTCTCAAGAGCAGGTGAAGAAATAGTCTAGTGAGCTTTCCAAGGGGAAGAAGAAAGATGTAGATTGGGACAAGCTAATTAAAATGTCCCCACTTGCTAGAGTGCCTTTTCCACTAACACTTTGGAAGCAAAATCAAGAAAAGTAATCCTTCAAGTTTTTGGATGTGTTTAAAAAATTGTAGATTAACATTCCATTTGCTAAAGCTTTGGAGCAAATGCCTCTCTATGCTAAGTTTATTAAAGACTTGCTGTCAAGAAAAAGAAAGTTGAAGGAAAATGAAACTATTATGCTTACCAAAGAATGTAGCATTTTTATCCAAAGGAAAACGCCACAAAAGCTAAAAGCTCCAGGTAGTTTCCACATTCCATGCCCTATTAGGAGTTTGACCATTAGTAGAGTATTGTGAGACCTTGGAGCAAGTATCAACTTGACGCCTTTGTCTATCATGAGATCAAAGAAGTGAAGCCAACCATGATCTCTTTGCAATTAGCTAATCGATCTATTAAAATTCCATTTGAGGTAGTGGAAGATGTGCTAGTAAAAATTGACACATTTATCTTTCCTACGGACTTTGTTGTGTTGGATATGGAGGAAACGTCTTAGGAAGGGCATTGATTGATGTCCAACAAGGCGAGCTAATGTTAAGGGTGCAAGATGATAAAGTGATTTTCAAGGTATTTGAGGCCATGAAGCATTCTATGGAGAATGAGAAATGCATGAGAATTGATGTGAATGATCCCTTAATCAAAGAAACTTTCAAGAAAGAAGTCACGCCATGCTCACTGGAAGCAACTCTAGTGAATTCCAAAATGTTGGAAGAAAAGAATGAAGAAGGGAATCCATCAATTGTGGAATAGGTCAAATTTTTGGGGGCTTTGCCATTTATTACTCATTCTAAGCAAGGGATAAAAAAGATTTTCATGGCAAAGGAAGTAATGAAAGAAGATCCACCAAAGCTTCAATTAAAATTGTCACCTCTGACCTTTGAGTCATCATTTCTTAAAGGAATAGTTTGCCCTATCTTAGATAGTTTGTGGGTAAGTCCAATCCAAGTCATTCCTAAAATGAATGTGGCACCGATACTTGACCCCTCAAGTACACAATGTGACAATTTTGGAGAAGCTATGCCACACTCGTACCTAAGCATCTAAAATCCACCTCTCAAGCACTGATGGAACTACAAAAGGAGAAAATGTCAAGAAGCTAAGGATAATTGATGAGGAAAACTGGCACATTCTTGGCGAATAATCAGGGAAGTTTTACTACTTTCTATATTTTTCTTTATTTTGTTTTATTTGGTTGTTATCAATTTATTGCTTTTCATTTTTTTGTTAAATTTAAATGTCTTTTATGTATTAGTTTTTTTAATGTCAGTAGAATCTTTGCAAAAAGAAATAAAAGAGAAATAAAAAAATTGTGAATCTCTTAAAGTTTCTTTTAAGAATGTTGAGTGATCAAGATTGCATGCATTTCAATGAACTTGTAGTATCATAAGCACAATGTTTTAGATGGGTATCATAAGCACAATGTTTTAGATGGATTATGTTCTCATTCATCATTTCTATTAGTGCTTTGATCTAGGATGTGCATGTTGTTGGCGTTGAATTGGGTTAAATTTCTAGAGAAAGCTTATGCAGTATTATAGAATTGACCCTTATCTTGGAACATGTTTGATTCTTTGTTGAGGTTAAGTCAGAAGGTAGTACATCTTAATGAAATGATCAGGGCATTTGTTGGACCATTTGAGCCTTTCAAACTTACCTCATGATATATCCCTAGGTCCCTTTTGGATCTGGAATAAAAATTGAAAAAGGCCTTTTCTTTGTTTAACCCACATCTACCTCACCTTTTTAAGTTGAAAAAAAAAAAAGAAAAATTTTCCTACCTTCAATAACATTTGTTTGGTGTTTGACGTTTTGCATTGCATATTTTATCCATCTCAAAAGTGTTTGCCACATTATTATCTTTGATGGTTTTATTTCTTTTGTGAATTCTTCAAAAAATAAAAAATTAAAAAAAGAAAAAGAAAAAGAAAAAAAGGAAAGTGCTTATGGTTGTACATTATATATTGAAGGACTGAAAAAAAAAAAAAAAAAGAATGGTGGCAATACTTTAGGTTCGATTGTAATTTGTGTGCATGTTTTAAATACCCGACCTAGTTCTTAATTTTTCCTTTCCTTTCTTTCTTAACCTTAACATTTGGCCTAACATTACAAGCTTAAAAAGACCCTTTTAACCATCTTGGTGCATTACTTCTACATCAGTGGAGACAAGGATGAACAATATAGATCGAATTTGAGATATTTCTTAAGTATCTTCTTAATCTAATCCAGATTATTGATTTGGAACTGATCTATGGTTATGTGCATTTTGGGTTGGATCATATAGATTGCATGTAATGAATACACGATTTCATTTGATCCTTGTGTTTCTTTTTGAACTATGGTATTGAGGAGTTTTTCTAAAAGCGTGTATGATACACAATTCTTGTTTGATAACTTTTTTTAGGTGCCATAATTTTCTTTTTGATTTTTCTTTTGCTTGGAGTCAAGCAATATCTTAGGTTTGGGGGTGTGATGTTCCATCAAATGGTTGAGTTCCTAGAGCTTTTAAGTTATAAAATCCCTTTATTTTAAGTATTTGATAAGTGTCTTTGTTTGAATTTCTAGAAGTTTAAGTTTTTATATATTTTCCAGCTTGTTTGAGGATTTACCACGATTTAAGCATGTGTTTTGGTTGTATTTACCGATTATGAGTTTGCTATAGTTAATTGGAAAGTGATAGTCAAAGTGCTCTTCAAGTGTATGGTGTTTAAGTGCCATAGTCCTAGCACTCAAGTGGTGCAATAGAGCAAAGGAGAAGCTTTAAGGCAACTTGGCACTCGAGCGCCCAAAAGCTGGTGGTTGAGCGCTAGCACATCTAAGAAGAATTCTATTTCAATAGGTCTAGTGCTCAGGCACCAATGACGCACAAACTTCATGTCTTTTTGCTATCTTTAATAATAAAAGAGGAATAAGCCACTCATTTGATGGGGTGCTAGGTCAAAAAACAAAAGGAGGAGGTTCTAAAGCTGCTGGAATAACTTGGGAACAAAAGGAAGATGAGAGATTGAAGATTCATTTTTCCAATTCTTGGGTTCTTCATGAGTTTTGCTTCACTTTTCCTTTCTATCTTCTTCCATAGAATTAGTTGTTGAACTTTATAACTAGGGGAAGGATTAGGTTTGAAATGGTTGTATTGGATTTGAATTTCTGGCACTTTGATGTTGGATTTCTTAGATTATTGGTTTGACTTTTGTTTTTATATGTAAAAATTATGAGTTATTATTCATGATTTGAACTAGGGCTCTTATATAATTTGGGAAAATTGTGTATGAATAAGCTACAAGGGTTGAACTACATAAATTTCAAGGTTTAGGAATATATGAATTTTCGTGATTTGTGGATTGATTTTTATGCTTAATCCATATTTATGTTGAAATATAGTCAAGGAATTGTCATATTTTAACACAAATAGGAGAATTGATTCACCAAGAAATTAGGGTCAATTCACTAAAAATCATGTCATTAATCTAAAATTTTCAACTCAAGAATTTTAGGAATTCAAATAAAAATTAAGAAAATTCAAACCATCCTAACCTCTAGTGTCTTGAAACCTTGAGATCATCCTTGTTTAAGTTCTTATTTATCTTGTTTCCATTCTTTGCTTTATTTTAATTTTGAGCTAAGAGCTTTTTTCAATCCAAAGAGTTTGATATAATCTGAATAGAAATTTAATTAGTGAAGTGTTATTTGACAACATCAACCCTCATGGGATGATACCCACTTATCGCGGTTACTACTTAAACGATTTGAAGCACTTGCCAAAGAGTTATCTATCATATCCCAACCCGTGCTATGATTGCAGATGTTGTCACTAAGCCCATCAGTTTTGCCTTATTTCATGAGTTTCACACCAAACTTAGAATTGAGGATGCTCAATCTTGCTGAGTTTGAGGCTGGATGTTGAGGGTAGTGCATCCACTGCACATCATTCACGTGCCAATATAGCTTTAATATATATATATATATATGAACTCATGTGTAATGATCTCAGAGTGAATGAATCACATTTTTAGCTCAATTTTTTTTTTCTCTAGCTCTCAATTCTCTTCCTCAGCTTGGCCCTAATACCTTACAGTACTGAAGTTAAATTCTATTTTTAATTCCCATTGAGTGGTAAAGGGAGTTGGATGGGTGGGTTAGGATGATTAGATTAATAACATTATTATTATTATTATTATTATTATTTTGGGTTTCTTAGAGTACTTCCTTCATTCCTTCATATGGAGATTAACAACCTCCGTATTTTATTTTAGACACAAAACTCACGTCTACCTTTTCTTAATCAACTTCTAACCCTGGATAAGAAAGTCTGAATCATTATTTCGCCTTCACATTAGACTCTTTATTAGTTACAAATGAGTCAAGGATCACGGGTATCCATTTTTTTCGATTGTTAGGGACCACAAAACTAACTATTTTTTGTTAATGACCAATATGTTTACCGAGAATATTGTCAAGGAGTAATTTAAAGATTTATTCTTGTTTTTGTTGTCGTGCCTTTCAACCGCACCGTTGAAATACTAATTTAAAGGAAAAAAATAATGCATGCTGTGATCAAAAGCATGTCAACCTAAGGAATCTTAAAATTGTAGTAAAACTCTTCCAGTAGTAATTTATGTTAACTTCAAGCTTTTCTCCATAGACTCGCAGAGCTCTCCTATATCTTTACTCAGGATATCAAACTAGGAACGTCAAGCATCATGATGCTTATAATAAGTTTAACTTAAAACATGAAAAAAATTATAACCTTTGATCAAGAAGCAAAGTATTTTTGTACCAAAAATAATAGCAAAGTATTTGATCCAACATAATGTTCTTGTAGTATTTACCTCCAATTTACTCTTGCTTGCAGGTGAGATGGATAGGAGATATGATTGCACAAACTGTGTATTTGAGTTAAAGTACCTTAATTAAGTGGAAACCAACTTACATATGCAAACCACAAGAAGCATTATTCATTATACATATATATGTTGAACGCATGCTTTGAAATTTTGCTTCTAACTGCATGAACAGAATGCATCACAAGAACAACCATATATATTTACATTCATTCAAAGCCACATAGCCTTGAGAGATTCCATTCAAACTACCTTCCTAATTCCAGAATAAGAACTGGCACCGATGAACACAATGTCAAAGGCCTGGGTCGCGTTGAGAACCAGACGCCTTCCGTGCTCACCAGGGTCACGATTGTCATACGCCCCAATATCCAGACAAGCGGAAGAGCCAGTGACACAGAACACAAGGTTGTACCTAATTTTGTTTTTCTGAATGTTAAATGTGCCACTAAGAATTTGTTGGCCAGGGTGGTCTTGAGGACCCCCAATACCCATGTATGCTTTTTGGATATCATTGTCAAATGTCAACAAACACCTCCGCTTGTCAGATTCAGCACATTCAAGCTTCTCTGCAAACTCAATATCCAATGGGGTACCTATGAAGATTTCACCAGTGCTTTCCCCCTACTATGCTGAACTTCACTGGAATGCCTGCAACTACCTCAAAGTAATCTTGTAGGACAATAACTGGGCACTTTGAATTACCTGTTTGGCCAAGCCTTACTCCACCACCAGGAGGGCCTATTATACTTGGCTGAATGTAGTATTTTTCACCCGGGACAAGGGGGGTTGCCAAATCCATCTAGCACTCGTTCGGCATCGTTTGAGAAGGCTAATGGAATGGCAAAGAGGAGGAAGCTGAGGGTAAGAAGTGCTGGCTTCGTGGGTCTTATACACTCGATAATTTAAAGCTAAGGATGTTGTTTGCGTGTTTTGGAGTTTGATGGGGCTTAGTTGCCTCTATTTATAGAAGTGAATAGTTCCAAGATTTACTTGCATTTGGAAAACGTTTTTCTTTTCTTTTTCTTAAAGTAACATGTAATAGACATTAATAGACACTAATGTGAATATTAATATGAGTATAGCAGCAAGGTATTGGACAAGTAATAAGCAGCTTTGTCTTTCATAAGAATAAGAACACAAGTTTGAATTTCTGGAAATGCACTCATTTCTTAAATGCTTTATCATCTGAAATTGCAAGAGTAATGTCTTTCACAATTTTGTTCATCAAAAAATATTAATATGAGTATGAGTGAATATTAAAATATATGCATATTGAGGTAAAATATACAATATAATATGTGAAATATATAATATAATACTTCCTTTATCTATTTATAATTGTTACTTTTTAATATATATTTTTAACAATAACTAATAGTATTATTTTAAATAACCTCAAATATAAAAAAATTATAACTGAATAGATTTAGTTAATGTAATAAAGATGAGAATAAAGTTAAAAAAAAGTTAGTTAATACTTTTTTATAATTTAAAATGATAGATATATAATTTAAGACAAGACAGAAAAAATAAGTTTTTACAAGAGAGTATTGTATTTGGTACGAAAAATAGTAACCTTCGGATCTAGTCATACCACGTGAAGCATACTTATAATAAACACACATGTGGGCTGCATATTCTAGATGAAAATAATATTGTGTGGAGTAACAACTTTTTCTTCATTCATATGAATCTCAACTATTAAGTTTTGAAGAAGTACGAGAGAAAAGAAATAATAAAGAAACAAATGGATGATTTTGATGGTGTATTGAGGGGGAAAATTTCCTCCCAAAGCACTGTAGAACGGCTGTTTCTATGATTGTCCCAACAGGGACAGCATTTCAAGGATTGCAATCAATTCGGTTTTTCCCCCTCTATCCAAAACGTGATTTAACCGAAAACATAAAAAAAGGAGATTTAATGTTTTTAAAAATATTAAAAATGGATTGAAACTTTTTTATATTTTACTTTATAGGTAAAATAGGTAATTTAATATTTTATATTTTGAATTATCTTTTAATTTAGCTTTTAACAATAATTTTATTATAAATCTTAACAAAAGTAATGACGTAATATGAACATTGGTGATGTGACTGTAATATCACAACAACCTAACATCATAGGTTAATAATATATTATTATATCTTTTAAATTTGACAGAAATATAACAAAAATTACTTTAATAGATGATTTAAAGTGTAAAATATTAAATTAAAAATAGATTAAAGATAAAAATTCAAAGTATCACTTTTATTTATTTTACATCTTACCAACTTGATTGTTTATTTTTAATAATTCCACGAACTCCCATCGCTATAACTTTGTTTTATTAGGTACAAAAACAATGAAATAACATGACAGACAGATTAAAAAGCACACTTGAGAGACATTGGAAAGAGATAGTAGTACATATTTAATTTTTAGTAATATTTATTACAATTATAACATTTTAAAAATATAAAAAATGTTGTTAAAACTCTTTGGTAATATTTTTACAAGTGTGATAATATAGTCTATATTACTAAAGAGTTTTAACAATTTTTTTATAATTTAGTAATATTTGAAAAATATTACTAAATTTCAATTATGTTGTAGTGAGAATTATTAAGAGTTAATCTATATTTTAATCCTTAAAAAAATTGACTTCTAACATAATTGTCCCTCAAAGAAAATTTGTAAATACATTAGTCTATCAATCTAAGCATCTACAAATTAAACATGTTAGTCCTTCTATTAATTTCTATTTATTAACTCCTAGCGGGATGATGATGTGACTAGTTAATTGTCATGTTTCATTTGAGCTAGGCGAAGAGGGGTTAATATGTTAAAACTCGAATTTTAAAAGGATTAATGTGTACTATTTTCTATGTTATTTTACAAGATTAATATTTTATTTAGTTTAAGATAAAAAAAAAATGGTCATATTTGAATCGGTAAAGCCCAAATGATCACTTTAACTTTGATTAATGTGCTTACAAGATTAATGTGCACTTTAATCTGGTTATTTTGAAAATAAGTAAATTGATCCTGATCCTGAAAACTTTTCAATATGCGTAGTACACTACAGCTTGGTAACAGATGTTTATTTTTTGAAAGGAAAAGTTTAAAATAACCCCTTTAACTTTGGTTCATGTATACTTTGCTCCTGTTACTTTTTGATATATGAGGGCTCCTAAGGAGATTTTACAGCCCATATACTTCTCACGTATAATCTTCCCTTAAAAAATAGTTTGTTACCAGGACATTTGTGATATATAACTCTTCACATAATCCAAATGCCATTTAAGATTGATATATTAGAGATGCTTGTACATATTCTTATTTTAAGAAAACACTCAGATTTTAACGTGAACTTATCCAACTCATTTTGAAAGTGTGATTAGTGAAACTAAAATGTACATCAATGAATTACATAAAACCTTATATGCAAATATCATTACTCTTCTTATATATTGACACATGTTAACAGACGTGCTATGCCCTCATTGCAGAGCTAATTCATGTCCAAGTCCAACATTACCCAAAACTTTAAAGAGGGAGAACAATAGGACAGTCAGTAGAACTTGCTGTACATTAATTGAGTAAACGTCAACAAGCAACTGCAAGAATAGTTATTATTATAAGAATAATGGTATTT
The DNA here is from genome assembly GCA_031439595.1 of Pterocarpus santalinus. Classification (NCBI taxonomy): domain Eukaryota; kingdom Viridiplantae; phylum Streptophyta; class Magnoliopsida; order Fabales; family Fabaceae; genus Pterocarpus; species Pterocarpus santalinus. Next base: position 67,990,804 of record CM062531.1, on the reverse strand, counting down.
ATACATCTGACATCTCTCTTTGCATGATATTTGCTTATGATGTTGAGTTTTGATATACAAATAACATTGTTCTTATTATATTTCACCTATATTCAAACACTTACATTATATTCGTGCAAGAATATACATAACAAGAAGAAATTTTATTATACCACTAATTTTTTCAACGCTATCGTGGACATTTCATTCAAACTATGGACCTATCATTGGCATCATCAGCATCTACAAACACAACTTGATAGGGGTCATTGTCAGTATTCAGGACCAATCGCCTTCCATCCTCATCATCGTACCTCCCAACATCAAAACAAGCACCGGGTGGGGCACTGATCCTAGGACAGAACACAAGCTTGTAGCCCAAAATCAAATCACCATATTTCTGAATGTTAAACCTGCCACTGATCAATGTCTTACCTGGATGGTCTTCAGCACCACCAATACCAATCCATTCTCTAGGGAAATCATTATCAGCAAACACCACCCACTTGGAGGATTTGGCACAGTCAGGCCCCTCTGCAAATTCAATGTCCAGTGGCGTGCCCGTGAAAATGATACCAGGGCTTATCCCTGGTATTGTGAATTTCGTAGGTACACCATTGACGACCTTAGAATAATCTTGCAGGACAGTTATCGGGCACGTTGAGTTCCCAGTTTTGCCAAGCCTTACTGCACCACCTGCTGCTCCAGAGAGAGCTGGTTTGATATAGAATCTTCCTGCTAGGAAAATAGGGTTCCCATTTCTGTCCACCACTTGTTCAACCTGTGAGAAGGCTAGTGGAAGGCAAAGAGGAGGAAAGAGACAGTAAGAAATGCAGGCTTCATGGCTTATCAAGGAGGCTGCTCTATCTGTTTGTGTTTTGGTCCCTTAATGAACCTCTATTTATAGAGTTGTTTCGAGAGTAGCCTGTGGATCTAACTTTGCATGAGAAATCGATTTATTAATGTTATTTAGTCAAAGTTTTGGTAAAACTTCCAAACCTCTATATTATTATATAGTTCTTTTTCACACATTGAAACTCTACTTTATGTACAATTATATAAAAATAAACATATAAATATTGTAGTAAAAATATTATTAATTATAAACAAAAATCTCATTATTTGAAATCATTTTTAGGACATCAAATGAGATACGTACATTCAGAGCATATGTGGGATGCATGCAAAATTTTTGAACTCGTATTTATTTGTTCCAAGTTGTGAAGGAGCCGCCCCACATTATTATTTGAGAATGTGCCGTGCGGTTTTTGTATCACGGAAAATGGAGGAAGCTAGATTTGTGAACCCATTGAATGTCAATTGATGCATATCTTAATCAAAATAAATCACACACAGCTGTACAGCTATTAGATAAGATAGTAGGACTTCGTTGCTAAGTTCTCATTTGCTGCCAAGCCTAGCAAAGGCACCCATTGTTATCCTTTCAGTACTATTTTTCCCCCCTTTTTTGTCTTTTGCATATCAATGTTTTGCATGCCGTTGGCTGTTTTATCGTTAAATTATTCTTGTCTTGTTAGTTGTTATTAGGTCGCTTTTTTTCATGAATAAGTATTATATATGTTACGCCCATATTTTATATTTTGATTTCGGATTCTTTGTATTGTGAACAAAGTTTAATTATTGTGAAAGTGAAAGGCTATTTTGTTGGCGTTGAATTAAAAGCAGCCATAAGCCGAAAGCTTGTCTGCTCATGTGGTGTTCCCTGCTCCAGTAAAGGTGGAGGTTCAGGGTACTATTCCCCTTCTCCGCCCAAAGTCCCCCAACCCATTCCCAAAATGCCAGCTGAAATGGCGCCCGTCCTACTTATGAAAATAAAATAAAGCTAAAAAAGTTAGCTGCGTTAATTAACTCAACTAGTATGATCGATATGCTACTTAAAAGAATCTTGAGAATTCAGTGTTTCTTAGTTTGCTTTTATTGATACATGTAAATGTTATTTAAAACTTGCGAAGCTTTTGTTTTTTCCCCCTTTGATTTTATCATTGTTGGGTAAGGTAAATTTATTTATGACACATTCAAAATCAGATGAAAATGGGTGGACTCACTTAATACACAACACTGAAGGTGACACAAAGCCGAGCTAATACGGCTCACAGAATTTTTTTGGGTCAAGGTTCAGAGAATAAGATGATGAAAAATGAACGAAAAAGCCTGCAGCTCAGCACGATGAAACAAACAATAACGAGTAGCAGTTCTGTTGTGTGGAGTATAATTTTAATTTTTAAGGAATGGTGTGTGGCTTTCAAAGAGCCCGATCATGGTTGGATTGGAAGCACTTTTTCATGTTTTGTTTTGATGCTTTTAACGTTGTTGGTATCCTTTGTTTGTTTATGACTTGAGATTGTTACGTTTCGTACTGATGGTCCCCTCTGGTTTGAGTGGTCTGAGCTATTTCCATTTATCCCAAAGAAAAAAAAATGAATATAATATTTAAAAATACTATTCAATTTTTTTAATTATTTGAATGAAAAAAAAATGAAAGAATTGGAAGAATGAGCCATTCAGTACAAACAAAAAAAAGAATGAGCCATTCGCCACGCACAAGTTCCGCCCACTCAATGAGTCACCGCCACATATCCCTGGCCAGAACTGACTGCTAACTCTTCCAGACTATAACAAAAATTTATACAAATTATGACAAACTTTAACAAGAGAAATAATGCCTTTTATCGAATGAAATTATCACTGGTTTCATGTGCTTCTTAGGTGTCTATATTTTTTAATATCTACATGACTTAGTTAGAAACATAACTCGTTCATCACTAATGTATCATGATAGACTCCATGATTAAATCTCCTTATTTCTTGAAATATAAATGCTTTAACGTGTGAAATACATACTAACAAAATATATTCTGCCGCTATGATATTTTAACTTTAATATGAAGTAGAAAAATCCATTGCTGATTACATAATTCCATTTTTAGTTTATTTTATCTCTTTCTCATTGAATGCATAAAATGTTTAAGATATAGATTGTGATCAAGTGGCAAAGTATTTGATCCAACATAATGTTCTTCCAATGTCTCGCTCCAGTTGACTCTTCCAAGTGAGATGGATAGGAGAAATTATCGTACGAAACTTAGTGCATTTATTTTGAATTTTACAATAACTAATAATTAAATGGAAAGCAACATATGCATTATTTATTGCAATAACTCACCACAAGAAGCATTATATATATATATATATATATATATATATATATATATATATCAACGCGTGCGTTGAGATTTATGTTTGCTTAATTCCGACTGCAACAACAGATAATGCATCACAAGAACAACTACAATGACTGTTACATTCATTCAAAGCCTCCTAGGCCTTGAGATTTTCATTCAAACTACGGTCCTAATTCCACGGTAAGAATAATCGGCAGGAAATATCAAAAAGAAGAGGAGGTGATGCTTATGCTGATTCTCAAGGAGAATAAGACGGCTTGCAAGCCCATCAGGGATGTAGTACGTCCCAATAACGAAACAAGTGGGTGACCCCTCTCTCAAGTCTCTCTCACTTTGCCTTTTCTGTCTGCTCACGTTACTTCAACAAGCAGAAATTATTGCACGAAATTTATTGCATGTATTTTGAATTTTACAATAACTATTATTCCCTCTATCAATTTATAATTTTTTTTAACAATTTTTATAATATAATTATCTGTTATTTAAGAGTTTTAAGATAATATTAATTAATTTTTTTTAATTTTATCCTTATCCTTATTCTCTCATTTATTTATAATATTCTCTCTTATTCAAAACAATTATTAATTTGGATAAAAAAATTTTATTCAAATAATTATCATTTTCATATATCAATATAATATTTATTATTAATTTTTTTAATTTTACTCTCTATTTTCATTGATTGAAAGAGGTGGCTACTTTCCACCATATAATAAAATTATTCTTTTTAACACATAATAAATTTAATAAGAATATTTTAATAAATTTGTATTATAATTATGTATTAATTTTAGATTTTTTAAACTATGTGAAAATGGACAAATTGAAAATTATTATGAATCGAAAAGAGTAATTGTTATATAATTTCCTATAAAAAGGCAATTTTGTTAAAATAGTATAAATTTTTTCTATATTTGTATAATTTTAATAATTTATTAATTAACGCGTCAAAATCTTAAAAGATAAGCAACATATTCATTATTTATTACAATAAAACACCACAAGAAGCATGATTTATTACATGCACATGCTCGACGAATGCGTTGAGATTTATTTGCTTGCTTCCGACTGCAACAACACAACAGATAATTCATCACAAGAACGACTACAATGATTATTACATTCATTCAAAGCCTCCTAGAGCCTTGAGATTTTCATTCAAACCACGGTCCTAATTGCACGGTGAGAAGAATCGGCACGAAATATTCTAAACGTGAAGAGGTCATGCTCATCCTGATCCTCAAGGATAATCAGACGCCTGACTAAACCGCTGTCACGAGCGTCGTACGTCCCAATAACGAAACAAGTGGGTGACCCCTCCACCGGTTGATCCAAACAGAACATAAGGCATTGGCTCTCGAATAACCAAATTCGAAATGTGCCATTAAGGATTTGTTGGCCAGGGTGATCTTCTGGGCCACCAATTGCAACGCAATATCTTTGGATCTCATTGTCAAAATACTCGATCCACTTGGAAGATTCAGTACAGTTAGGCTTCTCAGTAAACTCAATGTCCACTGGGTGATTTGCGAGGATTGCACTATTGTTTTCCCCACTCGGCATGCTGAACGTCACATCGCCGTAGCTGGAAACATGTTGCACGACAGTAACTGCGCAACTTGAATTACCAGTTTGGCGAAGATAAGCTCCGCCAAAGTGGTCAGGTGGCACCCTCATCTGATATCTGACACCTGGCACAACGGGGTTCTCACGAAAGTCGTACACTGGTGCGTCATTTGAGAAGGCAAATGCAAAGGCAGAGAGGAGCAAGGAGAGGGTAAGTGGGGAGGGCTTCATGTGTCCACACTCAATAATTAAAAGCTAAGGATATTGTTTGTGTGTCTAGGAGCTCGGGGCCTTCGCTCTACTTATAGAAGTGAACAGTCCCAAGAGGTATTTGCCTCCCTATGTTTAATAACTAAACTTTTTGGACCCGTGGGATGTATGGGATGAAAAGCTTTTGACAATTATTAAAAGATTTTTGTAAAATTTTTAGTAAATATAAAAGTTTTATAATAATAGACTATATATGAAAATTACATAATTTGATCTTAAACTAATAAAATAATTGATAAATATAAAATTTAATATACAACTTTATTATAGCTTTAATAACTCGAAAAAATTAAATTTTAATAAAAAAATTAAAAATAAGAAAATAGTAAAATAAAATCTTTATATTTGATATTCCATTAAATATTCAAATTTCTTGTAAAATACTAAATTGAATAATCCCAAAAATTACTCGAAAAACATTTTAGGTATTTGTTTCATTATATTTAAATTTTTTTTTATTTTCATGCCTACTCATTTTTATCCACTATTAAATGAGGTGTGAATCCCACTTAATTTGAATCCGACATCACATTCAATACTAGATAAGAGTGAGTTTATCCAGAGGCAGAGAAAAGACAAATACAAATAACGTAATTCTTTAATAATTACATGGCATCCAAGTATATTATAACATGGGTGCATGTCAGGTTCTTATTGGCCATAATTATCGAGTTAACATATTTAACATATACGGAGTAAATCTTTCATCACTTTTCCTAATACAAATTCATCTTTTCTCCCTCGCTTAAATTCTTGTTGAAATCTAGCACCCATAGCAACCCCTTCTATCCTAACCTTCCTTCTTCGTTATGCGGCATCGTCGCCTTCTCCCAACCATCTCGTAGGTATAATGTATAGTTAAAGTTGCTAATGCGTAATTACTTAGGTTAAAGTTGCTAAATTAAAAAAGGAAATCAAATATAAAAATAAAGATTAAAAATACTCAAATTATCTCTTTTATTTGTTTTACATCTTACCAGCTTGGTTGTTATTTTTAAGAGTAAAATACACTTAACCCCCCGAAGTATCGAGAAATAAAACTCTATCTCAATTACTAAGAGTGTGCTTGGATTGATTTGTTTTTTAAGAAAAAAAATCTTTTTAAACTTTTTTTTGCTTTAAAACATGTGTTTTTATAAGTTTTAAAAATGTGTTTAGATACAATACAAGAAAAAAATGCTTGTAAAAAAAAGTCAATTTACCATGTTTTAAAAAATAGTAATAGTGCAAATTTAAAGAAAATATAAGTAGAAATAATTTTTGAAAGATAATTTTTGGTTCATTTGTTTATGCTTCTATCCCAAAAAAGGTATCTTTTTTTTTTTTCAAATTTTTCAAAAGAGCTACTTATAAAATTTTTAATATTTGTTTGTACTTTAAAAAAAATAGAAATAAAAAATAATTAATTTTATTATTATTTTTAAAAGTAGACAAGGAGTTATTTTTCCTAAAAGAAAATAAGCAGTAAAAGAGAGAAAATTTTATTCTTCGAACTTAAGAACCACTACCTTTTCATTCTATTATGATTTTATCTTTAAAATTTTAAAAAAGTGCCACTTCTTTTTCACTCTCTCTTCCCATACCCTTAATTATAATTTTATTAGAAAAAATATTTTTATATTTATCATATTCAAATGGTTTAATAACTTTTAATTTTGATAAAAAAGTATTTATATACTTATATATTTAAATACAAAAAAAATTCTAATTCTATTTCTAGTTCTACTTCTACTTCTAATTCTAAATAAGTACTTTTTATAAAATCTTAACTAAATGGATTCTTTATTGAAAATTACCTTTGCTTATACATTTTTTAGAAGTTAGGTATTATTAATTTTAAAAATAATTTCTTTCTATAAGTACTTTTTTTTTCTAAAATTATATCCAAATACTTTTAAAAATTTATAAAAATATTTTTTAAAAAAAAGCACTTTTTCTATTGAAAAATGCAAATGTACTCTTAATGGATTGGAATGGATGTGCATTTTATAAATAAATAAAATAAAGTGTTATTTATTAATATATTAAGTATGTTAAGTGTATTTATTCTATTTTTAATAATTTTCATGAGCTTCCATCGCCAGAACTTTATTTTTAATAAATTAATTGTCACTCTATCAATATTATAGCTGTATCTAAAATATATTATGAAAGATAAAATTTTTAAAAAAAAAAAGTTAATAAATTTCTCATTAATATATCCGAAATGACAATTATTATAAATTAAAACCTTTTAATTAATCCTGGGTAAAGGATGGGCGGACCAGATCCCTCGGTAAAGGTCATGAGGGAGGCTCTCGAACACTCTTCGAGTGGGAAGCTCGTGATAAATCGTACACGAGTTACTAAATGTCTTATCCTGGGTGTTTGATTGGAGTTTTTTTTTTTTTTAATGTCTTATATTTAATAAGATGTTTGAAGGATTTAGACTGTTTAAAATGGGAGGACTTGTAAAGTGAGAAAATAAAGAATTAATAATTTTTTAATTATTTAATAGATCTTATTCATAATAAAAATTATTAATTTAAGAGTTATTAATCTTTTCTTTTCTCATTTTACAAATTTTATTCAAATTTATTTTTGAAAACATTATATTTTTGAAAAGAAAAATTATCCAAAAAATATTTTTACCTCTCTTCTGAAAATTTAATATTCCTATAAAAAAAATATTTATTATAATAAAAAAGATTAAAATACTTCTATTATCACTCAAAATTATCCACCATCAATCACCATCACCCGCTATTGTTCATCTGCCACCGTACATTGCTGACTGCCTTCTGCCTTGCTGCCTCCCACCATTCACCACCTCCATCTGAGCTATTTTTAAAAATATAATTTATATATCAAATATATTTAAAATATCATATCCAAAATAATTATTTTAAAAAATATTATTCCCAAAAATAAAAATTTTTTCCATCTATTTGACGTTTTAGTTTGTCAGCCACATAAATACAGAATACTGATCTTTGATGAGTCTACCAATCCATAGCCTGAATTTTTTTTTATTATTCGAGTAATAAGATTAGGAATTATTTTTAAAAAATATTTTTAAAGAGGAGATAAAAGTTAAAATCAAGATATTTTAGATTTAAATAAAATATATATATAAGACGATCATTAATCTGTGTATCCACCGGCAGGCTGAAATTATAGCCTCGTGAAAAGTATGAGAAATAATTCGCACTTGATTATAACTGCTCCTTTCGTAGGAGCACAAGTACAACCTTAGTTCTACAAAAATGTGCTCCCTTTATTTTTAATAAATTAATTGTCACTCTATTAATGTCATAGCTTATTATGAAAGATAAAATTAAAAAAAATTAATAAGTTTCTCGTTAATATATCCGAACTGGCAATTATTATAAATTAAAATCTTTTAATTAATCCTAGATAATTATCCTGGATAAAGGATGAGGGAAGCTCGATCAGCCCTCAAGTCAAGTGGGAGGCTCGTGTTAAATCGTACACGAGTTGATAAATATCTTGTCCCTGAAAGGAGTCTATGAACCACATGATTACGGAGCACGTTATCTCTAGCGAGCGCGAGTGGCTCGCCGACCAATCCACAGGCTGGAAGTTATGGGTAACGGTAATATAGATTCAAATTTATCATAAATCTAAATTTATATTATATTTTAATAATCTAATTGAGATATACTGATAGTATAAAAAAATTTTACATTATCATCCAATCAAAACTTCCATTTATATGACCATTCAAAGAATGAGTGATTATGTAAAAAAATTTTATTGATGTGATAATATATGATTGAATATCTATATAAATATTTTTTACATTGATAATGTATTCAAATTAAATCGATATTTTAATTATTTAAAATATTTTTTAAAATTATAAATATGTAAATATTAAAAAATTAATATTTAAGATGTAATATAAATTCAAATTCACCATCAACGGAATCTATACTATCATTTTTCGAAAATTTTAGCCTCGTGAAAAGTATGAGAAATAATTCGCACTTGAATGTGACTGCTCCACGTCTATTGATGAATATTTTATTCCTTTTGTGGGCACACAAATACGACCTTAATTCTACAAAAAAAAATATTGACAAAATATTCAAATCGACCCTCCGCCAAATATTCGGAATAATGTAGTCTTTTAAAATTTAAAAATAATTTTAATTTATACATATTATAAGTATAATTTTTTTATATTATTATCTAATTATATAATATTATATAAGTAAATATATATGACCCTCATCTCACTATTTCAAAAATCATGTAAATAGAAGAATGTGATTGGATGATACTATAAAATAATTTTATACTATCAATTTATATAAATCAAATCCTTTAAAAAATTATTAAAATATTTTTATTATTTAAAATATAGAATATTTTAATCTTTAAATATGCAAAATAAGACACCTTAATCCTCTCAAATTTATTTGTCTAGAGACAAAAAATCTCATATTTTACTGGTAAGAGACCGTAAATGAATTTTTAAATTCGAAATTTTATCTCTCAATATTTTAGTTAGAGATCAAACTAAAAATTTACTCTAAAAAATTCTATTCGATTAGAATAATTTTGTTAGATTTTTTTATAAAAATTATGAGACGTATTAAATAAAATGAAGTAACAAAATTTACTTATTTATTTAAAAATGAATAGTATATTACATTATTCCAACAATTTAATTCTAAAAAAAAGGAAAAAAGAAAAGTTCGAATCTACAGCATTTTTATAATTATAAAGGCAATCGATGTGTGATACTACCTTGAATAATGTTTTTTCTATGACAATTTCTGCCAATTTTATAATTTATATGGGATTTAAATATATTTTTAATTCCTATAAATATAGATCTTTTTTATTTTGATTTTAAAATTTTTGTTTTGATTTTGTTCCCTTCTTTTTTTTTTTAATTTTAATCTCAATGTTCTAAATTTTAGTCCTTAGAAGTACTTTAAAATATGTATTTGTTCTTATAAATATTAAAAATTTTATTTATTTTTTGTCATTATATATATTTTTGAATCTTCTTTTGATCCTTATAAATAACATTACTCAATATTTGGTCTATATTACAAGTATCAAAAATCTAATAATAGAAAAAGAAAAACCAAAATCAAAGCAAAAATTTTAAAGGGATCAAACTAAAATGACCCATATTTATAAGAATTAAAGACATATTTAACCCTCTATTAAGTAAAATTAACAGATTAATTTAATAATAATAACAATAAAAGTAATCAAATTTTATAAAATATAATCTTATTTACACTTTTTGGGTTTAGGGTTTAATCACCACGATAATAGACATAGCGAATATATAAAAAAAATATTATTTACTTGTTGATATTTAAAATAGTCAAATAATTTAAAATACAACAAAATTCTAAATATACAAATATTATGAAACATTAGACGTAACATCCCTTTCCTTTTTATTTTAGTAAGATATACGGGAATTTTTAAAAAAATAAAATTAAAGCTTAATTATAAAATTTTCTTACTGAAAAATAATGGCTCAAATTTTAATTTCCAAACTAAACATTCTAATAATCTCAGATGTGTTTAAAATATTATGAAAAATAAAATTAAAAAATTAGTTATAAATTAATATATCTTAATGAGAAATGGACTGAGATGAGATCCTCTATAGTTTTAGAAAAACTACAAAATATTACAGTTATAAATGATCGGATGAAAACTGTATCTATTAGAAAAATGGATTATTTTATGTGAAAATTTTATATAATTTTATCAAGTATTAATTTTTATTATTGATAATGAAGACAGAACCAAATATAAGACCCATAAAAATATTTAATTAATAATAAAAATTAACATGTATCATATAACACAATTATGTGAAATTTTCATATAATAAAATCCATTCTCATCTTCCAACAGTTTTTCAATAGCTCAAGATCTCGCCCCTGTTTAATGTAGCCTCTTTTAAGAAGTCGCGTCATCGTATTCATTTTTCTTATTTAAAACTTGCTTTTAAAAACCTTTTGTCTCTCGAGTCCCTTGCCTTTCACACAGGGTAGTAAAACGATTCGGATGACGGGATTGCTAAATCATATGAAATCAGGGATTGCTCAAGGTTCTGCTATATAGTCCCTAATTAAGTTATTATTAAACTAAACTAGCAATTTGGTTTTTTCAAAAGATACATATGAAATAAGGTAGTCCCTGAAAGATTTTTTAATTTAATTTAGCCTCTAAACAATATACCTACTATTAGTTTAATTCTTAGAAGATATATATGATATCATATTAGTTCCTAAAAAATGGATGTGACATAAAATAAATTCATAAATTTATAAAAAAAGAAGAGATCAAATAGTTGCATCATGCATTTTTTGGGAGGCCAAAGTAATATTACAAGTATTTTTCAAGGACTAAACTAATGTCAAAAATCTTTCAGAAACTAAATCACTGTCATGTATATCTTTCAATGTCTAAATTAATATAAAAAATCTTTTAGAGACTGAATTGATATCATATGTATCTTTAAAAGACCAAATTACTAATTTAGTCTTATTATTACTAAATTATTTTGCTGAAATTATTTTTTGCACCACGTATAATATTAAAATTTGTTAGAAACCTCCTTGTGCCTATAGGGAAATGAAGATTTCCGAGAGCTTCAAGTGGATGGAGAGCACCAATACCAAGTTGATTATTGCCTCATTTATATACGATGTACTCTTTTTATTTTGGAAGTGTCTGAAAATAGATATAAGAAAATACTAATCACTTAAAATTTTATTGTTAAAATGATGTGGTATCATTTTGAACTTTTTGATGGATGAATGACTTTCATTCATTTGACTTGTCTAACCACATTCATTTTTCCTAATATAATAATTTTTTTCTCAGAAGTTCATATTTTTTGACATTTTCATTTTTCGATTTTCCTTTTTTTACTCTTCATCTTTTACAATGTTTTAATTTTTTTTTTTTCAATTTTCCTTTAAGATTAGCTTGAACGAGAAGATTAATGAAACTAACAACTATTGGAAAGTGCATCAAAATATTGTCAAAAACAAGTCAAACAAATTACGTCTCGTAATTACTAAATAAAAAGTATGAGGCTTGTTAAAATAAAGCATATGTTATTTCATTTATTAGGAAATCAAAATAAGCTTTATGTATTGAAATATATCATGACCTCTTGACAATAATTTCATAATAAAATGAGTTATTGAATGGTTTATTGAACAGGATTGAAAAATAAAGAAATTGCTTATGGAGTAAAAGAAGGATTTTGATGTAAAAAACTCTAAGTTTTAATTGTACAAATTAAACTAATGGAAGAAGGTTGTTGTGAATCACAATTATGGCTACAAAAAGCGGTATCAATGACCAGCGATACCAAAAGGGTCATCAATAACTCCACTCTCCTCTCAGCAAGACGAGTGAGTGGACCACATCACAATAAAGGAAAAAGGTGACGATTATGATATGAGATCGGAGGCTAAGTGGAGCCCTCAAGTGGCTCCAATGACCAACAAAGGAGGAGTGAAAGGATAGGTATGCGGAGGAGAAGAAGGGAAGGGATCGATAGGAAGCATTAAGGTGGGTGGGAGAAGATGATAAAGTAAGGTTAATACCCTATCTTAGTTAGGATTTAAATATTTAATTTGTTAGGATTTTTATTCATTTTGTTGTATCTTATCCTTAGTTATAGATTTATCTTTATCTTATTGTTATTTATTGATTTATCTCCTATGTTATCATTATCTTTGTAATTGTTTTATATATTAAAATTCCTAGTGTGACTCATATTTGAGTTTAACTACCCTTTGATTTAAAACATCTTTGTGGTACTAAACGTTTTTATAGCTTACACCAAATCTAACTCTAGAGCAATTCATGTATTCGTCAATGGAGAAACTTTAATGCCCCTCGACCTTAATGGCTTTATCGAAGAAATGCCAGTGCTTTTCCGAGCATTCCTTCCCCTCGGATATGCATGTCACTTGGCAAGAGATTTAATCATCTTACCCTTGGCTTTTGCCACTGTTGGATCACCCATAATCTTGTTGAGCATGGCTTACAAGTCATCTTTCTGAAGACCCCTTACTATTTGGTCGTTGACGTGAAAATTTTTCTCAAGGTTTGATTGATACTCCAATATACTCTTCTTGTTTACATTTGGTGTTTTGAGCCATCTGGGATGATCTTGTACTTGGTGGCAAAATGTCTTCCAATCAAGATCGATCTATTTACCTTCATCAATATCTGGGCTCACCACTTCTTCCATTGCTGTCATGAATCAAACATGCCCTTTGCATAGTGACATCTAGTTTGATGGGGGGTGATAAAATAAGGATAATGCTTTATCTTAGCTAAAATTTGGATAGTTAATTTGATAGGATTTTGATTCAATTTGTTATATCTTATCCTTAGTTGTAGGTTTATTTTTATTGCATTATTTGTTGATTTATCTCCTATTTTATTATCATATTTATATCCGCCTTATCTATATAATAAACTTTCTTGTGTGACTCATACTTGAATTCAATTAGCCTTTTGTTCAAAACATCTTCAAAAGAAAGAAAGATTTATAGAAAGACAGTAAGAGAGTGAAAAATTTATGTGAAAATAATTTTATTTTAATTGTAATTAAGAGTTAGCATACGATACTTAGCCTGTGTTTGTTTCAACATTTTAAAAAAGTGATTATAAAACTCAAATTTTTAATATAGTTGAAAAAGTTAAAAATATTTTTTTTATAAGTTACTCTTTTCAACTTTTGCTAAAATGCTAAAAATAGATTTTTTAAAAAATTTTAATTGTTTTAAAAAATCTATCTGATTATGTGATTTTTTTTAAGTTAAAAAAAGTATTTTTTGCCAAAAAATGAAATAAAAGCACCCTTAGAGGCAATGCATTTAATTATAAATAATAGAAAAAGAGGATAGTTTCTAGAAAGTGAGGTAAAGAGTGAAAAATTTTATGCAGAATTAATTTTTCTTCAACTATAATTACAAGTTACTGTATGTGTGACACTTAAAAATAGTCCATTTAGTTATAAATAGGGACGAATCCAGAAATTCCTCAAAGGAGGGGCTGAAATTAATTAATTATATCATTAAATATCATAATGTATATTAATAAAAAAATATATTAATTTTGCATTATTTTTCTATTATAAAATGTTCTAATTTCTCCTCATTTTTCTTTATTATGATGCATGTGTATCATGCATGAAATATAATAAAAAAAATAATATTAACAACTAATTTGATAATTACATCATATGCTTTTAAAATAAAGCAATAGATAAAATATACAGAGTATACTAATTTTAATAACTTTTAAGCGTGAACGTATTAACCATTTGTTTCTCTCTAGAATCTAAATTTTTTTAAATATAAATTAAACTCTAAATTTATTTTACTTTCTGCCTTCTCTCTAGTTCTTGTAAAAGTATATAATTTTATTTATATAAAAATAAATTAAATAAAGAATAATTTAAGTAAACTAAAAGGAGGAAAATAAATAATTATGATTATTTTATCATTAAAAAATAAGATATATATGCATAAATTGTGAGATTGAATTAGAGATTTTAAATTTTATTTTATAAATAAAATTATAAATTATAAATCACAAATCTCTTATATTGGTGCCACAAGCAATTATTACTTGAAGGTTTCAATTGACTTTTTTTTTTTATTGTTTTGCATGTCGTTTCATTTCTGCTACCGCCTCACTTTGAAGTTTAATTAGCTATCAATGAGCAAATAGCATGTGACATGCTTCAATAAGTTATTGATAATAAACCATGGAGAAGAGAGAAAAGTTTCTAGAAAAAAGAAATAGAGTGTAAATTTTAAGCGGGAAGAATTTTTCTTCAATTATAATTAATAGGTATTGTCATGTAGCAGTATTGTCATGCAGCACCTAGAGTTAGTGCATTTAGTTAAGGTATTGTCATATAGCACCTAGAGGTAGTGCATTTAGTTTTACATACATATATATATATATATATACATAGGCAAGTATAATTTTTGTTCAAATATAATTAGAAATTATAATGTGACTCTTAGAGATAATCCATTTAGTTATACATAATAAATAAGTACATATTTATATTAATTTATTATAAATAAATCATAAAAATTAATAGACATTAAATTTAAATAATCTATAAAACCTATATTTTTTAATTTTAAGTTTTTTAATCCTTTCAAACTACTTTTATTCTTTAATTTCTATTTATACCATTAACTTTCTTCCGTTACAATCGCTAAGTGATATTCCATTGAAATTTATTTTAATTATATTTATTAAATTTATTTTGTTTATTTTGACAGTTTATTTCTCTTAATATATAATTTTTCACCTTCTATAATTATCTAAATTTTTTACTTTTTGTTTTTATTATTATCATAAAGCTTCGACTTATTTAAATTTATTTTTATCTTTTATTTTTATTATTATCACAAGATATAATTTTCTTTGGTATATATTAGATAACATGATATTTTGAGGTCTTATTAAGTAACTTGATGTCTTAAAATATGAACAAGATTGAGATGAATACTATTCTGTAGAATAATTAAAAAAAAAGCACCAATCATAAAGGTTTTTTTTTTTTTTTTTTACATCTTTAAAAAACTCAGTTAAAATATTAAAGCAAGTATAATTTTTGTTCAAATATAATTAGAAATTATAATGTGACTCTTAGAGATAATCCATTTAGTTATACATAATAAATAAGTACATATTTATATTAATTTATTATAAATAAATCATAAAAATTAATAGACATTAAATTTAAATAATCTATAAAACCTATATTTTTTAATTTTAAGTTTTTTAACCCTTTCAAACTACTTTTATTCTTTAATTTCTATTTATACCATTAACGTTCTTCCGTTACAATCGCTAAGTGATATTCCATTGAAATTTATTTTAATTATATTTATTAAATTTATTTTGTTTATTTTGACAGTTTATTTCTCTTAATAAATAATTTTTCACCTTCTATAATTATCTAAATTTTTTACTTTTTGTTTTTATTATTATCATAAAGCTTCGCCTTATTTAAATTTATTTTCATCTTTTATTTTTATTATTATCACAAGATATAATTTTCTTTGGTATATATTAGATAACATGATATTTTGAGGTCTTATTAAGTAACTTGATGTCTTAAAATATGAACAAGATTGAGATGAATACTATTCTGTAGAATAATTAAAAAAAAGCACCAATCATAAAGGTATTTTTTTTTTTTACATCTTTAAAAAACTCAGTTAAAATATTAAAACAAATATAATAACCTTTTCATTTAATTTGTATATTTAAATGTAAGAAATACATATAAATATTATTCTAAAAAATAAAAAATAAGACCAATAATTATTAAACTTTCAATACGAGTCTTTTATTATAATTTAAAATATTATAATTGTATTTTCAATAATTTATTTTAAGTAAAATAAAATTGATAACTAAATTTTCCCTAGATATTTTCACTATAATTTTATAAAAAATAAAAAATTAAAAGTACATATTCAGTAATTCAATATTTATTTATGAAATAAAAATTATAATAATAAATCGTTAATTTATATTTTCTGTGTAACACATGAGATAGAATAATTTGTATAATATAAAAGTTCTTCCACTACCATTGTCATGTGACATTTTTCTTGATTTTTAATTTTATAATCTTTTAAAATTATAATTATTCTTTGACTTATATTGCTTTTACTAATGTTATTCCATTTCCTTTAAGTCTATTTTAATTACTATTAATTATATTTATTTAAATTTACGCATTCATTCAAAGCCACGTAGCCTTGAGATTCCGCTCAAACTACGGTCTTAATTCGAGAGTACGAATTACTGGCTTTTATCAACACAAACTCGAATGCCTTATGCTTACTAGGCTCAGTGAGAATCAGGCGACTTGCACGCTCATCATAAGGCTCATGATCTTTAGCACCACCAATACCAATCCAATATTTTCTGGGGTAATCACCATCTTCAACCACCACCCATTTAGAGGATTCAGCACTGTCAGACACATAACTATCATTGAATGCAATTTCCAGTGGCATGCATGTGTAGATGTAGATGCCATTACCAGGAGGATCTATACCTATTAAGGGGGTGAATTTCACTGCCAAGCCAAACGAGGTCTCATGTTCATTTCGCTCGATGGTTACTGGGTACGTTGAGTTCCCAGTTATGGCAAGCCTTAATCCACCACCTGGTGGACCGAAAACAGCTGGCGTCTAGTGTAGATGTAACACCATAACAAAATCACACTATGTTTGAGTTATATTGCAATATTTATTAGTTGTTACAGTTGAACCAGCAAAATATTTTTAGTTGTAAAATATGTTGGTAACGCTAATAGTATATAATTTTTCTTTTTTGAAAGTAATAATTTCTAAAATTGAGCCTTCTAGTGCAAATAATTGATAATATCATGACGACATGCAGTAGCAAGATCCATAATTAAATTCATATTAGAGTAAGGTAGAATAGAGAGACAATATAAATTATATGGATGACTATATATATATAAGTATTGGGCATACGTATTTACATAACAATATCTCAAATGTATCCAAGTAAGTCAAATTAGCAAGGTCCTAGATCAAGCTAAACAAAACATATGTACAATCATCTCAAAAGGAAACCAAACTAGCATAATCTTACAATATCCACATGATCGCTACCTAGTATACATAAAATATTGTGGTACCCAAAATATATAATTTTCAAACCACAGCTAAAGCCTAGCCAACACTATAAACCCAGGCCTAGGGGTGTGAAGCTCGTTCTCCAACACGAGCTCCCCAAGATTCTCCTTCGGCTACATCTCTGGCAAGATCTCAGTGCTGACAGAGGAAGAACCGAACTCGGCTACATGGAGGACTGAGTGACGCGAACTCTCCTCAAAGGGGTCAGTCTCCATCAAAGAGGTGGAGGAAGCAGGCTCCCAAAAGTACGGTGGGTGAGTGAGACACAGAGGGAAATCAGTATACAGACAGTGAGGGTCAAAGCATCAACTGACTACAGGAGTGCTAAATGGGCGACTGAAGAAAACATACAATCTAAAGCTACAACGAGCTACCATAACCAATGAGTCTATGGCAGGACCATAGTGCCAGGTCCATTTAGGCACCTCAAGAAAAATCACTGCAGACACCATCAACTATGTCTGACGATACAAGAACACACAGGGATGAAAAATAAAGTATTTCTTAGCAGAGATTCCTGATTAAATATGCAACTGACATCATCATCGCCTCAACCACTTTGGTTTATTTAATAAAATCAGTGAACAAACATAACTAGAATAAAGATTCCTTTTAATAATTTTTGAAAACATAAACACTAAAGTGGGTCTACTTTTATTCAACTACTTGATTCAAGACTCTAGAATATAATAGCATTGATAACATATTAAATTATCACTTCTTTGTCAACATGCAATGCATGCCATGCAAATCTTGTAATGAATGATTATGCTCTTTATTCTTTTGCCACTAAAGCCATCTTTTAGCACGTGCTTTTGTTCTTACGTGCCCTTCGATAGATGTCCTAGGATATGAGCTTATTCTGTAACCGTCATCACACAATACTATCTAAATCAGACTTTAGCTGATAAGGGAATCTCATGCCTCTACATTGGAGGGATCTATCTTGATTGGGTGCCTCCACAGTAGAAGAGTATCTTGGTGGGTCGCCTTCCTTTATTGAAGGGTCATACTCGATTATCTTGTCTTTATGAATCGCCTTCCCTTACCAAAGGTCACTTCTAAGTCTTAATTAGAGAATTTGTGCGTTACTTGATATATAACATTTTTAAAAGAAATCTCATGATTCATGGCACAATTTTTCTCTAATCTCATGCTCTTATGCATTATGATGCAACTCATGGAAACTTTCTAGCAAAAATCCTTTAGTATAACAACTGTACTGGGAGAAATCCAAAATTTTGATACACTAATAGATAGCCAGAAAATTCCCAGTCATAGCATCAAATCAATAAATACTCATCAATCCATAAGTTCCAATACATTCTTTATGACAAATAAAATCATTATCATCATAAGTTGTAGATAAGGCAATTCAAGATAAAACTATGAAGGTTCCAAGAATCAAGAATAGGACACATACCTGGCTTCCATTCTTTGGTCTTCATGGCCATAAACAATCGTCTAGACATTTCAATTCCAAGTGGTTCCCGACCCTTATACTCACATCACACTTTAACAAATATGTAACAATACTAGAATGTAACATAACACTTTCACTTAGGAACTCTTGGCTTCAAACTTTAGAGTTTGGTTTAAAGGAGATTATTTCAACCTAATTAATACTTTTGTTACAATTAAATTTAAATTCCAAGTCTTTGACCCATGTTGCAGAGATAGTTTAATACCTTTATTATCCTAGTTTTGGTAACACATATTTTTTCTTGATATACACACCTTTAAACCAACTCTAAACCTTCTTAAACTTACCTCACATCATTATATATGGTCCAAGGCACTTAAATTTACCATAATAACTCTAACTCAACTAAAACATGGTTTTGGCTACCCATCAAGCGCATAGCCAAAAATGACTCTATAAGCTAGGACACTTGACTAGTTAACACCTAACTCTCCAATAATTCACCTTAAACCAATTCAAATCATTCAAGGACATTTTTTAAGGTCTATATAACCCAAATAATCAAGCTCATAAACAGAATTGCTATCCATTGAGGGATAGAAACTGAAATTCACTCTTTTAGTGCCTTAAAAGAACTAGTTTAGGTCCAAGCTTGCTTCTACTTAATTATCCTTTCACCAAACCAACTACTCAAGGGCAATTTTTGCCTCCAAATATCATGTATTTTGATGGGTAAAATAAGTTTGCACTAATTCCTTTGGCATAATAATTAAATTTCCATCTTTTTTAGTTAGTGTAGGATTCTAACTACCTCTTTTGCAACAAATTCAAGATAATGATCTTAACAAGTTTGTGTCCATGATCACACTTATGTTTAGGGTTAACTAAATTATTGAAACTTATAGGAACCTCAATCTAACATTAATTCTTAGGGTCTCAAGCCTTGACACCAAAATCCTATTCTAGCTAGTTTATGCCATAACTTGATTAATTGTTTTCGTAAGAGTTTCTCCTCACAAAAACCATTTTAGAGCACTAACCTAACTAACATAAGCTAAATCTAAACTTTGAACATACCACTATGTATAGGTTTATGAACCCTAAAATAGTAACTTGAACCATAAAACACATATTCCACCAAGAATCATAACAAGAAGATGTTAGAAATCCCTACCTCTTCCTCCCATCTCAACAACTCTTGTAGTTCCAAGCTCTAAAATCACTAGAATCACCACCACAAGAGAGAAATCCCTTACTGCTCCTTTGCTTCCAGCCACAAGGAGAAAGGGAGAGGAGATTTTTGCCTTAGAGTGGAGGGGAAAGAAAGGAAATGAGAAGAAGAAGAAGAAGAGAGCTTAGAGTTTAAGAGTGTTTATGGAGGTTGATGAGAGAAAAATGATGAGGGTTTGAGGGAAGAGGAGTGGTTGAGAGTTTTGAGAGGGTGGGAGGGGTAATGTCGTGTTGTTATGTTATATATTAAAGGGAGTTTGAGTATGAGTGGTATTATTATTAATGGGTGTCAAAACTCTAACCTTTAGATTAAGGACAAGACTTGGGGCTTGCTCTAAGCTCTTGATTAAAAGATTTGAAGTGATAGATATCACTCTATGTCATTCACTTGTACTTTGTGATAAGATATGAGTACTCTATTGTACTTTAAATCCTTAAATTAAGCAGTTACAAGAGCTATAAGAAGCAATGTTAAGAAAATTGGACCAGATCGGCCGGTTGGATCCAGAACCAGATACTAGGTTAGTCCGGTCATTCTCTTCAAACTGTTGGCCTAAAAAATTGGTGACAAACCAAACAGAACCCCAAAAAACCTCCGAATCAGTGTGAATTAGACTGGTTATATCAGTTTACCAGTTCTATTAATTTGATTTTTTTTATTTGTTGCAAAACAAATAATATCATTTCTTTAAAATAAATGAAAAGGCAGAAGAAGGAAGAAGAACGCAGTTGTAGAAGGGAAGGGCAAAATCAGCAGGAAGGTGTAGGTGGTGCCGTATTCTACTCCAAACTGGTTGGAAGGTGCAGAAACAACATAAGGGAAGGGCAAAATCATCATTTCCCTTTAAAAATTCTTCAAAAACAGCATAAGGGAGGAGAAGGATTGGGTTTCTTGTACTCATCCATGAAATGCAATTGGGATAACATGATTTCATCCATGATTTGCAACAATTTGCAGCCACAAACAAGATGCCTCCTTTGTTGCGTCACGAACGCAAAGAAGGAAAAAAAAATGAAAGGGAGGAATAGTGGGGAAACGAGGGAGAAAAAGTAGGGGAAGAGTCCGAAAGGAGAAAAAGAAAAGGGAGAGCTTAATGCATGTCACACCACTTAAAGTGTTGGATAGTCTTCACTTAATTTTTTTAATTTTTATTTGGTTATTTTTAATGATTGAATATACTTTTTTACTTTTTAATTAATTATATGTATATATTTAGATATATTTTATTATATTTCAGTCAAACTCTCAATTGAATTGGTTGAACCTCTGAACCTTTGAACTAGTGCCTTGATTAGTTCGATACTCAATCTGATTTTCTTAACCTTGCTAAGAAGCTTTGACAGTAATTCTAAACTGTTCTAAATATTTTATCAATAAATATAATTTACTAAATTTTATCTTTGACAGAATTTTAACTATGCCATTAATTTGTTATTATTTTAATTTATTTCTCAATTTAATTTTGTTTATTACATTAAGTAAATAAATTTTTCCGCCAATTCTTTATTTAAAATTTATGATTGACAAATAATTTAATTTTTAATTTAAATATATGTATCCCTTAATAATCTACGCAATATTATTTATTTAATTTGTAATGTGGAGTTACAAATTCGACAAAATCAAGAATGTTACAATATCTACCTTCTGAGAAAACGGTGCTAGCACCCCAGTCCAAAACTTTCTCAACATGGCATGAGAAAGATAGTGGAACGTTGGTGGCTTGGTGGCTGTATTCGGTTGATAAGGTTTATGGATGTTGGGAGAGAATCTTGGGGTAAATGTGGTGATATATTTATCTTCATACAATTTGGCCAATGAGACAGCTCGCATTAATGTCGATGGGCATTGAGAAAGTACATCTCGTTCAATATCCTCTTTCAACCCACTAATAAAACAGTCAATCAAGGCTTCAAGGGGTTCAACATGGACTCTGTTTGCTAAGGAACTCAAAATAATAGTCTAAGACAGAACTTATTTGCAGCAATTTAAATAATGATGCACGGGGGCAATCAAATAATGATGGACCAAATTCTATCTCAATAGCTCATTTAAGTTCATGCCAGGAACGAAATGGGTTATTACGTTGTGTTATCTGGAACCAGGGAACAACACCCTTGTCCATGTGCATAGCCGCTATATCTATTCTTTCCATATCAGGAACATTATAGTAATCAAATAACTTATTTGCACTAAAAATCCATTCCAATGCATTTGAGCCATCAAAACAAGGAAGATCAAAACTCCATTTCCTAACCTGCTGTAGATTATGTGACGGTTGTTGGGTGTCAACAGTTGAGGTCAAAGCATGGCCGAACGGAGGTTGCTGTTGTGCTTTCATGAAAGCCTCCAAAGCAGTTTGGAAGGAATCCATGCGGATCTTCGATTCGTCTGCGACTCGAGCTATGAGAGTGCGATGTTCATTGGCATTAAATTCAATGAGCTCATAAATTTTCTTGATCTCAGCATTGAGCTCTTTTAGACAGGTGTGTTCAGCCATGTCGATGAAAGCACCAATGAAACAGTGGTAAGGAATGAATCACTGATATACGATTAATACTAAGGTTCAACAGCAAAAAACTCCAACAATTCAAGTTCAACCAATTCAAGAAATCAACTCCGACAAGTATAGTAGTTAATTAAGCAGAAATAGAAAATGACAGAATTGAAATATGAATCCCGTGAGTATCTCTGATGTCACTGACTCCTACACGAGCGAGCAGAAGCAATGAGGTACTTGAGAAGGAAGAAAAATCAGGAGGAAGAAAAGACAGAGAGGGTTAGAAATTCAGAGAGGAATGTACCAATAACGTGCTACCAATCGTAGCCCTTCATGCACCTATTTGATTCCTTCACTCTGCTGCTTCTTCTAAGCAACCTGCTTTGCGGATCAGCTGCCACCTGTCCAGAAGCTGTAACAAACTCTTGGTTTGTCCTTTTGTCCAGCTCAGCTTGGTCCAGCTCACCCTCCACTTGGCCTCCGCATGTTACAGAAAGTAATGCAGGGTTCATGGCCAATTAGGAGGCTACTATCCTTGTCCATTTTGGTTGCATAGTCTCTTATTTTTTATACATTGATGATTATGTGATTTGAATTTAGAATCTTATGTTAACAACCCAAACCTTTCACTATTAGACCAATTCTATTGACTTCACATAGTCTCGTATTTATAATAAATTGTGAAAGAAAAGTTTAGGATGTGGAGAATTTTTGCTTAGTCCCTATCATTGTGACTCTTGAACGGTCAAAAGTTAATTTAATATTTCGTAATTATTATTATTTTTTTCAAAACTCAAAGCAATTAAATTGTTTTATTTAAGTTATTAATGTGACCCTTTAATACAGTTAAAAAAAAGTCAATTTAGTTTTCCTAATTTTTCTCAAAAGTCAAAATAATTAAATTGTTTTTCTAATTTTTAATGTTATTATAAAATTTTACAAACTTTATAAAAAATATTTTATTGAATTGATATTAAATATTTTTTCCACCATATAATAATATCATTTAAAATTTTAATCACTTATATTATTTAAATATTATTGGTGTTGGGGTTTGCTCCGGTTGGTTTTGCGTTTGAGCTGTGGATGTTTTGTGTTGGCTTTGGTTGGTTTGGTTTTGGGTTTTGTGTGCTTTTTTGGCTGTTCTTAGGTTTCGTTTTGCCTTTGCTGTGTTGTGTCTAGTCTTTGCTGGGCCTCTGTTGGTCCCTGCTCCTCTTCCAGGTGGAGAGTTAGAGCTTTCCTTTTGACTTACCGAAAAAAAATATTATTCAAATGAGAGAAAAATGAAAAAGAATAATATTATTTAAGTGGAGTAAATAATAGAAGAGAAAAAAAATTTAAAAGAATAATTAATGCAGATAGGTAAAATTACAAATCTATAATCTATAATATATATACAATTGAAAGCTACTTTTATTTAATGTTATGGCATGTGTCATAATGTCATGAGTTGGAATCAATTATTCTTCAATATTTTAAAATATCTATCAGAAAATAATTAATTCAAAATTTAATCTAAATAAATATTACATCAGATACAATTATATATCCATTGATTATATCTTGAATTCAAAATTGTAAATTAATTTACAATAAATGACGTTAATGAATTAAAAAACTGTCATATTGGTAATGAGGAAAGTTTTGTGTCCTTTTCAGCTTTTCTACGTTGCTATAAGGAAAGGTTTGAAGTTGCATTTCATCCACTAATCAAGGTAAAAATTGTCGTTGATCTATAAACTTTCCTGTCACCATTATATAGTCTTAACCCAATTCAGCACACTGTCACCATTAAATAAAATTAAAAATTGTTGTGCATTTATAAAAATTGACTAATTGACTTATCCATAAATAAAGAAAGTTTTGTAACTGGAATTATAAAAATTTACGACAATAATTGAAAACGAAAATCAAGGAATTGATCAAGTAAGGGAATGATTATCATCGCAGGGCACTTTCTTATCATTCTTGCAGTTTTTATACAATCGAGAATGATTATCATTTCCTCTCTTGATTTAAATTATAGACTTATTTACGGTGATAATTTCAAGAAAAAAAATCTTTGTTTTTGAGATAGATAATAATCAGAATTTGATTGTATGAAAATCATGCGATGATAATCATTCTTGATTGTATAAAAACAGCTGAAAATAATTCCCTCTCAATTTGATTGTATAATAACTCCTGAGAGTAATTTTCGGTCAATTTGATTGTATAAAAACCTTTATTTTAGAATTAGTCAATAATCATTCTTCAAACTAATTTATATTAACAGGTGTTGGAAATGAAAAGGAGATCGAGGTGTCTGGCAACAAGGCCAAGTTGATCAATATCGAATTAGATATGGGTATAAGACAGAATGTGCTTTGTTTGGTTCCTATGCATATCAACTTAATGTTTTCCTTTCTTCTGGAGACCTATCATACACTGTTGTCATACTTCAGTTTGCTAGAGTTAAGACACTCCACTTTGGTTCCTAAAATTATATATGTGCTTCATATTTAGTCTCTGAAATTTGGAAATTTGGAAATTAATTCTTTAACCCCTGAAGTTACATTCTGTTGATCACTTTAGTCCCTAGCTAGTCAACCGTCAGTTAACCGATGCGGTTTTGATGATGTGTCACATAATATGACATGTCAGCATGTAACATGACACGCCACGTGGTACAACATCTAACGTGGCATACCATGTGGCGAAGCACTATGACAACCCACTTGTATCAATTTTAAATTGGTTCAAATTAGTCTTCGAAATTTTTAAAATATGTCAAATTAATCCCTAAAATTTTTAAATGCGTCAAAATAGTCTCTTAAATTTTTTAAATGTGTCAAAATAGTCCAAAATCTCTAAAATTCTCCTCTTCTTCTTCACAAGCTGTAAATCTTTAATCTTCCTTAAACTCACTAATTTCTTTTTTATTTTCACATCCTACCTAAACTAGATCCTCCTCATATAAAATAATAGGAAGAGAATAGATAGAAATGAACTAATAAAATACAATAAACAATTTTAATGTAGTTTGTCCTAATTCAAGATCCAAGAATGTCTCTAGATTTAACGAATACTTATAGGCATACTTATGTAAAAAAATATAAATTTGACATGTTTTATAAAAAATTAAATAAATAAAATATTAATTTTTTAATAAAAATTAACAAAGAATAGATTATAAAGGCAAAAGTAATAAAACAATAAAAGAAAATTTTTAAAATATTCAAAATATTGAATATGGTCAAGTTATTGTCTATATATAAACTAATTAGCCAATATTCACTAACCAAGAGTTGATTCACTCGATCAATCTTTTACTTATACTTTATTATAAGTTAGGTTTAATTTGTTATTACCTTATTATTTAGTTATTTCTAAGTACTTATATAGATTGATACTTGATGAATTTGAACATATTCTCTGTTGTAAAAGTAGTTTAAACCTTTTTTTTTACCTTAAATTATAGCTTTTTAATTTAAAGAAAAAGAAAAAAAGTTGATTTTGATTTTGACTAGGCCACATTGATGGAGCTTTTATGACAAATGTATCAATTAGGTACATGTTTAAAAATAGTTATTCTAAGAAAAATAATCATTCTTTAAAATTATAGTTTTAGAAAATTCTTTTGATGTATCGATTGCATTGAAGTTTTAAATTATGATCTCATCATCCTTCACCATTTTTCTAGTGATGTGTTTTAGAAAACTTTTGATTATAAATTATTTTGAATTTTAAATTAGTTAATCCTAAACTTTAAATCTTAAATTAAACGGGGCTAATAAATATTTAGAATGTTAATCAAATCTATTTAAATGTTAAGTTTGAACTTAATACTTGTCAATAATTTTGTAATTTACCAATCTTAATCTATTTAAATTTACTTGTCACTTTAATAAGATGCACAAACTTCTATGTGGAGAGGATCTAATTTAGGTAGGGTGTAAAAATAGGAAAGAAATTAATAGATTTAAGGAAAGTTAAAGATTTAGAGTTTGTGAAGGAGAAAAGGAGAAATTTAGGAATTTTGAACTATTTTGATATATTTTAAAAATTTCAGGGACTATTTTGATACATTTAGAAATTTCAGGGACTAATTTGACACATTTTAAAAATTTCATAGATTAATTTAAACTAATTTAAAATCGATGACACGTCAGCATATCACGTTAGAGGGCTATGCCATGTCAGATGTTGTCATAGTTCCATGTGGCATGCTGACATGTCACTTAATATAACACATCAGCGAAATCATAACAGTTAACTGATGGTTGACTAATTAGGGACTAAAGTGATCGACGGAATGCAACTTCAGGGACTAAAGAATTAATTTCCAAATTTTAGGGACTAAAGTGAAGCATACATACAATTTCAGGGACTAAAGTGATACTTAACTCACCCTACTTGATTCTTTAACTTATATTATTTGGGAATTTAATAGTATTTTGATAAATAGTATATTGCTTTAAATAAGTCATAATAACGGTTGGTGTTATACTAACTATGTCGGTTGTATTGTCTCCTATTTAAAACTGCCTTGTATTGAGTGATATCTCGTCCCAAGTTTCAACAATACCAGTCTAAAGCATAAATAAAGTCGATAATTGCATTAGATGCAACTCCAAAATTAGAAGCTTAAGAATATTGGAATGGTGTAGTAATCTAATATGATTCTGGCTGAAGTCCCAATTTGAGTTTATTATAAGTGAGAAGGAGAATACTGACAGCGGCATTTCGATACTAAAGCTGGTTAAGCTGTAATTTACTTGTTGAATTCTTAAAGACCCCTGTTACTCCATATTTTAGATCAGCAATGCCATAAAGTCAGAATAATATAATTAAAATTTTCGACTAAAAATCATAATAATTATTAAATAAAATGTAGTTATTAATGATCCCATTTATTTATTCAAAGGTCTATGATATGTCGCATTAACCTAGCATTTAATTCTTAATAAAAGATTTTTCTTTTTTGGGGATAAAGTTTTTGACGAAAGATTTTTTTTTTTTTTGTCGAACAAAATTCCATCTACCTAGAGAGCATTTTTCATTCTGGACTTCCTAGCCATCTTCCATTGCTTTGGGCCAGTTTGGGGTTTATATGGGGATAGGCCGTCATTGGACCTTTTCTCCTTTGATCCCTAGCATAATTACGAAGGAGCTTTGAAGCATAAATAAGCAGGACCCTGACCCCTAAGAAAAAAAAAAAGAGCATGACAAAACAAAAAATCATAAATAAGAAAATATTTCACAACAAAGAGAAGGAAAGATTTAAGAGACAAGAATGTACATCTATTAATGTGGTGGAATGATCAAATTAAAGTTATGATGATCATGATTAAGTCCCTTTTTCAAGTTTCGCGCTATTGATTAGTAGAATTTAAGATCCTCATCCTACATGCTTGCAAGCATTTATTTAGTTTTCTACACGAGTTCCGCTATGTATAACACTATAACTATTTTTGGAAGGCAGTTATTCTCAAAGTTGAAATTTGGAACGTTCACTTTTACGTATTCTTTCCATCAAAACAAAATGATATGTAATTGATAGCCTTTAAACAGGAAATTTTAAAAAGTAGTAATATACTTATAAAATAAATTTTGATATATTATTAGTATAAAACGTTTGACAATTTTAACTATTCAATCTTTTTTTTATGACCTTTTATACTTATGGAAAGAATCAAATTCTTTTAGTAATACTAACAAACACACAAATCCGCTAATAAAGGCTATTAAGGTTTAACCTGGCTCAAGTAGGACTATTTCTAGTAGGAGAATGGCTCTGGTTTTGACTAAAAAAAGAAAAATTCTTTCATGATGTATCAATACATTATTCAATAACTGTATAAAAAAATTAAAAATGATAGTATATTAAAATTAAATTATATATTAATTCTTAGGTATACATGATAGGCTACTAGCTTATAGATATATGAAATCTCTCCATTTTATTTCTTCTAAGCTGATAATAAGTTTAAAATGATCCATGTGACTTTCTTAAAAAACTGATAATTATATTTGAGATATTAGTTCACAGTGTAAAGTGTTTTATGCTGTCAATCAATTATGTTTCATAAGTTTTATAACTTTTAAAATACTTATTGTTAGAGTTAAATTTTTTAATGCCGTGCATGACAATTTGTAATTAAATTATATATATATATATATATATATATATATATAACCCGAAACTAGAACAATTTAGTTAATTTGCTTACATATTATCATCCCGTGCAGACGAGAAATTCTTATGTATTCAAAGAAGAATATAAACTTTTATTTAAGTTCACCAAAACTAATCGCTTCACATGAATGGTATGGTAGGTGGGAAAATTAAACAAAAGAATTCTTCTTACTATTACATATTAGTGGTATACAAGTAATCCAAGCTTCCAAATCACAATATCACCATATTCCATTGGCAACATTACATCATCATTAATGAGAATTACTATTATAATTTAATGGCTTGTTTTCACCCTATGGTTTGCTCTGGAATTTTGAGGTCCATTTGAGTGCACGAAGATCAGCATAATACTGGGTGAGCCACCCTTTCATAATCTCGATCTCTTTCTTCCGTTGTTCGACCAGCCATTCTGGATCAGTTTCATTTGCAGCCTGAAGATCCAAGCAATGAGCTCCTGAAAAATAAACGTTCATCATCATTTGATTGGCTAAATATAAAATGGTAGACAATTATGGACTCCTTAAATATTATATAATTAAGAAAGGAAAGGGAGTAAATCATCCTGGTTGGATTATTAGTACGTAGTATGTTAAATTATTTACCTTAAGTCTCCATTATTTTATTTTATTTTTTCAATATCGTTACTAAAAATGTATAAAAGTCAAATTAGGTCATTTCTTTTTCAAAGTTTTAATTATATGTCTGCGTCCAAAATTTCTTTTCAAATTAAGACAAGATTTTTAAATGATTATAATATGTATATCGCTATTTTGAAATTGATGGAACAAAAGGTGTATTCTAATATAAATAGACAATAAAAAACTACTAATATAATGGCAAGACATACCATTAACTGTATTGACGGCAACAATACTGTCTGATATGTTGTCTAGAACCCTGAAATTAATATATAGAAGATCCACACAAAGCTGTTATAAAATATTGTTATAAAACAATCAATTTTTTAAAATTTTTTTATCTTTTGGTATTTTACGTTGCTTACCCGCCGCTACTCCAAGGGTCTCTTAACCCATTCGAGAAGATGATGTTGCTACCAAACCTTTTAAGGACCAACTTTATATCCTGCCATTAATTAATCACAAGAAAATGTTATCATTAATTAGTCACAAGAAAATGAAGCATCATGGTGTCGATATAAATCTTACAATTGAAAATGATATTTAATCTCGGACCAATTTTCTTTACCTTGTTTTTTTTAACATGAATCTCTGACAATTTTTCTTGTTGAAGCTATAATAAAGAAAATCATTCGGAGAATGAACCTATATGAATGTTACCATGCGAAGAGAACAAAGAAGTACTTACATGGCCTCCATAGTACGTTGTGAGCCAATGACGCCGAGGTGTGATGCCATATTTGTTCTTGCACTCCGTCAAAGGGTCCTTAGAGGAGTAAGGGCCAGGTTCGAACATGGAATCATTTCCTTTGGTAAAGAACATCCATAGTTCACTACATATCTGAATGCACACAATATTTCATATCATTTTTTAGTTCAATGAAAGATCAATATAACACATCCATGCAATACTCACTCATAGACATACAGGTGTACTTGTTTCAAGTGTAGGAAATTTTAGAAAAGCAAATTACTCCAAACTTACGGAACATAAACGTAGGATGACTGAAAATAAAGTGTAACTTCATCCTACAAATTTTTGGGCCGCTTAATGAAAGTGAGTTGAAACTATTTTCCTTTTTCCTCTACAAAGCAAAAAGAGTGGGAATCCAACCCTTCCTATCCCAATATATTTCAAATGTCATCGAAAGTTTTGACCTACTAAAACAATAACAGGGTACATATGATGTTCCTCTGATGAATAATTCCTTGACCAGTTCTGTATAGAGCTTTCGATGTATACCTAATTCGTTATTTACCCTAAAAATTGTACTTAATCGATTATCAATTGATGAAATGACTTGGCACAGGAACCACTCTTTATATGATGACGGCAGTTTACAAATTTATGACCAATATCACCAATGTTAGATGTCATTGCCAAATTAGATGACTGAAGTTAAGTATAAGCAAAATAAAATACTTGAACATCTTGCACTTGTAAATACAATTACCTGCCAGTTCCAACCCTCATAAGTCTCATGGGTAGTAGCAGAGGAAGAGTCGCATGTCTCGTTTGCTGTGAGTGCTGCAAAACCTGCATATATCTTACTGAGGATATCACTTCCAAAAGAAGCTCTGTCAATGGCGCTACAGAGCACAGTAACTGGATATGTTGGTGGAAAATAGTATTGAGCTGCGTTAGCGTACAACGTGTCCAGGCGGCCTACCAATTCATCAGTCTGGTTAATGGGTCTGCAAAAAAGAGTGACGGTGTGAGTAATTGGAATTTTAAGTTTAATTGTAATTCCAAACAAACAAATAGGAGAGGGCAAAAACAAAAGCGGGGGATAGTGTTCGGACTGGCAAGTGTTGAATCTCTGGTTAAGAATGGAAAGACCATTTGGCTGAGAAGCTACTCTTCTGATTTCAGACCAGGACTTTCGTATCGTTTCATAGCATGTCTCACTGGCTTCCTGCATATCAATTCCTCATCAAGCCACACTTATAATGCATTTGTTGAGAATAAATAAATGTAAAATCAAAGAATATAAAAGTTATGGTACATTACCCGAAAATCCCTCGAGACAACAGAGAAGTAACTATTGCGTGGCGTGATATTATCTAAGTAGAGGACTGGAGCTGATGAAGCCAAGGCACCAATGGTCAAGTGGGGATATTTGAGCCTAAACCATGCAGCAAGCACTGTATAACAAAGACATATGTATCAACATATTATACAGGAATAAATGGTAGTAATAGTGCAAAAGTAGGACACCGTGAGAGATTGAAAACTAATTTGAGGAACTAACTTCCACCATATGACCCTCCAATTACAATCACGGGGGACTTTTTGGCATGAAATGTCTTCTTTATATGTATGATGACTTTTGCATAATCTGCCAATGCTTGAGCTGAGTTGAAATACCCAAGGGTGCTTGCATTCTTGAATGCTTCTTTCCTGGATCCAAACGGCACTGATTTCCCATAGTAACGGTGCTGATCATAAAACAAGAGTCAGAATATGTAAAACTCAATCATTCGAATTAGACCTTGAATATTATCACAGTAGAGAATAACAAAGAAAATAGAAAAATGCTAGAGAGCCACAAAATTTGTTAGAGTTTAACAGATAGATGACACAGTTATTTATCCTTAGAGGAATAAACGAGTTATATCACTTCATTTGGTCTAACAATCATTACGGTATTTTTTTGGCTGTGTAGCATTACTGTATTAAAAAAATGCAGTTCTGTGCAGTACCTCTATGTATACTAAGAGAGCATTAAAGGAAGCAGCGTTATCCCTTAGAAATCCTGCACCTGTAGGGCCACTATCTATTGCCGCTTCAGCACCCAAGTAGGCAAATATTGGGGCACTAGAATTGGCGCCACCCCAGTACTTGGAATTGATCAGATATCTTTGTTGAAATGTTTGGTAACTTTGAGGCCTATAGTTGAAGTGATCCAGAGTCTGTTTGTAATAAAATGTTTTGATATTGTCTGAATAATTTGCTAGCAGGGCTCGACGAGCGTGTAAGGTTTTTTCCCATCTAGAAACTGAGCTCAACCTTGGAATCATGAACGAGGGTGTTGCACTTGTAGTGATCAGATAGGTTGAGCATATGAGGAAAATGAAAAGAAGCCATTTGAATGACAAAGGGTGTTGTTCCATTGCAACAAAGGAGGGGAATGGTTTTGAGGTTTCTTTCTACTTCAGATATAAAATTATGGACATGGGCATCCTTATATAGCATATGATCCTCTCAAGGGTGCCTGCACGTAGTTTGAATTTCGTTTTTTCGATCATAAATTTGGTACGTGTTAACAAATTCTAAGTTTGTGAAAAACAAATCTTATTCCAAAATGGGAGAGTACAAAGTGTATATACCGTCTACAAGTGCTGTAGCCAGAGGGGCTTAACTAATACTGCTATAATTATGAGTGCATTTGTTTTGGTTTTAAAAAAAGTGATTACAGAGCTTAAATTTTTTACTTTTTAAGAAAATACTCTTTTTAATTTCTATTAAAAAACTGAAAGAATTTTTTTAAAAAATTTTAATTATTTTTAAAAATTTATCAAAATATGTGATGAATGTTTTTTTTTTAAAGTTAAAAGGTGATTTTTTTTTTAACTAAAAAAATGAAACAAACACACCATAAATTAGGCTTTAACAACCCATCGGATTTAGCCGTTGTTACTAACGAACTTCAGTTGGCCAGTTTGGGATCTGATCTGGTAATACGTGTCGTGAGGCTTAATGATATTCTATTCACCTTTAATTTGTGTAGATAATTCAACTAATGTTATTGGTGCTGTTATTTATTTGAACGTTAGCATGCGGAATTATAATGATATGCTTAAAAAAAATAAATAGGAGTATCGAAAAATGAATTCAATGATGATATAAATTTACTACTAGTTATGTTACAACTCATCGTATCTAAAATGATGTACAAATAATATTTCTGTATTGTATATTTGTGTCTGGTAATCACCATTATAATCCTTTGCACGATAGTGGACTACATATAAGTTCACAAGATAATGGATATGTGTATTTCACAGAGGAGAAAATACAAGTAACTACCTTGAACATATATGTCAGAGTACGTACTAAATTTGAAAAATCTGAAGATAGTATGAAACAGTAACCAACGGAACAAATTAACAAATAAAAAAATAGCATAAAGGAAATTAGTAAAAGAGTTGAAATTAATTTAACCAAATTCAATTCTCAAGCAACGATCTTTAAATTTCTATTGTGGCATGCATAAAAGAGTACAAATCAAATTTTACATTTAGAACTCATTAAAGTTAAAATTAATATTACTTTATTTTATTGCTAAATAACCTACTCCATCAAGATAAAATAATCAATTATGTAATTAAATTTAAAAGAGATTAATTGGTGTGCATTATAATTGTAAAACTCTTTTATATTGATATCCAATTATATACTGTCACACTAACAGCACATGATTGGATGTCAATATAAAAGAGTTTTATATTGATAATATATACCAATTAAACCCAATTTAAAATTAAATTAAATTCCTACTAAATCTTAGAAAATTTTGTAGGATTTATAAAACACGTAACAAATCTACATATATCTATAATATATACAATTAAGGCTACTTCTATTTAATGATATGCCATATATCATAAAGTCATAAGTTGGAATCAATTATTCTTCAATATTTTAATATATCTATCTGAAAATAATTAATTCAAAATTTAATATAAATAAATATTACATAAGACACAATTATATATCCATTGATTACATGTTGATTTCAAAATTGTAAATTAATTTGCAGTTAATGACGTTAATGAATTAAAAAACTATCATATTGGTAATAAGGAAAGTTTTGTGTCCTCTTCTACGTTGCTATAAGGAAAGGTTTGAAGTTGCATTTTATCCACAAATCAAGGTAAAAATTGTCGTTGATTTATAAACTTTCTTGTCACCGTTAAATAGTATTAACCCAATTCAGCACACTGTCACGATTAAATAAAATTAAAAATTAAAAATTGTCATGCATTTATAAAAATTGACTAATTGACTTATCCATAAATAAGGAAAGTTTTGTAACCAGAATTATAAAAATTTATGATAATAAATAAAAACGCAAATGAAGGAATTGATCAAGTAAGGGAATGATTATCATTTCCTTTCTTTATTTAAATTATAGACTTATTTATGGTGATAGTTTCAAGAAAAAAAATCTTCATTTTTGAGATAGTCAATAATCAGAATTTGATTGTATAAAAATCGTGCGATGATAATCATTCTCGATTGTATAAAAACCGCTGAACATAATTCCCTTTCAATTTGATTGCATAATAAACGCTGAGAATAATTTCCGGTTAATTTGATTGCATAAAAACCATTATTTTAGAATTAGTCAATACTCATTCTTCAAACTAATTTATATTAACTGGCGTTGGAAATGAAAAAGAGATCGAGGTGTCTGGCAACAAGACCAAGCTGATCAATATCGAATTAGACATGGGCGGGTATAAGATAGAATGCGCTTTGTTTGGTTCCTATGCATATCAACTTAGTGTTTTCCTTTCTTCTGGAAACATTATCAAACACTGTGGTCATACTTCAGTTTGCTAGAGTTAAGACTTTCAGAGGTATTTCATCTATCCTGCTTGATTCTTTAACTTATATTATTTGGGAATAAAATTGTCAATTTCTCTCCTAATACTGACTCATTTTGTTTTAAGGAGAGTTGTCTTACAAAATGCAATGCATTCAATAAGTTGTTAAGTTTAACTCTGATGATTGTGCTGCTTTAGAGTTTAAGACTAGGTATTAAATTTTTATTACACGGCAAAATGGATAATTATCTCTTTGACTTTGGCTAATTATACCTTTTTTTTTATTCCTTTTGGTATAGATTTGGTGGAACTGTGATTGGTTCTCAATGTCTAGGCCATTTACAGGATGAATCCAACTACTCTGTCGTAGAAGATTTCCTTCAACACACACCTCAAAAAACAATAGAAGAATCAAAAGACTGCAAGGAAGTATAACATCTTGACGCTGATCCTCTTTTTTTTTTTTTTTTCCTCTTCACTGTACATCACATTTTGTTCTAAGGCTTAAAAAGAAAAAAAACTACAAATCGTCTCTCTTTCGTTTATTTTTGTCTAAAATTTTTGTCCTCTATTTTCTTTCAGTATGTCACAAAAATTTTTAAAACTGGAAACATATGCAGTTTCTGAAAAACTGTAGAGTCTTTTTTATATTTTAGAGGGATACAATTCTTTGAAAAAAAAAACTCATAAAAACTTTTTCAAATAAAATATCAATTACCACTTAAATGCATTTTGTTACTCTCTCTCTTTATCCTTTCATTTTTTTAACCCTTTTTTCACTTAAATGCGATTGTTAACTTTTATTCTTTTCATCCTTTCTTTTTTAAACTTCAACTTTCTCTCTTTGAATTGGCATCAATTTGAATTTGATATGACGTGGAATTTGAATTTGTTAACTTTCTTTCTTTGAATTGATATCAATTTGAATTTGATATCACGTGGAATTTGAATTTGTTAACTTACTTTGAATTGATTAAAACACAAACATTACAACTGATATCAATTTGATATCATTATTCTTATTTGATATCAATTTTCTGATAGTATTCTTATTTGCATCCCAAAAATTTATGTTTGGTTTGAGGCAAAGGCTATGGTACACCGGATTAAATATGGTGTGTGGTGCACTAGTTTAAAATTTGATGGTGCAATATAGAGTTGACCTCATCTAAATCATTTATTAAGCCACATTGATATGCAACGGTAGAAATTGAAAACTGATTATTGATGGATCACTGTTGGTCCTTGCTCATCCCCTTCCTCCCTCCCTTGCCCTTCCGTTAGAGCTCCATTCACTGCATCCCCGCCACTGGTTTGCTTGCACCGTCGCCAGCTTGCTTACGCCCTTTGCCGGTTGCTTACATCACCTCCATCTTAGCCTTAGGAGTTTGGGGATCCAATTTGCAGACAGAAAGGTGAATGTACAATGGAGGCGAAGTGGAGGTATGGCTTGTCGCGGCAGATTGCAAGGCAGCGATGGCAACATGATGGTCGATGTCTTTGGGCGGTGGGGACACAAAGGTGCGACGAAGGTGAAGTGGCTAATCACGTCGAAGAGCAAGGCAGCAACGACGACGATGACAACGGCAACAACAACGCGATGGTCGATGTGCTAGACGATGGCGGTGGAGAAGGACAACGATGGACATGCGGCTGAGGTCATGGCGATGCAGGGGTGAGGCATGGATGGAGGCTGTGGTGTGCTGTCGGAGAACGAATTCACCCGATTTGCATTTGACAACATTTTTTAGATGTGTTTAACTGCATTTCTCAAATGTGGTTAAATGACAAAGTGCACAACCACTTCTATGCATCTTGATCAAACTTAAGTGGTGTCTGGTGTATCATATTTAAACTAATACCCCATAGAATGAGCCTTGGTTTAATATTGTTATGACTTTTGAGAGCTACTGAGCTCTTTAAAACCTATTTTCAAAAAGTCATACTAATATCGTTTGATAAAATAATGTAAAAATTACTTTCAATAGCGAAGTCATAAGTAATATTTGATAAAGTTGCTATTAAAATTTAAAATGACTATAATAGATATAAATATTAAAGAGAATACTTTCTATTTTTAATGTCATTAATAAAAGTAAAGTTATATTAATCTTTTTAAATTTAGAGAGCACAAGCTATCACTAAAAAGTACCTCATAAGAGCTTCGAGAGCACCCTTGACTTTTAAAAATCAGGAGCAAAATCATCTCAGATTTTTTATTTACCAAATAAAAAATTGACTTATACTTTTATAAGTCAAAACACCCTTTAGAGAAGCACTACCAAACTAGGCCTTACTCGGATATTATTCTTATATTGCAATCAATTTTCTTTAAGTAAAGAAATAGTATATTGATTTAAGTAAGTCATAATAACGGATATGCAAACATAAAATATTGCGCACAAAAATATATACTATAATCTTGCTTATGATACATATGAAAAAAAAATTGAGACGCTTAAACGTTGCTTTTTAGATGATCAAACTTCAATTGATAAACAGCCAAAAAAGAATTAGAAAGGCCTAATATCGAATAGCTTGAAAGAATTTCTGATCGTGATGCCAAAATCAAAATGTTAATTAATCAAAATATCTTCATACGGAAATGATTTTCTACTAAACTTCAATCGATAAACAGCCAATTAATAGATTTTCCTACCATCTCATTTAATGTTAAATATCCTTAATCGATACTTACTTAATAAAATCAATCAAATCATGACTGCTAAACCTAATAAAATAAAGTCCATTTAAAATGAATTTCAAACCTCCAAATTTATAATGTATCATGATTATTGATTACCTAATAAAATAAGAGCCATTTTTTCCAAAACTATTTCATTTATTTAATTTAAATTATTGAAGCATTAATTAATTTAGGACTAATTGAATTTTTGGTAAGATATATATTTTCGGTATATTACTAAACTAAGGTTTCATAATTTTTATGTTTAAAATCAATTAGTTGACAATTTTAATTCAATTAAATAATAACTGTAATGTAATTTGTTGTTGATTATATTATTTGTTTATTTATGTGTTAATATTTACAGATAATATTTTCAACTTAATTAATTAATACATACAAACTATTTTAATAAATTATAATTATAATTATAATTATTGACATTATGATTTGGTACACAACATATCATAATAATAATAATAATCATTATCTATATTTTTCCCAATCAATTTAATTTTAACATCTGACCATATAATAATTATACTATTTTTAAAAAAAATTACAATATGCGTAAACAAATATCTGTATCCTACATGTACATATTATATTTAATCAATTTCTTTTACTTTTTGTTTTGAATATGTGAGTTGTATGTAGTTGTATAATTTTTTTTTTTATTTTTATATTTAATGTTTAATATATATTCTCTAAGATTTGGCTTAAATTAATAGTTATTAGGAGGCTGAATAAAGAGAACAGAAAAGAGAGTAAAATAAAGTTTCAAATAAAGAGAGTTGAGAGGGAATAGGAATTATTTTTTTTAGTAACAATTTTTTTATTTATAATAAGAGAATAATTTCTACATCAACCTTTTTATTTTGATTTCAAAATTAGGATAAAAATTCTTATAAATAAATTCATTTTTCATAGTCAGTTGTTATACAAAATAATTATATGAGTTTATGCGAACTTTTAAACTAAATCATTCTTGATACTAATTTAAATATTGAACTTTTCATTTCCAAATTTAATTCATAGATAAGGCATAGATAAGGCAATTCAAGAAAAAACTATCAAGGTTCCAAGAATCAAGAATTGGACACATACCTGGCTTTCATTCTTTGGTCTTCATGGCCATAAACAATCATCTAGACATTTCAATTCCAAGTGGTTCCCCACCATTATACTCACATCACACTTTAACAAATATGTAACAATACTAGAATGTAACATAACACTTTTAGAACTCTTGGCTTCAAACTTTGGAGTTTGGTTTAAAGGAGATTATTTCAACCTAATTAATACTTTTGTTACAATTAAATTTAAATTCCTAGTCTTTGACCCATGCTACGGAGATAGTTTAATGCCTTTATTATCCTAGTCTTGGTAACACATATTTTTTCTTGATATACACACCTTTAAACCAACTATAAACCTTCTTAAACTTACCCCACATCATTATATATGGTTCAAGGCACTTAAATTTACCATAATAACTCTAACTCAACTAAAACATGGTTTTGGCTACCCATCAAGCGCATAGCCAAAAATGACTCTATAAGCTAGGACACTTGACTAGTTAACACCTAACTTTCCAATAATTCACCTTAAACCAATTCAAATCATTCAAGGAGATTTTTTATGGTCTATATCCAAATAATCAAGCCCATAAACAGAATTGCTATCCATTGAGGGATCGGAACCGAAATTCACCCTTCTAGTGTCTTAAAAGAACTAGTTTAGGTCCAAGATGACTTCTATTTAATTATCCTTTCACCAAACCAACTATTCAAGGGCAATTTTTGCCTCCAAATATCATGTATTTTGATGGGTAAAATA
The DNA here is from genome assembly GCA_031439595.1 of Pterocarpus santalinus. Classification (NCBI taxonomy): domain Eukaryota; kingdom Viridiplantae; phylum Streptophyta; class Magnoliopsida; order Fabales; family Fabaceae; genus Pterocarpus; species Pterocarpus santalinus. Next base: position 67,951,013 of record CM062531.1, on the reverse strand, counting down.
AGTTTGCACTAATTCCTTTGGCATAATAATTAAATTTCCATCTTTTTTAGTTACTATAGGATTCTAACTACCTCTTTGGCAATAAATTCAAGATAATGATCTTAACAAGTTTGTGTCCATGATCACCTTATGTTCAGGGTTAACTAAATTATTGAAACTTATAGGAACCTCAATCTAACATTAATTCTTAGGGTCTTAAACCTTGACACCAAAATCCTATTCTAGCTAGTTTATGCCATAACTTGATTAATTATCTTCGTAAGAGTTTCTCCTCACAAAAACCATTTTAGAGCACTAACCTAACTAACATAAGCTAAATCTAAACTTTGAACATATCACTATTATAGGTTTGTGAACCTAAAAATAGTAACTTGGACCATAAAACACATATTCCGTCAAGAATCATAACAAGAAGATGTTAGAAATCCCTACCTCTTCCTCCCATCTCAACAACTCTTGTAGTTCCAAGCTCTAAAACCACTAGAATCACCACCACAAGAGAGAAATCCCTTGCTTCTCCTTTGCTTCCAGCCACAAGGAGAAAAGGAGAGGAGATTTTTGCCTTAGAGTGGGGGGCAATGAAAGGAAATGAGAAGAAGAAGAAGAAGAAGAAGAAGAAGAAGAAGAAAGAAGAACGTAGTTGCAGAAGGGAAGGGCAAAATCAGCAGGAAGGTGTACGTGGTGCCATATTATACTCTAGATTGGCTAGAAGGTGCAGAAACAGCATAAGAGAAGGGCAAAATCATCATTTCCCCTTAAAAATTCTTCAAAAACAGCATAAGGGAGGAGAAGGATTGGGTTTCTTGTACTCATCCATGAAATGAGTTGGGATAACATGATTTCATCCATGATTTGCAACAATTTGCAGCCACAAACAAGATGCCTCCTTTGTTGCGTCACGAATGTAAAGAAGGAAAAAAAATGAAAGAGAGGAATAGTGGGGAAACGGGGAAGAAAAAGTGGGCGAGGAGTCTGGAAGGAGAAAAAGAAAAGGGAGAGCTTAATGCATGTCACACCACTTAAGGTGTTGGATAGTCTCCACTTAATTTTTTTAATTTTTATTTGGTTATTGTTAATGATTGAATATAGTTTTTTACTTTTTAATTAATTATATGTATATATTTATATATATTTTATTATATTTCGATTGAACCTCGATTGAATTAAATTTGACTCTGAACTTTTGAACTAATACCTTGATTAGTTCGATACTCGATCCAATTTTCTTAACCTTGCTGACAGTAATTCTAAACTGTTCTAAATATTTTATCAGTAAATATAATTTACTAAATTTTATCTTTGACAGCTCGCATTAATGTCGATGGGCATTGAGAAAGTACATCTCATTTAATATCCTCTTTCAACCCACTAATAAAACAGTTAATCAAGGCTTTGAGGGGTTCAACTTCGACTCTGTTTGCTAAGGATCTCAGAATAATAGTCCAAGACAGAACCTATTTGCAGCAATTTAAATAATGATGCACAGGGGCAATCAAATAAAGAGGGACCAAATTCTTTCTCAATAGCTCGTGTAAGTCCATGCCTGGAACAACATGGCATATTACGTTGTGTTATCTGGAACCAGGGAACAACACCCTTGTCCATGTGCATAGCCGCTATAGCTATTCTTTCCATATCAGGAACATTATAGTAATCAAATAACTTATCTACACTAAAAATCCATTCCAATGCATTTGACCCATCAAAATAAGGAAGATCAAAATTCCATTTCCTAACCTGCTGTAGATTATGCGATGGTTGTTGGGTGTCAACGGTTGAGGTTGAAGCATGGCTGAACGAAGGTTGCTGTTGTGCTTTCATGAAGGCCTCCAAAGCAATTTGGAAGGAATCCATGCGGATCTTCGATTCTTCTACGACTCAAGCTGTGAGAATGCGATGTTCATTGGCATTAAATTCAATGAGCTCATAAATTTTCTTGATCTCAGCATTGAGCTCTTTTAGACAAGTGTGTTCAGCCATGTCAATGAAAGCACCAATGAAACAGTAGTAAGGAATGAACCACTGATATACAATTAATACTAAGGTTCAACAGCAAAAAACTCCAACAATTCAAGTTCAACCAATTCAAGAAATCAACTCCAACAAGTATAGTAGTTAATTAAGCAGAAATAGAAAATGACAGAATTGAAATATGAATCCCGTGAGTATCTCTGATGTCATTGACTCCTATAACAGCAAAAGCAATGAGGTACTTGAGAAAGAAGAAAAATCAGGAGGAAGAAAAGACAACAAGGACAGAGAGAGGGTTAGAAATTTAGAGAGGAATGTACCAATAACGTGCAACCAATCATAGCCCTTCATGCGCCTATTTGATTCCTTCACTCTGCTGCTCCTTCTAAGCAACTTGCTTTGCGGATCAGCTGCCATCTGTCTAGAAGCTGTAACAAACTCCTAGTTTGTCCTTTTGTCCAACTCAGCTTGGTCTAGCTCACCCTCCACTTGGCCTCCACATGTTACAGAAAGTAATGCAGGCTTCATGGCCAATTAGGAGGCTACTATCCTCGTCCATTTTGGTCGCATAGTCTCTTATTTTTAATACATTGGTGATAATGAGATTTGAATTTAGAATCTCATGTTAATTACCCAAATCTTTTTCTATTAAACCAATTCTATTAACTTCACATAGTCTCGTATTTATAATGAATTGTGAAAGAAAAGTTTAGGATATGGGGAATTTTCGCTTAGTCCCTGTCATTGCGACTCTTGAATGGTCAAAAGTTAATTTAATATTTCATAATTATTATTATTGTTTTCAAAACTCAAAGCAATTAAATTTTTTTATTTAAGTTATTAATGTGACTCTTTAATACAGTTCAAAAAAAGTCAATTTAGTTTTTCTAATTTTTTTCAAAAGTCAAAATAATTAAATTGTTTTTCGAATTTTTAATATTATTATAAAATTTTACAAACTTTATAAAAAATATTTTGTTGAATTGATATTAAATTTTTTTTCCACCATATAATAATATTATTTAAAATTTTAATCACTTATATTATTTAAATATTCTTGGTGTTGGGGTTTGTTCCGGTTGGTTTTGCATTGGTTTGAGCTGTGGGTGTTTTGTGTTGGCTGTGGTTGGTTTGGTTTTTGGGTTTTGTGTGCTTTTTCGGCTGTACTTAGGTTTCGTTTTGCCTTTGCTGTGTTGTGTCTAGTCTTTGCTGGGCCTCTGTTGGTCCCTGCTCCTCTTCCAGGTGGAGAGTTAGAGCTTTCCTTTTGACTTACCGAAAAAAAATATTCTTCAAATGAGAGAAAAATGAAAAAGAATAATATTATTTAAGTGGAGTAAATAATAGAAGAGAAAAAAAAATTTTAAAAATAATTAATGTAGATAGGTAAAATTACAAATCTATAATCTATAATATATATACAATTGAAAGCTACTTTTATTTAATGTTATGCATGTGTCATAATGTCATGAGTTAGAATCAATTATTCTTCAATATTTTAAAATATCTATCAGAAAATAATTAATTCAAAATTTAATCTAAATAAATATTACATCAGATACAATTATATATCCATTGATTATATCTTGAATTCAAAATTGTAAATTAATTTACAATAAATGACGTTAATGAATTAAAAAACTGTCATATTGGTAATGAGGAAAGTTTTGTGTCCTTTTCAGCTTTTCTACGTTGCTATAAGGAAAGGTTTGAAGTTGCATTTCATCCACTAATCAAGGTAAAAATTGTCGTTGATCTATAAACTTTCCTGTCACCATTATATAGTCTTAACCCAATTCTGCACACTGTCACCATTAAATAAAATTAAAAATTGTTGTGCATTTATAAAAATTGACTAATTGACTTATCCATAAATAAAGAAAGTTTTGTAGCTGGAATTATAAAAATTTACGACAATAATTGAAAACGAAAATCAAGGAATTGATCAAGTAAGGGAATGATTATCATCGCAGGGCACTTTCTTATCATTCTTGCAGTTTTTATACAATCGAGAATGATTATCATTTCCTCTCTTGATTTAAATTATAGACTTATTTACGGTGATAATTTCAAGAAAAAAAATCTTTGTTTTTGAGATAGATAATAATCAGAATTTGATTGTATGAAAATCATGCGATGATAATCATTCTTGATTGTATAAAAACAGCTGAAAATAATTCCCTCTCAATTTGATTGTATAATAACTCCTGAGAGTAATTTTCGGTCAATTTGATTGTATAAAAACCTTTATTTTAGAATTAGTCAATAATCATTCTTCAAACTAATTTATATTAACAGGTGTTGGAAATGAAAAGGAGATCGAGGTGTCTGGCAACAAGGCCAAGTTGATCAATATCGAATTAGATATGGGTATAAGACAGAATGTGCTTTGTTTGGTTCCTATGCATATCAACTTAATGTTTTCCTTTCTTCTGGAGACCTATCATACACTGTTGCCATACTTCAGTTTGCTAGAGTTAAGACACTCTACTTTGGTTCCTAAAATTATATATGTGCTTCATATTTAGTATCTGAAATTTGGAAATTTGGAAATTAACTCTTTAACCCTGAAGTTACATTACATTGATCACTTTAGTCCAGGCTAGTCAACCGTCAGTTAACTAGTTCGGTTTTGCTGATGTGTCACATAATATGACATGTCAGCATGTAACATGACACGTCACGTGGTACAACATCTAACGTGGCATACCACGTGGCGAAGCACTATGACAACCCACTTGTATCAATTTTAAATTGGTTCAAATTAATCCTTGAAATTTTTAAAATATGTCAAATTAGTCTCTAAAATTTCTAAATACGTCAAAATAGTCTCTTAAATTTTTTAAATGTGTCAAAATAGTCCAAAATTTCTAAAACTCTCCTATTTTTCTTCACAAGCTCTAAATCTTTAATCTTCTTTAAACCCACTAATTTCTTTCCTATTTTCACATCCTACCTAGATTAAATCCTCCTCATATAAAATAATAGGAAGAGAATAGATAGAAATGAAATAATGAAATACAATAAACAATTTTAATGTAGTTTATCCTAATTCAAGATCCAAGAATGCCTCTAGATTTAAGAATACTTATAAAGCGTACTTATGTAAAAAAATATAAATTTAACATGTTTTATAAAAAATTAAATAAATAAAATATTAATTTTTTAATAAAAATTAACAAAGAATAGATTATAAAGGCAAAAGTAATAAAACAATAAAAGAAAATTTTTAAAATATTCAAAATATTGAACATGGTCAAATTATTGTCTATATATAAACCAATTAGTCATCATTCACTGACCAAGAGTTGATTCACTTAATCAATCTTTTACTTATACTTTATTATAAGTTAGGTTTAATTTGTTATTACCTTATTATTTAGTTATTTCTAAGTATTTATATAGATAGATACTTAATGAATTTGAACATATTCTCTGCTGTAAAAGTAGTTTAAGCCTTTCTTTTACTTTAAATTATAGTTTTTTAATTTAAAGAAAAAGAAAAAAAGTTGATTTTGATTTTGACTAGGCCACATTGATGGAGCTTTTATGACAAATGTATCAATTAGGTACATGTTTAAAAATAGTTGTTCCAAGAAAAATAATCATTCTTTAAAATTATAGTTTTAGAAAATTCTTTTGATGTATCGATTGCATTGAAGTTTTAAATTATGATCTCATCATCCTTCACCATTTTTCTAGTGATGTATTTTAGAAAACTTTTGATTATAAATTATTTTGAATTTTAAATTAGTTAATCCTAAACTTTAAATCTTAAATTAAACGGGGCTAATAAATATTTAGAATGTTAATCAAATCTATTTAAATGTTAAGTTTGAACTTAATACTTGTCAATAATTTTGTAATTTACCAATCTTAATCTATTTAAATTTACTTGTCACTTTAATAAGATGCACAAACTTCTATGTGGAGAGGATCTAGTATAGGTAGGGTGTGAAAATAGGAAAGAAATTAATAGATTTAAGGAAGGTTAAAGATTTAGCGTTTGTGAAGGAGAAATTTATGAATTTTGAACTATTTTGACATATTTTAAAAATTTCAGGGACTATTTTGATACATTTAGAAATTTCAGGGACTAATTTGACACATTTTAAAAATTTCATAGATTAATTTAAACTAATTTAAAATCGATGACACGTCAGCATATCACGTCAGAGGGCTATGCCATGTCAGATGTTGTCATAGTGCCATGTGGTATCTTTGACGTGTCACTTAATGTAATACATCAGCAAAATCATGCTTGATTAGCGATGGTTGACTAACTAGAGACTAAAGTGATCGACGGAATGCAACTTCAAGGACTAAAGAGTTAATTTCCAAATTTTAGGGACTAAAGTGAAGCATACATACAATTTCAGGGACTAAAATGATACTTAACTCATCCTACTTGATTCTTTAACTTATATTATTTGGGAATTTAATAGTATTTTGATAAATAGTATATTGCTTTAAATAAGTCATAATAACGGTTGGTGTTATACTAACTATGTCGGTTGTATTGTCTCCTATTTAAAACTGCCTTGTATTGAGTGATATCTCGTCCCAAGTTTCAACAATACCAGTCTAAAGCATAAATAAAGTCGATAATTGCATTAGATGCAACTCCAAAATTAGAAGCTTAAGAATATTGGAATGGTGTAGTAATCTAATATGATTCTGGCTGAAGTCCCAACTTGAGTTTATTATAAGTGAGAAGGAGAATACTGACAGCGGCATTTCGATACTAAAGCTGGTTAAGCTGTAATTTACTTGTTGAATTCTTAAAGACCCCTGTTACTCCATATTTTAGATCAGCAATGCCATAAAGTCAGAATAATATAATTAAAATTTTCGAGTAAAAATCATAATAATTATTAAATAAAATGTAGTTATTAATGATCCCATTTATTTATTCAAAGGTCTATGATATGTCGCATTAACCTAGCATTTAATTCTTAATAAAAGATTTTTCTTTTTTGGGGATTAAGTTTTTGACGAAAGATTTTTTTTTTTTTTTTTTTTTGTCGAACAAAATTCCATCTACCTAGAGAGCATTTTTCATTCTGGACTTCCTAGCCATCTTCCATTGCTTTGGGGTTTATATGGGGATAGGCCGTCATTGGACCTTTTCTCCTTTGATCCCTAGCATAATTACGAAGGAGCTTTGAAGCATAAATAAGCAGGACCCTGACCCCTAAAAAAAAAAAAAAAGAGCATGACAAAACAAAAAATCATAAATAAGAAAATATTTCACAACAAAGAGAAGGAAATATTTAAGAGACAAGAATGTACATCTATTAATGTGGTGGAATGATCAAATTAAAGTTATGATGATCATGATTTAGTCCCTTTTTCAAGTTTCGCGCTATTGATTAGTAGAATTTAAGATCCTCATCCTACATGCTTGCAAGCATTTATTTAGTTTTCTACACGAGTTCCGCTATGTATAACAGTATAACTATTTTTGGAAGGCAGTTATTCTCAAAGTTGAAATTTGGAACGTTCTCTTTTACGTATTCTTTCCATCAAAACAAAATGACATGTAATTGATAGCCTTTAAACAGGAAATTTTAAAAAGTAGTAATATACTTATAAAATAAATTTTGATATATTATTAGTATAAAACGTTTGACAATTTTAACTATTCAATCTTTTTTTTATGACCTTTTATACTTATGGAAAGAATCAAATTCTTTTAGTAATACTAACAAACACACAAATCCGCTAATAAAGGCTATTAAGGTTTAACCTGGCTCAAGTAGGACTATTTCTAGTAGGAGAATGGCTCTGGTTTTGACTAAAAAAAGAAAAATTCTTTCATGATGTATCAATACATTATTCAATAACTGTATAAAAATTAAAAATGATAGTATATTAAAATTAAATTATATATTAATTCTTAGGTATACATGATAGGCTACTAGCTTATAGATATATGAAATCTCTCCATTTTATTTCTTCTAAGCTGATAATAAGTTTAAAATGATCCATGTGACTTTCTTAAAAAACTGATAATTATATTTGAGATATTAGTTCACAGTGTAAAGTGTTTTATGCTGTCAATCAATTATGTTTCATAAGTTTTATAACTTTTAAAATACTTATTGTTAGAGTTAAATTTTTTAATGCCGTGCATGACAATTTGTAATTAAATTATATATATATATATATATATATATAACCCGAAACTAGAACAATTTAGTTAATTTGCTTACATATTATCATCCCGTGCAGACGAGAAATTCTTATGTATTCAAAGAAGAATATAAACTTTTATTTAAGTTCACCAAAACTAATCGCTTCACATGAATGGTATGGTAGGTGGGAAAAATAAACAAAAGAATTCTTCTTTCTATTACATATTAGTGGTATACAAGTAATCCAAGCTTCCAAATCACAATATCACCATATTCCATTGGCAACATTACATCATCATTAATGAGAATTACTATTATAATTTAATGGCTTGTTTTCACCCTATGGTTTGCTCTGGAATTTTGAGGTCCATTTGAGTGCACGAAGATCAGCATAATACTGGATGAGCCACCCTTTCATAATCTCGATCTCTTTCTTCCGTTGTTCGACCAGCCATTCTGGATCAGTTTCATTTGCAGCCTGAAGATCCAAGCAATGAGCTCCTGAAAAATAAACGTTCATCATCATTTGATTGGCTAAATATAAAATGGTAGACAATTATGGACTCCTTAAATATTATATAATTAAGAAAGGAAAGGGAGTAAATCATCCTGGTTGGATTATTAGTACGTAGTATGTTAAATTATTTACCTTAAGTCTCCATTATTTTATTTTATTTTTTCAATATCGTTACTAAAAATGTATAAAAGTCAAATTAGGTCATTTCTTTTTCAAAGTTTTAATTATATGTCTGCGTCCAAAATTTCTTTTCAAATTAAGACAAGATTTTTAAATGATTATAATATGTATATCGCTATTTTGAAATTGATGGAACAAAAGGTGTATTCTAATATAAATAGACAATAAAAACTACTAATATAATGGCAAGACATACCATTAACTGTATTGACGGCAACAATACTGTCTGATATGTTGTCTAGAACCCTGAAATTAATATATAGAAGATCCACACAAAGCTGTTATAAAATATTGTTATAAAACAATCAATTTTTTAAAATTTTTTTATCTTTTGGTATTTTACGTTGCTTACCCGCCGCTACTCCAAGGGTCTCTTAACCCATTCGAGAAGATGATGTTGCTACCAAACCTTTTAAGGACCAACTTTATATCCTGCCATTAATTAATCACAAGAAAATGTTATCATTAATTAGTCACAAGAAAATGAAGCATCATGGTGTCGATATAAATCTTACAATTGAAAATGATATTTAATCTCGGACCAATTTTCTTTACCTTTTTCTTTAACATGAATCTCTGACAATTTTTCTTGTTGAAGCTATAATAAAGAAAATCATTCGGAGAATGAACCTATATGAATGTTACCATGCGAAGAGAACAAAGAAGTACTTACATGGCCTCCATAGTACGTTGTGAGCCAATGACGCCGAGGTGTGATGCCATATTTGTTCTTGCACTCCGTCAAAGGGTCCTTAGAGGAGTAAGGGCCAGGTTCGAACATGGAATCATTTCCTTTGGTAAAGAACATCCATAGTTCACTACATATCTGAATGCACACAATATTTCATATCATTTTTTAGTTCAATGAAAGATCAATATAACACATCCATGCAATACTCACTCATAGACATACAGGTGTACTTGTTTCAAGTGTAGGAAATTTTAGAAAAGCAAATTACTCCAAACTTACGGAACATAAACGTAGGATGACTGAAAATAAAGTGTAACTTCATCCTACAAATTTTTGGGCCGCTTAATGAAAGTGAGTTGAAACTATTTTCCTTTTTCCTCTACAAAGCAAAAAGAGTGGGAATCCAACCCTTCCTATCCCAATATATTTCAAATGTCATCGAAAGTTTTGACCTACTAAAACAATAACAGGGTACATATGATGTTCCTCTGATGAATAATTCCTTGACCAGTTCTGTATAGAGCTTTCGATGTATACCTAATTCGTTATTTACCCTAAAAATTGTACTTAATCGATTATCAATTGATGAAATGACTTGGCACAGGAACCACTCTTTATATGATGACGGCAGTTTACAAATTTATGACCAATATCACCAATGTTAGATGTCATTGCCAAATTAGATGACTGAAGTTAAGTATAAGCAAAATAAAATACTTGAACATCTTGCACTTGTAAATACAATTACCTGCCAGTTCCAACCCTCATAAGTCTCATGGGTAGTAGCAGAGGAAGAGTCGCATGTCTCGTTTGCTGTGAGTGCTGCAAAACCTGCATATATCTTACTGAGGATATCACTTCCAAAAGAAGCTCTGTCAATGGCGCTACAGAGCACAGTAACTGGATATGTTGGTGGAAAATAGTATTGAGCTGCGTTAGCGTACAACGTGTCCAGGCGGCCTACCAATTCATCAGTCTGGTTAATGGGTCTGCAAAAAAGAGTGACGGTGTGAGTAATTGGAATTTTAAGTTTAATTGTAATTCCAAACAAACAAATAGGAGAGGGCAAAAACAAAAGCGGGGGATAGTGTTCGGACTGGCAAGTGTTGAATCTCTGGTTAAGAATGGAAAGACCATTTGGCTGAGAAGCTACTCTTCTGATTTCAGACCAGGACTTTCGTATCGTTTCATAGCATGTCTCACTGGCTTCCTGCATATCAATTCCTCATCAAGCCACACTTATAATGCATTTGTTGAGAATAAATAAATGTAAAATCAAAGAATATAAAAGTTATGGTACATTACCCGAAAATCCCTCGAGACAACAGAGAAGTAACTATTGCGTGGCGTGATATTATCTAAGTAGAGGACTGGAGCTGATGAAGCCAAGGCACCAATGGTCAAGTGGGGATATTTGAGCCTAAACCATGCAGCAAGCACTGTATAACAAAGACATATGTATCAACATATTATACAGGAATAAATGGTAGTAATAGTGCAAAAGTAGGACACCGTGAGAGATTGAAAACTAATTTGAGGAACTAACTTCCACCATATGACCCTCCAATTACAATCACGGGGACTTTTTGGCATGAAATGTCTTCTTTATATGTATGATGACTTTTGCATAATCTGCCAATGCTTGAGCTGAGTTGAAATACCCAAGGGTGCTTGCATTCTTGAATGCTTCTTTCCTGGATCCAAACGGCACTGATTTCCCATAGTAACGGTGCTGATCATAAAACAAGAGTCAGAATATGTAAAACTCAATCATTCGAATTAGACCTTGAATATTATCACAGTAGAGAATAACAAAGAAAATAGAAAAATGCTAGAGAGCCACAAAATTTGTTAGAGTTTAACAGATAGATGACACAGTTATTTATCCTTAGAGGAATAAACGAGTTATATCACTTCATTTGGTCTAACAATCATTACGGTATTTTTTGGCTGTGTAGCATTACTGTATTAAAAATGCAGTTCTGTGCAGTACCTCTATGTATACTAAGAGAGCATTAAAGGAAGCAGCGTTATCCCTTAGAAATCCTGCACCTGTAGGGCCACTATCTATTGCCGCTTCAGCACCCAAGTAGGCAAATATTGGGGCACTAGAATTGGCGCCACCCCAGTACTTGGAATTGATCAGATATCTTTGTTGAAATGTTTGGTAACTTTGAGGCCTATAGTTGAAGTGATCCAGAGTCTGTTTGTAATAAAATGTTTTGATATTGTCTGAATAATTTGCTAGCAGGGCTCGACGAGCGTGTAAGGTTTTTTCCCATCTAGAAACTGAGCTCAACCTTGGAATCATGAACGAGGGTGTTGCACTTGTAGTGATCAGATAGGTTGAGCATATGAGGAAAATGAAAAGAAGCCATTTGAATGACAAAGGGTGTTGTTCCATTGCAACAAAGGAGGGGAATGGTTTTGAGGTTTCTTTCTACTTCAGATATAAAATTATGGACATGGGCATCCTTATATAGCATATGATCCTCTCAAGGGTGCCTGCACGTAGTTTGAATTTCGTTTTTTCGATCATAAATTTGGTACGTGTTAACAAATTCTAAGTTTGTGAAAAACAAATCTTATTCCAAAATGGGAGAGTACAAAGTGTATATACCGTCTACAAGTGCTGTAGCCAGAGGGGCTTAACTAATACTGCTATAATTATGAGTGCATTTGTTTTGGTTTTAAAAAAAGTGATTACAGAGCTTAAATTTTTTACTTTTTAAGAAAATACTCTTTTTAATTTCTATTAAAAAACTGAAAGAATTTTTTTAAAAAATTTTAATTATTTTTAAAAATTTATCAAAATATGTGATGAATGTTTTTTTTTTAAAGTTAAAAGGTGATTTTTTTTTTAACTAAAAAAATGAAACAAACACACCATAAATTAGGCTTTAACAACCCATCGGATTTAGCCGTTGTTACTAACGAACTTCAGTTGGCCAGTTTGGGATCTGATCTGGTAATACGTGTCGTGAGGCTTAATGATATTCTATTCACCTTTAATTTGTGTAGATAATTCAACTAATGTTATTGGTGCTGTTATTTATTTGAACGTTAGCATGCGGAATTATAATGATATGCTTAAAAAAAATAAATAGGAGTATCGAAAAATGAATTCAATGATGATATAAATTTACTACTAGTTATGTTACAACTCATCGTATCTAAAATGATGTACAAATAATATTTCTGTATTGTATATTTGTGTCTGGTAATCACCATTATAATCCTTTGCACGATAGTGGACTACATATAAGTTCACAAGATAATGGATATGTGTATTTCACAGAGGAGAAAATACAAGTAACTACCTTGAACATATATGTCAGAGTACGTACTAAATTTGAAAAATCTGAAGATAGTATGAAACAGTAACCAACGGAACAAATTAACAAATAAAAAAATAGCATAAAGGAAATTAGTAAAAGAGTTGAAATTAATTTAACCAAATTCAATTCTCAAGCAACGATCTTTAAATTTCTATTGTGGCATGCATAAAAGAGTACAAATCAAATTTTACATTTAGAACTCATTAAAGTTAAAATTAATATTACTTTATTTTATTGCTAAATAACCTACTCCATCAAGATAAAATAATCAATTATGTAATTAAATTTAAAAGAGATTAATTGGTGTGCATTATAATTGTAAAACTCTTTTATATTGATATCCAATTATATACTGTCACACTAACAGCACATGATTGGATGTCAATATAAAAGAGTTTTATATTGATAATATATACCAATTAAACCCAATTTAAAATTAAATTAAATTCCTACTAAATCTTAGAAAATTTTGTAGGATTTATAAAACACGTAACAAATCTACATATATCTATAATATATACAATTAAGGCTACTTCTATTTAATGATATGCCATATATCATAAAGTCATAAGTTGGAATCAATTATTCTTCAATATTTTAATATATCTATCTGAAAATAATTAATTCAAAATTTAATATAAATAAATATTACATAAGACACAATTATATATCCATTGATTACATGTTGATTTCAAAATTGTAAATTAATTTGCAGTTAATGACGTTAATGAATTAAAAAACTATCATATTGGTAATAAGGAAAGTTTTGTGTCCTCTTCTACGTTGCTATAAGGAAAGGTTTGAAGTTGCATTTTATCCACAAATCAAGGTAAAAATTGTCGTTGATTTATAAACTTTCTTGTCACCGTTAAATAGTATTAACCCAATTCAGCACACTGTCACGATTAAATAAAATTAAAAATTAAAAATTGTCATGCATTTATAAAAATTGACTAATTGACTTATCCATAAATAAGGAAAGTTTTGTAACCAGAATTATAAAAATTTATGATAATAAATAAAAACGCAAATGAAGGAATTGATCAAGTAAGGGAATGATTATCATTTCCTTTCTTTATTTAAATTATAGACTTATTTATGGTGATAGTTTCAAGAAAAAAAATCTTCATTTTTGAGATAGTCAATAATCAGAATTTGATTGTATAAAAATCGTGCGATGATAATCATTCTCGATTGTATAAAAACCGCTGAACATAATTCCCTTTCAATTTGATTGCATAATAAACGCTGAGAATAATTTCCGGTTAATTTGATTGCATAAAAACCATTATTTTAGAATTAGTCAATACTCATTCTTCAAACTAATTTATATTAACTGGCGTTGGAAATGAAAAAGAGATCGAGGTGTCTGGCAACAAGACCAAGCTGATCAATATCGAATTAGACATGGGCGGGTATAAGATAGAATGCGCTTTGTTTGGTTCCTATGCATATCAACTTAGTGTTTTCCTTTCTTCTGGAAACATTATCAAACACTGTGGTCATACTTCAGTTTGCTAGAGTTAAGACTTTCAGAGGTATTTCATCTATCCTGCTTGATTCTTTAACTTATATTATTTGGGAATAAAATTGTCAATTTCTCTCCTAATACTGACTCATTTTGTTTTAAGGAGAGTTGTCTTACAAAATGCAATGCATTCAATAAGTTGTTAAGTTTAACTCTGATGATTGTGCTGCTTTAGAGTTTAAGACTAGGTATTAAATTTTTATTACACGGCAAAATGGATAATTATCTCTTTGACTTTGGCTAATTATACCTTTTTTTTTATTCCTTTTGGTATAGATTTGGTGGAACTGTGATTGGTTCTCAATGTCTAGGCCATTTACAGGATGAATCCAACTACTCTGTCGTAGAAGATTTCCTTCAACACACACCTCAAAAAACAATAGAAGAATCAAAAGACTGCAAGGAAGTATAACATCTTGACGCTGATCCTCTTTTTTTTTTTTTTTCCTCTTCACTGTACATCACATTTTGTTCTAAGGCTTAAAAAGAAAAAAAACTACAAATCGTCTCTCTTTCGTTTATTTTTGTCTAAAATTTTTGTCCTCTATTTTCTTTCAGTATGTCACAAAAATTTTTAAAACTGGAAACATATGCAGTTTCTGAAAAACTGTAGAGTCTTTTTTATATTTTAGAGGGATACAATTCTTTGAAAAAAAAAACTCATAAAAACTTTTTCAAATAAAATATCAATTACCACTTAAATGCATTTTGTTACTCTCTCTCTTTATCCTTTCATTTTTTTAACCCTTTTTTCACTTAAATGCGATTGTTAACTTTTATTCTTTTCATCCTTTCTTTTTTAAACTTCAACTTTCTCTCTTTGAATTGGCATCAATTTGAATTTGATATGACGTGGAATTTGAATTTGTTAACTTTCTTTCTTTGAATTGATATCAATTTGAATTTGATATCACGTGGAATTTGAATTTGTTAACTTACTTTGAATTGATTAAAACACAAACATTACAACTGATATCAATTTGATATCATTATTCTTATTTGATATCAATTTTCTGATAGTATTCTTATTTGCATCCCAAAAATTTATGTTTGGTTTGAGGCAAAGGCTATGGTACACCGGATTAAATATGGTGTGTGGTGCACTAGTTTAAAATTTGATGGTGCAATATAGAGTTGACCTCATCTAAATCATTTATTAAGCCACATTGATATGCAACGGTAGAAATTGAAAACTGATTATTGATGGATCACTGTTGGTCCTTGCTCATCCCCTTCCTCCCTCCCTTGCCCTTCCGTTAGAGCTCCATTCACTGCATCCCCGCCACTGGTTTGCTTGCACCGTCGCCAGCTTGCTTACGCCACTGCCAGTTTGCTTACATCACCTCCATCTTAGCCTTAGGAGTTTGGGGATCCAATTTGCAGACAGAAAGGTGAATGTACAATGGAGGCGAAGTGGAGGTATGGCTTGTCGCGGCAGATTGCAAGGCAGCGATGGCAACATGATGGTCGATGTGCTGGACGGTGGGGACACAAAGGTGCGACGAAGGTGAAGTGGCTAATCACGTCGAAGAGCAAGGCAGCAACGACGACGATGACAACGGCAACAACAACGCGATGGTCGATGTGCTAGACGATGGCGGTGGAGAAGGACAACGATGGACATGCGGCTGAGGTCATGGCGATGCAGGGGTGAGGCATGGATGGAGGCTGTGGTGTGCTGTCGGTAGGAACGAATTCACCCGATTTGCATTTGACAACATTTTTTAGATGTGTTTAACTGCATTTCTCAAATGTGGTTAAATGACAAAGTGCACAACCACTTCTCTGCATCTTGATCAAACTTAAGTGGTGTCTGGTGTATCATATTTAAACTAATACCCCATAGAATGAGCCTTGGTTTAATATTGTTATGACTTTTGAGAGCTACTGAGCTCTTTAAAACCTATTTTCAAAAAGTCATACTAATATCGTTTGATAAAATAATGTAAAAATTACTTTCAATAAGCAGAAGTCACAGAAGTAATATTTGATAAAGTTGCTATTAAAATTTAAAATGACTATAATAGATATAAATATTAAAGAGAATACTTTCTATTTTTAATGTCATTAATAAAAGTAAAGTTATATTAATCTTTTTAAATTTAGAGAGCACAAGCTATCACTAAAAAGTACCTCATAAGAGCTTCGAGAGCACCCTTGACTTTTAAAAATCAGGAGCAAAATCATCTCAGATTTTTTATTTACCAAATAAAAAAATTGACTTATACTTTTTATAAGTCAAAACACCCCTTTAGAGAGCACTACCAAACTAGGCCTTACTCGGATATTATTCTTATATTGCAATCAATTTTCTTTAAGTAAAGAAATAGTATATTGATTTAAGTAAGTCATAATAACGGATATGCAAACATAAAATATTGCGCACAAAAATATATACTATAATCTTGCTTATGATACATATGAAAAAAAAAATTGAGACGCTTAAACGTTGCTTTTTTAGATGATCAAACTTCAATTGATAAACAGCCAAAAAAGAATTAGAAAGGCCTAATATCGAATAGCTTGAAAGAATTTCTGATCGTGATGCCAAAATCAAAATGTTAATTAATCAAAATATCTTCATACGGAAATGATTTTCTACTAAACTTCAATCGATAAACAGCCAATTAATAGATTTTCCTACCATCTCATTTAATGTTAAATATCCTTAATCGATACTTACTTAATAAAATCAATCAAATCATGACTGCTAAACCTAATAAAATAAAGTCCATTTAAAATGAATTTCAAACCTCCAAATTTATAATGTATCATGATTATTGATTACCTAATAAAATAAGAGCCATTTTTTCCAAAACTATTTCATTTATTTAATTTAAATTATTGAAGCATTAATTAATTTAGGACTAATTGAATTTTTGGTAAGATATATATTTTCGGTATATTACTAAACTAAGGTTTCATAATTTTTATGTTTAAAATCAATTAGTTGACAATTTTAATTCAATTAAATAATAACTGTAATGTAATTTGTTGTTGATTATATTATTTGTTTATTTATGTGTTAATATTTACAGATAATATTTTCAACTTAATTAATTAATACATACAAACTATTTTAATAAATTATAATTATAATTATAATTATTGACATTATGATTTGGTACACAACATATCATAATAATAATAATAATCATTATCTATATTTTTCCCAATCAATTTAATTTTAACATCTGACCATATAATAATTATACTATTTTTAAAAAAAATTACAATATGCGTAAACAAATATCTGTATCCTACATGTACATATTATATTTAATCAATTTCTTTTACTTTTTGTTTTGAATATGTGAGTTGTATGTAGTTGTATAATTTTTTTATTTTTTTATTTTTATATTTAATGTTTAATATATATTCTCTAAGATTTGGCTTAAATTAATAGTTATTAGGAGGCTGAATAAAGAGAACAGAAAAGAGAGTAAAATAAAGTTTCAAATAAAGAGAGTTGAGAGGGAATAGGAATTATTTTTTTTAGTAACAATTTTTTTATTTATAATAAGAGAATAATTTCTACATCAACCTTTTTATTTTGATTTCAAAATTAGGATAAAAATTCTTATAAATAAATTCATTTTTCATAGTCAGTTGTTATACAAAATAATTATATGAGTTTATGCGAACTTTTAAACTAAATCATTCTTGATACTAATTTAAATATTGAACTTTTCATTTCCAAATTTAATTCATAGATAAGGCATAGATAAGGCAATTCAAGAAAAAACTATCAAGGTTCCAAGAATCAAGAATTGGACACATACCTGGCTTTCATTCTTTGGTCTTCATGGCCATAAACAATCATCTAGACATTTCAATTCCAAGTGGTTCCCCACCATTATACTCACATCACACTTTAACAAATATGTAACAATACTAGAATGTAACATAACACTTTTAGAACTCTTGGCTTCAAACTTTGGAGTTTGGTTTAAAGGAGATTATTTCAACCTAATTAATACTTTTGTTACAATTAAATTTAAATTCCTAGTCTTTGACCCATGCTACGGAGATAGTTTAATGCCTTTATTATCCTAGTCTTGGTAACACATATTTTTCTTGATATACACACCTTTAAACCAACTATAAACCTTCTTAAACTTACCCCACATCATTATATATGGTTCAAGGCACTTAAATTTACCATAATAACTCTAACTCAACTAAAACATGGTTTTGGCTACCCATCAAGCGCATAGCCAAAAATGACTCTATAAGCTAGGACACTTGACTAGTTAACACCTAACTTTCCAATAATTCACCTTAAACCAATTCAAATCATTCAAGGAGATTTTTTATGGTCTATATCCAAATAATCAAGCCCATAAACAGAATTGCTATCCATTGAGGGATCGGAACCGAAATTCACCCTTCTAGTGTCTTAAAAGAACTAGTTTAGGTCCAAGATGACTTCTATTTAATTATCCTTTCACCAAACCAACTATTCAAGGGCAATTTTTGCCTCCAAATATCATGTATTTTGATGGGTAAAATAAGTTTGCACTAATTCCTTTGGCATAATAATTAAATTTCCATCTTTTTTAGTTACTATAGGATTCTAACTACCTCTTTGGCAATAAATTCAAGATAATGATCTTAACAAGTTTGTGTCCATGATCACCTTATGTTCAGGGTTAACTAAATTATTGAAACTTATAGGAACCTCAATCTAACATTAATTCTTAGGGTCTTAAACCTTGACACCAAAATCCTATTCTAGCTAGTTTATGCCATAACTTGATTAATTATCTTCGTAAGAGTTTCTCCTCACAAAAACCATTTTAGAGCACTAACCTAACTAACATAAGCTAAATCTAAACTTTGAACATATCACTATTATAGGTTTGTGAACCCTAAAATAGTAACTTGGACCATAAAACACATATTCCGTCAAGAATCATAACAAGAAGATGTTAGAAATCCCTACCTCTTCCTCCCATCTCAACAACTCTTGTAGTTCCAAGCTCTAAAACCACTAGAATCACCACCACAAGAGAGAAATCCCTTGCTTCTCCTTTGCTTCCAGCCACAAGGAGAAAAGGAGAGGAGATTTTTGCCTTAGAGTGGAGGGGAAAGAAAGGAAATGAGAAGAAGAAGAAGAAGAAGAAGAAGGAAGAAGAAAGAAGAACGTAGTTGCAGAAGGGAAGGGCAAAATCAGCAGGAAGGTGTACGTGGTGCCATATTATACTCTAGATTGGCTAGAAGGTGCAGAAACAGCATAAGAGAAGGGCAAAATCATCATTTCCCCTTAAAAATTCTTCAAAAACAGCATAAGGGAGGAGAAGGATTGGGTTTCTTGTACTCATCCATGAAATGAGTTGGGATAACATGATTTCATCCATGATTTGCAACAATTTGCAGCCACAAACAAGATGCCTCCTTTGTTGCGTCACGAATGTAAAGAAGGAAAAAAAATGAAAGAGAGGAATAGTGGGGAAACGGGGAAGAAAAAGTGGGCGAGGAGTCTGGAAGGAGAAAAAGAAAAGGGAGAGCTTAATGCATGTCACACCACTTAAGGTGTTGGATAGTCTCCACTTAATTTTTTTAATTTTTATTTGGTTATTGTTAATGATTGAATATAGTTTTTTACTTTTTAATTAATTATATGTATATATTTATATATATTTTATTATATTTCGGTCGAACCCTCGATTGAATTAGCTGGACCTCTGAACCTTTGAACTAATACCTTGATTAGTTCGATACTCGATCCAATTTTCTTAACCTTGCTGACAGTAATTCTAAACTGTTCTAAATATTTTATCAGTAAATATAATTTACTAAATTTTATCTTTGACAGCTCGCATTAATGTCGATGGGCATTGAGAAAGTACATCTCATTTAATATCCTCTTTCAACCCACTAATAAAACAGTTAATCAAGGCTTTGAGGGGTTCAACTTCGACTCTGTTTGCTAAGGATCTCAGAATAATAGTCCAAGACAGAACCTATTTGCAGCAATTTAAATAATGATGCACAGGGGCAATCAAATAAAGAGGGACCAAATTCTTTCTCAATAGCTCGTGTAAGTCCATGCCTGGAACAACATGGCATATTACGTTGTGTTATCTGGAACCAGGGAACAACACCCTTGTCCATGTGCATAGCCGCTATAGCTATTCTTTCCATATCAGGAACATTATAGTAATCAAATAACTTATCTACACTAAAAATCCATTCCAATGCATTTGACCCATCAAAATAAGGAAGATCAAAATTCCATTTCCTAACCTGCTGTAGATTATGCGATGGTTGTTGGGTGTCAACGGTTGAGGTTGAAGCATGGCTGAACGAAGGTTGCTGTTGTGCTTTCATGAAGGCCTCCAAAGCAATTTGGAAGGAATCCATGCGGATCTTCGATTCTTCTACGACTCAAGCTGTGAGAATGCGATGTTCATTGGCATTAAATTCAATGAGCTCATAAATTTTCTTGATCTCAGCATTGAGCTCTTTTAGACAAGTGTGTTCAGCCATGTCAATGAAAGCACCAATGAAACAGTAGTAAGGAATGAACCACTGATATACAATTAATACTAAGGTTCAACAGCAAAAAACTCCAACAATTCAAGTTCAACCAATTCAAGAAATCAACTCCAACAAGTATAGTAGTTAATTAAGCAGAAATAGAAAATGACAGAATTGAAATATGAATCCCGTGAGTATCTCTGATGTCATTGACTCCTATAACAGCAAAAGCAATGAGGTACTTGAGAAAGAAGAAAAATCAGGAGGAAGAAAAAGACAACAAGGACAGAGAGAGGGTTAGAAATTTAGAGAGGAATGTACCAATAACGTGCAACCAATCATAGCCCTTCATGCGCCTATTTGATTCCTTCACTCTGCTGCTCCTTCTAAGCAACTTGCTTTGCGGATCAGCTGCCATCTGTCTAGAAGCTGTAACAAACTCCTAGTTTGTCCTTTTGTCCAACTCAGCTTGGTCTAGCTCACCCTCCACTTGGCCTCCACATGTTACAGAAAGTAATGCAGGCTTCATGGCCAATTAGGAGGCTACTATCCTCGTCCATTTTGGTCGCATAGTCTCTTATTTTTAATACATTGGTGATAATGAGATTTGAATTTAGAATCTCATGTTAATTACCCAAATCTTTTTCTATTAAACCAATTCTATTAACTTCACATAGTCTCGTATTTATAATGAATTGTGAAAGAAAAGTTTAGGATATGGGGAATTTTCGCTTAGTCCCTGTCATTGCGACTCTTGAACGGTCAAAAGTTAATTTAATATTTCATAATTATTATTATTGTTTTCAAAACTCAAAGCAATTAAATTTTTTTATTTAAGTTATTAATGTGACTCTTTAATACAGTTCAAAAAAAGTCAATTTAGTTTTTCTAATTTTTTTCAAAAGTCAAAATAATTAAATTGTTTTTCGAATTTTTAATATTATTATAAAATTTTACAAACTTTATAAAAAATATTTTGTTGAATTGATATTAAATTTTTTTTCCACCATATAATAATATTATTTAAAATTTTAATCACTTATATTATTTAAATATTCTTGGTGTTGGGGTTTGTTCCGGTTGGTTTTGCATTGGTTTGAGCTGTGGGTGTTTTGTGTTGGCTGTGGTTGGTTTGGTTTTTGGGTTTTGTGTGCTTTTTCGGCTGTACTTAGGTTTCGTTTTGCCTTTGCTGTGTTGTGTCTAGTCTTTGCTGGGCCTCTGTTGGTCCCTGCTCCTCTTCCAGGTGGAGAGTTAGAGCTTTCCTTTTGACTTACCGAAAGCTATTATTCTTCAAATGAGAGGTAAATGAATTAGAATAATATTATTTAAGTGGAGTAAATAATAGAAGAGAAAAAATTTTAAAAATAATTAATGTAGATAGGTAAAATTACAAATCTATAATCTATAATATATATACAATTGAAAGCTACTTTTATTTAATGTTATGCATGTGTCATAATGTCATGAGTTAGAATCAATTATTCTTCAATATTTTAAAATATCTATCAGAAAATAATTAATTCAAAATTTAATCTAAATAAATATTACATCAGATACAATTATATATCCATTGATTATATCTTGAATTCAAAATTGTAAATTAATTTACAATAAATGACGTTAATGAATTAAAAACTGTCATATTGGTAATGAGGAAAGTTTTGTGTCCTTTTCAGCTTTTCTACGTTGCTATAAGGAAAGGTTTGAAGTTGCATTTCATCCACTAATCAAGGTAAAAATTGTCGTTGATCTATAAACTTTCCTGTCACCATTATATAGTCTTAACCCAATTCTGCACACTGTCACCATTAAATAAAATTAAAAATTGTTGTGCATTTATAAAAATTGACTAATTGACTTATCCATAAATAAAGAAAGTTTTGTAGCTGGAATTATAAAAATTTACGACAATAATTGAAAACGAAAATCAAGGAATTGATCAAGTAAGGGAATGATTATCATCGCAGGGCACTTTCTTATCATTCTTGCAGTTTTTATACAATCGAGAATGATTATCATTTCCTCTCTTGATTTAAATTATAGACTTATTTACGGTGATAATTTCAAGAAAAAAAATCTTTGTTTTTGAGATAGATAATAATCAGAATTTGATTGTATGAAAATCATGCGATGATAATCATTCTTGATTGTATAAAAACAGCTGAAAATAATTCCCTCTCAATTTGATTGTATAATAACTCCTGAGAGTAATTTTCGGTCAATTTGATTGTATAAAAACCTTTATTTTAGAATTAGTCAATAATCATTCTTCAAACTAATTTATATTAACAGGTGTTGGAAATGAAAAGGAGATCGAGGTGTCTGGCAACAAGGCCAAGTTGATCAATATCGAATTAGATATGGGTATAAGACAGAATGTGCTTTGTTTGGTTCCTATGCATATCAACTTAATGTTTTCCTTTCTTCTGGAGACCTATCATACACTGTTGCCATACTTCAGTTTGCTAGAGTTAAGACACTCTACTTTGGTTCCTAAAATTATATATGTGCTTCATATTTAGTATCTGAAATTTGGAAATTTGGAAATTAACTCTTTAACCCCTGAAGTTACATTCTGTTGATCACTTTAGTCCCTGGCTAGTCAACCGTCAGTTAACTAGTACGGTTTTGCTGATGTGTCACATAATATGACATGTCAGCATGTAACATGACACGTCACGTGGTACAACATCTAACGTGGCATACCACGTGGCGAAGCACTATGACAACCCACTTGTATCAATTTTAAATTGGTTCAAATTAATCCTTGAAATTTTTAAAATATGTCAAATTAGTCTCTAAAATTTCTAAATACGTCAAAATAGTCTCTTAAATTTTTTAAATGTGTCAAAATAGTCCAAAATTTCTAAAACTCTCCTATTTTTCTTCACAAGCTCTAAATCTTTAATCTTCTTTAAACCCACTAATTTCTTTCCTATTTTCACATCCTACCTAGATTAAATCCTCCTCATATAAAATAATAGGAAGAGAATAGATAGAAATGAAATAATGAAATACAATAAACAATTTTAATGTAGTTTATCCTAATTCAAGATCCAAGAATGCCTCTAGATTTAACGAATACTTATAAGCGTACTTATGTAAAAAAATATAAATTTAACATGTTTTATAAAAAATTAAATAAATAAAATATTAATTTTTTAATAAAAATTAACAAAGAATAGATTATAAAGGCAAAAGTAATAAAACAATAAAAGAAAATTTTTAAAATATTCAAAATATTGAACATGGTCAAATTATTGTCTATATATAAACCAATTAGTCATCATTCACTGACCAAGAGTTGATTCACTTAATCAATCTTTTACTTATACTTTATTATAAGTTAGGTTTAATTTGTTATTACCTTATTATTTAGTTATTTCTAAGTATTTATATAGATAGATACTTAATGAATTTGAACATATTCTCTGCTGTAAAAGTAGTTTAAGCCTTTCTTTTACTTTAAATTATAGTTTTTTAATTTAAAGAAAAAGAAAAAAAGTTGATTTTGATTTTGACTAGGCCACATTGATGGAGCTTTTATGACAAATGTATCAATTAGGTACATGTTTAAAAATAGTTGTTCCAAGAAAAATAATCATTCTTTAAAATTATAGTTTTAGAAAATTCTTTTGATGTATCGATTGCATTGAAGTTTTAAATTATGATCTCATCATCCTTCACCATTTTTCTAGTGATGTATTTTAGAAAACTTTTGATTATAAATTATTTTGAATTTTAAATTAGTTAATCCTAAACTTTAAATCTTAAATTAAACGGGGCTAATAAATATTTAGAATGTTAATCAAATCTATTTAAATGTTAAGTTTGAACTTAATACTTGTCAATAATTTTGTAATTTACCAATCTTAATCTATTTAAATTTACTTGTCACTTTAATAAGATGCACAAACTTCTATGTGGAGAGGATCTAGTATAGGTAGGGTGTGAAAATAGGAAAGAAATTAATAGATTTAAGGAAGGTTAAAGATTTAGCGTTTGTGAAGGAGAAATTTATGAATTTTGAACTATTTTGACATATTTTAAAAATTTCAGGGACTATTTTGATACATTTAGAAATTTCAGGGACTAATTTGACACATTTTAAAAATTTCATAGATTAATTTAAACTAATTTAAAATCGATGACACGTCAGCATATCACGTCAGAGGGCTATGCCATGTCAGATGTTGTCATAGTTCCATGTGGTATGCTGACGTGTCACTTAATGTAATACATCAGCAAAATCATAACGGTTAACTGATGGTTGACTAACTAGAGACTAAAGTGATCGACGGAATGCAACTTCAAGGACTAAAGAGTTAATTTCCAAATTTTAGGGACTAAAGTGAAGCATACATACAATTTCAGGGACTAAAATGATACTTAACTCATCCTACTTGATTCTTTAACTTATATTATTTGGGAATTTAATAGTATTTTGATAAATAGTATATTGCTTTAAATAAGTCATAATAACGGTTGGTGTTATACTAACTATGTCGGTTGTATTGTCTCCTATTTAAAACTGCCTTGTATTGAGTGATATCTCGTCCCAAGTTTCAACAATACCAGTCTAAAGCATAAATAAAGTCGATAATTGCATTAGATGCAACTCCAAAATTAGAAGCTTAAGAATATTGGAATGGTGTAGTAATCTAATATGATTCTGGCTGAAGTCCCAACTTGAGTTTATTATAAGTGAGAAGGAGAATACTGACAGCGGCATTTCGATACTAAAGCTGGTTAAGCTGTAATTTACTTGTTGAATTCTTAAAGACCCCTGTTACTCCATATTTTAGATCAGCAATGCCATAAAGTCAGAATAATATAATTAAAATTTTCGAGTAAAAATCATAATAATTATTAAATAAAATGTAGTTATTAATGATCCCATTTATTTATTCAAAGGTCTATGATATGTCGCATTAACCTAGCATTTAATTCTTAATAAAAGATTTTTCTTTTTTGGGGATTAAGTTTTTGACGAAAGATTTTTTTTTTTTTTTTTTTTTTGTCGAACAAAATTCCATCTACCTAGAGAGCATTTTTCATTCTGGACTTCCTAGCCATCTTCCATTGCTTTGGGGTTTATATGGGGATAGGCCGTCATTGGACCTTTTCTCCTTTGATCCCTAGCATAATTACGAAGGAGCTTTGAAGCATAAATAAGCAGGACCCTGACCCCTAAAAAAAAAAAAAAAGAGCATGACAAAACAAAAAATCATAAATAAGAAAATATTTCACAACAAAGAGAAGGAAATATTTAAGAGACAAGAATGTACATCTATTAATGTGGTGGAATGATCAAATTAAAGTTATGATGATCATGATTTAGTCCCTTTTTCAAGTTTCGCGCTATTGATTAGTAGAATTTAAGATCCTCATCCTACATGCTTGCAAGCATTTATTTAGTTTTCTACACGAGTTCCGCTATGTATAACACTATAACTATTTTTGGAAGGCAGTTATTCTCAAAGTTGAAATTTGGAACGTTCTCTTTTACGTATTCTTTCCATCAAAACAAAATGACATGTAATTGATAGCCTTTAAACAGGAAATTTTAAAAAGTAGTAATATACTTATAAAATAAATTTTGATATATTATTAGTATAAAACGTTTGACAATTTTAACTATTCAATCTTTTTTTTATGACCTTTTATACTTATGGAAAGAATCAAATTCTTTTAGTAATACTAACAAACACACAAATCCGCTAATAAAGGCTATTAAGGTTTAACCTGGCTCAAGTAGGACTATTTCTAGTAGGAGAATGGCTCTGGTTTTGACTAAAAAAAGAAAAATTCTTTCATGATGTATCAATACATTATTCAATAACTGTATAAAAAAATTAAAAATGATAGTATATTAAAATTAAATTATATATTAATTCTTAGGTATACATGATAGGCTACTAGCTTATAGATATATGAAATCTCTCCATTTTATTTCTTCTAAGCTGATAATAAGTTTAAAATGATCCATGTGACTTTCTTAAAAAACTGATAATTATATTTGAGATATTAGTTCACAGTGTAAAGTGTTTTATGCTGTCAATCAATTATGTTTCATAAGTTTTATAACTTTTAAAATACTTATTGTTAGAGTTAAATTTTTTAATGCCGTGCATGACAATTTGTAATTAAATTATATATATATATATATATATATAACCCGAAACTAGAACAATTTAGTTAATTTGCTTACATATTATCATCCCGTGCAGACGAGAAATTCTTATGTATTCAAAGAAGAATATAAACTTTTATTTAAGTTCACCAAAACTAATCGCTTCACATGAATGGTATGGTAGGTGGGAAAAATAAACAAAAGAATTCTTCTTTCTATTACATATTAGTGGTATACAAGTAATCCAAGCTTCCAAATCACAATATCACCATATTCCATTGGCAACATTACATCATCATTAATGAGAATTACTATTATAATTTAATGGCTTGTTTTCACCCTATGGTTTGCTCTGGAATTTTGAGGTCCATTTGAGTGCACGAAGATCAGCATAATACTGGATGAGCCACCCTTTCATAATCTCGATCTCTTTCTTCCGTTGTTCGACCAGCCATTCTGGATCAGTTTCATTTGCAGCCTGAAGATCCAAGCAATGAGCTCCTGAAAAATAAACGTTCATCATCATTTGATTGGCTAAATATAAAATGGTAGACAATTATGGACTCCTTAAATATTATATAATTAAGAAAGGAAAGGGAGTAAATCATCCTGGTTGGATTATTAGTACGTAGTATGTTAAATTATTTACCTTAAGTCTCCATTATTTTATTTTATTTTTTCAATATCGTTACTAAAAATGTATAAAAGTCAAATTAGGTCATTTCTTTTTCAAAGTTTTAATTATATGTCTGCGTCCAAAATTTCTTTTCAAATTAAGACAAGATTTTTAAATGATTATAATATGTATATCGCTATTTTGAAATTGATGGAACAAAAGGTGTATTCTAATATAAATAGACAATAAAAAACTACTAATATAATGGCAAGACATACCATTAACTGTATTGACGGCAACAATACTGTCTGATATGTTGTCTAGAACCCTGAAATTAATATATAGAAGATCCACACAAAGCTGTTATAAAATATTGTTATAAAACAATCAATTTTTTAAAATTTTTTTATCTTTTGGTATTTTACGTTGCTTACCCGCCGCTACTCCAAGGGTCTCTTAACCCATTCGAGAAGATGATGTTGCTACCAAACCTTTTAAGGACCAACTTTATATCCTGCCATTAATTAATCACAAGAAAATGTTATCATTAATTAGTCACAAGAAAATGAAGCATCATGGTGTCGATATAAATCTTACAATTGAAAATGATATTTAATCTCGGACCAATTTTCTTTACCTTTTTTTTTTTAACATGAATCTCTGACAATTTTTCTTGTTGAAGCTATAATAAAGAAAATCATTCGGAGAATGAACCTATATGAATGTTACCATGCGAAGAGAACAAAGAAGTACTTACATGGCCTCCATAGTACGTTGTGAGCCAATGACGCCGAGGTGTGATGCCATATTTGTTCTTGCACTCCGTCAAAGGGTCCTTAGAGGAGTAAGGGCCAGGTTCGAACATGGAATCATTTCCTTTGGTAAAGAACATCCATAGTTCACTACATATCTGAATGCACACAATATTTCATATCATTTTTTAGTTCAATGAAAGATCAATATAACACATCCATGCAATACTCACTCATAGACATACAGGTGTACTTGTTTCAAGTGTAGGAAATTTTAGAAAAGCAAATTACTCCAAACTTACGGAACATAAACGTAGGATGACTGAAAATAAAGTGTAACTTCATCCTACAAATTTTTGGGCCGCTTAATGAAAGTGAGTTGAAACTATTTTCCTTTTTCCTCTACAAAGCAAAAAGAGTGGGAATCCAACCCTTCCTATCCCAATATATTTCAAATGTCATCGAAAGTTTTGACCTACTAAAACAATAACAGGGTACATATGATGTTCCTCTGATGAATAATTCCTTGACCAGTTCTGTATAGAGCTTTCGATGTATACCTAATTCGTTATTTACCTAAAAATTGTACTTAATCGATTATCAATTGATGAAATGACTTGGCACAGGAACCACTCTTTATATGATGACGGCAGTTTACAAATTTATGACCAATATCACCAATGTTAGATGTCATTGCCAAATTAGATGACTGAAGTTAAGTATAAGCAAAATAAAATACTTGAACATCTTGCACTTGTAAATACAATTACCTGCCAGTTCCAACCCTCATAAGTCTCATGGGTAGTAGCAGAGGAAGAGTCGCATGTCTCGTTTGCTGTGAGTGCTGCAAAACCTGCATATATCTTACTGAGGATATCACTTCCAAAAGAAGCTCTGTCAATGGCGCTACAGAGCACAGTAACTGGATATGTTGGTGGAAAATAGTATTGAGCTGCGTTAGCGTACAACGTGTCCAGGCGGCCTACCAATTCATCAGTCTGGTTAATGGGTCTGCAAAAAAGAGTGACGGTGTGAGTAATTGGAATTTTAAGTTTAATTGTAATTCCAAACAAACAAATAGGAGAGGGCAAAAACAAAAGCGGGGGATAGTGTTCGGACTGGCAAGTGTTGAATCTCTGGTTAAGAATGGAAAGACCATTTGGCTGAGAAGCTACTCTTCTGATTTCAGACCAGGACTTTCGTATCGTTTCATAGCATGTCTCACTGGCTTCCTGCATATCAATTCCTCATCAAGCCACACTTATAATGCATTTGTTGAGAATAAATAAATGTAAAATCAAAGAATATAAAAGTTATGGTACATTACCCGAAAATCCCTCGAGACAACAGAGAAGTAACTATTGCGTGGCGTGATATTATCTAAGTAGAGGACTGGAGCTGATGAAGCCAAGGCACCAATGGTCAAGTGGGGATATTTGAGCCTAAACCATGCAGCAAGCACTGTATAACAAAGACATATGTATCAACATATTATACAGGAATAAATGGTAGTAATAGTGCAAAAGTAGGACACCGTGAGAGATTGAAAACTAATTTGAGGAACTAACTTCCACCATATGACCCTCCAATTACAATCACGGGGACTTTTTGGCATGAAATGTCTTCTTTATATGTATGATGACTTTTGCATAATCTGCCAATGCTTGAGCTGAGTTGAAATACCCAAGGGTGCTTGCATTCTTGAATGCTTCTTTCCTGGATCCAAACGGCACTGATTTCCCATAGTAACGGTGCTGATCATAAAACAAGAGTCAGAATATGTAAAACTCAATCATTCGAATTAGACCTTGAATATTATCACAGTAGAGAATAACAAAGAAAATAGAAAAATGCTAGAGAGCCACAAAATTTGTTAGAGTTTAACAGATAGATGACACAGTTATTTATCCTTAGAGGAATAAACGAGTTATATCACTTCATTTGGTCTAACAATCATTACGGTATTTTTTGGCTGTGTAGCATTACTGTATTAAAAAAATGCAGTTCTGTGCAGTACCTCTATGTATACTAAGAGAGCATTAAAGGAAGCAGCGTTATCCCTTAGAAATCCTGCACCTGTAGGGCCACTATCTATTGCCGCTTCAGCACCCAAGTAGGCAAATATTGGGGCACTAGAATTGGCGCCACCCCAGTACTTGGAATTGATCAGATATCTTTGTTGAAATGTTTGGTAACTTTGAGGCCTATAGTTGAAGTGATCCAGAGTCTGTTTGTAATAAAATGTTTTGATATTGTCTGAATAATTTGCTAGCAGGGCTCGACGAGCGTGTAAGGTTTTTCCCATCTAGAAACTGAGCTCAACCTTGGAATCATGAACGAGGGTGTTGCACTTGTAGTGATCAGATAGGTTGAGCATATGAGGAAAATGAAAAGAAGCCATTTGAATGACAAAGGGTGTTGTTCCATTGCAACAAAGGAGGGGAATGGTTTTGAGGTTTCTTTCTACTTCAGATATAAAATTATGGACATGGGCATCCTTATATAGCATATGATCCTCTCAAGGGTGCCTGCACGTAGTTTGAATTTCGTTTTTTCGATCATAAATTTGGTACGTGTTAACAAATTCTAAGTTTGTGAAAAACAAATCTTATTCCAAAATGGGAGAGTACAAAGTGTATATACCGTCTACAAGTGCTGTAGCCAGAGGGGCTTAACTAATACTGCTATAATTATGAGTGCATTTGTTTTGGTTTTAAAAAAAGTGATTACAGAGCTTAAATTTTTTACTTTTTAAGAAAATACTCTTTTTAATTTCTATTAAAAAACTGAAAGAATTTTTTTAAAAAATTTTAATTATTTTTAAAAATTTATCAAAATATGTGATGAATGTTTTTTTTTTAAAGTTAAAAGGTGATTTTTTTTTTAACTAAAAAAATGAAACAAACACACCATAAATTAGGCTTTAACAACCCATCGGATTTAGCCGTTGTTACTAACGAACTTCAGTTGGCCAGTTTGGGATCTGATCTGGTAATACGTGTCGTGAGGCTTAATGATATTCTATTCACCTTTAATTTGTGTAGATAATTCAACTAATGTTATTGGTGCTGTTATTTATTTGAACGTTAGCATGCGGAATTATAATGATATGCTTAAAAAAAATAAATAGGAGTATCGAAAATGAATTCAATGATGATATAAATTTACTACTAGTTATGTTACAACTCATCGTATCTAAAATGATGTACAAATAATATTTCTGTATTGTATATTTGTGTCTGGTAATCACCATTATAATCCTTTGCACGATAGTGGACTACATATAAGTTCACAAGATAATGGATATGTGTATTTCACAGAGGAGAAAATACAAGTAACTACCTTGAACATATATGTCAGAGTACGTACTAAATTTGAAAAATCTGAAGATAGTATGAAACAGTAACCAACGGAACAAATTAACAAATAAAAAAATAGCATAAAGGAAATTAGTAAAAGAGTTGAAATTAATTTAACCAAATTCAATTCTCAAGCAACGATCTTTAAATTTCTATTGTGGCATGCATAAAAGAGTACAAATTAAATTTTACATTTAGAACTCATTAAAGTTAAAATTAATATTACTTTATTTTATTGCTAAATAACCTACTCCATAAAGATAAAATAATCAATTATGTAATTAAATTTAAAAGAGATTAATTGGTGTGCATTATAATTGTAAAACTCTTTTATACTGATATCCAATAATATACTGTCACACTAACATCATATGATTGGATGTCAATATAAAAGAGTTTTATACTGATAATATATACCAATTAAACCCAATTTAAAATTAAATTAAATTCCTACTAAATCTTAGAAAATTTTGTAGGATTTATAAAACACGTAACAAATCTACATATATCTATAATATATACAATTAAGGCTACTTCTATTTAATGATATGCCATATATCATAAAGTCATAAGTTGGAATCAATTATTCTTCAATATTTTAATATATCTATCTGAAAATAATTAATTCAAAATTTAATATAAATAAATATTACATAAGACACAATTATATATCCATTGATTACATGTTGATTTCAAAATTGTAAATTAATTTGCAGTTAATGACGTTGATGAATTAAAAAACTATCATATTGGTAATAAGGAAAGTTTTGTGTCCTCTTCTACGTTGCTATAAGGAAAGGTTTGAAGTTGCATTTTATCCACAAATCAAGGTAAAAATTGTCGTTGATTTATAAACTTTCTTGTCTCTTTCGTTTATTTTTATCTAAAATTTTTGTCCTCTATTTTCTTTCAGTATGTCACAAAAATTTTTAAAACTGGAAACATATGCAGTTTCTGAAAAACTGTAGAGTCCTTTTTATATTTTAGAGGGATACAATTCTTTGAAAAAAAAAACTCATAAAAACTTTTTCAAATAAAATATCAATTACCACTTAAATGCATTTTGTTACTCTCTCTCTTTATCCTTTCATTTTTTTAACCCTTTTTTCACTTAAATGCGATTGTTAACTTTCATTCTTTTCATCCTTTCTTTTTTAAACTTTAACTTTCTTTCTTTGAATTGATATCAATTTGAATTTGATATGACGTGGAATTTGAATTTGTTAACTTTCTTTGAATTGATTAAAACACAAACATTACAACTGATATCAATTTGATATCATTATTCTTATTTGATATCAATTTTCTGATAGTATTCTTATTTGGATCCCAAAAATTTATGTTTGGTTTGAGGCAAAGGCTGTGGTACACTGGATAAAATATGGTGTGTGGTGCACTAGTTTAAAATTTGATGATGCAATATAGAGTTGACCTCATCTAAACCATTTATTAAGCCACATTGATATGCAATGGTAGAAATTGAAAACTGATTATTGATGGATCACTGTTGGTCCTTGCTCATCCCCTGCCTCCCTCCCTTGCCCTTCCGTTAGAGCTCCATTCACTGCATCCCCACCACTGGTTTGCTTGTGCTGTCGTCGGCTTGCTTGCGCCACTGCCAATTTGCTTACATCACCTCCATCTTGGCCTCAAGTGTTTTGGGGATCCGATTTACAAATAGAAAGGCGAATGGAGGCAAAATGGAGGTGTGGCTAGTCATGGCGGATCACAAGGCGGTGATGGCAGCGTGATGGTCGGTGTGCCAAATGGTGGGGACACAAAGGTGCAATGGAGGTGAAGTGGCTAGTCACGGCGAAGAGCAAGGCGGTGATGATGACGACAACGGCAACAACAATGCGATGGTCAGTGTGCTAGATGATGGTGGTGGAGAAGGACAACGATGGATGTGCGGTTGAGATGATGGTGGCGCAAGGGTGAGGCATGGATAGAGGCTATGGTCTGCTGTTGATAGGAACGAATTCACCCGATTTGCATTTAACAACATTTTTTAGATGTGTTTAACCGCATTTCTCAAATACGGTTAAATGACAAAGCACACAACCACTTCTCTGCACCTTAGTCAAACTTAAATGGTGTGTGGTGCACCATATTTAAACTGATGCACCACAAAATGAGCCTTGGCTTGATATTATTATAACTTTTGAGTGCTACTGAGCTCTTTAAAATCTGTTTTCAAAAAATCATATTAATATCGTTTAATAAAATAATATTAAAATTACTCTCAATAAATAGAAGCCACAGAAGTAGTAGTTGATAAAGTTGCTCTTAAAATCTAAAATGACTATAATAGATATAAATACTAAAGAGAATATTTTCAATTTTTAATGTCATTAATGAAAGTAAAGTAATATTAGTCTTTTTAAATTTAGAGAACACAAACTATCTCTAAAAAGTACCTTATGAGGGCTTCGAGAGCACCCTCAACTTTTAAAAATTAGGAGCAAAATCATCTCAGATTTTTTATTTACCAAATAAAAAAATTAATTTATACTTTTTATAAGTCAAAGCAGTCATTCAGAGAGCACTACCAAATTAGACCTTAATCGGATATTATTCTTATATTGCAATCAATTTTCTTTAAGTAAAGAAATAGTATATTGGTTTAAATAAGTCATAATAACGGATATGCGTACATAAAATATTGCGCACAAAAATATATACTATAACCTTGCTTGTGAAACATATGAAAAAAAAAAAAATTGAGACGCTTAAACGTTGCTTTTTTAGATGATCAAACTTCAATTGATAAACAGCCAAAAAAGAATTAGAAAGGCCTAATTTCGAATAGCTTGAAAGAATTTCTGATCGAGATGCCAAAATCAAAATGTTAATTAAAAAAAATATCTTCATACGGAAATGATTTTCTATTAAACTTCAATCGATAAACAGCCAATTAATAGATTTTCCTATCATCTCATTTAATGTTAAATAACCTTAATCGATACTTACTTAATAAAATCAATCAAATCATGACTGGTAAACCTGATAAAACAAAGTCCATTTAAAATCAATTTCAAACCTTCAAATTCATAATGTATCATGATTATTGATTACCTAATAAAATAATAGCCATTTTTTCGAAAATGATTTCTTTTATTTAATTTAAATTATTGAAGCACTAATTAATTTAGGATTAATTGAATTCTAGATAAGATATATGTTTTCGGTACATTACTAAACTAAGGTTTCATAATTTTTATGTCTTAACTCAATTAATTGACAATTTTAATTCAATTAAATAATAACTGTAATGTAATTTGTTATTGATTATATTATTTGTTTATTTATGTGTTAATATTTACAAAAAATATTTTCAACTTAATTAATTAATACATACAAACTATTTTAATATATTATAATTGTAATTATAATTATTGACATTATGATTTGGTACACAAAATATCATAATAATAATCATTATCTATATTTTTCCCAATCAATTTAATTTTAACATCTGACCATATAATAATTATACTATTTTTAAAAAAAATTACAATATGCATAAACAAATATCTGTATCCTACATGTACATATTATATTTAATCAATTTCTTTTAGTTTTTGTTTTGAATATGTGAGTTGTATGTAGTTGTATATTGTTTTATTTTTATATTTAATGTTTAATATATTCTCTAAGATTTGGCTTAAATTAATAGTTATTAGGAGGCTGAATAAAGAGAAGAGAAAAGAGAACAAAATAAAGTTTCAAATAAAGAGAGTTGAGAGGGAATTGGAATTATGTTTTTTAGTAACAATTTTTTTATTTATAATAAGAGAATAATTTCTACACCAACCTTTTTATTCTGATTTCAAAATTAGGATAAAAATTCTTATAAATAAATTCATTTTTCATAATCAGTTATTATACAAAATAATTATATGAGTTTATGCGAAATTTTAAACTAAATCATTCTTGATAATAATTTAAACATTGAACTTTCCATTTCCAAATTTAATTCATTATATATATATATATATATATATATGTAAGTACTATTTTTAGAAAATAAATAACTCTCTATAAAAATAAATAAATAACTCTTTATTAATGAATATGGGCATATAGAATTTTTAAAATTATTTTTCTAGGGAGCTGAAGATTTGGTAGAGAAAAAGAAATAAAATGATTTTACCATATTTTCAGTTGTTCAACCCTTGTTTGAAAATTGAAAATTATACTTTTCACTATGTCTTTCAGATTAAAATTTTAAATTATACTTTTAATTTTTACACTAATTTTTCAAAGAACTATCCAACCCAAAAAAAAAAGAACTATTCAAATGGCTCTTTATATCGTTTTAAATCTACATAATATTCAGATTCATTAATAAAAAAATATTATTAGATAAAACAATATGAGGATAGTTAATAACTTCTTTCATTTGATCCACCTCATATAAAATATTTAATGCCTAGATAGATATTGGAGGAATTCATTTTAACGTAAGTTTTAGTTTTTATAATAAATATATATTCTTTATATTATGGGTTTTAAATCAAATTTGATTTTTTTATAATTAATATATATTCTTTACATTATGGTTTTAATATATCGTTATTAGGAAGCTATATAAAAAGGTTATATAAAAGTGAGCGAGAGAGAAATAAAATGAACTTTTCAATAAATGAGTGAGATTAAAAAATTGAATGATTTTTTTATTTGTTTGATCGTTATTTAAAAATTAAAAATAGATCTATGTGATTGAATTATGCTTTCAAACTGATAAAAAAAATGGTTTCAAGAACATATTTACACTATTTTCTATAAAATTACTTATTTTCTTCAAAAATAATTACACAACTGTATTTTTCATTTTCAATAGGTTTCTATAAAGATGTATATATAATTATGCAATATTGGGAACTAATTATATTATATGAGATTAAAATTTTTTATTATTAGATTTTTACTTAAATTTTACAGGAGCATATATTAGATAAAATTTTAAATTGTATGATTAAAATATATTTTTTTCAGTTGGTTTTAATAAATTGTTGATCGGTGGAAGAGAAAAATGAAATAAATTCCATAACAAGGAGAGAGTGGTAAATGGAATTATTTTTTTCTAATTTAAAAATTTGAACAGAACTGGACCCACCGCCCCTCCTCGCACCGTTAATGGCCTCACATCCACCAGTGTGCCTTACCCACATGTCATACCTTCATTCCATAGTTATACACACACACACACATACACACAATGAGTCCTAATTACCGACAAAATCTTACTAATAAATAATAATATAATAATCACTCATTAACAAATTGACATAACTCTAATATTTAAATTTTAAACACACACACAAACTCTCTCTCTCTCTCTCTCTCTTATCTATCACGAAAAAAATGTCACACTAAATTGATAAAATGATTTTGAAAGTATTATAACAAACTCACTATATTGATTTCACAAAAGTAATTTTGCGAGAATTCAAAAAATATTTTATACCC
Organism: Pterocarpus santalinus; assembly: GCA_031439595.1. NCBI lineage: Eukaryota > Viridiplantae > Streptophyta > Magnoliopsida > Fabales > Fabaceae > Pterocarpus > Pterocarpus santalinus. The sequence goes on along the minus strand of CM062531.1, from coordinate 67,913,839 downwards.
ATTACTAAGTACTACCTCTTTTTTCTTTTTAAAGAGAGAGAATAAAAAGTATTACTATATGTCTTTTTTGTGTATTTATTTATGTTTGCAAGAATTCGAAAAATATTTTATACACATTACTAAGTACTATTTTTTTTTCAAAGAGAGAGAATACAAAGTATTACTATATGCCTTTTTAGTGTATTTATTTATGTCAATATTCTAATTAGTACAATTAAGGGTATATTTGTATGGGAAAAAAAATTGGGGTGAAAAATTTTATGGAATAACTTAATAGTAAAAATCATGTGACGTAAGTGTCAGAGTGGAATATCTTAATATTAATTATCATTTTAATCAAGTATTCCATCTTTTTAATTTATTTTCCTGTTAAGTAGTCTTTTTTTAATTCAAGTATTCATCATCTTTTTTATTTTTTTAATTTTTTTATTAAGAAACTAGTAACATGGAAATAAATTAGTCAAGGATAGGCTAATTTATATACATTTAAAATCAGCTTAGCCTAGCCTGATTTCTCTAAAAAAATGGAAAATAGGACATATACGTATATAATATTGAATTAGGGTATTTAAGTAAATAATAATTTTTTTATTTTATTTAAGTAAAAAAAACCTAAAAAGTAGTTGTGAAAATTTTATTGAATAAATTTATTATTTTAAATAATATTTGCGTACATTTATTTAAAATAATATTATATAAACAAATATATATGACTCTCATCTCACTATTTTAAAAGTCATGCAAATAGAATAATGTAATTGGATGACACTGAAAAATAATTTTACATTATCAATTTATATAAATCAAATCCTTTAAAAATTTATTAAAATATTTTTATTATTTAAAATATAGAATATTTTAATCTTTAAATATGCAAAATAAGACACCTTAATCCTCTCAAATTTATTTGTTTAGAGACAAAAAATCTCATATTTTACGGGTAAGAGATCTTAAATGAATTTTTAAATTCTAAACTTTATCTCTCAATGTTTTAGTTAGAGATCAAATTAAAAATTTACTCTAAAAAATACTATTCGATTAGAATAATTTTGTTAGATTTTTTTATAAAAATTATGAGACGTATTAAATAAAATGAAGTAACAAAATTTGCTTATTTATTTAAAAATGAATAGTATATTACATTAATCCAACAATTTAATTCTATAAATAAAAAGAAAAAAGGAAAGTTCGAATCTACAGCATTTTTATAATTATAAAGTCAATCGATGTTTGATACTATCTTGAACAATGTTTTTTCTATGACAATTTCTGTCAATTTTATAATTTATATGGGATTTAAATATATTTTTAATCTCTATAAATATAGATCTTTTTTATTTTGATTTTAAAATTTTTGTTTTGATTTTGTTCCCTTCTTTGTTTCTTTTTTAATTTTAATCTCGATGTTCTAAATTTTAGTCTTTAGAAGTACTTTAAAATATGCATTTGTTCTTATAAATATTAAAAATTTTATTTGTTTTTTTATCATTATATATGTTTTTGAATCTTCTTTTGATCCTTATAAATAACACTACTTAATATTTGGTCTATATTACAAGTATCAAGAATCTAATAATACAAAAAGAAAGACCAAAATCAAAGCAAAAATTTTAAAGGGACCAAATCAAAATGACCCATATTTATAAGAATTAAAGACATATTTAACCCTCTATTAAGTAAAATTAACAAATTAATTTAATAATAATAACAATAAAAGTAATTAAATTTTATAAAATATAATCTTATTTACACTTTTTGGGTTTAGGGTTTAATCACCACGATAATAGACATAGCGAATATATTAAAAAATATTATTTACTTGTTTATATTTAAAATAGTCAAATAATTTAAAATACAACAAAATTCTAAATATACAAATATTATGAAACATTAGACGTAACATCCCTTCCCTTTTATTTTAGTAAGATATACAGGAATTTAAAAAAAAAATTAAAATTAAAGCTTAATTATAAAATTTTCTTAGTGAAAAATAATGGCTCAAATTTTAATTTCCAAACTAAACATTCTAATAATCTCAGATGTGTTTAAAATATTATGAAAAATAAAATTAAAAAATTAGTTATAAATTAATATATCTTAATGAGAAATAGACTGAGATGAGATCCTCTATAGGTTTAGAAAAACTACAAAATATTACACTTATAAATGATCGGATGAAAACTGTATCTTTTAGAAAAATGGATTATTTTATGTGAAAATTTTATATGATTTTATCAAGTATTAAGTTTTATTATTGATTATGAAGACAGAACCAAATATAAAACCCATAAAAATATTTAATCAATAATAAAAATTAACATGTATCACATAACACAATTATGTGAAATTTTCATATAATAGAATCCATTCTCATCTTCCAACAGTTTTTTTATAGCTCAAGATCCCACCCCTGCTTAACGTAGCCTCTTTTCAGAAGCCGCGTTATCGTATTCTTTTTTCTCATTTAAAACTTGCTTTTAAAAACCTTTTGTCTCTCAGGTCCCTTACATTTCACACAGGATAGTAAAACGATTCGGATAACGGGATTGCTAAGTCATATGAAATCAGGGATTGCTCAAGGTGCTGCTATATAGTCCCTAATTAAGTTATTATTAAACTAAACTAGCAATTTGGTTTTTTTAAAAGATACATATGAAAGCAGGTAGTCCCTGAAAGATTTTTTAATTGAATTTAGCCTCCAAACAATATACCTACTATTAGTTTAATTCTTAGAAGATATATATGATATCATATTAGTTCCTTAAAAATGTATGTGACATCAAATAAATTCATAAATTTATATAAAAAGAAGCGATCAAATAGTTGCATCATGCATTTTTTGGGAGGCCAAAGTAATATCACAAGTATTTTTCAAGGACTAAACAAATGTCAAAACTTTTTTAGAAACTAGATCACTATCATGTATATCTTTTAAGGACTAAATTAATATAAAAAATCTTTTAGAGACTAAATTAATATCATATGTATCTTTAAAAGACCAAATTACTAATTCAGTCCTATTATTACTAAATTATTTTGCTGAAATTATTTTTTGCACCACGTATAATATTAAAATTTGTTAGAAACCTCCTTGTGTCTATAGGGAAATAAAGATTTCCGAGAGCTTCAAGTGGATGGAGAGCACCAATGCCAAGTTGATTATTGCCTCATTTGTATACGATGTACTCTTTTTGTTTTGGAAGTGTCTGAAAATAGATATAAGAAAATACTAATCACTTAAAATTTTATTGTTAAAATGATGTGGTATGATTTTGAACTTTTTGATGGATGAATGATTTTCATTCATTTGACTTTTCTAACCACATTCATTTTTCCTAATATAATAATTTTTTTCTCAGAAGTTCATATTTTTTGACATTTTCATTTTTCGATTTTCCTTTTTTTACTCTTCATCTTTTACAATGTTTTAATTTTTTTTTTCAATTTTCTTTTAAGATTAGCTTGAACGAGAAGATTAATGAAACTAACAACTATTGGAAAGTGCATCAAAATATTGTCAAAAACAAGTCAAACAAATTACGTCTCGTAATTACTAAATAAAAAGTATGAGGCTTGTTAAAATAAAGCATATGTTAGTTCATTTATTAGAAAATCAAAATAAGCTTCATGTATTGAAATATATCACGACCTCTTGACAATAATTTCATAATAAAATGAGTTATTGAATGGTTTATTGAACAGGATTGAAAAGTAAAGAAATTGCTTATGGAGTAGAAGAAGAATTTTGATGTAAGAAACTCTAAGTTTTAATTGTACAAATTAAACTGATGGAAGAAAGTTGTTGTGAATCACAATTATGGCTACAAAAAGCGGTATCAATGACCAGCGATACCGAAAGGGTCATCAATAACTCCACTCTCCTCTCAGCAAGACGGGGGAGTGGACCAGATCACAATAAAGGACAAAGGTGATGATTATGATCTGAGATCGAAGGCTAAGTGGAGCCCTCAAGTGGCTCCAACGACCAGCAAAGGAGGAGCGAAAGGATAGGTATGCGAAGGAGAAGAAGGCAAGGGATTGATAGGAAGCATTAAGGTGGGTGGGAGAAGATGATAAAGTAAGGTTAATACCCTATCTTAGTTAGGATTTAAATACTTAGTTTGTTAAGATTTTTATTCATTTTATTGTATCTTATCCTTAGTTATAGATTTATCTTTATCTTATCATTATTTATTGATTTATCTCCTATGTTATCGTTATCTTTGTAATTGTTTTATATATTAAACTCCCTAGTGTGACTCATATTTGAGTTTAACTATCCTTTGATTCAAAACATCTTCATGGTACAAAGCATTTTTATAGCTTACAGCAAATCTAACTCCAGAGCAATTCGTGTATTCTTCAATGGAGAAACTTCAATACCCCTCGACCTTAGTGGCTTCATCGAAGAAATGCCAGTGCCTTTCCGAATGATCCCTCCCCTCGGATATGCATGTCACTTGGCAAAAGATCTAATCATCTTACCCTTGGCTTTTGCCACTAGTGAATCACCCATAATCTTGTTAACGTGGCTTACAAGTCATCTTTCTGAAAACCCCCTACTATTTGGCCGTTGACATGAAAATTTTTCTTAAGGTTTGGTTGATATTCCGATATACTCTTCTTGTTTACATTTGGTGTTTTGAGCCATCTGGGATGATCTTGTACTTGGTGGCAAAATGCCTTCTAATCAAAATCGACTTATTCACCTTCATTAATATCTGGGCTCACCACTTCTTTCCATTGTTGTCATGAATCAAACATGCCCTTTGCATAGTGACATCTAGTTTGATGGGGGGTGATAAAATAAGGATAACGCCCTATCTTAGCTAGAATTTGGATAGTTAATTTGATAGAATTTTGATTCAATTTGTTATATCTTATCCTTAGTTGTAAGTTTATTTTTATTGCATTATTTGTTGATTTATCTCCTATTTTATTATTATATTTGTATCCGCTTTATCTATATAATAAACTTTATTGTGTGACTTATACTTGAATTCAATTAGTTTTTTATTCAAAACATCTTCAAAAGAGAGAAAGATTTATAGAAAGACAGAAAGAGAGTGAAAAATTTATGTGAAAATAATTTTACTTTAATTGTAATTAAGAGTTAGCATATGATACTTAGCGTACATTTGTTTCAACTTTTTAAAAGAGCAATTATAAAACTCGAATTTTTAATATAGTTGGAAAAGTTAAAAATATTTTTTTATAAGATACTCTTCTCAACTTTTGCTAAAAAGTTAAAAATAGATTTTTTTTTCAAATTTTAATTGTTTTAAAAAATCTATCTGATTATATGATTTTTTTAAGTTGAAAAAAGTATTTTTTGCCAAAAAAGGAAATAAAAGCACCCGTAGAGGCAATGCATTTAATTATAAATAATAGAAAAAGAGGATAGTTTCTGGAAAGTGAGGTAAAGAGTGAAAAATTTTATACAGGATTAATTTTTCTTCAACTATAATTACAAGTGACTATATATGTGGCACTTAAAAGTAGTCCATTTAGTTATAAACAAGGACAGATCTAGAAATTCCTCAAAGGAGGGGCCGAAATTAATTAATTATATCATTAAATATCATAATGTATATTAATAAAAAATATATTAATTTTGCATTATTTTTCTATTATAAAATGTTCTAATTTCTCCTCATTTTTCTTTATTATGATGCATGTGTATCATGCATGAAATATAATAAAAAAATAATATTAACAACTAATTTGATAATTACATCATATGATTTTAAAATAATGCAATAGATAAAATATACAGAGTATACTAATTTTAATAACTTTTAAGCGTGAATGTATTAACCATTTGTTTCTCTCTAGAATCTAAATTTTTTAAATATAAATTAAACTCTAAATTTGTTTTACTTTTTGCCTTCTCTCTAGTTCTTGTAAAAGTATATAATTTTATTTATATAAAAATAAATTAAATAAAGAATAATTTAAGTAAACTTAAAGAAGGAAAATAAATAATTATGATTATTTTGTCATTAAAAAATAAGATATATATGCATAAATTGTGAGATTGAGTTAGAGATTTTAAATTTTATTTTGTAAATAAAATTATAAATTATAAATCATAGATCTCTTATATTGGTGCCACAAGCAATTATTACTTGAAGGTTTCAATTGATTTTTTTTTATTATTATTTTGCATGTCGTTTCATTTCTGCTACCGCCTCACTTTGAAGTTTAATTAGCTATCAATGAGCAAATAGCATGTGAAATACTTCAATAAGTTATTGATAATAAACAATGGAGAAGAGAGAAAAGTTTTTAGAAAAAAGAAATAGAGTGTAAATTTTAGATAGGAATAATTTTTCTTCAATTATAATTAGGTATTGTCATGTAGCACCTAGAGGTAATGCATTTAGTTATGGTATTGTCATGTAGCACCTAGAGATAGTGCATTTAGTTTTACATATGTATATTTTCAATCTAGGCTAGTATAATTTTTGTTCAAATATAATTAGAAATTATAACGTGACTCTTAAAGATAATCCATTTAGTTATACATAATAAATATGTACATATTTATATTAATTTATTATAAATAAATCATAAAAATTAATATACGTTAAATTTAAATAATCTATAAAACCTATATTTATAATTTTAAGTTTTTTAATGCTTTCAAACTATAATTATTCTTTAATTTCTATTTATACCATTAACGTTCATCCGTTACAATCGCTAAGTGATATTCCATAGAAATTTATTTTAATTATATTTATTAAATTTATTTTATTTATTTTGACAGTTTATTTCTCTTAATAAATAATTTTTCACCTTCTATAATTATCTAAATTTTTTACTTTTTGTTTTTATTATTATCATAAAGTTTCCCCTTATTTAAATTTATTTTCATCTTTTATTTTTATTATTATCACAAGATATAATTTTCTTTTGTATATATTAGATAACATGATATTTTGAGGTCTTATTAAGTAACTTGATGTCTTAAAATATGAACAAGATTGAGATGAATACTATTCTGTAGAATAATTAAAAAAAAGGCACCAATCATAAACTTTTTTTTTTTTACATCTTTAAAAAACTCAGTTAAAATATTAAAACAAATATAATAACCTTTTCATTTAATTTGTATATTTAAATGTAAGAAATACATATAAATATTATTCTAAAAAATAAAAAATAAGACCAATAATTATTAAACTTTCAATACGAGTCTTTTATTATAATTTAAAATATTATAATTATATTTTCAATAATTTATTTCGAGTAAAAAAAAATTGATAACTAAATTTTCCCTAGATATTTTCACTATAATTTTATAAAAAATAAAAAATTAAAAGTACATATTCAGTAATTCAATATTTATTTATGAAATAAAAATTATAATAATAAATCGTTAATTTATATTTTCAGTGTAACACATGAGATAGAATAATTTGTATAATATAAAAGTTCTTCCACTATCATTGTCATGTGACATTTTTCTTGATTTTTAATTTTATAATCTTTTAAAATTATAATTATTCTTTGACTTATATTGCTTTTACTAATGTTATTCCATTTCTTTTAAGTCTATTTTAACTACTATTAATTATATTTATTTAAATTTACGCATTCATTCAAAGCCACGTAGCATTGAGATTCCGCTCCAACTACGGTCTTAATTCGAGAGTACGAATTACGGGCTTTTATCAACACAAACTCGAATGCCTTATGCTTACTAGGCTCCGTGAGTATCAGGCGACTTGCACGCTCATCACAAGGCTCATGATCTTTAGCACCGCCAATACCAATCCAATATTTTCTGGGGTAATCACCATCTTCAACCACCACCCATTTAGAGGATTCAGCACTGTCAGACACATAACTATCATTGAATGCAATTTCCAGTGGCGTGCCTGTGTAGATGTAGATGCCATTACCAGGAGGATCTATACCTATTGAGGGGGTGAATTTCACTGCCAAGCCAAACGAGGTCTCATGTTCATTTCGCTCGATGGTTACTGGGCACGTTGAGTTCCCAGTTATGGCAAGCCTTAATCCACCACCTGGTGGACCAAAAACAGCTGGCGTCTAGTGTAGATGTAACGCCATAATAAGATCACACCATACTTGAGTCGTATTGCAACAGTTGAACTAGCAGAATATTTTTAGTTATAAAATATGTTGGTAACGACAACAGTGTATAATTTTTCTTTTTTGAAAGTAACGGTTTCTAAAGCTGAACCTTCTAGTGCAAATAATTGGTAATATCATAATGACATGCAGTAGCAAGATCCATAATTAAATTCATATCAGAGTAAGGTCGAATAGAGAGACAATATAAATTATATGAACGACTACATATATATATAAGTATTGGGTATACGTATTTACATAACAATATTTCAAATGTATCCAAGCAAGTCAAATTAGCAACGTCTTAGATCAAGCTAAACAAAACATATGTACAGTCATCTCAAAAGGAAACCAAACCAGCATCATAGTTCTTACAATATCCACATGATCGCTACCAAGCATACATAAAAGATTGTGATACCCAAAATATATAATTTTCAAACCACGGCTAAAGCCTAGCACACACTATAAACCCAGGCCTCGCGATGTGAAACCCGTTCTCCAATACGAGCTCCCCAAGATTCTCCTCTGACTACATCTCTGGCAAGACCTCAGTGCCGACAGAGGAAGAATCGAACTCGGCTACATGGAGGACTAAGTGAGGCGAACTTTGCTCAAAGGGGTCAGTCTCCATCAAAGAGGTGGAGGGAGTAGGCTCCCAAAAGTACGGTGGGTGAGTGAGACGCAGAGGGAAATTAGCATACAGATAGTGAGGGTCGAAGTATCAGCTGACTACAAGAGTGCTAAATGGGCGACTAAATAAAATATACAATCTAAAACTACAACGAGCTACCACAATCAATGAGTCTATGGCAGGACCATAGTGCCAAGTCTACTTAGACACCTCAAGAAAAACCACTGCAGACACCATCAGTTATGTCTGACGATACAGGAACACACAAGGATGAGAAATAAAGTATTTCTTAGCAAATATTCCTAATAAAATATGCAATTGACATTATCATTGTCTCAGCCACTTCGATTTATTTAATAAAATCAGTGAATAGGAATAACTAGAATAAAGGTTCCTTTTAATAAATTTTTAAAATATAAACTCTGAAGTGGGTCTACTTTTATTCAACCACTAGATTCAAGACTCTAGAACATAATAGCATTGATAACATATTAAATTATCACTCCTTTGGCAACATGCAATGCATGCCATACAAATCTTGTAATGAATGCTTATGCTCTTTATTCTTTTGCCATTAAAGCCATCTTTTAGCACGTGCTTTTGTTCTTACGTGCCTTTCGATAGATTGTCCTAGGATATGAGCTTATTCTGTGATCGTCATCACACAATACTATCTAAATCAGACTTTGTCTAACAAAGGAATCTCATGCCTCTACATTGGAGGGATCTATCTCGATTGGGTGCCTCCAAAGTAGAAGAGTATCTTGGTGGGTCACCTTCCCTTACCGAAGGGTTACACCGATTATCTTGTCTTTGTGAATCACCTTCCCTTACCAAAAGGTCACTTCTAAGTCTTAATTAGAGAATTTGTGCGTTACTTGAAATATAACATCTTTAAAAGTAATCTCATGATTCACGACACAATTTTTCTCTTATCTCATGCTCTTATGCTTTATGATGCAACTCATAGAAACTTTCTAGCAAAAATCCTTTAGCATAATGACTGTACTAGGAGAAATCTAAAAATTTGATACACTAACTCAATAAATACTCATCAATCCATAAGTTCCAATACATTCTTTACGACAAATACAATCATTATCATCATAAGTCATAGATAAGGCAATTCAAGGTAAAACTATCAAGGTTCCAAGAATGAAGAATAGGACACATACCTGGCTTCCATTCTTTGGTCTTCATGGCCATAAACAATCAGCTAGACATTTCAATTCCAAGTGGTTCCCTACCATTATACTCACATCACACTTTAACAAATATGTAACAATACTAGAATGTAACATAACACTTTCACTTAGGAATTCTTGACTTCAAAATTTAGAGTTTTGTTCAAAGAAGATTATTTCAACCTATTAATACTTTTGTCATAATTAAATTTAAATTCCAAGTCTTCGAACCATGCTACGAAGATAGTTTAATACCTTTATTATCCTAGTCTTGGTAACACATTTTTTCTTAATATACACACCTTTAAACCAACTCTAAACCTTCTTAAACTTACCCCAGATCATTATGTGTGGTCCAAGGCACTTAAGTTTATCATAATAACTCTAACTCAACTAAAACATGGTTTTGGTTACCCATCAAATGCATAGCCAAAAATAACTCTATAAGCTAGGACACTTGACTAGTTAATACCTAACTCTCCAATAATTCACCTTAAACCAACTCAAATCATTGAAGGACACTTTTTAAGGTCTATATAACCCAAATAATCAAGCCCATAAATAGAATTGCTATCCATTGAGGGAGAGGAACCAAAATTCACCCTTCTATTGCCTGAAAAGGATTAGTTTAGGTCCAAAATTGCTTCAAATTAATTATCCTTTCACTACTCAAGGGCAATTTTTGCCTCCAAATGTCATGTATTTTGGTGGGTAAAATAAGTTTTCACTAATTCCTTTGGCATGATAATTAAATTTCCATTTTTTTAGTTAGTGTAAGATTCTAACTACCTCTTTTGCGACAAATTCAAGATAATGATCTTAACAAGTTTGTGTCCATGATCACACTTATGTTTAGGGTTAACTAAATTATTTAAACTTATAGAAACCTCAATCTAACATTAATTCTTAGGGTCTCAAGCCTTGATACCAAATTCCTATTCTACCTAATTTATGCCATAACTTGATTAATTGTCTTCGTAAGAGTTTCTCCTTACAAAAACCATTTTAGAGCACTAACCTAGGCTAACATAAGCTAAATCTAAGCTTTGAACATACCACTATGTATAGGCTTGTGAACTCTCAAATAGTAACTTGAAACATAAAACACATATTTCTTCAAGAATCATAACAAGAAGGTGTTAGAAATCCCTACCTCTTCCTCCCAGCTCAACAACTCTTGTAGTTCCAAGCCCTAGAACCACTAGAATCACCACCACAAGAGAGAAATCCCTTGTTCCTCCTTTGCTTCCAGCCACAGCCACAAGGAGAAAGGGAGAGGAGATTTTTGCCTTAGAGTCGAGGGGAAAGAAAGGAAATGAGAAGAAGAAGAAAAGAGCTTGGAGCTTGAGAGTGTTTATGGAGGTTGATAAGAGAAAAATGATGAGGGTTTGAGGGAGGAGGAGTGGCCAAGAGTTTTGAGAGCGTGGGAGGGGTAGTGTGGTGTTGTTATGTTATATATTGAAGGGAGTTTGAGTATTTGAGTAGTATTAGTATTAATGGGTGTCAAAAGTCTAGTCTTTAGATTAAGGACAAGACTTAGGGCTTGCTCTAAGCTCTTAATTAAAATATTTGAAGTGATAGACATCACTTTATGTCATTCACTTGTACTTTATGATATGATATAAGTATTCTATTGTATTTTAAATCCTTAAATTAAGTAGTTATAAGAGCTATAAGAAGCATTGCTAAGAAAATTGAATCGGACTGGCTGGTTGGATCGAGAACTAGCTACTAGGTCAGTTTGGTCATCCTCTTCGAATTGTTAGGCTAAAAAATTGGTGACAAACCGAACACAACCCCAAAAAACCTCCGAATCGGTGTGAATCGGACTGGTTATACCGGTTTACTAGTTCTATTAATTTGATTTTTTTTTTGTTGCAAAACAAATACCATCATTTCTTTAAAATAAATAAAAAGGCAGAAGAAGGAAGAAGGAAGAAGAACGCAGTCGCAAAAGGCAAGGGCAAAATCAGCAGGAAGGTGTAGCCGGTGCCATATTCTACTCAGTTAATTTGGAAGGTGCAGAAACAGCATAAGGGAAGGGCAAAATCGTCATTTCCCCTTAAAAATTCTTCAAAATCAGCATAAGGGAGGAGAAGGATTGAGTTTCTTGTACTCATCCATGAATTGCAATTGGGATAACATGATTTCATCCATGATCTGGAGCAGCCACAAACGAGATGCCTCCTTTGTTGCGTCACGAACGCAAAGAAGTGAAAAATTGAAAGAGAGGAATAGTGGGGAAACGGGGAAGAAAAAGTTGGGGAAGAGTCTGGAAGGAGAAAAAGAAAAAGGAGAGCTTAATGCATGTCACACCACTTAAACTGTTGGGTAGTCTCCACTTAATTTTTTTAATTTTTATTTGGTTATTGTTAATAATTTAATCTAGTTATTTACTTTTTAATTAATTATATGTATATATTTATATATTTTATTATATTCAGGTCGAATCCTTAATTGAATTGGTTAGACCTCTGAACCTTTGAACTAGTGCCTTGATTAATTTGATATTCGGTCCAATTTTCTTAACTTTCCTAAGAGGCTTTGACAGTAATTCTAAATTGTTCTAAATATTTTATCAGTAAATATAATTTACTAAATTTTATCTTTGAGAGAATTTTAACTATGCAATTAATTTGTTATTATTTTAATTTATTACTCAATTTAATTTTATTAATTACATTAAGTAAACAAATTTTTTGGTCAGTTATTTATTTAAAATTTATGGTCGACAAATAATTTAATTTTTAATTTAAATATATTTATCTCTTAATAATTTACACATTATTATTTATTTAATTTGTAATGTAGAATTACAAATACGACAAAATCAAGAATGTTACCATATCTACCTTGAGAGAAAACGGTGCTGGCAGCCCAGTCTAAAACTTTCTCAACATGGCGTGAGAAGGATAGTGGAACATTGGTGGCTAAGGCAAAGAGGAGAAAAGAGAGGGAAAGTAATGCAGGCTTCATGGCCAATTAGGAGGCTACTATCCTTGTCCGTTTTGGTTGCATAGCCTCTTATTTTTGATACATTAGTGATAATGAAATTTGAATTTAGAATCTCATACTACCTATCCTAACCCTTCACTATTAAACCAATTCTATTGACTTCACATAGCCTCGTATTTATAATGAATTGTGAAAGAAAAGTTTAGGATGTGGGGAATTTTTGCTTAGTCCCTATCATTGTGACTCTTGAACAGTCAAAAGTTAATTTAATATTTCATAATTAATATTTTTTTTCAAAACTCAAAACAATCAAATTTTTTTATTTAAGTTATTAATGTGACTCTTTAATACAGATTAAAAAAAATTCAATTTAGTTTTTCTAATTTTTCTCAAAAATAAAATAATTAAATTGTTTTTCTAATTTTTAATGTTATTATAAAATTTTATAAACTTTATAAAAAAATATTTTATTGAATTGATATTAAATTTTTTTGTCCACCATACAATAATATTATTTAAAGTTTCAATCACTTATATATTATTCAAATGAGAGACAAATGAAAAAGAATAATATTATTTAAGTGGGGTAAATAATAGGAAAGAAAAAAAAATTAAAAGAATAATTAATGCAGATAGGTAAAATTACAAATCTATAATCCATAATATATATACAATTGAAAGCTACTTTTATTTAATGTTATGCCATGTGTCACAATGTCATGAGTTGGAATCAATTATTCTTCAATATTTTAAAATATCTATCAGAAAATAATTAATTCAAAATTTAATCTAAATAAATATTACATCAGATACAATTATATATCCATTGATTATATCTTGAATTCAAAATTGTAAATTAATTTACAGTAAATGACGTTGAGGACTCAAAAAACTGTCATATTGGTAATAAGGAAAGTTTTGTGTCCTTTTCAGCTTTTCTACGTTGCTATAAGGAAAGGTTTGAAGTTGCATTTCATCCACTAATCAAGGTAAAAACTGTCGTTGATCTATAAACTTTCCTGTCGCCATTAAATAGTCTTAACCCAATTCAGCACACTGTCACCATTAAATAAAATTAAAAATTGTTGTGCATTTATAAAAATTGACTAATTGACTTATCCATAAATAAAGAAAGTTTTGTAACTGGAATTATAAAAATTTACGATAATAATTGAAAACGCAAATCAAGGAATTGATCAAGTGAGGGAATGATTATCATCGCAGGGCACTTTCTTATCATTCTTGCCGTTTTTATACAATCGAGAATGATTATCATTTCCTTTCTGGATTTAAATTATATATTTATTTGCGGTGATAATTTCAAGAAAACAAATCTTTGTTTTTGAGATAGATAATAATCAGAATTTGATTGTATGAAAATCATGCGATGATAATCATTCTTGATTGTATAAAAACGGCTGAAAATAATTCCCTCTCAATTTGATTGTATAATAGCTCCTGAGAATAATTTTCGGTCAATTTGATTGTACAAAAACCTTTATTTTAGAATTAGGCAAGAATCATTCTTCAAACTAATTTATATTAACAGGTGTTGGAAATGAGAAGGAGATCGAGGTATCTGGCAACAAGACCAAGTTGATCAATATCGAATTAGATATGGGTATAAGACAGAATGTGCTTTGTTTGGTTCCTATGCATATCAACTTGATGTTTTCCTTTCTTCTGGAGACATATCATACACTGTGGTCATACTTCAGTTTGCTATAGTTAAGACGTTAAGAGGTACTTCATCTATCCTGCTTGATTCTTTAACTTATATTATTTGGGAATTTAATCGTCAATTTCTGTCCTAATACGGACTCGTTTTGTTTTAAGGAGAGTTGCCTTACAAAATGCAATGCATTCAATAAGTTGTTATTTAAATCCGATCATTGTGCTGCTTTAGAGTTTAAGACTAGGTACTAAATTTTTATTACACAGTATAATGGGCAATCATCTCTTTGACTTTGACTAATTATATATATATATATATATATATATATATATATATATATATTTTTGGTATAGATTTGGTGGAACTGTGATTGGTGTTCAATCTCTAGGCCATCTACAGGGTGAATCCAACTACTCTACCGTAGAAGATTTCCTTCAACACAAACCTCAAAAAACAATAGAAGAATTAAAAGACTGCAAGGAAGTATAACATCTTGACACTGGTCCTTTTTTTTTTCTGTTCACTGTACATCACATTTTGTTCTAAGGCTTAAAAAGAAAAAAAATTACAAATCATCTCTCTTTCGTTTATTTTTGTCTAAAATTATTATCCTCTTTTTTCTTTCATTATGTCACAAAATATTTTTAAAACTGGAAACATATGCAGTCGCTGAAATGAAAAACTGCAGACTCTTTTTTATATGTTACAGGGATACAATTCTTTGACAAAAAAACTCATAATTTTTTTTTAAAATTGAAAAAAAAAAACAATTACCACTTAAATGCATTTTGTTACTTTCTCTCTTTGTCCTTTCATTTTTTTCTAATCCTTTTTTATCCTTTTTCCACTTAAATGCGATTGTTACCTTTCATTCTTTTCATCATTTAAAAAAAAAAAAAAACTTTAACTTTCTCTCTGTGAATTGATATCAATTTGAATTTGACGTCAATCGTGGAATTTGAATTTGTCAACTTTCTTTGAATTGATTAAAACACAAACATTGCGATGATATCAATTTGATATCATTATTCTTATTTGATATCAATTTTTTGATTGTATTCTTATTTGATAACCTAAAAATTCAAGCTGATATTATTCTTATATTGCAATAAATTTTTTTTAAATGAATAAATAGTATATTGCTTTAAATAAGTCATAATAACGGTTGGTGTTATACTAACTATGTCGGTTGTATTGTCTCCTATTTCAAACTGTCTTGTATTGACTGATATCTCATAGAGATGGCAAAGTGGGCCGACCTGCCTCGGCCCGCCAAAAACGGGGAAGGGCGGACGGACTGAATTAAAAAGATGGACTCAATATTCTAATCCACCCTGTTTAAGGACGGGTTGAGTCAAAAATAAAAAATATAAATAAATTTATTTTAATATTTTTTATGAGTTAAATTATTTTAAAAATTAGAAAAATATATTGAATAAAAAATCTACTTAAATAAAATAGAATAAAATAATTAAACTACATAATTTGTATTCAAATTTAACTCAAATATAAATATAATAAATTAATTAAGATATATAAATAAGTTTATAAATAATAATTAACTATAAATTTATAATATAAAGTTTATAGTACAATGTTCACAAACTAATAAAAGTATAATAACAACATAATTTATAATAAAAATATAAAATTTATTTTTAAAAATACTCTTGAACCTAAAAAAAAAAAAAGTGACAAGCTTGGCCCGGCGGGCCAATCCGTCTTGGCCCTCCAAAGCCTGCGGGTTAGGTGGGGCGGATTAGGCTGGCCGAAAATTTTTTGCGGGTTAAATATGTCAACCCAACCCGTTATTTTTTGCGGATTTAGCGGGCCAACCTAGCAAGTTAAGCCTGTTTTGCCATCTCTATCTTGTCCCAAGTTTCAACAGTACCCGTCTAAAGCAGAAATAACGTTGATAATTGCATTAGATGCAACTCCAAAATTAAAAGCTTAAGAATATTGGAATGGTGTAGTAATCTAATATGACTCTGGTTGAAGCCCCAACTTGAGTTTATAAGTGAGAAGGAGAATACCTACAGCGGCATTTCGATACTTAAGTTGGTTAAGCTGTAATTGACTTGTTGAATTCTTAAAGACCCCTGTTACTCCATATTTTACATCAGCAATGCTATAAAGTCAGAATAATACAATTAAAATTTTCGACTAAAAATCATAATTTTTTTTTTTGGATAGTCTCTAAAAATCATAATAATTATTAAATAAAATGGAGTGATCAATGATCCCATTTATTTATTCAAAGGTCTATGATATGTCGCAATGACCTAGCATTTAATTCTTAAGAAAAGATTTTTTTCTTTTTTGGAGGGATTAAGTTTTTGACAAAAGATTTTTTTCTGTTTTTGTCGAACAAAATTCTATCTAACCTAGATAGTACTTTTCATTCTAGACTTCATAGCCATCTTCGATTGCTTTGGGCCAGTTTGGGGTGGATATGGGGATGGGCCGTCATTGGACCTTTTCTCCTTTGATCCCTAGCATAATTACGAAGGAGCTTTGAAGCGTAAAAAAGCACGTCTTCGATCCCTGAAACAAAACAAAAAAAAAAAAAAGGAAAGAGCATGACAAAACAAAAAAGGATAAATTAGAAAATATTTCACAACAAAGAAAAGGAAATATTTAAGAGACAAGAATGTACATCTATTAATGTGGTGGAATGATCAAATTAAAGTTACGATGATCATGATTAAGTCCCTTTTCAGGTTTCGCGTTATTGATTAGTAGAATTTAAGATCCTCATCCTACATGCTTGCAAGCATTTATTTAGCTTTCTACACGAGGTTCCGCTGTGTATAACACCATAACTATTCTTCGAAGGCAGTTATTCTCAAAGTTGTAATTAGGAGCGTTCTCTTTTATGTATTCTTTCCATCAAAACTAAATGATATGTAATTGATAGCCTTTAAATGGGAATTTTATAAAGTAGTAATATACTTATAAAATAAATATTGATATATTATATTAGTATAAAGCGTTTGACAATTTTAACTATTCAATCTTATTTTTCATATGATTTTTTATACTTATGGAAAGAATCAAATTCTTTTAGTGATACTAACAAGCACGTAAGTCAGCTAGTAAGGGCTATTTAGGTTTGACCTAGTTCAAGTAGGATTATTTTTAGTAGGAGAATATATTTACTTTTTCAATGATGTATTAATATATTATTAAATAATTGTATAAAAAAATTTAAAATAATAATATATTAAAATTAAATTATATATTAATTCCTAGGTATACATGATAGACTACAAGCTTATAGATATATGAAATCACTCCATTTTGTTTCTTCTAAGCTGATAATAAGTTTAAAATGATCCATGTGATTTACTTAAAAAAGTGATAATTATATAGAGATTAACTCTGAGATATTAGTTGACAATGTATAGTGTTTTACACTGCCAATCAATTATATTTCATAAGTTTTATGACTTTTAAATAGTTATTGTTAGATTTAAATTTTTTAATGCCGTGCATGACAATTCGTACTTAAATTATAAATTTGTAATTAAATTATTGAACCATATATATATATATATATATATGCACACACATATTTTTAACCCGAAACTAGAACAATTTAGTTAACTTGCTTACATATTATCATCCTGTGCAGACGAGAAATTCATATGTATTCAAAAAATATAAACTTTTATTTAAGTTCACCAAAACTAATCGCTTCACATGAATGGTATGGTGGGTGGGAAAAATAAACAAAAGAATTCTTCTTGCTATTGCATATTAGTGGTATACAAGTAATACAAGCTTCCAAATCACAACATCACCATATTCCATTGGCAAGATTACATCATCATTAATGAGAATTACTATTATAATTTAGTGGCTTTTTTTCACCCTATGGTTTGGTCTGGAATTTTGAGGTCCATTTGAGTGCACGAAGATCAGCATAATACTGGGTGAGCCACCCTTTCATAACCTCGATCTCTTTCTTCCGTTGTTCGACTAACCATTCTGGATCAGTTGCAGTTGCAGCCTGAATATCCAAGCAATGAGCTCCTGAAAAACAAACGTTCATCATCATTTGATTGGCTGAACATAAAATGATAGACAATTAGGGACTCCTTAAATATTATATAATTAAGAAAGGCAAGGGGGTAAATCATCCTGGTTGGATTATTAGTACGTAGTATGTTAAATTATTTCTCGTAATTCTCCATTATTTTATTTTTTTTCAAAATCGTTACTAAAAATGTATAAAAGTCAAATTAGGTCATTTCTTTTTCAAAGTTTTAATTATATGTCTGCATCTAAATTTTCTTTTCAAATTAAGACAAGATTTAAAAAATGATTATAATATGTATATTGCTATTTTGAAATTGATGGAACAAAAGGTGTATTCTAATATAAATAGACAATAAAAAACCACTAATATAACGGCAAGACATACCATTAACTGTATTGACGGCAACAATACTGTCCGATATGTTGTCTAGAACCCTGAAATTAATATATAGAAGATTCACACAAAGCTGTTATAAAATATTGTTATAAAACAATCAATTTTTTTAATTTTTTATTTTTTGGTATTTTACGTTGCTTACCCTCCGCTACTCCAAGGGTCTCTTAACCCATTCGAGAAGATGATGTTGCTACCAAACCTTTTAAGGACCAACTTTATATCCTGTCATTAATTAATCACAAGAAAATGTTATCATTAATTAGTCACAAGAAAATGAAGCTTCATGGTGTCGATATAAATCTTACAATTGAAAATGATATTTAATCTCGAACCAATTTTCTTTACCTTTTTTTTTTTAACATGAATCTCTGACAATTTTTCTTGTTGAAGCTATAATAAAGAAAATCATTCGGAGAATGAACCTATATGAATGTTACCATGCGAAGAGAACAAAGAAGTACTTACATGGCCTCCATAGTACGTTGTGAGCCAATGAGGCCGAGGTGTGATGCCATATTTGTTCTTGCACTCCGTCAAAGGGTCCTTAGAGGAGTAAGGGCCAGGTTCGAACATGGAATCATTTCCTTTGGTAAAGAACATCCATAGTTCACTGCATATCTGAATGTACACAATATTTCATATCATTTTTTAGTTCAATGAAAGATCAATATAACACATCCATGCAATACTCACTCATAGACATACAGGTGTACTTGTTTCAAGTGTAGGAAATTTTAGAAAAGCAAATTACTCCAAACTTACGGAACATAAACGTAGGATGACTGAAAATAAAGTGTAACTTCATCCTACAAATTTTAGGGCCGCTTAATGAAAGCGAGTTGAAACTATTTTCCTTTTTCCTCTACAAAGCAAAAAGAGTGGGAATCCAACCCTTCCTATCCCAATATATTTCAAATGTCATCGAAAGTTTTCACCTACTAAAACAGTAACAGGGTACATATGATGTTCCTCTATTGAATAATTCCATGACCAGTTCTGTATAGAGCTTTCGATGCAGACCTAATTCGTTATTTACCCTAAAAATTGTACTTAATCGATAATCAATTGATGAAATGACTTGGCACAGGAACCACTCTTTATATGATGACGGCAGTTTACAAATTTATGACCAATATCACTAATGTTAGATGTCATTGCCAAATTAGATGACTGAAGTTAAGTATAAGCAAAATAAAATTCTTGAACATCTTGCACTTGTAAATACAATTACCTGCCAGTTCCAACCCTCATAAGTCTCACCGGTAGTAGCAGAGGAAGAGTCGCATGTCTCGTTTGCTGTGAGTGCTGCAAAACCTGCATATATCTTACTGAGGATATCACTTCCAAAAGAAGCTCTGTCAATGGCGCTACAGAGCACAGTAACTGGATATGTTGGTGGAAAATAGTATTGAGCTGCGTTAGCGTACAACGTGTCCAGGCGGCCTACCAATTCATCAGTCTGGTTAATGGGTCTGCAAAAAAGAGTGACGGTGTGAGTAATTGGAATTTTAAGTTTAATTGTAATTCCAAACAAACAAATAGGAGAGGGCAAAAACAAAAGCGGGGGATAGTGTTCGGACTGGCAAGTGTTGAATCTCTGGTTAAGAATGGAAAGACCATTTGGCTGAGAAGCTACTCTTCTGATTTCAGACCAGGACTTTCGTATCGTTTCATAGCATGTCTCACTGGCTTCCTGCATATCAATTCCTCATCAAGCCACACTTATAATGCATTTGTTGAGAATAAATAAATGTAAAATCAAAGAATATAAAAGTTATGGTACATTACCCGAAAATCCCTCGAGACAACAGAGAAGTAACTATTGCGTGGCGTGATATTATCTAAGTAGAGGACTGGAGCTGATGAAGCCAAGGCACCAATGGTCAAGTGGGGATATTTGAGCCTAAACCATGCAGCAAGCACTGTATGACAAAGACATATGTATCAACATATTATACAGGAATAAATGGTAGTAATAGTGCAAAAGTAGGACACCGTGAGAGATTGAAAACTAATTTGAGGAACTAACTTCCACCATATGACCCTCCAATTACAATCACGGGGGACTTTTTGGCATGAAATGTCTTCTTTATATGTATGATGACTTTTGCATAATCTGCCAATGCTTGAGCTGAGTTGAAATACCCAAGGGTGCTTGCATTCTTGAATGCTTCTTTCCTGGATCCAAACGGCACTGATTTCCCATAGTAACGGTGCTGATCATAAAACAAGAGTCAGAATATGTAAAACTCAATCATTCGAATTAGACCTTGAATATTCTCACAGTAGAGGATAACAAAGAAAATAGACAAATGCTAGAGAGCCACAAAATTTGTTAGAGTTTAACAGATAGATGACACAGTTATCTCTCCTTAGAGGAATAGGTGAGTTATATCAGTTCATTTCATCTAACAATCATTACTGTATTTTTTTTGGCTGTGTAGCATTACTGTATTAAAAAAATGCAGTTCTGTGCGGTACCTCTATGTATACTAAGAGAGCATTAAAGGAAGCAGCGTTATCCCTTAGAAATCCTGCACCTGTAGGGCCACCATCTATTGGCGCTTCTGCACCCAAGTAGGCAAATATTGGGGCCCTAGAATTGGCGCCACCCCAGTACTTGGAATTGATCAGATATCTTTGTTGAAATGTTTGGTAACTTTGAGGCCTATAGTTGAAGTGATCCAGAGTCTGTTTGTAATAAAATGTTTTGATATCGTCTGAATCATTTGCTAGCAGGGCTCGACGAGCGTGTAAGGTTGTTTCCCATCTCGAAACTGAGCTCAACCTTGGAATCATGAACGAGGGTGTTGCACTTGTAGTGATCAGACAGGTTGAGCATATGAGGAAAATGAAAAGAAGCCATTTGAATGACAAAGGGTGTTGTTCCATTGCAACAAAGGAGGGGAATGGTTTTGATGCTTCTTTCTACTTCAGATATAAAATTATGGACATGGGCATCCTTATATAGCATATGATCCTCTCAAGGGTGCCTGCACGTAGTTTGGATTTCGTTTTTTCGATCATAAATTTGGTACGTGTTAACAAATTCTAAGTTTGTGAAAAACAAATCTTACTCCAAAATGGGAGGGTACAAAGTGTACATACAGTCTACAAGTGCTGCAGCCAGAGGGGCTTAACTAATACTGCTATAATTATGAGTGCATTTGTTTTGGTTTTAAAAAAAGTGATTACAGAGCTTAAATTTTTTATTTTTTGAGAAACTACTCTTTTTTATTTCTATTAAAAAACTGAAAGATTTTTTTTTAAATTTTAATTATTTTTAAAAATTTATCAAAATATGCGATGAATGATTCTTTTTCAAAGTTAAAAGGTGATTTTTTTTTTTTAACTAAAAAAAGGAAACAAACACACCATAAATTAGGCTTTAACAACACAGCGGATTTAGCCGTTGCTACTAACGAACTTCAGTTGGCCAGTTTGGGATCTGATCTGGTGATACGTGTCGTGAGGCTTAATGATGTTCTATTCGCCTTTAATTTGTGTAGATAATACAACTATTGTTATTGGTGCTGTTATTTATTTGAACATTAGCATGCGGAATTATAATGATATACTTAAAAAAAATAAATAGGAGTATTGAAAAATGAATTCAATGATGATATAAATTTACTACTAGTTATGTTACAACTCATCGTATCTAAAATGGTGCACAAATAATATTTCTGTATTGTATATTTGTGACTGGTAATTACCATTATAATTCTTTGCACGATAGTGGACTTTATATAAGATCACAAGATAATGGATTTCTGTGTTTCACAGAGGAGAAAATACAAGTAACAACCTCGAACATATATGTCAGAGTACATACTAAATTTTAAAAAAAAATCTGAAGATAGTATGAAACAGTAACCAACGGAACAAATTAACAAATCGAAAAACAGCATGAAGGAAATTAATAAAAGAGTTGAAACTAATTTAACCAAATTCAATTCTCAAGCAACGATCTTTAAATTTCCATTGTGGCATGCATAAAAGAGTACAAATTAAATTTTACATTTAGAACTCATTAAAGTTAAAATTAATATTACTTTATTTTATTGCTAAATAACCTACTCCATAAAGATAAAATAATCAATTATGTAATTAAATTTAAAATTAAATTAAATTCCTACTAAATCTTAGAAAATTTCGTAGGATTTGTAAGACACATAACAAATCTATAATATCTAAAATGAGTGACAAGCTCGGGGTGATCAATTTTGGGAATTAAGTATATGAAAGTCTGATTGATGTCTTTAACATCTTCAGGATTAGAAAACACCTTAAAGACCAAATCACAAATAGAGTCACCCACAAATTTCCATTGAGACTGAAAAAAAAAAAAAAAAAAAAAAAAAGAGCATGAAGACCATCAGGATTAGGAACTTTCAAACCCCCTATATTAAATAAAGTAGCTCTAATCTCTTCAATGGAATTGGGCGATAAACAAAGTCCCAATCTCTTCTCTCAACTGTTGGAAAGCCCCCCTAATGGAAAGGGGAGTAAGAGATTCACTATCACAATAAAGATTCAAAAAGAAATTCTTGACCATGGATTTAATCTCATCGACATCATGAACCCAAGTGTTAGATGCATCTTTCAAAGCAAGAATGCGGTTCCTTCTTCTACGAGCTGGAGTAGAAAGATGAAAAAACCTTGAATTACGATCTTCAAGGTTAACCCAATTACTTCTCGATTTCTGTATCCATAAGGTCTCTTCCTCAAAAAGAACAGTTTCATATTCTAATAAGAGCTTATTGTGAAGTTATTCAAGAAAAGGATTCGGCTCATCAAGAAGAGTCTGCTGAAGACCATGTAACCTATTAATAAGTCTCATTTTCCTTTTATGAATGTTGCCAAACACTTCCTTGTTCCAAATAGAAACCACTTGAGAAAAATGGGAAATATTATCATTCCAACTAGCAACTTTATTCCAAGAATTGCAAGCTAACTGCTCAAATTCTTTATGATTTAACCAAGCCATTATGAATTTGAAAGGTTTGGGGTGACACGGGACAAAAACATCACTAGCCTGCACCCAAATAGGACAATGATCTGAATTAAGGTTTGGCAAATGAACAACCCCAATATCCTGGAAAGCCAGCATCCAATGATGATTAATGAGAGCTCGATCCAGATGCTCTCTAAGGTTATTTCATCTCCAAGTAAAACAAAGACCCTGAAAACTAGCATCAAAAAGATCACCAGACACCATACAATCTCTAAAAGCTTGACAAGCTCATTGCCTGTTAGAAATAGATCCCATCACCTCATGCTCATACATGACAACATTAAAATCCCCTACCATACACTAGGGACCCTGGACAGAAGGAGCTAAAGTGCATAAATCCCTCCAAAGAGCTGCATGCAAAGAAGCTTGTGGGTGGCCATAGCAAGGAGTTAGATACTAGCTACCACCAGTAGAGGAAATTTCCATGTGTATCAGTTGAGAAGAAGAAAACAAAATCTTTACATTCCATAGGGAAGAATTCCAAAGAGCCCATATACCACCCACAAAACCATTAGCCTCTACTCTACATATTCCATCAAATTATAAATGTCTGATTACTTTGTCTGCTTGTTTTCCACTGATTTTACTTTCAAGAAGAACTAAAATAGAGAAACTATATTTCCGCTGTAAATCCTTGATCATAGAAGCAAAAAAACGCTTCCCAGCACGTCTACAATTGCAGACAAAGAAATTGGGTTGTACTATCATCTTTAAAAAAGAAGAAAAGAAGAAAAGAAGGAAGATAAATAACCCTTATGCGAGCTATCAATAACCCTAGCCTTGTCTTCTGTCTCCATCATAGTATTCACGTCGTCAGGACTTGTATTTACTATGGAGACTACCACTGTAGAAGCCTTAGTCGTAGGCGGATGAAATTTAAAATCAACCATCTCCTTAGGACCCTCTTGATTCTTCTGATTTAAAATGGCAATCTAAACCTCCAACAATTGTGCAATGTTGTGTATAAACTAATTACAAAAATTGTGGCCAATAGATTAAAGAGAATTATGCCTACTTTTATTGCTCCAACGCAATGTGGATTTATTCCGAGAAGGAACGATTCAAATAATATTGTAGCAGCTCAGGAAATTATTCATAAAATGCGTCATGCTACAGGCAACAAAGGTTATATGGCTATCAAGATGGATCTGGAGAAAGCATATGATAGACTTGCTTGGAGCTTTATGGTTGATGCCTTGAAAAAGGTAGGGTTGAGCTCTCATTTTATAAATATTATTTGGCATTGTATTTCAACAGCATCCATGAACATTCTTTGGAATGGGGAAATGACAGGTGATTTTTACCCTACCAGAGGGATTAGGCAAGGAGACCCTCTTTCTCCTTATTTGTTTGTTATTTGTATGGAGAGACTTTCTCATTTGATTCAGATGGCAGTGTCTCAAAATTTGTGGAAACCTATTACTTTGTCCAGGGGAGGTCCCAAGCTTTCTCATCTTTGCTTTGCAGATGATTTATTTATTTTTACTGAAGCATCAATGAGTCAAATGGAAGTGATCAGTAATTGTCTTGATATCTCTTGTGCTAGTTCAGGCCAGAAGGTTAGTAAAGAAAAGACTAAAATTTATTTTTCCAAGAATGTTAATCATACTAGAGCCACTGAAATTGCTTCTTCATTTGGTTTCTTTCTGACTAATGATTTGGGAAAGTATCTTGGTCTCCCCTTATAGCATCAAAGAGCTACCGCTAACTCTTTCAGTCATATTACTGAGAAGCTTATGCAGCGTTTGAGTTCATGGAAGGCTTCTTCTTTATCTATGGCTGGCCATTTAGTTCTTTGTAAGTCAATTATCTCAGCTCTTCCTTCTTATTAGATGCAAACTTCCATGCTTCCTAATAAAGTTTGTGACAAAATCGATAGTGTTTATAGAAGTTTCCTTTGGGAATCTTCCACGACTACTCAGAAACTTCATTTGGTTTCTTGGAGTAATGTTTGCCAACCCTAAATCTGTTGGGGGTCTTGGTTTAAGGCCGGCTCAGGCTGTAAACTCTGCTTTTCTTAGCAAACTTGGTTAGGGGTTGATTCACAAAAGAGATGAGCTGTGGGTACAAGTTCAAAGGAGTAAATACAAGTGTGAAACTGATTTAATTCCATAGGTTCAACATCATGCCAATTGTTCCAATCTGTGGAAAGGAATTTGTTCAACTTGGGAGGTGGTTCAAGATAATCTTAGTTGGAGGTTGGGTAATGGCAATTCTATTAGTTTTTGGCAGGATAAGTGGATTCCTTCTTATTCTATATATAGAGATCATCTACTTCAGCCTGTTCCTCCACATTTGGACAATGTTACGGTCAAGGATTTAGTCTTGAATTCTGGTGGTTGGGACTGGAACTCTTTTCAACATTTATTACCATCAAGAATTTGCTCTCTGATTGCAGGCTTTCCTCCTCCTTCTCATCAAGCTGGTGCGGACTCTTTAGTTTGGGAGTCTAGTGGTGATGGTGATTTTAATGTAAAATCAGCTTTTGAGAAGATTTCTCAATGGCACTTCGCTACCTTTGATCCTCTTTTCAATAATATTTGGAACTGGCATGGTTTGAGAGGATCAAACTTTTTCTTTGGCATGTAGCGCATAATTCTCTACACGCAAATGTTCTTCATGTCTACTGTCATATGGCTTCTTGTTCTTTTTGTTCTAGGTGTAATGATGACCTTGATGAATCTATCCTTCATGCCTTGCGTGACTGTTCAGTTTTAGGTGATTTTGGCGAATGATTCTCCCAGAAGATAAGTGGCCTGCATTTTTCAATGCCAATCTTCGAACTTGGCTTCTAGATAATTTGCAGAATATGGAGTTAGCTAATGGTCATATCTGGAATTAAGTTTTCTCTTCAGCTGCCCACTTTCTTTGGCACATTAGGAATGAAGATGTGTTTCAATATTCTACTCCATGCGATGTGGACTTAGTGCAGCGTTTTTGGGTGTGTTTCAACCGGATCAAACTGCAAGAAAGTTTGATTAATAATGTGTCTATTCCTCAAAGGAAACACTTGTCTTACATTAGCTGGCAATCCCTTCCTGAGTCTTGGTTGAAAGTTAATAGTGATGGATCGGTTTTGTCTTCTGGAGGAGCAGCTTGTGGGAGTGTGATAAGGGATGTGGTTGGCCACTTCATACATGCTTTTTCAGCTAATATTGGCCATTGTCCAGTTGTGGTAGTAGAATTGTGGGGTGCTATGCATGCTCTTGAGTTAGCTTGGGCTCTTGATTTTCATCAAATCATCTTAGAGATGGACTCTTCTAGTGCTATTTCATTGTTGTATTCATGTAGTAGATCCAACCACCCTTATTCAAGTCTAATTGAGAAGGTGAAGCAAATTATTGACAGGAATTGGATTGTGAGGATTGTGCATGTGTATCGTGAAGCAAATCGTGTAGTGGATCTTATGGCTTCTAAGAGGCATTATCTTCCCTTGGATCTTCATGTGTATTGTATTCCTCTGATGGACCTTAGAGCAATTTTGGCTGAGGATTATGGGGATGTTGTTTTAACCCGTTTAATTAGTTAGTTTTCTTTTGTGCTCGGGCTTTTGCCCCATTTACCCACCAAAAAAAAATCTATAATATCTAATAATATATAGAATTTAGGCTGCTTCTATTTAATGATATGCCACATGTCATAATGTCATGAGTTGGAATCAATTATTCTTCAATATTTTAATATATCTATCAGAAAATAATTAATTCAAAACTTAATCTAAATAAATATTACATCAGACACAATTATATGTCCATTGATTACATCTTGATTTCAAAATTGTAAATTAATTTACAGTTAATGACGTTAATGAATTTAAAAACTATCATATTGGTAATAAGGAAAGTTTTGTGTCCTCTTCTACGTTGCTATAAGGAAAGGTTTGAAGTTGCATTTCATCCACAAATCAAAATAAAATTAAAAATTAAAAATTGTCATGCATTTAGAAAAATTGACTAATTGACTTATCCATAAATAAGGAAAGTTTTGTAACCGGAATTATAAAAATTTATGATAATAAATAAAAACGCAAATCAAGGAATTGATCAAGTAAGGGAATGATTATCATTTCCTTTCTTTATTTAAATTATAGACTTATTTATGGTAATAATTTCAAGAAAAAAATCATTATTTTTGAGATAGTCAATAATCAGAATTTGATTGTATAAAAATCGTGCGATAATAATCATTCTCGATTGTATAAAAACCGCTGAAAATAATTCCCTCTCAATTTGATTGCATAATAAACGCTGAGAATAATTTCCGGTCAATTTGATTGTATAAAAACCTTTATTTTGGAATTAGTCAATACTCATTCTTCAGACTAATTTATATTAACTGGTGTTGGAAATGAAAAGGAGATCCAGGTATCTGGCAACAAGACCAAGCTGATCAATATCGAATTAGTAAGATAGAATGTGCTTTGTTTGGTTCCTATGCATATCACCTTAATGTTTTCCTTTCTTCTGGGACAAAATCAAACACTGTGGTCATACTTCAGTTTGCTAGAGTTAAGACGTTCAGAGGTATTTCATCTATCCTGCTTGATTCTTTTAACTTATATTATTTGTGAATAAAATTGTCAATTTCTCTCCTAATACTGACTCATTTTGTTTTAAGGAGAGTTGTCTTACAAAATGCAATGCATTCAATAAGTTGTTAAGTTTAACTCTGATGATTGTGCTGCTTTAGAGTCTAAGACTAGGTACTAAATTTTTATTACACAGCAAAATGGATAATTATCTCTTTGACTTTGGCCAATTATACCTTCTTCTTTTTTTATTCCTTTTGGTATAGATTTGGTGGAACTGTGATTGGTTCTCAATCTCTAGGCCATTTACAGGATGAATCCAACTACTCTATCGTAGAAGATTTCCTTCAACACGCTGCTCAAAAAACAATAGAAGAATCAAAAGACTGCAAGGAAGTATAACATCTTGACACTGATCCTCTTTTTTCTTTTTTCCTCTTCGATGTACATCACATTTTGTTCTAAGGCTTAAAAAGAAAAAAAATTACAAATTTTTATTTTTATCTTTCGAAAATTTTTATTAGTCTCTCTTTCGTTTATTTTTATCTAAAATTTTTATCCTCTATTTTCTTTCAGTACGTCACAAAAATTTTTAAAACTGGAAACATATGCAGTATCTGAAAAACTGTAGAGTCTTTTTTATATTTTAGAGGGATGCAATTTTTTGAAACAAAAAACTCATAAAAACTTTTTCAAATAAAAAAATCAATTATCGCTTAAATGCATTTTGTTACTCTCTCTCTTTATCCTTTCATTTTTTTAATCATTTTTTCACTTAAATGCGATTGTTACCTTTCATTCTTTTCATCCTTTTTTTTTTAAACTTTAACTTTCTCTCTTTGAATTGATATCAATTTGAATTTGATATCACGTGGAATTTGAATTTGTTAACTTCCTTTGAATTGATTAAAACACAAACGTTACAACTGATATCAATTTGATATCATTATTCTTATTTAATATCAATTTTCTGATAGTATTCTTATTTGAATTTATGATTGGTTTGAGGCAAAGGCTATGGTATACCGGATTAAATATGGTGTGTAGTGCACTAGTTTAAAATTTGATGACGCAATGTAGACTTGATCTCATCTAAACCATTTATTAAGCCACATTTATATGCAACGGTGGAAATTGAAAACCAATTATTGATGGATCACTGTTGGTCCTTGCTCATCCCTTGCCCTTTCGCCAGAGCTCCATTCACTGCGTCCCCACCACTGATTTGCTTGTGCTGTCGTCGGCTTGCTTGCGCCACTGCCAATTTGCTTACATCACCTCCATCTTGGCCTCAAGTGTTTTGGGGATCCGATTTACAAATAGAAAGGCGAATGTACAATGGAGGCAAAATGGAGGTGTGGCTAGTCATGGCGGATCACAAGGCGGTGATGGCAGCGTGATGGTCGGTGTGCCAAATGGTGGGGACACAAAGGTGCGATGGAGGTGAAGTGGCTAGTCACGGCGAAGAGCAAGGCGGTGATGATGACGACAACGGCAACAACAATGCGATGGTCAGTGTGCTAGATGATGGTGGTGGAGAAGGACAACGATGGATGTGCGGTTGAGATGATGGTGGCGCAAGGGTGAGGCATGGATAGAGGCTATGGTCTGCTGTTGATAGGAACGAATTCACCCGATTTGCATTTAACAACATTTTTTAGATGTGTTTAACCGCATTTCTCAAATACGGTTAAATGACAAAGCACACAACCACTTCTCTGCACCTTAGTCAAACTTAAATGGTGTGTGGTGCACCATATTTAAACTGATGCACCACAAAATGAGCTTTGGCTTGATATTATTATAACTTTTGAGTGCTACTGAGCTCTTTAAAATCTGTTTTCAAAAAATCATATTAATATCGTTTGATAAAATAATATTAAAATTACTCTCAATAAATAGAAGCCACAGAAGTAGTATTTGATAAAGTTGCTCTTAAAATCTAAAATGACTATAATAGATATAAATACTAAAGAGAATATTTTCAATTTTTAATGTCATTAATGAAAGTAAAGTAATATTAGTCTTTTTAAATTTAGAGAACACAAACTATCTCTAAAAAGTACCTTATGAGGGCTTCGAGAGCACCCTCAACTTTTAAAAATTAGGAGCAAAATCATCTCAGATTTTTTATTTACCAAATAAAAAAATTAATTTATACTTTTTATAAGTCAAAGCAGTCATTCAGAGAGCACTACCAAACTAGGCCTTAATCGGATATTATTCTTATATTGCAATCAATTTTCTTTAAGTAAAGAAATAGTATATTGGTTTAAATAAGTCATAATAACGGATATGCGTACATAAAATATTGCGCACAAAAATATATACTATAACCTTGCTTGTGAAACATATGAAAAAAAAAAAAAAATTGAGACGCTTAAACGTTGCTTTTTTAGATGATCAAACTTCAATTGATAAACAGCCAAAAAAGAATTAGAAAGGCCTAATTTCGAATAGCTTGAAAGAATTTCTGATCGAGATGCCAAAATCAAAATGTTAATTAAAAAAAATATCTTCATACGGAAATGATTTTCTATTAAACTTCAATCGATAAACAGCCAATTAATAGATTTTCCTATCATCTCATTTAATGTTAAATATCCTTAATCGATACTTACTTAATAAAATCAATCAAATCATGACTGGTAAACCTGATAAAACAAAGTCCATTTAAAATCAATTTCAAACCTTCAAATTCATAATGTATCATGATTATTGATTACCTAATAAAATAATAGCCATTTTTTCCAAAATGATTTCTTTTATTTAATTTAAATTATTGAAGCACTAATTAATTTAGGATTAATTGAATTCTAGATAAGATATATGTTTTCGGTACATTACTAAACTAAGGTTTCATAATTTTTATGTCTTAACTCAATTAATTGACAATTTTAATTCAATTAAATAATAACTGTAATGTAATTTGTTATTGATTATATTATTTGTTTATTTATGTGTTAATATTTACAAAAAATATTTTCAACTTAATTAATTAATACATACAAACTATTTTAATATATTATAATTGTAATTATAATTATTGACATTATGATTTGGTACACAAAATATCATAATAATAATCATTATCTATATTTTTCCCAATCAATTTAATTTTAACATCTGACCATATAATAATTATACTATTTTTAAAAAAAATTACAATATGCATAAACAAATATCTGTATCCTACATGTACATATTATATTTAATCAATTTCTTTTAGTTTTTGTTTTGAATATGTGAGTTGTATGTAGTTGTATATTGTTTTATTTTTATATTTAATGTTTAATATATATTCTCTAAGATTTGGCTTAAATTAATAGTTATTAGGAGGCTGAATAAAGAGAAGAGAAAAGAGAACAAAATAAAGTTTCAAATAAAGAGAGTTGAGAGGGAATTGGAATTATGTTTTTTAGTAACAATTTTTTTTATTTATAATAAGAGAATAATTTCTACATCAACCTTTTTATTCTGATTTCAAAATTAGGATAAAAATTCTTATAAATAAATTCATTTTTCATAATCAGTTATTATACAAAATAATTATATGAGTTTATGCGAAATTTTAAACTAAATCATTCTTGATAATAATTTAAACATTGAACTTTCCATTTCCAAATTTAATTCATTATATATATATATATATATATATATATATATGTAAGTACTATTTTTAGAAAATAAATAACTCTCTATAAAAATAAATAAATAACTCTTTATTAATGAATATGGGCATATAGAATTTTTAAAATTATTTTTCTAGGGAGCTGAAGATTTGGTAGAGAAAAAGAAATAAAATGATTTTACCATATTTTCAGTTGTTCAACCCTTGTTTGAAAATTGAAAATTATACTTTTCACTATGTCTTTCAGATTAAAATTTTAAATTATACTTTTAATTTTTACACTAATTTTTCAAAGAACTATCCAACCCAAAAAAAAAAAAGAACTATTCAAATGGCTCTTTATATCGTTTTAAATCTACATAATATTCAGATTCATTAATAAAAAAATATTATTAGATAAAACAATATGAGGATAGTTAATAACTTCTTTCATTTGATCCACCTCATATAAAATATTTAATGCCTAGATAGATATTGGAGGAATTCATTTTAACGTAAGTTTTAGTTTTTATAATAAATATATATTCTTTATATTATGGGTTTTAAATCAAATTTGATTTTTTATAATTAATATATATTCTTTACATTATGGTTTTAATATATCGTTATTAGGACGCTATATAAAAAGGTTATATAAAAGTGAGCGAGAGAGAAATAAAATGAACTTTTCAATAAATGAGTGAGATTAAAAAATTGAATGATTTTTTTATTTGTTTGATCGTTATTTAAAAGTTAAAAATAGATCTATGTGATTGAATTATGCTTTCAAACCGATAAAAAAAATGGTTTCAAGAACATATTTACACTATTTTCTATAAAATTACTTATTTTCTTCAAAAATAATTACACAACTGTATTTTTCATTTTCAATAGGTTTCTATAAAGATGTATATATAATTATGCAATACTGGGAACTAATTATATTATATGAGATTAAAATTTTTTATTATTAGATTTTTACTTAAATTTTACAGGAGCATATATTAGATAAAATTTTAAATTGTATGATTAAAATATATTTTTTTCAGTTGGTTTTAATAAATTGTTGATCGGTGGAAGAGAAAAATGAAATAAATTCCATAACAAGGAGAGAGTGGTAAATGGAATTATTTTTTTCTAATTTAAAAATTTGAACAGAACTGGACCCACCGCCCCTCCTCGCACCGTTAATGGCCTCACATCCACCAGTGTGCCTTACCCACATGTCATACCTTCATTCCATAGTTATACACACACACACACATACACACAATGAGTCCTAATTACCGACAAAATCTTACTAATAAATAATAATATAATAATCACTCATTAACAAATTGACATAACTCTAATATTTAAATTTTAAACACACACACAAACTCTCTCTCTCTCTCTCTCTCTTATCTATCACGAAAAAAATGTCACACTAAATTGATAAAATGATTTTGAAAGTATTATAACAAACTCACTATATTGATTTCACAAAAGTAATTTTGCGAGAATTCAAAAAATATTTTATACCCATTACTAAGTACTACCTCTTTTTTTTTTTTTAAAGAGAGAGAATAAAAAGTATTACTATATGTCTTTTTTGTGTATTTATTTATGTTTGCAAGAATTCAAAAAATATTTTATACACATTACTAAGTACTATTTTTTTTTCAAAGAGAGAGAATACAAAGTATTACTATATGCCTTTTTAGTGTATTTATTTATGTCAATATTCTAATTAGTACAATTAAGGGTATATTTGTATGGGAAAAAAAATTGGGGTGAAAAATTTTATGGAATAACTTAATAGTAAAAATCATGTGACGTAAGTGTCAGAGTGGAATATCTTAATATTAATTATCATTTTAATCAAGTATTCCATCTTTTTAATTTATTTTCCTGTTAAGTAGTCTTTTTTTAATTCAAGTATTCATCATCTTTTTTATTTTTTTAATTTTTTTATTAAGAAACTAGTAACATGGAAATAAATTAGTCAAGGATAGGCTAATTTATATACATTTAAAATCAGCTTAGCCTAGCCTGATTTCTCTAAAAAAATGGAAAATAGGACATATACGTATATAATATTGAATTAGGGTATTTAAGTAAATAATAATTTTTTTATTTTATTTAAGTAAAAAAAACCTAAAAAGTAGTTGTGAAAATTTTATTGAATAAATTTATTATTTTAAATAATATTTGCGTACATTTATTTAAAATAATATTATATAAACAAATATATATGACTCTCATCTCACTATTTTAAAAGTCATGCAAATAGAATAATGTAATTGGATGACATTGAAAAATAATTTTACATTATCAATTTATATAAATCAAATCCTTTAAAAATTTATTAAAATATTTTTATTATTTAAAATATAGAATATTTTAATCTTTAAATATGCAAAATAAGACACCTTAATCCTCTCAAATTTATTTGTTTAGAGACAAAAAATCTCATATTTTACGGGTAAGAGATCTTAAATGAATTTTTAAATTCTAAACTTTATCTCTCAATGTTTTAGTTAGAGATCAAATTAAAAATTTACTCTAAAAAATACTATTCGATTAGAATAATTTTGTTAGATTTTTTTATAAAAATTATGAGACGTATTAAATAAAATGAAGTAACAAAATTTGCTTATTTATTTAAAAATGAATAGTATATTACATTAATCCAACAATTTAATTCTATAAATAAAAAGAAAAAAGGAAAGTTCGAATCTACAGCATTTTTATAATTATAAAGTCAATCGATGTTTGATACTATCTTGAACAATGTTTTTTCTATGACAATTTCTGTCAATTTTATAATTTATATGGGATTTAAATATATTTTTAATCTCTATAAATATAGATCTTTTTTATTTTGATTTTAAAATTTTTGTTTTGATTTTGTTCCCTTCTTTGTTTCTTTTTTAATTTTAATCTCGATGTTCTAAATTTTAGTCTTTAGAAGTACTTTAAAATATGCATTTGTTCTTATAAATATTAAAAATTTTATTTGTTTTTTTATCATTATATATGTTTTTGAATCTTCTTTTGATCCTTATAAATAACACTACTTAATATTTGGTCTATATTACAAGTATCCAGAATCTAATAATACAAAAAGAAAGACCAAAATCAAAGCAAAAATTTTAAAGGGGCCAAATCAAAATGACCCATATTTATAAGAATTAAAGACATATTTAACCCTCTATTAAGTAAAATTAACAAATTAATTTAATAATAATAACAATAAAAGTAATTAAATTTTATAAAATATAATCTTATTTACACTTTTTGGGTTTAGGGTTTAATCACCACGATAATAGACATAGCGAATATATTAAAAAATATTATTTACTTGTTTATATTTAAAATAGTCAAATAATTTAAAATACAACAAAATTCTAAATATACAAATATTATGAAACATTAGACGTAACATCCCTTCCCTTTTATTTTAGTAAGATATACAGGAATTTTTAAAAAAAATTAAAATTAAAGCTTAATTATAAAATTTTCTTAGTGAAAAATAATGGCTCAAATTTTAATTTCCAAACTAAACATTCTAATAATCTCAGATGTGTTTAAAATATTATGAAAAATAAAATTAAAAAATTAGTTATAAATTAATATATCTTAATGAGAAATAGACTGAGATGAGATCCTCTATAGGTTTAGAAAAACTACAAAATATTACACTTATAAATGATCGGATGAAAACTGTATCTTTTAGAAAAATGGATTATTTTATGTGAAAATTTTATATGATTTTATCAAGTATTAAGTTTTATTATTGATTATGAAGACAGAACCAAATATAAAACCCATAAAAATATTTAATCAATAATAAAAATTAACATGTATCACATAACACAATTATGTGAAATTTTCATATAATAGAATCCATTCTCATCTTCCAACAGTTTTTTTATAGCTCAAGATCCCACCCCTGCTTAACGTAGCCTCTTTTCAGAAGCCGCGTTATCGTATTCTTTTTTCTCATTTAAAACTTGCTTTTAAAAACCTTTTGTCTCTCAGGTCCCTTACATTTCACACAGGATAGTAAAACGATTCGGATAACGGGATTGCTAAGTCATATGAAATCAGGGATTGCTCAAGGTGCTGCTATATAGTCCCTAATTAAGTTATTATTAAACTAAACTAGCAATTTGGTTTTTTTAAAAGATACATATGAAAGCAGGTAGTCCCTGAAAGATTTTTTAATTGAATTTAGCCTCCAAACAATATACCTACTATTAGTTTAATTCTTAGAAGATATATATGATATCATATTAGTTCCTTAAAAATGTATGTGACATCAAATAAATTCATAAATTTATATAAAAAGAAGCGATCAAATAGTTGCATCATGCATTTTTTGGGAGGCCAAAGTAATATCACAAGTATTTTTCAAGGACTAAACAAATGTCAAAACTTTTTTAGAAACTAGATCACTATCATGTATATCTTTTAAGGACTAAATTAATATAAA
The DNA here is from genome assembly GCA_031439595.1 of Pterocarpus santalinus. NCBI lineage: Eukaryota > Viridiplantae > Streptophyta > Magnoliopsida > Fabales > Fabaceae > Pterocarpus > Pterocarpus santalinus. The sequence continues at coordinate 67,877,215 of CM062531.1, read as the reverse complement.
AAATCTTTTAGAGACTAAATTAATATCATATGTATCTTTAAAAGACCAAATTACTAATTCAGTCCTATTATTACTAAATTATTTTGCTGAAATTATTTTTTGCACCACGTATAATATTAAAATTTGTTAGAAACCTCCTTGTGTCTATAGGGAAATAAAGATTTCCGAGAGCTTCAAGTGGATGGAGAGCACCAATGCCAAGTTGATTATTGCCTCATTTGTATACGATGTACTCTTTTTGTTTTGGAAGTGTCTGAAAATAGATATAAGAAAATACTAATCACTTAAAATTTTATTGTTAAAATGATGTGGTATGATTTTGAACTTTTTGATGGATGAATGATTTTCATTCATTTGACTTTTCTAACCACATTCATTTTTCCTAATATAATAATTTTTTTCTCAGAAGTTCATATTTTTTGACATTTTCATTTTTCGATTTTCCTTTTTTTACTCTTCATCTTTTACAATGTTTTAATTTTTTTTTTCAATTTTCTTTTAAGATTAGCTTGAACGAGAAGATTAATGAAACTAACAACTATTGGAAAGTGCATCAAAATATTGTCAAAAACAAGTCAAACAAATTACGTCTCGTAATTACTAAATAAAAAGTATGAGGCTTGTTAAAATAAAGCATATGTTAGTTCATTTATTAGAAAATCAAAATAAGATTCATGTATTGAAATATATCACGACCTCTTGACAATAATTTCATAATAAAATGAGTTATTGAATGGTTTATTGAACAGGATTGAAAAGTAAAGAAATTGCTTATGGAGTAGAAGAAGAAGAATTTTGATGTAAGAAACTCTAAGTTTTAATTGTACAAATTAAACTGATGGAAGAAAGTTGTTGTGAATCACAATTATGGCTACAAAAAGCGGTATCAATGACCAGCGATACCGAAAGGGTCATCAATAACTCCACTCTCCTCTCAGCAAGACGGGGGAGTGGACCAGATCACAATAAAGGACAAAGGTGATGATTATGATCTGAGATCGAAGGCTAAGTGGAGCCCTCAAGTGGCTCCAACGACCAGCAAAGGAGGAGCGAAAGGATAGGTATGCGAAGGAGAAGAAGGCAAGGGATTGATAGGAAGCATTAAGGTGGGTGGGAGAAGATGATAAAGTAAGGTTAATACCCTATCTTAGTTAGGATTTAAATACTTAGTTTGTTAAGATTTTTATTCATTTTATTGTATCTTATCCTTAGTTATAGATTTATCTTTATCTTATCATTATTTATTGATTTATCTCCTATGTTATCGTTATCTTTGTAATTGTTTTATATATTAAACTCCCTAGTGTGACTCATATTTGAGTTTAACTATCCTTTGATTCAAAACATCTTCATGGTACAAAGCATTTTTATAGCTTACAGCAAATCTAACTCCAGAGCAATTCGTGTATTCTTCAATGGAGAAACTTCAATACCCCTCGACCTTAGTGGCTTCATTGAAGAAATGCCAGTGCCTTTCCGAATGATCCCTCCCCTCGGATATGCATGTCACTTGGCAAAAGATCTAATCATCTTACCCTTGGCTTTTGCCACTAGTAAATCACCCATAATCTTGTTAACGTGGCTTACAAGTCATCTTTCTGAAAACCCCCTACTATTTGGCCGTTGACATGAAAATTTTTCTCAAGGTTTGGTTGATATTCCGATATACTCTTCTTGTTTACATTTGGTGTTTTGAGCCATCTGGGATGATCTTGTACTTGGTGGCAAAATGCCTTCTAATCAAAATCGACTTATTCACCTTCATTAATATCTGGGCTCACCACTTCTTTCCATTGTTGTCATGAATCAAACATGCCCTTTGCATAGTGACATCTAGTTTGATGGGGGGTGATAAAATAAGGATAACGCCCTATCTTAGCTAGAATTTGGATAGTTAATTTGATAGAATTTTGATTCAATTTGTTATATTTTATCCTTAGTTGTAAGTTTATTTTTATTGCATTATTTGTTGATTTATCTCCTATTTTATTATTATATTTGTATCCGCTTTATCTATATAATAAACTTTATTGTGTGACTTATACTTGAATTCAATTAGTTTTTTATTCAAAACATCTTCAAAAGAGAGAAAGATTTATAGAAAGACAGAAAGAGAGTGAAAAATTTATGTGAAAATAATTTTACTTTAATTGTAATTAAGAGTTAGCATATGATACTTAGCGTACATTTGTTTCAACTTTTTAAAAGAGCAATTATAAAACTCGAATTTTTAATATAGTTGGAAAAGTTAAAAATATTTTTTTATAAGATACTCTTCTCAACTTTTGCTAAAAAGTTAAAAATAGATTTTTTTTTCAAATTTTAATTGTTTTAAAAAATCTATCTGATTATATGATTTTTTTAAGTTGAAAAAAGTATTTTTTGCCAAAAAAGGAAATAAAAGCACCCGTAGAGGCAATGCATTTAATTATAAATAATAGAAAAAGAGGATAGTTTCTGGAAAGTGAGGTAAAGAGTGAAAAATTTTATACAGGATTAATTTTTCTTCAACTATAATTACAAGTGACTATATATGTGGCACTTAAAAGTAGTCCATTTAGTTATAAACAAGGACGGATCCAGAAATTCCTCAAAGGAGGGGCCGAAATTAATTAATTATATCATTAAATATCATAATGTATATTAATAAAAAATATATTAATTTTGCATTATTTTTCTATTATAAAATGTTCTAATTTCTCCTCATTTTTCTTTATTATGATGCATGTGTATCATGCATGAAATATAATAAAAAAATAATATTAACAACTAATTTGATAATTACATCATATGATTTTAAAATAAAGCAATAGATAAAATATACAGAGCATACTAATTTTAATAACTTTTAAGCGTGAATGTATTAACCATTTGTTTCTCTCTAGAATCTAAAATTTTTAAATATAAATTAAACTCTAAATTTATTTTACTTTTTGCCTTCTCTCTAGTTCTTGTAAAAGTATATAATTTTATTTATATAAAAATAAATTAAATAAAGAATAATTTAAGTAAACTTAAAGAAGGAAAATAAATAATTATGATTATTTTATCATTAAAAAATAAGATATATATGCATAAATTGTGAGATTGAGTTAGAGATTTTAAATTTTATTTTGTAAATAAAATTATAAATTATAAATCATAGATCTCTTATATTGGTGCCACAAGCAATTATTACTTGAAGGTTTCAATTGATTTTTTTTTATTATTATTTTGCATGTCGTTTCATTTCTGCTACCGCCTCACTTTGAAGTTTAATTAGCTATCAATGAGCAAATAGCATGTGAAATACTTCAATAAGTTATTGATAATAAACAATGGAGAAGAGAGAAAAGTTTTTAGAAAAAAGAAATAGAGTGTAAATTTTAGATAGGAATAATTTTTCTTCAATTATAATTAGGTATTGTCATGTAGCACCTAGAGGTAATGCATTTAGTTATGGTATTGTCATGTAGCACCTAGAGATAGTGCATTTAGTTTTACATATGTATATTTTCAATCTAGGCTAGTATAATTTTTGTTCAAATATAATTAGAAATTATAACGTGACTCTTAAAGATAATCCATTTAGTTATACATAATAAATAAGTACATATTTATATTAATTTATTATAAATAAATCATAAAAATTAATATACGTTAAATTTAAATAATCTATAAAACCTATATTTATAATTTTAAGTTTTTTAATGCTTTCAAACTATAATTATTCTTTAATTTCTATTTATACCATTAACGTTCATCCGTTACAATCGCTAAGTGATATTCCATAGAAATTTATTTTAATTATATTTATTAAATTTATTTTATTTATTTTGACAGTTTATTTCTCTTAATAAATAATTTTTCACCTTCTATAATTATCTAAATTTTTTACTTTTTGTTTTTATTATTATCATAAAGTTTCCCCTTATTTAAATTTATTTTCATCTTTTATTTTTATTATTATCACAAGATATAATTTTCTTTTGTATATATTAGATAACATGATATTTTGAGGTCTTATTAAGTAACTTGATGTCTTAAAATATGAACAAGATTGAGATGAATACTATTCTGTAGAATAATTAAAAAAAAGGCACCAATCATAAACTTTTTTTTTTTTTACATCTTTAAAAAACTCAGTTAAAATATTAAAAAAAATATAATAACCTTTTCATTTAATTTGTATATTTAAATGTAAGAAATACATATAAATATTATTCTAAAAAATAAAAAATAAGACCAATAATTATTAAACTTTCAATACGAGTCTTTTATTATAATTTAAAATATTATAATTATATTTTCAATAATTTATTTCGAGTAAAAAAAAATTGATAACTAAATTTTCCCTAGATATTTTCACTATAATTTTATAAAAAATAAAAAATTAAAAGTACATATTCAGTAATTCAATATTTATTTATGAAATAAAAATTATAATAATAAATCGTTAATTTATATTTTCAGTGTAACACATGAGATAGAATAATTTGTATAATATAAAAGTTCTTCCACTATCATTGTCATGTGACATTTTTCTTGATTTTTAATTTTATAATCTTTTAAAATTATAATTATTCTTTGACTTATATTGCTTTTACTAATGTTATTCCATTTCTTTTAAGTCTATTTTAACTACTATTAATTATATTTATTTAAATTTACGCATTCATTCAAAGCCACGTAGCATTGAGATTCCGCTCCAACTACGGTCTTAATTCGAGAGTACGAATTACGGGCTTTTATCAACACAAACTCGAATGCCTTATGCTTACTAGGCTCCGTGAGTATCAGGCGACTTGCACGCTCATCACAAGGCTCATGATCTTTAGCACCGCCAATACCAATCCAATATTTTCTGGGGTAATCACCATCTTCAACCACCACCCATTTAGAGGATTCAGCACTGTCAGACACATAACTATCATTGAATGCAATTTCCAGTGGCGTGCCTGTGTAGATGTAGATGCCATTACCAGGAGGATCTATACCTATTGAGGGGGTGAATTTCACTGCCAAGCCAAACGAGGTCTCATGTTCATTTCGCTCGATGGTTACTGGGCACGTTGAGTTCCCAGTTATGGCAAGCCTTAATCCACCACCTGGTGGTCCAAAAACAGCTGGCGTCTAGTGTAGATGTAACGCCATAATAAGATCACACCATACTTGAGTCGTATTGCAACAGTTGAACTAGCAGAATATTTTTAGTTATAAAATATGTTGGTAACGACAACAGTGTATAATTTTTCTTTTTTGAAAGTAACGGTTTCTAAAGCTGAACCTTCTAGTGCAAATAATTGGTAATATCATAATGACATGCAGTAGCAAGATCCATAATTAAATTCATATCAGAGTAAGGTCGAATAGAGAGACAATATAAATTATATGAACGACTACATATATATATAAGTATTGGGTATACGTATTTACATAACAATATTTCAAATGTATCCAAGCAAGTCAAATTAGCAACGTCTTAGATCAAGCTAAACAAAACATATGTACAGTCATCTCAAAAGGAAACCAAACCAGCATCATAGTTCTTACAATATCCACATGATCGCTACCAAGCATACATAAAAGATTGTGATACCCAAAATATATAATTTTCAAACCACGGCTAAAGCCTAGCACACACTATAAACCCAGGCCTCGCGATGTGAAACCCGTTCTCCAATACGAGCTCCCCAAGATTCTCCTCTGACTACATCTCTGGCAAGACCTCAGTGCCGACAGAGGAAGAATCGAACTCGGCTACATGGAGGACTAAGTGAGGCGAACTTTGCTCAAAGGGGTCAGTCTCCATCAAAGAGGTGGAGGGAGTAGGCTCCCAAAAGTACGGTGGGTGAGTGAGACGCAGAGGGAAATTAGCATACAGATAGTGAGGGTCGAAGTATCAGCTGACTACAAGAGTGCTAAATGGGCGACTAAATAAAATATGCAATCTAAAACTACAACGAGCTACCACAATCAATGAGTCTATGGCAGGACCATAGTGCCAAGTCTACTTAGACACCTCAAGAAAAACCACTGCAGACACCGTCAGTTATGTCTAACGATACAGGAACACACAAGGATGAAAAATAAAGTATTTCTTAGCAAATATTCCTAATAAAATATGCAATTGACATTATCATTGTCTCAGCCACTTCGATTTATTTAATAAAATCAGTGAATAGGAATAACTAGAATAAAGGTTCCTTTTAATAACTTTTTAAAATATAAACTCTGAAGTGGGTCTACTTTTATTCAACCACTAGATTCAAGACTCTAGAACATAATAGCATTGATAACATATTAAATTATCACTCCTTTGGCAACATGCAATGCATGCCATACAAATCTTGTAATGAATGCTTATGCTCTTTATTCTTTTGCCATTAAAGCCATCTTTTAGCACGTGCTTTTGTTCTTATGTGCCTTTCGATAGATTGTCCTAGGATATGAGCTTATTCTGTGATCGTCATCACACAATACTATCTAAATCAGACTTTGTCTGACAAAGGAATCTCATGCCTCTACATTGGAGGGATCTATCTCGATTGGGTGCCTCCAAAGTAGAAGAGTATCTTGGTGGGTCACCTTCCCTAACCGAAGGGTTACACCGATTATCTTGTCTTTGTGAATCACCTTCCCTTACCAAAAGGTCACTTCTAAGTCTTAATTAGAGAATTTGTGCGTTACTTGATATATAACATCTTTAAAAGTAATCTCATGATTCACGACACAATTTTTCTCTTATCTCATGCTCTTATGCTTTATGATGCAACTCATAGAAACTTTCTAGCAAAAATCCTTTAGCATAATGACTGTACTAGAAGAAATCCAAAAATTTGATACACTAACTCAATAAATACTCATCAATCCATAAGTTCCAATACATTCTTTACGACAAATACAATCATTATCATCATAAGTCATAGATAAGGCAATTCAAGGTAAAACTATCAAGGTTCCAAGAATGAAGAATAGGACACATACTTGGCTTCCATTCTTTGGTCTTCACGGCCATAAACAATCAGCTAGACATTTCAATTCCAAGTGGTTCCCTACCATTATACTCACATCACACTTTAACAAATATGTAACAATACTAGAATGTAACATAACACTTTCACTTAGGAATTCTTGGCTTCAAAATTTAGAGTTTTGTTCAAAGAAGATTATTTCAACCTAATTAATACTTTTGTCATAATTAAATTTAAATTCCAAGTCTTCGAACCATGCTACGAAGATAGTTTAATACCTTTATTATCCTAGTCTTGGTAACACATTTTTTCTTAATATACACACCTTTAAACCAACTCTAAACCTTCTTAAACTTACCCCAGATCATTATGTGTGGTCCAAGGCACTTAAGTTTATCATAATAACTCTAACTCAACTAAAACATGGTTTTGGTTACCCATCAAGCGCATAGCCAAAAATAACTCTATAAGCTAGGACACTTGACTAGTTAATACCTAACTCTCCAATAATTCACCTTAAACCAACTCAAATCATTGAAGGACACTTTTTAAGGTCTATATAACCCAAATAATCAAGCCCATAAATAGAATTGCTATCCATTGAGGGAGAGGAACCAAAATTCACCCTTCTATTGCCTGAAAAGGATTAGTTTAGGTCCAAAATTGCTTCAAATTAATTATCCTTTCACTACTCAAGGGCAATTTTTGCCTCCAAATGTCATGTATTTTGGTGGGTAAAATAAGTTTTCACTAATTCCTTTGGCATGATAATTAAATTTCCATTTTTTTAGTTAGTGTAAGATTCTAACTACCTCTTTTGCGACAAATTCAAGATAATGATCTTAACAAGTTTGTGTCCATGATCACACTTATGTTTAGGGTTAACTAAATTATTTAAACTTATAGAAACCTCAATCTAACATTAATTCTTAGGGTCTCAAGCCTTGATACCAAATTCCTATTCTACCTAATTTATGCCATAACTTGATTAATTGTCTTCGTAAGAGTTTCTCCTTACAAAAACCATTTTAGAGCACTAACCTAGGCTAACATAAGCTAAATCTAAGCTTTGAACATACCACTATGTATAGGCTTGTGAACTCTCAAATAGTAACTTGAAACATAAAACACATATTTCTTCAAGAATCATAACAAGAAGGTGTTAGAAATCCCTACCTCTTCCTCCCAGCTCAACAACTCTTGTAGTTCCAAGCCCTAGAACCACTAGAATCACCACCACAAGAGAGAAATCCCTTGTTCCTCCTTTGCTTCCAGCCACAGCCACAAGAAGAAAGGGAGAGGAGACTTTTGCCTTAGAGTCGAGGGGAAAGAAAGGAAATGAGAAGAAGAAGAAAAGAGCTTGGAGCTTGAGAGTGTTTATGGAGGTTGATAAGAGAAAAATGATGAGGGTTTGAGGGAGGAGGAGTGGCCAAGAGTTTTGAGAGCGTGGGAGGGGTAGTGTGGTGTTGTTATGTTATATATTGAAGGGAGTTTGAGTATTTGAGTAGTATTAGTATTAATGGGTGTCAAAAGTCTAGTCTTTAGATTAAGGACAAGACTTAGGGCTTGCTCTAAGCTCTTAATTAAAAGATTTGAAGTGATAGACATCACTTTATGTCATTCACTTGTACTTTATGATATGATATAAGTATTCTATTGTATTTTAAATCCTTAAATTAAGTAGTTATAAGAGCTATAAGAAGCATTGCTAAGAAAATTGAATCGGACTGGCTAGTTGGATCGAGAACTAGCTACTAAGTCAGTTTGGTCATCCTCTTCGAATTGTTAGGCTAAAAAATTGGTGACAAACCGAACACAACCCCAAAAAACCTCCGAATCAGTGTGAATTGGACTGGTTATACCGGTTTACTAGTTCTATTAATTTGATTTTTTTTTTGTTGCAAAACAAATACCATCATTTCTTTAAAATAAATAAAAAGGCAGAAGAAGGAAGAAGGAAGAAGAACGCAGTCGCAAAAGGCAAGGGCAAAATCAGCAGGAAGGTGTAGCCAGTGCCATATTCTACTCCAGATTGGCTGGAAGGTGCAGAAACAGCATAAGGGAAGGGCAAAATCGTCATTTCCCCTTAAAAATTCTTCAAAATCAGCATAAGGGAGGAGAAGGATTGAGTTTCTTGCACTCATCCATGAAATGCAATTGGGATAACATGATTTCATCCATGATCTGGAGCAATTTGCAGCCACAAACGAGATGCCTCCTTTGTTGCGTCACGAACGCAAAGAAGTGAAAAATTGAAAGAGAGGAATAGTGGGGAAACGGGGAAGAAAAAGTTGGGGAAGAGTCTGGAAGGAGAAAAAGAAAAAGGAGAGCTTAATGCATGTCACACCACTTAAAGTGTTGGGTAGTCTCCACTTAATTTTTTTAATTTTTATTTAGTTATTGTTAATAATTTAATATAGTTATTTACTTTTTAATTAATTATATGTATATATTTATATATATTTTATTATAGTCGGGTCGAATCCTTAATTGAATTGGTTAGACCTCTGAACCTTTGAACTAGTGCCTTGATTAATTTGATATTCGGTCCAATTTTCTTAACCTTCCTAAGAGGCTTTGACAGTAATTCTAAATTGTTCTAAATATTTTATCAGTAAATATAATTTACTAAATTTTATCTTTGAGAGAATTTTAACTATGCAATTAATTTGTTATTATTTTAATTTATTACTCAATTTAATTTTATTAATTACATTAAGTAAATAAATTTTTTGGTCAGTTATTTATTTAAAATTTATGGTCGACAAATAATTTAATTTTTAATTTAAATATATTTATCTCTTAATAATTTACACATTATTATTTATTTAATTTGTAATGTAGAATTACAAATACGACAAAATCAAGAATGTTACCATATCTACCTTGAGAGAAAACGGTGCTGGCAGCCCAGTCTAAAACTTTCTCAACATGGCGTGAGAAGGATAGTGGAACATTGGTGGCTAAGGCAAAGAGGAGAAAAGAGAGGGAAAGTAATGCAGGCTTCATGGCCAATTAGGAGGCTACTATCCTTGTCCGTTTTGGTTGCATAGCCTCTTATTTTTGATACATTAGTGATAATGAAATTTGAATTTAGAATCTCATACTACCTATCCTAACCCTTCACTATTAAACCAATTCTATTGACTTCACATAGCCTCGTATTTATAATGAATTGTGAAAGAAAAGTTTAGGATGTGGGGAATTTTTGCTTAGTCCCTATCATTGTGACTCTTGAACAGTCAAAAGTTAATTTAATATTTCATAATTAATATTTTTTTTCAAAACTCGAAACAATCAAATTTTTTTATTTAAGTTATTAATGTGACTCTTTAATACAGATTAAAAAAAATTCAATTTAGTTTTTCTAATTTTTCTCAAAAATAAAATAATTAAATTGTTTTTCTAATTTTTAATGTTATTATAAAATTTTATAAACTTTATAAAAAAATATTTTATTGAATTGATATTAAATTTTTTTGTCCACCATACAATAATATTATTTAAAGTTTCAATCACTTATATATTATTCAAATGAGAGACAAATGAAAAAGAATAATATTATTTAAGTGGGGTAAATAATAGGAAAGAAAAAAAATTTAAAAGAATAATTAATGCAGATAGGTAAAATTACAAATCTATAATCCATAATATATATACAATTGAAAGCTACTTTTATTTAATGTTATGCCATGTGTCACAATGTCATGAGTTGGAATCAATTATTCTTCAATATTTTAAAATATCTATCAGAAAATAATTAATTCAAAATTTAATCTAAATAAATATTACATCAGATACAATTATATATCCATTGATTATATCTTGAATTCAAAATTGTAAATTAATTTACAGTAAATGACGTTAAGGACTCAAAAAACTGTCATATTGGTAATAAGGAAAGTTTTGTGTCCTTTTCAGCTTTTCTACGTTGTTATAAGGAAAGGTTTGAAGTTGCATTTCATCCACTAATCAAGGTAAAAACTGTCGTTGATCTATAAACTTTCCTGTCACCATTAAATAGTCTTAACCCAATTCAGCACACTGTCACCATTAAATAAAATTAAAAATTGTTGTGCATTTATAAAAATTGACTAATTGACTTATCCATAAATAAAGAAAGTTTTGTAACTGGAATTATAAAAATTTACGATAATAATTGAAAACGCAAATCAAGGAATTGATCAAGTGAGGGAATGATTATCATCGCAGGGCACTTTCTTATCATTCTTGCCGTTTTTATACAATCGAGAATGATTATCATTTCCTTTCTGGATTTAAATTATATATTTATTTGCGGTGATAATTTCAAGAAAACAAATCTTTGTTTTTGAGATAGATAATAATCAGAATTTGATTGTATGAAAATCATGCGATGATAATCATTCTTGATTGTATAAAAACGGCTGAAAATAATTCCCTCTCAATTTGATTGTATAATAGCTCCTGAGAATAATTTTCGGTCAATTTGATTGTACAAAAACCTTTATTTTAGAATTAGGCAAGAATCATTCTTCAAACTAATTTATATTAACAGGTGTTGGAAATGAAAAGGAGATCGAGGTATCTGGCAACAAGACCAAGTTGATCAATATCGAATTAGATATGGGTATAAGACAGAATGTGCTTTGTTTGGTTCCTATGCATATCAACTTGATGTTTTCCTTTCTTCTGGAGACATATCATACACTGTGGTCATACTTCAGTTTGCTATAGTTAAGACGTTAACAGGTACTTCATCTATCCTGCTTGATTCTTTAACTTATATTATTTGGGAATTTAATCGTCAATTTCTGTCCTAATACGGACTCGTTTTGTTTTAAGGAGAGTTGCCTTACAAAATGCAATGCATTCAATAAGTTGTTATTTAAATCCGATCATTGTGCTGCTTTAGAGTTTAAGACTAGGTACTAAATTTTTATTACACAGTATAATGGGCAATCATCTCTTTGACTTTGACTAATTATATATATATATATATATTGGTATAGATTTGGTGGAACTGTGATTGGTGTTCAATCTCTAGGCCATCTACAGGGTGAATCCAACTACTCTACCGTAGAAGATTTCCTTCAACACAAACCTCAAAAAACAATAGAAGAATTAAAAGACTGCAAGGAAGTATAACATCTTGACACTGGTCCTTTTTTTTTCTGTTCACTGTACATCACATTTTGTTCTAAGGCTTAAAAAGAAAAAAAATTACAAATCATCTCTCTTTCGTTTATTTTTGTCTAAAATTATTATCCTCTTTTTTCTTTCATTATGTCAAAATATTTTTAAAACTGGAAACATATGCAGTCGCTGAAATGAAAAACTGCAGACTCTTTTTTATATATTACAGGGATACAATTCTTTGACAAAAAAACTCATAATTTTTTTTTAAAATTGAAAAAAAAAAAAACAATTACCACTTAAATGCATTTTGTTACTTTCTCTCTTTGTCCTTTCATTTTTTTCTAATCCTTTTTTATCCTTTTTCCACTTAAATGCGATTGTTACCTTTCATTCTTTTCATCATTTAAAAAAAAAAAAAAAACTTTAACTTTCTCTCTGTGAATTGATATCAATTTGAATTTGACGTCAATCGTGGAATTTGAATTTGTCAACTTTCTTTGAATTGATTAAAACACAAACATTGCGATGATATCAATTTGATATCATTATTCTTATTTGATATCAATTTTTTGATTGTATTCTTATTTGATAACCTAAAAATTCAAGCTGATATTATTCTTATATTGCAATAAATTTTTTTTAAATGAATAAATAGTATATTGCTTTAAATAAGTCATAATAACGGTTGGTGTTATACTAACTATGTCGGTTGTATTGTCTCCTATTTCAAACTGCCTTGTATTGACTGATATCTCATAGAGATGGCAAAGTGGGCCGGCCGCCTCGGCCCGCCAAAAACGGGGAAGGGCGGACGGACTGAATTAAAAAGGTGGACTCAATATTCTAATCCACCCTGTTTAAGGACGGGTTGGCAGGTCAAAAAAATAAAAAATATAAATAAATTTATTTTAATATTTTTTATGAGTTAAATTATTTTAAAAATTAGAAAAATATATTGAATGAAAAATCTACTTAAATAAAATAGAATAAAATAATTAAACTACATAATTTGTATTTAAATTTAACTCAAATATAAATATAATAAATTAATTAAGATATATAAATAAGTTTATAAATAATAATTAACTATAAATTTATAATATAAAGTTTATAGTACAATGTTCACAAACTAATAAAAGTATAATAACAACATAATTTATAATAAAAATATAAAATTTATTTTTAAAAATACTCTTGAACCTAAAAAAAAAAAAGTGACAAGCTTGGCCCGGCGGGCCAATCCGTCTTGGCCCTCCAAAGCCTGCGGGTTAGGTGGGGCGGATTAGGCTGGCCGAAAATTTTTTGCGGGCTAAATATGTCAACCCAACCCGTTATTTTTGCCGGATTTAGCGGGCCAACCTAGCAAGTTAAGCCCGTTTTGCCATCTCTATCTTGTCCTAAGTTTCAACAGTACCCGTCTAAAGCAGAAATAACGTTGATAATTGCATTAGATGCAACTCCAAAATTAAAAGCTTAAGAATATTGGAATGGTGTAGTAATCTAATATGACTCTGGTTGAAGCCCCAACTTGAGTTTATAAGTGAGAAGGAGAATACCTACAGCGGCATTTCGATACTTAAGTTGGTTAAGCTGTAATTGACTTGTTGAATTCTTAAAGACCCCTGTTACTCCACATTTTACATCAGCAATGCTATAAAGTCAGAATAATACAATTAAAATTTTCGACTAAAAATCATAATTTTTTTTTTTGGATAGTCTCTAAAAATCATAATAATTATTAAATAAAATGGAGTGACCAATGATCCCATTTATTTATTCAAAGGTCTATGATATGTCGCAATGACCTAGCATTTAATTCTTAAGAAAAGATTTTTTTCTTTTTTGGAGGGATTAAGTTTTTGACAAAAGATTTTTTTCTTTTTTTGTCGAACAAAATTCTATCCACCTAGATAGTACTTTTCATTCTAGACTTCATAGCCATCTTCGATTGCTTTGGGCCAGTTTGGGGTGGATATGGGGATGGGCCGTCATTGGACCTTTTCTCCTTTGATCCCTAGCATAATTACGAAGGAGCTTTGAAGCGTAAATAAGCACGTCTTCGATCCCTGAAACAAAACAAAAAAAAAAAAAAAAAGGAAAGAGCATGACAAAACAAAAAAGGATAAATTAGAAAATATTTCACAACAAAGAAAAGGAAATATTTAAGAGACAAGAATGTACATCTATTAATGTGGTGGAATGATCAAATTAAAGTTACGATGATCATGATTAAGTCCCTTTTCAGGTTTCGCGTTATTGATTAGTAGAATTTAAGATCCTCATCCTACATGCTTGCAAGCATTTATTTAGCTTTCTACACGAGGTTCCGCTGTGTATAACACCATAACTATTCTTCGAAGGCAGTTATTCTCAAAGTTGTAATTAGGAGCGTTCTCTTTTATGTATTCTTTCCATCAAAACTAAATGATATGTAATTGATAGCCTTTAAATGGGAATTTTATAAAGTAGTAATATACTTATAAAATAAATATTGATATATTATATTAGTATAAAGCGTTTGACAATTTTAACTATTCAATCTTATTTTTCATATGATTTTTTATACTTATGGAAAGAATCAAATTCTTTTAGTGATACTAACAAGCACGTAAGTCAGCTAGTAAGGGCTATTTAGGTTTGACCTAGTTCAAGTAGGATTATTTTTAGTAGGAGAATATATCTACTTTTTCAATGATGTATTAATATATTATTAAATAATTGTATAAAAAAATTTAAAATAATAATATATTAAAATTAAATTATATATTAATTCCTAGGTATACATGATAGACTACAAGCTTATAGATATATGAAATCACTCCATTTTGTTTCTTCTAAGCTGATAATAAGTTTAAAATGATCCATGTGATTTACTTAAAAAAGTGATAATTATATAGAGATTAACTCTGAGATATTAGTTGACAATGTATAGTGTTTTACACTGCCAATCAATTATATTTCATAAGTTTTATGACTTTTAAATAGTTATTGTTAGATTTAAATTTTTTAATGCCGTGCATGACAATTCGTACTTAAATTATAAATTTGTAATTAAATTATTGTATAAAAATCTACCATATATATATATATATATATATATATATATATATATATGCACACACATATTTTTAACCCGAAACTAGAACAATTTAGTTAACTTGCTTACATATTATCATCCTGTGCAGACGAGAAATTCATATGTATTCAAAAAATATAAACTTTTATTTAAGTTCACCAAAACTAATCGCTTCACATGAATGGTATGGTGGGTGGGAAAAATAAACAAAAGAATTCTTCTTGCTATTGCATATTAGTGGTATACAAGTAATACAAGCTTCCAAATCACAACATCACCATATTCCATTGGCAAGATTACATCATCATTAATGAGAATTACTATTATAATTTAGTGGCTTTTTTTTCACCCTATGGTTTGGTCTGGAATTTTGAGGTCCATTTGAGTGCACGAAGATCAGCATAATACTGGGTGAGCCACCCTTTCATAACCTCGATCTCTTTCTTCCGTTGTTCGACTAACCATTCTGGATCAGTTGCAGTTGCAGCCTGAATATCCAAGCAATGAGCTCCTGAAAAACAAACGTTCATCATCATTTGATTGGCTGAACATAAAATGATAGACAATTAGGGACTCCTTAAATATTATATAATTAAGAAAGGCAAGGGGGTAAATCATCCTGGTTGGATTATTAGTACGTAGTATGTTAAATTATTTACCTTAATTCTCCATTATTTTATTTTATTTTTTCAATATCGTTACTAAAAATGTATAAAAGTCAAATTAGGTCATTTCTTTTTCAAAGTTTTAATTATATGTCTGCATCCAAATTTTCTTTTCAAATTAAGACAAGATTTTAAAATGATTATAATATGTATATCGCTATATTGAAATTGATGGAACAAAAGGTGTATTCTGGTATAAATAGACAATAAAAAACTACTAATATAATGGCAAGACATACCATTAACTGTATTGACGGCAACAATACTGTCTGATATGTTGTCTAGAACCCTGAAATTAATATATAGAAGATCCACAGAAAGCTGTTATAAAATATTGTCATAAAACAATCAATTTTTTTAAATTTTTTTATCTTTTGGTATTTTACGTTGCTTACCCGCCGCTACTCCAAGGGTCTCTTAACCCATTCGAGAAGATGATATTGCTACCAAACCTTTTAAGGACCAACTTTATATCCTGTCATTAATTAATCACAAGAAAATGTTATCATTAATTAGTCACAAGAAAATGAAGCTTCATGGTGTCGATATAAATCTTACAATTGAAAATGATATTTAATCTCGGACCAATTTTCTTTACCTTTTTTTTTTAACATGAATCTCTGACAATTTTTCTTGTTGAAGCTATAATAAAGAAAATCATTCGGAGAATGAACCTATATGAATGTTACCATGCGAAGAGAACAAAGAAGTACTTACATGGCCTCCATAGTACGTTGTGAGCCAATGAGGCCGAGGTGTGATGCCATATTTGTTCTTGCACTCCGTCAAAGGGTCCTTAGAGGAGTAAGGGCCAGGTTCGAACATGGAATCATTTCCTTTGGTAAAGAACATCCATAGTTCACTGCATATCTGAATGTACACAATATTTCATATCATTTTTTAGTTCAATGAAAGATCAATATAACACATCCATGCAATACTCACTCATAGACATACAGGTGTACTTGTTTCAAGTGTAGGAAATTTTAGAAAAGCAAATTACTCCAAACTTACGGAACATAAACGTAGGATGACTGAAAATAAAGTGTAACTTCATCCTACAAATTTTAGGGCCGCTTAATGAAAGCGAGTTGAAACTATTTTCCTTTTTCCTCTACAAAGCAAAAAGAGTGGGAATCCAACCCTTCCTATCCCAATATATTTCAAATGTCATCGAAAGTTTTCACCTACTAAAACAGTAACAGGGTACATATGATGTTCCTCTATTGAATAATTCCATGACCAGTTCTGTATAGAGCTTTCGATGCAGACCTAATTCGTTATTTACCCTAAAAATTGTACTTAATCGATAATCAATTGATGAAATGACTTGGCACAGGAACCACTCTTTATATGATGACGGCAGTTTACAAATTTATGACCAATATCACTAATGTTAGATGTCATTGCCAAATTAGATGACTGAAGTTAAGTATAAGCAAAATAAAATTCTTGAACATCTTGCACTTGTAAATACAATTACCTGCCAGTTCCAACCCTCATAAGTCTCACCGGTAGTAGCAGAGGAAGAGTCGCATGTCTCGTTTGCTGTGAGTGCTGCAAAACCTGCATATATCTTACTGAGGATATCACTTCCAAAAGAAGCTCTGTCAATGGCGCTACAGAGCACAGTAACTGGATATGTTGGTGGAAAATAGTATTGAGCTGCGTTAGCGTACAACGTGTCCAGGCGGCCTACCAATTCATCAGTCTGGTTAATGGGTCTGCAAAAAAGAGTGACGGTGTGAGTAATTGGAATTTTAAGTTTAATTGTAATTCCAAACAAACAAATAGGAGAGGGCAAAAACAAAAGCGGGGATAGTGTTCGGACTGGCAAGTGTTGAATCTCTGGTTAAGAATGGAAAGACCATTTGGCTGAGAAGCTACTCTTCTGATTTCAGACCAGGACTTTCGTATCGTTTCATAGCATGTCTCACTGGCTTCCTGCATATCAATTCCTCATCAAGCCACACTTATAATGCATTTGTTGAGAATAAATAAATGTAAAATCAAAGAATATAAAAGTTATGGTACATTACCCGAAAATCCCTCGAGACAACAGAGAAGTAACTATTGCGTGGCGTGATATTATCTAAGTAGAGGACTGGAGCTGATGAAGCCAAGGCACCAATGGTCAAGTGGGGATATTTGAGCCTAAACCATGCAGCAAGCACTGTATGACAAAGACATATGTATCAACATATTATACAGGAATAAATGGTAGTAATAGTGCAAAAGTAGGACACCGTGAGAGATTGAAAACTAATTTGAGGAACTAACTTCCACCATATGACCCTCCAATTACAATCACGGGGGACTTTTTGGCATGAAATGTCTTCTTTATATGTATGATGACTTTTGCATAATCTGCCAATGCTTGAGCTGAGTTGAAATACCCAAGGGTGCTTGCATTCTTGAATGCTTCTTTCCTGGATCCAAACGGCACTGATTTCCCATAGTAACGGTGCTGATCATAAAACAAGAGTCAGAATATGTAAAACTCAATCATTCGAATTAGACCTTGAATATTCTCACAGTAGAGGATAACAAAGAAAATAGACAAATGCTAGAGAGCCACAAAATTTGTTAGAGTTTAACAGATAGATGACACAGTTATTTATCCTTAGAGGAATAAACGAGTTATATCACTTCATTTCGTCTAACAATCATTACGGTATTTTTTTGGCTGTGTAGCATTACTGTATTAAAAAAATGCAGTTCTGTGCAGTACCTCTATGTATACTAAGAGAGCATTAAAGGAAGCAGCGTTATCCCTTAGAAATCCTGCACCTGTAGGGCCACCATCTATTGCCGCTTCAGCACCCAAGTAGGCAAATATTGGGGCACTAGAATTGGCGCCACCCCAGTACTTGGAATTGATCAGATATCTTTGTTGAAATGTTTGGTAACTTTGAGGCCTATAGTTGAAGTGATCCAGAGTCTGTTTGTAATAAAATGTTTTGATATTGTCTGAATAATTTGCTAGCAGGGCTCGACGAGCGTGTAAGGTTGTTTCCCATCTAGAAACTGAGCTCAACCTTGGAATCATGAACGAGGGTGTTGCACTTGTAGTGATCAGATAGGTTGAGCATATGAGGAAAATGAAAAGAAGCCATTTGAATGACAAAGGGTGTTGTTCCATTGCAACAAAGGAGGGGAATGGTTTTGAGGTTTCTTTCTACTTCAGATATAAAATTATGGACATGGGCATCCTTATATAGCATATGATCCTCTCAAGGTGCCTGCACGTAGTTTGAATTTCGTTTTTTCGATCATAAATTTGGTACGTGTTAACAAATTCTAAGTTTGTGAAAAACAAATCTTATTCCAAAATGGGAGAGTACAAAGTGTATATACAGTCTACAAGTGCTGTAGCCAGAGGGGCTTAACTAATACTGCTATAATTATGAGTGCGTTTGTTTTGGTTTTAAAAAAAGTGATTACAGAGTTTAAATTTTTTATTTTTTGAGAAACTACTCTTTTTTATTTCTATTAAAAAACTGAAAGATTTTTTTTAAAATTTTAATTATTTTTAAAAATTTATCAAAATATGTGATGAATGATTTTTTTTTAAAGTTAAAAGATGATTTTTTTTTTACTAAAAAAATGAAACAAACACACCATAAATTAGGCTTTAACAACCCAGCGGATTTAGCCGTTGCTACTAACCAACTTCAGTTGGCCAGTTTGGGATCTGATCTGGTAATACGTGTCGTGAGGCTTAATGATATTCTATTCACCTTTAATTTGTGTAGGTAATACAACTATTGTTATTGGTGCTGTTATTTATTTGAACATTAGCATGCGGAATTATAATGATATACTTAAAAATAAATAAATAGGAGTATCGAAAAATGAATTCAATGATGATATAAATTTACTACTAGTTATGTTACAACTCATCGTCTCTACAATGGTGTACAAATAATATTTCTGTATAGTATATTTGTGTCTGGTAATCACCATTATAATTCTTCGCACGATAGTGGACTAAGATCACAAGATAAAGGATATCTGTATTTCACAGAGGAGAAAATACAGGTAACAACCTCGAACATATATGTCAGAGTACATACTAAATTTGAAAAAAATCTGAAGATAGTATGAAACAGTAACCAACGGACCAAATTAACAAATCGAAAAATAGCATAAAGGAAATTAATAAAAGAGTTGAAATTAATTTAACCAAATTCAATTCTCAAGCAACGATCTTTAAATTTCCATTGTGGCATGCATAAAAGAGTACAAGTTAAATTTTACATTTAGAACTCATTAAAGTTAAAATTAGTATTGCTTTATTTTATTGCTAAATAACCTACTCCACAAAGATAAAAAAATCAATTATGTAATTAAATTTAAAATTAAATTAAATTCCTACTAAATCTTAGAAAATTTCGTAGGATTTATAAGACACGCAACAAATCTATAATATCTAATAATATATATAATTGAGGGTACTTCTATTTAATGATATGCCACATGTCATAATGTCATGAGTTGGAATAAATTATTCTTCAATATTTTAATATATCTATCAGAAAATAATTAATTCAAAATTTAATCTAAATAAATATTACATCAGACACAATTATATATCCATTGATTACATCTTGATTTCAAAATTGTAAATTAATTTACAGTTAATAACGTTAATGAATTAAAAAACTATCATATTGGTAATAAGGAAATTTTTGTGTCCTCTTCTACGTTGCTATAAGGAAAGGTTTGAAGTTGCATTTCATCCACAAATCAAAATAAAATTAAAAATTAAAAATTGTCGTGCATTTAGAAAAATCGACTAATTGACTTATCCATAAATAAGGAAAGTTTTGTAACCGGAATTATAAAAATTTATGATAATAAATAAAAACGCAAATCAAGGAATTGATCAAGTAAGGGAATGATTATCATTTCCTTTCTTTATTTAAATTATAGACTTATTTATGGTGATAATTTCAAGAAAAAAATCTTTATTTTTGAGATCAATAATCAGAATTTGATTGTATAAAAGTCGTGCGATGACAATCATTCTCGATTGTATAAAAACCGCTGAAAATAATTCCCTCTCAATTTGATTCCATAATAAACGCTGAGAATAATTTCCGGTCAATTTGATTGTATAAAAACCTTTATTTTAGAATTAGTCAATACTCATTCTTCAGACTAATTTATATTAACTGGTGTTGGAATGAAAAGGAGATCGAGGTATCTGGCAACAAGACCAAGCTGATCAATATCGAATTAGATATGTGGGGCTATAAGATAGAATGTGCTTTGTTTGGTTCCTATGCATATCATCTTAATGTTTTCCTTTCTTCTGGGACATAATCAAACACTGTGGTCATACTTCAGTTTGCTAGAGTTAAGACGTTCAGAGGTATTTCATCTATCCTGCTTGATTCTTTAGCTTATATTATTTGGGAATAAAATTGTCAATTTCTCTCCTGATACTGACTCATTTTGTTTTAAGGAGAGTTGTCTTACAAAATGCAATGCATTCAATAAGTTGTAAAGTTTAACTCCGATGATTGTGCTGCTATAGAGTTTAAGACTAAGTACAAAATTTTTATTACACAGGAAAATGGATAATTATCTCTTTGACTTTGGCTAATTATACCTTTTTTTTTTATTCCTTTTGGTATAGATTTGGTGGAACTGTGATTGGTTCTCAATCTCTTGGCCATTTACAGGATGAATCCAACTACTCTATCGTAGAAGATTTCCTTCAACACACACGTCAAAAAACAATAGAAGAATCAAAAGACTGCAAGGAAGTATAACATCTTGACACTGATCCTCTTTTTTTTTTTTTCCATCTTCACTGTACATCACATTTTGTTCTAAGGCTTAAAAAGAAAAAAAATTACAAATCGTCTCTCTTTCGTTTATTTTTATCTAAAATTTTTTATCCTCTATTTTCTTTCAGTAAAACTGGAAACATATGCAGTTTCTGAAAAACTGTAGAGTCTTTTTTATATTTTAGAGGGATACAATTCTTTGAAAAAAAAAACTCATAAAAACTTTTTCAAATAAAAAGTCAATTGCCACTTAAATGCATTTTGTTACTCTCTCTCTTTATCCTTTAATTTTTTTAATCCTTTTTTCGCTTAAATGCGATTGTTACCTTTCATTCTTTTCATCCTTTTTTTTTTAAACTTTAACTTTCTCTCTTTGAATTGATATCAATTTGAATTTGATATCACGTGGAATTTGAATTTGTTTTCTTTGAATTGATATCAATTTGAATTTGATATCGCGTGGAATTTGAATTTGTTAACTTTCTTTGAATTGATTAAAACACAAACATTACAACTGATATCAATTTGATATCATTATTCTTATTTGATATCAATTTTCTGATAGTATTCTTATTTGGATCCCAAAAATTTATGTTTGGTTTGAGGCAAAGGCTGTGGTACACTAAATTAAATATGATATGTGGTGCGCTACTTTAAAATTTGATGATGCAATGTAGACTTGACCTCATCTAAACCATTTATTAAGCCACATTGATATGCAACGGTGAAAATTGAAAACCAATTATTGATGGATCACTGTTGGCCCTTGCTCATCCCTTGCCTCCTTCCTTTGCCCTTCCGCTGGAGCTCCATTCACCGCGTCCCCACCACTAATTTGCTTGAGCCATCGCTGGCTTGCTTGCGCCACCACCAGTTCGGTTACATCACCTCCATCTTGGCCTCAGGTGTTTTGGGGATCTAATTTGCAGATAGAAAGGCGAATGTACAATGGAGGCAAAGTGGAGGTGTGGCTAGTCACGGTGAATCGCAAGGCGGCGATGGCAACGTGATGGTCGGTGTGCTGGATGGCATGGACACGAGGTGCGACAGAGGTGAAGTGGCTGATCATGGCAAAGAGCAAGGCGGCGACGACGACGACAACGGTAACAACTACACGATGGCTGGTGTGCTAGACGATGGCGATGGAGAAGGACAATGATGGACGTCTAGCTGAGGTGATGGCGGCGAAAGGGTGAGGCATGGATGGAGGCTGTGGTGTGCTGCCGATAGGAATGAATTCGCCCAATTTTTATTTAACAACATTTTTGAGATGTATTTAACCACATTTCTCAAATGTGGTTAAATGACAAAGTGCACAGCCACTTTTCTACACCTTGATCAAACTTAAATGGTGTGTGATGTATCATATTTAAGCTGATGCACCATAGAATGAGCCTTGGTTTGATATTTTTATGACTTTTGAGTGCTACTGAGCTCTTTAAACCTATTTTCAAAAAGGCATGCTAATATTATTTGTAAAAATTACTTTCAATAAGTAGAAGCCATAGAAGTAGTGTTTGATAAAATTACTTTTAAAATTTAAAATATCTATAATAGATATAAATACTAAAGAGAATATTTTCTATTTTTAATGTTATTAATAAAAGTAAAGTTATATTAATTTTTTTAAATTTAAAGCTCATAAGCTATCTCTAAAAAATACTTCATGAGGGCTTCGAAAGCACCCTTGACTTTTAAAAATCAGGAGCAAAATCATCTCAGATTTTTTTATTTACCAAATAAAAAAAATTGACTCATACTTTTTATAAGTCAGAGTACCATTTCAGATAGCACTACCAAACTAGGTTTTAGTCGGATATTATTCTTATATTGCAATCAATTTTCTTTAAGTAAAGAAATAGTATATTGCTTTAAATAAGTCATAATAACGGATATGCATACATAAAATATTGCGCACAAAAATATATACTATAATCTTGCTTATGATACATATGAAAAAAAAAATTGAGACGCTTAAACGTTGCTTTTTTAGATGATCAAACTTCAATTGACAAACAGCCAAAAAAGAATTAGAAAGGCCTAATATCGAATAGCTTGAAAGAATTCTGATCGAGATGCCAAAATGAAAATGTTAATTAATCAAAATATCTTCATACGGAAATGATTTTCTATTAAACTTCAATCGATAAACAGCCAATTAATAGAATTTCCTACCATCTCATTTAATGTTAAATATCCTTAATCAATACTTACTTAATAAAATCAATCAAATCATGACTGCTAAACCTAATAAAATAAAGTCCATTGAAAATCAATTTCAAACCTTCAAATTCATAATGTATCATGATTATTGATTACCTAATAAAATAAGAGCCATTTTTTCCAAAACGATTTCTTTTATTTAATTTAAATTATTGAAGCACTAATTAATTTAGGACTAATTGAATTCTTGGTAAGATATATATTTTCGGTACATTACTAAACTAAGGTTTCATAATTTTTATGTTTTAAATCAATTAATTGACAATTTTAATTCAATTAAATAATAACTGTAGTGTAATTTGTTATTGATTACATTATTTGTTTATTTATGTGTTAATATTTACAAATAATATTTTCAACTTAATTAATTAATACATACAAACTATTTTAATAAATTATAATTATAATTATAATTATTGACATTATGATTTGGTACACAAAATATCATAATAATAATCATTATCTATATTTTTCCCAATCAATTTAATTTTAACATCAGACCATACAATAATTACACTATTTTTAAAAAAAATTACAATATGCATAAACAAATATCTGTATCCTACATGTACATATTATATTTAATCAATTTCTTTTAGTTTTTGTTTTGAATCTGTGAGTTGTATGTAGTTGTATATTTTTTATTTTTTATTTTTATATTTAATGTTTAATATATGTTCTCAAAGATTTGGTTTAAATTAATAGTTATTAGGAGGAGAAGAGAAAAGAGAGTAAAATAAAGTTTCAAATAAAGAGAGTTGAGAGGGAATTGGAATTATTTTTTTTTTAGTAACAATTTTTTTTATTTATAATAAGAGAATAACTTCTACATCAACCTTTTATTTTGATTTTAAAATTAGGATAAAAATTCTTATAAATAAATTCATTTTTCATAATCAGTTGTTATACAGAATAATTATGAGTTTATGCGAACTTTTAAACTAAATCATTCTTGATAATAATTTAAACATTGAACTTTTCATTTTCAAATTTAATTCATTATTATATATATATATATATATATATATATATAAGTACTATTTTTAGAAAATAAATAACTCTCCATAAAAAAATAATTTTTTAATGGATATGGGCATATAGAATTTTTAAAATTATTTTTCTAGGGAGCTGAAGATTTGGTAGAGAAAAAGAAATAAAATGATTTTACCATATTTTCAGTTGTTCAACCCTTGTTTGAAAATTGAAAATTATACTTTTCACTATGTCTTTCAGATAAAAATTTTAAATTATACTTTTAATTTTTACACCAATTTTTCAAAGAACTATTCAAATTTGACCCAAAAATAAAGAACTATTCAAATGGCTCTTTATACCCTTTTAAATCTACATAATATTCAGATTCATCAATAAAAAAGATTATTAGATAAAAAAAATATGAGAATAGTTAATAACTTCTTTCATTAGACCCACCAGATATAAAATATTTAATGCCTAGATAGATATTGGAGGAATTAATTTTAACTTAAGTTTTAGTTTTTATAATAAATATATATTCTTTATATTATGGGTTTTAAACCAAATTTTATTTTTTATAATTAATATATATTCTTTACATTATGGTTTTAATATCGTTATTAGGAAGCTATATAAAGAGGCTGTATAAAAGTGAGCAAGAGAGAAATAAAATGAACTTTTTAATAAAGGAGGGAGATTAAAAAATTGAATGATTTTTTTATTTGTTTGATCCTTATTTAAAAATTAAAAATAGATCTATGTGATTGAATTATGCTTTCAAACCAATAAAAAAATGGTTTCAAGAACATATTTACACTATTTTCTATAAAATTACTTATTTTCTTCAAAAATAATTACACAATTGTATTTTTCATTTTCAATAGGTTTGTATAAAGATGTATATATAATTATGCAATACTGGGAACTAATTATATTATATGAGATTGAAATTTTTTATTATTAGATTTTTACTTAAATTTTGCAAGAGCATATATTAGATAAAATTTTAAATGTATGATTAAAATATACTCTTTTCAGTTGGTTTTAATAAATTGTTGATTGGTGGAAGAGAAAAATGAAATAAATTCCATAATAAGGGGAGAGTGGTAAATGGAATTAATATTTTTTTCTAATTTAAAAATTGAATAAAGAAGTTTCTTATATAACAAATTACAATTTTAACCGTACGTTATTATATAAAATAAATGTATGCAAATATTGTTTAAAATAATAAATTTATTCAATAAAATTTTCACAACTGCTTTTCAGGTTTTTTTTACTCAAATAAAATAAAAAATTATTATTTACTTAAATACCCTAATTCAATATTATATACGTATATGTCTTGTTTTTCATTTTTTAGAGAAATTGGCCTAGGCTAAGTCGATTTTGAATGTATACAAATTAGCCTACCCTTGACTGATTTATTTCCACGTTAGCAGTTTCTTAAAAAAAAAATAAAAAAAGATGATGAATACTTGAATTAAAAAAAGACTACTTAACAGGAAAAAAATTAAAGAGATGAAATACTTGATTAAAATGATGATTAATATTAAGATATTCCACTCTTACACTTATGTCACATGATTTATACTATTAAGTTATTCCATAAAATTTTTCACCCCAAATTTTTTTCCATACAAACATAACCTTAATTGTACTAATTAGAATATTGACATAAATAAATACACAAAAAGGCATATAGTAATACTTTGTATTCTCTCTCTTTAAAAAAAAAAAAAGGTAGTACTTAGTAATGTGTATAAAATATTTTTTGAATTCTTGCAAACATAAATAAATACACAAAAAGACATATAGTAATACTTTGTATTCTCTCTCTTTAAAAAAAAAAAAGAAAAGAGGTAGTACTTAGTAATGGGTATAAAATATTTTTCAAATTCTCACAAAATTACTTTTGTGAAATCAATATAGTGAGTTTGTGATAATACTTTCAAACTCTATCAATTTAGTATGACATTTTTTTCATGATAGATAAAAGAGAGAGAGAGAGAGAGAGAGAGAGAGAGAGAGAGAGAGTTTAAAATGTAAATATTAGAGCTATGTCAATTTGTTAATGAGTGATTATTATATTATTATTTATTAGTAAGATTTTGTCGGTAATTATGACTCATTGTATGTGTGTGTGTGTGTGTGTGTATGTGCGTATAACTATGGAATGAAGGTATAGCATGTGGGTATGGCACATTGGTGGATGTGAGGCCTTAACAATGCGAGGTGGGGCGGTAGGACCAGTTCTGTTCATGAACAGGGAAGGGCGCGATGCATGCTACAAGGTCAAGTGCCTAGACTCTTCTATATGTTTGAGGCGAGCCATGATGATCATAATTACGGACGGGTATCCTGGGGGCCCTTCTGACTGAACCCACTTCAACCTTAGTGGTGCAGCTTTTGGATGCATGGCCATTGTTGGCTAGAATGATCAACTTCGGGACTGTGGTCAAATCCCTATCATTTATCAAAGGTTTGTATTACCCCAAAATCCCAAAAATATTCATCATGATTTTAATCAAGTGTTTCGTCTTGTCTCTTTTATTTTCCAGTTAAGTATTTTTTTTAATTCAAGTATTCATCATTATTTTTTTAATTTTTTTAGGAAATTGATAATATAGAAATTGGTTTAGCTTAGACTGATTTCTCTAACATATGAAATATAGGACATATATTTAAATAATGTTGAATTAGGGTATTTTAGTAAACAATAATTTTTTAATTTTATTTAAGTGAAAAAACCCTACTTTTTATTTGTATAATTATTATATTTTACATCATTTTAATTAAACAATATTTAAAACTAATTTATATAACCATATTTTATTAAAACTTTATAATCTATTATACTTATTCAATAAAATAGAATATCAACAACAAATTATTATATCAAATAATATTACACATATTTCTCAATGCACTAGTTAAGTACACTAGTATATACATATATACAAAATGCCGTATCCCCTCAAGGCTTCTATCTACCACATAAATACGTACCAACCTCTAAAGAGTGTGAATAGTTCCCCAACCAAAGCGGATCTTGGTTAGCCTTGCGAAAAGTATGAGAAATACGGATTGTATTCATGTTATTGGTGAATGCATGCTCCACGAATATTGCTGAATATTTTATTTCTTTCGTGAAGCACGACCTTAGTTTATAATAAATTCTATTCGACGAGAATAATTTTGTAAGAACTTTAATTCGATGAAAATCTGAGAAGTATTAAATAAAATAAAACAACGAAATTAATTTAGTTATCTTAGAGTTGACAGTATGTTATAGTTTTTTGACAACTTAAATCTGAAAGAGGGAAAAAGAGAAGTTCCACTCTACAGCATTTTTATAGTTTTACAAGCTGTCGGTGTTTGTTACTTCTTTTCCTCGCTTCTATAGTTCAATGATTTTTCCGTGGCTGTAACTACCTATGAATAAGATTCTCTCTATCTGGCAATTTCTGTCAAAGTAATTAATTTTTATAAAATATAATCTTATTTATATTTTTACTCCCCACATTAATTATGAATAAACATAATTAATACAAGAATAAAATTAAAAAATATATTATTTACTTGTTTATATTTAAAATAATAAAATAATTTATAATACAAAAAATTCTAAATATACAAATATTATGAAACAGAAGACGTAACATAATAGTGTATGTTACAAGTTTCAAATGAGAATTTGAAGTAGAACTTATTTATCAACAAATTAAGAATTTTTAACAATTACTAAAACTTAAAATCTTTAATCCGTGCTATCCGAATCTATTAACTATATATCAATACCAGGTTTTAGATAATTTGTCAAGTCTCCATACTACTGTTAGACATTAAAAAAACATTTTTTCTGTTAAAAAAAAGATATTATCATTCATTTACATTACAAAATGCATAAAAGGTACGCAAACTACTATCCCTCTCCATTTTATCTATTATTTTATTAAGATATACGGAAATTAGAAAAACTTAAAATTAAGGTTTAATTATAAAATTTGAATTTAAATATGTTTTTAGTCCTTATAAATATGGCTCTTTTGGTTTTGATTCTTTTAAAATTCTTGCTTTGATTTAGATAGTGTTAAGTGATAACATTTATAAAAATTAAAAAAAAAAGATTCAGAAAAAATGTTTAATGATCAAAAATAAAATTTTCAATATTTGTAAAGCTAAATACATATTCTAAAGCGTTTATAAGGACCAAAATTTAGAATTTCGAATGGCACGAACTAAAAACCAAAAGAGGATGGGGGGAAGAAGGATCAAAACTAAAGCAAAAATTTTAGAAAGGTCAAGATCAAAATGACCTATATTTATACGGGTTAAAAATATATTTAAAGCTAAATTTTTCTTAATAAAACATAATGACTCAAATTTTAAATTTTAACCTAAACACTCTACTAATGTTAGATGTGCTTAAAATATTATGAAAAGTAAAATTAAAAATTAGTTATAAATTCTTTATTAATATATCTGAATGAGTATGTTCGGAATGTTAAAAAAATGGAAATAATTTGATTTAGAAATCAAATCTTGTGTTTGAGTATTTTAAAAATAAGAAATAAAGTTATTTCTAATTACCATGGGATTTAACTACTTTATATTTGAAATCCTATTAAAATTAAAAGAATTTGATAGGAATTAATTTGATTTTAAAATTTAAGTACAAATCAAATCAAATTAATTCTATTCTTAATCATTCAAAATATAATCTAATATATTATAAATATAAAAATTGATTTCTAAATCAATTCAAATCCTATTTTTACATAATCATTCCAAATATAAAATTTAATTTATAAATCAAATCAATTCAATTTAAATTAAATCAATTCTAAAATTTAGTTAATCCATACACACTCAATGAGGAATATAGTAAACTAAGAATTTTCAGATATAATATTTCAAATAATCTATCAAATAATTGTTAGCAATGGATTATAAGTATTTTAATATACTTTAAATTTTCATAATCGATTAAAATTAATTTATTTTGTATTAAATAAAATTTTAATTATTATTTTTATTTATATAGATAATAATAATAATAATTATTATTATTATTATTATTTAATTTATATAATACACATAGATAAAACAACTAGTTAATTAAGCTTACATCAACAAGTAACCGCATGAAGGAAAAATACTTGTATGGTTCAGAAACACCATATGACTGTATTTTCGGATTAATTATGTAAGTATATTTTATATAAGACTCATTATTAACTTATAATACCATACAAAATACATTTATATAATTGACTGGGAGCACAGCCATGCTCCCATATCCTTCGCATGAAGAGCCCTTATTTTATTCCACCAATTTTCAGCGCTTACATTGGTTCGAGAAGAGAATGCACGACAAGAACTTTTGCTGTTCACCACTTGTATATATATTTTTCAATCCTAGATATTAGCATGGACATTTGATACAAACTATGTGGAGCTTTCAGTGACGTTAGAATTAACATTTAGAACCTTGACGTTGAAGTAAGCATCATATTCTGAAGTCTTTAGGATCAAGCGCCTTCCTGGATGATCATCATCCTCGTGCCTCGCAACATCGAAACAAGCGTCGATCGTGCAGAACACAAGCTTGTAGCCCCCCCAGTCATGTGAACTCTGAAAGTTAAAGGTACCACTCAGTGTCTTCTTGCCAGGATGATCTTTAGCACCACCAACACCAATCCAATATTTTCTGGGGTAATCCCCATCATCATCTTCAACCACCACCCATTTAGAGGATTCAGCACAGATAGACACATAACTATCATTGAATGCAATTTCCAGTGGCGTGCCTGTGTAGACGTAGAAGCCATTACCAGGAGGGTCTATCCCTATTAAGGGGGTGAATTGCACTGCCAAGCCATACCAGGTCTCTTGTGCATTTTGCATGATGGTAACTGGGCACGTTGAGTTCTCTGTTATGTCAAGACTTAATCCACCACCGGGTGGACCAAAAATAGCTGGCATATAGTAGTATCTGTCTCGTGAGGTAACGGGCCTGCCACCCCAGTCCAACACTTTCTCAGCATGGCGCGAGAAGGATAGTGGAACGGTGGTGGTTAAGGCAAAGAGGATAAAAGAGAGGGAAAGTAATGCAGGCTTCATGGTCAATTAGGAGGCTACTATCCCTCTCCGCTTTGGTCGCATAGGAGTATTATTTATAATGAATTGTGAAAGCAAATTCTAGGATATGTGGGGAATTTTGGCTTGGTCCCTATCACAATTCTTTAATTATTGTCTTGAACGGGCAAAAGTTAATTTAATATTTCATAATTATTATTATTATTATTTTACAAAAGTCAAAGCAATTAAATTGTTTCATTTAAGTCATTAATGTGAATCTTTAATATAGTAAAAAAAAAAAAGTTAATTTAGTTTTACTAATTTTTTTTCAAAAGTCAAAGTAATTAAATTGTTTTTCTAATTTTTAATATTATTATAAAATTTTACAAACCGTATGAAAAATATTTTATTGAATTAATATTAAATATATTTATCCACCCTATAATATTATTTAAATTTTTAATCACTTATATACTATTTAAATGAGAGAAAAATGGAAAAAATAATATTATTTAAGTGGAGTAAATAGTGGCGAGCGATTATCAATTAGGAGGGAGAAAAAATTTAAAGAATAATTAATGTAGATAGATAAAATTACAAATTTATTTCAAAGTATAAGTTAATGAAAAAAAAAGTGAAAAGTATATGAAAAAAAAAGAGTTTAATTAGTATGCATTGACATTGTAAAACAGTTTTACACTGTTAACCAATAGAAATAGGGAAAAGTGAGAAATTATAGTAGATCCCTCATTATAATGAGTAATTATTTATATGTATTGATATTTTTCACTATTTCTATTGACTAATAGTATAAAATTATTTTATTCTATTAATATATTTAAATTAAATTCTTAAGAATAAAAAAGAATAGTGAGTTTTGTATGCAAAATAAAATATTTAAAAAAATTCTCAACCGTAGGATCAATTTTGACGGTTGAGATTAAAATACAATTAAAAATCTCACGTTGTTGTCTATCAATTACCTACCCCAACTCTCTTCCCTCTCTAAACCCGCACCCGCGGACCGCATCCTCGGTCCCTCTTCACCGCCTAGCCCGTGCAACAGAACATGTTCATGAACCAAAAAAGTTAGCCATGAAAAAATAAAGTTGTTGCCACATGAGCCGCACCACCTTACCTCCCAGCCTCCGCCGTCGAGTTAGTCAGCTAGAGCGCACTCCCACCACCGCAACCTCAGCCCCCAGCCTCCATATCCATCGTGCGTTCACTGCTCATTCTGTTATCACCGAATCTGTAATGGCCATCGGACCGCATTACTGCGTCGCGCTCGTGCCGCCTCTCACCACCGTCACACCTCCGCCTTTCGAGCCAACGCGCCTCTGCCTCACATCGTCGAAGCACCTCTCTCCGCCACTCACCACCGTTGCCCAGGGCCTTGGGAATTTTAGTTGGACTTACTATAATTAATAGGCACGGTTTCAAAGTAAGTCAAAATAACAATTACTGAAATCAGCATCTTTTCATTGAAGGAAATTATTTCCGTTATTATTATTGATTGAATTACTATCATTGTTGGTTGTAACGGTATTTATTGAATTACTACCATTCCCCATTTCACACTCTTATTTAAATTTGCGCTGATATAGTGATTATTTATTGATATAGGGCTGGTATAATGTATTTAATCCGGTTGCCATTAAATTAATTCAGGTCATATAGGTAATAATATATGATTAATTGGAAGAGAATCTGATCATAGAGGTAATATATAAGACAGGAAACATGCTAATTTTGTCGGCTAGAGGAACCAAGGAGGTATTAATTGAAAATATATTTTAGGAAAGTATTATTCAGGTCATATATAGTAATAAATATAATTAATTAGAAAAGAGTACGTCTACTTGCCGTTACAATTAAAATCAATTCATATATAAAATAATCTGGAAAACGTTACAATGGTATTGGTGGTAATTCAATCAATAATAATGAAAAGAATTTCATTCAATAAAAAGATGCTAATTTCAGTAATTGCTAATTTTACTCACTTTGAAACCTTGCCCAAAATAGTAGGACCAAATAAAATTTCTGATATAATTTAAATAAAATCAAGAAATTTTATTAATTTAAATAATTAAATAAATAAATATTAGGTGAAATTAAATCAAATAATTTAAAATCTGGAATAATAAATTTTAGGATAGTTGAAACGGTCCCATGTATCAATTTCTTTAATTGCAGAAACTTTATTTTATATTTAAAACTTTAAAAGAAATTAATAATCTTTTATTCGAAGTCATATAATTTATATATAAGTGCGTATTTTATTATACTTAAAAATATTATAATTATATCAACATTAATTTGTTTTTATTAAATAAAACTTTTACGTAATATTTTTGTTGAAGTATCTTAACTATAATTCTTAAAAAAATAAATTGAATTAATATTAAATGTTCATTTATCAAATAAAAATTTTAAAGATTTTTCTAACTGGTGCCTTAAGGACACTAGTCTAATAATTAAGAATGAAAAGATTTTAAAGTTTCCACTGTATTTAATGCATTGAAAATTTAAAATTTTTCTTTTCAATTAAAAGTTTCTCATTCTTGTTCCTTAATCAATGTCCACTGTTGGAAAAATCCATATTACAATAATAAGTATTTAATTTACCAGCATTGCTAGACGAGGCGAAGACTTTTTTTGTACTTCTTCATGAATTGCTAATAATAATAATTTGATTTTCTTGATGACCAATCATGGATGGAGGTAAAATAAAATGGTTTCAGAAGTACCTCATTTTAGTTGATTTCATCTAATTTTGTATCAATAGATTCGTACCGGGAAGCTTTTGCCTTAATTTTATAATCCGTACATCATATAAGATAAAATAACTAATTAATTAGGTAAACATCAACACAATTAAGCAACAGCAAGAAGAGCTATTATTATGTTCCACCAATATTCAGCACTTACATTGGTGCAAATATAAAAGTACACATGACAATACCTGTTACTGCACCATGCTAGAGGGCGTGGACATTCCTTCAAAGTTCAAACTATACTTAGCTTCTAGTGAAATTGCCACCACGGGCATTTACAAACATAACATGCCAGGGAAATTGATCCTTATCAGTGTTTAGGACCAAACGCCTTCCTTTCACATCATCGTATTTCCCAATATCAAAACAAGCACCGGGTGAGGCAGTGATATTGACCGTGGGACAGAACACAAGCTTGTAGCGCGAATCATTTTTCTGAATGTTAAACGTACCATTCAGTGTCTTCTTGCCAGGAGCACTATTAAAGGGTCCAAAACCAACCCATTTTCTAGGGAAATCATCTTCAACCACCACCCACTTAGATTCAGGGCAGTCAAAAGGCTGCACTTCAAATGCAATATCAAGTGGCGTGCCTACTTTGATGATAGCGGAGCTTGTCCCCGGTGTGGTGAATATCACGGACGTGTCACCTATGCCGTCAGTATAATCAGTCAGGACGGCAAGCAAGCACGTAAGTCCGCTCCAGAATACTCCACCACCTTTTGGATCAATGAGATCTGGTTCGATACTGTATCTGCCTACTTTACTGGAAATGGGTTTGCCATTAGAGTCCAACGCTTGCTCTGAGAAGACTAGTGGAACATCGATAGTTAAGGCAAAGAGGAGGAAAGAGAGCGAA
The DNA here is from genome assembly GCA_031439595.1 of Pterocarpus santalinus. Lineage (NCBI taxonomy): Eukaryota > Viridiplantae > Streptophyta > Magnoliopsida > Fabales > Fabaceae > Pterocarpus > Pterocarpus santalinus. The sequence continues at coordinate 67,842,684 of CM062531.1, read as the reverse complement.
AGTAATGTGGGATTCATTTGGTCGAGGAGTCTACTATGTATATCTCTGCATGTTTTGGCGGCTTAACCTTTATTTATAAAGCAGAAGTGATATCGGAACGAAGCCATTTAGGGGGCGTTTGGCAGGAGGTTTTAATTTTCATTTCTAGGAATTTTAATTCCAGGAATATTATTTCTGGGAATAGTTTTTCCAGGCATGTGTATTTTGAGGCATTTGGTAGATGTATTAAATTTCTAGGAAAAATTTGTTCATTTTCAAAATTACCCTTGGCAGTCTGGCGGCAAACGGTGATGGTCCGATGGTGGCCAGTGGTAGTCTGGCGATGGTCAGTGGTGGTCCAGTGATTGCCTGATAGCGGTTGGTGGCAGTCGGTAGCGTCCAGCCGTGACCAGTGGTGGTTCACGGTGGTCGATGGTGGTCTGGCGGTGGCCAGCAGCGATCCAACAGTGATCGATGGCGGTCCGACGGCAAACGGCGATGGTTCGACGGCGGCTGATGGTGGTTCGACAGCGGCAAACGACGGTGGTTGACGGCGGTAGGGGGGTTCGGTGTAACACCCTCCCAAGTATAGTATTATGCTTAAGTCATAGTACCATTCCCTGGAGTTGTTACTGTTATCTGAACGGACCTTATCTAACAGCAACTTCAGCCATCTCCAGGACTTCTTAAACTATCTGGAGATAACACGGAAATAGAAGTAAGAATTATAAATTCTCAGTAGGATTCTCTAATTATCATACATAACGTCATCGTTGTTATCTCCAATTTGCTTCGGTTTATTTTGAAATAGATGAACATGCTATACAAATTGTTTAATTTTAAAGTTCGAAAATATAATGTCCGAAGCAAAGTTTATTTTACTCATACACTTGACCTTTGGGAGAGCCCATACAATGCCAATTTATGAACTATACTATGAATAATAACTACGCATATTAAAATACACATCAATAAACTAGATACATAACGTCTGTACCTGCCTCTACTTGTGTTTGAACTTATGCAAAAACATAAAATTCACTTTTCTTTCTTTATCTTCCTTCTTATCATAAAATATTTACGTGCCACATTCCAAAGTATGATCGCTATGTCACACCCCGTTAGAGCGTGATCGCCATGTCACTTTCCTTAAGAATATGGGATCTTTAATCGGTACTTACACTAGCTGGACCATGCCATGCCTCATGTAAGTTCTATCCCCTATACTCACACTAGCTGGGTTGATGTCATGCCTCATGTGAGTGAGGTGCTTGTATATGATTTAATCTTTAGTCTTTAGCCTTTACTGCCTTTGGGTAGCTTGGCCTTGGAGTGAGTTCGTCAACTCGACTCGTGACCGTCGTCACACCAACTCACCCACAAGGAGATTCACGTGCCTCTAGATGTGGAGGGATCTCATTTTGGTCACGTGCCTCAAATTGAAAGATCTCTTCTGACCACGTGCCTCCAAGGTAGAGGGTAGCTGCCTTCACAAGGAGGGATTCAAAGTGCAACTGCCTCCAAGTGAAGGGATCCACATTCAATATATTCATATCATACTTAAATCATCCTTGCATATATGAATCTTATGAGCATAACACATAAATGTTTATTACATTCATATAATTCACATATTTCTGCCGGAATTTCGGTAGCATAACGGATCGAGTCCGCTCCCCCGTGAATAGTGCCAGTATACCAGAATATCAATTTGTCACAAAGGTCACAACATTACATACATATTTCAACATGGAACTCATAATAACAATAATCTCATTAAGGCAAAGCTTCTACCTCAGCATAGTCAGCCAACCCGGTTCTTCTAAATCAAGCCATAATTTCTATTTAACTCATTTGGACCTCAATTTTGGGTATGTTAAAGTGTTATGTGTCTATTTTCTAACCTCTTTGGTTCCACTAATTTTGATATCTATAACTCAAGATATTTAGGTTTTATCCCGGCCTGCCCAATAGCTAGCCAGAATCAGACACCTAAAAGTAAAAATTCACTAAAAATCGAAAATTGACTCAAATTACACGAAATTAGACTTATATTAAAGCTAACAGGGTAAAGTTTCATTTACAAAAAGTTTTGTTTCATTTAACTTAGTAGGGCTCGAGTTACAAGCCCTGAATTCTGACCTTCCTAAACTGCCCTGTTATAGCCCGGTTTGGACATAGGACAATTTTCTTGGATCATTGGGAGCAACTGGAATCTTATCTAACTCTGAAATTTTTATGGGACATTCTCCTATGTGTAAGCTTTCTAACAAAGTTAGTTTCATTTATTTCCAATTAGTATAGAGCGAGTTCTATCCTGAATAACCCAGTCTACCCGAAATTAAAGTAAAAAACCTAGGTTGAAATTCAAAAATTCATAACTCTCTCAATACTAATCCAAAAGCCTTATATGATACATGTATGGAAAGCTCTAGATGTCTAGTTTCATATAAAAATAGTTTTATTGAATTTAACCAGCAGTAGGTAGAGCCGTATACTCTGCCGTATGGACTATCGAGGGTTTTGGTTCTTCAGCCCTTTAGCTCTTCCTATTTTCATCCTTTCTTGCTTCCAATTCGAATTTACCCTCACAAACAGCTAATAAACCAGCCATATATCATCATAATCATTCAATCAATACATCAAAATTTGAGAAAATAAATCACCACCAGTCGCCCAAATCAGAAAATTAAGACAAGAATTGGAATCCTACCTTTATTTTGATGTAGCAACTAGCTAGTCTTGAGTTCTAGTAAAGGATTTGGATACAAGAAGCTTGAGGGAGGCTGAAAGTGGAAGAATAAGATGAAGAGGATGAAGAAAATAGGAGAGGAAGGCTGCTGGAAGAGGGAGCTCGAAAATTGGGTGGAGAAAGAAGGAGAAAAATCTGACTTAATGATGAGGTGATTGGCTTCTTGCAAGGTGATTGGTGAGAGCACAAGTGGCTGAAATTCAGCCAAACCTCCTCCCTTCTTGTGGCCTTATTTGCGCCACTTTTAGGGGTTAAGTGGCTGAGTTCTCAGCCACTTAAAGTAAGGTTAATGAGTTGAAATTCTATTGGTTCGGTTCCGACAGTTTAAAATACCGTAATTTTACCGATTTCCTTTAAATCAGTAAATCGATTTTGAAGAAATTTGTGAAGTTTTATATGTTTCTGTTCTAATTATTTCTAATCCTAATATCTCTAATTAATACTTAATTAGCTCTTAATTAATCTCTAATTAATCTCTAATTAGCTTTACTTATCCACTAAAATCAAATTAATCAATTAAAGATGTAAATTAATCGTTTTACAAGTTGATGGCCTTTCTGTTTTCTGTTTTTCATAACCAATGGCATCTTCGTAATTATGGGGCAAGTCTAGGGACATCTCATGTCATTTTACATATGGATACCTTCGTGGCTCAAACGGCCGAGGTTTAGGTTTCTACGTTTTCGCTACGTGATTCTGCTTCGTTTAAAACCTTATTCTGCTAATCCAATTGATATAAAGACCTGAAAGTTATTTTCTAAAAAATTCAGGGGCAAGATTGTAAATAATAAAAATTTATTTTGATTATTTCCTATTACGTTATATGGGGATGTTACATCCGGCGGCGGCCGAAGGTGGTTCGACAGCGGCCAGGGGTGGTCTGGCAGCTGCCCACGGTAATCCGACGGCGGTCTAGTGGTGGAGGGTAGTTGGTGGAGGGCGGTAGTAAGGATAATTTGGTCTTTTTACATGAAAAAATATTCCCTTACTAAGGAAATGTTACAATCCCATGTATGAGATAGGATTATTTTGTGGGGAATCTTATCCCAAAATTAATATCGGGAATGTAATATTTTCGAGAATATTTTTTCAAAACTTGTATCAAACATAGGCATTTTCATAAGATTCCTGAGAATCCTATTCTAAACCCTTTACCAAACGCCCCCTTACCGTAATTGATCATCTCATGTAAATATTTTATATAATTTTAATTATCATGTGTTGATTTATAAAGCATAGATGATGTTTGATTACATATGATAATATTACGTAAAATTCACATATGAAAGGATCCGTTCATGTTATTTAGAGTGTCGATCGACACTAACTACTAGAAACAAGCAAATTATTCACAAAAATTATAATAATTTACATAATTAAAATGAAATCAAATAAATTCCTATTTTACAAAACTTTCAAACAAAATCTTGATTATAAATCACAATAATTTCTATATATTGTTTTTGAAAGTGAATAACTAACAAAGAGAATTTTTAATTTAAATAATAAATAAAACCAAACAAGTCTGATCAATTTATTCAATATTAAGTGAATCTCTCCCTTTTTTTTTTTGGTTGTGGGATGTAAGATGATGAGATATATTTTTATATATTCCACTCATTTAAATTGCCTATAAGATTAAGTGTATATAAAACGGATTTCAACATCCAAGCAGTTTCTGTTTAATAGTCTTTCCAAATATAATTTCGATTATAATTAAAAAAAATTCTTAAAATATGTAGTAAAAAATGACAAGGAATAAAATATTAATCGATATTATTAATGGAAAGAATCAAATTATTTTCTGTTTTAAAAATTTTCAAATAAAATTTTGATCATAAATCAAAGTAATTCCTAAATTTTATTGTTGAAAATGAGTAAATTAATAAGGAATAAATTATTAATTTAAAAAATTAAAAACAAAATTAAATTAATTCCTATTCTATAACACTTTTAAAGAAACTCTTGATTCTAAATCAAAAAAATTCCTAAATTCGTTGTTAAAAAGGTAATTAAACTTATAAATGTATGCATTTAACATTTTATTATTATGGGTAGAAACTCAAATGTTGCCATATATTTATGCATGACATAAATTGTATAAATACATGTATCTAATAATGAGTGAAGACTCAAAAGAGATCTTGTTTAATACTTGGACTTACTAATGCTAATGACTAAAAGAGTTCCGTCAAAAAATAATATATATATTAAGAGTTATGTTATTTGTACTAAAATTTTTTCAGCCTCCGTGCCGTTTCACTCTCATTAACCATTGGATGAGGTGTGGGACTTAGACCAAGTGAAGTTTACATCTCATCTAACAGTGGATGGGAATGTATTGGCACAAATGCTGAGAAATTTTTAATACAAATAATATTTCTTATTTTTTTAATGGGTGAAGATTAAAAAAAAATATCATTTATTATTTTATTGATGGATGAAGATATGATCAATCTAAACTATATGCTTTCTAAAAGTAATTAATAACAAAATATTTATTCCAAAAGTGTAATTAAAAATAAAATAAAATAAAATCCTATTTTATAAACTTTCAACCAAAATCTTGATTATAAATCAAAATAATTTCTATATTTTGTTTTTGAAAATGAATAATTAATAAGGAGAATTTTTATTTTAAATATTTCATAAAATCAAATAAGTTTACTCAATTTATTTAATATTAAGTGAATCTCTTTTTTTTGGAAGGGAGTGTAAGACCATGAGATATCCTTATAAATTCAATTTATTTAAACTCCCTATAAGACTAAGTATACATAAAATGGATTCCAAAATCAAAGAATTTTCTATTTAATAGACTTTCCAAACATAATATTTATTATAAATAAAAAATATTCTTAAAATGTGTTGTATAAAATGAGAAGGAATAAAGTATTGATCAATATTATTTATGATTAAAATCAAATTATTTTCTGTTTTAAAAATTTCCAATTAAAATTTTGATAATTCCTAAAATTTGTTGATGAAAATGAGTAAATCAAAAAGGAAGAAATTATTATTATTATTATTATTATTATTATTATTTTGGGTCAGGAAGAAATATTAATTTAAACAATTTGAAACAAAATTAAATAAATTCCTATACCTGGGCCGTAGCCCAAAGGGCCATATATCCACCTGGGCTAGGCATACTGGGTAATTCATGGCTGGCTCATCGAGCCCAACTTCATATGAAGGCCAACCGAGTCTGACTCGGTGCTTAACTCAACTCGCTCTCTGACTCAGTCTCCCTAGCCGCTGACCATGTGGTTCTGTCCCAGACACAGAAATAGACGACAGCAGCGTCACTCAACAACGTTTGCAACCACAATAAACAGAGACAATGCTGCGGTCGGGAAAAGCAGCTTCAAAATCTTGTTTTCTTCGTATTCAACAACTTGGTACACTTTCTAATTCCTTAATTTCCCCTATTTACCCTTTTTCTTCTTCAAATTATTGTACCCATGTTAGTTCCGTAGGTATTCATGACACAAAGAACAGAACCCATCTCTTGAATTCTATTAGGAACCTCAAAAACGTTGATGCTGCCTTCCATTTCTTTCACAAAATGGTTTCCATGCACCCTTTGCCATCTGTGAAGGACTTCAACTTGTTGTTTGGTTTCATTGTGAGGATGAAGGATTACACAACTGCTATTTCCTTAATCAAACACATGTATTTATTGGGTGTCAATGTTGATGTTTGTACTCTCAATATTGTCGTCAATTGTCTCTGTCGTCTGGAGCGCACGGCTTTTGGGTTCTCTGTTATGGGGATGATGTTCAAAATTGGTTTGGAGCCCACAATGGTGACACTTAACACCATTGTTAATGGACTTTGTTTTGAGGGCAATTTGGATCATGCTCTATGGTTAGCTGATCACATGGAAAATGTGGGGTATGGATCCAACGGTCGCACGTTTGGGGCAATTATTAATGGGTTGTGTAAGATTGGACACACAAGTGCTGCTATTGGGTGCCTAAAGAAGATGGATCGAAAGAATTGCGAGCCGGATGTTGTAGTTTACAACACAATAATGGATGGTCTTTGCAAGGATAGGTTGGTATCTGAGGCTTTGAGTTTGTTCTCCGAAATGACTAGGAAAGGTATTCGTCCTACTGTTGTCACTTACAATTGCTTGATTCAAGGCCTGTGTAATTTGGGTAGATGGAAAGAGCCTGCGTCTTTGCTGAATGAGATGATGCAAATAGGAATTATGCCAGATGTGCAAACTTTTACGATTTTAGTGAATGCTTTTTGCAAAGAGGGGATGGTTTTGGGGGCTAAAAGCATATTGAGTTTCATGGTTCATATGGGGGAGGAGCCTAATGTTGTAACCTATAACTCATTGATTGATGGATATTGTTTACTGAACCAAATGGAGGAGGCCATGAAAGTATTTGATTTGATGGTTCACAAGAACTACTTGCCGACCATTGTGACTTATAATTCTTTAATCCATGGATGGTGTAAAGTTAAAGACATCGATAAGGCTATCTGTCTTCTGGGAGAAATGGTTAATAAAGGATTGCATCCAGATGTTGTAACTTGGACCACTCTTATAGGTGGGTTTTGCAAAGCAGGTAAACCACTAGCTGCAAAAGAATTGTTTTTCACAATGAATAAATATGGGCAAGTTCCCAATCTCCAGACCTGTGCCATTATATTGGATGGCCTATTCAAATGCCATTTTTATTCTGATGCACTGTCATTGTTTAAGGCAATGGGGCAAAATAATCTGGATCTTGATATTGCGATTTACAATATTATGCTTGATGGAATGTGCAAAGCTGGAAAATTGAATGATGCATGGGAACTTCTTTCTTGCCTTGTAGCTAAAGGGTTGAAAATTGATGCATATACTTATAACATAATGATTAGAGGTCTATGTAAAGAAGGACTATTGGATGATGCTGAAGACTTGCTTATGAAAATGGAAGAGAATGGCTGCCCACCAAATAGGTGCTCTTACAATGTCTTTGTCCAAGGATTGCTGCAAAAATATGATATTTCAAGGTCAAGAAAATACCTTCAGATAATGAAAAGCAAAAGCTTTCCTGTAGATGCTACTACTACAGAATTGCTTATCTGCTTGTTCTCTGCTAATAAAGGAGATAATGCATTTCAAGAGTTGCTGCAGAGCTAAACTTTGTGTGTATTTAATCTCTGTTTTCATCATTTAATAGGACCAATTAGACTGTGAACCAGGCCTCAAATGGTTGGGATCCATCCTTGAAACTTTTGCGGGGTTGACTGCCCAAAACTGGATGATGGAAAGTAATCGAGTAGAAAGAAGAAGGGCAAGCAAATAATGATGTGCGTCTAAGCAGTTCCAACCTGGATCAAGACATGGTGGTTTTCTGATTGGTAATGCATCCAGGTGCTAGGAGAGGCTTGCATGTTTTGCCAAGACATTAACCAAATTCAATGCCAACAAGATGAAGGCGTTGTTTTTCTAGCTTGTAAAATTCTGGTTGAGCCATATATGCAGGTATGTGTCAAAGCACCTTGAAACATCAAAAGATATGTTTAAAATGTTCATAATGTCTTTAATTGAGAAGAAATAAATTTATCTGTGAAATTTCTAATTCAAGATTTCCCTCTTGTCAGAATGATACATAAAAAGAGGTGGCTTCAGAGACATTCGGCACAAAACCTCCAGAGATGAAGTATATATGCCGGAATTGACAGTGTCCTATGCTTTACCATGTGATTATAGTTTGGCAGTGTGTTATGCCTGTCAGTGTGTTATATCATTGTTTTCCTAAGCTTCATTGTTATGGATTTGCTGAGAAAGATAGACCTTAAGATATTGTAAACATTGATGTGGAACTTATACTTCAGTGGTGGTTTTCTTTGTTTTCAGATTGCCACAGCAGAGCAAGAATCTCCTTTTGGAGAAGGTTGGCGGTGTGTTATAAGTAACATTCAACCAGTGAGTCCTAAGCGTTATATACATAGATTTACTGAGCAAGATAAACCTTATGATATCGTGACTTGTGAAGGTTTGAAACTGTACCTTAAATGTTGTTCTTTGTTTTCTGACCGCCACAGTAGAGCAAGAGTCTCCCTTTGGAGAAGGTTGGGCGATTCTTCTTCATGTGCAAACCAAAATATATCTTGAGATTTCATATGATGTAAAACCACAAAGTGAACGCCTGATATTTATCATATATCATGTTATTACAAAATGCATGCCATTCCATCCATTATGATCTAACTAATTGGTATGAGAGAAAAATAACGGTATTTAATGAAATCGAATGAGGTTTATTTAATAGTATTTTCTTTCATCTTATTTTAAAGTATTCATTATTCTATTCCATTTCACCACATTTCATCACTTTACATCGACCCAAATATAGTTAAAGTTCATCTATATATAAAGTGATGAAAAACAGTGCATTTAATTTGCGAAGAAAATAATGACACCAATTTTGGAGTTTAATTTTGATGCCCATTAGTGTAAAAAAGGTTTAATACACAACTCTCATTTTATTATATTATTGGATTTATTTTCAAATTTTCCTGATATGAAATAAGCAAGTTTTTAGTTTTACACAAGTATAAAATGCAGTTTAACTATATATGGTATGCAACTTGCATAATTAATATCAAAAAATAGGAATGTTTTGTGAAAGAAGTAAACTGAGAGAAGAGAAAAAGAGGGTTAAAAATAGATAATGATGATGTAAAGTACATATATTATGTGAGATAAATATATTTTTTATGCTACAAGATATTTGTTGTTGACTTAATTTTTTGAAACATTTATAAACTGATTTTTTTTTTTTAATTGTGAGAATGATGGTATAAGAATTATGCAATCTCATCATATTTTTCCAAGGCCATGTATGGAAAAAGTTTTATTGGGAGAGGCAATACCCACTTTAGTGATCTATACGCCTTCAAGGGGGATTAGTCATTGCTATCGGCCTCCTAAGCAATTAAAAACAAATTTCATCATATTTCTTCTTTTTGTAAATTTTAAAAAATATTTTACAAAAATAACATTTCTCTAAAATTACACATTTTTAAGTTTATTTTTTACTTAAGTTTAAATAAAATTTTGAAATTGACCTTTATAATTTTAATTGATTTTAGTTTTGGTCTTTGTAACTATATTTTTTTAAATGAAAATAAGTGAATATGATTTTTTTTAATCGGAAAGTATGACCCTTCATTTTTGTAAAATGAAAAGAAAGAAAGAGAGATTTAACAAAAAAAAAAAAAAAAAAAAAGAGAGAGAGGGTGCCAAAATGGCAATCTTAAATTGAGTTTTGGATTATGCAACGAGGGAACACATGCGGTTGTGCTGTGCACTTGTGTGTGTTTGGTTGTTTTTTTTTTTTTTTTTCTAGCTAACCTAACCTTCCATTTTTGTTGAGGTAGCCACACCTTCAACCTTCAAATCCGTTTGCGATGTTCCGCAGTACAAGTGCTTGTGTACGTTGGTTTCCTCATCATCTTCTTCAACAAATACAAATGGGTACCATTTCTAATCCCAAACCCTTCCTTGTTCACACTCTTTCTCATTCATTCAAGTTGCGTTTGTCTTCTTTGACTTATTGTTCCATAACTGTTAGTTCTACTGAGATTCATGGCATAAAAGACAAACCCCACCTATTGAATTGTATTAGGAATCTCAAAGACGTTGATGCTGCTTTGGATTTATTTAGCAAAATGGTTACCATCAACCCTTTGCCATCTGTGAAGGACTTTACCTTATTGCTTGGTTTCATTGTTAAGATGAAGCATTACATAACAGCCATTTCTTTGATCAAACACATGTTGTCTTTTGGTGTCAAACCTGATGTGTTTACTCTCAATATTGTCATCAATTGTCTATGCCGTTTGAAACACACACCCTTTGGCTTCTCTATTACGGGGATGATGTTCAAAATCGGTCTGGAGCCTGATGTGGTGACTTTCAACACCATCATCAATGGGCTTTGTGTTGAAGGCAATGTGGATCATGCTATATGGTTAGCTCACCGCATGGAAAACATGGGGTATCAGCCTGACATTCGCACCTTTGGAGCAATAATAAATGGATTGTGCAAGATGGGCGACACATCTACTGCTATTACAATTCTAGAGAAGATGGAAGCGAGAAATTGCAAACCAAATGTTGTAGTTTACAGCACAATTATGGATGGTCTTTGCAAGAATTGTTTGGTATCTGAGTCTTTAACTTTGTTCCTGGAAATGACTAGGAAAGGTATTGAACCAAATATTGTCACTTACAGTTGCTTAATTCAAGGCCTGTGTAATTTTGGTAGTTGGAAGGAGGCTGCCACTTTACTGAATGAGATGATGCAAAGGGGAATTATGCCAGATATGCAAACTTTTAATATTTCAGTGGATGCCTTTTGCAAAGAGGGGAAGATTTTAGGTGCTAAAGCTCTGCTTGGTCTCATGGCTCAAATGGGGGAGGAGCCGGATGTTGTCACCTATAACTCAATCATTGGTGGTTATTGTTTGCAAAATCAAATGGGGGAGGCCATGAAAGTATTTGATTTAATGGTTTACAAGGGCTGCTTGCCGGACATTGTAACTTATAGTTCATTAATCCATGGGTGGTGTAAGGTCACAAACATTAATAAGGCTATGGATCTCTTGGATGAAATGGTTAATAAAGGATTAAACCCAGATGTTGTGACTTGGACTATTCTTATTGATGGGTTCTGCAAAGTAGGGAAACCGGTAGCTGCAAAAGAATTGTTTTTTACAATGCACAAATATGGCCAACTTGCCAATCTTCAGACCTGTGCCACCATATTGGATGGCCTATTCAAATGCCATTTTTATTCTGAGGCAATATCATTGTTTAGGGGAATGGAGAACACTAGTTTGGATCTTCATATTGTAATTTACAATATTGTGCTCGATGGGATGTGCAATGCTGGAAAACTGAATGATGCACGAGAACTCTTTTATGGTTTGCCCACAAAAGACTTGAAAGCCAATGTTTATACTTATACCATAATGATTAAAGGTCTCTGTAAAGAAGGACTATTGGATGATGCTGAAGATTTATTGATGAATATGGAAGAGGATGGCTGCCCGCCTAATAACTGTGCTTATAATGTTTTTGTCCAAGGATTGCTGCGAAGATATGATATTTCAAGATCAATAAAATACCTTCAAATAATGAAAGACAAAGGTTTTTCAGCAGATGCTACTACTATAGAGTTGCTAATCAACTACTTCTCTGCTCATAAAGGAGATAATGCATTTCAAGAATTTACGCAGAAGATTATTTGAATCTAACCTCTTAATTCATTATTTTTTGTGTGTTAATATTTGATGCTTTACCTCATTGCGTTGCTTATATTATATAACAATTAGTTGCAACTGAGTTTCAGAGTTTTAGATCAAGATAAGCTCCTCTCATCCTTTACACGATGCTCAGTTTCTTGATAATCATGTCAAGGTCTTTGTAACAATTGGTTGTAGTTGAAAATTGATGCATATACTTTTAATGATTAGAGGTCCATTTAAAGAAGCTACTGGATGATGAGGGCTACAGGATGATGCTGAAGTCTTATGAAATGGAAGAGAATGGCTACCCACTTATTGAATAGAAGCTTTTATCATGTCTTTGTCCAAGGGTCACTGCGAAAATATGATATTTCAAGGTCAAGAAAATGCATTCGAAGAATGAAAAGTAAAGGCTTTCCAGTAGATGCTACCACTACAAAAATTGCTTATCTGCTTGTTCTCTACTAAGAAAGGAGATAATGCATTTCTGGAGTTGCTGCAGAACTGAAGCTTTTTGTGTTTATCTTTCTGTTCATTATTTGATATGGGTTCATATCTAGTTTTCTGATAGGACCACTGAGATTGTTGGTAGCGCCCCAAATGGTTGGGATCCATCCAAACTGTCGTGGGTTCAATTGGATGGTGGAAAGTAATTATGTAGAAAGAAGAAAGGCAGGCTCGTAATGATGTTCATCTAGGAAATTCCAACCAGATTAAGGCAATAATGGTGTTCTGAGCAGGGATGCATTCAAGAGTTCAGAGAAGACTGCATGTTTTGCCAAGACATTAACTCAATTCGATGCCAACAAGATGAAGGCCCTGTTTTTCTAGCTTGCAAGTTTCTAGTTGAGCCTTAATTGTATGTTTGGCGTCCATACAAACGCAGGTACATTTCAAAGCACTCAGAATTCCCACTTCTTCCAAAGAATTAGATTCAATGCTTGTAATTTTGCATGCTGAACTCCCCAGTCCTCCCTGCACTTCCTTACTTTACACCTGCAACATCTAAAGATATGTTTAAAAATGTTCGTACTGTCTTTACTCCAGAATGATTAAATATATCTATGAAATTTCTGATTCAGGATTTCTCTCTAGTAAGAATTACACATGAAAAGAGGGGGCTTCAGAGACATTCAGCACAGAACCCCAGAGGTGAAGTGTATGCTATCATTAAAAGTGTTGTATGCTTTACCATGTGATTTGTAAATATGGTTTGACAGTCTGTTGTGCCGTTGTCAATGTGTTATAACATTGTTTCCTAAGCTTCATAGATATGGATTTACTGTGAAGATAGTCCTTAATATATTGAACATTAATATGAAACTGATACTTCCATGCTGTTCTTTGTTTTCAAGTTGCCGAAGCAGAGCAAGAATCTCTGTTTTGAGAAAGTTGGCAGTGTATTATTCAGTCAACCAGTGTCTCCTAAGCTTCGAACATATGAATTCACTGAGCAAGATAAACCTTATGATTGCCGTGGTTTGTGATTTGTGAACATTGGTTTGGAACTGTTCCTTCAGCGTTGTTCTTTGTTCTATAGTCACCACCCCCTTTGGAGAAGGTTGGGCTATTCTTCATGTCCCAACCAAAAACTCAGTATACTTGAGATTGCATTTGATGTGAAACCACAGAATGAATTCGAGATATTGAATATGGACGATATTATTACCAACATAATGCGTGCAATAACATAGGTTGCACCTTTCAGCATCAGTTGTTGGCTGTTTCATGAATCAGCAAGTGACAACAGGGCATCTTTTTGGAGGTGTAGTTTCGTCAGAAAAAGGGGCTTGTCCTTTGAACATTTGGAGGTGTCGATAATCCTTAAGATAAATTGACGATTCCCCATGTTTTCATTGTTATGCACTGAAGCATGCAAGAAACTCATTTATTATTTGTAAAACGATGAGAAAGCAGTGCATTTAATTGTGAATAAGAAATGACATCAATTTTGGAGTTTAGTCTTTATTTTTTTCCCCCTCTCTGGACGAGAATTTTGTTGTTTAATCTTGATCCATGTAGTGTAGAAAAAATAATTGATGTTAGAAAATAAAATAATTGTAATAATGTTAAATAAAATAAGTAAATAATATATTTATTATGAGTATATTATACTAATATTATATTAAACCCTAAATAAATTAATTATAATACATATTATATAAATTATAATGCTAAGTAAATAATATACTCAAACAATTTTATAATGAGTTTAATATATATACATTGACAATATAAAATTTTTTTATATTATTATTCAATTACATATTTGTATTTGTAAGATTTTTAAAATAATAGATAATTAAATTAAATATTTTGACTGATATGACAATACATAATTAATTATCTATGTAAAATTTTTTTACATTAATGATGTATATAAATTAAATTCTTCTATTATCTATAAATGATAATTCAAGACTATAAAAGACTTATATCATAAATGGTTGTCATAAGGATAATTTTTTTTTTCAAAAATCAGTTATAATTTTTGTTATCTAATGAAAAGGGATTTTAGGCCAATAGTAGCCGTTACTCGTTAGTAAAATCCAAGAGTGAAGCTGGGTTCGCATTTCATACCACCTTTGGATTTTAAAATATAAAAAATAAAAACCCTTATATTTTTTATTTTTATTTATTTTTTAACTTCCAAGTTCCAAGTTACAACACAAAACGTAAACACCCTACAGCTTAGTTGATTGTGTGTGTGTGTGTGTGTGTTCGGTTTCATTCTCCAATCTGTGTTATGTTTTTTTCGGACTAAACTTCGACCTTTGAGTCGATTTGAGATGTTGCGAAGAACAAGTGCTTGTGTACGTTGGTTACCTCATCATCTTCTTCAACATTTACAAATCGGTGCCATTTCTAATCCCAAACCCTTTCTTCTTCACACTCTTTCTCATTCCGTCACGTTGCATTTTTCTGCTTCAACTTATTTTTCCATAGCTGTTAGCTCTACTGAGATTCATGGCATAAAAGACAGACCCTACCTTATAAATTCTATTAGGAATCTCAAAGACGTTGATGCCGCTTTGAATTTATTTCACAAAATGGTTGCAATGAACCCTTTTCCATCTGTGAAGGACTTTAACTAATTGCATAGCTTCATTGCTAAGATGGAGTACTACACAACAGCCATTTCTTTAATCAAGCACATGATCTCCTTAGGTATCCAACCTGATGTCTTTACCCTCAATATTGTTATCAATTGTCTGTGCCGTTTGAAACACACACCCTTTGGCTTCTCTGTCATGGGGATGATGTTCAAAATCGGTTTAGAGCCCACTGTCGTGACTTTCAACACCATCATTAATGGGCTTTGTGTTGAAGGCAGTGTGGATCATGCTATATGGTTAGCTCGCCACATGGAAAACATGCGGTATCGACCCGACAGTCACGCCTTCGGAGCGATTATCAATGGGTTGGGTAAGATCGGTGACACAAGTGCTGCTACTGGCTACCTAAAGAAGATGGATGAAAGAAACTGCGAGCCAGATGTTGCAGCTTACAACACAATTATGGATGGTCTTTGCAAGGATGGGTTGGTGTCTGAGGCTTTCAGTTTGTTCTCGAAAATGACTAGGAAAGGTGCTCAACCTGATATTGTCACTTAGTCTTGCTTAATTCAAGGCCTGTGTAACCTCAGTAGATGGAAAGAAGCTATATCTTTAGTGAATGAGATGATACAAAAGGGAATTATGCCAAATATGCACACTTTTAATATTTTAGTCGATGCCCTTTGCAAAGAGGGCAAGATTTCAAGTGCTGAAGCCATACTTGTCCCATGGCTCAAATGGGGGAGGAGCCTGATGCTGTCACCTATAACTCAATGATTGGTGGTTATTGTTTGCAAAATCAAATGGAGGAGGCCATGAAAGTATTTGATTTGATGGTTCACAAGGGCTGCTTGCCAAACATTGTAACTTACAGTTCATTAATCCATGGGTGGTGTAAGATCAAAAACATTAGTAAGGCTATGTATCACTAGGATGAAATGGTTAATAAAGGATTAAATCCAAATGTTGTGACTTGGACTATTCTTATTGATGGGTTCTTCAAAGTAAGGAAACCACTAGCTGCAAAAGAATTGTTTCTTACAATGCACAAATACGGCCAACTTCCCGATCTCCTGACCTGTGCCACTGTATTGGATGGCTTAGTCAAATGCCATTTGTATTCTGATGCAATACATTGTGTAGGGAAATGGAGAAGATCAGATTGGATCTTAATATTTTAATTTACAGTATTGTGCTCAATGGGATGTGTGGTGCTGGAAAACTAAATGATGCACAAGAACTCTTCTCTTGTCTGCCAGCACAAGGCTTGAAAATTAATGTTTATACTTATAATATAATGATCAAAGGTCTATGTAAGGAAGGACTACTGGACGATGCTGAAGAATTACTGAAGAATATGGAAAAGGATGGCTGCCGGCCTGATAAATGCGCTTATAATGTCTTTGTCCAGGGATTGCTGCGAAGATATGATATTTCAAGGTCAACAAAATACCTTCAAGTAATGAAAGACAGAGGTTTTTCGGCAGATGCTGCAACCACCGAACTGCTTATCAACTACTGTCTACTTCTCTGCTCATAAAGGAGATAATGCATTTGAAGAATTCATGCAGAAGATTGTTTGAATCTAATCTCTTAATTCATTATTTAATGTGGGTGAATATTTGATGCTTTACCGATTGCGTTGCTTATATATCAATTGGTTGTAGTTGAGTTTCAGAGTTTTAGATGTAGATAACGATTGGTTATATTATGGATGGTCTTTGCAAGTTGGTATCAGGCTTTGAGTTTGTTCTTGGAATTTGCTAGGGAAGGTATTTAACCTGATATTGTTGCTTACAATTGCTTAACTCAAGGTAACTTTTGTAGATGGAAAGAGGCTTCCTCTTTTCTGAATGAGATCATGCAAAATGGAATCTTGCCAAATGTGCAAACTTTCACTATTTTAGTGGATGCCTTTTTGCAAAGGGGCTGGTTGTGGGGGCCACTAGTGTGCTAAAAGCTCTCATAATTCTAAGTTCATACAATTACTACTGGAGTATTATTCATTTTTTTCATACCTTCATGGACCAAGTGAGCAATTGAGCATGAAAAACCAGCTGGGAATGCTTTTTAACTCAGAACGTTGATATTTATCAGCAAGAGTATTGAGATTCTTGAGTGAATGACTACCTGGAGATAAGCTATCCCAATGACCAAATCTTTGTCTCTGTTGAAACTTGAAAGTACCTTGCATGACTGGTCACTATGCTGCTCAGGTGAAACTATTTTGATAATCAACCAGGAGCAACAATCCTTGTAATCTTGGATTTTAAGGATCCTCTTTCATTCCTCCATGGTAAGCTCTTCTCCACTGTTCCTCTGCTCTGACCAAGTGCCCCCGATATTCTTTGATTTGATGTTCTTCCCCAGTCTTCTTTGCACTGTAATAACATTAGTGCTATATCCCTGTTGTCAACTCAATTGGGGGTTGGGTTTTTCAATGACAAGCTTGTGCTCTTTGCATGCAGTGGCTGTAGGTGTAATCCATTGTGTTGAGTGAATCCATTGTTGTCGGCTTGAGAGTAATTTATGAGCGTTTGTTTTCACTTATTGTGCAAATGATGTGGTCGGATTCTGATGAATACTCTTAATGTGGATAAGTAGGTGTAAACTCTTTCTTTGGATGTAATTTTAATCTATACGGGTTCTTTTATGGGGAGAAAAGTGGGGAGTTTTATGTCATGTCTGGATCAACTAAAGAGTGAAAACTTCTTGCATTCCATACTTCCAAATGACAGCTGCTAATGTTTCTTCTGCTTTTTGATTTGTATTTCAATCATAATGCTGCTTGCTGTGGTGCCTCAGTGAAATGTCCATCAATGTCCTCTTTTGTGTGTTTTGCTCAAATGAAATGATGTCCGCGCTAATTTATTGACAATTTCCTAAAGGTCTGTGCTCTCCCCTTCCTTGCTAATGAGTGTATTTTGGGAGCAGCACATTCCACAATCCACATGACTATTTCTATTAACCTTCTGAGTGTTTGTTGAAGGTTCATTCAATTCATGAGGAAGCTACTAACAACTTGAAACACCTTGCTGAAGAATTTGGACTTGAGTTGGCTATGCAGCACATAGTTCCACCGGTTCATCTGTTGGCTTAATTTATTGTATATGATTCCTCTTTTTTTCTTCATAATCTGTTTTAGACTCATTTTCTTAGCTTACATGATGAAATTTTTGAAAGCATCGGAACCATATCACTGATGAACTGATGAACCTGCTTGTCTTCAATTGCAATGCTAGAAAATAGAAATTGCTCATGAGCTATCATTTGAAGTGGACCAAAAATAAATATTCTATTTCTATCAATAAAAACTTTCCAAGTCCAAATGTTTGCCTCTACTCCTTATTGAATGAAGAGTGCATAGAGAATTGCATTCTGCTGTTGAGAAAACTGAGAGTGAATGGAAATGGAAAATGTTACATTGCTATGACTCATCTCATGTAATATATACAAGCTGAAGAGATGAATCCTGATTCTGCTACTGTTAGAATTCGGTTTTATTCTAACAAACAAAAACTGATAAACAAAACTAACTCATCTAACTATTATGTATGCATAAAATACGCGTGTGGCTATTAACTTGTCAAGCACAAGACAATTACCAATTTGTTTGCAATCCAACACAAGCATTAGCAAATTGAAAATGTGTTCCTCCTTCGACATTTGCATTAGGAAGAGTATTAAAGGCAGAAGCAGAAAACATGAACTCTTCTTACAATATTTAACTGCCAAACTTGTCAAAGCAATAAATATGCTCCATGGAAAAAGTGTGTATGTACCAGTCCTAAATGTAACGAGGCTTGCAACTCAATCGACTATCACTATTCCATTTTGTTGTCCTTAAATAGATAATTTGTGACAGGTTTCATGTATAATATTTAAGAGGACACCATTTATATGCCATATGCTAGTATCCTTGTAATACTTAAGCGGACATTGCTGGGGAAAAACTTGAAGCCAAGCCTTTTTACATGTGGCAAACGAGTTCACCATTGAGATAACCATCCATTGGATTTAAGCCTTCAACTACTCTTACTGTGAAACTGTTAAGTTATAACTTAAATTCAGTATCTATGCTTTGTTTATATTGCGTTGAATAATCTATCTTGATTAATGAACACTTTACAACGCAATTATTTATAAACTTGTGTGTCTTAATCTTCAGTAAAATGTTTTCAAGGACATAACCAGGGGACCAAGCTAAACTAATCCCTCTTGTTTGGCTCGGCCTTTCCTTTCAATTTTGTTGGTTTGGGCTTATTTTCATGTGTTTTTAACTTGTCCAACCATGATTTTGCTTCGCCGGTCCTCTAAATTTATATGATCCTAGATTTAGACTTATATGTTGTACGGGTATAAAAATAAATATGTTTCTTGTTAGAAAAAAGAAATAAATGATATTAATTGAACTAATATAGAAATAATTTAGTAAATTTTGTCTTAATAATTTGAAGTTGAATAACTAGTAACGGAAGAAAAATATTTCGTATTTAGGATTAAATCATTAAGTGATAGTTTGGTAATATAAGTAAAATAAAGATATTCATTTATTATAGTTATTTTAAATATAATTAAACTATATACATGTATGATATTCAAATGAATTTTATCTTTTTGATGTTATCTTTGTCTTTACTCTTAATTTAAAATTACATGATGTGTGCTTTATTTCTATTAATACTTTTCTTGTTCTTTTATAAATATCATTTTCATACAAAAATGTTGTATCTTATATTTACTTGTAATCCTTTTTTCTTAATATTTGTGTAGATATAGATTCCTCATTTTATGATATTACTGTTGGTGAATATAGTTTCTGAATTATACTGGAAATAAATGTTGAGAGTTAAAAGTTTGTTTACATTATGTGAAAGTAATCATATACTTATTTTTGTTTAATTTTGTTATTTTGGAATAACAAAGAACGGTCCAGGTTCGGAGTGTTGTTTAGAATAAAAGTTTTCATGATAGCATAGTTCTTTCAAATTGTGATTGTTTATCTTTTTTTAGAATATAAGTATGTGATAACAAAGATTTTATAATATTGATGGTATATCAGAGTTAATTTATGTAATATTTCTTATTTATTTTGGGTTGTAATTTTATTGATTCGTGATAACTTATAGACTTATTTTTGTCTTGTTTGATAGTGAGATCATTAAAAGAATAATAAAGTTAAAAGAAAAATATTAAATAATTGATTAACAGTTATCAAAAGATTGATATTTTTGTAAAATTATTTTTAATATTTAAAATAAATATTTAATTGGAGATTTTTTCTGTTAATTTATTAAAGAATCACCGGAGATTAAAATTTGAAAAATATTAACTTTGAATAATTTTGAGTAAGGAGTTAATGGGATATAATTAATTTAAAGTATATATAATTAATTATGTTAATATTGATGGCTTAGTGCATATTGTCATAATTATGTAGCAGGATACTAAAAGTTGACATAGTTGAATGACAATTAGCATAATAAAATGACATGATAACATTATGAGATGAACCACAACTTACACTTTACTTATTTGTGATTTTATATGGACTCATTTTTTTTTCATATTTGGTTGTGAGACTATTAAAAGGATAATAAAGTTAAAAGAATAATGTTAAAAAATTGATTAATGCTAATGGGAGATTGATATTTTTCTGTAAAATATTATTTTTTAATATTTAAAAAATAAATATTTAATTTTTTTATTGAAGAATCATTAGAAATTAGAATTTTGAAAATATTAACCTTGAATAATTTTGATTGAGGAGTTAATGGTTTATAATTAGCATAAAGTATATATAATTAATTGTGTTAATATTGGTAGCTTAGTAAATCTTGTCATGATTAAGTAATGAAAATTGAAAATTGGCATGGTTAAGTAACAACTTGTATAATAAGATGACATGTCAATATTATAATATGGAAGTTAAATGAAATGTCAATGTCACGGCTTGTACTTTGATTCTTTAATTAAAGTATGAAACCTAATTTAAGAATTAAATAATAAGGATGTAAAAAAATGAGCCTAATTTTTTTTTGTTGGTCTAATATGGTTTGCTCTGATCTAGTTCTGTTTGGTGCGATTTGGTCTAGTCTAGTTTAGTTTGGTTTGGTTTGGTTCGTTCTATTTTGACATGGTCCAGTTTGGTTTGATTCAATATGCTCTAGTTTGGCCTAGTTCAGTCTAGTCCAGCCTAGTTTGATTCGGTCCGGTTTAATTTGATTCGATCCAACCGATTTGGTTCTTTCTGGTCTGGTCCGATGGTTCAGTCCAATCTGCTTCAATTCAATCTAGTTTAGTCCAATCCGATTTGATTTGGTCTGATCCAATTTTATTTATTTCAGTCTGGTCTAGTTTGTCATGAGCAAATGTGGTTTTATAATATTAAAGAAATTATATGAGAAGATAACACTTTTAATAAAAAAAACTAATATAATAATATTATGGAACATTTAAGTGTGAATTTCTTAATGTACCATAGTTTGAATCTCTTTAAATTTATATGATATGATATGACATGCAGAAATTATCTTGGGCCTAAACTTAAACCTATTCTATTCTAACATGCACACTACACGTCTCCAGAGACAAAATAATTTATCTTGTCTATGAATTGTTTGTTTCGCTTATCTTTGTTGGCATGTAATTTGATAGTCACTTAAATTTTTGGCTTAAATCAAGTTTATTTAATAACAAATTTGTATTTTGTAATTTACTTTTTCTATTAATAAACGGAAATTTTCTCCCAAAAAAAAAACAAATTAATGCAAAGCTGTCACCTGCTAACAGGATTACAAGTGAAGCTAAAACTATCCTAATTTGGATGATAAAGCTTCTTTGTATAACGTACATCTTCCAGCAGATACCTTCCTGGCCAATCATATCGAGTAATGATTTATGCTACCCTCACTCAAGCTCAATTTCAACTTGCATCTGTCTTCAAAACAAAGACACAAATTGTGTTTAAAAAAAAAAAAAAAAAAAAGACAAATCTGAGCTATCTTGTGTCATAGAAGCTCCCCACTTATTATACAGACACCTGTCCAATCAAAATATGGCATAGTTTATTTGAAATGCCTTTTTTTAAAAAAAATTTTACTCGATAAGCAAATGCTAAATAGAAATCATTTAAATGAAAAATTATATGTTAAATTTAATATTATTTTACGATAATGTCTTTTTTCATCAAGTAGCGATCTTAAAACACTTATATTAAAATCAACCACTGATAGGTTATGTTCTAATTTCTAATTTTGATGCACTATTTTCTTAAAGATTAATTTGTTCTTCAATCAATCACCTTTTTAACAGAATAGTAATAAGCATAATTATGTTATCAAGTGTGCTTATTTTATTATTACTTGGACTATTTATACTTTTAACAAAAACAGTTATACGTTATAACAAAATAATCACATCTATTTAAATTATATATCTATTTTATAGAGTAATTAATTGAACAATAACTTTGAAAAGTAAAAATTGCATAATCCTTGTACTCTTGCAGTCAAATGAAAATTAGTCTTATGAACAGTTTAAATAGATCAAACTTGTAAAAGTATATTGTGGTGTCACCAAGCAGTGAAAAATAAAATTAACCCCAAACTAAAATAAGAACAATAAAAATAACACTGAATAATAATCTTCTCCCTCTAAGTATGTTGAATAACCAAAAACTTTGTATACATAATGAATTAAAATATGAAAATAACAACATTGTATATAACCGAAAATAACCTATTCTATTGTTGTGCTACTCTAAACATTTGTGTCCATATTTCTTACAGCGGCTTTCTTTTCACAAATTACACTTCTTTACCATATCACTCTCCAATTAATATGGCATAACACAGGGAAAGGGACTGACAGCATTATTTGGGTTCACCAAAACTATATTGAAGTACTCACCCAACCTAGTTGATTTTAGGATCATACCTTGGACAACATGCTTGTATCAATACTAGATGAAAATGGATTCAGCTCTATACTTGGCCTAATGTATTCACTTTCTATATCATTAACAGCATCATCAGCACCTCCAAGCTTTTGTTGTGCTGGGAGGACCTGTGATTCATTAGGAGCTTCATCTTCAAATACCACCCACTCCTTGCTTATTTTAGTCTCTAGTGTCCATGAAAAAAGAGTTGGTGACAAATTTAAATCAATGTTCTCTTCCTTCTTTTTGATTTCATTTGCTGCCACTTCCACCTCTATCTCTGTTGATCTTTTGAAGTGGTTAGAAATCTGAGGTGGCTTTGAGATGCTCCTCCTGCTTGATAGAGAGACACGTGAAGAAGCAGGTTGATTTTGTGAATGACCAAATTGATCCAGTGCCATTATATGATCCATGCTGATTATTTGGACAAAAGGGTATTCCAAGTTCTTGTTTTCAACTATCTGTTTGCAACTCTCATAGAGATCGTGGAGCTTTTGGCTCTGCATAGAAGCTTTCTTGAGTATTTCACAGGCTAGGCCTCTGGCTGATGGTGATAGATCAAAAAACATGTTGAAAAGTGCTGCAATGCCCTCAGAGAATGTCACATAAACTTGGAAGCTTTCCCTTAAGGTGTTGCTCATGGCAACTTGAGCCAGGCTATGATCTGACCCCAAAATATCATGTGTTGAAAATTCCAACACCTTATCAATGAGCACCTGGCATTTAGGCAATGTTCTGAATACCATGTCAATGGATTTCTCATCATAGCTTCTAAACTCTAACCCTTTGGACACAACAGCTGGTTCAAGCTTACCAGCCTGGTTGATGAGCCAACTCATCCTCTCTTCAAGATAAGATGCATATTTGTGTAGGAAACCAAGTGACGGGTCATAACCACTCTTTGTGAAGCATGACCTTGTGCTAATTTGTAGGTGACCAGAAACATGTGCCTTGCATAGCTCTTGTTCAAAGGACCTGTTTCCTCCTCTAAGGAGGCGATGGATCAAGACAAGGGTCTTGAGGGCCACAAGGCGGTCCTTAGTCTTGCCGAGGCGGCGAGAGATCATTTCGGCAAGGAAAGGAATGGACCCCGGAGAGTTTGACACAAGGAAGAGGATCTCATGCATATATTTGTCATCAATGGTGCCATTATCATGGCCGGTGGCACGCAGGACTGCAATCTCTATGCTTGAAAAACCATCATGTTGGTGATGGTATATCATGGCCTTGCCAATAGATGCATGATCTTTCATAGAGCCAATAGCTAGCCTGAGCTTGCCTTGTATATCTACACCCATTCTTCTTCTTCTTCTTCTTCTTGCAGCAAAGAGGGTGAAGAATTTCAGTTATGGTAGAAGACAAATGGAATAATTTGCTGTGTAGAGGTAAGAAAAGTTGGAGGAGTATACACATATAAAGGTGATTGGGGAGGGGAGTGAGAAAAAGTGAGGGCCTTAAAATATTAGGGGCAGTACAAATTACAGAATCAAATCTTTCATATTTTATACAGAGAATGGAAATGTGGACAAGAACATTCATAATGTAAAATAGTTCTTGGATTGTTTTTTCTGTGATGGATTGGCAGTCTACACTCCCAACAGCACAACAATATGTCCTATAGAAAAAGGCAATAATCCACGTGCAAAGTCAACGAGTATAATCAAAAAGCCTCCTTTTCTTGTGGTCCTTTTAAAGTGACAGAATAGCAAGATCAATGACAATGCCAAATGCTGTTTCCTAAACCTCCTTTAAATTTAACCATGATCACATTACTAGAATGAATTGAAGAGAATGGTGTTGTTAAAATGGTAACTTGGTTGAAATCATGTAGCAATTATTTGGAACGGTCTTTTGGAGTGGAACACTTGCATATTTAGGAATATATCCTTGCTACACAATTTGATAGGAGGTAGGATTTTATTTTATTTTTTATTTTTTCTATCTTTGATGGTATGCACATGACTTCTTTGAAGGAGTTGCTATGTCTTATATATGCCAAAAAATAAAAATAATACTTATTGCATTCTTGGGTTTTTTTCCCCCTTATTCCTTGTATCTAGTTGTTGCTTTTTGAAGGATATTATATTTTTCCCCAGCTGTACCTCTCTCTTAAGGAAGTTTCCTTTTTCTACAAAATTTCAAGTAGCAATTATTTAGATAAGCTTGAAGTAAACCATAGGCCAAAGCACTAAGAGCCAATCAAAGTATAGTCATCAAGGTTTTCATTTCATAAAGATGGAATTGATTGCTATCAATATCATAACAAACATGGAATAATAAAGTTTGCCTTAGAAGGCTTTCAAGTGTTATGGGGTGGTTAATTAGGATAGGGGATAGACTTTTATGTCATTTTATGAGAGTCAACGAGGGGAAAAAAGTTGAAGGATGGTGGAAGGTGAGAAAGAACCTCATTCTCTAAGAATATGATTCTGCCGCATCTAACTCTCTTGCCATTCGCAACATACAAAATAATTTGACTTTGGCAAATCTTTCTTCTCATCCACAGGTTCTCTATATATCATATTAACTTTGATTTTGCTTTTGGTGGGGAAGTTGAAGCCCCACCCACTGGCACAGAGATCCAAAGAAGAAAAGTGTTGTTGCCATATTCTATTCTACCAATAATAAGCCACAATGTTTCTGCCTCAAGGTAATGTATATAGAAAAAATTCTTAGAAAGTCGTAGAATAAGAAAAAAGTTATGTTTTATATCATTTATAACTGAACACTTTAGTTTTGTACATCGTTGCTAACTCGCACTTTTGTTGCATTTTTAATGTAATAATTGATGTGTTGAATTATAAATAATACATAGAATAAGTTTTCTTATAGTCTCTGCAAGCATCTACGAATTTTTCACTGTAGTTATGTTAGGTCAGAATTTCAATATGAAGCAAAATCAGATACAAAAAAATCCAATTCCAAAGTCCATTTTTTCCCGGTTGTGAACAAAATATCCAAAGTCAAAAGACAGAAATTCATGACTTTTATAGTTCCCTGTTGATGAATGATGGCTGAGAAGAGAAGCTGTCTCCTGTTGCCTGAAGAGGACCAGTGGCAATAGAACGCTACCAAAGAAAGGTTGCAAAATAGTCTCTACACTGGACATAAAAGGTAACATTACGTGGAACAGAACTTTAGTTTTTGTAACTAGACCTTAGTGAAATTGGTGAGACTTGTTATGGTAGTACATGCAGATGGAGTTGTCATTTTTTTCTTCTTCTTATTATTATTATTTTGATCAAATTTAAAGTAGTACATGTTTATCAGGCAAAAGTCAAGAAAATGTATTACTTTAAACTTGATAAAAATAAAAAATAAAAAAAATAGATTTTTCTTAGAGTTTTTCTAAAGAATAATTTGACATGATTCTTAGATTAATAAACAATGAACAATGCTACACAGCTAAAAACAGTTGTTAAAATTTTTTACAAAAAATAAAGATAATCACTAAATAAAATAAAATAGTATAACTCACTTGACCATTTAAAAATCAATAAATACTTCACCTCATTTTAACAAAAGTCCTGCTTATCTAGTATTTTTCTTTTCAGGAAATTTAGCATTAAACCATCCAGTCACATGTGATGTATATGCTGTTGGCGGCTGGGAATATCCTTGGTGTGGATGATACCTTGTGTCATTTTCCAACTTTATGCGCAACTCATCTAAAACAGCACTAGGAATATGTTTTGTGGCATCAATTTCATTGCTGACAAAGTACTAATGCACAAAGCCAATAGCAAGTGTTCTACACTCACACACAGTCCCTTGCTTGTGTAGGCCATGTTCAATGTGCCTAGGTACTAGAGAATGGAAAACTGTTTATGTATTTCTCATTGACAAAGCAAGGTCAAGAAGCAAGATAAGCCAGAATCAACATGACTACAACAGAGGAATTGAAAAGAAAGGATTTCAACCAATCAGCTATACTGTACTGTACATGCCTGTATTACTTTTTCATTTCTATCATTCTGGGGTTAAACCAGAAATAAGAGGTCAGTCATCAGCCACTGCTTCAGGAATTTATTCAAGATGAGAATTTGACCCTTAAAAAAGGTGAAAATGCTAATCTATGGATAATGAACAAAAGAGTGAAGAGAATCACATTTAGAATATGTAGAATATTTTTTATATACTGATGGTATAAAATAATTATACATTGCTTGCCAATAGAAATTCATAAAATTATCAAGTAATGCTGGATAGTTACATGACTTAATCTAACAAGAGATTACAAGACAATTTCCTTAATCTCCTTTAGCTAACAGTATAAAGTTATTTTATACTATCAATATATGTAAATTATTCTCTAGTACTTCAACTATGAACAGATGGATATGTGAACTAGAAGCTAGCTTTGTAGCAACATCTAAGCAGCTTTTTTTTTCTCTCCCCTTCCATAAACCACCACTCAAAATGTTGAGGTTTACTTTCCATGAACTCTCAATCCATCTTTGCAACAGTTGCACGCTTGTTCTTTCAAAAGTTCCAAAACAAAAATGCTCAAAGCAATTTAATTATTTTAATAACAAAACATTATGATTGCCAGAACATAAAAATAGTTAAAAATTCAAGTGGAGTTCATGCCCTCTTGGTGAACAGCAAGCACCATAGTAAAATTGGAGGACAACAATCTAGAGCAATATGGATTATGTTTCATATCCAATGAATTGGTGCTGTATATTCATCCTATGAGTGGATTCCATTAAGTGTGCGAAGAAATATGATTATAATCATGAGTTACTAGAATAATTTGGTTGATGATAATCTTGCTGTACAAACAAATAAAAAATTAAAAAGCAGTAAAGCACACACCTTCCACAAAAATCAAGAAATTAATAATAATTGTTGATTATAAAATCTACAAAGATCTGCATCTTGTATTTCAGGTTGGCAATTTGATGTAACAAGCAAAAGTAAAAACTGAATACACACCAAGAAAATTTAAAAAAAAAAATTGTTAAATGTAGCTGTCTTTGTTAAGATGTACAGAGAACTGCATCTTGTATTTTCGGTTGGCATCTTGATGTTTCTTCAGGCTTCAACAGACCGTACAAAACCAGCTTTATTCAACTCTACTTATTGAGTTCTGGAGAATGAGTTCTTCTATACAACCAGAAAATCCAACCCCCAGTTTTCATTAGCTTCAGTATTCATTTTCAACCTTGATTCTTCAATGGAGAAAATACCTTGTTATGGGCTCAGAATTTTTTCTGCAAATATATGAACCCCATAACAGAAACTGAGACATCTGGAAAGCAAAATACAGTACAAAAAAGAATATATAATAAATAACTCCCATCCAAATATGAACATACATGTTCTTTGAATTCATTTTTGATTAGCGGTCGAAATTAAAAAGTAAAATCTATCCTTTCTTTTGCACTAAGTTTAGAACCAAAGTAAAATTGTTGCAGAAAGTAAGTAGTTTGTTTTCTACAAATTCTTGTAGTAAGCCATGTGTTGATCCTCATTGGAGTATCTGAGAAGGAAATAACTAAATAGCGATGCAGCTGTGAAGCCCACAACTGGGTCATGTTTTACACTTGAACTAATAGTAACAGCTCAAAAATTTAAGAGAACTCGCAACTGTAATTAAATTTCAGAATAAACTCCTATAGAGAAAGTACCATTTTTTTCTGCGTCAAGTACCATTTAAAAGAACAACCATAGCAACTTAATTTTTCATTATTCGACCAATTTCCATGCATATGGGAGGTTTCATCTTTTCTCCTTTATTCCATATCTATACCCAAAATGTTGACTCAAATTTGTGGGTGTATGAGCAGGAGATAGAATAAATTTTACCTGCATATGGAATGAAAAATCAAGATATTCTACTTGAGAGGCTTCATACCCTGTTCATGCTCCGAAAGGTAGATTCCCAGTTACTATTTGTTAGATAAAATAAATATGGATCTTTCTGAGAAAGCTGAGACTCAAAACAAATGATAACAATACTATGAAAAAAGGAAGCATTACAGGACTCTTACCTAATGTAGCTTAATGACAAAACTTACGCAATAAAGAAGCATACATAGCATGGGATTATTTTTATATTTTATTTTTTGTTTTGGATACCAAACTAAAGATGATTCCTTGCACTTTCAAATGCAAGAAATTTACCAGTATTCCATGAAGTACAAGGTCCCAAAATGAAATAGCCAGAATATATCAAATACAATAGTTATATTCTCCATCAAAACTTAAGTCTTCTTGACTATGGCAAGTAGAAAGATATAATGAAATAGGTAGCATTATATGTTGAAGCAGCCATTCCTTTCAGCCACTGAATACAAGAGAAATGCGTTGCTACAAGATGTTTTTTTTTCACTTTTTTTAGGGGTTGATGTAATAAGAGTTGTTTGCTACAATGAACTCTGCCCCGAGGCAAATGTAAGAGCAGTCTACACTCTTTCTAAGGAGCCCATAATGCACTAACATGCAGTCTCTGGAGAACAAAGCAGAAACAGATTACATGAGTAAAAATATTCTCAATCAGCTACTATCAAAGAAATCAAAACCTCATAGGTTACTACTAGAAACTAGTTATTACTTACTATACATCCACCCATATTTGATGCTTGAAGAGTGAATGGTAACTGTCTCAAAAAAAAAAAAAAAAAAAAAAAAAAAAAAAAAAAAAAAAAAACCCTTTGAGCAGGGAGTTCCTCTCTGAGGCTAGTGATAATATTTTCAAGGATTTCAAACATTAGAATTACAACCATATCTAGCTAAAACTAATTTCTCTTGCTACCAAAAATCAATCAATCACCCAAGAAATATTCAGCAATACAAGATTTTGAATACAAAGTAGCATCTAGAACAAAATGTAAGTGTACAGTCAATAAACCATAAAATTACATAATCTCACAACCATAAAAAATCATAGCCTCCCAGTTTCTGTCAAAATCTTTACAAGAAACTGCTGCAAGGTAAAAAAACACACCCAGTGTTAACCAAGAAACCCAAACGGATTGTTCTATGAAATAGTAGATGACAACCTCACAAGGTAAGCAGCTTAACTACTATGTGCCATTTATGTAGAGAATTTCTGCCCAGAGACTGCAACTATCCTCATCACTCTAACTCTATGTTTCCCTAATATATGGGAAGAACATATAACTGTTACGGTTTAAATATGCCACATGATTAGAGAAACAGTTTAGTATAATAGTACGCATATGTTAGTTTTGATGTATAGCATGATCAAAACAAGTCCTATCTGCAAATTCTATTTCTTTTTATGCTATTAATTAATTAGACAAAACTTGAAGTGATGAGATAAACTACTGCTGTTTTATTCCAGAGAATAAATCATATGGTATACCTTTGATGCCCGCAGTTCATTTACTTCCATTCTAAGTGAATCATCTGATAGGATTAATCGAGACAGTGCCCCAGTACTTAACCTGCAATAGTTTTAGTAAATGCCAAAACAATTATAGAACTGTTCAAATAAATAGAATAGGTAATCCAGTCATTAAAATAATCATATATATGTATTTAATAATTAAAAAGTAAATTATATCACATTAGTCTAGTGCAAAGGGCCAATTGCTTCATAAGACGAGTGAAAGTACCGTGTATTACCTTTATCAACTTTCATATCAAGAATCAAATTTCTATTAAATATGTGGCTATATTATGCATATTCATTAGCAGGTAAAAACAATTATTCATGTACATGTAGGTCAAATATATTTTTTTTCATATATTTTTTTTCATCCATTAGTGACGCTCTAAATCATAACATTACAAATCTAGAATGTCATTGTAAATGATGAGGCTTCACATGCTCAAAACATAGGAAAACAAAAATCAGACATAAAGTATATGCCAAGTACCCAAGATATTTTGCAGCTTCCGAGATGGAGCCCTCAACTGCAAAAATGAGATCCAATAGAGCTTGCATTCCCTGTTGGAAAGGACCATAAGTATATGCAGTTAAGTTGTAATCAGGTTTCGAATTTTGTAGAATGATCATGGATAAAGAAGAAAAGAATAAAAAGCAAAGGACAGAGACACATGCTGCACACACAAACATACCAACACAAATTTTGGGTTATTGGGTCCAATTTGTGGACCAATATCTGACCCTCTAATGGATGACTTGGGAGGAAGTATCTGAAGAAGCTCCTGCGGTGGTGAATAAGCATCAAGATCCACTGTTTTCCTGACTAGCTCAATAAAAGAACATGCTATCTATTAGGGGGGGAAAATGACAAATATTGCTTACTATAATTAAAGGAATATTTTCACCCCATCTGAACATGTATTGGGGAAAAACAAAAACCCCTTCCCTAGACCCACTTTGTAAATTCCAATGTATTACCACATCCAGTTCATTGGTTGAGTTTGATCAACTACATTGGTTACTTTGTCAGACTGGCTCCCTAGTTAGTCCCTAGTTTATTTAGGGTGTGTTTGTGAGTTTTGATTCTATAGGGGAAGGGAGGAAAAGAAAGGGGTTTGAAGAGTAAAATAGACTAATATCTACTCTTCAAAACCCTTCCTTCCCTCCCTTCCTCTTGAAAATAAAACTCACAAACACACATTTAAGAAGTTAGCCTATGTGATTCTTTCAGTTATTCTAGTTAGCTTAGTTACCTGGAAATCGTTGTCTATATTAGCTCATGATGTAGTGCACGAACATAACTTTTACCATTAATTCATGTTTGGTTTTGATTAATATATTGGAAAAAAAAATCACTTTTTGTTTTTTCCAAATGCTCTCCAAGTAAGCTTAGCTATTAAAAGAGATTTAGATTTTCACGGTTCAAACATAAACATAATTTATAACAGAATACTATAGTGTCATTTGATGTTTCTAATCCATGCAACCGACCCAACCTAGTGGGAGTGGGACAAGGCTCAGTTGTAATCGTTGCTCTCTAAGTAAGCTTTTAATTATAAGCCGTCTCGAAATTCAAACACAAAAAATCAAGGAAATCCAAACACTCACAACTTAGTAAAGTCAATCCATTTTCATCTCTCGGCAAACTTTTGATTATAAGCTGCTTCGAACCCAAATTAAGGTAATCCAAAAACACACACACACACACGCACTTAGTAAAGTCAATCTATTTCATATCTTTCTCTAACATGTTTTCCAACACAATGATGCATAAGAAACAAGGAATCAAATTGCAGAACACGTGAATAATAATGAACCTTACCTTTGAGAGCAATACGAGCACGAAGGCGGTTCAAGGCGGAAGCGCGATTCTTGTGCTGGGAGCGATCCTCAGAAGCCTATAAAAGGGAACAACAGATAGAGGAATCAATCAAAATCAACAGCAATGCAATGCAATGCACGAACCAATCAAGATGATATTTTGAGGAGAGGCAGAGAGATAGAGAGAGAGAGAGAGAGA
Source organism: Pterocarpus santalinus (assembly GCA_031439595.1). Classification (NCBI taxonomy): domain Eukaryota; kingdom Viridiplantae; phylum Streptophyta; class Magnoliopsida; order Fabales; family Fabaceae; genus Pterocarpus; species Pterocarpus santalinus. The sequence continues at coordinate 67,810,314 of CM062531.1, read as the reverse complement.
GAGAGAGAGAAGAGGGAAAAGGGTGTCCATATACCTGAGCGACGATGCCGGTGGGGAGGTGCTTGAGGCGGACGGCGGAGTCGCGCCTGTTGCGGTGCTGGCCGCCAGGGCCGGAGGTTCTGAAGGTGCCCATCTCGCACTGCCGCATGAGCTCCTCGTCCGTCAGTTCCAGGTACCCTTTTTTTGCAGACCCATCTTCAACGGTGGTGGTGGTAGTGTAGTTGGAGCACCATAGCTGGGTACTGCTCTTGTTGTTACTTCTTGTTGTTGTTATTGCTGTCCTTGAAGGAAGAGGAAGAGGAGGTAAGATTGTATGAGAATTGAAGAAGAGAGAGGATGGTATTGGTAGTGAGTGTAAGTGTGAGTGTGAAGTCACGATTCTGAGACCAAGAAGGAAGCTTGGCTTGCATATGATTCTGTGTGCTCCCATTCTTTCCTCTCTCTGTTCCCCCTCCTCTCAGGTCATGGACGGCACCATTTAACTATTTCATTAACAAAGTTAAGGGGAAAAAAATGTCGAACATAAATATTAAATATTAAATATAAATAAAGAAATATTATATATTTTTTTGTGTTGATTCAAATACTTTGATTTATTTTTTAAATAACATTTTGAATTCAAATTTTATAATTGAAAAATTAAGAATGAAATGCTTTATATTTTTAATAGACTCACTAACTTAAGCCAAATTAATTATAGTGAAGGGAGCTATCAAATTCTGATGATTTAAAAAATAAGTATTGTATGACGCAAATTTTGTGTGATAAGTAAATATAAATAAACACCAATAATATCAAATAGTTAACAATTAATAGGTTGTGTGATATAAATAAATAAATATAAATAAACACAAATCTAGTATAGGTTGTTCGCTCCTTCTAAGCTCCTTCTAAACTCCGAAGAGTGTCGCCTCATAGTCATAGCTGGTTCCAGAGCTCCGGTGTACAACAGGTGCTGTCTCTTCCAGAAACTCTTGAACCCCAGCTCACTAGATTTCTGTATAACATTGGTACTTGACATAATTCAACAAGATTAGCAATATGTTATTCCTTTCATTTTTGTTTTCACTGTAAGTTATTATTTGGTGTTAATTTTCTATTTCTCAACTATATGTCAACTAAATACATCATTAAAAAAAAATTGTTAATTTAGCAGTGTAGCGGCACATTATTTTGATTCCATTACTTGAAGAGGGCAAGGAAGATGGATGAGTGGATATTTGGTAAACTTTGGGCAGTGTAGAAATCGACCCAAAATAAGCTAGGATTGAAAAAGAATCATAACTTTGAATGTAATACAGAATCGGATACAGTGCTAGTCTTATGTGCCTCTTACATCTTTCATTCACATTGCACAGAGAGAGAGAGAGAGAGAGAGAGCCTTTTGTTGCTTTACTTTTTCATCTCTTTCCCCTTTCTTTATCTGTTTGGGTATGGTGGCATCATAAATTTAATACGTTCGTGATGCTTTGATACAGCAATATCAACTAACGTTGAAACCCTGATTTTGCAGGGTCATGGAAGAAAAAGAGAAATTAGATAATTACAAAGTTGGGTCTTTGCCAACTGTAATATATGTACCTGACTTCATTACAGATAGTGAGCAAAGCTTTCTACTTGACAATGTAATACTCCCATTCTTATTCTCACCGCTCTGTTTCTTAAGTATGTTGGTCATTTTAAATTGGTTTTCTGCTGGTTATTAGATTTATGGAGCCCCTGCATCAAAGTGGAAGTTGTTGAAGAATAGAAGGCTACAGAATTGGGGTATGATGGCATTATATTTTTGTATCTGTTTTCCTGTTTGTATAGATTATGGATAAATGCAGAAACCACTTGTTCTTTGAATATGGACAACAATCAAATCGTCAAATTTTTGGAAGGTTTGAGAGGATAGAAAATGAAGCATGATTAAAAAAAAAAAAAAAAGTGAATTAAGGAACTGAACATGCCTTATAGGTACTATAGTTCCCAGTAGATTCCTCTTTGTTTTTTTGTGGGTCAAGAATATTTCTTTTTTGCCCCCTATACAACCAATCAAATTATTGGTATTTAGCAGAAGCAAAGTGAATATTTTCCTTCTTATTAATAGGAGTTTCTTTTTCTGGTCAATGTTCATTGACAGGTGGTGTTGTCCATGAGAAGGGCCTTCTACCTCAACCTTGTAAGTGGGAAAATCTTTACTTCTTTTATAATCTAAATCTGCTGTCTGCATGATTTCACATGATGTTAGCTATTGCAAGTGACAGGCCACTATGTTATAGGAGTTATTCTTGTCCATGTGCATTTTGATAGTTCCAAACAGTGTCCACTGAGCTGTAATTTTATGGCAGTCTGTTATTGAAATATTGTGATTGTTAATTTTGCTTTGCCCTTTTTTCCTGCTGCAAGACAATAAGAAAATTTTGCACACCTGAAATAGTAGGGTTGTTCCTGTTGATTTTGTTGATTTAATGGCAGTTGCTTCAAACTTTCAGTTGGTAGATATCTGTGGCTTCATTCTGAATGCAGATTGAATTATTTTGCGTTGTCTTGCATACACTGACTGGTCTGTATCTGTATCTGTATCTGTTCCGCTTTGGTTGGCAAATGGGTGTGACTTTTGAATATGAAGATGGTTAAACCATTGTTATTGGTGATCTGCACTTGATGGTTTTTGAAACTGACCTAACCATGGAATGATGAGAACAGATAATGATAACGATTATAGTATCAATCTTAGTTGTGCTATTTTCGTAATTCGTTTCAGAATGCTTCAAAGATTGTAATTTTATCTCTATCTCTCTTACAGTGCCTCCATGGTTAACAAATCTTACCCAAAAAATATGTGAAGAATCAGGGCTATTTCCATCAGCAATTAATCATGTTCTCATCAATGAATACTTACCTAACCAAGGCATAATGGTTTGTCCTTCGCCTCTACGCCTGCTTTTGGCCATTTATTCGCGCCCCCTCTTTATTTCCTTTGAGCAGTAAGATGTAGATATGTAGATTGCAAATCTACAATGCAATATTTCTTTGTTGATTGTTTTCCTTAATGTTTTATGTTCATATGATGATCACCAGCAAGCTCTACAGTGCATTTTCCTGTTCGTGCTATTTCTTTTCAATGTAGTTTATTTATTCTACAGCCACATCAAGATGGGCCGGCCTATTTTCCGGTGGTAGCTATTCTTTCGCTTGGATCGCCTGCCATCATGGACTTCACTCCTCATGCCAGATTTAAGCTGGATCCCCAAGATGTTGTTGGCAAAGATTCTGATGAAGGAAACCCTGAAATTGAGAAAGATAAGTGGCTTGATGATCACCACCCATTCTCTGTTCTATTGATGCCTCGCAGCTTACTGATATTCAAGGACAAGGCATACTCAGGTTTTTCATTCTCAACTGCTATAGTAAACCCTTGTTATAGACTTTTCATTGCTATATCTTTTAGTCTTGTTAAAGTTCTAGTAACATTCTGTGTGTAATTACAGATTACCTGCATGGTATTAAAGATTGTGCAGTACAATGCTATGATGGGGTAAGCTACAATTGCTAAAATTTGTTGTGCCTAAAATAATTCTATTGCATGTATAATTATGTCTCATGCTTTAACTTCATCCTTTTCAGGCTGTAAATGAAACGGAAGCTTTGAACCACAGTGAATCAGATAGACCCTTTTTTAGCTCAGAGGAAGAAGCCGTGGAAACAATAGGAAAGGAAGAGTATAAGAATATATCAAGGACATCCACTAGAGTTTCATTGACTTGTCGATTGGTACCAAAAGTTCACAAAAATTTGTTTAGGTTTTGAAATTAAATTTTTCCATCTTCCAGCTAATTAAATGTATAATTGTTACCTTTTTGTTCTTTGTCCCGCACGTTATATTCCTCTTTAGTCTTCACTTAGTACGACCTTCAATAGTGACAAGTGCGGATTTGATTTCTGTAGAGTACGTGTACTTAGAGTAATATGGAATGGGGGCTGATTTTTTTAAATATGGAAGTTTATTACATATAATACCAGAATATATAAATTTATACACATGTATAAGAATATGGAATATTTTAAGAATTGGTCAATGTGTCACATCGGTTCCATTTTTGTTTTTTTTTTTAAATACTTTTGGCTGGTTCTATTTTTTAGTACTATTGGCTGATTTTATTTTTTTATCATAAAAAAATTTTACTATATGTACTTCGCTCCTCTTTCTTGTTAGCACACAACAGCAATTCTTCTTTACTCATTCTCCGGTCTGTGTTTGATAACAGTGTTTGCATTTCTAGAAGGTGAAGTAGATAGTTTACCAAACAAAATAAAAAAAAAAAAAAAGAAGAAGAAGGAAGAAAAATATAGAGACCAGTGCAAATATGTCTATTATTGTATACTTCAATGGTTCTATTATTAGAATTGCAGAAGAAGGTGCAGCATTAATATGTGATGAGCCAATGTGACATTTTGTTATTTTTGTAACAGTGAAAGTGATCCTTTGACAGCAATGTGCCAACCTTTAACAAAGCTTTTAGGGAAAATAATAAAAAGTATTGGCCAGTTCCTTTAAGTCTCCACATTTTGATAATTAACAAAATAATTTCATATATTGGTATATAATTAACAGAATGATCATATAGAAAATAATTTTTCCGAAATGGGATAGCCTCTTATCTTCTTTATCTATCTATAATCCTATAAAGTGTTGAAGCACTTTAATCGTTCTTTGATCACAATTGTGTTTCTTATTTTATCCTTATCCATTCTCTTAAACTTCCTATAATTATAACTCATCTAACTTCCCACATTTACAATAACTCTTTTAACTTCTTTTTTGTTGTTGAAATTTCGTTCAATATTTTAAATAACTTTTTATTTCTTAAATATGATATCCATACTTTAAAATAATAAAATATGCAAATTGACAGACACAGAATTTATTAATATTTGATAATTTAGTAAGTAAATCATATCAATAGTTTGATTTATGTACGAAAAAGAATGCCATCCTCTTTGTCTTGTTACTTTTTTCTCGTCAATAGTATTTTTGATATTCTACTAGTATTCTATTAATATAAAAGAATTTTACACTATCATCCACTTATAATGTAAAACTTGAGATTTTTAGTAAGTAAATCAAATATTGATACTTTTTAGTTTATAGCATATTAAATATAAAGACTTAGAATTACATAATCCAGTTCTAATTTTAAATATTTGATTTACTTACATGACATTTGACGTGTTTAACATCATGACACATGACATTTGTAATAGTTGCACCCTTTTATGCTAAATATGGTTATTAGATCCTTAAAAAAGAAAAAACAAAATGTTACATTTTATTCATTAGTTATAACTTTTGCTCTAATAATAAGTGTGTGATTTAACAAATGACATTAGAATAAGAATTTAAAATATACAAAGAGTAGAAAAGGATAGAAATTTAGAGCAGAAAAAAATGGAAGAGATAGTTATAAAAATGTTCCTCTAATCAAAATTAATTGTACAAATTTCACGAATTGGTTTTCAAACCATTTATGATTTGACCAAAATTTTCTATCATCCTATTTGACGTATGCAACTGATTATGAAATTAGAACTTTGAGTTAGAATTGAATATTTTAATTCCCCTTTTTTATGTCAGAATTCAACTTCTATAAAATTGATTATATGAAATTAAAAGTGTGTTTCTTTTTATTTTTTATAAAAACTACTTATTTTAGTTTCTATTCAAAAGTTTTAAATTTTTTTTTTACTTCTATAAAAAGTGAAACAACACACCCTAAAAAATAATCATTATGAGCTTATTTTGATCTTTTCTTCTTGATGGATCTTATTTTAATTCTTAACCCATATAATAAGAACTATAAAAATCATCAATTCTAAAAGTATATAAAAATTATCAATTCTAAAAGTATCTCTTTCTTCCCAACCAAAAAACAAATATCTCTTTCTTCGTTGAAGTCTCTTTATTTTCTCTCTTTCTTATTTATTTACTGATAATTATATTTATTCAAATTTAGTAATAAAAAATATTATAATATATAAGAATAACTAAACTCTGATTTTTTGTTTTATATATAATATATTTTAAAAAATCTTTATAATAAGAAATTACTATAATATTATAAAAATGATATCATATTAACATTATTGTTAAATTTAAATCTTGAATCATACTTTTGAAAAGTAAAATTAGAATTAAAGTTAAAATTATAATTTATATCCTAATTCTTGTTTTATGTCATATATTTTAATTCTTTAACAAATCCAAACATTAAATCTTGTATTTCAAGTCAATGTTGATTTTTTAAAAATACGAACAAAACTAAAATTTTATACTCCAATTCCAGCTTCAGCTTCAACATCCAAACTTAGCATGAGTGACTATGAACACACGGATTTTTTTTTTTTTCTGGAACAATCCAGGAGCAAGGCTTTTTTGAAACACAAAGATTTTTGAGGATGAGTATTGGACTAGGAAGAGTGATGAGAATGGGAATGAGCTACGAATACATATATATACGATTTGGATTTGGATTTGGATTTGGGAGGGCTTGCAACGGCTACTACGCACCAACCAACTCAAACTGACACATGGTTCGGACAAGAAACGAAACCGACATATGGTTGGCTGGTTTTCTCTTTTTTTAACATATTTTGCCACTCACAAGTCAAAATTAAGTGTTTTTCCCTTAAAAGCTAAATAAATGAGATTTAACTCAAAACTCATCATAAATAAAAGATAAAATTTAATTTTGATACAGTATAAATGTTAAAAAAATTTTATTAATATTTAATTATATATTACTATATAGATTTAATTTATATATACTGACAGTATAAAATTTTTTTAGATTATTATCTAATCATATGCTGCTACATAAGTAAATATGCATGACCCTCATCCTTGTTACTCCAAAAGTTATGAAAATAGAGGAATATGATGGATGACAAATAATTAAAATATATTTGTATTTATAAGACTTTTAAGATAATAGATAATTAAATCATATATTTCTATTAATATAATAATATAGGATTGAATATCTATATAAATTTTTTTTATAAAATTAACCCATCAAAATTAAATCCTTAATTAAAAAAATAATTTCATATATTTGTATATAATTAACAAAATGATCATATAGAAAATAATTTTCCTGGAATGGGATAGCCTCTTATCTTCTTTATCTATCTATAATCCTATAAAGTGTTGAAGCACTTTAATCACTCTTGGATCACAACCGTGTTTCCTATTCATCCTTGTCCACTCTCTTAAGCTTCTTATAATTATAACTCATTTAACTTCCTACATTCACAATAACTCTTTTAACTTCCTTTTTATTGTTTAAATTTCATTAAATATTTTAAATAAATTTTTATTTCTCAAATATGATATTCCTACTTTAAAATAACAAAAAATGCATATTGACAGACACAGAATTTATTAATATTTGATAATTTAGTAAGTAAATCATATCAATAGTTTGATTTATGTACGAATAAGAATGCCATCCTCTTTATGTTGTGACTTTTTTTTCTTTAATACTATTTTTGATATTCTACTAGTGTTCTATCAATATAAAAGAACTTTATGCTATTATCCAATTATAATGTAAAACTTGAGATTTTTAGTAAGTAAATCAAATATTGATACTTTTTAGTTTATAGCATATTAAATATAAAGACTTAGAATTACGTAATCTAGTTCTAATTTTAAATATTTGATTTACTTACATGACATTTGATTTGTTTAACATCATGACCAAGGGAGAAAGATTCGAATCGGACCTGCTGGTCGGACTGGTCCAACAGGGAACCTGACCCCAGGTCAGTCCAGTCTTCACTATAAAACCAATTGTGGTCAAAACAGGTGAATTGGATAGGTCAAATAGGTTGACTATTTTTTTTTTTGGGTAAAAAAGTTGTTATTCTTTTATTAAAAAAAAGAAAACACTCAATCAAAACAAAAATTCATTTTTTTCAAACTTTGATTCTTTTAGTATGTTTATTTGCTATATACTTTTAAATTAATTTAAAAATAAAAAATAAAAAATAATTGTTATACTATCTGTGAGAACTTTTCAAAAAAATATAAGTAAAAATTAAAATAAATTTTACATTTAAGATGTTTAATAAAATGCCTCATAATAAATATTATTTTGCATTAGTTATGTTATTGTTAATAATTTAATATAATTTTTTACTTTTTAATTAATCATGTGTATATATTTATATATAAAAATAATTATTTATATATATATATTATTATATCCTGGTCGAACTCCCGATTAAATCAGTTAAACCTCTGAGCCTTTGAATTCTGCTTTGACCGGTTTGATACTCAATCCGATTCTCTTAACCTTGATCATGACATATGATATTTGTAATAGGTGCATCCTTTTATGCTAGATATGGTTATCGGATCCTTAAAAAAGATTATTAAAAAAGGTTACATTTTATACATTAGCTATAATTTTTGCCCTAATAATAAGTGTTTGATTTAACAAATGATATTAGAATAAGGGTTTGAAATATACAAAGAGTAGAAAAGGATAGAAATTTAGAGCAGAAAAAAATGGAAGATGTAGTTATAAAAATGTTCCTCTAATCAAAATTAATTGTACAAATTTCAGGAATTTGTTTTCAAACCATTTATGATTATTTGTACCTAAAATTTTGACCAAAATTTTCTATCATCCTATTTGATGTATGTAATTGATTATGAAATTAGAACTTTGAATTAGAATTGAACATTTTAGTTCCCATTTTTTTATGTCAAAATTCAACTTCTATAAAATCGATTCTATGAAATTAAAGGTGTGTTTATTTTTATTTTTATAAAAATTACTTATTTTAATTTCTATTCAAAAGTTTTAAAAGAAATCTTTTTTTTTTAACATCTATAAAAAGTGAAACAAATGAGCTTATTTTGATTTTTTTCTTCTTGGTGGATCTTATTTCAATTCTTAACCCATATAATAAGAACTATAAAAATTATCAATTCTAAAAGTATCTCTTTCTTTCCGACCAAAAAACAAATATCTTTTTCTTGGTCGAAGTCTCTTTATTTTCTCTCTTTTTTATTTATTTGCTGATAATTATATGGATTTAATTTAAATATATTTACAGTATAAAATAATTTTACATTGTCAATATATGGAAACAGTGCAACAGCTACTACGTACCAACCAACTCATACAAATAAACTACCATTATAATAAGGGATCTATTATGATTTCTCATCTTTTTCTATTTTTATTAGTTGACAATATAAACTATTTTATATTGTCAATATATACCAATTGAACTCATTCTTAAATACTTATAGCATGTTATGGGCTTCCAAAATAAATTCTAGACTCTCAGAATCAATTTTGAGGGTTTTTATAGCGTGTTTGATTTTGCTTTTATAGAATTAATTCTAGAGAGAATTGATTTGAATAGAATTGATTTGAATAGAATTGATTTTGAGATAAAGTGATTTATGTTTGGTAGTTTCTCTAAAAGTGATTCTAACATAAAGTAAAAAATTCTCACTTCTCTCAGAATTAATTCTAAAGATAAGAATTAATTTCAAAAATAATAACCAAACAACCTAAAATTTGATCAAAATCAATTTTGGCCATTCAAAATTGATTCTAGTGATGCTGAAAGTTTTTCCAAACATTCTATTAATCATATTTGATTATCCACTCTTAGAATCAATTTTGGTCTCTAAAATTGATTATGGAAGAAGTGAGAATTTTTTACTTTCTGTCAGAATCATTTTTACAGGAACTATCAAATATAAATCACTTTACCTCAAAATTCTATTCAAATCAATTCTATAAAATCAATTCTCTCTAAAATCAATTTTACAAAAATAGAACCAAACAATCTATTAAATACTTGTTGCGTGAATATTTCGCAGCTGAACCCAATTACGGCTTTACCCAATTACCGTTCATAAAAATTCTTTTAGCTCTCCCTCTCTCAAAAAAATAAAAAAAAACCTCATTTTCTCATTGGGAACCAACCAAGACATCAGTTTGAGTTGGTTATCAGCGGCTGCCAGTTATATACCAAATTCTCATTCTCATTCTCATTCTTTCATTTCAGATTTCATTGCCTCATTCTCTTCTTCTTCTTCTTCTTCTTCCCCGCACTCTCCTCCTACTACAACGTTGTTCCAGGTTCTCTTTCTTTCTCTCTGTTGTTTGATTATTCATATTACCATTTTGCCCCTCTGTTTCTCTTTTTTACTCTCTGTACTTGCTTGTTCTGCTTCAACGATTCCCTTTTGTGGATTCTCGCTGATTCCATTCCCACCCTTTTCTCCTTTTCGAGTTTCTTCACTGTAGCCACTGCCATTCCCTACAATCTTTCATGGGTTTTCGTCAAAATTAGATTTTTACCAACGCGCGCTCGTGTGTGAATTTTTCTTTTTTTCTTTTTTTAATAATTGTAGTTTCTTCACTGGTTTTCTCACAATGTTGTGTTTTGAGTCCAGGGGAAAGAAAAAAGAGGGAGATGTAAAGTTTGAATCTTTGATTTTATTATTATTTTATATCTTGCTGTGAGAGTTTTTCTTGGGGGGGGGGGAATTTTCAAAATTTTCTACTCACATTTTTTTTTTCCGCTCATTTTAGAATCTTCAGAACTTTGTTTCCTCTTTTATTTTTCTTTTTATCCCACCATACAAACGGAAGGTGAAAGAATTGCGATTTGAAGTTTAAAGGGAGACAAAATTACTTGTTATTTATTTATCTGTTTGGGAAGAGTGATGTACATTGGAGGCAATTAGTATTTTAAGAATATAACTTGTCAAGCAATAAAATACATTATTAGGAAATGGTTGAAAGATTATGATTGGGAAGAATTTAAAGTGTAATAGTTTGATAAGAGGAAGAACTGTGGGAAGGAAAAGTTGTCAACAGATTGCAAGTTGGGGAGAAGAAGTGGGAATTGGTGGTGTCCCCCAAATATGGGTCATGGCTAAGTGGAATTAGTACAAGAACTTCAATTGGAAGGCAGAGACTTTGTACATTGGGGATTTTTCTTCTAAATTACAATAGGTGTTTACAAAGAATATTTTGTTTTGAGATTGAAATTGATGAGATTTCAGGAAGTTGTGAAATTGATCCTTGTATATTTATTTATTTTATAAACTAAACTCTGTGCTTATGTGCCAATGTCCTTCTGTTTTTTACTATCCACATACTTAAATTTCTCACTGTTCTCCTGTGCTGACACTTATGAGTTGTTCCTGCATTCAAAATTGTAAAATTGATGAACAGATAAAAAAGTGGTTATAAGCAGTTATAATTCCTCGAAAATAAGTTATTGAGAGGGTTGAGACCTGAGAGCAGTTTAATTATTTACTGTCATTCTAGGTTATTTATTGTTGTGAGACCGAGAAAGGAGTTCCCTTTCTAGATTATAGATAGATAGATAGTTAGATCACAGATAGATTATAAATTAAAATAAGTCGTTATATATTTTAAATTTCATGTTGCATTTTTTTATTGAACTTTTTGGGTTAATTGTCCGTTCAATTTCTTTATCCTGACTTTGTTTGACAGTCTGAAGGGAAAAAGTATCGAACCATCTGTCCGCCGCTCAGCCTGTCTGATTTCTCTGTCTCTGCACAAACATGTGTAAGAAATATCTATTTACAAAACATATCTGATTGATCATGCTAATTTTGATTTATTGATATTGGAACCTCAACATAGAGATAATTTTGATGCCTTTAATAACTTTACTTAAAGCTGAAAAATTGTTCTTCTTGTAGGCAACATATGCTTTCGAAGGAATTGAACAAGTCTTGTATGTGGATTTTTTGGTATTGATTTTCAATATCCAATTTATGGTTTGAGCCTCTATTGAGAAACCGTGATAATTGGAATATCCAGTACTTTATCAGATTTCATGCCTACCATGAAAGAGGTTGTTTGGTGTTACCTTTTGATTAGTGCTTCTCTTTAGTTCTTTAAAATCTAGTGATGTAATATTATTGAGATTTCCCAGGGATTTTTTTTTTTAACTATTCTATTCCCCTGGATAGTGCTTAGAAAGAAGTACAGTTTACAAAAGTATAATTACTGGTTATGTGTGTGTGTTTATTTCTTTTGAATGAAAATGAGTATCCACTATTGAAGTTTCTGAGCCCCTTTCTGTGTCTTTAAGTTAGTTTTTTATTGAGCAATGTAGTGTCATTCTCTTGTGGGAACTGTTTATAACTGAAGTTATGATGTGGCTCCTATTTTATTGGTTTTCATATTGCTGTTTAAATCTGTCTTAAGTTGCTCTTTTTATGTGGAGATGGGCTTAAACAATTTATTTTGGGTTTGATAAGGTCACCTTATAAATTTTACTTTTTGAGAATATATGTTATAGTAGCCTTATGCTATTGCGCTTGTCACAAATTCAATCAGGCAGTTGTCAATGACAACTCATCTTTTCAAAATTGCATCTTGGCTATTGAGTGAGTTCCTTGCTTTTTCTGTTTAACAGCATTCTGAGCTGACTCGTATTGGATCTGTATTCAACAAGTTGGCAAAGCAGCTTGGGGAACAGGTTGACTTTGAACTTCCAGCTTGGTTTACTAAGTCTAAGCCACTGCAGTATACATTCATAAAACGCAGTATCCTTTAAAAATGTTGATCGGAATGTTCACAATAACAGTGTTTACCTCATGTAGTTCAATATAGCCTTTGCTTTATGAGTGTCATTGTATATGGCCAGCTAACATGAAATCTTCAGTTTTTCGTAATTTCCTTATTTGTTTTGTAGTATTTGACCCTTTTACACTTTGTCTGTCTGTTTTTCTGTCTATCTCTTTCTTTTGGCAGTCTATTGTTTTAGAAAATCTTTCTTTGTTGGTTCTTATGTATCTAAGATATATATATCTCAAAGAAGGTCAAGAGACGGTTTGATGATGATGGCATATTCTGTTCTTGTACTCCTTCAGCTGAATCTCCTAGTATATGTGGTAGAGATTGCCACTGTGGGTAAGTATTTCACATATGTCATTTTTCATGTACTTAGGCTCGTTTCTAGTTTTAGTACATCCCTATTCCACTGGAAGTAATGTTCCCGAATCTACCTTAATGCACTGTGGTTATAAATTTTATCTCCAGCAGCCTACCATCCAAAATCACCATTTTTCAAGATTATCTTACTTTTTGTGTCTGTGTGAGTGTGTCTTTTCAATGCGCTATACAGTGGTGCCAAAGCTAATATTAGTATAATAATAATAATAATATCATCATCATTATCATCATTATTGGTATTGTCGTAATTTTGATTGTTTACCTGAACCTGGAGCATGAATTTAGCCCTTAACTGAGCATGGCATAGAAGGTTTGTAACTGTTACAGACCCCAAATTTAGTAAGGTCTACACTAGGAGAAAGAATAGAATGAGTGGGCTGACTTAGCCCCATTAGGAGGATAAGGACAAAACTGAGGTTTGTTGTGCTGAGCTAGAGAGAGAGAAAAAGTGAATCACGAGGGATTTGCTGTAGCGGGGGGGTGCTATCTTCTGTTAGGGAGAGAAGGGTAGAGGCATTCAGTTATTTTGAGAGAGAAATTGATAGGCTGAAAGGCTCCTCTATGCCTAGGATATTTTCTGTTTTCTTGTATTTCCTTTTGTTCATAGTGAATTCAATCAAGTCCTAGGCTAGATTTCCCACTGAAATCTCAGTCTAAGATACATTTTTGTATTACATTCTGCTTCCTGTTACTGTTTGATACCAGTTCTAACAGTAACTTTCCTCAAACTCCACAATCCAGCAAAAAATGGGGGCAAGTGTAGCTTGACTGGTTCCATTAGTTTGATACAATACCAAGCAAACTTGTTCCCTGTCCTTGGGCTATCATGCTGGGGGTTAGCCCTTGTGAATTGTTGTTATTTTCAAAATGAGAAGTTATTGTTTCTAGAGTCTGCTGGTGCACCTAGTATAGACTTTGTTTATTTTATCTAGCACACAAAGTCTCTGCTTTTTTATTGTACATTACAGATGCAAGTATATCAATGTAAATCTGCAGTCATGTTCATCATTCATTGTGTTGACTGTCCCTGTAGGATGCTTCTGTCTAGCTGTTCTTCAGCCTGTAAATGTGGGAGCTCCTGTCTTAACAAACCATTTCAGCATCGTCCTGTGAAGAAGATGAAATTGATTCAGGTATAAGCTTTGGGCTCAGGATTATTTAGTTATTTATTTGTAATGTTATAATATCAGTTTCTTGCATTATTTTCTCTATTTTATTATTTTCAGTGGTTTTTCATCCTCCTAACACTATGAAAGATAAAAATATTTGTATGTTTGTTTTTGCGGAAGTTATTCTTGTATTTTCTGTTCCTTGCAAAATCAATTTCCTCCCCTTTATTTATCTCTGCCACATCTTTACCATCTCACTGCCTCTGCCTCCTTATTTTTGTGCACATAGATGTGTGTTCAACTGTTCATTTTTTATAGAACTGGATTAGAATATGCAAGAAAATGTGTATTATTCCTGAATATGAAAATACAATGGTTGGGAATATTCAAGAGATCGCTTGCTCTCCTAGTCTCTCAACTTCTAAATTCTCAACTGGTTCCCTTCTACCTCTCTAATACTCTCTTTTATACTCTTATTATCAACTAACTCATTCTAATCCCTAACTAAGACCCATTAACTGGAGGCCCAGTTCCTACCAATTTTCTAGCTTGATTATTTGAATTTGTATAAACACTTGCATTTCTATCATAGTATTTACAGTTAACATACCAAGTGTTAATGTATTGCTTGCAGACTGAGAAATGTGGTTCTGGTATTGTGGCGGCTGAAGATATTAAGCTAGGGGAGTTTGTTATAGAATATGTTGGAGAAGGTGATAATCTATTGTTTGTCCTATCCACATTTATAAAATGAAAAATCTTATTAATATTTTATTCTTTTAGAAGCTACTAACCGATGTTACCTCTTTTTATCAGTTATTGATGACAAAACATGTGAAGAAAGGCTCTGGAACATGAAACATCGTGGGGAAAAAAACTTTTACTTGTGTGAAATCAATCGAGATATGGTGATTGACGCAACATATAAGGGAAACAAATCAAGATATATCAATCATAGTTGCTGCCCCAATACTGAGATGCAGAAATGGTTGACTACTAATTGTTTTGTTCGTATGGTCTTGCAGTAAAATTAGCTATTTTATCCAATGTTTAACAGAGTAGTTAGTTCATCTAACATGCTTCTACTTCTTTCTATCTTAAGGATAATTGATGGTGAAACAAGAATTGGCATATTTGCAACTCGTGACATACAAAAGGGCGAGCATCTGACTTATGATTACCAGTATGAGCACTTGCCTATTTATTTGATTACACCCTTTCAGATGCACTATCTCTTCTATACGAATATATATGACTGTGGAAAGTTTTGGTGTCTTTGGTGTCTCTGGAATGATGCTCATATAACTCTATGTCAGTGATGGTAGATTCTAACTATATAGCAGGTTTGTTCAATTTGGTGCAGATCAAGAATGCCACTGTGGCACTATTGGCTGTAGGCGTAAGCTGGGTGTCCGACCGACCAAGCCTAAAATGTCAGTTAAACGTCAGGTGGCTTCATCTTCTCTTAAATAGAAATTCCATCCAGAATATAGATATATGTCTCTGACTGTTTCATTATATCAAAGTACTGAACCAAACTTAATTCCATCATCTTTCTTTTATTGCAAACCTCTGTTTTGAGCTAATATTTTGAATGGGATAATAAATATGCTATGTCAATTTTTAATTAGACTTGCGATCTAAGAAATGCTTCTACTTTGTATTTTCCATGATTATGGTTTTTTTTTTTTTTTACTTTTTCAGTCATTATTTTTTGGTTTTGGGTGAAGGATATGTGACTTTTCGCCTCACATATGCACTGAATGATTTATTGAGTGTAATTGATAATTGTAAATATATTGAAGATTTCTAGTTAACTGTATCACCATAAAAATGTGATTATTGAAGTTAGTGAAGAGAAAAGAAAAGGGCATATATACCTTAAAATGTATTTCCGTAATGGCTATAATTTTGTAATTTTTTTTATCACTATCTTAGAGTATAAATATATTAGTTTAGATTACTCTAGTTGCCTGTGAATTGTAATGCCAGAGGTAGCTAGCTCTCTCCTTCTATTTACTTTTATTTGTAAGATCCTTATGGCTAAAGGAAAAGGATGAAAAGGAGAATATAGAGGAAAAGAGATAGAGAAGAGAGAGGGGGGGGGGGTTGTTCGATTGGTTGGTGCTGCTGCGCTGCATATTTTAGAATTGCACAGCCCAATAAGCACCGATATGCCAAATTTTCAATCATCCCCATATCGTCACTTTATTGCTTGGTACGTATTTGCGCAAACATATCGATTCCCCTTTTCGTTATTTGTAGAATTATTAACAGGTTCCGTATTAGGGACTAGATTCCATTTTGATGCCGTATTTACATTCGGAATAAAATAATCGGATTTGGCTCCTCTAAAGTGCACGGTGCACTTTAGAAGGTTAAGTGCTCAATCTCAGTCATGGATTAAAAATCAATAGTTTAGGATTTATAAAATACAAACACCGACATGATAGATTGCACATATGATAACAACTCTTTACAATAGAACAGCCACAAGTAAGAAGTGGCTATTTATTTTCTATTCTTTTAAAAAAAAGTGGGGTCAGGGGCATATAAACATATAATAGCCACTTTTTTCAATAGAATTGAAAAGTGGCTGTTCCAAGGGCAAGTTGGAAGAATGGTGCTTAAAATTAGGGATCAAGTTGGAGTACTTGAGAAGCTCTTAGGTGGCCTTAGAGTAAGAAAAGGTTGTGCTTTGATCCATTCATTGAACACCTCAACTGTTGTAGCAAAAGTAGAAACCAACAATGACCCACGATAGCAGAGGTGTTGAATTGGGAATGGATCATAGCATTAACTTTTTTTTTATTCTGAGAACACCTGAGAATATTTTGAACTACCTTGCCTAATTTGGAACCTATCTATAATTTTTTCTCTCTTTACGTTTCTTTCTTTTTTCAGCTAAAATGGGTCTTAATGGGCAAAATCCATTTCAACATGTATGAAACATTAGTAAAAGGTTTCTAAATTCTGAAATTTGATTCTGAATTTTCTTAAAACTGACTATTCAAAACCTATAAACCATATAAATCATAAAATTTGTTTGCATTGTACTTCCGGAGGCTGACTCTTGGCACAGCGCTAAGGTCGCTGCCTTGTGCTCCTGTGATCATGAGTTCTAGTCATGAAAACAATCTCCTCCTTACAGTGTTAAGGTTGTGTGCATTGGCTCTTCCTAGACCCCACAGTGGGGAACCTTGAGCACTAGGGCATTCTTCTAAATATATATTATGGAACATTTCGATATTAATTTTTGTCTAGATAAATAAATAATTAATACTATTTAATCTAATTTTTGATAAATTTTTTAAGAAATTAATTTATGGAGACTCCTTTGGCACCTTCACTTTCTTAATGGTACGGATACTCTTTGATAGTTAATAGCTAATATTTAGGCATGAATTCACTAATTTGAAATATATTATATACATATATTTGATTTTAAAGAAGTGGGACATGTGGCATATTGAACCACTAATTACTAAAGAGTATTGGTACCCTTAAAAAAATACCGGAGCAACTCCCTTAATTCAATTCAGTTATTCTACTGTAGTTGTACCATATATTTTCTCAAGATTTTCGTATAAAAATGTCTAAAACTTTAATAAATTTCTCTTTCGAATTTATCAAAAATAAATTTGAATACGATACATGTAATTGTCGAAGTGCTCAAAGCATGCATTGCATAACGCATAATTATTCATTGGGTGATGTATATTGATGACTTGCCGCTCTCTGTTTATTCTGTGTTGCATCGATTCTGGTGTCATTCTATGATACTTATCTTAAGGTATGAGAAGTAATATTAGGGAATAGGTACATTCTATAATGCTTGGTTTGGCAACTAGGCAAGCCCCTTAAATGTGATGAACAAATTGTTAGGGCAATTCTTGATTTCAACAATCTGGCCCTTTCAATATCCAATGCAATAATAGAATTGAGGTTGGTTATACTAATATTAGACTAGAGGGCATGGCTTTTATATGCCTGAGTAAGATGAATAGACGTACACTGGTGGCTTTTAACTGCTACTTCATGTTTTCATCTTTTTTACTCTAATGTTCAATTGAATGCTGTTATATATTTTGTTTTATGTTTGCATTCTGAATGTCTTCTTTTCTCTTTATATTTATTTACCTCTTGCTTCTATGTCAATTCCTTTAATATTGGGGTGTGGACTTTGATGTAAACTAGTATTTGACACTTAATGCTTGTGTTCGTTTGCATTTATATTACATTAGCCTCTATTCTGCCTCTTTGGTAACTATAGAATTCTGCTTGTTTGATTTACTGAAATTAGTTCAATGGAAATGAGAATGGGAAAGGAATGTAATAATCCTTCGCTTGTCATGTTTGGTATGCTTAAGAAATTAATGACCTTTTCATTCTAGCCAGTAAGATAGGAATGGAATTGGAAAAGGATAAAACCTCCAAACACTTTCTTTGGTTAAATAAAACTATCAGGTATTAATGCTTTAACAATCCTGCATTTTAAGAATATAATTTTAGAATCAATAGACATTTTAAACTCCACATAATTCAAACTAATTACAGTAAATATAGATGCATGCAGCTATAAACTTAAAATGTAGCTGGCAGTGGTTAATTATACTACATATATTTTTCTATTTTTGGGAATATTATAAATTTGAAATTCTTGATAAAAACATGAGCATTGCTAAATCATGTAAAAGGTATTTCATGAAGTTGTTCCACAAGTGATGTGGCATAATTGTAATCAAGAGAATAATAGTTAGCAACCACCGCATAAGGAATCATGGTTCGGTGGGTGATAACACGAATCACACATCACCACTAACTTTTAATTCATTTGCTGTTTCACGAACTTAATTTCGTGCAAATGAGCATTATCCTAGAAACATTCCTAATTTAGGAACAACTAAAATTCAAATGGTCAAAGATATTTATATAGTTTAATGATTTTGGACTTAATCATTGCTGTTAATTATTCCTAAATTGGAAATATTTTTAATAATCCTTTTTGGTAATTTTCCCTGTTTCTTTTTGTCTTCCTTTTTGGAACCAAAACTGAAGCATCCTCAAATTTTCAAAGGAGGATTTTTTTGGTACCCTCATTTCTTATAAAGGTATCGATACTCTTAAGTAATTAATAGCTAAAATTATTCTATTATCAAAAAAGAAAAATACTGGCTAATTAAGCATATGTCTTCCTTCTTTAAAATTATGAAAAATTGCCAGCCGGGGTTTGGCTTGCCTAGTTCGCCATCCGCTTATGTATCGTTATGACTTAGTTTTGATTTTCAGGTTACCGTGCTGGTGGGTTTTATGGAGGTACCTCTATAAGCTGTGATTGAGTCCAGAAGTATGCCCTGACCCTAGATTAAAATGAGTTTTTCCTCAACCTGAAATTTAATGTAGGAAAAAAGATTTATATGTCAAGTTAGTGTAGAATTCATGGTTAAATATTAGCTAAGCTCTTAAAGGTAAAGCATCCTGAAGGAATCTCTATTCTCAAAAGATATAAATTTTTCTTTTTTTTCCAATTTATGACGAATTGGCAATATACATCTCCAATCAGCAATTTTAGCTAGGAAATCATTACAAGAAATATTTGTCCTTTCTAAGTCCCAATTTCCCTCCTCTTTAAAATTTTGTTTGCTTAATGAGTCTAAACCTATGTGTACCTAAACCTCCTTCAAGTATGAATCACCTATAGGTTGAAACATAGTCATCTAAGGTTTTCCATTTCCCATCTCTGATCATGTATTTGCGCTGAAACTTGATCAGTAGTGTAAAAATTCAATTTTCGTAAAAGTTTCATTAGGTAAAGGATTGTAAACGATTTTATATATCTAATTTATTCAGTCATGCAAGAGCCCATTGGGCTTGAAGTGTGGACAATTAAACCTAATTTTATGAAGAATGGAAGTGGCAATGATCAAACTCGTACGCATAGCCCTTTGCAAAGACCAACTCTTAAAAGCTTGAGTTTTTAAAATAGTAAGGCTCCACGAATGATTTTATATTTCTAGCAAATAAAGAGACCGTGGGCACATCGAACCAATGAAATAATGAGGACAAGAGAAAATGAAGATGGACTGCCCGAAATACCTCTAGTGTTGCCACAGCCAACTGTCCTGAAGATTGCTCAAGAATGGTGACGAATAGATGTTCCTACAAAGACACTTGACTTAATGAATATTCCTCTGTTTGTGATGGCTAACGTTGTCACTTGCAACAGTGTGGTGGACTAAGGAATAGCTGAATTTTAGGGCATTAAGGAAAAAGCATGATTGATTTGGGATTTCGGGCTTCTGATATTAGGTTAATTTCTGGTTTGAAAAGATATAAATGCTAACATATTAATCAGAATGGTTCCCAAGAGAATGAAATGAGGGATATCACAATCCCTCTTCTGGGGGAACTATCATTCCTTCATTTGACTGAATGGATTTCCCAATTTTAAATGTGCTACTAGACATTCTATCCTGTAGGTTTCCTTCCCATTCTTATTCCATCTTATCCTCATTCCATTCAATCAAACCCTAAGTATTACTTCAACAACAGCCAAGCCTTGTCCTGTTAGGTGGGGTTGGCTATATGGATCATGATGCCATAGTGTCCTACTATTGTAAACCTTAAGTACTATCTCAATGACTTTTATTGATTTTAGAATGTACTACATGTATATCAAATTATAAACATCTGCCTTGTTGACTAATTGTGTGCCTTTTTTTTTCGGAAAGGTATATCGGAATGGAGGTTTGCAAATTGGTAAGCTTGTGTCTTTATTAGTCTTGACTTTGTTAGTTATATACTATGTTTAGTTTATCTTTGGGAAATCCCAAACTATGGATTTTGTGGTTCCAAAAGCTAAACCAAACATGCTAATAATATACCGTTTGATTTATGCTTAAAATTTGCTATCATGTCCTTAGTTTTATCTTCTATATTATTAAACATTCACTTTTTCCATTGTGCTTGATTTTCAGGAAGTTCTCGTGTTGTTGACCAATCAAAGTGCTTACAAGTTTGTATTGGGGAAGTTATTAGGATAAAACACCTTGGAAATGTGAGGTATGTTAAAATTGTCTATTTTTTATATTTGGTACTCCGTCTCTGTGAATTTTATGCATTTATTTATATTTATTTTTAGTCAACAAGCTCACTTCGTATTTGTTATCTTTAACTTTAATCCCTTTTTATGTATTCTTATAATGTCACAGGTTTGGGATTATTAAATGGTTTAATAAATATTCCCTGAAACACTCGGTAAGAGATACATTGGTTGGATTTTAATAATTTAGATGAACATAGTAGTCAGGTATGAATATGCTTTTACTTCTGCAGATCATGTTTGAAGATGGTTGTGTTGAAATTTATGACATGTCAAAAGAAGACTGGGAACTTGTGAGCTTGTGATGCAAGTACTGTTGGGCAGCAGTTACTTCCTTGTGAGTGTTACTTTGGCATCTATCTCTATGATACTGTTAAATACTAAACAATATCTCTTCAACTTGCTAGTTGCTACCCTTCAATTCGATTTGTTGCCTTGGAAGTCGTGAATATTTTAGTTGGCCTGGTTTTAGTATGCTGATTAGGGTATCAGTTACTTCCTTGTGAGTATTACTTTGGCATCTATCTCTATGACACTGTTAATAGGGGAAAGCATGTAAAGGGGAATAAAGCTTGAAAATCTGAAATGTAAATCATTTTCAGGAAATGAAAACAGACAATAAAAACAGAAAACATTTACCAAATGCCTCCTAAGATTGCTAATGCCTGTGTTCAGGTGTGTAGGTGAAAAGAAGTGAATATTGGAGGCATTATTCTTTCATTGCATGTGCATAATTCTTGGAGTCACTGAGGCTCTGAACAACAGAATGTGAAGCGGGATAGATCAACATAAGTCTTACTGATTGAAGGTATTAATAAGCTGCTTCAATTTCCTTTGACAAGCTGTATCGGGTAAGCCTAGAAGATTGTTGTAGTACTGGAAAATAATCCTTGTATTTGTGCAAATCCTGATCATACTATAAATTGAGGATTCATCTTGCAACATTACCCGGGATTTGTGCAATTGTTGTATCACTATACTTTTTCTTTCTTTTCTATCCATTCTTTCTTATTACAAGGAATTTCAAGTTTAGTGATGAATATGAGGGGGATCCTGTGATCAATGTAAGCAAGCAGGCTTGTATCCATAAAGAGGGGCACGTCAATCTTCTTGTGCTTAGACATGTATTTTTAATAGTCATTTTGGTTAAATTGGTGGAAACCCATCTTTGAGTTTCATTTTGTTGTTTCCATTGAACGTTATTCTTTATGGCGAAGTTTATGGGCTATGGCCTGCATATACAAAACTTAGGTGCACATATGCAAAAACTGAGCTGTAAGAATTATCATGGAACTATTGTATGTAGACCCTTAATATGTAAGGTTTAGATTTCTAAGACCATATGCTAGTTTATAAGGTTATATGATGGGTCATTGGCCAAAAAGAAAAAGGTTTTATGATGGGCTCTGAAAGAAATCTGTTACTATTGATTTGCTTGCGAGAACTTTGCAATCGAATAGCAAGTAAATTTCGGACCCCAAAAAAAAAAAAAAAAAAATAGTAAGTAAATTCAATTTTGCTTTTGTTTCATAACGGTGACGCCAATGTGCTTCGGCGCTTATATCATCCCTTATTGCGTGTATGAATGTGATACTTTGGTCTCCATTTGTTGTCTTATTATCCCTTATGTTCTAACCATATATTCTATTGAAAGTTGAAATTGATGAATATGTAAATCTTATACATGGAAATCGAAATTCTATTTAGTAGGAAATTACGCCAATTGTCTTTTAGTATGAATCGCATGAATAGTGACCCACAAAAATAGTGAATGCGAGACCGACAAAAATCATAAAATGGTGACATTGTGGTGTAGATAATTTCTTTACTACGCATAAAAGACGCGAGAATCTTGTTAAAATTTGTCATGCTCCGTGAGTTTCAAATGCGACAACCATTTGTCTGTGGGATAATGAGACATTTATTGGCCAATGATTTGTCGACATTTTAGAACGTACAACATTTTTGGCTATAAATTCCGACAATTTTGTATAATTTTATATATAATCAAAAACTATATTTTTAATTAAAAAAATTTAATTGGTATGCACTGATAATATAAAATAATTTTATATTATTAATCAATAGAGGGGAGGAAAAGTGAGAAATTTAAGTAGATTTCTTATTATAATAGGTAATTATTTATATGAGTTAGTATTTTTTATTATTTTTATTTGTTGATAGTATAAAATTATTTTACATTATTAGTGAATTGAAATTAAATTTTAAAAATAATAATAATTTAATTTGAAAGCTCTTTCAATATTTAAACTTTAATTTTCTTTAAGACTAAGATTTGTTTAGTCCCAAGTAATAAAATAAAATCAAACTCATACTAATTCCACGAGCTAAAAATATACAATTCGTAATCCTACTTTTTCTAAAAATAGAGAAAAGAATAAATCGAAAAACATAAAGGACCAAAAAGATTCAGAGCCATGCTGGAAGGTTCTCGAACTCACACGTACACTCGAAGCCAACTAAGCAAATTCGCTTAACGGCTAAGATTTGGAATCCTTCAATTTGACAATTTCTCCCTCTTTTTTCCAAATTTCATATTAATTTGGATTAACATATTTGTATAGAATTTAATTTAATTTTACATTCTTAAGCAATAAAAATAATAAAAAATATTAACTCATATAAATAATTATTTATTATAATAAAATATTTATCATAAAATATGATAATTTTTTTATTATAATAAATACTTGTTTATGTGAATTAATATTTTTTTATATTTTTATTAATTAATAATATAAAATAATTTTATACACTAATTAAATTTATTTGTATATATCCAAAATTTTAATATTCTAATATTTTCTTTTAATTTTTTCTTTTTATCTATCATTTTACTTTTTTATTTTTTATAAATTTTTAATTTAATTTAAATACACTAATTATATAAAATAATTTTACATTATTAATCAATAAAATAATAAAAAAATATCAACTCATACAAATAATTATTCATTATAATAAAAATTTACCATAATTTTTCACTTTTCAATATTTCAATATCTACCTACTCCAATAATAAAAGAAAACATTTCACCTTCCATTTTCCAACTAAACCAAACACCATTTTCTCTCTTTCCCACACCTTTTCCAAATCTTAAAACAAAAAACTATTATTTTTCCCCTTTTTTTGTTATTTTCATACAAATTGATCAAACAGATTAATCCAACGACGCCGGTCAAATCGCACGATCCAAACGTAGCAAACCACCCCAACCAACTTTCTCTCTCTAAAGTACTTTCTCTCTCTTCCCGCTCGGGACCTTCTCCGCCCTTCAGATCTCACACTTCCGCCGGAGGATCCAGAACCTTCCACTCGTTCCTCGCCGAGATCTCACTCACGCGCCTCCGAAGCTACTCCACGCGCCTGTTTTTCACCTCAAGCATGGTTCTCAGCGGCGGAGCAAAGCCGTTGACGCGGATGAAGAGGAGAGCCACCGCAGATTTCCACGACTTCCTCGCGTTCCCCTCGCCGTCGGCGGACGGTTTCTCCGGTGGGCCATTTCGGACCAACGTGCGCTCGTTCCTGACGAAGCACGCCCTGCTCCCGCCGCCGTCGGCGCTGTTCCCGCACCTGCTGATGTGGCAGATCCTGTTCCGAGTCGGCAACACGGCGGCGGCTGAGGGTGCGGAACCGTCGCCGCCGGCGGTGTGCCTCGACGTGGTGGAAGAGGACGTGGCCAGATCCAGATCTGTGTACTGCGACCAGTGCCGAGTTGCTGGTGAGTTGACTCGCCGGTATTTGGCAGAGTTGTGTTTCCTCGTAAAACAAACAAAATAAAGGTTTCATCGTTTTCCGGTTCCGGTTTCTACCGGTTGCCGGTTTCCGATCACCTTCTACTACGCCAGGGACCGTCAGAGAAAAAAATGAAAAAATGGTTTCTTAAAATTCTGGGTAAATTATCGTGTTGATCTCGCGAGATGAGCTTAGAACTTAGATTGTTTAATTAATTAATCTACATTGATAAACTACGAATCTAATTAACAGTTGAGAATAAAAGACTTTTTTATTATTTTTTGGAATTATTATTACAATTAGAATTTTAGACATTGCGATGAAAGCGGAAATTTGGTTAAAATGGACAAAGAGATGAATATGACACGACACCATGGCGAGATAATCCTGTATATATCGGGACGGGTTGATGAATGACGTGATGATAGGAGAAAAGACTCGTAAAATGCTATTGGGTGGATTGTGGAACCTATGCCAAGTAGAACAATAAGTGCCACGTGTCCATCTTAATTTTGATTTGATGATTGGAATGGGACATGTTCTTTGCTCAAATCATTGTTTTTCCTAGTTGGCTTCAGTGGATAATGTGGACTTCACATGTAACGTGTACCTTAATCCATTCCCCACGCTTAAGAATTATGCTCTTTGCTATTATTATTATTATTGTTATTATTATGGTTGTTGTTTGTTACTGGTTTGTGATGTGGTTCTCCTATTTTGAACTGAAAATTGAAAATATATGGTTATGATTTAGGTTGGAGCGGCCATCCAGTGTGCGGGAAACGCTACCATTTTATAATAAAGGCTGATGGGAGCTCAATTGGTGGGTACCACAAGCCATGTATGTGCTGTGGAGATATCTTGCATTTGTCAGAATCCAAGTGAGTATACCCTGCTGCACCCACCAAGGCTATTTCCTTTGTTTCAAGGGGAAACTTTTTGTCTTATTTTGGATTTTCTTTTATTTGTTCTTTTCGATTAATTGTCAGCATATAGATACCCCGGCATGGTAAATTGGAACTTCTAATGAATGGTGTGG
The DNA here is from genome assembly GCA_031439595.1 of Pterocarpus santalinus. Taxonomy (NCBI): domain Eukaryota; kingdom Viridiplantae; phylum Streptophyta; class Magnoliopsida; order Fabales; family Fabaceae; genus Pterocarpus; species Pterocarpus santalinus. The sequence continues at coordinate 67,784,291 of CM062531.1, read as the reverse complement.
GGGTATTTTCCAATGACTAATCTACTTTTTGTTTCCTTAGTAGAAGAATTCGTTTTCAGGAGCTGAAATTTCCAAATGTCAACCATTTTGTCTGAACACAGAATTAGTTATTGTCTTATTGAGATATTTTAATAGCTAAACTGGGGTTAACTGAAGGTTTATTTGTATAGTTAAAATGAGCTTGAGCCGTTTGTGTTAATTTGCTAGCTGTTTAGTATCTTAAAATTATAGCATAATCGTGCAGCGATCTTATGTTTTGCATAATGCTTTCAATCTTTAGGTGCAAGTCTTGCAACCATGTGACAACCACAGATGATGTTGAAGATTGGGTGTACCAACAATTAGAGAACACAACTCATCTTTTACATGGTGTAGTCCATGCCAACGGTTATGGGCACCTTCTTCGTGTTAATGGTAGAGAAGGGGGCTCGAGATTTCTTTCTGGCTGCCACATCATGGACTTCTGGGAGCGACTTTGCAAGACCCTTGGTGTCGGGTTAGGATTCTCGATTCTAATTACAAATTCCTGATTGTTTCTGATTGAGTAGTTCTATAGGTCTTTGATCAAATTCTTTCAATTTATATCCTGTACTTCTCTCTCATCCATGACACTTTTCTTGTCACCTGTCTGGCAGTGTGCTGGGAAAAAATAATAAGTGGTATTTCTTAAAAAACTGATTGGTGCTTACATCTATAACTTCTATTTGAGCTGGGGGTTGGGATGTCTTGAAGATCAGATGTAATAAGTAAACTTAGAAAGTTTCTGGACATATAAAAATTTCCTTAGCCTTCTTCAAATGGGGTAGCAGGGAGTACCTTTGTTTCACATATTTGTTTTTATATATAGCTTTCAGTTGAACTTTGATGTGTGTTCACTTTTCTTCATGAGCAGAAAAGTTAGTGTCATGGATGTTTCAAAGAAATATGGGCTGGAGTACCGCCTTCTCCATGCCATCATGAAAGGAAATCCCTGGTACGGTGAATGGGGTTATCAATTTGGCTCTGGTAGCTACGGTATCACACAGGAAGCATATATGTTTGCTGTTGAAAGCCTGTCCAATCTGCCTTTGTCCATCTTCCTCTCCCAGGGCCAGAAACCCCCCACTTGTGTGCAGGGCATGATCTCATATTACCAGTCTTTATCAGAGCATAAGCTGATAAATATACGAGACCTCTTTTGTTTTTTGATGGGTTTGATTCACGATGCTCGCAAGACTGCATCAAAAGTAGATGACATCACCTGCAAGAAGCGTCGGTTAAGTGCTGCTGAGGTGTCATGTTCTTGGGAGAAGAGTAACGTGATCCGTGCAGAGGAAGCCATCGTTAGAGTGCTGCGTGCAGTATCTGGGTCCAATTGGGTGAGCTGGCGTGCTCTTAGGGGTGCTGTCTACCGGGTGGCTTCTACAGAGCTGTTTGATTACTGCCTCAGAGAACTGAGTGGAAAAGTTGTCTTTGGCGGAATGGTTCTTAATGCCCGATGCAATCCTCAGACTGGAGCTTTTGAGTACAGGTTAGACTTCATTCTGATCTTCTGGATGGTTTTATTCTTCTGTGTAGGCATTTCATAAACTTGAAAATGTGTCATACACACTGTAACCAGAAAACAAAATATGTCATACACACCCGGGCAGAAGAAATTGCCACGTGTCAATAAACATATAAATGCATCAGTTTATGAAAAAAACCTATTGCTCTGCCTTGCTTTTACTTTTATGAAGTCATGGTGTGAGCTGAATTGATGCTTTTTGGATTATCATCCGTGAGGGTTAGCCAAAGAAAAATTTAATTACATTCAGATATTATTTTCTTGTTTCAATTGTGTGTGTGGTTGGTTATATGGTTGCATCCTCTTGCTTTGGACTATTACTGAAATTGATGCGTGAGGAAGTCTAATAACATTCTTTTTATATTGATTGTGCGTTGTATTATTATTTGGAAGATGCTCTTATGGTTGCTTTGCATCCTTTGCATCGTAGATTTCTTTTCCTTTTCTTTTTATTTTCTTTTTTTAAATTGGTTGTTCCGTTAATGTATCGCTGAGCTTCTATTTGCTGCAGACTTGAGGCTGTAAACAGTTCTTGCTACGGAAACACAGCAAGCGTTAATTCTTCAGGCTTGAAGCATCCATCTGAAGAGAATCTACTACATGACTTGAAATATCTATACGAGTCTTTGCTTCATCCTCAGTTGATGCTGAGCTATGTCCCTGAGGGGACACGGACTGTTGCACTGAGCTCAGCTCAGAAACTTCTTGACTGCAAGCAGTTTGTAAAAGATTACAGGCCTGAGGTGTTGCTGATGACAGATTTGAATAGTATATGCCTCTCATGTCAGGTGGAACTTTTGGATGAGCCTGAAAATGCCACAGCCAAGATTCCTCCAGAAGTGATTCCGCTGCCCATAAATGCCACGGTGTCTGACCTTAAGATAGAAGCAGCAAATGCTTTTCAAGATGTATATCTCATGTTTAGAAGATTTGCAGTCAATGAGCTAGTTGGCTACAGAGGCATAGATGATTCCACTCAGGTCAAGCTCCTATTAGGATTGGCAGAAGCAGTTCGTGTCCAAGGAAGATGCATCGGAAAGAATGGATTGAGCAAGTTCCAAATGGAACGGGGACTTGACAGGTGGACTGTGGACTGCAGCTGTGGAGCTAGGGATGATGATGGGGAGAGAATGTTGGCTTGTGATAGTTGTGGAGTATGGCAGCATACTAGGTGTTCTGACATTCTTGATACAGAACCTGTTCCCGCACATTTTGTTTGCCCCAGATGCCAAAACTCTGACTTGAAACCTAAATCTAATGGGCACTGCAAATATGAGACTCGGACTAACATTAGTGGTAGTAGCAGTTGCTTCCGAAATGGCTTGCCGGTGCCTTCTGATGTTCACTGAGCCATTGTCTAGATGTGCATATAATGTCTTCTTGCTTCGGTTCATTTTGTTTAGGCCTCAGAGAACTTGTACATATACAAACAGGCCTAAGAGATGTATGTCATCAGCGATAGGTCATGTCTTGTTCTCATTTCAGGTTTTGTCTTGTACATATTTAGTTGACTGACGGAAATATGGTGGAAAAAAAACAAAAAAAGAAACAAGAAAAAAAGAAATTGTTTTGGCACCTTCATTGACTGCAGAATTATGGTTTCTGGATGCAATTGTTTGGCGATGGCACCTCAGTGATGTTTCTGTTAGTGTTAGGTTAGGATCAGTTTCTATTTCTTTATCATGACCCAGCTGGATTAGAAACACTATATCTATTTGTTGACCCCCCCCCCCCCCCCAAAAAAAAAAAAGAATATATTGTTCTGAGCTGATCAAAGTTTGCCCATTGATAAAATGATCATTATGAACAGGGTTCGAAGATTTTCATGATTGGCATTGGATACCATAAATCAAGATCCCTAGCGCTATGCTGCACGATCTACATATAGGAATGTCCAATGATAGTGACACAATTAGCAGTACTTTCTTATACACATGGTTTAAACTTAAAACAAGCTTGATTGGTTTAATTGGATTGATATGTGTTCTCTTTAAATAAGGTGTTAAGTTAAAATCTTATAAATGAAGAAAATTAATAATAGAAGAGTTTTATCTTTATAATGAGGTGGTATAATTTGAGACAACTAATGTCTAATAGATTTTGAATATTGGCAATTGATGCACATGCACAAAAAGAGCATAATTAAGCATCTGAAACATTTCTATGTGGACTAAATATATGCTAGTTAATAATATGTTGATTAGAGATAATTAACTATTTAATTGTTAAGTTGAATCAATTATTAACTCAAATTTGACATGGTATTTAAATCAAGTTTTCTTTTTTTATTTTTATTTTTGTTCGAAACTATTCGTATATGAAATCTACTGTAATTTAGCTAATTTACCTTGAATTTATTGGAGTAAAATTTTTCTAATGTTAGTTTATTTCATTCATGAAATTTGAACTCAATATCTTCCTTCAACTAACAAAATATTAGTTAAATCAAGTTTTATGCTTGTCATCTTGTTTTCTTTTTTTTGGTAATTTCATTTTGTTTTCTGCATAAGGTAATATACTTTCTTCATATAAAATACTGATTTATTTTTTAAAAGATTATTATTTAATTATTCTTAATTAAAAACACAGTCATGAATGTCTTATATAATCTTTCCAAATATATATAACATAGTTTTGTCTTTTTTGTATAGAAAAACCGACACATACTCGTATACTCACGGAGAAAAAGATAGGGTCCATCGTATACCTTTTCTCCTACTATTCTATTTTAACAATTCTCCACCACATTAATAAAAATTATAATAATATTAATAAAAAAAATCCTCCATCACTCTTTTTCGCGGGTATCCGGTACAGATGTCAAAAGACAATGTTCAAATACTTTGTCCATATATAATGGAGATTACTCTGTGCTATTCTTCTTCTTTCTTTCTTTTTTTTTTAAATTGAGGAAGTTATCAATTACATGTTAGAAGCCATTTAGTTTACTTCTAAACAATTATTACAAAATTAACATTCAATAATAAATATTTGACAAACTCACGTTGGCTGCTATACTCACAAGACAAAAATATAATATAATACAATTAGGCAATACCCCACCATTGGTGCCGCCTAGCACAGTAGCACTCTCTGCCCGTAAACAAATTGATTTGCAAGCGCATGCTGGAATAAAAGACCTCAACCACATGTAGCTTAGACGCGTATGAAGCACTATAGGGAAAAAAAAAAAAAAAAAGAGTGTTGAAATTTCATGCTTGAGGCTATGCGCTATTGCCACCTTTTTCACTATTAAGTTTCGTCCCACTTCATATAAAGATGACACTCAAAATGTGCCCTCTCTACTCTCTATAAATGGCAGCCAGCTAGCTGCACAACCGCCCCACTTATTTGCGCGTTGAGTTCCAATTGACCCAATTCCAGCTAAGTCAAAGCATCATGGAGTTATAGTCAGAGGACTACTTAAGGCTTAATTAAACTTTGGACTTTGTTCTTGAAGTTCAATTTCTAGGCTTCTCTATTGGTATTTGGCAATGTCATACACTTGCTCAAAGTCATCAAATTATAAGCTGGCAGTCTAAGATTTAGCTAGGCAAAGTATAGAGTATAGAATTTCAATTGGAGTCATCTTATATAATCGCTGTGCCCTTGCAATTGAATAAGAATTGATCTTATGAATGGTTTAAATGAGTTAAACTTATAAAAATATATCATACTATCATCATACTAGCAAATAGAAGTAATCATAGCTAGCTAGAAAGATTTTATTAATGCACTTTACAAGTAAATCTCGTGTAAAAGTATATATCATCTCAAAAAAAAGAAAAAATTACAAGAGAATCCACTTTATTAATGCTTGTGATGTTCAAGTGAAGACATTTTTAATAAAAATAGTTAGAAAGTCATACATTTTATTATAATTTAGTTGTTAAAATGACCTGTCATGATTATTAATTTTTAGATGAATAAGTGAATGATATTATTTTATTTCATCTAATAACTATCATTAATCCTAGTAAAAATTCTGAAGATATTTGTTTAGGGTGTAGCACTACTTAAGTATTATCTGCATCTCCTTTTCATTAAGTTATAGCAAATATTCAATGTGATCTCAGAAGCAAACTAGGTACACATCATTAATATCAAGGAGATTTGCATCAAACTCTTGTACCTTTTCTACCATCTCACCCTTTTCTACCTTAAATATCTTAGAGATATTTCTGATCAACGATTTTCACTGTTTTGCAAAATTCTGGTTCCATTCTTTATACAGATTCGGCGGTCACTGAATAGGGAAATCCCTGTCGTGTCAACTTACATGCAGTCAACATGCATGTAGTAATATAGCATTCACAATGATCAATGTGATTAAGTAGAATATTCGAGAAAAATGTCCAGAAGTAAACGATAAACCACTATCTTGATTTCTTTTTCCTTTCAATTTCTTATTCAACTTTGTGTCTACTTTCAATCATTTGCATTATATATATGTATGTATATATAAAATGTTATACCATATTGCAGCTTCCCCACTCTGCAGTTCAGCCAGCTTTTTCCCACTTTGTAAAGTTCTTTATTCCTGGGGCCTCATTACAAACTAAAGTTCAATCCTCTGATCACTTCGTGCTACACACACACACACACACACACACACATATATATATATATACTGTGTTGTTTCATCAAGATGCTGTACAAACAGCCTTTGAAGTCTTTGAAGATTGTCATGGCTAATTTGCTGAAAGTGTTTTTTCTCATGGGAGTGATAGTGAGTGGTTTCAGACCAGGAGCAGATGGCTTGAACATGAATTACTACTTGTTTAGTTGCCCTTTTGTTGAACCTGTTGTTAAGGACATAGTCAACAGAGCCTTGCAGGATGATCCCACCCTTGCTGCTGGTCTTGTTAGAATGCACTTCCATGATTGTTTCATACAGGTTCTTTGTCTCTCCCTCTCTCTCTCTCTCACACGCACACATTGACATACACGTGTCCTCAATGGCACAATAGACAAAACTTATATCAAGTTATTTATATTTATTCCATTCAATTATTAGATCAAATAATAATAACATATGAACATTTTTTTTGAGATAAGTAACTTATCCATCTTGAAAAAAAAAATTACTTATTATTATTTGATTTGAGAATTGGATAGAAACTTAATTGTTGTAGCACAATGAAAAAAAAAGAGTGGAGAGAAAAATGAATTATCACAGTATACATATATATATATACACACACACACACACATAAGTTAAGATACAAATGAAAAGGTGAATAGTATATGAATTGAAATGTATCTTATGTAATTCCTAATTGGTAATAAGAAGTAACTAGAAAATGTCATGCTTGTCTTTGAAGGACCAACTTACTTTACAAGGTATACGGCATAATAACTTGCAACTTATAATTACGATTCATGTATATGGCCTTGCCTACAACTAGGGATGTGATGGGTCAATTTTGATTGACTCCACTAAGGATAACACAGCAGAAAAGGATTCGCCAGCAAATTTGAGCTTGAGAGGCTATGAAATCATAGATGACATCAAAGAAGAGCTTGAAAAAGAATGCCCTGGAGTGGTTTCATGCGCTGATATTCTTGCTATGGCTGCTAGAGATGCAATTTTCTTTGTAAGATGAAGCTACTACACTTTTCGTATATTGTATAACTATTTTTCCATTTTTTTTTATGTAATATATGATATGACTGTGGCAACTGGTGTAAAATGGATTGATATTATATATTATCAATGACTTGAGCAGGCTGGGGGCCCAGTGTATGACATACCACAGGGAAGAAAAGATGGAACAAGGTCCAAAATTGAGGATACTATTAATCTACCAGCCCCTACCTTCAATGCTTCTGAGCTCATCAGGATGTTTGGGCAACATGGGTTTTCAGCACAAGAGATGGTGGCTCTCTCTGGTATGTATATATGCCTTTGCTATACTGTGCTCAGTAAAGAAAATAATTTGACAAATACTTCAAAATTTATAAGCACTAACTTGAGCTGAGAAAATGGTCAATGGCTAACCATAACTAGGTTATAACTCTCCCTAATCATTGCTTTGACGACTACCATATATTTTCAAAGATTTGTATGCTTGCTGGGGATATTGTTGTCCCATATTCAATATATTTTAAAATTTAAATATGAAAATAACTCAGTTATTTGGATCTAATATTGTTACTGTTAAGTTTACTGAGTTCGAGCAACCAATAAAAATGACTGGTCGAGCGGATTATAGGCTAGAGGTCTCAAGTGTATATTATAGGTGCCAAAAACCATATTAAAAACATGCCTACCCCTTATTGAATTAGGGTGATCTATAAGAGTATAATAAGAAGACGACTTAAATGAAAAGCTCATCAATCACATGAGCGAATGATTCTTTAAGTACTCATTGAATGCGTCATTTGATCATTTAATGGTTGTTAGTTATGTGAAGATAAAAAACTTTTTATGTACTATGACCCAACTATGTTTTATTGGCCGATCAATCTAATTAAATATGAGTCTGATGCAAATACTAATATATCCACATATTCCAAATAGATGGGCCAAAATACTTCCTTATTAAAAAATTATAAACCAAAACTTTCACAATATGCACATGTTTAGAAGCCAAAAAGAGAAAGAGAGAGAGAGAAGACAAATCTACACTACTTCTATAGTTTGAGTGTGGGAAACAGAGAGGCAGGCTAAGGAGAGAAAGTGAAACTTATTTTATGTCTTGGCTAAGCAATGATTTAATACTAAGAGTATGTTTAGTTTGGGATAAAAGTGGAGGGCAAATTTTTATGGATCTCATTCCTATATAAAATTATGTATGGATGAAATTTATGAAAATTTATCTCTTATTTTTATTTTCAAACCAACTATACTCTAAGAAGTAAATATTTCTAACAATTTATTTGAATTTTGTAGTATGCATGTTGCTCTTTATTATTAAAATAAGCAACTTTATTTAGTGAGAAAAGAATCGCACGAACTGTTATACGAATAAAATTCCATCAATAACAGTGCTTTAAGGACGAAAATTACAGTGTATTTTTGGTAGAGAGAAAACATTTACATCTAATAACACTGTTTGTGTAAATTGTATGAAATTATTTTCGTACTAAACAGGATTTCCCCATTAAAATTATGCAACAAGATATTTATCGTTTAGAGATTTTGATTCTGCAGGGGCTCACACAATAGGAGTGGCAAGGTGTTCTTCTTTCAAGAACAGGCTGTCACAAGCGGATCCAACTTTGGACTCAGAATTTGCAAAGACACTCTCCAAAACATGCAGTGGTGGCGACAATGCTGAGCAACCCTTTGATGCCACAAGGAACGATTTCGACAACTTGTACTTCAATGCTTTGGTCTCCAAAAACGGGGTCCTTACATCGGACCAAACATTGTATGTCAGCCCCAGAACAAGGAACATTGTGAACTCTTACGCACTGAATCAGGCCTTGTTTTTCTTGGATTTCCAACAGGCAATGGTGAAGATGAGCATGCTAGATGTCAAAGACAGTTCCAAGGGTGAAGTACGAGGAAATTGCCGCAAGATAAACTGAATTGTGTGGTTTAATTTGTGATTGCGTGGAGCTTGTTGTGAGAGAGATTTGGTTGTTGTTCAATTGTTTTAGGAAACACTGTAATGAGGTTGCCTTGGTTAAGAGTACATGATCTATGTATCATATAATATATATGAGTATGGTTCGATTTATATCTATATTGTTTCCATTCGTGCGTGCCTTTACAAGTGACATTTCTCATATTAATAACTCATTTTAACAATTTCTGGTTCACAGAAGGTTGAAAAGCAGAATGGATATATATCGTTTCAGCCTAAGGAATCGATATGTAGATATATAATCTATAGTGATATTTATGAATCTTTCTATACAGAAAAGACCAGCTGACCACTGCCTTATACGTGAAATAATTTAATTTTTAGCAACTGAGGTGAACTAATATTCCTTAATATTCCTTAATGTACCTCTTATATGTAGCGTGAGAATAAGTAAATTGTTTCGTAGCTAAAACAAAACTGGATTTATAAGGCAACGAGTAAAAGTATCGACCATTAAAGAGAAGAGAATGATGTTTCTAGTTAAAATCGATTTTAAGATCTTATACAAGCAAAAGAGAAACTAAACAAGTGACTAAAATGAGCAAAGGATTGTGTCTCTCAACCCCGTTTGAGGTAGTGAAATACAGAACGAATATGTGTTTTTTAACATGATATGTATAAATATAATACGAGGCATAACATATTTATATAAATGTGAATGAATATCAAAATATGTGAATGTTAAAATAAAATAATATATTATATATTTATATGAGAAAATATTATATTTTTAGAAAAATACTCTTTGAACATGCTAAATCCTACAGACACCCAACACATCTATTGTTTTATTACCCCTTCACGGTGAATATATCGATAGGGGGAATACATAACGCACTCCTTATATTTCTATATCAATATGATGCCAAAATAATAAAACCCTAATGCAGAATCAAACACATTATAATTGACACAGGCTTAAATTTGTGTGTGATGTTGACGTGACTAGAGTCACTAGACTGCCTTTCTCCTTTTTTATTCACATTTGTCACTTCTAATATATCCTTGAAAAAGGCACCAAAAGTATGCTAAAAACCTAATATTAAAGATATGTTTTGCTTAATTTTTAATTTTTAGGAAAATTATTTTTAAAAGAAGTTTTTTTAAATTATTTTTTAAAAAATTGATTTTTATTTAATTTGAATATATTAAAAATAAATTTTAAAAAAATGATTATTATTTAGATAGAATAAAATAAAATTATTTTTAATTATTGATGTGAGAATAATAGTAAAATTTTCTTTCAAAAGGTATTTTCATATAATAAAAAATAATTTCAAAGATATTTCACCCAAAAGATATTCTAAAATTTTAAAAATAAGTTTAAAAAAAGATTTTTACATACCTAAATATACTAATTATTATATATTTTTATTCTCACACTAATAAAAAATATTTTACTATGTTTAAAAATATATTCAAACAAGTTTTAACTCTATTTTGCAAGAGGAACGATTCATCAAATTGGAATATCCAAAATTTGGGTCAAAAAAAAAAAAAATTCAAGCCAATCAAACATCATTTGGAGCTCAAATAAAAAATTATACATATATTTTGTTAAATAACACATTGCGCTTTTTAAGACTGGTTATCTTTCAAAAATTGTTCAAAATATGATCTTGTTTTCTAGATTTCTATTTCTTTTTTTGTCAATGCTACCCTTGGTATAAAAGATAGGCTTCTCAACTATGGGCCTACATTTCACATTCTAGGCCCAAATTATCTTGGCACTCCCATAATTACCAAAAAAATAATAATAAAGAGAGAGAAAGGTCCTCCTCTACACGAGCTTGGTTTCAGTGAAGTAGTGTGGTTGCGATGTCTCTATTAGTTAAAATTCCGTAACAAATTTCTGAAAAACGAAGCAAGTTGATGTTGTTAGCAACTGTTCGTTGCTAATAATCACAGATCCGAAGCTTATTCTGCTTTTCGTTTCTGCATTTTCTCGAGAAAGTGTGAGAAAACGATGGAAAAGATGAACAGAGCCTTCGAGAAAGTGAAGATCATGGTTGGCATGGACGTCGAAGACGAAGAGCAGCGAGCTGCTGCATTGGAAGACAACAACTCGTTCGCTTTCATGGACGAATTCAACCGCAACTGCACCTTGTCCACCAAACAGGTCTTCTTCCTTCTCCTCTTCGTTCATCTACAGATTCAACCGTTTTTTGTTGCTTGTTTTCAGTGTCTGAGAAAAAAGGAACGCAGCTATGAGCTGAGACAAAAAAAAAAAAAAAAAAGAAATCGATTGAAATTAGCTGATTCGATTTTGAATGTATGGATCTGCGCCTCAGTTGTGGTCTTTTGACGTTGCGATCTCGTAGCATTTGATCCTGCGTTCGTGCAATTTTGAAGGTTCAGAGGATTTGATATTTTAACTTAAATTTACTGTTATTATATCAGGATATGTATGCAGTATTGAGCTAGAAGATAGGTGCTTGGGGAAATTGTTGATCTGACTGTTAGATGAGGAAAGTTACTCTACTTGAGAGCTGGTGAATAGTCATATTCAGATTTATTCGGTTGTTCCCCAAAGTTTTAACCATGAATGTGATGGATGCACTATGAGAGTAGAGAGTTGCATGGTCAGTGGTCATCACATTTTTTATAATGGACTTTTAGAGAAATCAATTGTTTTAGAGTGAGAAGGTGTTGTGATATTTTCATCCTTGGATGATATCGGATTGAGATATTAAATCGAGGGCAAAGATTTCCGTTTAGAATTTTGCATGTTGTTAGAGATAATTTATGCTGGACTTTAGGTGATAAATGCTAACTATACACTGGTGGATTGTACAGAAATATTAATTATCTTCACCAAATTGCTTGTAAGAACGTGATATCCAGGAAATATTTGTTAAATACCGGTCATGTTAGAATGGTATCATGTAACTTTTGAGGCTCATGTGTTGTAAGATGTGACTTGGAGCAGAGATAACTAATCTATTGAAGAATCATGTTTGAGGGTTCCGGGAATAAAGTCTCAAAATACTAAAGGTGTAATTTCAAATATATAATAATATTTTCTGTTTCTAACAACTAGTTTTGGCGGGTGATGATTTTTATTGTTGGAGGACCCAGAATTACATGCTAATGTCAGATTGGTTTAGGAACTACAGAATTGAATGAAAGCATACCCAGGATTTTGGTTTGATAATGAATTTTTGTCCCCATTCAAATTACTTTTATTGTTGGGGATTGGTTTGTTAGGTCTTGGGAAATATGGAAAAGCAATGAAGTATCAATTTTCTTGATGTTTTCCCGTTAGACCCGCTTGAGTAGTTGACTAACTCTGGTTTTACCTGATGTTTTTCTTATCCTCTCTTGTTGCTACTTGTTCCTATATTTTGGGTTTTTTATTATATTATGTGTCAACCTCCTCTAGTTTTCTTCCTTACAGAAGCATCTTTTGTCATATTGAAATGTTTGTTTGTTTCTTCCAACAAGTTTCTATCCATGAGTTGTTTAACTAATATGCTTTCTGTCTGTGACCAGAGATTATATGGTTTCGCCATATGCTTTTCAGCTGGATTAACTTTTACACTATTGGTAAGTTTAGAAGCTTTATGTATTAGTTTTCAGTTTAATGCAGAATATTGATCTTAAGATTGAACCTTTTCTTAGATTTTTTTTTTTTAATAAAAGAAGAATTTTATTAACAAGAAGAGAAGAATACTACAAAGAACCTTTTCTTTAATATGGGCTTAAATGTGGCCTTCCACGAGTACCTGCAAGCTTTTTACTACTATAATTGTTCATGATTTTTGAGTGGTTGTGCGAAAATTATTGTGGATTTGAAGGAGTACACTCTAATACTCAAAATTTATATGCGGCTTCTGACCAATAGTAAAGGTTTGCCCCTCGTACGAGGCTCCTACTAGTGTAGCTTTAGGGACTACGGAGGGTTAGAGTTACATAGCCTTACCCTTGTTAATGGAGAGGATTTTTCTATGGCTAGAACCTGTGATCTCTAAATTCACAAGGCAAAAACCTTAATGTTGCACCAAGGCCCACCCTCCACTTTTGATTAATACTAGATCCAGTAATTATTTTAATGTTTATATTGATATCAGATAATGTAATTATAAAAAGGAGGTTCGAACCTTTTATCATGGGAACTCCTATGCTATTCAAAATTAGACTATACATTGTGTTTTGTAGAGTAAATGTAAACTATTTTTAATACTACCACCTAGGCAGTGTTGCCTCAGAATTCTCCTCATAATTATAGATCATCAATAATAAACTCCTATTATTTTTCATTTTTTTTTTTTTTTACTCAAATTGATAGTTGGAATAAAATAGATGGATTGATGGAATACAAATTATATGTCTACTATGCGAGGATAATGAATGAATCCCATAATGTTTACTCACCTATTTCATGTAAATTTAACGAGAATACAATTTATTTTGGTGCCTAGCTGAAAATTTCATTCACAAATGTTACTCTTTCTTCCTTTACGTATGATATTAGCTTTGTAGTTCCAATTTATATTGGCAGACATGATTACACACTGATCTAATGTCATTATTTTTTTACCATCTTACAGTCAATGCTTGTTTTCCTCAAACCAATCAAGTTTGCGATAGCATTCACTCTTGGCAATTTGCTTTCACTTGGAAGGTATCTACTGTTTTAGAGCTGTATAATGACTGATTCGTATAATCTCATTCTTGACTTCAGTTTTCTTTTCTTTTCTTTTCCCTGGGTGGTTTAACATTCATTATTATGTGTATCTGATGTCTTCCTTGTATATTTAAAGTTTGTTCTTTGAACATTGAGTGGTGCTGCAATTAGCTAGATTGATCAGTGCTCAGAGATTGCTGGTCTTTTAGTAATAATTTTCTCATAGGCACCTTCTTTAATTTATATTCTGCCTTCTCTCTATCATTAAAGAAATTTATGTCCCTCTTTCCGTCTGTTGCTGAATTAATTGTTTTCTAGTTACATCCCTGTTATTTCATCTTACTCCATTGAAGTTTAACATTTTAAATTAAAATTGACTAAATAATTTATGGTAGAATTTTCTGTTAAACTTGGTGCCATGGCTGTTCTGGTCTCTTCAAATGATAAGTGGGAGTCTTTTATTATGGCAGCACAGCATTCCTCATAGGTCCTAAACGGCAATTGACAATGATGCTTGATCCTGTTCGTATCTATGCTACAGCCATATACATTGCAAGTATGATAGTTGCCTTGTTTTGTGCTCTATATGTAAGTCAAAGTGCATCTCTGTTTGCTTCTTTTTATTTCAAAAAAGGGGAAACATCTTCTCTTTCATTTAATAGCTCATTATCTTATTTTGCGTCGTGCAGGTTCATAACAAGTTATTAACACTTCTGGCAATTATTTTGGAGTTTGGGGCGCTAATTTGGTATGTCATATTTTTTTCCAAATGCCTTCCATGTAACTTTCTTTATATTACCTTCAGTTAGTGTTAGTTTTTTATGCTCATTAACACTTGTGTGCTGTATGCCATTGCCATATCAAAGTCCAAACAGGCCTAATCACACATTTCAAGACTTGATTGAGTTATATATCATATATAATTATTTTTATTATATATAATTAAATTTATTTTAAATATTATTTATTATTATTTATATTTTTAATAATGAATTATTATATTAGTTTGAATAGTTTCTTTTATATTAAATATTATTTTTTGTTTTATATAGTTTTATTTTTTAATATTTATTTAATAAATATTTTTATTTTAATAGAATATATTTTAAAAAAAAGAGTAAAATAGTCCTTACATATAAAAAGTTAATTAGGCCTAATATGGTCTTTCTAGGCTTGATTAAGTTATCCATGATTTTGATATATAAGGTAATTGCGATAAATAAGTTTATACAATATGTTGTCAGCACCAAACAATAAATGAGATTATAATATATAATATTAGCTTATCATATCATCTCTAATGCAACATGCCCAACACATCTTAGCATAGTTGTCAATTATGCACGATAGCAGCGAAGCGGATGATGGACGCGACAGAGCTGCCGAAGCGTCGTGTTTCTCGTCGCGGCAGCTATCGCAGCCACGATACCACTATTTGATGCCAATAGCCAAACACTGGTTCGACCCCTGTTTCTGGACCGTTCTGTGCATTCTGAGGGGGGCAGCAAGGTCATTTCAAACCTTCCCCCCTCTTTTCTTTGATTTGAGCGTTGGTTTAGGGTTATTTTCTCTGTTCTCTTCCTCTCTAGTCCATCTATCTCTCTCCCCCCTTTACCCCTCTTGCTTCGGCAATCCTCCAACCTTCGGTGGCGGCGAGATTGGTGGCTGCAAGACCTACGGCGGCGATGGTTTGTCCTTCCTGCACTCTCTTTGTTTTGTTTTCTTCTATCTTCCTCGGTTGGGTCCCTTTATTTCTCCTCTTCTATCTTCTTCTACCCTCTTTTTTCTTTTCTTTTCTTTTTTTCCTTCTGTTCAATGTTTTTCCCCCTCTCTTTCCTTTTTTTTTTTTTTTTTTGGTTTCTGTTTTAGCAATGGCATGTTTTGTTTTGTTGTTCTGTTTTAGCAATGATGTTGATGATGATGATGATTGATTTATTGGAATGTTTTGTTAGTTTTAAAGAGTAGAGACTTAGGTTTAATTAGGATTTGGTGTTGTCTTTTATATTTTGCTGCTCTTATGCTACTTGATGGTGCTATTTTTTTTTTGTTTTACTACCCTTAGGACTTGATGTTTATGTATTGGATTGATGGTGATTGCATGTTTTTAGAGTATGGAATGGATTATGAATTTTCATCATTGAAGTGAATGAGTTTAATTGTGGATGATTTCTTATTTTTGAACATTTATATTTGTTATATGAATTGCATGATAATTACATATTTTTTATCAAATAGCGGCTAAAACGCTATCCGCTAACCCACTATAGTGTTTTTGGGGCCGGCCGCTATGCGTCGCTATCCACGTTTGACGACTACGCACCTTAGTATAGAGTGTAGACACATCTGCCCTTGTAGAGTTTTCTTTTATCTTACACCAGCATATGGAATGATATGCTTCCAGTAAATGAAGTGGCTAAACCTGCTCTGTATAAGCTTAATATAGTTAGCCATATATGAAAGTTCAATTGTGTAGCGATTTATGCTTAAAATGAGCCCCTCAATTTTTCTTTTTCTTTTTTTTGGCCATTTTCATCTTCTAGCATGCAATATGTTTGTCCGATTGTAGCCTCATCCTTGTTCACACTCCTGTGTAATGTTGTAATATTTCCTTTATTTTCTGATATTTTGATTGACAGGTATAGCTTGAGTTACATCCCTTTTGCAAGATCCATGGTTTCAAAGATCATGGTTTCGTGCTTTGACACAGACTTTTAGATTATATACTCAAGATACTGTAGCCTCGTCCGATGAACTGCATTGAACCCCTCAACATCCTTGTGGTATCCTGAAGAAAGGTTTTCTGGCTACTGAAATCCAATGAATGGGTGGTGATTCTGCATTGCCTGCACCTTTCTTTCGTGGAGTATTGTGTAGGTTCCACTTGACAATTAGATGTAAAATCCTGTGCATGTGTAGTGTGTTGTCTATGGGCTAATGTAAAGATTTTGTTTCTCTCGAGTCTCAACCTCATGTCCTTTCTTTCTTTACTGTTTCTTTGTGCGTTCAAATCCGCATGCTGCTTGGGGAGAGGCCGCATCTCAAAGTCTGCGAACTTTTATTCAAAAGATAACAAGGAAGAAGGCATTGTTGAAGCCTTAGGTGCCACAATTTTGTTTGTAATAGCTGGACATTAGGAATTGCATTTTGATGCATGCATTAGACAAAAATATGCTTGTATTCTTCTCTGTTTTAATCTTTGCTTTGTATAATCTGATTAATACAACTGGAAACCATATTGATTTTAAATAACTCTGACCGTATCTTTGATGGGTGGTTTCCCCCTTTCATTGTGTCAAATTTAGATGGCATGTGCCTTCAAGATACATATTAAAAAAATAAATATGATTAATTAAATATTTTAAAGTTTTTTTTTTTTTGGGAACAATTAAGATAAGTAATAAATCTATTTTTTTTTTAATTTAACTTGCATTTTCAGGACTCGCGCTATCAAAAACCAAGATTAATTAATAAGCATACACGCTGTTGACATGCACTCCTAAATCGTGACAACGTACATATAATTTTATTTGATTATAAATGAAGACGACGGTACAGAGAAGCTATGAATATGTTGTATCAACTGGTAGTAGCAGCTCTAAAGCCGAAAGAAGCATAAGATATAGAACCACCATCCCAACTGTCGTGGACGACTTTGGCCTTGGCGTTTTCACCGGCAGCCCCCATTGCCACATGCAATGGGAAGAAATGATCCGGCCATGGATGAGCCATTTTTGCATATGGGGCCTTCTCTTCGTACTGATTTACTTCCTCATATCTGCAACACCCAAGGTTTTGCAAAACTTACATAAAAAAGATATAAAAATATAATGCAAGTTGGTGAAATTAAGAGTCGAGCAACACGTATCACACATCCACAATAACATAGTAGGGATAGTATATATCTGATAAACAATTAAGTGCATACAAAGATGGATACTGCAGTACTTGCAACTCTTTTTCTGGCTTAGCATTGCTATGCATAATGACTAATGAGTATGATTATGGATGTTAAAAACAAAGCAAAAGAAATACCTTCTATCAAGAAGAGAGATGGATAAATATCTTATAGGGAGAGTATATATACGTAATTATCTTATAAACAATTAAGACCGCACAAAGATGGATAATTGAATAGTGATATTACTTGCAATTCCTCTCTGGGTTTAGCATTGATGAGTATGATTTTTTTTTTTGGGGTGCAAACTAGTAGCATCCAATGTTCAATTGACTCCAATTAATTTGTCTTGAGCCAAATTGACCTACTACAAAAATAAAGCTCTTCTAATACTAGTTCTTTTTATTTATAGACTCAAATTCAAGACTTTATGTAAGAGAAATAAATGTTGTCAAACTGTTTGAATCAACCAAACATTAATAATGAGTATCCATATGAATGTAGAAAACAAAACAAAGCAAAACAAAAATACCTTCCATCGAGAAGGGAGTTTGTCAACCAGGACATAAATGCTGAAGCCCAGGGAGCAGGAGGGCTATTACGAGGTGCAATTGCTCTCAGGTTATGTGTGGCACTCCCAGACCCAATGATGAGAACACCTTCATCCTTAAGAGGGGCCAATGCCTTTCCCACGTTATAGTGATAAGTACCACCTCTGCCAGATGAAACAGAAAGTTGACACACTGGGATGTCTGCCTCCGGATACATCAAAGTGAGAGGCACCCAAGCACCATGGTCAAGCCCACGTCTCCTATCTTCATTCACACGGCTGAACCCAGATGCTGTCAGTAGCTCCTTCACCCTCTTTGCCAAGTGTGGAGCCCCTGGTGCTGGATACTTGAGCTGGTAATAAAGGAAACAACTTACAAGACTTAGCTAAAAGGATACTGAAAAAAGAAACATTAGTACTTGAAGTACTATTCTATATGAATTTGAGCTACTCAAATGGTAAAAACGAAGCTCATACCCACATTCTGATTAAAAAAAAAAAAAATTTAGAATTCAGCTTCCTTGTATTTGTGAATTAGATGCTGATCTCTACAATAACTTACTTTTTCTCACGTAAAGTCTTCAAGGTGTTAACCTTGTGGTATATTTCTATACCTAGTATCTTGAATATTACATGCTACAATTTTTATTTTTATATTTTAATGTGACATGTTACCAAAATGTTATAGCTTAATAAACTACCATAAAAACATTAAAACAAATACTTGGTATGAGGTTGGTTGGTGTCGAAGAAACGCTAGAAAACTTAATCAGTCGGCATTTGTTGGCGTAAAAATATGAAGCCTACCAGCAACCAAGTCATAGAAATGGACCCGAGAAACTTCTAAATATATTGCTCCCCCAAGTAATGAAAATGTGAACCAGGTAAGCACTTAAAGAACATAAGAAGAAAACAACTGCCAAGGAAGCAGTCAAATTGCTTTTATTCATACCTAATTTCTTGTTTTTCACTTCACATCACATGCTAGTATGCGACCTGTAACCACCTTAGCTAATATGTTTTCAAAAACATATTTTTTTATTTATTATATATTTATATAACAACACTCTCTTTCTCAACAATTGTTGCGAGTCTAGGACGTGTGAAAAGTAATAATAAATAAATAAGATACAAGAAGTGAGGTTGGGGCCATGTGGAGAAAAAGTTTGCATATGTTGACCAAATCCATTGAAATAAATTGCGTATACGAATGGGGAAATAATAGTTGAGACTGGGATTATACACTAATCTATGAAATGATTCGTCGAAATTTCATCTCACAAAAATATTCGTTCCTCTTTCATTTTCATAAACCTCATTCACGCAACTAAGAGGAATAAGGAACTTCAAAAAGCACCAATCAAGTTAGAGAAGTATCAAAGCTTGCTATTTACGTTTCAGGCCTGAGTTTCAACTAATTTCCTTTCCTAACAAAACATGTTCAAACATAAGATCTCAAATAAACTAAAGTTACAACAACAATAATAGTAGGTACATAATTAATATACATGACAAAGAGAGTAATTTAAGTGCAAACCTTGTACATGGCCCTTGGGAAACCATAGAAGTCATAGATGGTTTCATTGTGGTCAACGACGTTGACCGTGGGGACATCGGTGTCCCAGTGGCCGGAGACGATGAGGATGGAAGAGGGTCTCTGGGGACACACCTCCTTCCATGACTTCAAGAACTTCCATGCAGGGATAGACTCATCTATGGCAAGTGTTGGTGATCCATGTGATATGTAGAACGTATCTCTGAATTTCAACTCCATGATATTATCAATATTCTTCTCTTCCTCCTCTTCTATTATCCTCTCTTCTCTTCTTGTTGGTGCAACAATGGAATCACCACTTTCCCTATTCTTTTCTTTCCTTGGAGTGGAATCACCCGAAGAGTAACAAAATCTAAAGATCTTATTCATTGATAATGCTAAGTATTGAGAAAGATCAGCAAAAGAATGAAGGAAGGGTGTAATGAAGAGGACTATGTAGTTTGTATTTGTATGTTATACCTTGTATCCTCCGCGTCTTTTGCTTTTGACATTTGACCAATAATATTTAATTTCCTTAGGCAAGTCTTATTTGCCATCATTTTCTGACTCTTTCTCAAGAGAAATTGTTCAATATGGACGGGCTATCACAGACAGATTATTTAATATAAAATATGTGTAAGCTTGTGTGAGCTTCATTAATGGTTATTAATAGTGCCAAATAGATTATATAATATGCGGAATATACCTAACTATTAATCCTCTTTCACAATAGAATAGATTGTGGTCTTATTTCACCGTATATTAGGCAAATGCAAACTGGTGAACATATATAAAACGAGACACAAAATTTGCACCTTACTGCAAGTTCGTCTTTTTATCTCTACATGGTTGCAGAAATGGATTAAATTTTAACATCAGTGATTATGATCCTCACCATTTGCCAATTTTCGTTTTAACATTATCAGATTCCCTTTTAACTTGATCAATGACAAAGATTTAAACATGATTAGGTCATCTTAAAATTTAACATAAAAAAATTCATTCTCATAGGGTTGCATTAACACTTTCTTTTATGCCTAGTGTTCTTTTGTGCCTTTAAATAAGTTGTTTTTGTAACATTTTCCTTCCCAGGAAAATAGAAAAACAAAAAATTTAACTACCCAAAGAGATAGCACTCACTAGCAAGTCCTACTGTACTTCAAGACAGAAGGAAGTCCCAAATGAGGAGCATGACTTGCAGCTTGGCACCTACCTTGGCAAAGTAATCAGCACATAACATCTCACAAATCAACTTGATATGGGCGTGAATTGTGATTTGTGATTTGTGAATTGTGAAACAGGGTCTATTCTCCCTTGTCTACAAGTGATGGAGGCCCCAAAAACATACCTTTAAAGCACATTTGTCTATAGACTTTTACTAATTTCAGTTTCTGCTTCTTTACCTACATTGCAACAAATACTGATTATCTAGATCACAGCATCAGAAATTCCGACCATGTGAAAATAAACAAATCAAGTTCTCTTTTCTTTATTATTTCCACACAACATTCCTAAGGGAAATTTCCCGGTTGATGCCATGGCTGATTGTCTTAGCATCTCATGATCTTTAAGAGATATGTGAAGCTGTTCATCATGATTTTGTCAGCAAATCTCATATAAACCATAAACAGATTATATTATGTGTCTTAACACACAAGCATTAACACAGATACCTTCATTGTACCCAAAATATCAAAATAATAATAATAAGAAATTCCTTCAAGAGTAGCTTCTTTATACCAAGTATTAATACAGCCAAGGAAAAAGTAGGAGGCTCAAATTCTCTGAAGTTGAGTGACAACACTTTAAGAGAGGAAATATTCAGCTTCTAAAATTGTGATATTCAGCTACAATAAAGTTCAACATATTCTAATAAAAACAACGCGTTCATTTGATTCCCTCTTGGGAATCCAATCCCGTACAATGTAGGAGATATAACTTATAAACATCAAATATTTACAAACATGTAATAATAATAAGTTAGCAGGCCAGACCCAAACAAACTTGTGCATACATTCTTGAAATGCATTCTCCCCTTTATGGGCAGAGAAGTAGTCGACAAGATTTTCTGTGGTGGTAGCATCAGCTGAAAAACCTTTGCATTTCATTATTTGAAGGTATTTTGTAGAACTTGAAATATCATATCTTCGCAGCAATCATTGGAGCAAGACATCATAAATGCATTTATCAGTTGGGCTGCTAAGAACTTCCTCATCATCCGATAGTCCTTCTTTACATAAACCTTAATCATTATGCTATAAGCACAAACATCAATTTTCAAGCCTTTCACTGTTAGACAGGAAAAGAGTTCTCGTGCACCATTCAGTTTTGACAATATTATGGTCCAAATTAATCTTCTCCATCTCCCTCAACGATGCCATTGCCTTAGAATGAAAATGGCACTTGAATAGGCCATCCAATATAGTGGCACTGGTTTGAAGATAGGCAAGTTGGCCACCAATAAGACTATTACAAGAAACAACATCTGGATGTAATCCTTTATTAACCATTTCATCCAAGAGATACATAGCCTTACTAATGTTTTTGATCATACACTATCCATGGATCAGTGAATTATAAGTGAGAATGGTCAGTATGCTGCCCATGTGAACCATCAAATCAAATACTTCCATGGCCTACTTCATCCGGTTTTGCAAACAATGTCCATTAAAAAAGTAGCTATAGGTGACAATATCAGGCTTCTCCCCCATTGAAGCATGATACCTATTATGCTTTTAGTCCCCAGAATCATCCCTTCATTGCAAAAATTGTTGACCGAAATTGTGTACGAATACCATTGCATATCATAACAATGAACATACCAGGTACCGGTGCAATCTAGAGCAGTTCATGTTCTATAAATCAGTCTTCTCTTGGACCATCAGCACTGCTGATGGGTGATGGATGACCAATGAAGTCCACTCAAACTCAGAACAACTCAACAGATATTGATTGATCACACAGGTCTAATGTTTATGTAACAGCAGACAATGCACAACAAAGAAACAACCTTCATATTGGCTGACCTCTGCATAAAAGGGGGACAGGATATCCAAAATGCAAGTACGAAGCTTTCAGACCTTGATTAGTGTTTGTGCATATTTTTATCATATCCGTTAATGTAAAGAATACTGGAACAACAATCATCGCAATTCAACAAGAAGGGAAATCTTGAATTTCTTTTATTCAAAACACCTTATTATACATCAGTTCTTCACAACATATCACACCGACATAAGTCAGTTTCCAAGCAACACAGCTTCATACATGCAACTGAACAGCAGCTATGATGTATCAAGCAGAAGATGAGCTGGAAGCATCAGTAAATTGGAAAGAGGCATAAGAGAGGGATCCCAATTCAATATTGCTGTGGATAACTTTGGCCTTCGGGTTTACACCAGCTGCGCCAATGGCGACGTGCAGTGGATAGAAGTGATCTGGCCAGGGATGAGCCTTTCTTGCATGCGGAGCCTTCTGATCCCAATGGTTTACATCCTCATATCTACAAAAGAAATTGAATAACTTTCACAACCAATCCTTAAAGAGCCAAACTCTACAACATGCAATGCTTGCTACTGCTACAATGTATTAGACTCATGCGGTTAACATCCTTAATAAGATCAAATAAGCATTTAGCAAACATGAACAGCAAAGCAGAAAAAAGGGTACCTTCCTTCAAGAAGAGCATTTTTCAACCAATTATCAAATTCCAGAGCCCACGGAACAACATCAGTGCCAGAATGAGTTCTAAGCTCTCTCAAATTGTGAACAGCACTTCCAGAACCAATTATGAGTACACCTTCATCCTTAAGAGGGGCCAATGCCTTTCCCATGTTATAATGATGAGTTCCATCCAGGTCAGATTGAACAGACAGTTGACAAACTGGGATGTCAGCTTCTGGGTACATCAAGAGGAGTGGAACCCAAGCACCATGATCAAGCCCTCTCCTTTTGTCTTCATCAACGCGGCTGAAACCGGATTTTTTAAGAAGTTCCTTCACCCTCCTTGCCAAGTGTGGAGCACCAGGTGCTGGATATTTAAGCTATAGTAAAGGAAGCATACAAGAGATGTAAGATCATCATCCATGGATAATCTAGTACCATGTCAAACGAAGAGCATAGCATTATTTTGGAATGCCAAAAGTTGAAATTTAGAGACATAATTGTATACACAAGGATTGGCAAATCATCAAGAAGAATATGTTTCTAGCATCCTCAAATGGCAAACATAACATGGTTTCCAACAACTTTTGACAAAGTGGAACTATTTTTGAGGATAAAATAGCAACAATTCGTTTCCTTTGTGCCACTAATTTCACAGACTATTAACAGAAACGAAACAAAGTGATTTTTACCTTTTTGGAGGGGGGGGGGGGGAACAAAATCAGTACGAAGTTGTGGTTCATATATTTTACATAAGATCTGCAGACAAGGATACTAAAAATCTGCTTTCAACCTAAAGAATCTAACATAATTATGCAACATTCATGGTTAACTGAAAACTGAAGCCACGGAGCACAAATTGACTTATTAATAATTCCTCCAAAGAGATAAGGCCAATGACGCACAGAAAATTGAAGTGTTAGATTAATAGATTTTACTTTTACATCATTATGCCATCATTGTTGCTAGATATTAAAATTTCCCATCACTCAAAGCTAAAATAAAAAAGAACCGTTTTCAATAATTTCTAAAAAATAAAAATTCTAATTTGCATAGCTAAACCACTCAGAAAAAAAAATTACAATTTAAAAAAAAAAAATTGAATGTAAGAATTATCGCTGACTCAAGTCCCTAGTTTAGTTCATTAACAGAGGCTCATTAACTAATTAAATAATTATGTCTCACTAAATTGGAAAAAGAACTTATATAACAAAAATCCTCAATTTCTGTCTTTAAAAAAAAAAAAAAAAAACCCTTTTTACTGTTTTTGGTTTCCCCACAAACTTTACCAAAGATAAGAACCATAAGATGAACAAAAAGGGGTGATCTTAAATATAGATGCGAAGTGGAAAGTGCACGAACCTGGTACATGGGTCTTGGGAAGCCATAAAAGTCGTAGATGGTTTCGTTCCTCTCAACAACGTTGACGGTGGGAACTGCGGTGTCCCAATGGCCAGAGATAACGAGAATGGCAGAGGGTCTCTGAGGGAACACCTGCTTCCATGACTTGAGGAACTTCCTTATCTCAATCGAGTCATCTATGGCCAACGTTGGTGATCCATGAGATATGTAGAACGTGTCCTTCATAGCCATATCTAATCAGAACTATGATTCTCTTCTTTTCCTCCTTGTAGATTCTGTCTATGCTTGTTAGCTTTGACCACAAGCAAAAATCTCAGACTCAGAAACTCGTCTAAGTTCTTTTGTTTTGTGTCTCTATAATATGACTTTGTTACGTTTGTGTCTCTATATATATATATATATATAGAGATTGAGATAGAGAGAATGGCGGGGGGGACGCAAATGTAGTTGGAATACCTCACGTTCCAACAACTAGATTGAATTTCAGCGTACACGCTAACAAAATTAAGATAATTAAATACAAGTTGATATATAAAATATATATAAAATATTTGAGAGATTGATTTTGATACATTATTATTTAATTACATATTTTTATTTATAAAATTTTTAAGATAATAAATAATTAATTTAAATTTTTATTAATATAATAACATAAAATTGAATATCTATATAAAATTTTGTTACATTTCCACTCTATTAAAATTAAATCCAATATTTAATATTTGATTGGATTAACATGTTTTGTACTCCAAATGATTTATAATTATCGATCAAACTTTTATGCACCGACAATAAGATATAATGAAAATAGTAAATTTTACTCTCTATCTCTATTAAAAATTGTCACTTTAATAAAATTGGTACATTTCTATATTAATGTATTTAAACCTGAA
Source organism: Pterocarpus santalinus (assembly GCA_031439595.1). NCBI lineage: Eukaryota > Viridiplantae > Streptophyta > Magnoliopsida > Fabales > Fabaceae > Pterocarpus > Pterocarpus santalinus. The sequence goes on along the minus strand of CM062531.1, from coordinate 67,758,623 downwards.
TATTAAGTATCGGGACATAAATTATATCTAAATATATTAATTTAAGGATAATTTAAATTTATGAAAGTGAAAATTATTTGTGCATGAGGAAGTAATAAATAATTAACCATTAAGCCAATATAAAATTATCTTATATTGCTAATGCGGAAATTAATCTCTTAATTTTTAAAATAAAATTCTTAAGGAAATTAAATTATGAATTTAAGTGAAATATACAATCAATGTAAAAGTATTTTATGTATATATTTAATTATATATTATTATATCAAAAAAATATTTGATTCTCACATCAATCACTTTAAAAATCTCATATATAATAACACTTTTTAAATTATTTTTATACAGATAATATATCAAAGTTAATTTCTTAAATTATTTAAAAACTACACTAAATTAGCATATGTTAACAGTGGTTTAATGGTTTCACAAAGAGAAATTCTCTTGTGCTGAAAGATGTAGTTTGGCATGGGAGTTAGCATTTCTAGTAGTTTAGATATTTCACAAATTGCTCAAAAAACGGAAATAATATTTGAATTTAATATTTACACACTGAAAAAATGTATATCATTTTTAAACCGTTTTTTAGAATAATAAAGCAATAAAAATACATTTTTTCCCCTACTTTTCTTTCTATCTAAATGTAAAAATAATATAAAATTTTGCAGTACAAAATCATTTTTCTTTGAATCAATATTGACTGGACCCTGTCCTCAATTATTTTTTGCAGCAATTGGCAAGCACTAACGATTAGGTGCGTCATTGATCACGCAATTTAGTTCAGCTGTCAACTGTCAAATTTCCTTCAGCGTGGTTGGTAATATTTTGGGTGGTCGACAACGAGTTTTCTTTCATGCGACCAGTCACAGCCTTAGCTCTATCCGATAGATAATAATATTTTGCCCGTCTTCTTCGCTATTTCTTTCAATCCAACATTCTAGAAAGGCTTGGCGCATGATATTTGATATATTATATACTTCACATTTCAAAACTGCCAACTCTAGATTCAGAATTTGTTGAAATGGTAAAACTAAATCAACAGTATTTTATTCAAAATAAAATAAAATCGGATAATATTGTCCATTGATTGACTCAGAATTTGTTGAAATGGTAATACTGTATAACTAGTAGAATTGTATTTGAAAAATCAGATATATTTAATTTTTATAGCATTTGATTCAGCTTCAGCTTTGTGCAATATCACGTTAGAAAGTTTTTGAAATCGATATTTAATTTAGTTAAATAATTCTATCCAATCTCATATCTGTATCTGCATAATTCTAGTACAAAGTGTTCCACCGTTGCCAATGTGAATATGCAAAAGCGTTTAGACCATATCAAGTTGGAAAATCAATGGAATTTACTTGCTTAACCGCAATTATTTATTCAACAAATATCAGATCATGCAAACCAGAAAACAGATACCTTCCTTCAATAAGAGTTTCTTAGTAGCAAGTGTGAAATCTCGATGCCTAAGAAACAGTAAGAGGTTCCACTTCTCTGAAGTTAGTGCGAGTCAAGAATCCTCAATCATCTTTCCTTCCTAATTTGTAACCATATATCCTATGCAAGTATAAGACAGTTGACAAAACATGATAGCCTGAGGGTACACCAACATGAATGGAACTTTAAGCACCATGATTATCTACATCGAAGTGCAGGAAACCAATGGTTGAGATGTCATATTACCCTGTTCGCCGGTTGTAGAGTTCCTGATGCTATAAACTTGAGCTACAGAGCTAGTAAAGACGAACAATGGCATCAAAAGTGATGGAGTTAAAATTGAGCACATCATTTTTCATTTTCCACAACTATCTTCCCACCCGAGACAATCCTGTTCGAATTTTTGAGATCTTACAAGGGATATGGCTCTCCTAATACTGGTTACTCCATAATCAAAGCTCGAATCCGACATCGACCACCTAAAAGAACACAGAATATTCCAGGCTCCAACCCCCCCCCCCCCCAACCCCCCAAAAACAAAAAAAAAAGGGGAATGGGGAGGGGGGGGAACTACCACAACCAACAAAAAATGCATCATGCAAACAAGCTGTGTTTTAAAAGTACCCTGAGACAATTTTAATAAAGAAATGTAATATTTATCAATTCACCTAAAATCTGAAATACAGGTAACACTGTATCAAGATTTATTCTTATTGGTCATAAAAGGAGAATTCATTCAAGACAGAGGAGTGCAAATCAAAACAATGAAGATATCCGAGAACTAAGAGAGAATAACATACAGTTACAAGGCTGTTTTCCATATATAGTGCTGCAGTATATTTGAGCAAAGAAGAAGCTGAGAAGCTAGAGGTGGAAGATCTTGTGGCCATGTTCCCAAATACAAAGTATCAGCTACACCACAAAATCTCATGTTCCTTGGGCTTGAACCAGTGTAGAGCTCAAACACTAGGCAAAAGAAAGCTAGTAGATGATGGTGTGATAGTGGGAGTGTTAGACAATGAGACTTGGCCAGAAAGCAAGAATTTCAGCAATACTAGCATGGCATAGAGCAGTACTGGTTGACTGGAAATGTGCCTGTGTGACTGGGAAAGGGATTCAAAAAAGAAAAAAATCATTGCAACAGAACGAATGTGGGGACAACAGTGTTCAATCAGTGGGTTGGTCTAACCTTCTAGGCAATGGTTATGGCACAGCCAGAGGAATGGCACCAAGAGCAAGAATTGCTGCTTAGAAACTGGATTGATCAGTGGAGGCTTCAGCTGATTTCCTTTGCTCTCATCTGATTCTCAACCTATTCATATGCCAATACCGTTGTCTTTCTTTTATTTTTTTGGTGTTTTTGTGATAGCAGGTATAAAAGAAAACAAAAGAATTAACAAATACAAAGGTGACTATTCGCTAGCAAGTCCTGCTGCAATTCAACAGGAGGGAAGTCCCAATAGAACAACCCGATATTGGTGAAATGCATAAAACATTCAACACTTTTTCCAGATTAGACTAGCAATGTTCTATTCACCCCCCCCCCCCCAAAAAAAAAAACAAAAACCAAAAAAAAAAAAAAAAAAAACTGCACATACTGCCTTGTAATGCTTCAAATGACAAAATGTGAAGATTAGAGATTTAGAGTAGGCTTCCCAAGCAAGTCTTGATTCCCACTCATTCTTGCTCTTGGACAATGCCACACTAATCAAATGCCTATGTTTTACATATTCATTGCAATTGAAAACAATTGGTTATATCTTTTGAATTTCTTTTTAAAAAAAAAAAAAAATCCACGGATCCATAATTGTGTAGCAAAGATTAACAAAGATCAAATTTACCAGCAGTGCCGCACAATTTGAACATAAATAGCAGTATTTAGAGAAAGTGAATAAGTTGTAAGAGGATTAAAAATATTCTAAAATATAAGAAAAATACCATCCTTTGCAAATCATTGGGGTGATACTACTTTAATTTAAAAGTTGCAACAACCATGAAATGGTTATCAAGAAACTGAGCATCACCCAAAAGTTGAGAGGAACTTATCCCCGTCAAAAACTTTGAAATTCAAAGACAACCAAGTATTATATAATATAAGCAGCACAACAGGCAAAGCATCAAATATTAACACACATTAAATAAGGAATTAAAATGTTAGATTCAAACAATCCTTTGCATAAATTTTTGAAATGCATTATCTCCTTTATGAGCAGAGAAGTAGTTGACAAGTAATTCCATAATGGTAGCACCTGGTGAAAAACCTTTGCTTTTCATTATTTGAAGGTATTTTATTGACCTTGAAATATCATATCTTCGCAGCAATCCTTGGACGAAGACATCATATGTGCATTCATCAGCCGGGCAACCAATCTCTTCCATATTCATCAGTAAATCTTCAACATCACCCAGTAGTCCTTCCTTACATAGACCTATAATCACTATGTTATAAGTATATAGATCAATTTTCAAGCCTTTGGCTGGCAAACTATACAAGATGTCTCGTGCATCATTAAGTTTTCCAGCATTGCACATCCCATCGAGCACAATATTGTAAATTACAATATTAAGATCCAAATTAATCTTCTTCATTCCCCTAAACAATGATATTGCCTCAGAGTAACAATGGGATTTGAATAGGCCATTCAATATAGTGGTACAGGTCTGAAGATTGGGAAGTCGGCCGTATTTGTGCATTGTAAAACACAATTCTTTTGCAGCTAGCGGTTTCCCCACTTTGCAGAACCCATCAATAAGAATATTCCAAGTCACAACATTTGGATTTAATTCTTTGTTAACCATTTCATCCAAGAGATGCATAGCCTTACTAATGTTTTTGATCTTACACCACCCACGGATTAATGAATTGTAAGTTACAATGTCTGGTAAGCATCCCCTGTGAACCATCAAATGAAATACTTTCATGGCCTCCTCCATTTGATATTGCAAACAATAACCATCCATCATTGAGTTATAGGTGACAACATGAGACTCCTCCCCCATTTGAGCCATGCTACCAAGTAAAGCTTTAGCACTCGAAATCTTCCACTCTTTACAAAAGGCATCCAGTAAAACATCAAAAGTTTGCACATCCGGCATAATTCCCCTTTGCATCATCTCACTCAGTAAGGAGGCAACCTCTTCCCACCTACTGAAACTACACAGTCCTTGAATTAAGCAATTGTAAGCAACAGTATCAAGTTGAATACCTTTCCTAGTCATTTCAGATAACAAACTCAAAGCCTCAGATACCAACCTATCATTGCAAAGTCCATCTATAATTGTGCTGTAACTGTAAGCTACCTCGTTCGGTTCGTAGTTTCTTTCATCCATCTTCTTTAGGTACCCAATAGCAGCACTTCTGTGTCCAATCTTACATAACCCATTAATAATTGCTCCAAAGGTGCGACTGTTGGATTGGTACCCCATGTTTTCCATGCGGTCGGCTAACCATATAGCATGATCCACATTGCGTTCAGCACAAAGCCCATTAATGATGGTGTTAAAAGTCACCGCATCAGGCTCCAAACCAATTTTGAACATCGTCCCCATGACAGAGTAGTCAAAGGGTGTTTGCTTCAAACGGCATAGACAATTGATGACAACATTTAGAGTAAAGACATCAGGTTTGACACCTAAGGACAACATGTGTTTGATCAAAGAAATGGCTGTTGTGTAGTGCTTCATCTTAACAATGAAGCCAAGCAATAAGGTAAAGTCCTTCATAGATGGCAAAGGGTTCATGGTAACCATTTTGTGAAAGAAATCCAAAGCAGCATCAACGTCTTTGAGATTCCTGATACATTTTACGAGGTGGGGTCTGTCCTTTATGTCGAGAATCTCAGTGGAACTAAAACAATGGGGGAACAATAAGTTGAAGAAGAAAAACGCAACGTGACAGAATGAGAAAGAGTGTGAAGAAGGAAGGGGTTGGGATTAGAAATGGTACGGATTTGAAATTGTTGAAGAAGATGATGAGGTAACCAACGTACGCAAGCATTTGTTGCTGTTCTTGGCAACATCACTGACGGCACTTTTGAGGAGAGCGAGGAACCAAGCAGCTGTTGGAGGAGTGAGTGAGTGAGTTTGGTACTATGGTTAGTGCGGTTAGATGACTTGAATTCTTGTATATTATAAGAGAAATATTGCCAAAGGTTAAGATCTAACTAAATAATATATTAAATTTGATCTTATTGCGTGTGCGACGTTTTTGTTAAATTGATTGAGATAGTTCTAGAATGCAAACACGGTGCATGTTACATTACACTCCTTCGACTTTGGGAGTAACTTACACCCCTAGGTAAAATTAGAGAACCTTATAATTTAATATTGCAAAATGGGACTCACACAAGCCATCGTTCGCTTCCTCTGCGAGGCGTTTTGCCAATGAGGTTTCAAGTTGTAAGCGACAAGAATTGTCATTCGAGGCTTCGATTCATTCTTTAATGCCATCATGGGGTTGAATGGTTCCGACAAATCAAGCATCCTTGATTCGATTTGCTTCATTTTGGGAATCATGAACTTGTAGCAGGTTCGAGCTTCAAATCTTCAGGAGCTCGTGTACAAGTAGGGATTACAAAGGATACACTATCGCCATCACCGCCACGACCACCACCCACCATCACGCCCTCGATGGCGATTCCCCATCCTTCTCCTCCTCGGGAGGCCCCAATTGAGAGAAGCCCATGAGCTGCTCTGCTTGCGGGAGCTCCCCCTCTGGCCTATCGTCCTCATCACCGATGACATTCTCGGCCTCAATCTCCACCTTCCCTTCTGCAGCACCACGAAGCTCCGCCAAACCCAACATCTCTTGCAGCAATATTGCTCCCTTTTTGTCCCAAAAACCCAGTGCCCACTGCATTAGCCAGCACCACGACCCATCTCGTTCCGCCACTAATCTTTGCACATCTATGCCACCGACATCCTCCTCCAAGCCGCCGTGAACTGCTGCCCACCTACCGTCGAGCTCCAGCTGTGCCGTTGACGGGCCACCATGACCCAATTCGCATCTGCGACTCAACCCCGTGCCACTTCATGTTTGCCGCACACCTCCACGCGTCCCCACACAGCTCGAATTTGTTATTGCGCCGCGGAGCTGTTATGGTGCTACCGATCTACAATGGCCTCTATTTGCATATAAAAATACGAGACACCTTTTTTGCAATATTACTTTTGTAATGTTTCACAAGGAGTAACTAACTAACTCCAATACATGACGGGGAGCAACGTAACACGACCCTACAAACACAACATTCTCTTCTTGTTTGGATAGTGTCTAAGGAAAATTGAGAAGTGTTTAAGGAAAAAAATTTCCCCCAAAAAAATGCATAGAAAAAACTCTTGAAAAAAGTAATGCTATCATTTTCTTATATTTTTTATTAATTAACATTTTTTTAGGATGTATTTGGTTAAGGAATAAAAATAAGAAAAAAAATTTTATGGATAAACTCTATGAGTTAAATTACATATGAAATTCATCCATAAAAAAATTTCTTTCATTTTTATCCCTTACCAAACATACCCTTAATATGATTCATTGATTAACATTGATTTATGAAATAAAAATTTCCTCTATTCATAATATGTGAGTGTGATTTTTTTGTTTTTTGATTAACTACTCACAATAGTTGACCAAATTAAAAAAAAAAAAATCAATTTTAGGCAAGGTTAAGAAAACCAGGTTACACAATAAATTGAACAAAACATTAATTCAAAATTTATTAGTTCAATCGATTCAATTGAAGTTTAGTCGGGATGTAATATACTATATATTTTAATATAAATATATAAACATATAATTAATTATATACTTAATTTTGTCTTAACACACTTTTAAACCTAACGTTCTTTATTTTTTTTTTTTGGTTTAACAATTCAAAAAAAAGAAACACAATAAGTTCAGCCCCCAAAAGAATTTAAAGTAAAAAATAAGAATATTAAAAAAAACGAACAAAAAATAAATAAAACAAACTTAACGTTGCTTGCAAAGCCTTCTAAGAGTGAAATTCAAATAAAAAGTAATTCCCTTCTTCCCAAAGTTCGATGGCTAGCTCAATAGTTGGTACCCCTCCCTTTCGTTCTTCCTCTTTTGCCCCTCCTTCCTACCATTAATTTTCTACTTTCCCATCACAATGCAAACTCTGATTATTACTCCTTATTAAGAAGCTTTTACATTTAGTTACTGGTAGTGAACAACAGTGGTGGGTTCTAGTCATGATGGAGGAGCTGGACGGCACGATGGTGAGGTGTTGGTCTGCGAGATGAACGATGGCGGCGGATGGCATGGTGGCAAGGTGTTGATCGTGGTGGAGAAACTGGAACAGGTCTGCTTTATCCTCTTTGTTTTACAATATTTTCATGGGAAAAAAAAATGGTCAACTGTGAGAATTGGACTGGTTCGAGAGATTTTTGGCCGATTCTCACCGTTCAAATTTGATCTTTGAAAGTTCGATTTATCTAGCATGATCGAACCGGACAAGTGACCGGTTCCTAGTTGAACTAGCCGACCCCGTCCGTTTTTTCTGTGGAAATGAAATTTGGACCCTTGAAAAGAGGTGTCCATAGACATCCTTAGAGACAAAAAAAGAAAGGAGTGGAGAGAGAAAAGAAAAGGAAGGAATGATGATAGTGGGACCCATACTATTTTGTCTTTTGGTGTTGGGTGTCCCATAATAGGGAGTGGTTCAAATAATAGATCTCTTTTTTCTGAGCAATGGTTTTGAGCATTCATCATGGACTTAGTGTCCAATGGGCAATGACCCAAAAATACTTCCACGTCCCCATGTTAGTTTTTGTCCTTTTGGACTTTGAACCAAAATTTAAAAAAACTAATTTATTTACTCCAAAAATATAAGTTTACTTATTATCAAAGTAAAATAGTCAAATTTTACTTTATAATCATCACCAAAAAATAATAATAATAATTTATAGTGAGCCGACCGAGTTTGGTTACATTAATTGAAATTTGGTAAGCTTTAAATACTGGCGTTTGAAAAAAAAGAAAGGCCAAAAGTAGAGAGCAATGCAAATAAATACTCGAGGATTTTGAGTAGTCAAGTAAAGTTAAAATAAAAAATTGTACGTAGTAAAATAAAATTTATAGATGTCATTATGAAATTGTCACAGTTGGTTATTAGTCTTTTTTCCTTATCAAATACTTTTGAGGGTTAAACTTTAATTCGCATGTTAATGAAGGAGCTTGCTCACCACCATATTTAATTCTTATATTACTCTAAACAAATTATATATGATGCGTTACATGTTTTTCAAAGTACTTTTGCAATATGCCCTAATCTAGTAATAATATATTAAAGAAAGATATGTGGTCTGAAATTTTATTATGTGGCTGTTAAAGTAAATATGGGTAAAATTAAGAGCCCACAATTAGGATCTGTTTGGATAAATAACGTTTTTAAACCTTTATATAAAAGTCATTTTTGAAAAATAATTTATAAATAAATTGTTTTATATTTTGATAGATAGTAATAGAAGTATTTATTTAGAGTTTTTTTAAAAAGTGGTTCATGAGAAAAAAAAAAGGTATTAAAAATAATTATTTGGGAAGTAATAAATTATATAATTAAATGAGACAAAAAGTTAAAAATACTATTTTAAAAAAAAAGTCATACATATCCTTAATCTATGTAAGGTTTGACTTCATCTAATCCATATAATAAAAGAGCAAGCCAAAACTTTTTAAAAAACCTACTCCTTTGTCCACTTATAGTTGTTTTTTAAGGTCTAGGCATATAGATTAAAAAATTATTAAAATTGAACGAATATAAAAAAAAAAATAGATTATTTTGACAAAATTGACCCATTTTAGGAAATTGTAAAACATTTGTTATAAGTAAGTTCGTGGATAAGAATAACAATACAATTGGAAAAAAATTAATTAATACTATCTTAAAACTCTCAAAGGATAGATAATTATGGACAAAAAATTTTGCTAAAAAGAAAATTATAAGTTAATAGAAGGAGTATTTAGTTAAATGGGTCAAATTTCAACCTTTGAAAGAATATTAAATTTAATAGGTAGGCCTATTTAGTTCATTTATATTACTATGGTATGTATTATAATATTATAATATTTAAATGTATAAAACAATTCAAATGTTTAACTTTTATGAGTTATTTAGAAGATATTATTCAGTGGTGTGTTGACCTTATAAGATATAAGTTTGTTAACCTATTTAAAAGTTTTGACATAAAGTATGGCCTCTAAATAGAATTTTATGTCATGTTAAACTTTTAAAAATGTCAAGTATTAAGAAAAAGGCCTATACTAGGTAAAAAGTCAATCTCAGACCTTGAGTTGAGAAGCTGGGCATGCGTGCTTAAGGCAAAATTTGGCCTAATCTAACCTATTTCTATATATAATATAATTCATTGAATATATATTACTTGATTAATATCATAACTCCTTTAGACTTTTACAATTTCATATTTTTGAACTATCATCAGTAACCATTTCTAAAGATATCTTATCATTAGTTAATTTTTTTAAAAAATATTATTTGCATTGAAGTATGTGGAACATTCACACATAGAATAATTAAGTTTATTAAATAATCTTCAATTTTGTTGCATTATGAAACTGTTTGAATATATTATTTACTTAATTACTACCATAAGTGTATATTATCGTTTATTACGTGTCCTTATGTTATAATTAATTTACTTTATTATTATTATTATTATTATTATTATTATCCACTACAATGAGGGATTATGTCTGCCAACATGGACACAATATCAGTTTACACTATGGGTCCTTCCACTTCCACCGAACCAATACCCTTACACCTAAGGAAAATAGTAAAAATATATTTTTACTCATTATTTTTAGGATATTGTGTCAATACAATGATAAAAGGAAATGGGAAGGAAGAAAATAAAGAGAAAAAAATAAAAAGAAATATTTATTTTCTCTTTTATTATTTGGATGAAGAGCAAGTGGAGGGAAAGAATGAAAAAATTTTCTTTCTCTTATTTGATTAGAAAGAAAATAAGAAAAAATAAAATATATTTATATTAAATTATTTTTTTATCTTATATAATATAATATAAATATTTTCTTATATTTTATATATGAGATATAATAATAATTTTGTATAAATCTCTTTTTCACTTTAATATTTTCTTCTATTGTAGGAAGAAAAAGTTTTTTTGTGAGTTTTATCATTAATATTTTCTTTTTCTTCTTTTTTTTTACACATTTAAATAAAAAAATCTCAAAATCTCCCAAATTTTCTTTTCAATGTCTTTTTCTCTCTTTTCTCTTAAAACAAACAAGTGGTTAAGATTTGTTAAAAATAATAAAAAAAATTAAATAAAGAAACCCACCATTTAAATGGCGGATGTGATAAATGAGTTGGGAAGTGTGTATGACTTTTAAATCCACGTAACATTGCTCAAGAAAATAATATAATCTTATCATGCAAAATGGAACAAACCAAAAACTTCGCAAACAGATTGCTACTCCACTACATTCATAAGGCGGTAAATTCAAAGAATTTAGAATTCTGAGAACTAAAACGAGAAGTCAGAAATATGAATAAGCAAGAAATGCACACTTGCCAGCAACTTCAATATAGTATATAATAATGCCTGCTTTGAAAATTTTGCATTGCTTACCAGTAAGTAATAAGCATCACCAAAATATATTATAGGATAAGAAAAGCACCTTGTAGGGATTGCAACCTGTCCCATTCTCAGCAATTGGCCCTTTTGATATGCATCCACAAAACAAGCTAAGTGCCGTAAAGGATTTTTAAGAACATACTTATAAAGAACAAGCGTTACTGAAGGCAAAAATGCACATTAAAAAAGTGCAATGCGAAAACAAACGTTAAAAAAAAAAAAAAAAAAACAAAGCACAAACAAACATAGTTGTGATGACTGCTTCACATGTAGTATATTAGGAAAAGAAATACTTTTAAATACGAAAATGAAATTCATACCCACACCATTAATGCTGTTTATTAACTACGTATCTTCTCATTATCTCTACCCTTTCTCTTTTTTTCTTTCTCTTCTTTTACTATTATCTCGTTTTTATTAGCCAAAACCGCCCTTGACACTATTTGCATGAAATTTAATTTGCTGCATAACAAATAGATAAGCAGATTGTTTCTATCTCAAGAACAGAGAAATACAAAAGGTTTTCGAGTTTATTTATAGTATGATGATGGGTGGCATTATCGTTGATTCGTTATTATTACCCAAAAGACAGTTGCAAAACGGAATTCCAACCAAATCCAATGCCTATAAAAACCCACTCGCAAAACAAACCGTAACAGAACGTAACTAACCATGACAACCAAACTCTGCCTCTCCCTCCTGCTCCTCTTCTTCGCAGCCACCGCCTCCTCCGTAGGAGCGGGCGAGTCCGCCGTCGGAAACGGCGGTGGCGCCGCCAACTTCATCCTCACCAGCTGCAACGCCACGCGCTACCCTCACCTCTGCTACACCTCCCTCTCTCGCTACGCCGACGCGGTGCAGCAGAGCCCCCGGCACCTCGCTCGCGTCGCCGTCTCCGTGAGCCTCACTAATGCGCAACGCACCGCCTCCTATGTCTCAAACCTCAGGCGCGAAGCCGGCCACGGCGGCGACTCACTCTCCGCCGCGGCGCTCCGCCACTGCCTCAGCAACCTCGACGACGCCGTCGACCACATCCGCGAATCGCTGCAGCAGATGCAGAAAGTAGGATCCGTCGGTGCCGCTGCCGGCACCGACTTGTTCGTGTTCCAGATGAGCAACGTGAAGACGTGGATGAGCTCCGCCCTCACCGACGCCGACACCTGTACGGACGGGTTCCGCGAGGTGCCGGACGGTCTGGTGAAAGCGGACGTGCGCCGTCGGGTGGCGAAGGTGAAGAAGCTGACGAGCAACGCTTTGGCACTCGTTAATAGCTACGCTGACAAGGGAATGCCTTAAGGCGTTGAATTGAAACAATGGGTTTGTGACCGTTTACTTTGATTACTTTTGGATCCATGATCCATCACGGTAAAATATAAACACGTTTTGAATGAAAGACTGGTTGAACTCAAGTATGAGTTACACCAGAAAGTTTATTATATAGATAAAACGGTTACAAGGATAACAATAAGATAGGAGATAAAATCAACAGATAATAGAAAGATAAGGATAAGACCTAAAACTAAGAATAAAATATAATAAACAGAATCAAAATCCTAACAAATTAAGTATTTAAATTATAACTAAAATAGGGTGTTATCCTTGCTTTATCACCCCCCTTCAAACTGGACGTCGCCTTGCAAAGGCCATGTTTGGATAATGATGGCAGCGGAAATGAGTGATGAGTCCAGATCACGGTGAAGGTGAATAAGTTGATCTTGATTAGAAGACAGCTTGCCAACAACCATAAGATCATCACAGTTGATCTTGAAATACCAGATATAGACATAAAACATATATTGGAGTATCAACCAAATCTTTTGAAAAAATCTTACGTCCATATACAGAGAGCGAGGGGTCTTTAATAAGACGTCTTGTGAGTCATGCTCGAACAAGATAAAAAGAGATGTGCCAGTGGCAAAAGCCAACGATGAGATGATCAAACCTCTTGCCTGGTGATATGCATATCCGAGGGGAGGGATCATTGGGAGAGGCGCCGGAGTTTCTCCGATAAAGCCAAGGTTGAGGGGCATTAGAGTTTCTCCATTAAAAGAGACACCAAGTATTTTGGTGTTTGATTTGGTGTTAACCATAAAAAGGCTCTGATACCATAAAGACGTTTTGAATGAAAGACTGGTTGAACTCAAGTATGAGTTACACCAGAAAGTTTATTATATAGATAAAACGGTTACAAGGATAACAATAAGATAGGAGATAAAATCAACAGATAATAGAAAGATAAGGATAAGACCTAAAACTAAGGATAAAATACAATAAACAGAATCAAAATCCTAACAAATTAAGTATTTAAATTATAACTAAAATAGGTTGTTATCCTTGCTTTATCAAAATATAGTCACCAACATGATGCTACGCTTGTACAAACAAGTACCTATGCTGAAGTAATTGTTTAAAAAAAAAAAAAAAGAAAGAAAACATTTAAAACGAAGTATGCTGAAGCAAATTTAACAAAAAAAATGCTATCTATCAGTTCACCAAAAATCTGAAGCGCAGATAACATTGGATCTAGCATTCTATTTGTGTTTATTTTTATCGATAGTAAAAGGTTAATTCATTCAAGATAGCCGAATGCAAATCAAGATGATCTAGATGTCTTAGAGTGAAGAGGGAATGACCTACACATGTACATCGATTAGCATTAATACACACTTTCTTTCATTTTATTGCCATTGTTTGAACTAGTTCTATCTATCAATTAAAGAGGGCAAGGAATCTCGAATATCCCTAAATTTCTACATGAGATGAGCCTTATGTTTGAAAGTTTTGTAAAGGATAAAAGGGAATGGCTAATAATAAAATAAAAGAGAAGGGCAAGAAATAAAATGGAGGAGGATGAGCTACTCTCTTGTTTAAATGTTCAACAATTTTAATGAAGGAAAAGAAGATAAAAGTGGGTGATTCCTCTCTTGACCTCTCAATTTGAAGGGTCAAAAAATAGGGTTTTTGAATGACAAGGAAGGGACACCTTGTCCCTCTTTAGCCATTCCACTCTCTCCCTTAAAATTACTTAAATTTAGTCATGTCACTCCCTTTATTACCACTCATCCAAACACACCCTTACTGGAATGGTAAGGTTGTTGCTCATTCAACCATCTAAGCATTATATAAGCAACAAAATGGGTAAGGCATCAACTATTAACACACATTAAATAATGGGTTAAGAATGAATTAAGATGTTAGATTCAAATAATCCTTTGCATAAATTCTTGAAATGCATTATCTCCTTTATGAGCGGAGAAGTAGTTGACAAGTAATTCTATGGTGGTAGCACCTGCTAAAAAACCTTTGAGTTTCATTATTTGAAGGTATTTTATTGACCTTGATAGATCATATCTTTGCAACAATCCTTGGACGAAGACATTATATGTGCATTCATAAGGCGAGTAGCCATCCTTTTCTATATTCATCAGTAATTCTTCAGCATTAACCAGTAGTCCTTCCTTACATAAATCTTTAATCGTTATGTTATAAGTATATACATCAATTTTTAAGCCTTTGGCTGGCAGACTATAAAAGAGTTCTCGTGCTTCATTAAGTTTTCTAGCATTGCACATCCCATCGAACAATATTGTAAATTACAATATGAAGATCCAAATTAATCTTCTCCATTCCCCTAGACAATGATATTGCCTCAGAGTAACAATGGGATTTGAATAGCCCATTCAATATATTGGCATAGGTCTGGAGATTGGGAAGTTGCCCATATTTGTGCATTGTAGAAAACAATTCTTTTGCAACTAGCAGTTTCCCCACTTTGCAAACACCACCAATAAGAGTAGTACAAGTCACAACATCTGGATTTAATCTTTTATTAACCATTTCATCCAAAAGATGCATACCTTATTAATGTTTTTGATCTTACACCACCCGTGGATTAATGAATTGTAAGTTACAATGTCTAGTAAGTAACCCTTGTGAACCATCGCATCAAATACTTTCATGGCCTTCTTCATTTGATATTGTAAACAATAACCATCAATCATTGAGTTATAGGTGACAACATTAGGCTTCTCCCCCATTTGAGCCATAAGACCAAACTTGAAATCTTTCCCTCTTTGCAAAAGGTATCTACTAAAATACTATAAGTTAGTAGGTTTACATAATTCCCTTTTACAAGTAAAGAGGCAATCTCTTTCCATATGCTAAAACTACACAGGCCTTGAATTAAGCAATTGTAAGTGACACCATCAAATTTAATACCTTCCCTAGTCATTTTTTAGAATAAACAACCCCAGATAACAGCCTATCCTTGCAAAGACCATCCAAAGTTATGTTGTCAACTACAACATTTCATCCATCTTCTTTAGGCACCCAACAACAGCACTTGAGTTTCCAATCCAGCACAACCCATCAATAATTGCTCTGAAGCTATGGCTATCAAATTGGTACCCCATATTTTCCATGTGATCAGGTAACCATATAGCACGATCCATATTGGCTTCAACACAAAGCCCATTAATGATGGTGCTAAAAGTTACCAAATCAAGCTCCAAACCAATTTTGAACATCATCCCATGATAGAGAAGCCAAAGGGTGTATGGTTCAAATGACATGGACAATTGATGACAATATTGAGAGTAAGCGCGTGTTACATTACTCCCAACCAAGTTCGAGAGTAACTTACTCCCTTATGAAACATCAAAAAATAACTCCCATGTAATATTGCAAATAGGGTGTCGCTAATTTCCTTTTGCAAATAAAGGCTTGTCTTGAGCTCTATCACTGTTTCTATGTTCTTCAGAGGTGAGATTGGGACACTGCCACCATATCCTAAGCAAAAGATGTATTGCAAATGTGGTATTCGAAAAGGAACAACCTTAGAATGTCTGACTGGTGGCGGCATTACGCATTCAGATGGCTCTGCGAAGGAAGTGCGAGCGTATTTTACTGCCTTCTTTATTCAAACGCACCAACAGCTCATAGGGTGGCCGGTGTTTGACCTCTGGTTTTCTGGTTCGAAGATGAAGATGTGTCAGCTCTGAGGAGGGTGCAGCATGTGAGTAATTTATGATTGAGGTCAGAAAACTATCATTTAAAAGCAAATGATTTACAAGCAATTGATTTGACACCAAATCTAGGAAGATGATGGATACAGGTCATGATAAGTGTAGTGAATTCGGTTGACATATGGGTTATGTGGGAAGGTAGTTTTATTCATGCTAGTAAAGTATATTGCAGAAGCTTATGTTTAGAACATATTTATGGCATTTCAATAGATACATGGAACTAGTCAATATGTTGAGTCAATATGTTTGAAATTAGTAATTGTATTTGGTTTGGCTTTGAAGTTTTTGGAGGGTTATGACTGAGTTGTGTATTACAGTAGACTTGGTAGAAGAAGGTGTGGCAATGGATGTGAAATCATTACATTGGATTAATCTCCACTTACATAATCATGACTGACATTAGTTTTTTGGAAATATTATGATTGAATATCTTTTGCCCTTTAGTATTTGGGTTACTAGATTTTGAAAAACCATATAATTGGACAATGAAATGGTGTGTGATTGGAGACAATGAATGGCAATTGAGCTAGCAAATCCATCATTTAACTTTGATTCGAAGATTATCATAGTAATTTGTCGATGTAGTTGGTTTTGGATGAAGATAATGATGCTGTAGTATAGGTAAAACCCTCTATTTGCAAAAAAAAAAAAAAAAAAAAAATTAGTGATACCCTATTTGTAATATTACATGGGGTTTATTTTTTAATGTTTCACAAGGGAGTAAGTTAGTTCCACGAGCCTTGAGAGCGAACACATTAGGTGTGGCGCCTAAGGACAACATATATTTGATTAAAGAAATGGGTATTGTGTAATGCTTCATCTTAGCAGTGAAGTTGACCAACAAGTTAAAGTCCTTTGCAGATGGCAAAGGGTTCATGTTAAGCATCTTGTGAAAGTGGAGATTGCTACTCAATAATGGAGGAAGACATGGCTAAAGGATTTTTTTTTGTTGGGGGGGGGGTCATTAGCATGGCTAAGGGTTAGAGATAAAGAGCAGTACATTTCCCATGTACGGGCTATCAATGGCCTGCAATGGACAGAGGCCCAAATATATGGGCTTTTTCACATAAATAAAACAAAAAAAATAAATACGAAAATGTCCTATTTCATTTTTTTCGCAAATGTCCTGATTTGGGTTTGTATGTAAATCGTGTGAGGCTGAAATGATTTATAAATAAATAGAAATCGTGGCAGCCTCACACGATTTATGGCCTCGAAAACTCTCAACCAGAAATCGTGGGAGGCTGCCATGATTTCTGTGGGAGTCAATTGAATAGAAATCGTGCCAGGGTGACACGATTTTTATTCAATTGACTGGCACAGAAATCGTGGCAGCCTCCCATAATTTCTGTTTAATGTATGTAAATCGTGTGAGTCTCACACGATTTTTGTACGAATCTCCCCACCACATGTACTCAGCTTCCACCGTCCAGTGTCATATTCAACCATCCAATATCATTTTCCAGCAATAAGAATACGTATTCTCCCAAAAATTTGAGTGATAGATGGAGAAATTTTATATTCTTATTCATTATAATGGTGAAATCACAAATACAAATGAGGGAGTAATATTTTGTAGTTCAAACTCAATTTGTCTGAATATTTATCCTTCTATTACTTTACTGGAGTTGCAGAGCAAAATATTGCAGAAGTTGCGCCAACAAAATAACAAGCATATAACACAAATGGTGTCCAGGTTGCCTGCAGCAGTTGGAAAAGATCTGATTCGGTACAACAGTCTTGAGATCAGCTATGATGAAGATATCGGGGTGATCTTTGATTGCCGTGCTCAGTTTCCGAAGATTCGCATTATGGAGCTATTCATTGTTTTACAAGACTCAGCTTTAAGCTCCGGAGTTACTGCCCCCGACGCCTAGTGGTCAACACTCGAGATGGCTGTAAAAGCATGAACATAATATCATTCGTATTCAAAAACTCAAACAAAGCTAAATTAAATTATCTTAAACTAAAGGCAGTAAACTATATTTATTAAAAATATATTAATTAAATTAAACTTCATAACACTATAATAAATCAAATAAATATTGAAATTAAACTTTATAATATAATAACAACAAAATTATCTATAATTAACTTAAATATATTAAACTAAATCTTAAAATAATAATCTTCATTAATATTATAAAATTTAAATTAACTTACACTCATTTTCCTTATAATATCAATAAAAAATGAAATAATATTAAATACACTAAAAATGATTAAAATAAATCTGTAAACTAAAGTTTTGATTAACAAAAAAATGTTTACATAATAAATGATTTCTTTACTAAACTAACCAAAACTAAACTAAGCTAACTAAATTTTTTTTCACTAATCTAAACTAATAGTAACCCTAAACTAAACTAACCAAATATTTTTTACACTAATCTAAACTAAAATAAACAAATATTCTTTTATTAATATTGAATATAACTAAATTAAAATATAGATATGTAGAAAAGTATCTTTTCATGCAAATACGTAGAAATATGTGAAATTTCATCTAACCGGTATAAATTATTTTGTGTCATTTCTGCAAAAATTCCCATTTTCTCTCTCTTTCGCTCACTTCTCACACGATTTCTCTGCAAATGGCTCTCCCATGATTTCTAAACGACTGAACAGTCAACATACGATTTCACTTTTATAAGCAAACCAAAAATCGTGGCAGCCTCCCACGATTTTTGGTTGAGAGTTTCTGAGGCCATAAATCGTGTGAGGTTGTCACGATTTCTGTTTATTTATAAATTATTTCAGCCTTACACGATTTATACACAAACCCAAATCAGGATATTTTCGAAAAAAAAAATGAAACAGGACATTTTCGTATTTAATTCTTTTTTTTTTTGTTTTATTTATGTGAAAAAGCCCAAATATATGTCCACCATCCTATTTTGACACTAGTCATTGAATCAATGTTTTTTTTCTTTTGGAAAAACAAATGAAATTTTTTTCGGATATTAACAAATGCTTCACCAATAAAGTAATCCGCATAACACAATATAAAGATAGAGAAAGAAAGAAAATTCATCTCTTCAATAATTATATTGAATAACCAAAGAAATATTGATATCATATTGTGAAAATAATAGTCAACATATATTTGTGCGTGCCATGGACAACTACACATATTATGTAAGTTTTACATAAACATTTATATGGATCTAAAGATGCACGTCAAAAATAAAAATAAAAAATCTAAAGATAGATTATCAAGTCAAAGACAGATTTTCCTTTTTCTAGTATTATAACTTCTGACTTCTCCAACTGAACTCGGTTTAATCATCAAGTCAGAGCCTAGTTTTATCATCATTAATTTCTTTTTCACTTTTTTTTCTTGTAATTTATTCACGTATCTTTTTTCTACCAAAGGCTAAGTTAACGACCATGGTCGAATTATTACTATTATTATTATTTTTTAAATTTTTTAATTAATGACCATGGTCTTGTCTGTATTTTCCTTTGGTATCTCAACGCTATCATGTGCCGAAACATCCATTTAGCTTACAAACACGAACCTTACAAACACACTCACAGAAAACATAACACAGAGACAAGAGACAGAGAATAGTCACTCGCCGATAAACAAGGTTACCTCACTCACTCAAACCTCGTCCCTTCTCTCCACACTTTCTAGGGTTTCGCTTTTTATGAAATTCTTTCAATGCTTTTTCCCATTTGCATTTGCATTTCATTTAATTTATGCGTTACGATTCCCCTATTTCCAGCACCTCAATCCTCGAATTTCGTGTCAATTATTGTTGTTATTTCGTTAGTTTACGTTTTCTTTTTTTCCTTCTTGAACTTTTTTTTTTTTTTGGGTTTCCAATTTTCTGTGTCAGGGAATCTGAGTTGGATTGGTTGGTAAAGATTTCGAATTTTTGTTTTTGATTTAAGTAAAGTGATGCAGCTTGTTCTGTTCTCTTAGTTAATGCTGTTCGTTTCTCTAGATTCCATATTTCTGAGCATGGTGTTCTAGCTGCAGCGTATTGTTCTTTAGTGGTAATGAATTATTATGTTAAATTAGGTTTGATTCTCTTCTCAATGGGGGGAAAACGGAAAGTTCTTTCCTTTCTTCAGCTTATTTATGATGATGTGTATTGAAATTGGATGTTTGTCTGAATAAAATCTAGACTTTTGGCTAGAAATTAAGCTGTTTGCTGTCGTGTTTGATGATGATGATGATATTTTTTGTTGTGTTTTGGGGGGGGGGTGTTTTGTTTGAGTTTTGACTCATGGCTTATTGGCATTTGAACTTGATCGTAGCATTGGAATTGTATGTGCACTGCACGTACATGCTGTGTGTGATAACTAATCAAAATTTTCCTCATTAGATTTTATGTTTGCTTTTATACATTGTTAATTTGCTGATGATTATGTTGAGAATGTTGCTTTGCCAATTATTGTCTACTTGAGCATCTCTTTCATTGCTTCACTTTATTTTACCTTCTAGTTTGCATTTTGTTGTTACTTGGTATACAGTTTAGTCTGTTTAATGCTGGTATGTATTTCTCATACAATGAGTTTGAGTGCATATGAAATTTATTTTGGCATGAAAAGTTGTTGGTGTCTTATATAGTTTCCAAACTTGTTTTGATGGCTTGCAGTTATGAACTTCCATATAATACAGAGACAGCGAAGATAGAAGTCATTTTGGCCGTCAAACTACTTCCTTTTGTTTTTTATGATTTTGTTGGGTTTTCACTATGAGTGGTGTACCAAAGAGATCTCATGATGAACCTGCTCATCCATCTTCAAAGCATCCACATGAAGATTCTGGTACATATTCCAAGTTAATCACATCAGTTTCAAATGAGCACCATATTCCTTATGATGTAGGTCAGGATTCCCGTGTAGCAAAGACACTCCGTGCTGAGCCGCGTGATGCAGATAGAAGATCTCCCCTTCATCCAGTGTATCGGATGTCATCATCTTCTAATGATTCTCATGCAGAACATGCCATTGGAACTGAGAACAGGATAGAATCAAAGGATTTAAAGGATAATAGAGATCTCCGGTTTGAGAATCGTGACATGAGGACAGAGAAGAAGGAGTTGCATGGTGAAGCAAGAAGGGATTCTCAGATTGCTAAGAGTGAGAAGGATGTGCGTGTTGAAGGTAGAGGTGATGACAACAAGGATATCAGACATGATCGGGATAGCCATAATGATTCAAAAGGTGAAATTAAAACAGACAAGGATGGCTTTGGTGTGGTAAGCAGCCACTTGAATTGGAAAGAATCAAAAGAGTACAGGGGAAAAAGATATTCTGATGCTCCTAGTGGAAGTTTGGACTCTTGGCATATTTCACGTGGGAATACACCAACAGAAGTTGGGAAGGAGAGCTCAACAGCAGAAGAAAGGGACTATTTGGAAGCTCATGAGGCTGTTGGGGAAAACAAAATTGATTCTAAAAGTGATGATAGATTCAAAGATAGAAAGAGAAGGGATGTGAAGCATTGGGACTGGGGGGACAGGGAAAAAGAAAGAAGTGATCGCAGAAACACTACACAAGTTAACAATACTAGTGGTGAAGGCAAAGAATCCTCCAAAGAAGATAGAGATGTAGAAAAGTGGGAGAGGGAGAGGAAAGATCTTCCAAAAGAGAGAGAGAATTCAAAAGAGAGGGAAAAAGATCATTACAAGAGGGAATCATGGAATGGAATGGAGAAAGAAGTTTCAAATAATGAGAAGGAGCTCGGTGATGGATCAGCAAAAGTCACAGAGCAAGAAAATGTGTTACCAGAACAGAAGAAACAAAAAGATGTTGACAGCTGGAAAAATGTTGACAGAGAAGGTAGAGAGAGGAGGAAAGAAAGGGATGGTGATTTGGAAGGAGATAGGCCTGATAAGCGCATTAAATATGACAAGCAATCGGAAGATGGGAGTGCTGATGGGGAAGGGATAGGAGAGAAGGAGAGGGAAGTACACAACTATAATGTTCAACATCGTAAGAGGATACAACGACCAAGGGGAAGCCCCCAGGTGGCCAATCGTGAGCCTCGTTTTAGATCCCATGGCCAAGACAATGAAGAGTATTTTCTTCCTCTTTTTAATTTATGCTACATGTTTTTTCAGTTATAAAAAATGAAGACTCAGAGTCCTATTAGAAATTTAGAATGATTTGATATTTTTTTCAAACCTTTATTTATTTAATTTTTCCATTTTTATTTTGGACGACACCAAAATGCCTCCCTTTTTAAGAGTTAGAAGCATTTTTCTTAGGGAGTAGTACAGTTGTAGTCAACAACTGATCACGGTTATTTCAGTAGCCTATAGTTTTTTTTTTTATATGGAATTCACTAGCCTAAAGTTTGTAGGGATAACAAATGAATTTGTGTGGATAACAATAAGTAGATTTGCCAGCAATAAATCAGCCATGGCTAGTAAACAACTTATAATGTACCGAACCTAAATACAATAAAGTTCATATCGACATAGATTTTTCAGTTGTCCCATTATTGTGTTATTAGGTATTCTTATATATGGGCCTTTTGGAGACAGAATATATCTAGATGTGGTTGCTATTGCTATTGAACTTATACAAGAACTTGATTTTGATTTTGATTTTTTTCTCTTATTTTGTTAAATCAACAATTCAGTCCTCTGTTTTTGCTTTATCAATCCCTTGTGCCTTGAAGCACCATGGTTATAGAAGTTAATGTCTTTTGTTTGATACCTTGATTTAATCCTACCATTTTGGTTTTCGGATTAATAGTCCTTTGTACTACTTTTTTTTTTTTTTTTAACTTTTAGTAATTACTTTTTGTTTTATTTATTTTGCAGGTCTCAAGGTATTCTGTCGAATTTATTTCACTGGCTCAGAGTCATTTGGCTTGTTGTAGATTTTATTGATGGAAATGGAAAAAGATTAGAGCCAGATATCTTTCTATTCCATCATTTGCATGTCTATTATATGTAAATTATGGAAAAAGATTAGAGCCAGATATCTTTCTATTCCATCATTTGTATGTCTATTATATGTAAATTATGGTATTCCAGGTAAAGCGGAAGTATCCTCTGTTGTTTATAAAGTTGGTGAAAGCATGCAAGAACTGATAAAGTTGTGGAAGGAATATGAATCATCCCAATCTCAAGTGGAAAAAAATGGTGAAAGCTCTAATAGTGGCCCCACTCTTGAGATTCGGATACCAGCTGAGAATGTTACTGCTACAAACCGCCAAGTAAGATGAAACTCTTGCTGTTATTCAGTTATTGTAAAATTGATGAATTAGTTATTTCTTGGAGGGTTAGTTTGATGGCTTACTTTCGCCCTCCCCCTTTTTAATTGATGACTTTTATTCTGCTTCTTGCTACTGGTGAAAGTTTTTGTCATTTATTATTTTGCTTTCTCTTGGTTTGTTTCTTCTTGGCTATTCTGATATTATATTCTTGTACCGTGTAAGTTAAGACATACTTGTTATTTGTTGAAGAGAAGTTTGAGGATTTTGATCCGTTGCAGTTGATGATTGTGTTCTTGAAATGATTTTTGGTCTTTTGCTCTTTTGCTTTGTTTTGTTTTACTCTCCCTAAAATCACTTTGCATGTCTTTTCCCCCTTCTACATTTTCCAGTTTCCCCTTGGTTTTTATATTGTGCTTGCTGTTGATGCAGTGAATGCAAAGTTTGCATTCCGTTAGATAATTTTGTGTGATTTTCATGGATAGTTTTTATTTATGCTTCCTTGATGTCGGCATGAATTTATTGAAACAAATTCAGTTAATGAAATGTTTTGGTGAGATGAGATGAAAATTTTCATTTGTTTCACTTTTTTTTTTTAAAAAGAAAAATGTATCTATATGTTTAATTTGGAACTCAAGGTATGAAATTTATATATGCTTTAGCCTTTAGTAATTGATGCTATACCAAGTCTTGAGAGATAAAATTATTGTGTTCAGGTCAGAGGTGGCCAGCTATGGGGGACCGATGTGTACACATATGACTCAGATCTTGTTGCAGGTATTTGTTTTACAAAATGGGGGCAGCTACTTTTGATAATGAAGTGACGAAGTTGACATGTTTGAAATTAGAACTGATGTTGCAATTTGTTGTATAGTGCTCATGCATACAGGTTATTGTCGCCCAACAGCTTCTCTGCCTCCCACGGCCATACAAGAGTTGCGTGCAACCATCCGGGTGCTACCTCCACAAGATTGTATGTACATGTAGATCGGAAAGATGCACTCTAGCTTCATTATCTACTAATACATTGGCACTGCTTGTATTCAATAATGTCTAATTGCATTTAGGTGTTCTTAAGTAATAATTGCAAATGACTTTAAAGCATAATTCACAGTTTACTTATATGATAAATAAATAAAATCTTCTAGTTGAACTTGTGTTTGCCATTAAATAGCTTTAGAAGGTTTAGTATAGAGTTAATCTTTTCAGAATAATCAAATACAGAAATGGAACTTAAAATATCATACTGATTTTAACATTAATTGACCAGTGTGTAACTGTTGTGTAAAGGTACTTCATCCAGTTTAAAGTTTTGTAGATTATAATAGTGGATGTTTTGGAGTTGTCTTTGTGGTTCTGAATGTTAATTGTCAGACATGTACCAGCTGAATCAACCCCCCTGCTGCAGGAACTATTTTATTATTCGTATGATAAGACTTGAGGCTCTGACTTTATCTGAGTACAACTACATCAAATGGCTTATCTGCCTACCAAATTTAACATTTAATAAGCCATAAATATTTCTCTGGTACATACTATTCATTGTACTCCTGGAAAAAATATATATATAAGAAATATTTAACTTATTACATATTTGATTACAACACTGTAATGCATGCTTGAGTACATAGATTATTTATAGTACAAAACCATTTTGTAAATTGAAGGAAGTTTGGGATAGAAGGTTGAAGGGTGTATGGAAGGAGCAAAAGGAACATCTTGAAGCAAGAGTGTTGTTATCTTCAGTATAGATTTCAGGACCTAATTGAAAATCTAAAATGGACCCTCAAAAGAAAAAACATATGATCAGAATTTCTAATGATAGCAATAGGAAGATTTACGCACTTTTAAGCCTGGAGGGATAAATGAGGTTCAGGGTCTTTTGTCCTTGTATTTCATAGGGAGGGGAGCTGACTCTTTTCAACTGTAAGCCACTCCATGTAGCAAAAGGAGATAGAGTTACTTCTTCTATTTCAATCAGTTATGCCTACCATGCCAATCACCCTCTTGAAGCTTTGTTTAGAAAATTATTAGTCAGTTTTGTTGATTTACCTTCCCCATTTGCAGTGGCTGATATTACTTTACCATTGAAGCTCTTTTTTGGATAAATTTATTGATATTAATTTTCTGTATAATATCAGGCTATATTTCTACCCTGAGAAATAATGTACGTTCCCGTGCTTGGGGTGCTGCCATTGGTTGTAGTTATAGAGTTGAGCGGTGTTGCATTGTGAAGGTAGTATCTAAGTCCCACTCCTTGAAATTTTTTTTCCCTCCAAGTTATATGTTCACTTCATTGCATCCTCGTCTACTACAGATTCTTGTCATATGATTTATTTCGCTGTTATACATTCCAAATGAAATGTCTTCTTTCTTTTGGTACATCTCATGTCTTTTTGGAGAAGTTGCTGACTAGTTTTCACATAAATGCTTCAGTTTTAATGTTTAATAAGCATGTAAACTTTCTAATGTGGACATTATAACTGATTAGAAATTGTGCCTGTGCTTACATGTTCGTATTGGTGCCTGTTTGAGCACAAGTATGTTAATTTCTGGTTGGATCAGATAAATATCATCAATATTGAAAACTTAATGATGGTCCTCAGTACTGACTGTTTTCTTTTCTGTTGTCTTCAGAAAGGAGGTGGAACTATTGATCTTGAACCTTGCCTTACACATACATCAACCATCGAGCCCACCCTTGCACCTGTGGCTGTTGAGCGGACAATGACTACCAGGGCTGCAGCTTCAGTTTGTCCAGCTTCTTATGATAAACAACCTTCTTTGCATTCAAAATTGAATTAATAATTATTTCATGTTCTACGTTACATTGTTTCCGTCTTACTTATTGTGGCCTTTGTTCCTCAGAATGCATTGCGGCAGCAAAGATTTGTTAGAGAAGTCACAATACAGTACAACCTCTGCAATGAACCTTGGTATGCTATTTTTAGTCGGCAAAAAAACGTAGATGCATGGTTTGTGGTATTTTTGTAGTATTTGAAAATACCTTAGCTTTTAAAAATGCAGTGCGGCTTTGGTGATAATATTTCTAAAGCATCCTCTTAGATAGATGCAGTACTTCTATCTTGCAGTTTATCTTGTTTTCAGTATTTATTGTTTATAATGATCATCAGGATCAAGTATAGTATAAGCATTGTTGCTGACAAGGGTCTAAAAAAGCCACTTTATACATCTGCTCGTTTGAAGAAGGGGGAAGTTCTGTATCTAGAGACACACTCGTGCAGGTATTTTTTACATGGAAATTCTCGTCGAAAATGAGTTATCTGTGTGTCAATTGTCACAGGCTTCATATTTGATTTCCTTTTCCAAAAGATAGTCTGCATTTGCTATCAATTGCCACATGCAACTGCAATGTTCTTGCAATTGTGAAACCATATTAATCCGTCTTCTTTCAGTAATTGCTTCTTAATATCCATTTGAGCAAAGTTTCATAGTTATTAGGGTTATTTCCTTCTATAGTCATTGTTTTTCAAAGTTCACCCGTTTAATCTATGGAACTCAAAAGGATCCATGATGATGGTCTCGAAAACTATGGTCTGTTTTCATGGCCCTCTTGACGTCTGAAATCTCGTTGCAGTCATGAAGTAACTGTAATTATGTTGTGAGTTAATTCTTTGTAGATATGAGCTCTGTTTTACTGGAGAGAAAATGGTCAAGACTATGCCAGCAAGTCAGTTGCATGACCCAGATGTGGAAAAATCTCAAAATCACCACCCGCATTCCGCAAATGGCGACAAAGCTGATTCTGATAGTGTCATGATTGATGTATTTCGCTGGTCGCGTTGTAAGAAGCCTCTACCCCAGAAAGTGATGCGCACGATTGGCATCCCTCTGCCTCTTGAACATGTGGAGGTATTTTCAAGTCTATGTCTCATTTCTTTTCCAATGGAAACAGGTTGTGAGCCTGTGGCCATTGAATCAAATGCTCCAGTCACTAGTCTTCATTTTTTTTTTTTTTTTTTGAAAAATAAAAATTCAGTCAGTGTGCAGCATCCTGTATTTATGCTCTTATTTCAGTTTTTCCATTACACCCAAGGCCTTATATTGCGGCCCATTCTTGGCTCGCCAAATAAAAGTTACAATCTGTTTCCATTGTACTATAATTGAATATTTGCTTTTCTTGTTTAGGTGCTGGAGGAGAACCTCGACTGGGAAGATATACAATGGTCGCAAACCGGTGTTTGGATTGCAGGAAAGGAATATACTCTTGCGCGGGTGCATTTCTTGTCAGCCAATTAATTAGCTTGCGGAGGAAAGAGGAAAAAAGAGAAGGGAACAAAAAAGAAAGAAAAAAAAAGGGGGGGGGGGATAGAAGGGTTACGGGTACTAGAATATTGTCTTTGAAAAAATCGAGATTACATAATACAAACTGCTTTGTGTACCTTACAAAAAAAGGACAAATTATCTTTTCGTGTAACTACAAGGTTTTTTAGTTTATAATAATAAACATGCTTTACGTCGTTTTATTTTTGTAGTTATGATTTTGTCTATGAGTCTCTGCCTCTCATTGTTGTGGATGTTGTCTTCAAATAGCACTTTCGTTGCATGCCTTCAATGGAGTTCAAATAAAAGGCCAGCAACAATGTTTGTATCCGTAATCCATTAAGGTAAAACGTTGTTGGTGCAATAAGGAATGAGATGCGTATTCATAGTTCAATAATGAGATGAGCTTATATTAGAACTCTCGTTATAGCCCCACCGAAGCTGGGTGCCAGTTGATGCTCTTGCTATGATCTGGGCACCATGGCAAGCTAGTAATGTAATCAGGCCGTCGTTACATATACATACACAGCAACATCTGCATTTAACCAAAGCAACCTCCATAATTCCATTTCAACAAAAATATAATTTGACAAAGAGATGCACAGCCTATACAAAATTTCATGTTACTCAAAAATATTGAGCATTGACCTAAAAACATCGAATCTAATTTTAAGGTGGGTCATCAGTTCCAAGTCATATGGCCATTTGGCAACAAACCCACAGAGTCACCAGGCTGTGAAATTTCTATGGCCAAGAATCACCACTCATCCCATTTATTTAAGAAGTCCTCCCACATAGCTGCAGCAATTGAATCCCTTAACGAGTATGTGTGTTGCTCTTGTATTGAAGACAGCAACTGAACATCGGGGACTTCGTCAGGGTCTGACAGTTCATCCACGGGCGCCCCCCCAACACAGTTGAATAACCAGTCATTTCTTTCTTCGCGGCGGATGAAGTTATGCAGAACACATGCAGCTATGACTATATCCCGCTGAATCTGAAAGGAATACTGAGGAGCAAGTTTAAGGATTGGGAATCTAGCTTTCAACACATTGAATGACCTGAGGATGGCATTCCTCAGAAAACAGTGCCTGTGGTTGAACAGCTCCTTTGCATTTCTAGGTAACTGATTAGCACCTCTGAACTCACAATGCTGGTATCGAACCCCTTGAAAAGGAGCAATAAACCCTCCCGTATTCAAGTATCCCAAGTCAACAAGGTAGTACTTTCCTGTGAAACAAATCCAAGGGAAGTAAATTAAGGAAGTTATTACTAATGTAATGTATGACATGGACAGATAAATGAACCCAAAACTGCAAATAAAATCCTATCAAACCTTCAGGTATTTGAGGGAAATTCTGATCAGGGTCATCAAGGACTGCCCTTAACACGCGTGAGTCAGTGACAGAGCCTTCCCACCCAGGATAAATGAATATAAACTGTAGGTCAAATGTGCAAGCTGCCAGTACATTTTGAGACAGGATACCTTTCTTATTCCGGAATCGAGATTGATCTTTGGCTGGAACATGTGCAGGAATGTGCATACCATCAATTACCCCGATACAATCCTGAAATTATAAAAGGGGGAGGGGAAAAGGTCAGTCAACTACCACAAGTAGTAACACACAGGAAACAACTCGAATTGAATAAAGAATAGCAAGGGAGAGGAGCACAAAGATCATCAAAACCTTGAAATACGGGTAAAATCTAGTACTGTTGAGAATTTCTGGAGGTGTGGTGAGTTGAGGAGGTTGCAAGACTTCACGCGACAGTGATTTAATAGCCTTCAATACATTATTAAAATGCCGGCTAATGGTTTCTCCAGAGTGCTGAAACCGCTCTTGAATCACTCTATTACGTTCATTATGGCCAATGATGTTTAAAAATATTGCTAATTGCTCCTCTATCATTACACCAGCAGTATCACGTAACATGGCTCTTTGGCGGAGAATGTCACACAACTTGTGAAATACATGCTTGTCCATCCGCAGCATTTCCCGACAAAAGTCATCATGCCCATTCAACAATTCTGCCATAAATTCGCATTTCCCAGGTGATAGATAACGAGCAGGTTGCTTGGTTAGACAGCTATAATAATAGTAGCCAGCAGCAGCTGCAACTAGTTCCATCTCATCCAATTCTAGGTCAATGTCGTCCATGCTGATTGGTGTATCTGTAAAGATAAACTTCAAGGGCACGAAAAGGTGCAAGATAATATATCTTCCAGATATATCTAATTTGTAGCTTCAGAAAGCATTCCAATCATGCAACCAAAAAAAGTCAAAAAAAAGTTTGACCAAAAAAATAATAAAAAGTGCTCTGGTTGCATTCAAAATTCCAAATTGATAAACTCAGGGTAATATAGGCATTAAGCACAAAATCAAATTAGTAACTAAAATAATTCCTTTGCAGTCTACACAACTGTACAATAGAATGGTATATGTTGAACCAAAATTCAAAAGAAAAAAGTTTTCTCAAACAATAAGACTGGAGGAAACCCCACATTTGCCCTGCAACCATGGTAATCTTTTTTCACCCTTAAGAGAGATGAAAACCTCACGGGCATTGGGGTGGTCCTCAAACAAATCCAAAGCAAGAAAGTATATCCGTTCATCAACACCTTGCATTTCATCCAACACTTTGATGCACTTGCTTATAGAGAATCTGTCCTCACTCTTCATAATTGCATTTGCCCTCATCTTTGATGCAGCAGCTATTTCCAGCATGGCATCCACTATAGCACCACCAGTAGCTTTCCTTCCTCTCTTCCTGCCGCTTCCGGAACTAGATGGCACACCAGCCTGACGCTTGTGCCCATCCAACATGATCACATCATCTCCAGAGCCCGAAGAGGCATCCTCATCCACGTAAGTCATTGGCACTGCAACACCAATGTGCATACTGCTCAGGTCTCAAATTCACAATGCATACCATAGCATAACAAGACTAGGCATGGCAGCCAAGAAACAAAACACACAGAAATTCAAAACCCCAGTGAAAGGAAGATTCCTACAACACCAATAATCCCAAAAACCCAAATTCGCAACACACCCCAAAAAAAATAAAAATACTCAAAACCCCCAATAAAAGAAAGATTCCTAAAACACCAATAATCCCGAAACTTCAAATTCACAACCCCCCCCCCCCCCGGGGGGACAATCCTATAACACAAACAATCAGCCCTAGAATCCCAAAAATTCAAATTCTCAACAACATAACAAAAAATTTTGCAAAATTTAAAGGGGTTTCTTCAGTACCCTCAATTTTTTAGGAATATCGGTTATATGCACCAATCTTAAGCCACTTATACCTTTTTTTTTTTTCCCGAAAAAGATGTAAATTAAAAAAATTATATTAGGGGAGTCATAGTTAAATACAAAAAACTCTTAAAGAGTATTCATAACAAAGAAAGCATCAAACAAAAGAGAAAAATTATCCAGCCCCAGACGGCAAAGCATTTGAAAATTTCGATTTTTACATTGGATTGGCATACAAAGGTGACAAAGGAAAAAGGAACAAAAACATCCTACCGTGTGGCAGAGTGACAATGGTGTCCGGAATCTTTCGATTTCTGGAGTGATGGAAATTACAGTGTGGAGAAAATGTGCTATTGATTGGAATGTGGGGTTTGGAAGAAACGCAATTTGAAAGTTAGTGAAGAAATCAATGGAATTGAAAACAGTAACTGTTGAAACCCTAGCACGATGGATTAAGGAAGAAGAAGGTAGCAGAATCCCCTACAACCCTTCTCAGGTTCAAACGCATCGTTCCACTCACTTGTACACTGTAGTAGTGCTATTTTTTCCGCTTTATTTTTGGATTTTAAAACCAAAGTTCTACTAAAATATTCTTTTATTATAAGAAATTTTGCACTAAATTTTTACCTACAAATTAACTTGAATTAGTATAAAAATTTAAATTTAAAATCAATGCCATATTTAAAGATAAAGCATATCTCTAAATTAAATTCTTAATTAAATTTTATAATTCAAAAGTATAAATAAATTCTTATAATTTCACAAATGTTTTCCTAATTTTTTTAATGAAATCTCTGATCTAGTAATTCCAACTTACAATCTAGGTTTTTGTAAGAACTTAATTAGGAAAAAAAAAGTATAAGACCTATATATTATATTTTTTAATCCATAAAGTAGAAAAACAAAATATAGTTTGATTTAACCAATAAATTATAACTATATGCATATAATTTTATAGATTTATCAAAAAATAATTTTTAATTAATCTTTAAGATATTTCTACTTTTAACTCTATCACAATTAAAAGGCTGTTTCAATAATTACCTTCAAACCCTAATTCTCTTTCAAAAAGTATAACTCATTTATTATTATAACCATTTTTTGTTGGTTTATCAAAAATTAATTGATAATCATTCTACATGAATCTAATCTATAATATTAGTTTAAATCCTAAAGATACTTGTGTGAGCAATTCCTGCAAAAAAAAAATAAAAATTAGAGTAATATTATATGATCATAGTAAATGGACATCTTTGTTCGACATGCAGATTAATCTACCGTTAAAATTTTTGATATTTTAATTTAAAATATCCTATCATCAATCTTTCGATTCTTATTTTGTGTGTCAAGATATCTCTATATATAAATAGAGTTTCTCAAAATATTATCGTACATATTATTACGTATGTGTTAAGAAATTGGATGGCAATATTATATTTGTCATTACACACACAGGACTGACAAATATATTTGTATATAAGTGATTAAAAAATTTTAGGGGAGAGAAAAAAATATATCATAGATTTTGCATTGGAATCAGTCGTAAGCTTGAGCCTGAATCGGATCTTGAACTGGATTGGATCAGATTTCCCTCGACCTAGATTATCTCTAACCTACAACAAGTAGCTGCAGCTGCTGCATTATTCTTGAAACAAACACAACCTTATTCTCTTCGAACACAACCTAATACGATGTCGTTTCTTCCAAAACCACTCAACAAAACCCTTTATCATTCCGTCTCTACCCTCCGTCGACTCGCCACCGCCGCCGCCGCCGCCAAGCCCTTCCCGGACGATCCCACCTCCGCCTACTACGACGAACTCGCCGCCTCCGCCGGCGGCTCCGGCGACCTCCACGCGCTCCGCGACGTCCTCAACAAGCGCGTCCAAGACGGCTGCTTCAACACCAAGCGCACGTTCACCTTCATCACCAACTCCACTTTCTCCCCTTCCCTCCTCAACGACGTCGTTCGAACCCTCTCCACCCTCAACCCGGGCGTCACGCGCAAGAGCGCCTTCGATTCCCTCGTCACGCGCCTCTGCAAGCTCCAGCTCGTCGACGACGCGCTGCGCGTGATCGAAATAATGGCACGTGGCGACCGCCCCAGCGCATGCACCTTCTACCCCGTCCTCAACCTCCTCACGCGCCAAAGATCCTTCGACCACGCGCGGCATGCGGTGGATTTCATGGCCACGCTTGGCGTGCGGCTGGACCTGACCGGGCACAACTACTTCCTCATGGCGCACTGCGCGGCCGGCGACGTGGCGGCAGCGGCCGGAGTTTTGAGGGAGATGGAGGAGGAGGGGCTTGTTGCGGACGCGCGGACGTTCGACGCGCTGGTGGTGGGCGCCTGTAGGGCGGGGAAGGTGGAGGGTGCTATGATGCTGGTGAGGAGGATGGTGGATGATGGGGTGCCAATGTTGTATTCAACACACATGTTTGTGATTAGGGGGTTGTTGGAGATGAAGTGCTTTGATCAAGCTTTGAGGTATGTGAGGGGTTTTGGTGGCAAAGATAAGGCTTTGGATGCTGAGATTTTTGGGTGTTTGGGTAGCAAGCTTGTGGGGTTGAAGAGGTTTAAGGAGGCAATGGTTGTTTTGGAGGAAATGAACCAAAGGGGTTTGCCAATGGGTTATAAGTTGAGGAATTTTTATGAGAGGAATGCTGGAAATGATAAAGGGAGGAGTAGTAGTTGATGGTGTGGAGTTTTGTCCAATTTTCAGAGGGTGAATGAATGTGTTGGTGATTGCTCGACTTTTTGATGTTGAGAAAATGAAGAGCCTATAGTTTCTCGGGTTAGTTCAAAGATCTTGTTTTTTAGTGAGAATTGATATTTATGTGCAATGCAGACGAACGCTTAGGTATATGGTTTCAATTCCATATTGGCGAGGGATTTTAGGACATGATCACAGTCAAATAATTATTAGGAAATAGTTGCATGCTAGTATTAGTACGTGTAGCGGAAATTATAGGATATCCGACGTTGTTGGAATCGATCCATATTACCACCCAAAATGTTGTTTTGTTGAAAGTTGAAAGTAGAAAAAGAAAATATTTGCCCTGCTATAGTTTTGATTGCTTAACAATTCATGTTTGTAGCATAATATGGCCGAATTTAAAGTGAAATGCATTAGTCATGAGAAGCATTGTGGACATGAGAAAAACTTTACTTGGTTCATTATTGTTTTGCCAATACGCTGGCTTTAACTCTTAAAAGTATGAGCTTCCTGGCTACAAGCTACTTTTGAATATTATGAGAGTTCTCTTTGGCTACAAGCTACTTGGTTCTTTGGTTTTGCTTTTGAAATCCACAAACTATGGTTTTAGCAAAAGCTATAACAGACAAGCTTTTGCTCAAACCATTGTTTGAAACTTCGCAAAAGCTAAACCAAACATGTTTTTGGAGTTCTGTGAGATACTGTTAAAGAAAAGCATAGATTATTGATCTCCGATGTTAAAACAGATATTTTTCTCGCTATTCACTGGTTTAAAGATGATGTGGACAACGGTGCATGCTTCAGAAATTTCCTCTTTCCTATTTCTAGAACGAAGTTCAGTTCAATTTTTCCTACCTGGAGTTAGTCAGGGGTGTTTATAACAATGACAGGGGGATTGTTATCTCTTGAAAGGAGAAGAGAGGAGAGAAGAAGAGAGTGGGGAGGGGGGGAGGGGGGAAGAAGAAAAAGATAGAGAAGGATAATTCTCTTTGTATTGATTCTTTGTCTTGATGTTCTCTGATTTGCTTTAAAATGTGGCAGTGCTAGAGATTGTTTGTGCCAAAGGTTGATATTCTGCACTTTCCATTGTGAGCTTTCAATCTCAGAGTACTTTGCAAACTTTTACCACTCTTGGATCAACTTTGGAAAAGCTACTAAGGTTTACTGTTTCTGCAATACTTGTATGTTAGGGTGATAGTTGTAGGAAATTTATTTACTTATTTTAGGGTGATAGTCGTAGAATTTTAGTCCTATATGTGGTGGATTAGCAAAATCAAAATGATTTCTTACTATGCTGTTAAGATTGTCAAGTTTTACCGCGCTTATAAAATGACATGCTATGAGTATTACTTCAAGGATTTGCCTAGTTTTTTTTCCAGTTAAATTCCATAGTTTCTACATAGGTGAAACCTACATTATCTGCCATAGCAATTCCTAGCCGCCCTTACTTATTCCTTTTCATCCCTCTATCGTGCATCATGATAAATTATATATTATAAAGTAGTCTGGCAAGAAATGTTCCATGGAGCCTGTACTGCAGGGCCATATTTGTGGGATCGATATCTCACATGATTCTTAGTTTTTATCACTCTTATCCTTTTTTTTTTCTCTTAAAGAAGAAATCCTATTAGATCAAGAGAGACAAGAGCAGTGGACAACCATTCCATCCTCCTGACAGAGAAGAGACCATTGACTGAACAAGACAAGCTAACTGAGCAAAACTAACCAATATCTCTGCAAATATCCAACAAAGAAACCATTGGCTGAACATCCTATGCAAAGAAAATTGAGGATCCAGAATCACATTCCCAGTCTAGTAGACAGGAGAATGGCATGCCTTGAAGAGTAAAGAAGATAGAAAGACTGAAAGATAGAGCGTTTTGCAAGCTCCCATAGTCGTTGGGATTGGGGAGACTAGAAGAGAAAGTCCTTTGACTTCTTTT
Organism: Pterocarpus santalinus; assembly: GCA_031439595.1. Taxonomy (NCBI): domain Eukaryota; kingdom Viridiplantae; phylum Streptophyta; class Magnoliopsida; order Fabales; family Fabaceae; genus Pterocarpus; species Pterocarpus santalinus. The sequence continues at coordinate 67,723,136 of CM062531.1, read as the reverse complement.
TAAGACAAAGTATCCTGATTTGTATGTGACTGTCTTTGCTGGGGATGCACTCGTGTGCTTGCCAGAGATAAACACAACACACTCATGTAAAGGTACCCCATTTTTGTATTCTTCTTTTATTGCCTGTATTTTCATTCTCTTTCTGGTTCGTGACAAGTTGACACATTTTTTGTGTTGCGTCTTGATGGATCTGAGAAGTAATGGTAATTGGCACTATTTAGTGATTCCATCTCTGTTGATACTCGTGCTGGGTGATGATGATAGCTATTGTAAAAACTAGTTCTTATGTAACAAATTGACGGAGAGATTATAAGATCAAGCTATGAGTTGGATTTGAAAAATGTCATTTACTATTTTTTGACAGCACTATTATTAAGTTGAACTGTGGCTGAAGTTATCACAGCAACTGCCTCTGCTTTTTCAAAATTGGCTTTTTCCACAACCTTGATTAGTTTTTATTTACGTATATCCTAGGTACTAGGTACAAGTTGCTGGATTTATGTAACCTATTAATCACCAATCAAAGCAGCATTCTCAATGGAATATATCTTCCAAGGATGAGTTCAAATCAAAAAGCAGCAAACCAAGATATGCTGTAACTTCACCTAATGGTGATGGGTTTAGGTTTGGCTAGAAGCTATCCCCTACTAATCGAAAGTTGATACTTTCATTCACCCAAAATAATTAAAAACAAAGTTGACGTCGTTTTGGTAAAAAGAAGTTGATATTTTAGGGAAGGTGTTTTAAGTCATGTGAACCAAAGGATATGAACAACAGTAGGCAAGAAATAAAAAAGAACAAGTGTGCAAAATTATCGAACCACAATGAGATGCATAAAAATTTAACATAACAAATTTACAGAAAAATTTATTGAGACAGAAATATTATGAACTTTAATTCCCGTTAGTAGGTGATTTGTTAATTTCACTGTAAAGCTTAGCTGAGGCTAGCAATTTGACTCCGAAATGGGGAGAACCTTCCATACCTTAAGCTTTTATTATATATATATATATATGTTACAACATTAGAAAGTGCGCAAGATTCGAACCTCATTGCATACATTGGGTTAGCAAACATATGGGTGCCACGTAGTGCTTAGCACACTATGAATCTGATTCCAATATTTGCAAGTTCACCCCCCTTTCACAGAATGTCGTCATAAACGATTCTCCACTATTGAGCAACCATATTAATTCGAATCTGAGCCTTGGTGGACTGGATATGAAAATGGAATGCCTTTCTTTTGGGTTATATGCTTGAGGTTTTTCCTGCACGTTTTGTTCCTTGTCTCATTATCTTTGTTTGTTTTTTGTTTTTTGTTTTTTGTTTTTGTTTTATTGTTTTTGGAACAGTAAAGCTTCATGTCTCTATTCAAGCAACATTCAGACTGTCTAAATTTTAAGATTTAATGTGTATTTATTTCAACTTTTAAAAAAAGTTATTAAGAAATTTAAATTTTATATATAGATTAAAAAGTTGAAAATTAATTTTTTCTTTTTTTATCTCCTAAAAAAAGTTAAAAATAGATTTTTTAATATTTTTATTATTTTTAAAAAATTATCTAAATATACAAAAAAGTTATTATTTTCAATAAAAAAATTAATTTTTTGCCCAAGAAATTACAACCAAACGTGCCCTTAGTTTATGTTTTGCTCAAGTAAAAACGGAAATGAAGAATGAGCATGTAAAATGAAGCAATATAATTAGATTATGCTATACATATTGTCATTTCTCAGCTATCCATTCTTTTTTTGTTTTTTTGGGTTGATATGGTTGTTCATCATTTCAAATTCATAATATTTGGTAATAGATGTTATTGATAAATCAAGCCTATGAAAACTATTAGGCACTAAATTCCAGACTTCTAAAACTTGGCAAATATAGAGGCATAGCAGCCAACACAATGTCTCAAACTAATTGCAATACAAATACCAATAGTAAGAAGCCAAACAACCGAGAGTGACACAAAGTAAAAATAACTACAGATAACTAGAGATTAGTAATAGCCATTAAACGATGGGGGGTTAATTATATTTTCAATATATCTCAAATCAATTTTATACATCAGTGACTGCCGGCAAAGTGGCACCATTCCTATACCGAGTTTCGTAATCAAACTTCCTACAGCTACTCTAATCTGATCTGAAAAATTTTGAAAATTCTAGGCCTGAGACAGAATTCCCAGCAAAGCCATTCTAACATCAATCAAACTTTTACACAGATCCTTTACTCTTCCCTCTATAACCTCAAGTCCCTCCTCCAATTCCTTGGAGCTTCTCTTTAGTCTCTCAACAGCAGATTCAACCACTTCCTTTTCCCTTTGACCCTTCATCAGCTCCTTCAATTCCCTAGCAGCAGTCACTGTCTGATGCAACTCATTCATCATCAAAGACGAAAATTTCCCCTTCTTATCCAACTCTTGCAACAATCTCAACCATGAAGAGCTCATAGGCTGAGATTGCTTCATGAAGGGCAACTCAAGTTTGGAATCAAATGACAAACCATGTTCAAGAAGCCTGCACCCCATTAAGGCCATGGCCTTAGAGCCACACACAATCTCACCCAACACTGTTTCATGGCCTACTAATCTTTGCCTCAACATCCTCCTCAAGCTAGATCCACGCTTCTCCATTGCTTTGAACCTCTTTTCCATGTCATGACATGAATCCAAATGATCCAATGCACGTGTTGTTGCCATGCAGTTAGGCCTTGCACTCCGAACATCAACCAAGTGTGCAACCACTCCCAGTGAGTCCACATACTTCTTCATGTGGCCTATTTTGTCCACATAGTAATTGCATGCATCAAGAATGTCAATGTTGTTCTCTAGGTACTCTTCCACAGCTACACGGTCAACATCATCCTTGTAAGAAATGTTCACAAGTGAATCCAATGCAATTTTTTGAGTGGTGATGGCAGCATCAAGCAATTGAACCAACCCAAGTTCACCACTAGTGGCCGGTGACTGAAGGGTGTCTAGCTCCGCTGCAAGTTCTCTGTTGAATCGGGTTGTCACCGGCGATGGGGCCACCGATGCCAGCTCCCTTGGCTGAATCCGCCGCAAGGAGAGGTTCCTTAGGATGGCTGATGGTGCTTTCATGGTGTCTCCACTATTTGTATGGCTTTAACAAAACTTAGGATGCATTACATGATCAAATTGGAGTGCAACCTTGGGGGCATATATAAAGCAACATTAATGAGACACGTGTCCAAATTGCATTGAACATAAAACATCATAAGGTGTATATCATATGATGATAAAAAAATATGATGGGTGTCATAGGAAAAGGCGCCAGGTGGGACCCGCCTGATTGGAAGTTGTGCCCTTAAAATTAGATAACAGACATAGTGGGATCACGGTTGTCTTTCAAATTAATTAAGTATATGTTAGAGTATAATTTTAATATATTGTCAAAAATGAAAAATTTTATACAGCTATAGTTATGTATAGCTATATTATTAAAACTATTTGATCTCGAATTAATCAACAGTATGAAAATTATTTATATTAATGGTGAATTTAAATTAAATTTTTAACTATTACTATTAGCGAATGAATTAATCATATAGCAACCAATATTTAATTGATTTAAATGGTTTAATATTAATTTTTTTAAAATAAAATCTTAAATTTGAGTCTTGTAGATAAATAAAAAAAAATTAATATTAAAAGAACTTTATCTCTATAATAAGTAGACCCAACTCAAACTAAAAAATTGATAATTTTGAGTAAAAAGAAAAGTGTGCCATATCAAATTTAAATTTATAACAATCTTTCGGTGTACTTGATGTGCTAATCTCTCTTCATTCTATGGAAGCAAGCTACACTCTTCACAACCTATATGATATTTAAAATTTTTGTTGAGTATATAATAATGGCGAATCCTGTGAAAAATTTTAGGGATGGCAATATATAAGTTTGGGACATAAATCTTGTTCTCTCTCAAACATTTATATTTTGTACAGTTATTTTACTAACAAATTATGTGTAGAATTTTAAAAATTTTAGTTTATATACGATAGACACAAAAATCAATCCCTGTCCAAATTTTTTTCAAGAGTGAAAAATATTTTATTCCTTAATTAATACACTTAAATTCTCATAATTTTCCACTTATCATATGCATCATATACAATTGTTTGAAGAGGAAAAAAAAGAATTAAATCTTCAATCAGCATACTAAGATTTTCAGAACGTAAGACTTGTATCTCCATTAAGATTATGTTGGCACCAAATTTTTTTTTTACATGAGTTATTTGGGACTATATACATATGTTGTGAGGATGGAGACAAACCCTATTCATTATATGATTGTGAGAGGGCCCACTTTCTCTTGTCTTTGATTATGAGTGAAGCAAATTATTGGGAAATGTTGATTTTTGTAGAGACTAGACTCCAGAGAGTGAGCTGTAATGAGGTTCGTGGTTCAACTAGCAAGTGCTACGTGTCGATTTGTGGGACCCACCAATGGTCGAGCACATAGCATTGCTTCCAATTATTGGGGCACCGTTTGCACTATTGGAACAGGCAACGGCTGCCATCTAGGTTGAGTCGCCGTGGCTGATCCATGCTCAGTCCCTCGCCTCATGCATGTTATTATAATTTTCTTACAAAGTTCAAGAAATATTTAGTAACTTTGTTTTTTAACCAAAAAGAACAAAAGGTATCACTCATTAACAATTATAAAGTCATAAAAGAGACATTATTAGAGGATTAGAGGCGAGTTAGTAAATTCTCCGACTAAAACTCAACTTCATTTAGTCTTAAAAGAACAATGAAAATAAGGATATTACTTTTCATGATAAATAATATATTCTGAAAATTAGTTAAATTTCTTAGTCACGTGTCTAATTTTTTTTTCTTATGAATAATACATATCTACCTATATTTTGGAAATTTAAAATAAAAAAATTAAAATACCTACAATTATCTTACGAATTAATTTATATATTAAAATTTGATATCAAATGCAACATTTATATATATATATATATATATATATATATATCAAGTCATTAAGAGTGACCTAATAATGAGATGTCTAAGTAGTTCGCATAAAATCATGAATTTAAACTTTTTTTTATAAGAATAAGTTTAATTAATTTAATTAAACAGGTTTAACATCAATCATTACATCAAAGTTAGAGCAATGTTTCATGGGCTCAGAAAGAATTTATAGAAAATTTCTAAGATTGCCTACTAAAAGAAAATCAAACTTACGTTCTTATAAAAGACGAAACCATTCCATACCAACTATACCAACTCTCATTGATATTAATATACATACAATTAATATTTATTTACATTCACATTAATATATGCATAATATACAATATTTATTCGTCTGAAGTTCAAAAGACATTTCCGATTATCTTATATCCATCTTGATTAGTACCAAATTATATCCATCTTAATTAAACACCGCACCTCCTAAATAACAAATTAAAGAATTACAACTAGAAATTTCTTTCAGCTTGGGAAACTTTCATTTACTATATGGTACTCCCTGAGTTAACTAATTGAAATATAAAGGAATACAAAAAAATACAACGAACCAAACAGAATCTGCCCTAGAATGGTAGGCACACAGCAAACACCTCACAGAAGAATATTAAATAGCCAAACTGTTCCATTTTGCAGGGTTTGGTTGGGACATCATGGACCTCATATTTGAGAAAGCGATTTGTAAAACATATCTTATGAAAAAACTTGCTGAATATGCTGAGCTGAAGGGATGCCCTGGAATAAGGCTGCTTTGGAAATGAAAACATTTAGATATATGCATCTTCACAAAAAGATTCGCTGCTAACAAGAGCAGCTTCTCTCTCAGAGACTTTGTCACTATTGTAATTAGTAACTCTCCACATGGCATGCACCACGAATCCAACATTTGCTTATGCTGTCCCTCCGTTGGACACGTTTAAGAACTACTATATTTTTTAACCTTAGAAATATATATGGTTGCTTCTTGCTTGTTTTGGAGAAATTTTATATTTTGAATGTTATGCGCATAGCTAGGCTGGCGCTGATTTAAAGACTTCAAATTTGAGAGTCTTCCCTGACAAAGTAAACAGTCATTCATTTGGTTTTTTAATCGGAGTCTAAAAGCACATTTAATTAATTTTTGAAAAATATTAAACAATTAAAATTGTATTACCAGAATTTTTGTCAGAATAATATGATATTATTTCTTTTATAATGATAACAGATAATTGTGACTATGCAACATTGCTATTAGTTTTTCATTTAGTTCAGGTTTGATCACTACGTTTTACTTTTTATAAAGAAACATGACCTGTAATTTTTTTATAAACTACGAGGGTTGTGAAGATCAATCTGGCTGCATTTCTTAAAAGAAACAAATAAAGAAAAAGAAAAGAAAAATGTGTCATTATCAAGGTTTGACTGTTATATATCTGCGTCTTTTTTTTTTTTTTTTATGTTCACAAAAACAATCACGTAGAGATCTCATTGATTTCTAATTTTCTATGTTCATATTCTAATCAACTATTTAACAACATCATTAATTTTGTTCTTATCTGTTATGATTAGTTTGTCCGCGGATTAAAATACTTACATCACTTATTTGGCCCAATACTTAATCAACAGATAGATGAACGTAAGGTTTACATTATGATATTCAGCTTCCTATTCTCAATAAGATACGTGATCATTAGGTTGATCCATCATACAATTATCTTTGTAAGTATCTTACCGCTTAATCTAGCTTTTCAGGTAAAGAAAATCTTGATTAGCTGCACACAGATATTAAGACTAGAGTATCACGTAGCATCATTAACAGTTATGAACATTGGATTACTGAAATCAAGTTCTGTACAACAAAAGGTTGCCGTAGTGGTTTTCTTTATTTATTATTTTTATAAAAAAATAATTAAGAGATTATTCATCTCCCGCTTTTTGATGAAGAACTATACATCATGCATTTCCCATCTTTCTTAACACTAATTTTGACTTAAAAAAGTAAAATTGATGCAAGGAAGGAATTTTAAAAGAAAAAGCAAAGATGTGAAGTTATCCATCAGCTAAGAATCTCTTATTGGCGGCCCTTATTGGTGTTCATTTCCTTAGATAGCAGTTCTTTTATTTTCTTTCTTCTATACCCCCAAAAAAAAAAAAAACCGGTAATACTTGTTAAAAGGAAACTCAGTTTGCTTATGCAACGGGGCAAGTAATAAGCAACAAGAACAGAATAATTCATTGCATGTGTATCATTATAGAAGCGATAAGATTCCTTGGAAGTACAACAATTCGTGCAGCAATATTATTGAGCTATAGCCTTTTTTTGAGTACCTTATTGTGCTAGCCTTTGTTATGACTAATGCACGAATATGATTTTGTTAAAAGATATAAAAAAAAAAAAAATAGTTTCACACACTTTGAATCTGATTAGGATCTCAAATCCATCTGCAAGAGATATAGACGTAATGGAAAATCATCCGGGAACCTAACCTACAATCTTGTGTTTCAGCTTTTTGCTTTTTTGCCTTAGAGAACAACACACTTTAGTAGTTTAGTGGTTACCACTTACCAAGTGTAAGATTCCATAGACTGTAACCTAGTCTTAGAGAACAGCACTTTTGATGCACGAAAAAGGGAAAGGGTAAAGGCATATAAAAGTTGATTGCTCTGCAAATATTAATGCATACTTGGTGAGCAACAATCTGTATAAAGTGAAAAATAATAGATAAGACAGACTGTGAAGTATCTAACAGATCATATTCATAAGATAACTGCTCAACACAAGTAAAAAACTAGACGATGGATGTGTGAATAAATGATAAGAATATTTATATTTTGAAAAATGTTTGGGGGACGCATCTTTTGCTACGTAGTATGCAACACATACGGAAAAAGTGAGTAAAACAATAAAAATGATTGGATGATAGATCTCACATAATCATTGTTACTTTTTTTTTAATTCAAAAATTTATCAGTATTTTTCAACAATACGCTGATAATTTTTTGGATAAAAAAAAACTAAACAAAAGTAACAATGATCATGTGGAACCCATTATCCAAGTGTTTTTATCGTTTTGGTTATTTTTTCTGTCGCAAAAGATGCGTCTCTTAGGCAGTGTTTGGTTAGTGAGACGGAACAGGAAATACAGGGACACTAAGACAATAGAGACAGAGACATAAAATTGGAAGAAAAATTACTAAATATTTCTGTCTCCAATCTTTAAAATTCGTGTCCCCCTCTGTCTCTACTTTTTGAGTGGACACAAATTTGGCCCAAAATTGTCCCGAGACAGAGACAATTTCCCACTTTTTGTTCCTGTCTCTCCTTCCAAACATCTTTCTGTCTCCAATGTCCCTGTATTTCCTGTCTTGTCCCACTAACCAAACACTGCCTTAGTGACTACTCTTATATTTTTTATTTTGAACAAGACAGCGAGAACCCAAAACAAAGACACTAACTGCATAAAGCTAACCTAACCAGAAGAGAGACTAGCTTATGGATCCAACATAGAAAAGCCTACTTAAACTAGGTTAGAGAAAAACTACTTTGCCAAAATATATTAACTTATAAAATAACCTAATAGATAAAATTATTCACAGTAAATGGAAGCATTGCTTTTACAAAAAAAGTAGAGTCCTAGGCTCTCACATGATGAGGTCCGAATATAACAAATGTACACAACCTTATCTTTGCAAACAAATAGTTTATTTTTTAATATTTGAATCTATGACCTTCGTATTATAAGGTAGCAACCTTATTATTGTTTCCAGGTTAACTCTAGAAAAGTCATATATAAGGGAGATAATTTACTCTCATTATATCCGCCGCGATCTTTGTTTATTTCATATAGCAAAAGATAACACAAAAACAGATTTAGAAGCAGAGTGAAACTATGCTGACTACTTCTATTCTATAATTAAAGGCAAATAATGTTTCTTCCTTCAAAAGTGAAATCATAGATTAAATCCATTTATGAGAGTGAAATGCACACTGCGCATAAGTATAATAACTTGTCTCGTCTTAATACTTTTATAAATTGCCAACTCCATTTAATTTTCTTTCTGCTTACTCAAGGGTTCTTCATTATAAAAAGTTGCATGAATTACACGTGTTGGAAGTTCTAGACTCTCGAATTTGGATTCAATTAAGAGAGAGACAAACGTAATGAGACTGCGACATATATATATAAAATAAAGATTCCAGAAGATCTACTAAAGATAGCCCACTGTTGGAACTAAGAATATTGTGAGCTGAGTTTTTATAAAATACAATCATTTAAAATGATGAAATGGGGTTACGACCAAAAAAAAAATGATGCAATGGGGCTGCCGTACAACAAAATGTACAGAAGTTCTTTTGTTTTTCTGAGAATTATTGCTATAAGGGACTGATGCATGTATGTGTATTTAAAATTTGCGCACTGATGGCAAATTGGCAATTAATAATTAAGTATACCATTGATCTTATTTGTGCTAGTATTACTGTAATCGGCAAAAGACTAATTAATAAATTTAAAATTGTGTTACACTTGCAGTCAGCTTTTCGTTCCCTGACAAAGTTGACCACTTCGGGGGCACGAACGAATGATCACCCTCTCGGAGCCAAAAATTGAAACCTTCTTCACATGAAACATTTCAGTGTATATCACTAATGTTACAACATTTGGGCTTAGAATTTTTTTTTCCCCAACAAATAAGAAGCCTATGTTTTTAAATTAAGTTAAAAAAATAAATAATTAACTAAACTAAGCAAATCATCATCGAGCATCATCGATTCTTTTAAAGGAAAATATTGTTTTTACCACATTATTTTAAAGGAAAATATGTTTACCACATTTTTTAAGATTCTTCTAGAATGAACTATTTCAGTGTCACATATCTGCAAATAAATTTTTATTAGAAAAGTTTGCTTTTCATTACTGTGTTAATATTTTTGCCTGTCTCTTCTTTTTCTGTTCTTTATTTTTTTTTTTTTCTTCTTCCCTCTTCTCAAAGCATATGCCAATTCAGATCAATTTGCTTTCCTCTCTCTACACAATATTATGGTATTGTGACATTGTGTTTATGGCCTCTATTTTGGCCCTCCACATTTGATCATTTTAAAAGAGCTTTTCTTTTTCTTTTGACAATCTTAAGCCTTAGGTTTTCTGTTTTTGGTTTCTCTGTTCAAAAGGACATTATTTGCTCCCCAGTCACTGAGCTTTTTTCTCTACTCTGATAAAAAATTATTCTTCTTTTATTATAAAAATTGAAGTGCATTAGATCCAAGAGTATTTATCCACTAAATTTTTTTTCATTGAGCTGCCCAATTTTTGTGGTAACACATACCCGCAGCAAGATTTGAGACATATTTGTATACATAGTCGCTCATAGCTGGCACCTCTGGCCTGAAAATAATAATTTACTCTCTCTATCCACTTATAACTGTCTTTTTAGCAAAAATTTTTTGTCTACAATTATTTGTCATTTGAGAATTTTAAAGTAATATTAATTAACATTTTTCAATTTTATTCTTACTCTTATTCATTTACTACTCATAATAAATATTTTACAATTTCTTAAAATGGGACAATTTTGTTAAAATAGTCTAAAATTTTTCTATATTTATGCAACTTTAATGATTTCTTAATCTGTATGCTAAAATCTTAAAACACAGTTATAAGTGGATGGAAGAAATATTAGACAATGATATTTGTATGCATTGATCCCTCATAGCTGACTTGGTGCAGCATCAAAAAGCATATCTAAATTTCATACCTTGTGTTGTAATTTGAACATATAGATACATTTTTTGCAATAAAAAAAGTGAAAAAAAAATTAAAAAATTTCATCTCATCTCAACAAACGATTTCACTGCTGAATTTATTCAACAAATTCATGCCGGTGGCAAGGAAGCATCAAAAGAAACTGCCATGAAAATCACTCAAAACATTATACAATGGGCAGTAAACTTTGCATTCACTGCATCAACAACAAGCATAAGATAAAACCAGGGGGAAACTGGAAAAATGTAGAAGGAGAAAAAGACACGCAAAGTGCTTTAGAAGAAAAAAAAAAAAAAAAAAGAGAAAAAGTCATATCAAGAACACAATCATCAGCCTCATGGATCAAAATCCTCAAACATCGATCTCTTTAACAAATAACAAAATAAATGAAACAAAAAGCAATTACTAAAAGAAGAAAAAAAAATAGTATGGACTTACTAAAAGAAAAAAGCAGTACGGTCTATAACTCCAAAAGCCAAAATGGTAGGATTAAATCAAAGTGTCCAACAAGAGACATTAACTTGTATGAACATCGTGCTTCAAGGCACAAGGTACCAAAAATCTGAAATACAGATAACATTGTAACTAACTCTCCATTTATATTTATTTTTATTGTTCATAAAAGAAGAACTCATTCAAGACATAGTGCAAATCATGATAACCAAGATATCCTAGAACAAAGAGAGAATAACTTACAGCTACAACATACAAGACTGTTTTTCATGGAGCTGCAGCAAGAATTGCAGCTTATGAACTCTGATGGATTGGTGGATGCTGTCACTGGTTTCCTCTGCTCTCATCTGATTGTCAACCAATTCATATGGCAATACCATTGAAGAATTAACAAATCCAAAGGTGACCATTTGATAGCAAAGTCCCAATAGAAGAGCTTGATATTGGTGAAATGCATGAAACTTTGAAAACTTTTCCTGCCTAGACTAGCAATGTTCTATTCCTCCCCCCCCCCCCCAAAAAAAAAAATTAACTGCATGTACTGTCTTGCAATGTCTCATGACAAAATGTGAAGATTAGAGCAGGCTTCCTAAGCAACTCTTGATTCCCGCCCAATTATGCTCTTGGACAATGCCATATTAATCAAATGTATATATTTCACGTATTCATTATAATGAAACTAATTGGTTGTATCTATTAAATTTCTTTTTTTACAGAAAATCCAGAGATCCACTATTGTCTAGCAAAGAAGGCCAAATTTACTAGCAATGCTGTACGACGTGAACATAAATAGTAGTACATAGAGAAAATGAGTATGCTGTCGGAGGATAAAAATTATTTTACATCATGAGAAAAAGAATTTAATTTAAATATACTTACATTGTAAAATAGTTTTATACTGTCAACTAATAGAAATAGAAATAGTAAAAGTATTAATTTATACAAATAATCATCTATTATAGTGAGGGATCCACCATGATTTCTCACTTTTATCTATTTCTATTGGTTGACGGTATAAAACTATTTTATACTGTCAATGCATACTAATTAAACTCTAAAAAAAATACAATCCGTTTGCATTTTTTTTTCAAAAACTACTTTACTTTTAAAGTCAAAAAATCGTGGAATGGTTATCAAGAAACTGAGCATTGCTCAAAAGATGACAGGAACTTATTTCCATCTAATACCCTAAAAGTCAACTACAACCGAGTGTTATATAATATACACAACACAACGGGTAAAGCATCAAATATTTAGTGCGTGTTTGGTTTTACTTTCGTAGAATTGATTCCAAATAGAATTGATTTTATTGGAATTGATTTGGGTGCTTGTGGATAAGATTTTTTTGCCCAAAAAATTACATTTTTTCACTAAAAAAATTACTTTTGATAAATTTGGATAAATTATTAAAAATAATTAGAATCTCAAAAAAAAATATTTTCAGTTTTTTTGTAAAAATTTAAAATAGTAACTTATGAAAAAATCAATTTTTCACCTTTTTCAATTATATATAAAATTTTAATTTTAAAATCACTTTTTTCAAAATCTGCAACAAATATACCCTTAGTTATAATTGATTTTGAGATAATGTTATTTATGTTTGATAGTTTCTCTAAAAGTGATTCTGATAAAAAGTAAAAATATTTCACTTATTTCAGGATCAACTCTAGAGACAAAAATTGATTTTAGTGATCCAAAATCAATTCTTAAATGCCCAAACAGCCATCCAAACACACACACACGTTAAATAATGAATTAAGAAGTTAGATTCAAACAATCTTCTGCATAAACTCTTGAAGAGCATTATCTCCTTTAAAAACAGAGAAGTAATCGACAAGCAATTCCGTGGTGGTAGCATCTGCTGAAAAACCTTTGTCTTTCATTACTTGAAGGTATTTTATTGACCTTGGAATATCATAACTTTGCAGGAATCCTTGGACAAAAGACATTATAAATGGGTTGATTAGGCGGGCAGCCATCCTCTTCCATATTCATCAGTAAATCTTCAGCATCATTCAGTAGTCCTTCCTTACATAGACCTTTAATCATTATTGTATAAGCATAAACATCAATTTTCAAGCCTTTTGCTGGCAGATAAGAAAAGAGTTCCCGTGCATCATTCTGTTTTCCAGCACTGCACATTCCATCAAGCAACCTGCTGTAAATTACAATATCAAGATCCAAATTAATCTTCTCCATTCCCCTAAACAATGACATTGCATCAGAGTAAAAATGGCATTTGGATAACCCATCTAATATGGTGGCACAGGTCTGGAGATTGGGAAGCTGGCCGTATTTGTGCATTGTAAAAAACACTGCTTTTGCAGCTAGCGGTTTCCCCAATTTGCAAAACCCATCAATAAGAATATTCCAAGTCACAACATTTGGATTTAATCCTTTATTAACCATTTCATCCAAGAGATGCATAGCCTTACTAATGTTTTTGATCTATTGCAAGTTACAAAGTCTGGTAAGCTGCCTTATGAACCATCAAATCAAATACTTTCATGGCCTCCTCCACTTGATATTGCAAAAGATAACCATCAATCATTGAGTTATAGGTGACAACATCAGGCTCCTCCCCCATTTGAGCCATGAGACCAAGTACAGCCTTAGCACTTGAAATCTTTCCCTCTTTGCAAAAGGCATCCACTAAAATACCAAAAGTTTGCACATCTGGCATAATTCCCCCTTGAATCATCTCAGTCAGTAAAGAGGTAGCCTCTTTCCATTTACCGAAATTACATAGCCCTTGAATCAAGCAATTGTAAGTGACAATAGTAGGCTGAATACCTTTCCTAGTCATTTCCGAGAACAAACTTAAAGCCTCAGATACCAAACTATCCTTGCAAAGACCATCCATAATTGTGCTGTAAACTACATTTGGTTGGCAATTTCTTGCTTCCATCTTCCCTAGAACTGTAATAGCAGTAGATTTGCCACCCACCCTGCACAATCCATTTACTATTGCTCCAAAGGTGACACTGTTGGGTTAATACCCCATGTTTTTCATGTGGTGAGTTAACCATATAGCGTGGTCCACATTTCCTTCAACACAGAGCCCGTTAATGATGGTGGTAAAAGTCACCACAGTGCGCTCCAAACATTGATAACAATATTGAGAGCAAAGACATTAGGTCTGACACCTACGGAGAACATGTGTTTGATTAAAGAAATGACTGTTGTGTAACGCTTCATCTTAACAATTAAGCCAAGCAATAAGGTAAAGTCCTTCACAGATGGAAAAGGGTTCACGGTAACCATTTTGCTAAATAAATGCAAAGCAGCATCAACGTTTTTGAGATTCTTAATACAGTTCAAGAGATGGGTTCTGCCCCTTATGCCATGAATCCCAGTAGCAGTTACGGAAGTGGAAGAATAAGGTGAACAATGATGGGAATGAGTGAAAACAAGGAAGGGCTTGGAAGCAGAAACAGTACCAACATGTACATGTTGAAGAACACGATAAGGAAACCAACGTACACAAGCATTTGTTGTTGTTCTTGGCAACAACACTTCACTGATGAACAGCACCATTTTTTTTTTTTATGGGAAAATGGGGCTAACGCCCAAACAAAACAAGGAAAAAACTAAGAAACACAACCACAAAAGAAAACACCCATAGCATCATCCCTCAATAAAGAAGCAAGACCACTAGGGACCGAATCATAAAAACAAACAACAAATTGGATTGAGTGACCAATATTGGCTAGAAAGTCCGCAACTCTATATCCTTCATGAAAAATGTGCGAAATATCAACCTCTCAGTCACAAACAGCACCAGTGATAGAGAAAGAAACAAGAGCAACAACCTCGACAATTGGAGGCATGCTTAGAGTTCTTTTTTAACTGCCTACTAATTATCTAGATAGTAGGCACACTCATGAAAGAAGTGCCTATCAATTCACTTCTTTTTTTTTTTTTTAAATTGTATTTTTTTAAAAAATATTAAACTTAAATTAAAAATTAATTTAAATATATTACTAATAAACTTTGAATTTAATTTAAATACATTGACTTACACTGTCAACCAATAGAAATAGTGGAAAGTACCAACTCATACAAATAACAATCCATTATAATGAAGAACCCACTATAATTTCTTACTTTCTCTTATTTCTATGGATTGATAGTATAAAATTATTTTACAATGTCAGTGCATACCAATTAAACTCATAAACTTTTGAATTGATTTATTGAATTTAATTTAAATATACTGACAGTATAAAACAGTTTTACACTATCAGCCAATAAAAATAGTAGAAAATATCAACTCATACAAATAACTACACATTATAATGAGGAACGCACCATGATTTCTCACTTTTCCTTATTTCTATTGGTTAACAGTGTAAAATAATTTTACACTATCAGTGCATACCAATTAAACTATAATTTATTTAGCCTTTTTTTTTAATTGTACAATTGTGTCTTTAGATTTCTAATTAGACATTTTAAAATTTAAAAATAACGGTAGGAGCTGTTAAAAGTTGGATAGATAAGTGCCATAGAAGATTGAGCATATTATAGAAATAAAAGATTTAGAAACCAAGAAACAGTTACCTCTATCAATTTCCTTTGTTATAGTATTGGTGGCTTCACAGCACTATCATATTTGTTAAGTCTCCTTTTCATAACTAAAAATTGACGTGAATCATAATTTCACATCAATATTTGAAATCTAAAAAATACAAATATTAATAGATATTTAAAAATAATTTGATATTTATTTTATTTATAAGGTCTTATATTCGAGTATTACAAATACCAATGAAGATTAGCGCAATTGATAAGGAGCAATCTCATATCTTACAAAAATACGAATTTAATTTTCACTGTCAATATAAAGATCTTTTTTATAAGCGATCTTGTAAGTTTCCTGTAAATACTCTATGAATTCTAGGACTTTATCTAGGCTCCAGTGGGATAAGTGATATCAAACTCACCTAAGCTTATAGTATCAAAATACATATACATGAATAGAGAAAAATAGATAAAACTTTTTTAAAATGAGCTCATATCTAAAATAAGAAAATGAAGAGATACTTACCCTTAAATAAAAAAAGCCTATCATATTATAACTTATTTAAGAGACAAGCCAACCTTATAGGAGATTTTTTTCTGAGCCAAAAAAAAAAAACAATATGAGAGATTCAATTACCTAAAACGAATCAATCAACTCAAACTATATTAATTAAGGTTTAGTAGATTCTAGATACTGTAGTCAAACTTTTACTCATACTTTGTCGTGATTTTGCTTTGATTCTTGAGTTTCTTTATTAGTAAGTTATATATAATCACATCTATAAGTAATAAATGAGTCCAAAAACATTTGACGTCTCTTATGAACTAAAATGAGTTTTTCCATCAATTTAAACCTTTCAATGCCAATATATATATATATAGGCACTATCGGAATTTACCCTTTCTCAAAGAACTATGGCATTTGTCATAAAATATATTGAATTTAAACTTTTTATTATTATTCTTCTTTATTTTTTTTTAACATTGTTAAAAGAGTTTTAAGATATATCAAAATTAAGTTGTATCACACTTAATTAGATGGAGGAGAGATTTTTTTTTTTAAGGTCAAGACCTAGAAAGAGCAGAGATAAAAAGGGAAAAAAGAACGAGTATAAGATTTATTTTCCTTATTACGTATTATTATTCGATGAAAAAAGAAAGATGAAGTATTATTCAATGAAAAAAGAAAGAAGGCTGCTTTTTTTTATATAGTTTCACAAAAAAGTATACACACACACACACACACACATATATGATAAAATTTAAGAAAAATTAATGTTAATGCTGCTAACTAAGGTTATTTAGGAAGAATGATTGTTTGTATTAAAATTATCAAAAATGGTCTAATTGAAATTATTTAAGCAAAAGGATCAAATAATTTTAACAAGTAACGAATAATATCTTTAATTGATGGATGACTTGTAATATCAGTTCACACTAAAGTTAATGACATGAATTTACACATAAAATATGATATTTAACATTAATTAATATAAATACAATCAAAATGTGCTGATATAAGTACTTAATGTCGCTGGTTACAAGTTAAACATTTCTAAGACTAATACTAGAAAACCCACATTATTTAAACACAAGTCTTGTACATCATTAGCAGTCAGATGATTCTGTTTTTCTCTAAGATGTTATTTAACTAATCTGAAATTATCATGAATAAAATGAGAATTGAAAATTCTTAATTGAAAATGAGTAATTCTAAAACATTTGAATTATAGTTGATTCCAGTTATGTCTTATTATGGAAAATCACATAGCTACTATATTATATTCATAATCTTATATAATCATATATTAAGACATAATAACATAGATAACAAAAGTAGACTATTCTAATACAACTTTATGTGCAATATAATAAGCCAATATTATATGCATTATAATATTTTTTTTTAGTTCCACCTATCCTTTCGTCTATTTGTCTTGCACATAATCGAAGACTTAGGAAATTTCCTTTCTCTAATGTTACTTATAATTTCGTAATAACAAAATAAAACCATTATGACATACTAACTAAGGTAAATAATATAAAAGGATCTAACATTTATCTTTCTGCCTTCTTTGCAATTAGATGTAAATATATCTTTTTTTTAATTCACATGCTTATCATCATGCATAAATTCTCAACATACAAAATAATGTATAATTCAAGTAAATTTATTTTTTAATATCAATCTCATAAAAAAATTACATATAATTAATATCTGACATAAACAGTCAGAAAATTAGATTATAAGAGAAAACCAACTCATAATAATTTTTAAATAGTATAAAAGAATAATAAATAAAATAAAATACAATAATAATGGGTATTTTTAATAGAAATGAACTATAAATAAAGTAACTTACAATAAATAATGAATAACATAAATATAAGAGAACAATAAATAAATTGTCATAATAAATAACAATGAGTAACTTTAATATAAAGAACATTAAATAAAATTAATAAAAATGAGTACATAAATGTAGCCATTATTTTATTTAGTGCATAACTTCATCTTTTATCTCAAAATAAAAATAATGTGCATATGCCAAGCTAGCTTTCGTTCTTTCTTCTTCCTTGTCTTTCTATCATTCTGTCTCTCTCCACCTCCTCCTCTTTTTTCTCTCCCTTTTTTTCTCCTCTATAGTCTTCACATAAACTTCGACTCTCTTTTCTATCTTTCCCTTTCCTCACTCCTTCTTTCTTATATTTCTCTTCTTTTTTCTCCACGGTTGCTTCTTTCTAATTATAGCCCCGCTTTTGTTTTCTGTGTAATGCTCCCACGCTCCCTCAATTTATGGATGAAGAAGACTTCAAAGAGAAGTCCTGCATGTCATAAGTGATGTTATTTCGTGGAAATTTACCCCTTTATTTGTTACCTTTTTTTATTACTATTTTTCCCCCCATAGACTTCATATTTCCAAGTCTTTAACATAATTCTTTCCCCCTTTTTTTTAACCTGATACTTGACTTCAGGTCATTTTTTCTTTATTAATATTTTTTGGTTCATGACTTTATATTCAAGTCTTTCACATCATTGACTAATGTGATTTTAAAAAAAAAAATTATGTTACTATATTTATATTATTATTATTATTATTATTATTATGTAATATACTATTATTATTTATATAAATATTTTATCTTAAGTTAATGTTTAAGATTTAACTATTAGATTAGTCAATTGTTATAAAATTAATCCAAATAAAGCAACTAATTATTTAAAGAAACTAAACTTTTCTCATACATAAGGTATTTTACAAAAAGAGGATATTAGACAAGCAATGGTAGAATGGCTAAACACTTATGAGCAGAACGGTTGCAAGCAATAGCTGAATGATTGCAAGCAATGGCTGAATGCCAATAAGCAGAGACTGGAAGACAGTGAGATGATGATTGGATAGTGCCTAATTTTTAAGACTACTTATAAGCAGAGTTTTTTTTTTTTTAAAGACTACTATAGAGAGTTTTTCTAATTAATTGTTAGTGCCCTAACATTTTAAGAAAGTGAAGCTATAAAGTAAACAAAAAAATAATGAAAAGCAAGAAATATTGTTAAAAATAATATTATCTACTTCCTAAAATAATTTAGTCATTCTCCTTAAATAATTCTTTAATAATTTTAGTATAACTAATTATTCACCTTAAATAATCTTTGCTAATGGTTCTTTATATTGATTTTTTTCCCTAAAATTTATTAAATAATTTCCCTTTTCTCTGCCTACTCTTCCTTTCTTTCTCACAAATGGGATCCGAAAAATTTACGTCCTGTATAACAAAAAATGTTCATCCACTCTTTTTTCTGTGATCAGTTATTTCCAAATAAGAAAACAAAAAAAAAAAGCTATATTTTCTGTTTTTTGGTCCCTTTTAAGCTTATTAGATTTAGCAGCCGCCCAATGGACCAGGTGACTAGTTTGTTTTTACATTAATAATTATTAAATTTTAATCACATTTAATTTATGAAAGACTGAAAGTTCATACTTATGAAATTAATATTTTAAATTTAAATTTAAATTTAAATAAATCAATTATTTAGACATACATAAAATAATGCCATAATTCATCGCTCACATTTAATTTGTGAAAAATAAATTTCACTTTCAAATATAGTCATGTTAATCATTTTCTAAATTTTATGAACATATTAATTAAAATTATAATTAATAAAGTACATGAAATTAAAAGTTAAACTTGAAATTAAAAAAAAAAGACATTGCTGACAAAAAAAATAAAATTATAGAGTAAAAAGTGTGAAAATTAGGTCATTTAGATAATCAATAAAAAAAGATATAAAGTCATTAGAAGTGCTTTAATGGTAAAGGATTTTGTTGATACGTATCAGATTAGGGATTTGAATCTCATTGCCACTAATATACCAAAAAAGAATGAAAAATTGACACCCTTGTTACCATCACTTATATATAACATTTCTCTTTCTATCCAATAAGACTAAATTACCTTGTTTGCAATAAAATTAAAAAAAAAAAGACCTAAGAAATAGTATAAGACCTTATGATATAGAATTTGTTAAAATTTTAATACTATATAATATTCAATAATATAAGATACTATATTATATAGTATAATATTATCCTCTCATTGTCACAAATAATTCTAACCATAAGCAAAAATTTAATAACAAATAAAGTTGTAATAAAATAATAAGTTTTATTATAAAATTATTATAATTTTAAAAAGATAATATATATACATATCAACATTATAAATATTTCTTAATTTTTAGTACATAAAATTGTGATATATATTTGATGTTATTTATTTTTATTTTAAATTATTTGATAAATTTTTGTTTGAATAAAATATAAAAAATTAGTAAATATATAATACTCTCTTTTTATTGTATATGTCAATATTTTTTAGTTTTATTTTTTCATAATAATATATTGAAAATATTATTAAATTAATTATTTTTATTAATTATTTAATTTATATTTAAAAATATTATAATAAAAATATCTTATTTTTATTATATATAATTATAATTTATTTTAAATATTATTTACCAATTTATATGAATGCTTTATTTATATTGTTTATTAAAATATAAAAATTAATCTAGAAAAGTAAAGCAAATATTTAAATGAAAATAGATTAGAAATTGTGAAACAAAATGACCACAGCACCCTTAATCTAGTGACTCATACCTCATCAATAAAATGATATTAAGGTCAATAAAGTAATGCAAAAGAAAGAAAAATAAATGACAATAAATATTAAAATTATGGAATAAAATGATCACAACACCCTCAATCTAATGATTTTTATTTCATCAAAAAAAAAATGAAGGTCAATGAAGTAAAGTAGAAAAAAATAAATACAAATATATATTAAAATTATGGAATAAAATGACCACAACACCTTTAATTTAATTACTTTTGTTCCATCAAAAGAACAAAATTAAGGTTAATAAAGTAAATTAGAATAAAAATAAATGCATATTGACAAAAAATGTATTGTCTAAAATTATAGTTTTGCTATCAAAATGGGTGGAAAATTGGATTGTGCAAGTACTCTAGTCTTATAATGAGAGATTAAACAAACCACAAGTATAGACGATGTAACATGTTGGAGAGGGTACAGCAATGCCGCAAATTTTAGTAACATTTAAAGGCAAACCGCCAACTGCCCCACCAAACGTAGTCTCACCCGCCATTTGTTTCTTGCATGAAAGAGGAACAAGAATTTCTCCCCCACCGTACCATAAAACTCGATTTTCCACAGCTAGGACGAGAAGGTCTCGTGGACCCCACATACGCCAGCCACCCTACCCCAAAAAAAAATAAAAAAAGGATAAAGTAAAATGAAATAGACGGGAATAATTTGTAAATTTAATATTTATTTTCAAAATAATAATAATAATAATAGAATTATTTTAAATACATTTTATTTCCCTTTAAATGTTAAGAAAATGAAATCAAATAAGAATAAAAAATTCATGACTTTTATCAACCTTTTACTAATATTTTTAACAAAGTTATGTTCTATCAAAATTTTTATCATTAATTTAATTAGAACTCAAATTTCAGGTAAAAAAAATAAGAATAAAAATTTTTATTTTTATTTTGGATTTATTTTTAGAATTTAATTTTGACACAATCAACTAATTTCATACCTAAATTTTTGTAACCAATTATAAAATTATGTGTCATAAAAATAAATCTATAAATACATTGTTGTAAGATTTTTTTCCGAATGCGTGGATCATGCATCCTATTCTTTTTTTTTTTTTAAGAATGTTTAAAGTAAATTAAGGTTGAGATGGTGTTTAAATAAAACTTTTCTTAAAGTAATAATTCTATAATTTTAATTCCTAATATTGTAAATAAAGTTTGTATAAAACAATCTATAATAAAAAATTTAAAATCATATTTAGAATAACGCCAAGAGAAGAAATAATTAAGTTTACTAAAAAAAAAGAGTTTAATTGGTACATATTGTTAGTATAAAATAATTTTATATTTTTAATTAATAAAAATAAAAAAAATGAGAAATTATGGTGAATCTCTCATTATAATGAATGATTATTTGTATGAGTTAATACTTTTCACTATTTCTATTGGGTAATAGTATAAAATTGTTTTATACTATTAATATATTTAAATTAAATTAAAAAAATTAACCATAATTTTTTAAAAATAAAAAGACATATTGTCTTTTCCTTATAAATCAAAATTGTTTTTAGTTTTTAATATTATAAAATTAAAAATCTTAAGATAATAAATTATCATATGTTTCCCTTCTTCGCTTTCAGTAAACTCGCTAACAATAAAATAAGAAAATAATATCTATTCTATTACGATTCAATCTCCTTCAACATCTTTATCATTATTCGACATAATCTAAGCTAACATAACTCTTCTAGATCACATTATGCCTAGCACCCCTCATTTATGTTCCCGCACCCGTACCCAACCACAACCTTTCTTCTACAACCAAACCAAAGGGGAAATACATAAATGACAAAAAGTGAAATATATATATATATATATAAAAGAATCTCTCTCCTTTCACTCCCTCACACAAAAAAACACACACACGCTCTCTCTCTCTAAAACGACATTTAAAAGAAAAAAAAAAAAAGATGGCAACACCAAGCAATTCCCAAACCCCCAAACTATCCCTTCCTTGGCCTACGCGAATTTCCATCTCTTTATTTTGCGCCCTGAACGACGTCGCATGCCGCCCTGACGGCACCGTTAACCGCCGTCTCCTCAACATTCTCGACCGCAAGACCAACGCCAACGCCACCGCTGTTAACGGCGTTACCACCAAGGACGTCACCGTCGACGCCGCCAAAAAGGTCTGGTTCCGCCTCTTCACCCCCGCCGGCGGTGCCGGCACCTCCTTTCCCGTCGTTGTCTTCTTCCACGGTGGCGGATTCGCGTTCCTCTCCGCGGCCTCCTTCGGCTACGACGCCGTCTGCAGGCGATTCTGCCGGCGACTCAACGCCGTCATCGTCTCCGTCAACTACCGCCTCTCGCCGGAGCACCGGTACCCCTCCCAATACGATGACGGATTCGCCGCCGTCAAATTCCTCGACGAAAACCCCTCTATCCTACCGGAAAATGCTGACGTGGCACATTGCTTCCTCGCCGGGGACAGCGCCGGCGCCAATTTGGCACACCACGTGGCGATTCGGGTCGCCCAGTCGGAGCTCCGGAAAATCCGGGTCGTCGGGTTGTTCTCAATCCAGCCGTTCTTCGGCGGCGAGGAGCGGACCGATGCAGAGCTCCCGCTCGACCGGGTCCCGTTTCTGTCGCTGGCGAGGACCGATTGGGCGTGGAAGGCGTTTCTTCCGGACGGGTCGGATCGGGACCATGGGTCGGCCAACGTGTCCGGGCCGAATGCTTTGAATATTTCGGGTCTGGATTATCCGGATACGCTTGTGTTCGTGGCCGGGTTTGACCCGTTACTGGATTGGCAGAGGAGGTATTATGAGTGGTTAAGGAAATCAGGGAAAGAGCCTCAGCTAATTGAGTATCCAAACATGTTCCATGCGTTTTATATGTTCCCTAATTTGCCTGAGGCCTCTCAATTGTTCTCCCAAGTCAAGGATTTCATCACCAAGAGAGTGTCCAATTCCAAATGATTATTATTATATCATATAAATTTGTAGTTGAATTCTTATTATATGTAGGCAGTAGTTGAATTATTGTAATTGAGCCATGCAATAGTGCTATGCTTGTTTTTGGTTTTGTAGTTTATAATGAAATGAGTTTATCTTTTACCTTTGTTGTGTATTTAAAGTCTTTTTGTGTTTTCTTTATTATTTAATTTAGAATCCGGGTTTGCGGAGGTTGTTGATGACATAGTTATGTGCCATACGTTATGACACGTGTAGGTTGACAAATAGGTAAAGATCCTAATTTTAGCTGTGTATTAACTGAGCTGGGTGGTGTGCATGGTGGGTATTAAAAATTCAGGCCCATACTGGGACAATTATTAACGTGGAAATGATGATGCCAGCTACGTTTCTCTGACATGTAGAGGATTGAGATATTGTTTTTTGGGTGGTTGACATCGACGGATACATTTTTCGAGGTAGCTTGTGCTCAAATATCTGGGCAGATACATTTTTTTAAGAAGGATCTCTGGGCTACAAAGGGAAAATCTTCTTGATTTAGACCGATGAACCGTCTGGAATCAGGCTAGGACTTCTCGCAAAGATTCAAGACAGTGAAACACAGTAATCTGTCTAACTTAAGCAAGCATTTAACATATATATTGGAGAATCTTAGTTTCACTTTAGCTTGGGGTTCTAGCTACGTTTTGTAATTAGTTTTTCACTTCAGTTTTGCAACGTGCTATGTGAATGTGATCATGATATTTAGCTCACTTTCTTTTTGCTCTATATTAATGTTTTGGTTTTTTCTACTTGTTAGGTCTTGGAAGTTGCTCAAAATGTTCGGTGTCAAAAAACTCCACGTAAGCTGCTACAAGTACCACATTTGACTGCTGCATACTACCCTGTATAATCGTAATGAGAAGTATTGAGAGGACTCATTTTATGTAGGATATCGTATCGATTTATCATTCATTTATTATTGGATGAAATGTGAATCTAATTTTAATGAGATTCATATCCCATCCAATAATAAATAAGTGATAAGTCGATACGATATCCCGTTCAAAGTGAATCCCGAATCAGCAATGGCAATTACAATTCTTGATAAATAAAAGGAAATGGCACTTCACTAATTGAAAGTTCCTTCAATGGTGGGCGCCCCAGGACGATGAAAATCCAATGCTGGGCTTATTCAATCTCTCACGGGGATTGCACGGCATCACTTGTGTTCTTTTTGGTTTTATGCGTTTTGTTTTATACTTAATGCTAATTTCTATGGAGAAATATTATTATCTACCATAATAAGGGGAGGGAATTTATGTGGATGAAACATAAACTTTTAAATATTTTTAGAGTAAAAATATTATTATTATTATTATTATTATTATTATTGTTAATTGTATAATTTTTTATGATTTTCTATGTTATTTACATTTTTTATGTTACAATTAAAATAATAAATAATAACAAGTTCTAAAAGGCCGAAAACATTTTACGGAATTTTATAATTTTTTATATTATTTATATATAAAAAATTAAGTATATATCACAAAGAAATACAAAGATTTAATCTTATCCATCATTATCATAAAATATTTTATATTTTTCTTTTTTTTATCTATTTTTAATATTCATTTTTTTAAAATATATAAATAATATGACTCTTCCATGATAGAGCAGGTCATTTGACACGCAGAAGTAAAAGGAGTTGGCAGTAGTGTAAGCGATTATGTAGCAACACTAACACACCATTTGGTTTGAGAGAAAATCAACAGAAAGAAAATAGATGGAAAGAATTTAGATGGAAAACATATTTTTTCTTAGTTTAGTTTGGAAAAGAAAACAAAGAAAAAGGAGAATATATCATATGGGTCCCACAAAAATGTTTTCTTCACACTTATGAGAAGAAAATTGGGAGAAAGTTGTGCCTCAAATTTTACTATTCAAAATTGCCCTTCTTTAATCTTGTATATCTTTCGAAAGAAGCTGTTTCTGATTCTATGTGAAGGCATAGCTTTTCAAAACTTCTTTAATATTGTTTTCCATATCCAGGTACAACTTCTAGAAACTTCTTCATGTATTTTATTTTATTTTATTTTATTTTTGGTTGCCTTTTGCCCTTAGTTAGTTTAGAAGAGTGACAACAAATAAATAAAAAATTATAATAATATGAGTTAATTTACCATTCATCAACTATTAAATAGAATGTAAATCTCATTTAGATTGGTCCATACTCCATACAATAATAAATAAATAGTAAAAAGAAATAATATCTTATAAGAAATGAATTCTATTATCACTTCTTATGCAATAATCAAAATCCTGTTGCGACAGTAATTATAATTGCATGCATCACTCACATATTTCTGTAATCACCTCAAATTTTAGTTCATACAATACAATTGCAATTACGGCCAAAAGTTAAAATAATGGTAGTGCATTTTTAAGCTTGAGCGTAGATACTGTGATCTTTAAAAGTTATTTATTTATCTATGTTGCAAGAAAGCAAGAAAAAGGTAAAGATGGAAGGTTATGTGATGCTTATTTGTTCTCTGGTAATAGAATGGTTGAGGTTTTATATTATAAGACTCATTTTGGAAGTCACAAGAAGGTGTGAAAAAAGATCCAACCACTTTTAGCACTAGTTTGTTTGAAAATGATATTTAACTCAAGCTTGACTAATTTGTGCTTTGAACTGTGATATCGATGCTTGATAATGATTTATCTCTGTTTCATTGAGACCTTTGCATGGTGCGCAGCACCAATAGTTACTTCTTTTATTTTTTCTTTCTTTTTCATTCGTGATAGTTACTTCCTTTAAAGATATTCAATTAGTTTCAACTTTCTGTGACCCAATATGTAAACGGTTGTCTTTTTGGTACCCGTCTTTGTCTCATTCATATGTTGGTTAAGGACCCCATATTCTCACCTCCTTCGCTCTTCACTCCGGCATTTTGTAATAGCCATTAACAAGATTTTAATGGCCAAGTACACATAAATATATGTATCTAGTAATAAGAAAAAACTATAAACTAGTATAAGTAAGCTCACATATCAAATAATGCATATAATTTTGATATATAGGGTGCATTTATTTGTGTTTCTCGTTTAAAAAGAAATATTTTCAAAAAAAATAAAAAAATATTTTGTAAAATTTTTAATATTATTTATTTCTATTTCTAAAAAAAGTAGAAACAGAAAATAATCAATTTTTCTATTTTTTTAAGAAGCAGATAGGAGCTACTTCTGCCAGAAGCAGAAACAATAGAAGAGAGAGAATCTTATTTCTTAAAATTAGCAACCACTTTTTTCCTATTTAATTATGATTTTATCTTTAAAATTTTTAAAAACTATCACTCTCTTCCTGCTCTTATGCTCTCTCTCTCTCTCTCTCTCTCTCTCTCTCTCTCTAATTATAATTTTATTAAATAGAGTCTTTCTATATTTATCACATCTAAACAATTTAATAAATTCTAATTTTAACAAAAATTACTTATACAATTATATCCAAATATAAAATAATTTTTTGTTTTTGCTTCTATTTCTATTTCTACTTGTTAAAAAGTACTTCTCTTAAAATCTTAACCAAATATGCTCCTAGAAAGTAATTTTGGTGTCAATTGTCAATTTTGACTATGCACTGAAAGGTACTATATTCTCGCCCATTTCTTTGATAAAGTAGCAGCCAAATTAAACATTATCAATTAGGGATGACAATAGATACCTATGGAGGTGGGGACATGCCTCCCGTCCCTCATCCCCAGTCTCAGTTTAGGATTTTACCCCCCGTCCCCATCCCTGTCTCCATCTCTGTTGCGGGTCCCCATTCCCTGTTCCCCATGGAGATTCGGATCCCCATGGATATCCGCGAGTTTCCATAAAAAAAAAATCAAAAAAAGATTAAAAAAAGATAAAAATATAAAAAAATACTTTTAAGCTTAATAAAATATCCATAATTATTCGTAATTCATATTATTATCCAATACAACATAATATAATTTAAATTAAAAATAAAATACATAATTACAAATTCATTATAAGACAATAAAAATATTCAAATCACAAAGTACAAATATTCAAATTACAAACTCAAATATCCAAATTCCAAACTCAATTAATAAATTTCCTAATAAGTGTGCATGTCAAAGAGAAATATAGATAATAAAATCATATATTTAGTTATTATAAGACACACACACACACACACACACACACACACACACATATATATATATATATATATATATATATATATATATATATATTTATGTAATTTCATATTTAAACAGAGACTCCGCGAGTCTCCATGGGACGAGGAGCTCATCCCCCACCCCCATTAGCTAAATGAGGATATCTCCCCATCCCTGTGAGGATTAAATCTGTCTTCGTCCTCATCCCCGTTATGGGTAATCCCCATGGATACCCATTTTAATGGGTATTTTTGCCATCCCTACCACCAATGAAGAAAAACCAATTTGATAGAAAACGTGTTTTACAACATTCTCCATTCAATTCTTTGGTTACAGAAAGCTAAATAAGGAATTAAGCTAAAACCTAGGGACGCCACTCTGTACAATGGTTAGCTTTTTCTAAAACCTTGAAAGAATTTACAACATATCTTGGAGACTAATCCATTTCTAGAATATGATAAGCATGCTCTCTACAGAATGCATGCCCCATCTTTCTAACTAGAGCTCTTACTTTCCACTGCTTCCTTGAGCTTTCTCCCTAATGCAAATGCCAAAGGAGGAGGAACAGCATTACCAATCTGCCTGTGCTTGTGTATGATGTCACCGGCAAATTGGTAGCTATCTAGGAAGCCCTGCATTTATAGATGAAAAATATGCTAAGTAAAAGGTGATATTAATTAGATGATAACATCCTATTTCTAAGGCATAGATTGTCAAGAACACTATTTTTGTAAATAAGGATTATTATGCTCATTAATTATAGAATCTAATTTCTTGTACATCCTAATAAAAACTAAGACATATTTGGATAACTTAAAATTAGACTACAGACATAGTGGGATTATGGTTGTCTTTCAAATTAATTAAGTGTACGTTAGAGTATAGTTTTAATATGTTGTCAAAAATGAAAAATTTTAGATTGTTATAGTTATGTATAGTTATATTATTGAAAATATTTGATCTCAAATTGATCTACCATGTAAAAAATATTTATATTAACACATAATCAAATTAAATATTTAACTATTACTACTAGTGAATGAATTAATCGTGGTAACCAACACTTAGTCAGTTTAGGTGGTTTAACATTAGTCTTTTTTAAGTAAAATCTCAAATTTAAGTTTTATAAATGGGCCAAAAAAATTAGCATTGAAAGACCTTTACTCCTGTAATGAATAGATCCAACACAAGCTAGGAAATTGGTAATTTAGAGGGGATAAAAAAACATGACATGTCAAATTTAAATTTATAACAATCTTTTTGTATACTTGATGTGCTAATCTCTCTTCATTCTATGGGAATGAGCTACAATCTTCACAAGCCATATGATATTTAAACATTTTTTTGAGTATATAATACTGGGGAGTCTTGTGAAAAAATTTAGGGATGACAATATATGTATTTGGGGCATAAATCTTATTCTCTCTGAAACATTTATATTTTGTACGGTTATTTTACAAACAAATTATGTATAAAATTTGATGGGCCTGGAGAAGATTGTTAGAAGGAAGAAAGGTACTAGAAAAAAGATTAAACTGGAAGGTGGGGAGATGGAGAAAGTATATCCATTCTAGCTGACCCTTGGTTCTTTGACCAGTATCCTTATTACTTGCCTCCAAATAGGGCCACAACAGGAACCTCATCCTAGTGAAGCAACTAATCCTAGGTGATGGTCGCTGGAATGAAGACATGATTTGTGATCAATTTCTACCGAAGATAGTAGATTCAATACTTCTAAGGCAACCAATAGAAGGGAAAGATGAACTATTATGGAACGTGAAGAAGAATGGGCTTTACTTAGTGGCTTCTGGTTATGATGTTGCATTCAGTTTCTTTCAACCGCTTATTGAGAGTCTTCCTTCTTTCTTTTTTGATAAGAAGATCTGGAGTGGGGTATGGAATCTTAAAGCACCAACAAAAATCAAAACTCTAGTTTGGAAACTCATGCATGAAGGTGTTCCTGTCAGGAAAAAAATTCGATTGAGAATCCCAAACATTGATGCTTGTTACCCTTGGTGCTTATCAGAGGAAGAATCAGTTATTCATTGCATGGTCAGTTGCTCTCATTCTAGTTTGATCTAGAATCAATTGGATATTCCTACTTGGCTGAGACCATCATCATCCTCTAACTTTTATCATTAGTGGAGTAGCATGGTCAACTATTGGAAGAATGATCCTATGAAGGGTGACAAGTTAAGCTTGTTGGCTTTTATTCTTTGGCAAATATGGATGGCTCGAAATCTCAAGATTTTTTAAGGAAAGGATACTACTGCTCAAGTAATTTATTCAACTACCCTTCCTTCAAAGAAGAATTCAAGATCCATGGGCTTTCTATTTCTTCTCTCCCATAATCAGTTTTTTTTTCTGCTTGAGTTGTGCACTACCGACTCCTGGGATATACCCTCTTTTGGTTTGTTGTTGTCCTTTGGACCACTTTATATTTTTTCTTTTGATTGAATAAATTCTTATCTTTGGGCAAAAAAAAATTATGTATAAAATTTTAGTTTATTTTTTAGAGACATGAAAACCACTCTTCACCAAATTTTTTTGACGGGAGAAAAAAACTTTATTCCTTAATTAATACACCTAAATTCTCATAATTTTCCACTTATTATAT
This sequence comes from Pterocarpus santalinus, assembly GCA_031439595.1. Lineage (NCBI taxonomy): Eukaryota > Viridiplantae > Streptophyta > Magnoliopsida > Fabales > Fabaceae > Pterocarpus > Pterocarpus santalinus. The sequence continues at coordinate 67,692,517 of CM062531.1, read as the reverse complement.
GCATTGCATCCTATACAATTGTTTGGGGAGGAAAAAAGAATGAAATCTTCAATCAATATACTAAGATTTTCAGAAAGTAACACTTACATCTCCATTAATATGTTGGCACCAAAATTTTTTCTACATGAGTTATTTGGTACTATATACATATGTTGTGAGAATAGAGACAACCCCTATTCATCATATGATTGTGAGAGGGCCCGCCGTCTTTTGTCTTTGATTATGAGCAAAGCAAATTATTTGGATGTGTTGATTTTTGTAGAGACTAGACTCTAGAGAGTGAGCTGTAATGAGGTTCGTGGCTCAACTAGGAAGTGCTACGTGTTGATTTATGGGACCCACCAATGCTCGAGCACATAGCATTGCTACCAATTATTGCGACATCGTTCGCATTATTGGAACGGAAAATGGCTGCCGTCTAGTTTGAGTCGCCGCGGCTGATCCATGCTCATTCCCCCACCTCATGCATGTTATTGTAATTTTCTTACGAAGTTTGAGAAATATTAGTAACTTTTTTAACAAAATAATAAAGGGGTATCACACATTAACAATTATAGAAGTCATAAAAGAGACATTATTAGACGATTATGTGAGTTAGTAAATTCTCCAACTAAAACTCAACATCATTTAGTCTTAATAGAACAATGAACAAGTAATGACATTGCTTTTGATGATAAATAATATATTCTGAAAATTAGTTAAATTTCTCAGTCACATCTATTTTTTTTTCTTATGAAATTAAACTTGCAATATATGTCAACCTATATTTTGCAAATTTGAATTAAAAAAATTAAAATATCTAACCCATCTTAATATACATATATCTAATGTTATTAAGAATGACATAGTAGTGAGAAATTTAGGTAATTTGTACGATATTATAGATTCAATTTTTTTTCAAAAAATAAAAATAAGTTTAAATTTAGGTGAGCTTAGGACCAGGGCAAAACACTTGGGCTCAGAGAGCACATCCAGAAGACTTAAAAAGTTGTTCATCAAAGGAGTCCTCATATTGACAACAGGAATCAAACTCACATCCTCATAAAATATAAAAACGCTCCTTACACTAACTGTCATTGGTATTAATATACATATGATTAATATCCACGTTGGGAGACCTCTACCATCTTCAAGGATATCTCTGCCGAGTCAAGTCAAATTAATTAAATTCTTGATAATAGGATCTGAATACTGTGATTCTATCAAGATCAATATTCACTCACATTCATATTGACATACATAATGTACAATATTTATTTGTCCGAAGTTTACAAGACATTTTGGATTATCTTATATCCATCTTGATTAGTACCAAATTATATCCATCTTAATTAAATACCACACCTCCTAATTAACAAATTAAAGAATTACAACTAGAAATTTCTTTCAGCTCAGGAACTTTCGTTTACTATGTAGTACTCCGTGAATTAACTCATTGAAATATAAAGGAATACGCCAAAAAAAACAAACAAACAAACAAACAAACAACGAACCACACAGAATCTGCCCTACAATGGTAGGCACACAACAACCACCTACAGATGAATATTAAATAGCCGAACTGTTCCATTTTGCAGGATTTGGTTGGGACATCATGGACCTCATCTTTGAGAAAGCGATTCGTATAACATATCTTATAAAAGAAGTTCCTGAATATGCTGAGCTGAAGGGATGCCCTTGAATAAGGTTGCTTTGGAAATGAAAACATTTAGATATATGCATCTTCACAAAAAGACTCATTGCTAACAACAAGAGCAGCTTCTCTTTCAGAGACTTTGTCACTATTGTAATTAGTAACTCTCCACATGGCATGCACCACGAATCCAACATTTGCTTATGCTGTCCCTCTGTTGGACACGTTTAAGATCGACTATATTTTTTAACCTTAGAAATATATATGGTTTCTTCTTGCTTCTAGTGGAGAAATTTTATATTTTAAATGTTATGCGTATAGCTAGGCTGGCACTGCTTTAAAGACTTCAAATTTCAGAGTCTTCCCTGACAAAGTAACAATCATTCATTTGGTCTTTGATCAAAGTCTAAAGCACATTTAATTAATTTTTGAAAAACATTAAACAAGTAAAATTGTATTACCAGAATTTTTGTTAGAATAATATGATATTATTTATAATCATTGAATAAATGGATAATTTTCATTCTTAATTTATTCAACCACTCTTCTTAAATTTTGGTAAATTTTGATAACAGATAACTATGACTATGTAACATGTATTTCATTTAGTTCATGTTTGATCTCTACGTTTTACTTTTTATAAAGAAACATGACTTGTAATTTTTGATCAACTACGAGCGTTGTGAAGATCAATCTCACTGCTTTTCTTAAAAGAAATAAATAAATAAAAAGAAAGTGTGTTATTATCAAGATTTGACTGCTCTATACGTCCTTTTTTTTTAATGTTCATAAAATAATCACGTAGAGATCTTTGACTTTTAATTTCTATGTTCATATTATATTGTAATCAGTTATATGGACAAAATGTTGGTCCAAGTGAGAGGGATTCAGATCTCTTAAATATATGATCCTGGATTTGATCTTAACACTCATGTATATAAAGAAAACAATATTGGAAGGATCATTATTTAAGCGTTTGACCATATATTAAGAGATTAATTTCTCACTTGTGAAATGAGGGAATACTTTGAGAACAAAAAAAAGAAAAAAAGAGTCTAATCAACGATTTAACAACATCATTAATTTAGTTCTTATCTATAATGACTAGTTTGTCCACGGATTAAAATACTTACTTTGATACTTACATCACTTATTTGGCCCAATACTTAATCAACAGATGAACGAAAGGTTTAATTACATTTTGATATCCAGCTTCCTTTTTCTCAATAAGATACGTGATCATAATGTTGATCCATCATACAGCTATATTTGTAAGTATCTTTCCGCTTAATCTAGCTTTTCAGGTAGAGAAAATCTTGATTAGCCGCGCACAGATATTAAGCATAGCGTATCAAGACATACGTAGCATCATTAACAATTATGAACATCTACTGTATTATTGAAATCAGAGTTATGTACACAAAAAAGGTTGCCGTAGTGGTTTTCTTTTTTCAAAATAAATAAATAATTAAATAAGAGATTATTCATCTCCTGCTTTTGATGAAGAACCATACATCATGCATTTCCCATCTTTCTTAACACTAATTAATTTTGACTCTTAAAAAAAATAGAAGTAAAATTGATGCTAAAGAAAGATATAAATAAAACATGATGTGAAGTTATCCATCGGCTGAGAGTAGTAATCTATTGTTGGCTGGTTTTATTGGTATTCATGTCCTTAGATAGAAGTAGTTTTATTTTCTTTCTCCTATACCCTTACACCCAATATAAAAAGTAACTAGTGATACTTGTTAAAGGAAACTCAATTTACTTATGCGACGGGACAAGTAATAAGTAATAAGAACAGAATAATTTAGGAAAATGATGTTTGGTACGAAAACTGTATGCACGAATATTGACGAAAACTCTTTCAGCCCTTTTCATTTCACAAATTACCACTCCTTGATTCATTGCATATTACTACAGAAACGATAAAATGCCTTGGAAGTACAACAATTCGTACATCGTTACTGAGCTAGCTAGCCTCTGGCCTTTATTATGAACAGGGTATTACACCGAGTGTATACGATTTCTTTAATAAAATCATATACAATTTTCTTTAATATAATTGCTCAATCGAATTATGAGCGCATACACCAAATAAACAAATACACTCATTTATTCTTAAAAGAAAATAAAAAAAAGTTTCACACACTTTGAATCTGATTTAGGATCTCAAATCCATCTGCAAGAGATGGCGAATATAGTACGTAATGGAAAATCACCTGGAAAAGTTTGAGCCTTTTGCTTTTTGTGCCTTAGAGAACAGCACACTTTAGTAGTTTAGTGGTTACCACTTACCAAGTGTAAGATCCCTTAGATTGTATGCACTTTATATGCACGAAAAAGCGAAAGGGCAAAGGCCTATAGAAGTTGGTTGTTCGGCAAATATTAATCACGCACTTGATACACACTTACACAGCAATCTGGTATAAACTGAAAAACACATAACACAAAGATTGTGAAGTATCTGACAGATCATATTCATAAGATAACTGGTCAAAACAAGTTAAAAAAAAAAAAAAAAAAAAACTCGGCCATGGATGCATGCCTAACAGCTCGTTTGGGTCAATAAAAAAAGGAGTGGAAAGTAAATAGAGAGGGGGAAAAAAAAGGAGGGCAAGAACCCTAGAACAAAGAAACTACTGCATAAAGCTACGGGAAAGAAAGTTTATTTTTATCTTAATTTTTTTAGTTTAAATCTGGATAAAGATCATCTATCATATTTTTCTGTCTCCCTCTCAGTTCACTCGCATATATTTGATAACTATGATATGATGTAACATTACTTATAATTCTTTTTAAAACCAACATTTTAAAATTATCCATAATATTATACATGGTAAAATATTATTGGAAGACATGGAAGGAAACTCACCAAAATAGGACAGAAGCATTTTGTTCACTTAAACTAGCCTAGAGAAAAACTACTTTGCCAAAATATATTAACTTATTGCTAAAATAATTTAATGGATAAAATTCTTCATTGTAACCTGAAGCATTTGTGATCAAGTAAACTACCCTTGAAAAAAAAGAAAAAAATCCCCTTCATCCCTATCCTAAATTTAAACACTACTGCAGTATGCATATAAATAGATTTAGAAACAGTGAAACTATGTTGACTACTTCTATAATTAAAGGCAAATAATGTTTCTTCCTTCGAAAGTACACAAATCATAGATTAAATCCATTTATGAGAGTGAAATGCACACTATGCATATAAATATAACTTGTCTCGTCTTAATACTTTTATCAATTGCCAACTCCATTTAACTTTCTTTCTGCTTGATCAAGGGTTCTTCATTGTATAAAGTTGCATGACTCACACGTGTTGGAAATTCGAGACTCTCAGAATTTGGGTTCAATTAAGAGAGAGACAAAAGTTATGAAACTGTGATATGTTGTTGAGGTTCATTATTGAGGGTACTTTGCAACAAAGATTCCAGAAGATCTATTAAAGATAGCTCATAGCCCACTATTGGAACTAGGAATATTATGAGCCGTAAGTTTTATAACATACTATCATTTAAAATCTTGCAATGGGCCTGCCGTAAAACAAACTGTAGAACATTGTTTTTTGGTTAAGCATTGTTGCTATAAGGGACTGATGCATGTATGTGAATTTTAAATTTGCTCACTTATGGCAAATTGGCAATTAAAAATTAAGTATACCATTGATCTTATTTGTGCTATTACCGTCATTGGCAAAGGGCTAATTAACATATAAAATTAATATTGTGTTACACTTGCAGTCAGCTTTTAGTTCCGTGACAAAATGACCACTTTGGGGGCACGAAACAGTGACCACCCCCCCTGGAGAGCCAATGACTGAAACCTATCTCACATGAAACATTTTAGTCTAAATCGCTAATATTACAACAATTGGACCTCGAAAAATCGTTTTTCTGTTTTAAAAAAGATAACAAGCCTACGTTGTTAAATTAAGTTAACAAATAAATAACTAAGCAAATCACTCTTTTAGCATAATCAATTATCTGATTGGTTATTTATTTTAAAATAAAATATGTTTACCAAAAAGGATATACATTTGCTCCCCAGTAATTGAGCTCTTTTTTTCCCCTCTCTTTTCTGATAAAAATAGATCTTCTTTTTTATCATAAAAATTGAAGTGAATTTGATGTAAGAGTAGCATCCACTTACTATTCTTCTTAAACATTATAATTTGGTTGCGTGTTCTCCAATAGAAAATGTAAGTTCCTACCGGCTGTATAATTAGATGAAAGAACGGCCATACAATGATCTAATTAAGAATACATTTAAAGCCACAAGTAGATCCGAGTCAAGCAGGTTCCATTATGCATGTCTTTTGTATCCAGCTTAGAAGGATTAAGGACATCCATTACATGGAAGGCTCCAAATCCAACTATATTATGTGAACTCTTACTAAACAAACTAACTAGGCCTTTTCCTATCCTAGTAACCTGCTGCATAATATCCTGTGATTCTCTTTTCTTTCTCCTCAACAAAAATTTCATTGATCAGGATCAGAGGCAATAGCCAACAACAGACAAACAGGGAACAGTCAACGTGTGATTCACATGTGTATGTTCTCAGCTTCGAAGTTGGGTTACAATCTTTCTCCATGTACATTCGTTCGGCTGATTGGCATTTGGGCTTTGACGATGTAAGCTTGAACTTTGGATTGGATAAGTGATTGGGCAATGATAGAAGCATGGGCTTGAAACTTTGATTTAGACTACTTCACCTCATGGTTTAGGCCCATCACCCTTTGCTTATATGACATTTTTCATCCCTCATATCTCTTCAACGTTGGACTCCACGTTTTAACATGACCCACACACACATTACTCCCATGTATTCTTCCAAACATTTATACGGTTCATTGTGCATTTCTAGTTTCTTATATATATATATATATATATATATATATATATAGAGTCTCTCTATAACACACCAAGTTATAAATGGTGCATCGTGCTCGTTGACTAACAATTACGATTTGATAGTCTATCTATAGTCCAATTATCACCAATCATTCCAGTAGAGTCCATTTTCACTCTCTCTGGCCAGTCAGTGCCCCACTCCACTACAACCTATGCCTTCTCTCCCTTTCCACTGCCCTGCCCACCCTTTCTCGCCAGCACCACCCACGGCCACACCCGTCCCGCCCCCCTCCGGTGCCTATCCACAATCAATATTCCAGCAATATAGCCAATCAAATCGCAAGCCAATTGTCAGATTGACAATACAATAATCGTCAATAAATCACACACAACATTCCAAAGAAGATTCAAGAAGGGAGCAGCTATGTGGCACAAACCAGGTGGAGTACAGAGGTCAGTGGAGGTCGAGATAATCTTCGAGCTCAGAGGTGCACACGCGTGCGAACGGCCTGTGCAGCGAGGCCCTTGGTGGGATCGAAGCCAATCGGAGAGACCATTCCCGGCAAGAGGAACTGGCATGAGTCGATTTGATCTGCGATGGAGAACCCAAATTTGGGGGAGTTTGGAACGGAGACGCTGCTATCGTTTTTCGATAATGATGAGAGAGTTTTGGATTTTGTGATTGTGAGTGGTGTGGTGTGATTTAGAGCAATTGTGAATTTAGATGGTGATACCGGCAGAGGGTGAAGATGGGCAGTGTCTGTGGGTGGCACCGGCGAGAGGGTAGAGGGGCAAGGCAATGGTGAGATCGAGATATGTTCACAAGTAGTGTACGATGCATTACTAGCATTTAAGTTCACAGGTAGTCTATCAATTGATATTAAGACAACAAACAAGGTGTATGAAGCACCATGATGTAGAAGGGGCATTATAGAACGACCAATATATATATATATATATAGGAAAAATTAATATTGAAGCCATTAACAAAGATTATTTTAAACATAACTAATTATATTAAAATTATTATGAATGATCTAATTAAAATTATTTAAGAAAAAGAACCAAATAATTTTTAACAAGTAAACAATAATACTCCTAATTTATGGATGCCTTTTCTAATGTTATTGTTACGCTCTTCTCTTTTTTTTATTACACTCTTCTCTTTATTTTGTTAACTAAATATTTTGTAAATTTTATGTTCATTTGTTAGAAACTCATAAATGACCACTCAATAAAAATAAATAATTATTCAAAAATTATTGCCTAACTTCGTATACAAAATAAACTTTATTTATGTTGCTAGTCATTTAGGGGTAATTACCTCTCAACAAAAACAAATAATCTCTCAAAATTTGTTAACTAACTTAATGTATAGAATAGAATATTATTCACATTGTTGATCACTCAGTGTCAACATGACTACCTATAAAAATCAATAGCCAATAACAAATTTCTTTCTAACTACTTCTCAACAAAAACAAATAATCAGTCAGAAATTGTTGACTAACTTCATGTATACGAATAGAATATTATTTACATTGTTAATCACTCAGCGTTAGCAAATGACTACTTATAAAAACCAATAACCAATACAAATTTCGTTCTAATTTTCATAGCTGGTCCTTCTCATTTTTTTTGTTGTACTTTTCTTCCTTTTTCTTTTTTTAAAAAAGAGAAGTAAGTGCTTTGTAACTTTTATGCTCATTTGTTAGTCACTCATTATTAGCAAATGACACTTCATAAAAAGAAATAATCATTTAAATATTGTTGGCTAACTTCATGAATAAAACATATTTCATATACATGGCGGTCCATTTGGGTTTACAATTCACTTTGTCTAGGGACACCCCCTTCCCTCAACTTCACTCGAGCGCCCCCCCTCTCTCTTCTCTTCATTTCTCGTCACATGCTCCCATACACCTGGCCAGACCCTCCTCAACACACATGTGGGAAAAATACTCCCTTTTTAATCTAACTACTAATCTTTTACATCAATTCCCTATCCATGCTTTGATGTGTGCTCGCATTGATGGCACCCCCACTATAAATGCCTCAAGAAATAGTGGCCAAAAGACAAGTTCACTTAGAGACTACCCACTCCCCTATTTACTAGAGAGCCCCATTCTTCCCTATCTTTGCCATCTCTTCACCATTGTGTTTCACCCATCTAAGTTGAGACAAGAACACATGATTAGCCATTCAATGGTAACAATTATATAACCTCTCAAGTCTCATCTAGAATAATTACTCAAAAATTATTGACTAACTATATATGAAAAAAAATAGACTATTATTTACATTGTTAATCAAGTAAAAAAATGAGTAGTGATTAGATGGCGAGAGTCATGGTTTAACAATCACAAGCTGTAACACCCATTTATAATAAAGCAAATGACACAAACTTACACAGAACACTCAAGGTTGAACAATAATATACGTAAATACATCAAAGTGTTCTCAAGCATAAATAAAGCTTTATTAGTTATAGATTAAATATTTTTAAGCTAATTAAAGAAATTATAATTTATTTAAATATAACTTCATACATCCTTAACTATTGGAGAAGTCTACCTTTCTGTGAGTTATAGGAATACAATGAGATCTTCTACCTCAAAATAAAAAAGATGTGTGCCTGTGTGTGCCAAGCTCTTCTACCCTTTTTCTTATTCCTTTTTTTTCTAGAGTAAATATTCTTTTTAGTCTTTACATTTTAAAGTTGATATAAATTTAGTCCTAAAATAATTTTTGACATCAATTTATCCTAATTTTTGAATTTTGACATCAATTTACTCCTATATTAATAATTTGATAAAATTTTTTATTTTACGAAAATTTTTTAGGACTAAATTGATATAAAGGTCCAAAGTGTTAACATTAAATTGATTTCAAAATTCAAAATGTCAAGACTAGATTGATGTCAAAAAAATTTTAAAACTAAATTGATGTTAATTTAAAAATATTAGGACTAAATTGATATTAAAAAATTTTTTAGAATCAAATTAATATTAATTTTAAAATATTAGGATTAAAAAGATTATTTACCTTTCTTTCTATCCCTTTTCTCTTCCTTTTCTTTTTTTCTCTCTCCTAATCTTCGCATAAACTTCTACTCTTTTTCATATTTTTGAAAATTCAAAATGTCAAGGCTAAATTGATATCAAATTTTTTTTTAAATTAAATTAATATCAATTTTAAAATATTAGAACTAAATTAATATAAAAAAATTTCAAAATCAAATTAATATTAATTTTAAAATATTACAACTTAAAAAATTATTTATGCTTCTTTCTATCTCTTTTCTCTTCCTTCTTCTTTTCTCTCCCCTACTCTTCGCGTAAACTTCTACTCTCTCTCTCTCTCTCTCTCTCTTCTTTTTCGCCATAGTAACTTCTCTCTAATTATAGCCCTACATTTGTTTTCTTTGTGTAATGCTCTAACCCGCCCTCAATTTATAAAGAAAAATGATTATGGTGCACATATTTTGCAATACATTACGTAATGCTTATATAAAAAGCGAGTAAAATGATAAAAATATTTTGACGATGGATTTCACATAATTATTATTACTTTTGTTCAGCTTTTTTTATCAAAAAATTTACCAACATATTGTTAAAAAATATTGATAAGTTTGCAAAACTTACCTACGTATATACAAAATTTACTAGCATCTTGAATAAGACGTTGGTAAGGTTGCATTTTGTGTGTGTGTGTGTATATATATATATATATATATATGAAATACAAACTTATTAATATTTTTCTACAATACACTGCTAAATTTTTAGATAAAAAAATAAATAAAAATAACAATGATTATATATGACCCATCATTCAAGCATTCTTATCAATTACTCACTTTTTTCCATATATGTCACATATTACATTGCAAAAAAATACATTTCCCGGTCATTACTCATTTATAAATGAAGAAGACTTCATGGAGAAGTCTCGCATGTCGTGACTCATGAGTGCTGTCATTTTGTAGAAATTTCATACCTTTCTTAACCACCTCTTTTTATTACTATTTTTCCCCCCAAATGCTTCATATGTCTAACTCTTTAACACGATTCTTTTCCTCCTTTTTTTAACCTGATACTTGACTTCAGGTCATTCTTTCTTTATTATTATTATTATTATTATTTCTTCATGACTTGATTTTCAAGTCTTTCACATCATTGACTGACGTAATTCTTTTTTTGAAAAAAAAATTATGTTACTATAGTTATATTATTATTATTTTAATTATTAGTATTATTATTATTATTAATAAATATGTGTAATCTAATATTATTATTTATTTCGATATTTTGTCTTAAGTTAATATCTAAGATTTAGCTATTTGATTAGTTAGTTGCTATAAAATTAATCCAAATAAAACAACTAAATATTTAAGTTATTTACAGGGACTAAACTTTTCTCACCACAAGGTATTTTCCACTAAGAGGATATTACACAAGCAATGGTGGAATGATTGTCAGAGCAGAACGGTTGCAAGCAATAGCTGAATGATTGCAAGCAATGGCTGAATGGCAATCAGCAGAGACTGGAAGACACTGAGATGATGATTGGATAGTGGCTAATTTTTAAGATTACCTATAAGCTGAGTTTTTTTTTTTTTTTTAAAAGACTACTATAGAGAGTTTTCTAATTAATTGTTAGTGGCCTAACATTTTTGAGAAAGTGAAGCTATAAAGTAAACAAAAAAAAATGAAAAGTAAGAAATATTGTTAAAGATAACATTATCTACTTCTTAAAATAATTTAGTCCTTCTCCTTAAATAATTTTTATTACATTTTTCGATAATTTTATTATAATTAATTATTCTCCTTAAGTAATCTTTGCTAATTGTCCTTTGTATTGACTTTTTTCCCCTAAAATTTATCAAATCATTTCCCTTTTCCCTGCCTACCCTTCCTTTCATTCTCACAAATGGGATACGAAATGTCTACGTCCTATATATGAAAAAAAAAATGTTCATCTAATCTTTTTTCTGTGATCATTTATTTCCAAATAAGACAACAAAAGAATTTATATTTTCTGTTTTTTTGGTTCCTTTTAAGCATATTTAAAAAACCACAAATGTAGGCAATATCACATGTCGGAGGGGTACGCCAATGCCCCAAATTTAAGAAAAATCCAAATGTAAAGCTCCAACTGCCCCACCAACCATAGTCTCACCGGTCACCGACGGTTTAGGCTTGATTTAGTTTAATTTTTAAGGTAATTATTTTTAAAAGAATAAAATTGATAGACTTATTTTTATAAAAATTACTTTTGAAAAAAATGACTTGTACTTGGTTTGCGTGTTTTAAAAATAAATTTAACAGAATAGCTTTTATTTGAATAAAATAAAATAAAATAACTTTAAAAAAATATAATTACAAAAAAAAAAAAAAATTGGCTGGAAATGGTTGAAAGAGTAATGCAATGCAAGAGTTTAATGAAGGTAGGGTGGCCAATATGTATTTCTCGTTTATTCGCTTGAAATGAGAAGTATGAACATACTCCCTTATGCTACAAGTCATTTTTTTGGTAGAAAAATGAGATTTAAATTTTATAAAAGTAAACCAAATACACGTCACTATTTTGTAATGTCATTTTAATGCTGGAAGAAGCTCGGTTGGACCTGTTGAACAATAAACCAAACTGACTCTTATTTCTTGCACGAAAGAGGAACAAGAATTTCTCCCACGCCACACCATAGACTCGTTTTTCCACAACGAGGAGTAGCTGGCCTCGTGGACCACATAAACCCCGAAAAAAAAAAAAACACAAAAAAAGATAAAGTAAAATGAAATGGATGTGAATAATTTGTAAATTTAATATTTATTTTCAAAATAATAATAATCAAAATAGAATTATTCTAAATAAAATTTATTTCATATAATTATATTTTATATTTTACTTCCCTTTAAATGTTAAGAGAATGAAATCAAATAAGAATAAAAAATTCATAATTTTATCAACCTTTTTACTAATATTTCCAAGTAAGAATGTAAAAATATTTTCATACTATTATTCTTCAATATTCGAAATATGATATAGATTTTTTATTCATTTCATCTTATCTTATTCCAACACATTTCATTATATTCTTTTCGGTATCAATACCCAAACAAAGTCAAAGGATTTTTGAAAGTTATCACAAATTTAATTTATTACAACCTAAAAGTTTTGGTTTATCAAAATTTTTATAATTAATTTAATTAGAACTCAAACTTCAGGTCAAAAAAAATAGAACTCAAATTTTTTTATTTTGGATTTATTTTTAAATTTTAATTTTGATACACTAATAATATAAAATATTCTTACACAATCAACCAATTTCATACCTGAATTTTTGCAACCAGTTATAAAATTATGTGTGATAAAAAGAAATCCATAAATATACTGTTATAAGATTTTTTTTTTCAAATGCGTGGAACATGCATTCTATTTTTTTTTTTTTTTTTTAAGAATTGCTCAAGCAAATTAAGGTTGAGAGGGTGTTTAAATAAAACTTTCTCTAGTGATAATTTTATAATTTAACTTTTAATATTATAAATAAAGCTTATATAGAACAATCTATAATAAAAAAATTTAAAATTATATTTAGAATAACGACAAGAGAAGACATAATTAAGTTTACTAAAAAATTTTAACCATAGCTTTTTCAAAAAAATAAAATGCATTGAGAAAGGCATTTTGTCCTCTCCTTATAAATCAAAATTCTTTCTATTTTTTTAATCTTATAAAATTAAGAGTTAAATTTTGATATAATAATAGTATAAAATTTTCTTACACTATCATCTAATCAAAATCTTTTATTTATTTAACTATTTAAATAATGGATAAGTAAATTAAATATTTTTTTAAATTTGGTAATACACGATTGAATTTTTATGTAAAATTTTTTTATATTGATCATACATATAAATTAAATCCTACAATTAAAAGTGTTAAGATAATAAATTATCATATGTTTCCCTTCTTCGACACATTATTCGATCGTTACCATCTTTGCCATTATTCGACACATTCTAAGCTTAAGGCTAACATAACCCTTCAAGATCACATTACAGCTGGTACCCCCCTTTACATCCCCACACCGTACCCAACCCCTTCCACAATCGAAACAAAGGAAAATAAAAAAAAACGACGAAGAAAATATCGGAAGGAAACTTAAAATGAACGTGTGTTCCCCCATCTTTTTATGAATCTCTCTTCGTTCACTCACTCTCTCAAACACTGACCCAAACCCTCAAAACGACATCAGAAAAAATGGCAGCACCAAACAATCCCCAAACCCCCAAACTCTCCCTTTCTTGGCCTACACGAATTTCCATCTCTTTTATTTCCTCCCTAAACGACGTCGCATGCCGCCGTGACGGCACCGTTAACCGCCGTCTCCTCAACATTCTCGACCTCAAGACCAACGCCAACGCCACCCCCGTTAACGGCGTTACCACCAAGGACGTCACCGTCGACCCCGCCAAAAACATCTGGTTCCGGCTCTTCACCCCCGCCGGCGGCACCACCTCCCTCCCCGTCGTCGTCTTCTTCCACGGCGGCGGATTCGCGTTCCTCTCCCCAGCCTCCTTCGGCTACGACGCCGTCTGCCGGCGATTCTGCCGGCGCCTCAGCGCCGTCATCGTCTCCGTCCACTACCGCCTCTCGCCGGAGCACCGGTACCCCTCCCAATACGACGACGGATTCGCCGCCATCAAATTCCTCGACGAAAACCCCTCCGTCCTACCGGAAAATGCTGACGTGGCACATTGCTTCCTCGCCGGCGACAGCGCGGGCGCCAATTTGGCACACCACGTGGCAATTCGGGTAGCCCAGTCGGAGCTCCGGAAAACCCGGGTCGTCGGGTTGGTCTCGATCCAGCCGTTCTTTGGCGGGGAGGAGCGGACCGATGCGGAGCTCCGGCTCAATCGGGTGCCAATTGTGTCGCTTGCGAGGACCGATTGGATGTGGAAGGCATTTCTTCCGGATGGGTCGGACCGGGACCACCGGTCGGCCAACGTGTCCGGCCCGAATGCGTTGGATATTTCGGGTCTGGATTACCCGGATACGCTTGTGTTCGTGGCCGGGTTTGACCCGTTACAGGATTGGCAGAGGAGGTATTATGAATGGTTGAGGAATTCAAGGAAAGAGGCTCAGCTAATTGAATATCCAAACATGTTCCATGCGTTTTATTTGTTCCCTAATTTGCCTGAGGCCTCTCAATTGATCTCCCAAGTCGAGGATTTCATCACCAAGAGAGTGTCCAATTCCAAATGATTATTATTATTATATCATATAGATTTTTAGTTGAATTCTTATTATATACAGGTAGTAGTTGATTATTGTAATTGAGCCATGCAATAGTGCTATGCTTGTTTATGGCTTTGTAGTTTATAATGAAATGAGTTTATCTTTTATCTTTGTTGTGTATTGTATCTGTTCACAATTAAAGCTTTTTTGTGTTTTCTTTATTATTTAATTTTGAATCTGGGCTTGCAAAGGTTGTTGATAACATAATTATGTGCCATGCGACCATATTAATGTGTTGATTTGAAACTTTGGCGAAGTTATGACACATGTAGGTTGATTGACAGTTAAAGATCCTAATTTGTTGCTTTGTATTTACTGAGTTGGGTGGTTTGCATGGTGGGTATTAAAAATTTACGCACATAATGGGACAATTGTTAACATGGAAATGATGGATGCCAGCTACGTTTTTCTGACTAGAGATTGAGATATTGTCTTTTGGGTAGGTTGATATCGACAGGTACATATTTCGAAGTAGCTTGTGCTCAAATTTCTGGCCAGATATATTTTTTTAAGAAGGATCTCTGGTCTATGGAGGGAATATCTTATTGGTTTAGACCGATGAACCATCTGGATTCAAGCTAGGAATTCTCGTAAAGATTCAAGACACTGAAACACAGTAATCTGTCTAACTTAAGCAAGCATTTAACATATATATTGGAGAATCTTAGTTCATTTTAGCTTGGGGTTCTAGCTACATTTTGTAAGTAGATTTTCACTTCAGTTTTGCTATGTGCTATGTGAATGTAAATGTGAATGTGATATTTAGCTCACATTCATTTTTCTCTATATTAATGTTTTGGATTTTCTACTTGTTAGTTCTCGCTAGTTGCTCAAAATCTTAGCTGTCAGAAAACTCATGTAAGCTGCTACAAATACCACATCTGAGTGCTGCATGCCATCGTCGAAGGCCATATATAATGGCAATAGCAATTACAGTTCTTGATAAATAAAAGGAAATGACCCCTTCATTATTTGAAAGTTCTTTCGATGATGGGTGCCTCAGGATGATGAAAATCCAACGCTGGGCTAATTCAATCTTTCTTGGGATTGCACGGCATCACTTGCGTTCTTTTTGGTTGTATGCGTTTTGTTTTATACTTAGTGCTAATTTCTCTAGAGAAATATTATTATCTACCATAACAAGGGGACGGAATTTATGTGGATGAGACATTAACTTTTAAATATTTTTAGAATAAAAATAATAATAGTAATATATTATTATTATTTATTGTATAATTTATTATGGATTTCTATGTTATTTACATTTTTAATGTTATGACTAAAATAATAAATAATGACAAGTTCTAAAAGGCCGCGAGCATTTACGGAATTTTATAATTTTTTTATATTATTTGTATAACAAAAAATGCGTGGATATCGTAAAGAAATACAAACATCTAATCTTATCCATCATTTATCATAAAATATTTTATATTTTTCTTTCCCCATCTATTTTTAATATTCATCTTTTTTTAAAATATATAAATAATATTACTCTTTTGTAATAGACAAGGTCATTTGACACCATCAAGTCATCTTGTGGCAGAAGTCAAAGGAGTTGGCAGTAGAGTAAGCGATCATGTACACCTTGCAAGCAACACTAATTAATAAACATAAAGTTAGCTAGCTGTCCACTATAACACACTAGGATATCATTGGCCAGTGATTTTTATCATACCTTCTCTAAAATAGCAGAGTTTGGTATCCATCTTAATTAGCCTAATATAATTTAATTATTTGTTTAATTTTTGTCTATTTAAGTGGTAAGTTATTTTTTCTTTTAAATTTATATTTAGTCCCACTTAATACATTTTTCTTACGATATTATTCTAGGATCTACTCACAAAATTAAAATTTTCTAAATCCCAAATATTACACAAGTTAGTTATCCTAATTTTCAAACACAAATAATATTTTACCCCAGATCTAAAAAATCAAGAACACTAATCCCTAACCCCAGGCTTCACTTTCTTGCATTTGTGACCAAATTTTACAAATGTGCAATGGAGTAACCAAATGCACTTTTGATTAAGAAAATTAGGTCAATTATGGTTGAAAGGGGTGCAATTCTAGAACTAGAAGTTGCTCTATCTATTTTAAAAAAGTGAAGTCTCTAGTTGCTAGAGATGAGACTTTTAGATAGAGGGATAAAACACTTGCTCAGAGGGATAATGAGGAAATACATAATGCCCTTGTCGGCCTTCAAAATTGGAAAAATTCTATCAAGTTTTTGTTAGGTAGTGAAATTCAATGTGGATCAAAGCGAATGCACCATCCTACTAGTTATATAGGTAATATAAGGATTAGGGATTAGTGTTCTTGATTTTTTAAATTTGGGATGAAAAGTTTCTTTGGGTGTTTGAAAATCACAAAAACTAATTTGCTTGATGTTTGGAAATAAAAAAATTTAATTTTGTGAAAAGGTTATGAGATAAAATTGTAAGAAAAAAGTATTAAGTGGGTCTAAATATAAACTCAAAAATAAAAACATCTCATTGATTATATAACAAAAATTAAACAAGTGGCTAAATTGTATTGGACCAACTAGAATGGATACCCTTAAAAAACACCTTATCCGTTATGCTAGCTGCTATTTTTTGACACATATATTAACGAAAAATTCTTTACACCTCTTGGAAGTTGCTTCCTCTCCGCGCATATCATCTACACCATTCATCTACAAGTGTCCCATGTGGAAGAATTTTTCTTCCTCCAGATTTTCTATATTAGCTGCTTTTCTCTGGTAATCCAAGCTGCCATTCAATAACCAAAATCCTGTTGCGACAATAATTATAATTGCATGCATCCCTCACATAGTCACATATTTCTGTAGTCACTTCAAATTTTAGTAAATACAATACAATTGCAATTACGGCCGTGAGTTAAAATAATGATAGTGCATGTTTAAGCTTGAGCGTAAATATTGTGATCTTTGAAAATTATTTATTTATCTATGTTGTATGAAAGCAAGAAAAAGGTAAGATAGAAGGTTATGTGGTGCTTATTTATTCTCTGGTAATGGAATGGTTGAGGTTTATATTATAGGACTCATTTTGGAAGTCACAAGAAGGAGTGAAAAAAGTTCCAACTACTTTTACCACTAGTTTGTATGAAAATGATATTTACCCAAGCTCGAGTAATTTGTGCTTTGAACTGCGATATCGATGCTTGATAATGATTCATCTCTATTTCATGATAACCTTTGTCTTCTTTTGTTTTTTCGGACGTGATAGTTACTTTCTTTAAAGATATTCAATTAGTTTCTACTTTTTGGGGCCTAATATCTTAGTGGATGTCCTTTTGGTACCCGTCTCTTATTCATATGTTGGTTAAGGACCCTATATTCTCACCTCTTTCACTCTTGGCTCTCCACTCGGGCATTTTGTAATAGCCCTCGACAAGATTTTAATGGCTAAGTACACATATAAATATATGTATCTATTAATAAGAAAAAGAAAAAAAAAGCTCTATTAATTAGTATAAGCTCATATATGAAATAATGCATATAACTTCGATGAATATTTTAAAAGCAATTTTGGTGTCAATTGTCAATTTTGACTATGCACTGAAAGGCACTATATTCTCGGCCATTTCTTTGATAAAGTAGCAGCCAAAATACCACCAATCAAGAAAAGCCAATTTGATAGAAAACGCGTTGTACAACATTCTCCATTCAATTCTTTGGTTACAGAAAGCTAAATAAGGAATTAACCTAAAACAAAAGACCAAGGGACACCACTCTGTACAGTGGTTAGCTTTTTCTGGAACCTTGAAAGAATTTACAACAAATCTTGGAGACTAATCGATTCCAAGAATATGATGAGCATGCTCTCTACAGAATGCATGCCCCATCTTCTAACTAGAGCTCTTACTTTCCACTGCTTCCTTGAGCTTTCTCCCTAATGCAAACGCCAGAGGAGGAGGAACAGCATTACCAATCTGCCTGTGCTTGTGTATGATGTTACCAGCAAATTGGTAGCTATCTGGGAAGCCCTGCATTTATAGATGAAAAATATGCTAAGTAAAAGGTGATACTAATCAGATGATAACATCCTATTTCTAAGGCATAGATTTTCAAGAACACTGTTTTTTGTAAATAAGGATTATTATGCTCACTAGTTAATTATAGAATCTAATTTCTGGTACATCCCAATAAAAACTAAGACATATTTGGATAACTTCATCAGAATTCTCCACAACAATTCAGAGATAACAGTTTAATGAGCACAATAATTAATTTCCATTTACCAGGATTCCATTACTTTTCATAGCATTTAGGGTGATAGCTGTCTACAATCATAGACTTACTTGAGATCGAGCACATTCACGAACAGTAAGAATCCTATCTTGTTCAGGATGGAAGCACATTCCAACTTTCCCCATTGGTTGAGGGTCTGTAATAGAAGTTGGGAAATTTCCTTCCCAATCCAATCTCCCAAACAGTCCCTTCCATTGATTATGCCGCTTAGCTGTGTTTGGCAAGCACCATGGTATCAAATCAACAACTTGTCCAGTAGACAACTTTATCTGTATTTCATTATATATATCACAAATTAGATAAATAACACAACTTGTTATGCCTAAAAATCACAATAATTTAATTTTACCTTTTCATCTGGAAGATCACGCCAATCAGCACCTGGTCTCTTAGGAATTTTCTGACATCGAATAAAGTTCAGCTCATTCATCTCCTTTGATATATGATCGGTCAAGACAACCATATCACCTCGAATCTTCTTTTGAAACCATGAGACAGGATCATGTTGATACTGTGCAACACAAAACCAGGCAAGTGATGAGTGTAGAGGCAACTCAAATTTAAGAATGAAAGGACATGGAGCATACAATTTTCCTATTTTACATACCTCCATGTTTGGTTTAGAGGCTCCATTCCCCACAGCCGGGAGATCACCAATAGTATCCCGAACAGTTATTGAACGCAATGGGGCACCATTTGCTGTACTGCAGGCAGCAGCATACTGAACACCTTCGGATAATGTGATTTTCAACTCAGGGGCAGCAAAGACATGCATTGGCTCTGGCCACTCAGGAAGCACATCCTCTGGAGAGGCTGCCCATATAAATGCACGTTTTCTTGACTGGGAAACTCCATATGCTCCGGCCTCAAGGATACCAAACCGCACCTTTTTGACAAGCAAATCAGCATTCATTTGTTCCTCAAGATTCTAAAGTGTAATCACTCAGGGAGAAATATGCAGTTATGTAAATTTACCTGATAACCCATCTCAAGAAGCGAAGCCAAGGTTAAATGGAATGTCTGTCCTTTATTGAAGGACACAAAGTTCCTCACATTCTCCAACAAGAAATACCTTGGCCGGAAATAATCAGCAAAGGATAAGAATGCTAATATCATCTCACACTGGACTTTACTCCAAGTACTTTGGTTGAACCTATTCATCCCGGAGAAACCCTGCAAAAAGACATTATTCAATAATTACCCTAGAGTATTATTATCAGCACAACTGAAACATAGCCAGCAGCTGTACAGACCTGGCATGGAGGCCCTCCATTAATGAAATCAACTTGCCCAGGCATTGGTAGGCTATTTAATTCTTTCTCATCAAGTTTTGCAGCTAATTCTGCAGCCTCAGATGTTGAGATACAATCATCTGTGTCCCCACACTTTTCCATAACAGCCCTACATTGCAATGCATTTATAAGTTACTTCAAACGGGTTCCAGTCTTTTGAAGCTTGGGAACTGAAATATTTATTGTCTATAAGATGATCATTTACCTAAGAATAACATTACAATTGTTAACAAACACCAATGCTTCAGGATGATTAGCTCTAAATGCATCCCCAGCAGGTTCTTCATACTCAATGGCCCATTTAGTTGATGAAATTCCTGAAGCAATCAAGCAGTAACACACGAGTTATATTATGCAATTGATAGCAGATGTGGTTATATTTCTTGCTATGATAATGTAGTAAAAATTACCTGACTGCTGCAACCCCTCTGATAAACCACCACAACCAGCAAAAATGTCCAAGGTTGTTAAACGTTTTTCATCCAATGTTCGTTCCTTCTCAGGCTCTGAAATGCTTTCTCCCTCTTTACACTTTCCTTTTCTCTTTCTCGCTGCAGCATCACCTGTGTTTCCACTTGAATATTTTATTTTGATATGAGCTGGCAACTGTCAAGCAATTGACCAAAAAAGGAAAAAAAAAAAAAGATGGTTAACTGTTGAAAATAATACAACTCAACCATTATTGTTGCTCCAGACTGTTGATTTGATGCCACGTATAATAATAAAATACAATATAATTATAATAATAATATTGATACTTACAAAATTAATCAACACCAAACTTAATCTAAGTTTAATATCAGCAAGGACATCTCTCTACAATATTTGCACTGATATTGATTTCACTACCAGGCAACAGGAATGCACTTTATCTAGACCCCGGCAAAGTAAAGCATTTCATACAGTAAACACTAATACTCAGTAGCAGAAAGCAGTTAAACGACAATAAAACACAACACAGCTTACAGAATAATGACCAGCTAGAAATGGATCAGTTCATTGACAAGAGTTCAAATACACTATACTCATTTAAAATAGAAAGCATAAAAACTTAGCAAATTATAAACCTTGTTGTCTTTGCACATTTATCTGAGGGGTTAACAGCACATTATGTACATACATGATGGTGCCAAGTATAAAATACCTGCTTGAGTGACCCAGTGGCAGGATCATACAAGCGCTCACAGAAAAATACATTCTGGAAGATTCCAGGGGCACTGCTTTCAGGGATATCATTCTTCCTTCTGACTTCACATTTCCCTTCTATGGATTGTACTGAGATTGTTTGTGTTTCATCACTGTAATATACCTAAAATTATAAATCATGAAATCTAAGTTAATATAAAGAGTTACACACAGACAAGATACACATAAGGGAGCAAATATTCAACTGATAACAGCAATATACTCACAAAGAACGGCTCCTTTACCAGTGAAATGGATAAAAGCATGAATGACATATTACAAAAAAGAAAATACAAAATAAACATAATCACTTGCAAATAATTTTGAATGATCATGTTCATCTAGCAATCTGGCTTGATTTTTCATAAGAAATGGTTAGTGATATGTTTGCTGTGTGTTTGTGTGTGCATTTTTAACTTCTAAGTAGCTTTTACCTCTTGAATATCTGAGCAGTATGCCTTCTCACTCGATATATCTTCTGGTCGGAAAAACCTTCTGATTTTGACCTGTGTTGATTTCATTTCAGCTTGTTTCATGTCCTTTTTTGAAATGATCTCCAGCACTTGGCACACAACATAAGGTTTCAGCCCTACATTCCTCCCACTCTTGTAAGTTGCCTGCTCTGTCCTTTCCTCAAAGTCAAAGGGACTTACATAAATATAATCATTAAGAGAATACTCAGTCCCTCTGAATAGGAAACCAGACTTAGATGAGGTTACTTTGAAAATATCCTTCTCCTTTTCGATTTCCTTTAATTTGCAAGAGTGACAACTGCCAGACGCTAGACCCAGAGTCTCAAATGGAAGGCTGAAGAAAGCACCTCTTTCAGGCCAGTAAAGACTTTTGCAGTAATATTCAATGGGCAATCCCTTTTTCTTCCTGTCTTCTGCTCTAGCTCTATCATTTTTATCTGCAATAATATTATCTTTTCGATGCTGATGCCCCCAAGGCATTTTTCGAATATCTACAGCAGCTGTCTGCATTATATCCTCCAGTCTCAAGTCCCTACACTCATTAGTCAAAAACACCTCTCTCTCATTAGCAGTGTTGCCAAGAACAGTTTCACAACCACGCTGCATGATCCTTCCATGAAACATTTTTCTTCCATCCTTTGATTCAAACATATATTCAACATAATAAATATCAGGAAGTTCATCTGGCTCATCAACTTCCACTAACACAGATCCGCCCACAACAATCACTTCCTCATGAATAATTGCCTGTTTATAAAGAAGATATCCAGAACTTGTCTTCCCCTGAGGATCAGCATCCCATCTTATTTCTCTTTCAGCAGAAAATGTTTTGGGTTGCTTTGAAATAGAATGTGGCTTTCGGGTTCCCTCCAAACATGATGTCTCCTCCTCAATATCCTCATCTTCATTTTCATCCTGCTCCTCAACTTCATCCTCATCCTTTGGTTCACTTGGTGCTCCCTCTTTTGAATCCTCTGGCAAGTGGTTCGAGTAATACTCTCCCCATATTCTATTGATCAGCCTTGTTGTTGTAGCTTGCATAGCTTTCCTCTTGTACACAAGAGAAGCCACTGCAGCCCTAGGATTCAGATTTGGCTCACTTTTTGGTACAATTTTCTTCTTCTTCACTAACCATTTAGTATGGTGCCGCGCTTCCATTTTGGTCATAAGACCAGTCACAAAAGCAGACTTTCTGATCTTATCATCAGGAAATTCTGCAAACAGTTGCAGAATTATCTGTCCATGGACAACAACATATCTCTCAACAGCAGATGGATCAGAAGAAATATAAGAGCTATGGCTGCGGGCAAACTCAGATACTTTCCTTATAACGTCTCCAAAGGAAAGTCGGGACACTCGACTCTGCTCCTTCAACATTGTGATAATGTTAATAGCAAGCCTTGCTGTTTTCAATACTGTGTTATACCAAGGAGCGTACTGCTTTGATGGCTTGCCTAGTCTATACCTGAAAGGAATCAAGATTGATTGAGTCTAATCATTATTGACATATATATAATAGTAAAATATTTTAATAGAAATTATGACATTTATAACAATTAATCTAACAAATAGGTACATAAAACATATATGAATGCTTCTCTATGTGACCAAAATTCACCCATGACAGATAACCCAATTTACTTGCAAGAGTTCTGCTTGCAAATAACTTACATTGACAGTTTGATACACAAGTCAAAAATGGATTTTCCAACTTTATATCATAAATAATAATGCTATAATGTATAAACGCAACAATCTGTATCCCTATTATGCATCAACATACAGAAATAATTGGCATCTTATTTGACATCCAAGAAACACAAAAAAATTCAAACATTATTTATTTTAGACAAGAGGTAATTACCAGGCAAGATCAGTCCTGATCAATATGAAAATCATGGATGATCCAAATTCAATCATCCATTCCTTTATGGCACTCAGATAAATTGGAATTCCATCAGAAACCTGTGCTCCTGAATTAGTGGAAGAAGATTGGCCAGCATCAGTATCCAAATGGAACCCACTACCATCATCTTCAGTCATTATACCCGATCCAAAGATGGTAACATCAATATCTGAACAAGGTTTCATTGGAAGAAGTTCCAATGAAATCAATCTTGCATCTGAATTGTACAAAGACCAATTATGCAGCATGCTTCGGGGAAGATCTTCAATGTCATACACATCATAGTCATTATCAAAAACTAAAAATTCATCCGTTTCTTGAAGGGAGGTTTTATAATAAGCTGGGAGAGGATAATCATTGGCAATCTCATCTTCATTAATTTTGATATAGTATTTGCTAGACAAAGAAGCTGATCTGGAGTTTTTCTTAGACTTCATAGATTTCCAATACTCTTCTTCCTGCAATAGCCTTGCCAACTTTGCATCTTCATCTTCCTCGGCTTCAGAAGTCATTGAGTTCATCTGATTCTTGTTCTCTTCATCTACAATTCCTGAATCAATCCTTAAACTCCCATTTGAAGGCATTACTTGTGAATTCACATAGTTTGCTTGTTTCTTACTCTCATCTCTAAGAGCAACAAGAGCAGGAATGTCTGCAAACAACCTGTCATTTGCCTTGGATGTCATGTCTAAACCTACGAGCTGCTTATAGATAAACTCACCCTGACTAATAACAAAATCCTTTACAGATGCAGTTCCAGAAAAGCACTTGCTACCACTCATAGACCGTGCCATGCCAGCAAGTAACTCATCAAGACTTATATCAGGGTCCCCACCAGAAGACTTTGCAAGTCTTTTGTAAACTTCAATGCATGCCCGGGCCTTTTCAAAAAAATGATCATAAAATTTTTTGTAACCAGCAGCTGGTTTCAAGCAGTCATAATCAGCAATATCAGTGGACAGCCATATCACTAGAGAGCCATCTTCGTAACCCGAGATATCCCACGATTCAATTCTACCAAAGCCTTCACATCGAATACCTTTGTCTTTTTTCTTGTCTGTACTCTCTTCGAGGGGCAATATAACTCCAGAGATGTACAAATCATTAACTTCAAGCATCTCCAGAGGCTGTGCTATACCAGTTTCATCATGAAGAATAAAG
This sequence comes from Pterocarpus santalinus, assembly GCA_031439595.1. Lineage (NCBI taxonomy): Eukaryota > Viridiplantae > Streptophyta > Magnoliopsida > Fabales > Fabaceae > Pterocarpus > Pterocarpus santalinus. The sequence continues at coordinate 67,667,443 of CM062531.1, read as the reverse complement.
TCTGTAATTCTTCTATTTGGACGACCATCATCCTGTCCAGAAGTCAGGCCAACAGCCACAATTTCTTCATCTACAATCTGATCTTTCTTCATTTCAATGAGACAAGATTTCTCAGATATGGAAAAGGATTTCTCCTTCAAATTTTTACATGCTGCAGCTCGTTTTGGCATTTTACGAGTACCAGATGGCTGCTCACTTCTCTCTGATGCACCTCGCTTCTTTTGTTTATTTGCAGCCATAGTTTCCTCTTCGGTTTTGGAAACTACAAATTTCTTTTTACTCTGGCTGTTCTTAACACCTAGTAGACAAACAATTAAAAAGGTGTGAATGAATTTATAAATTTGCTGAGGTAAACAAGGTAAGTAGTGCAAAGGCCACATCAAAAGACAACTGAGACAGGCATAAGACAGAAATAAGAGAGATTTATAAGCATCATAATCATCCATTGCACCTGTAAGATAGAAGAACAAAACAGAAAAGAAACCAGGATTCTCACCCAAGAACAAACAAGTAATAAAAATTGCAAAACATATGGAAGCAAGTAAATGAAAAGTAACACATCTGAAGAATTGATGTTTGGTTATAACTTCAAAGGCAGAACTAGCATCTACACACACAAAGGAAATCTTTCCTCAGATCTTTTTAACATGACGAAAATAAGACTACAGGTAGGTAACAGAGATGTGACTAATTCAAAGACAAAGGAGGAAAAGCAAAAAGAAAATGATTGAAACATAGCAATAACAGAAAAAGGATAGTATAAAAAAAAAAAACAATGGAATGACGTGCATAATCTTATGTAAGCACAAAATTTGAGAATCATCCAGTCAATATCAATTACTTAAACCTCACCAGCATTGGGATGTACTGCATGCTAAACCCAAAGCTTATTTTTCGCAAGCATCCATAGTGTTCCAAAATATTTGATTTGTTTCTATTCTTTCTACAATTTTTTCTTTTTTTTTTCCCTGAAAGAAAATTGACATAGAATCTAATGGCTATTCATCACAATGCATCTAGGGGAATAAATTCATCAGGGTGAAGAGAAGGAAACACTAAAACCCTGTAATTACACCTAGCAGTATTGCATTTATGTGCAACCATTACTTCTGTTATCTACCGTTGCTGCAAAACTTGATTCCGAAAATTGAAGACATTAAAACAGAATAATGAACAAGTAATTAATTACTAAACCAATGAGCTTGGTCCCCAATGCCTGCAATTGCTGGTGTCAACCCAATCCATGTCATGTCACATGTTCATTATATAGCGAAGCTATCAATTACAATAAAAGTATCAACCCAAAAATAATGCATATGCCCAAAAGCTTGTAATCAAAATATTATCACTGAAAAAGCTTTTAAAAAATTTAAGAAAATTTCCTTCCAAAATAAATCAAAGCGAAATACATGCTAAAAGGCATCCAAGTTCTCGAACCTGTCTTCCATATAACACTAAGCTAGAACCCCAGCAACAACAGATCGATCAGATCAAAGCCTCAAAAACAAATTTTTAACACAAAATTCACGAGAAAACACAAAAGGGTAACTGAAATAATTTAAAAGCAAAGCATAATCAGATCATTTTTCAATCATTCATCCAAAAACACACTGAAAAACGCCATGCTATAAGAAAAACCAGAATAAAACACCAAAGGGTATCTGAAAAAACAATACAATACATTCAAAACCACCTTGAAAACACTACACTATAAGAACATCAAACACATACAAAACAATACAATACAGTACAAGTTTCATATACCTGATGAAAAAAGCCAAACCACAACAACAACAAAGCCTAGAGCTACTTTTGAAGTGTCTGAAACCAACAGCACCAACCCAAAAGACCAAAAGACACCTAGATTTTTTGCTTGTGGAGAGAAATAGGGGAAATGGGTGTGCTTATATATACCTGAATTTGGGGCCTGAGAAGGTTCAGGTTCATCGGGGGCGGACCAATCTAGGAGCGCAGCGGAACCCATAGTCTTCAATTCCCACCCTTTTCTGCACAAAGATACCTTGCCTTGAATGGAACAGGCAGAAGAAGGAAAATGTATGTTGAAACGTTGTGTGTTGGATTTTTCAAGTGTTGTTGCGGTTTTTTTAAGGTTCAATGCGTTTTTTTAAGCATTGGCGGGGACGTGAAATTTTGGGAGGGAGGGTTTTTTTGGCGCCCATCGGACTCAGTGAAAGTAGGAAGCCTTTTGCCCTTGGTCTCATAGTAAAGTCATTGCGACATTTGACTTTCCCACCTTACTAAAGAAATTTGAATAACATTACACGTACACCATTTCATATTTCATATATATTGATAATGTTAAGGTTTTTATGTAGATATTTAATTGTATATTATTATATTATTAAAATTATTTAACGCCTATAATAATTATCTTAAAAATATAGTATGATGCTATTAATCTATTTGTTTTAAGAATTTTTTTTATTGGATTTTAAGATCTAATTTATATATATTGATAGTGTAAAATAATTTTATATTATTATTTAATAAAAATTAAGAGCATTGCTAATATGTCCATATTTTGATAATTATCTATGATGATATGACATTTTCCATGATTTTTATTGGATAACAATAATTTTACACTATTAATATATGCCAATTAAACTCTTTATTTTACATGTCCAATATAAAATTACTATTTATGAGGAGTATTTTTTCTCAAAGCTTTGCTGTTTGTTTTGATTAAATACTTTCCAACATAAACTCCTGGTCAACAAAAGGAAAACAAAGGGAGATGTGTGAAGAATTGCATTAGGACATGGTCTCGACCAGTTATTTTCACATTGTTTTCACTATTCAGACAAGTTATTAATTATATTACCATCTTGAAAAATTATAGAAGCTCACCATAAAAATAGAATTTTAAATGTTCACCTCATTCTTACTTATTGTAACAAGTTTTTTTCTTTCTAACAAGTATAAAAGACTCTTTTACCCTTTATCTCAACTCAAATTTTCTTTCTTATGCCACTTTTCAAAAATAGCAAAACCAAACAAACATTTAAATTACACATCTTCCATCACAAGATATATCACCACCAAACACCAACATAAGTTATGGATAACCAAATAACCATTTCCCAAAACCATAATAATAGATTGTTAACTAGAAATAAACTAGCATAATATAAACATAAGATAAAATACAAATAGACTTAAATTACATAAAATAACATTAAAATTGAAGTCATTCTCCCTCATTTTATATCAAATTTTCCTTCCATTGAACATACTCCCACCCAATATGAAGCTTCGCTATAGCAGCGCTTTTCTCCTTCATGCCTATAATAGCCATGGAGCGTTGTGGCACTATAGCTTGAGATCGCCATGGAGATTTGCGGGCTCCCAATTGTGGTAACCCAGCCATGTAGCTCCACCAAGAATGGCTATGCGAGATGACCAAGGGTCCAAAGCTTGCCATGATGAAGTGGTGCACAGCTAGGGTGACCTCCTTCGTAATGTTAAAGGTACCTTGCCAATGCCTCTCTTTAGTGGAAGGGCCTTGAATTTCTGCCACATACCTCTCCCATGTGCCTTTTCCTTACCCCAAGGTACCTCCCTCCCCATGCAATTTCACATTGTCAATGTTGCTCTTGCGATGTCATTGTTCTAGTCGTCATTTGCTTCTTCTTGGACTCGAACAATGGTGATGATGAAGTAATGTTGGGGTCTCGATTTGTGACAGCATTTTTTGGGATTGATGGGTGGTGATTGGTGAAGATGACACTATTTTGTCAAAAGTGGTGGTGAGGTGGGCAGCAGGTTTAGGGGTGAAAATCTGACTAAGTTTGTAAATTTGAGAAAATGGTGGGATTATTTAAGTAATTTGATTTGTTAGAAAAAATTCTATTATTAAATAAATTACCAGTTAACTTGAAGGAGTATCCATACTCCAATCATGATGTAAAGCAATGTGATTAATCTTGTATAATAGTAATTGTTAGATTTTTTTTTATTTGATTAATGATTAAAAATTTAGTGAATATTGAATATTTATTTTTACTATGTGAGCACTTTAAAATCTACCGTCTATCTTTCAGGGAATTAGTTGTGGAAAAAAAATCTAATTCAAATAGATTATACGATTAATTGACTATTTATAATATTTTACAATAACAATATATCAAAATTGATATATATATATATATATATATATATATTGTGCACACCTACACTATAATTATACTATTTATATCTTAAGTAGAGTGGCAATGTGCACTCATAACATATGTAACATGTGTTGTTTAGTTTGAAAATGATATATTTATAGGATGTTTTTGCTGCTAATTTTTATTTTTCTTTCATTATTTATGCATTATCTATAATTAGTATTAAAAAATAATTGAGGAAAAGATATAAGATAATAATGTTACACTAATTGCATTTAAGAAATTTTTGTTTTATAGAAATTCATCTGAGTCAATTTGATGAAGGCATTTGGTAGTGCTCTATAAAGAAATATTTTGGTTTATAAAAAGCATAAGTTAATTTTTTCTATTTGGTAAACTAAAAAGTTAGGGTATTTTTACTTCTGGCTTTTAAAAGTTGGGAGTACTCTCCGAAGTCCTTATAAGATGTTTTTCAAAGCTAACTTGTGCTCTCCAAAATTTAAAAGACTAATATAATTTTACTCTTATTAATTATATTAAAAATAAAAATTATTTTATTTATTATTTATATCCATTATAATCATTTTAAAATTTAAAAATAATTTTATCAAACATTAGTTTTATGGCTTGTGTTTATTGAAAATAATTTTTAGATTATTTTACCAAATAATATTATTATAACATTTTGAGAGTAACTTTTAGACAACTACGAGAACTTATCACTCTTAAAAGTCACGAGCCTAAATATATACATGAAGAGTTTGTTTGATTTCTTTCTCTCACGGAGAAATCGCAGTTTCTAAAATAATTTTCTGAAAAAAAAAATATTGGCTTCCTTTTTGGAAATGTGCGTTTGCTTTCAACACAATCTAAAATAGCAAAAGAATAACGAAATTTTTAAAATTTTGCTTAGCTTAAATTTATAAATTACTTGAGATTTTACTAGATTTAATATACTTACTCGAAAATAGATATATTTTAATAGAATAGTTGAGAGCCCAATCATTGTTAAATTATTACATTTATAACAGTAAAGGAAATATACTATATTAAATTCTCATTTTTACATCTTCACTTCTTTTTTTATAATATCTTAATGAAACCATTGGTACCGGGATCTTATTATTAAGAATTAAACTAATTTGAGTCGACTTGACGGAAGTCCCTAAAGCAAGTAAGGAGTATCCTAACAAAAATTTTTTCAATTCTCAAAGCTCAAACTTAAGATTTCTAATTAAGTAGCCAAAGTAGCTATCAGCTTAACCTACCCCTATTGGTTAAGTCTTCACTTTCATTAAACTAAGCTAGCTCTTCAACTTTCAATTTATTTGGTTAAAATTTTTCCCATCATAACCGATAACTATTTCATAAGAAGTTGACAATACATCAACCAAAAAAAAAAAAAGTAGACAATTGCTAAACAAATAAAAAAGATAATGCTTAGTGAAATGGTTGTCTTAAAGATTTCAAAAGTTTATTTCTTTACCTCTTCCACTTCAAAAAGACCCTCACACTATAACGTGTTTTTGTTGAGGTTTTTTCTATTACAAATGAAAAATACATTCCAGTTTGAAAATGATATATTTATAAGATTTTTTTGTTTACTATTATTTATTTTTCTTTCATTATTTATGCATTAGCCATAAATAGTATTAGAAATAATTGACATGCAGCACATGAAAAAAATAGTTGACCAATACTCCCTTCCTCTTCAAATAACTTTCACTTCGATAAATTTGGTTCAAATATATCAATTTTGTCAAAGTGATAGTTATTTAATAACGAAGAGAGTACAAAACAATTTAGTTATAAAGATTGCATTACAGAAAATCTTTTAAAATTAATATAATTCATAGACAATTAAGTTATATGGATTGCATCTAAGAAAATCTTTTAAAATTAATATAATCCATTTTTTTCAAAATTTAATTCCTATTTGGTGTATATATATATATATATATATATATATATTTTTTCTATTCAATAACTTCTTAAAAAAAATATTTCTATTTATATATTAAAAAAATCAAATGAATTAACTTATATCAGTATAAGCTAACAAAATTTACACTATTAAATAATTTTTTATTAACAAAATTTTTTACAAAACCAACTGTATTGGATTGAAAGTTAACATATTATAGATTATATTTGTGAAATTTCACATTAATCTCAATCTTTTTATATATATGTCAAAATTAACATAAGAAATATTTCTTAAATGTATAACTAAAGTGTGTTTGGGAGGGAACGTAGAATATAATGTTAAAGTGACTTTTTTAATGGAATAAAAGCTATTTTAAAATAAATTGTTATGTTTGGATAAAAAAAAGTAAATAGATTATAAGAAAAAATTATAATTTTAAGCTAAAAATAAACTCATGATTATAGGGAGCTTTTTAAACATTTTAATTATAAATAGAAGTTCATTATTTTATAATTTTAATATTTTTATCAAATTAACCCTAAGTATCAAATATTATATAATATAAATAAATTATTTTATATCCTTTTTAATAATTTAATATACAATTCATACAATCCAAATAAAACACATATTTTAAAATTACTTTCAAGTTAATATATCTAAATATAAATTGATTTTCACATTATTGATTAAAAATGATAATACTTATAATAATCAATTATTAAAATAATTTTAATTCTATAACCTTTTCAAGCATACATGCACTTGATTTAATTATGACCTGTTCAGATCATGATATGTAAATTTATGCTGACACATGACGTGTAAATCTATGTATCTAAAATAACTTAATCCTAACCACCGCTAATGGTCATGTGATTCATAGATTCACAGGCAGTACATTTGCCTAATTAACAATATACAAAGAACATTATCATTTTGACATCTTCACTCAAAAAAGTCAAGCAATCAACATGAACAAGAGATCTTTTATTAACTCTGTAGTACTCCACTAATTAGTGTTGATTGGTTTGTATTTCAATAAGTGCCCATCTGAAAGCATCAGCTTGATCAAACAGAGACAACGCATCAAAACCAAGCAGCAGCTGCATGTTAACTCTTAAGCAGCATTTTTGTTTCAAGGCTTCTTTGAATGATTGATTATTCCACTGAATTCACTGTACATAAGACTTTGATCACCAGAAGCTAATAAAGACTGCAGAGCCTCAATGCAAAAAGAAAGGACTTCATTTCAGTGGTATCATTCAGTCCCCTTTGTGAGGCTTGATGTCAGGGTAAAGTCCCAAAACATGTTCCGGCATAAAATCATGGCGTGTTAGAATCCCAACAACTGGTGGTCTCTGTAATATTCATAGAGATTGTCAGCATATTTTGCAGCATGGTGAAGCAATGTAAGTTGTATAACTGTCAAATCTACCATGGAATCTTAAAATAAACAACATTAGAGATGAAAAATTGTAATGTTTACATGCCTGCAGCATGCAAAACAGCTCACAAATTTCAGAAAAGGAGCCAAGGAATATATGCTTGGGAAACTATTAATTAAGAAAAGAGTGGTCCAGTGCACAAGGCTCTCATTTGGCGGAGTCTAGGAAGGATAGATGTACTATACACAACTTTACCGCTGCAACGAGAGATGCTATTTCCAAGATTTAAACTTATGACCTCTAAGTCACAAAGCAGCACCTTTACTGATGCACCAAGACTCACTCTTTGGGAAATAGTTGATTATAAGATATAATAATTTTTTTAAAGCTGCTTTAGGAAACTTTTGATTATAAGTTGATTTCAAACTCAAAATAAGCTAATCCAAATACACGCTAAAACATTCCTTGGGAAGAAAAGGAAAAGATATCGTACCCCTTGGCTCTTTGGGACAACACACATATGCCTGAGTCCAAGTTCACGGAAAAGAATAGCAGCTTTGGCAAGTGACATTGTCTCAACCACTGTGTATGGTGATGCATTAGTTATGGGATGGAGATCAACATACATATCCTTCTCTTCCTCGTTGATATCTAGATCCTCTAGTTTGACTCCCTTCCCTGATCCTGCCTTTGCAAAATCCAATGCAGAGATTCTTTGGAAGATGCCAAGGCTCGTGAACACCCTACCCTTTGAGAAGTTCTTCCCCTTCAGCAACACTAGCAAATGAGACCTCAGCACAAGTCCACACAGCTCTGGTGAGTCTGAGAAAGGTGGTTCATCAATGACAGGAAAACCATTGTGACCTGTAGTTTCCAAAGCATGCAGTATATTCCCCACCTTTTCTACACCAGAAAAGGTGACTAGCGGACCTGAGACAACATCACGCGCAACCAAATTCCTCATGTAAGGTTCTGCATGAGCCTCCAAATAAGGAAGGCCTTTGATCTTCAGTATTTGGTCATAGACACCCTTGTTGAAGCTATCAGCCACAGTCTTTGAGACTAATAAGACCAACATCACAAGTGGAAGTAACAAGAGATCATTTGTGAGTTCAAGCAATATGACACAAATGGACACTGTCATCCTCATGGTGCCACCAAGGAATGAAGCAGCTCCAAGGAGTGCAAAGAGTCCAGTGTCAAGTTTGATGATCGGTTCGAATAGGTTCCCAACAAGCCGGCCGTAGGCAGCACCAGCAAGTATCACAGGAATGAAAAGGCCAGATGGAACAGCAATACCATAAGTGACTATCCCAAGAAAGTAAATGGTAGCAAAGTAGATAAATAAACTTGAAATATGAAACTCCCTTTTTATCCTGGAGCTGAACAGATTGCGAATAGCATCATCATTGGTGTTTAGAAAGAGGGAAGCAAGATCATTGTAGTAGCCTGGTTTACACTGAAAGCTTTTGTATTCTCCAGACTCATCAACAGAGGGACAGATCACTGTTGGATTAGTAGGGCAAGGGATACATGTTGCAATCCATGGTAGGAAATAATAACAGCATGATGTCAAAAGAGCGATTGTGACAACAAGTAAGATTTTGGAAGCTGCACCTTTTCTGCCACACCAAGAAAAAGAAAAGGTTATTGGTTACATGTTAATACATTAGATTAGACTACAACAAGTAATGATATTAGAAAGCTGCTACTGAATGCCTAACAGTTATTCAACTTGAATGAGAGGACATACTCATTGATGATGCTATATGTACGAATAACCTTGTCCACGAGGTAATTATATATGCTTCCAAGAACGCCTCCAATGATTCCCAATAGTAGTGCTGCTAACAAGTCACCACCACTATATGTTACCTTGTTTGAACTGACATCATACATTATCATACCACCTTCCCCAAATAGCCCACATTTCCCTGTGGCACAAAACTGAATTGCACCTCTTATAACAATGGCAACTACTGCTGTTGTGAAAAATGTCCTCCACAGAAGAGCACTCCGCCACCTAAAGGAATGCCCAAGGAAAAAATAAATAATATTCAGCTTTCAAGAATGGGCACAATTTACAGATAAACATCGGACAACAAAGTAAGCTGCTTCATATTTTTAGCACAAACTACACCCTCTTTCTTGTCATGTAGTTAAAATCATAAATCAAAAGTTTAATTTTCAAGCTATGTAACATCTTAGTATGTTACTCATTTTACAAATTAATTTTCAGGCTATGTGACATCTTAGTATGTTACTCTTTTTACACACAAATGATCGTACATTCATTATCTATCATTACTAATGTCATTTTACTGCTTCTTCTTCTTCTTCTTCGTCCCCTCCCCCCCCCCCCCAACCCATTCACCGTCAAAGCATAATAGACTCTGGCATTTAGTTAATATCTTATACAGAATATTAGAAAGAAAATATTTGCTGCTGCTAACAAGAAATTTGGAGATTGGTAAGGAAATGTTTCTTTTACTAGAATTTCAAATTTACAACCTAAAGATAACATGAAGTTGAGAGCAAAAGAGTGAGTAATTTAAGCTAAATTAGATACCATGAAGCTGCCTCTTCAAGTGCAAAGAGGACACCGCCTACGGGAGCACGAAAGGCAGAAGCAACACCAGCAGCTGCACCGCAAGTTATCATGTCTCGCCGGTCTCGGTCATTTTTGAAATATCTAAGCCAAGTCCAAGTCAAGCCATACTTGCGAGATCCACCCTGCCCCAACAAAGAGGCTATGCATGCACCTGTATGTACCATAGGTCCTTCTTTGCCTACCACAAATCCCGCGGAAACCCCAAGGATGGAACCAAAAATCTGTTACAGTTACATAGGTCTCATACATAAGCTTAATATTTCCCAGGAAGTCTAAAGAATGAGATAGGAGGTAGACTTGCTTCTACAATTGTAGTGCAATTTACCTTTACAAAAAGAGTGCTTGGAGCCAGAATAGAGTGAGCATCCACGCCATTGAGATATGCTTTTACCTCTGGAATACCAGAGCCTGCTGCTGCTGGAGCAATGAAAGCACAAAGTGCAGCAGCAGCTGCTGCTAAAACTATATTGATACCAGCATATGCAACAAAAGCCTCAAGATATCTGTACTTAAACTACTACTCTGTGAGAATATTTTCTACAAGGATGCATTCTGTAAATTGGTAAAACTCATATAGAAAACACAATAGAATAAATGGCATTATTACATATATAGTGGGGTACAAAGAAATACTAATTGAAAGGGAGAACAAGAGTAGCCACCATGCATTTCTTGTTTATTTTTGAAGGCCTACTATATAATAGATCCGTTTATGGAATAAAGCATTTTCTAGATTTTTAACTAATTGGTTTTGACAAATGAGAAGAAGTGACAGAAGCACATGAGAAGTATTACATGTGATGTGATCCGTATCTTTTGGTAAGGGGTAGGGAATGAAAACCATAAAACCTCACATGTTTTCATTTTCTGGTTATGATGTAGAGAGTTGATTAACAGATGGCCAATCAAATGATGAAATAATTCAATGGTCATGTTATAAGCACACCATACACAAAGCACAACTAGCATCTGCCAAAAAATAAAGTGCAGACCAAATGTCTTTAGTTGTTAAGCAAGTGCATCTGGCTGGAACTAGGAGCAAGCTCACCTGTTTTTAGACATGAGGCTGGTTGTCAAAAGCAGCTTGAAACCTGCTATGTTCTCAACTGAAATATTATTGAAGACGCCAACCAGTCCAGTGCCTAAGCCAATAAGAAAAGCAAATCCCCACTTAAGTATCACATACTGGAGTATCTGAACCTTCTTCCTGGACCTCCAGTCCTGCTTAAAAATTTCATTCTCAAAAATCCTGAAATTACAGTAAGTGTTCTCACATCATCACTCTTTCCATCAGTAATGGATATGTCAATACAAATTAAAACAATTCCAGAGTTGTTGCTTTTTGTAATTTTGGCTAGCTGATATATAATTATATGACCTTAAATGCTTGGAAACTTGCAAATAAATGCAAATTGGAGAATCAGAATAAAACTGACATAAAATTATAGGAACAAGCTTCAGCTAACCCTCTCCTACTTAAGGTCATCTGCACTGTGGTCCTTAATCTTTAAAAACTGTATGACATCACTAAACTTTCTAGAATCTAAAGTGTGTATTTTAGTTCTTTTGCATTAACGAAATTGTCATGCTCAAATCTCATAACCATTTTTTGTATCAAAATTCTTGATGGAAAATGTTTAATTTTCCCCTTCCAACTTAAGTTCCAATGCACTTTGGACCTGAAACTTACAAAATGTGACAAATTTCATTAATGTTTGATGAAAAAATTTAATGGAATGATTTAGAGATCATGTTGCACTTTTTTAAGTTTGAGGATCAAAGTACACATGATCATAAGATGGAGAAGTACACATGAGCAGCTAACAAAATCAGACAGAGGTGTATTGGGCCAAGCCCAAGTCAAATTGCTGAAGGATTCGGGTGCTGAAGATGGGAGTTATGTCTGGAAATTATTGAGCCAAGCCCAGTAGGAAATATATAGAAACTAGGATCCAAAAATTCCTCAATGGGAAGCATGGTTGGGGCCGAATCATGTTTCTTATTCAAAGACTAAAGAAAATGAGATTTTCTATCATCAAGGGAAAAAGTTCTTTCTCCACTTTGTTTTATAACCATTCATTTAAATTTTTTATTATATTTTCTCTTTCTTCTTCTAAATATTTTGTGGCTCATATTCACGTGAAGGAAGAAAAAGTATTTCCTCCATAATGTATATAAGAAATTTTCAAAGAAAATTGCTCCCCGGTGTTGGAAAGGAGGCAACAGGACCCATCATGGTTACTGATGGTTACTGCCAACTCCAACAGCTGATACAGTGGCGTGTAGCCATTGGTCAATCGGCTCTTGGCAGTTTGGAAGATTCTCAAATCGAGTACCTTGTGGCTGAGGAACATGAAGAAACAGAAGAGAAAATCCTTCATAGAGTCGTGTGGGCCTTCCTTTTGATTTACAACAAGGTGAATCTGTTTTTATCTAATACTTTCTAATGCCCACATGGAAGAGTTGCCTTTGGGCGTTTACTCTAGAGAACGTTTATATTTTGGTGGGTACGAAGGAGAAAGCCTCTCCAACTGGTACGGGGAAAAGAATGAAGGAACCATTGAATTGTGCGATAAGGCAGAGTTTAGAACCCACAAGGTTACTAATGGCAATTATCGTTTGTTGTTTGGGTATACACCACCTAGCTTTGGTTCAATTGTAGGAGAACTCAAGTTATCTAACCCAACTCCCATTGCCTCCCCAAAGTTTCTGTTTGTAGAGATGTTTGCTCTTATAGGAAAGGCAACTGAAGGTGATGTATCTATAGCAATGGCAGCAATCAAAGAGCAACTTCTTAACTTCGACCTTGAGGACAAGGTGGATTTTGAAGGTTGGGGGGGGGGGGGAGTATTGAGGACATCAACTATGTAATGGTTGATCCCTGCTGTACAGGTTGCCACAGCGAATTCTGCAACTTTGAGGTTCTGTGAAATGGTCTACAAATGCCTATCAAATAGAAAGTGATGAGGCATTAGCGATTATGGATGAGGGTGCCCAATCTAGTGATGATGCTGGAGTTGGTTAGAGGATTCATTTTTCAAGAATTAAGGCTGCACTCGTGGTGTTGCACTCATTATTTAAACCACAATCCTGAACTTCCAAGACAAATACTGTAAAGAACACTTTTGGAGATAGCGATGATAGCCTTGGAGGGAAGAAAGCTATAGTGTCTTCTCAGTGGAGATGGATGTTAGGTTGGCTTGAAGTGTGTCTTAAGGACTCTTCAATTCAATATAGAAGACTTGATGGAACAATGTCAGTCTTTGTAAGAGGAATAGCTGGTAAAGGTTTCAACACTCTTCTTGAGGAGGTATCAATTGTGATTATGTCATTGAAGGTGGGTCATGGTCTCAAAATGGTGGCTGCCCTCCATGTTCTTATGCTAGATCTAAGGTGGAATCCTGCAACTGAAGATCAAGCAATAGACCACCTGTTTCCACCAGGCAGCCAACTACTACTTCCATGCCTAATAATTGAGTGGGAGTTCAAGGTTGAGCCTGAGGATGATAGAGCAGTCCGCCAACACCAGCAGAGCTTGCAGAAGTCTAGGGAATATCTAGAATCCTTCATGACTGAGAGAAGTCCAGTACTTCTTAGTAATGGACTTGGAACAACACTATGGGACCCGGGTGGACATTATTATGCTCGAGCGATAATTTCCTCCTCCTTTCTCAAGATTTGGAACCCAAGAGGATATTCAGCAATATTGTGTTAGCTTTTCAAACCATCACCTTGAGGACAAGGTGATTCTTTAAGAGAGGTGGGGGGGAGTATTGTTAGGAACGCACACATTATTAAAGTGCATGGAAGAAAGGGTAAATGAGAAAATAGACTTAGAGAGAATTAGGGAGTGGTGGGGGGGGGGGCACACTTGTAACCAACTCTGTTGAGTTGGCATAGGAAGTGAGATGAGAGAGCTATATGTATGAGAGGGTGTGTGTGTGCAAGGAAGGTAGGCAGAAATTTGGACTAGGCTTTTAGGAAAGTCTGAGCATCTCTAATGCTTAGAAACTTCTTCAATTTCATGTTAGCCATGTATTTTCTTCTTGTTCCTCAAATGAACCACACTAGTTCATCTTGACGGTGTTCATAATACACTCAGTTTCTTAATCTTCTGGTTCCTATTTGTGGTTTCTATCACTAAGCCAGAAGATTAAAGATCACGTATGGAAGTTTAGAAGACAAGACATTCTATGGAGCATAAAATGATAATTTAATTTGAAACTACTAAGAGGTCAAAGTTATGACACTGTAAATTTGTAAAAGGTTATAAAGAGAAATCAACCCTCATATCCACAGAGATACAAAATTGTAAATTATATCTAAGTTAACAAACTACAATATGATCACAAATTTAACTGACTTATACCACATGAAGCGGCATGCTACAAGGCTTCCATTCCTTCCCTTACCTTTCTCATCCTTTTCCTTTCAAGAAAAAGTAAAAGTGAAAAATAGAAGTATGCCCTTCAGAAACTATACTGTCTGCTGAGAACAAATTATAAACCACTAGATTTGTTTAGGAAAATTTACCAACAAAATTTCATACAGACTGATCAACTGATGAAAGCGACACCGATTTATACTTGCAAAAAGTTACTAAAAGGAACCATGATTGCACCAAAAAAAGAACCATGATTGACTAGAAGGAAGTAGAAGAGTTGAAGGTTGGACAGTAAACTAGTCTGATACACTTAATCTTAAAAATGACAACCATACAATCAGAAAACCCATGTAGGTTGCTTACTCATAGTCAAGGCTTTCAATAGGGCAGAGGTTGGCACCAATTATAGCAATCTGGGAAGTGGTGTTAGCCCTCTTCACAAGAAGTGGCTCTGCATATGTCATGTTTCTTTCAGAATACTGTGACCAATTCCTCTGAATTCCCTCCTTCCTATCCGGCAAACCTTCATGCTCTATGTCATGTACATCATCACCATGGTTTACACCATCATCTTTATCCATCTTCTCAGCAACTTCACCTGTTGTTGCCACAGGAACCTAATGTATTAATCAGAACCTGCAAGTACAACCTCACACTAAGCATGTGATCAAAAGTCCCATGGCAGATTCAGAACTCAAAATGTTGGGTTTAATGTTTTGATGATGAGTATCTTATTAATTTGTTTAAATCTGATATTAATATTGTATGATTATATTCTTGTTAGAAGAAAATATTATGTTTCCTTATTTATCTCATTGAAATTACTCTTCCTTGATATATAAATAATTCATACAATAAATCTGATCCCTAGAATCTTTCTAATTTGTTTTTCACTCAGAAAACCAATTCATCCCCCCCTCTCTTGGTTCCTTCACAAAATGTGTGGACAATGTTTTTTTCTCTTTTTATTTTTCTGGATCTTTCTCCAGAAACAGCTGGCAAATCATGTGAAGAGACATTAATTAAAGCACTAGTTTTGGACCACAGTTATCAATAGTCTATACTTCAAGCTAATGGCAATAAAGTAACTGCTGGATCAGCATACAAATTGAAAATGAACCTACTAACACGGACTCTGCGAGGAATAAGTGATAACTATTACTAGCATGCGAAAAGGCAAGCTAGGATGAGAAAAACATTGCATTAAATCATGAAACTGCGTAGACTATCCACCAGTTTGTAGATCCAATCAAAACTTGAGTTGTTAGTATCAAATCAAATAATTAACATGTCAAACAAAAAGGAATCGCTGTAGAAAGTGTCCTAACACAGACTAGTATTACACCAGCCAATCAAATCCGGGAGGTACCCACATGCAAATAAATTATGATAATTAAAAAGAAAGAAGCTTTTTGGCTTGATTCATTGATTTAATATACCAGGTCCTGAATTAGAATGAAGTAACATGAATGAAAGAAACAGAAACATCAGAGCTTTATTTTTGTTGGGGGGGGGGGGTGTTTCCTTACATCAATCAAAATATGATTCTGCAGTGTCCTGAGTGCCGGTATCACCTGAAGATTAAGGTTATTTGCTGATCACTTAGGAAAGTCAAACAACTTAGTTTGAGGGAACTATGATATATAAGATACGAGAAGCCAAACACAGCAATAGACATAACTATTTACAGCACTTACAACAAGGAGAGCTATCTCCGTGGTGAATGTTTGGTGGAACAACAACCACCGTGTAAAGCGAGGGGAAGATAGACAGGAACGGGTGTCTCGAGTTTACGATTGATTATGCTTGCCTTATTCTTATGCATAATTATTTAAGAATATAATTAACCTGTCCACTTCCAAAACAACAGTGCTTCCAACTTCAATATTTTGACACACGTAAACACTAAACACATCGATTCATATTAGCGCAAGGAAGTAAAATAAAAAGGTAAATATGCAGGAAATAAAACGGAATCAATTATTATTAAATAACAAAATCATACAAATATAGAAGTATATATAATAACATTATTCTCCCACCATTTAAGCATGAAAGATAGGAAAAATAAAAATGCCCAGAGCAAAAATTCGTAAGTGCTATCACAACAATAAAAACGTTATGTTCTGCAGTTATGCTCTATAAAATATTTGATACTTCAGCAATTATATTAAAAGTATTACGGTAAAAAAACAAAAAAACTCATATATATATATATATATATATATCGGAGATTACTTAGGAATCTCTCCAACTAGAGACAGTGGAGACCCGTGTTATTTTGATGGAACCCAACACGTGAAGCCATCTTACTGGTGGGCTTGCATGTGACGCCATCGCATGCGTGGCTGGTGCTGATGGGATTTTGGCTAACTAATCTCACATCGGATTATTGCTTTTTTTTTTTTCAAATGAATGCAGGAAGAGGAACATCTTAAGTTCAATGAGATATATAAAAGATAATTAATAAACTGTAGGTTCAACTATCACATTAAATTATTGATTACTTTGCTTAATTTATTATTTTAAATTTTTGAGTTCAGATTTGTCCCCCTTTTTTTTAAATGCTAAATTTACTAACTACTTCGAAAGTTGAATCATCAAGGGATAGGAAAATGGCAATATTCTTTTATTTGCCACATAGATTTGTCTAAATCATACGAGGAGAATAATCCTACAGGGAGAGATCAATGGCAATATTTTATTTAGGTAACTTAAAGTTTGATGCACCGTAATTGGACGCAACAATTTTTTATTGGCAAGTCAAATCTACTTCGCTTATTTTTATTATATGTGGGGATAATAACATAGAACCTGTTATGAAAGAAAATAAAATTATATATAAATCGAGAGATATATAAATAATTTTTTCAAACAAAAGTATATTAAAATAATGATTTTTTCTAGCCAACGTCTTAAAAATGATCCATATATTTTTAGAAAAATAACAATATAAAAAGTGCATGGACCGGTCGTTATGTCTTCCGACTCACTCATCCCCGCTCTATGCGTCATCAAGGTGCGTGTTACCATGGTCACCTCTCAGTTTGGGATCATGTCATGGTCCTACAAAATAATTAAAAAAGCTACCCCGTGTCTAAAGTTTAAAATTGTTGTTGAAGGCTTTTTGATACTTGCAAGGAGGCATATTTGAACAATCTTGGTCTGTGAACACCAACACATGGCTCGTGTTAGGTTACTCCCGGATAAGTTAGGGAGTAACTTAATCCAAGCCTTTAAAACATAAAACAAAATTGTTAAAAGGGTCTCTTTTATTATTATTTGCAAATGAGAGGTCTTTTTCCTTCCAAATCCAAATCTTTGAAGCTCTGAAACCCCACCTTTTGGACTTCTTCGAATCCCTTTGCTCCACCCAATGGCCACTGGCGGCATTCAAATCCACCACCAAGCAAACCCTCATCGGAGCATCCTCCTCCGCCAACGACACTGCCTCCTCCAACCATAGCAGCCTCCTTCGCCCACCACCGCCGTTCTCGGAGCCTTAGCCGCTTCTCTTTTTTCGTTACTCATTTCCATTTTGCACAAAACAGAGCCTCAGCCTCACCCAATGGCCACCGCGGCGTTCAAATTCACCACCAAGCGAACCCCCGTTGGAGCCTACTTCTCTGCCAACGACTCGCCTCCTCCAACCACAAAGAAGAACTCCTCCTTCGTCCCACCATCGCAGTTCTTGGAGCATCAGCCGATTCTCTTTCTTCGACACTCATTTCCATTTTCCACAAAACAGAGGCCTTGCAAGTATTAAAAATTAGATTTTGAACTATATGAAGTTTATGAACAACTTCTCTATGTCCATGGAGTAGGAGTCACAGGTGAAAGGGCGATTTAATGGAGATCCGGTTGGTTGAGGTGTGAACACGGCGAGAGGGCTAGCGAGGGTTCCGGCAGAAGATGCAAGCGGCGAGGTGGATGACTGACTCGTGGCGGCGCCTAGACGCGGCTTGCTGGCACGCAGTGGTGTTTCGTGGGGACAATGAGGGCAATGATGTTTCTTTGGGCGGCAAAGATGCCAAAGCGTGGCCTGGGATTAGGCGGAGCAGTTTGCTGTCGTTGCCAAAGTGGTGTTGACGATGGCGGTGGCTCTGGACTCGCAGTGATGATGGCTGTGGTACTGGAGCTGTCGCATTTTTTTTTTTGTTGTTTTTCCCTTCTGTTGTTGTTGAGAAAATGGAAAAGGGCTCTGGTTTACAAATAATAAAAGAAAAGACTCTTTTAACAATTTTATTTTACATTTTAAAAGCTTGAACTAAGTTATTCCCAAACTTATCCGGGAGTAACATAACATGAGCCCCAACACATACACGCACTAACCCATCCAATTCAACGCCATCATCATCAACCTGCAAATCTGAAAAACACAAAGCGGACAATAAATATGGTTTGAAAAAAAAAAATCCTCCAACAATAATTGACAACTTCAACTCTAGATCAATACCAATAAATCGTCATAAACCCACATCCCCATTCTTGCCACCATCTCACATAGACCACCCAACCAATGTCCTGGGGGAAGAAATCTATATCTTTTTTATGGACGGTTTTTGTGCTTTAGATTAGATTTCGGTTGTTTATTAGGAGGTCTTTACTGGGTGTTTTTTCCCTCCTTTTAAATTGAATGTGTAGAATATATAACTGTTGCAAAATTTGAACCAGGATAACTACTTTTCCTTTTTTCGGCTCTTGCTTCTTTATTGTGATTTCTGGGAGCTAGATTGAAGTGAAGTATTTTTCACTTCTCTTAATTCTCTGCTGTACACGGTATGCTTTTGCACAGGTGAAGTCACAGGTGAAAGGGAGAAAAAGGAAAAACGAAGAGAGAAAAAGGCAGGAAAGTAAGTCACAGGTGAAAGGGAGAAAAAGGAAAAACGAAGAGAGAGAGAGAGAGAGAGAGAGAAGGGAGAAGAAAGAATATCTGAAGAGAAAAATAGCCTGAAAAATTGTTTGAATCAATTGATAAGCATGTTGTTTAAAAATGGGGTTAAGGGTTTCTAATTTACCATCTCAGATCCATTTGGGGATAACATTATCAAACAGCACTGCAACTCACTTTCTCTTTTTGACATTCTTCATTCACCATTACTTCTTTAGTATCTTCGATGGGCTAGTTAGAGAACAATCCAACCCACTTGACCACATGATGACACACGCGCCGTCATCGACCGCCGGTCAACAAAAGCCTGGTTCGCTCCAGTTCAAAGGAGAGGGTTTCTTTGCAAAACTTAACATTGGATATACTAAATCTTAATTTTTAAAGAATAAGGGACAGGATGCATATAAGCTGTTCGATTTAAGTAAACCTGATCATGCCATGGTCCAAAAGACATGTGGGACCATTTTATCCACCACCCTCTACCAAGCTTGAAACTGGGGGTTTGTGGACTGGTGGATAGATCTACTGACCTTTATAGTTGATCCTCGTAATAACCGGCTTACAGAATCTAACCGATGTATCGATTTTTAGATGTCGGTTCAAGAGTATACATTACCATTAATTATTACATACGTTATAATATATGTGTTGATTTACTAATTTCTTTAACTGACGTCATTGTGGGCCCTCCGTAAGCCATGTCGGTAGTCAATTCTATATATAGCCCTCCCTGGACCATCCGAAGGGGTAAAGGGTCTAAACACAAACTTACTTTACCAAAGAGTACAGGACAGGAACAGTACATGTATTTTTAAAGTACTGGCCAGGAAAAAATATCTTAAAATAAAATAAACGAAGGTATTATCTTTTTATTTGCACCGTTTTTTGGGCTAGTTCCTTTCTCTATTTATTTTATTCGAAAGCAAGTGATATTGTACCACAGGCCAGGAATGAGTAAGCGGCCATAGCGGTGGCTCCCACGTCTCCCCTGAAGTCTAAACAAAACGATGATAAAGTTAGAGAAAGTTTGTTTGTTCATATACATTTGTAATGTGTTACTAATTTTTTTTTTAATTATCAATTTTTTTATTAAGTTATCAATTAATTATAGTGTATAAATATCAAATTTTTTTTAATTATTAATTTCTTAAATTAAAATTATTAATTTATTTAATTAGATTATCAATCAATTATATGTAAAATATTTTATAATATTATACTTTAACTAGTTAATAACTTAATTAAATAAATTAATAATTTTAATTTAAAAGGTTGATAGCTTAAAAAAAAATTAATAATGCATTAAATGCATCCATTTTCACACGGCACAACTCATAAAGTTATGATCTGATACACCGTCATTCGAAAGTAGACTACTAGTTATTTCAACGTGATGGTTTTATTATTAACAAATGTCACTTTTTTAAGCAAAAGTGAAAAACTAAAGAACGACTGTAACAGGACCCAGATAACTAAACAATAAAATTATGTTCTAATAATAATTATAGCTTTAAATATGAAAGCTTATGACTAAGAGTTAGGAGATCCTCGCTACAAAGGTTCGCTACAAGCCTGTTTGTATTTCTACTAGAAAGGGTCAAAATTAAGTTTGACCAGATAAACTCAAATATCACTTTGAGAAAAAATGCTTTAGAAAACACAATTTCTCATTTTTAGGTGGGGAAAACTACAATCAAAAAAGCACATAGCCTAATACCTGATCCAATAAAGTTGAATTCGGCTCAGTAGAAATCGGATCTCTACAAGGCTTAGCAAGTCTGAACAAAGTCTCAATGAGGTATTCCATCCTCTTCTAATATCTTTTTGTTTAGGTCATACACATTCACACACTCGGGGAAGGGGGAAGGAAGGGTGGTTTCTGACCGCAAAGTCAAACCTGTAACTCATGACTCCATGGATGCACTTCTTGCAGAGGCATAGTTGATGACCATCTGTGCTGATCTTGTAGTGCATCTTCTACTAATATCTGAACTGCCTCTTTTATACTACCATAATCATTAAGGGATAATTAGATTATTCACCTTAATGAACATAAAGGATATATGTTTACTCTATAACTTATTATACCCCTACAGCTAAGACCAAACATTGTCTGTTCAGAGAATATTTTATGACCCCCTTGATCTTAGTAGGAACAGTAATATTTATTAATTTATTTAATTTAGAGAGCTAGCGTTATTATAGTTGAGGTATGAGATCTTGTCTGAGAAACTACTACCATTATGTTAGTGATAACATACTTGAGTAATTTGCAATTTTGCCAAAAAAGTCACATATTTCAATGTCACCTTGCAACAATGAAAAGACAAAAAGAAAAGAAAACGACAAACCTCGACTGAATTGCAACCACTACTTCGTTAATTTGAAGAGACATCGCCAAATATCAAGCAACACTTGTCATCCACCATTAATCCAAAAGTTGACACCTGTCCACAATTGCATCATCTTGCATGCACATCTTCCACTACTTACGTATTTAACTTCTAACAACTTCTAGCCAACATAATTTAAAAGTTATTTGATTATATTTTTATTGATATCCAATTCATGATTTTTATGATATGTAATTATAATTTAATGATTGGATTGAAAAAAAATATATTTTATAAAAAATTATTAAATAATATAACTATATTTAAAGTTATACATACATATATGGAAAAGGGAAGATAATGAAAAAAGTATAATATTATCCGAACTGCGCATTTAAAGAAAAATAGGCAATCTGGAAGAATACAAAAGTTTTAGGTTGTTAGGAGCAGATTTGGTAGACAAGTGTACAGAAGGAGGGAAAGAGGGGATAGGTTAGGGCTAGGCCCAAACAGTTACTTAGCAATAGAAGGTAAATCTATTTCTTTTTAGAGTGACGCACAAAAGGTATATTTTTCAATTTTATAATTATAGAACCCTACATATCCTTTCTTTCTTTCTTTTCTTGAATGCAAATCTCTAATTACAAAGAATTCTGATCCAAAGAGCCAAATCTTCATATACTTTGAGCTAACAATTATATTTTTAACATAATGAATCTATATAGTGTCTAATGGTATTCACATGCATATCCAAGGCCAAAACAGCAATGTGTATGTTTGAGAAAGTTATAAAATTAAAATTATTTCAATAATCACTTATTTATATAATCACTTATTTATATAATCGATTATATGATAATTAATTTATATTTAAATATTTCAATTGAAAAGCAATATTAAGATAATTTATTCTATTTAGATTATATAAAAAAGGAATTTATATAACAAAATTAAAGTCAATTTGATAAAAATATAACAATTATGAAATAATCAATTTTTACTTATAATCATATAAACTTCAAAAAATTACTTACACATATAAATTATTTTTCAACTTAAAATAACCAACTTTTGATTATAATTTATTTTCCCAAATTTACCAACACATACTTAGATTTTTTAGGAACATCTTTTTTTCTAAAAAACAAAAGTTGTTTTATTGGTTTCCCAAACATGCTAAAATATTGTCCATATTTGAAATGGTCCAAATTCGATACTCGTTGTTCACTTGTTCTCCTGTTGAGCCCCCCACGCGACCTGAGTGTAGGTATCTCACCCATTTTTCCGTGCATTGCATCACTGAATGAGACACAGCAATATATTCCCTCCATGTTGGAATATTTGTCTAAAATAAAAAAATACATAGGTTAAGAATAAAAAAAATTAATCTTGAAAGTGGCATAAAATTATATAAATAAATAAAATTATCTCTGTTTAAAAATAGTGGGTTGATCTAGCATATTCATCAACTCTAATTATGATGACAGTAGATAACAATTAAATTAAGGACAATATAATAGAAAAAAATTAATGTTATCTTAATATTAAAAATGGACAAATATTTTGAAATTTTAAAATATTAAAATTGGATAAATATTTTAAAATGAAGGAAGTAATATATTAGTGTATTTATCCATGCACCGCACGGCTAATTATATTTTTATACAGATAAATTAATGGATGAACAAAGTATATTGAATAAATTATATTAATTAAAAATATATGTAATTACTAAAATAATTTGTTATTATTTGCTTAAATATATAGCATATAAAATTAAATACTATCACCATTGATTAAGTAATAAATATGAATACTTTCTCCTAAAAAACGAATATGAATATTTTTTGACAAATGATCATGAGAAAAAGTTTGTGGATCATATAAAATTTCAATTCATGGGTAAGTTTCAAAGAAGTTATAAAATTTTTCGTTCCTTATTTTTCGAGCTATTAAAACTATGACATTTTTATCAATGGTAAAGTAAATAATGTTGCATATTAAAACTTCAATTTTCTAATCTTATAGACATAAAGATATGATATAGATTTAAAATGTGAGTGTTGTAAGATTACAAAAATTAATTAATAGATTAAATTTTATGTTGTGTTATAAGCTTTAGAGTTTAAATATTTAATTTTAAATTTAGTTTTAACTGTTCATAATTATAATGTATACTAATCATTGTTTGTACAATTTATATATTTGCATCACCCGTATAATATATATTTAGTATTATTTCATAGTGTAATTTTTATATTTGCATTACTTGTGTAATATATTAAATATCACCTATCAGAGGTATCAATTTTATTTAGAAAATCAATTTATGGCTATTTTTTATGCACTATTAAAATTCCTTAGATTTTTTGAGGATCTTTTAACATTCCAATATATGAAGTAGTTTTAAAGAATTTATAATAATTTTTCATCCCATGTTTTTTGAGCCATTAAGTTGTATTTTTATTAATAAAAAAGAAAATAATATTACATATTAAAGTTTCAAATGTTTAATTTTATAGATATAAATATATGACATAGATCTACTATATGAGTCTTGTAAGATTAGAAAATTTAATTAACAGTAATTTAAATCATTAACAGAAAACTAAATTGATATAACTTTAGATTGTGCTATAAGTTTTAAAGTTCAAATATTTAATTTTGAATTTAGTTTTAATTATTAATAATTATAACATATATTAATTATTATCTATTTAATTGATATATTTGCATCACTCGTATAATATATATTTAGTATCATCTTAAAGTGTAATTTTTATGTTTGAATCATTCATGTAATATATGTTTAGTATCATCTATTTAAAATATCAATATTAGTTATATTATGAATAGATATTGCAATTATAAAAAATAAAATAAGAAAGTAAAATACAAATTGTTGAAAAATAATATATGAAAGGATATTAAGAGATAATTATTTTTAATAAAAATAAAGAAAACGATATTTTCTAAAATCGTGATAGAGACAACAATCAAAATAATTAAAATAAAAGTATACTATATGCATATCTAAGTAATTAAAATAATTTTTATTAGTCTTCAGTATTATAAATTAGAAAATAACTTAGAATGGCGCAATATAATGCACAAATTTTTTTTATTATAGATGTGAAGAAAAAAAATAAGATAAAAATTTTATCCAAAATTA
This sequence comes from Pterocarpus santalinus, assembly GCA_031439595.1. Classification (NCBI taxonomy): domain Eukaryota; kingdom Viridiplantae; phylum Streptophyta; class Magnoliopsida; order Fabales; family Fabaceae; genus Pterocarpus; species Pterocarpus santalinus. Next base: position 67,642,604 of record CM062531.1, on the reverse strand, counting down.
TATTGATTTATCCATAATATTTACCTTTTTTGAGAGAACTATAATTAAAGTTTTGAAAGTGACAAAATTATTTATGTACCCTTATAGAGACTAAATCCAATATTAGCATGGTATAATAAGCATATGAATTAAGTCCATTTTTTTAAAAAAATATATAATAGAACTAATATATTGTACACATTTAGGCAACACTTAAAAACATGATACTTTTCTGGATAAAAAAAGATGCGGCTTCTTTTATATATTTTGAATTCATAATAATAAAATATTAAATATATAAAATAGAATAGAGACTATACATGCTTTGTAGTTTATTATACAAATTCATGCTATAAGTCATTTGAAATTTATTATAGAATAAAATACGAAATTTTAAATTACTAAAACTTTATTGGTAGAGAGACTCTGAAAAATGAGAGAAAAAAAATGGGAGAGAAGGAATATAAAAAAAATGAAAAGTATTATAAAATGAATTGAATGAATGGATAGGAGAATTCAGAAAATGACTTATTTATTTTATTATTTTTGTTTCATAAACATTGATAACTTTTATACTTTCCAATGTCTTGCACCCATGCTTCCTTGAGAAGCTTACTGAATTATTTTTTTTCCAAAAAAATGATTAATAAGCTAACCAATCAATGTCAATAGCTTCCCTCATACTCATTGTGATTCCTTATTGAAAATGTCTTTCATTCTCCGTGAATATTTTTTTTCTATACATCCGTACTCTTCCCATTGCCTATGATCCTATTCTCTATTCTACCCAACTCTTCAATGATGCTTCTTTTATATATTTTGAATTCATAACAATAAAATATTAAATATATAAAATAGAATAGAGACTATACATGCTTTGCAGTTTTTGTACGATAGGTTATAAGTCATTTGCAATTTACTGTAGAATAAAATATAAAATTTAAAATTACTAAAACTTTATTGGTAGAGAGATATTGAAAAATGGGAGAGAAATGAGAGGAAAAAATATAGAAGAAAAAGAATATAAAAGAGAATAAAGAGTATTATGAAATGAATGAATGAATTAGTAGGAGAATTCAGAATAATAGAGGTAAAAAAATATTGAAAAATTTCTCAAAAGAAGTATCTTTTTTATTTTAAAAAAATTTCTCAAAAAAGCATCTTCTTTTATTTATGATATACACTACAAAAAGAAAAAAATAAAAATAAATAAATTTTAATTGGTTGGCATAGATGATGAATATTTTGGGGGAAAATAGATTCATAGAATTGTGACACTTATACAATTCTATTACCATAAAACCTTTTTTTATAAAAATAGTAGGATAGGATATGAGGCATGACATAAGGACAGAGACCTTTGCCCAATCTTATATTAGGTTCTGCATGACCTTGCTTGTTTTGCTTATCTTAAGCTTTTGAGTTGGTCTTTTTTTCTCTTTTTAATATTTTAAAAATGCTTGGAAGACTTGAAATGATTAACCATAACAGGATTTTGGTGGTTGAAAACATTGTCATCAGCATTTTTTTTTTCTATCTTAAGAATTGCTTACACAATTTTAGGTTAGAGTGAATATTAGATAAAATCATGTTAATAGTGGTGATTTTAAGAGAAAGATCTCTAACATTTCATGTAAAATTTACCTAAAATCATAGTCTACTACTTCGAATATAATTAGCCACTTTGAGGACACATGCTAATAACTTAATGGCTCCAAGTATGTTACTTGTAGAAAAAAAAATTAGGTATATTTTTCTGTCTTTGAAATAAATCATTTCACATTATGAAAATATTTTAATAATAAAAGATCATAAAAGGATGGACCAATGGCAATATTCTTTTATTTTTCATGTTTGGTGATACTAAATTACTAATCATATTTTAAGATGGGAAATATTTAAATAATAAAAAATCTTAATAGAATGGATCAATGGCAGTATTCTTTTATTTAAATAATAAAAAAATCCTAAGATGATAGACCAATGGCAATATTCTATTATTTTGGGTGTTTGATGATACTAATCATTTAAGTTTTTGAGTGAGGTATATATAGAGTGTGTTTGTTTCAATTTTTAGAAAAAATAATTATAAAATTTAAATTTTATATATAATTAAAAAAGTTAAAAATAAATTTTTTTAAGAATCTGATTATTTTTAAAAAATTATTCAAATATATGAAAATTATTTTTTTAAATAAAAAATCACAAATAAACACACCTATATTCTTTTCATTAGGAAAGACTTGAAAAGAGCAATCATAAGAAGGTCAAAAGTGATTGGAAAAAATATAATGGAAGTTGGAAGGTGAAATTAAAAAAAAAATATAGAATAAAGGCAACGAGATGATAGATGTGTTGAGAGGAAGAAAATTTAGAGAAAAGAAGAGAGGAGAAGAAACAAATTGATAAAGAAGATCAGATAGAAAAAGAGAAAAATAATTGGTGGGAAGTAAGAAATGAAAAGAAAATATAATAAATTACGAAGAGAAAAATTAGAATTAGATAAAACTAAACTTAAAATTGTTCTAATTTTGAGTGGGAATTTAATGTAGATAAAAACTAATTCTTAAAAATCTTGTTAATTATCAAATAACATTTATCTAAAGCCTGCCATTTATATTTAGATATTCAATTTTTTAAGATTACTCAACACACCCCACAAAAAAAAAAAAGAAGTATTGAGAACAAATTATTAGCTGCCCTTTTTTTTAATAAATTTAATATATTAATACATAATATTAGAATATTATAACTCATCAAGTTAACATCAGGTAATTTATTATCAATATCCAATTTGAAACTTAGTATTTATATATTTTGGTCGATATGAGATTCAACTCGAAACTCGATATCCTTACATTAATATTTGTTAGTGAAAGACTTAATTTTTAACACAGAACTCGATATTCATTAAACTTGCTACTTAGTATTAATTAAATAATTAAAATAAAATAATTTTTAATAACAAATAAAAAAATACAAAAATATTTAATATTTATATTTAAATGTGATCATTTTATAATTTACCATTATCCGGTCTTTTTTGAGGAGAATTGAATCAATTTATCAATCCGATACGTGTATTTTGGGTCTTCGTCCTTTTTGTGTTTGCGGTCGTGGGGCTTCATCGCTATGTGATATTTCCTATTAGCGAATGCATTTTAACTTTTTGTGGAGACTGGAAAGGTCAATTGATGGGAATTGTCCATTTGGTCCAAATAAAGGTCCGCAGCCCTAGGCCTTCATTCGCCATGAAGTATATATTGTCGTATCAAAATGCTATAGGATATCGGGCCAAAAAACCAATGCAATAGGATAATCATTTGCTAAGGGATGGGACTAGCCGACTTGGGAACAATCCAAAATGTTTGTGAAAATTTTGATTCAAGTCTAATATTAATCAACAAAGAAATGAGGAGTTTATGAATTAAAAATTTGACACATATCACCCCGTAACCAATTGTAAACTTCACATTTTTGGGGGAAATCACCATTTTACCCGTTTATAGATATATGGAAAAACCCAAGTTTCTTGTGATTAAATTCCATTTCTTCACGTAGATGTATTTGTTTGTCTTTTATTTTGAGTTTTAGTTGTTCTTCACTTACTGACACATGCCACCGTTTTGCCATTTTTAAATAAAGAAATACTTTTTTTAAAAAAATTAATTGATTTAAATAAAGAAATACTTACACATGTCACCGTTTTGCCAAAATTAAATAAAGAAATAAGTTGACATATATTTTTCAAATAAGTTATTTTTCAAAAAAATAAATTAAACTTAATTGATTTAAATCATTTTTTATTTTTTTAAAAATATCATACATTTTTTAATACAAAAGAGCTATTCCTTAATTTTTACCCTTTATTTTAAGAATTTAATTTAAATACACTGACAGTGTAAAATAGTTTTACACTGTCAATCAATAGAAATGGTAGAAAGTGTCAACTCATCCAAATAACCACCCATTATAATGAGGGACCCACCATGTATTCTCACTTTCCTCTATTTCTATTGGATTGACACAGAAACTATTTTACTGTCCAAGATACCAATTAAACTCTTATTTTAATATACATGAAAAAAGTTGGAAAGAAAAGCAGCAAAGTCCAACAACAGCACCAAAAAAAATTTAAAGGCCAGCACCAAAGTAAGTCTAACAACAATAACTAATAAACTAAATAAATTGTTAAAAAAATAAAAAGGCAAATACCCTAACAAGCTTCCCTCTCTTTCTTTCTCTCTCTTCCTGCACGCCTCCCCTTCATACCCTGCTTTCCAGCTCCGGCGACCTCTCCTCCGGCGCCGCCGATATCTCCGCCGTCTCCATCCCTGAACGCTCCACCAGGTATTCTCTTCCTCATGAATTGCAGAACCAACTCTGTTATTGGTTCATAAGCTATACCCCCATATACATGGCTATGAATTCTTTGGGAATTTGGGGTTCCAATTTTAATATAAATTTATAATCCTTCTTGTGTTAGTAGTCTTTCCCTTGAGTTATGATTGCGTTGTTGAGCTGAAATTATAGATATGAAGCATGTTGATATACGAAAAAAAAAAGGGTTAACCCTTTTTGTATTTTAGTAGCACATGTCATGTATATGACATAGGGATTGCATGGATAGGAAGAATATTCAAAGTTGATGTCTTTACAGCTGAGGCCCTTTTGGGAGCTGTTTGTTGTGAGGGTTCTCACAATCAACATTGCTAATGCTAGGAGTTGCTGGGGGTGTTCTTGGATATTTCAACATTGAAGTTGCTGAAAGAGTGAAAGATATAGTTGGGGTAACTGTTTTTTAAAATTTAAGTCAAGAAACCTGTGGATTTTTTAATGAACAAGTCTATATTGGAGATATTATTCCTTTGTATTTTTTTTTTTCACCATTTCCATTTGTTGAAAATCGGCTCCACTTGCTTGATATGTGAGCATGTGACCTAACACTGTCCATGTGAGAGTTGATCTATACAATGCTGACTCCTCCATATCAAATAGCTCGATTATGCATAATCACATAAATTATGGGCTCACGTTTCTCGATTTTTTTCTTAAATGTTTTATTTTAACAATCAAATTCCAAAATCTTAAATGTAGAGTCTAAGTTGGAGATCCACAACCAACGGATTGAGTATGCGAGGGTTACAATTTAATATTGGGTTCTTATTGTTAGCATGATTTGAATTTATTTCCGTATGAAACATGGTTCCTTTACTTTGTTTTTCTGATTAGAATTCTAATACCGCGGATCTTCAATTTGATTACTCAGGTCAAAGATATCTGTTGTTCTCAATCATGGCAACTAGTAAGTGAGACACATATGTTTTCCCTACCTATTGTTTATTCTGTACTTTTTAAGGAGTTAGTTCATATCTGTTATTGTTTGATGTATCTGTTACTTTATGGTCTTCTTTAGCGAGAATCCTTTTTATTTTTTACAATAAGATGTTGAATGGTTGTGGCTTTCCTGCAGGACTTCAGTTTGAGAATTCTTGTGAAGTTGGAGTGTTTTCTAAACTTACCAATGCCTATTGTTTGGTTGCCATTGGAGGATCTGAAAACTTCTACAGGTTTTCATTCTTTTTGGACTAGTGAAAATATATTCCATGATGAATTTAAGTTATTCGTATTTGGTTTCAAATGATTTGAAATTGTTATGATGTTTTACTAAATGAATAAATTAATATGTTGCTTGATACAGTGTATTTGAAGCTGAGTTAGCAGATGTTATCCCTGTGGTCAAAATGTCCATTGGTGGCACTCGAATTATTGGTCGTCTTTGTGCAGGTAAAGTTTTTATTTTGCATCGTTTATCGTCTTGGTTTCTCAAGGGGTATTAAGAAAAGAGATGACTAAACCAGCTTCTTCTATTTATTATTTATCATTTGGTTGGACCTAATTAAATTACCTTTCTATTGGTTTCCAGGAAACAAAAATGGGCTTCTCTTGCCCCATACAACCACAGACCAAGGTGATTCCTGTTTTGTTATGTTTGTTTTGATTCTTTGTACTTTATGATGCTATTTTAATATCATGTGCTATGGCCTTTTAAAACGTCTTTGTAACTCCCCTTTCCCCCCAAAAGGAAAGATTCACCATATTGATATTTTCAATAAAATATGCTTACTGTTGCTCTGCATTTGTCTGATCCTTTTGGTTGCTGTTAGCACATATGAGGCGATATAGTGGTGAAGAATTGCAAATATGATGAAGTCCATATCCGTATCTTCTGTTTCTATAAAATATTTAATTGTAATTGAAAATAATTAAACAAATATAATAGTTTAATTACTAAATTTTAAACAGGGACTGTTTGATGGTTGTCTTGCGGCTTATTCAATTAGCTGATGTTGAAAACATTCTGAAACCTGGTCAAGCATTCATTTCATGTATTTATTATGACATAGTATTTTTTTTTTCTCTTGTATTTTATGCTCCATCATTTTTGGTGGTATTGGCATATAATTCCACACCAGTCATGTTATTATACTGACTTCTGCTACTTGATCTTATTGCCCTGGTTATTGTTGAAGAACTTCAGCATTTGAGGAACAGTCTACCTGATCAAGTTGTTGTTCAGCGAATAGAAGAAAGGTTATCTGCTCTGGGAAATTGTATAGCATGTAATGACCATGTGGCCCTCACTCACACTGATCTTGACAGGGTATTGTTTTATTGTAGATTAGATATTTTTTTATACTAATGTCTTATTCATGTTTAGCATTGGAAATTGATTTGAAGATACACATATATTGCATGCTAAGCATGGATGTTCAATAAGGAAATGGACAAGTTATCATGTGTGCATTGCTTGTCTTTCTGAATCTGATCTCCTTTAATTTTGACAACTGAACTCATGCAAACTTTATATAATTTCTTGAAAAGAAAACGCCAATTTTACATTGCCAGGTTTTCTGTCATGTATCAAAACCTAGGGAATTTGGCCACCCCATGATCTATGTGGCCTGTAGGATGCAGACTTGGGTTCAGGGTTGTCTATTTATTGTACACTAAGAACTTAAGCATTCAGCAAAAAGAAAAAGGAACTTATTTGAATGGCTGATAAGTTTTTCTTCCCTTCTGTTGGCATTTTTGAATGAAGAATGATAAGGCAAACTTGAAAATTATGATGGCCATTAACTAATGCTAGTTTTATGAATAAAAAATTACTTGTTGCTTATAAGAGATTATTCTCTTTGTTAAGAACTTTTTCCATTCTTTTTTGTCTGCCAAATGTGTTCTCATATTGCAATGCATGTAGCAAATGTCTTATACAAGGGTCATCATAAACACACTACTCTTACAATTTAAAGGAGTCCCATTACAGCTCCAAAATTTATCATTCTCATTTATCTTTTAAATTTTATATATAATTCTTGGCTTGCTCTAGTACTCAATGTGAAGTTTTTGTTGTTCAGGAGACGGAGGAAATGATTGCGGATGTTCTTGGAGTAGAAGTTTTCAGGCAGACGATTGCCGGTAATATTCTTGTTGGTAGTTACTGTGCCTTCTCCAACAGAGGTGGTTTGGTGAGTAAAAGAATATGTTCTCTTGAAATTCATAATTTACATAATCCACTACAATCTTTTGACCATTCATTTGATGCAGGTCCACCCCCATACTTCGGTAGAAGATTTGGATGAACTTTCTACACTTCTTCAGGTTCCTTTGGTGGCTGGGACTGTGAACCGTGGTAGTGAAGTGATAGCTGCTGGAATGACTGTGAATGATTGGACAGCATTTTGTGGTTCAGACACCACAGCCACAGAGCTCTCTGTGATTGAGAGTGTTTTCAAACTGAGGGAAGCACAGCCTAGTGCCATTGTGGATGAAATGAGGAAATCCCTCATTGATAGCTATGTCTGAATTGTAGCAATACTGTGACTGTATTATCTTTTGGTGAAGATATTGCACTGTTCATTGTTAAAGATCTTTGAAGTTTTGGTGATAGTTTGTCTAATACAGTGTGAACATATATATTCGAATCACTGGTGCTCGTGTTACACGGACTCATATGGTGACGAGTTAAATAATAATAATGATGATACATGCATACATACACACCTTAGTCACACATTATCTCACATCTTCACAGTTTTAATCACTTCACAGGTGACTGTCTCTCGTTTTTGCACATACACTAATTTTGCAACGTAGCCCAGATGTGAAGAGTTGTGAGCATCCGTGATGTGCAATTAGCCATATTTTTTTGTGGAAGCCCAAGTTAATTGAAAGCAATCATATTGGCCATTTTGGAAAAACGAGTATTTGCATATAGTTCATTTTTGGTGGATAAAAATATTTGCGTATCTCCGGTGTAATTGTCATGCGCTAATAATATAAAAGAGTTTTATACTATCATTTAATTAAATGTTTGTTTTTGTAAGATATTTAAAGTAGTGAATGATTAAGTTAAATATTTTTATTGATATGTTAATATATAATTAAATATTTATATAAATTTTTTTTTTTATATTGACAGTATATATAAATTAAATTTATCTAAAAACTTAATCTATAAAATATATATTTTTAAATTTATTTTTTTATTATCTTTAAATAATTATTACTTTTTTACTTTACACTTGCAATATATTTTAAATATTTTTTATTCTGGCTTTTATTTTATTTTATTTTATTGCAATCTAGATAATCAATTACTCATTTCATCTTCATTAGTAGATTGATAGACCAGTTTTTGTCTATTATTTTATTTTTTTGATCAATATTTATATTTATTTATTATTACTTCATAATAAGTTATTCAAAAACAAATAAGCACATAAACTTTTTAAGTAGTTTCAAAAAAGTAAAGAACATCGATAGTTATTGCCGCTATATAAATTTATTTTTTAAAAGAAGCAAAAAGCTATTTTCTGCATTGTTAATATAGACAATATATAATAATATATCTAAATAAAAATGCAAAATATTTTACATTTTTATACAGTATCAGGATAAACATTTATCTCAAAAATCTTACATAAAAATCAAAATTAGAATGCATTTGGATAGGATTATTTTAGTGAAAAAATCACTTTTACTTGAAAAAAATCACTTTTAACATATTCAAATAAATTTTTAAAAATAATCAAAATTTCAAAAAAATTTATTTTCAATTTTTTCAATTATATAAATTTTAATTTCATAATCATCTTTTTCAGATGCAGAAGCCAAAACATACGCACCCTTAATCTCTTAATAAATACTCCTATATCTAAATAAAAATATATAAAAAAAGGACTGAAAAAGCAGTTAAAATAACCAAAGGCCTTCTATATAATAATAGTATAAAAGTATAGATATTAAAGCGACCAGTTTAAACCCAGCACCGAATCTCAGGTGATCAGAAGAACACAACTAACCAAATTCCATTTTTTTACCATGGAGAAGGTTCACAATTGCTCTTGCAAACAGTACAAGGTGAAAATTACAAACCGCAATCAAGGCCCAAAACTTCCACGAATGGTGATAAATAAGATTGAATGCTCATCAACAAAAGCAAGCACATCTTCAACTCTATATTATGTCAAAAAGCAACGTGAGTTGAACTATGTTGCCTAGTCAGGTAGGATTTGCTCACTGTCAGCGTCTGCCTCAGTCTCAACCTTGGGATTTTTAGGAGCCTGGCCTGCTCCAGGGGCCTGCTTCTTCTTGATCCCACTAACTATATCATCAATCCTCAGCAGCATGCAAGCAGCTTCAATGGCAGTCTTAAACGTTTGTGCTTTCACATTGTAGGCGTCCCAGATCTAACATTGTATTAGAACAAAACATCTTCAGAGTTCTTTCAACGAGATATATGCTTATCAAGACAACCACAACCAAGCATGTGTACACACAATTCCAAACAAGACAAAAAGTAAATTTCGGAAGAGGGGGGAGGGGATCAGCAACGGGTAAAACCGAATATAAAATGCATAACAATTCCCAATGTACTGAAATAAACATGGATTTTCTTCACTGTGTTGTCTCTACTGGGAAGAACTAGAAAATGCTAGTTTTAATTCTAATTTCACTCACTCTGGCATGCCATATAATAATTGGTGGTTTGGGCATCCTTTACATTTTTTGCGGAATAGGATGGAAGTAAAGTACCTTGAGTTCTTTCATGTCAGTGATGGCACCAGTATTTCCATCTATGCCAATCCATGCGTTTTCTCCATTTGCATGCTATAATTTTTCAGGAACACAACATCAAACAGAGTCACAGAAAGGACCGTATATGATAGGTATAACTAAACTATTCTTACTTTTCCTTGTAGTGCAGTCATAGTCCGGATAACATTAACTCCACAGTTTTGTGCCAATGTACGTGGTATAGCCTCAAATGCAATGGCAGCAGCTTCGTAAGGCCACTTTTAGTCAACAAGCATCTTAAGTGAGAACCAGAGTAAACTGCTGCTCCAATCCATACAAGAGATAGAACTAGAATCCACATAATATAAAGTAGTACCCACTAATACACTTACCTTCTCTATGCCTTCAATAGACGAACTCTTCTGTTTCAAAGCAGCTGACACAGTCAACTCTGTAGCACCACCTCCAGGAACAAGCTTTGGATTTTTTATTATGTTCCTTGCAACAGACATGGCATCCTGTCATGGAAACAAGTTTCAGCAAGAAGTATGATCAAATCTGCATGATCTTAGTAGTACACAACAACAGTTTACCTGTAGGTTTCTTTCAACTTCATTTAAGAGATCCTTACTGGCACCTCTTAATAGTACGGTGCAGGCTTTAGGGTCTTTGCACTCAACAATGAATGCAAAGTACTCATCTCCAATTTTCTTGACTTCAAATAACCCAGCACCAGTACCAACATCAGACTCCTGCAATTCATCTGGTCTGTTCACAATAACAGCACCACATGCCTTTGCAATTCTATTATTATCAGTTTTCCTCAGCCTCCTGATTGCACTAACCCCATGCTTGCTCAGGTAATGGCATGCCAAATCACTAAGACCTTTCTCCGTAATTACTAAGTCTGGTTTAAACTTCAATATCTGCATACAGAGCTCCTCAATGTATTCTTCTTCCATCTTCAATAGGAGATTCCAGTCTTCTTCTTTAAGCAGTTCAGCATTTGTTTGGTTTTCACCCTTTTTATACTCAAGGGGGCAATCAAGAAGAATAATACGTGGGTTAACAATCTTTCTCCTCATTTTGCCAGGTGCAACCACATCTTTGTTTATCATAACCCCCTTAAGAACTTTTGAATCCTCCAGCTGCCCACCAGGGACCTTCTCAACTTTAATATAGTTTTTTATATCTACATCTCTCAGACCTTGGCCAATTTCAACACCTACTGTTGTAGTAGCATCAATAGCTAAATCCTGTAAGTTAATCAAGGTAGAAAATATGATACATAATTCATCTGATCTAGAAATGATACGCAATTGCAGGAAAGCTATCATAATTATCTTGTAACAAAGTAATAAGCATGTTGTATCTATCAAAATAACACCAACTCATGATCTAACATAAAAACACAGATTCTAGTCAAAGAACAATGTACAGATGTCAATTTTAACATTACTACATTTAGTTATGAGCTACCCTCCCAATATAGGCCTCAGATTTTAAGAATATCCATATGCCAGAATAAATATCCAGCTCAACAACTTGAAAATATAAAAAACAAAGAATAAGACCAATTTGGGGAAATCTAGCCCAAAGAGAAGGAGGATACTCACAGCAATCAAGTCTCCAAATTGGCCTGTGAACTTGGTACCTATGCAGCTTTTTACCAGCCCCAGCACTGTACCTCCTGCAGTTTAATTCATCAATAACATCATGATTATATGTCAAGATATTTAATGGAGTAGTCATCAATTGGTTCTACTAATTACTTGGTTACTACATAGAGTAAATGCCATTTTAGTCCTCCAAAGATACAATTATCATTACTTTATTCATCCAAAATAGTTTGACCTTAATTTAATCCCTCAATCATGCAAGGTTGGATCAAAATCGTCCTTTTGTGTACATACCACAAGACTTAGGGACTAAATTCATATAATTTTCTATGATTAAGAAATTAAATTGATGACTTTCTTTATAATTGAGGTACCACATTGATGTCAAAACTCTTTGGAAAACCAAAATGATGATACTTGTACCTTTGCAAGACTAAAAAGGGTTTTAGACGTTTAGTCTGCTATAAATTACTAGGGGAATGGGGATTTACAACAAAATCAATTCCAATATGGCATGGGCAAGATCGTTACAAAAGATCGAATGCCAACACCCAAACTATTTAAACTACCTACCTAGGCTCTTCTTCCACAAACTGGTGGAGCATAGAATTGAAAAGTTCAGCTCAATGTAATTTTTGCACATCATTAGGATGAAGAAAGGATCTTTTAAAAAAAAAAAAAAAAGGGCACCAAACTAGCAATAAAACTTACGATCCTGGGAATCTATGGGCATTGCAATTTTGTCAAGAACAGCAATTGCGTCCTCCAGAGCTTTGTTATAAGCTGCAGATTAAATGATTGAAGCATTCATTATAAACAATTTTACACCCTTTTCAGAAAGAACCACTGATTAATACTACTAAATTACCTCGGCAAATAACTGTAGGGTGATAATTTTTGTCAATGAATGCTTCAGCAACATGAAGCATCTCACCAGCTGCACAAAACAAAAATCCAAATATTGGAAATGGCAGAAAAGACAATATGCTGCCCAATAAAAACCTGATCCTCCATTCATTATACAATCTAACAAAATAAAAAATTTGTTATAAAACCATGCATAACTACACTAAAGCTGATCTGTGAATGAATCGCCCTTTCAGTTTCAATTACATATCACATAAACACAACAAAGAAGCCTTCCAGAATAGCTCCACATTAAGTATAGCACTAGATGACAATTCATTATTAAACACATCATACATACATACACATGCTAAAAGCATACCAAGAATGATGACAGATGTTGTTCCATCTCCAACTTCTTCGTCTTGGGTGCGACTTAATTCAATCATGGACTGTAGCCATTCCAATTTAAAGAACAGCATTAGAAAGTTTCAACACAGAGAACTAAACCTCAAAAGTTCAATGCATACCCAGAAAGTGGTGCTTTTCCAATATGCGATCAAAAGAACAGTATATAGCACTGTGTATCTACAGAAAAATCTCAATGAAGTGAAGCAAGAAAAAAATACCTTTGCAGCTGGGTGAGCAAGATCCAATTCACGTAAGATAGCATTTCCATCATTAGTCACCACAATTCCTGTAAATGACAAGGAAAAAGAATGGGCATTTGGTAAATACTTACAAATACAAGCCAGACAACTCAAAATTTAACACTAATAAAGGGGCAATCCGTAACCCAGAAACAAAATTTAACAATAATCCCACACCATGTATTAAAAAAAAAAAATCTCAAATAATTCAAAAAACAGTCTTGCTAATAGTGACGACAATTATTTTAGTTTTCAATTATGAAAAAAATGTCTACACTTGCTCAGGCACTAAGGCTGTGAATCATGAAATATTTACCCTCTGCAATTCACGAGAACCCAACAACTTGTAACATAATTTAAGAAATGAAAACACTAACCTCCCGCTGCATCAAGTAGCATTTTTAGCATGGACCTGGGTCCCAATGTTGTACGTATTATGTCAGCAACAGCCTGGCAGCCATCAACCACATCAGATTAGAAACATCAAATGAATATTAATGAAGATTACCACATAATCATAGGTAATATATAATAGGTTACCTTCGATGCCTGAATATTGGCATGGTGCACCTTGGCTCCAGACTCACGTTTCAAGGAGTCCTCTGCTCATTTCCAGCAAGCATTTGATGAGCGAGTCCATATAAAAGACGTGATTAATAGTTTATAGTTAAAGCAGAAATCTCAACATAATGATCAAATGTTAGGAAAAACACAGAATGAATGAAAACTAGAAAATGACAAAAATCAAAGGAAACTAGTTAACAACCTGATTTCAAAATGAAATTGAAGAAATTTAAACCGGAAACGAAGTCACTTAACTTGAATCTAACGGGAAAAATTAACACAAGAAAATTGATGACATTGCTTCCAATTCCAAATACCAAACCCAAAAAAAAAAAAAAGGCAAGAGAATTTCGAGCAGAAAAACAGTTAAAATACTTACTGAGAACTAGAACCGGCGCGTGCATGATTCCTCGGTTTTAAAATCCGACTCTTGAGCTTTGTGCACACAGAAAACACTATACTCTTTAGCAGCGGAAGTGCTCTTGCACTTGAAGATGCTGGCGAAATTGAAGATTCACTGCACAATTTTGAAACAGAAGCAAGTTATTCAAACTGAAGCACAGCCACAACACAGTTCTCAACGAACCAAACGCAGCAGATTCAAGCATTTGCCGAACAATAGTGAAGAAAATGCGTAAAACCAAAATCAGTAGAGTGATGATAAATCCACATACTAAAACCCTAAATCACACTCCGAGGGTGGAAGTGTCACCCGAGGCTAAATCGTTCACGGATCAGAAAGAAAAATGCGAAGTACCTTAACTTGGCCGGAGAATGTTCAATCGGCGGAGGAGGAGGCCGTGGCAGACGGCGGCGGAAGGAGCAATAGTGCACAGAGAAGCGATCGGTTTTCGAGAAGTTTGTATAAAGAGACTACAGTCTACAGCGAGACTTCTACTAAGGTTTTCCGCCAAAACGTGCTGGAAAACCCTCGAACATTTCCACTTTTATATTTACTATTTATTTATTTATGAGTTTATTAAGAATTTACTTTTGAAATTTTTTTTATTAATTTTGAGATAAATATGTTAAAAGTGAAGAAACAAAAATAGGTTTATTTTTTATTTTATTTTATTTTTTAAAGAATTGTTTACATAATTCTAGGTTATCAATGGCTAAGTAAAATTTTCGTTAGAATAGTGACTTTAGTATTATATATCTTTTGAGTGTTTCATTTAAATATATAAAACTAATTTAATTTGAGTCGAGACGCTCAACATAAAAATAAAAAGTAGTTTAGCATTACTTTTTTATTTATAAAATTTAAATACAAAATTTTATTTTAAAAAAATAAATATTAAACTATTTGAATCAACCAATTATTATTAGAGAGATTGCCTTACCTAAGAAAAAACAATTGAACTGGAATTTTTTTCACTTCAACTATTAATTGTTTTATCTAATGTATTTTCCGTCCAACATGCAATATCTAAATTGATTTGACTTTTATAATGTAATTTAACCGCATTTGATGTATTCAACAAATTAATTTGAATTATAAAATCCCAATTTTAGGATACATTTTACTTAGATACCATGTCAATCTAAAATACCAACCAATGGCAATATCTAATTTAAAATGTTTTAGAATTTTTTTATTTTATTTTATTTTTAGTTATGAAAAATCTCTTTAGGTATGTGAACAAAGGTCGCCAGTTGCATTTTACTCTATGAAATACAGATGCATAATTATTGACGAAAAAAATAAACAGGAGACTTAGTTGCTGTAAATTGATATACTAGTATGAGCTAAATTAATTGACAACGCTCTCCAAAGTCTCGTGGAGCGATGAATATTGCATCAACATGCACAATAACCAACTTGGACAACCTTAGCCTTCTCTGGAGCATTGCAACATTGCACAACATTCTCCAAGCAGTCTAACCATAGGATGCATGAATGAATGACTCAACAAAAACAGTTCATCTTGGCAAAGATGAAGGAGGAAGACAAGCGAGGGAAGGAGGAGGAAAAATGATTCAATTAGAGGTCACAAGTTCATTGTTACAAGTTTAAAATTAAAAAAAAAAAAAAAGGGTTCGTTGTTACAATTGTAAATTGCTGGTTGGCGGCCAAGAACAAAAACAGAATTTATTGACCTGTTATTAAAAATTCAACATATACAATATTAGTATCAAATGGGGAAAAAGTGGTGAAGAATGTTCACCAATAGTACACCTTCATTTGGTCTCTGGCCTTCCTTCCAAACCTTGAAATCTAGGGGAAAGTAGCTAGCATCACTCCAACGTTTTAGAGAAGTTAAGGGAAAAGGTCCTTGTACAACTCCCTGGGGATCTCTATAATACCATATCAAGGAATGCAACTGATCAGCAGGACGGGGAACCTGTTTTGTAACCATCGGTTGATCGTCCTCATCGTCATCGCTCAGCTCTATAACCTGAGGCTGAGATGGTTGTACCGGCTCGGCCTGCTGTGCTTCGGAGATCCTAGCTTCATTTGATTCGACTAGCCCTATGAACTGAGGCCGAGATGGTTGTACCGGCTTGGCCTGCAGGGCTTCAGACATCCTAGCTTCATTCAATTTGGCTGGCTTAGACACACCATTATTATTCTTATGTGCAAAGTCTATTAGTTGCTCTGGCAGCTGTCGAACAGGCATATCAGACCATTGGTGCTCTGCCAAAACATGCTAAGAATATCATTCAATATTCGTGCAGGATTAGGCGTGTAAGTTGGTTTCTATTTAAAATACACTATGCTAAAATTGCAAAAAAGAAAATGAGAGACATATACGGGCCAAAATGATAGGATCAGTCTATATCATTATCTTGAAGTTCATAGCAAATTTGATAGCACAAGAGTATACAGGAGAAGCACTATTTACAGAATTAGAGAAATTAAATCTCTCTTGGATGAATAATATGGTTTAAGGCATTTTTGGCAAAGACTGCAACTGAAACACCATATCAATTCAAGAAATTGATAGAAAATAATAAGGTGCTAGGGACGAAGGAACTACCATGTATAATATAGCTTGATCAATTCTAAAGTGGAACAATAAATGAGCAGAACTGGTTGCATGTGAACAAGTTATCTTTAGAAGCAAATTGGCACAAAGCCACAGACCTGTTTATTGTATTTTATTCTTTTTGCTGTTTAATCGCATGGAAGCAACCTGATGTAGCCCGGCAGTTTAAATTGAGAGCATCATGGAACAAGATAAATGTTTATAACAAACCTGCATCAGTGCCACGAGGAACGAAGTTTAACACAGTGCCATTTGTTGCCACATTGAGGAGAGGAACGTCTGTCAACCGACCGAGACCGAGAATTGACTTTGGTGAATTGCTTCCTGGTTTTACAAGATTAGCAATATCCCATTTTGTATCCGTGGTTACAAAACCATCCACATCTGTTCGTGGAACATCAGTATCTATAGATGCTTCCTTACTGGTAGTCTGCCATAACTCTTGTGCATGGTTTTCTACTTTTTTTTCTGGAACAAGGTTTTCTATTTTTTTATCTGGAACATCTGGTGCTGTAGATTCTGATTCTAGATCCTCTGCAATAACTTGAGGAATTTCATGCAATAATCGTTCCTGTTCATCTGGATTCTGAAGCTTCTCCCTTTTTCGTAGGTACTCATCAAGTGTGCTTCCCATTGATTAAGGAATACGTGTTTTGCAGAAGAATTTTTACAGATTTTGAAGGGGAGGGGAAAATTTTTTTTTCTCAAAACAAAGCATTTAACATAATACACAAAATAATCACTCAAAATCCTAGTAAAACATGTTCATCACTATAACTGACAGCTTTTTTATTCACAAGTATGTGTACCGAAAGAAAGTAAAGCCACTAGGATTGAACAAATGGTGAGGGGCTCGGTTGTTTATATAAAGTTATAGGTTTAAATCTCATTACCACTACTTTATTAACAAAAACCATAGAATGGATTGTAATGTAATTAGCATGCATTACTATAGAGAGGAGTAACGTCTTCATGTTAATATTCAGCCATTACACATAGCAGATAAGTCTCCATGCTGCTCCGAAGAGAAACACAATAACTACTTCCTCTTACATGCCAGCCGGGCTTAAC
The DNA here is from genome assembly GCA_031439595.1 of Pterocarpus santalinus. NCBI lineage: Eukaryota > Viridiplantae > Streptophyta > Magnoliopsida > Fabales > Fabaceae > Pterocarpus > Pterocarpus santalinus. The sequence goes on along the minus strand of CM062531.1, from coordinate 67,624,805 downwards.
TCAGGTGGTTGGGGTTGGATGAAATTAAGTCCAGGGTTCATGCTGTGGTTATAGAGAGAAAAGATGCACCACTTAAAAATAATCCAACAATATGACACTGAAAAAAATTGATACAGGAAAATATTAAACAAATTAAAGAATAATTATGCAACTGTCAGATGGAGCACAGAAGGATAGAACAAGAATTTGATTTGATGACACAAACCAATTGGGTAATCACCTATTGTTATTGTTGTATTTATTAGTTGAATGAGCAAATCAGTACTGTTATCAGCAACAAGAAAAAAAAAATTGAAATCAATATAATCAAGGATCATGAAGTTGCCATGGGTGATTACATATTGATTCTGACAAACAGCCAATGATTTACATCTAATACTACGGTTAACAATCTATGAAGTGTCAATTACAGAACAAATAAATGTATAAAAGTGTTGTGTAATATGCACTAACTAGGTTCAGCAGCATACTTCACACCACATATTGCCATCTTCTGATGCAAAAAAGGTAAGGAAGACGTTACCACTATACAGCAAAATCTTCATCTAATAAAACAATAAATATCAGAAAAGGATATTCTCTACGCCAACCCTTTTCATTAGCTCGATCAATAAGATTTTGTAACTGCACGAGTTCTCTTGCAAGCCACTGAAACAGATTCAGAACATAATAAGAAAGAAGAAAAAATTTAGATGAAAAACGAAGCCCAAATATCAAAAAGGTAAACATAAATTCTCACCTGAAACCAGCATGTACAGTACACAAATAGTTTCAACGTCCACCCAGATGAAATGGGTATGTGCGCATATATATATATATACAATTTGCAAACATTGATAACAAATAGTATCTAAGAAGTGTCAAATACTTTAAATTCAAGAGCGTCTATTATTTCTAAGAGTACTGTTTAAATGTGTCATGGTGTGAAATGAATGACAGCTCCTATAATGAAGTCTCATTGCTTGTAACTGATCAATAAAAAAAATAAAAAAACAGCATGCAATTAGCATCAATGTTGACTTTATTTGCAGTAGAGCATGGCTAGCAATGAGCATTACAGAGTACTGAGAATAGAGAAACATAATAAATGTATCAAGGAGGCAAGCAGCTATTACACTAAGTTTTAGCTTTTCCTGGTGCCAACAAGCTGCCGAAACACAATGTGTAATACTTGCATATTTTCACTTTTAAGCATAATATAATTTTTTAAAAAATTGTATAGCATGTTATCTGACTCGATTTGGCTTTTAGTACATAAGCTACAACAGTTCATCAGCTACTTATATCAAAGTAAAAATTATTTATACAGCAGTACATCTCATTGTTTCATTGTTTTCTGTGATTTCTTTTTTCATTGCCAAGCCAGCCTAATAAATAAGAATGGTATTGGCATGTTCATGAAATCGTATCCACAATATATTAAGCAAAACACAATTCTCTTGCAAATGCAGCTAATAATATGGATTTCCTTCTTTCTTGATCACTTGTTTCTTTGTCTTTCCCTCTTGTCTTAGATATCCTACTATTTAATATTCTAAAGGACTTTATCAGACATATGAAGAGCAAGTCAACAAACTGTGAGCAAATCACTGAACTCAGACATGAATGAAGCAATTGTAACACAGGGTTGGATAATAGTTCAGTACATACATGCTTCGTCACATCCTCATGCAATATTCTTGCCGTCTTCTCTATATCCACCTACCATGTATAACAAAACATAAAAAGTACGGTCATGATATTCAGATACACTAAAGCATAAGACATAGGGTTTAGGGTCAAACTGACTTCCATGTACCTTGCTTTTTATTCCTATTCAGTTCACAATTTAATGAAGTGGATTGTTCTAATGTTGCAAGAATTTCCTTATTTTAGAATAATTCAAAATACTAAAAGAACTTACAATCATAGGTTTCTTAAGCAAGCCATCGTTTACCCTTTGATGCAAATCCTCACACTCCTCCTGAAACCAAAGTAACAGATCCAAAACCCCAAAGTTTAACGGAGAATTATACAGATACAATGTAAACCATAAAGTTCTTGAAATGATAAGTGCATACAGAGCACTTGACACTTTTGGCTTAGCAACAGAGTTGACAATTTTATTTTACACCTTTTTTTTGGAGGGGAGGGGTTGGGGGGGGGGGGGACATGAAAGTTTAGAGGGAGAAAAGGTTGACCCATACCAAGTTCAGGGCATGGCACAAGCCTCATTAAGGGTTTACAATGATACTTATAGATGACTTACCAATTGTCTGCATGAATCGAACTCAAGACCTTTGGTCCGATGACATTTTCACAAACTAAAGTTTAAAAATAGTAAGTCAAATCAATTGTACCTCAGAGAAGTTATCATCTGAAAGCATGCGAATGCTGATGTCTTTAAGGGAACCAGAAGCTCGCAGGAGGATATCCCCATTCATTCCAGAGCCCTTCTTTATACCTAGAAAATATCCCAGAAAGAACTGTACCTTAGCTAATTAGAACAACATAAATCTCATCGCCAAAATTTCTATATGTCATATTCAACCATCCATTGGCATATTAAATGCACAAATAAATAGTAGATGAATATGCAACACTAAGAGACATAATATCAGGGAGCAGCCCATAGAAAATTAATTGCAAGCCAAATGTTTTATTACTTATTCTCATTTTTCAGAGTTACGACTTTTTTAATCAAACAATTATGCCTTTCTCATTCTATTTGTCAGCTTACTATGCTGTATTTATGTGAATCGCACTCAGCATAAGGTTAACGGATAAGATTGTTTTCTTCATTGTCATTCATTGTAAACAGTCCAAATCATTCAATTAGGACTAATCACACCCATTATGTGCATATACTAATGATGTCAGTAAAAAAAAAAAAAAAAAACATAATAAGCACATGTGGGTCTGGTTCATTAATGTGAACCCCACACAGCACAAGGTTATTGGATTAGATTGTTTTGTTCAATGTCATTCATTGCGAATAGTCCAAATCAAACTAATCATGCCAGGCATGTGACTTATACTAATGTTGTCTAAACAGAGTACGTAATAAGCACATTTGGGATCACTTCATTTATGTAAATCCCACCCAGCATGAAGTAACTGGATTAGATTTTATTGTTCTTTGTCGGCATTGCAAATAGTCCAGATTGCTCCCGTAGGGCTAATTTGACTACTTAACCTGGTCATCAGGTTTCTTTTTTTATTTTTGGCTTCTACTTCTAAAAATCATAAGTATTAAACTTAAGTGGTTGATGAGGATACCTTGCAAAGCAACTTATACATTCAAAAACCATAAAAAATAAGCATTTATTAGAATGCAATGCCATAATCAAAGTACAGCAGCCAAATTACCTGTGACTTGCAGAAGCTGGTGCGAGTTTTTCTGAAAATAGTCATTTGGGTCACATCTGACTCTTATGAAGCTTCCAACTACTTTATTCTCAAATGTTTCAGGGTCCTTTACAAGCTCCTCAACTAGACTCCTCTTTAAATAAACAAGCTTGATGTTGAAAGGAACGATGGCCGCAAAACAGCTCTTCGGTTTTTCCATGACTGGCTTCTTCAATTGACTCTTCCTCTCCAAAGCTGCTGTTCTTGGGGTTTCACACGTTGCTAGGGCATTCTCATCATCCTCTGAGTTGAAAAAGATATCATCATTGGATTCTGCAGCATTCTCGGCAAAGTGGGACTCGAGCAAGTCATTGATCTTCAACCGGCTAATGGTCTTCCTTCCGAACAACAAATGAAGCCTCCCATCACATGCAATTCTCTTCTTTTTGGTAGGATGATAAAGTCCATTCCGCCTAACATACTCATTTATGATCTCAGTGGCCTCATTCTGAGTTATCTGCCTGCTTGTGTCTAAACCAATGGATTGGAGAAACTGAATAAGAGACGTTGATCCCCAGCCATCATACTCCTTTTTCCGCTTAACATATTTCCTTTTCTTCCTCGTGGGGGTCTGAACCTCCCCATTAATTTCCTCTACCCAGAAGGAATCACCATACGCATCATCATCCATTTTTTTCTATCAGAAACCCTAAATTCAATCAATCTCCTCCACTGATACTGAGCCCGCCACCTCTCAAAATTCCTATGGTTCCATGTTCCTCAGTTTTTTCCAACCTCTAACAAAAATTAACAATAATAATTATCAAGGCATAAATTCAAATTGGCATCAGAAAATAAAATAGTAAAAAAAAACAAAAGAAAAAAGAAAACCCCCTTGACATGCATTTTCTGTTGTTCTTGAAACCTCTTAAATTCAGCAAAATGATATTAAAAAAAAAAAGGAAATGAGAATAACTAGGAATCAGAAAATGTAACATTATATTAAAAAAAAAAAAAAACAGCACTAAAAAACAAAGCAGACAGACAACATGTTCATAATCAAAGTTAATGAGAAGAAGAACGAAAGAACATGGAATTGAGGTAGGGAATTGGGTGGGGGAGAGAGAGAGAGAGAGAGAGAGAGAGAGAGAGAGAGAGAGAAGATACCGAGTGTTTGTGGTTGAGAGAGGTGAGGAAGATTCTGGAAGGCAGAGACAGAGAGTGTGTGTCGGTAACTGAAGCTGACTCTCACTCAGAGGCATTCATCAGCACTCAGCACTCAGCAGTGAGAGAGTGGAGAAGGCTGAAAGCTAGTAGCACTGGCAGCTAGCGTTGTTGTTGCTGCTGAATTTTGGTGTTGCTCTTCTTTGCCCATTCAATAGCAAGTAACAAAGTACCCCAACGGAATGGACCCCACCACCCATCGGAAAAAAATTAAAAAGTTAGAAATGAATTCCTAATGAGAATATGCTTCCCATCGTGTGGCAAAAGCTATGTACTTACTTTTATTTTTTATTTTTTTACTTTATTTTATTTTATAACTCGTAATGTGAAATCATCATCATTATATCATATTGTATTATTTTGATGTCACCAAACAAATATTTTATTATTTTGATGTCATTGTTAATCAATGGCATTGACGCATTATTTTAAGGTTTGAGACTTACGCATAAAGAAATAACTTTTTTGAAAAAATATGAGACGAATTAAAAAATATAAAAATATAATTTGATTATCTATTTTACCTGTTTTATATTTCTACAATTATTATTATATAATAATAATATTGTCGGATCTTACAAAAACTGTTTATTTTCATTTTTTGGTGAGCAAAACATGATTTTTTATTCACAACGGGCCTTAAAGACCTTATTGGACCAAAACTTGTACCCGTTTTATTGGACCAAATTTGTGGACCAAAAAAGCAAAAATCGTTTATCTACTCGTACTTTCAAATTGTCGCCTCATTCGTAACATAAATGTGCATGGTCAAGTAGCGAGAAAAGCATTTTTAGTACTGTTTCGAAATTGTAATGTTTTTATATACTATTATGAAAATAAATTTTCTCTTTCGGAGATTTATCAACTACAAGAGATTTGTAAATGATACAGTCCTTTTTTTCATGTAAAAATTTAAAATTCTTATTTTATACAATTTTTTAGATTAATTTTTAACATATGGTCAAAATAATATATTTTAAACTGTCAATTAGTTATATAATATATTTTGTATGAATTTCAATATTTTTTTGTTAAATGACTTTCGATCTAATTACAGTAAAACTTAAATGCTTTTGATGATATGTGAATAAAATATGATTAGATGACTGTATTAAAAAAATTTTACATTGATGATTTATGACATTAAATATATAATTTATTGTGTCTCATTTATAGGGTAAAAATTGTTATTTAAAGTAAAAGATAAAGATGCACAATTTTAAAGTTTTTTCTTCTCGTCATCAATGTCATTTAATATATATGGATCCCACTATGAGATTCACACAAACAAAGGAAAAAATGGTTTAAAGAAATTAGCATATAATTTTTTTTTTTTGAGTAAATGCTTAGATTGGCTCTCCAAAAATAAGTAAATCATCAAATTATTTTTTCAAAGATTTTTGGCATCATTTTGTCTATTATATATAGTATAAAATATCCATCAATTTAATATCAATATAATACTTTCTGCTTTTCACAATAGCATTTTGTTTAAAGTTTTTCACAACAATTAAGAAATTTATTTTATACTTTAATTTTTTTAAAAAATGTAATTATATTTTACTGAATTATTTTCTCACTTTTTTTCTTATTTCACTTATGGAAAGAAAATAAAGAGAAAATAAAATGAATAGAAAAAGTGCATTTCTCTCTCTTCTTGTTTAGCTAAATAGGAAAGTGAGAGGAAATAAAATGTAATTATATTTAAATCATGTTTTATTCTTTGTATTATTTTTAATAGAATATTGTGAAAGGGAGGGATAACTTGGAAAATAAATTTTATAGGCCTTCTGCCCCATTTTTCATTGCACAAGTGAGGAGAAAATTTTTTTGTGGGATCTACAACCCTATTTTCTCCAATATACAAACAAAGAAAATTCACAAAATTCTCTCTTTTTCTTTCAACCCCTTTTTCCCTTCCATTTTCCATTTATCCAATCAACGGGTAAGTGAAAAATACTAAGAAACAATGATAGCATTTTAAAAAAGTAATTAATAACTTATTAATTAGTTCTCTAAAATGCTAGATAATATAAAATAAAACTTATTCTAAAATGACTAATATTATAAAATTTAGAGAATAAGTGCAAATGACACATTATAAGAGTTGGTCAAACCTTGTTTAAACCAATAAATACCATAACTCAAAGAATTACGATTCTCTCATGTTACTCACTAACAAGAGATTGCCATATTATTAAAAAGAAAAGTATAAATTTCATCGTAGTATGATTAATTAATATTTATATTATTCTATCAATATTTATAACTTTTTTTTTCCGATCCATGAACACCCTATGTAAAATATTTAATTGGAGTGTTGTTCTTCTTACTATACAACTTGTAGTTGTGTAATGAATCTACTAATATCTGAATCTCTAATGGTCGTTACTTGTGAAATGTTTATTGGTTCACAAATGATGAGTAAGGGTGAGGTAGGAAATGGCATTTTCTTTTGTTGGATGGATGAAGTGGTTTGTTGCAAAGACACATGTTGAGATCCTTCACTTTACAGCTTGAGAAAATAATGCACAAGTGATAGGACTAATGGCATGGAGGATGAAAAAAAAAATGGTGAGAACTGAGATATACAGCAGGAATGTTCATGATCATGAAGATATGGGGAAATTGAAGCGCGGAGAGGAGAGAAGTACCAAGAAGTGTAGAAGTTGATACTTTAGAAGGACATAAACAACCAACACTTTGGTTTATTCTCTTTAAATAAGATATTGGATTCAAATTTTATGAATGAAAATGTAAATACCGTAAAAATTTTACCACTATAATAAACTGATCCAACTTGAGATTAATTAGAGTTCAATAAAATTTAGATATCAATGATCTAGACAAAAAAAGAACATAAAAAGATATGTGACACCAACCGGTGGAGGATGCACAACTTGAAAATCACCCCAAAATAAGTCACTAAAAATAGATTGCGTTTGGATTATCAAAATTGGTGAAAGCCTTGATAATTAGGTATCTACACACAACTAGAGATGTGTAAACCCCAAATTATTTTAATGGAAACCAAAAATCGAGGCAGTAGAGTAGGGTGATCTCATTCACAAGTGCAGATTTTATGATGTTTGTTGGGAATTCTAATGATGGAGCAGGGGATTGGTTAATCTGTGTAAAAGATGAACTTATTAGTTGAATATGAATTTAATTCTGATGCACTAATTTTAAAGATATGCATATAATAGAATTTGATTAGATAATAATATAAAACTCTTTTACATCAATAATGTATCAAAATTAAACTTTGTACCATAGTAGAAAAGGCATGTAATGTTGCAGATATTAGCGGAAAAAAATCAAAATAATGGTTCCAATAAACTAAAAGAAAATCGATACTAACCTTTGAAATAAATACGACGGATCAAACAAAAAGTCATGTATCATAATAACAACAACTATATTGTCTCTTACCATCCGTGCACACCTGAAAAAGAGCAACGCTATTTAGTGTGAAAAGAATCGCACAAATTGTTATACGAATAAAGTTTCACCAATAACAATGCTCCAAAGACGAAAATTATAGTGGGTCTTTGATAGAGAGAGAAAAAATTTACACCTAATGATACTGTTTGTGTAAATTGTATGAAATTGTTTTTGTACTAAACAGGATTTCCTTACAAAAAATCATATTCATTCAAAGTAAAATACATAAAAGGAGAGTTTAATTACTATACATAGTATAAAATTACTTTATATTATCAGTATATAATAATTAAACTCATACAATAAATAACGAATAATTTCTATGTATTGACAGTATGAAGGAATTCTACACTATTAACCAATAGAGATTCAAAAAAGAGACAAATTATGATAGATAGTCATTATAATTGGTAGTTATTCATTGTGAATTGGCACCTTTCTGAGTTTTTATTTGTTAATAGTGTAAAGTTATTTTATACTGTCAATATATAGAAATTAAATTCTAAAGAATAAGAAAAAAATAAATTTAATTTTGATACATTATCAATATAAAAAATTTTTATACAGATATCTAGTTACATGTTGTTATATTAACAAAAGTGTTTCACTCAATTATCTACTGCTTTAAAAATTTATAAATAGATGCATATAATTCAATAATAATGTAAAATCTTTTTACACTGATAGTGTGCCAAAATTAATCAAAAAAATTATCCAAACTAAAATGACCACTATCTTAACCATGTCCACAAAAAAAAAAAAAAAAGATGAAGACTACTATTTTAACCATGTAGATAGCAACGTGGAACTAAACATATAACTTTTTATTCCATATATGCAAATATTTAAACTCAATTAGCAGAAAATATGCTCAATTTGTAAATCACTAAATCATGTAAAATTCTCTGCAAGTTAAAGTGAAATTCAACCAAACGTAAACATTCATGTTGATTTCTTCCAAACACAGAACTTGCATTAAAATAAAAAAAAAAGGCCCAAATTTGTAGAAAGCAAATTGCAGGCCTACTAGTGCTTTAATTTTATTCCAAGTTTATTTTACATTCGCTTACATGATAGAATAGACAGAGCCTAAAGAGGCTCTGTCCATTTAATCTCACTTATTAAAAACATGTTCATCCCTAGTGATCTTCATCTTCACTGTCCTTGCAAGGTGGATAACAGAAGTCGGTGAGGTCAAAGCAACTACAATGGGGAGGAATTGATGCTGTACAGAAACAGGATTTACAAGCTGAGTGGCATGCATTGAGCCTATAGTCTGCACAACGGCATTGAGGGGGCATTGACCTGGTGCATGCGCAGCTATCACAGCATGGTCCTGATTCTGTAGACTTGGAAGGATCATAACCTTTGTGGTGAGTCAGATCCATGCGGGCAGTGGTAACCCCAAGAAGGAAAAGCAGCAAGAAGCTCACCTTTAGCACCACCACCACCATGTTGTTCAAACCCATCTTTTAATTTCTAGCTGTGTGATTTGGGAGGGGCATTCATGTGGTGAAGTGAGTTGTTTATGTATAGAGTAGTGGATTTTAGGATGGAACGTGTAGGGGTTTTGTTGTGTAGTGTCATAGTGTGTATCGTAGTAACACTGATGATGCTTGTTAGGTGGCAAACATGCAATATATGATGGCTGAGGTTGCTTCCACGTACGATTGCTAGGCGTTGTCAATCCGCTAGAATTTTTATACTAAGAAACAATGATAGAATTGAAAAAAATGATTAATAACTTATCAATTAGTTCTCTAAAATGCTAGATAATATAAAATAAAACTTATTCGAAAATGACTAATATTATAAAATTAAGAGAATAAGTGCAAATGACATATTATACGAGTTGGTCAGACCTTGTTTAAACCAATGAATACCATAACTTAAAAGAATTATGTTTCTCTCATGTTACTCACTGACATGAGATTGCGATATTATTAAAAAGAAAAGTATAAATTTGATCATAGTATGATTAATTAATATTTATATTATTCTATCACTTTTTATAATTTTTTTTCCCGGATCCGTGAACACCCCTATATAACATATTTAATTGGAGTGTTGTTCTTCTTACTATACACGTTGTAGTTGTATAATGAATCTGCTAATATCTGAATCTCTAATGGTCGTTACTTGTGTAATGTTTAATGGTTCACAAATGATGAGTCTGGGTGAGGTAGGAAGTGGCATTTTCTTTTGTTGGATGGATGAAGTGGTTTGTTGCAAAGACACATGTTGAGATCCTGAACTCTACAGCTTGAGAAAACAATGCACAAGTGATAGGACTAATGGCATGGAGAAAGAAAAAAAATGGCGAGAACTGAGATATTCAGCAGGAATGTTCATGATCATGAAGATATGTTGAAATGCGGAGAGAAGAAAAGCACCAAGGAAGTGTAGAGGCTGATACTTTAGAAGGACATAAAACAACCAACATTTTGGTTCGTTCTCTTTTATTAAATAAGATCTCGAGTTTAAATTTAGTGAATAAAAATACAAATATTGTAAGCGTTTTACCTTTATAATAGATGGACCAGGCTTGTGATTAGTCGAAATCCAATAAAATCTGGATATTGATGATTTAGACAAAAAAATATATATATAAAAGATATGTAACATCAAGCAGTGGATGGTGCATAACTTGAAAACCACTCCAAATTAAAGACAAATTGTGTTTGGATTGTCAGATTTGGTGAAAGCCTTGACAATTAGACATCTACACACAACTAGAGAGAGATGTGTAAACTCATTCCCCACATTATTTTAATGGAAACCAAAAATTAAGTAGTAGAGTAGGGTGATCTCTTTCAAGGGAATTCTAATGGTAGAGCGGGGGATAGGTTATCCTGTGCAAGAAGGACCGATCTGGCATATAGATTCAAGGGTCGGAGGCCATATGGGCTATAGATTACAGGACTATGGAGAACATGCATGCAATCTTTTCATCTTCCTTTGGCAGATGCCATCATAAGAATGTCAGTCTCTTGTTTCTATATATAGACTCATGACTAGCATATATTATATGAGTACCTATCAAAATTGTTAGATATAATGTTATGAGTACCCAAGTTACATAATGTTCTTGAGATATTCTTATGTGGGCACTAGTTCAATAACTTCGATTTACATTCACTCACATAGAAAGGAGTAAGTCAATAATAATTATTGTTAGTGGCCCTGTTTACTTTGCTATCATTTTCATATGAGTGTGCATAAATAAAAAATATTAGATTTGTATTCACCTAAGAAATTATTCAAACTTCTTTCTTCTACAAAAGTTACGTGATCTGTTTTCAAAGATTAAACTTAAATTTTAGTGAATCAAAATTGCTCTCATTTCAACTAAATTTATGCGGATGTAAGATATCGTAAAAACTCATACTCAACTAGTGGAAAATACACATGCTAAATTTTTAAATCATTAAATCATTCAAAAAATTGCAAGTCAACTTTAAGTGAAATTCAACCAAACATAAACATTCATGATGATTTCTTGCAAACACAGAACTTGCATTAAGATTAAAAAAAGAAAAGAAAAGAAGAGACCCAAATTTGCAGAAAGCAAATTGTAGGCCCACTAGAGCTTTTATTCCAAGCTTATTTTACATTCGCTTGCATGATAGACAAAGCCTAAACGGGCTCTGTCCATTTGATACATAGTAAGAACTTGTTCATATCCCTAGTGATCTTCATCTCCACTTCCCTTGCAAGGTGGATAACAGAAGTCGGTGGTGTCAAAGCAACGACAGTGTGCAGGGATTGAGAATGTGCAGGCACAGGCTTTACAAGCGGAGTGGCATGAGTTCAGCCTAATATCTGCACAATGGCATTGAGGGGGCATCGACTTGGTGCATGCGCAGCTATCACAGCATGGTCCTGATTCTGTAGACTCGGAAGGATCATAACCCTTGTGGCGGGTCAGAACGAAGCGGGCACTGGTAACCCCAACAAGGAAAAGTAGCAAGAAACTCACCTTAAGCACCACCACCATCTTGTTCAAACCCATCTTTGATTTCTAGCTCTGTGAATTAACTGGGAGGGGCATGCGTGCATGTGGAGTGATGAGTTGTTTATATAGTGGAGGACTTGGGGATGGAACGTGGTGGGGTTTTGTTGTGTAGTTTGCATTTGTAGCAGTGATGCTTTTTAGGTGGCAAACATGCAAATTATGATGGCTGAGGTTGCTTCCACGATTGCTAGGCGTTGTCAATCCGCAGATTCTGCTGGGAAATGGGAATTGAGTATGTTTTTGGACAGTAGTGTAAGTGTGGCTGAGGAGTTGAAGTAGCCACAAATTATGCAGATTCAACCACTTGAAAAGTAATTACTGTGTGTTCTAATTCTTTAGCTTGGGTAATTTGGTAACCAACTTAGTAGCTATTTCAATTTGGAGGGTAATTGTAGTGTCTGAGAGTGAATCTCTAAAAAGAAATTCTTAGATATTAATAAAACAAAGAAAAAAAGATGTCCAACATTGGTTTCCTTTGAATTGATCAACTTTTATATTAAAAATATAATACAAAAGAATTGTTGGATTGGGCGTTTACTATTAAGCTAAAAATTATAACTATTAGTCATACGTAACTTTTATTATTTAAGTCTGTTTGGCTATTATCAAGTGCCATAGTCCAATTTGATTCCGATTCCATATGAGCTTTGTCAAAGCAGAGTGCTAGCCCAACGGCAACAAGAAGAAATAATAATCATCTACAAAATTAATATATTGGTGAATAAATGATATGTAACATCACTTTTTTATTGTTCATTCTAAGAGCATAAAAAAAAATGTCTAGTTTTTGAAAAGATGTTCAGAAGAATGAGTAGATAGATCAGTAATGGAGTGAAATGGTATAAAAAAATCAATTTATTATTTAACGGTAGTTTTTTTTGGTAATAGAGGGAATAGATTGAAAAAAAAAATCAAATCACTCTACATCACTCTAGTACTGAAATTTTCATACTATTTGAGATAAAACACGTCTCACTTTTCATTTTGCAACCAGTTACATTTTTAACCATCAACACTCTAGCATTCCATACAAACAAGACTTAAATTGACAGTTGTAGATACTAAGTTTATAATTTAATTTACTTCATTAGGGATAATTGTGTACAGGATCTGAGGATGAATCTCTAAAAGGAAATTCTTAGATGTCAATTAGAATAATAAAAAAAGAGATATGTCCTGTATTATTTACATTTTAATCCATTAACTTTTTTATATTAATTAAAAATAAATTAAACGTAACAAAATTTGAGATAGTAATGACTCGAAAAAGTAACAGGCCAGTGTGATATTTTACATAATATGATTGTAATATATATATATAATTTAAAGCCAGTAGTACAGTAGTGAAAAGTTTGAATATTTTATATAAGATTTTAGTTTGAACTCTCATTGCCATCGATATAGAAAAAAAAAAAAATGTAACTTTCAACTTAATTCAAATAGTAAAAACGAGTGAAACTTATGAAGAAATTATGATTTCAACTTATTATAACAAGAAACAACTCTACAACAGCGTTAGAATTTTGGATGACCGAACAAATAGTTTGCATTTCTGTGAGTATTCGTCAACTTCCAACTCTCCCCCTTTCCCATACTGTGCGCAATCTTCAACGAAACGCTTGGCTCTTTTTGTTTCGTCATGGCCTGGTTTTTGTTGCATAGTTTGGTATTTGTGGAAGGCCAAGACATCTGCTGGAGTTAGCCACAAATTAATTGTCCGAACATATATCCAAAACAAGATTTTAGACTTTGGTGGAGTATTTATTGTTATGCTGTCTATGCATCGTGCATATTATTATGATATGATCAAATTGTGGTTATAGTTAGTTGGGTGTTAGTTACTGCACAATCATCGTATTTGTTAGTTAATTGGTTATCATCTGTTGGTTATCATCAGATTAGTGACTGTGTAAAAATACTTTTAAACTAGTATTGCACAAAATTAAATCGTAAAAGTAAAGAATGTGTTCAAAAGATAAATCTGTCCGATTATATAAATGATATTTATAACATCCCTTTTTCCTTCTTCTAAAATTTTTTAAAAAATCGCTTTTTAAAACATCTGTTCGAAAGATGATACTGAGAGATTAATTAGTAATGAACTGAAATGCCACAAAAATTAATTTATTTTTTAACAATAATTTTTTTTTAGTAATAGACTAAAATGATTAAAAAAAAAATTCAAATCTCTCTATATCACTCGAGTTTAGAAATAGATCCTTTTAATTTAATTTTTTATTTGACAAGGTTAAATGTAATCTCACATAATTAATTTTGTTATGTCACATATCTTGTGTGAATCCCACCTTTAAAATTAATGATTAGATTTCACATTTAATTTTTTCAAATAAAAAATTCAATTGAGATGATCCAATTATGATATTTTCATACTTTTCAATTTTGAGGATTTGAAATGAAACACATCTCACTTTTTATTTTGTAACCATTTACAATTTTAACCATCAACGCTCCATGTAGAGCATTCGAATGATTGTTGCCACTTTTAGATATTTATTGCTATCTAATTTAATTAAACTTGATTTAATTTCTCCAAAATACTATTCTTCCTCTTTGATATAGTCAACATTATACTATAATATTAATTATTTGTTATCTCAATCATAATTTTATTTAAACTTATTATTAATTAATATATGATTACTGTATTTAGGAATTAATGATTAATTTATTTAATATAGTGATTTAAATCTATATTAAATTATTTTTTAAAATTGTAATAAAACAATAATTATATAAATAATGCAACATTGAATACCTTAAAAAAATATAATAATGAATCAAAATGAATAATAATAAGGGAGAACTAATAAATCATGAAAAACAATACACCTACCCATATTTTACCATCTAGTATTTATATGGTTTAGAAAAGCATTAAATAAGCATATGGTACTAGAATTTATCTATATTTACCTCTTAATATTTATTGTAACTTTTGTTTGTCGTTTCTGTTCTTAGATGTTAATCAAGAAAACTTAATACATTGAGTTAGTTGCTTCATTACCCACACCAAAAGGAGATCAAAAATTTGAAGTTTTCCGTTTTCCTTTTACCGTACACTATTACTAACACTCACATAGTATGATGGCTGAATTATTTACTTTTTATTAGATAAATTATACTTTACTTACTTCCAAATAAATTAATTAGTTATCATAAAAAAATTAAAAATTAAAACCTGTCCACTAGTAATAATAATGCATATCGTTTACATATATAATATAATGTATCAAGTTATCTCAATACCGTAGGTTTTAAATAATATTCAATCCGTCAAAAAAAAATTCAGTTATTTGGTGACCATGTAAAAATTAGTACATGAGATTCATATTAAAAGTTAAAAAAATTAATTACTAATTAAATTAACAATTGACGTTTGGACAATGTTAGAATTGAAAAATAAAGAATTAATATTAAACTATTATATTAATCAACAAGGAGAAAAAGGGGTAATTTTTTTGATACATTGGTAGCATTGAGGTTGAACCAATAATTTTATGCAATTATCCAATTCTCACGTCACTAATGCTTGGTTTGATATTGCTGTGACTTTTTAAAAGCTGTTGAGTTCTCTCGTCTCTTTAAAAACCGCTCTTAAAAGGTTATAGTAGTATCGTTTAGTAAAATAATATAAAAATTGCTTTCAATAAGCAAAAGCCACAAAAGTAATATTTGATAAAATTACTCTTAATATCTAAAATGACTACAATGGTTATAAATACCAAAGAGAATAATTTTTATTTTTAATATCATTAAATAGAGTAAGGTTATATTAATCTTTTAAATTTTGAAAAGCACAAATCAGCTCCGAAAAACACCTCATGAAAGCTCCCGAGAGCACCCCCTAGCTCTCAAAGGCCAGAAGCAAAAGTACTTTAGCTTTTTGGTTTATCAAACAGAAAAAATTGGCTTATACTTTTTATAAGATAGCACCTCTTCGAAGAGCATTATCAAATTAGGCCTAAGTCAATCAATCTTAGTGGCTTAAAAAATAGATACTTTAAAGAAACTAAATAAAACCTAACTAAACTGAAGTAGTAATACACGTATAGGACCCCCCAGATTTTTAAAATAACAGTTTTAGGGACCAAGTCTATAATTTAATTTACTTCATTAATTACTATTTGACCTTTAATTCATGAAGAAGAGCTACATAGCAAAATTGTAAAGACTCATACTCAATTGGGGGAAAATATGCTCAATTTATAAATCATTAAAGATTTTGCAAGTCAAAGAGAAGTTCGCCCAAACATTTGTGTTATTTCTTCTAAACACACAACTTGCATTATATGAAAATAAAAACGACCCAAAGGCCACTAGAGCTTTTATTCCGAGAGTTTATTTAGCTCTTGCTTACATTATATAGGCAAAGCCTAGAGGGGCTTTGTCCATTTGATACATAGTAAAAACTAGTTCATTCCTACTGATCTTCATCTTCGCTGCCCTTGCAAGGTGGATAGCAGAAGTTGGTGGTGTCATGGCAACTACAGTAGGCAGGGATTGAGCGTGTACAAGCACAGGCTTTACAAGCTGAATGGCATGAATTCAGCCTAACATCTTCACAATGGCAATCAGGGGGCATTTTCTTGTTGCATATGCAGCTATCACAGCATGCTTTCATTTTTGTAGGCTCGTAAGGATCATCACCTTTGAGGTAGCTCATATCCGAGCGGGCAGTGGTAACCCCAAGAAGGAAAAGTAGCAAGAAACTCACCTTAAGCACCAACACCATGTTGTTCAAACCCATCTTTGATTTCTAGCTCTGTGAATTAATTGGGAGGGGCATGCATTCATGTGAAGTGAGTTGTTTATATATCAGAGGATTTAGGATGGAACGTGATGGGGTTTTGTTCTATAGTGTGTATTGTAGCGTTGATGCCTTTTGCCTTGCATGTGAAATGTGGCACACATGCAATATATGATGGCTGAGGTTGCTTCCACGATTGCTAATCCGCAGATTCTGCTGGTAAAAGAGGTTCAAGTATGTTCTTGGACGGTAGTAGGAGGAGTCTGATTTGAAGTAGCCGCTGATTATGCAGATTTAACCACTTCAAAACTAATAACTGTGTTTCTAATTCTCTACCTCAGTAACCAATTAACTTGAAGTTATGATCATTGAATACTTAAAGATTTTGACAAATTACAAAAAGAAATTAAAATACCCATTTCTCTTTAACTAAATTCCTCTACTTACCTTAGTCCATAAAAAGATAAAATGAACAACTCTTTGACCTGTTTTGTTGCTCTTAATATGTGACATAATTTCTAAATTTTGCTAAATTTAATCCTCCAATCTTTACTCATTTTCTTGTTCAAATCATTCACTTTTTACATGCTTAATTTATTTTATTTATTTATTATTATTTTTCTACCTCTTCTAACCGTTTTTTTTTAACATAATTAATAAAGGGAAGGCAAGATCCAACAGAGAAAAAGGGGGGAAGATTCTTGAACAAAACAAGAAGCTTAACTAGGAGAGGAGGACAGGCAGAGCACGAAAAAGCAAAGAAACATGTGAATTTTGATCTCTTCACAAGGGAAAAGCTCTCAGCTTTTGCATTCTCATAATATTTGGTCTACAACTCCTTTGTATTACTCTCTGCTAGTTTTTATGTGTCTATCTGTTGAGAAAATTTCAACCAAAAAATGTAAAGCCAGCCTTCTCCAACCACCATATGTAGCCCCTAACTCCATCCAACATGGCCATAATCACCTCCATGAATCTGAAACCAACATCTTCAACCCAAACAAAGCCAAAACCATTCCAACAAAAAACTCAAAAAAAGTCAGAGCGCGAAAACAATACCAGAAAATAATGGTAAAATAGAGAGCAAAAAAACCAAACTCATATACAACTTTTATCAAAATACCTGTGCCCTGTGGTTCAAGTTTCAACATTAAAACCCCAAAACAAAATCTTAAGCCACTCATCCCTGCATTTATGTTGTTATTTCTTCCAAACACAGAACTTGCATTATAAAATAAAAACGACTCAGAGCTCACTAGAGCTTTTATTCCAATTATATTTAGCGTTTGCTTACATTATAATCGGCAAAATAGGCTTTGTCCATTTGAGACACATATATAGAGTAAAAACTTGTTCATTCCAAGTGATCTTCATCTTCACTACGCTTGCAACGTGGATAGTAGGATCTGGTGATGTCGTGGCAAACACACTTGGCAGGTTTTGTGCATGTACATTTTAGAATTTTAAAGCCCCAGATCAATAATTAACTCCGATTAAGGCATGCAATTAAATAGAAATCGAATCCAGTTTCTTATCTATTACATGGAGTGAATGAAGGGCCAAGAGATTCTATAATTTTGGCTCAGTTCCTGCCTTCCTTCTGATTATTGAAGCAGAGGAAAGGAGTTGAGAATTGGAAGCCGAAAAAAAAAGAAAGAGCAGCGAGAAAGAGAGAGAAAAGCAAGGAGAGAAAATCCACCTATTCCTGGTAAATTCCAAAATTGAACATTTTGTTTCAATGGGGCTACAGACGCCTATATATAGGGCTAGGAAGAGGGACTCTCCTTGTGTCAACTGAATGTAGAGCCAAGCCACCCATTATAGTAAGGCTAATACACAGGGCCTATATTATATCCTTTTATATTATTTAACCTAATAATAATATGGATCACACAATTGAGTTAAATAAAATGCTCTAATGTTTGGCATTCAAATAATCTAAGTTTTAGAATTTAAAATTATGATATGATTTATGGCAATCCACACACATGATAATTTATTCAATTTATCATTCTCCCACTTGGCCAACATAAATCAGACTACGATTTTAAGTAAAATAGTACTCTAGATTAATTCACAATGCGTAGCCACAATATAATGCTAAAATTAAGCCAATATGTCAGCTATAGGTCCAATAGTGGATTATAAGATCTCAACATTGCAAAAAATCGCACTCGAAGGAGTATTGATATCATACACGCAAGACTCTTATATCTCAGTGACATTAAACGAAAGCAGGATATGAATTGTTGGGAAAGCATAACGAAATGGCATGCCAATATGTGATCTAGTGCAATTCCCAATCAAAACGACCCAAGCATTTGCCCCAGATGCCATATGAGATATATATCTCAATAACAAAATGAGATTGGGTCCAAAATGTCTCCACGATATGCCATTATTTACACCAAGCAAGTTGCTCAAAATATATATAAACATGTGCAACAATAATAATGGCAATAATAGGCATTATAGCAGTCTTAAGACATTACAAAATATGTGAGGTCATAACAACTTTCAAATATAAACTCCCACTAACCCAAAATATCAAAAGACCTCACTATACCCATACGGTTTACATGATCAACAAAGACTTGGACATTCAATCCTTTGGTTAGGGGATCAACAATCATAAGCTCAGTAGGAATATGCTCGACACGTGTTTAAAACTCCTGAATCTACTCTCTAACAAACATGAGTTTTGTGTCAAAATGTTTTGATCGCTTTGAACTTTTGTTGTTATGAGAGAAGCATACCACGGCAGAGTTATCATAATATATCGTTAGAGGCTTAGAGATAGTGTCTACAATACCAAGTTCTGCAATAAAGTTTTTCAACCATATTGCTTGACGTGTAGCCTCATAACAAGCAATATAATCTGCTTCCACAGTTGAGGTACCTGTAAGTGTTTGTTTGGCACTTTTCCAGGAAATAGCATCTCCTGCCAACATAAAAATATAACCCGATGTGGATTTATAATCATCTGGACAACTGCCATAATCAGAATCAGAGTAATCGGTCACCTCAAGATAGTTTGCTCTTTTGTAAGTGAGCATATAATCTTTGGTACCTTGTAGGTATCTCATAACTCATTTTGCAGCTTGCCAGTGAGCCACACTAGGTTTGCTCAAGTATCTCCCAAGTATACCAATAACAAAAGCAATGTCAGGACGTGTACAAACTTGAGCATACATTAGACTGCCAATAACAGAAACATAAGGGACCTTGTCCATTTCTGCAATTTCATCATCATTTTGAGGACATTGGTCATTAGAGAGCCTTTCACCCTTTTGAACGGGCGCTTTACAAGGCTTACAAGACCCCATATTGAATCTGTTCAGGATTCTTTCGATATATCCCTTTTGAGACAAACCAAGAATACCATGAGATTGATCACGATGAATCTCAATGCCCAAAACAAAAGATGCATCATTGAGGTCCTTTATATCGAAATGAGTCATTAGCATCCGTTTGGTCTCATTTAGAAAACAAATATCATTGCCTGCCAAAAGAATATCATCAACACATAGAACAAGAGTGATGAACCTGCTCCCACTATTCTTAAGGTAAATGCATTGATCCATTACATTTTCCTTGAAACCAAGAGATATGACTATTCGATCAAACTTTAGATACCATTGCCTTAATGCTTGTTTTAAGCCATAAATTGACCTTCTTAACTTACAGACCATGTGTTCCATGCCATTTTTAATAAACCCATCAGGTTGATCCATATAAACATCCTCATGTAAATCATCATTCAAAAAAGCAGTTTTAACGTCCATTTGATGAAGCTCCAAATCAAAATGAGCAACAAGAGCCATCACAACACGAAAGGAATCTTTAGTAGAGACAGGGGAAAATGTCTCTTTATAATCTATACCTTTCCACTGATTGTATCCTTTGGCAACAAGTCTGGCTTTATATCTTTCGATTTCTCCTTTGGCATCACGTTTGGTCTTGAACACCCATTTACAGCCAACAGTCTTACAACTAGCTGATAATTCCACTAAATCCCAAACATTATTCTTCCTCATAGAAGCTAATTCATCCTCCATAGCAGCCAACCACTGGGAATTATGAGGACTAGAAATTGCCTCCTTGAAAGTGACAGGATCAAAATCCTTAATACACATGAATTCATATTCTTGTAGATATACAACATAATCTCTGAATCTAGTCGACCCAGTAGATACAGGAACTCGCTCAGATCTTCTTGGTGGAAACTCAACAATATCTGGATTCTGCATGTCATCTCCAATATGCTAATTAGCATAAGTACCAACAGTGGGATTAGTGGGATCTAAAATAAATGGCATAGACTTTGGAATAGAAGTGATAGGTGTTGGAAGAATAATGCGCTCTTCTCTAAAGCTAACAACACATGGTTCTTGAGTTGTAACCTGTTCTGCTTCCCCTTCCAAATAAACAGCACGATCAAATTCTATAATTCTGGTCGCATGTGTAGGACAATAGAATCTAGAACCTCTTGAGCCGATATAATATCCAACAAAGAAACCACTAATGGTTTTAGGATCGAGTTTCTTTGTTTCTGGATTATAAGTCTAACCTCTGCTTTGCAGCCCCAAACATGAAAATGCTTTAAGGTAGGCCTTTTCCCTGTCATCAACTCATATGGAGTCTTCGGAACAGATTTACTTGGCACATGGTTCAAAATGTAAGTTGCAGTTCTTAAGGCTTCTCCCCATAAGAACTCTGGGAAAGTAGAATGACTGAGCATACATCTCACCATTTTCATGAGGGTACGATTTCGCCTTTCAGCAACTCCATTTTGTTGTGGAGTACCAGGCATCATATATTATGCCTCAATACCACATTCCTGCAGAAATCTAGCAAAAGGTCCAGGATTTCTTCCAGTTCATCATATCTACCATAAAATTCACCACCTCTATCAGATCTTACACCCTTGATCCGAGTGCTAAACTTTAATTCAATAGCAACTTTGAATGTTTTGAAGGCATCTAAAGATTCAGATTTCTCATGCAATAATTCAACCCATCCATATATAGAGAAATCATCGATAAAGGTAATAAAGTATCTAAAACCTTACAAGGCAATAGGAGTAATGGGGCCGCAAATATCAGTATGAATCAACTGCAGTATCCCTTCACTTCTACTAGCCTTATTCTTTCTGGTTCCAGTAGTAAGTTTTCCTTTCACGCAATCAATATAGGTTTCAAAATCAGAGAAATCTAAATCATGAAGAATATTCTCCTTGATTAATCTCTCCATTCTTTCTCTGGAAATATGTCCTAGCCTCTTATGCCACAGCATAGAAGAGCTTTCAACAGCTCTACCATGTTTATTCTCAATAATACTACTAACATCATACTGTTGTTGGTCAATAGAAGAGTAATCAACATTCAACATATATAAACCATTTGACAAAATGCCACAACCAACCAAAACAGAATTATAATATATATGAACTCTTCTACCACCAAAATGAAAGGAATATCCACAACCATCCAAAGCGGAAACGAAAATCAAATTCCATTTGATCGAAGATACATAAATAGTGTCCTTCAAGACTAACTCATGTCCACTATACAATTTTAAACAAACTACTCTTATATGCTTTACTTTGACATTAACTCCATTTTCCACTATGATCGCCAATTCTCCTTTATTTGGCTTTCTCCTGGTTTGCAACTCCTGTAAAGAGTTAGTGACATGAATACTTGCCCCAATATCTAACCACCAAGTATTAGAAGGAACATCAACCAAATTCGATTCAAAATACACTAGAGCCAGAGGATTACCTTTCTTTTTTCTCTCAAGCCAGTTCTTAAACTTATAACAGTCAGACTGTTTGTGTCCAACTATACCACAGAATCTACACTTGCCATTGAACTTTGGCTTGATTCCAGCATTCTCACCGACTTCCTGAGTTGAAGAAGATCCAGCCTTATTCCTTCCTTTCCTCTTGAATTGAGACTTACCCTTCTTCCTTTTAAGAAACTTCTTCTTATCATCATTGTTCTTGTGGGAAGTCAGCTGTATAACATGGGCCTTGCCTTTTTTCATAGTCTATTCCTCTTGTGTGAGGATTGAGATCAACCCATCAACAGACCATTCTTCCTTCTACGTATTGTAAGAAGTTCTCAACACATTAAACTCAGATGGACGAGAGTCCAATATTTGCCAAACCAGAAAATCAGTTCTTAATTCCACTTTCATGGATTTCAATTTGTTATACCAATTGGTGAGCTTCATGGCATGCTCGTGAACACTAGAAAGGCCATCATACTTGGTCTTGGTCAGCAGATTAAGATAATGTGCTTTCTCGATCTTATCACACTTCTTGAATTTCTTGCCAACAGATTCAAGAAATTCCTTCGCACTGTCTGTCTCGGGGATATTATCCTTGATTGTTTTGTCCATGCTATACTTCAAGGTCATTAAACAAACCTTGTTAAAATGAGCCCACTTTTCATACTTCGCCCTGTCAGCATCAAAAAACTGATCCGTGGGCTTGGGTGACTCATCTTCAGTGAGAGCAGCATCAATATTCGAAATAGCAAGGTACAGTTTCACAGACTCAAGCCAATCCTCATAATTCGTTCCATTGAGCTTTATCAAAGTGCTCATATTCATAGGCAAAGCTGGAGTGCTTTTATATATTAGTGGGAGACTTTTATGTTGAGCATATCAACATAAAGACTGAGCTATTATCAATAATATAGTTCCCTCATGCAGTTGTAATCCTGTCGAAGGGTCTCGAATTACATTACATGAGCAAACTCCTAATAAACAATAGAATCATATCCTTAAAGTTAATATCAAGAGGATACTGAGAATTTTAGGGACACAATTATTAACTCATCAAGAATAGTGTCAATAAAGATAAACCGAAGGGTAAGTTCATTATTAACACAATTCTCAATGCAATACTAGTAACAATATTATTTTCAAAATTTAGTCCCACGAAGCTGAGCTTATAATCATGAAAAATGTCTCACAATATCATTAATATATTTCAAGCAACATTTCTCAGAATAATATTGCATAATGTTCAATAATAACAACATTTCATATATATATATATATATATAAACATAAGAAATGCAAAATTTTTCCAATAAGCAAGGTAAGTCAACTCTGAGAATGTGCTTAATACAATATTTCAAATAATAGCACAAATGCACACAAAAATTCTCAGGCCAAAATATGGAGAGTAACACATAATTTTGAGCAATTTAAATTCAAAATAAATTAAAATAAATATTTTTATTGCTCAAAAAATTAAATAAAATTCACCAATATTTTTATATTAATTAAATATTAAATTCTACAAAATTTGGTAAATTTTGAACCGCATTTAAGGGTCCTAAGCCCCCCACACGCCGAGCCCGTGAGTGGGCATCACTCGCCGCTACTATTTATCATCTTCTCCATCAGGCGGGTCAGAAACGGGTTGTGCGACCTGCGAACTGCTGAAACGAGTCGAAGGCCGTTTCTCCCTCATCTGACCACCGTTTGACGCGTTCTCGATGTCTTTGAGCTCGTGAGAAAGAGCTCTACAAAGCCCATATGGTATCTCGAAGCATCATGGTCTGTAAGTTCTAGAATGATTCAAGAAAGTTTCGCATGGGTTTATACATTTTTTCGCCATTTTCTCCCTCAAATCTCAACGAAAATTTGTGTTCTTGGTCTTGTTAGATTCGTTATGATGAGAGTTATAAAACCCCCTTGGAAATCAAACTCAAATAGGTCTAAATAACTAAGTTGGATTTTTCGAACAAAGGTTAGGGTTCTTGATGTTCTTCCTTCAATTTCTCTCTTAATTCAGCCTCAAATCACATAATAATTAGCTTAATAGACTCACAACAACACGAATAACAAGAGCCCCCAAAAAAAATCTGGAATCAATCGGTCCAAAAATTAAAATTCAAAATCAATCCGTTTTGGGGCTCAAGAGGTATGTATGGTATCAGCTTCTCAACCATCCAGTTTCTCACCAAAATTGATTTCATAGCCATAATCAGAGTCAAAACTAAGCTCTAATACCAATTGTTAGAATTCTAAAGCCCCAGATCAATAATTAACTCCGATTAAGGCATGCAATTAAACAGAAATTGAATCCAATTTCTTATCTATTATCTGGAGTGAATGAAGGGCCAAGAGATTCCATAATTTGGCTTAGTTCCTGCCTTCCTTCTGATTACAGAAGTAGAGGAAAGGAGTTGAGAATTGGAAGCCAAAAAAAAAAAAGAAAGAGCAGCAAGAAAGAGAGAGAAAAGCAAGGAGAGAAAATTGTCCTATTCCTAGTAAATTCTAAAATTGAACGTTCTGTTTCAATGGGGCCACAGACGCTGATATATAGGGCTAGGAGGAGGGACCTCTCCCTGTATCAACTGAATGTAGAGACAAGTCACCCATTATAGAAAGGTTAATACACAGGGTTTATATTATATCCTTTTATATTATTTAACGTAATAATAATATGGATCACACAATTGAGTTAAATAAAATGCTCTAATGTTTGGCATTCAAATAATCTGAGTTTTAGAATTTAAAATTATGATATGATTTATATTAGTCCACACACATGATAATTTATTCAATTTATCAGTACAATCACAGAGTTTACATGCTGAGTGCCATGAATTGAGCCTAACGTCTGAACATAGGCAATAAGGCTCTTCCCTGGTGCCATCGCATGCGCATTCATTACAGCATACTTTCAAGTTTGGAGACTGGGAAGGAACATCGTCACCTTTGGGTTGGCTCTGATCCGAGCGGGCAGTGGTAACCCCAAGGAGGAAAAGTAGCAAGAAGCTCACCTTAGCCACCACCACCATGTTATTCAAACCCATCTTTGATTTCTATGTGAATTGGAAGGGGCATGCATATATATATATATATATCGTGTGTGTGTGTGTGTGTGTGTGAAGTGAGTTGTTTATATTAGATGATGATTTTAGGATGGAAGGTGACGTGGTTTTGTTGTGTGGTGCATATTGTGAAATATCAGCACTAGTTCTTCTTGTAGTTTCTACATATATGACAAAAATGGAACACCAATTTTTTGAATTCTGAGCGGCCAAAGTCTGGAGTTCTCTCGAGTTCTATTATGTGTCCTCATAGGGTTTGGTCAACTTGCAAATTTCAACCCAACTTCTACACTCTAATATTTAACACATGACACATCACTTGTAGACAATTTTTCTGACTGACAAGTATATCTCTATGAGATATGTTTGGTGAAGCCGACTCTTAAAATGATTTGCACTCTATCTAATGGTGAATGAGGTATGAATTGGTATAATATCTCATACATAATATATTCACCTAACATAACTCTATTCTTATATATAAAGATACTTACATTAGTAGTTTCAAAATCATAGTGCAAAGATTAGTTGATACTTTAGAAGCACATTAAGGATACTTGGCATCAACTGATGGAAGGGTGCTTCTCTTCAATGACAGATCCAGAAAATTTAAGTAATGAGGGCAAAGAAAATACATAAGCAGAATAAAAGGTTATACATAATTTTTATCTTAATATGTGGTCAAATATAATAAGATAATAGAAGTAAAATATGTATATGTATATACCTATATACTTCTAAAAAAATTTCTTAAATTTTAGTGGGGGCATGTGTCGCAACACCTATAGTGTTGATCCCTCCCTCCCTCCCTCCCTTCTAACCACCCCAAGTCACTAAGACAGATTTTATGTTAGAATTGTCAAATTTGGTATACTTATTGGCAATTAGAAACATAGAAAAGTGAAACAATCCCTCAATGAAACAGTACCAATGAAACAATGCTTCAATTGACAATTAATAGTCCTAAGAAAAAACAGCTTACAGAAGCAAATATGTTGAACAGAAATGGTCTCAAAGGAAGTAACACAAATAGACAATAACAGAAGTATCAAAGGAAAGAGTGCAGAATCAGTAATCAATTTGCAGGGATGAATTAGATGTCAAAGTAGAAGAGATTTGTGACCTCAATCCACCACCGAAGGAGTACCTGGGCAGAAGAATAAGAATTAATAAGGTGAGAAGAGAATAACCAGAGAGGGAAATATTCAGAGAAGAATTTCAGAGGAATATTGTACCACAATGTTCATGCCCCTATCTGAAACTTCTTCATCCTTGGCCTTTTGGGCCGTTTGGGCCGTTTGGCCTATTCATATACTCATTTCAAAAAGTTCTACCATCCTCCTAGTGTGTAAAAGCATTCTTCCTCCATGATACAAATTTTACCCCTGATTTCTTTTCTCTCTCATTCTCTCTCTCCTTTTCATCCACAATCAAAGGTTAAGACTCCCTCTGCGAGTATAAAAGTTTGACTCCTACACACAACTAGGGGTGTATACAGCTCATTCCACAGTGAGTAATGTTCTTAAGGTAGTGTACATGTACATGCCGTAATGAATGCGTTCGGATAATTTCTATCTTTTCTTTTTTTCTTATTTTTTTCCCCACATACATCCCTCTTTTGATTGGTTGACCTCCCCTGATTCTTGTATGAATATATTCAAAGGGTTGATGAGGCTTTGAGTTTGGAGTTCAATTCTTATTTACGCATCCCTTCCTCTTATCGCATCTATTAGCCTCACTGGGGCCTACCTAGAACCAAAGATGAGGGTAAAAAAATAAAGTAAAATAAAGGTCTGATTCCCTCCTAACATCTAACTCAAAAGGCATGGTTTGCCCAAAATATTTTAAGGATGATATTGACCATATACTTAGTGATGTGGAACTTAACATATATGATGTAACTTTTTGTTCCATGTCGTAGTCATACTCAATTAGCGGAAAATATGCTTAATTTATAACTCATAAAATCATGTAACAAATTTTGAAGTGAAGTTCACCCAAACATTTATGTTGATTTCTTCCAAACACACAACTTGCATTAAAAATAAAAAAGACCCAAAGGCCACTAGAGCTTTTACTCCAAGTTTATTTATTTGCAATCATGATATGCAAAGCCTACAGGGGCTTTGTCCATTTCGTACTTATTAAAAACTAGTTCATCCCTAGTGATCTTTATCTTCACTGTCGTGCAAGGTGGATAGCAACCGGTGGTGATGTCAAGGCATTGACACTGAGCAGGATTTGAAAAATTACAAACACAGGCTTGACAAGCTGAGTGGCATGAATTGAGCCTTACGTCTAAACAGCGGCACTAGGGTGTACTACTGAATAAACAACGGCATTTAGGGAGTGCTATTGAATAAGTACAAGCGCAGCTATCACAGCATGGTTCCGATTCTTTAGACGTGGAAGGTTCATAACCTTTGTGGCGGGTCAGATCCATGCGGGCGGTGGTAACCCCAAGGAGGAAAAGTAGCATGAAACTAACCTTTAGCATCATCACCATGTTGTTCAAGCCCATCTTTGATTTCTAGCTCTGTGAATCGGGAGAGGCATGCATGCATGTGAAGTGAGTTGCTTACATACATATATTAGAGGATTTTAGGATGGAACGTGATGGGTTTTGTTCTATCGTGTGAATTGTAGCATTGGTGCTTTTTGCCTTACATGTGAAAGGTGGCACACATGCAATATATGATGGCTGAGGTTGCTTCCACGATTGCTAGGCGTTGTCAATATGCAGATTGTACTGGGAAAAAGGGGTTTTGAGTATGTTCTTGGACAGGAGTGTGAGTGAGGAGCTTGAAAGCCACTAATTATGCAGATTCAACCACTTAAAATGCAATAATTGTGTTTCAAATTCTTAATTTGGTAAGCAGATTATAGTATATATGTTTGATTTTGCTTTTTAATCTCCTACTTTATAGTTTGGATAAAAATTTTCTCCAAAAAAAGGTAGTTTAGATAAAAATTTATCTCTTATAACTTTTTTGTTCAAATCATAGTTTTAGAGTGAGGCTTGTAATTTGTATTGCTTATCGACGCATTCCGTGGACACTTACTGATAAGTTTTTCGGGATTTGAAAATGAAATTCATTATAGATTTTTTTGTTCTTCTGTTTTCATTGGTGTCAATGCATGTCTGAAAAAACTTGAATACAAATACTCTTTTTCTTTTAGAATTTTAAAAACTAAATCAAATATATTAATTATTGATAGCTATATCATTTAGCAGATTTTGTTGGATGCAGCACTTAGCTTGGGAGCGGTGTTGCTGGTGTTACTATACTTTGTTAAATTTATCAAAATGTGGCTCTCAAATCGATACTAATCCATATTTATAGATTTATTCACACTTCCCTTTGAAACTAATTGCTTGTGCCTTGTGGCAACTAGGACTCGTTTGCGTGGATGTATACATCAGTTGATCATAGACATAAAGGAGCTACTTTTATAATTGCTGTGATTTTGTATCCCTGTAGCTTTATTGGTTCCTTACACATGTAAAGTTAACATCTTTTATGTCATTTAGACCAAGCAAGCCTTATTAAACCCATAGGGGATTTATTATTACACGAATTGAAGTTTAAAATTGAGAATTTGATACACAATAGATTTGCTATTTTGTTTGAATTTGTACTTAAAGTAAGTATAAGCATGTCAAAATAGATCTACATGTAGTATTCCCGTATACCAATTTTTACATCTAACAATCTTGTTTGTCTACTAATGCAAGCTAAATCCAAATCATCTCTAAATAATATATCTATTTTAGTCCTTATTCATGAGCCTTCTTTCCTTTCATAATATATCAAAGTTCCTCCTTCATCATCATTATCATTATTATTATCATTTATTTTTAAATTCGTCTGGATAGAGTGCTTAAGTAAAAATTATATTATTAAAGCATCACTTTCTAAGATACACTTAAATGAGAAGTTATAACAATTAGTTGTGACATAGAGTGAAATGTGTTACTAACGCTATGTGGATACTAAATTAGTTACACCTTGCTTGGTTTATAGGTAGGTTTTAGCTCGAGGCAATGGCCTACATGAATTCTTAGTGATGTTTATTGAAAATGCATGTTTATGCCATATTGAAAAATTCTGTTTCTGATTTTTATATTTGCCAATTCATAGGTTGAAGGATCTAAAGTATCAACTAAGCTTGAATTTCTTAACTAGTAGAATCTTAGTATGCCAAGAAACCTGTATTTTGTTTACACAGATAACTCTGAAATTAGACTTATAAATGTGTTATATAATAAACACTTCTACCATTTTTATGACATTGCCAATGACACTACTCATGAGTTGTTATGTGATGAGGATACGGATGAGGATGAGGATAAAGATGATGATGACATAGTTGATGATGATTATTTTCCTTTTCTACCTGATATTTAATATGATGTCGTTATCTTTGTTTTGATTACAATTTATTATAGTGTAAACTTGTATTAAACTTGTACCGTTGAAATACTTTTATCTTAACCTTCTGATATACATTTAATTGTAAAATTTAATGTACATTTTAATTAATGAATTTTAACTTCAAAATTTTTTTATTTGGATTCTAATCCAGGATTGTTATATAATTGGATTATTTAAAATTTCAAAGAAAAAATAAAAAAGTACTTAGCAATGGAATCATTTCCATCGTTATGGATAAATATGTTTCAATGTAGTTTGATTTTCCAACAGAATAATTCCGTCGCAAATTCTGTCAGTGAACATGTTTCAGCCATGGATAATAATATGTACTTGGTGATGGAAAATGTCTTTGTCTGCGATGAAATTTTCCATCCATGGTTAGCCATGGAAAATAATTTCTGTCACTAACTAGTTAGCCACAATAAATTTTACGACATTCTATTGGCTATGACAAATACCTCGCTAAATAGCTTAATGACGGATTTTTGTAAATTGGCAATGGAATAATTCCATCGCTATTTGCATAATTTCCAATAATGATTTAAATAGTAAAAATGAGTGAAATTTTTGTAGAAATTATAGATTTCAATTTCTTGTTATAACAAGAATGTTAGAATTTGGGTGACCCAACAAATAGTTTTGTATCTCTTTGTTTGTGTTTCAACAAACGTCTAACAGCTTCAACTTTCCATACTCCGCGCACCCTTGAACTTTGAAGCGTTTGGCTCTTTTGTTCCGTCATAATCTGATTTTTTTGCTACATAATTTGCTATTTGTGGAGGATTTGGACACATGCTGCAATAATTAGCCACAAATATATGGTTGCCTAGACCAGATTTATTTTTTTATTTTTTATTTTTTAAACTTTGGTTATGCAGTCTATGGAAACATGCACATCAAGCTCGTCAACCACTTGTTTCTTGGTCCCCTTGGTATCCTTGGGCCAATGGACATTGAACAGGAATGGTTTTGAGAATCCAGGCTTATTAGCTGGATTTGGAGGCCTCATTATACACTATTTTAGTGCTAGTGTGCTACATGGCTTGTTCGCTTTTTTTCGGGCCTCCTCCTAGAGACTTCTTAAATATTAAATAATTTAAGTATGTAGAGCATATATAGCCACCAAAAAGGGCCTCGACTAGAGCTAGGACCATGGTTTCTTAAGAGGATATATCATATATTTCCTTGATAAAGCAAACTGATGTGAGGTATCATGTTTATGATGCAATTATAGTAGATATTAGGTGCATCTTGGACCGTTATCGTTTGCATCATCCTTATCGCAAATGCAATGTACAAATGATTTGGCCAAATATTTTCCACAAGAAAATGACTTCCTTGTTTAGAAATAAGCTCCTTTAGTTAGTGGAGTCAGCTTTCCTATAGCTTAGTTCTCTTTTTTCCTTTTTTTTAACCCCTTCTTTTATACAGAATACTAAAATTATAAAATAAGAAATTTAATGTGTGTTTGATTTCTATTTTTAATTTTGTATTTTTTTATTTTCAGAATTTTATGAAAAAAATAATAAAAATAGAAAATAAAAATAAAAAAATGAAATTTTATTATTTTCACTATTTCTATTATTTCTTTTACAAAATCCTAAAAATAGGAAATACAAAAAATGAAAACATGTTTCAAACAGGCTCTTAGATTCACATTTATATTACACACGTATTTTTATTGGTTCTATATTTTTTTATATCATCAGTATTAATTGAAATCTATTATACTTTAACTAATTTAAATTAAATCAAATTAACTTATTATGAAAATAAAGCTCTCATAATATTAATTCTTTCCATTTATAATATTTAAAATTAAGATCTTATTTAAAAAAATTACAAATATTAAATTACTTGAATCGATTAAGTGATAAGAAGATGAATTCTTAGGAACATTTAGAATAAGAAAAATTTTGCTCTATATATATTATTAATGATTTAATACATCAGATTTGTAAATCATCATTTTCTCCTATTTTTCTTATATTTCTAATATAATAACTAATGTGTTAAGTGATGATTGATATAAAGTAAAATTTTTCTCTTACTTTGGAGCATCTAAAAACTTCTCATGATGGGAATTAATGCTCTATTTGGTCATATATAAAATAAAAAATAAAAATAAAAGCTACACTACAAGTTTTTAAATTATATAGGGCAAGGATTCACAATGTCCCTCCATTTTCCCTTTCAACTTCCTTGCAAAATGATCAAATTGATGATAACAAAGACAATCCCTCAAAACGAAACCCACGTTTCTAGGGGTAGTTTTCAAATAAAGCTTTAAAATTGCCTTTCTGAGCACTAATATATAATCATAGTTCTCTGGGTTACGGGAAGCAAATGAAACGAAAATGCTCCCAAAGTTAGATGTTCCTTTTTCCTCTTTGCTTATAAACAACGGAACTCGTCATCAAATGCATGTTGAGGACGATAAGGCTTGTTCTGCGTTGTAAAAGCATGCCCAATTTCTTGACTTATAATTTAAATGTGAGAGGGACATAGACTTAATTTTCATCCACTTAAGATCCTTTTGACCATGCTCCATTTAATTTTCGCCAACAATTTGTAAAGCTATGATCAGATAAAGTATGATCTCCATAATATGTTGTACTGAAAAGCAATACATATTATCATCGAGATATTAATTCAGTGGTTTAAACAATAATACTACTTGACCACAATACGATGCCCGAATTTTGTGCTAGACACGTGTTACTAAGCAGTTAGAAGACGTGTGCAGTAGTTGTAGGGCCGATTTGCCAAATCGGTCAGCCGATTTAAGTTCATGAAATAAATGAGCAGGTCAGCCATTTAACATTTTTTTTTTCAAGTTTTAAAAAGTTAATTTTTATTTTAAAAAAGGATAAAAATTTCTTATTTTTTATTAAAAAATCAGAATATCCTAAATTTATGTCTTTTTCTATTAAACCTTCTTCAAGTCAGGTTTGAAATTCTAAGGAAAGAAAGATGGCACCTAACTAACTACCTAACCAACCAATCAGAATTAAAGGTCCTACTTATTCAGTAACTTAACTAATCACTTAACTAACTATATTCTTAATTATGACATAATTACCACTTGTGTATTTAATACAAAGTTTGTGGCCTAACTTGGGGCTCCTTTCACTCTTTGGTTCCTAGTATCATGATCTTGGATCTTATCATTACCCCCTGGTTGAAAAAGGACCTTGTCCTCAAGGGGTGAGACCGTGTAAATATCAACCAAGGCATTTCAATCTTCCTATGTAGCATGTTCCCTGGCTTGGTGGTGCCATTCCACTAATACTTGATAGAAAAATAATGTGCTCGTTCAAATGAATTCGGCTAAAATCAGACTAATTTAAATAAGTCGTTATTTTTAAAGATTAACCCACCTATTTTTGATGGGTAAATAGATTATCCTATGGGGTTTTGCTAATTTTGATGGCTCTAAGTGGTTGAAAGATAAGTATAGCAACAAGCATATGCTAAGTATTTAAGTTTTTCAGAAAGATAGTTCATGGCCCCATTCTTTTAGAGTTTAATTATTGTTTGCCACTATTTTTTTAAATAAAAATTTAAATTTTAATATAGAGTAGAATGAAGCTTTGCATTGTCTATGTTTCAAATCCCAAAAAAAAAAAAGCCTTTACATGAATGGTGTATTAAGGTATAAAAGTATTTATGTGTTACTATCCAATAATTTAAATTTTTAAGAGGGATGATTCATGACAATATATTGATGCGATACTTCATCATATATGCAAGATATGTTCCACAGTAATAAACACCCAAAATTTCAAGTTATGGAAATATTTTTTTTAATTATTATTTAAGTTGACTAAAGTAATATATATTTTCTGAAGAACCCACTAATTCATCGGATCCTATCTTTTTCTAATACATGCACTAATTAATTTTTTTTTGCTTTGAGATTAATTTTAGTATAATGCTAGCGTAAATAATTTTATAATATTATTTAATCATATATTATTATACATATAATTTTTGGAGTAATAATTGTAACAACCAAATATTTTTGTTAATAATACATGGGTTGGATGACTATAAAAATTCATTTCATAGGAATAGTGCATTAAAATTAAATTCACATTTCTTTAAAACAAAAAAACTGAAAACAAGGAATGGAAAAAAAATAAAGTGACATTTTCGGTATTTTATAATTTTCAATGTAATGAAATTTGATCAAAACTGATTTAAGATGCACATTTTTCTTTGGTTATATAATAAATTACGACGAAATCAATAATTGAAGACAAATGAGTTTTTTTTTTTTTTTGGTTAAAAATGAATATTTGTTTATGATAAGAAAATGAAAAATTGTTCGCACTCGTTACAAAGAGGATTTTTTTTTCTTTTGGGTGGAACAAAGAGGATAATTTATAATTAAAAAAAAGGTTTTTATTTCGAGACAATGAAACAAACAAACGACAAGAAAAAAAAAATCTAGTTGTTTTATTAAAGTGATGTAGACGGGCACAAATGTCTATATCTCTGCTTTTTAAAATGTATTGAAAGATAAATACATTATTTGATTCAAAATTTAGTTTTTTGTTTTAATTTCGTCACCCATCCAACTGTTCTTTTATTTGCGCCTTGACACTCGTCAATTAGGTATAGGGATTTGCCTTAACACTGGAGCAACTACTCTTTTATCCTAAATTTATTATTTTCCAAAATATTGTAATCAGAGACATATTAATATTTTGTTTCGATGTCTACATTATTATTGAGAGAACAAACGTGAGAGTTAAATACTTATATTGATATAGTAATATATAATTAAATGAGTATATAAAACAATTTTAAATTAATTAATAATAATTAAAATTAATTTTAACTAACTTTGGTGGTTTTTAAGCATTACTCTTTTTAAAAAAAAAGAAAAAGAAAAAAGGATTTTACAGTTAATATCACTAGGCACTGGCACGGGAACGAGATAAAGCCCGATTGTCAATATCTTTTTCTTTTCAACGTTCCACCCACACGAATTTCCATTATATATAGAACTTCTTTGGTGGGACAAAGAATCTCCAAGTATCACAGCAAAGTGAAGCAGTGCTGAAGCACACGCTCACACAACAAATACCCTTTAAAATTAAACGTATTTTGAAGGGAGAGGAGGAGGAATTAAGAAGAAGAAAAATATATAATATGGAATGGAGAAAATATTATCTGGATATGATATTAGTGCCATTAGGACTTCTGATGAGCTTTAGTTATCATATTTGGTTGTGGCATAAGACTCGCACAGAGCCTTTTTCCACCACAATCGGAATCAATGCTCATGCTCGACGCTTCTGGGTGCCTGCCATGTTGAAGGTATATATGATCTTGTTCATGAAAACCTTAACAACAAATATATATTGTAATTTGATTCTTTTCTCCCCTTCATGACTTTATCCTTATTACTCTAATTGAAAGCATGCATACAATTCTAAGATATATATAACCGGCTTTTCCATTCCAAACCAATGCTAATTTTTCATATTATATATTAATATGCATCTCTTTAGTTTGAGTATTTTCCAGTCTAATTTGTTAATTCCTCAGTGAAAGTTTCTTATATTCTGATAGGCGCCGGAGCCAGAGATTGAATTTGAAAACATAATTAAATTTGCAAACTTTTCTTGGGTCTAACTGACAAGGCTTGTGCTTGATGAATGAATTTTAATGATTGGTTTAGTTATGATGTATATGACCATACGATTTTGATTTGTTATCGACCTCTTGGAATTTTAGCCAAGCCGCACGGTGTTCACTAGTGTTGTTGCTTTGCAGTTGTGGAAAAGCATATTTACAAATTGACACCCACTGTGTGTACTGGGTTGCAAACTTGCAATTATTTAAAAAAAAAAAGAAAAGAAGAAGAAAGCAAACACTATATTAACTTTTAGGGCAGTTTCTTCAACTTGTATTTCAAACACTACATAATAAATTCACGAATTCTTTACACTGATTAAGCTTAGGGTAAAATTACGAATAACTGATTAAACTTAGCAAGGCTCAAAGATATTGCTTTAACTGATGGCTTTCAGGGCCATCTCTTTGCTGTCATATAAAAGTTTACCAGTGTATAGAATCTGAGAGAATCTACATACAATTGGCTGACCTTGTTTAGAAATCTTTGACCCCGAAAATGAAGAGCACTTTCGCTGAAAAGTGGGTAGGTAACCTCACAAAAGAAAAAGGGTAAGTTAGTGACTCCACTTTGATTTTTTGTCCTGGTTGCAGCCTTTATAAAGAAAAGAAAAGTCATTCATGTTTCACACGCCACAATCCATAACTTTAATTTATTCTTTCTCACTTTTACGAGAAATTCTTGTATATTTATGAAAAGTCACGAAGATTATACTTATAATCAATAATAAAATAATATTTTAGATTAAAAAATAAGTTAATAATAAATCATATCTTAAAATATCATTTTATTATTAATTATAAACATATTTATATGATACTCTATGAACATATTAGAATTTCTCCATTTTTACGGAATCTATAACTCATTTATTTCTTTCCAATTAAGCTAGTGTGTGAATACATATATAAAATAGGAATGAACATTTATGCGCGGAGCCTATCTTAAAATACCATTTTATGTGCAAACATTTGTAATATATAGTTGAAGTAACTTAATAATTCCCTTCCATGTTGACAATGTAAAGTGATATTCACAAAACATTATGCCCATGGCAGGACATTGACAAGAAGAACATCCTAGTAGCTCAAAGTCTCCGTAATCTTATCATGGGATCAACTCTTATGGCCACCACATCCATTCTCCTCTCAGCTGGGTTAGCAGCAGTCATAAGCAGCACTTACAGTGTGAAAAAGCCTCTTGATGATGTTATCTATGGAGCTCACGGTGAATTTATGATAGCACTCAAATATGTGACACTCCTAACCATATTCTTGTTCTCATTTTTCTGCCACAGCCTATCAATTAGGTTCCTCAACCAATTGGCCATCCTTATTTGCACACCACAAGGTGACATGTCTTTGGTGACTTCAGAATACTTGACTGAGATTTTGGAAAAGGGAACTATTTTGAACACTGTGGGGAACAGGATTTTCTACTTAGCACTTCCTCTTTTGCTTTGGATCTTTGGTCCAATCCTTGTTTTCTTGTGTTCTATTGCTATGTTACCAGTGTTTTACACCCTTGACGTTGTTTGTGGGAGTGGGAAAGCAAAGATGCGGATGAATGACAATAGTGATTATGTTTGATGCAGTCAGCTAGCTAATTAAGAGTAAGAGCATGAAATATATAGGACTAATGTGCATGCGTCATTAGGTGTATCTTTTACAATTATGAGTTGTAAAAGTAAAGCACTTGTAGAAGGCATATATAAGTGCAGAAGCGCTTTACCGAAATAATTCAAATGGCTTTTGTAATATATGGCTTTGATTATGATTACCATTAGCCTTTTTTCCATCTCCTGTGGCACTAACAGTTCTTTCCATTGTTTTGAAGAATAAAAAGTTAGATAATACGACATGTAAGTTGATTCTTGATAAGTAGATGAGCTACCTTTTTTATTTTTTATCTAAAAAAACTCTGGCCAGCTACTTTTTTAGCCGTGACATTGTTTTTAATGAAATAGACATTGTATGTGTTCGGTTTTAATTTTATAGAATTGATTTTAGATAGAATTAATTTTGTTGGAATTAATTTAACTAGAATTGATTTTAAGATAAAGTTATTTATATTTGATAGTTTGTTTAAAAGTAATTTTGATAGAAAGTAAAATATTTTCGCTTCTCCCAAAATTAATTCTAGAAATAATAATTAATTTTGATGATTAACAATCAAACAAAATATTCAAAAGACACAATCGAATCTCATCTCTCGGAATCAATTTTGCAAGGTTACTACATGCAACTAAACATGCATAATAGCAATATGCAAAGTGCTTCGATTTTAATAATTTCTTTGGCACGCGTATTGTTTCCATGATGTATATTATATTTGGCCTTTTGTCAAAATAGACAAAAAGTCACGTTAATTGTGAGGCACTAATTTTTTGTTAATGAGACTAGTTGGCGGATTGTTGCAGCTTAATTTAAGAGGGAGCCACACATGGTTTAAAAGAAATATATTTTTTTTACATGATTGGCAGAACCGAAAAGAAGCTTAAAAGCTTAAAATTACCAAATCAAGTAACCTAATAAGCTAATTAATCCCTGCCTCCTGGTGGCTAAATTTAGGTCGTTCACCTTATAAACAGCTCAAAAGCATAAAGCATAAATATTAGGCTGCTGTTTTCTTTACTTTTTTCCCAAAAAAATAAAAAAAAAAAAGAATACAACAACTTAATAGTTATGCTTAAGTTGTTGTTTTCTTTAATTCCTTGTTTGAATAAAAAATTAAACAAACACTTATTTGCTCGTTTTAACAAACTTTTTACAGTTGTAAAAAAATAATTTAAAAAATATTTATGAAAAAAAATCGTCTTGTAAATTTTTATCTACGCCAATGTGATATAAAAATGTAAAGGCTAAATTGTTAGTCCATTAACTAAACAACACATAAACATATGTACTGTTATACTTATGTATAACAATCATTTCCCTAATTACATAGAAGAGAAAGTCATCATTTTGGCTTTTTATGATGTAAATTCAGCCACTTATTTTCTTAATGAGAATTTTCATTCCCACTTGAAAAATGAAAAATTAAGTCTAGGTGGATCCACATGTGCTTCCTGTGTTGTCCATGTCTTTGAGTTATTACACATGAAATGTCACGGCCCAATCCAAGCCGTGACCAGTACTTAGGAACACATCCCTAACAAACCTATATTAAACTATTTCTAAATAAAATTGAGCAGAATCTCTCTTATATTTAAGATTATTCTCAAATAAAGATCTTCTCCCTACACAAACAACACAAGTACATAAAATCATTGGAAATTCAAGCATTCTCATAATGTACCCCATAGCATACAACATATGAGTTTTAAATATAATCATAATTATGAAAATATGTTAACATATCCAATCGAGAAACTTTAATCCATAATTATTGAGATTTAAACTAATTACAACTCAACAGAGGGAGAACCCTACTTATAGGCTAATGGAGCACTACTAAAGATTATATACATTTACTCTAACAATTAAATATAAATTTTAAATACAGACAACCTTTGGAAAACCACTCAAATAAGTGTGGATTACTATAACTCCAAAGACCTCAACTAGTTAGAGGCAGTCAAACACAATCTTGTACTTGTCTAAAAACATGAAAAGGAAAAAAAGGTGAGTCATACAAACTTAGTGAAGGATAATATATCTATAATAAGAATATAAAACTAGATTAAAGATAGAAATATTTTTCTCATATCATGAAAGGTAAATAATCATCTCAAAATCATAATAAAACTTAAGGGAGGATTCTATTTCAAAAAATAGCTACCTGGCACCCACGGACCTGGGCCTTGGCCCCTCACATAGGTTTCGCCAGTAAATAACTGATCTCATGTCTAAGCTTGCCCAACGTGTTTATATCTTCTGGACATGTCAGCCAAATATGTTAGGCTAGCAATCACCATGCTAGCTGGGTTATATGAGGTGCACTAAGACTAATGCTACTATCATTAATGAACAACTCTGTTACAGTTTCCTCCCCTTAAGAAGACACTCACACTTATTGGGTTTTCGCCATGCCTTATGTGAGTCTTTATCTTAAATTATTTGAAAACACATTTCCTTTCTAACTCCTTGTCACTAAAACTTTTCTTCATCTTGAATCATATACTTTCTTGCTCATATTATTAAATGCATGATAAGATGTAAGAAAACTTCCATATTTTCAACAAACTTAGTTAGCAAATTTTTCGATTATTCAAAAGAACTATATTATCAAACATAGGTTCAATATATAGTGCTTTCGAGCTATTCAGCTTAAAATATCTAGAGTTCTTTCTCAAATTATTGAAATATAACTGTTTCTTTCTATTGAATAGCTTATAACATTGGCTTAAAAAAAATATAATGGTTTCTAATAACTTGAAACTTCATATTATTCAAATACCATAAATTAATTTCTATAAGAGCTTGTCTCACACTTCTATACTCAAACATCTATATATACACATACATAACTAACATGATTTCTTAAGAGTTCTGTAATTGTGGAGTAAAACATATTAAATCTATTCTTTCATGGAAATTTACTAAAGTACAATTTAGGAATGTACTTAGGAAATTCAGGACAAGAAGCATGCTATAGATATACTATCACTTACAGTGTTAATCCAAAGGAAAGAACAGCCTTAGTATATTGAGCCACGGAGCTATGGTCACCACACAAGTTATCTACCATAAAAAATATCATATCCAAACACTAATTAGCCTATAGAACCAAAGAATAATGTGAAATACTTTCAAAGCACAAAACTCTCAATTCTTGAGCCTAACATCTTCCTCACATACTTAAACTTTGAATCCATAAGAAAATTAACTAA
This sequence comes from Pterocarpus santalinus, assembly GCA_031439595.1. NCBI lineage: Eukaryota > Viridiplantae > Streptophyta > Magnoliopsida > Fabales > Fabaceae > Pterocarpus > Pterocarpus santalinus. The sequence goes on along the minus strand of CM062531.1, from coordinate 67,584,255 downwards.
TCTAAGGTATAATAACAAGGATTAAGCTCAAAAATTATCTTACAGAGTGGAAGAAGGGGATGGAATGTGAGGAGAATAGTGAGTCTCCTTCCACCTTCATTTTCTCTCTAAAAGATAAAAGAGAGAGCTCCAAAGAGAAATCAACCCCCAAAGCCTAGATAATGATTAGGAAAGGATGGATTTGGTTATAGATTTTGAGTAAAAATAGGCGAAGGATTGATGAAATCCATGAGAGAAGAAGAAGGATGAGAGAGGAAGGAAGAGAGAGAGAGAGAGATTGGTGAAGAATAAGGGAGAAGCTTTGAGCTTCTTCTTTTAATTACGTCCACCACGTGCCTGGGCACCCGCTCACTTGAAACTCAACAAATTCACATAACAGTCCCCTAGGTGCCAAATCCAACTTCTTTTTTCCTCTTCTAAACACTTCTTTTATATTATCATATACTTATTTATATTTCTTAAAACATAAATATAAATAAGAGAATATCTCTCATTTGAATCTAATAAAAATATTAAAAAAATCAAACTCCTTAGAAATCAAAATCTAATTTTTGGATTTTAGTACAATTATCCTGAAACTCGCATTTTCTTAAATTTTTGGGCAAAAAATAAAAAGGCTAATAACTTTCTAAAATTCATTAAAAATTACTTTTCAATTTTTGGATACCTAAGAAACAATTATCAGGACTTTTAATCCTATGAAAATATCCCAAATATATAGCCCTCCAAGGAGGTAGAGGGTCCAGACTTACAGCTTTTGCAGGGTCTGACAGGATAAAGTGTCACGATACGTGTGACTCTCAACCCGGGCATTACATGAAAAATAGAGTACTATTATTTGATCTTCATTTTTTGTTAATATTATTAGATACTTGAAGAATTTATTTATAAAAAATTATAAGAAATCATATGATAATAACTATAAATTTTAGTTATGTTAGTAAATTTAGAGACTGGTTTTTTTAATTACTTATTTTATAATATTTATTATATTCATCATAAATGTAACTGAAATTCTTAATTATTATTGATTTCCAAATATCCGAATGATTTCTAAAATTAAGCGTAAAACTATTATTTCTCTACAAAATATATATCAAGTATTCATTGTGCAATTTGTAAACCAGCGTTATGTTTAGTTTGATTGCCGAAAAGAAAATGAGATATACAATTTAGCTAAGAATATTAAAGATTCGCACCGAATAGTAGGGCTATAGCTAGTGGGGGTGGGTGGGTGAGTGAGAGTTGAACAAACAAAATTGAGAATTTAGATATAGAATATAAATGGGGCTGAATATGATCGATACGTATTCTTTTTAATCATTTTGTTCACTTACACGAGGACACCGGGATTCTTTTTTCTTTTTTCCTTATCTAGATTTCGAAAATCAAGCATACAAATTGAACTACGGAATCAAGTTCGATCCATGCACTAAATAGAGTGGCGTGATGCATATGTATTGATATATAGATTCATTATTAGGGAAAAGGGAACCCGATCCTACACCAACCAATCAATTTTCTTTTCAATTTTTTTTATTAAAATGCTTAGCATTCAATCATAGGGAGTCGAGTTCCATGACGAGCCCCGATGTGGAACTAAGGTTTTTGTGCTTATTTTATTTATTTATTTTTTTTTGATAATTGATAGATACTCAACTCACTAAACAGTGAGGAGCCAAATAGAAACAAAACAAAATAAATTCGGAGATAAAATATAAAAACCAAACATCACAAAGATAAAAAAGAAAACAGACTCAAATAGCACACCAGGCAACATCAAAGCATCCAAACACAACACTTGATATCCTCTAGAGCCGAGGCTCAACACCAGCACTTAAAAAATCACCACCATCTTGATCACTAATCCAAACTTGACAGAACACAAAATGCAGCAACACGTCACAGATGAAACCCCAGCAACTAAGAAGGAAATCGAAAACAACCCCAGACAAAAGACCACCACCACCAAAGCAGAAGAACAAACAGCCAAATACTGCTGCTACAAGAGAAAGCAACCAAGAAAAGGACAACACCAAGCAACCACCAGAAGCTAAAAACCAACCAACCGCAAAATAGGAACCAAACACTCAAAAGGCAGCTAATACCAGCCTCAAAAGACAACGAGCCTACCTCTAGAAAAATCAATTTAAGAACCAAACCAGACCTCCTCGAGCTTCCAACAAATAAGCATGGCACCAGAATAATACCAAGCACAAAAAACCCCAAATGCCACTACAAAGACAAGACTAGCAAAATTTTTGAATCAAATAAGCATGGCACCAGAACAACACCACACACAAAAAACTTTTGTGCTTCACGTATGGTGGAAAATTCCTCGGCATCACAATTTCCAATTGAATCTTTCGGGGATGTTTAATATCACGCTATATGTAACAAGAACTTCGTACTGTATATAATATCAAAACTTGCCTTTTTGCAAGATTATCATATTCAATTTCTTTAATATATAATTATAATTTATTTACTTAATTCATGAACTAATTAATACTAAATAGGCATACGTACGTACTAACATTTAATTATGCTAGTGGAAATTAAGTCGAGGGATATAAGTGCTAACATAAAGCAATGGAATATTCTAATTTTTTTGGTATGGATGACTATATATTTTCAAAATGCCTGCTCATGATATTTCAGCGAAGGACTAAAAATGCCGGGGATATTCGATAAGATATGTAGTTATCAATTGACTACTCGTTTTGGATGGTGGATACATTGTACTTGCCCTATATTTTTTATTTTTCCTCTAGAACCTGTGATATCTTTACCTCAATTCTCGTCAGTCATCACCCATCCCAACCTCAGTTAAGTCCTAGATCTTGTGCTTAACTTATGATCTTTTAATTTTGCCTGAAATGAGGTCTGGGTTCACCCTAGATCATTTAATAGAAGAATGAGCAAGAGTTAATGTTGGTAGGAAGCATATATTCTCAAAGGGTTGAGCCATGGCGGCATCAAACGTGATCTTATGCATATTGTTTTCAACGCCTGTCAGCATTTTGAAATAATTACTGGAGAATGTTAAGATCCCACTACTAGAATTTGATGGAAATGTGACCGATTTTGCGACCGATTTTTTCGGTCGCAAAAAATAGGCTTTTGCGACCGATTTTGTGACCGATTTCAGTAAAATAGGAACAAATTCACGCTAAAAAAATCGGTTACAAAATTGGTCGTAAATTTTAGTTTTGCGACAGATTTTGCGATCGATTTTGTAAATAGAAGCACGTAAAAGTTTGAAAAAATTCAGCCGCAAAACTAAATTTTGCGACCGATGTGTAAAGTCAACGATAGAGTATGTATGAAGGCAAAATCGGTAATTTGCAACTGATTTTATGACCGATTTGGCCTTCACAAGTAAATCATATACATTGAAAAATCGGTCGCAAATTCAGTCACAAAACTTGAAATTTGCGACTGATTTTGCGACTGATTTTTCAATGTAGAGGATTTATGTGTGAATGTTAAATCCGTCGCAAATTTCAAGTTTTGCAACTAAATTTGCGACCGATTTTTTAATATATATGATTTACATATGAAGGCAAAATCGGTTGCAAAATCGGTCGCAAATTTCATGTTTTGCGACTGAATTTGCGACCGATTCTTTTCAAACTTAAGGATTTATGTGTGAATGTCAAATCGGTCGCAAATTTAGTCGCAAAACAAGAAATTTGCAACCAATTTTGCGACCAATTTTTCAATGTAAAGGATTTATGTATGAATGTCAAATCAGTCGTAAAATTGGTTGCAAATTTCAAGTTTTGCGACCGATTTTTCAATGTGTATGATTTACGTGTGAAGGCAAAATCGGTCGGTAAATCGATCGCAAATTCAAAATTCAAATATTAGTCATTTGCAACTGATTTTACGACCGAAAAATCGGTTGCAAATTCCGACGTCTTTAAAATCAAAATCCCTAAATCAGAACCATTCTTCTTCCTCTCTTCTTCCTTTCCCTTTTCTTCTTCTTCTTCCTTCTTCCTCCTTAACCCCTCCCTTTCCCCACCTCTCTACCATCTCCACCACTCCATCCTTTTCTTCTTCCTTCTTCTTCCTCAACCTCTCCCCTTCTTCCACCTCTGACTACCATCTCCACCACTCCACTCTTGCTGCCGCTACCGTCGCCGCCACCACCGTTGCTGCCGCCACCACCGCTGCTGCCGCCATCACCACTGTTGCTGTCCACCCGTGCCACTGCCACTCTTTCATCCTAGTTATCTTCCATCCTTTCTTTAGTTCCTCTTTTTTTTTTTGTTATTGGCAGATTTGTTCTTTTAGAAAATAATAGTAGTTTTGGTGTTGTTGGTTGATTATATTGGTTGGTTGAGGTTGTTGGTCGATTTTTTGATATTACTGATTGAGTTTAAGTTTATATTGTTGTTCTTTTTTTTTGTTTCTTAAATTTTCAAATCTATTTTTGTGAAAATAATGGTGGTTTTGATGTTGGTTGATTATACTGGTTGATTAAGGTTATAAAATTGATTTTTTGATGTTATTGATTGAGTTTGAGTTTATATTGTTGTTCTTTTTTCTTAAATTTTTAGATCTATTTTTTTTTTAAATAATGGTAGTTTTAGTGTTATTGGTTGATTATATTTATTGCTTGAGGTTGTGAAATTGATTTTTTGATATTATTGGTAGTTTGGTGTTGTTAGTTGATTATATTGGTTATGTTGCTGGTAGGTTGATTATATTGATGTAAAGTTAATCTATACTAAATAAATGTAAAATTAATAATTATTAAATATCTACATAATTTGTTGAAGATTAAATGGATAGACTTGAAGATAATATAGAGATCATGGAAGATTTAATTGAGCAAGTTAAAGACTCAATTGATTTTGTGGAAGACTCAATAGTTAAAGACTCAATAGTTGAAGACTCAGTAGAAAGAGTTAAAGATTCAATGAACAAGGTTGAAAATATAACAGAAGTTGATGATGAATCAATGAAAGTTGAAGACTCTATGGAAAGAATTGAAGAACCATGGAAACGAGAACTAGTTAGAAGTATGCTAAAAATTTATCTTCCAAAGTTTTATTGAGAAGAACTTTATAGTTTGGTCTACAATCTATGTTATTGTAGTTTTATATTGTAATAATTTATATATATTGTGTTTAGGATATATGTAATTGACAGTGATGTGTATGTTAGATAACTTATATTTTTTATTATCTGTAGTTTGGATCATATATTGTTACTTAAATTTTTATTTGTATCTTCTAAATTTTAGGTACTAACTCTTAGTTATATTTAATATTAACTAATTTTGCTTATGGATTACTGGATGCTATTTTCTGGGCTGTTGTGAAATTCAAGTGTATCAAATTTGGATTTGATAAGATTCTAATTTTTCATTTTTTTTCTGTTTTAAAATTCCCGACCGATTTTGCTACCGTTTATATTTGCGACCAAAAAATGGTCATAAATTATGAATTTATCAACTGAAAATTGGTATCAAAATTCGCAGTTTGCGGCGGAAAAATCGGTCACAAAATATGATATTTGCGATCGAAAAATCGGTCGCAAAAAAGTCAATAAGTGACCAAATCAGGCATGTCATAAAATTGGTCGCAAATTTTTGTGACTGAAAAATTCAGTCGCAAATATATTTGCAACCTACCTAAATACGACCAATAAAATCGATCGTAAACGCTCTTTGCGATCAATTTGTGTCATTTTGCGACCGAAAAATCGGTCACAATTAGACAATTTTCTAGTAGTGTCCACATTCACCCTTTAACTTATTGAAATTCATGACCAAGACATAAAGTAGAGAGAGAGAGAGAGAGAGAGAGAGAGAGAGAGAGAGAGAGAGAGAGAGAGAGAGAGAGAGAGAACAAAACAAAGATACTAAAGAATATAACAGTTAGGAATGCATAGGATGTGGCATAGAATTGATAATATGGAATTAGAGAGAGAGAGGCAAAGAAAAAGGGGAGAGGGAGAGATTCAGGAGAAGAATAATACGATAAAGCATAATATATTCTGCATTTAGCCTTAATATACTGATATATTCACTTAGAGTTGTAGGTCAGTGCTTCCGTCTATATAAAGCTGTGAAGACAGGTAAAACATTCTCCGAAAGTGAAGAAGAGAGCACACACAAAGACACTTGAAAGAGAAGACATATACATGGAGTGGAGGACATACTATCTGGATGTGCTGCTGGTACCATTAGGGTTACTCATAAACCTTGCTTACCATGTTTGGTTATGGCATAAGGTCAGGACACAGGCTTTCTTAACCATCTTCGGAATAGACGCCGATGGGCCGGTGTTTATGGGTTACAGCCACGATGAAGGTATGCTTCTAATTTAAATTCCATGTGTATCTTGTGCCACAAGCACAACATGAGGAATCTTAAAAGATTTGTTTAAGTCTTGCACGTTGTCAAATAGTTTGTACAGTTTTTTTTTTTTTAATGCTTAGTTGTTTGTACGGTTAATTAAGAGCGTGTGTATTTAGACATTATAATGATAAAAATACTCAACTTTTTTCAACTTATAAAATTAAAATAATTCTCCATTTTTTCCTTCATAGCTTATCTAGAATATGCTATATTTTTTTAGAAAAATACTAAAGAATGCAAATTTAATTTTAGTAGAATTTATTTGCCAGAGAGTGGTGTAACATACTTGTTAACTTTTGAATAAATAAGTTAGTAATATCACTTTATTCTATCTAACCATTTTACTTATCTTTTGTTAAGAGAATTAATTTTTTTTCCTCTTTGATCCACAACTGATTTGTGATATTATATGAATGCATGAATATCCAGGATACTGACAAGAAGAACATTGTAGCAGTCCAAAGTATCCGGAACATGATAAGGGGATCAACCCTTATGGCTAACACATCCATCCTCCTCTGCTGTGGCCCTGGAGCAGTGATAAGCAGCACTTGCACTGTGAAGAAGCCTCTATTATAATTGACTCAATTTATGGAGCACACGGGGAATTTGCAGTGGCACTAAAATGTGGAACCCTCTTTACCATATTCTTATTCTCGTTCTTCTTTCACTCTCTTTCAGTTAGGTTTCTCAACCAGTTAAGCATCCTCATTTGTACACCACAAGATCATGCCACGTGCATGGTGACCCGAGTACTCGAACGAGCTCATGGGAAAGGCCACTACTTTGAGTATCGTGGGAAACAGGGTTTTCACATGGGGCTTCCCCTTCTGCTTTGGATCTTTGGACCAGTGATGGCGTTCTCGTGTTCTATGGCCATGTTGGTGGTGCTTCATAAGCTTGACTTTGTGGGTAGGAAAGAAGAGATAAAGATGGGAATAGATTTGGAAAATGGAAAAACCTGATTTGAGCTAGAGATTTCGAGGGTGTTAATTAGTTAGAAATTAGTTACATCGTAGAGTCTCAAGTTGTATTCAATTCGAGTTGTTTATTTTATTTTATGTTTCTTAGAGTGTTATTTGAAGGCATATCTAGGACAAGCATAGAGGGAAATGATAGTATCGTAAGATTTTGAGAAGAGAGACTTGAACAAAGTTTTCAAGCAACAAAAATTTTTTTTCTGTGAAAATAAAAACCAAATCAATATACTTTGGATAGGAAGAGAGTTGATTTTAAGCCGGTGGAGATTGATTGCCACTTTATTCGGGAGAAGGTTAATCAATGATTGATTCGGCTAGTTCATGTTCCAAGCCAGTAACAGTTGGCAGATTAGCTCACCAAACCTGTCACTGCAGCTCAATTTCAAACTTTAATTGGCAAGTTGGGAATCCTCAATCTTTAGTTCCTAACTTGATGGGGAGTATTAGGATTAGAGTAATTATGTTATTGAGTTGAAGTGACCGTTAAGTTAGTTAACCGGTTAGTTAACTTGTTGCCGGTTTGTTATAGTCTGTTACCATTCATTGCCTGTATAAATAAATACCATTGATGTATTCACCATTCAGTACCTTGAATGAAATTCTTTTCTTCATCTCTCTCTGTTCTCTCTCCTCTCTCTGAGACTGTTCATCTTAATAGATACTGAAAGTCATATAACAGCCGATAAATATCTATCGTCACAAGGAGAGACAAGTAGACTTGATAGTTTAGTTATTCTCAAAAAGATTTATGAGTGTGTTGTATACTTAACACAAGATGATAGGACCGTAAGAAGCAACAGAGTTGATATGTAATACAAGCTTTAAAATACGAAAGAGCCCAGGATATAAAGAAGCTTACAAGCATAATATATTATGTAGAAATGCTAAATTCTTTCAGACAGTGTGCTTAAAAATCCTTTTAATTCAGAATTTTGCTTATATCTATTAAACAATTCTTGACTATTATATAAATTATAACTTATGCCATCATGATTAGGATTTTTAGATTGGTTATTAAAAAGATATAACAACACTCTATATTTTGTCCCAACAAAATATATATGCTATCAAAACCTTTAATACTTCTATTATTTCTTAACTCTGTAAAACTAAAATAAATGAATAATGTGAAATATTGAAAATTCAACATTTTTATGTATACATATAATATTTTTTTTTTGAGATCACAAAATATTTTTATAAACATATTCTATTAAAACCGCTTATGAAAATAATTTCTATTTAATTCGCAAGAGTTATATTATTAAAATTCAGACTGCGTAATCATCTCAAATAATCGAAGATCGTCACATCAAAAAAAAAAATGAAAAATAATAGTAATCAAAGATTGTCACATGAATTTAGAGACTGATTGATACGTCGACCTACCTGTCTTGTACAAGTCATTGACATTGTTAATTCATTTACTTTCTTCCCGGACTAGAATTCTCTCATCTGCCATCGCATGAGCCGACGTTTGTTGAAGATGTATACAAGTTCATGTTTAAATTAATTAATATTATGACGTTTTAAAATATTATAAATATTCTTCCAGAAGGGAATATATTTAAAAAATCTCTATTAGGTGAGAAATTAAAAAAGAGCAAATCATATTAAAATTATTAAGTACCAACAACTTTGCAACATATAAACAATAGAGTTGGTGTAGTATAGTAAAAGCATATTATGCATCTAGGAAGGGTATGGGTTCCATTTTTTGAGAGAACCCCAACTGAAAAAGCAAACATATGACTATTCCCAAAGAAAATTAATCCCCTTCTCTAATAATAGGGAGGAAATTCCTTTGAGAAACGGGAAAAAATTTTTTTTATCAACATAAAATAACTAGTGAATAATTTTTTCCTCCTAAACAAATTCTGTTAAAGTGCCAATAATGTATCATTATGTCCATTAAATAGCTGTGTTTCATTTCAAATTAGTTATTTCAAACGTCAAATTGTAAATATAGATATTATAACTACTCCTTATGAAAAAAAAAAATAGTATATTTTCTTGTATCTAATGCATATGTTTTTACCTTCTTCCTCATGGCATATATACAATCACAAAGGATAATAGTTTTTTAGTTTTTGAAGAATATCCCCTTCTTTATCACTAGAGAAGGAGATTAATTTCTTTCAGATGTAGTCAAACTTATTTTCCTAACTAGTATTCTTTTCAAAAATCTAACCGAAATCCTCTCTAAAATCATAATATACCTTTATCATTATGGCAGCTCCTTTGTTGGTCGCATAAGATAATAATTATTTACAATTATATTGAGATAGGAGAAAATAGCATTGTGCCAATAAGCTTATTATTAATTTAGAATAATAATAAACGAATATTTGGTTAATTTAAATGATTTAATATTTATTTTTTTAATTCAAATCTCATAAATAAAAAATGTTAAGATAATTTTTTTATTTAAATTACCAATATCCAAAGTCTATTAAACTCTAATTTAACTCGAGTTGAGTCAGCCTATTATAAATATAAAACTCCTAACACAAATTATTTTCATCCATAAGAATTAAATCCAAAATTTTATTTAAAGAAAGTAAATATTGAACCATTTCAACTAACTATGTGTTGTAATTAATATTAAGAGAACTTCAGATGAAATGGGGTACTTTAAACTTGAAATACTGATATTTAAAAAAAAAAAAAAAAAAGAATGACAAACTTCATTTCATTTTCTTTTGTAATATTATTATTTTGTCTCGTAGTTCCAAAATTGTATATGAACTTGGAAGGTGAATCAAGACAACGTCGTCGGCCATCTATGATAATAATTTCTTATTAACGCATGCAGCCACTCTCGTTGATTTCAATATCAAGGACCCTGTGACATGTTCTCAGGCACTACTTTCACTGGCAGACATATTCTTATAATTTGTAATGGTATCTCATAGTCTTTGATGAATTAAATTATACTAAGATTTAGTATTTTTGAGCGACTCAAAGGGCGGCAGGTACTATTTTACATCAAATGCATCTCTCGGCCTTAGTACAGCTAGACGCACATGAACTAACCATAGAGGGAAACCTGGGCTCTAATATCCCATTTTTTTATTTTCTACAATATGATTTGACATTGTGTGCATTAATTGTAGCAAAATGATATATATAATTAGAGCAATGTTATTTTATGAAAAATATTTTTTAAAAAAATTATAAATGATGTGACATTGTTTATAACTTTTCTCATTATAGACTCACTGTAGTTGCCTTCAATTTGTTTCCTGAGATCTGAAAAGTTTTTATTAATTTCTCTTTCATGTAGTTCTTTCATTTATTTGATACACATTTGATAGAAGTTCACTCTTCTTTACTTTTAGTTTTTTTGGGCTACAACTCTTCGTTACATTTGATAGTTTCACATAATTATTAATAACTGTGCAAAAACTGTTCATTTAGCTTCGTAGGGGCTATTCACCTAAATACCGTCTCTTTTCCCATTGGATGGCTTCACTTGTTGCGACCTGGGAGGGAAAAACGTGGTTTACATATGGTTCCCAATTGTGCTCACCTTCACTAATGTCCCTTTTCTAGGGTAACTCACTGTTTTTTTATTATTGCTATTTATAATGTGGCTCTGTCTCATTTCTATCACTTTTGGATTTCACTTTTTTCTCGCTGTCGGAGACAGATTTCCTATTTGCAACGCGGCCCCACTCGGTCTCCTCGTACTTGAATTTTTACTGAATTCATTTTGAGAGCTTTTATTATATATTTGAATATCAACAAATAATATTAAAATAAAACACTTAAAAAATTTAAAAAAACTGCATTTGCAGTGATGTATAAGTATTAAAGACATTTCTCCTACTTTTGTTCACACTTCTCCATAATCTTTTGAAGGTTATGACCTTAGATATTGTTGTTTTTTTTTTTTAAAAAAAAGGGAAAATTTAACATGAGGAAAAAAATTCCTTCTAATTAGATTTTACCTTAGAAGACAAGCTGGCATATATACTTCATTCTAATAGGCGTTTGAGGTCAAAGCTGTGTGTATTTTTATTTATGATTATTTGGTTGATTTAATTGATAATACATCAAAATTAATCTCTTTATAAAATTGATTCGATACATTATAGTAATTAATTATAAGAATCAACTGCTTTTAATGATATGCAATAAATAAGTGGATAATAATGTAAATTTATTTATATTGATAATGTATTAAAACTAAATTAATTTTTTATATTGTTAATCAATCATATTGCTATTTTTTTCCTATGATTTTCAAGTAGTTATTATAAGAGTAAAATAATTTTGATAACTTGTCATGTATGATCAGATAATGATGTAAAAACTTTTATATATTAATACTATATTAAAATTAAAATTTTAAATTTGTTAATTTCCAACTAAACAAAAGTATATTCCTTCTAGAAGCTTTTGCGTTCAAATAATTAAAAAAATAATTATTTGAAGGTCAACTATGGTTAAGTATCTTAATCTCCACTGTATGATATTTTACTAGTTTATTGCAATTATTGGCCTTAATTTGCATAATAAAACCTCAAATGACAACTAATAAAGCAGATTATGATAAGTACCTTTTAAAAGCAGGCTCAATTCTATTGGAAATAGCAACATATTAGGTGAGATAAAAATAAAATAGAACAACTAATTTCTTTTCCCCTGAAGACATGCAAGCCCTTTTTAAAAGTAACATTGTGATCATATCGACAAGCAAAAGAAAAAAAAATTATCATAATTTCTTAGGTTAAATTACTATAAAATTAACATCTTGGGATCCAACCACCTGCACTTGTAATGCTAAATTAATGATATTATAAGGCCATATACAACTAATGCTTCTTTAGTTCATCACTGGATAAATCCATGTTAATTAGTTCTCCCCACTAATCACTCACACACTAATCAATCACTACCTTCTCCAAGTCCTATAGGGCCACGAAAATGTCCGATAAAACGGCAGTGCGTTTTGGTGTTCTTGGCTGTGCTCACATCTCCATCAAGCTTTGCAAAGCCATACTCAGAGCACCAAACACCACACTTCAAGCCGTAGGCAGCCGCTCTCTCGAGAAGGCGGTGGCCTTCGCTGCCAAGAATAGCCTGCCAGAGACAGTTAGGGTTTATGGAAGCTATGATGCTGTCGTTGAAGATGATAAGGTGGACGCTGTGTATATCCCTCTCCCGACGGCCCTACACGTGACATGGGCAGTGAGGGCCGCCGAGAGAGGGAAACATGTGCTGTTGGAGAAGCCGGTGGCGATGAACATGGCGGAGCTTGACCGGATTCTTGAGGCTTGTGAGGCTCATGGGGTGCAGTTCATGGATGGCACCATGTGGGTGCACCACCCTCGTACGGCTAAAATGAAGGAGGCTCTGTCTGATGCACAGCGTTTTGGTCAACTCAAATGGGTATTGCATTAATCACTTTTATATATATATTTGGTCGTCGATGTTGGTTTTTGTTCTCGTTCTTGATCTTGTGTTGCACAATTTGAATTGCCCTAGATGCACTCATGCATGAGCATATATGACAACATAGAAAGACAGATTTTTTAAAGAAAAAATAAAATTATACATATTTTCTGGTTTCTTAAAAAATCAAAAGTTTTTGAGTTTGCTCGTTATATGAAATTATATTTTGAATTTGTAAGTTTTTGAATTCGTGGTCACGCTGGAATTTGTTAATATATGCCTTAAAATGAGTTAAGAATAATAGCCAAAGTAAATTTGCACAATGAAGATCAAAATTGGCTGCAACGACGGTTCCCTACCCTTGTTTTTTTCCCCAACAATAAGTTGAAAAAATGAAACTATTAGCTGGACTGGGTATTTATAAGAAAAAAAAGGTGACTCATACTGATGGAGAGTCAAAAGTAAACCAAAATAGTATATATAGAAATAAACATATCTCTAATCTAATAGTAATAAGGATTGGGTCTAACCGAAATTGTGAGCTTTCATAACTATCAAAAAAGGGGGTTGGAGGGAGGGGGGGATTGGGTCTAACAAAAGGTGGTAGTTCCTTATAATGTGGCAAATTATGATTTGAATTAGAGGTGTTCACATTTAGTATTTAATTGTTGCTTGAATAAGATTGCTTTTAGGAGAAGATACATGTTAAGATATATATATATATATATATATATATATATATATATATATATATATATATATAGGACGTATCACATAAGATAAGTAATTTATAATGATTGAGAGAGGAGTAAATTTGGGCAATATAATCATACATAGATGGTCACTTAAAAAAATTACATAACTTTATGTTTTAATTTTGATTATTCATATAAGATCTAATAATTAATATTTACTTCTCTCACTCTCATAATATTTGCTTCAATGATTATTCATGTAATTCATGTAATTCCTTGGATCAATAATTTTTATCATGTGTGAATCTTATTAATTGATCCAAGAGTAATTACCTCTTCACTTTATCATTTTACAAATATACTCATTTTAAAGAGTAATATATATATATTTGAAAAAGTACTAAATTGGATTACTTTTATGCTTTATATACAAAACAATGAAATGGATTTCTTTAAAATAATATTAAAAATTATCATTTAATATTTTTATCCAATCTCTTGATATGCCAAAACGATCGACCATTGCGTAATTAATTAGTTTATATATTTGTCAAAACTTAACACAAATGTCACAGTAATAACATTTGATTTCTGAATCTCCTTTTATCTATAAAAAATCTTATGTAATCTCTTTTTTGAATAAAAAATCTTTTGTAATCTCACTCTCTTAGATACTTATCAATCCTCGTATTATGATAATTTTAAAATTACCATTTATTTTTCTATAAAAATAACAAAACATAAATCTGATGCTTTCTCTCGATCTGTAATTATTTTTTACCCTTTTCATTTATTCTTCATTTGAAAAATTCTATACTATCTTCTTTATCATTTCTTATTTTTCTTTTTTATTTTCATTTACAATTTTCAAATAATTTTAATTTTTTTTTTTTGCATTTTGTCTAGTTAATTATAAAAAGTACAAGTGTAAGTAAGCCTCCACTTGTTTATTCTTTAATTGATTATTTAATGAATCAAACTCAACATTTAAGGTAGAAATTGCCTTTTGATGTCAAAGGTATGCCTGTACTTTATTAGGCACGATAGGATTCAGCTGTAGTAGATCGATGAGAATGCCGGCTACTTAGTTAGTTCCCCATTTTTACATGTGACAACATTTCCATATATTTTGCTTAAATCTGGTATAGCTTTATCTTGGTAACCATAAACTAGGTTTGGCAACATTCCAAATGGAACGAGTATTAGTTGTGGTGTGGTTTTCTATGGGTCTAGCCGTCTAGAGAAGTTATCGGTCATTTTTATATTAGTATGTATCAAAAGTATGAAAATGTTGTCACGTGTATTTAGCATTATATATTTGCATTAAAACAATTGCGGAATATACAAAAAGATAAGATTGAATGCATTCTAATTAATATAATGATCTACGGTTCAAGAAATTGCCAGGCATTTTTGTTTCCTTTTTCTTCTGAAGTATATGCATATTTAATTTTTAATTTTTCTTTTTTCGCCCACATACGTCTATATGATATGTATCTACTTGTGAATGGATGGTTCACTCAACTTTCGCGCTCAGTTGTCGAGGCTTATTTATGTTATTGCTTTGATATTTCAAAATCGTATTTTTTTTTTTTTTTTGGTCGGGAAAAATATTAAGTTTAATTATGTAGAACTTATTTTGTTTGGTCGACAATGTAATGTTGTTTGTCAATCAGTCTCTCCTGGGCTTTTTGCGGGATTCTGTTGGGGGTGGAACCATGTCTTTTTAGTTTTTGCGTAACATATATCCGTTAGTCCAACGTTCAACTCTCAAATTAGTTAAGCAGATTGGGCCAAAATTGAACTCAACATGGGTCAACAAATGTTGCTCTGATACTGTACTCCAGGCCCCATAAAAGCATTTTTTGCAGTCGCACTCATTGCAATTTGCAAGTATGCATTTCTCTGGGGATTAATTCAGCATTCATGATTTCAGTATTTGTGAATTGTTCAGACCAATTTTTTTTTTTTTTTTTAAAAGTAAACATTTAACTATTATTAATTATATCTAATTAAACTTTATTTCGTTTATAGAACTAATAATCAATATGTATTATCAAAATTTATTTGTTAGCATAATGTGATATACTTGTTAACTCTTAACAAGTGGTCGATACTAATTTGCTTTTATTTAATAGCTATCATTGTTTTTTATGAAAAATTTCTAAATTTTTTTCTCATTGTAGGTCATTGGTCAAACCTTTTATTTTTCCCACATCATGTAGCGTTAGCTGTAGAAAAAACTTAGACAAATATTCTTTTTGCTAGGATCAAATTGTTGAAATAATGTGATATACTATTAATTATTGGACGAATAAATGAGTTCTATTAATTCATTTTATCCAACACATTTCATAACTTCCATCAAAAAACATGAGCAAAATTATTCTGATTGAGTAGCATTTTTCTTATTCATATGATAAATCCAAGTTATTTCTTAATTTTGTATTTGACTAAACCATATTATCCGAAATCTACTAGATTTCAAGTAACTATGACTCGAGCCGAGTTAGCTTACTATCAGGAAACCTAATTTCGTGTTTAACCTAATTTTGTGTTTGTTTTTCACCAGATACACACTTGCCTCACATACAACCCCGGCCCTGAGTTTCTGAAGCACAGCATCCGCGCAAAGCCAGACCTAGATGGCCTTGGTTCCCTTGGTGACACTGGTTGGTATTGCATCAGAGCCATCTTGTGGGCCATGAATTATGAACTCCCAAAATCAGTGCTTGCATTTCCAGGTGCCATTGTCAACGAAGCCGGTGTAATAATCTCTTGTGGCTCCTCTTTGCACTGGGAAGATGGAAGATCTGCCACCTTTCACTGTTCTTTCTTAACCTATGTTACCTTTGATATCACTGCTTTGGGCACAAAAGGGTGTCTCCGTCTCCATGATTTTACTCTTCCATTTGAGGAGAATTTTGGGTATGGAACTTTCTCTGAGGCATCAGAATTGGATTATGGAAAGGTTGAACCGGGAAGGTGGTGTCCTAAGCCTACTGAGCATGTTGTGGAAACGGAGGTTCCTCAAGAGGTTTTGATGGTGAAGGAGTTTGCTGATTTGGTTCACAAGGTTAAGTGCTGTGGAGTGAAGCCTGAGAAGGAATGGGCAGTTGTGAGTAGGAAGACTCAGCTGGTGTTGGATGCAGTGAAGGAGTCCATTGAGAAAGGTTACCAGCCTGTTGAAATCGTCAGTTAGATCATGAAGTATATATTTAATTAAGGACTTAATTTGCTATGAAAGGCTCCAGCATTAAATGTCAATTTGAGGTGTTTAATATAGTTAATGAAAAGAGTAGTAATTAATATTTTATGATTGGTTACAAAATAAATGAAACCCACATGATTTTATATAATAGCCGATGCTACCATGTAATGGGGCGTCGAAAAACTTGAGCGATCCATATAAAATATTATCATATATATATATATATATATATATATATATATATATATATATATATATATATATATATCATATATATATATTATCGTATATTATATATACGAAGATGAAAATTACATCATGGCTTGCAAATTGCAACTATCAAGCAGGTTTGATTGTTGAAAGAATTGCGTTAATTGTGGGCAACTCTTGTCGTTTGTTTTGGCTTCGAGCAATTTTTATTTGGGAAATACTTTTTAAAGTAAGTTTATCTTTTAAAGCGAAAAACCTTAAATTAGTAGTATGTGCACTCTAATCATAATTTAACAGGTAAATTCTTTCATTTATTTAGAGGAACTTTTCACACGTGGGACGACACACTTGTTTGTGAGCAACTTTCAATTGTAAAAATATTTCTGGTTGACAAATTCATAGGGTGCAATGATACTTGAGGTAACCCCCTATCTAAGGAGTTGGTTTAGTGATAAACATGTGACTTGTAGTTAGGCACACCATTACACGTTCAAATCCAGACATTTTTAATTCTCCAGATAACTTATTTCAGAATTTATCTGTTTTGAGAATACCAAAGCATGTTATCTTCAATTTTCTTTCCACAATCGAACGCCTTATCCCTAGGCTCCAAGCAAATTCAAGGCCGACCAGAACTCTTGGAGCTCGGAAACAATAGAATTTGTTACTCCTGTTTCGTGAAGAAAACCTAAAAGCCACGCCCACACGCACCTGGAACATTCTTAAGCATTCCTTCGCAACCAGCTTTGGCACATGTGTTGCAAGTATGCTAAAAAAATTAACTATATATATATATATTAAGAAATTTAGAGCTAGAGCACATGGCATGTATGTTTTATGAATATCTATATTATACCATGGATACGGTGGATAAAGAGGAGGCGGCATAGTGATTAGGGAGTCTAGTGGTGTAAGAGGAGGAGTTAATTGGAGGAGGCCCAGTAGGAGAGAATGATCATATCCCAACATTGCAAGTAGAGGAAGAAAATTTTCTTTTACATGGTGGGAACCAAGATTTTAATAACTATATGCTAATTATCCAATTGTCTAATTCATAATATACTTTTGACGGTTTTGCGCTGAGATGAAAAGCTTACCATTTACCTTTAGAGCTTAGGGGAATAAATTTTTTTATGTAAAAATTTTACATGATTTGATTAAGTATAAATTTTTATCATTAATTATAAAAAAATTAAGTTTAGTGTGAGATTCACAATAGAATCAACTTAATAATAAAAATTTATACATAATCTGATTATATAAAATTTTCATATAAAAAAAATTATTCCCAATTACTTAGACATGTATGACCAACCAAACACTCCGTACCACGCCTATTCAAAAAGTTCACATGCCATTGCCCATCTCATCTCACCTCTTTCCCCCTTCTTTCTCAAAATTTGTTCAAACCAAACAAAACCACCGAAAGCAGGACATGTGCGCTGTGCAGTTTAGAGGCTACTTGATAGTTGATGTACAAGATGATGCTCTCTAAAGTCGTTCGGAACAGATCCAAAACATGATAAAGTGATTAGCTAGTTGTACCCCATATGGATTAAACATGTGTGTTCTGCGGCGAAGGTTATTATATGGTCCTATGTTTTGGTGGTAACTAAGGTATGCTATCTCAGGCTTTTTCGATAAGCTATGACAAGCGTGAAAGCGATTTGTCATAAAGTAGACATGGATCGGATGATGGTGCTTTCAGTTTCAGAAGATCAAAAAAAGGCCCCCACAAACCAGCCTTATGTATGGGTCCCTCATTTTCTAGTTGATGAACACCTATTATTAACATCATCAAATTTCAAACGCTTGGTTTATATGCCATATTCCATTGATCTATCCCTTTCTTCTGCACCGCTTCTGCTCTCACATCAAAATTTTCAAATTTGTGCACTGTCTCAATTGCAAGTGTTGGTCGGCGTGGTTGTATTAGGACTTAGGACTGTAAAATTTCTACCTATGTATTTTCCTTTAAGTTTCGAGGTTACTATATATTTCAAAGCCTATGCGCCAGCTGGGCGTAGCTAATGTTCTAGCCTAAGCTCAGATAAAAGGATCCCTTTACTGTAAATAACCGTTTAAATAAATTATGTAAAGTCTTAAAAGAGTTTATCGTCTACATTATTAAAACTTTTGTCTATTCTTTTAACTGAAGTAGTCTTTCAATTATATGAAGTAAAATAATTTTCTTAAGACGTTTTTAAGAAAAGTAGGCTGAAATTAAGTATTAGTCATATTAGAACTTAGTACATAGAAATTATAGTGAGAATAGACATGGTCTTAAACTACCCCATATGAAAATCACATTAGAGTATCAGCCAAATTTTTGAAAGAATTTTCACATCAATGGTCTGGTAGAGCAAAGTCTTCAGGAAGATAATTTGTGAACAATATTCAAATAAGATGGTGAGATACATGCACCTTTGAGAGGAGAGACCATTGGAAGGGCGTTGAAATTTCTCTGATAAAGTCATTAGGGCCAAAAAGCAATGGAATTCCTCAATTTAAAAGACATGAAGGTTTCTGATACTGTATTTGGTGCTTGCCATTAAAAAGCTATTATATTGTAAAGATATTTTGAATAAAAGTTCATTGAATTTAACTATAAATATTATACTAAAGACTAGAGAGTTTATTAATTGTATAGATATAATAGTTACAAAGATATTTTATTTGATAACAATAAAATAAAAGATAAACCTATAGATAAGCCTAAGATAAAGATAAATCTATATCTAGGGATAAGATAAAACGAATTAAATTTAAATCCTAGTTAAGAGTTATTATCTTTGCTTTATTAAAAGCTTATGGAAATGAACCTTATTAATAACAGATAATCGAATTTTTTTTTAAAATTTTTTTTTAAAAAAATCAATAATTAATCTCAGTTCATAGAGTGTTGTTGTACACTTCAGGAATAATAAAATTCCTCGTCCGTTGAAAGATGAGTCGCCGCAAAAACTTGCTGACGCAGACATTATAGTTAGACATTTGTTGGGGTAAAAAAAATCGTTTGTACGTGCTAATTGATGTTAAAAGTGAAAATTTAAAAATTTAAGTAGTTAATTAGCATTTAGCAAGACGCGCAGCAAGTTCCAGACAAGTCAATAGAGTTCGACTTCAGTAACTCTATTGAAGATATGCTTTGTTGACTATTGTCACTAAGTTTGCTATCTTCGAGAAATACAAGAGTTGTTTCGGTTCTTTTCTGCATGTAGTGTGTAAAAGAAGGATCGAACTTCATTTCTACAGCTTTAGATCTCGTGCTAAAATATTTTCTCAGCATTTTTGTTAGGGAGAAATATTTACATGACCTAAGAATATTATATAGTTGTATTCTTGACCAATCATATAAATATATTTTACATAAAATTTTATATTAATGGTATATCTTATATAAAATACATATAATTAATTGGTCCAATAATACAATTATGTGGTGCTCCTGAATTATGTAAGTATTTCTCTGTATGATGAGAATGTTTCTTATGCATATTGCAAGAGTACTACCGAGTTAATTAAATATATAGCTGTTTGCTACTCCCTCCGTCCAACAAGAGTTGTCATTTGCAATAACGACTCAAATCTCAAACCATTTATGTTGTCTCAAAGTGGATATACGTCTCGCAAGCACCTAAAAAAGTCTCCTTAGTATCATGTACTGAAAAGTTTAAAGGTTAAACAACTGTCAAAAACAATATAACACCAAAATAAAGTTTCTCTTAAAAAGCGACCTAAATCATTTGTTGCAAAAAAGAACCCTTTATGGTACAAAACACGTTGAAGAGAAAGAAAAAAATGCTGTACTCTGAAAATGAGATCAAAAGGAGACATATTTTCATAAAAATCACCCGCAAACTCTATGATCAATTCTCTAAACACAAATTAAACAAAGGTCTTATGTAGAACAAAACACCATGCATGTTGCATGTTGTATCCGGTCTAATGGTCTCTATAAATTGACCATTAAATTTTAAAGCAAGCATCAGTATTATCCCTCTCATCCCTTCATTATATGGATTCGATCTTCATGTCATTATCAAATCCTATGCGCTAAAATTTTCATATAGGAAATTAATTAGCAAAAATGAACAGATTAATTAATTTCAAGCTATACATGTGCATGGAGAAGGTAAAAGTCACCATCATGTCACACAAGGGTACATAAAAAAAGATTCCTAATTTTCTCTCACATAACCTCCATGATATGGATGACATAAAAAGAGAAAAGTGAGGCCAAAAAATTGTTGAATTGGTCCCCTATCTGCTATATCCAATCAAGCAAGTTTTCGGATAAATTTGCCAAATTGGCGAAATCCGGCGGTGTGAATTTGGTAGAAGTTTGGCTTTTGGTTGACTATTAAGGCCACTTGCTACTTTGGGAATATTGGTGAATGCACCATTTCTGCCATCAAACCTGACGATTTAGCGCCTTATATATTATTCCATAAACCTTCGTGAATTAGAAAAACATGTAGCGCATAGCCGCCTAAGAGGGACTTGCATGAAGAGGCAGAGAGAGTGATTCAGCCAAGGATGACTTGCCGGTGTTATTAATTAGCTCGTGTTCAAGCTTATCAATATTCACCGCCGGCAAGTAGTCCTTGGCTATGTTAGGCTTTCTTCTTCTCATGTAAGTGCCGCAGTTAGGCTCAATTATTGGATCAGAAAGACCTTCCTTAGCATACAGGTTTGATGTAAGCGCAGCTCCAAAGATTATTTTTTTGGTACATGGCCAAAGTTTAGACTATATGGAATTTGAAAATGTTAAATGTCCCTTTCTTTCGGTTAGGTTCTGCTTGAAGTTGAATTCAGTTTTATTTATTTTTTTATTTATATTTTTTGGTGGGAAACTTATATAGTTTGGCAGATATATGGAAGTATGAATAATTCAGCGGAAAAGGCGTGCTGATCCAAGATTACTTGCCGACGTATATACATCCAGGCCAATTTTAAAATAAGGCATATCATAGAAGGGAGAGAAGATTTGAAATTTTGAACGTCAAGTCCTTGCAGGTATGCATCATTAAATATGTTATGTATTGTCATTTTCTTTGACCAATTGAAAAATGAAGCTTATAACCACGCTTTGATGAGAGTTGAAATTTAAAGCCTCAGACACAAAGTGAGCAAAATTATAGTCGGTGAGGCGGTCAATGTGTAACAGACTAAAAGTGCAATATGGTTTTTACAAGCTGGAAAGATATATTTATCTATAGGTGCCATCCTTAATGCACCCCATTGAAGATAGTACAAAATGCACGTTGAGTTATTCACATGGCTGCAAATGTATCTATAATTATACTATAATATTTCTCACAATCTCTCTTCCCCCCTCCACCCTGTTGCCTTCTCCCCTTCCCACCTCTGATGATTGCACCCCATGGCCATTACTTCCACCGGCGCCCTCAAATCCGAGAGTTCCACTGCTTTGACCTTGTCGCCGCCACTAAAGGCTTCTTCGCCGACAACTTCTCGGGCAAAGGCAGCCATGACAGCGTATACAAAGCCACCCTCGATGGCGGCAAGCTCATCGCTGTCGTCAAAAAAACAAAACTCACCAAATCAACAAGCGCTCCGTCACCACACCTGCGCCACTGCCGTGTGCACAAACTGCAGCAACTGTCCCAGCCTGTTAAAGAATGGGATCGAGATCGATCCTCTCCCGCGCCGTGAGCCCCCGCCACCTCGTGAACCTCATCGGCTTCTGCACTGGCTTGTGCATTGAAGCTTTGCTTTCTGGGCATTTGTCGTTCCATGGCGCCGGAAGGAGGAGGCATCATCGGCCTGCAGCCATGCTGCCAGAGGTGCAGTCAGTGAGGCAAGGGGAGGAGAGTGACTGAGGGCAGGCGAAAGGGGCGAAAAGGGAGGACGAATGAGAAGAGAGGGAGGGGAGAGGGATTGTGAGAGAGCGGGAAATTTTATTATACATCATAGATTTTGATTGCACCAATATACTATTCAATCTATGCCATTAGATGGCAAGGTACATTTTGCACCATCTTCACCAAGGAGCATAGCAAAACGCTCCTCATTTATGAGCTGTCCGTATAGTTGCAAGTAGTATGTTTGTATGCACATGTTGAACCTTTTTGTAAATAGGGATCTGTCCACAGTGGGCCAAGCAAGCATGTGTCCACTTGTTGCTCATTTTTAGCCGCCCAAATGGGTCTAGAATCACGGCCAGGAAAGAAACAAGAATTGGGTCTAGAAATGTTACATATGCAGTCATTCCTAACCCCCCCCCCCCCCACCAAAAAAAACAAATTCTTCAAAATTATATGTGATGTGAAATTAATTTTTTAAAGATTTTGAATATTAATTTGATAACTTAATTAATATTTAAAAAAGCCATTGATTTATTTTTCAAACATATGTTTTGATATCAATTTGGTCAAATTAATAAATATTTGATACTATATGTTAAGGAATAAATTTGTGTAGAAATCTTTGAAGCACTAATTTAATATTTTATGTATCTTGTAAGGATCAATTTAAATATTTATTTCCATTGATTAATATTTCCCTTTTAAAAATTATGATAAATATAAATTTAAATAAATTTTATAAATTAATAATAGAAAATGTTAATTGAAAACAAATAAACATTGATATAAAAGTTTAGATAAAGAAGAATCAGTCACATCAGGATTGCTCTTCTTGTGTCATCATTGCACCTTCATCTTTAAGATCCCAACCCCACCTGTCATCCAACAAACCCTCCCTCCCCTTCTGCCCTAACTGCAATTCTAGCTTCGTCCAAGTTCAACTCTCAAATCTCATTACCTGCCATGTCGTCGTTACCCATGATCCTCCTCCACGCCCCAAATAATGTTGTATATATCCTTGCAACAAACGTGAGAAATATTTTTTGTATTATGAGGATTAGTAGATACTTTAAATATTCAGAGATAGAAAAAAAAAAATTAAAAAAAAATAAAAAAAGTAAAATAATTAATAGAAAAAAAAAAAACTGAAAAAGAATGTTAAGGTATTAAGATTTTGGATATATACAAATAACATAACCCCAACAAACACCCGCTAATGACCTTTACTATAATGACGTCATTTCCGATTCTTCGTCACTATGTCTGTTACACCAACATCACTAAGCTCATCCTGCGATATCACAATTAATCATATCAAGAAGTAAATATTTAATTTGAATACTTAATCACTATAAAAAATAAAGCTATATATCAACCAAAAAATTATGATATTTATTTAGCATAATCGACTTGTAAGTCATTGACCTAAGAAACTTGACAAAAGTTTTCAATCATCTATATATATAATTATGCAAAATTAGTTTCCTGCTCACACTTCATATTAGAAGTTAAAATATTTTCAAGCAAAATTTATTTCTCTCTCACATACAAAATTTAATTATACTTCATGAATTCAATTTAGGAATAATATCATATATGTATTATTAAAAAATTACTCTATAAAAAATATCATGAAAACATTATTTCTGTTTCACGTTACATGATCCAGACTTTTAATAAAATTACTTGAAAACCCCTCATATAATTATTTTCTTTTATAATTTATTTCATATCACAAAATATTTATAGAAAATGAAAACATAAAAGAGGCAAAAAAAAGTAATGAAGGAGAAAACTAGATAAATAATATGCTTTTAATATTTTTAATAGATTTCATATTTTAACATTTGAAATAAAAATGAATGGTTTTCTTATGATATTTTTTAATTATTTTTTATAAGAAACTAAGGATGTTAAATACAATCCAATCTATTTAAAATTGCTAAATTGATTAAAAAATTAAGAGCCGATCAAAACCACAAAATTTAGATTAGATTGGTTCTTATTTGCTAAAAATCGATTGAATTGGATTGGATTTTAGATTAGATTTTCAGAATCGATGCAATCTAATCAAAATTGAATAATATTATATAATTTATTTTTTATTGTTAAATATTTATTTTTACTTATAATAATTTTCTTTATTATATAATTTATTTATGTCTCATTCTCACTTAAATATTATTTTATACATCATTAATTGAGTTATTTTATTTTTATTTACTTTATTAACTTAAGTTACTTTTAGTTTATTATAATATTCTAAATTTAAAATTTTCTTTTGTCAAAAACTAAATAAATAAATCTAATGCAAACCAATAAAAATTGGCTCAAATTGGATCATATTCAAAATTTAACCGATCCAATTTGAACCAACAGAAATTATACTATTTTGATCAATTGTATTTTTAACTCAAAATCGATCTAAATCAAACCAAAAACACCTCTATACAAACTTGACTAAAAAAACTTACATTTTTATTTTTTATTTATCCATGCATGAGGACTGGCCACTAAAAAATTTGAATGAGCAAACTCCGAAATTAGTTGTGCTAAAGATATGTTAGCATCAACTTAGTTCTCCAAAATGTTTATGTTTTTCTTTATCCAATTTTTTTAATTTCAGTTTTTTTGTTTTAAATTCTCTTCTATCTCTTCAAGCCTTATCTTCTTTTCAAACTTTATTCAATTTTTTCCTTTATTTTCTCTTTACCTCTTACTTTCAGACTTTATATTGTTTCACAATAAATCAAGTGGGAATATTTATTGATTAAATAATAAAAATCATATTTCTCACTTATAACACTCAAAAATTTTAATTTATAAAAATTTATTAAATTGAATGATTCCTGAAGATAAAACTTAAACAATTAAAACGTAAATATGGGAGAGAAAAAAAATGTTATTTCTCACAAACACCCAACAAAGTCTCACGTAACCAAGCACTTATGGATAGAATTCTCATAATTCCGCTTATCACATCTAATCATATCAAGAAAATTTGAATAGATTTCCCATCATATTGTTTATCACAGCCTATCATAAAAAGATCCCTAATCAAGTAATCTATATGCAATCACCTCTCTATATATAACACACCACTGCTTTGCAATTACATCACCCTACTTTCTGCCACACAAGTAGATTACCGATATGGCGATATCTATTTACGTCTTGCTATAGTTCTCGCCTTATCGTTGTAGGTCGTCAATGGAAGAAAATGTTCGCCGAAGTGGAACTGCACAGAATTACCTTGGTGGTTTGCCTGATTGTGTACTGCTGCATATATTAAGTTATTTGAGGCCTGTAGATGCTATGGGACTTGCCTCTTGTCCACAAGGTGGAGGAAGCTATGGAAAGGTCTATCTACTCTTACCTTGCATTCCTCTCACTTCGACAAATTTTCCCTTTTCACCAACTTTGTGAATGGACTTTTGCGTTGTGATGGCTTAGTTTCTTTGCAGAATCTTCATATTCTTGATATTGAGTGCCACACTTGTCTCAAAAATTTTCTCCTAAGAAAGGTTGCAAAACTTGCATTACGTCATAGCCTCCAAAGGTTAACTATCATTGGTAGTTTCGACCAATATCCTGACCTTACCATCTTTTCCTGCCAGTCTTTAACGTTTCTTAAGCTCTCACATACATCACCTAATACAGCAGCAATACTTCCAAAATATACCTGGACTTGCCGTCGGTTTCAACTTTGCGTCTTTGCAATGTTACATTTGTGGCCAGTGATTATGGTGCTGCTGAGCCCTTTTCAAAACACAAGAAATTGAGTACTTTGATCAATGAAGATTGGAATTTAGAGGGTGCAGAAAAGCTCCGAATATCAAACGATAAGCTTCTTCACTTGTCCATGCAAGGTGGCCCTTATTTTGATGGAAAAGAAATTGTGCTATTCACTCCAAATCTAAGATCTTTTGCTTTTTTGGGTTCCCTTTTTGACGAAATCTTAGAGAGGAATATCTCTTTTCTGGAAGATTTATTAGATACCAGCCATTACGGTATAGGCCCCACGGAGCCATATTTGAATATAGTCCATCGGTTGCAGCTGCTGTCTGATGCGAAATTAATGACACTCTCCTCTTACATCTTCCAGGTACCTTAACTAATATGGTATATTTGAAGCACATGATTCCAAACTTTGATCATAAGATATGTTATAATTCATTACAGCTCTGAATTTAATTTTGATGTACCATCCTTTTTTAACACAATCATTTAATTATGTATAGTCACATAATTAGAATATTAGACATTTATCATAAATATTTTATATAAAAGGTAATATGATTAGTTGAGAATGTAAAACACTTAAGTGTATCAAGTTATTCTCATACTTACACCGGGGTTACAGTAATCGATCTTGCATTAAAATGTCACCAATTCTTGATTATTGCTTAGGTTCTGTCACTGATCCCAAAGTTCATGAGTACTCAACCCCCTTGCTTGCGTAAATTGAAGTCATTGAGAGTGATCTGAGAATTATCTTCTCATGCTTTATCTGATCGGGTACTGGAGCATTGGCTTAAACACTCTCCATCTACAGAGGTTTCTATCGTACAAGACGCTGAAGGTTATTATGATTTCTAAGTGTCTGTAGGGATCCACTTAATTGGTTATTTTTGGCATCTTCCTCTATTATATATCTGTACTATTACCAACCTCTATTCAATTTGTGTCGGTAACGCTAAATTTAGGAGATGCTGGAAATAGATTATAGCTTAGGTAACACTAAAATTTAGGAGATGCTGGAAATAGATTATAGCTTTTCCATGTTTACGTATGTTTCTTGTGCATATGACCTATATGGCTGTATCTTATCTGAACAAAAATTATGTTCTCTCTATTGTACAACATGGATTGTTGATACAAATCTTAATAGTTCAGGGATAATTGAGATTTGAGGGTAAGTGGGAATTCTGTGAAGTTTGAAGAAACCAAGAACATGATATGTTATTATTTTTGGTGACCAGGATAGGATATTGTTGGTTCCAAAGGAACTAAGATTTGGCATTGATTTAGTAGCAAGGTAGTCTGAAGTGAGCTATTCTAGACTGGGAACAGGGGCATCTCTGCTAATTAGCATTTTGGTAATTATATTTTGTGGCGTGATTGGTGGCTTGCATTTTTTCAAAGCTCGTGTCAGAAGCAATGGACTAAATGTCCAAGAAGCGCTGCAAATCTTCTTTCGGTGCAGCAGATGGCAATTTTTCTAATGTTGCAGGAGGAGAGCACAAAATGCATTAAATTGCAAGGTTGAAAATGTGCATGGGAAAGCTCTATAAATAGAGCTTGTAATCGAGCTTCTACGATCCACCACCAACAATAATCAATCAATCCTCTCTTACTCCTTCGGCAATAGAGAAGCTATTTGTTTCCTTAAGTTTCTCTCTTTTGAGTGTTGAGAGTATATACCGGTGAGAAAATACTGTGAGGCATTTTGGGTATTTTTGGAAATTGGGTTGAGTGGAGTGTGACTACCTTTTGTATATCCATCATATTTCTTTAGTGAAATATTTGATTGTCGCTTTTGCCTGTGGACGTAGGCTATTTGAACCACATTAAATCATTGTGTCTTATTTTTCTTATGCTTCCTCATATTTATTTTGTGCTATTTTATTTGTGCCTTGTTTAGAGGCAACCTCCACTGTTTTATAACAAATTGGTAACAGAGTTCTTATAGAATTCTGGGCCGATTTGTTCAAAGATGTCTACCGTCAAGTTTGACATTCAGCAGTTTGATGGGCACATCAATTTCGAAATGTGGAGGGTCTGCATAATGGCTATTCTCGTACAGTAAGGTGTAAGAGTAGTACTTGATGGCAAAGATAAGAAGCCCACAATAATGAAAGATTCTGAGTGGGAAGAGACCGATCAAAAGTTCTTTCTATTATTCAGTTGTGCATTACAGATGATGTATTGCAAGAGGTCCTTTCAGAGAAAACGGCGCATTCACTGTGGACCAAGTTGGAGTTATTATGTATGACTAAGATGGTAGCCAACCATCTCGGTGTTCTGCAATGTCTATACATGCTTCGTATGGCAGAAGGGACGTCAATTCAATCTCATATTGCCGAGTTCACATCACTCGTCATAGAGTTGAAAAATATGGATGAGACATTCTCAAGTGAGCAACAAGCAATGATGTTGCTTTGTTCCTTACCTCCTTCCTACAGACATTTTCGTGAGATGCTCATCTATATTCGCGAAAGCCTCAAGATTGATTAGGTGTCACGCCCCAAACATAAGCCGTGACCGGCGCACAGGTCAATCTAACTCACTTAACCTGGCAAGCCTAATGACCATATTTTGTTCATATAATTTAGCAACTTAAGTACGGGGGATGCCAAAAATTCGGCAGAGTCTCCCATGAAAACTGGACAATCCAAAAATTTACATAGACCTGTTTTATATCAGATATAACAACCAGAAATTACAACCAGAATATTTCCAGAATAACAATTATAGAGATCAAAAGATCAACTATACTAAAGAGTAATATACACATTACAATTATATTCATAACCCAAAAACAACTGATCCTATGCCCTATAACTGCAAAATACTGGAATCAACAAAATAGAAGCCTCTTCCATATTATAGGCCTACCAAAAGGAATATCCTGGGTAGAATAGCTAGTCCCAGGAACCTGCTACTCAGCACCCTGTGAATCTGAAGAGAAGAAAAAGAAATAGGATAAGTCATACAGACTCAGTGAGGGTATATAAACAAAGTGGACAGGAAGAAGAAACTAAATCACGCACAAGCTTTTAAAATAACTAAAAATAACTGAATAATCATACATTCACCAAAGAAATTGATTGAGGCAATAATTTGTCAATTCTATATTTCCATAAATAGAACATTGTCAACCTCCTTCATTTAAGTTAAAACTCATTAACATAAACTTAACAATTCTCTATATATTGTCTTAATCAACTTTCTGAATAGACTTTGTCAACATAGAATCAAATATTTCATCAAACTAATTGCTCCATGAGGGTTACCCAAGAAGAACTAAATTTTTATGGGGAGTGGTCTCAACCCATCTGATCATAAATATGAGCTCATCTCAAGCCGGGGGTCTTGTCTCGCCCGGTATTATCTCATTTAAATATACTATGTGCACATAGACCGTTATATCTCTTCGCTAACGGCGAACGGTGTTCTAACTTAGAACCCATCATGGTTTTCTCAACATAAATTTATTTTAAAATGAAATACTTAAATTCAATAGTCAACTTCTATAAAATCCAATTCTTGCAAGAAATAAATTTTTATAATTCATTATAAATAAACCATAAAATAAGAAAGAATAGCAACAGATAGCATTGAAATAATAACTAAGAGGATATCTAAAATATTAAATCAGCTATTAGTATCCAAAGAAACTCAATTATTATTTTAGAAAGAGAAATCAATTATTAGCACAAAATCAAATTATTAGCTTTAACAGGTTAGTTTCTCCTATAAACATAATTTTAAACTATTGCCACTAAGTAAATAACCACTCACAACAAAAAGGAATCAACCGAGTCAAGCCCCCAACAAATTGACTAAGGAAGTAATGCTTGCAAGTATCAGGAGGATCTGATCAACACAGATATTTGACAAGCTTAGATAACTTGTTTGGAGATAGTCTAGTAATTAACATACTTATTATTAAGCAAAATCCTAAAATATTACTCATATACTATTTTATTACTACTCCTTAAATTTGAGATAACATCTAAAATTTACCCATAAGGAAAAAGGTTTAAGATTAGGAACTCACCTCAAATTTTAAGAGCTAGTGGATATCAAACTTTTGTGATAAAATGAAAGAAAAAGTGCTTTGGTGATAAAAATAAAAATAAAAGAAGAAACAGAGAAGAAAAGAAAAAGGAGGAACAGACGAGAAAGAAGAAAGAAGCAGCTCGAACAGAGGAAGAAGGAAAAAGGAAAAGTAATGAGTCGATGGATTACGCCACCTTTCTTTTATCCCCTTTCCTTTTTTTTTTCAACTTACAACAAAAAGACCAAAAGGCCCTTAACTTTTTCTTGTTTTCTTTTTATTTGTTTTGAGACCTCAGTGTTACATTAGGTTAAGTCTGCACTTTTAAGTCGTGACAAGATAGAGCATGATAGTGGTAGTTGCGATAACACTGCATCTGACTTGGTTGTTAGAGGGAGGTCAAAGGAGATTGGATCGAGTACTAATAGAGGCAAGTCTAGATCTAAGTCTAGACATCGTAAAGGCAGATGTCGATATTGTAAGAAGGAAGAGCACTGGAAAGCAGTATGTCCAAAGCTCAAAGATAAGAAGGAGAAAGATTCAAGTGATTCAGCAAGTGTTGCTAAAAGTGCTGATAATGTTCTCTCAGTATCAACCAATTCAGTTGATGATGCTTGGATTCTTGATTCAAGCTGCTCCTACCACATGCGTCGGGAACCCGGATTATTTTACTTCTTACTGGTCAATTGATAGTGGTGTTGTCCTTATAGGAAATAATATGTCTTGTAAGGTCATTGGTATTAGAACAGTCCAAATCAAGATGCGTGATGGAGTTGTGAGAACATTGACTGATGTTCAACATATACTGGACTTGAAGAAAAATCTTATATCCTTGGGTGTTCTCGACTCTCAAGGTTGTAAGTATTCTGCTCAAGATGGAGTTCTAAAGGTTTCCAAAGGTGCGCTTATTGTAATTAAAGGCAGATTAGTCAATGGCCTTTATTTACTTCAAGGAAGTACAGTTATTAGTGCTACTTTAGTATCATCTTCATCTGATTCAGATTCAAATACTACTCACTTGTGGCATATGCGTTTAGGGCCTATGAGTGAAACAAGAATAGCACTGTGTCTATGGAAAGCAAACCAGAGTCAAGTTTAGCACTGTCATGCACAGGACGAAGGGCATAGTGGATTATATCCACTTTGATTTGTGAGGCCCAGCACCCAAAAGGTGGTGCTAGATACCTATTGATGCTCATTGATGATTTTTCAAGGTATGAGTTTATTTTCTAAAGCACAAGAATGATGTGTTCCATACTTTCAAGAAATGGAAAGCGCTTGTTGAAAAACAAACCGACAAGAAAATCAAGCGCCTCCGAACAAATAATGGTTTGGAGTTCTGTGAAGGTCAGTTCAACGAGTTTTGTGAAAATAAAGGCATAGTAAGACATCGTACTGTGCGAAAGACACCACAACAAAATGGAGTAACAGAATGTATGAACATAATTCTTTTGGAGAAGGCTCGCTGCATGCTCTCTAATGCTGGTTTGTCAAAGGAATTTTGGGCTGAAACTGTTAATATGGCTTGTTATTTGGTAAATCGATCTCCGTCAACTGCGATCGATTTGAAGACTCCTATTGAGGTATGGTCTAGTGCTCCAGCTAATTATTCAAATCTAAGAATTTTTGGATGTCTTGTATATGCTTATATTAATGATGGAAAGCTTGAGCAAAGGGCAGTAAAATGTATATTTCTTGGATATGCAACTGCGATTAAAGGTTATAGATTGTGGTGTGTTGAACCCAAATCACCCAAATTTATAATTAGCAAAGATGTCAAATTCAATGAGTCATCCATGCTTCATTCAAAAAAGGAGGTTGCCGATGCTGAAACAGACCATGATGCCAGTAAGCAGGTGGAGTTTGAAGTTGAACCACTAAAGAAAGTACAAGATGATGCCCCTAGTCAACCAATTCAAGAAAAAGAACAACAAATGCCTGGTGGATGTCCCACAACAGTTGCAACAATATAGCCTCACCAAAGATAGAGAAAGAAGGCAAATAAAACCACCACAAAGATATGATTATGCCGACATAGTCTCTTTTGCATTATCGGTAGCAGAGGATATTGAAACACAAGATCCCATAACATATCATGAGGCTATTTTGAGTAGTGAGTCTGCATAGTGGATTGCTACTAGGAGTGAAGAGATGGAGTCTCTTCATAAGAACCAGACTTGGAAGCTGGTGAAACCACCAGAAGGACATAAGATCATTAGCTGCAAATGGATCTTCAAGAAAAAGGAAGGAACACCTGGAGTTGAATCAACCAAGTACAAAGAATGCTTAGTTGCCAAGGGCTTTAGCCAAAGGGAAGGAATAGAGTTCAATGAAGTATTCTCTCCTATTGTAAGGCATAGCTCCATTCATGTATTGCTCGCTATAGTTGCATTGTTTGACCTAGAACTTGAACAGCTTGATGTCAAGATAACTTTTTTTCATGGTGAGCTTGAAGAACAGATCTATATGTAGCAACTAGAAGGCTTCATTGCTCAAGGCAAGGAAGATCATGTTTGCTTCTAAAAAAGGTCATCATATGGCTTAAAGCAATCTCCTTGCCAGTGGTATAAGAGATTTGACACCTTCATGCTAAGTCATGGTTACTTTAGGAGTGACTATGATTGCTGTGTATATCTTAAGAAGCTCTCGGATGGATCTTTCGTCTATTTGTTGCTCTATGTTGATGACATGCTCATTGCTGCTAAGAGTATGCTTGAGATTAAGAAATTAACGAAGCAACTTAGTGGTTAATTTGAAATGAAAGACTTAAGTGCAGCTAAGAAAATCTCGGGCATGGAGATTCATAGGGATCGGCATGCCAGCAAATTATATTTGTCTCAAAAGAAGTACATTGAAAAAGTACTTGAACGATTTGGAATACAAAATGCAAAGCCTGTGAGTACTCTTATGGTGGCCCATTTCAGACTATTAGTTGCATAGTCACCACAGTCTGTTGAAGAGGAGGAATAAATGTCACGTGTTCCTAATGCCAGTGCAGTTGGAAGCTTAATGTATGCTATGGTATGCATTCGACTAGATATTTCACATGCCGTCAGTGTTGTTAGCAGATACATGGAGAATCCAGGCAAGATGCATTGGTCAGCAGTGAAATGGATACTTCGATATCTTTGAGGTACTGTAGATATTGGCTTAGTATATGATAGGAGTTCAAACACTAGTGACAAGGTTACTGGTTATGTTGACTCTGACTATGCTGGAGATATTGATAAAAGGAGATCTCCGACAGGATATGTCTTCATGCTATCAGGTACTACAATTAGTTGGAAAGCGACTTTACAATCTACTATTGCATTATCAACTACAGAGGCTGAGTACATGGTAGCAGCAGAAGCGGTGAAGGAAGCCATTTGGCTTAGGAGTTTGGTTAGCAATTTGGGTTTGGAACAAGATCTTATAGTTATTTACTGTGATAGCCAAAGTGCGATATATTTGACAAAAAATCAGATGTATCATGAGAGAACCAAACATATTGACATTAGATATCACTTTATTCGGGAGATTATTTCTTAAGCTACTATAGTTGTGAAAAAGATTGGTACCTCAGACAATCCAGTAGATATGCTGATGAAGCCAATTACGACAGTTAAGTTCGAGCATTGCTTGAACTTAATTGGTATCCGCAATATGTCAGTTTGCCCTTACGGGCATATTGGAGAATGCGACTTCGAGAATTTCAAAAATTCGAAGAAAATCAAGCCAAGGTGGAGATTTGTGGCGTGATTGGTGGCTTGCATTTTTTTCAAAGCTCATGTCAGAAGCAATGGACTAAATGTCCAAGAAGCACTTCAAATCTTCTTTCGATGCAGCAAATGGCAATTTTTCTAATGTTGCAGGAGGAGAGCACTAGATATATAAAATTGCAAGGTTGAAAATGTACATGGAAGAGCTCTATAAATAGAGCTTGTAATCGAGCTTCTATGGTGCACCACCAACAATAATCAATCAATCCTCTCTTACTCCTTCGACAATCGAGAAGCTATTTGTTTCCTTAAGTTTCTCTCTTTTGAGTGTTGAAAGTATACACCAGTGAAAAAATACTGTGAGGTATTTTGGTGTATTTGAGAATTGGGTTGAATGGAGTATGACCATCTTTTGTATCTCCATCATATTTCCTTAGTGAAATATTTGATTGTCGCCTTTGTCCTTGGATGTCGGCTATTTGAACCACGTCAAATCATTGTGTCTTATTTTTCTTATGCTTCCGCATATTTATTTTGTGCTACTTTATTTGTGCCTTATTTAGAGGGAACCTCCACTATTTTATAACATATTTAATATATATGTATTGGTGGACGCTTAATATTAAGCTAATGCAACTTGAAGGTTGCTACATAATTTAGAACTGGTTAAGATGCATCCTATGCCAATGAGTTTATATATGGAATTCAAATGAGAAACATTATACTTAATAATATTATTGCTTTTTACCTCGAAGCTTTTTTGTGTAGGTTGTAGCTTGATTATTAAGTATCTAAGTCTAATTTTGTGGCTAGAAAAAAATTCATTATTTAGTGGTTAATGTTTGCTTCATTTAAGTAAAATGTAACATATTGATCCTTTATATTCAGTAATTATGGTCTTTGAATACTTTGTTTTAACTCTTATCACATTTTCTTGAACTTTATCTTTCTATGAGAGTCGATATGCTAATTTCTGGTTTTGCATAGGTTGCAACTGGCCTTGGTCCATTGGATCAATGCCTAGTTACACCATATGATGGTTTACTAGTCATAGGTTGGACTATCCCAATGGTGGGGTTGGTCATTGGCTCATGAGATACATAAAATCTTAACTTCTTTGAATAACACAAGGATCTAGTTATAGTTCTTATTCATGGTTTGGATGTTCTTTTAGAAATTTTGTGTTGATTGACGTGTAATTAATGTTTTTGGCAGTGGAGTTGGATTAGTTTGTCTGAGATACCACTAATATGTTACCAGCAGCTCCATACATTTGCCTCTCACTCTCAGGCATGTTCTTTTCTTCATTCTTTAGTATAAATGATCCACAATTCTAGTAAGATTTTTTTTTCTTGCAAAGAAAAAAAAGGTTAAGAAGAATATATATCATCTACCTGTATTTTATTGGTTTAAACAACAAGAGAAGTTGTGCCACTTCGCAAAAGCAAAAGTTATGGACCATAGTTTCATGTATTTTTGACACTTCTCTTTTTTTTTTTTTTTTGTCCCATCTAGTATGCCAATTTGTTTTGCTTGGATTTTTATCAAGGAAACAAATAAAATTGATAAGCTTGCTTCACAAATATCAATTCAGGGAGTGGAAGCAACTCCTTTTGTGAGTTTTCAAAACAAGAGTTTTGTCATAGAATACAGTTCTCGATACTTTGATTTTGCTAGGTTTTCACAATATTTTAATGGCAAACCTTGATGAATATGGCACACTTTAACTTGAAGTTAAAGAAGACAATAAGTATTTTTATATGGATGTTGTAGTGAAGAACTTGTAAACGTAAAGAGTAAGAAATGAACATGAAAATACAAAAGGAATGTTAAAAAATGAAATCAAATGAACATTTAATCGTAAGAAATTGAAAAATAAAGATGAGTGTAGAGACTTTACAAGATTTTCTCTTCACTCTTAAATGTCAACATGACGATAGAGCTTTGAGTGTGTTCTAGTAAAAATTTCTAACTCTTGAACTAATCCTAAGAACTCTTATTTATAGAGAAAAATTCTAGTCTAAACTGGTGTCATTTGTTCTTGATGGTTGCCACAATGTTAGTGGGGCACCAAAAACTACCCATGTCCAGCTTTGATGCTCTAGTAATCGCTTCTGGACGTGCCTTGATCTACACGTTCTTTAAATATTGATAACTGCCCACGTTCTTCACTCCACATGCACTTGCTCTTCTAGAAGAAATAACCATCAATGATTTGGCAATGGAAACTACTTTGATAGCTATGTATTTTCTCAATTTCCGTCACCTTACAATTCAATTATTTGCCAAATTATCACCTTAGGAATTTTTCCATCACTTCTCAACATTACCAAATTGCCTTTTGACATTGCTATTGTCTATTAACCACCATTAATTCATGCTAAGTTACGAAGCGTGTCGACCAATCTCCAACAGGTGATTGCTAGATAATTTTTGACTTCGACCACATTCTAGTAATTTCGACCACCTCTCATCTATATGTCTTGAGGCTTATCTACTTTTGCCAAATCGAACCTTCAACTCTAGTCAAAATCTTCTCTCATGTTTGACACATTTATGACTTTTGACAAAAATTACGAATTCGTCCCAAAAGTATCTAATTCTAATTTTGTGGCTAGAAAAAAAAATTCATTATTGGGGTGGTTAATGTTTGCTTGATTTAAGTAAAATGCAATATATTTGTCCTTCATATCTAGTAATTATGGTCCTTGAATACTTTTTTTTAACTCTTATCACATTTTCTTGAACTGCATCTTTCTGTGATAGTCGATATGCTAATTTCTGGATTTACAAAGGTTGCAACTGGCCTTGATCTATCGGATCGGCACCTGCCAACATCATATGATGGTTTACTAGTATAGATTGGAATATCCCAATGGTGGGGTTGGTCATTGCTTCACAAGATATATAGAATCTTGTCTTGATTTCTTTAAATAAGACTAGGAGCTACTTATAGTTCTTATTCATGGTTTGGTTGTTGTTCTAGAAATTTTCTACTGATTGAAGTGTAATTAGTGTTTTTGGAAGTGGAGTTGGATTAGTTGATTTGAGATACCACTAATATGCTACCAATAGCTCCATATATTTGCCTCTCATTCTCTCAGTAGTGTTCTTATATTCATTCTTTAATGTTGGTTTTCGAACTTAATATTTCATCTGTTTGATATAGGGTAAAACCTCATTTATGTCCTTTCCATTTACCGAAGATTTCAATTTTGTCCCTAAAATTTTTTTTATCTTCTACGATTTAACAAACGTTCCAATGTTGTCATTTCCATGGACGTTGCCTCAATTGCAAATGAAAAATGTGATGCGTCCTTCTATAAAATGTTAGGGACATAAATAGAACGTTAAAAGTTTTCTTCTCTAACTCTCTTTTTCCCCATTTCCCATCTTCTTCTTCCTATGTTTTCTTTTATGCTACTCTTCCACCACCACCATGTCTCTTCTACTCTTAACTACACAACCTCCCTTACTCCTTTCAACCCTACACCACCACTGCCAAAACACCAACAAAACTCTCATTACACCCTCTACCACTCACAAGTACTTCCAATTTCCACTTCTTATCTCTGCTCCCGCTCTCCGTTCCAAGCAGATTTTCTATTGATTGAAGTGTAATTAGTGTTTTTGGAAGTGGAGTTGGATTAGTTGATTTGAGATACCACTGATATGCTATCAATAGCTCCATATATTTGCCTTTCGTTCTCTCAGTAGTGTTCTTATATTCATTCTTTAATTTTGATTTTTGAACTTAATATTTCATCTGTTTGATATAGGGTAAAACCTCATTTTATGTCTTTTCCATTTACCAAAGATTTCAATTTTGTCCCTAAATTTTTTTTTTTTTTTTGTCTTCTACTGTTTAACAAATGTTCCAATGTTGTCATTCCCGTAGACGTTGTCTAAATTGCAAATGGAAAATGTGATGCATCCTTCTATAAAACGTTAGGGACATAAATAGAATGTTAAAATTTTCTTCTCTAACTCTCTTTTTCCCATCACCCATCTTCTTCTTCCTATGTTCTCTTTTATGCTACTCTTCCACCACCACCATGTCTCTTCTACTCTTAACTACACAACCTCCCTTACTCCTTTCAATCCTACACCACCACCACCAAAACACCAATAAAACTTTCATCACACCCTCTCCTACTCACAAGTACTTCCAATTTCCACCTCTTATCTCTGCTCCCGCTCTCCATTCCAAGCAGATTGTCCTAAAATCCGCCTCCTTCTCCAGCAATTGCATCTCCCTTCACAACAATCTAGGACCACTCCTCCTCCTTCTCCTTCTGCTTATGAGTTCCTCCTCTTGGATGCGCCCCAAAGATGGGTCTGTTTCCTCCTATAAATTCTTCTTTAGTTTCTGATTGAAAGGACATGGATATGGAGGATAAAATAGTGAGGATTTTGAATGTTAAGAAGATAAAGTTGAATTAAGAACAGGGGTGGGGGGATGAGAATGGTGAGGATATAAAAACATCAAATAGTTGGGAAAGAAGAAAATTGGGAGAAGAAAATTCTAATATTCTATTTATGTCCCTAACGAAAGAAAATCCTAATGTTCTATTTATATTTTTATTACTTCATAAATGGACATATTATCATTTTTCATTTGCAAGAGAATGACAATATTGAAATGTTTGTTAACTTTAAGGACATAAATGGAATAGAAAAAATTTTATGGACATAAACGAGACTTTATCCATTTGATATATGATCTAATATTCTAGTAAGATTTTTTTTCTTTCAAAAAAAAAAAAAAAGAAAGAAAAGAAATCCCAAAAAGACTTAAGAAGAATATATTTCCTTTGCTTATATTTTATTGATGTAAGCTACAAGAAAAGTTGTGGAAGAACTGTGAGGTAAATATTAGAGTTTAATTGGTATACACTAATAGTATAAAACAGTTTTATACTGTTAATCAGGTGAATTCTTTGTGAGGTGCATCAAACACCTTTTGAAGTTAATAGTGATATGTGATAGTGTATTTATACAACTATCCCATACTCCTCACATCCAACCATTAATTTCAGAAGGTGTTTGATACACCTCACTTTGTGAGATGCATGACAAAATGCACCTTATCAACAAATAGAAATAGGAAAAAGTGAGAAATTATAATGGGTTCCTCATTATAGTAGGTAGTTATTTATATGAATTAGCACTTTCATTATTTCTATTAATTGACAGTGTAAAACTATTTTACACTGTCAATGCATTTAAATTAAATTCTAAATATTAAATGCATTTGAAAGAAAAAAAGAATAATTATTTTTATTTACCTCATAAATGGGCTGCCTTCCTTCACGTATGATTCATCTATGAGTTTGTCAACAATTGCTAAATCGTCAAAATGTACGGAGAATTAACATCTCGTATAGACATTTTTCTATTACATAATAAGGGACATAAATTAAGTAATGATCTGGCAAAATCAAACACTCTAGGCTTTATATTGACCAGGAAACAAATTGGTTTTTCTTTATTTAAAAAAAACAAAACAAAACAAAACCCATACAATTAAGTATCAAAATTAAATCTTATTAAATATGAATTTAATGGCGATACATCGCTTACTTTTTTTATTATTATTTTTGGATCGGGATACATCACTAAAAATAGTCGTATACATGGTTTTCTTTTGGGTCATTTAGCATCTGAAAATGGGCCTGGCCACGTAACATATGACGGGCCACGTCTTGAGATTGTTTGATTAATAGAATTTGGATTTAAATGGTTAAATACTTCGCCCCAAAGAAACAGTTTTGATTCTACGAAGAGGTAAGTCTGTCTTTTGGGTTAGCCACACACATAGGGGACCCAATCCAAAATACTGCTCGAGATGTAAGGTAGAATTTTGTTTTCTATTTATGAAAACCCGTAAGTGAGAAATTATTATAGTGTTGTACGTTTGAGGTATTAATTAATATATAGTTATAGTTACCACTTCTGCATGACAACACCACAATGCTATCACTACCGCAACTTACTACAGCGTGCTTGGATTTCTTTTTGAAAAACTAACCTATACTTTGAGCAAAAGCTGCTGTTGTTATCAAAAGCTGCTAGCAGCATAATCTTGTTACCGAACATTTATCAAATTCATAACATTAGAAAAAAGTGCAGATTAATAGTTAATTCATACCAATCAGGTTCCCGCCATTGTAAGACGGATGAGAGAAGCTAAGCCCTTTGTAAGCTACAATAATAGCAGCACGAAGATTCTTCCTATGACTAAAATTAACCTTCAAATTTATTCCAACCTTTTTTTTTTTCTTTTGCTTTATTCTCAAAATGAACTTCCCTAAAAGCTTTTATGTCTTCAATCTACAATCTGCAGCTTATAATTTGGAATTGGATCTATCAGGAAGTTGCAGACACTCCCATTCCTCGTCATTGATATTTCTGAAGCATTGATCCACCATTTCTTCACTAACCAACTCTAGCTTCGACGGCTCCCACTAGTTAAAAATAAGAAAAAGAAAACACTTAGCTAAAGGATGAAAAGATATATAAACCAAGTAATTATCAGTATCAATATAGAATAATAGAAGTATGAGATACTATATCTCTTTTACCTTGGGCTTGTTGTCTTTATCAAATAGCTTTGCTCTTGAACCCTGTGTGCACGTTTTAATTCGAATGAGTGGTAAAATAAACGGAATTATTAGTCACAAAAAACTAATCTCTCTCAATGTATGGACTAATTCATTGTCAATACTCTATGATACGGCCATTTCCTAGGAACCTAAGCAAAATTAGGAAAAAAAAAAAAAAGAAAAAGAAAGAAAGATTTGCAATCAACTCCATGAATCATGACAATTTTTTTTTATTAAAATGAACTTCATGACCATGTTGTGACAGAATAAAAATGAACTAGTTCATGCTGTTTAATTTATTTATATATTTGCTTAACTTGCCTTTTTTTTTTTAAAAAAAAAGGTGTTAATAAAATATTTACCTCGTAGAAATCATTGCTGACAGTTCTTCTAAAGAAGTGGCTGGCAATGTTATAATCCCGGCAAAGACATTGTTCAATGTTTTGTACTCGGCCTTTTCTGATCTGAAAGGCATCACATTCATGATTTCAGCCAGTATTAACAATTGACGCTAAAACAAATTGCAGAATAATTACAATTAACTAAAATTGTTACCCTGTATACTTACTGATTTCAGAAAGACCTTGAGACTTATGGGACATGATGAGCGCATAGAGCTTAATGCATTTGTTATCCACATTTCTGCTCCGTTTTCTAATTCCTTTTCCTATAAATCATTTTGAAAATGATATTCCATTCCAAGTTTTCAGCATAACAGAAGGATAAATGTATAAAGTGTGCACATCTCATCTCACTTGGGGCATATACTTACCAAGGAATGAATTATATCCTCCACCGTCCCATTTGAGAAACACTTGTTTATAGCCTCCAATCTGTTTTGGTGAACATTAGTTGCCATTCACTCTGTGTCAGGTCTCAAAAGTGCACAAAATCTAAAATGTAGGGTCAAGATTTTTTTAGTGACTTACCTCGTGAAGGGGCTGTCTTTTTCCAAATTTGTTTTCTCTGTGAAAGTTTCTATTACCGTGGCAATTATTGATACATTTGAAGAAGTAACAGCTTGTAGGGCATTTTCCAGCGAATATAGCTTCTGTTACACAGAAAATTTATTAGAATCGACAAGTGATACCTCAAAGTTACACTATATAAAAAATTGCGTTACAAATCATTGTTATAATAAACCTTTATTAAAATATGAGGATGAGATAAAAGGAAAAGACATGGTGCCAAATTCTGTTTTTGGGAAGATTTCAAATCACAACTTCGGTGGAAGCACTGTTTTTTGTTGGGGTTAAAAAAAATAACACGTGTGTGACACAAGTCGTTAGATAAGTTAAAAGGATTAAATAAAGAATTACAAGACCTGGATTGGATAAAAGATTATTAAGCTAAAATGGGTAATTTTTTTTTTGGGGGGTCAGATTAGGCTAAAATGTTGATCAAATGCTTCAATCCAAGTCAAAGCCCAATAACTTAAATCAAGTCCAACATTTCACTGATCATCCCCTGACGTCAAGCCCAATACGAAAATGCCAAAAGTATTAAAGTTGCGATATTTGTATATCTAATTTTATAGTTATCTATAGACACCTATATATAAAAAGTTGAATCCCCACAATCTTATTACTATTACATCATACTTTTTCAACTCTTTTAACTCTAAAAATAAAGAGTATTTATAATTATCTATCATTTTAAATGGTACAAAAATAATTTCTTAAAGTTTTACCGTGGAAGGGATGAAATGTGTGGCTAAACCACATGCTACCATTTCTGCTCCAACCAAGCGTGTTCCGGTCAGCCCTAAGTATTCCCCTGCATAGGATTCAACAAAACAGATAAACTGTTAATCTCTATACCCTAAATTAACAAACAAACACTTATGAAAAGAAATTGAAAACACTTTTAGTAAACAAATATTTAAAAAATCAGAGTCATCATGTATAAGGAATGAGGGTTCCTTTGTGGTTTTTAAAATTTTTTTTTTTAACATATATAAAAGAAAAACATGTACCAAAATAGCCAGGAAGCCTAGAAAGGAAGTAATTTGCACCCACATCCGGAAAAAATCCTATATGTGCCTCAGGCATAGCAAATACCTGCAGATAATCCATTCGCATGAAACAAACGGTCATAAAATGATCCCGACTGTCAACACATTTTTGGGTAGAATTTGAGAGTTGATGAAACTTTGATTTAGTTTTAAGCTATAATATTGTGGGTTATATTTGTCATTTAAAATTTAAATATAGTGTAAGTGAACTAAAATTCTCCAGAGTAAGATAATAATTGAAAAAAAAAAAAAAAACCTGAACCTTTAGTTACAATACTCTTGGATTAATTGAATAATGAAAACTTTCATTACGAGCTATAACTCTAATTCGGGGAACTGAAGAGAAACATACAGCTTTTTCAGTCACAATCCTGAAGGTTGTGTTCATGGACAGACCTGCTCCTCCCCCCATGACTACTCCATTAATGAGAGAGACCTGATTCCATAACCGTTGAAACAATTAAAACTACTCAAATGTGTAATGATGAAGAATTAGAAAACGATACATAATATTAGCTAACTCACCATAGGCTTTTTGTAGGTCGCTATCAAATGGTCTAAAGTGAGTTGTTTCCTGTAAAATCTTAGAGGATAGGTCCAATGTCCTGGTTTCATCATTCAGGAGATTAAATTAAGATTACAAGCGGATTAAAGTTCTATATGTACGACTTAGACTCCAAATTAATTAACCACATGTCTCAGTAGCACAGAACATTTATTTGATTTGATCGTTATCTACGTTTTTCAGTGGTCAACATGTTCCTGTAACGTGCTGGGCAGGAAATACCTGCTAGTGAAGATGTAATTACTGATACTACATCACCGCCGGCACAAAAAGCTTTCGCATTGCCCTAATTAACAATGGAAATTAAAGGAGGGACATAAGTACTACTACAATGAGATGA
The DNA here is from genome assembly GCA_031439595.1 of Pterocarpus santalinus. Taxonomy (NCBI): domain Eukaryota; kingdom Viridiplantae; phylum Streptophyta; class Magnoliopsida; order Fabales; family Fabaceae; genus Pterocarpus; species Pterocarpus santalinus. Next base: position 67,540,544 of record CM062531.1, on the reverse strand, counting down.
AATCTAATCATGCGTTTTCATACATATTAAACTAGCTAGAAATGATTCCCTACGTTGCATGGGTTTATTGATATTTTTGAAAAATACCTTTAATAAAAATGCTTTTCAAAGAAAAGAGTAATTTATATTTTTTAAAATTTGAAGCAGATTAATTCTTAAAATCAAAATCACAAAAATTATGTTATCATGAACTAAGAAATTATTGTAATTATTTCAATTTTAATCTAATTAAGTTTAAAGGTAATATATATATATATATATATATATATATATATATATATATATATATATTACCTTTTTACACTATCAACCAATCATATAACATTAATCATATTAATGATACACATTATTTTCTAATAAAATATATTATAATCTTAACCTATTAAATAATTAAAAGTAAAATATTTTTTTGCTTGACTTCGTAATAAATTTTGTTTTATATTTTTTAAAATTTTAAGCAAATTAAATATCAAAATTTAAATAAAAAAATCTATATTATCATGAGCTAACAGAATAATATAGTTAATTAAGTATTAACATTATAAAATTCAAAGATAAAAGATTAATATTGTTATATGTTACTAAACAACGTGTTATGTGAAACTAATTCTTAAAGTGGCTTATTCCATTCAAATTGACAATTAAATAATTTAAAATAATTTTTTTAAAAAAATAAATTTTATTTTATATTTTTAAAAAAATTTTAAGTACATTAATTCTCAAAATTGAATTCACAAAAGTATGTTATCATGAGTTAACAAATTAATATAATTATTTCAATTTTAATTTAATTAAATTCAAAGACAAAAAATTAGTATTGTTATGTGCAACTATATTAAATAATATTGTTACATAATTATTGCAAAAAGATTACTTTTGATATTATTAATGTAAATTTTTTTTTTCAATATCAACCAATTATATAGGATTGCATGTATGACTTTTAAAGTAGTTATTATAAGAATCAAACACTCTAAATGATATGACAATATATTATTAGTGTTTATGTAAAAAAAAAAAGTTTAACACTAACAACATGTCAAAATTAAATTCTTTTGGTGCTTTGGTTTAACCCTTCTTGGTGCTGTTTTGTACCTTTTGTTGGGGGGTTTTTTCACTTTGGTGGCAGTTTTTGGCGCTTTTCCCTATTGCTTCTCTGGCTTTGTTCTTGAGGGGGTGGCTAGTTTGTGTGATTTGCTGGTTTGGTATTGGTCTTTTTGTTAATTCATTCTTGGATTTTTGTGTTTTTCTTTTGACTTCTCATTTCTAATGAGTTGGAACGCTTTTACTATAAAATAAAAAATACAAATTACAGTACTACTTAAATTATGTAAATTTTTAATTGCAAATATAATAATTATACATTATAGTGAATATTAATTACAAAATTGATGTGAAATTTACTTTTGTATGTGTATACATATAATTTAAACATAAACAAAATAAGAAACTGCGTATTTTGATATGGCCATCCCCCTCAATTCAACAGAAGGTTAAAACAAGTCGTACATTGGTGCTTTTACCTTCAATATCACAAGTTTAACTGAAGAGTCATTCTCATACAATCTTAACTTCTTCAAAGTTTGTGAAACCTGCAAAATAGTAAAGAAGCCATTAACACTCTTACAACAAAAATAACTGTATTTTTTTTTTTTTTTTAGTCTTGTGCATTATATTCATTATCAACTTCAATACATCCTTGGTCACTCATCACTACAGCTACAATATGGAAAAGGAATATCCCTTAATTAATAACTAAACCAGCTTCAATATTCCTAAGACTTAAGTTTAAAAACAGTAGACTCTAGGTAGAGTAATTTAATTTATTTCAAGATATGTGAGAATTGATTTTTAAACTTACCATTTCATGGTTAAGGCTATTTAACTTGCCGGGTCTGTTTAGTATCACCAAATTTACACAAGAATTTCCTGTGAAAAGTACCTGAAAGGAGGCATATTCATACAAAAATTAGAGAAGATGCAAATTAGCTTGATAAAACTAATTTAATAAACAGCGACAAGATTTAATTCTTTTAAGCAGCTCTTTTGTGGGCTTCTAATCTCTTTGTATTGTAGAGCTAATTAGAGCTAAAAGCTAAAATTTTAAGTGGCAGTGTTTCCTAGTAAAGCTTGCTTGACATAGGTTTCTCTTTTATGCTTGTTTATGCACACCTTTTTCAAATATTTAGAGTGAGTTTATTTAAGTCTTTAACGTATTTTTTGGTACTATTGTGACTAATAGTGTATTTGGATGTCTATTTGGGCATACAAGAATTGATTTTGGATCACTAAAATTAATTTTAATCCATTTTGATGATATTTGATTTAACAAGATCAAAATTAATTCTTGTCTTTAGAATTGATTATGAACAAAATAAAATTTTTTTACTTTTTATCAAAATCACTTTTAAAAGAACTACCAAACATAAATCATTTTACCTCAAAATCAATACGAAATAAATCAATTTCAATAAAAATCAATTTTATCTAAACTAATTTCTATAAAAACAGAACCAAATACACATTAAGAAACCATTCCAGTAATTATCTTCTTTAGAATATTGAATCTATATCCTCTCCTTGCAAATGCAGCTATTTAAATTTTAATAAATGTTTTAATGATATTGTTTGTTTACAAATTATTTTTGTAAACTCTTATTTTTAATATATGAAAAAAATAAAACAGTTTTTTGAAGTTTTATTTTTATGAAAAATTATGTAACTATCTTCACTTTTTTTTAGCAGTATCTTTTAGTCAATTTTTTTTTTTTTTTTGAAAGTTCAAATACAGACGGACCAGTAATTTCTTTGACTTACATTTAAATAAAGGGGAGAGCCCTTCCGAAGTAATGCATATATTGTCCCTTTTTTACCGTTAAAATAATTTTGACCTTGTGATTGGGAATATATTAATTTTTTTTATCCGATGGTTTTGATTTGCGAAGTTGCCCTTCGTCGTCCATACTAATAGCACTTCCCTTTCACATGCTTTCAATCCGTTGAAGGTTCTGTCTCTTTAATGCCTCAGTTCTGTCTATATTTTCTCGTTCATCTTCTTTAGAGAACACTGCGTTTTCATATATAATTATAAGGACACTGTATATTTCACATGCCAACATATCGTAAGAAGTTCTCAAGTCCAGCTAGTGTTATAACTCACCTAAATACTGTTGAAAGCGAGGATATGTCGAAATGGAAATGTCAACTCTATAAGAGATTGATATATAAATCCACCGGCTCAAAAGATGGCCAAAAAATTAACAAAAAAACATCTAGATGGACATCTATATGAATTATCCGTGATAAAGACAGATACAGGGACAGTTTTGATCCTCTTGAGAATTGGGACTTTGTCCCTATTTGCAGAGTAGGGCAGAAGATAAGTTCCTTGTTCAATGGCCAAAATTATTGTTGTCAATATGCCTAAATATTCTTTTGTAATTATTGGTAAAATTATTAGATTTTTATCATGTACTTTTGTCGTTAATTTTGATTGTATTGTAAAAGTAGTGTTATAATAGATTATGAATATTATATGTATAGGTTTAAGAATGTTCTTTTATGAGTTTTTGTCTTTCTCTCTCACTTTCTCTATAGTTTTTTGCATAAGTCTGCATATATCTGCAGGAATTCAAATCCATACCGAGCACAGGGAATGGGGATCTGTGATAGGAATGGCTATCCTTTCAACGGCTTATATCGTAAATAAACACTTTAGGGATAGTGTTGATGGATGGAAGTAACACGAGGCGTTAAAGTCAAAATCGTATGCGATATGTATCAAAGTAATATCATATTGTTCAAGTCTCATGCGCAAACTAAATTGAGCCATTTTTATTTATTGCTGCTGAGAGAATTCCAGTACTTGCATCGTCCTCCTATTTTAGTAAATTATTCAATCAAAAAATTATCAAAAACTATTGAAAAGAATATACCCTTTTATACATAGTTGAGGCCAGTAATATTGTCTACACTTATATTTTCTTAATATATAATTATTAAAATCATGATGTTATCGGAGTCGATCACAGTTATTTCAACGTATGGTACATGGGAGAAAAGAAGAAAGGCAAAAAGATTTCAAGGGCAAAAAGAGGAAAAACCTGGCTTTCTCTGTCAAAGTTAAAACTCAGAGCCATCGTTGTGCAATCTCTAGTTCTATATAATGAGACAATTGAGTGAGAGAGGTGCATGTTTGAGCACAATAAGTCGCTATATATATAACCACAACAAGAATAGCGAAGATGAGCTAGTGAATAGTGAACTTCGACGTGCCAAAGGACAGAGTAATTTGTTATTAAGAGAAATAATTCTTGAAAAAAAAAAAAAGGTTTAACGTAGCTTTCGAAGTAAGATGTCGACCATTGATAAGAGAAGTGTGAAAAGAAATAAAGTTAAAAATTGATAACGTTTACGAGAGTTATATAAAACATTATTGTAAGATGTCGACCATTGATAAGAGAAGTGTGAAAAGAAATAAAGTTAAAAATTGATAATGTTTACAAGAGTTATATAAAACATTATTGTTATTTGTACACTATACTACCTTCACTTCATTATAGTTGTCAATTTGACTATTTTAACATAGATTAAGAAAATTAAAATGAATACATAATTATAATAAAAATTTACTAAAACATCTTTATTAAATTTTATTATGTGGTAAAAAATATGACTTCATAATATAATAGAAAGTAGCCTCATTTTTCAATTAATGAAGATGAACAGTAAAATTGAAAAATTAATAATAAATATTATATTGATACTTGAAAATGATAGCTATTGTGAGTCAAAAAATTTTATCCAAATTGACAATTATTATAATACGTATATAGAAGTTTAGACACCACTAACATTTGGCAAATCAGTATAAATAAATAATTAGAGGTGATAGAGTATTACTAATAAATTTAGGGTTTTGCTTAGGGCATTTGTTAAGGAAGCAAAAAAAAAAAAAAACAAAAAAGAAAAGTTTTCATTGAAAACAGAAATTTTTTATATTTTCAATATATTAAATACATCAAAAATTTCAAAAGTTTCCATTTTTACTTTCTTAACAAGTAGCAAAAACCATAAATTTATCTATAGAAAGATATATGAAATTATGTGCTAGTATAATTGGTAATTTTAAATTTTAATTATCTTACTAGTAAATTAAATAAAAAATAATATATTTGTAATTAGTTAACTTATTATATTTATCATAACAAAAGAAATGTAATTAGAATCTTCAATTATTTATATATCAATATTTAAATATTGAAAGTGATGCCTAAATCATGGATTTAAATTAATTTTTCTATATGTCAAGTTGGCAAGAGTTGTATGAGTAAAACAAGACCCCTTTTTTCCCCCTAAAATTTGGGTCCAAGTGGAACAAATTTATACCACTAATTCGCAAAAAAAAATAAAAAAATAAAAGGCACACGCTCTGACGATATTGAACTTGGTCAACAAAAACCCGGAAATTCGTGCTGAAATTTATGCGGGTTACAGGAATATTATAGAAAAAGACTTTGGAAGGGTCTGTGACGAAGACATAATTATTGTAAAACTGCCGAGAGATAAAGCTAACGTTAACAATTTTTTTTTATTAATTAATAGGAAAAAAACAAAACATCAATTAATAAAAAAAAATCAATTTCAGTGAAAATTTTGACCAGACATACCGAGTCCAATCATCTCTGATGTGAAGGTTATACCAAAGGGAACAAATCATGATAGTAAAAGTAAATAATTAGTAATTGACAAGTTAGAGTAATAGTAGTGTATCGTAACTTTAGGATGTTCAAATTAATCATGAAAAAATATTTTAATAGTAAATAGTATATATAATCAATTTTTTATTATTAATTATGATGAATTTTTTTTGTTTTGATATAATTAATAAAAACTGAATTCAAAATAATTCAATTTATTGAACTACATAAAAATTACTTTTATATAATAAGTTATTAGATAAGTATGAAATAGTTTATTTAAATTAGATAATATTTAATATTGGTAAGAGGATAAAATGAGTAAAAGATTTACAGCGTTGAATAATAATCTATAAAAATTATAATTATAATGTTGAAAATAGACTTTGTGATTATCGATATAGTTTTTTAAATATAAAATTTATAATTTATAATTATGATCAATGATCGCTTATCTTAAATATTAAAATTTTGTCATAAAAAATATTTAAGTTTTCTCAAATACATTCTTAAATAACCGGGAGTGAAAGAAATTTGGGCTAAAATTTTGTTAACCATGATTGGATTAAATAACACTTCTGCAGTCTAGAATCAGTAGACAGTATTCATATATGACTAGGCAATATGTGAAAACTTCACAAGAAACAGAGAGAAGAAATTATCTTTAAAGCTGACTACAGAAAGTTGAATTCTCACTCATATTATATGTATGAAAACTGTACATGGAGTTCTTTATATACAAGTTGCGTATAATTCCTATCTGATCCGGAATATTCCAACTAACTAGCTAACATCCTGGAGACTGTGCACATTATTTAACTAGTTGATTGAGATATGCCTGAGCCGGAACCAGGTAACACAATTAAAAACTCAAAATAAATCATCACCAAATTAGACGCATGCATGTATGCAGCTAATTTTCATTGACTGAGAAGGCGACAAGTGGCTGGTAGTTATAGACAGGCATTATCGTTGAATTATTTCACGCATCTATTTAACAAATTGTTTTTACACCGATAAATATATAAAATAACCGGCTGTCACATAGTGTATGATGAACATGTAATTTAACAATCACAATGTAACAGTAACTAATTCTTATTTTCAATTATAAATAATAATACATAGTATATATATTAATGTGAATTATTTTTTCTTCAAATTATTACGAAAGAACTTTTATGTGATTAGTTTACCTTATCCTCAAGTGAATCATCTCGAACTTATATGAAAGCAAAACAAATAAATAAAAAACCAATCAAATAAAATAAAAAAACGTTCATTTTGAACGTACAATATTGAATCAAAGTATACGAATAATCAGAGTTGTTTGAGGTTAATAAAATGATTACTTGCATGTTGGTTGTTAGATATAAAAAGTTAATGCCGGCCCGGCTGAGTATCTTACGAAATTAAGCTGACATCGAACTATATGGATGTCAGCACGTTAGCGCGCTTATGTGGTGAGCTTACGCTATTAACACGTCAATGATAATTAACAGTAAATAAATAAATAATAAAGGATTTTGCTAATCAGTAGGCTTACCGGTGCAGCGAGGATTAGGGTATTTTTTTATTGAATATTTATAGAAATATTTATAAATTATTCACTAAAAAAAATTAAAAATTGAACCCGAGGATAGTACATAAATAAAAGGTAAATAAAAAGTTCACTAGATAGTTAATCTCCGTTAATAGAAGACCAGTCACTTGATCCGTACCATGTTAGTTGTTAGATCTAAAAAGCCAATGCCCAACTGAGCTTCTTCAAAATAAAGCTGACATCACTATAGATATTAATTAACGAGCATTATTCGTTATAAAAAAAGGTTTGTATATGAAAATTATACTTTTTTCGGTGCAACAAGGGGCCAGGCCAAAAAAATTAAATAATTATTTATGTACTTTTTGGATTTTCTATATAATGAAAATTTGTCTTTGAATTTTCCTTCCCAAAAAAAAAAAAAAAAGAAAATTTGCATTTGAATTCTTTACACCGACAGTAATATTTGCCAATAAGTATAAAATCTTCTTCTTTGTAAAATTGGTTTTCATATATTCTAAAATCAAACGGGTTTAATATTATATTAGCGGGTTGAATGTGGTATCAACATTGAGTTTTGAAATAAGTTGAGAACATGAGTTCGAATAAAAGGAAAAAAAGACCCTTATAAAGAGATTATATATATAACCCTTATATTTTTGTGATCTAATAATATTAAGTTCTATAAAGAGTTTAAATTACCCAAAGCTATGAAAATATGTCTTGATCTTAAAAAAATATAGGAGTATCCTAAATTTTTAAAATTGTTGCTACTTCCTATAATTTTCCAAGAAAAATTGTTAATGTTCCTTTTGCCTTCATAATCTTTTCTGTTATATTTATTATTTAAATTTAATTAGTTATTTATAAAATTAAATTACAAATTATAAATAATTATTCCTACGTTATATATATATATATAGTAAACTATGAATTAATATAATTTAAAGTGAAATTTTTTGTAAAATGAAAAAAGTGAGAATTATTCATCCCTAAATCAATATATTAAATTGTGTTTGGGTTATAACAATTGACCGAAGGGTGAATATTAACCTCTTATTTTCTCTCTTTATAAAGAATCTTAGCTTATCTATAGTTTGGTTCAATGGAAATAAAAGAAGGGAAAGGAAAAAGAGTAGATTTTGAGTTTTTCCTTAGTTTGGTTGCGTATAAAAATAGAGAAAAGAGAAAATTTTGCATGTAGACCCCACTCAAAATTTTTCTCCTCTCTTCTACGCAGAAAATGAGAAAACTATCAATTTTATTGTTTTTCAGAGTTACCCTTTTGTTTTATTATTATGTTAATTTAATACTAAATTAAAGGTATAAATATTATTTAAAATAATTAAACTTTTTCCTCTCACTTTTCTTTTTATGTTCTCTTCATCCAAATAACAAGATGAAAAAATAATTTTTTTTCATTTTCTTTTTTTTTCCTTCTATTTTCTTTGCACATCCTAACGAAGTATTAGAGATCTAAATCCACAGACTACAAACAGAATAAACTAATAAAAAATGGCGGCTAGGTATCACAAGGTCAGTTTCTTCAAGTAGAAGCTAACCTTAATAGGATATACAAACACTAGGATAGATTTCTTTGGTCTCTCTCTCTGTCTCTCTCTCTCTCTTTGAAAAAAAAATTAAAAGCAATCTCTTTGGTCTTTATGTCGTCTGATCTACAGCCATGATACACAAAGATAAAATAATAACAATGGACTTAGGATATTTTTAATTTTTCATTTTTTGCTTGTCAAGTCTAAGAATATCCTTCACTCATAATGGCACGTGAATATGCCAACATGGTACTCTTCAAATAAAATTAACTTGAAATTTAGATTCCATTTGTAACAACTACTTGGTACCATTCTAATTAAATAAGTAGACAATATTTTAATATATATCCAAGTTGATATAAAACATTGTTTGTCTATATAAGTTAGAAAGGTTTCGGTCATGGTTTCCACACTCAAACATTGTGTTCAAGAGAGCCTTGAAGTATTCTGCTTCTTAATTCCTATAGCGAGGAATCATTTCCCAGTGATCTCTTGTTAATATGGCATGCTTTTCACATCTCCCACATGCTGCGAGAAGGTATGAACTAGGAACCAATATGTAATCTAGCTTGTGGAGTATTTGTGGTGAATTCGTCAATAGTAACTCCATATTTTCTTATCTTTTTTTTGGTTTTTTTAACCATCAAAAGCTACACGAATATTAATTAGAACAAAAATTATGTGGGCTCACTTCAGATTCTTTGTAAGATTGCAAACTACAATCACTTAATTAGCCTGTCTCTTTTTATAGAGTAAATGTATGATTTGGTACGCCGTTTATTAATAATACCAAATTAAGCTACATGAATATTAAATAGGACAAAAATATGTGGGCTCACTTTAGATTCTGTGTAAGATTGCATACTGCAATCTTCTTCTTCTTCTTTTTTTTGGTGTTAACCATCAAAAAAGCTGCGCGAATAGTACTTAGAACAAAAATTATGTGGCTTCACTTTAGATTCTTTGTAAGAATGCAGACTACAATCTTCTTCTTGACGACCAACTTGATATCGACAAATAGAATATACTAATATAACCTCAAATTCGAATTTAAAGGAGTAAACTGAATATTTATTCTTTTTAGTGTTGATTGTGATTTTATTTGTCATATGTATGTATATGGCAAGAGGGGGTTTGGGGTTCAAACTCATGCTACCGCCTTTAGAGGGGGCGGAACTTATAATATGAGCTCATGGCTCCCTTTTTTTAATTATTTTTCATTATTTTTCTATCATGTGCGTTGCATAAATTCTATAAATTAAATGTTTATGGTTATAAGTTTTTATTTAATAAAAATATTTCAATTTGTTTATTTTTAAAATTTATTGATAAATGCTTTTAAAATGTTTTTAAAATTTTTATTTAACACAAAATAAATTAAAATACATATAATTATAATATTTTAATTTATTATAAAAAAATTATACCTAAAATCTAATAACTATTTGACTTAACCTTTTATTTGTTAGAATAGTATTTATACATATTTTTCAATTCATATACGTTGTAAAATGCAAAAATTATTAAATATTTAAGTGAGTTTTTTTAATGATATAAAAATATTTGTAATTGTTACTCTTTGTTTTTTTTTTTCCATTTTACAAAATAGTGCTTAATTCAATCTTAAATATAAAGTATTGAGCATAACCTCGGTTTATCATGTTATCTTGTATAATAATATTAAAAATGATCACATTTCGATTGTTAATTTTTAAAAATTAAGAAAAAAATAGATATAAGTGATTATAGAAGATAGAAATTTAAGAATGATTTATTGAGAGAATTAAAAGTTTGAAATAAAATAAAGATTATTAATAGTAATTAAATTAAATTTCAGAGAAATATAATGCGGTATTGTAATGAAAGGACATAGATACATGAAATAAGAAATTAAAGAATAATTTTAATTTTAATTTTAAATTTTTTTTCTAAATAGCACGTGACAATGATAGTAGAAGGAGCTTTATGTTATATATAAAGTATAGATAAACTATTGAATGTAAAATGCCACAAGGATTGAGTCTAGCGATAGAAGAGTTTAGTTTTTCTCAGGTGGCGAATCATAATTCGAATTCCAGTTAAAAGAAATGTTTACATTTAGGGCTTGGCCATCCGTTAAACAAGATTGCTTTCAATAAAGAATATCTATGTGTACAAACGTGAAGTTGGTTAAGGTCTAGGTGTCTTAGCCCCTTAACTTAAAGTGTTAGATTCAAGTTTTATAAATAGAAAAAATTCTCAACGAGAGACCCATACCTCTTTTAATGATCTCTGTCGGGTTAGGTCGAATTAGTAATATTTCTTTTAATAGGGCCCGAATACTGATTATTTTATCGAGACAAAAGAAAGGAAATACCCGTGGGAAATAAGAGGAGAGAGAGAGAGAGAGATTTGTGAGGCATGCATTTACATGTAATGGATTCAGTTGTGTCATTCGCACCTATTTTGCTAGATGTCATTGGGAATACGTACAAGGATTCATGTATTTGTAATTGAAAATTTCAATTATATTATTAGTGAATTTGACTGGGAGGAATTAAGTAATCATGTATTAATAACTAGGAATTTAAATTAGTTTACGGGTGAATGTGGTGAAATATTTTGTATTTGTTATTAATTACCTTACTACATAAACTACATTCATTGGAATGAAATTGAAATCCTCAATTATTATATATTATTCCCAGATGTATTGAAATCATGCATGAAAAAAAGAAAAAAAAACATTTCTCTAATGGAGTACGATTTGTAATTAGTGCGATTTCTTTTGTGATTTTGAATTGCTTTTGTATAATTTTTGTAGACTTCAAGGAAAGGTGGCTTTGATTACCGGTGGGGCTAGGGGCCTTGGTGAGTGCATGGCAAGGCTCTTCTGCAAACACGGGGCGAAGGTGGTGATTGCAGACATTCGGGACCAACAAGGACTCGCAGTACAAGATGGAATTGGAGCTGCATTTGCATCCTATGTACATTGTGATGTATCAAAAGAAACTGATGTTGAAAATGCTGTTAACGCAGCCATATCAAAGTATAATAAACTAGACATAATGGTGAATAATGCTGTATTATTGGATGATGCTAAACCAAGCATTCTTGACAATGATGTGGCCGATTTTGAACGTGTAGTTAGTGTCAACCTCACGGGACCTTTCTTGGGAATTAAGCATGCAGCTAGAGTGATGATCCCGGCAAAAGAGGGCAGCATAATAACGGTAGGAAGTGTTTGCTCAAGCATTGGAGGGGTTGCAACCCATGCATACACAAGCTCTAAACATGCAGCGGTAGGACTCACAAAGAATGCAGCAGCTGAGCTTGGCAAGTTTGGCATAAGAGTGAATTGCTTGTCTCCTTACTTCATTGCTAATGCATTAGCGAGAGAGTTCTTCAAATTAGATGATGAAGGGTGCTCATATGTCTACTCCAACCTTAAAGGGGTTCATTTGCAAGAAGATGATGTAGCACAAGCTGCACTCTATTTGGCTAGTGACGAGTCCAAGTACATTAGTGGTCATAATCTGGCTGTGGATGGTGGATTTACTACTATCAATCCAATTTTCGGTTTGTTTTCACAATCTTAAGTTTGAATTTTCAGTACATCTTGTTGTTTTTTTTTTTTCACTGTCAATGTACAATTGTGTTCTCTGTGTAATGTTCGGAAGTACATCAATGTATTGTCCGACTAATCAAAGATTTTTCTGTTAAATCATGTCCTTGCAACTAGCAACTTGATCATATTACAGGGTAGAAAAATTCTTAGGTGTCTTGAAAGTAAGAATTTTTTTACTTTGGACTATTTAATGCTCAACACTTTAATTCTGTGGACTGACGTTGTCTCCTATTTTAACTACATTTTTAACATAATTGTTGATATGTTGGGTGTTAATGAATGGTTTAGAATAAAACTTTTTATTTTTTATTCTCTCATAACACATAAGAATCTCTCCTACAGGGTATTAATGTCAACAAGGTTGAATTACCTAACCAATCTTGCACTCATGCTTTATGACTTGGATTTATTCGCAACTTTCTTGTTGGTGGATAATTTATATGTACATATGTAAATATTCATTGAGTCCAGAGAAATGTTATACCCTGAACTGGGGTAAGCTATAATCAAATTAAATTTGAGTTAAAAAGAGAAAAAAAAAAGCAGTTCAGAGAGAAAATCAATCTCAAGTACACCATTGTTTTAATTACTCCAACCTGATTCTTATATTCTCTAAGATGAAAATTTGTCATATGTATTAATCTTCTAGGAAGGCAAGATTGTACCATTAAGAATATTGAAAGTAAGTAGTAATAGGACTTGGATTATAATGTTAGATATTTGGGTAATAATATTTTGGGGAGATACCTATTTAAAACAAAAAATAAAATAAAGATAACTCGTAATAATATCATATACATGTATCAATATTAAATATGGATTCAATACCGGTGTAATCTTTTTAAAACTAATTTCAAAAATATTTGAATACATCATACCAATGTTCTTCAGCCTATGAAAATGGGCCTGGTGCTACTCCCCCTTTTCTTTAACGTAGCGCTGCTCTCCCCTATGTGCTCCAGCCCCCTCTTTCTGATTTAGTTTAAGGGGGAGCCAGGTTTATCCCTTTCATAATGGTTAGGGCGACTTTTTCTTTTGATGTCTCTCTGCTTGCTTTATTTCCTAATTCTTTTGTTCTTGGTTCTTTTGTTGTCCCATCTTTCTGTTATATGATGGTTTGCTTGATAATATATTCAAAATATCTCTCTTTTGATAGCAGTTGTATTTGAATTGTGAGAAATTGTATTAGTCCATTCTTTTGTATATCTCAGTGTTACCAATGCATATGCAGCATTGAAGAAATAGGTTTAGTGCACATAAGTAATATCTATTGGTGGTGTCTTATTGGAGGCAACGATATGTTCTATACACCTTGCTATATAGGGGTGGAGTAGGTAAGATTAGGCTTTAATTTCAATGGATCTAATCTTTATATTTCAAATATATAGACTGAACCAAGGCCTATTATCTAATGTAGGATTTTTTTTCTTAAGGTATATTATGATATTTTTAAAAGTGTAATCTGACTCGAAAGTTTATTAGACTTACTTGATAATAAAGCCCACTAGATCAAAAAATCTTCTTTGAAATAAGGCAAAAATATATTCTTAAATAAGTCAAAAATTTTCTTAAACATGCTAGAAATGTCAATTTTTAAATAAATTAAAAGGCATGTATTATTGTTAAGATTTTTGAAATAATAATATAATACAATTTACATAATTTATATAACAATAATAGTAATATAGTACAAATAAGTTAACTTGTTAGCCCACCAAATTTTTTATATAGTTTGTAAGCTGTTTTTATTTTTTAATTAAAAAGACTTTTTGAAAAGTTTCAATTCAACTTATTTACTAAATAGACTAAGACAAGATTGACTTAATTTATGTAGGCTAGGCTGAAAGCTTCCGTTAATCGCTTGGTCTAATTCCACCCTATATGCTGCTTATGTGCTACAGCTGTGTCATCTACTACATCGATCTATACCGTGACGTATTAAAAGAAAATTATGGCTGTTTGATGGTAGTCGTGACAGATTTGTTTGAAGTGATGACATCTCAGGATGTTACACAGCTTCGTCTTACTCTTGGCTTCTTCAAAGGAATGCTTCTCCAGTTAGTCAGGGAAGCTGGGCTGGTCAAAGAATCTTGAAAGCTGAATGTTTCACTCTTGTTTATCATTTCTAATCTTTTGTTGGTGATGCATGGTGACTTTACTACTAATAATCTAAGTTTTGGTTTGTTTTCACGAACCTAGGTTTGAACTTTGAATTCATGTTACCGTTTGTTTAATTTTTCTTTTTTTTTTTTTCTGGTCAAAGTGCATGCAACTTTTTTATATGTAATAAGTGGTACACAAGCTTTTTGACAAACTATTTAACTACTGCTAGCAATACTCTTATCACCGAAAATTATCAAATTCACTTCATTAGAAACAAGTACAGACTAATAATTCATACTTCATACCAATCTGGATTCAGCCATTGTAAGACGGGTGAGAGAAGCTAAGGGCTTTATAAGCTGCTATAATTGCAGCAGAGATTTTGCCTATAACTATAGTTAACCTTCAACTTTATTCTTTTTTTTTTTTTTTTTAAACTTTATTTTAAAAATGAACTTCCCAATGCTAAAATCTGATGTTTTCTTTCAATCTACAATCTGCAGCTTACAAATTGGGAATTGGATCTATCAGGAAGTTGCAGACACTCCCACCCCTCGTCATTGATATTTCTGAAGCATTGATCCACTATTTCTTCACTAACCAACTCTAGCGTTGAAGGCTCCCAATAGTAAAATATAAGAAAATGAAAACACTTGGATAAAGGATGAAAATAAATATAAACCAAGTAATTATTTGTATCTATATAGAAGTAGAAGATACTATATCTCTTTTACCTTGGGCTTGTTGTCTTTATGAATTATGAAACAGCTTTGTTCTCGAACCCTATGCGCACAAATTTGAATCAATGATAAAATAAAGGGAATTATTAGTCTCATAAAACTAATCTCTCTCAATATATAGACTAATTCATCGTCAATACTATATTTACAGCCATTTCCTAGGAACTTAAGCAAAATGAAGAGGAAAAATATAAAAAAGATTGGCAATCAACTTGATGACAACATTGTTTTTTGAAATGAACTTCATGACTATGATGTGATAGAATAAAAATGAATTAGTGGATGTTAACTGCTCGGTTTGTTTATTTATTTGCTTAACTTGCTTTCTTAAACAGTGTTATTACTATGCTTACCTCATAGAAATCATTGCTAACAGTTCTTCTTAAGAAGTGGCTGGCAATGTTATAATCCCGCTAAAGACATTGTTCGATGTTTTGTACTCCGCCTTTTCTGATCTAAAAGGCATCAAATTCATGATTCCAGTCACTAATTAATAACTAATGCAAAAGTATTAATTTAGATTGGTTTCCTGTATACTTACTGATTTTAGAAAGATCTTGAGACTCATGGGACATGATGAGCGCATAGAGCTTAATGCATTTGTTATCCACTTTTCTGGTCCATTTTCGAATTCCTTTTCCTATAAATCATTTTGAAAATGATATTTTATTCTAAGTTTTCAGTGACTTGGTGAGTGCATGGCAAGGCTCTTCTGCAAACATGGCGCAAAGGTGGTGATTGTATACATTCGAGACAAACAAGGACTCGCAGTTCAAAATGGAATTGGATCAGAATTTGCATCCTATGTACACTGCGATGTATCAAAAGAAACTGATGTTGAAAATGTAGTGAACATAGCCATATCAAAAGTATCAAAAACTAGACATAATGGTGAACAATGCTGTATTAATTGATGATGCTAAACCAAGCATTCTTGACAATGATGTGGCCGAATTTGAACGCGTAGTTATTGTTAACCTCACAGGCCCCTTCTTGGGAATTAAGCATGCAGCTAGAGTGATGATCCCAGCAAAAAAGGGTAACATAATAACAGTAGGAAGTATTTGCTCGAGCATTGGAGGGGTTGCAACTCATGCGTACACAAGCTCTAAACATGCCGTGGTGGGACTCAAAGAATGCAGCTGCTGAACTTGGGAAATATGGCATAAGGGTGAATTGCTTGTCTCCATACATCATTGCCAATGTAGCAAGTAGAGAGTTCTCCAAACTAGATCATGAAGGGTGCTCAAGTGTCTATTCCAAACTTAAAGGGGTTCATTTGCAAGAAGAAGACGTAGCACAAGCTGCACTTTATTTGGTTAGTGATGAGTCCAAAGACATTAGCCGTCATAATCTGGCTGTGGCTGGTGGTTTTACTACTATCGATCCAATTTTCGGTTTGTTTTCACAGTCTTAAGTTGGACGTTGCAATTCAATATTCATCTTGTCGTTTATTAGTTTCCCTGTCAATGTGGAGTGTTTTCTATGTAATAAATGTTTGAAAGTCCATCAATGTATCAACAGTCAAATCAAAGATTTTCCTCTTAAATCATTTGTCTATGCTGCTAGCAGCTTGATCACATCATTAGATAATAGCTTGGCACATTTAATCAATCTTTCATTCATGCTTTATTATGACTTATGATTTGAGTTTTATTTTCAACTTCGCAACCTTATGGTGAGTCATTTGTAGGTATTTTTATAAATATTTCATAAACCCGAAGATATGATTTACCTTAAATTAGGCAAGTCAATCTTTTAGCCTAAATTTTTTTGTAATAGGAAATAATAATATTACCTACCATTAATCAAATTCATTACATTGGAAACAAGTAAAGTTCATGGCTAATTAGGATATAGCTAGCATTTGTGTAATTGTTAAGGAAAGCTAAGTTCTTGAATTTATGATGTATTACTAATCTTCTACTTGATTCTTAATTTCTTAGTTAATTCTTAAAATTAACCTCCTTGAATATGCTCAAAACTTTATAACTTCAGTCTACAATTTAGAGAAGAATTAGTTGTTATTAATTTGCAGCTGACTAGCTAGCGAGTGACAAGGCCACGCAAAACTAACGGCTAGAGCTATCAATTCAGCCTTCTTTCAATAAGCCAGCTCACAGGCCCCATATTTTTAGGCCCACATTATGCAGCTCAGCTAAACGAGGAGCCCCCAACCCACACAGCCTCCCATTTTGGTTGGCTGGGGCTGCACTTTCTCTTGGGCTAGCCCACCATCCTTTAAAACAAAATGCTCCCTATCCTTTACACGTTTTAAAAAGGCGATCTGACCCAAAATAAAAAGTATAAATTTAAAAGAATTCAGCATTTCAACGCTATACAGTGATCTTTTGTTTTTGGTCAACTTTTCAAAGAATTAAAAAATTTAAGGTACGTTTGATTTATGAAAATATTTCTTATTTTCATTTCCTGTTTTCATTTCCTGAAAAGGAATTACATTTTTAGATTTCTTGAATTTAGAAAATGTATTTAGTTTGTCTATTTTCAAAAAGAAAAAATAATAAAAATGTGTTTGGTTTATTTGTTTTTAAAATATATTTTCAAAATCAAATTTAAGATAATAAAATTATATTTATTATTAAATAATAATTGATGTTTTTTTTTGCACATTTAGATGAATTTTATTATTTACAAATTTGAGATCAATTTAAAAGTATTTATGAAAATAAAATAATTCTATAAAATTTTAAGATTAGGAATAAAATAACACTTTCAAGTAATTTTATTATTATTATCAACTATTATATAATTAAATACTACAAAGGAAACTTCAACCAAAAACTTGTAATAATATAATATGTTTGAAATACATTTGATTTGTAAGTAAATTATAGTCATATTAAAAAGAGATATAATTAAACAAAGTAATTAGTACAATCTATAATTACAGTCTTTGTTATATTTTGGCTTATCAACTAGCTAAGACATACCAAAAAAAAAAAAAAAAGAGAGAAAGAGAACTACATCATCCTAGAAGAAAATACAAAAATGATAATTATCAATCATCGACAATAATTATCCCATATTTGATTAGCAATTGTCTCCCTAACTTGTGTCATTTGAGTTGCTCCAGTAGCATTAATATCAATATCCTCTTGATTTACACTTAAACTTTGCCCATCCACAATCATGTCTTCTCCTGAATAATCACCAATAATCTGTCTATGCCATGTTACATTTTAATAAAATTATGGATGGTATAACAAGTAGTGGGAATTTGCCTTTGCCTTCTAACATGGTAATTTGGTATCATTTTTAGAATTGGGAACCTTGTTTTTAGAATACCAAAACACCTCTCAATAACATTTCTTAATGACGAGTGTCTATAATTGAACAATTCATGTTGATCCCGTGCTCATCTTCTGTCACGAAAGTCACGCAAATGATATCTTGTACTATGAAATGGAGCAAGATAGCCAAATATATTAGAAAATCCAGAATCAACAAGATAGAATTGATCTGCCATATACACCAAGAACATGTTAAATAACATATAATTAATAATGAGAAAAGGGGAAAAAAAATACTAATGTAATAGTACCTCCACTAGGCTTTGGAAAATTATTTTCAGGTTTTAATACATCTAAAAACACCTTGGAATCATTTGCTGTTCCTTTCCATCCAGAATAAACAAAGGTGAATAACATGTCAAAATCACAAACTGCTAACACATTTTGTGTTATCAAAGCCTTTCTTCCACAAAAAGCGGTTTGTTTGGAAGTAGAAGCCCAAGCAGATACATGCGTGCCATCAATAGTACCAATGCAATCCTTCATGAAAAAATGAAAAAAAAAAAAAATCAATCCATGTAATTAACTCTATATGAACTACCATGCTTGTGATCATTCTATTTACAAGATTATGATCCAGTAGGTACAAAGCTATATTTGGTGCACAACATAACAAATATCTATATTATGCAAACTACCATGTGATTTTAGCAAGTCAATTATATATTCAATATGCAAATAGCTATAACTTGCATAATTACCTTAAAATTATAACAAATATGGATGCTATATATATTTAATAAATATTAGAACAGAATTGCATAATTACCTTAGAATATGGAAAGTATTTGTAGTTATTTAAAATATGTGGATGAGTAGTTTCTTGATTCTAGGGTTGGATAATATGTGTATCCAACTTGCATATTGCTCTTAAAACTATCCAAAACCATTTGCTTACAATATACACAGAATGTTGAAAGTGTTCAGCAACAACCCGATGGCGCATATTATGATAGATAATGATCAGAAACATAGCAACTCCTTCCTCTACACTGACCCTTTTACCGTCACTTAAACTTGCAACTTCCTTCAAAGCATTGCAGAAATTTATAAACACTTGTTTCTCCATCAAAAAATTTTCATAACATCTAGCTTTATGGCCTGCCAAAAATTCAAGGGTATACATCCTTCCAGTCAAGGCAGAAGTTATGCAAGGTCTCCTGTCAATATAGCTCCTTTCATATTCAATCATTAATCAAACTAATAATAATATCTCCCATCTCATCATCTAATTCATTTGGATCATCACTACTCATGCTATGTAAACTATCATGTGATCCAGAAATAGACATATTTTCTTGCTCCAATGAATAAATAATTCAATCAACTACTAATAACAATAGTAGTGAAATAGACATGTAAATAACAATAATAATTAAAACTAACATAGCACAAGTTCTTCAAATACTCAAGTCATAAACTGATACAAATACTAGAATGTAACATAACATAACATAACATAAAGTCTTTAAACATAACATAAAGTCTAGAAAATACTAGAACATAATATAAAGTCTAGCAATCATTTAAAAAAAAAAAAAGCAAGCCTTTAAAACATAATATTCATAAACTGATACAAAGTATCTAAAACAAACTACTCAAGATTAGCAAGCCATTCCATCCTTCGATCGGCTTCCATCGTTATAAATATGTATCTCTATTCTGCTTGTACAAACTTTGCCACAATTTTATTGTACATTGTTCTTGAAATATCTTGCATAGAATGTAATACCCCCATGCATGCCTCTATAGAATAAGGATCCGATGATGGATTAGTAGCCTGACTGCCATATGATTTATATTTCTCAATCCTCACGTTTGACACTTCTGTTCGAACACTCACTAACTCAGCCCATTTCTCCAATGCAGATTCAAATTTATCTAATCTTGCATTCTTGGCCTCCTTACATCGACGCTCACTTGAAGATCCAATGGTTTTCTTTCTTTTGCTTGTTTCTTCTGAGTTATCACCATTAACATCAACAATATTTGCATCTATATGCACACTTTTTGAAAGAAAATCTTCCTCTGACTCTCTCTCTTCATCTGATGTTGGTGGCTTTTAATGGAGGCATGGCTCAGTTTTCCTATTGCTATACTACCATTAAAAATTTCACCAAGGATTTCATAATTGTACTAAAATCCATGCTTCTTAAATTGCTTGTAAAACTTTCCTTTCTGCAAAATACAAATAAATATTTTCAATCATATGCCAATACATAAACCAATATAATATAACAATAACACAAAACTAAAGCAAACATACCATATATATGTCTTCCCATACTTCTTATGGAGCATTCACTTTATTAGATTCTGAATCCCATATAACTCTAGTTCTATCTAACAAAGCTGAAAATTCGCAATATTGCATGCGTAGGCGATTAAATTTGCTCATCAACCTTTCCACTCCATAATTTTCTCTACTAATTGAAGTCAATTCATTGTTGATATCTTCCCATATTGGCTTCTTAAATGTTGATGCTTGTAACAACTTCTTCTTGACACGATCATGAACAATGTCAATGGACATTTTTGTGTTCTGTGCTGATCATTCCTTATTATCCCCCTTGACATTTTTTCCACTCATTTTGTGCTAATAACTTCGTATTTTGTTAAGTATAGAAACACACTAGAGGGCATTACTATCAAAGTAACTCATAGAAGGCTATCAACATAACTCATAGAAGGCCATAAATATATGCAAAAATAATAAAAAAAGAAGCAATAGATGTATGTAATTCCAACAAAAAAAAGAGAAAACAAGAACCTATCACCAGAAGCACTTTAGAGCCTAAAATGAAAACAAGAGAAACCATATCAACAAATGGTGAATAGACTAGTAATCAACATATAATTTTCACAATTTAAATAGGATTTTTCAGTATCATAATAGTAATATCCCAACATCTAAATGACTAAAATTGAGTGATGAAAGCAGCCATTATGCACCTAAACTAGCATTTCATTCCAACCATATAAACCAAGCAAGTTCATGTAACTCTCAAACTAACACTCAAGCAATCATCACGTAAACTTTACTAACTCTACACCCAAGTCTCTAGCATCATACAAGATTTATTCATGAGTCTAAATGACTAATTTAAAACATCTAGAGCTGCCACCCCTCATAAGGTATTATGCTTCTAATGGAATTCATATTTATCTTTAGAGTAAATCAAAACACAACATCCTAGGTGTCTTAGAGGCATGATAGACCTTAATTATGCAAAACCCAAAGCATGTATGGACTTGGAAGTAGTTATTGTCCTATAAGTGCAAATTTCAATTCAAGCTAAGTAATTATAGATGCTAACTCATGACAATCCTTAAAGAATGAACCAAACTAATAACTTGTGACTCTTAACATACACATTAATATTATAAACATCTAAGGAAATTTTGATTGTGCAACCAAGACAACTGAGTTTCAAACTCTTACTAGCCATAAAAAGAAAACAATAAACAAATTAGAAATTGGGGAACAAAATGTTGTTATCTACTCTTTGAATTTCTTTTTTTTTTTTTTATTCAGGGTAAACAGAATCCAAATTCAAAAGGCAAGAGCATGCAAAATGATCATTTTAGCTTCTACTCCACTCTCAAAGCTTGTTTGACAAAAAGGATGTATTTAAAGACTATTATAACTGGGAACAGAATCTTCTAGCTATTGGCAACTGTCCAGACATCTAAAACAGTAATCTGAAAGCAATGATCAACAATGACTCAGAAGGTCCC
This sequence comes from Pterocarpus santalinus, assembly GCA_031439595.1. Lineage (NCBI taxonomy): Eukaryota > Viridiplantae > Streptophyta > Magnoliopsida > Fabales > Fabaceae > Pterocarpus > Pterocarpus santalinus. Next base: position 67,518,250 of record CM062531.1, on the reverse strand, counting down.
TTCAAGTTAACAAGAAAAGGAATACAGGACACAAAGAAGAAGAACACTTGACATTTCAATAACTAGACAGAAAAAATAGCACCAAGTCAGAATAAACTTAAAAAAAATAGGAATATTAAAACTTCAGCAACAATTTGGCCATGGCATAGTCCAACTTCTTTGACATGTAAGTTCTGCACACTTAAGGTTAACTAATCTACAACAAAGCAGAACCAGAAGATACAAACAGAAGCAGCAGCAGAATATCATACAAGAAGCAGAAGCAGAAGATACAAACAGAAGTAAAGATCATAAAACAAAAGCAAAAGCTCATAAAACAGAGAAGCAGTAGATCCATCGAGGGGAGCCGGAAATGCATACCAAACAGAAGTCCAAACAGCGGTAACTCGAGGGAGGGGTTGTGGCGGTGCTCGCAGTCTGAACGGCTGTGAGCGAGGAAAGCAGAATCGGAGAGAAGGGGGAAGCAAGGGATGGGTTGTGATGGCCCTGGCGTTTGAACGACGGTTGTGAGAGAGGAAAACACAACCGAGATAGGGGTGAGAGAAGGGAAGGCTGCAGTGGTGCTATTGGTCTGAACGTCGGCGGCTGTGAGCGGCAGTCTTCCAAACCGAATGGTGGAAAGCAGTTCTTGAGTGGTGAGCTAAGCGTGCCTTTTGTTTGAGGGAAGAGGAATAGGGTTTTTTCAATTTAGGGAGAGCATTTCCTTTGTTGGAACGCGGTGCAAAAGAAAAGGAAGCATTGGGGAGGAAAAAAAATGATTTGTGTGTTGCTTGAGATCCAAACAAAGGCAAATGACAAGCAAAGAGAAAAATGTTGACAATATTACTAGCTTGCCACCACATGTTTTTTGAAAATATTTCTAGCAATCAAACATAAAATACTAAAAACATGAATCTGGTGTTTCCAACTTTCTGTGAATTTTTGGAAATATTTTCTAAAAATATTTTCAAAACAACCCAAACAAATATATTTTCATTCTTATTTTTCATTTTGACTAGAAATGAAAATAGAAAATGCCAAACTAAACACCACCTAGAAGTGTAACTTCCGCAGACGACATTGTTGCATCTTTTTAGTTTCAAATTAAATTACGTTGCTTGCATCCTATGCGACAAACTTTTTATTTTTCTAGAATTATTTGCTGCCTATTATTTAATTTCTAAATTTAATTGTTATATAAAAATTAATTTTAATATATTATCAATATAATTTTTTCTATAATTATTGAATTATATAATTATATATATCACTCATAAATTAATAATTAAACACTTTTATTAATATAATAATACATAATTAAATAATTATGTACAAAATTTAAAACAAGAATATATTAAAACCAAATTTTATAACAGATATATATATTTTTTGAATTTTCATTAAAAGACTGAACTAAATAGTTTTCCTATTTTCTATGGAGTATAAAATATTAAAATCACTAAGATTGGTCTAGTAATAACGGATTTGAGTAGTTAACATAAGATCCTAAATTCAGATCCTATTGGCCCCAATATACTCTAAAAAAAGAGTGTAAAACATTATTTATGTGAAAAATTATTTATTGTTTATTATGTTTGTCTTAATTAAATGCCGTTACTAAAATTGAACCATTCCACTTGTGAAAGTATTAATATATAATCTTAATTCAATTGTATGATCATTAAAAATGTAAGTTTTAAATTTTTTATTTAATGTTTTGATAAGTTTTTTGCTACTTTGGAGGTTGTGATTTTATAATTAGTTGATATTTGCGTAAATTGATGAATGGTGTTAAACTTTACATAACTTATGGGTATTAGCAATATTTATTTTTTTTTTTTTTGAAAAAATTTTCAAAGTAAATTTTTTCTTCTTTATATATGTGCCTGCATCATCAGAACCTGAATAGGGTATAGAAAGAGCATCATTTCTAATATACAAAGTAAATTTTTTTTTTATATATTTGCTTTGTTTCTAGATTCCTTAGTGGTGCAGTTCATGAATTTAAGTTGTTGCACTGTTAGTATATATATACCATGACAATAATAAAGTGTCTAAATTTATAGAAGTTGATAATGATGCTACAAATTAAACATTTTCGAAACCAAACACAATATTTATTTCATATGACTTACTGTTGGAAATAGATTCAAATAAATTATGACTCAATCAATAGCCAAATTGTGAAATGTATAACTTCAAATATTATAGATAGCTAAGTTATTAAAATTTATGAATAGAAAATTAACTAAAACTAATTAGTATAACTAAATTATTACCAGAGAAAAAAGGATATTTAGAACTAGTAATAAGAATTAATTAAAAAAATCAATTATATTAAATTAGAGAAAACATTAAATATGTAAGAGAATCAATTATATTTAAAGTATTTTAATAAGTTAACTCATAAGTAAACTAGGGCGAACCCATTTGAAAAATAGAAAAAATAAATTAAAATTTTTGTGATTGACATGCAGTTGACCTTTGCCCAATTGATTTATGTAGACTTTTTTCAAGTGTGGACTTTTGGTCCCACATGTTAAGGATGGGACTAGAACCAACTTATTGGAAAAGTAGACAAATTTTGCAAGTTTTATAAGGGGACCAATCTAATGGGTTAGGGATGGCTTATAGTGGGCAAAGGCCATACCATATATGGGCTAAGATTAAGATTATCCATATAAAAAATTTTTAAAAGTTTAATAATTTTGCAAGTGCGTTCACCCATGGACCAGCCGCGGTCCACTAGGCTCACGTGGGCTTTTGACCTTGTGGGCATTTTGGCCCTCGCTCTATAGCCCAAGGCCAAACATGTGCAGGCTGGCCCATTTGATATTTGTACTAACAATAAACCCAAGCCACCTCTAATTAGTGGCAGACGAAAGGTTGTCTCTAATTAGAGGTGGATATGCAGTTGATTAGTAGCTCGAATTTTAGTAGTTGCCTCGAATCCACTATTGCAATTTTTTATTAGTGGCAGATTTTGCTTGATTTGCAGTGGATTTGTCCCTGCAAATCACCGTTTTTCTTGCGGTGAATTCGATCAAAAGTATTAAAAGCCATCTAATTAAATTATAAATACCTATATGTAATTAGGTAAAGATAAAATTATATGAGCTAAAATTTTATATATTTAAACAGAACACACTTTGTTGTGTCCGGCATGCCTTGCGCCTAGAGAAGGAACGTGCCAAGTTGAGAGGCAACTGTTATTTTTTTTTTTTTTTTACTATAATGATGATATTAATGAACTGAAAACATTTACAAGCAATTGCTCGGGACTTGACTGTATCAGTACCAGCATCAAATAATTATCACGACAAAGACAGGCAGACGTTTGCTAATAATTAAGTTTGTCTAACAATACAATGCTACATACAGAAAAGTGGAATCTCATTGCAAGTCAATATGCTCAACTGAAGTATCCCTTACAGTTCAACACTCTCAGACTCTTTGGAAGATGTGTGGGAACACAGGAAAAGCGTGAATTTACAATTTCAAGAATTTTGAGGTTTTTCATATTCTTGAAAGCCTTTCCATCCCATTGCACTTCTACACCTTTAGGCAAGTCAATCTTCACGATTTCAATGGTGGCAGTTCCCTTCAAAGCCATATCATGTTACATTAGCCACAATATACTTTAAGCATGTAAGGAACTTGATATAAGAAAAATTCACAAATTATCCAGGATGTTGCTACAAATAGTATTTATCAATAAAAAATTGAGAAGTCATGCCATCTAAGCTCAGATTCATCAATACATAGGAAATTCAAATTGAAGGGTTTGAAAACACAAAAGAATCATGCAGGTCAGTCTAACGTACCTTATTATTTTGTAGAACACCAAGAATGTCTTCATATAACCATAATCTACTGCGTTTGCCAGGATCTCTTGGTGATTCCTTCCAAACAATTTCCCTTCCTAGTTCCTGTACCAAGTCATGCATTCTCACCCGACCACCATCAATCTTTATGAAAGATTTGGATATAAGCACTTGAATACCATAATCTGTGCGGATGCCGCGACCATTTAGCAGTAAATCTTTCACATATTCCAGTTCATAACCATTGAAGCAGCACGCAATGTCAAGGAAAATTGTTTTCACATCTGTATCCAATCCATCGTAGCTGCCAAAAAGGACATCCAAAAAACCTTCTAAAACATGTGTTTGCTCATATTTATCAAGGAGAGAGCGCCATTCACCTATTTGCTTACCGAACAAGTAAGCACCAATTATTTCCAAAGCCAATGGATGGCCACGGGAATAACTTACTACAAGATCTGATATCTCCATATAAACCGGATCAGGTTTGTTCTCTTCAAAAGCTTTCCAACTAAACAACTCAAGAGCTTCTTCATGATTCAATGAATGGACTGGATATTGATCTGCATAAACATCATGATTAAGAACAAAACCTTGAGCCCTTGTAGTTATAATGATTCTACTTCCAGGACCAAACCAACGAGATCCGCCAGCTAGTGATTTTAACTGCTCCTGCTGCCTAACATCATCAAGAATCAAAAGAACCTTCTTTCTGTGGAGCCTGTGTTTTAGTATTGGGATTATCTCGCTCACTTTTTCAAACCTGATGTCCTTCTCCTCAACTATTTCAGAAAGGAGCGCCTCCTGAAGTTTCACTATGCCATGGTCATGTGACCTTCGTCCAACATCAGCAAGGAAACAAGTAGCTTCAAACTGACCAGAAATCAGGTTAAATACAGCTCGGGCAAGTGTTGTTTTCCCCACTCCACCCATTCCCCATATGGCTACCATGAAGACCCCTTCATCAGAGTCCAGCCTTAGCTGTTTGATAAAGTTTCTTGCCCGGGACTCCATCCCAATTAGGTGATTACCAATTGGTAAAAAGGTGCGATTGATCTTTCTGGATATCTCTCCAATGATCTTCCTAATAAACATATATTCAGATTTAGACCTGCCAAGTCACAGAAAGTGAATTCCTATCGGCTCCTTTCTTTGTCTTTTTCTTTTTCAGTAACTACATCGTTATGACAGAAAAAGGTGCAAAATATAGGTTTCGTAATGGTAGATTGCAAAACAATATATGCGTCTCTTAATTTCAAGGCACTCTAAAAAAGAATTTCGCCAAAGGCATTCGAAGAAAAGAGTTACATAACACGATGTTCTAGTCAAAATCTTTTATTGTATTATATATTGGTATATAGCTAGAATTTCGAATGGATCAATATTTTTAAATTCTAATCACTCTATCTTCCCATCAACAATGAAATTTAAAGTTAGCTAAATTACGTTAATCCTTTCCAATGATAAACACTACCATAAAAAGTTCGTTGTAGGAATAAAAAGGGATCATTAATTTGGAACAGTCAAAACTCGGCAACTATGACTCGGGAAAAAAACAAGGTCAACGACCCTCAATTATTGCATTATTAATCACATAACTTTCTTAAAATCAAAATACTTTTATCGAATTCATCTTTCTCTTAGACTTTTCACAAATAGCAAATGAAATTTGTATAAACTAAAATAAAAAAATAATTAAATTACTTGTAATTTGTTTTGGTGTATATAAATCACCAATATATAAAGTATATTAGATTTTAATTAATTTGATTCAAACTGAGTTGATTTATTATAGAATTAAAATTCTCTTAATATTAATTTTATCATTCACAAGGGTTGAATCTTAAACAAAATATAAAAAAAATAAATATCAAATTACTTAAACTAAATTAAATATTTTTTAGGTCATCGATATCTAAAATTTTTGCACCACTATAAATAATTTAATTAATATGTTTAACAAATGTAGGATATGCCAGCCAGACATGAAAATTCAAGGAAGAGGTAGGTGTAGGTACCCTTGTTGGATATGCCAGCCAGACAAATTAGCGGCATCAGACAGTGCCTCCCTCCATTTCCTTATCTTCTCCTCTTCAACGCCGTGCACCGTCCTATGCCTCGCCAACGCTTCCCCATAAGCCCCTACCTGGTGCCTCACTTGAGACGGATCCACGTCATAGAAAACCGGCAGCACCAACCGCTCCTCTTCCCCCTTGCAGCAACTCATGATGTGGACGAGCTCGTCGAGGCAGTACGATGATGTCGCGTAGCTGGGAGAGAACACGACAATGGCGAACCTTGACTCTTCGATGGCTCTGAGGAGCGAGAGGCTTATTCGTTGGCCTCGTCGGAGCTTGTCGTCATCGAAGAAAGTTCGGATTCCTCTGTCGGTTAGGGCGTGGTTGAGGACGGTGGCGAATCCGGCGCGTGTGTCTGCGCCCCTGAAGTTCAGGAACACGTCGTATGACCATCGACTAGAAGAATAGAATGGGCTTCCTTGATCTGCTTCTGTTTCTGTCATCGAGTCATATGTTGAGAGAGTTGAAAGACTAGGGACACTGATTTGCGATTGATGGCTACACTATTCCATTTCTATTTAGTCATTACGTATAAAGAATGTGATCATGTGCTCCTTTTAATAAGACAGAATTGAAGTTCTAATATGTATGTATATTTAATGGCATGTTCTAGTGTATGTATATTTAATGACATATTGCATTATCTTTTTATTCAATTTGATGTTTCTTGTATTGTTTAGCTTCTTACATGATACTACCTGTTGATAGGTTTAGAGATTAAATTTGATGTACTATTATTGTAAAGTATTTTATATTGTTAACCAATTATATATTTAAATAATTGTACACTAACAAAATATGAAAATTGAATCAATTAGATACTAGTGCTATCGATCTACAGAGGAATCAAATGCTTGAAGTGATTTATCATTGATTCTCCTTAAAGAAAAATGTTAAGACTAGATAGCCTATCTTAAATACAGTACTTAACCAAGAAGAAGGGCTTTTCAGTTTTCACTGCCCTTTGCTGCTTTTTGTGAATTTCTACCCTAAAACACAAGTAGACAAGTGCGACTTTTGTAACTGCATCATACGCGGAACCGCAATGTCCTCCTCAATGGAGCCTATAGTCAACTATATGTATGAAAGCATTTTCGACGACTGAATCAACCAAATTGGTAGATGTACAGTATACTCATCGTTCTACATTATTTGTTTATATATTAAAACTCATCAAACCATTTCTTATTTTCCACGAGATGACAGAGCAATAGCTTATTAACAAAGTTAAATTATAAAAATTAGGCATTAAAAGTCATTTTGAAACCTTTCCTTCACAAAAGTTACCTTCCACTATAAATATTCAGGTTGTCCTGTATGCATAATTTTTTCCAACATACAATGATCCCACGTAATGACCAGCTTCTTTCCATGTCCAACCAACACATACTTGAGGAAAATGGGCTGAACCTTTCAAAGATCCAAGTTCATCAGCATGGAAATATGAAAGCAAAATTTCACTCACCTCAGCTGAAAATGTTAAATTCTTTGAGAGCCATGGTAAAGATCTTGTACCTGTTATCAACTTATTATAAAAATCAAATTGAGATCATAGAAAGAAGAAAAAAACAAGAATGAAGTCCTCATCTCTGTTATTCCTCTCTTCGTTCGATGCTTACGTAGAAATTGATATAGAGAGAAATCGAATCAACTTTCGAGGCACCATCAATGCAGCAGTGGTCATGACTCAACACTATCAATTTTCTGTAAGTCCATATATACAAGCTTAGCCTAAACTGACTCAAGCATAAGTGTTAAAAATCTTTATATTGCTCCCTTGAATGACGTGTAAAATTTTTTTATAGTGCATTAAATTAAAATTTAATTGAAATACAGTTTTTTTAAAAAATATTTTATGCCTCCACAAGTTAAATAACATACCAATTAATGAGACTTGAATTATGTCTTGACTTCAGAGATAGTTTCTTCGCTAAATTTTCACCATCAATATGTTGATGATAGTTTTTACTTTTATTGTTGTTGTTATTATTGCTCAAGAAACGTTTTCATACCCTGAGTTGACATTGAAAACTGTCGTTTCCTTGCATAAGTTTCCCCCCCATTTTTTTAGGGTACTAATTGAATCCAACAAACAAAATTCCAGCGAAATTTTCGAGGACAATGATACATATATAAATATTGCAGATTGGGTCAGAAAAATTACAAACAGAAGACTCTGATGACTTAATAACAAACACCTCCAGAATAAGCTTATCCTCTTCTCAGTCATGGAAGTCAGAGGATGTCAAGATTGTAAAATATAAAGGATGTATAAAAATGATAACAATTTTAAATCATATATATATGAGTAGTCCTATTTCATAATGAAAGCTTCACTGTTCATTCAAACTTTGAGGAATTCAGTTTTTGTCCTATTGCAAGCTCAACCTACTCAACTCTTAACTTTTGGAAGTACCATTTCTTGTTTGAGTAGAAACATAGGCTCTAAGAGATGGGGACTGAGTGAGAACATCAGGTGCAATGGTTGTATTCTGAGTTCCACTCTTCTGCTGCATCCTTCTCCTAGCTATGTACCCTCTAACCCATGGGGTCACATCCTCATTGATTTTGATCATGATGAAGAAAATAATGCGGTAGATGACAATCATGCTGAAGATCACACTTAGATCTATCCACTTTGATCGGTTGACATCGATCTGAAAGACATTCTCCAGGATGTACTCGCCTGGAATCTTCGGAAGGTCTGGTGTCTGGTTGTCGAATATCAAGCCTTGTAGATCATTCTGGTATTGTCCCTGAAAGAATTTTCATTGTTTTCATCATTACACTCAAATGAAATAGCAGCACATAGTCTTTAACAATTGAAGTAAGACAGTTTTCTTACTTGTAATGCCCAGAAGTGGAAACTAATATATGACATTGGATAGCGCCATACTGGCTTTGGAATATCATGTGGGAGCCTAAAGTAGCCAGATACCAACATGAATATGCCCTGAGATTTATAAAGTAGAAAAAGAATTATCATTGATTAGTTATGCTTTAATGGTTAAATGGAATCCTATAACAAATTATTGATCAAATGTTGGAATTTTGACTGCTTATGTAACATGGCTTGCAATTAGTATTACGATTTAGTAGATTCACTAGTTTACTGTTATGTAAATAGAACTTCAAAAAAAACAAATGAAGCAAAAATGTTGAATTATGGGAGATGGTTTACAAGAAATTAAAGAGAGCATTGATTTGGGTATTATATAATTCAATGTGAATGTGCTTTGAATATGGGGAGGTGCATACCTGAATTCCGGCTCCAATTATGATGCCCATCAGGAAGTTAGGGACAATACTAGCTATTGCCATCATCAAGCTTTCAACAACTGTGACACTGGCATAAAGGCACAACACAAAGAATAGGTAATGCCAAAAGCCAGGATGCAGCCGAACCATGAAGTAACAAATTGTTCCAGAGAGAAAAGTGATCAATATCAGAAACGGCATTGCAGATAATGTGTTACTGATGACAAATGCAGTGACCCCATAGTGGCCATTAAGCCTCTCCCTTTGGAAAACCTGCAATTGACTCAGATAAACAGATTGTGACATTATACTTAGTATTATGCTGGTGATTAAAGGTTGCATAGGGGACAAAACTTACCTTCATATCTTCAACAAATGAAGGGAACCCACCAATTGACATGAAGGTGACGAAACCGAAGACAAATGATGCACATGAACCCCTAGCCTGGAAAGAAAGAAAAACACAGATTCAGCTTTCTTGCCAAACTGATGCAGATGTATTCTTTGCAACCAGCTTTGAATTGCTCTAAACTAGTAAATTAAGTACCAGAATTGAATTGTAGCCTGTTCCCACATTCAAATAAATGGTTCCAATGCAGACTGTGACCACAATGTAGATCACAAGCCTAAGCCAGTAGTAACCAAAGTCCCTTGACATGTTGATGAATGAGCGCTTGGTTAAGGTGTAAGACTGCATTAAGAAGCTAGCCTGACTTCCTCCTGCATCAAGCACTGTTCCCTTCTGTAGAAATTGTGAGAATGCAACTAATTATCAGAGAAGATCCCAAGACTGAAGAATTGACTACCGAAAATGAACAAGAAAATGAGGATACTCATTTGCACAATTGCTAACATCAGAAAGTAATGATCATTAATAAGCACTTACAACTTTAGATATCTCATCCACTTTTTGTATTGCAGCATAAGAGTGCTGAGAAGTGCGGTAGTAGTCAATAAGAGTTCTGATAGCTTCAGCAGTAGTGATCTTGTCCAGCGGATCATCACTTCCCTCAAACTGAGATAACAAAGTTAAAATTAAATATTGGCTAAGACGTGTAGTTATAAATATGGGTGGGCTGTATACTTACCCTTCTACAAAAGCTGATTGTAAGCACAAGCTAATAAAATTGAAACTAAAATGTTACCATAATTAACTAATTCTAAAAAAAAAAAAAAAAGAAATCCGCTACTTTTGTATAATTTTGGTTACAGTGGCATTTGCCAGCCACTTGTTTTTTGTTTGCAAAAGGAAAAAGAAAAAGATACTTTTAATTAACATTTCAAAAATTTCAGAAAACATAAAAAGGGTACAATTTTAGGTGAGAAAACGGCAATTAAATAGTGATGACTAAATAGTATAATATAGATGAAAAGCAAACTTTGAGAGGAGAAATTCTTGCTTAGTCACAGATTATCACATCCATAGGCTCATAAAGAAGAGAAAAGGTCAATACCCTCAGTTTCATGGACCCTTTAAGGGTACTCTTGACTTTGTCAAAGTCAGAATTGATGCACCTAAGGAAATGATCCGATGGATTCCTCAAAGCAGGGCATGGAAAGCCAGCTTGCGCAAAGAACTGCAGGCAGCGTCAAGTACAATGGTTATTTAAAAAAAAAAATGCTTCATTTATTCACAATCAAATAACATAGATTAAGAATTTTGCAATAATAGGAAAAAATAATATTACCTCATATGCCTCCGAAGCCTGGCCAAAATAAACAGTTTTGCCCCCAGAAAGCAAGTACAATTGGTCAAATAGTTCAAACACTTCACTGCTAGGTTGATGAATAGAAGCTATCACAGTTCGCCCATCTCTTGCCAAGGCACGTAATGTCTGTGTCACAAAGAAAGCCGAAGCACTGCCACAAAAACAAATTAAATTCCCGAAACAAAAAAGAACATGAATTCAGCAAGAAGTGACATTTTTACTTTACAATTAATATTGCTATAGCCTCACTTCGAAGGTGCAAATGAATAAATATCATGGCTATATATGTACAACAATATAAATATAGAGACATAAATGATAAATTCTAAATCCATTTCATTTCTTAAAGAGATCATATAAGTATTAGATGATTTGGTTGATAAAAGGTCACTTTTATGAATTTAAGATTTAATCGTGACTTCACACCAGACGATGTAGAAAGACACTACATGAGCCTTTACTCCGTCACGTTTATCTTTCTTCAAGAATAGGAAGTTTATTTTAAAAATAAATGACCCAATAAAAACGTCTAGATTAAACAGCAAGAATACATCAATGAAAAACTCCAAAAATAATAACAGAAAAGACAAAATATGCAAAAGAGCTACTGATCCCCAACTGCAACTTCGTAACGAGTATCTATAAAGTCGGTTAAAAAGTACTTATCATTTTTCATTAAACGCTTCCAATTATTTAAATAAAAATAATATTGTTCCTTAGTTTCTAATACATTAAATATATTACTTTTCTTAAGATATTTATCAGTTCTGATTTCTTAATCAACCTAACTGCATTAATTGATTACCAAAATTTAATAGAATAATAACAGTTATGGAAAGAATAAAAGAGGAAGGTCAATTAGGTGCCCATCACAAACTAAACAGTTATACAAAGCTATATATTAGGTGATTAAGTATAAATATATGTGGGATCACTGCAACCTTGATGCAAACACTTGGACAAGGAAAATAAATGCTCTTATAGTGATGCCTAACTACCTGTCAAGTCCACTGGTAGGTTCATCAAGGAAAAGCAACCTAGGCCTCATCAATATCTCCAAGGCAATGCTAACCCTTCTCTTCTCTCCACCACTGATCCCTCGCAGATGCCAGTTTCCAATCACAGTGTCAGCACAATCCTGAAGACCCATGGCTACAATGGTGCTCTCAACAAGTGCTCTCTTATCTGACCATGGCATCTTATCAGGCAAACGCAGACGAGCTGAATATGAAATGGTTTCTCTTACTGTTAGGGTGCCGATCAAGTTGTCATCTTGTGTCACATAAGCCTAAGTTTGAACCAAAAGATCAAGTTAGGAACAACCCTTTGAAAAAAAATAGCATAATAGGCTTAAAACATTAGGCATATAAAGACAAAATAGCCTAAATTCCAGCTAATAATTTACTAACAATATGCAAATTTATATTGATGTTAGGTATCTGACCGACCAAAGTTAATGTGAAAAGTTCAAAACCAAACAAAATCTAAAGGAAACAAAGATAATAAAAGGCAAGTATTATGAGTAACTAAATCTATTTTTCGAATGAAACATAGACACACTTATATGTTAAGCATATAAGAAGAAACCGAAGAAAAAAAAATATTAGATGAAATTTTATTTCTAGCTATTTCATTCAATTTTTAAATTAAGTAAAGGCATACAAATATTTAATAAAAAAAGGTATGCACTTTTAACTTTTTAAATTATCTATTTTAAGAAAAATGTCTCAATGTTCTTATTTGGTTTAAGAATTAAATAAAACAGATATAAAAAACTTGGACGCAAGCTTACACGTACAAAACCCCCTTAGAGCTTAGAAAAGAAAGAGAGACTCACTGCAGTGCCAAAAGAGAGCTTTGCTTTGCGACCATTGAGGAGGATGGTGCCTGAAAGGAATGCATTTGCTGCAAGGCGGCTAGAAAGAGCATCAAGGAGGGTGGATTTGCCTGAACCTGAGGGTCCCATGAGAGCAGTGAAGGTTCCAGGTTCAGCATATCCAGTTAGGCCCTCCAAAACGTTCTGGGTCTCTCCATTGCTGAGAGTGACCATCACTGTCAGATCCTTCCATGTGAGCCTTGCTGATACATCTCCAATGAACTCTGTGTCAGTCTTCTCCCTCCAAAGGGTCTCACTCAGAGGGCTCAACCCTGGAAGTGCTGCCCCGTTATTTCCTGAAGGCTTGCTTGCCTCTATCTCCATAGCCTCATGAGATGCTTCAGAATTTCTCATAGCTCTCTCTTCAAAGTTCACTCAACTTTTAGGCTTCAATACTATAAGGTCCAAAAGAGTTTTTTCTACAACAGGTATCTAGAAGAAAAAGGTGACCAAAGCCTACTGAGAAGGAACCAGATAGGGAGCATATAAAGCGAAACAAAAAAGGAAGTGTTATAGATCCAAAAGGAGTAACATGAGTGAAGGAGGGGGAATGAAAAGTGTGAATGATGAAATGGGAAACGTATGTGTTAAGGAATTTTTGACTGAATAGGGAAGATGGTGATTTTGATGAAGAGGGGTTTAAGAGAGATGATGTCCCATGCAAAAAGAGCCTCTCTCTCTCTTTTTAGAGTTGTGGAACTGAAGAAGAAGGGGTTTAGTTTTGGCGTGAATATAAGCAGGTGACTGGGGCAAAGAGCCTATATTCTGATATAAGGGAATAATTACCACAACAACACATCCCTACTACTCCATGTTCGGGGGGAGCTCAATTATTATCGAAGGAAATTTAGAGACCAAGATGAGGTTCAGGGCATGAAGGTTCAGCCATTTTATGGAGCAATTAATGCGTACAGCTAGCTGTTGGTAGCTACATTTAATGCCAAAACCGACCCCCATTTCACTCTAGGCATGTGTTAATATTAGTAATAATGGGAAATATTTATATGCTGTATAGATGTATCATAACTAATAATAGGATAATATTTTAAGATATATATAAGACTTATCATTAATTAATATTTTTATTTAAAATATTATTCTATTATTAATCGTAAGCATAATTCATATAATGCTTCAAAAGCTCTCAATAATTTCTAATAATACTGTGTGTGCCACCTCTCCTCCTATATATCTCTATCTGCCCCATCCATTCGCATTTCACCCCTTGTAACACACACAAACGTGAATGTGCCGTGTAATATGAACATGGCCTAGCTAGTGAATATTAATTTCGGTGTGCACTGTGAAATGAAACCAACCCTTTTCTTTATTGGTAAGCAAATGTAGCAGTTTTCGTTGAAAGATGGGATTGATTGAGAGGAGGCTATCCACGTGAGCTGAAGGGGGTGTGGACCAATTAATGTAGAAGTAGTTTTGATGAATGAACGAATGGCCATATCACTGTCATTTGGTGCGTACAACTACTAGGACAACCCTTAGTTCATAGTATTTTTTCAGAAAAATAAAATTAGGGTTGGAAGGAGTTGGGAGTGGAGACTTGGTTAAGTTATAAATAATGGATAAGAAGGAAAAGAATGCACTATAGATGTAATAGTGATGAAAGAAATAATGTCATGCGTGATAAGTTAGGATAGTGTAAAATTCGATGAAATTTTATATAATATATAAGATTAATTTTGATACATTTTAGCCTAAAGTGTTTTACATCATTAAATGATTATATTATATATTTCATATGACTTTTTATAGAATTAAATAAGAATCAAATATTTTTAATAACATAATTATATATAATTAAATAATTGTATAAAAATATTTTATACTTATAATATATCAAAATTAAATCCCGTATAAACATCGTAACCGCTAGGCATTGCAGTTGACGGAGAACCACATTTGCCACAGGTAATCAGTTAGGTAGCAAAGAAACCAGTAAAGCTAGCCTAAGGTCATATTGGAGGGAGCTTAACTAGTTACGATGATTGGAAATTTCATAGTATAAGTGATAGTGATGCAAAATTTATTATTATTGTTATTATTTGATAGAGAAATGACAATATATATCTAACTACTACTAGTCAGCCAAAACATGATAATTTCATTCGTTACATTTAGTTGATTAGTAACAAGAATGTAATTCTACAGTTCTATGAAAGTGATATTTTAATTACCGGCACTTGTCAACCTTCTTATTGGTTGAGATGTGAACAATTGTCTTCACTGATCTTTTCAGAAAGGTAGATAGGTATGTAGTTAAGAAAAATGGAGAAGTTTTCGATTGCCATGTGCATCAAAGGATAACTTACTGGGGAGAAAAAGGAAGGCTTCATAACCATTAAGTAGTGGTCGCAATTTCGAAAAGAGATGAAACGCCTTCAATGAAGGGGGAGAGAGAGAGAGAGAGAGAGAGAGAGAGAGAGAGAGAGAGAGATGGTTGAGATCGAAAGTAACCATGTATAGCTATTAATTTGATTGTGAACTTAACATTTGTCTTGTCCATCGCCAACAACGGTTATAAAAAGACGTGTACATTAATTAAAATTAAAGAGAAGGAGCTTCAACTATGGATAATGTGAATTGCTTGGACGTCATTATATGAATAACATGTTTTATAACATGTTGTGTGAGATTAACTAATAATTTAACTTGCTTTATAACGGTTCAAGATTTCTCATGACCCCCAATAATAATAATAATAATAATAATAATTCTCATATATCAAGTTTTTATGGTGTTTAATGGTGTTTGTGTCTTAAAAGTATATTTCCTTCATATCAACAAATCATTTTGAAATGGGATTTTCCATAATTAATATTAGTAAATTATGTAGCATGCAATATGTCCATCTTTCTACAAAATCTCAAAAGTGTAAAAACTAATCAAATCTCCCGTTTTAACTTTTATGATGGCATTGTTATTTTCAGTGAAGATAGACACACTCTAAAACATATTTTTTAAACAAGATCTTATATTATTAACTAGCTTTTTATTGGTATAACTTTTTACAAAATTTAATTTTAGATTAAAAATTTATATTATATAGATTTTATCAATAAAATTTTATATTAATCTAAAATTATTTGGTATATTTTTTATATACATAAAAATTGATGTAATATATATATGTTTAAAATATATACGAATAAGAATTATTTGATTATATTTTTATTGATATTCAATTTTTATAAAATTTGGTAGAAATTATCTTCATAATAAGTAATTGTAATTCCAATAAAAAATATATGTTATAAAAAGTTATTAAGTGATATATATATATATATATATATATATATATATATATATGCTCTCAGCTGTTTAAAGTTGTTATCAAATGCTCGTCAAATTCTTAAAATGTTCAAATTTGATACAAGGAGTATGTTTGGGAATTTTGTGAAAAGAAGAGAGAGAACAGAGAGATATTTCACAAATCCTCAAAAAATCGTCTTTAGTTATTTTCAAAGTTCCCCCAAAATAGGAGATTTATACGCCCTTTATTTTCTTCCCTTTATCTATTTTAAACTTTCAAATAAAAGTAAGGTTAAATCACTTGTTAAAATCCAAAAATTGCAATTAGCTAAGGACAAGTACCTGACAGCTAAGAGCAGTTAGTCAAAGAACCACTTTAGCGATAGTTGAGAGAATAGGCCTCCATTGGGCTTAGCTCTTATGATGATTTGCAACCCAACCAATATTAGGCATTGGTTGAAGGAGAAATATTTAAGAAGTTGAAGAGAAGAGTTCAACCAAGTCCAAAACCACTTCTTGAAAAAAAGAAACAGTTACAGATGATTTCTAGTTCATAAAGAGGGAAAAGGGTTAAGATAGTAGTAGAAGCTAATAGAAAGGGGTTAGAAGCACTCCCTTTAGAATAGGATGCATAATAAAGCCATCAATTAGGAGATCCATTGAATCTAGACAAAGTTGTAGACAAGACTAGTTGAGATATATAGTACATTTAGTGTTGAGTGCTATTGACATGTGTGTGAGTATAGGAATGTGGTTAGTAGGATTAGTGACCAATAATTGTAATTTTTGTCTACAAATAATCTTGCATATTACTTGTAAATATATTATGACACACATCAATTAAGTATAAGTCTATTTTATATTTGTCTTTTTCCTTTCATTCAGCCTTTTGTTTTCTTACTTTTACATTTCAGCCTTCAATTTTCAATTAGTTACTTCTCTTCCCTTCACATTTCTTCACTTAATAGCCATTTTTATTGCATTTCTTTCCAACTTTTCATTTACTTTTAGTTGTTATGACTTTCATTCGCTTCAATTCATCCTACTACCTTTCAGTTGTTCACTAATACCCCATTTGTTGACCTATTTAGTTGATAACCATCAACCAATCCAATCTTAGTTAATTTGCCTATCAAGCACTGTCTTTAATCAATAATAATAATATGATACTAAGTAAAGGTGTCACATGGGCCAATCCAACCTATCTAGTTCACAAGTTAAGCGGGCCAGGCTAACTCGTCAAAAATATACTATCCTTATCTGCCTAAATCAGCTACTCCATCTACGTCTCTTTTTTATGCTTGTTTATTAACTTTAAAAGCTATTTAACTTTCTTTTTTTGACAAATAAAGGTTGCTAATCTTTTTTTTTTTAGTATGTTTGTTTAGGGGCTTTGGGTAATGGGTGGAGTGAACTATGGCAATATTTTGGGCTAATAAATTGGTGACAAGTTGCTAAATTTTTTTTTAAAAAAAATGACTAAACATATCAATTGTTTATTTAGCAAATTAGCCCACTTAACTCGCAAGTTAAATGAGTCAAATTAAAAATAAATTAATCTAAACAAGTCAAGATTTTTTAAGTTCAGCCCATCTAATTTTAACGAGTAAACAGATCAGTCTAATGAATTTAACCTATTTCAATAGCCTTACATGTAAGGAATAGATTCTCTTCCTTATTGTAATAGTTTAATGGGATCAACCATGTCTTGTAAAACTCTCTAGTTGTTTGAGTTGTGATTGATGGGATTTCTATACACAAGGATTGTGTTATTTCCATGTTGGTCTACTGGTGTAATAAATGACTCCAAATGGTGGCTTCCAAACTATGGTTGCGTTATCAGTATTGCTGCAGTTAGTGGCATTAGTTATTCTGGATCCTCGGTTAAATGTTTGCAATGGAGTTGCTTATTTTACTTCAAGTGGCTTTGGAAGCTTAAATTAATTTGGTTGCAGTCTTAGTGATATGATATATTAGATTTTGTTTTTCTTGTCCTTGTGCTGTCTTTGTCCTTTGCTTTATCTAATTGGTTACTTAGTTGTTGTGGTGATGATAGGATTTTGGATATTTTGCTTTGTTTCCTATGTTATTGAACTCTTTATGCTTGCCCTTGTTTGGCTGGGCTGAGCATGTTGTGTTTGTACTTATCAAAAAAAAAAAAAAAAAAAGGTGAGCTATTTAGTTGACAGTCATTCAACTAATTAATTCTTAAAATAGTTTCCTATCATGCTTACATTCAACTAAAGTGTAGTGAGTCAAAAAAGCAAACACCCTCTAATCTCCCTCTTTCCCTTCTCCTTCTTTTCCCTTTGGTATGTTAAATTTTCTTTTCCTCCTAACTTTCAAACAACTCTTTAATTTTTTTTTTTATTTAATTTCTTAATCTATATCCTTAGGATTTAGCAAAATCATTTTCTTATTTACTAAAAAATATGGTTAATATAACACTTATTGAGCATTATTCGGTAAACTTTGTTAGATGCTTGTGATGTTATTCTTTAATAAAAAAGAATATGTGTATTATTTTTAAACTAACCCATTTTCATGTTTTCAGAGCTGAATCATACAAATAGTACATATGTCCTACCTTTATAGTATTTTATTTAACCCACGTAAGTGTAATTGGTTGAAATAGTAAGCAATTTTGATTGAAAAATGATATATTTTTCTAAAACATCCTCCTAATTACTAAACATAGAAAATATTAAATGTGTTATAAATGCATTTATTATCTTGAAAATATAAAAATTATTTATTATTTTCCTTGTTTAGAAATTAGAAGAATGATTAGGAGAATATTTTAGGAAGATATATCATTATTTATTTTGATTACTTAAGAAAAATGTGTGAGTAATTTAAATTTTATAGAAGCAATTCTTGTAAGGAGATTATATAATTCCTTTTCTCTCCACAATTGAATGAGAATTATAGATTCATGGCAATTGAAATAAGTCAAATCTATGAAAATATCTTGCAGTTCCATAAATAATATAGCTGGCCCTAATCCTTTTCTTTTTATTACTTAGGGTTTTATGTCTTTCCTTTTGTTTTTATTGTCTCTTTTTTTGGATATTTTCATTGCCTATGGTGGATGTTTATATTATTCCCTTTTGTATATGTTTTGGTTTTTTCTTGTGAGTATTTCTATTTTGACGGTCTTATATATAACAAAGATGTTTAGGTCTATTTTAAAAGAAGGCATCATATTTTCTTCAAACTGCAATACTTTTTGTATTAGTCTCCGAGGTAAAAGATACTTAGACATTGATAATCTTCAAATAAAGAGCAAAGTCACAAATCGTTGACTAGTTTAAAATATATAATATATTTATTTCTTATTAGATTTGGATCTAATATATCTTTTTTAATTTGTAAGTGCCATTAGGCTTATTCATGAATAAAATTTTCTTTCTCATCAATTACATATATTGAATTTCACTTAAGATATAATAAAATTGAAAAACTATAAAAAAGCTCCTATTTAAACAACAAAACTAATTAATAATGAGCAATCCATCATGCTGCTGAACTATCTGTTCTTGATTTATTAGAAGGATTTACAATTTTACTAAAAAGAAGGCTAATCGAGCAATATCATTATCTATCATAAATGTTATGTATTAAAACAATGTAATTTGGTGTACCGGCTTTCAGGTGTTGTCTGGGCTCTATTTTGCATGCAGAGAGGAACAACCGAACAACCCGTTTTGTCCATGTCTATCCTACCCACACGAAATCGATTTTAAAAAAAAAAAAATTACAAAGATATAAATTTTATCAGAATTTAATTATTAGTATAATATAATTATTAACTTTTTAAATTAATAAGTGAATTATATTTCTTTATTTTGTTTAAATCACTGTATTTTTTGCCAAATAGTCTGGCTATATTTTTCTTTTTGATTGTGTATCAGTACTGTTACACGAATAAATCTGCAAAACACTGTCGGCATTTAGCAACCTTTTTTTTTTCGGTTGTGCATTTGGCAACCTGTAAGGGTCTGTTTGGTTTAACTTTTGGGAGAAGATCTTTTGAAAGAATGTCTTTTAAAAGAAGACCTTTTAGAAAAAGTACTTTTAAATGATTTGTTTAGTTTGAATATATCAAAAGACTTTTTAGGAGAATGAGTTTTGTTTGGATACGATAAAGTAAAATTACTTTTGGTTGTTGATATGAGAGTAATAGTAAGATTCCTTTTCAAAAGGTCTTTTTCTAGAATAAAAAGTAACATCAAAGATACTTCTTCCTACGGAAGGCTTTTTGGAAGAAGTTAAACCAAACACTATCATTTACTATACAAAATTATTTTCCTTCTCTTAGAAGGCCTTCTGGTGTTTGTAAACACCAAACCAAACAGGCACTGAGTCATTGCAGAAGTTACCAGAGGTGATACTACTCAGATTTTGAGCCCATTCCTTCACTAATACTCGGCCCGTTACTATTTGAGACTACTCGGCTTCGACCAAAAAATTAAAACACTACTTGGCCATTTTTTTTCAAAATACTAGTATATAAAATTTATTGGATTTTAAATAATCTGGTGTTGGAAATTTTGTAGACTTACATAAATCAAATCGCATTTAATTTTGAATTTTGAATCCAGATTAATTGAATGTCAAAATTCATTAAAGCTAATTGTTGAATCCCAAATTATTGTAATTATTGTTGGTATTAGGCCTACGCACTGCTCATTGGTGGATATTGTTAAGTATTCTTGTGTGTATAGACCTTGCTATAATGGGTGGCTTGACACAACACTTTACTAACACAGGGAGAGACCCCTCCTCCTAACCCTATATATAGGCGTTGTAACCCCGATGAAACAGAACGTCCTTTCGGCTTTCTGGGGAATAGGAGGAGCTCTTCTTTCCCTTTGGCCTCCTTGGCCAACTCCTCTCTTCTCTTTCTCTCTATATCTAGGATCAAAGATCAAAAAACAGCTTCAGATCGATCATTTTTCATCGATTGAATCAGGTTCTCTCACACCTAAAGTTGTTTATGGTTATGTTCTTAATTTTCATGCTATAATCGGAATCAAATCTTGATCCAAGGGTGTTAAAATTCCTTTAAGTGGTATCAGAGCCCTATTTGATATCTAATTATGGCTGTTGTTTGTGTTTCTGGTGTGATTGGGTGTTTTGAATTCGAAATGTTCATGAACCCCAAAGGGGTCAATTTCGAATTTGTGATTCTAGCTGTTTGATTTCAAATTTTGTTAAGGGTTACTGTTGTTTATGTTGTTATAAATTTATTGAGTCGATTATTGTGTGATTTGGGGTTGTATTGAGAGAGAATCGAAGGAAGAACTGAAGAACCATGCCCCTTTGATCGAAAATCCAGTTTAGTAATCTAGACCGATTTGTGTTCGAACTCCATATGGGTTTTGTAGAACACATCACCACGAGCTCATAGAGACCAAGAACATGAATTTTCGTTGAGAATTGAGGGAGAAAATTGCGAAAAATCGTGAATACCCATGCGCTTCTTCTTGAAGCAAGCCCGAAAAATATTGACCACGATCCTTGAAGATATCATATAGGTTTTGTAGCTCTCTCTCTCACGAGTTCATAGACACCAAGAATGCCTCAAACGGAGGTCAGATGAGGGAGATATGGCCTTCGACCTATTTCGGGCTTGACGGGTCGCGAATTGGGTCAAACGACCTGCCTAGAGGTTGAAGATGGATGAATAGTTCTTACCCGCGAAGCCCGCTTACTGCCTTAGGCACGTAGGCGCGCGTGCAGAGCCCAAATGAGGGCCAAAATTCACCAAAATTAGCAAGCTTAGGTTTTTCAATAAAATAAAATTATTGGTGAATTTTAATTAATTTTTTGAGCATTAAAAATATTTATTTGAATTTATTTCAAATTTAAAATGCTCAAAATTATATGGTACTCTCCGAATTTTGACCTGAAATTTTTTGTGCACATTTGTGCTATTATTGGGCATATTGCTTTAAGCACATTCTCAGAGTTAATGTGCTTTGCATATTGAAAAAATTTTGAACTTCTTATATTTATTATGTTGCATATTAAAATTATGAGATGCCACTATTGTTGAACATTGTACAATATTACTCTGAGAATTACAGTTTAAGAAATATTAAACTATTATTTTGAGTATTAATGAAATTTTGGGCATCAAATAAATTATTTTGAATTTTCCAAAAATTAAATTGATTAAAATCGTATGATATTCCCCGAATTTTATTCTGAAAAATTTTGTGGATAATTATAACGTATCTGGGCATGTCATAATTTATGCACTCTTAGAGTTAGAATACTTTGAATATTGAAATAATATTGGGCACCATTTTTGTTTATATTGATTATGGAACATTGCAAATTTTATAATTATGTTGGATTTTGTGCAATGTTACTCTAAGAATTAATTTCTGGAATATTTTAACCATGTTGTTGGGCATTTTTTATGATTGTGAGTTCGCCTTTGCGAGACCAATTGTGATAAATGCTAATTTGGTGAATAATGTTGGGCAAAATTATTTTAAGAATTATTTTCTAAATTCTAGAACATGATTTTGCTACATACTCCCATTTTATATGGAATAATGGAATTTTTTATATAAAATTTTGAGAATCTGATTTATATAGTCAAAGTGGGAGAGTGTTTGATATTTGTGGACTTGCAAAAATCAGAATGGATTTACATAAATCAGAATTTGAATTTGGATTTAACCCAAATTAAATGCATGCTTAAATAATGGAGCATATTATGGATTTCGAAAATATTGATTTCTATGAAGTGTTTGTTGTTTAAGCACAAAATTTCGTGATAGTCAAAATATTATTATGTTGGCTAAAATCTTACTTTCCATAAAGGAAAGTTATTTTAGGTGATGTGACTCATATGATAAAATGAGAGAAATTATTCAAATTTTGAAAATCTCTCTATGTTTGGATCCATAAGTTGACAGCCATGTGCATTTTAATTTTAAAGGGGAGTTTTGCTCACAATTTATTATTTATTGTGTACATTTGTGCTTTCCTCTGAGAAAATTCAAGGAGTTATTTTTTGATATTGTGAGTATTCATTTGATAAACTCAAAAGTTTAGCTTCTCTCATATTTTGGCTGTGCTGTCTTTAATCTTCGTGGAAATTTAAATATTGTTATTTATATTGTATTGAGAATTATGTTAATAAGGAACTTATCCTTCGTTTTGTCTTTATTGACATAATTCTTGATGATTTGAAAATTGTGTCCTAAAATTTTTAGTATCCTCTCGATACTAGCTTTAGAGATATGATTTTATTATTTATTGGAGTTTACTCGTGTTAAAATTTGAAACCCTAAAAGGGTATTGAAATTACATGAGACTCTATTTATTAATTGGGCATTTAAAGCAATATGATATTCTATGAATTTTGCTTCAACCTATGGTGAAGCTTATTTATGTTGAATTAAATTATTTATGAATTGCAAATATTGTTAGGTTATGTAAATAATGGACATACCCTTCAGTGTGACATTATTTGATATAATCATTATGTGATAGAGAATACTCTATCAAGTGGAAGAGACTTGTGTATTGTGATCCGAAACCTTTCGGTAAAATTGCAATGATACAATGTCTTTAATTCAATTAATAGCCCAATTAATTGAATGTGAGAAAATCAATTTTATTATGTGAGCAAATTATGATATTTTGATATATGGTTTCTCTGTTCCTATTCGTTTGTCACCGCTCTATTGGTTGGGGTCCTGCTTTAAGGACATTTTGAGTTTCTTAGAATGTAATGTTACTCTTATTTTTATAGAAATAATTGTTACAGTGGGAGTTAGAGACTTTATACTTTATTCCGTCCTTATTAATGATTGCGTATAGGTCTAAAATGCTTTGGCTACCATATTAATTTTTTTATGCCTTTATAATTTGGTTGTTGTTTGAATTTGTGATGACAGAGAGAGGGGATATTTGTTTTAAAGTGTTAAAGACACTTATGATCTCCTCATTTATATAGGCAGAGCATGTGAAGCCAATTTTGTGAAACTTTGTGGTTGAACATTTTGATGACTCTGCACTTTGTGAGTCTCTCTGTTTTGTACTTTTGTTATTAAAGAGAATAGTGGTGAGTTTCATACTCACATTGAGTACTTTACCACAAACTTTTACTTATCCCACTACTTGCTATTATACCATTAGAGTATATTGAAATCTTGTGGTATCTAATGGGAATGTTTATATTGTTTGATATATTGGAATATTAGTGGGAGATATTCTGCCATATATTAATTTGTATCCTTTTGTGATTATATGGCAATTTGTGGTAGACTTGAGATTCTTCTCAAGCATATTCTTATAGAACTTATTGTTGTTGATCCCTTAACTAATGGTTAGCTGCTAAAGGTTTTATTGTTAATTTTGTAACCCTTATGGGTATATATTAAGGTCTCTTTGGTATTTTAATTAGGTTAGTCAGAGCTTGTTCTGTAGATTTATCATGACGTCAAATTACTGTTAATACAATTTAAGTCTGCGCAGCTTAATTGTTTATGCTATTTGCATAATGACATTATTATCGAGACATATTAGACTTGGTCTCAATTTTGTTATACTAAGATATTTTGTTGAATCTCAGAGAGCATATTGGACGATGCTTATGTTGCCATATATTATTGTGCACACCTATATTGATATGACAAATATTGGAGATATTTCGGATCCGTCTTGTATTGTGATAAGATTTATTAGATCTCATATAGCATTTGCGGCGGATGCTAGGGTCATTTATTGGGAATTACACTTTGATAATCTATCAGCATACCATTCTTATGGTGTGCATTCCCATTGGCTTATGTACTGCCATTTATTGGGTCACTGGGAGATGAGTATCTCACGTATATGATGTCAGTACTCCTTCGAGTATGATTCTCTGCATTGTTGAATACTTGTTATCCCATATCGGACCATTTAGTTGAGAGTGCAGGCTGAATTTTGACAAAATATTGTGGCCACATATTGTGAATGAATATGGGGAATTGTTTCACAATGATTTGATTTATGTTGTTCAAGTGGAAGATTGTTGAAAATTTTGTAGACTTACATAAATCAAATCGCATTTAATTTTGAACTCGAATTAATTGAATGTCAAAATTTATCAAAACTAATTGTTGAAATCCAAATTATTGTAATTATTGTTGTTATTGGGCCTACGCACTACTCATTGGTGGGTATTGTTAAGTATTCCTATGTGTATGGGCGTTACTATAATAAGTAGCTTAGCACATCACTTTTCTAACAGAGGGAGAGGCCCCTCCTCCTAACCCTATATATAGGCGCTGTGGCCTCATTGAAATAGAACGTTCTTTTGGCTCTCTGGGGAATAAGATGAGCTCTTCTCTCTCTCTGGCCTCCTTAGCCAGCTCCTCTCTTCTCTTTCTTTCTATATCCAGAATCAAAGATTGAAAAATAGCTTCAGATCGATCGTTCTTCATTGATTGAATCAGGTTCTCTCACACCTGAAGTTGTTTATAGTTATGTTCTTGATTTTCATGCCATAATCGGAATCAAATCTCGATCCAAGGGCGTTAAAATTCATTCATCTGGTTCATTTCAAATTTAGCCATTATAGAGGTAAAGCTTTCGTAGGCTCCAAGCACTAGTTCTTTGTTTTCTTATTTTAAACACTATATCACATGTAAATAAGAGACTGTTTGGTTATTATATTTTTAGTAAAAATTAATTTTTTATTAAAAAATTAATTTTCATTTATTTTGATAATTTTTTAAAATAAGCTGAAGCTAAAAGGAATAATTTAAAAAAAAATCATTTTCAATCATTTCAACTACATATATATAAGGTTTAATTATTCTGCAAGTCCCTATAGTGTCACTCAATTTTCAATTTGGTCCCTATAGTTTAAAAATTTATAATTAGATCTCTATATTATATGAAAATTTTCAATCAAGTCCCTACAGTTACAAAAAAATGGAATATTCAATGAATATTCCATCTCCATCTCCTTCTATATCCTCCATCCACCCTCCCTAACCACCCACCATACCATTAAAACTGTTAAACCACCAAAATCAAACTGCTAAACCACCACATTCCTTTGCTATTGTTGGTTTCTGCTTCAATGGCTTCTGTTTCTATGTTGTTGTTGATTTCTGCTTCTGTTGTTGTTGTTGTCGTTGGCTTCTATTTCTGTTATCGTTGCTGCTTCTGTTGTTGCTATTGCATTGTTGTTTCTGCTTCTATTATTGTCATTGTTGCTGCTTCTCTTGTTGTTGTTGCGTTGTTGTTTATGCTTTTGTTGTTGTCGTTGTTGCTGTATTGTTGTTTCCCCTTCTATTGTTGGCTTTGCTTTTGTTGTTGTCATTGGCTTCTACTTCTATTGTTGTTGTTGTTGGCTTTTGCTTCAATGGTTGAGTGTGGTGGTTGTGGTGTGGTTTATGGTAGTGGTAGAAAGTGTGGTAGTGGTTGTTTTGATTTATTATAATTACTTAAAATATACCATACTAAGTAAGGTGTATTGTACTCCATATTATTTTTAACCGTAGATTTTCATTCTATATACAATTAAACGGTTTAGATGAATAAGGTGTATAATACACTTGCTTCATTTGATACACCATAGCATTGTCACAAAATTTTTTTTAACGGTGTTACTTTCAAGGACTTAATTACAAAATTTTGCTTAATATAGGAACCTAATTACAAATTTTTAAACTATATGGACTAAATTAAAAATTAAGTGAAATTATAGAGACCTGCAGAATAATTAAACCTATATATAAAATAATATTATTATTTGTTGTTAGACCAAAAAATAAAGGGGTTACAATCCCAAAATTAAGATAGAGTTTAATTGTAATACACTGAGTGATACGTAATAATGTTATTTTTATTTTTTGATGAAGAGATAAGACTGTAGGGATGTCAAAAAAACCGCACCCGTGAATACTCGAGGGTAATACCCGCAAAAGGGCGGATATAGGGGGAAGATTTTGCCCCCGTGAATAATGGGGATGGGGATTTTAAATACCTGCATGTTAAACGGGGCATGGGTGGGGATTACTATCCCCATACCAGCGGGTACTCGCCATAAAATTACTATTTTACCCTTAAATTATTAACTTAGTTAAACTAATATTATTATTATTATTTAAATTGATTAGACTAAAGTTTAAATTTATAAGTTAGATTTATTTGTACTTACTATATATTAGACTAATGATTGGATTATTACTATGTGTTTATTTTTATTTTAAATATTTTTAGTTGTTAGAATTTAGATTGTAGAATTGGATTATTGTACTTATTTTTTGTTTATTTTACATGTTTATTTTTATTTTAAGTATATTAAATTATTAGAATTTGAATTGTTAAATTAGATTATTATTTATAGTTATTTTAAATATTTTATAATATTGAAATTTTTTTATTTAATTCAAAATTTTAAAATTTTTAATATTTCAACGGGTATCCACGGATATCCGTAAATCCACGGATTACAAAAAAACAGATACTCGTATAGATATGGGCGAAGGACAGAGGCGAATATTTACTCGCGGGGTGGGGGAGAGGGGCCTATATCTCGCCGCTGCCCCCACCCCACCCCCTTGACATCTCTAGATAAGAGTAGGCCGTAGCTTGCGAAAATTCATAAAATATGTGCTCATTCGTACACTTGATGATTTGTCTTCAAATGATATGGTATTTAAGAATTTTAAGCTTTAACTATAAAAGACGGAGATTTTTATTGTCCTTATATTTAATATTATAATTAATGGTATTTAATATATGAAATATGTTTATAAAAAATATATTTTTAAATGTTGTAGAATTATTAGATTAATGTAAATAGATATATTATTTTATTTTATTACACCATATGACTTATTAAATTACGATCAAATTAAACAAAAACAATAATAATAATAATAATAATAATAATAATAACAATAATAATAAAATATTGCAAATATTTAGTGTATTTTATGATAAATAAAGTGGCAAACGGTAAAACATCCATTTTGCTACTCATTAAATAGACTTTTGACTTGAGTCATAATTTAAGGTCTCCAATGACAAAATTTTCACAAAATGCCTGATTTAGTCTCCAATGAAAATTTTGAAAGATAAATTAATTTTTTAACATTTAAAATTTTTTAATAGTATCTTATTATTTAAAAGAAGGGATATATTAATTCTTTTTTATAGATTTATATCATTAAAAAATTTTATATGGAAGGATTAATATTTTTTTTTTTAAAATGGTGATAGATTATTAAGAAATTTTTAAATTTTAAGAAACTAATTTATCTCTTAAAATTTATATCAAAGATCAAAATAGGTATTTCTTCTAAAATTTTATGATTAAATAATATCAGGATAAATTATAGTTAATCATTTACAATTTGAAGTTTATTGAAATATATGATTTTGACTACTTGTATCATAGTTTTTTTTTTTAATCTGTTAGTGGAGTCAATAAGAAAAGTCTGGACAGACAGGCAAATGGGACCCTGGCCCAAAGTCGCGACACTCTTTGAACACATGTATTCGAAAGATGCCGCTTGAAAGGCTGTAAAAATCATATTAGGCTTCGTACTGGGCAAGACAGTGGATGAAGTTCTATACTGCTTAAGGAAAAAAATTCTTACTTTTAAGATTGCTATAAAACACTCAAATTTTATATTGCTTAGACTAATTTTTTTCAAAAGATAATTTTAAATACTAATATGACACATTACTTTATATTTAACTGATTTTTGGCTAGTTTTTAAAATTTGTGTTTTTGTTTTTTAAAAAAACAATTGTTAAATCACTAGTTGTGTGAATTATTGTCAGTTTAGACGATTCACTGATTTTTGTTTGATTTATCGAATTATTGACCAATCTTTGAAGTTCAGATTTTAGCAACTAACCAGACCGAACAGAATTCCCGATTCAGCCTATGAGTCCAGTTTAATTTTTAGAACATTGCCTACGATGCATTAGCTGTGTCATTTTTTTCCGGACAGGAGAGGGCTGGTTTGAACCCTGTTGCATATGAAGCATCAACGATCACCAACTTGGCTCATGCCAGTGTCAAAGTTAATTCATAATAGGGATCCTTCGTTTTGTTTTCTTTCTTTGTTTCGTGTTTTGGGGACCGCCATTTTTTTGAGGTCGCAGGACAGCATTCTGGTTGGTTCTATTCAAAATACAGGATAACGTTGCTGTGGGCCGGTCCGCATGTGGACCTAGGACCATACATCATTTTCACAAACGTGTAAGAAATTTATATTGCCCAATGCCTCGAACATCATTTTAGGGCCAGTTGTGCTGCAATTATAATAAGCCAACAGACAAGCTATGGACCAACATCAATTAGAAATTGGAACTATGTAATCGTTAAAATATTAATTGCTCCCCAGGACCAATCTGAGAAATGGCACATGTTAGTTTTATCAAGTTCGAAGCTTGTGATGTTATTAAGTTAACACTTGTTGAAAAAGATCTCAAACTAGGAATATGTTTGCTTTATTTTTATTAGAATAATTATTTGTTACATAAGTTTTCGGGGTATCATTTTACATTTGAAATTGGAGATTTTAATTATGTTGCTGGTGAATTTGTTTGTGGAAAATTATATGTTAAGAAATAAGAGTTTTCGTTATTGATAAATTTTGTGAAAGTAACCAACAATGGATATAGAAATTCTTAGATTTACCTGTAAGATAACCTAAAACTCCAATTATTAGCACACAATTCTCCATATATAAATTCATTAATAACATAACTAAAATTCCCAATTATAAATACATGATTCCTCACGTGTCAAAAATGCTATCTAAACTAATCTACAAATACCATTACTCATAACAAGTTGCAATGGGCCTTTAGTTCTCCAATTCCTCTTGCAATGCCTTTAGATCAGTATAGTATTCAGTCACTACTTGTCGTTTGAGATGTCTGTTTCAAGGCATATAAACCTTCTCCTAGAGCACAGCAATTCACAGGAGGTTGCTATGCCCAAAAAAAAAAAAAAAAAAAGAACCTTTCCTTAAGATTGTGCCATACTTCTAGCACATGCTGAAAGAATTTTAACGCCCTTTGGATCAAGATTTGATCCTGATTACAGCATATAAAATCAAAAATAGAATCATAAGCAAGATAAATGTGAGAGAACCTGGTTCAATCGATGAAGAACAATCGATCTGTAACTATTCTCGTTCTTTGATCCTGGAGAAAGAAGAAAGAAGCTGGCCAAGGAAGGCCAGAAAGAGAGAAGAGCTCCTCCTATTCCACAGAGAGCCAAAAGAGCATTCTGTTTCAATGGTGTCACAAGCGCCTATATATGGGGTTAGGAGGAGAGGTCTCTCCCTGTGTTAGAAAAGTGATGTGCCAAGCCACCCATTATAATAAGGCCCATACATACAGAGATATATGACAATATCCACCAATGAGCAGTGTGTAGGCCCAATGGGCCCAATAAGCCCAATAACAACAATAATTACAATAATTTGGGCTTAAATAATTGACTTTAATCAATTTTGACATTCAATTAATCCGGATTCAGAATTGAATGTGATTTGATTTATGAAAGTTCACAAAATTATCTAACAATCTCCCACTGGATGACATAAATCAAATCTTTACGTAACAATTCCCCATATTAGTTCACAATGTGTAGCCACAATATAATGTCAAAATTGAATCCACACTCCTAACCGAATGGTCGAATATGGGAAACAAGCACTCAACAATGCAGAGAATCATATTCAAAAGAGTACTGACATCATACACATGAGAAACTCATCTCCAAGTGACCCAATAAATGGTGGTACATAAGCCA
Organism: Pterocarpus santalinus; assembly: GCA_031439595.1. NCBI lineage: Eukaryota > Viridiplantae > Streptophyta > Magnoliopsida > Fabales > Fabaceae > Pterocarpus > Pterocarpus santalinus. The sequence continues at coordinate 67,487,453 of CM062531.1, read as the reverse complement.
ATGGGAATGCACAACAATACAATGGCATGCCGACAGATTACCAAGTGTAATTCCCAACAAATGACCTTAGCATTCGCCTCTAAATGCTATATGAGATCTAATAAATCTCATCACAATATGAGATAGGTTGAAATGTCTCCAATATGTGCAATACCAACAAAGTGTGCACAATAATGTAAGGCAACATAAGCATCCGCCCAATATGCTTTCTGAGATTCAACAAAATATCTCAATATAACAAAATTGAGATTAGGTCCAATATGTTTCAACAATAGTGCCATTATGCAAAATTTGCATAAATAGTTAGGCTACGCAGACTTAAATGGCATTAACACTAATTTGAGGTCATGATGAATTTACAAAATAAGCTTCCACTAACTCAAAATACCAAAGGGACCTCATGTATACCCGTACGAGTTACAAAATCAACAACAAAATCTTTGGCGGCTAACATTTGGTTAGGGGTTCAACAACAATTGGTTCTATAAGAATATACTCGATAAGAGCCTACCACAAATTGCCATATAATCACAAAAGGATACAAGTTAAACTGTAATTCTCACAGTAATATTGACCAATATTCAACAATAGTGATAATTCACAATTTTAATTGCGTAATATAATGAACATAAAGAGCTCAAAATTATTTCAATATGCAACGTACATTGGCTCTGAGAGTATGTTTAATACAATATGCTCAACAATAGCACAAACATGCACAAAAATTTTCACCCCAAATTTGGAGAGTATCGTATAATTTTGAGCATTTAAATTTGAAATAAACTCAACTGAATATTTCTAATGCTCAAAAAATTAATTAAAATTCACCAATAATTTTATCTCAGTCAAAAACCCAAGCCTGCAAATTTTGGTGAATTTTGGGCCATATTTGGGCCCTGCATGTGCCCCACGTGCTTGGGCCTAGGAGTGGGCCACGTGCTGCCACTATTCATCATCCCCTTCCTTTGGCGAATCGAACTCGACCCAGTTCATGACCCAACAAAGTAGAAACGGGTTGAGCAGCTTTTCTCATTCGTTTCTCAACCGTTTTGAGCGATTTTGATGTCTATAGATTCGTGAGAGTGAGAGCTGCAAAATCCATATGATATCTTGAAGAATCGTGGCCTATAGCTCCTGGGCCAACTCAAAGAAAAACTGCGTGGGTATCTTTAGTTTTTCGAGAATTCCTCTCTCAATTTTTAACGAGAATTCATGTTCTTGGTCTCTATGAGTTCGTGGTGATATGCTATACAAAACCCATATGGATTTCGAACGCAAATCAGTTTAGATTACTAAACTAGAATTTCAATCAAAGTGTTAGGTTCTTACGGTTCTTCTTTGATTTCTTTCTCGATCCAACCTTAAATCACACAATAATCGGCTCAATAAATTCATAACAACATAAACAACAATAACCCTCAACAAATTTTGAAATCAAACGACCAGAATCATAAATTCGAAATTGACACTATTGGGGTTTATGAAGCTTTTGAATTCAAACATCGAATCAGTCATAAAAAACACAACAAACAGCCATAATCAGAGATCAAAACGGGCTCTGATACCACTTGAAAGAATTTTAATGCCCTTTGGATCAAGATTTGATCCTGATTACTGCATACAAAATCAAGAACAGAATCATAAGCAAGATAAGTGTGAGAGAACCTGGTTCAATCAATGAAGAACGATCGATCCGTAACTATTCTCGTTCTTTGATCCTGGAGAAAGAAGCTGGCCAAGGAAGGCTAGAGGGAGAGAAGAGCTCCTCCTATTTCCCAGAGAGCCAAAAGAGCATTCTGTTTTAATGGAGCCACAGGCACCTATATATACGGTTAGGAGGAGGGGCCTCTCTCTATGTTAGAAAAGTGATGTGCCAAGCCACCCATTATAGCAAGGCCTATACACACAGAGATATATGACAATATCCACTAATGAGTAGTGCGTAGGTCCTATGGGCCCGATAAGCCCAATAACAACAATAATTTGGGCTTAAACAATTAACTTTAATCAATTTTAACATTCAATTAATTCGGATTCAGAATCAAATATGATTTAATTTAAGTAAGTCCACAAAATTATCCAACACATGCTCCATATAGATAAAATTGAGTTATACAAGGAGACAAGGAATTTAACAGCCACCTCTCCCATGATACGAAGAGAGGTTCATGGATTGTGATTGAGGCCATAGATATGGTCGCAGGCGCGATTGTTGCAATTGAGGGTGTTGCGACCATTACGATGGACATTGCAGTTGTTGCAGTGTAAAATTCTTGCATGTTTGAAACTCAAAGTTGAGTCCATTGCAGGCTGTTGTAGCCTTAACGCAACCCTAATACAATTATGCTGCGATCAATTTATGTGAATAAGTATTATACTGCAATTGTGGTGTGATGTGGTTGAGGCCACATCAGGTGATGTTATCCTCAATTTGAAACCTTGATTGGCTAGCAAGTGTGGAAATAGTCCTATCCATAAACTTCATTTTGTTCTTTGAAACAAGAGCCATTTGTACATATCATGCCCAAAATGATAATTGCTTCGATTGAGAACAAGTGGACCCCGATTGTCGTAGGACTCTAAGTGGGATGGATTTAGTAGGGGCTCGAAGGATTTTGGGTTGTATTATTGTTTTCCATTTTTAATACATGGTTGTATCATTGTTTATTGTGGCTGTTGTAATTGAACTAAAAAAAGAACTTCGGGTATGAGATTTTTTTTCCCCATGATAATGGTTATCAGCAGTGCTCTAAAATTTAGTAAAAATAATAAAAAAAATCCAAAAAGGATAGATTAGTCTGAGTATACACAATATAAGCAAGTGGTAACTAAATCCAAACAATGGAAATTAAGAGAAATGCTAAATCTTTATAAATATTTAGTTTATAAAATCCTTTTCTTATTTAATATTAAATGCGTATTTTGAGCCAAATTAATCAAAACTCAATAGATTTTAGATATTAGTATCTATGAATTTATCTTTTTGTCCAAAAAAATTATTCAAGAAATGAGGAAAATTGTTAATTACTTGTTAGAAAATTTCAACATTATTGAGATATCATATAAGCTTATATTTGTACATGTCGTATATGAGAACAAATTGCCAAAAATAGCATGATAATATGAGATGTATCACAATGAATCAATCACAAACTCAAGAATACATAGGATCAGGATTAAGTTTCTATATTGATGATCTTTGCTCCATTACCATATTGAGGGCTAGCACTCATATCTGACATCGAAGTCGAGATAACAAACATGTTTCTTGCTTTCTGACAAAGAAGAAGCAAGTAAAGTGTTGTTATGTCAATGTTTGACCGTGAATTGTCAAATGACAATAATGGAGTAGGAATTTTATTGAGGATGCAAAAATTGGGGTTTCAAAGCAAGTATTTTTTAAGTGTGCTGGGATGGTGGGGAGTTATGAATGTTGGTGTTAGAGTTATGTGATGTTTTTTCGTTTTCATTTGTTGATTTTTGTTTTCATTTTCTATTTTCATTTCTTGTATTACTTGATTTAAGGATTTTGTAAAGGAAATAGTGAAAATAAAAAATAGAATTATATTATTTTTATATTTTTATTTAAAAAACCTAAAAATAGGAAATACATAAAATAAAAATAAAAAATAAAAACCGAAACTAAACAGGCCATATATTTTGTCGCGGGGTTGTTTGTGAGTGTTCCTTGGCAGTGAGTCTTCCTGAATTTCATTTTTTCATTTTTGGATTGTTTGTTTCTTTTAGGATGAGTATTGTGCTAGGCCTCTTTGATGGTGTCTTTTTGTTCTATGGGAGGCCTATTTTTTATGCTTTTCTAAGTTGTTCACGTGGGTGTTGTCTTTATTCTGTTCCTCTCTAATTGGGGAGTCCTGTGCTTTGTCCAATAACTACGAAAAAAGAATGCAAGTAAAGTGCATGTATTTTTCCGATTTAATTTGTATATTGCACAATTATGAAAGCTGGTAAATGTGTTTTGGAGGATGGTTATGTAGTTTCTGCTTTTCATTATCAAAATAAGAGCCACCTAGCATGTTAAAGGTTTAATTATTCTAAAGGTCCTTATAGTTTCACTTAATTTTAAATTTAGTTTCTATAGTTTAAAAATTTTTAATTAGATCTCTGCATTAGATAAATTTTTGTAATCAGATCCTTAGAGTAACCTAAAATTATAAAATTTTTTAAAATTTTATATAATTTAATAGGTCCTAACCCAATTTTGTAAGTTCAAACGTGAAAATTTATTCAATTTAACCAACAATTTTGCAATTATAGATCGTTCTAGGGACTTAATTACAAAATTTTATTTAATATAGAGATTTGATTAAAAATTTTTAAACTATAGGGACCTAATTGAAAATTGGGTCAAATTACAGAGACTTGCAGAATAATTAAACCTATGTTAAAGGACCTAAATTGAAAGAGTAGGAAAGTATAAACATTCTTACAATCAAGTTTATTACGATATATGAAATAACATAAAATAAACTCAACAAACAATGGAGAAATGTAAGATAAACGTTGACAAATTTAGAATAAAACTAAACGCGTTTAAATTTATATTTATACATGTGTCGTGGTGCTATTATTCTTTTTTCCTTTTTTAAATTTGTCGAGATCCAGCCTATCATATATTATCTGGGTAATTTCTCCACTTAACCCCCATTTGAGTTAAAACATGAATAAAACATGCTACGCTAATAAGAAAAGGGAAAAAAAAATGTGCTAAAACATGTGGTACGAAAAAAGCAGTATCTAGATGTAAGCATATATAGCTTGCTAAATCTTTTTAATTAGGCCACTAGATGAGAGTGAGCGATGAGCTGTTTATGTGTCTCTTATGGTATCAGTCATAGACAATTCGACGTCTACCCTTTGTGTGTATGTTACATTATTATGTTGTCATTTGTACTAATCAACCAGACTCAATTTTGCCATAACAAGTTAAAATTATCTCTCGTAAGCCAATTCACAAGTTAACGTCTCAAATTACTTCACATCTTTTGTGTTTTAGCTGAAAGGTGAGATAGCCGGGCTAGGCAATTGGGTAAGGTCAAAAATAAAAACCTTTGATATTATTAAAAATACTCGAAAAATATGTGTGAACAAAAATAAAATTCATAAATAAAAAAAGGGGATTACTCCAGTACCCCTCTTTTTTTTTTTTTGGGTACCGGTACCCTTAAGTTTCAAGACTCTCTTTTTACTTGTGGAAGTGGTTTATGGGTTTTATTTTAAATTTAAACTCCTAATTTTAAATTTAAAATTTTGTTAAAAAAATTATTTAATCCTCTAGATAAGTCCCAAGTAACTGATACTCCACGTTAATTTTTCTTCTTCCACAGCACTTGCAAAAATAGTTCTATCAAACCACCATCAAAACATTTCAAACACAAAAAATTTTAAACACCCATTCTGTTTTGATTATTTCCTAAGCAAAAACACATTTTTTTGGCTCTAAATTTCACTCACACTCTTGCTTTATTGTTTGCGCTTTTTCCATTCTTTCCATTGTTTACCAAAAAAACTCACACAGCTGCTGGAGCTGCTGGAACCTATAGTGAGACGAAGATAAGAAGAAAGAGGCTGCCCCCATTGGTAAACTTTCTAGATTTCTAAGGAAGCAGACTTCAATCATAACTCAAGGCGCGTACCTTACCGAAATCAAGGGTATAAAACTTTTATGACCTCACGTAATTGACCCTTTATGTTGGCTATGATGAGGGGAAATAGGGCCAATGTAACTTGTATGATTTGAATTGTACTCCAAAAGGGAAAAAAAAGCACAAGCCAATCTCTCACTAGAAGCTCGTGGATATTCAAGATCTAAGGCAAACGATGTTATAGAATAAGAGAAAGAGAAAGTGGGTGCATTTGTAAAATTTGAAAAAAAAAAAGTAGGAAAATATTATAATTTTAACAAATTATTTGTTTTATCGGTTGAGTTAGTTATCAGTTTATTTTTAAAATTTTTATTAATTTAATATTATAAATAAACCAATTATGATATGGCACATGCATGTGAAAGGTATTGATAGCCATATAAAATTGAGGGTACCAAAGGAAACACCATAAAAAAATGCCGATGTAACATATTAAGATTTTAACTTAAGATGTGGTATTAGTTTTCTTATATTCCTTGGCTCAACTTATTTTCTTTTGGGTTTAAACTCCTTTTATTTTACTAGTTTAGCACATTTGATTCAGCTTTTGAAAAATTTTAAACCGTAATTTAAGCAAAAGCACGTGTTTACAAATTGTAGATTTTGTGTAAATCATAATTTTACGTTTCCAGAAGTTAATTAGATACACAATTTAAGAGAAACCGTGTTTGGATCTCAGCGGTTTTGCTTTTCCAATACATGAGCAGATTCTATTTGCCTTGAATGAGTAATGAACAGATTCCATATACCAACAAGGTGCTAGTTTGAGTAAAAAAGTTTGGGTCCCTTAAGCATGTGATTCTAAATTCAACCCTAGAATTTATATGTATAAAAAAATATACTATTAAGAAAGATCTTTATTTAAGCATTTGACCGTACCTTGACAGATTACTCGCTCTCTTGTCGAGTCAAAAGATACTCTAGAAAACCAAAATGAACAAACTCTATTTATTTATCACTAATGAGTCATAACATCATAATTCCCTTTCAGAATATCAATATATAAATTATATAGGTGTGTGTATTTTTTTTAATATTGATAATAATGAGATTTAAATTTATGATTTATCTCTCACTATTAACTCACTCTTAGTAGCTATTGTAAAGGTGTGTTTTGAATTAGTTTATTTTATGAAATATCCCGAAAAATAGCGCACATGATTAATATTGTTAAATGATTTATTTCGATGCATTATAGATGTATGAGTAATTTATATCGAAATGTATCTATTAGGGTAGGATAAGCTCAAGTTCCTTTGTAGAAAAATTTTATGAAGATGAATAGCAATATTTTGCTAGTTTGAAGAATATTAATTTAATTATGGTGTCTTGTAATACAAGAATCGAATTGATAAGAATCTATATTGTAGGATGATATGAATATCAGTTAAAAATCTCAAAATATGTGGCTAGAAACTAGCCACCAAAGTCACCTTTGTTGGCCAAAGGATACCCACAAATTTGGAAGCTTAACAAAAATTTAACACCATTAGAAATCCACCAATCAAATTATTTCATAAGTCTTTATAACTTATGAGTTAAAAAGCACAAATTTTCCATCCTTGTCCCCCTAAATGTCGGCCACCATTCCCCAAACCCTAACCCTTCATTTTTCTTCTTCATCTCCATTCTCTTTATCATTCTCTCCATCTCCACCCATAATCCCAAGTGAATTTTGTTTCCTTTTGATCAAGATTTTCACTCTTTCTTTGTGTTTTCTTAAGAACCCTCAAAATAAGCTCATAAACTTTCTTCCTTTGGATCATTTAGCTTAAGCCACCAAGGAGAAAAAGAGAAACTATCACCATCTTGGAGTTCTAATGAAAAAGAACCACCAAGAAAAAAACAAATTTAGAAGCTACAAGTTGAATCTTGAGGTAGGATTTCTTGGACTTGATAGTTCTACAGAGTTTATGGCTGATTAGGGTTACTTCATGTCATCTTTTAATTGATCTTGTATGATATTAATATGAGTCATTTCTAGTGATTTAAGATAGGAAGACTTGATTTGGGATGAAGTATAGGTCAAAGGATCAAGAAAAACCCATGAGAGAACAAGTTGTGAGAGAAACCCTAATGGTTGTCCATATAGCAAACGATATTTCTTGACCTACAGAACTCAAATTTGAGTGAAACATTTTTATAAGAAGCTAGACTTATAGAGCAATTCAACCATATAAATTATAAACCCATTGTATTTAAAATGAATTAGTTATGATTTTTAGGAGTAGACTGTAGAATTTTACTCTCGATCCTAACTAGAGTATGATATGAGGGACATAACTCATCTTATATAACTTCAAATTGAGTGAGACAAGTTTTATTAGAAAGCTATAGATAATCATACCCATAATATTTTAGAATCATAGCATGAGTACATTACTCCCAGAAATTTTTGAAAGTTGACTTGTGCTTTATTTGGGTTAAAATAGGGCAGTCCACTTTAAGAACTCATAACTTGACCTCTATTTATCCAATTAGAATGAAACTTGTGGGAAATGAAAGATAGTCTAAATAGTTTCACGTTAAATTTCGGATCAAATTGATAAAAAATATATTTTTAATAATTTTCTAAATTTAGGTGTACAAGTTTATCCTTAAACAAGGTAACTTTAAGTAAAACTTAAATAACTTAAGTTATATACCTCAAATGGTAATAGGACTAAAGAGATTAAAAAATAGACTAATAGAGCTACAATTTATTAAATGTTTAGGGTGAAATGAATTAAAATTAAATTTTAGTGAATTTTTGAGTTTCAGGGTAGATTTGAAGAAATAAGATAACTTGATAAGCTTCAAGGTTAAGAAGTTCCATAAATCATAAAGATCCAAAGCGCTAAATTATGTATGAGGTTTCTTATCAAGAATGATATGCTATTGATATATTATATGATGACTCTAATTATTGTGACTAGCTGACTGAAATTATACTGTCTATATATTGGAAAGTCTTATATTTCAAGTGTTATGCTACCTGATTTTTGACAAAAATATATGAATTATGTATCATGATTACAAGTGCCTAAACATATTCATCCATGAATATATGAACATATGATATGTACATTTGAATGTGAATTCAGACGATATATAAATAAGTAAGATAAGAATCTCTTCATGTGGAGGCAATTATGAGATCTCTCCATCCAAAAGCATTTATATGAAAGTTATGATATCCCTCTATTTTAAAGACATTTGGCTAAAATGAGATCCTTTCAATCTAGAGGCACGTGGATCCTTTGTAGGTTAGTACTATGTGACAACGATCACGAGTTGAGCTCATTCCCTGATCAGGTTACCCAAAGACGGTAAAGATTAAAATTATATGCAAAGCAAGAAAGAAAAAGAGAAGGTGCATCAAGTTGCATGGGCATACACCATATTTATTTGTATCTAATAATTTGAATTGTTAGAAAATGTACACTAGTAGTGGTATACTTATTGCCATGCTATTTCTAAGTGTATGAGTTAAAATTAATTTACTTCAGAAGAATATGTTTTCTAAACTTAAAAAGTGAATCCTTATGTTTCTAAATAAATCGAAACAGCTGGAATGACAACGGTGATATAGATTATCAAGTAGTTTAGGAATCATACTGAGAATATAAAATTCTCATATTCCTATATGTATTTCCATGACGTCTTCAGACAGTCCAGAAGAGCTTGAAGTGTACCAACCTAAAGGAATGTGGTCGAGATAGGATTAGTTGTTAAAGACTAATTTGCTAATATGTGTGTGTGTGTGTGTGTGTGTACTTGTTAGTATTTGACAGCTATTTCCTTAGTTGACACTCCTACTAAAGTTATTCATGTAATTTGAAAGGCTATCTTATAACACCAATATTTGTAGAATGTAAAAGAATATTGTGTTGTTTTCAAAAAAGATAAAGCAAATAATGAATCAAGGTTTGTTCAATTATTTATAACAACCCCTAAGTGTAATATTATAATTTAAGTATAGTATTATAGTTGGGAGGGTGTTACATTTTATATTCAAAATATTTTGTAATTTATAATATCATAAAAGTTAAAAAATGTGTTTAATTTCTATATACCAATAGTATAAAATAATTTTCTATTATCAGCCAATAAAATTTGAATGAAATGAAAAATTATAGTGAATAACCACTCACTATGATAACTACCTATCGTGATTTGTCATGTTCCTTAAATTTTACTGATCTTTTAAAAAATATTTTCTTAAAACTTCTAAATCAAATTAACATCCATTTATGAGATGACTGATTTGATCTTTGGGAACACATATGTAGGGACCCGCAAGCTGTCAAACATGTGTATTAAAACGGAATGGATTTGACTCAAATATGAAAATTAGCTCAAAAAGAGATGTCTCCAAATAAGTAGATTTAAGCAATATGCTTAGTTGATGTGAAACTTAGTATATTTTTTTTTCAAAGTTGAACATCTAGAGTATAAGGTTTATGGGACTAGAATATGTAGCTTACTCGACATCAAACATAAATTTCAGACCCTAAACTCTTAAAAGAGAAAAAATTCATTGAAACTATCATAAAAGTTGTTTAAGCCATATACCTAATTAGAAAGAGTTGAAAATTAGAGGAGAACCCTAACATTACTAGTTCTCTCCCTTGCCCCTTCTCTTTCTCCCCAAAAACCAGTTGCACCCCTTATTCTCTGTATTCTATGTTCAACCTATTTTGAAGAGGGAGTTGGCCCCATTGAGGTGGCTCAGCTCCCCCATGGCAGTTTTCCAGCGATCCCCTTCTTTGTAGTTGGCTTTTGTTTTCTTCCCACATTTTCCACCATAAGATGGTATGTTGATATCTTGCCAACACTTTTTTTTATTGAAAAATGTAGTTCTCGTGGTGACTGTTATGTTATAGTGGATTAGAGGATTATGCTAGTATCAAGTGATAGATCTTTACCTCTGATGATGGTTCTTCGATTAGGTCCTTTTTTGTGCGGTGACTACACAATTAATGAGGCATAATACTTTTAACTTTGGCATTCAACTATGCTCTAAGGCTACTAGTGAGCTAATGTGTATTACGGTGTAGACTATTAATGAGCTAATTTGTACCACGGAGTTGGCTTGGAAGCCCCCTTATTTGGTGATATGGAGTCTTCAATTTTTTTAGCTTTAAAGATTGTATATATGTGATGTTTAGTGGTCTCCAATTTGTGTTAGGAATCTTGATCTATCTATATTGCTAATTCTAAAATTGGTTTAGAACTAAGATCAAAGATCCAATGAGTTCATTTTTACTTTCATGTATTCTGTAATGTGTTGCAAAGTTGTCTTTATTCCATTGTTACTGTTCATTATCTAATTGTCTATAATGTTCATTGATTATAATCTAATATTTAGTTTATATTGATCAAGTTTTACTATATTAATACTTTTATTGTAAATAAATTATGAATTTAATTTATATATACTATCTATATAAAAATTTTAACACAGATGTTCAATCATCTATTGCCACATTAGTAAAAGTATTTGACTCAATTACTCACTATCTTAAAAGTCTTACAAACACAAGTCTATAATTGGATGATAGTATAAAACTTTTTTATATTATCAGTGTATACCAATTAAATTTATAAATTATTGCCTTTGATTAGTAATGAATGATTATTAATAAATGAAAATTTATTGGGAAAAAAAAAGCGCCATATGCCTAATCAGAGTGGAAATTCACATTGGCATTATAAAGAATATAATAATGGCAGAGAGACAAACGCATAAAATGACAATTTAGATTAATTAGAAAAATTGGCGTTGGACATGAAGACAAAATCCGGAATTATCATTAAAAACAAAGGAAAAGAGAAATTGCGTTCTGTGGATGAGACTGAGACTCACCGGTCACCACCGCCGCGTATCAACGTCAACTATGCTCTCCAATTGCATGCAACTAATGTAATAATTCGTGATACAAATTTATATTTTTTACATTATTGTATAATTCTTTTCAGTAAAGAGAATTTTTTTTCTTTGTACTATCGAATTAGCTGGCACTAGGTCACAATCAATCAACCCATCTTTTTCTAAATAATTAAATACAAATGCATAATGTTTTTACTTTTTATTAAACATATATAAAAGTATTTCAAATAAATTATGATTATATAATAAAATAGAAACATAATTAAAAACAACAGTAGTAAAAATGCAAAAAATTAATTACAATTATATTCCTTTCATACATTTTTCCTTAATAATAATAAATTTATGATGTTAGTGTCTTTGTTTAATAGTTTTTTGAAATTTTTGTATTTATCTTAAAACTTTTAGATGAGTTATCTTTAGATTAAAAATTTTTTATTAAGAATAATGTTTAAAAAAATAAAAAATAGACACTAAAAAAGAAAATTCCTTTGTAATAGTATAGATATAAATAAAAGCTTTTAATTTATTTTTTCTAAATTGGTTTAGTCTCATTTATCTTATTTATTTTTGTAGTTGGTATTAAATTAATTCATAACTTTCTCATTAAAGTAACCGAATCTAAAATTAAATTTTATTTTTTTGGTACACAATTAAATTTCATCTGATTATTCTTAGTTAACTTGTATGGATTGACAAAAAAAAAAGGGGGGGGGGTTAAAATCACATCAAATATATTTTAAAGCTCTCACTTATTACCGTGATAACTAAAACTAGATAATAGAGTAAAACCATAGCCTAATTTAGATACGTCTCACAATTAAAGTGAGACTATTTATTTTTCTTTTGCATAAAGATTTTATGTTTGGATCTGAAGCAAAAAAAGGGAATGATGTGACAGAAAAAATTACATTTTAAATTATTTTTATTTTTAAAATTTTATTTCTTATATAACCTTTTTTTTAAAGTCTTATGAGTGATTTAAATAGACCAAATTTATAAGAATATCTCGTAATTTTACCAAATTAAATATGTGAATTGAGTTATTTGTAACAATTCAAACTTAGTTTGTCAAGAAGTCACAATCAAATTGGTTAGTTTAAACAAACAATAAAGTCAAAATTTAAGAATTTAATTTAAATATATTGATAGTGTAAAATAATTTTATATTATCAGCCAATAGAAATAATGAAAAATATCAACTCATATAAATAATTATTTATTATAATGAGAGATTCACTATAATTTCTCATTTTTCTCTATTTTTATTAGTTAATAGTATAAAATTATTTTATACTATCAGTGCATATCAATTAAACTCCAAAACTTAAATGTATATTTGATCGTATAAATGAGTCAAGTTCAATTTTATTTGTGTATAAGTATAGAATATTATCATAATTTACATATTTTTAAAATTTATGTTAAAAAATATAATTTTATTCAACTCTTTAACTGAAACTTTTAAAAAAATATTTATTCTTTTTCTCTAAAGCTTATTTTTTAGTATAAAAGTGTTTATGAAATGCTAAATAAATAAATTTTAAAAAGATATCAATAAATAATTCGATAAAAAAATAAATGAGTTATAAACAAGTTAAATGGATCAAATTTAAGTTCTTTTTTCAATAAATTAATTTTAAATTTTATATTCAGCTCATCTAAATAAATAAATTAAATTTGATTAACTTCTATTTTACTAAACTTAAACTGAACTTTAAATATTTGACTGGATTGGCTTGACTCATTTACGGTCCCACTCGTAATTATTTTCTCTCAATCCAAACACTAGCTAAATAGTAGTACTAGTACTGATTCAATCATGCGAACATGCTTCAGGGTTTGCTTTAATGTTATTCAATTCAGTTGTCATTAAAACTGAAGAAGTCAGAGATAGAGGGAACCAAGCAAGACAAGGAAGAAAGGATGAGGATTAGGACAACGGACCCACGTGACAAGCGTGTGACATGAAGAGACTGGAGTTTTTTCAATCATAATATTTTAATATAATATTGCATTATATTAATTTTTTGCTTTTTGTTACTGGAGAAAAAAAATGTTTTTTAATAAAAATATTAAATAATTGTTAGTACAAAAAGGTGTAAAAAAGTCATATGTAGAATTCATTTTTTATATTAACACAAAATTAATTTTAAATTTGACCCACTAAAAATACACAAAATCAATTCTTGACAGTCATAAACTTATGTATGTAATAATAAAAATATATTTATATTTGAAAATTTTCCTTTCAAATTTTTATTTTTCACTTAATATATTTAATTACAAAATTTTGTGGGTATAAATTTTTTTAAGTACTATCTTTGGCCTTATTTATTATATTGCTTAAAATTTGATAAATATAAATTTATGTAATATATTTTTGTTATATACTTAATGTGACATGTTTAATTTGATGTATAATATAATAAAATTATTCACTGTACTTATTTTTATTTTTTTGGTTTTCCATAAATATATACTCTCTCATTTGAGATAATCCTATTTAAATATTATAGGTATTCTAATGTAGATAACTTTCTTATCTGAAATTCAAATCATAATTCTCTACGTTATGGGAATTAACTATTATTGCTAGACCAAAATTAGTACTTATTTTTATTTAATAATTATGAAAAAGATACATTGGCATAAATCAATAAGATTTTTATCAAGTGAAATAAAATTTAATTATCTATTTTTTTCAATATATACTTTATATAATTAAATTTTATATCATTTAATTCTATATAAGTGTTAGTATTCATTTTTATATAATATTTTGATTTCGAAATTTATAAATAAAAAAATTATGTTGAGAACACTTTACTTACTTTACTCTATAGTTGACTAATCGGATTCAATTAAAACTAATCAACGACTTATGAATTTAAAATACTAGTAATTCAGATAAAAATTATTAAAAAAATGCTTAAAAGTTCAAAATAAAGATAAAATTTGTTAAGTTTTAAATTCTTTAATAAGTGCCATATTAATTACAAACATTTGGTTAGTTAAGCAAATTTGGCAGTTATTTTTTAAAATATTAACATCTTACTTCAAATATTATGAATAAAAAAGCTTAGTGACGAGATTCTTACCTAATAAGAAACTAACTCCGATTGATATATACTAGCGAAAATATGATAAATTTTAAATATTGATAATTTTTTTTATCTAAATCATGAGTTTTTTAATTTGAGTCAAAGTTAATTTATTATAAAAGTAAATTTTTTTAATATTTATAAAATTTGAATTCTAAATTCTATTTAAAAAATAATTATCAAATTATTTAAACCAATAAAATATTAATCAAATACTAATAATTTGAACTAAAAAGAGAAGACAACAATAATTAAAAAAATCTTTTCTAGTACAACATATTTGACACGTGTTTCATATTAGAGCCAAATCATAAAAAAATTCAAGCCATATGAGGGGAAACGATATTGAAAAAAACACCCCCAAAAAAAAAAACAAAATTATGAAGAAAAGCCCAAAAGGAGGAGGGGCCATCATCACCAACACAACAAACCAAGTACTGACACCACAACACTCAACACTTGCCCCTCAACACACGCGGCGAAGCGAACTCTCTTTCCCTTTTCCCCACCACCGCATCCCTTCCCTCTTCCACCCATCTCATCCTTCTTCTTTCTCAAAACAGAAAAACTCGCACTCTCTTACACACGCTCTCTCACCTGTAACAAAGGAAAGAAAAAAAAAAAACGTTTCTTTTTGTACCCACAATTAATAAAGCAACTGACTAACCCCTTCTCTCTCTTCTTGCTTTTTACTAAAAACATACAACAACAAAGCGTTACACACTCTCTCTTTCTACTACCCTTCAACTTAATTTCTTCTTCAACTTCAATCTCTTCAATTGGGGGTCTTCAATCTTCAAACCTTTAATACATGCGGGTATTGAAATAAAAATCCCAGAAGAGACATTAAATTTTATGTTTTAAAAATGCTTGTAACATTTAGTGGGTGCAATTTGTCTCTTTCTTAGTCCTTTCTCAATATTCTCTCTCTTCTTTTGTTTTTCTTTCCTTCCTCTCCTTTGCAATTACTACCCAATGCCTCCTTAGATTTAATTTTCTGAAGTTTTTTTTGACATCACCACTTTGTGAAAATGGTGGAATGATGCAAATCTCTTCCCAAAAGGAAAGTGGTAATCTTTTTATCTTTTTTCTTTTTAATGAAATTATTGTAATCTCTTTATGAAATAGGTTGAGGTATCTTGGGTCCTTTTGATAAACATGAGCTATGAAGGAAAGTTGATGAATTAAATTTACCAAACAGGGTCCTTCTTACATGACACACTCATCTGCATAATGAGTGAGACTTGAGAGCTTCCTATATATCCAAAACCACTCTCACAAAAAAAAAAAACATTAAAAACCCATTTGCTCACTCGCCCAAAAATTAAACTTGTCAGTGTTTGGCCTTGTGGGGTGTTGTGATCTTTAGGATTTTCTGTCACTTTCCCGGGAAAGTCTCTGATCGACGAGAATGTCCTCCTCCACCACCTCCTCGGTGTCGTGTGTTTCCGGAAGTTCTCCCTCGAACCTGGAACGCTTTCTTCAATGTGTCACTCCCCTTGTTCCTTCACACACTCTTCCTCAGGTAATTTTTTTTTTTTTAAATTTTCAGTTTTAATTTTATTTTATTTTATTTTTTATTTGTGTCGATGCTTTAGCCTTTATGGTACAAAACTGCAAGTCGTTTCTATCTCTTCTGTTTCTCCCTTCTTCAGCTCAGCGGACAGTGTTTGTGTTTCTTATCTCAAACATCACCCACAAAAAAAAAAAAAAAAATTGCTGGTTTTGTTTTTGATTTTTTTTTTATTGCTCTCTCTCTCTCTCTCTCTCTCTCTCTCTCTCTCTCTCCCTCTTTGTTCCTATCCAACTAGAATCTTCTGATTGTTTTATTCATCATTAATTTTTCTGGGTTTGTGTTTTATATATTATTAGTTTTTGGTGCGTGTTTTACATTTTATTATGAAATTAATTTAATATCTTGTGGGTACGAAGAATTTTATATTGTCAATTAGTTATTATATCTTATAATAGCAGTTGAGATTTGAACTAGTGACAAGGGATTAGGATATTGCAACATGACAAATCATGCTTTGAATCTCATATCATTTATATTTAAGTATCTATAATATTTGAACGGATAAAAAGATACATATTAGAAATAAAAAAATAATTTAATTTATGTTGATTGTCAATATAAATTTTTTTAATATAAATATTTAATTATATATTATTATGTTAATAAAAATTAATTTAATTATTTATTATTTTAAAAATTTTATGAATATAGGTATTTAATTTAATAATAATATAATTTTTTAAATATTGTCAATATATAATAATTAAATTTATAAAAAATATCTTATAATATACGTAATTTGTAATATAATTATTAAAAAAAGTTAAATATTTTTAATAATATAAGTATATGAGTAGATAATTATTACGCGGATAATGTATTAGCGTTAAATTCTTGTTATATATATATATATATATATATATATATATATATATATATTGTGCAACTTTTTGAATTCTTTTTCTTAGTTTCGTAGAATATTTATGCCTAGTACATTCGTTTATGAATGGGTATCTAATCTATCTGCGGAAAGTGGATTTAGAAAATTATTAATAATTATATTATTTATTAATATTTAGTTATAACAATCAATTAATTAATAATATGTCAATAATTTATTGTTTTTGGTACATTGGAACAATAATTTATTATGTACTATATCTAATTCGAGTGCCTTAAATTTATGTAAATTTTGCTCTTAGAAAAAAGATGAGCTTGTACATATTTAAAAAAAAATGATATATTGTTAGTGTAAAATAATAGTATTTTATATTGTTAATTAATTAAATTTTAGTAAATGTGTAATTTTTAGAATAATTATCATAACAGTTAAACACTTTTAATGTTGTAATAATATATAATTAAATAATTGAATAAAATTTATTTACACTAATAATATATCAAAGATGAGAATGACGGCAGAGTCCATTGTCTGATTTGAACTTACTTATTCTTAAGACTTATCTTTTTTTATATTTTTGCCACATAATTTTTAAATGAAGTAATGTTATATAAATATTTTTTAATATAAGTAATTTAAAAGTTAAGAGTATATATTTATTTAATAAAATATAATATTTATATAAGTAATTTAAAAGTTAAGAGTATATATTTATTTAATAAAATATTTTTATATTTTTATTTAAGAACTAGATAGTAAAATTTCACAAAAAATGAATTAGGTAATAATGATATAAAGAACTTGATTTAGGTTTTTTTAATTAATTTTTAGAAGTTATATTTCTACTTTTTGAGTTGTTTTAAAGGGACTAGTTTATTAATTATTTATTATTAAAAAAATCATATGCTATTAAAAAATATCTTTAATATTTCACCTAGTATTTAATGAAAAATTAACACAAACTGGTTGCAATTAATATCTTGGTAACGTTAAAAGTATTTAATGCTTTTTAATTTCGTAATTAAGAGATTACTACAATAACTCGTTAAAAACGTTTAAAACGAATATCTTGGAAATGAGTTATTAAAATTTTAATTTACTTTTAATTATATTTAATAAACATTAAATTTAACGTAAAATCAGTTGTTAAATAAATATTTATTTATCTAAATTGTCTACTAATAATCTGCATTTGGGTAGTTTAAATAGTTTGGTATCTCTTCTTCTTAAATAAAATTTTAGATTCGAGTTTTATAGGTAAAAATAACTAGTTGGGAGAGTGTTATATTAGTAGAGTTCAACAAATTTTAAATACTGATAACAGAAAAAAATTATTATCTATAAATATAATGTCAAAATAAAATTCTATAATGTGCGTTGTCATTTTAAATGTCTTTTATATTATTATTTAATTATATATTATAATATTAATAAAAATATTTCAATCTTATAGCTATCTCAAGAGCATATAAACGATAATATTTAATAAATTAATTTTAAATTTTTTTTACACCAATATCAAAATTAAAATCAAAGTTATAATCCTGCTAGTAAATAATTATTTGGTTTACCTTATTAAATTTGCTTGTCCTATCCCTTTCTCTGTTCTGGTTTGGGACTGTGGGGTTGAGGGATTCAATCATGGGCCTGATTTACACTTTTACATAAGAAAATTTAATTTAATGATGAGGGTGAGTGGCAGAGTGGGCCAAACGGTGTCATAAAATTGGATAGGCCGTCGTATTATGCCCCGTTTAGGGAATATTCGTTGGATGCCTTGCGAAAAATCTTCCTCCACGTGTCATATCCTCATACTTCAATTTTTTTCCTACTTAAGGAAATGTGCAATGAACTATTACAAGAAGGTTAACTGCATTTTTGCTTTATTTCTTTGTTGAATGAGACATTATACTAAATATTCTCCTCATTTTTTTCAAGTTAATGACCAATTAACGGGTATGATCAGAATATTTTACTTGTAAGACTTAAATCTAATTGCGGCTACCGTAATCTTTTCTTAGTAGACGATCTATGAATATTGTGGAATAAGATAGTCTAACATTATTTTTTCTAAAAAAGTTGTAAATTTCTTTTTTTACCCCTTAAATTCCAATACCGTAGACTTGGAGGAAATAAAAATCACATAAAATCTTTGTAATTTCTTGTTTTGAGGAGACCCTCCCCCCCCTTCTCTCTCTCTCTCTCTCTCAGTAAAGGCATAAATATAATTTTCTTTTGGTAACAAAAGGCATAAAGAGTTATAATTAGTCAAAAGTGATTGATTCTGTGGAAATTCATGACACTTGATTTGATTTGGAGCGGAAACAAAGGTTTCCTTCTTTTCTTGGCCCGTGGGATTGGAGGACAAAAGCCTAACTTTAGAGATAAACCTCAAATTTGGTCTAAGAGGATAAGTGCCATGTAATTCTTGTGGATCTACCTTACCCATGTGTAAGCTGACTAGGGAATTGATCATTCCATCTGTGGGCACAAATTTTGATTAGTGGTCCAGTGAAAATTGATGTTGCTAGTATTGGTATTATTCAATTTTTGTTGCAACCTGTTATTAAAAAAAGATGTCCCCGGTTTCCCATTTGCTTGTTCTAGGTTGCACATTACAATGTTATTATGTGGTTTTTAATCAATATGTTGTTTTTAGAGAATTTGGTCAATGTTTTTGGCTACTCAAAAGGGGGCAAATTGAGGGTGTCGTTGCATATACTAGCGGCTAGCACATTTGCTTGTTAGTGTTTATAGTTGCTCATGATTTTATTAGCAATTGCTTGTATTTTTGGTATATGTCTTAGCCTAGACACTTTTTCCACTACTTAAGTAGTTAAAGCAACATAGTGGAGCAAGAGTGTGTTTCTTGGATTTTATGAATCATTTTATGAATCCACAATTAGTTTCTTATAAGTAACCTCTTTTGCAATATTTGACACAAATGTTGTTATAATCCTATAAATGTCTTATTTCTTTCATGGGTAGCCTTGCATTATTTGTCCTCTTTTAATAAACTATTTAGTCTCTAGTCAGATACAGAGTGGAAGTAAAGTTGCATTGGTGCTTGTGTGATTTAATATTACTCATTTTCCTCTTTAGTTCAAATTTAGAGATATAGTTTGTTACTTTTCTTTGCTTTTATCATGGTTTCTGCAGAGCTGCCTCAATGATCTTAATAGCCTATGGCAACCTCTTGGCAAGGACACAATTGAATACTTCACTCTGAAAGATCTCTGGGACTGCTATTATGAATGGAGTGCATATGGTGCTGGTGCACCTGTGATGTTGGAGAGTGGTGATACTGTGATCCAATACTATGTTCCATATCTATCTGCCATCCAAATCTACACCAACAAGTCTGTTGCAGCTTCTAGGTATGTAGAAAACAATGCCAAATGCTTATATACTAAATGTGTCAACAAAATGGTGTTAAGTCATCTTTCCAATGTTCTAGGAATCGGAGAGAGGATAGTGATGGAGTTGAATTTGAAAGTGATTCATGGAGTGATGACAGTGGGAGTGATAACCTATCTAGATCATTAAGTAACAATTCCAGCAAAGCATGGGATGCTGTTTCTGAGGATTCAAGCTCTGACCAGGATGGTTCATGGTCAACAAGGGATAAGCTTGGCGATCTTTACTTACAGTATACTGAGATGGCTTCACCTTATGCGAGGGTTCCGCTTATGGAGAAGGTAGCCTTTTATTCTTAAGTAGTATTCAGTATTCGGTACTCAGTGGTATTAAAGATAGATATATTTGTATGCTACACTCACACAATACATCACTTCTGATTGTTTCTTCTTTCAGATACCTGAGTTAGCTAGAACCCACCCGGCATTAATGACATTGAAAAGTGTGGAGCTTTCCCCAGCAAGTTGGATGGCCGTTTCGTGGTGAGCATAATTTGTTGTTCTTGTTACATGTGAACTCTGTTGTGAATTGTCACTAAAGCCATTTTATCTCTTAATTTTTATCAAAAACAAAAATGATCCGTGTTTGTGATTTCATAAACAAGTTGAACTCTATAGCAACAATGATATAATCTGGTGTTGGGGAAAGAGTTTTCTGTAGCTCAATTTTTAGTTCTCTCTCCTTTCTATAAATGCCTCTGTAGGAATACTCTTATTAGTTTCCTTTTTCTTTGGTAAAACTCTTAATTAGTTTTTAATCTGTAATTTCTCTATCTTCTTCTTAATACTACCTTCATTCTGTAAGAAGTTAAGTCTATGTTGGTTTCCATAGTAGACAGATGCTATACTGACTTTTCATCATTGAATAGGTACCCAATTTATACTATTCCAAGTCGGAAGAATGACAAGGACTTGGAAGCATGCTTCCT
Source organism: Pterocarpus santalinus (assembly GCA_031439595.1). Lineage (NCBI taxonomy): Eukaryota > Viridiplantae > Streptophyta > Magnoliopsida > Fabales > Fabaceae > Pterocarpus > Pterocarpus santalinus. The sequence goes on along the minus strand of CM062531.1, from coordinate 67,466,052 downwards.
CACTTACCATACACTGTCATCATCTTTCCAAGGTATCTTACTATGCTTTTTTCAGAAAAACTGAACAAATCATTAGTAGTTTTTGCTATTACGTACGAGGAGGTGGTAGAGCGTAATGTCACAGCATCTTTCATGTGCTCTGAACTAACTAAGAGAAAGTGATAGGCAGAAGTGAGAATCCTCTTACAAGAATCGAGGATTCCTCTTACAATGATATAGGCATGTTTAATGTGTTAATCAAGATGCAACATGTGCCATGATTGAGCCATTAGTAGAATGCATAGTTTCAGATAAAAAATGACATAAATATGATTAGGTTGGACGGGTTAATTTAGTAACTCATTTTGTTTAAATAAATTAAAGGCATCAAGGCGTGTTGCTTTCCAACGTGAATTTCTGTTCCCTTGGATCTCTTGAACTATTTCCTTTCCTGATCAATTTAAACATTTTTCATTGTATATAAGCTAATCTATATCTTTTACTGTACAAAGGAGCCTCCTGAGCAATCGTTTGGGTTCACCATGTGCTCAATTTCACATCAACCACTTTATGTCCACGACTTCTAGTAGCATGTTTGGTTTCCCGTTTGGAACTCTAATGCCATGATTTGGACGGAAGCTACCAGAGAGTAGCTTTTACCAAAATCATGATTTTGGGGTTTCCAAACGGAACACCAAACGTGCTATAGATATACCGAGATACTAAATGAGCAGTAAAAAGTGAAAATGGAGAAAGTGATTTTTTTTTTAAGGGGTACTTGTAGGTTCTTGGCTGTGGTTTGTTTCACCTGATTTGTTGCAAAGCTTGCCTTGATCTCATTCCTGCTGAAAGCTTTACATTATTTCTTATGTGTGTCAGCAGACTGTGCAATGGAGTGTGATGACATTGAGATAGAGAAAGACATATGTTGGTCCAGCGGTTGGGGAAGTATTGTTGGAGAGAAATGCAAGAAAAAGAACAGTGGCTGCATATCTCTCCCTCCTTTTGGACTAGCAACTTACAAGATGCAAGAAGATCTTTGGCTGAATCCAGAGCCATATGACTATGAAAGGATATCCTATCTGTACAGTGCTGCAGACTCATGGTTGAAACAGCTCGATGTGTACCACCATGACTTCAACTTCTTCACACTCCACCCTGCCTTGTAAATTTGGTTGCTGTTTCCATCATTAACTAACTGCCGTTTGTTTAGCTTTGAACTCTGACACCGGCATAACTAAGAGTTCCCCTAGGTGCAGTCCTGAAAACATTCAGAAACTGAAGCGGTTATATCTCAAAAGAGTGTATAACCTTAAGAAATGTAAAGTTTTGTTAACCAGAGAAAGAGAACAAAAAAAAGAAAAGGGGGAAGGGGGCGGGGTTGAGACTTTTGTTTTTTTTTTAACCAATCATTTTTGGTTTCTTATGCTACTTTCCTAGAAAGAGGATGGCAGTTTGTACTAGGTAATAACTAAACTATGACAAATGTTTTGTACTATAGTTTCCTTTTCTCTTTTCCTAATACAAAAAATGTTCCTGTATGATTGCTGCTTGTCCTTCTATGTATCTTTATCTTAATTTTGGTTCAGGGCAGAAGCTATCAATGAGGTCGTCAATCGGGTCTGGAGCCCATAGGCTCATTATCTTGGCCTCCTATTTTAACAACTCAGTTGATAAGGGGATTTGTTGTTGGCCCTGATCTACAAAACTAACTGATACAGAGTATTAAGACTTGGTATATTCAGTCTCCATCAGATTAATCCTTTTTTTTTTTTTTGAAAAAATTATGTTTAGTTCTAAATTTTTAACACCTAAACTTCAAATACCTAATACTAACCTCAATTTGCATATTTGTACCATTGGCATATGGCTTGCTATGAGTGCTCATGATTGGACCTTCGACCCAGTCGGATGCCTAGTCCTGATGCGATGAGTTGGGTTCGTGTTTTGAAACTTTGGCCCATTACATTTTAGAGTCAGGTTCGGGCATACTTGAGTTGATATGATCCACCTTGAGGTCACATAGTTCTTTGAAATTTATATATTTTCAAAGAAAGCAATCGTTGCTGTGGCCGTAGATCAGTTGGTAATCATTGCCTCACTTAGCAGCCACACCTATAAGGGGTGCGCGTTTCACTCGCTGTGCGGTCAGAGGCCGCTTGCCCCGTTCCCTCCTCCCCAAAAAAAAAATAAAGAAATCAGTAATAAATTATTTTAAAGAAATATTTTGTCTTTTGAATCGTAGGTTATGTATATTTTTATCCTCTTAACAATGGAACAAAATTTAAAAGAAGACTAAAGTGTATATTTAGGGAAGTTTAGGAGTTGATTTGTACTTTTTTATAAGTCTATGTATAAAGTATATATAGATTATAGTTTAGAGGGTAAAGTAATTTTTTTATCCCCTAAATTGTGTAAGATTTCTATACTTTAATAAATAAATTTGAGATTAATGTATATGTATACTGACAATATAAAAGAATTTTATACTGTCATTCAATAAGAATGTAAGAAAATATCAAATCATGGTGGATCCCTCATTATAGTAAGTGATTACTTAGTATAATTTGAAATTTTTGTGTATTTCTATTGATTGATAACATAAAGTTCTTTTACATTGTCAATATATATAAATTAAACTCAATATATTTTCCATAAATATGATATTATTTTTATATTGAATTTGTTTTGAACTATGTATAGTAACACATTTATTGAGCTCTGTTTCTTCTACAATTTTATGGTTTTATTATGTATAGTATAAAAATCTATATACGTTGTTTGAATGATAAGTTGGTCGAGTGATTACCAAGTCAACTATGAGTTCAAAGAAATGATTGGGCGGAAAAAAGAAAAAGGATAGGATTTGAGTTTGATTAAATTCAACCAAATCCGTGATTTTTACTTCCCTATGTCTTGCACCCAAAATTTCATCATGCAGCTGTGTCCATTGTCATGAACGTTATAGTTTATGGTTATACTATATTAATTGATCAAATTAGGGTTGGCCACCGTCATCAGCATACTAATTGCCAATTAGCATCGAGTAGAGCAAATTAACAGTTAACCGTGCCAATCTAGCTTTATATTTGTAGCATGCTTTGGTTAGTTTGTTTCATCCAGAGCATACTTTAGCTAATGCCCTTTCGTCATTTTGTGTAAATCCATGCTTTAGCTAATATTCTCTTATATGTAAATGTAGTGGATCAACCCCTAAGATACAAAGCAAGTACTTGTCCGGGATGTAAATTGTTGAAAATTTGTGACGTGAAATTGCTACTTTACGCTTCCTGTTCTAAAGAAGAAATTTTTTTCCCTTCCCTTTACTAGATTCCAAGAAGCATCCATTCTTGTCGGAACTTACGAGTAAAATTTTTCTAATGATTGATGCTGTTTCCAAATATTTATTAATACAAAGTTACCAATGATTAATTAGTTAGTTTAAATGATTTGATACTTATTTTATTAAGAGAATTTTACTCTTACAGCAGAGTAATCTAAGTCAAATTAAATTTGTTAGAGTCTAATAAATTTTGAATATTGAAGATTTAGACTAAAAAAATTATACAAAATTTTTACCAATAGGACATTAAAAGATATGAAAATTGTTAATATTTAATAATATATTATCACATTATTAAAATAGTTTAATTTTTATAATAATTATTTTAAAAATCATACATACAATAATATATAATTAATTGATATTATATAAATTTTACACTTATGCATCAAAATTAAACTCTAAAATAAGTGCCGGCAAAGTCATTAAAAGTAATGACGAATTAATCATTCTGAATGATCATTCACGTAGACGAATGGCTTTTGAGGCTTCACACTTAATTTTATAGTATTAACTATCCTTTTCTAGTTTCCTTTCTATATTACATTATGTAAAGTTGAAAAAATGCTAATACTCATGATTCAATCTTATATAGATACTAATATTTGCTAATTAAAGTGGTTATGATACTTATTTTCTTATTTTTAAAAGTAAGATTTCATTTTCAAATCTTATTAAATAAATAAATTAGTGCAAGGAAAATTCTAACTATGTTAAACTAAAGTATAAGTTATAGTCTAATAGTAAAGGATTTGAATACTATGTATGAGATTAATAATTTAAAATTTATTATCACTAATATACCAAAAAAATTAAAGTATATTAATGAAAGAAGCTTGAATCTCTTAAATATATAGTCATAAGTTCGATTTAAGAATTCATATTCATATATATATATATTAACTAATAAGAGGTTCCCTATTTATAGATGTATATATGACCATTTAGTTTCTCACATGCCGTACAAGGATATTGGGACAAAAAAATTCTCACTTATGTTATGGGATATGACGCGAACAAAATCATGTCCTCGTGTTCACGTCATTAGTCATTTGGCCAATCTTTCTAGTTGGCCTTCCAATCCATCCATGCACGCACTCGCATATATTCTCAAAATCCGTTTAGAATATTTCACCGAAATGACTCTTTTCATTTGATTTGACGATCTAAACGCTCTCCCTCTCTCCTCATTCCTCAACACAGTTAACAGGCAAAGAAATAAAGAAACAAAGTATCAAATACTCAAAAGAACAAAGAAAAGTGTAGTCTGTCAGCATCTGATTCTTCGTAAAAGAAGAAAAAAGATTCCATTTTTAACTTCATTCCTTATCTGGGTCTCTCTAAAATTTCCCTCTTCGGGGTTCTTCTTCCTTTCACCACATTCCTCTCATTTTATGTTTTCAGATTCCAATTTTGTTTTTTGTTGTTTTTTTCTCAATTGGGGTGTGAAAAAATGGCTCTGGTTTTTGCCTTGATTCTTCTCGGTTTTGTTCTTGGGGTGGTGGCTGTTGTTGCTGCCGAAGCTCTGGGACTCTTGTTTATCCTTAAACGACTGCGTAGCAGGGCCACCAGGGACGAAGCCATAATCTCATCAGCCACCTTATTGAGTAGTAGTGCACGAATTGATCCTCGCCAATCACTCAACTATGCATTCAAAAGAGAGGTAACTTTATGCTTCCGCAATTGCTATTTTTGATTTTACTATTGTTATTATTTGGGGTGATCACTCAAGTTAGTCCTACACGCGTTTTCATGTCATTAAGTTAGTCCTCTAAAGGTTTTGGGCATCAATTTGGTCCCTCTAAGTGTAAAATGAGCATTAATTTAATCCTTTAAAATATATATTTAAACTTCAATTTGGTTCTTAAGATAAAGAGGGAGAGTTTGTCACAATGGTGGGCTGCTGTCTTGTGACTTGAAGGTCACTAGTTCAAATATTGAAAACAATCTCTTTGTCAGTGAGGGTAAAACTGCATATATTTGTCTTCCCAGGCTCTACTAGATGGGAGCCTTGTGCATTTGGTTATTATGATGATGGTCATTTTATGCTTTGAAAGACTAAATTGATATGAAAAAACTTTAAAGGACTAATTTGATATCTAGTATATCTTTGGAGCACCAATTACTCTTATTATTTGTGTTCATTGGCTTTTTCTTTCTTCAGGGTGTGGTTTGGGTTCTGGAACCAGACAAGGTTTCAAAATTCTGGCTGGAAAAGTCATCTAAAGAGCATAAAAGGAAAAAGGAGCTATTGGAGGTTACCCCTGTTAGGAAGTATGGGAAGATCAAGGGCGAGTCACTTGTTCTTACAGAGCATGATGGTTTGGACACAACCATTCAGCTGAAGGGATGCGTGGTTCAAGCTGTTTCAGCAGCAAGCCTTTCTTCTAAAAAATGGTAATGTGATGTGGGAAGTCACTTCACATAGAGTATTAGTATTAGGTCGGTTTGTATATATAGAAAAGTATCAGGCCAATGATTTATATCACAACATTCATTCAGAATCCAATTAGTGGAATATATTCTCTTTCTTTCTCACTGCTATCACCTGGAGCATTGTTAATTTGCAGAAAACCTGAATTTAAACTGACTACGCTGGACTTACTATTCCTCTTATGCAAATTTTTAATTCCTTTCAAATCAATACATGTAAAAATGCATATCATTTTGATTGAACATATATTCTACAGTTTAAGAAAAAGTTGAAAGTGTGTTTCTTATGAACTTTTCCTGACATTTAATTTCAGATGGAGGTGTCTTAATTCCCTTATATCTCTCATGCTTCTTAATGAATAACTTGTTATTACTTTGAATATAGGTTTTATACGTCATATGATAATGGAAAAATACACTTTATAATATACTCTTGCTTATTTACTGAGGAAATAAGGTATTTCAAGCTCTTATTTGATTGATGATGAATCTTGTAGGGCGAAAAAGTTCCCCATCAAAGTTGAAAGCAAGACCTCTATGATATACCATGGAAGCAAAACTCTTTTCATATATCTTGAGACTTCGTGGGAAAAAGAAGCATGGTGTAAGGCCCTCCGTCTGGCTTCATGCAATCAAAGTGAAAAACTTGAATGGTTTGCCCAGTTGCACGAAGAGTTTCATCGTTATCTGACATCACTAAATACTGAATATCATTCTTTTATGAGACCATCAGTAGGATCAAGTGTTGATGCCCTAGAGAGGGCCAGTAAGCCCGATGGATCTTCCTCAAAGGTTCGTCAATTTTTGAAAAAAATTGCAAAAAGACCTTCCCGAGTTGGTTCAGATAATAAAGCAGCTTGGACTTCATTGTCAGGCCGTGAAGAAAGAAAGAACATCGAGAAGCTCGGTGGCTGTCAAGATGCATTTTTGTCCACTGGGTTGATGAAAGATTCTTCAACAGGAAATCATCTGAAAAGTTCCATGTTAGACAATGCTCCTTCATTATCTTCAACCATATCTCGTTCAAGAAGCCAGAGTAATATCTCTGTCAGTTCTGATGCTGATGCTGATGAAAAGTGTGGTATTGATGAGGGTGCATTATGTTGGAATTTGTTGATTTCTCGACTCTTTTTTGACGTGAAGGGCAATGCACAAATGAAGAGATCCATGCAAGAAAAGATTCAGGTTTAATTTCCCATATTGATGTGTATGCCTTTGCTTTTGAGTCTGTTTTATTACTTTTGCTTTGGAAGGTGGAAATTATTTTGGCTAATAATCAATTTTAGCACGTTACCTACAATGTTTTATTAAGTTGATAATGTTAGCTTATTTTTATGAATGCAAGGGGACGTTATTTTTCAAAGCTTTCTTTACATTATTACTGCCAGCCTGCTGCATTTTTTGTGCAGCAGACTTCATTCCTTTGTGGATGTTACAAGATAAATGTTGATGTTTTATTTTTTATTTACAGAGCTGAAAACTTTATTTCATTGTGGTTTCTATGAGATAAATGTTGGTCTTCTCTATTTTCTGACAGAGGATGTTGTCCAATATGAGAACACCCAGTTATATAGGTGAAGTTATCTGTACTGACATCAATATGGGGAATATTCCCCCCCGTATTATTGGAATGAGGGTTCTTCCTATGGAAATGAGTGAGGTATGGGCCTTCGAGGTTGACATTGAATATTCTGGAGGTGCCTTATTAGAGATTGAAACAAGGCTTGAAGTTCGGGAACTAGAGCACCATAAGGGGACAGAGGGCTCAAATTCGGAGTCGATCAGTTCTGGGGCTGTCCCATCAGAGCTTCTTGAAGATTTTGAACATTTTGGTAAGCAGTTGAATCTTGCTGAAGGAATGAATGATTTGCAAGAGCCAAAAGAAGATGTTGACGGGAACACTGGTTAGTGCATGAATACTGTCAAACCCAAATATTTATGCAATTTTTCTGTGTAGTGATTTGTGAAATTTGCACTGAACTTTCTTCCCATGAAAATGGATTAATGAAGACCACAATGGTAGTTTCTATTCGAGATATAAATCCATTTGTAGGCTTTCATCTAACAACTTAAGCTTTTAGAATAGTTGATCTTTGACATGGTATTAAAGCCTGACCAAATGATCCGGAGTTTGATCCTTAGTCTCATTCTTTATACTTAAATTTAATTTTGATAGAAGTCAAAGTTGGTCTGTGCTTCATGCTCAAAAGACTCTCGCTTGGGAAGCATATTTGAGTAGCAAAACCATTTACGGCTCTCCATATAACAGCTTAGCTTTAAGAATAGTTACTCTTTGAAAGTTTCTGACATATCTTAACATGAATCTTCTTTTGGCCGCTTCTAATTACAGTTCTAACTTCATAACTAAAGGAGGATGTTCACTTGAACTTATTTGTTGCCCCATAGGATGTCCAAAGTGTTTGTCACCTAAGGTCACACCACTTTCTAAGATAGTCGGTGCAGGCGTATTTTGCTGTAATTTTGACACTTATCAAACTAGGTTGATAGTAGGGAACTTCCAATACATATAATATACACCTATGTTGTTTTCATGAAAATGTAAACTTTTCCTTTTTTTTTTTCAGTGACAATGATAATGAAATTATGTGGTTTTTGTTTGTTTTTATTTTTTTGTTTTTCTGGAGGATACCTTATCAGCTTTTTCTAGTCCTGCTTATGATACAATTTCCAAATTGTTTGTGGTGGGTGGGGTGTGGGGAGTCTCGTATCTAGATAGTGTGTTATGTAAAGCATTCAAACTGACAATGTCAGTGTGCCCTTTGTAGGTGTGTCTAAGGGCTCTAGGAGCAGTACATCTTCCTCAACTCATGGATCAAAATGGAAGTCTATATTAAATTCTGTTGCCAAGCACGTTTCACAGGTAGTGTCTAATATTCTATACCCTCCCCCCCCTCCCTTTTTTTCTGTGGATAAAAGAAAGAATTTTAATAAGATGAAGAGAGGAAGAATACATAGATATAAGAGAACAAGAGATTCTCTTTACAAGAACAACAACAAAAGATAAAAACATCAATAAAGCAAAGTTGCTTGTCCAAAATTCTGTCATTAAAAATACGAGCATTATGCTTCAACGATATAGACCAAATAGTGATATGACTGCACACGGCCACAAGAATTTGGCTTCCTTCCTTCTGCCAAAGCAGGCAAAACTAGTCAACAAGAACTATTCCAAAGTTTTAGGACATATGCAACACTCACCAAAGATACCAAACATAGAATTCCATAAAGATTCAGCCATAGAATAGTGCAAACTAGATGTGGAACCTTGGTTGCTTTTTTCCCTCAACACTTTAGTCGGTTGTTCTTTCATTATTGGAAGTATGCTATATAACTATGTAGTTTGCTTGTACTTGTATAAAATGTGTTTTGTTGTCTCTCTTCATGGCTCGATAGTATGTATGCTTTACTTGCACTCATTGTTGAATGAATAGTTAGCCAAGTTCCTGTTTAATTTGTGGTATCATGCATATTTTAGTTCACAATCTTCTTGTATTTTTATAACCTGTTTGTGGACAATAACTTTTTAGCTAACTTACAGTACATCCCCCTAAGGTTTTCCAGATGTACGTGCAGATTCCTCCCTGGTGTTAGATATTACACTGGCCATCATATCTTTATTAGACAACTACCTTCTGTCTGTAAATTTTTTCCAGACCCATATATCCCATGTAAAACTTTTCCATTCCTTAGAAAAATTAACCTTGAAGGAGATCTTGTTATGATATAAAACCGGAGAGATCATTTTGTTAGACCTTATATGAGGTCGTTATAGAGTACTCTATTTTCACCATGGCTTATTTACAATATATTTCTGCTAATCATCACTGGAAGAAATTTCAGATTGCATAATTTATGCAGGTTCTTATGGTAGATAGTGTTTGGCATGCATGGAAAGTTTATATATGGTGAAATTTCATGGTGATTATGATGGTAACATGAGTCCTGCCCCTTAAAATTCAATGGCAGCATCAGTCCATTCTTCTTCCAGTAAGAAAGTGTTAGAAAAATCAAGTGAGTCTCTAAATTGGAAAGGGAGAAGGTCAATAATCAAAATTCAATTGGAGTAGTTATATACTTTAATTAAGTAAGTTATACACAACGTACTTTGCAAGACTCAGATTTTGTTAATTTTAGTGTTTGGATATAAGAACTATTACTAAAAGCGGAGAAAAGAAGATTAGATGATAAGTTTTCTCCTGCAAGACTCACTATAAATGGTGTTTTCTTCTTATTCTAAGTTGTAAATTAATGAATGGCCCTTGAAGGTTCAGGCAATCCAAAGGCACCAAACAACTGAAACCATTGCACTTTTCCGCTATGTTTTTCCTTCTTTATTGCTCCCAAAACCTGAAAAGTTTTGAGTTAGGACAACGTGGCATCTTCATGCTACGGGCAAATAACTCACTAGGGGCGTTCATGACTTGATTCGGCCTGAAGCTTACTAGGTTGGTTGGGGTTTTGAAATTTGATCTGATACAATTTTCGAGTTAGGTTTGAGTCATATCTTGAGTTGTCTTAGCCTAGCCTGAAGTCAAATATTCTTTAAAGTTGTTTTTTTTTTTTTTTTTAAGTTAGTGATAAATTATAAGATGTTTATGCTTCAATTAATATATTTTACATGGTGTTATTTTTTTTTGTTGATATAAATATGTATTGTCAAACATCTTTTGAAGTTTGTTTCTTAGGTATAAAATTTTATTACTTTACTATACATAATATCCAAATCTTTATGTGTTGTCTAAATGTTGGGATGACTCGATCATTAATACGGTCATCATTGGGCCAGTTCTAGATTCAAAGAAATAATCCAGTCAAAAAATTTGGCCAAGTTCGGATTGAGTTTAAGCTAATCCAACCTGTCCATTGTACACTCATACAACTTAGTGTATGTACTTCAAGCACAAAAAACCCACCCCATGCCATGCCTATGTAGATCTTCAGTCCAAAATCTGCTGTACACTAAGAGTGGAAATTCATCTGGCGCACTTGGCTGCCAAGTGCCAACATGATGTTGTTAATTTGTAGTGTTAGATGGCCAGTGATGATGGAATTCACAACTTCCTTTAAAAAGTCATTTCTGCTTTGCTACAGTTGATTGTGGTTTGAGTGAATTTGACTTCTGCTTTTAATTAGCTTGGTATATATCTAGATTTCTTAATATCTTCATGACTAGGCTACTTAATCTGCTTTTAGTGTTAATCTGCTTTTAGTGTTGTCACTGATTCTGTATATTATCTTTAATTCCATTCTCACTTAACATGTCTGTACTTGCATAATCTGCATTTGGATTTTGACTTATAATAAGCTATTGAAAGGTACATAATATTGCAAACTTTGTCTCTGAGCATTTTCATGTTGATAGATGCACACAGAGACACATTTAAACGTTATCAAAGTTATAAACAGCTAAAGCTGTGTTATGCTCAACGTAATGGATTATTTCTTGTCAAAAGGTTCCTCTCTCTTTGGCAATAAGGGTAGCATCCCTCAGAGGGACACTGCGTTTGCAAATAAAGCCCCCTCCCTCCGATCAATTGTGGTATGGTTTCACATTTATGCCGGATATAGACTTCATCTTGGAATCATCTGTTGGAGAACATAAGATAACTAGTCCGCACATTGCTGTCTTCCTGATCAATCGACTCAAGGTATGATAGTTCCATTTCCATTCGGTTAAGTGATGAAAGGATGTTGGTGAAAGATTATTGTTTTACCTGCAGTTGTTTTTAGGGTTTGCAAGCTTCAAATATGTTTTTCATTTCCATGTCCTTGCTTAGCCTATGTACAAATAATTCAGATATACCATCAGTATCAATAATTATGTACAAGAAGGAATTTCTTTGGGAAATAAAAGAAAGAATATTTTGGCTTCTTTCAGTTTTATGTGACCTTCCTTTCAAGTGCCCAAATTTTCTCAGTATAGTATCATCCATTCTCTCCAGTTTGTGGCTACCCATTTCTGGATTTGTTAATATCTGTTTTCTTTAGTTTGGGTATTTGAACTAAATATCTTTCTTGATACCCTTAGTCCTCTCTCTGTTTTTTTAGCATATACTTCACGTTTTAGTGAATAAATGATTCTGTATAATCTACACTTATTGGTTAGAGCATCTCTCACTTTCCTGCAGGCAGCAATTCGAGAAACTTTAGTGCTCCCAAATTGTGAAAGCACATACATTCCATGGATGCTGGCCGAAAAGGACGATTGGGTTCCTCGGAATGTTGCTCCATTCATATGGATTAACCAAGAATCTGGGCATGAGACTTCCATTTCAATTGATGCCAATAATCAACCTTTTGTTGGAGTGAAAGCTAGTGCAACGACCTCATTAGATGGTCTAGAGCTCGGACAGCAAAACCAATATAGCGCCGAATCTAATGAAGAACCAGCTAGGAAATCAGATTCTTTGGCACTTCCATCAAGTTCCTCTAGTTCAATGACAATAAGGAGCAGCAAAAGTTTGGAACATCTGACAACACCTTTGTTAGAGAATGACATACAACAAGAAACTACAGATTTGAAGGAACTTAGAACAACTTCATTACAGAATCACAATACACTTGAAGCCAGTGAAGAGAAGGTGGAGGATATTGCTGTGTACCAATCACCGGCCATAAGTGTGGTGATGGATAAACAAATTAGCCCAATTGAACAGGATGAAATAAGGCCAAAGAAAATTGGGAAAAAGGAAAAGATGCTTGATTTGCGAAAGAGGATGAGCGAGAAATTTGAAGAAAAGAAGCGTCACATTGGAGAAAAGGGTAGGCATATTGTGGAGAAGATGAGAGGACCATGAGAAATATAAGCGAAGTAGATGTCAGAATGCTAGCATTTGTTATTGATTTGTTAATCATGTCAGATATTAGTACCATTCTTCCAAGGTAGGAATGTTGGGGTACCAGAAAAATTGCTTTTATTAATGAGTTGTACATCTTCTAGGGGCTTAGAAGATCAAATTGAACTAGATGTATACATTACTACGTTACAGAAAATATTTTTATATCATTCAACAAGAGTTACATGATACATTGATTTGGTCAAGCTGTAAATTTGCAATAGCCACAGGGTACAATAGATAGAAGACTCATTTAATTGTTGATTACCAAATAATAAGACAGAGAAATGCTATATAGATTCATAGTCACTCTCATTTGAGGAGTATTTCATTTTTATTCTGTTGTATGCTATAGTTTCTGTTATTGCATTTGTTATTTGCCCAAATAGCTGGAACTATCAAGAGGATTGTAGAAATAGTTCTTAGTGATGAGTCCACTTCTACTTTTTGTGAATTATATTTTGGTAGTTACTCTGGTATCCTTGAAAGTGGAAGGATATAGGAACTCTTTTTAATTGGCATCACTTAAATTGAGACATGTGTCTATTTAATGCCATATTAGTAATTAATGATCAAACATCTTTTAAAGCCCAACATTTATATTTTTCTTACATTTTAATCCCAAATATTAGCTAAATTTAATTTTTCAATTTTATATTAAAATTCTTGAATCAATTTTTACTTACTGATATGTAATTGGATCTCAAACCCGATTCTGTCATTCCTGCCATTTTATTATTGTGCATTTAAAAAAAATATTAATTTACCAGAATATTTTAACTTATTTCATCATAAACAATTTCAATATTACAACTTTTTATTTAATGTACTAATTCATCATGTGTTTAAATAAAAATGATGAATCTCTTTTTACATAAGATTTTGTTTTTTATTTAGTTTATATATATATATATATTTAAGAAATAAGTTTTATAAGTTAAAATACTAATTTTAATTTAAAAATTCAAAAACTTAAAATACTAATTGTCTCTTTTTGAATGGTTAAAATACTAATTATTGAAAAGAAGTTAAAATACTGATTGGATTTAAAACAAATTAAAAATTTATGATGTGTTAAAAACATTTTTCAAAAAGTAGGGGTTGGTTAACGTGCCAATTGTCAACCATCTAACATGTTCATTTCATAATGGGTAAAAAAAAAAAAAACGGAGTTAGAGGGTCATCTTCTTTTTAGTCTGCCATGTCAAATGACCCATTTTACAGAAAACAGGTTGTATAAACTTGAATTTAATTTTTTTCATTTTAACATCATTTTTTTTAAAATGCAAAGCTTAAGTTCTTTTGAATATTGATTTAGAAATGTTTTAAACAAAATTTGGGATGAAAAACAATTAAATGTTGAGATCTAGAAATCTTTTTCAAGCTATTACCTCTATTTTTGCATATTGCGAAAGCTTCCACTTATATTTGTTTTATCTATTACACATTATTGGTTCAATATCAAAGTTATTTTAGAATTTGTCCATGCTATTCATTTAAATAGATATGAATCAAAAAAGAAATAAATAAATATGTAAAATATAAGTTCTAATATTTTATCAAATTTGAACTCCAATGTATATCACCATGACTGATAAGTAAAAATCGATTCAAAAATTTTAGTATAAAATTGGAAAATTAAATTTAGCTAATATTTGGGGTTGAAGTATAAAAAAAAATATAAATATTGAACCTAGAAAAATGTTTGACCATTAATTATTGATATAACATTAAATAAAAATATTTTAATTTAAGTGATGCCAATTAGAAAGAGTTCTTGTACCTTTCCAATCTTAAGGGGTACACAATAACTACCTTATATTTTCTCCTTGCTCCTATCACTTGTAAGCAAACCAGCGTAGCATGTCTTATTAATGCTGGGTGTGCTACTGACGTGACCACCTGCAACAACTAATGTTAATTAACCTTGGAACTTAGAGGTTCTCTAGTTTGTTTCCTTTTACAAGTCATTACTCACTTTTACTATTTGCCCTGTATAGCTACCTTCTTGAAGAGTAAAATTTAGATCTTCTACTATCTCCTAGATCTTGACCAACTGAACATGTGACTGATTAGCTACAGCAAATGTATGAAATCTACCATTGATCTCAACTTGGCTTCAACTACATTCTTTAACTAGTCCTTTTCCATTTATCAACTTTCTCATCATCTGTGCCTCCTCCTACTTGCCCGAAGAGGCATACAAATTAGCCGTCAGTACATGATCTTCTGAGCTTCCAGGACTAAGTTCTACTTAACAATTGCTAGCTGTCCCAGCTCAACATTGCCGTGGATCCTACAAGCATTAAGCAATTGTTTCTAAAGCTTGTCTTGGACTCTTTGCCATCTTTAAAAGCATTCCAAGTAAAATAGTCATGACTCTTGTTCAACTGAATAATCCGCAACATGTAAAAGGAAGGCGATTATTAATGTTGGGAATCAATTTAATTATCTTCTCAATAAATACACTTCAAATTCATTCTTGCCCAATAGAGAAGTCAATGTGAAATCATACTAAATGCATCATATCCATGAATTGATAATTGCACCCTTGCAATTCAAACTGTTTGATATACAATGAATTGACTTATCCAATACTAACAAGCACTTTTGTCCTTTTTTGAATTTTAACATTAAAGAAACAAAATGTAAGATGGTAAAAACAAGGGTGAGGCTGGTTACCCAAGTTTTAAATCATTGCTATACAAGTTAACTGTTTGATGCAGAGCCTCCCTCCATTTCTACACTTTCTCCTTGTTATCCTTGAACCTATAGCTGAAGGAAGAAGAAGAAGAAGAAGAAGAGGTGGATGGTGTCACCGTCATGATAATCATAAGGTCACTGACTGCACTCGAACATAGCCTAAGACTTCAATGATCAAACAGCAACGCGGAGGGACTAATAATTTCCAAAACATTTACGTCATATGTCTTCTTCTAGCAATGCAAAAAATTAGAAAGAAATGCCACCAAATTAGACAATAATGCAATGGCAAGAATGCACATAAAGTAAGCCAAAAAGCTAATGTTTTCAAAACCCGATGTAAAAATAAAATAAGATAAATGATATTTACATTCACTTTTCATAAAATTATTATTTTTGTTGCTAATCTAATTACAATTTGACACACACGTAACTGGTATAAGGCAAAACTCTACCTCAGTTCTTATACATCTCAATCTCACTCCACAACAATTTTTCTAAAATTTTCTCCATGTTCTGACCATTCAGCTTTGATTTTTGAGGAGTGTTATTTATACCATTTTTTATTGTAAACATCTAGACACCCAGAGACAAGATTAGGAAAAAAATTATAAAAAAAAAAGAAAAAGTGAAAAAGCAAGAAAAAAAAGGAGAGAAATAGATACAAGATATCAAAATATGTCAATTGAGAGAGAGTATAAAAAACATTTCTCTTGATTTTTGCCTGGGTTTCCTTTGCCAAATCTTGCTCATGTTGCAAGTATGGTACTGTTTCCCTAAACTTATCCATTTGAGGTTTTAGTGTCTTTCCTTCCTCTTCCTCAAAGATATCTCTCTTTCTCTTTCTAGCCATGTCCAGTACTCACTCCTCCTCACTTTCCTCGACCAACTTTTGAAGCAGCTCTTTTTCCAAGGCCACAACCCCCTTGAAATGGTTCTTGTTATCTTCGAGATCAGCTTTTAATTTATCAACTCTCAACAGTTTCGAAACACTGGACTCAATTTTCATATTTGCTTCAATGTAGTCGCTACTAAAACGAGTAAACACTCTTGAAGCTTCTGATATCAATGCTCTCATTTCTTCTGATAAGCCGTCATTGGAAGACAAATTGTTGAGGTAATCTAAGCTGCTTTTCATGGTATTGCACTGTTTGCGATCCAAGAACATTGAAGCATCGTTATTGGTGATGAAGTCTTGTACTATTTGCAGTGCTTCCCTGGCCTCTTCATTTGGAGCATTGGTGGACAAATGATCTTGTGAACATGAAAGAACATGGGTCTCAGCATCAAGAGAAGCATAAAATCCATCCATTTCTACATCATCATCCTGGTTTATATAAATTCGATCTCTGAAAGACTCATCTATTGTTGTTGGCAACACAATACAACAGGTGTTTTGATATAGTTCTTCTCCACTAACTATTCCACTTAATGAAATGGGAAATGGAGCTTCATTATTTTGAGTCTCAGCAAAACTTGGGGCTTGAGAAGATTCTGCTGCGGTGTTTTCAGGGTGATCCATCACTGGCACTGCTCGATCTAGTTCAAAATATATAAGAGGTAAATGGAAAAGGGAAGTCAATAGAGTCATAGAGAAACACACTCAAAGCAAACTAAGATAAAGAGCAGTTGTCCCCTAAAGAAACATACGGAGAAGTAATCAACATGGATTCACTGACTAGGCAGTGATATATCATACACGAATTGAATATCCTCCATGCTTGTAATTTCCCTGTTTACATGAACTCCATTTCATTTGATTGATTTCGAACAGTGAAATGAAAGATTTTCTTGGGGAAAAGATCAAAGAAAACTTTGAGAAAAATGAGTTGAAGCTCAAATTCAAAACCCAAAAATGAATGTGTACGAAGAGAGCTCCTTATATATAATCCAATGCCTTATCTACAGTCTAACCACTTCTAATTATTAGTTAGTGGACATTGACTAATAACAAACTAACGGATTCTAGCTAACTCTAAATTTATTATGCTGTTGAGACTATTGTTGGGCTATGTCCTCTTGGGCCTATGTTATTCAGCTTTAGAGAATGACCTAGACACAATAACTTCTTTCTTTTCCAAGAATAAGGGAGGAACCAAGGAATTTTGACCTCGTTGGTTTAATTTTTAATGAAAAAATAATCTAAATATGAATGTGTTTTCCTTTGAGAACTCTATATCATAACAGAAGGAAAAATAAATGGCACCAGATTGTTTACCTTCTTCACTAGCAGTATTACTAGCCAAGCTTGAATTTGAATTCAAATCCACTTCTGAAGTTGGATGATGAAATGACTCGGTATCACACGGATCGCTATTCAAGTCCAATATTAATGTACTTCTTTTTCTTTTTCTTGACGCTATTCCACAACCTGCTGGGAATAGGATTATTAAGTTAAAAAAGATACTTCAACTAACTAGTTATTTATCCTATGCATGGCAAAGATTATGTAAGTTAAAACAAATTTAAAAATAACCTGTTCCTACATTTTCTTAAAACTACATAAATTTAAGAAAGTACATCATTATGATATTCTTGCAAGCTACTATTTTGTTTTTTGTTCAATTAAGATATGGACAATGGGAAGCAAATATAGTCATAGTTGACATGGAATAAATGCAAAACAACATCTGCCAAGTAAGAATAGGGGAGATTAATCAACTATTATACATACTAAAAATACAAAAAAAGAGAAAGAAACCTTGGTCTTCATCTCTGATGGTGTCACTTGTGGATGCCGATTGCATTAAATTTGATTTCAAGTTCTCAGAGTCCAAAGGTTCTTCCCAACATGGACGCAAGGAAAGCTCCCTGCTGTACATCCGTATATCATCGTCACTGCCTGCAGGGATTCAAGCTGAACCTTGGTCAATGGTCATGCATGTCAAGTCTAATGATTGACAATCACAAACTCTCATAAATAAAGCAAGAATAGAAACTAAAACGGTTGACGAGCCAAAATTTGAAGAAATTAGGTGTGAAACCAAATTGGTATTTTATTTTTGGTGTTTTTATTTTAAAAAGAGTATCGGTATCTTTCAATGTTTATTAGATATAACTTAATCACATGTTCTCAGTATTCAAAATGGAATTAATTTTTTTTATAAAATTAATATTTTAAATTAGTAAAACATTGTAGCAATCAAATGTGAAATGTGAGAAATGGACCTAGAGCATAAGTTTTAAGCCAAATGTAGCAACAAAAAACTGAAACAGAACGGCACACTTAATAATTTGAGAATTTATTCAGATGCAAAGGTATCCAATTCATAAATTTGACTCTGCTTTTCTGGTTGACTATATCTAAGCTAGTCCATATTTGTTATTTTTTTCTGTCTATTGCAGATTTGTTACATGAAATTGGCCCAAAGCATAAATGCAAAACATAGCGAAATAAGCTAAGCAATTCTAGGGAGAGGTATTGTCACGACTTATTTAGTAGAAGTGACATTTTACCTCTTTGATTTTAGAATTTAATTATGCACTATTAGTATAAAAAGGTTTTACATAAATATCGATTCATTTATTATCATATCAGCAAAAGTGATTGAATTTCACATCCGCTATCTCAAAAGTCTAATATATAGTGGCACATAATTGGATGACAATGTAAAATTTTCACACTAATAGTATACCAAAATTAAACTCCTATTTTAAATATTAACCGAAAAATAAAAGTCTATTTTTGCATCTCATGGACGAAAACTTTGTCTCTTGATAACATTCTTACATAAAATTGCCAAGTTAATCGTAACATAAGGTGAAACAAATGCCCCTATATTGTTTACCTCCTTTGCTAGTGTATCACTTGCCAAGCTTGACATTATTGAATCTGAATTAGAATCCTCTTTGGAAGGTGCACGACGAGGCAACTCAATGGCTTCGTAGTCCAAGCTACCCAACCTTAGTGTACATAAATCATCATGACATAAACCTATAGCGCAAAGCGAATATAGTCAGAGTTGACATGCATTAAATGCAGAACAACTCTTGCCAAGTAAGAATGAGGGAAATTCAACAAATAGTAAATATAACAAAAAGAAGAAATAAAGAACCAAACAAAGCCTGATGTGTTATACCAACAAGGGGAGTTGGTGTAATGGTAAAAGCACATTATGACCTTAGAAAAGACCTAGTTTAATTTGTCAATAGAACTCTATTTGAAAGGGTAAATCTAATTATACTTGAAAGAAATTAATCTCTTTTCCCAATAATAGAAAGAAACAATATCCTTGAGGGGAGGGGGAGAAATCCATGATGTGTTATGGCATCACTTTCTCAAGATAAGACCTTAGTTATGTCTGACAACTTACTATATCTATTTCTATTATTTCCTTCTTTTCAAGATAGAATAACCATTAGTCTTTTATTTCATGCAGGCTTCATATTAAATAAAAAAGATTCTACAAACTTTCTCAACATGAAAAATCGTAGTGTTGCGATATCAGGTCAAATTTGAAATGTGAGAAATGCCGATTTAGAGCATGATTATTAAAGAAAAAAAATATGAATGGCTTATTTAGGTAAATTTTAAAATATTAAAAATAGAAAGTACCGTACAATATATTAAGGGCTCATTTAGTGTCCATATATAAGATAAGACGTAATACTATAAGATCCATTAACTTTTTATACTACATAGTGTTTGATGTGGCATTATAATGAAATGGAAATTTTTATTACTAAATATTAGTTATTATGTATTTATATATTTTTAATTTTTTTATTTTAATAAAATATAAAAACTTGACAACAATATACGAGAGAGAGACTTTTTACATTCAAAGCTATCCATTCTTATAATATATAAAGTTTTAACTGACAAACTCTTACAATACATTACTTGCATACCAAATAACTGATAATATCATAATATATTGGATGATTTTATTTCATTAGGCCTAATACAACATGCCCAACAGTACTACTTAGGCAGTCATATCTCATATATGAGTTGAACATCCTCCATGCTAGTCACTTTTACATCAACTTCATTTGACTGATTTCGAGCTATAAAAAGAAAGAGTTTCTTGGGGGAAAGATGAAAGGAAACTCAGAGAATTTGGAGATCAAGCTTCAATACAAAATTCTTAAATGAATCTGCACAAAAAGAGTTCCCTATGTACAAACTGTCTCATATGTGTTCGATCTAACTACTTCTGATTGTCGATAAGTGGACATTGACTGATAGCAAACTAACGGATTCCAACCATAATTGAGATCTAACTCAGTAGCTTGCTTTTTCTTTTCCAAGAGACAATAGGGGATTGAGGCCAACACAGTTGGCAAATTTGTTTGCCTCAAGGAAGGCCGTACGCGGGAGCTTAAGGAGTCGTGTTCTACTCCGGTGTCGGAGAACCCAAGTCCCTCCTCTCCCTCCCCCAGGATCAAAAGACAATCGAGAAAGCAAGGAATTATCTTTTTAATTGTCCTCATCGGTTTATTTTTTAATTAATATCATCGTAAAAAAGTTTCTCTTGAGAATTCCATGCTTTCGTAAAATTACCAAATTAATCATAATACAAGGAGGACTAAATGCCATCAAATTGTTTACCTCCTTCACTAACAGTATTACTAGCCAAGCTTGAATTTGAATCCAAATCCACTTTCGAAGTTGCATTATAAAACAACTCACTGGGTTCTTTGTTCAAGTCCAACATTAATATATTTCTTTTTCTCTTTCTTGACGAAATTCCACAGCCTGTTGGAAGTAAGATTATTAAGTTAAATAAGATATTTCAACTAAAGAAGTCAAAATCGTTTGCAATCATACCAGTTAAATCAAGATTTATAAATAACCTGTTCTTTCATTTTTTTTTTTACAAATACATAAATCTAAAAACATTTAATTTCTTTAACCAGAAGAGGGCATTCAATTTCTCCACTAATGATTCGTTTCCTTTTAATACTAGAAAAAAAATGATTTCCTTTGTGTGCTTACACACATTTGCATTACCTTTTGTGGTTACAGCAACATCGAGCTAGTGTTTTATTCACAGTAATTCATATTTACATACGCTTTAATGGGGGAAAAAAAAAAGAAACCAAAAGATAACCAAATCTTTAAGGAATTAGCTACGAAAAAGTTTTTGTCCCTGGAAGGGCCCTTTGCTTTGACCCTTTTCTTGTTTATTAAGTTATGCATGAGTGAAAGAGATTAATCAACTATGATAATTTGTTTCCTATTATCAATACAATCAGAGCAGATCTATTTTTGTTTGCATTTTTATCATCATAAAAATCATAAGTGCTCTTTCTATTTCATTCCACATATTTTTCCCTTTATCTATAACGAAAAAGAGTTTATATTCCTTCTCAACCTATGCATTCAAGTGTTGAATTTATTTTTAAGAGTGAAATTGTTGTACCAAATTAAGGATAAATATTCAAGGACAGTCTTTTATAATCATTTTTAATTTAAAAAAAAAAAACTCATATCTAAATCTTTAGTCCATTTTCAAAGGTATAGGAAACTTATTAGTCACTAAAAACCTCCTTGTAGTGAGTAGTAACAAAGAAAGCCGGGTTCATTATCCACTGCAAAACCTTTGTCAATGCACTAAAGTTCATCATATACCTTTGTAAGGATACAAGAAGGAATCAGCAAAGAAAAAGTAGGCCATCCTATGAACTTGAAGGGCAATTCCATTTTTAGTTTTTTTTCCTTTTCCTATTTGTGAGTCATTCAGTCGCCAACCACGGGAACTAGTTTCATATCTATTATCACTAAAAGCAGATCTGATGTTCTCTTCTGTTCTTTTCTTATAGTAGCACTCATCATTGTCTTTTTCATTTCATATTACATATTACATATTTTTCTTTGGATGTATATAAACGAAGAGAGCTCACAAGCTTTCTCAACATATTTTAGTAATATTGCAAAATATCAATTTTAAAATGAGAGACTTGACAATTTAGAGTATTAGTGGTGGAACAGAGGAAGGTATATTTAGCCAAATTTGAGAAGAAAAACGTCAAAATAAAATAGAAACAATAATTATGGTATACTAACACATATAAAATTTATTGAGATTGTGAGCTATTCAATATTTATAAGTTCGACTAAATATGTTTACTTGATTGAATATATGTAAGTTTGTAATCTTCATTTGGGTAATTTGCTTTGCCTTTAGTAGTATATAGTTGTCCCTTAAAAACTTGGCCCCAAAAAAAACAATTGCAAATTATGTTTGGTAACTTTAGAGATAGGTAGTCTCAAGGCTATTTAGTAATTCACAATCACTTATTCCCACAAATAACGTAAGGAAAGAAACCAAAAGAATAAATTCTCAAGAGCTAAACCTTAAAGTAATCAGCAAGGAAAAAGTGGCCATCATTTTGTTTTCTTATCTTTCCTTAATTGTTGAGTCATGTGTGACCATCTCAAGTAGAGTATAAGAGCTTGTGAACTATAACAACTTGTTCCCATTTATGACATATATACTTGCAAGCTAAGCTACTATCTTGTTATTTGTTCAATTAAGATATGGACGATGGAAAGCAAATATAATGGAAAGCAAATATAGTCATAATGGACATGCATTGAATGCAAAGCAACTGATGCCGAGTAAGAACAGTGGAGATTAATCAACTATTAGACAAAAAATAATAATAACAATAATAAAAAATGTATTGGTCTCTTTTTATTATTATTTTTTTCACTCATACTCACACACCTGGGGAGGTGACTCTGCCCAGAGAGTCTTGAACACATGACTCCCTACTTGCAGCTTCTCCCTGCTATGCAGTTTATCATGACAAGAGTAGATTTAGTAGATTTAACTTAAAACATGTTCTAAGTAGTCTACGCCCAACCTTAATGTACATAAATTATCATGACAAGCGTAGATATGGACCTAAAATATGTGTGTGTGTGTGTGTGTGTGTGTGTGTGTGTGTGTCTATATATATATATATGTTACATGCATAGCAACTCTTCTGAGTAAAAACGAGGGGAGTTAATCAAATAGTAAATATACAAAAAAGAAGAAATAAAGAACAAAGCAAACCCTGTTCCCTGGTGGTGTCACCTTTTAAAGATAAGAGCTTAGCTAGTTTTGTATGGCAACTTGTCTCCTCTTGTCACAAGAACCATATATACTAGATCTATTTCTATAATTATTTCCTTCTTTTCAACGTAGAACAACCAGTAGTCTTTCCATTTCATGCAGCATTATTTTTTTTTTTTGGCAGTTCATGTTAAATAAAAAGATTAAATGAGCTTTCTCATCATACAAAATTCTTGTTCTAAGATAATAGTTCAAACTTGAAATGTGAGAAATGATGATTTAGAGGATGATTATTAAAGAAAATATAAGAATGGCATATTGAGTTAAATTTAAAATAAAAAAAAGGAAGGGAAAACAGAACAATATACTGAACGCTCATTCGATGATATGCATGACGGGAGATAAGACCTAACAGTATATAATTTATTATTTTTTATACTATACAATATTTAATGTGACATTCTATTAGATAAATATTATACAAAACAATATCATCCCCTTATTATCACAAACAATTCTAATTGCAATTAAAATACAATAAGAAAATATATCAACATAAAAAAATAGAAATGACTCATTATTTAATTATAAATTTGAAAATAAATATTGTTATTTAAATGTTTATTAATTACGTTTAATGATAATCATTTTAAGCCTTTTTAATTTTTTTAATATAAAATTGTAATACTACATATTATTTATTATTAAATATTAGTTATTATTTATTGATATTTTTATTTTAACAAAATATAAAAAACCAAAGAGAGAGTGTTTAATTACCTTCTAGGTCCTGTACCTCTAGCTATTTAATTAGCTTCCATTAAATATACTTTTTTACAAGTATTTTTCACACATGTTCAAATAATCTAATGCAATACTTTACTATATTTTTTCATAATAAGTGATACCTTAAACTTTTTTTCTAATGCTTTTATTCCTATTTCTATTTGCTCTAATATATCCACTCATTCAAGACAATATCCTTATTTTTGTAACATTGAACTCATTTTTTGTTAGTTTTTCACTGATAACATTCAATCCCATATTAATAACAGTACTTCATATTTATTTTATATATAATAATAATTTTATTAAAATATATAGAAATATAAACATAAACATGCCAACCCGTCAAACACAAATGGCCTTATGGATGCCTTGAAACCCTACCCTTTCAACAACGAAGGGTTTTAAAAAGAGCCCTGTTATTTCAACCTCCAAAAATTGAGGTGTCAATCAACATATTACTCCATCAACTGTTAAAATTGAATTTTGTTTATTTTTATTTTTTTAAAAAATATTTTTATATCAAATCCATAGATTGTCAACGACTATATTGCAACAACTGATGTACATCTACGATTTCTCTTTTGAAAAAGGCCACGACCCTAAGTTGTTTAATAAATGGACCACATGACCAAGTTTAATGCAGGCTCGGCTATACAGCCCAAAACACCACACTAGAACTCTACTTCCAGTACTCATTTTTTTGTTTGAAAAAGTCAATATCAAGAACGATTAAAAAGTACTATTTAATATTAAAAACATGAAATATTTAAATTATTAAGAAGGATTACATAAAATTTATTTGAAAAAAATGCTAGATATATTTTATTTAAAAGACGAAAACATCGTTAATAAAATAATAGCCACTTCCTAAGAATGGATAACCACATATTTTTTTCATTACTTTATACATTCCAATTATTAAAAAAAAAAGAAATATATTTCTGTCAGCCATTCATTGAGAAAAGCAATTGTTCAACAACTATCACCATCCATTTAGAAAATTCTTGTTATCATAGATCTAATATAAAGTTGTATTTAGAATTTTACCCCAAAAAAAATATATATATTTAAAATTATTACTCAATTAGAACAAATAACCATGTATAAAAAATGATAAATTTTGCATTTGTATCTTCATGTATCTTTACAAATTAAAGAGTATTATTAAGAGAATATATCATTACTCTTTATTATTAGCCACCAGTAAAAATTATTCGCCACTCCATAACAAGCAAAAGTCGTTCATAAATCTATTCTAAAATCTATGGATTCTATTTATAAGTTATTCGCTGAAAACAAAAAACTTAATCATTCATAAATTTAGCTTTATGAATTTAACATTGAATGATTAACTACAGTCAGCCACAATACGAGCAAACAACCATTAAAGAAAAGCAACAGAAATCCATAATTTCTTCTAAACTTTATATATTCAATATATAAACGACACTTGTCATGAAACAACAACTATTTATATGCAAATTTGTTCAAAATTGTAATTTTAAATTTTTACCTCTCATGCATCTTGGAATGGTGAAGCTGATATCCTCCATGCTACTTCTATGCTTGTACACCCATTCCAACTTGTTTGATACAAGAGCCTTCCTCTTCGTACAGATTCACAAGTCTAATCTCCGCATGATACGAATTTATTTCCGAACGCACTAGAGAGATACCTTTGCCTATTATTAGATCAAAAATAGTTATCTGATATTGAGCACAGACTTTCGAGACACAACCCACGTCACCCTCGCCTGAGGAAACTTTATTGCCATTGATGATCAATTCGTAGGGGAACCTAGCGAATGCCAAATCAGTCTCAGATCTAGCGACAATGCGTAAAGAGATCGCAGGGCGATGGTTACGAAACCAGAAAGAGATCCCTCTGGAATGCTCCTTCCTGGGAAATGAAACTCCTTGTATCCATCCTTGTACAATTCCTGTTAGTCGAAGATAACTCAAGTTTAGCAACACGTATGTAGAGTCTAAGTCAACCTGATTATCACTTTTCAATTATCAAATCAAAATATCAAATACGAACCTCGTAAAGTAACATGCTTATACTCGAGGCAGTCAAGGATATGCAATTTGCTGCAGAGAAATATTTTATGGTCAGCGGAATCCCTCTAATTTCTCGAAGTTTCTTATAATTATCCAAAGTAAGTTTCCTCAAGGAGCAAAGTTCTTCGATGCTTTCAGCAAGAACTGTGAAGTTATTCCCCGCCAGGTCCAAAAGTACCACATTGTGAAACTAAGCGAGAACTATTAGAATGGATTCATCGGAGATATTGCAGTCTGAAAAGGTAACATTTGCTGCGTTTGAAAAAACCATTGGACTCCCTTGATCTTCATCGTCATGCTGTTTAACAAATCGCAACCCTTTGGATCCACTAATCCTCACAACCTCAAGACTTAACAACCTGACAATGCTGCTTGGTATTGCTAGAAGCATTTCACAAGTTTGGAAAACCAACTCTTCAAGCATGGTAAGATTTTCAATCGAAGAAGGCAATTCTTTTATCGAAGTTTCGCCTCCGTCAATATGTACTATATCCTTCATTTCTCCTAATATTTCTGGAAAATTCTCAAGACTTAAGCAACCTTCAAATTCTAATGTTTCAAGAGAGGTTGACCTAATGGGCGGCAAGCTCCTAAGCTTTCTGCAATAACTAGCACACAAAATTTGAAGTTTATCTAGAAATCCAAACTGAGTTGTGAACTTTGATTAAATTCTGACACAAACTAAATGATAATTCTTCTAAATTTGGGACACCAGATATATCGGATATCTATCTCTTCTATATTAGACTCATCAAGTTTCATGATTGTCAAGCTCATGAACTGCAAAAAATGTAAAATCAAATAGATAATATTAAAATTGATTTTATTAATATATATACGATTAAGGGAAAGAACTTTGTACTTGCCTTTCGCTTATCAAGAAACCCTGTCGATATTAAACAACTTTGGGATAACTCTAATATGACAAGTTCTTCTAGATAGAAATCAAGTGGTAAAGAATATGAAGGACATCCGAACCATCTCAATATCTTTAAACTACTTGGAAGATGTTTTGCACCTTGTAAAAAATTATTTTCATCAATAATCAGTGTTTTGAGGTTTTTCATTTTCACGAAGCTCTCTCCGTCCCATTTTATTAATTTTCAGACTTGAAAAAATCCATCTATATCATTTCAATTTTATCAGTTCCTATTAACATCAAAGTATAAGTCAATCATGTTACATTTATATGTTACATATTACCCCGATTAGACAAGTTTACAAAAAATGAAACGATTGTGAATCACTGACAACAAAAGAAAAAAATTAGAAATGAAGGACCATATAATGATGTGTTGTCAACATGGAATAGAGCTAGTTCAGATACACCTTTTCAAAGATAAACACTTAACTTTTAAAAAGTGTATATAAATAATTTTAGATCTGTTTGAAAGTTAAATTTAAAAAGGTAAAAAAAAGATATTTGTTACTTATTTTATAAATTAATAATTCTTAATTTATAAAATAAACAAAAGCATATTCACAAAAATTACGTTTCATGTTTATGTAATTTTTATAATCCATGTTCAAAGAAATTTCTTGTCTTTAACCAAGATACTCTCATAAATATTGTTGTGCCCTCAGACATAAATATCATCCCAACAACAGAAATTTTATTTAAGATATATTGGTATAAAAAAATGTTTGTTGCATTTCATCTAATCAATTTTTTAAAAAATTATATATATATATATATACACACACACACACTCTTTTTAAACACTATATTTGAATATAAAATAATTTTTTGAATAATTTTATTCAAAGAAGTCAATAATCCAAAACTCAAGAGTTAAATACAAGCTTAAAGGAAAAACCAAACTATTAATACTTTTCTTGTTTACCATTTTTTTTTTCAAATATTTGAACTATATCTTCAAAATGCCATAAACGACTACATTCATTAGGACAAAGCAATTCTTGACGTACAATTTCTCTGTCTATTTCTTGAATTAGGTTATGTGACATCACCCGATCAAATCCATCAATTTTTATGAGAGATTTTTTAACCAACACTCCAATACCATAGTCCAGGGAGGTGCTAACATAGTTAGCACAAAGTATTTTTTTGACATCACTCAATTGATATCCTCCAAAGAAACAAGTAATGTCAAAGAAAATTTTCTTCTCAAGTTCATATAGTCCGTCGCAACTTACTTTAAGTATAGTTAGGATCTCTTCATGGGGACTCCTTTTATATTGATCTAATGCAGATTTCCATTCTTCTACATTTTTCTAATGGGATCCCATTACCTCCAAAGCCAATGGTAAGCCAAAAGCATAAGTTACTACATCATTCAAGACATCCATGTAACTTAGATGAACATTGTTAGTTTTAAAAGCTTTCCACATAACCAATTCAAGAGCATCTTGTCTTTTCAACTTCTCTAACTCATATGTTATTTTGTCCTCATAATTTGATAGCAATTGCATGTCTCGAGTTGTAATGATAACTTTACTATCAGGTTCAAGCCAATCATGATTTCCAAAAAGAGCATCCAATTGCTCTTGTTGGCTAACATCATCCAAAACAAATAAAACCTTCTTTCGCTAAGAGCCTTTGCTTTAACATTGCAATCCCTTGTCTAACACTTCTTAACTTAATTTTCTTTTCCCCAACTAGCCCAGAAAGGAGGATCATTTGTAGAGGTTCTAAACCATGTTTTTTTTATTTTTCTTTAATATTTTCAAGAAAATATAAACCTTCAAAAGACAAATATGCAAAACGATCAGCAACCCAATTATAAACTGCCACAGCAAGTGTTGTTTTACCTATTCCACCAATTCCATGGATCCCTACTACACGTACTCCATTGTTAGACCCATCATCCAAAAGTAAAATTATATTCTGCACTTGGGAATCCAATCCTACTGGGTGATCAGCAACAGGTAAAGCAATACGCCTAATCTCTATTGACACCTGTTCAATGTTCTTTGCAATAAACTTGAATTCATATTTTCCATCCCTGCCCAATAGGAGAAGTTTGTGTGAAGTAATACACTAGTTAATTCGTCATGTCCATGTGTATGGTACTTACGTATTTTACTACAATTCAAACTCTAATAATAACTAGATAGAAGAAATAAAAGTAAAGAAGCAAATATCAGAAGTTACCCGCTTTTGAAATGATAACCGGATAAGTTAGCTACCTGCTTCAGTGCCATTCTCCATCTGTGCAACCTCTCCATATTATCACTGAAATTCTGTGTGTTAGCCATGCACTTGTTCTCATGCACAGCCAATGCTTCTCCAAAAATCCCTGTCTGCTTACGCACATCAGAAGGATCCACGTCATAGACAATGGGGATAACCAACCGACCCTTTCCCTTAACGCACTCCATGATTTTGACGAGTTCATCCAAGCAAAATGAAGAAGAAGCATAGTTCTTAGATAGTACAATGATGGCAATCCTAGACTCTTCAACTTGCTGTGAGACTTGACGGCATGATTTCCTTCCCTCTCCCAAGTTCCTGGTCGTCAATGAAGGTGTAGATTCCCCTCTGACAGAGAGCACAATAGAGATTGCCAGTGAAGCCAAAGCGGGTATCCTCACCTCTGAAGCTGAGAAACACATTTTAAGTAAAGGAAGAGGAGGAAGATGATTCTCCACCAGCCATGTTAGCTCGCTACACAGCCTACACTCACACCAATTACTAGCTCATGTTCAATGTCTGCAATGGGTTTACGTCTCTCTCTCTCTCTCTCTCTCTCTCTCTCTCTCTGTCATTTTCTATTTTGATAATTTGCGAAAACGGGGCCAACAATGGTAAACTGGTTTAATTAATTAATATCTTATTTTCGCTTGGCTCAAAATCTTACAAAACTGGAAAAGAGAAAAATGCGTCCCCTTTTAGGTAAGAGAAATGTTTTTTGTACCACTGGGATAGGTAGACACCTTGGACACCCAGAGATAGAAAAGAGAAAAAAAATTGTAAAAGAAAATGAAAAGAGTGAAATGATTGATGGAGAGAGAAAAAGCTGAGAGAGGGTGTTGGGGTGTTGGAAAAAAAGGTATGTACAAATAACATACCTCTTTAGGTAATTTCCAAGTAGTTTCGTTACGCAGTTTTCACATGGTTGAGTTGACTATGAATTGACTAAAAGAATAACGCGTGGCCTAGTCCAAGATTCCTTCCTCCACTACTACTGTGCTACATGTGATCATGCTGTTCCAATGATGAAATGGAATCGAAACATCAGTGTTCTCAGCTGCAACTTTAATTCCTAAGCTCAAAATTTTTCATTCCCTCTCATGCATAATACATTACATGTAATTTGAAGTTCGAGGATATTTGTGAAGTCGGTGCATCACTGCCTTGCCTTTTTACTCGAACTTCACCTGCACTAAACTTACATAACACAAAATTTCTAGGTAATTGCAGTCTTGCTTTAAATATATGCGTCAAGGTCCACATTTGATCAACGGAAATATCGTATGTCATAGATGCAGATATTATTCTTCACGTTTAACCAGTTCAGTTTTTTCAATATTAAACTGATAAGTAGCACATAATTTATTAAGAAGGAATAAAAAGAACATGCCCGAGTAGACGTGATAATTTGAAAATTAAAATGATTAATGTTTTGAGCAAAAATAAAAATAAAAGAATAATAATTTGATATCAATTAATGGAAGTTTGATGGTTTTAGTGGTTATGTGATCTTTGGATAGTGTGAGTTGTGAAAAATGAGTTATTTGTCATTAACGAGAATACTCTTAAATTATATACAATTAATATAAATTAAGTTGATTTAAGAAGTTTTTTTTTTTTTGGTATTAATTATGAGTGTTAGAAAATGTGTAAAATCTCGTAAAATTCTTAGAAGTATCTTATATAATTTGGAATTTAATTAAAAAGAAATAAAATAAAAATATTTTCTTCAATTGTGCCTATCTTTTCTGTACTCTCTTCTACTCTAACAACATAACACTAGAGCTTGTGAGATTTGAGAGATCACGAATAATAACAAGTTTCCTATCAATTTTTCCTGTCTTGCAAAAAGACTCGAGTCTTAGTCTAACAATATGGAGATGTTCCTTATTCGCTTGGGCGATTATGGAGGGTAGTTGTTTTAATTTGTGTTATCATGTATATGTATATTATAGTGCACAATCTTCTAGTATTGTTCCAATCTGTTTTGTGGGCAATAACTTCATTTTTAGCTAACCTAACCTAACCTCCCTTCCCTCATCCCTATTATGATTCTTTATCCGATAAATATCTCCTGTTTGTAAATTTTTTCCAGACGCATATATCCGTGTAAACTTTTCCATGCCCTTGAAAAATTATCCTCAAGGGAGATCGTTGTATAACATAGAGGAGGTGTTTATATATTTTTTGATAAAACTTGTACGAGGTCATCATGACGACTTAAAAAAAAAAAAAAGATCATCAAAGATTTACTTAAATTTTGCTGAGGCTTATTCACTATGTATTTCTGCTAGCTATTAACTCCTAAGAAATTTTAGATTACCTTGGCATTCACGGAAAGTGAGTGACATGGTCAAGTTTTCCGGGCATTAGCATGGTAGCATTAGCTTCACCCCTTAAATTTATTGGTAGCATTAGTTCATACTTTATCCAATAAAATAGTGTTATGAAAATCAAGTAAGTCTCTAAATTGGAAGGACAGAACGTCAGCAATCAATTTGGATTGAGATAGTGATATATTTAACAACAATAATTTATATACAATATATTTTTGTAATATTCTGATTTTTTTTAATTTTAATGTTTTACAAGAAGAAGAAATTTTACTATAGGAGAGGAAAAAAGATGATTAGATGATAAGATAAGTATTTTCCTACAATACTTACTATAAAATGGCGTTATATTCTTGTTTCAGAGTTATAAATTAATGAATTTACTTGAGATTTCACGCAGTTCAAAGGCACCAAACATCTGAAACCATTGCACTTTTCCAATAAATTTTCCCTTCTTTTACTGCTTCCGAAACCTCAAAAAGGCAATCTGCAAAGTATTTTGTGTTTTTCATTTCCATGTTCTTCTTGTTTAGTCTCTGTACAAATAATTCATATATACCATCAGCATCAGTAATGAAGTACAAAGGATTTTCTTTAGGACATAAAGGAAAATTCTTTTGGTACTTTCTATCAGTTTATGCGACCTCCCTCTCAGGTGCCAAAATTTTCCATTATAACATCTTGCATTCTCTCAAGTATGGGGCCATAGAATTCTTGATCTGTTAATATCTGTTTATTTTGTTTGGGTAGTAAAACTAAATATCTTTCCTGATACCCGTAGTTTTCTCTCTGTTTTTCAGCAAATAACAGTCTTCATAAGCTTTAGAGAATAAATGATTCTGTATAACCTACACTTAGTTTCAGATTGGTTAAAGCCTTCTTTTGTCACGGCATAATCTTAATCTTAGAAATGTGCTTCAAGCTTTCAATTTTGCACATCTTTTTGAAAGGGTTATAGCATATCTCACTAAGAAACTACAGTGCTCTCAAATTGTGAAAGCATATGCATTCCATGGACGCTATAGCTGATAATGGACGATTGGGTCCCTCGGAACGTTGCTCCATTCAAATGGATTAACCAAGAATCTAGGAACGAGACTTCCAATTCAATTGACACCAATAATCACCGTTCTGCTGGAGTGAAATGCAGGTTGGAAGCTAGTGCAAGGACCGAGAGGGATAGTCCAGCTCAGATAACAAAAACCAATTAGTGCCGAATCTAGTCAAGAAACAGCTATGGAATCAGATTCTCTGGCACTTCTATTAAGTTACTATAGTTCAATGACATTAAGGGGCGACAAAAAGTTTGGAACAACTGACAACACCTTCGTTAGAGAATGGCATACAACAAGAATCTGGAGATTTGAAAGAACTCAATATATCTTCATTACAGAATCACAATACACGTGAAGCTAGTGAAAGGAAGATGGAGGATATTCCTATGTACCAATCACCAGGTTAGTACTTATAGAGGAGGCATGATAAAACTAAATGATGGAGATTTCGTTAGATGAGAAAAATGTGGCGGATGATGATGATGATGAAGATGATGCTTGATTTGAATGAAGAGTAAATGTTACTTTATTGATACAAGTAAGGAGGAGATGTACACTACTTTCTGATGTCGCACGACTTGAATGGCCTACAGGTTAGTCTCCTAGCTAGGCTTCTTGACTTATGTGTATATTACAAAAATGAGCCCCGATTCCCTACATATACGCATTGCTTCACCGCCACAACCAAGGCGGTTTACATTTTTTTTTAAATATTAATTATTTTCTAGGTTTGTCTAATTTTACAATTTAGAATGCTAAGCCTAGAGTTTTCGATATTTGCTTACAATTTGTATATGATGATTCTAGTTCTTTCTCTTGCACCTCCTGACTTTGAAGTCTCTAAAAGTTACTAGAATATGTGCATCGCTCTTCAACACACCAGCCATAAGTGTGGTGACGGATAAACAAATTAGTCCAATTGAACAGGATGACTCAAGGCCAATGAAAATTGAGAAAAGGGAAAATATGCTTAATTTGTGAAAGAGGATAACTGAGAGATTTGAAGAAAAGAAGCGCCACATTGAAGAAAAAGGTAGGCACATTGTGGAGAAGATGAGAGGATTATAAGAAATATAAACGAAGTAGATGGCAGAATGCTAGCATTTTTTTACTGATTTGTTGAGTATCAAATATTGTTTTTATTGATGAATTATACACCATCTAGAGGCTAAGATCAAATGGAACTAGATGTATATGTTAGTAGTACATTACAGAAAATATTGTTATTGCATTCCACGAGAGCTGCAAAATACATTGACTTGGTCCAGTTGTAAATTTGCAATAGCCACAGGGCACGATAGTGTAATGCCACGCCTTGAAAGAGGGGAAAGGAAAAAAAAATAAAAGGCTGAGGGCTTTTTGGTCTTTTGACTATTAAACCATCCAATTCAATCAATAACATAAGATAAAATCATTAGTTTTAATAGGTTAGTATCATGACCCAGCCCAGGCCGTGACTGGCGAGTAGGGACACATCCCTAGGAAGCCTACTTAGAATTTATTCTAATAGAAAATCGGACAAAGTCTCATTTATATTTAGGATTATTCTCAAATAAGAATCCTTACTCTGCATAAAACATGCAAATATGCAAACTCATTGGGAATCCAGGCATTCTCTAAATGCACCTTACAGCATATAATATGAGAATTTAAAACATGTTTATACTAATAAAAACATATATATATACGAATCCAGAACACTAATCAATCATCATAACAAAATTCAAACTTAACATAATTAAAACAACATACTTTTACTACAAAATTATAGACTAACATAGGGAGGACCCTGCCTGTGGGTTATTAGAGCCCTTCTAAAGATTATATAATTAAGTCTAAATGCTGAATTTCCTAGTTAACTGTGGAAGCTTGATCATGATCCCACACCTGTCTAAAAACATGGAGAAGGAGAGAGAGAGAGAGAGAGAAGAGTGAGTCATATAGACTCAGTGGGAGATAATATATCTATAACAGTAATGGAATAAATTTTAACGTTAACTTTTAGCAAAAGAATAACTTATAAGCTTTTTCAAAAACTTATACATCATCTTTTAAGAAAAAGACTTTGTCTATATGTTAATATACTATAAACTTTTTGGTAAAATATACCTGAAATATAATCTGTCCTTGAAACATCCATAGGTCCTTAATCACATTTTTTTTTCCATTGGATTAAAACTTCTTTACAAACATATATATATACATAATGCTTTTACAACGAGATGTAATAAATCATATACATAATAAGGATATAAGAATTGGGCTTAAAGATAGAAATACTTTCTCGTAACATGAAAAGTAAATACTTGTTTCAAAATCATCATAAAGCTTAAGGGAGGATCCTATTGTAGAAATAGTTGTCTGACTAGGTGGCCCTATGGCCTGACCCCAGTAGTAAAAGATAACTTCAAGCCTGTGCGTGTTTATATATTTCGGACATGTCAGGTTCGCAATCACCCTGCTAGCTGGGTTATTTGAGGTGCACCAAGACTAATGTTGCTGCTACTAGCAAACAGTTCTGTCATAGTTTCCTCCCCCTTGGAAACCTCTATTCATTACTAATTTGTTATCATTAAGATTCCTTAAATAACTTTACTGTAAACATCAAGTCTGGATTCTAAACACATTACCTAAGTTCTTAAAGCATTAACATTTCATAATTCTTGACATATCAAGCTTTAAAAATCCAAACATCAATTTGGATATAATTCATATAAATCAATATTAAGCTTACTTCATAGAAATCTATAATTTCTAAATATCATATCAACGTTCTTTCTCTATCAAACTATTCAAGAATTGAAAATTACTTTTAAGGTGCTTGTCCTACACACACACACACACACACACACACACATATATATATATAGAAAAGAGTAATATCTTTTATCTTTCAGGAATTCACTAAGATCATACATTAAATTGCTATTTCAATTTCTTTGACCTTTAATAACTCAAACTATAAACATAATATTTATAAAATCATGGATATACATAAAGCAAACTATGCATTATACATATACTTAAAATAAACTAGCTGTAGATATGTTATCAACTCATAGTTTAAGCTTGGAAAGGAAGAAGCTCAAGCTCTACGATGTCTTAGAGCCACCAAGGGATTCCAGAGAGTGTCTAACATGACAAATATAATTATTAGACTTCCATAACATAACTATTTTAAGAATTTACTAGGATTAGCCTCATAGGGGTAAAACTCTCAATTTCTAGAACCCTAACCCTCCTTTCATAAATTTAAACATGGAATTCATGGAAAAATTAGTTAATTTACGGTATAATAAGAAAGATTGAGCTCAAGAATTACCTTAGAGAGTGAAGGAAGGCAATAGAGCGAGAGGAGAGAGAGCTTTAAGAGAGAAGCCAAGCCCCAAACTATGATCATGATGAGGAAAGGATAAATTTGGTGGTGGATTTGAGTAAACATTGATGAAGATATGATAGGATCTATATGGAGGGAGAGAAGAATGAGAGAGAAAGAGAAGAGACGAGATATGGTGGAGAATGGGGGAGAAAAGGTCAAGATTCATGTTTTCTCTCCGCCTAGTGGGCACTTAGGCACCCTGACCTAGCCGCCTGGGCGCCCACTTGCCTAAAACTCAACCAATTAGCAGCACAGCTAGCGCCGGCGCCTAGGCACCCAGTCCAATTTTTTTTTTATTCTTCTTCATCTACACTTTTCAAATATCATCATATACTTTTTTACTCATATATGTCCTCATTTATTTTACTCTCTATTAAATTTAAAACATTAACTTTCTATGTCCTTATTTATTTTATTCTCTATTAACTTTAAAACATAAATGTAAATAAGAGAATACCCCTCATTTGAATCCAATAAAAATATTGGAAAAATCTAACTCCTTAAGAATCAAAATCCAACTTTTGGATTTTAGTACAAACTTTTGAAAACTTGCATTTTCTTAAACTTCCAGGTTAAAAATGGAAGGGTTAAAGACTTCATAAAATTAATTAAAAATCACACTTCAATTTCTAGATATATAAGAAACAATTACCGGGACTTTTGATCCCATAAAAATGTCCCAA
This sequence comes from Pterocarpus santalinus, assembly GCA_031439595.1. Taxonomy (NCBI): domain Eukaryota; kingdom Viridiplantae; phylum Streptophyta; class Magnoliopsida; order Fabales; family Fabaceae; genus Pterocarpus; species Pterocarpus santalinus. The sequence goes on along the minus strand of CM062531.1, from coordinate 67,429,274 downwards.
GCATATAGCTCTCCAAGAAGGCCTAGGGTCCAGACTTGGAACTTCGCGGAGTCTGACAAGGTAGCGCATCACGATTTATGTATTCCTATACCTGGTTATTACAGTTAGTTTCTCCTATAAAAAATAGATTCAAAAGTATTGTGACTAAAAAAATATCTACTCACAATAAAGAAGAATCAACTGAACTACTCCCCAACAGCTCTAGAAGGAGTAGTTGACACCGTATTAAGAGGACTTGACCAACACAACTATTTTTGACAAACTTAGATTACTTATTTGAAGATCATCTAATGATTAGCAAGCTTATTATTGAGTAAACCTCAAAATATTACTCATCCACTATTTTATTACTATTCACTAACTTTGAGAAAACCTCTAAAGTTTACCTGTGAGAAAAAGGTTTAAGACTAGAAACTCATCTCAAGTTTTAAAGGCTAGTGGATATCAAGTTTTTGTGAAAAAATAAAAGAAAGGCAATGCTTGATGATCAAATAGAGAGAAGAAGAAAAAGAAAGGAAGAGAAGAAGCAGAAAGGAAGCTCGAACTATTTCGAGAAACAACCCTTACACCTTTAACTTCTCTCTCTTTCTCTTTTTTTTTTTTTTTAATTTAACATTCAAAAGACCAAAAAGTGCTCAGGCTTTTTTTTTTCCTTTCCCCTATTTCAAAGCATGGCATTACAATACCAACTTTGTCGTGACCCAAATTTAGGCCGTGACTGGCGTATAGGCTAAGCTTACTCAATTAATTTGGCAAGCTTAAGAATAGAATTATACTCATATAAATTAACAATTGAAGTATGTGGGCTAAAAAAAAAAGAAAAAAATGGTAGAATCTCCCCTAAAAACTAAACAACCAATATATCGGATAAACCTATTTTATACCAAATACAACAACCAGAATAAATAGGTAGAATATTTTCAGAGCAACAATCATATGGATCCAAAGGTCAGCTATATAAAAAAGAGCTATATACACATTTTGATTATATACATAATCTAAAAAATAACTGATCCTATGCCCTATAGTTGCAAAATACTGGAGTTAATAAAGAAGAAGTCTTTTCTAGCAGTAGAGACCTACAAAAATGAATCTCTTGGGTAGATCAGCAAATCTCAGGAATTTGCTACTTAGCACCATGCGAATTTGAAGAGAAGGAAAGGAAATAGGATGAGTTAGATAGATTCAATAAGGGTATATAAATAAAGTGAACAGGAAGAGGAAATTAAATTATGCATGAGTTTTTAAAATAACGAAGATAACTTAGTAACAATACAATCACTAAAAATAGTTGGTGAAAGAGATAGTTCATCAACTCTAAGCCTTTCTCAATGTTTCCTTAAGTAGAAAATAATTCAATGATAGAAACTCAATAGGCCTCAATACGCTTTTAAAAAATTTTCATCAATAGATCTCAAAATAGCATCAAATTCTTCATCAATTGATTGAATACTCTATGATGGTTACATAAGAAGAATTAAATCTCGTGGGGAGTGATCTCAACCTACCTAATCATAAATTGAGTGATCTCAACCCATCTCATCATAAATTTGAGTTCATCTCAACCTAGAAGTCTCAGCTCACCCGGTATTATCTCATCTAGATATATTATATGTATATAGACCGTTATATTTCTTCGTTAATAGTGAATAGCGTTCTAATTTAGAACCTATTATAGTTTTCTCAATATAACTTATTATAAAATAAAATGCTCAAAATCAATAAATCAACTTTTATAAGATCCGATTCTTGCAAGTAATAAACTTTTGTAACTTATTGTAAATAAATAATAAAATAAGAAGGAATAACATCATTGTAGCATGAAAATAATAATAACAAGGAGAATAATCAAAATATTAAATCAATTATTATTGTCCAAAAATTTAATTATCATTTTAGATGGGAAAGCCAACTAAAATAATCATCCAATTTAATCAATAGTATAAGATAAAATCATTAGTTTTAACTATAAAAATGTATTCAAAAGTATTGTTACTAAGTAAATATCCGCCCACAATAAAAAGGAATTAACTGAGCTGCTCCCTAATAGTTCTAGAAGGAGTAAATGGCACTGTATCAAAAGAATCTAAATAACATAAATATTTTTTACAAGTGTAGATAATTTATTTAAAAATAATCAAATAATTAGCAAGCTTATTATTGGTTGAAATATTACTTATCACTTTTTTATTACTATTCATTAACGTTGAAAAAAACCTCTAAAATTTATCCATAAGAAGAATTTTTTAGATTAGGAACTCACCTCAACTTAAAGGTTAATGGATACCAAGCTTTTGTGGTAAAATAAAAGAAAAGCAAGACTTGATGTTCAAATAAAGAGAAGAAAAAGAAAGGAAGAAGAGAAGCAGAGAGGAAGCTTGAACCAGATAAAGAGAAAAATAAATGAATAAATAAGGGTGGGTGGGTGGCTTGGAGAAATAGACCCCCACCTTTAACTTTTCTCTCTTTTTTTTTTTCAGCTTGACGTCGAAAAGACCAAAAGGCTCTTAGCCTTTTGTTTTTTTCCTTTCCACCTGTTTCAAAGCGTGGAAGGTAGATAGAATATTCCTTTAATCGTTGATTATTGAATTGATGAGTTTTCACCTTAAGCCACTTGAATTAGGATCTATCTAGGACTAGGACACAAGAAATATGATCAAATCAAAAATAAGTTTGCGCAGAAAATAGGGCTCCAGACGTCTTGTTAAAAAGGTTTCGTATCTGACGCTACAGACATCGGAATTGAGCGATTCCAAAACGAGAAGAAAGATGACATTCTGAAACTCAATTTAGACTCAAGAATCACGAAAAACAATACGTATAACTCGAGATATGAGCGAGAGATAATTGAGACGAATTCTGGGAAAATTAACGTGAAATTGATGAAAAAGAAAATAAGATAAGAATGGCGCCACAAACCTAGTTTGATAAGCCAAGAAGGATCGCCACAAGAATTGGAGGATTCTTGATAAGATCAAAAGATGCAAGGAAGAACCCTAGCAAAGCAAAACTCACAATTTGTGCAACATATGTATTCTGGTCTGTTTTGATCTCCAAATGTTTTAATACAAATCAGTTCATGAGTTTGCCCCTGAGACTTAACAAAAACTAAAAGCAAAACCCCTTAGCATAAGCATTGCTGATGTGTTCTAGTGGTTAAGTAGACATATTCAGCCTCAAGTGCTTGGGTTATAATCCTGCTTCAGATAATTTATATTTTTTTTATCACAACATAGCAATAGAAAAATAAAATCAACAACTAAAGTCTTGCTAATTTAGATCGACTCTTTGGGCTCTTTTCCTCTCACTCCAAGTGGGCTCTGGCGTGTGTAAACTCTCATATTCATGTGTTGAAACCATTTGGATATTGGGAACTGAAATTGTGTTTGGGCTTCCAACAAGGAGATAATCACATGTTTGATAGCTTCTTGGACCTTCTTTGCTCTAGCTCTTGTCATGGGTCCTCCAAGGCCTTGTATTGGATCTTGGGCTTCTTTTTGGGCTTGAGTCTGGACTTGGGCTTGGGCCTTTGTGTCCTCATCATGAATAGACAGAGAAATGGGATATAGTCCCGTTCATTTGAGGGGTATTTCACTTTTCTTGTTTTGGATGCTGAGTTTCTATCAATGCCTTTGTTAACTGGCCAAATGGACGGGAACTATCAAGTGGATTGTAGAAATAGTTCATGGTGATGAGTCCACTTCTACTTTTTGTTGATTATATTTTCTCTTTGCTCTTATCACTTGTAAGCAAGCCAGCATAACAGGTCTTCTTAATGCTGGGTTTACTACTGACATGATGACTAACTACAGCAATTAATGTTGAATGACCTCAGAACTTTAGGGGTTCCCTAGTTTGATTCCTTTTACAAGTCATTATTCACTGCTACTGCTTTTGCTGCATAGCTACCTTCTTGAAGAGTAAAACTCAGATCTTCTACTATATTATAGATATTGATCAATTGAACATGTGACTGATTTCCTGCGCCAACTGTATGAAATCTACCACTGATCTCAACCTGGCTCCAGCCACATTATTTAACCAGTCCTTTTCCATCTATCAACTTTCTCATCATATGCGCCTCCTTCCACTTGCCCAAAGAGGTTTACAAATTAGCCATTAATACATAACTTCCAATACCAGGTTTTAATAACTTCACAGCTGCAAGCTCTCCCAGCTCAACATTGCCGTGGATCCTACAAGCACTAAGCCACTATTTACGGCTAATAGAATCACAACAGAATTTCATTTGAAAATATTTTGACACACATGGAACTAGTCTACGGTCAAAACACTATCTCAATACTTATACATCTCACTCTTACACTCTACAACAACCATTTAAATTTTTTTCCGAATTCTAACCATTCAGCTTTGATTTTTCCTTTGGTTTCCTTGGCCAGATCTTGCTCATATTGCCATTGCCCTACTTTCCCCTTCAACTTATCCATCTCAGTTTTAAATGTCTTTCCTTCTTCAAAGATGTCCATCTTTTTCTCGAGATGTCAGCTTTAATAGCATCCATTTGCTCTTCTAGCTTTTGTTTACTTTCCCGCAAACGGGTTAGCTTTTGGAGTAGCTCATTTTCCAAGGCTACAACTTCCCTGAACTGATTCTTGTTAGCTTCCAGACCTGCTTCTAATTCATCAGCTCTTTGCAGCTTGGACGCAATGGAGTCAACTTTCATACTTGCTTCAATGTAGCCCCTTCTCCAATGAGCGAACACCGTTGAAGCTTGCGATATCAATGCCCTTATTTCTCCTGATATGCCGTCATCGACCGATAAATTGGAGAGGTAATCTAGGCTTGTTTTCATGATGTTGTACTGTTCAGGGTCCAACAAAACTGAAGCATCATTATCGGTGATGAAGTCTTGTACTATTTTCAAGGCTTCCCTGGCCTCTTCACTTGGAGTATTGGTGGCCACTCTACCCTGAAATCTTGAAAGAACATGAGTCCCAGCATCAAGAGAAGCATAAAATGCTTCCATTTCTAGATCATGTTGACTTGTATCAATTTGAATTCTGAAAGAATCGTCAGTTGTTGTTGGCAACAGAGTGCAACAGGTTTCTAGATGTAATTCTTCTCCACTAACGATTCCACATGATGATGCAGGACATGGCACCTGAATATTTTGTGTCTCAGCGAAAATTGGTGCTTGAGAAGATTCTGCTGAGGTATTTTCTGGGTGATCCAGCACTGCTCGATCTAGCTCAAAATATACAAGAGGAAAAAGGTAAAGAGCGATAGATTGATAAACAAACACTCAAAGCAAACTAAGATAATGAGAAGTTGTCCCCTAAAAAAATAGACAGAGAAGTAATCAACATGCATTTACTCATTAGGCAGTGATACATCATATACGAATTGAACATCCTCCATGCAAAATATTTGCGTGTTTACATGAACTCCAGTTCATCAGATTGATTCTGAACTGTGAAAAAAAAAAGAATTTCTTTGGGAAAAAAAAAAAAAATGAAAGAAACCTGAGAGAATTTGGAGTTGAAGCTTGAATTCAAAAATGCTTAAATGAATCTGTTCAAAGAGAGTTCCTTACATACAATCTAATGCCTTATGTAAAATCCAACTACTTCTGATTATCAGATAGTGGACATGCATTGACTGATAACAAACTAACGGATTCTAACTAACTCTAAATCTATTCTGTTATTGAGACTGTTGCTGGGCCTATGTTATTCAGCTTTAGAGGATGATCTAGTCAGGGACCAAGAAATTATCTTTTTAATCGACCTCATTGGTCTACCTTTTTGATTAAAAGTTCAATCTGAATATGAATGCCTATACGATCATAAAATACTTTCTCTTGAGAACTCCATCTTTCTGTAAAATTACCAAGTTAATCATAACATAAAGAGAAATAAATGGAACCAGATTGTTACGTCTTTCACTAGCAGTATTACTAGCCAAGCTTAACATCATTGTATCTGAATCCAATTCCACTTTTGAACATGCATGATAAAATGACTCAATATCATTGGGTTCGTTTTCCATCATTATTGTACTTCTATTTCTCTTTCTTGATGCAATTCCACAATCTGCTGGGAATAGGATTAAGTAAAACAAGAATATTTCAACTAATGAAGTCAAAATCATTTACAATCATACTAGTAAAATGAAGATCTATAAATAACCTGTTCTTACATTTTCTTAAAAATACATAAATCTAAAAGCATTTGATTTCTTTACCCACAAAAAAGCCATTTAATTTCTCTACTAATGATTTGTTTCCTTTTAATAATAAGGGAAAAAATGATTTCCTTTGTGTGCTTAGACACATTTGCATAAGCTTTTGTGGTTACAGCTACGTCTTGCTAGAGTTCCATTCCCAGTAATCAAATCTTGAAGGAATGAGCTAGGAAAAAGATTTTCTATCCCTGAAGGGGACCTTGGTTTTGCTTCTTCTCTTATTATTAGATCATTCATGAAAGAGATTAATCAACTATGATAATTTGTTTCCTATTATCACTACAACCAGAGCAGATATATTTCTGTTGTTTGCTTTTTTATCATCATCGACATCATAAGTGCTCTTTCCATTTGATACTGCATATCTTTCCCTTTGTCAATAGAGAAAGAGTTAATATTGTTTCTCAACATATACGTTCATATTCTTTCTCAACATATACATTCAAGTGTTGTTTTAATTTTTTGAAGTGAAATTGTTGTACCAAACTAAGGGTAAAAATTCAAGGACAAATTTTTATATTTTCATTAAAAGACAAAACTCATGTAAATTTTGCTCCATTTTTAAAGGTATATGAAGCTTAATAGTCACTAAAAATCACCAAGGAAAAGATCTTGTAGTGAGTAGTAACAAAGAAAGCAGGGTTCATTTTGTCAATGAAACTAAAGTTCTTCATCTATGTGCCGGGTTCATTTTGTCAATGAACTAATGGAAAACAAATTCTTAAACAAAACAGGCTATAACAAGGAATCTATCCCATCAACTTTAAAGGGCATTCCATTTTTTTTTTTTATTTCCTTTTCCTATTTGTGAGCCATATATGACCATACCAAGGAAAAGAGCTCGGTAGTCGAACATAGGAACCTGTTTCATGTCTATTATCACTAAAGGAGATCTGATCTTCTCTTATTTTGTTTTTTTTTTTTTCTCATAATAGAAACAATAATTATGGTACATTAACACATGCAAAATTTATTCAGATAGTGAGAGATTGAATTATAAGCTAGACTAAGTATGTTTGATTGATTAAACATATTTAAGTCTGCAATATCCATTTCAGTAATTTGTCTTGCCTTTAGTAGTCTCTAGTTGTCTCGTAAAAACTCCTCCACCCCTCCCCCCTCTTATAAAAAAAAAAAAAAAAAACTTTGGTAACTCTAGAGATAGATATCGTCAAGACAATTTAGTAATTCACAATCACATACTCCCACAAATGAAAGTAAGGAAAGAAAGTGGCCATCATTTTGTCTTCTTATCTTTTCTTATTTCTTGAGGCATGTGTGAACTTCTCAAGTAGAGTAAAAGAGCTTGTCAACTATATGACCACTTGTTGCATTATGACATTAGGGCCCTACCTATGGTGCACCCCCATCAACTTCACCATGCGCATTCAGAAATATGGCTAAATGTATTTAGCTACATAGAATATGGCTAAATTATGGTGTATTTAGCCACACTTTTATATGCATTTAACCACATTTAGAAGTGTGGTTAAATGATGGTTCATGGTGCACCACAACTTATGCAGTGCCCATAGCATCCACCTTATTTGTAAGCTACCATTTTGTTATATGTTGAATCGAGACAAGGACAGTGAAAAGCAAATATCATAGTCGTCAATCCGTTAAATGCAAAACAATTACTGCCGAGTACGAACAGGGGAGATTAATCAACTATTATAAAAAAAAACGAAGAATGAAAGAAACCTTGATCTCTGATGGTGTCACTTGTGGATGCTGATTGCATTAAGTCATCCTCACTGCCTGCAGGGATTCAAGCCAAAACATGATCATGTATGTCTAGCGATTTATACATAGAAATTATCTATGAAATTTTACCCTCTATTTTTATTCTATACCAAACACACTCTAAAAGGGAAACTTTTAAAGAGCGAAAAAATTGAAGGAACATTTTTTTTTTTAGGAGGAAAATTTGAAGGAATTATTCGGTGATTTTTAAGATTGGTATCTTTTAATGTTTAATAGATATAACTTAATTACATGTGCTAATTATTCAAAATATAATTTTTAAAAAAAAATTAATGATCATTTTCTATAAGTCTTTTTAAGAATTTAAACATTTTATGTCCCTTTAGATTAAAGTCTTTTTATCGAAGTTAACTTTTTGTTTCCCCAACCTACTAGAAAAGCAAAGTTTGTAAGGCAGGTAAAATTAATAGTAGTGAAAGCACACGTGAAACAAAGTGCCATAAATGTATGTTACCTTGGGCACAAAACCCCCTAAGCTGTCGCGTTTCCAATGAAGGCAAATTCTTTAGCAACTGCATATTTTTCCAAAAATATCCCGTGCTCTCCTCTTCGTACTGCATTAGTGGATTGGTGAACCTGATATCCTCCATGCTACTTTTACGTCTGACAACATGCATTCCAATTTGTTTGATACAGCTTTTCCCGGGGGATTTAAACTTAAATCTACACACCACATGATTCCATTCATTTTTTGAATGCACTTCATCTAAGTAATCTTTGAATTGTATATGTTTTAGACCAAAAATAAGTATATGATCTTGAAATCTGGGACAGGGACTCGCAATATCAGCAAAGGGCGATGCAAGTGTATTGCCATTGATGATCAATTCGAAGGCAATGATTTCTGCCACACTATCATCAGCTACAACACATAGAGAAATCTCAGGGAGCTTGTTACAAAACCGAAAAGAAATTGGATCTTGTCTACTACAGTGCTCGAACCACTCTGGAATACTACTTCCTGGCAAATGAAAACTCATGTCTCCACCCTTGTGCAATTCCTATTAATCAAATATAATTCATAAGTCTAGCTACACACACACACACACACACACACACACACACACACACACACACACACACACACAAACCTAAATATCAATTTTTAGTTATCAAATCAAATACGAAATAGAACAGAACCTCATTAATTAACATGCTTCTACTCGTAGTAGTCAATGATATGCAGTTACTTGCATAGAAACGCTCGATGTTAGGTGGAATTCCTCTAATTTCTCAAAGTTCCTTGCAATGATCCAAAGTAAGATACCTCAAAGAACAAAGCTCCTTGATGCTTTTAGGAAGAGCTATGAAATTGTTCCCAATCAAGTCTAAATCTACAACATTGCGAAACCAAGCAAGAATCACTGGAACATATTCATCGATCATATTGCAATATTTAAAGGAAACTTCTTCTGCATTTGAAGCTCCCTCGTTCTTCACCTTTGTCCTATTTAGAAAATCGCGATTCTGTGGATTTCTCAATATAGACAATCAGAAGATATGGCAACATGACAATGCCACTTGGTAACTGAAGCATTCCACAACCACGCAGACCCAAATGTTTAAGCTCAGTAAGATTTTTAATAGAAGATGACAATTCTTTTATCGAAGTATTGTTCCAATCAATCTCTACTATATTCTCCATCTTTCCTAAAATTTATGGAGAATTCTCAAGACTAGAGCACCCTGTAAGATCGAGCAATGCAAGATTGGTCAACTTGAGAGGTGGAAAACTCTTAAGCTTTATGCAATCCCTAGGATCCAATTTCTAAAGTTCATACAAGAATCCAACTGATTCGTGAACTCTAATTAAATTCTCACAATGTCTAAATGATAATTCTCTTAAATTTGGGAAACCAGATACATCAGGAATCTCTTCTATGTTGGATCTGTCAAGGTTTATGACTGCCAAGCTCATGCACTGCCCCAAAAAAAAAAAAATCGAATAAATAATATTAAAACAGATTGTAATATATGTAAGTTTAGGAAAAAGAACTTTAGACTTGCCTTTTGCTTATCAAGAAACCCGATCGACCTTAACCTTTTACTGTATAACTCCAATATGACAAGTTCCTTTGGACAAAAATTAGGTGGTAAAGAATGTAAAGGATATCTGTGCCATCTCAACACCTTTAAACTATTTGGAAGATGTTTGGGACATCGTGAGAAACGAGTCTTGTGAATAATTAGTGTTTTGAGATTTCTCATTTTTGTGAAGGCCTCTCCATCCCATTTTAAACTTTGGAAAATCCATATGTATCATTTCAATTTTATCATTTCTCTGTTAACACAAAAGAACAAGTCAACCACTTACCTTCATATATTATACAGGGTGAATTACACTGATCTCTCCTGAGGTTCAGTGTAATTACACTCGGCACCCCTCTAATTCACTTTACTCAGGGTATTATCTATAGACAGAGAGATGCTGAGTGTAATTACACTGAACCTCAGAGGAGGTCAATGTAATTCACCCTATTATATATTAGGACTTTTATATCCATATTTAGACAAATATACACATTATAAAGGGAAAATGAAACGATTGTGAATTACTGCCAAAAAAAAAATTAGAAATGGGGGGACTAGGTAATGACTTGTCAACATAAAATAGAGCTAGTTTTAGAAATGAGTGTATATAAATATTTTTAGATGTGTTTAAGATATCATCCCAATAATTTGCCCAATATTGCTAAATTTTTACTTTTTACCTTATACACACATTTTAAACATTGTATCTAAATATAAAATAATTAAAAAAAACTAAACTATTTTTTTTGAATAATTTTATTCAAAGGAGTCAATAGCCAAAAACTCAAAAGAGATACATGTAGGCTTAAAAAAAAAAAAAACAAACAAAAACAAACTATTCATATTTGTCTTGCTTACCATATTTTTTTCAAACACTTGAACTATATCTTCAAGAAGCCATAATCGACAGCATTCCCACGACCTTCTTGGTGATTGTTGATGTACAATTTCTCTACCCATTTCTTGAATTTGGTCATGTAATGTCTCCCGATCACATCCATTAATTTTTATAAGAGATTTTTCAACCAACGCTCCAATAGCATTCTCCATGGAGACAACACCATGATGAGCACAAAGTATTTCTTCGACATCTGCCAATCTATATCCTTTAAAGCAACAAGCAATGTCAAGGAAAATTTCCTTCTCAAATTCCTCTAATGCATCAAAGCTTACCTTATGTATGGTTTGGATCTTTTTATTAGGAATTCTTTTATATTGATCTAATGTTGATTTCCATTGTTCTTTGCTTTTTCCCACCAAGTTGGATCCTATTACTTCCAAAGCCAATGGAAGGCCAGAAGCATAAGTTACTACATCATTTAAGACGTCCTTGTAGCTTGGATCAACTTTGTTAGTTTTTAAGGCTTTCCAACTAAGCAATTCAAGAGCATCTTTTTCATTCAACTTCTCTAACTCGTATGTTATTTTATCCTCATACCTTGATAGCAAACTAAACTTTTGTCTCGAGTTGTAATGATAATTCTGCTACCAAGACCAAACCAATCATATTTTCCAGCCAGAGCATCCAATTGCTCTTGTTGGTCAAAATTATCCAGAACCACAAGAGTCGTCTTTCGCTGGAGCCTATGCTTTAACAGTGAAATTCCTTGCCTAACACTTGTGCACTCAATCTTCTTTTCTCCAAATAATTCATAAAGAATGATCTTTTGTACATGTTCTAATCCATATTTATTTGAATTTTCTCTAATATTTTCAAGGAAACATAAACCTTCGAAAGGTATATCCGCAAAATGATTAGCAATCCAATTATAAACTGCCACAACAAGTGTTGTTTTACCTATTCCACCGATACCGTGAATCCCTAGCACGCGAACTCCGTCGTTAGACCCAACATCCAAAAGCGAAATGACATTTTCCACCTGGGAATCCAGTCCAACTGGGTGATAAGCAACAGGTAAAGCAACACTTATAATCTCTGTTGACACCTGTTCAACTATCTTTGCAATAAGCTTGTGTTCATATATTCCATCCCTGCCCAATAAGAAGTTCCTATGGAGTCATACACTAGTGCATCCTGTCCATGTTTATGGTACTTGTCTATTTTATTACAATTCAAACTCTACCAAAAAAGTGACAGAAGAAAAGTAAAGAAACAAATATAAGATTATAAGAATGTACCCGCTTTTGAAATGATAACCGGACAAGTCAGCCACTTGCTTCAAAGCCATCCTCCATTTCCGTAGCCTTTCCATGTTATCATGCAAATTCTCCGTGTTAGCCATGAACCTGCTCTCATGCACAGCCAATGCTTCTCCGTAAGCCCTTGTCTACTTACGCACATGAGAAGGATCCACATCATAGAAAACGGGGATAACCAATCGACCCTTTCCCCTAACGTGGTCAAGAATCACCACGAGTTCATCCATGCAAAAAGAAGAACAAGCATAGCTCCTAGAGAGCACAACGATGCAAATCATGGACGCTTTAATTGCCGTGAGAAGTGACGGTGTGATTTCCTTTCCCTTTCGAAGCTTCTTGTCGTCAATGAAGGTGTTGATACCCCTATTTGTTAGGGCAGAGTAGAGATTCCCAGTGAAGCTCTAGGGGGTATCCTCACCTCTGAAGCTAAGAAACGCATCGTATTCGTGAGTGAAGGTAGCTTCGGAAGAGCAGTAGGACGATGCTCCAGCTGCCATGATAGCTCGCTACACACTCACATCGACTACTGCTACTGGCTCAAGTTCAATGTCTGGAACGGGGTTTGCCGATCCGTCTTACTATATCTCTCCCTTTTTTTTTTCTTTTTCTTTTTGGTGTAAAAACTGGGTCCACAGAGCTGAACTATTAATATCTTGTTTTAACGTGGCTCAAAAGTCACAAAACTGGAAAAGGAAAAAACGCGTCCCCCAGTCGGTAATTTCCAAGGAGTTTCGCTGCATAGTTTTTGACTCGGTTGAGTTGACTACGATTATGGACATCGACTAATAACTTTAAAATATATATATATATATATATATATATATATATATATATATATATTTGATAACGTTACGCGATTAAAGAAAACAGTGGGAACTTTTTATTACAGTAAATATACACTTTGGTTATTGAAATTATCTATATGAGCCATTTTGATCATGAAATTTAAGATTTAACATTTTAGTAGCTACAGTTGTAAAACATGAGTCATATTAATCTTTGATTCTATTTTTATTATTGTGCTGTCATATTTTTGTTGATATATTATATTAAATAACATAATGATATTTCATGTGGCCTCTAAAATATATAAATCAAGAATTGGTTGGAATTAATTCCTAAAAATTCTAAAAAAAATGTCAAAAAAGTCATGTGGATCAAGTAGAATAATAACAAAAATTGATTTGAACTTACTCTTCATTTATGCCACCTCCAAAGTAATGTAAAATGCTAATATATCAATTAATATAATGCCTCAATGAAAATATGATGACACAATAATATAAATGATATCAAGAACTAACATGACTCATATTTTTTAAAAAAATAAGTGGCCTTCTTACATTGCATTGATGGTGCCTTAGTATATGGATAGGTCCTCAGCTCCGAACCATTAGATGATCTGGTGTGTGCTGCATCATAATGTTTTAGGAGTTGCACCACAAACAGTTCCACATGTAAGTAATTTGAAATTCGAGGATAAGGGTTTGTGAAGTGGATAGTTTCCATGTGGGTGCGTTGCTTGTTCATGTGAACTTCGCCCGGCACTACACTTACATTACATGCAATGGCGGAGCTTGAAGAAAAATCTTAGGGGAGCCAAAGACTTTAGTATATAAAATATGTAATGATAACTAAATTAAAATTAATATGTAAAATATATAATGACAATTAAATTAAAACTAACTACACATTACATATTTAAACTTTGAAGCAAGTCACTAATATGACAAAATAATTTTAAAGATAAGGACTGCAAAATGCAAAATACCTTATAGTGCTGCTCTTCGATCTTTTAATGACTTGAAATTATCAATAATTAAATTAAAACTGAAGCTTTCAGCAATTTCTCTTTTAATGTAAATAACTAGACTATTTGCAAGAAACTCATCTTCCATTTTATTCCTCAATCTTGTCTTCATTATTTTCATTGCTGAAAATAATCGTTCCGTAGTAGCTATAGAAACTGGAAGAATTAAAATAAGATGAATCAACCTATCAATCAAATAGTAAACCTTTGATTTTTTTATTTCTGCCAAGCATCTACACAATTCAGGAATAGTTGATAAATTTTTAAATTTTGGTTGTTGACATGCATCAAGGATAAAATGCCAAAGTTGGAAAGGCACATTAACCTTCTCCTGCTCAGTAAAGTCCATAGTATAATATTTGTCAACAAGAGTACAAATGCTATCAATGTCGAAATTTTTGTAATTATCCTTAGGAATCAAAGTAGAGCTTAGACTTAACAAATCTATTACTTAATCATTGAACCTACTATTCAACTCTTGTAATTGCTTATCAATTGTAACAAAAAATATTTCCACTCTGAAGTGATGCTCAAGCATGTCCGATCTTTCTGATGACGAGAGCGTCCTTGTCTTGCTATATAGGAAGCAGTAAAATCAGGAACTAGAATATTATGTTGTTCACAAAATGATTTCACATTTTTCAACAAATCCTCCCAACCATCATCTCTCAAGTTTTGAATAAGTATTTTTATAGATCGAACTAGTTGCATAGCATTAACTATATCTTGAGATTGCTTCTACAAAGCTTGGCAAAGAATATCCATTATTCCCATGATTTCTTTGATCAAGTGCAAGATCAATATAAATTCAAATGAAGTCAAGGTATTATAAGCACTATTGGCATCTCCACGTTGAGAATAAGTTGATCCGTCAACAATAATTTTTTGTAGAACAGAACAAGTTGCACCATACATGTTTATCAAACTACGAATAGAGGAGAAATGAGAACTCCAACGAGTATCCCTAGCTCGTTTCAAAGTGCCAACTTGATTTGCCCCTTTACTAGTTTCAAGTTTATCAATCTCTAGCAAATGAGCAATTTCATCTATTTTGGCAGCTTGTAACTCATCATGGCACTTACTAGAGGAATAAATAATATTGACAATAAAAGTCAATTTTGAAAAAAATTGATGAACTGGAATAACTTCTCTAGATGCAGCAACCAATGCAAGTTGTAATCGATGGGCAAAGCAATGGATATAATATGCATATGGACAATCATTTAAAAATAATGCTTGTAATCTATTCCATTCTCCTCTCATGTTGCTGGCAGCATCATATCCTTGACCATGAATATTAGAAACATCAAGACTATGTTGAGAAAGAATAGCACATAATTCTTTTTTAAGAGTCAATGATGTAATGTCTCTAACATGCGCAAGATCAAAGAAACACTCTTGTACAAAACCATTTGTGTCAACAAATTTGAAAACAAGTGCCATCTGCTCTCTTTTGGATTCATCGCGAGCTTCATCAACTATAATACAAAACTTTGAATCGCCAATCTCTACATGAATATGCTTTCTCACTTTACTTGAGATGATATACAAGATCTCCTTTTGAATTTGATGTGAAGTGTACTTAGAATTATATGGAGCATTTTCTCACACAACTTTTGCAACTTCATCATTATAAGATGCCAAGAGTTTTATCATTTCAAGAAAATTACCTCGATTTTTTGATTCTAGAGTCTCATCATGGCTTCTAAAAGCACAAGCTTGAAATATTAGCCAATGAACTGCATCAATCGAGGACTTAAGACGTAATCGATTCTTTTGAATTTGGTCAGAGCTTTGGACATGAGTAACAAGTTGGATATGGCCAGCTTGATTCAACAAGTCTTGAAAAGCTCTAACTGCATTATTATGTGGTGAGCAAGGATCATTCCCAATATGCTTGAGAAAAGCACAATTCTTTCCATTATTAACCTTTTTCCAACTTCTAAATCCCATAGAAATAAAAACATCAGATCCATGATGCCCACTAGGTTTCTTGCTAAACAAATAACAAAGTAAACAATAAGCAGCATCTTCGAAAGATGAATACTCCAGCCATGAAGGAAAAATACCAAACCAAGCATATTGAAATCGCCTTGGATGATTTTTACCAGACAAAGGATAGCTTTCAAGATGCTTTTGATATGGACTCCATTTTAGATAAGCCTGTCTAACCTCATCCATTTGATTTGGTGGATATTGCCAAATTTGAAGCTGTTTTCCTAGATCTCGTTCCAGAGAATTAAGATCGAATTCATTAGTTGTGACTCTTTGAATCTTAGAAGGTTGTTTCTCACTTTCTTCATTAATGACTGGAGTAGTAGAACAATCAACAATTGGTGATGATGTTGAAGGTATATTTTCCCCCTCTTGTACATTGGCTTTTCTCTTAAAAAATGCATCAATTCTTTGATTTTTCATCATTAGAGACTTGGAATTATAGAAACTGCAAAAAAGTAAGGGAAAGATTGAAAGAGTCAAAAAGATGATAAGGGATTAAAGTGAGGTATCCAATTAAATACTTAAAATAAAAAAATACTACTTTGTAATATTGACATTAAGAAATCCTCTTAGACATTTT
Source organism: Pterocarpus santalinus (assembly GCA_031439595.1). NCBI lineage: Eukaryota > Viridiplantae > Streptophyta > Magnoliopsida > Fabales > Fabaceae > Pterocarpus > Pterocarpus santalinus. The sequence continues at coordinate 67,412,721 of CM062531.1, read as the reverse complement.
TATGTAGATGAAAACATAACAAATAATATAATAATAATTAAATTTTTTTCCCAAAAAAAGTTCTAAAAATTGAAAAAAAATAAAAGAACATAAGATAGTAAAACTAGTACCAAGAAAAAGAATAGAGCCAGTTGTATTATTATTGTGTTGCCACTTGCTTGTCACCTATGCCATGTATATGATGTATGCCCTCCTTCATTTTGTGTTGGAAAGATGGACTTGAAGATTTTGAGAAAAAAAAATAGATTTTGAAAAAAAAAACAAAAAGAAGGAGAAAACATAAAATATGTACACGGTGCGGCGGGACAGTTGGAGTGTTTTTTCAATTGATTTGGGCACTATAGTGGGCAGTCCACCGAGGGTAACACATTTAATGGTTCATATTAATTCTTATCATTAGTTTGTTGAAAGTTGAAAACTGTTGTAGCATGCAGTGCGATGGGACGGTTTGAGTGTTTTTTCAATTAATTTGGGCTATGTAGATCTTCTTACTAACATACGTACTACTAAAAATTTTATAAAAACTTTGGGGGGGCCATGGCCCCCCATTGTCCCTATAAAGCTCCACCTTACATGACACCAAATTTCTAGGTGATTTCGCTCTTGCTTGAGACATGCATCAAAGTTCACCCTTGATCAACGGGAATTTCGAAGATCGTATATCCAGGCATTATTCTTCACAATAGAACTTGCATGTATAGATAATGATAATTTTAAAAATAAAATGATCAATGTATTGCATAAGAGTACATTAAAATAATAACAATAGTTTGAAGTTAATGAAAGTTTGATGGCTTAATTGTTATGTGTTCTTTGGTTAGAGCAGATATTATGAAAAATAAGTATGAGTTAGTTGTTATTAGAAAGAATAATGTTAAGTTATATACAACTTATATGAATTATTTTGAATTAAGCATAAATTATTGTTGTTAATTGTGAAAGTGTGTGGGGTATAGACGTAAAAATAGGAATGAAAATTTTATGAAATAGATTCATGTATAGTTTTACTCATGGATCCATTTCATAAAATTTTTACTTCTATTTTTACACTCATACCAAATTCATCACCCTTAGGAAACATGATTAGAATGGATAAATTCTGAGAAAATTCCTTTAAGTAAATTATCTTATATACTTTGGAATATGATTAGTAAGAAATAAAATAAAAAAAGTTTCTTTAATTATGTGTATCTCTTTCTATATTCTCTTCCATTCCCACAAGGTGGTACCTCTCACAAGGTGGTACTTGATCTCGTGAGATTTGAGAAATGACAAATAATAAAATGTTTCTATTTTAGTTTCCTTGTCTTGCAAATAGGGGATAGAAATAGGTTAGGTAATCCATTGAAAACCTTCGGTCTTGCCTACTTTAAGCCTATACTAGCCTAGTTTATTTAGTAAATAAACCAAGACAAGGTATTTCAAAAAGTCTTTATAACTAAAAGGATCATGTTATATGATGTGCAAAATGTCTATTTATACTATATTATTATTACATAAATCATGTAAATTAAATTATATTATTATTTTAAAAACTTAATGATAATAGAAGCTTTTTAGTCTATTTAAAAATAGACTTTTTGGCATATTAAAAAAATATTTTAACTTATTTAAGAATATATTTTTAACTTATTTAAGAGAAGATTTTTTTATTATTAAAAAATTTTATTATCAAGTAAGCTTTTAAATAATCTTTTAGGTTGGGCCATACTTTTAAAATGGTCAGATTAGACCCCACAAAAAAACCTATGTCAAATAATAAGTTTAGACTTGAGCTACATGTTGAAATGCAAATCAAGCTTATTTAAATCAAAATCTAGCTTACTTCCACTCTTTTTGGCAAAAGAGAATCGAGTCTTGGTCTAACCATATGGAAATGTTGCTTGGATCCGCCTGCAGGATTATGGAGAATAGTTATAATTTGTGTGATCATGTATATTTTAGTGCACAATCTTCTCCTATGGTTCTAATCTCTTTGTGGATAGTGACTTATTTTTTAGCTAACATAACCTAACCTCCCCCTGCTCCTCCAAAACCCATGCGCGGATCGATATTACACTGGCCTTGCCTAATATAATTCTTTATCAGATAAATACCTCCTGTTTGTAACGCATACATACCATGCCCTAGAAAAATCATCCTCAAGGGAGATCTTTGTATAATATAAAGCTAAAGGAGGTGTTCATGTATTTTTTTGTTAAACCTTATACGATGTCGTCATAGATTACTCTATTTTTTGCCAAAGGCTTATCAACAATGTATTTCTGCTAGTAACAAATTTTCAAATTACATTGGCGTGCATGGAAAGTTAGTGATGTGGTGAAATTTCCTAGTGATTAGCATGGTAGCATTAGCCCCACCCTTAAATTCATTGGTAGCATTAGTTTATACTTTATCCAGTAAGAGTGTTATAAAAATCAGCGTAAGTCTCTAAATTGGAAAGTGAGAAGGTCAGTAATCAATTTTCCATGGGGGTAGTGATATATTTAATTACAATAATTTATATACAATATATTTTTATAATATTCTGTTTTTGTTAATTTCACTAGAAAAGAAGAAATATTACCATAGAAGAGGAAAAAAGAAGATTAGATGATAAGTTTTGTCCTGCAATACTTACTAGAAAATGGTGTTATCTTCTTATTTTAAACTTATAAATTAATGAATCGTCCTTAAAGGTTCGGCAATTTAAAGACACCAAACAAATAGAACCAGTGGTGACAAATGGGATGGAATCCACAGCTTAATTAATAAAAATTATTTCTGCTTTCAACAATAAATGTCGTTTGAGTAAAATTAACTTATGCTTTTAATTAGATTGGTATTTATCTAAATTTCTGAATATCTTCCTGACTAAATTTTTTAATCTGCTTTAAGTGACATGACTCTGATTCTGTAATTTTTAATTTCATTCTCTTCTAGCATTATCGTACTTGCATAATCTTTTTGGAAAATTGACGATGATAAGCTACTGAGAGTTGCATTATATTGCAAATCTCGTCTTTGAGCATTTTCATGTTGATACATGGAGACACCCTCAAATATTTCATATTGTGCAGATGTTTTACTATTTTATCTAGTCATCAAATCATAAACAGCTAAAACTGTGTTATTACTGGATTATCTTTACTACAAAAGGTGACTCTCTCTGTGATTAAAGACACTGCGTTTATGCCTGGTATAGACTTCAACTTAGAATCATCTGTTGAAGAACACAATATAACTAATTCACACATTGCTTTCCTCATGATCAACCGGCTCAAGGTATGATAGTTCAATTTCCCTTTGGTTATGAAAGGATGTTGGTGAAGGATTACTTTTTTCCCCTGCAGTTGTTTTTTTGATTGTTCAAGTATGTTTTTAATTTCCATGTTCTTCTTGTTTAATCAATGTACAAATAATTCGAATATACCATCAGTATTATTAGTAATGATGTACAAAGAGGAATTTCATTTGGCAAACAACTCAAGGAAAAAATTCTTTTGCCTCCTTCTGTCAGTTTAGGTGACCTCCCTTTCAAGTGCCAAAATTTTCCCATTATAGCATCTTGCCCTCCGGCAACCACATGGCTGTAGATTTCTTGATGTGTTAATACCTGTTTCTTTTGCTTGGGTAGTAAAACTAAATATCTTTCTTGAAACACCTAGTTTTCTCTCTTGTTTTTCAGCAAATAACACTCTTCGTAAGTTGTGATATATGACTCTGTATGACCTATACTTAATTAATCCATATCTTCGTGTAGAAACCTACATCTACAGATCAATATCTCAAAAATAGCACAATTAATGGGATTTATTTTCCTGTTTTTTGGAGTTTGCTTAAGCAGGCTTTACAGAATGACAATACACATGAACCTAGGGAAGAGAAGATGGAGGATATTCCTGTATACCAATCACCACGTAAAAGTGTGGTGATGGATAAACAAATTAGTCCAATTGAACAGGATGAACCAACGCCAAAGAAAATTGGGAAAAGGGAAAAGATGCTTGATTTGCAAAAGAGAATGAACCAAAATTTTGAAGAAAAGAAGTGTCACATTGGAGAAAAGGGTTGGCACATTGTGGAGAAGATGAGAAGACCATAAGAAATATAAACGAAGTAGATGTCAGAATATTAGTATTTCTTACTAATTTGTTGATCATGTCAGATATTTGTACCAATCATACAAGGTAAGAATGTTGTGGATCAGATATTGTTTTTATTGATGAGTTGTACATCCTCTAGGGGCTTAGAAGATCAAACTGAACTAGATGTATACGTTAGTACATTACAGAAAATATTGTTATATCATTCCACGGGAGGTACAAGATACGTTGATTTGGTTCAGCTGTAAATTTGCAATAGCCACAGGATACGATAGATAGAAGATTCATTTAATTGTTGATTACCAAATAAAATGACAGAGAAATGCTATATAGATTCATAGTCCCTCTCATTTGAGGGGTATTTCATTTTTATTATTTTTTATGCTTGAGTTTCTATTAATGCCTTTGTGAACTGCCCAAATAACTGGAACTATCAAGTGGATAATGGATTGTAGAAATATTTCTTAGTCATGAGTCCACTTCCACCTTTTGTTGATTATATTTTCTCTTTGCTCCTATCACTTGTAAGCAAACCAGCATAGCAGGTCTTATTAATACTGGGTGTACTACTGCCATGACTAGTTACAACAACTAATGTCATTACTCACTTTTACTATTTGTCCTGTGTAGCTACCTTCTCGAAGAGTAACATTTAGATCTTCTAGTATTTCATAGATATTGACCAACTAAACATGTGATTGATTACCTACAGCAAATATATGTAATCTACCATTGATCTCAACCTGGCTCCAGCAACATTCTTTAACCAGTCCTTTTCCATCTATCAACTTTCTCATCATATGTGCCTCCTTCCACTTGCCCAAAGAGGTAAACAAATTAGCCAACAATATATAATTTCCAGAGCTTCCAGGACTAAATAGCTACTAGCTGTCCTAGCTCAACATTACCGTGGATCTTACAAGCACTAAGCAATTGTATCCAAAGCTTCTTGGGCTCTTTGCCATCTTTAAAAGCATTCCAAGTAAGATATTCATGACTCTTCTACAACTGAATAATCCACAACATATAAAGGAATGCGATTAATAATGCTCAGAGCCAATTTAATGATCTTCTCAATAAATACATACTCAAATTCATTCCTGCCCAATTAAAGAAGTCACTGTGAAATCAAATTGAATTCATCATATCCATGTATTGATAATGGCATTCTTGCAATTCAAACTATTTGATATACAAAGAATTGACTTGTCCCAAGACTAACAAGCACCTTTTTTTCTTCTTTTTTTTTTTTTTTTCCTTTTGTAAATTTTAACAATAAAGAAACAAAATATAAGATGGTAATAAAACAAGGGTAAGGATGATTACTCAAGTTTGAAATCATTGCTACGCAAGTTAGCTACACGATGCAGAACCTTCCTCCATTTCTACACTTTCTCCTTCTCATCCTTGAACCTATAGTTGAAGGTAGAAGAAGACAAGGTGGATGGTGGCACTGTCATGATAATGATTAGGTCACTGATTTCACTTGAACAAAGCCTAAGACTTCAATGATCAAGCAGCATCACTGAGGGACTGATAATTTGCAAAACAGTTATGTCATATGTCTTCTTCTTGCACTACGAAAAACTAGAAAGAAATGCTACCAAATTAGGCAATAATGCAATGGGAGGAACGCACATAAAGTAAGCCAAAAAGTTGATGTTTTTAAAACCCGATATAAAAATAAAATAAGACATTATATTTACAATCACTTTCATAATAATATTAATTTGGCGGCTAATCTAATCACAATTTAGCACACACGTAACTAGTCTATGGTCAAAACTCCAGCTTAGTTCTTATACATCTTAGTCTCATTCTACAACAATTTTTCTAAATTTTTCTCCGAGTTCTGACCATTTAGCTTTGACTTTTGCTTGGGTTTCCTTAGCCAAATCTTGCTCATGTTGTAAATGTGATACTTTTCCCTTCAACTTATCCGTTTCAGATTTTAGTGCCTTTCCTTCCTCAAAGATATCTCTCTTTCTCTTTCGAGTCATGTTCAGTACTAACTCCTTACTTTCCTCAGCCAACTTTTGAAGCAACTCTTTCTCTAAGGCCATTACTTCCCCGAACCGATTCTTGTTATCTTTGAGAGTAGCTTTTAATTTATCAGCTGTCAGCATTTCTGAAGCACTGGACTCAATTTTCATAGTTGCTTCAATGTAGTCGCTACTGCAATGAGTAAACACTCCTGAAGCTTCTGATATTAATGCTCTCATTTCTCCTGATAAGCCGTCATTGGAAGACAAATTGGAGAGGTAATCTAAGCTACTTTTCATGGTATTGCACTGTTCACGATCCAAGAACACTGAAGCATCATTATTGGTGATGAAGTCTTGTAGTATTTTCAATGCTTCCCTGGCCTCTTCATTTGGAGCATTGGTGGGAAAATGATCTTGGGAAGGTGAAAGAACATGGGTTTCACCATCAAGAGAAGCATAAAATTCTTCCATTTCTACATCATCATCTTGGCTTATATTAATTTGATTTTTGAAAGACTCATCTGTTGTTGTTGGCAACACAGTGCAACAGGTTTTTTTATGTGATTCTTCTCCAGTAACTATTCCACTTGATGAAGTGGGAAATGAAGCTCGAATATTTTGCCTCTCAGCAAAACCTAGGGCTTGAGAAGATTCTACTGTGGTGTTTTCAAGGTGATCCAGCACTGCTCGATATAATACAAAATATACAAGAGGAAGAAGGTAAGGGAAGTCAATTGAGTGCTAGAGAAACACTCTCAAAGCAAAGTAAGGTAAAGAGAAGTTGTCCGTTTAAAAAAAAAATAGACAGAGACAATCATGCATTTATTGATGAGGCAGTGATGTATCATTTACGAATTGAATGTTCTCCATGCTAGTAATTTCCCTGTTTACATGAAATCTAGTTCATTTGGTTGATTCCGAAGTCCGAACTGTGAAAGGAAAAAGAGTTTCTTGGGGAAAAGATGAAAGAAAACTTAAGAGAAAAATGAGTTGAAGCTTGAAAAGCTTGAATTCAAAAACCTAAAATGAATCTGTACAAAGAGAGTTCCTTATATACAACCTATCGCGCAATGTCTTATGTGCAATGTAACTATTGCTGATTTTTAATTAGTGGACATTGACTGATAACAAACTAACAGATTCTAACTAATTTGAAATCTATTATGCTATTGAGACTGTTGTTGGGCCTGTGTTATGCCTCCTTGGACCTATGTTATTCAGCTTTAGATGACGATATCTAGACACACTAGCTTGCTTACAATAGTGGAACCAAGGAATTATCTTTTTAATTGACCTCATTGGTTTTATTTTTAGGTAATAAATCAATCTGAATATGAATATGTTTTCTTTTGAGAACTTCATCTCTCCATAAAATTACAAATCAATCATAACAGAAGGAGAAATAAATGGCACCAAATTATTTACCTCTTTCAGTAGTAGTATTACTAGCTAAGCTTGAATCCGAATGCAAATCCACTTCTGAAGGTGGATGATAAAATGACTCAATAACACTGGGTTCGTTGTTCAAGTCTAACATTGATGTACTTCTTTTTCTCTTTGTTGACGCTGTTTCACAACCTGTTGGGAATAAGATTATTAAGTTTTAAAAAATACATATATTTCAATTAATGAAGTCAAAATTATTATATTCATAGTAGATAAATCAAGATTTACAAATGAACATTTCTTACATTTTCTTAAAAATACATAAATCTAAAAGCATTTAATTTCTTTACCCAGAAAAAGCATTCAATTTCTCTAGTAATGATTTATTTCCTTTTAATACTAGAAAAAAAAAATTAATTTCATTTCTGTGCTTAGACACATTTGCTTAATCTCTTGTGGTTACGACTACATCTCGCTGGTGTTCTATGCCCAATTATTCATAATTACAAACTCTTTAATGTAAAGAAAGAATCCAAAAAGGTAGCCAACTTTTTAAAGAATTAGCTAGGAAAAAGATATTCCATCCCTGAAGGAGCCCCTTGTTTTTGTTCCCTTTCTTATTTGTTAAGTCATGCACGAGCAAAAGAGACTAATTGGCTATGATAGCTTGTTTCCTATTATCGCTATAATAAGCGCAGATTTATTTTTGTTGTTTGCTTTTATATCATCATAAAATCATCAATGCTTTTTAATTTCCAGTTTGTACAGCATATTTTACTTTCATCCACATAGAAAAAAGAGGTTACATTCTCTTTTTGGTGGAAAATGGGGCTGAAGCCCAAAAAATAAAAAAAAACCAAAACTATATCACAAGTCTAGGTAAGGAAACCCCTACTAAGTCATCACAAAGAATGGCTCCTAAACTAAGAAGAGACATGAAAAAATAGACACCAAGCTGAATATCATGACCATTAGCAGCCATGAAGTATGTTACTCTACTAGCTTCTCAAAAAATATTGTTGGAGAATACACATGTATGTGAAAGAAATATCATATGTAAGTCCCACATTGAAGAAGTTGAAGATAAGAAAAGGGTTTATTAGGTGTGGATTGGGGAAGATTATTCAATTAACTTTTTGGTTAATAATTCAATCCACACTAAAAATCCAAAATGGGTCCAATACCCCCTTATCCCAAATTCTAATATAAAAGCTAAATCATCTAAGCCCAAATAACATAATGCCAAAATTCCAACATGTATCAGAGCTTAGATAATCTTCAATAGGCTTGTGCTGGAAAAAAACATGAAGGGGGAGACTATCACAAAGCCTACATAACAAGTGATTGGGTTGACTATATAAATCATAACCAATGATTGGCCATTACAAATGGAAAACCAGTCATGGATTATGATCAATGCAGTTTAGGGGTCCCCCAATATGTAAAAAAACAAAAGGATTAAGTGAAACTCACATGTCAGGGGAAGTGTTGAAGAATAAACATGTGGGTGAAAGGAATATCATATATAAGTCCCGCCCATTAGGTTAACCTTTCGGTCAATAGTCCACTCCACATTGAAAACCCAAAATGAGTCCAACACCCCGTTATGCCAAACTTTAATATAAAACCTAAATCATTTAAGCCCAAATAACTCAATGCCAACATTCCGACAAATATGATGAACATGAACCATTTATTGCCTTTTGAGGAACTTTCGAACATGATGGATCACCAACACATAAGGATGACACTTCTTGACACCATTGCAAAATGAGATCAACCATAGTCATGGAGTATAATTCCAAAGTATATTCTTCTGAGCTTGTTGCAAAAAACACCAAATGGCATAAACCCCCCCCCCACCCTACCCCACTTCAAAAAGCTCAGCTATAGTTAACGGGGCAATCGTAGTTAATGGGGCAGAAGCCAAGATTCATAGAAGAGCCATCCAAATACTGACCAATCAAACTACGAATAATCCCACCACAAGAAGCCAGTCGAGAAAAGGACACATACCTATCACAATTGAGCTTAACATACTCATCCCGAGGGGGTTGTCAAGATATATAAGATATATTGCCATTTAAATGAAAGTCCCATATCGAGTAGGAGTAAAAGTCTCATAGGAGGTTTGACCTACAAATAAAGCCTTTGGCATTTTGGTTTGGGCATCCTCCAGGAATGAGAGTAATCAAGTGACATGGGTAGTTTTTAGGAGTTGTCCATATAATAATCTTTTATAAGATTGGTTTGTAACTTTACTCTTGCAAAAGTTAGGGATAGTGGAAGATTTGATACTCCTTGTAGGGATAATGGATATAAGTTGAGAGTAATTGAATAACGTTAAATTTTGTGTGCTGTCTTCTTTATATTATTTTTCTTTTTGCATTATTATTGTTAGTGTGAGAGGGTTTGTTGCTATATTTCTTGCACTTGCACTGCACCCTAAGTGGTATCAAAGCCAATATGGATTGCAGCATGTTCCATAAGTAGTGGCAGTACAAGTAAGGAGAGTTTGTATCGAAAGCCTTCTTAGTAATGTGGTGGCCAAGCCATGTGTCTCATAAGCAGTAGTGGTACAAGTGAAAAGAGTATAAGTTGGCTCTTGTCAACACCATTGAGTACTGGAAGAATATAAGAATATTGCAAGAAGAATGTTCATGAAGATAGTTGTTGTAACCAGCTTTTGGTAGGACTTTGGTTAGGAGAGAATTTGTCTGCATTTAAGTTGAAGTCCCACATCTAGTGGGAGTATAAATCTCATAAGAGATTTGACTTATAAATAAGGCCTATTTTGGTTTAGGTATTCTCTAGGAGTATGAGTGATAAGTTGTACGAAGAATTGTCCATATAATAACTTTTTATAAGGATGCTTTGCAACTTTACCTGTCCAAAAGTTATGGATAATGGAAGATTTGATTTTCCTTTAGAGGGTTGTGGATGTAGGTTGTGAGTAACCCAACCACATTAAATTTTGTGTGTGTTGTCTCCTTTATGTTATTTTTCTTTTTGCATTATTGCCGCTAGTGTGAGAGGTTTGTTGTTGTACGGCTCTGTAACATCATGTCATAGTTGCAAAGACTGAAATATAGCCCAAAAGTGAACAAAAATATCATCTGGAGAAGGAGTTAACTTGTCAAAGATCTTTTCATTCTTAACTCTCCAAAGATAGTGTAAAGCAAAAGCAAAGAGATGAGTCCACTCCTGATCGAAATGCAAGTGACCATTTTTCAAATTCATCAGTAACCAAGGCCGTAAAGAGGAAATATAAAACTAAGGGTGGTGTATTGGATCAATGAATTAAGACAAAAAATCAAGAGAAATAGGACAACCTCTCAAAACATGAATGATGGACTCATGCAATGCCCCAGCGCAATGCGTATATGATGGGTCCTTAGCAATATGTCTGTGAAAATAGAAGGAATTCGTGGGAGGTACATCAATACCCACCTGCCACAGGAAAACCTTCACACTTTCCAAGCCTTTCCAACACCCAGTGAGACAAAAAAGAAAGTCTAAATTCTTGTTCTCTTGCTTCCAAATATGAAGGTAAGAAGACTTAATGGAAAAGTTCCCATTATCACTTGCCAACCAAGCAATTGAATCGGCTTACCCGTAGGTGAAGAAGGCGCCATACCAGCAATAAGCTCACAAACATTTAAAGGAAGGATAGATAAAGTTCCTGCCAATTCCAACTCCAATCTACAGAAACATAATCAGCCACTTTGAAATCTCTCCTATCCTTAGACAAACAAAGGCTAACTATTTATCTTGCCAGAAACAAATAAATAAACCATCACCAATCCGTAACACTAGATTCTCATGGACATAAGGCCAAGCTTCACAGATATTCTTCCAAACATTTGAGCATCTAGCTCTTTGTCATACTGAATGGATAATATTAGACCTATAATTATATAGAGCTCTAAGCACTTTAACCTAATGCTCACCACGGTGATGCACTGAATCCCAACCCAACTTCGACATAAAAGCAAAATTAGAATCCCTAGCATGATTAAGACCAAGCTCCCTATGCAATTTAGGTCGGCATACCTTATCCTAACGGCAAAGAGGCACCTTACGCTTACCATCAACTGAACCACAAAGAAAACTTCTATGCAAAGCGTCTATAAAAAGAAGTTTTCATAGAGTAAGTGGGGATGGCCATGAGCACCAAAGAATAAAGAGTCAATTTACTAGCTATAGATAAAGAATTTGCCTTCCATGTACTGAAGAAAATTAGATGAGAAAAAATTTCTTATCTTTTCTTAGCTAATCTCTTGGCTAGAACTATTACTGAAAGTATTAAGACAATGCTTAATGATATGTCCACTTGAGAATTAGGGGCCTCAGTAGAAATGAATAAATCATCAATGAGATAGAAGTGAGTAATAGAAGGCCCCTCTCTCCAAAGAAAAATAGGCTTCCACATGTTATGATCCACAGCTACTTGTATAAGGTGAGAAAGATGTTCAATGCAAATGACAAAGATATGGGGAGAGAGGATCTCCCTAACGAATATCTCTCGAGGGAGAGAAATCACCGGTACTTTTACTATTCCATAGAATATTCATAAATAAAGAAGAAATATAATGCCAAATAATAGAAGTAAAATGATCATTTAGACCCATATCTTTAAGAGACTCGGCCATAAAATTGCAATCAAGATGATCATGTACTTTTTCTAAATCAATTTTGATAGCCGTATAACCTTTCTTAACTTTAGTGGCACTTATTTTATAAATAACTTCCTGAGCAATAATAATATTATCTGAAGCACTCCTGCCTTTAATAAAGCCATGTTGAGTTGGAGCTATAACCACCTGCATGATCCTCTTCAATCTATTAGCAATGATCTTAGTGACCAATTTATAGGCCACATTACAGAGATTGATATATCTAAAATGCTTAACATATTCGGGAGTATCTAACTTAGGAGTCAAAGATATAAAAGTCAAATCAACGCCTTTGATATCCTTATGATGCTCAAACATATACGCTACTATAGTACACATAAAGTACTCCATAACCTTCCATTGAGAAAAGAGTATCCTAGTTCTTATCTCTTGAAAGAGGGCGCGAATAAAGTCTTGATCTGTAGTAGATACTGACGAAAACTTACCAAAAAAAGAGAATGAGGAGGAAACAAAATCCTAACAAAATAATTAATAAAAAATTGTTTAGCAATTTGCTGGATAGTATTACTCTCATGAACCCAGCTCCATTATTATTTTTCAAGGCTAAAACATGATTTCTCTTTCTTCTAGTAATAGTGGACAGGTAAAATATTTTGTGTTACAGTCCCCTTGAGAGAGCCATTTACGCCTAGCCTTTTGAGCCCATAAAGATTCCTCCTTAAACAAAATAATCTCATAATCCCTCTATAATCTCTGTTGCAAATCCTCTAAGAAATTAATCCTTCAAGAAGAGCATCATGAATAACATGCACACACCTCAGAATTCAGTTCTCCTATTTGATAATGTTACCAAATGCATGCTTGTTCCAATCATTAGTAGCTTCAGTGAAACAAGAAATATTCTCCCCTAAGGTGTCTCAGGTTTCTAATTATCAACAACTAACTCTTCAAAAAAGATAAAAATGGCCCAGCCAATTTTGAAGAAATTTAAAAGTCTTTAATTTATTCTGATTAAAACAAGCCGAACTAACTCTCAATCAAAGGGGACAATGAATCGAATGGAACATGGGCAAATGTACCACATTGAAATCCTCAAAAGAATACAACTAGTCTTGACTAACTAAAGCATAATTCAACCTCTCTTTTAGGTTACTGCACTTCCAGGTAAAAGATGGGTCATGAAAGCCTGCATCTTTTAACTCATAATCATCAATGCAGGCTCGAAAAGAAGCACATCCCCTCTGATCACCCCTTGATCCCATTACCTCATGATCAAAAGTAACCCTATTAAAATCTCCAGCAATTAACCAAGGACAAGAAATAGAAAGCTTCAAGTTCAAAGAGAACACCACAAATCATTCCTCATAACACATTGAGGTCTATCATAATAGGCAATAAAAAAAGCAAACATTTCCATTTGGAGAAACCACTTCCATATGAATAAGTTGATGCTCATGATGAATAATACGAACCCTCCACAAAGAAGAGGCTCAGAAAACCCAGATCCCTCTGGCAAAACCATTAGGATGCACTCTAAATTCATTGTCAAAACCAAACTTCTTGGCCACTTGATTTTCTCAATCTAACTTCAAGTAAAACATGCATAGAAAAACCATAATTCCTTCGGAGGTCTTTGATGAGAACACCAAAGTTCCTCCCAGCACTTCTTTAATTCCAAACAAATATATTGATAGTAGCCATCATAACAAAATAGTGAAACAACACATCCACTCCTGCAAACCTAAGCCCATGCAAAATTGCATACATCACCACTTCTCTCCTCATCCACATCTGCTAATCTATCAACCTACTCAAAAGTAGAAGTTACAAACTCACCTTGACCCTCCTTATTATCTGAACTATCAGTCATCATTGGAATATTTTCAAGAGGATGCATTTTAATTGGCAACATCTCATCATCAATCACCATGTTGGAACCAGACAAGAATTGTTTGGGTCTGTAGAGAAGAAAGGATTGGGATTCTTTATCAATAATGACACTATAGCTTTAGAATCAATAATTAGTTACAACCAAAAATGAAGCCTCTGCTTCCGATTACCACCATTAATCTGAGGCCTTGTAAATGCATTCTTATCTTACCCATTTCTTTTTCCTTCCTTGAGAATTTTTTAGACACACTAATTCCTCCTTTGTTATTTCCTCCCCCAAACAAGACCCAACAAGGGCACCCTTAGACCCATCTATAGATTTACCATCTGCATGCATACTTTTCCTAGGTGCCGCATGAAACGGCTAACAACCTTCTTCTTTAACTTTGAAAAAAAAAAAAAACACCACATTTAGAACCCTGCTTCTGCTCACTTGACTTGGTTATAGAAGCCACATGATTTAGATTGTGTATTTTAGATTTGGATTCTTTAAAGTAAACATGCTTGTAAAATGAGAAACTGGAGGGGATTAACCACTATTGAATCATTTGGTAAAATCCACAATGGAGGTTATTGATTCAAAGGTGGTCACTCCCCTCTAATATCTCATTTTACTAGTATGCTCATTTTAGAGAATCTAAATATGTGTTTTTTTATCCCTACTCTCATGGCACATCATGTTTCTCTACCCCACTCCTATGCACATGAGAAGTATCCTAAGAAACGTCCACAACTAAACTTTCAAATCTGTTACTAGAAGCATCTTCTTTCAAATCATTCTCCCCAATCTTACCTTTATTTTTGAAAGCCCCATGAAATTTTCTATGAGATTTACGTGCAACAAGAAGCCAATCTCCATGAGAATTTTTCAAACAATTCATAACTGCTTTATCTCGAGAAATAGGGTTTGCAGTCACCAACGGAGAAGCTCGAGGTTTCATTGCCTCCACCTGAACCCCTTGATGAGAAGCTGGCATCACCATTTCCACCTTCTTCTAATCTGAGCAATCACGCTCATGATGATTGTAACAACCACATGCAACGGGGCACAAATGATGTGAAGCCCTTCATACTCAATGCAATACCACTTATCCTCTAAACAAACACATCTTACCACAGGCTTCGTAACGTTGATCTCAATACAAACCTTGATAAATTTCCCACGAGAAACCTTTAGGGTGTTATAATTAATTTTAACCTGAATACCTGCTAAGTTCGCCAATGTAATAAGAACATCTTCATCATAGTATGCCATGTTACTAGGAAAACTGATCCATACTAGGGTTTTGTCCACTTTAATAGAGGAAGCAACAAAATCCCTTGACCAAGTCCTCACCGCCAAATAGTGATCAAACATCATCCAAGGCCCTCCCTCAATCACCTTGGTTCTACTCCTTGCTTATCAAACTTGACCAAGAAGACACCACAGCCAAGACCTAAAATGATGTCAAATCCTTCCATAGGCTTCCAATCTTCGTAAGTCTATCCGACATAGTAACAAAACCCACATCATTGCCTAATAACTTCACCACTGAGGCATAATGATGGATTGATCCAACGTTAAGCAGGATAGAGCCGATCCCCATCAATGAATTCCAAATAGGCCCGACATTTCTTCGTGCAAATAGGCCTAACTCTATCCTTCTTAGGTGCTAGTTTCTTCAATTCAAGAATTTCTGGTAATAGGATCCGATGAATCGGTGGGCTTTACCTAAGTAATTTGCTTTGCCTTTATTACTCTACAGTTGTCTCATAAAACTTGGCCCAACAAAAAAACACAGCAAATTAAGTTTGATAACTCTGACATAGGTACTATCAAGACTATTTAGTAATTCACAATCACATACTCCCACAGATAATGTAAGGAAAGCCTGACAAAAAAAAAAGAAAAAAAAAAGAATAACGTAAGGAAACAAATTGAAAAAATAAATTCTCAAGAGCCAAATCTCAAGTAATCAGCAAGTAAAAAGTGGCGATCATTTTGATTTCTTATCTCTCCTTATTTGTTTGAGTCATGTGTGACCTTCTCAAGTAGAGTATATATAAGAGCTTGTCAGCTATAACGACTTGTTCCCATTATGACATTACTTGCAGGCTACTATCTTGTTATTTGTTCAGTTAAGACATGGACAAGCATCAAATGCAAAGCAACCCCTAGCAGGTAAGAACAGTGAAGATTAATCAACTCTTAGACGCAAAATAGTAGTAATAGTAATAATAATAATAATAATAATAAAGAAAGAAAGAAAGAAAGAAAGAAACCTTGGTCTTCATTTCTGACGGTGCAACTTATGGATGCTGATTGCATTAAATTTGATCTCAAAATCTTAAAGTCCAAATGTTCTTGCCAACATGGTCGCAAGGATAGCTCCCTACCAACCGTCCATAAATCATCGTCGCTTCCTGCACGTATTCAAGCTGAAATGATAATGTATGTCTAGCGATTGATAATCACAAACTCCCATAAATAAAGGATAGAAACACTGAAGAGCCAAAATCCGAAAGAATTTAGGTGATTTATTTTTTCTCGGTGTTTTTATTTTGAAAAGCGGATTGGTATCCCTCTTTTTTTTGGGGGGGGGGGGGGGGATACTAGTGTATTGTTATCTTTTAATGTTTAATAGATATGATTTAACAACATGTTCCAAGTAGTCTAAACCCAACCTTAATGTATATAAATTATCAAGACATGGACCTAAAATGCAAAGCAAGTTTATGCATTACATGCAGAACAATTCTTGCTGCGTGAAAACGAGAGGAATTAATCAAATAGTACAGAAAAGGAAGAAATAAAGACGAAGTAAACCTTGATCTAAGATGTCACCTGTAATACCTTGTTTGAAATAGAACATAGGTAATGGAAAATTTTAAAATTTCACATTAAATTTTATGCTAATAGAGGAATTTAATTAATTTAGAGAGGGATAAAATTTTAAATATGAAGTATATGTACAAAAGAGAGGAAAAAAAAAAGAAGAGAAGGGGTGAGGACCACAAACACCTTAAGTGAAGTGGTCCACTCTAAGCCCGTTTTTCGCCCTCCTTTCTTCTTCACGATGAAGCACCGACCTTCATATCCATTTCAATCTTCTCTCCCCTTATCTCTCTCTTTCTTGTTCTCTCCCTCTCCTTTCCTCGTGGCCGCCTCACGGCTCTTCTCCTTTACCATATCACCACCACCTCATGGCTCTTCCTCTCCACTGGACCACCATCATCCCGCTTATCTCTCCCTGGCTCATTTCTCCCTCTCCATGGGCTCTCATTCTCTACCATCACTCTCCCTCCATCGTGCTCTCTCCAGGTCCTTCTCTCGGTCATGTGTTCCCTCTCTAGGCTTGGGGGACCTCTGTTTTGCTCCCTTCTTAGGTGACTAGGCAGCTTTTGCTTCTTTCCAAATCAACCCATAGCTTATCAGTGATATTTGAAGTGGGTTAGTGAAACTACGCTCATCTTGTAACTATTTTTGTGTGATAGGTTGTGATGCTCTAATTTTATGTTAGTTAGCTAAAAGTTAGTTTTACCTTGGGTTATATCACAATACCGAGTTGTTTTAGTTGCTAAAGTTCCATTCTTTGATAAACAATGAATTAGATTAGTTAATTTTGGGCCATGTATATAGATTTATTATGAACATTTTAATTGTTATAGTAATTTTCTTTGTGGTGAAATCTTGTAATTGATGAACTCTAAAATTTATTGAAGATATTGTTAGTATATAAGTTTAGAAAAAATTGTAAAATTGAGTGCCATGTGATATGTTCTTTCTTAATCCTTATTCTTACTTATAGATATAGGGATAAAATCATAAAATTATTAGTCTTCAAAGGGACTAAAGAATATATAATAGATAATAAGGAACTTACAGTTTAATTGGTAAAGTTATAGCAAGAGGGTTGGGATTAGATTCTAACCATAGTGTTATGTTTAAATTGAAAATAATTGATTTGGTGTTGATTACAGATTCTTCAAGTGATCGTCCTTCGAGTCAACGGCTCCTAGGACACAAATTTGACATGAATGGACAATGCTTCTATGGCGTATGCATTTTATGCCATTAGTATCGGTTTGGTTCAAAATATATAGTGTTATTTAAATTTTTATATATCTTAGTATACTTAATTCATTGCATATGTTGTTTTAATTTTGGGAAAAACCAACTCGTATGATTTTATTGCATGTTGGAAGAATTTCTTTGAAAATAAGTTTCTCAAATATGAAAGGACAAGCTCGGTAAACAATGGTTGGAGTTATTAAATTGAATTATTGAGTAAATTATATTTCAGATTTTTGAACTCTACTGAGTACTTCTATTCATTGAAAATTTGATTGATTTTATTTGCTTTAGCTTTTTATTGATATATATTACTTTGGTTTTTATATACTTGATGGGAGGAATCTCAGTTTATCAGTAGCTAGTGGTCGCTAATGCTAACCTTGGTGTACCTTGATCCGGACCCAGCTAGCATGGGTGTCGCTAGCTTTGTGTGTGTGTGTATGTGTGTGTGTGTGTGTGTGTGGCCAATGCACCCCACTGACTCGGTTGACTCTAAAGGGGTTAATCCCCTATCTAAAAATTTCTTGGAATGGGAAGCCTCCCTATTTGATGCTTACATTTGTGAAATATGTTTTTCAATTTTTAAAGTAGTGTTGATTCTTTATACATATGCACAGTTCTAATGTTAATTTTATATATATGCTATGAAGCACAAACACACCAAGTTGATGGTGTGTTCACATATCTCACACAAGTGAGATATCGACGCGCATTGGACACCAGTATGACAGGTGTCTCACACGCGATTTTACTTGTCCTATTTAAAAAATATTATTATTCAGCTCGAATACGTGCCGGACATGATTGGATATGGCCCAGACACATGTCGGACGCGACTCGGGCGTGTGTCGAACATGATTGGACATGGCTCAGATACGATCATAATACAACCTAGTATTTTTTTTTCTAATTATTTGATAGATCAAAAAAGAATCTAAAGGATAAAAAATTCAAGTTCATTTAAAAATTTTATTTGAGGTGTCAATAGAAATAGTATATCATATTTTTTGGAAGGAGTATAGAAAATATACATGATATATATTAAGAATACTTCAATTTTTTGAGACGGGTTTAGAAAATAATAAAAATTGGTAGTTTGACATATATATATATATATATATATATATATATATATATATATATATATATATATGTCGTGTTCGTATCTTGTAATTTATGAATTTAGTGTGTCTCTGTATCCATATCCATATCGGTGTCTATACTTCTTAGTATGTATGTATATTTTAAATGATGAGTCTTATTTATGCTTAATAATTTATGATATTTATTCTTTACTTAAGCATAGTTGCTTTATTTTAAAGCTTGTCCTCATATATTATACTTTTATTGGCCCTTACTAAATCGTTGGACTCACCCCATTTCCCTTCCTATTTCAAACTCTAGCGCAGCACCTGGCTTGGGTTCTCCAACTTTTTAGAGTTGCTCCACTATCCATAGGTAAGATCTTGCAACCTAATGATTTATTTGTTTTAAGAGATATTTATATGTAGACCTTATGGTTTTTTCGAAACTTGATTTCTTATTGAATGGGATGTAAATAAAGAGTATAATTGAGGAACATATAAGTAGGTGTTGTATGTATAAATATGAATTATTGGAGAGTGCTCTGAGAGCCTCAAACATGTATTTGTTGGTTGGTTGTCTGAAATAGTTTTGGCTAATTATGGAAAGTAAGAAAAACAGGGGAACTCCGTTCGTTTTCTATAAGAATAGTTATAATAAGCTTGCTAGAAATTTGCTATCTCTAAGCGCTGGTCACGACTCTGGGGTGGGTCATGACATCACCTTTTCAAGATAAGAGCTTAGTTTTGTATGATAACTTGTTTCCTCTTGTCACAAGAACTAGACTAGATCTGTTTCTATTATTTCCTTCAACATAGAATAACCTGTAGCCTTTCCATTTCATGCAGCATATTTCTCTTGCAATTCATGTTGAATATAAAGACTATAAGCTTTCTCATCATATGAAATTAGTGTTAAGAAAATCATATCAGACCGGCCGGTCGGACCGGTCCAACTGGGAACCGGACCCCAAGCTGGTCCAATCTCCACCATAAAACTTGATGCGGTCAAAATTGAGAAAAATCGATGAACTAGTGTGAACCGGACCGGTCAAATCGGTTGACCGGTTTGGTTTTTTTTTTAAAAAAATTTTGGTAAAAATACTATTTTTCTTTTATAAAAAAAAAGTTCAGTCAAAACAAAAATTTATTTCTTTTAGAATATTGATTTTTTTAGTATGTTTATTTGCTATATACTCTCAAATTATTTTAAAAATAAAAAATGATTATTATGTTGTTTGTGGGTACTTTTCAAAAGAAATGTAAGTGAAAATTAAAATAAATAGACTTTATATTTAAGATGTTTGATAAAGTGCCTCATAATAAATATTATTTTATATTAGTTATGTTATTATTAATAATTTAATATATTTTTTTGCTTTTTAATTATATATATATATATATATATATATATATATATATATATGTTCTGGTCAAATCTCCGGTTGAACTTCTGAATCTTTGAACCCCTGTCTTGACCGGTTCGATACCCGATCTGATTTTCTTAACCTTGTACAAAATTCTTGTTTTAAGGTAATAGATCAAATTTGAAATGTGGGAAATGACTATTTAGAGCATGATTATTAAAGAAAATAAAAGAATGGCATATTTAGTTAAATTTAGAAAACAAAAAAAGAAGAAATAGAATGGTTTGTTAAGAGCTAATTTGGTATGTGTGATAGGATAAATGCTAATAGTATATAATCTATTACTTTTTTATATTATACGGTGTTTGATGTGATATTTTATTAGATATCATATGATACAAGATAATGTCAAGATTAAGAAAATCGGACTGGGTATCGAACTGGTTAAGGCAGGGGTTCAAAGGTTCAGAGGCTCAACCAAGGATGCGATTGAGACATAATAAAATATATATATTTAATTATTTATATATATAAATATATACATATGATTAATTAAAAAGAAAAAATTATATTAAATTATTAACAATAGCATTAACTAATACAAAATAATATTTATTACGAAGCACCTTATCAAACATCTTAAATATAAAATCTATTTATTTTAATTTTTACTTATATTTCTTTTAGAAAGCACTCATAGATAGTATAACAATTATTTTTTATTTTTTATTTTTAAATTAATTTAAGAGTATATAATAAATAAATATACTAAAATAATTAAAGTTCTAAAAAAAATGAATTTTTGTTCTGGTTGAGCCTTTTTTTATAAAATAAAAATAGTATTTTTATCAAAATTTTAAAAAAAACCAACCGATCACCAGTTTGACCAATTCAGTTTACATCGGTTCACCGGTTTTTCTTGATTTTGACCGGCTCTTGACCAGTTTTGACCGTATCCGATTTTATGGTGAAGACCGGATCAACTTGGGATCTAGTTCCCAATTAGACCGGTCTGGTCCGGTTCTCTTAACACTGGATAATGCATCCTCTTATTATCAAAAACAATTCTAATTGCAAGTAAAATATATAAAAAAATGTCAATATAATGAAATAGAATTTTTTATTAATCATTTAATAATAATTTTGAAAATAAATATTGTTATGTTAATGTTTATTACTTTTAATGATAATCATTTCAAACATTTTTACTCGTTTTATTATATAAAATTGTAATTTATATTAAATATTCTTTATTATTAAACATTAGTTATTATTTACTGATATATTTTTTATTTTAATAAAATATAAAATCCAAAGAGATAGTGTTTAATTATCTTCTAGATCCTCTACTTATAGCTATTTAATTACCTTCCATCTATTTTATTTTTCTACATACATTCTTCACACATGCTCAAATAGTTTAAGACGAGATTCTGGCATCTTTTTTCCATAATAAGTGATACTCTCATTTTTTTTAATGTTTTTATTCCTAATCCTATTTAGTCTAGAACATGCACTCATTTGAGGCAACATCCTTATTTTTGCAGCATTAAACTTAATTTTTATTATTTTTTTTCCACTCAACATTTAGTCTCATATTATACAATAATATATCCAAGCTTTATATTTATATTATTTTTTATTAAAATATATAGAAATAAAAATAAAAATATAAACATGCCATTCCGACAAACATAAATGGCCTTATGGATGCCTTGAAACACTCAAAAACTAATGTTCATTGAGATATGTTTGATATTCAAGTATTTATTCAGAATATTAACATGTTAACATAAAGTTATTCTTAAGTTATTGGATGTTCAATTTTTATTGAGATATTTAGATGTTAAGTATTCATTTAGAACTAATATTTCTACATGATTTTTATCGTAAATATTTGCATATCATTTTTTTTTGGAATTTTGAAAACAAATATCATTTTTTTGGAATTTTGAAATAAATATAAATACATTAATAAATTAAGGTGTGTGGGGAGGTAAAATAGAAAACTTTGTAATAAATATTTTATTGAAATGTGAGAGTGATAAATAATATAAGCAAAAAAATTTTACTCAAAGCAATGGTTATTTTGAATCGGAGAGAGTATTAATTACCAGTAGGAATAATCGGCCACACCATAACAACCAATGGTCGTTCATAAAACTATAAATTTAGTTATTCTAAATTTTATGAATTTAATGTTGAATAATTTGCTAATTGTATGAATTTAATGTTGAATAATTGTCTGTGAGCCACAACATGAGCAAATAACCACTAAAGAAAAGCAACAGGCATCCATAATTTCTTCTTTACTTTATATATTTATGGTTTATCTAACCAGTGTTCTATCCAACTAGTGTCCTAATAAATTAACAAAAAAAAAAAGGGAAAGTTTTCATTGAAAACTTAAAATGCTCAAGTTTTTAACATACGAAATGTATTCGAAGCTTGAAATTTTTTTTATTTTTTAATTATTTAACCAGGGCCATTAGAATACTAATTAGCAAAATCCATACATTTAATATATAATTTTTTTTATAATTGTTAATCACTTATTGAAAATAAATGACACCTGTCAAGAAACAACAACTATTTATATGCAAATTTGTTTAGGAGGGCATTTTTAATTTTTTTTTACCTCTCATGCATGTTGGAGTAGTGAAGCTGATATCCTCCATGCTACTTTTATGTTTGAGTAGACGCATTCCAATTTGTTTGATAATATAGCCTTTTTCTAGGGACCAGTGCTCGAATTGAAACTCCACATGATTCCATTTCTTTTCCGAACGCACTTTATCCAAGACATCTTTGCCCGTTACATATTCTGGATCAAAAATGGTTATATGATATGGAATAAAGGCTTTCACATCCCAACTCGGGGAGTCCGATGAGATTTTATTGCCATTGATGATCAATTTGTAGGAGAACGCACCACTCCAATCAAACTGACCCGTTCCAGCGACAACACAAAGAGAGATCGCAGGGAGACTGTTTCGAAACCAGAAAGAAATTGAATCTTTTCTGTTACTGTGATAAAACCACTTTGGAATACTACTTCCTGGCAAAAGAAACTTCTTGTCTCCATCCTCGTGCAATTTCTGTTAATCAAATATAACTCATAAGTTTCGCAACACATATATGTAGAATCTAAATCAACTTGAATATCAAATTTCAATTATCAAATCAGATGCGAACCTCATCAAGTAACATGCTTGTACTCGTGGAAGTTAAGGATATGCAGTTTCTTGCAAAGAAACACTTTATGTTCGGTGGAATCCCCTCTATTTTTTGAAGTTTCTTACAATCATTCAGAGTAAGTGACCTCAAGGAGTAAAGTTCTTCGATGCTTTTAGGAAAAATTGTGAAATTATTCCCCGACAGGTCCAATTTTTCCACATTGCGAAACCAAGTGAGAACTATTGGAATGGATTCATTGGACATATTGCAGTATGGAAAGGCAACATCTTTTGCATTTGAAGAAACCGTTGAGCTCTCTTGATCTTCACTTTCATGCTGTTTAAGAAAGTGCAACCCTTTGGATTGCCTAATATCCACAGTCTCAAGATATGGCAACTTGACAATACTACTTGATATGAACAGAAGCATTCCACAGTATTGCAGAATCAAATGTCTAAGCTTAGTAAGATTCTTAATAGAAGATGGCAATTCTCTAATCGAAGTATGGCTTCCATCAATCTCTTCTATTTTCTCCATCTCTCCTAATATTTTTGGAAAATTCTCAAGACTTGAGCACCATGCAAGAATTAGCATTCTAAGAGAAGGCAACCTGATGGGTGGAAAACTTCTAAGCTTTCTGCAGCCTACAACATTTAAAATTTTAAGTTTACTCATAAATCCAACTGATTCATGAACTTTAATCAAGTTCCCACACCAACAAAATGATAATTCTTTTAAATTTGGGACATTAGATACATCAGGAATCTCTTCTATATAAGATCTGTCAAGTATTATGACGGTCAAGCTCTTGAACTGCCAAAAAAAAAAAATCAAATGAATAATATTAAAATAGATTTTATTAATATATGTAAGGTCAGGGAAAAGAATTTTAGACTTGCCTTTTGCTTATGAAGAAATCCAACCGACATTAAACAGGTCCCAGATAATTCTAATACAACAAGTCCTTCTGGACAGAAATCAAGCGGTAAAGAATGTGAAGGATATCCTAACCATCTCAATACTTTTAAACTATTTGGAAGATATTTGACACCTTGTGAGAAACGAATATTGTAAATAATCAGTGTTTTGAGGTTTCTCATTTTCTTGAAGGCCTCTCCATCCCATGTTATAACTTTTTCATACTTGAAATCATTCATATATATCATTTCAACTTTATCAGTTCCCTGTTAACACAAAAGTACAAGTCAACCACATTACATTTATATGATATACTTTTTAAACATTGTATCTAAATATAGACTAATTTTTAAAAAACCCTAAAATAATTTTTTGAAGAATTTTATCAATGAAGACAATAATCAAAAACTCAAAAGAAAAAAATGCAAGCTGAAAAGGAAAAACCAAACTATCCATATTTGTCCTGCTTACCATATTTTTTTCAAACAGTGGAACTATATCTTCAAGAAGCCATAATCGACTTCGTTTTGCAGGCCTTTTTGGTGATTCCTGTCGTATAATTTCTCTACCCATGTCTTGAATTTGGTCATGTAATGTCACCAATCCATGAATTTTTATGAGAGATTTTTCAACCAATACTCCAATATCGTAATCCACGGAGATGACACCATGATGAGCACAAAGTACTTCTTTGACATATGTCAATCCATATCCTCCAAAGCAACAAGCAATGTCAAGAAAAATTTCCTTCACAAATTCCTCTAATGCATCAAAGCTTATCTTAAGTATGGTTTGGATCTTTTTATTAGGAATTCTTCTATATTGATCTAATATAGATTTCCACTCTTCTATACTTCTTCCCATCAAGTTGGATCCTATTACTTCCAAAGCCAATGGAAGGCCAGAAGCATAAGTTACTACATCATTTAAGACGTCCCTGTAACTTGGATCAACTTCATTAGTTTTTAAAGCTTTCCAACTAAGCAATTCAAGGGCATCTTTCTTATTCAACTTCTCTAACTCATACATTATTTTACCCTTGTACCTTGATAGCAAATTTTTGTCCCGAGTTGTAATGATAACTCTGCTACCAAAACCAAACCAATCAAATTTTCTAGCTAGAGCCTCCAATTGCTCTTCTTGGTCAACATCATCTAAAACTAAAAAAATCTTCTTTTGCTGGAGCCTCTGCTCTAACATTGCCATTCCTTTTTTGACACTTGTTACCTTGACTTTCTTTTCTCCAGCTAGTTCGGAAAGAAGGATCTTTTGTAGATGTTGTAATCCATGTTTATTTGAATTTTCTCTAACATTTTCAAGGAAACATGAACTTTCAAAGGATAAATCTGCAGAACGATCAGCAATCCAGTTAAAAATTGCTAAAGCAAGTGTTGTTTTACCTATTCCACCCATTCCATAGATCCCTAGCACGCGGACTCCATCGTTAGACCCAACTTTTAGAAGCCAAGTTACTTTTTTCAGTCGGTAATCCAATCCAACTGGGTGATCAATAACAGGTAAAGCAACAAGTCTAATCTCTGTTGAGACGTGTTCAACAATCTTCGCAATAAACTTGAATTCATAGTCTCCATCCCTACCCAATAGGAGATGTTTGTGTTAAGTCATGCACAAATTAATGCATCATGTCTATGTTTATGCTATTTAACTAATTTATTACAATTCAAATTGTGATAAAAATAGACAAAAGAAAAGTAAAGAAACCAATATATAAGAAGGTACCTGCGTTTGAAATGATAACCGGACAAGTCAGCTACCTGCTTCAAAGCCATTCTCCATCTGTGCAATCTCTCCATGTTATCATTGAAATTCTCTGTGTTAGCCATGAACTTGTTCTCATGTACAGCCAATGCTTCTCCATAAATCCCTGTCTGCTTTCGCACATCAGAAGGATCCAAGTCATAGAAAATGGGGATAACCAACTGATCCTTTCCCTTAATGCACTCCATGATTTTGGCAAGTTCATCCAAACAAAATGAAGAAGAAGCATAGCTCTTAGAGAGCACAGTAATGGCAATCCTGGATGCTTCAATTGCCTTGACAAGTGACGGCGTGATTGCATTCCCTTTTCGAAGTTCTTGATCGTCAAAGAAGGTGTGGATTCCCCTATACTTGAGAGCAAAGTAGAGATTGCCAGTAAACTCATACCGGGTATCCTCACCTCTGAAGTTTAGAAACACTTCGTAAGTGAAGGGAGAGGATGCTGATGATGATTCTCTACCTGCCATGATAGCTCGCTACACTCACAGCAGTTACTAGCTCAAGTTCATTATCTGGAATGGATTTAGGTCTTTTTCTATCTCTCTCTCTCTCTTCCCATTTTGATATTTTGCAAAAACGGGGCTAACAATGGCAAACTAATTTAATTAATATCTTATTTTAACGGGGCTCAAAAGATTACAAAACTGGAAAAGAGAAAAACGCGTCCCCTTTTAGGTAATTTCCAAGAAGTTTCGCTATGTGGTTTTCACATGGTCGAGTTGACTAGTGACTTGACTAAAAAGTAAACCTGTGGCCGAGTCCAAGATTCCTTCTTCGACTAGGTGTAATTTGAAATGAGGACGACAGTTCGTGAAATGGATGTTTTCCATGTCGGTGCGTGTGCGTCCCTGCTCTGCCTGTTTGTACGACCTTTACCCAGCACTCCACTGACGTGGCACAAAATTCCTAGCTAATTTCAGTCTTGCTTTTGGTATATGCGTCAAGGTCCACCCTTGATCAACGGAAATTTTGTAGATCATAGATCCAAATATTATTCTTCACAATTAACTATTTCAGATTTTCAATATTAAACTGATAAGTAGCACATAGTTTATTAAGAAGGAATAAAAAGAACTTGCACGAGTAGACGTGATAATTTGAAAAATAAAATGATTAATGTTTTGAGCAAAAATAAAAATAAAAGAATAAGAATTTGATATCAACGGAAGTTTGATGATTTTAGTGGTTATGTGATATTTGGATAGTATGAGTTGCGAAAAAATAAGTATGAGTTAGAATACTCTTAAATTATATACAATTAATATAAATTATGTTGAGTTAAGAAGAAATTTTTTTTTATTAATTATGAGTGTCGATCTCGTAAAATTCTTAGATTTATCTTATGTAATTTGAAATTTAATTAGAAAGAAATAAAATAAAAATATTTTCTTCAACTGTGTCTGTCTATTCTGTACTCTCTTCTATTCTAACACCATAACACTAGAGTTTGTGAGATTTGAGAGATCACGAATAATAATGAGTTTCCTTTCAATCTTTCCTGGCTTGCAAAAAAGACTCGAGTCTTGGTCTAACTATATGGAGATGTTGTTTGCATTCGCTTGGGAGATTATGGAGAATAGTGCACAATCTTCTAGTATTGTTTTGGTGTGTGTTTGTATCCACTGTGGGGTGAAGTTAGAATTGATTTTGGGATGCCAAAATTGATTCTAATAATATTTTATGATGTTTAGTTTTCCAAAACCAAAATCAATCCTTGTCTTTAAAATTAATTTTGAGAGAAGTAAAATTTTTTTACTTTTTATTAAAATCAATTTTAAAGAAACTATTAAACATAAATTACTTTATCTCAAAATGAATTCTAACCAAATCAATTTTAGTCTAAAATTAATTCTACAAAAGTAGAACTAAATATACTATTAATTTGTTTGCGGGCAATAATTTCTTTTTTAGCTAGCCTAACCTAGCCTCCCCTGGAGGTCTTCCGGAACTCATCAAAATTACACCAGCCTTCCCTAATCCTTGTTATAATTCTTTGTAAGATAAATACCTCCTGTTTGTAATTTTTTTTAAGACACACATATCCCAGGTAAACTATTCCATGCCCTAGAACAATTATCCTCAAGGGAGATCTTTGTATAATAAAGAGGTGTTCGTATTTTTGTTATAAGACTTGCACAAGGTCATCATGACGACCAAAAAAAATAAAGGTCATCATAGATTACTTTGTTTTTGCCAAGGCTTATTCACAATGTATTTCTACTAATTATAACTCTTATGAAATTTCAGATTACCTTGGCATGCACGGAAAAGTGAGGACATGGTGAAGTTTCCCAGGGATTAGCATGGTAGCATTAGCTTAAGCCCTTAAATTTATTAGAAGCATTAGTTCATACTTTATCCTGTAAGACAGTGTCATGAAAATCTATTAAGTCTCTAAATTGGAAAGGGAGAAGGTCAGCAATCAATTCAAATTGGGGTAGTGATATATTTAATTACAATGATTTATATACAATATATTTTTGGAATATTCTGATTTTGTTAATTTTGACGTGTCGCAAGAAGAAGAAATATTACTATATAAGAAGGGGAAAAAAGATTAGATGATAAGTTTTCTCCTGCAATACTTACTATAAAATGCTGTTTTCTTCTTATTTCAGAATCTTGAATTATAAATTAATGCATGGCACCTGAAGTTTCAGGCAATTCAAAGGCACCAAACAACAGTCTTCATAAGTTTTAGTGAACAAATGATTCTGTATAACCTGCACCTAATTTAGGACTGTTTGAATCCATATCTTCGAGATAAAACCTACATTTGTAGTTCAATCTCTCATAAATATCACAATTAATTGGTTTTCTATTCCTATTTTTTGGAGTTTGCTTAAAAAGGCGCATGGCGCATATCCTCTTTGTTGAATTTCTTGTAGTCTTTAACAGAAGCCTTCTTTCATAAGACATACTCTTATAACACACTGAGAAATGTGCTTCAAGCCTTCTACTTTGCATCACTTTTCGAAAGGGTTAGAGAATCTCTCACTTGCAAACTTAATTTTTCTCCTGCAGGCAGCAATCCAAGAGACTAAAGTCCCCCAAATTGTGAAAGAATATGCATTCCAAGGATGCTGTAGCTGAAAATTAAAAGAAAATTGGGTTAGTCATAGTGTTGCTCCATTCACATGGATTAACCAAGAATCCAGTAACGAGACTTCCAATTCAATTGATACCAATAATCACGCTTCTGTTGGATTGGAAGGTAGGTTGGAAGCTAGTTAGTGCAAGGACCTTGAGTGAAGGTCCAGAGCTCAAACGACAAAAACCAAAGAGTGTCGAATCTAGTCAAGAACTAGTTAGGAAATCAGATTCTCTGGTACTTCCATCAAGTTCCTCTAGTTCAATGACATTAACGAGCAGCAAAAGTTTGGAACAACTGGCAACACCTTTGTTAGAGAATAACAACCACAAGAAGCTACAGACTTGAAAGAACTTGGAACATCTTCATCACAGAATGACAACAGACATGAAGCTAGTGAAGAGAAAATGGAGGATATTCCTGTGTGCCAATCACTAGCCATAAGTGAGGTGATGGATAAACAAATTAGTCCAATTGAACAGGATGACACAAGCCCCAAGAAAATTGGGAAAAGGGGAAAGACGCTTGATTTGCGAAAGAGCATGAGCGAGAAATTTGAAGAAAAGAAGCCTCACATTGGAGAAAAGAGTAGGCACATTGTGGAGAAGATAAGAGGACCAAGAGAAATGTAAACAAGTAGATGTCAGAATGCTAATATTTATTACTGATTTGTTGATCATGTCAGATATTAGTAACATTCATACAAGGCAAGAATGCTGGGGATCAGATATTGTTTCCATTGATGAGTTGTACATCTTCTAGGGGCTTAGAAGATCAAATGAAACTAGATACATAAGTCTTTGGGAGAACCACACCCCAAAAACTAGCTATTGGAGTGGGAGAGCCCAAGTCCTTATAAGAACTCCCTTTTTAGGTGCCCTCCCCAATGTGAGACTTGTAACATTACCACCCCCTTTAAAAGCCGGCGTCCCGACGGCTGTACTCTGCGTCACTTCACTCAGCGGCACTTCACTCGGCAACACTTCACTCGATCAGAGAAACCCTTCGTTGGTCAGAATCCTCCATAGGTAGCCTTTTCCGGTTGGTCGGCTCTCAATGAAAGCACCATTTGTTATGAGTATAAATTCTTAGAAGAACCACACTTCAAAAGTTAGTTATTAGAGTGGGACAGCTCAAGTCCTTATAAGAACTCCCTTTTTAGGTGCCCTCTCCAATATAGGACTCGTAACAATATGCCTTAGAACATTACAGAGAATATTGTTGTTGCATTCCATGGGAGTTACAAGATACATTGATTTGGTCTAGTCGTAAATTTGCAATAGCCACAGGGCACAATAGAAAATTCATTCTGTTGTTGATTACCAAATAATATGATAAAGAAATGCTACATAGATTCATAGTCCCTCTCATTTAAGGGGTATTTCATTTTTATTGTTTTGTATGCTTGAGTTTTCACTAATGCCTTTGTGAACTGCCCAAATAAGTGGAACTATATATCAAGTGGATAACGGATTGTAGAAATAGTTCTTAATGATGATTCCACTTCCACTTTGCGTTGATTATATTTTCTTTTTGCTCTTATCACTTGTAAACTAGCCAGCTAGCAAGTCTTATTAATGCTGGGTGTACTATTGACATGACCAATTGCAACAACAAATGTTAATTAACCTTAGAACTTTAGAGGTTCTCTAGTTTGTTTGCTTTTATAAGTCATTATTCACTTTTACTATTTATGTTGTACAGCTACCTTTTTGAAGAGTAAAATTTAGATCTTCTAGTATCTTATAGATATTGCCCCGTTTGTTTGTGATTCTACAAAACAGAAAAAGTACATTACTTTTGAAATTTAGTGTTGTCTATTTGTGTTTCTTAAGAAAAATAGAAACAAAAAAAATAAAAATAATCATTTTTTCTATTTTTTTGAAAAATAGAAAGAGAGTTATTTCTCTTAAAAAGAGAAACAATAGAAAAAAGAGAATGTTACTCCTAAAAAATCGCAACCAATACCTCCCCACTTTTTTATTATTATATTCTTAAAGTTTTTAAAAAATACCACTCTTTTTCTACTTTTGCTCTCTCTCTCTCTCTCTCTTGTAATTTTGTAAGAAAAATATACTTTTATATTTATCACATCCAAATAATTTAATAACTTCTAATTTTAATAAAAAGTGCTTTTATAATTACATCCAAATGAATAAAGTTTTCTACTTTTGCTTTTATTTCTACTTCTAAAAAAATATTTCTCATAGAATCTTAACCAAACAAACCCATTAATTGATGCATTTGTTTGTGCTTCTAGGATAGAAAAAAGTACTTTTTTTTCAAAATTTTTAAACAAAAAGTACTTATGAAATCTTTAACGTTTATTAATGTTATTTATTTGCATTTTTCCCATAAGCAAAAATAGTATAAGAGAGAGAGTGTGTTACTTCTTAAAATTAGCAATCATTTTTTTCTATTCAATTATGATTTTATCTTTAAAATTTTTTAAAAATATGACTTCCCGCTTTCATTCTCTCTCTCCCTCTCTCTCTCTTTCCCTCTCTCCATACCCTTAATTCTAATTTTTTAAAAAATAAGTACTTCTATATTTAGCACATCCAAAACATTAAACAACTTCTAATTTTAATAAAAAGTACGTATATAATTATATCCAAATACAAAACAATTGTCTGCTTTTACTTCTGCTTCTAATAAAGTATTTCTCCTAAAATCTTAACGAAATAGGTCCGAATTGACTAACTGAGCATGTGATTGATTTCCTGTGGCAAATGTATGAAATCTACCATTGATCTCAGCCTGGCTCCAGCCACGTTCTTTAACCAGTCCTTTACCATCTTTCAACTTTCTCATCATATATGCCTCCTTCCAATTGTCCAAAGAGACATACAAATTAGTCATTAATGCATAACTTCTTGAGCTTCTAGGACTAAGTTCTAATAATTCAACAGCTACTAACTATCCGAGCTTAACATTGTCGTGGATCCTACAAGCACTAAGCAATTGTATCTAAAGCTTGAGCTTGGGCTCTTTGCCATCTTTAGAAACACTCCAATTAACATATTCACGACTCTTGTACAACTGAATAACCGCAACATGCAAAGGAATGCAATTAATAATATTAGGAACCAATTTAGTGATCTTCTCAATAAATATATATTCAAATTCATTCCTGCCAAATCAGGAAAGTCACTATAAAATCATACTAAATCATCATATCCATGTATTTCCCAAGCTATCCACCGGAGAACGACCCTTATTTTTATATTGGATTTTGAAAACATCAGCTTTTTCTCTACTTTCTGCGCATTCCTACCATTGCATTATTGTCTAATTTGGTGGCATTTCTTTTTGGGCTTTTTGCGGAAATTATTAGTCCCTCAATGTTGTCGTTTGATCATTGAAGTCTTTCCATTGCTCGAGTGTAGCCAGTGACCTTATCATTATCCTGACAGTGCTACCATCCACATCTTCTTCTTCTTTCTTCAGCTTTAGGTTCAAGGATCATAGGGTGAAAGTTCAGAAATGGAGGGAGGCTCTGCATCATGTAGCTAACTTGTATAGCAATGATTTCAAACTTAAGTAACCATCCTCGCCCTTGTTTTATTACCACATTATATTTTGTTTATCTATTGTTAAAATTTAAGAAAGGAAATAAAGGAATTAAGAGGGGAGTGAATTGGTTCTTTATGGTTTAACTAGTGCAATAACCCATGCGATGCACAGGATAAAAAAAAAATGTATAAAATTTAAATATTTAAAAATAAAATTCATAAATGGATGATACTATAAAATATATGATATTTAATTTAGAGTGATAAAAATATGATTGAAATTACATCATGGAAAGCAAATTAATATACTTAATAAGGAAGGAAAATAAAAACTGCCAAAAGTTGTTTGAATGAAGCATGGTTTATGTACAGTTTTGCTTGAAAGTCTTGCTTTCATCTTGAGAATCTGCATTACAGTAAGAGAAAATATTGGAACATTGAATAAATTGATATAATTTGAAATTATAAATGTAGAATTGAAATTTTAAATTTGAAATATAAAAATAATGTTTTATGACCTGAATTTTAAATCTTTTGAAAAATCTCTTGGTAAACTACATTTTTTGTTGTGATGGAAAGATTTTCATTTTCATTCAAAATCAATATCTTCAAACCACTTCTAGACTTTCACTCTTGAAACAGCTACGTATAATTATCCATGAGTGAAAACTAACTTTGGCAAATACAGTCCAACATATAATAATGATTGGCCTTGACTCTTGTTAATCATCGTTGCAAAGTAAAGAGCAATTGGAAATTGCCTTCTCTAGAAGTTTAGTGGAATCCTTGGATCAAATTGAGCTAAATTCATTTGAGGAATATAAACCTTCTCTCCAACATAATTTCCTGTTACCACAATTGCACCAATGACATTATGCCCCAATGCTTGAGCTATTAACTTTGTTCCATTGCACAATCCTAAGAATTGATCAATATTTCGAAGAAGCATAATTGGAATTCCTTTCTTCAATACTAATTTGTGATTGGGTAATCCATAACACTTAATTTGATTTAAAAATTCAGCTGTTATCCAATATGCTTCAATGCCAACGTCTTCATCTGCTTTGCAATAAGAATCTAAACTCAAATATTCTTTCTCTTCGCCAAGAAACTAAGAAAAGAATAAAGTCATTGACCATCTCAACTACTTCAAGAGTCAGTGCCAATAGAGCTCTATCTTCAAAACACTTAAAGTTGTTCATGTTATCCAAAAAATCTGGATAAGTGAAGTCAACAATACTCTTCAAAGGAGATTTTGTGTCTAAGATTAGAAGATCATTTGGAATTTCAACTTTTGCTATTCCATCATTATCCAATCCTATATATCCATCTCCAATGCTAATTATCCAATCAGCAAAGTCTTTCAATTCTAGAATAACTATCGAAGAACTTGTACATTACAACCTCATATTCTTTGTCAGTGTAAGAATCTTGCAATGTCTCCACAAAGTGGAAATGGAGGCATTAAGGTAAGCACAATATTTCTTAAAGATAATAAAAATATAATTTATTGAAATAGACCTTATCAATAGAGAGAATTACTCAGACCAAAATTATAAAACTTATTAAGAACACTATAGAACACTAAAATCCATTCAAAAGCAAAAAATAAGTACACTAAACTGTAATACCAATTACTCACAGCAGTTTAAAGCTCTGATCAGTTTAAAGCAAATTTAAAATTAGCAACAGGATAAAAAAAAAACAAATTACAAATATAATTACATTTTTTAAGAATTCATTTAATAATGAAAAAAAAGAGACTAATTGAATTTCGATTCAATAATTACACCATTCTTATTCGAAATCTAAGGATTGCTCATGTCAATGCCTATCAAGACCTAGTAAAAGAAAATCTAGAGCTAGTCCAAATTCCTCCATTGAAAGTGCAAATCCATCTCCCCGCAATGCTGCCTGACAATCTACCTTAGTGGATCGCTGACACAGTAACAGCAATGGGGAAAGGATGCGAGCAATCCCTTGCTTGTTGGACGCTGGTGAAGAATTTTCCGGCATGTTTATCACGGCGGCTCTCTCTCTCCTGCTGTGGCCGGTGAGTTCTTGCAGTAGGGGGATGATAATGGTAGCTTGGGTTGGAGTTATGATGAATGATTTGTAAATCAAAACTTAAACATAATTACCTCGCTTTCCTCGCTTTCGTGCAAGTTCTAGCCTCCTCTGCATCCTTGCTTCTTCACTCTGTTGAGAGGAAAGGGATGAGTTTTCCATATTGGTGGTAGACGTAGAGAACTAAAGCGAAGAGTCAAGGTTGGCTTTAGTTGTGTTTAGAAAGTAAGGTAGGGACTAGGGAGTTTTTGGAGTGTGACTTTAAGTATTCTAATAAGCATTAGTGTGATTATTGTGTACTAACATTATTTTCTTTTGAATTGAGATCAGTAAAAGTAACTATTAACTATTGACAAAAAAATACAATTTTTTTATTAACTTATTTAAAGAAATGGAAGTAACAATCTATTTATTTTCTCTTATAGGGAGTATATATATAAGATCTGTATATGTGAGCACCAAATTCGCAGTATTGGATTTTTATTTGATATATATTTCATATTAAAAAAATTAGTTTTTTATAATTTTATTCATTACTGCAATACTCTCAAATACAAATAGTATATTATAAAATCTAAGTTGAATTTGAATTTAATGCAATAGTATAAAATATTATTAATGCAATAATTATAATTATATTATAAAATTATAACATATTCAAAAAAATTATTACTGTTTATTATAAAATCCTAGTTAGCGCCAAAACTAACAAATAAAAAGAGTATGCCACCACTGCATATGAATTTAAAAGTTTGAAAATGAACTGAACGGACATATTGCTTGTAATGAATGTATTGCGCATTAGAACTTTGATATTTTTCTTTAAAAATTTTAAAAAATTACAGTAGAAAATGTATGTTCCAGGATTCCATAGAAAACATAAAACATCATAGAATTGCTGCATATGTACCAATAACTGTACAAAAAAGATGGCCCTATGTACATGTCTCATAGAAATTCCCTTTAGTGTTGTATCACTCAAGAAACTATTGAAAGCTAAATCAAAATCATTGCATTGATACTATAAATTAAATTATGCTTTATAATACAATGCAGTGAAAGCACCACACCCATAGGTTAAGTAACCCCTTTTTCCATCACGTTTGAACCTAAGTGCGTGAGAATTTCCTTTTGGATCATCAAACAACAAAACACTATCAAGTTCAATACAATACTACTTCATAAAATCTTGATCAAAACACTGTCAAGGATTCCATAGAAAACCTCAAAAACACATGAATTATCTAATAGTAAATAGTTCAGCAAAGATAGTTCGAAATGTAAATATACCATCACCATTACCAATGAAGAAAGTTCAAAGCAACTCTTAACAGAACACTATGGCAAGAAACTGCACAAGCAGGAAACTCCACCAAAATTCAAAAAACATAAACAAAATCATTGTTCTGCATAACAACCCTTACAAAACAACCATAAAAAAACATATTTAACAGGGTTATTCATTCATTTTCAGTCTTCACAGCCTTCCCTTTAATTTTGTGGTAACATATCACCATCAACTTTGTCTTCAGAGTCATCTGAAGATCATTGACAGTAATCACACTAAAGGTAGTAAAATTATAAAATCAAACCAAATGGAAAAAAAGACAGTAAACACATTCACTAGAGGCACCAATATAAAATCTTAAACATAATGTCTTAGATAATTCGGTACATGGGTAGCAAACCAAAGTGATAACCCATGTGCAAAATACAACCCAGAATCTTGTCCATATTATTTAGAACAACCCCAAAATATATAGATTGAAACTGGAGTAGTACTAAAAAGAGAAAAATGAGAAACACTAAACATAACTAAGGAGAGCAACCCAAAAAAGTCTTCAACTGGAATAAAAAGGCAAAAGAAGCACACAACCTTAGACTAATAGAAGGATCTTCAATCTTTCTCAAGCGTGACATTTTTCACCCTTGTAGTAGACAAGTCTTCCTGGGATCCATATTCATCTGATGTATGCTTCGCAGGAGTAAAGGTTGGGATTTCACCATCGGACTGTGAAAATGGTATGTTGCTTCGATTCCCAAACTCACCCATCAAATCCTAAAATTAGATGCAGAATAAAATTAATAAATTTCATATCATAAGGTATTATAATATGCTTCTATAAACAACATTATAGAAGGAAGGAAAATTTTAAAAACCTTAACAATAGAGGAAGATTGAACATCCTGAAATTCCAGGCTCAAAGAGTTATCTCCAAGTGAAACACCAACAATCATGTTAGGCTTAAGAGAGAAATAGAAAGGGGGAAAACTAAAATTAAATGAGTTATGTGAGTATAGAGTAACTAAAAACACAAGCCACAGATCCTAAAAAATTCATTTGAACTAATAAAACAATCAAACCTTAGCATTTATAGAACCAGAATCCAACTCCTTAAATTTACTTATGATGTCAACATCATCACAGATATCTATAACATTGAAAGCTAGCTCAATTTGCTTGTCCCCAGCTTCCTTAACCTCAACCTTAGAGATCAAGCATTTCTCAAGCAACAGATCTTTGAATTCATCAATTTCTTCAATTAGATGTGCAAATTTAACTAACATGTCAGAGTAGGAAGTCTTCAACATTCAGTGACCAATGCGAGCCTACAGAACAAATGTTGTATTGTTAGTTGAATCCATGAGTCTAAGTTTTATTCTATACTTGTTATATAAAAAAAAAAAAAAAAATAGGATATCAAAGTTTATCTATGTTAAGGAATGATAGATAAAGAAATCAGAATTATGAATATTATAAAAGAGAAGTTCACCTTGGGATCACAGTTAGCACATGTTTATCACATTTCTTGCAAAAAGAACGACCATTCTCAACAGTCACTTGTTCACCACACTTGCATGCTGCAAACCACCAATCAGGACCTTGGTTGACAATTTTGATAGTGGCATAAACAGCATAGAATGCAACATATATTCAAATAGAAGTAATTAAAAAAATATATTATCAAATTACATTAATAGAAAACTGATTGAAATAAAGAAAGTAAATGAAAGAAACAAAATGAATTGTAAGAAATAATAGATGCAATTGTAAGAATATATGATCTCAGATGCTTTGTGTCCTTCAGTTGTTCAATTGACTTCCTAGGAGTTTTTTTAGAAAGTCATACTCAACAGAGTTGAATTCATCATTAGTGGTAATGAATTCAACATTAGTGGTAAGAGGGGAATTTTCTCGGTAGAAGGTAACAGGGTCATTTTTTAGGGGCACACAGGAATCTCTAAAGGTAGAGATTATATTCTCATCAAAACAAATCTTGATAAGCTTGTAAGAAGGTTCAAAGTGAGTAACCATGGCTTCCTTGAGCTCAATTTTAAACAGAAAACTTTGACCAATTAACAGATCATCAAATTCAGGAGGATAACCAACAATATCAGCATTCTAGAAAAAAAAAAAATCAGCAAATTAATAAAATAAATTTCAAACAATGTTATAAGCAATTAGGCTAATTCAATGACTAAATAACCAATACATACAATTTGAGTGCTTCCACCAAGGAAATCAGAACATAATTTCCCAAGAAGCATTTGACTATCTCTATCAAAAACAACAAATGAACAGTACCAGATTCATCAATCACAGAGATTTTGATCCTATACTTGAAAAAGTTCAGAAACAAAAATGAGGATTATCTTAATTTTTTATCAAGGTAAAAAAAAGTATCAACATTAAGTTTAGCCAGTTACCTAAGGGTAACATTGACAACATGGCAATTGCAATGCTCACAATAGTACATCCCTAAATTAGGTCTCACAGCTTTATTGCACTTACAGGAAGCATATCACCGATCCAAACCATTAATGATCGCTGCAATTGTATCATATACAACATATGCACCATATTGTTGCGAATAATTAAATAAAAGACAATAATATAAGTTAAGGGATTAGCTAAAACATGCATAAAATGGCTTATAAAGAATTAACTTTAAATAATAATTTTCAATTTAGTGAAAAATAAGTTATCTCTCTACAATCCTAAAGATCTTCTATTACTTCCTTGGTATAGCGGAGAGGAAGTCATGTTCAAATGAATAAGATGGACTATCACTGAGGGTTGACAATGACTATGATTCCTCATCAGCAATAGCTGGCAACCTATCAATCCAACATATCTAAAATAGTTAAATAAGTAAAAAATGAAATTTAAAAAACTAAATCAAATGATGTCATTTTTACCTATTTTTCAACTCAAAAGCCTCAGGAATATGAGGTTCAAATAGCAAGTAGGTATCGAACATAACATTCAAAAGAACTATCTTCCCTCTAATTACATATAAGAAAAACAACATGTAATTATAAAAAGGGTATTTTCCTTTAAAAATAAGAGGCAATAAATTAGGAAATTAGGATATTTCTGAAATTCAGAATAAATAAATTATTAGTAGAAAAAAAAGTAGTACAACCTTTGAATGTTGCAAACAGTATGGCTAGAATTGGTCGAACAACATCACTATTTGCAATGAAGTTATTAACTTCATCAACAAACTGTCCAAATAGTGCAACCTCTAGCTTAATATTGCACCAAAAAGATAAAATAAAATAAAGTATTTAATCCATAATTGTAATGTAGACAAGAAAAGGTCATAAATATGAATTTAAGTTATGATCATACCTATCCACTTCAAGCTAAATAACAACCATCTTCGTCTTCTTCCCATCTTTATCATATTCCTTCTCAAAACCAATAGCAGTCAAAACACCAATTGCATCTGTAAAACAAAAAAAAAGCAACAAACACATCAAGAGCAAATGTTATGTAATCAATATTATTATTTTAAATTAAAAATTGAAATTGAAGTTTAATATTACCTACTAAATAGGGGAACTGATTGTCAAATTATAGGATTTCATCAAACCTAATTGTGAACACCATAATTTGTCCGAGGCATAAAAAAAAAGAGGAGGGGAAAGGAAAGAAAGCTAGCCCATTTTAGGCTAAGAAAATAGCCCAATCATTTTAACCAAAAAAAAAAAAAAGAGAGAAAGAGAAGTGAAAGGAAGAAACAAAATCAAATCAAATCATAATAAATGGGAACAAAATCTAGCTAGCATCTCTTAATTTTAGGCACAATCAATTTTGGCATTTATATCTTTCAAATCAGATCAAATTTGTCAATTACCATCAAAGTAAATTCCCAATCAAAATAAATTAAGCTTAATTTCAATTAATCTCCTTCAATACATATAGATAGACCAAGCAATTCAAAGAAAGGGGGTCTTTTGGCAAAGAAAGGGGGTCTTTTGGCAACGACAGGAGAGAATAAGAGCAGAAATTTGTGATTTGTGTGCAAAGGGGGAGGAGAGAAGGAATGCAAAAATTGCTAGAGAGGCTTGAGCACTAGAGTAGTAGGCTAGGACACAATCAAGTTTTGGAGGGTCAAGCAAAGGTATTGTTTTCTTCATGTTCTCATTCATGGTTACATTTTAACATTCAGTGCACACACCACACACCAATTGTTGCCAATATCTCCCACCCAAAGCACATGATGAAACATCAAACCACCATCATCACCTCAAGCTTGCCACAAAAAATACCACCCTCTTTTTTTGGTCAAGCACCGCCTAGCTATCACCCATATATTACTGCCAAAACAAATCATCATCATCTTCACTCATTGTAGTCGCCGTGTGGATTCTAGAGTTCGCGGCTCATTTTGGATTGGCAAGGGGCTTTGCCTATGATAGATTGCCATCATGTTAGAGCATCGGTGTGCCTCATTTTATTTTTCATTTTCCAACGTTTTGCCATTTTTTTTTCAAATAAGGTTGGCCTTTTCTTTTTTTTTTCTTTTTTTTGGGGCGTTACCTTTTTCCTTTTTTCTTTTTTTTTTTTAACTTGTGATTTTATTTCTTGTAAATATATACAAAATAAATCCTCTTTTTAATCAAATAATATGGACACTTTTTTCAAATCTTCAAAATCCATGCGACAATCCCTAATATTGATGTATGGTGTGGGCATCCTCAAATATTATGTGAATTATAAGGACTTATTGTATAACTCATGCTATTCTGAATCCTGTGCAAGAGTGGATTAAGTTTTTTTTTCTTTTTTCTTTTTTTTCAAATACAATCTTTTCGTAAATAAAATCAATCCAATTCACAATTATTTTCTACAAGAACTATGTGATTTTGAATTCCTCATTGCACCAGAGGATATGTAGGAGTAAATAATCTCTATCAAATCAAAAGTTAAATTTTCTTAAATTTGGTTCAATTTTAATTCCTTAAATAATTATAACATTAATTTTACTTCATTTTTGTTTGTAAATAATTGTTATATTAATTTCTGTTTCTTTTCTAAATAATTATATATTAATCTTGCTTTTTTTTGGGAATAATTATCATATCAATTTTGCTTTTCTTTCCCTTTATAAATAATTATCATGTTAATTTTATTTTTCTTCTCTTTTGTAAATAATTGTTATACTAATCTTACTTTATTTTTTCTTTTGTAAATAATTATTATGTTCTTAAGGGGAAAAATCAATATTATTAAAGTTATTAATTAATTTGCATGATAAGCTCTAGGATAACCGTTGCAAAACAGATATATTAGAGGTGCAGTGAGATTAAGTTTCCATCCTTCCCTATGCATAAATAGACTCCTGAATCCAATTTCTTTGAAAGACCAATTTTTGCCAAATTAAAAGATTTTTTTCCCATTTTTTCCATGAATAAAAATTGATGGCGACTCTATTGAATATTATTTTCAATATTTCTTGTTGCCTCTTGTCGCGACATCTTCCAAGCACGTTGTGACACCAATGAACTTACATCCATATAAAGGAATAATGGCACCCTCAGAGACTCTCACAGTAGTTCTGAATTGAAAATTCAGGCGATATTCATGCCTTGTCGTATAGAAATAGCCAGTATTTTCGCCAATTCCAAAATAAGCAATAATGTAAACCTGTCTTTCAATTAAAAGAGGCTTGAATTTGTACACCAATATCTTTATGACGAAGGCATGTATGGTAGTACCCTAATTTAATAATTTAATAAATAATTAAATGGGTGTAAAGAGAAATTAATGAATTAATGAAATAAGACATTTTTTAATAGGATAGCACAGACCAGTAACTCAAATCAAAGAACCTATAGTACTTTGAATAGGATAGTAGAGATAAAGAGAATTTTAAAAGTAATAAGTAGATTTCATTGGTGTAAGAATAATACTAATATCACTATATTACAAAAATAAATTTTAAACTGAAAAAACGCATATCCATTGATCAAACAATACTAATCCAAACAGAGATAGAGATAGTAACTCTTATTACTAATGCATTGAACAGTAACAAAACATAGAGGGCATACCTATTAATAGATTTAAAGGAAGCTTCATTGACAAAGCCAACAGAAGCAACAACAAAGCTCATAATTAAAAACATCAAATTGATTTTAACAAACTTAAACTACCATCAAGAAAATCCTATAGACAAGAAAGTTAAATAAAATTTATGAATTTCAGCATCATCCATAATATAAGAGTAAGAAATTTGAATATGAAAATATACATATCTAAACAGAGAGGAAGTAACACCCATAAATCATCTATGAACAGGGTATGAAAATAGAAAGCTTATACCGTTTATTCAATTTTAAGGAAGCTTAAATAACAACTTCAAAAGAAGCAATAAAACAATTCCCATTAAAAGGAAGCTTCATTAACAAAGACAACAAAAGCAATAAAACAATACCCATTAGAAAACCCAAAATACATTGAAATAGCCTTAAGGCAACACAAAACAGATGAAAGACTATAATATCTCTAAACCATTAATAGAAGGTGTGCGTAAAAAATGGTCAACAACATGGTAAATGAATGATGGATTGAAATAGCAATAGAAAAGAAAAAGTGCACAAACTAAACTAATAAAAACAGGAATAGATAATATCGATAGAAATTAGGTTTAGATAAATCATACATTGAAATAAGAGCAGATAAAACAAGAACAGTAGCATCAATAAGACATGATCAGGAACACAAAGTTGATTAAGAAATAGTATACACACTATAAAATAAAATATAAAATATAAAATATAAAATATTTAATAAAATCAATATTAAAGAAAGAAGAAATAGAGCAATCAAATCAACCAACATATGGAATCCAATATATCAAAATTTTGCCAAAAGATGTAAGAATTAGTTAAAGAGTAAAATAAATTAAAAACACTACTTACAACCTTATCCATAAACACCATTTCCATGGAATTAATGACATCAGAATTCTTAAAGCTTGACAAATGCCACAGGCGAACAACTTAAACTTTAACCCTCCAACATTCATGCACAAGAGAAATTTTGTCCAATGGGTCACATCGATTAGCCATTTGATAAATAGAGAATGATAATAGTAAAGAAGAATAAGGAAAAATGAATGAAAGAAGCAACGATATCAGTAAAGAAGAAAACACAAGAAGGATCGAAGGAAGCAATGAAGGAAAAATATTGTAAATGAAACATTCAAATATTTATATAGAGTTGAATACATATGAGAGCCAGAGTTAGTAATCGTTAATAGTTGAGAGATGTGCTTGTAATCATCAAGCCC
Source organism: Pterocarpus santalinus (assembly GCA_031439595.1). NCBI lineage: Eukaryota > Viridiplantae > Streptophyta > Magnoliopsida > Fabales > Fabaceae > Pterocarpus > Pterocarpus santalinus. The sequence goes on along the minus strand of CM062531.1, from coordinate 67,369,103 downwards.
TAACAAATCTCATTGAAGAACCATTGGCCAAATTCAAGCGACAGCCAATGACCATGAACGGTGCATGAAGGATAGCTCAGGTATAGTGAAGCAACTCGCATGCTTTGGGGAATCGCATTCGGTATTGATATAGCTCAAGAAGGAGAGAGAATGCTCATTATGGTTTGAAAGGGGTATTGAGAATAGGGGCTTGAGGACACTGTTGTGAGAAAAGGGCTTCATAAAACTAGCTATTCGATTTATTGGGCCTTTGGTTTATTTTGAGAAAGGGAATCAATGAATGTGGCCATATTTGCAACTTGTTTTCGTGAGTTAGTAGGAAAGTTAAAAAAAGGATTAAACACATTCAGAAAAGAAGGATTAGTGAGAAGAGTTAATACAGATAGTGGGTGGGTAGACCAATCTAGGATATCAAGCCAGAATTATTAGGGTTAGTATTTTTACCAATGAAAATAATCTTAAAAACATTACAAAGAGTGCAAAAGAAGTCTTTCCTTAATTATTAATTTTTTAAATTGGAATTAAGCTTAAAAGCACCAAAGTTGACAAGTGGCAAAACTTTCCACTTGATGCTTCTAAAATATTATATTCTTTGATTTGATAACAAAAAGCTATATTACAAAAGTTTAGAACAAGTGAAACAGAAAATTTAGAATTAAAACTTGAAAATAACTTAAACACAAATGATGCAAAAAAATAAAAAGATAAAGGAGTAGAGAAATGCCCTGTGATTTATACTAGTTCGATTATAAATTGTAACTTATGTCCAATCCCCAATTACTTGAAATTTTTCTTTATTATTGAATTTTGACTTATAAGGACTTCGATAAACCTTCCTCTATCCAATCCTTAAGCAGAGTATTTTGTAATTTGTTTCTTATAAGGATATCATCAAACGTTCCTCTATCTAGAGTATACCCATGATTTCTCTCTCACAAGGATGCCAAAAAATCTCTCCCTATCCCAATCAAAATAGGGTAACCTCACAAGGTAGGGATGCTTTTGTACTTGAGCTATAATGAGTTTCAAAAATAATCTCTCTCTATAAAGTATATATGCAAGTTAAAGAGCAAAACCTATAATAAACAACGTATTCTCTCAAATTTCTCAATGGAGGCTCTCGTTTTCCTTTCCATATACATCATGCCTTTTTATAGGTATGAGTGATTAAATGTCTACTAGCCATTATAAAACATTTAGGTTTCCATTCATACTAAAAAATTTGCTCACATGATGAAATTTGTGTAGTTGTTGTATCATACGCAATAGTCACTGGTCTAGTTGCTACTTTTCTCTGATGTGTTCAAACATCCAAGGTTTCAGCCATATATTATTAACTCTTAATTGCCTTCCTTAATCTTGATTTTTTTTGCTAAAATCAAGATTAGAATGATTTCTACAATTTAAAATGATTGTATAAAAATATTTGATATTAAAAGCATATATTCACTAATTGAATAGGAAGATTATAATCCAATAATTTTTTTTTTGAAAAGAATATAATCAAATAATATTAATATAAAATAATATTAAATTTAAACTTATTAACAAAATATTTTGTCTGGGACAAGTCAAATAATTGTATATCTAGTAGATTGAATAGCAAGAATGTCATTCTCTGGTGGATAGCTTGGGAAATATCCACGTGCAGTTATCTGAGTTGGCTTCGCCAAATGAAAGCAAGTGGAAGGGCGACGAAAGAGGTGTGTATTGGTTGGTTCCTTGTGCTTGTCTGTCACCCGTGATATATTTATCTTTAATTAATGAACATAAAAAAAAAAAAATTGGGAAAACATATCGGAGGCAGGGATATTGGCCGCACCACCACAAAGTCCGCAACACTGATATCGCAGCACCACCTCCTCTGAGACCGGAGACACTAAACCACCACACAATAGATCAGAGTATTTCTTCATCCCCTATATTGCACTGTTCTCTCGGAAACCACCATGATGATTTGAAACTTTTAAAATTGAGTGGGTTTAACTAAACTTCAAAAGTTAGTTCATGGATAAAGGGTTGTACAAATGCTTATAAAGGCTATTTATACCATATCCTTAAACGATGTGAGATTCTAATAAAAACCACCGCCACCCACCTTAACTGCCACGACATCTCCTTCCTCATCCACGAAGCCTCCAATGTTGACGGCGACTACGTCTACACCGGCATTCTCAACGGCTTCCTCGACAATTGCAGCTTCCAAATCTTCATCACCGCCTACCCCGCAGCACTGGCAACGCATCAGGCTAACAAGCTCCTCCTGAATCAGTGACGCGTCCGGCGAGCATGATCTAGTTTGGGTTGTTTTGATTGTGTAGTTATTGTTGGAATTTTCACCAAAAAACACCGCGGTCAGCAGCCTCCGTCGCCAAAAAGAGTCACCAATCACAGCAAGACGGGTTCCCAATATGCAGGTGTATGAGTGGCAGACGACCTGGACACGATGGTGGATGACAAAAAAAGTTAGAGTAAAACCCCAAATGGTCCCAATCAAATCTTAGGTCGGACATATTAGTCTTTATGATAAATAAATTGACAAATTGATCGCTAACCCTTTAAAATATCGAATAAATTGTCCCTAATAAAAATAAATAGATAAATTAGTCTATAATATTTTTAAAATCAGGTAATTTAATTTTTCTATTAAATCTACTCAACAGAATTAAATTATTTGATTTAAAAAAAATTAGAGATCACTTTGTCTATTTATTTTTGTTAGAAACTAATTTATTCGATAATTTAAAATATTAGAGACCAATTTATTAATTTATTTTTGCTAGAGACAAATTTATTTGATGTAAAAATTTAAAAAATTATAAGTAAACTACCAAATTAGTTTCTAATAATATTATCAATAGAAAGATTGGTTCCTAACAAAAGAAAATTAGCCATAAAGTCCTTGATAATTGTAAAAATTAGACATTTTAGTTTTAGAAGCGAATCCTCTTAATTGGGCGATTTTCAATTTTTGATTTCAGTATTACACCGTTGCTCCCCATACGGCAACAGAGCACATGTAATAGAATGCAAGGAGCAACAATGTTGCTCCTGGTTCCGAGTTCTGATTTTAGTGTTGCACTATTGCTCCTTGCATTCTGTTACACGTGCTCTACTGCCACATGGGGAGCAACAGTGCAGTATTGAAATCAAAGTTAAAAAATTAGAAATTAGAACAATAATTTATTCTTGACCGTTGATCTAAATTAATGATCTTAGATGGTCTAGATTAAGTACATGACACTGTCATATTTTCAGTCCAATTGAGAGGATCCACTTTCGGGACTAAAGTGTCTAATTTTTATAATTGTTAGGGACTTTAAAGCTAATTTATTTTTGTCAATAACTAATTTATCTATTGATGATATTGTCAGGACTAATTTCGGGATTTAATCAAAATTACAAATATAGATATATATATGAGAGAGAGAAAGAGAGAGAGAGAGAGAGAGAACTCTCAAATTAATTCCTGACAATATCCTCGATGGATATATTAGTTCCTAATAAAAAATAATTAGTCTCTTGATCCCTGACAATTACATAAATTAGACAATGTGGAATTGATTTACTTGCAATATTTAAAGAGTCTAATGTGAAATATAAAATGATGACTAGAACTTTCTAAACCTTATCCTATGTGATATCTTCCAAGTGCACAATTTGCATAACTTAAAAGAAAACTCCAAATACATCGTTTTAATCTATTACATCTGATTCTAACCTTTTACAACAATGTATTTATAGGATTTTTTAAAGTTATGCAGACTTTACATTTAAAGGGTGCCACATAGAATAAAATTAGAAAGTCCTAGTTATCGTTTTATTTCTATATCAAATTTTGTACTAATTGTAAGAGAATAATGGATACAAATATCCATTTTTTGCAATTGTAAGAGACTAAAGTATTTTTACATTTATCAGAGACTATGAAATTAATTATTTTTATCAAGGATTAATATATCCACCAAAAATATTATTAGAGACTGATTTAAAGATTTTTATTGTTATTAATCTTGATGAATTTAATTCACAAAATCCTAAAGAATTCGTAAATCTATCACCGAGAACGACCAATTTCGAAGAAATTTCGCTACCTAGTTTTCACATGGTTGAGTGATTGAATCGACCAAAAAGTAAAAAGCGTGGCCTAGTCCAAGATTCCTTGATTTCCTTCCTCCGCTGCTACCATACCACATGTAATCATGTTGTTCCAATGATGAAATGAAACAGAAACATCAGTGTTCTCGGCTGCAACTTTCCTAAGTTCAAAATTTTAAATTCTCTCCAATGCATAATACATGTAATTTGAAATTCGAAGATACGAGTGTGGGGATATTTTCCATGTGGGCGCATTGCTTGCTCATATGAACTTCACCCCGCGCTACACCTACATGACACGAAATTTCTAGGTGATTTCGGTCTTGCATTAGATATGCGTCAAAGTTCACCCTTGATCAACGGAAATTTCGTAGATCATCATTCCCAAATATTATTCTTCACAATTAACGATTTCAGTTATTTCAATATTAAACTAATAAAGTAGCACAAAGTTTTTCTTTTCTCTTTTTTATTTTTTTCAGGTAAAGAAAAGTTTAAGTGGTTTCAATGTTAATCATCCCATCAAATTTAAGCGGCTAAAAAAGCACTTACAACAGATTACTAAATCGCCTACGAATGAGTTCTTCACATAAACAATAGCAGTCAAACCCATATTTTTATGGGATTCGAGAGGTTGTGTTTTACCAAACTGTGTTTATTATGAAGGAATTAAAAGAATTTGCACGAGTAGATTTGATAATTTGAAAAGTAAAATGATAATATTTTGAACGAAAATCAAATAAAAGAATAATAATTTGATGTCAATGGAAGTAGGAGGGTTCTACTGGTTACGTGATATTAGATAGTGTAAGTTGTGAAAAATAAGTATGAGTTATTTGTCATTAGGAAGAATTAATATTGAGTCATATACAATTAATATGAACTATGTTGAGTAAAGAATAAATTATTCTTATTAATTGTGAGTCTAACAGAATGTGTAAAATCTCATAAAATTCTTAAAAGTATCTTATGTCCTTTAAAATTTGATTAGTAAGAAATAAAATAAAAATATATTCTTTAATTATGTGTATCTTTTCTGTACTCCCTTTGACTCAAAAATAGTATCAGAGCTTAAGATACTTGAGAGATGACGACTTCGGACCAAAAAAAACGAAAAACAGAGATGACGACCAAAATAGAAGAAAAAAGGTCATCATAGATTACTTTGTTTTTGTCAAGTCTTATTCACAATCTATTTCTGCTCATGGTGAATTTTCCCAGTAATTAGCATATGGTAGCATTAGCCCCACCCCTTAAATAATTAAATTCATTGGTAGCATTAGTTCATATTTCATCCAGTGAGACTGTGCTATGAAAATCAATTAAGTCTCTAAATTGGAAAGGGAGAAGGTCAGCAATCAATTCAAATTGGTGTACAGATATATTCAATTATAATAATTTATATTCAATATATTTTTTGTAATATTCTGATTTTGTTAATTCTAATGTCTTGCAGGAAGAAATATTACTATAGAAGAGGAAAAAAAAGAAGATTAGATGATAAATTTTCTCGTGCAATACTTATTATAAAATGGTGTTATCTTCTTATTTTAGAGTTATAAATTAATGAATAGCACTTGAAGTTTGAGGCAATTCAAAGGCACCAAACAACTGAAACCATTGCACTTTTCCACTACATTTTCCCTTCATTTATTGCTTTCAAAGTCTCAAAATGGAAATCTATAAATTATTTTACGTTTTTCATCTCCATGCTCTTCTTGTTTCATCTATGTACAAATAATCGTATATACCATCCGCATTAGTAATGACGTACAAAGAGGAATTTCTTTGGGACATAGCCCAAGGGAAAATTCTTTTGGCTCTTTCTGTCAGGATACTTCTGGTTAGGAGATGGAAGATTATTCCTGTATACCATTCACCACCCAGAAGTGTGGTGATGGATAAACAATTTACTGATTTAGTCCAATTGAACAGGATGCCTCAAGGGCAAAGAAAATTGGGAAAAGGAAAAAGATGCTTGATTTACAAAAGAGGATGAGCGAGAAATTGGAAAAAAAGAAGCCTCACATTCGAGAAAAGGGTAGGCATATTGTGGAGCAAATGAAAGGACCATGAGAGATATAAACTAAGCAGATATCGGAATGCTAGTATATATTATTGATTTGTTAATCATGTCGGATATTAGCGGCATTCATACGCTAGAATGTTCAGTTTGCAATATTTTTTATTGATGAGTTGTATCTTCTAAGGGCTTAGAAGATCAAATTGAACTCTTATGTACACGTCAGTACATTACAGAAAATATCCTTATTGCTTTCCACGGGGAGTTACAAAATAAATTGACTTGGTTCAGTTGTAAATTTGCAATAGCCAGAGGATACGATAGATCCAACATTAAGGAATGTGAAGGATACTCCTCTCATTTCAACACCTTAACTATTTATAAGATACTTAACACCTTGGAGAAACAAGCCTCTCATTCAAATAATCACGTTTTGAGGTTTGTCACTCGTTCTCATTGACCATAAGCATCACTTGAGACATGAGCACTGCAACCACATCATCCCATATTTGCTTTTGCTCTAGGAGGGTTAATATTTCTGTTCGCTCTCTTGTCGCATTGCGCGGCACGATGACCTGGACTTTCACACACAAAACATCCTCCAGTTCTTTTGAAAGTGAGATTAGGAGCTCTTGGGATGTTGTTAGGCTTATTGTAATTAAAATTGGACTTTTTACCATTACAGCTCTTCCTTTGGGTCTGAAGCAGATTTGCCCTTGGAATTAATGTCTTTGCTCTTGCCTCCTTGATCTCCTTTCTGTTGGTGTCCTCAGTAGTGATGTGTGTGATCAGATCCGCCAGGGATAGTTGTTTATTTTCATCTTGTAGTTGTTGTCTATAATCCTTCCATGAATCCGGTAACTTTTCTATAAGCAACCTAGCCACAAACTCATCTTGAAGTATAATGTTCTCCGCCTTGAGGTCCTCCTGCAACTTGTGATATTCATTGATCTGGACTTGAATATCCTTGTCATCTGTCATCTCCCAATTGTAATAGTTTCTGATCACGATCCTCTGCCTACCAGCATCCTCGGCAGTATATTCAAGAATCATCGACTCCCAAATCTTATTTGCTTCCTTATAAGAACAATAAATATCGAATAGTTCGTTGGACAAGGTTGACAAAATGGTATAACGACAAATCTTATTTGCACAGATCCAGTCATCAAGTTTTTCCTGTCCAGCAAAAGATTCAGGTTTAGGATTTGTCAAGGCGTCTACCACTCCTTGCATATCAAGTGGTGATAACACACGCTCCTGCCACCTTTTAAAGTTCTGACCTTCGAACGTCTCAATCTTTGAGATGTCTGGAACGGGCATGACATAAGTGATAGTGGTTGCAGTAGGGGCAATAGCTTCAGGTTGCATGGTAGTCGAGTTGTTGGGAAAGATTGCATCACCTTGGAAGAGGTTAAATCAAGCTTGCATTCTAGAGAACTTCAATATAAGGCATCTGCAAATGGTGAAGAAAGTTCTAGTACAGGCCTCGTAATATTAACTACTGCCAAAACTTAGAAGAAAAAGAAAGGCAAAGGCAAGAAAGGGTCCAAGATTAACCCAAAGGACATTTGTAATTACTGTAAGGAACCAAAGCATTGAAAGAAAGATTGTCCAAAGAAGAAGAAGCTAAAACCAGTTGCTGCAATGGTTCAGGAAGACTCCTTATCTGAAACTGAACTGGTACTGTCAGTTGTTGACCAACATCAACATTCATCAGACCAGTGGGTACTTGATTCAGGTTGTTCTTATCATATGTGTCCTAATAGAAGCTGGTTTTTCACATATAATAAGAAGTCTGGGGGAGATGTCTTAATGGGCAATGATGTGCCTTGTAAGACAATTGGTATAGGCTCTACTCAAATTAGAATGCACGATGGAGTTGTAAGAACACTCACTGAGGTACGTCATATGCCAGAATTGAAGAAAATTTGATTTCTGTGGGAGTCTTGGATTCTAAAGGGTTCAAGTGCAATGCTGAAGATGGAGTAATGAAAATCAGAAAGGGTTCTTCTATGGTTATGAGAGGAAACAAAAAGGGCAATCTGCACATCTTTCAAGGTTCTACTATCTTAAGTTCAGGTTCAGGCTCAGTTTCATTACTTTCTCATGCTAAAAAACATGGGCTAGACCAGACAAATTTGTGGCATATGCGCCTTGGGCACATGAGTGAGAAAGGTATAATGATTCTCAGCAAGCAAGGTCTCCTAGGAGATCTTAAGATGGAGGAACTTCAGTTTTGTGAGCACTGTGTATTTGGAAAGTAGCATAGAGTAAGTTTCTCGGAGGGCACATGTCACCGCAGTACTAGAAACTCGGGGACTCACTAGAGTTGAAACTAATTCCTCTGTTGCTAGTGAAGAGAAGAAGAAGAAGGAGAACGAAGAGGAGGAAGACGAAGAAGAAGAGGAAGAGTTTTTTTTTACTTCGAAAGGGTCTTCTAGGAACAACTGTAGACTCCACCTTTGGGACCCACTAGCATCAAATCATTGCCTCCTAGGAATTTGTTGCCAGAAAAGAAGGAGTTTGGAGTAGTTTGGGAGAGATCTCTAATACACCATATGTGATCAAATACACGGTGCACCCTTTCACATGTCTTATATCCATTTAACGCAGCTCATATCTTCATGGTATTGATTTTTTTTAATCAGCACTAGAGCAACGCCCTTATTGGAACTTCACCCCACACTACAGTTACATGACACGAAATTTCTAGGTAATTTCAGTCTTGCTTTAGATATATGCGTCAAGGTCCAACCTTGATCAACGGAAATTTCGTAGATCATAGATCCAAATATTATTCTTCACAATTAGCCATTTCAGTTTTTTCAATATTAAACTGATAAGTAGCACATAGTTTATTAAGAAGGAATAAAAAGAACTTTCACGAGTAGAAGTGATAATTTGAAAAATAAAATGATCAATGTTTTGAGCAAAAATAAAAATAAAAGAATAATAATTTGATATCAATGGAAGTTTGATGATTTTAGTGGTTATGTGATCTTTGGATAATGTGAGTTATGGAACATAAGTATGAGTTATTTATATACAATTAATATAAATTAGGTCTAGTTAAGAAGAAAATTTTATTTTATTAATTGTGAATGTTATAAAATGTGTAAAATCTCGTAAAATTCTTAGAAGCGTCTTGTATAATTTGGAATTTAATTAGAAAGAAATATAATAAAAATGTTTTCTTCAATTGTTTCTATCTTTTGTATACTCTCTTCTATTTTAAAAACATAACACAAGAGCTTGTGAGATTTAAGGGATCACGAATAATAACAAATTTACTTTCAATTTTTCCTATCCTGCAAAAAAGACTCGAGTCTTGGTCTAACTATATGGAGATGTTGCTTGCATTCGGTTGGGAGATTATGGAGAGTAGTTATAATTTGTGTTATCATGTATAGGTATGTTATAGTGCATGCAATCTTCTAGTATTGTTCCAATTTGTTGGTGGGCAATAACTTCTTTTTTAGCTAACCTAACCTAACCTTTCCGAAACCCATCAAATCCATCTGCAATGCATCATATAAAGTATGGTGCATCATGCACCTGTGCATGTAGCTTGCACCTACCATTTAGTTGCATTCAAAAGTGTGGGTAAATGAGCCTGCAAAAGTGGCTAAATGAAATAAAAAATGTGGCTAAATGAACATGTAGATGTGGTTAGATGATCTTTTCCTTCTCTTCTTCCTCTTCCTCTGTCGTTCCGCCCTTGCAGCTCCCCCTCCGCGCCCAACCATCGATGGGTGGTTGTCATTTAATATTGCAGTGAGAAATCGAAGACCTACGGTCATGGATCATCCACCATTCTTTTTGCGTCTCGCCATGGGTTGTCAACCTGCTTCCCCATATGTGCATCTCAACCGAACTAAGGCACAACTCAGATGCTCTCGAACGTTGCCGTCATCCACAAACTGGAACTAGCCATTGCGATGGTCACGAATCTGTGAGTGCGAGATCCATGCTCACGGATTTGTGAGTGCACGTACCACATTTGACTCCATAACATTGCCAATGGGCGGCGCCATCATGGATATGCTTGCATTACACTTATGAGCTCCTTCTTGAATTAATGGCTACACATCTTCGCATAGACCTCCTTTACAACTTCAGTGCTCTATTGTGGTAGGGGAGATCATCAAGAGTTGGGGGGTATTTCTAGAGAGAGAAATAATGAAGAAGTTAAAGAGAGAAGGGGGAAAAGATGAAGGAAGATGGAGAAGGGTGTAGGTTCCGACGGTGGAATCAGGAAGATTTGAGGAAGAAAGAGATAATGAACAAGTCATTTGACCATATTCGTAGATTCATTTAGCCACTTTTTTTAATTTGGCTATATGGCTGGTGCATGCTACACAAGGATGTGCATCATGACCATACTTTATATAGTGCATTGCAGACGAGCCCTAAAATTACCCTGGCCTTCTCTAGTCCTTATTATAATTCTTTGTCAGATAAATACCTTATATTTGTAAATTTTTTATCTAGATACATATGTCCTGAGTAAATTTTTCCATGGCCTAGATAATATAAAGGAGGTGTTCATATATTTTTTGATAGAGCTTATAAGAGGTCGTCATCACTCCCCCCCCCCCTCCCTAGCGAAAAAAAAAGGTCATCATAGATTACTTAATTTTTGCCAAGGCTTATTCACAATCTATTTCTGCTAACTATTTAAGAAATTTCATATTAGCTTGGCATGCATGGAAAGTGACTAAATGAGTGACATGGTGAACTTTCCCAAGGATTAACATGGTAGCATTAGCTTCACCCCTTAAATTTATTGGTAGCTTTAGTTCATACTTCATCTCATCCAATAAGATAGTGTTATTAAAATCTAGTAAGTCTCTAAATTTGAAAGGCAGAAGGTCAGTAATCAATTTACATTGGGGTAGTGATATATTTAATAACAATAATTTATAAACAATATAATTTTGTAATATTTTGAATTTTGTATTTTAATGTTTTGCAAGAAGAAGAAATATTACTATAGGAGAGGAAAAAAGAAGATTAGATGATCATTTTTCTCCTGCAATACTTACTATAAAATGGTGATCTTCTTATTTCAGAGTTACAAATTAATGAAAGGCACTAAATAACTTAAACCACTGCACTTTTCCACTACATTTTTCTTCTTTTATTGCTTCCAAAACCTAAAAAATGCAATCTGTAAAGTATTATATTTTTCATTTCCATGTCCTTCTTGTTTAGTCTATGTATAAATAATTCGTATATACCATCAGTATTAGTAATGAAGTACAAAGCATTTTCTTTGGGACATAAAGGAAAATTTTGTTGGTACCTTCTATTAGTTTATGTGACCTCCCTTTCAAGTGCCAAAATTTCCCATTATAACATCTTGCATTCTCTCAAGTATGTGGCCATACAACTCTTGATCTGTTAATATCTATTTATTTTGTTTGGGTAGTAAAACTACATATCTTTCTTGATACCCTTAGTTTTCTCTCTGTTTTTCTACAAATAATAGTCTTCATAAGTTTTAGAGAATAAATGCTTCTGTTTAACCTACACTTAGTTTCAGATTGGTTAAAGCCTTCTTTTGTCACAACATACTCTTATAACACTCAGAAATGTGCTTCAAGCCTTCAAATTTGCACATCTTTTTGAAAGGTTTATAGCATCTCTCACTAACCAACTATAATGCTCCCAAATTGTGAAAGCATATGCATTCCATGGATGCTATAGCTGACAAAGGACGATTGGGTTCCATGACATGTTGCTCCATTCACATGGATTAACCAAGAATCTAGGAACGAGACTTCCAATTCAATTGATGCCAATAATCATCCTTCTATTGGAGTGAAAGGTAGGTTGGAAGCTAGCGCAAGGACCTTAAGACTTAAGTGATGGTCCAGAGGTCAGATAGCAAAAACCAAAGAGTGCCGAATCTAATCAAGAACTAGCTAGGAAATCAGATTCTCTGACACTTCCATCAAGTTCCTTTACTTCAATGACATTAAGGAGCAGCAAAAATTTGGAAGAACTGACAGTACCTTTGTTAGAGAATAACAACCACAAGAAACTAGAGACTTGAAAGAACTTAGAACATCTTCATTACAAAATGACAACAACGTGAAGCTAGTGAAAAGAAGATGGAGGATGTTCCTGTGTGCCAATCACAAGCCATAAGTGTGGTGATGGATAAACAAATTAGTCCAGTTGAATAGGATGACTTAAGGCAAAAGAAAATTGGGAAAAGAGAAAAGATGCTTGATTTGCAAAAGAGTATGAGCGAGAAATTTGAAGAAAAGAAGCGTCACATTGGAGAAAAGGGTAGGCACATTGAGGAGAAGATGAGAGGACCATGAGAAATAAAAAAAAAAAAGTAGATGTCAAAATGCTAGCATTTGTTACCGATTTGTTGATCATGTCAGATATTAGTACCATTGTTACAAGGTAAGAATGTTGAATATCAGATATTGTTTTAATTGGTGAGTTGTACATCTTTTAGGGGCGTAGAAGATCAAATGAAACTAGATGTATACGTTAGAACATCATAGTTATCACACTCCACGGGAGTTGCAAAATACATTGACTTGGTCTTATTGTAAATTTTTAATAGCCACAGGGTATGATAGAAAATTCATTCAATTATTGATTGCCAAATAATATGACAGAGAAATGCTATATAGATTCATAGTCCCTTTCATTTGAGGGGTATTTAATTTTTATTGTTTTGTATGCTTGGGTTTCTATCAATGCCTTTGTGAACTGCCCAAATAAGTGGAACTATCAAGTGGACAATGGATTGCAAAAACGTTTTAGTCATGAGTCCACTTCCTCTTGTGTTGATTATATTTTCTTTTTGCTTTTATCACTTGTAAGTAAACCAGCATAGCAAGTCTTATTAATGCTGGGTGTACTAGTGACATGACCAACTTCAAGCACTAATATTAATCAGCCTCGAAACTTTAGAGGTTCCCTAGTTTGTTTCCTTTTACAAGTCATTACTCACTTTTACTATTTGTCCTGTATAGCTACCTTCTCGAAGAGTAACATTTAGATCTTCTAGTATTTCATAAATATTGACCAACTGAACATGTGACTGATTACCTGCAGCAAATATATGTAATCCATCATTGATCTCAACCTAGCTCCAGCTACATTCTTTAACCAGTCCTTTTCCATCTATCAACTTTCTCATCATATGTGCCTCCTTCCACTTGCCCAAAGAGGTAAACAAATTAGCCAACAATATATAATTTCCAGAGCTTCCACGACTAAATAGCTGCTAGCTATCCTAGCTCAACATTACCGTGGATCTTACAAGCACTAAGCAATTGTATCCAAAGCTTGAGCTTGGGCTCTTTGCCATCTTTAAAAGCATTCCAAGTAAGATATTCATGATGCTTCTACAACTGAATAATCCGCAACATATAAAGGAATGCAATTAATAATGTTCGGAGCCAATTTAATGATCTTCTCAATAAATACATACTCAAATTCATTCCTGCCCAATTAAAGAAGTCATTGTGAAATCATATTGAATTCATCATATCCATGTATTGATAATGGCATTCTTGCAATTCAAATTGTTTGATATACAAAGAATTGACTTGTCCCAAGACTAACAAGCACCTTTTTTTTTTTTTTTTCCTTTTGTAAATTTTAACAATAAAGAAACAAAATATAAGATGGTAATAACAGAGGGGTAAGGATGATTACTCAAGTTTGAAATCATTGCTAGGCAAGTTAGCTACATGATGCAGAACCTTCCTCCATTTCTACACTGTCTCTTTCACATCCTTGAACCTATAACTGAAGGTAGAAGAAGACGAGGTGGATAGTGGCACTGTCATGATAATGATTAGGTCACTGATTGCACTCGAACAAAGCCTAAGACTTCAATTATCAAGCAGCAACACTGAGGGACTGATAATTTGCAAAACAGTTATGTCATATGTCTTCTTCTTGCACTATGAAAAACTAGAAAGAAATGCCACCAAATTAGGCCACAATGCAATGGTAGGAACGCACATAAAGTAAGCCAAAAAGCTGATGTTTTCAAAACCCGATATGAAAATAAAATAAGATAAATTATATTTACAATCACTTTTCATAATAATATTAATTTTGCGGCTAATCTAATTACAATTTAGCACACACGTAACTAGTCTATGGTCAAAACTCCAGCTTAGTTCTTATACATCTTAGTCTCATTCTACAACAATTTTTCTAAATTTTTCTCCGAGTTCTGACCATTTAGCTTTGATTTTTGCTTGGGTTTTCTTAGCCAAATCTTGCTCATGTTGTAAATGTGATACTTTTCCCTTCAACTTTTCCGTTTCAGTTTTTAGTGCCTTTCCTTCCTCAAAGATATCTCTCTTTCTCTTAAGAGTCATGTTCAGTATTAATTCCATACTTTTCTCAGCCAACTTTTGAAGCAGCTCTTTTTCTAAAGCCATTACTTCCCCGAACCGATTCTTGTTATCTTTGAGATTAGCTTTTAATTTATCAGCTTTCAGCATTTCTAAAGCACTGGACTCAATTTTCATAGTTGCTTCAATGTAGTCACTACTGCAATGAATAAACACTCCTAAAGCTTCTGATATTAATGCTCTTATTTCTCCTGATAAGCCATCATTGGAAGACAAATTGGAGAGGTAATCTAAGCTGCTTTTCATGGTATTGCACCGTTCGCGATCCAAGAACACTGAAGCATCATTATTGGTGATGAAATCTTGTACTATTTTCAGTGCCTCCCTGGCCTCTTCATTTGGAGCATTGGTGGGCAAATGATCTTGGGAAGGTGAAAGAACATGGGTTTCACCATCAAGAGAAGCATAAAATCCTTCCATTTCTACATCATCATCTAGGCTTATATCAATTTGATTTTTGAAAGACTCATCTGTTGTTGTTGGCAACACAATGCAACAGGTTTTTTTATGTGATTCTTCTCCAATAACTATTCCACTTGATGAAGTGGGAAATGAAGCTTGAATATTTTGCCTCTCAGCAAAACTTGGGGCTTGAGAAGATTCTGCTGTTGTACTATTTCTGCATGCTCTCTTGTAGCATTGCGCGGCACGATGACCTGGACTTTCACATACAAAACATCCTCCAGTTCTTGTGGAAGTGGGATTAGGAGCTCTTGGGATGGTATTAGGCTTATTGTAATTAAAATTGGACTTTGTACCATTATAACTCTTCCCTTGGGTCTGAAGCAGATTTGCCCTTGGAATTAATGTCTTTGCTCTTGCCTCCTTGATCACCTTTCTATTGGCGTCCTCAATAGTGATGTGTGCAATCAGATCCGCTAAGGATAGTTGTTTATTTTCATCTTGTAGTTGTTGTTTATAATCCTTCCATGAATCCGGTAACTTTTCTATAAGCAACCTAGCCACAAACTCATCTTGAAGTGTAATGTTCTCCGCCTTGAGGTCCTCCAACAACTTGTGGTATTCATTGATCTGGACTTGGATATCCTTGTCATCTGTCATCTCCCAATTGTAATAGTTTCTGATCACGATCCTCTGCCTACCAGCATCCTCGGCAGTATATTCAAGAATCATCGACTCCCAAATCTTATTTGCTTCCTTATAAGAACAATAAATATCGAATAGTTCGTTGGACAAGGTTGAGCAAATGGTATAACGACAAATCTTATTTGCATAGATCCAGTCATCAAGTTTTTCCTGTCCAGCAAAAGATTCAGGTTTAGGATTTGTCAAGGCGTCTACCACTCCGTGCATGTCAAGTAGTGATAACACACGCTCTTGCCACCTTTTAAAGTTCTGACCTTCAAACCTCTCAATCTTTGAGATGTCTGGAAAGGGCATGACATAAGTGATAGTGGTTGTAGAAGGGGCAATAGCTTGAGGTTGCATGGTAGTCGAGTTGTTGGCAATACGAACATTGTTAGCATTGGTGTTATTAGCAGCATGATGTAGGCCATCTGCCGTAGTCCTTGACATTGTTGTAGATTGTCCTGCAAACAAAAGAATAAAGAAGTCGTGAAGCCAGAGACATGCAATGGGCACTGCCCTTGAGGATTGATCTGGCACATATACAAAATTCCCCATAGATATTTTCAAATAAGATGAAGTCAAACCTTCAAGCCAAAATCCACAAATCAACCAAGCACTAAGACCAACCCACAAATGTTTCTACGCACATTCGCTTCACCTTTCTTGACTTTTAATCTATTAGTCTTATTAAACATTATGCTATATAAATACCATCAAACTCTTTATGCTTTAAAATACAATAATTTTCCCCCAAAAAAAAATGTAAACCTTCAAAATGATCATAGAGCCAATTATAAAAAGTAAGGGTTGTTCGACCTATTCCACCAACTCCATGGTTCCCGACCATGCAGACATCATTAGATCCAGAATTCAAAGGCGAAGTTTCATTTTGCACTTGGGAATCTAGATCAACTGGGTGATCAACAACAGGTAAAGCTGCACGTGTAGTCTCTCTTGACACCCGTTCAACTATCTTCACAATAAAATCATGTTCATATAGATACCTGCCCACTAAGAGCAATTATCTATTTTGTCACAATTCAAATTGCAATAGTTAGAAAGATGAAAAGTAAAGAAACAAATATAAGAATTAGATACCCATTTGTGATGACGAAACCATGCAAGTTAGCTACTTGACACAAGGCCATCCTCCATTTCTGCAGCTTCTCCATGTCCTGCTTGTGCTCATGTTTAGCAAATGCTTCTAGATAACTTCCTTTCTGAAGTCGCACCCAAGCAGGATTCATGCCATAGAAAACGGGGATAACCAATCGACCCCGTCCCTCAACGCACTCCATGATCTTGACAAGTTCATCCAAGCAATGTGAAGAAGAAGCATAGTGCTGAGAGAGCACGACGATGGCAGTCCTGGACCTTTCAATTGCTGTGAAAAGCGATGATGTGATTTCCTTTCCTTTCCCAAGTTCCACATCGTCAATGAAGGCTTTGATTCCCTTCTTTTTGAGAGCGGAGTATAGATTGCCAGTAAACCCAAAGCGGGTCTCACCTCTGAAGTTTAGAAATACATCATAAGTGAATGCAGAAGCGCAGGGAGAGTCAACAATGGTGCTGTCAACAATATGATGTGTGTGATTTGCAATGATCCTTAAGGTTTTTGAAGTAGATTGTCCTGTAGATAAAAAAGAATAGAGAAATCATGAAGCCTAAGGAAGGTTGTCAAGATGGAGATCCTACATAGAATCAGAAGGGAGATATAAAATCGTAAATCATGGGATCGTAATACAGATGATAATATCCTACCAAAAATAAATAATTACATTCATAAAAAAATATATATGCATTAACATATTATAAATAAACAAAATAATCACACTTGATATAATTAAACTTCAAATAAAAATGGACAAAGTTTCACAACTCATAATCCAAATATCGCATAACCACAAGTCCATAAAAGTAGCATAAGTCATACATATATCATAAGTTCATAACACGTAATATAATAGCCATACAAGCTTGTCAAGATTGAGGAGTAGGCCTATTGTTACCCCCATTAGCAGCTCCAGTTGATGCCATTATCTCACCCAAATATTTTCTAATCAAAATCCAACAAAGAGAAAATATACAAACTTTAAACAAAGAAATAATTGAAAAAAAGATTACTTTGTGCTCAAACAAAATAGTACCAACAAGACACAAACAATAAGACTAACATAACAAAAGAAGCTCTCCTCACTCCACAAACCAAAGGCAATCAGAGACGAAGTCGGCAACCACCTAGAAAAAGGACGGTGACAGTGAGCAAGGCGCTGCCGTGCGCGAATGAGACAAAAAAGAAAGAGAGCAAGACAGGTTCAAACTTGTTATCAAAGAAGAAATGGAGTCATGGAGAGATCAAATGATTGAGATGAAGGAGTTAGGACTCAAGAAACAGAGAAAGGGAGCCAAATAAGGGTTTGAGATAAAGAAAGGGATCGTGTAATGGTTTGGAGTTAGGGTTTCAGTCACATACAGGATGGGTCAAATCTTAACCGGGCTAAGATCTAGCTCCATGAAATGGGATGCTGTTATGAGCAAAAATCGTCGATTCCAATGCGATCCTATGAGTTTACGATTCCACAGCAATTCCACATCTCTGAGTTATAATGTGAGATCTGAATCAGAGATGTGTTGTAATATCATAAAATCATGCGATTTTACGATCCAACAGACGATTTTAACTACCTTGTCCATTAAGGATTATTCGGGCACAGTTAAAAAATCCGCCAAGGTATAGGTAGCTTGTCTAGATGAGCTAGGATCTCAATAACAACAAGATAAAAGTCCTATAACCCATAAATGGATTGATGGTAATATGTAAAAGTACAATATTAGTAGTAGTAGTAAAAAGTCAAGTCAAAATCTGAAATTAACGTAGTTAATTATACCAAAAATAAATAATTAATTTAAATCACAACAACAAATTGCATGGACTATCTTGCTTGTAGGTGGGCAAATTGACCAATTTGCACTAGGCTCAACCCACTGTCCTAAGTCTTTGCGCATCCTAGCCCCCTTTCTTTTTATGCTTTTGTAAATCCCATAAAGTATTTGCTGTATAAGCACCATCAAACTCTTTAGCCGCATAGGACATAAAAAGTTTTGAAATATCTCTTATACTTTAAGACAACAATTTTAAAGAAAACATAAACTTTTGAAACCATCAGCCATCCAGTCTTAAACTGCCACAAGTAGTATTATTTTACCTATTTCACCAATTCCATGGTTTCCGACCATGCAGGCATCATTAGACCCAAAATCCCTTAGAGTGTGTTTGGAATGTTAAAAAAAATGGAAATGATTTGATTTAAAAATCAAATCTTGTGTTTCGATGTTTTAAAAATAAGAAATGAAGTGATTTCTAATTCTTATAGGATTTGACTCTTTTGTATTTGAAATCCTTTCAAAATTGAAAGGATTTGATGAGAATTGATTTGATTTTAAAATTTAAGTATAAATCAAATCAAATCAATTCCATTCTTAGTTATTCCAAACACAATATAATATATTATAAACATAAAAATTGATTTCTAAATCAATTCAAATCTTATTTTTTCATAATTATTTCAAACATAAAATTTAATTTAAAAATCAAATCAATTCAAGTCAATTCAATTTAAATCAAATTAATTCCAAAAATTAATCATTCCAAACACTCCCTTAGTGAAGTTACAGTTTGCACTTTGGAATCTAGTCCAATTGGGTGATCAACAGCAGGTAAAGCAGCACGTCCAGTGTATGTTGACACCTGTTCAGCTATCTTCGCGATAAACTCGTGCTCATATCCATGTCTGTCCAATAAGAGTATTTATCTACTTTATCGCAATTCAAATTATGATAATTACAGGGATGAAAAGCAAAGAAACAAATATTAGAACTAGATACCCTTGTTTGAAATGATAACCGACCAAATCAGCTACTTGCTTCAACGCCATCCTCCATTTCTCTACCTTGTCATAATCTTCGATTCTGAACCTCTCCTCATGACGAGCAAATACTTTTTCATAATATCCTCTCTGATTTCGCACATCAGAAGGATCCACGTTATAGAAAACGGGGATAATCAACCGACCTTGTCCCTTAACGCAGTCAAGGATCTTGACAAGCTCCTTCAAGCAAAATGCAGAAGAAGCATAGTTCTCAGAAAGCACAATGATGGCGGTCCTGGAATTTTCAATGGCAGTGAAAAGTGATCGTCCGATTTCATCCCCTATCTCAAGGTTAATTTCGTCAAGGTAGGCGTTGACTCCTCTATCTTTGAGAGCAAAGTAGAGATTGCGAGTAAACCCGTAGCGGGTATCTTCACCTCTGAAGTTGAGAAATGCATCGTATTCGTAAGTGAATGTAGAAGCACAGGGAGAGGAGGAGGATGATGGTTCCACTGCCATTTTTGCTCGCTATACACACGAATTACTAGCTCAAGTTCAATTTGTGGAACGTGGTTTCTCCATCACATCAAACAACCTGCATATTTGAAAATTTGCAGACAAACCAGTAACGCGTTGCGTTTTTTATTTTTATTTTTTTCTTTTTCGCGCGTGCAAAGACGGCGGCCACGACCCAGAAGCGTCGCCTGATATCTCATGGTAATTGGCACGCAAGTTCCAAAACTGAAAAGCAAAAAAACGCGCGTTAGTTAGGAGCGTTGCATTTTTATTAATATTTTATTTGAATAATATAATTTTTATATCAAAATCAACATGACCCTATAACAATATTTCTTTTTCCCAATCAACTTGAAATTCCCGGTGACCAAGTCAATAGATCAACGTTGGTATATTTCAAAATCCCCTTCGAACTTATTGTCTTGAATGCTATGTGGAACACGTTTGCATGATTTGAAGCAAAATCAACTTAGGCTTTAAATTTGATTAATGCCCTCAAACATGAAATGGTGAAAGTAACATTTCATTGCTTTTGTGGTAGTTAACACCTGTTAAAGCCATTAGAAGGGGGTCAATAGTGAAAAGATTGGGTAGTATATACAAGATCATAAATTCAAAGTTCATTGCTACTAATCTACCATAGAAACAACTAATACTTGTTAAGGCATACTTTGACAAAAGTATAATTTTAACTTAGCATTATATTATTATTTAAATATTATTCAAATAAATAAAATATAACAATTTTAAAATTTAATATCTTGTTTTAACGTGGCTCAAAAAAAGGCTTTTCATTTTTTATGTATTAGTGTGATAATATTATCACAATATGGATTATTTTGATTATTTACCATTATATGAGAAATACTTGCAAGGTCTAGGAATACTGTATGGTTTTACTCTCAAACCAATTATGTAAGTATATTTTGCATAGAATCCACCACTAATATATAATTCTATGCAAAATGCACTTATATGATTGATCGGGATTACAGCCACGTGGTGCTCCCAGATTATGTAAGTATTTCTCACCATTATGTAGGTTCAGAGTTTCTTAATTCACTCAAGAATAAGTAGGATTACTTAAATAAAATTCTCTCTCTGAATTTCTACCTATCTTTGGGCGAATTCGGTACAATAAAAAGACTGCGAAAAGCTTGCCAACAACCTACCAAAATCTAGCCCCTGTTTGGGTTGATTCTGGAAGGTGGAAAAGGTTGCACCAAAATTGGCCCCCTTGGGTGGATCGTCACACGTAGCATAGAGAATCTCTAGTGCTCCACGGGAACCGACAACACAGAATATTCTCTCTTGTTCACTTGGATGCAGAAGTTGCTTAAGAGGGGACCATTCACTTAAGTATGTGTAGGGGATGGTGGGTGAGGGGGTGGAATGTGCTGCAGAGTGTAGGAAAAAAAATTGCGAGGGTGCTTTGGAGGAGAGTCAGTGTGAGTGAAGGTGTGAATTGGTTAGTGTGTGGTGACCAAAGAAAGGGTTTTGTAGCAATATTACCATGCAGGAGAAATGATACAATGATGGATTCAAGCGATCATATTTCTAAGCAAATTTATTATAATAATGTAATATTTTTTTTTTAGATATTATTATTTCCTTAATTCAAAATCTTATTATAGAATATTATTGTGTAAGTTATCTTTTCCTTAAAAGAAACTTTCTTTACTATAGAATAGATTTTTAATTTAACAGATTACTTAATTTTTTTTACCTTTTTATGTTATATTTTTCAAGTTTGTACCTTTTTTCACTTTAATTTATTTTTTGGTATTATTGTTGTCATTATTGTTTTTTTCCAAGAAAAGACAAATAACATGAAAGTATGTTTTGAAATTTTTTAATATATAATTTAGAATTTAGAATTTAGATAGTTAATTTTAAATGATATCTAAAATTTAATTTATAAATATTTAAAAAATAATTTCTAATTTTTTTATAAAGATTTATAAAAATTTAAAAAATTAAGATTTTAAAAAATAAAAAGATTTAAAAAAATTTATATAAATACTTATAAAAATTTAATTTCTAAAATATTTTAGATTTAAAGTATATATGTAGTTGATAAATTTTTTTATTTTAACTATATATATATATATATATATATATATATATATACACTCAAAAAAATTTATAAATTATAAATTTATTAAAATGTATATATGTTATATTGTAATTTTTTTGTGAAATTTTATAATGATAATTTTTTTATTTCTTGTTGAAATTAATTAGTTTATTTTATATGCATTTTCATCCATTGATGACTATCGGTATCAATTAATTAAATTTTATAGATAAATTAAATGATTATGTGTAAAATTTTGTTCTGATAATATATTAAATGCAATAATTAAATAAAACTAAGTAAACAAAACTAAGTAATGATGATCATTCCCTAATGTAATAATCATTAAATATATCAATTTATTCATGGCAAATTAATTTTAGTTGAATGGCATTTTTTGGTATGAATAAAAGATAGTATATTTATCGATAATTTAGTTAGAATAATTTGATTAATGGAAGAATAAATGAATTATATTTTATCGATATATAGGAGATTTTTTGTGGCTTATAAAAGTTAGAAAAATGAATTTTTAGAATTTTTACAAATATCTTGTTATAAATTAAAATGTTAGGGTTTAAGAGAACAATGAGAAAATTTTGGTAATGTAATATATTTATTTTCATAAATTATATTTGTTATATTATGTTTGAGATTTTATAGTCATATTGCGTATAACATTAGTTTTAGTATTATGCCAAAGAGATGCATAATTTATATTATTGTTATTATATTAGGTAATTTTATAATGTAATAGGAAAGGGGAAGTATGCGTGGTCAAAATCACAAACCTCGGTTTTGCTTCTAACACGATTTTGGAGGGAAAAAGTTTGTTTGGATCTCTAATTCCAAAATCAATGACTGCCAAAACTAATTTTTTTACATATGGGATTTTTGTGGGATAATTAATGGGATATAAGGTTTTTGAAAAAATTAGGAGAATGTGATGTTTGAAAGAAATCTATCAAAATTACAGGTGGATTCCACAAAAAGTGAAATATAAATCCGTTATTCGTATTGATGGATTGCAAAAACATAATTAAAAAAGTGAATTCCATTTTTTTCTTTTGCTCTCGTGTGTGTGTGTGTGTGTGTGTTGTGTCTGTGTTGCTCTTACTGTGGCAGTGGTAGTGGTAGTGGTGGTGTGTGTGAGGGACGAGAGAGAGAGGAGAGAGAAAAAAGAAGAGAGAGGGAAGAAGTTGAGAGAAGAAAGGAAAAAAGAGGAGAGAGAAAAAATAAAAAAGAAAAGAGAAAAAAAGGTGAAAGAAAAAAGGAGAAGAAAGGTGAGAGGAAAAAGAAAAAATACCATATTCTTAAAAGTTTATCAAAATTTTCATATTCTTCAAATTTTTTCATAAAAAATTCATATGAAAATTGCTTTCTCAATTTGGAACCATAGTTGAAGTAGAAGTGGAGACGACAAAATGGGCTCAATCTACAAGATTGGCCCGCCAAAAATAGCGGATTGAGTTGATATATTTGGCCTACTAAAATTTTTCGACCTACCTAGTCCACCCCGTCTAACCTGCGGGCTTTGGCGAGGCAGGTCAAGTTGGGCCTGTAGGCTAGAGTTGGCTCTCTTTTTTTCAGGTACAAGAATTTTTTTAGGTATAAAGTCTCTTTTTTTTATTTCTAGATTTTTGTTATAGATTATATTGTTATTATACTTTATTAATTTATAAACTTTATGTTATAGACTGTATGTTATGAACTTAGGCCACATCTTAAATACACCATAATTTATCATGTACCGCTAGTGTACCTATATCTTAAGTTAGATCAGGGCGTTCTTTTAGGTAAAATGCTAATGGACACTGGAGATTTGTTAGTAGCTACTTAAGAATCAAGTTTTTAGAAGTCTTAATTTCTAAAATAAAATATACATAAACTAGGTTTACCATGCGCGACCATATAAAAAGAATGAAGAAAATGACAAAAACGCTCAGATGACTGGTTTCACATGATTATTGTTCATTTTGTCAGATTTTTTTTTTTTTTGGTCCGGTAGGTTATCAATGTATTGCTAAAAATAATTGATAAAAGGCTGAATTGTAAAAGTTATTTGTCATTTTTTTAGAACAGATAAAAAATAGTTTTTTGTCATTTTTTTTTAGAACACTGACAAGTAAGTTATATATATATATTTATAAAAATAATTAGGCAACTAGAGAAAATTACTAACGTATTGGATATAATTACCAGGGTTTTGCATAAAGTTACCAACATTTTCTAAGAACTTACTAACATCTTATGAACTCTTTAAAATCTGATTTTTTTAAAGAATAATATTTAGTGATATTTTAAATTTATTCATTTAGAAGCCATTAGTCAATAATTGTTACAAAAAATTGAAAAATAAAAAAATATATAAACAAATAGCCAAACGAAGAAAGTTATCAACATTATGCATATACTTATCAACATTTTGCTGTAAAGTTACTAGCATTTGAAATGATTTTACTAATATCTTATAAACTCCTTAAAATCTGAAAGTTTTGGAGAATAAAATTTAGAAATATATTAAATTTATTTCTTTAAATGCGCTTAATCAATAATTGTTACAGAAAATTGAAAAAGAAACAAATATAAATAATTAGTTAACTAGACGTATTGAATATAATTAGTAGAGTTTTGCACAAAGTTACTATCATTTCCTAAGAATTTATTAGTGTCTTATGAACTCTTTAAAATCTAATTTTTTGAAAAATAAAATTTAGTGATATATTAAATTTATTCATTTAGGTGCCCTTAGTTAATAATTATTACAAAAAAATTGAAAAATAATATATATATATATATATGTAAACAAATAGCTAAATAGAGAAAGTTACCAGCATATTGCATATATTTACCAGCATTTTACTATAAAGTTACTAGTATTTGCAAAGAATTTACCAGTATTTTAAGAATTCTTTAAATATAATTTTTTGAAAAATAAGATCCGATGATATATTAAATTTATTTATTTAGATGCTATTAATCAATAATTATTACAAAAAATTGAAAAATAATATATATATATATATATATATATATATATAAACAAATAGTCAAACAGGGAAAATTTTTAACGAATTACATTACCAGTATTTAAAAAGAATTTCCTATGTCTTACAAACTTATTAATTTTATATATAAACCGTCCGCAACAACACATGAAGACAGGAACATGGATGTGAAAGTGGTTTCAAACTGAACTAAAAAAAAGGCATTGTCACTGCAAGTTGTCGAATGCGTCAGGCGGCTCTGCTGTCCCATGATGACCATCACTCCATGGGCACCCATTCTTTTTTCTTTTTTAATTTTTTTTTAACCATCGATATAAAATATTTAAATTAATTAATTAAGTTCATATCGAATTATCTTACCATGACAATAAAATTATTCTAGAACTAATTTTTTTATTTATAAAAAAATCTTGAAATCAAATTTAAGAGAAATAATTACCATACCAAACGATTTGAAACAGGACTCATCTAGATCATATCAATCATTAGGTTAAAAGCAAAATTGAATTCATCTTCACGAAAAAAATAAATAAATAAGTAATAAATAAATAAATTGAATTGAATTTACCACTGTCAAAAGTACAAACTTAAACCATGAGAACAGTGTCCAAGACTCCAAAAGTTCAATATATACATAAACAAATAAGTGTCAAAATTCTCCAAATAATAATAATTAAAAAAATAAAAACAAAACTCATTTGAATTTGGATCCATCACTAATCTAAAATTCAATCAAATCTTAATCTAAATCTAATTCAATTTTTCATTCGATATGAGGGATTTCGATCTTGGGCACCACAAAAACACGAGGCTTCTTCATCCCATAGTGAGGACTCTCCATCTCCACAAAGTTGCTAGCATTGTTTTTTTTTAATATGTTTTTATAATATTTTTAATTTTTTTAATAATTATTCAATAAAAATACCTAAATAAATAAATTTAATATATCAATAAATCTTATTCTTTAAAAAATTAGATTTTAAAGAGTTTATAAGACTTTGATAAATTCTTAGGAAACTCTGGTAATTAAATTTAATATGCTGGTAACTTTCTCTAATTGGCTAATTATTTGTATTTTTTTTTCAAATTTTTATGTCAATTATTGACTAAGGGCATATAAATAAATAAATATAACATATCACTAAATCTTATTCTTTAAAAATTTCAGATTTTAAGTAGTTCATAAGACGCTGATAAATTTTTTTCAAACGCAGGTAAGTTTGTAGCAAAATGCTGGTAAGTATATGCAATACGAATTTTCTCTATTTACACATAAATAAATAAATTTAACATAGAACTAAATCTTATTCTTCAAAAAATCAGATTTGAAGAAGTTCATAAAATGCTGATAAATTCTTTCAAATGCTGGTAACTTTATAGCAAAACGCTGCTAAGTATATGCAATACACTGATAACTTTCTCTATTTGGCTATTGGTTTATATATATATTCAAATATCTCTAAATCTTATTATCCAAATAACAAAATCAAAGTAATTAAAGAAAAACACAATTGCCATATTATGAGTAGATATGATAATATAAAATTTTTCATACTAATAATGAATATAACTTTTATATGTAAGTTTGATTTTGATATTTTTTACAACAAAATTTTTTATACTATCAATTAATTATAAATTATTACATTTATGACTTTTAAAGTAATTAATTATCATTTTAAGAGTGAAATAATTTTAGAAATATTATAATATATAATTGATTGATAATATAATAAAATTTCAAACTATGTACATCAAAATAAATTATTTTCATTATTTTTTTGGGAAATTTTACATGGGGCATATCCTAATCCTGATCATAAAATTTTTAGAAAAGTGAATTTTAAGAGCTAAGTTGTAAAACTCAATTGAAAAAAAGGCTGGGCTGTAAAGCTGGAAATTGCTTAACGACTGGGTGCTTATCTTTTTATGAATCATATATTTATGGTTTTAATAGGATAAAATAGGACACACCTCAGTTCCGTGTTCTTTTGATTTTTGGTATGCCACCTCTCGAATACGTGATAGCACACATGTGCCTGAGTCCGTAGCATCACTACTCCAAAAAAACGGCAAAAATAAAAAATAAAAAATTTACATCCGACTTTACAGTTAACTTAGCTCTACTTGCTAGTAGCAAAACACGTTAGGAGCACTACATTAAATGGTGCATAAGCACCTTATTTTTGTAAGGAGCATCACAACAAACACCATAAATTTATGGTTAATTATTATTTAAAATTTTTTTATTTATACATTTTAATTAATCAATTATATTTATATTTAAATTAAATTAAGATATAATTTATATAATTTAATTATTTTATTTTATTTTATTTAAATAATTTTTTATTTAATATATTTTTAATTTTTAAAATTTTTTAATATATATATATATATTGAAGGGAACTTAAATGGGATGAGTAAACCCACTTTACCACCTCCAAGTGGAAACAATATAGAGTTGCATTTCTATTTGCATTTTCATGTTATACTGTTTGTGATTATTTTATTAGAATTGAATCCCAATTTTATCCCTCAAATGACTATAATACTCTTACTTTACATTGTAATGTATATATATTTAGTAGTTACATAATTAAAAATGGTTTTGAGCAATATCAACCAAATAACTTTTATTTTGTTAAACTCACTTTTAGAATAAAATTTTTCAAATATAAAACACATTATAATAAGCTCACTTTTAACCAAAATTAATTTTACGAAATTAAGATCACTTAAAATCTAATTTGTAAACTTTAATCCAATCACACATTTTGTGTAGTTTTTTATATATTTAAATCATTTTTTTGGGTAATTATTTAAATCATCTGCCACATTATCAAGTAGGAATTTCAGACAAAAAATATGTCTCAAAATCCGCGCTTTATGTGGTAGAATTTTGAGATAATTTTCCAACTTCATGCCCATAAGTACACTGATTGTTTAACAATCTTGCCCCAGATTTTTTATTTATTCCTCCAACCACAACTTACCTCATTCTAGGCAGGTTGTCTAACAAATTCGGGTACCGAATTCCTACCCTTTAAACCATATATTCGTAATAACTTCCAAAACATCATATAAAAAAAAGCGAAGCCTCAAAAAAATTACAGAACTGGGAAATAAAACAAAAACACGTCCCCTAGTAGTAATTTCCAAGAAGTTCGTTTTCACATGGTTGAGTTGACCAATGACTTGACTAAAAACAAAAAACGCGTGGCCAAGTCCAAGATTCCTTCTTCGACTACTACCGTACTACATCTGATTAAGTCCTTCCAATGGTGAAATGAAACGGGAACATCAATGTTCTCAGCTGCAACATTCCTAAGTTAAAAATTTTGTTTAAATATTTTTTGATAATAAATTTTGTTTAAATACGATTTTAACCCTCATAAATATAGATTATTTTAATTTTAATTTTTTTAAAATATTTATTTTATTTTTGATATTATTAAATTTTTGGTTCCTATTATTTAGATTTACTGTTAAGAATAACATTTATAGGAACCCAAAAAATAAAGGAAATATTCATAATGACTAAAAATAAAAATTTTTAATATTTTTAAAAATAAGCACATATTTTAAACTATTTATAAGGATTAAAATTTAGAATAATGGAGATTAAAAACAAAAAAAAAAAAGAAAAAGAAAAAGGAGGGACTAACTCAAAGCAAAAATATTAGAAAGATCAAAATTAAAGTAATATAGGGAGTAAAAATATATCTAAACCTTTAAAATTTTAAATTCTCTCCCATGTGCATAATTCATTATATGTAATCAGAAATTCGGGGATAAGTGTTTGTGAAGCGGATATTTTCCATGAGGGTGCGTCGCTGCTCTGCTTGTTCATACGAACTTCACCCCGCGCCACACTTTACATGACACAATTTCTAGGTGATTTCAGTGTTGCTTTAGATATACGCTTCAAAGTCCACCCTTCATTAACGGAAATCGTCACTGCGCTGCCGCGTTCATACGAGCCCCGCGCCACACCTACATGAAACAAAATTTCTGGATAATTTCGGTCTTGCTTTAGATATGTGCGTCAAAGTCCACCCTTCATCAACGGAAATTTCGTAGATCATAGACCCAAGTATTATTCTTCACAATTAACTATTTCAGTTATTTCAATATTAAACGGATAAAGTAGCACACGGTTTATTAAGAAGGAATAAAAAGAACTTGCACGAGTAGATGTGATAATTTGAAAATTAAAATGGTCGATGTTTTGAACCAAAAAAAAAAAAAAATAAAATAACAGAATAGTGATTTGATGTCAATCGAAGTTGGACGTTTTAATGGTTACCTGATCATAGGACAGTATGAGCTGTGAAAAATGAGTTATTTGTGAAGAATAATGTCAAGTTCTATACAATTAATATGAATTATATTGAGTAAGAATGATCCTTACATGAGGTGGTATTTAAGGCACACTCATCATTAGATCAGTATGGATGGCACATGCACAGGGCAGATAGCAAGTACTATTACTTTTTTTTATTAAATTATGTTGTGTTATTAGCACTTTTATATAATATTCCTATCTATTTGAATAACACAATCAATTGGAGTAGATGCATCATTTATTCTCTATTAATGACTCAAGCTTTTCGATGGATGATGTTAGAGATGTGTGACAACTGAGTTATTGCGACAGTTTGAGGAATTAAATAGGGTCACCGAGCCTGCGGCAGCTTGTGTTCAGCAATAGCCTCTTGCACAGCCTGATGTGAATATGGCAATACCTCCGACTTGGGTGGAAAGTCGGGGACTTCAAAGGTGCAAAAGGCGAGAGGCGACAGAGGTTCATACCCTTCCCCCACTTCCTGAACATAGTCACGGCCAATATTTTGTTCCGTCAACAACATCAGGCAACCCCATGGATTTAGGTCCATAAAGAAGTTATTATTAGACACCTCAACATCAAACAACAGCAGGAACATCCTCTTCCCATGCTGCATATCATTCATATGGTCCAAATGAGGTATATGTCCCTTCTGCTTCGAGTCTGTCACAATTCACACCACCTATGTACGTGCCACCAAAGTTCACACTTAGTGCACCTATGGGGTTTATGGATTTCTTATCACATGAAACCCTTTACACTGCACGTGGTGTAAATGTTGTTTCTCCACAAAGTATTGACTTGAATGAAGACTTTTTATCTGTAGCTAGCCCTGAGGATGATACAGTTGATGTGAGAAGAAACCCACGTCATAGAGCGAGAGATAGGCGACGTGGTTATATATTATCGCCTAACTCTCCATATGATTAATTATAGATATATATTCTTGTTTATTGGTGCAAATTTTTTTAAAAAAATGTATGTGTGTGGTTTTCATATTATGTAAATTTTAATCTATCTATCTTATAATTTTTATGCATATATTCTTTAAAGTTTTTTTCTTCTTAAAAAATCTAAAAAAAATCCTAATTATTATTATTTAAAATAACTCTTCAATCATATGTTAATAATTTAATTTCCCTGTTCCTCATTCCTTCTTAATTTATTTTGTGAAATCATGTAGAAAAAAATAGAAAAGGAATAGAATATCGAAGAATTTTGATGCACAGAGAGAGAGAGAGAGAGAGAGAGAGAGAGAGAGAGAGAGAGAGAGAGAGAGAATTTTGAGTGTAGTTTATTTAACTAACGGTAATTTAGAGAATGATCACCAAATAAACTTAGCACATGAAAATAATTAACAACTATATGAAAATTTTTATTTTTGAAATTAAAATGAAATCACGCCAATTAACTTAGGATAAACTCAGTACAATTTAAATATCTTCATCACCTACGGTTCCAGCAAGACGAAGGCAAAGTCATCGATTATGACCTTCCCTTTTACATATTCCACTCTGTTGTCTTCGCTACAACTCTCTCAAATTCATTTCATTCCGTATGCGTGTAGACTTCGACTTGCCCTTAGCACGAAAGGTTGACGAATTTGAAACCAATGTCCAGGCTGATGTAGCCGTGATTCAATCCTTATTGCCAATTGGCCACCACTGTCCGTTATACACATTGACAATATTTTGAATGGAATAAATAGGATCAACTAAATTGTAGAAGTCTATACTCACGGTAGCACAAGTAGCAATGACATAAGAGCATGGATATTTATATGCTTGAAATTTTCCACACTGACAAGTATCTCTCCTTAAGTTTATGACCCATGTATGACCGCTACTTTGTGTCACAAGGTTGAATGCCTCTTTAACCTCAAACCTTGTGGTCTCTATATCATATCTACGATCTTGGTGGGAACAAGTATCCTCTTGATTCTTCCTAATTGCATCGATTAACTTCTTACAAAACCTATTTCCAACGCTCAACTCCGTCCTAGCCTCTGCACCTCTTTGCACAAAATACTCTACCATCCTCTCATATGTGTACTTAACTAATATAGTTATTAGCAGATTTCTAGCACATTTTAAGACTTTATTCACAACCTTTGATAAGTTTGTTGTCACATGCCCATATCTACATCCTCTTATATCATATGCCTGACTCTATTTCTCCTTCGGTATACTATCGACCCATCTTTAAATTTCAGGACTAATTTGACAAAATTTTTCTAAGTTCCTATCAAATCGGTGCATGCAAGTTGTATACCCTACATTAGCACAAATTGAATGTTAACTTTGAAAAGAAACAGAATTCATATATATAATATTAAAATTATGAAAAAGTACTTCTTACCAAGTTTCAATAGGTCTTGCTTCAATTTTGTATTCTTAAACTTATAGTTGATATTGCTGGCAATGTGGCAAATACAGTACATATGATATGCATATGGAGGTTGCCAACTAAGGTTTTTATTTGCTACAGCTCCTTTTATACTTGCATGCCTATTAGAGGTAAGACACAAACCTTGCTTTCTTGTCACATATTGCCGGATATTTCCCAAGAACCATAACCAGGCGTCTAAGGTTTCTCCTTTGACAATAGCAAAAGCAATCAATAAAACACAACTACTACCATCCTGTGTAGTGGCAATTAAGAGTGTACTATAATACTTTTTATACAGAAATGTGCTATCCACTTGTATAATGGACTTGCAAAAATTGAAGGCATTGCAACATTATTTGGATGTCCAAAATACTCGATGAAATGTCCAAAATCGAGTATCTATTTGATTATTGATGATAAATTCAGTTGTCTCAATTTTATAGATAGAATCCGGTGTAGATAACTGTGTGTATGCAAGCCATCCAGGAAGCGTTGCAAAAGATTCATCCCAGTCACCAAACACCTCTGTTATTGCCTTTTGCTTAGCTCTCCAAGCATTTCGGTATGATACTTGAAATTCATGTTAACTATTAATTCTTTCTCTAATCAAGGAAATTGGAATTGATAGTTCTAATTTAACCAATCCTATTATAAATTAAGTAATCAAATTATTATCAACAAATAAAGTTAATAACTATAAAGTACATAATTGATATATAGCTTAGTGATGCACCTCGGATATTTGCACAGATAAAATTTGAATATAATTTGTAATGATCTTGAGATAGCATAGGATTAAGACAAATATGACGACCACCCCATTTAGTGATTTGCCACTTGTTGGTTTTCTTTCCTAAAATTGCCTTCATTTTCCAAGGCCAACATTTTTTGTGTCTTATGCACTTTGTGCAAAAAATTGTCGGTGTTAATGCGACCACAATGTATGTTTGATGGACTTTCATAGTGTAATATTTAACAGCCATCTATGTTGCTTCTTTGCTATCAAATCGTAAATCAACATATAGCTCATCTCTAACATGCCAGGAACCAAGCACATCCAACCTAAGAAATTTATCTGTCTCTTGATCAGGGTGATCTTGATTGATATAATTATAATGTGGAGACACATTCGAAAATGGAGACTCCATAAAATGTGTTATACCTATAAAAATATTATCAAATCATGAGGGTTCTATTAAAATCACAATATATAAAAATACTTATTTGAAAAATAACCGTCTTGTATAAGTTGTTCTCTAATATGCAATGAGGATGCAACAGGAGAAACTGCAATAGCTTGAGAATCCAATTCAGCTTCAGACTCAGAAAAATCGCCATCAGGAATATTATCTTCGTGATCATCTTCATTTTTCATTGGCGATAGATCTCTGATGTAATCTTCATCTGATAAGCCTACATCAGCACTATAATGATCACCAAATGCAGCAGCAGAATGAATAAAAAGGGTAATAGGCATGAATGAACTGCCTGCAACATCAATCTTAGCATACAATTCGAGTATCGTCAGAGAAGATCATTGCTCAAAGGCGCAAATCATGCAATCAACATCGTCATCATCAATTATCTCAAGAGCAGTATATGCACTGCTATCTCAAGTAATCGGAAATCTATACGTAACACTTGAAATTGTTTGATAGGATTGAAGCTTCAATTTGGCGGTAATCTTTTTTTTCAATGCATTATAACTAACAATTTTATCTATTTTAATTGATCTTTTATTTCCTTCAAAAGTGCATCCTTGCGGCCCATCAAATTTTCTATCATTTCAATATACAAATATAATAAAAGTATTTATTTTTTTCAACTAAATCAAAAAAGAAAAGAAGTAAAAAAGTTTAACAAAAAAGCATAATAAAAAAATATTCAAATGCTACACACAAATAAAACTAGAAACTAAAACTTAAGAAATAAAAAAATTCAAACACTATATTTGATTAAAGAAACTAAAAGTTGAGGAACTTAAAACTTCAAAAGGAGAAATAAAAATTTCAAACGAAAGTGTTGTGTAGAAGCTAAAAATTAAAGAGATCAAAAGCAACAAAATTTGACAAACAGTTTGAGTCGGAAGTTAAAACTGGGGTTATAAATGGAGGAATAGGGGCCGAGGTCCACGTGTCACCACCAGAGGGTGGCTCCTCCCCATTCTGCGCCATCTGTCATGTGGAAAGGGTGGCGCCTCTCCATTCTGTGCCACCTATTTGACCCCTGTGTTCTTTTTGTTATGTCACCCAGCATGCTTGTCATATCACTCAGCCTGCTCCACTTGCCACTGGGACATGTGGCACTCCCCCACGTTGGCCCGACCTGAAGCGGCGCCGCCTAGTACTCTCGTGCTTCAGTTGTCATGTCGCTCGCTAGGAAACGCTGACACGGATGGTGGGGGCAAACTGCTAGCGCATGTTGATATTGCGCCATGATATATCTCCAATTCCAGCCTGACGGAAACGACCATGGACATAAATAATTCAAAATTGAGAATAGTAATCTGGATAGCCCCTCAAAAAACCAAAAAATCGATCTAATTAAACTTCATTATGGAAATTGTTTCTAATTAGCTGCAGTGTAGTAATTAGTTTCTAAAAGTGCAATGGTTGGGTCAAAAAGCCCTCTCCATCCCTCTCGCTCTCATGTTGCAGAGCCATTGATAGAAGTAGAGATTGAGAGCAAGTGGGAGGGCTTCAGTTCTTTATATTCTGTCTCTCACTTCCGCTGTCGCTCTTTCACGTGATTGGCTTCGTTGCTCGCTCTGTCCCATCCCGCCGCTATCGCCGTCAAGCTTATCACCGCTGCCTCCAGCTCCATCCACGACAAGTCTTTTCCCTTTCCTCCTCTCTATTTCACGCCTCTGATCCCCTTCTTTTGCACAAGTGACTTCGCTGCTCTGAAACTCCAATGGCATTGAACCTTCGATGCACAATACTGAAATCGGATCCGATGACTGTGCATGGTGGTGGTCAGCGAGGGGCTCAGTGAACAGCTTTCCCGCATGGAGGAGTTTAGCAATAAGTGAAGCTCCTTTTTTTTCGTTGCATGAGTATTGTTGTCATCTCTTTGTCTAAGATTTAATGTGTTTTTTGTTTTTGAACTCGAAATTGAAGAAGGAGATTCGATTTTGATGCAACAAGAACAACAATGGCGAAGGGAGAGATTGAAAAGGAATTCCTTCGCCCTCCTTCTATTGCAACGTTTCCATCGTCGATGATAAGAACCCTTCTTATTCAGGTTCAACCATTCAACAGAGCTCAAGGAGAAGAAGTCCAAGCTCCAGCTCAAACAGGAACGCCGTCAGGTGAACTACAAATTGCTCCCTTCATTATCTGAATATCTGTATTTGCGTGATTGATTTTATTTGCCAAATTGAATGTCCATACGAATTGCTACAGGTAAATTATATGCACCTTGCTTTTCTATGTTGGATGTAAAAATCTTCCGACACCATTGTCTATCCTCCTCTAATTTTTCCCCCTTTTAGTGGTCTCTATTATAAGTTCTTCAATATTGTAAGTTTGACATTGTCTTTTATTTCAATATAAGTTTTAGACTCTGTTTGATTCAATATATTTCTACAATGTAAGTTTGACATTGTAGAAATAGTTTTTAGTGATGAGTCCACTTCTACTTTTTGAGGATTATATTTTCTCCTTGCTCTTATCACTCGTAAGCAAGCCAGCACAGCAGGTCTTATTAATGTTTAGTGTACTACTGACATGGCCAACTGCAACAACTAATGTTAATTAACCTTGGAAGTTTAGAGGTTCCCTAGTTTGTTTCCCTTCACAATTTATCACTCACTTTTACTATTCGTCCTGTATGCTACCTTCTTGAAGAGTAAAATTTAGATCTTCTAGTATATCATAGCTATTGACCAATTGAACATCTATCTCATTATTTGTAGCAAATGTATATAATCTACCACTGATCTCAACCTGGATCCTGCCACATTCGTTGACCATTCCTTTTCCATCTATCAACTTTCTCATCATATAGGCCTCCTTTCACTTGCCCAAAGAGGTATACAAATTATCCATTAATATGTAATCTCCAGAGCTTCCAATATTAAGTTTTAATAACTTAACAACTGCTAGCTGTCCCGGCTCAACATTGCCGTGGATCCTACAAGCACTAAGCAATCTATCTATTTATATATATACAAATTCTAAGCACTAAGTATTGCCACACTCGCAAGATGACACTTAACTATTTTATAATATGCTACATCAGCTTTTTTACTTACATGTTCTTTCCTTATTTAATCACCTTATTTTTCCCTTTATTTTTCCCTTTTTTCTCCTCCTTTTTTTCTCCCTACCTCAGCGATGACCCCCTCTCCCTTTTCCAATTCATTCACAGTCCCACACCCTTCAAGCCCTTCCTAAATCCCAAGCGACGTTGTACATCTTCGTGATTAGCGAGTGTATAAAATAGGGGAGAGTGAAGATTGCAATTGGCGTTGCAGAGGAAGGCATCTGGGGCAGTCCACGATGGTTATACGAGGCATCTTTCACAATGTCAATATTACTATTGCGTATTTGTGTTGTTTTCTTCTCACACTGCATCGTTGTCGTCATTCACTTGATAAGAGATGAATGCTGCCGCGAAGTCATTCTTGGTCGCCCTCACTGCTGTCCTGTTGTGCTTTGTCGTCAACAGTGGGAGTACAAGCTGGTGGCACGACCATCAGCTAAGAGATGAAGGCCACGACGAGGTCATTGTGGGTCGTCACTGCTACTATCGTCTTGTGCGTCGTCGAACATGTGTGAACCCTACATCAAGCACTCTTTTGCATATCAACGAACTTCTTCCAAGAGTCACGATCGGATATCTCATTCCACCACCTGGCTACATTCTTCCTTTCAGTGAAAAGTAGACCTCTGTCTACTACGTTCTCTAAAGGTGAGAGAGATCAACAAGTGAGAACTCATCCCCTGCCAAGAAAGGAGAAAGATGCCGCACCACACCTAGCCGCCATTGATGCAATGCCATCATCATCGCTATGCTAACAACCCAACTACCACCGTGTTGTGGCAAGGTCACTGTGCCACGCAGTCCAAAGAGCTACCGTCATGATGCTGCTTTGTCCCATAGCTGGCCAAACCCACCTCCTTGCTTGGCAACTTTGATTGTAGTGTCGATCCTGCAATCAATGTGACCAGCACAATTTTAGGTATATCTCACAAAAATTATTCTTCACTGGTTGAATATTGAGGCACAATCTATCATGGGTTCAAATGGAGTATCTCAAATTTGACCTTTATTATCCTCACCTGTGTTGATTCAAATTTCAGCATGACTTTCACAGCAATGCACATGTCATGTGAGAGCTACTGCACTTCATTCATAATACAATTTGTTAAAGCTATAACCTAAAACTTTAGAAGCTATTAACATTAGATCTAAAATTGGTTTTATTTATCTAATGTGGGTGAATTGATGCTTATAGCCTTAAAGTTTCTACTTATCATCTGGTTGAAGTTCAGAACCATCCAAAGGTGCACACACACTCATACCACAGAGGAAAAGAATTCCTTTAGTAATCAATGTAAAAGTTGTAAGGTTGTGACTAGGCCATTATTTTCGTATATTACCAGACTTTGTCATAAATAAATAATATTCTTATTTTATTACATAATCATTTTACTTATAATTATTCATATAATATTTACTCAATCATTTCTATAGTTTATCTACTCCGTACATTGTGCGGGTCTTATTCTAGTTGTATCTAAAAATTGAGCGTGGGCTCTTTGCCATCTTTAAAAGCATTCCAGATAAGATATTCCTGACTCTTGTACTACCGAATAATCCGCAACATGTAAAGGAAAGCGATTAATAATGTTGGAAACCAATTTTAATGATCTTCTCAATAAATACATATTCAAATTCATTTCCTCCTAATAAGAGAAGTCACTGTGAAATCATACTAAATGCATTATATCCGTGTATTGATAATTGCACTCTTGCAATTCAAAGTGTTTGATATACAATGAATTGACTTGTCCTAGGACACTTTTTTTTCCCTTTTTTAAATTCTAACAATAAAGAAGCAAAATGTAAAATGGTAAGGGTGAGGATGGTTACTCGAGTTTGAAATCATTGCTATACAAGTTAGATGCATGATGCAGAGTCTACCTGCATTTCTGTGCGTTCTTCTTGTTATCCTTAAACCTATAGCTGAAGGAAGAAGAAGAAGAATAGGTGTATGGTGATGGTGCTGGTGCTGTTGCTGTCATGATAACGATAAGGTCACTGACTGCACTCAAACGCCTAAGACTTCAATGATCAAACAGCAATGTTGAGGGACTGATAATTTGTGTCATTCTGTCATTCATGTCATATATCTTCTTCTTGCACTGGAAAAAAAAACTAGAAAGCAATGCCACCAAATTAGACAACAATACAATGGAAGTAATGTGTAGAAAGTATGCCAGAAAGCTAATGTTTTCAAAATCCGATATAAAAATAAAATAAGATAAATTATATTTACAATCACTTTTCGTAATAATATTATTTTTGCAGCTAATCTAATTACAATTTGACACACATCTAGTCTATGGTCAACACTCTACAACAATTCTTACACATCTCAGTCCCATTCTACAACAATTTTTCTACATTTTTCTCTAAGTACTGACCATTCAACTTTGATTTTTGCCTGTGTTTCCTTTGCCAAATCTTGCTCATGTTGCAAATATGATACTGTTTCCCTCAACTTATCCATTTGAGTTTTTAGTGCCCTTCCTTCCTCAAAGATATCTCTCTTTCTCTTTCGAGTCATGTTCAGTGCTAACTCCTTACT
Source organism: Pterocarpus santalinus (assembly GCA_031439595.1). Classification (NCBI taxonomy): domain Eukaryota; kingdom Viridiplantae; phylum Streptophyta; class Magnoliopsida; order Fabales; family Fabaceae; genus Pterocarpus; species Pterocarpus santalinus. The sequence continues at coordinate 67,330,468 of CM062531.1, read as the reverse complement.
TTCCTCGGCCAACTTTTGAAGTAGCTCTTTTTCCAAGGCCACAACCTCCTTGAACTGACTCTTGTTATCTTCAACATCAGCTTTTAATTTGTCAACTCTCAATAGTTCTAAAGCACTGGACTCGATTTTCATATTTGCTTCAATGTACTCGCTACTGCAACGAGTAAACACGCCTGAAGCTTCTGATATCAATGCTCTCATTTCTTCTGATAAGCTTCCATTGGAAGACAAATTCGAGAGGTAATCTAAGCTGCTTTTCATGGTATTGCATTGTTCGCGATCCAAGAACACTGAAGCATCCTTATTGGTGATGAAGTCTTGTACTATTTTCAGTGCTTCCCTGGTCTCTTCATTTGGAGCATTGGTGGACAAATGACCTTGTGAACATGAAAGAACATGGGTCTCAGCATCAAGAGAAGCATAAAATCCATCCATTTCTACATCATCATCCTGGTTTATATCAATTTGACCTCCGAAAGATACATCTATTGCTGTTGGCAACACAGTGCAATAGGTTTTTAAATGTAGTTCTTCTCCACTAACTATTTCACTTGATGAAGCGAGAAATAGAGTTTGGATATTTTGAGTCCCAGCAAAACTTGGGACTTGAGAAGATTCTGCTGGGGTGTTTCCAAGGAAATCCAATTCCAACACTGCTTGATCTAGTTGAAAATATATGAGAGGAAAATGGTAAAGGGAAGTCAATAGTGTGATAGAGAAACACTCTCAAAGCAAACTAAGATAAAGAGAAGTTGTCCCCTTAAAAATAGAATAGATAGAGAAGTAATCAACATGCATTTGCTAATTAGGCAGTGGTATATCATATATGAATTGAATATCCTCCATGCTTGTTAATTCCCTGTTTACATGAACTCCAGTTCATTTGATTGATTCCGAGCAGTGAAATGAAAGAGTTTCTTGGGGAAAAGATGAAAGAAAACTTTGAGAAAAATGAGTTAAAGCTTGAATTCAAAACCCAACAATGAATATGTACAAAGAGAGTTCCTTATATGTAATCTAATGCCCTATGTACAATCTAATTACTTCTGATTATCAGTTAGTGGACATGCATTGCCTGATAACAAACCAACGAATTCTAACTTTAAATCTATTCTGTTATTGAGACTATTGTTGGGCCCGTGTTAAGTCCTCTTGAGCCTATGTTATTCGGCGTCAGAGGATAATCTAGACACACTAGCTCGCTTCTTCTTCTTCCAAGGGACAATGATAGAACTAAGGAATTATATTTTTAATTGATCTCGTTGGTTTCATTTTTAATTAGAAAACCACTCTGAATAAGAATGCGTATATAATCATAAAAACTTTCTTTTGAGAACTCCATGTCTCCATAAAATTACCATGTTAATCATAATAGAAGGAGAGATAAATGGCACTAGATTGCTTACTCCTTCACTACTAGTATTACTGGCCAAGTATATATCTAAACGTGAATCTGAATCTAAATCTGAATCTGACACAATTTCACAACCTGTTGGAAACAGAATTATTAAGTTGACAAAGATATTTCAACTAATGAAGTCAAAATTACTTACAATCATACAAGTTAAAACAAGATTTACAAATAACCAGTTCTTACATTTACTTGAAAATACATAAATCTAAAAGCTTTCTTTACCCAAAAAGAAAAGGCATTCAATTCTCTACCAATGATTTGTTTCCTTTTAACACTAGAAAAAAATTGATTTCATTTGTGTGCTTAGACACATTTGCATAACCTCGTGGTGAAAGCTTGGTATCTTCTAATGTTTAATAGATATAACTTAATCACATGTTCTCAGCATTCAAAATGTAATATATATATATTTTTTAACAAAAAAATTAATATTTTAAATTAGTAAAATGTTGTAGCAGATCAAATTTGAAATGTGAGAAATGGATCTAGAGCATAAGTTTTAGGCCAAATGTAAAAACAAAAAAATTGAAACAGAATGGTACACTTCAAATTTTGAAAATTCATTCAGATGCAAAGATATCCCATCCATAAATTTGACTCTCCTTTTCTGTTTGACTATTAATCTAAGTCCATAAAGTTTATTTCAGCAGTTTGTTCTGTTTTCTGTCTACTATAGATTTGTTACATGAAATTGGCCCAAAGCATAAACGCAAAACACAGCAAAATAAGCTAACCGATTCTAGGGAGAGGTGTTGTCGCGGCTTATCTAGTGGAATTGACATTGTGTACCTCTTTGGTTTAAATGTTGATTGAAAAATAAAAGTCTGAATCTGTATCTCATGATCGAAAACTTTGTCTTCTGGCAACAACTTTCCCTAAACACTAAAATTACCAAGTTAATCGTAACATAAGGTGAAACAAATGCCCCTAGATTATTTATCTCCTTCGCTAGCAATATCACTTGCCAAGCTGCCCAACCTTAATGTACATAAATCATCAAGCCATAAACCTAGAATGCAAAGCAAATGTACTCAGAGTTGACATGCCTTAAATGCAGAACAACTCCTGCCGAGTAAAAAAAAGGGAAGTTAATCAACTAGTAAACATGCTGAAAAGAAGAAATAAAGAATGAAGCAAATCCTTATCTCTTATGGTGTCACTTTCTCAAGATAAGAGCTTAGTTATGTATGACAACTTGTTTTCTCTTGTCACCAGAACTAGACTATATCTATTTCTATTATCAATAGTATTATTTGTATATACTCAATGAGTATGTTTGACAATGGTGGTGTTAATAGGAGTGAATACACGTTGATTAATGCAGAATCGGGGGAACTGCAGTGGAAAGTGATAAGAATGTCATCCATTAGGGATTCATGTGAAAATCATCAGAGAATTCATATATATGATCAAGAATCAGGATAATAGCATTTTCACTTATTATCACAGCCATCCCGATTCCCCCTTAATCAATGTAAATTCCTCACTATCAACATATGCATTTTTTTGTGTAGATGGATACATAAAAATACTATATATAAATATCATTATTCTTCTATTATTTCCTTTTTTTCAACATGGAATAACTAGTAATCTTTTCATTTCATGGAGCATATTTTTCTTTAGATGCATACGAAATAGAAAAGATTCTATAAACTTTCTCAACATAAAAAATTTGAGTGCTGAGATAGCAGGTCAAACTTGAAATGTGAGAAATGACAATTTAGAGTATGATTATTAAAGGAAATATGAAAACGTCATATTTAGTTAAATTAAAAAAAGAAAGAAAGAAAAACAGAACAATATGTTAAGGGCTCATTTAGTATGTACAACAGAGTAACACTTAGTAATATGAGATCTGCTAACCTTTTATACTATATAGGATTTATGTGGCATTGAACTAGATACTATATTATATAAAATAATATCATGCTCTCACAATCACAAATAATTTTAACTGCAAGTAAATATAATAAGAAAAAAAATATAATTATAATAAAGCAGAAATTTTTATTACTAAATAGTAGTTATGTATTTATATATTTTTCAATTTATTTTATTTTAATGCAATATTAAAACCTAATATTGTGTGAGAAAGACTTTATTCATTAAAAGTTAATCGGTCTTAATCCCACCTCCAAACGCTTTTACCTTTTTTCTTTTTTTAATTTTGATATAAATATATCTAAAGACTTGATTAAGTTATCCATTATTATCTTATCAACAACAATTATCCATTATTATCTATATCCAAATTTATCTTTTCCCTTTTGCCATGCGTAATCAATCAAATAAAAAGGGATAAAATTGTAAAACGTACCTTTTACCCACCACAACAATCAAAACTACTCATAACATCGAACATTCTTTTCAAATTTTCAAAAATTAAAAACAATTATGTAATAAAAATTAATAAATTTTAATAAAATCAATTTAAAATTTCACATATATTAACTCGCTAGTAATGTATAAAGGGTTTTAACTGATAAACTTTTACAATACATTACTTGTGTACGAAGTATCTAACAATATCATAATATATTGGATGACTTTATCTCATTAGCCTAATACAACACGCCCAACAGTATTGATTAGGCAGTGATGTATCATATACGAATTGAAGGTCCTCCATGATAGTCATTTCCCTGTTTACATGAATTTCATTTGATTGATTTTGAGCTATGAAAAGAAAGAGTTTCTGGGGGAAAGATGAATGAAAACTTAGAGAATTTGGAGTTAAACTATCGAAGCCTGAATTCAAAACCCTTGCAATGAATCTGTACATTGCATCTATTATGTTATTGGGTTTGTCGTTGGGCCTGTGTTATGTGCGCTTGGGCCAATGATCGATATTCAACTTTAGAGGACGTTCTAGACGCGCTTGCTTCTTCTTTTCCAAGAGGCAATAGTGGAACCAATTAATTATCTTTTCAATTGACCTCATTGGTTTAATTATTAATTAAAAAATCAATCGGAATCTGAATATGTTTTCTTTTAAGAACTCCATCTCTCCATAAAATTATCGATTTAATCATCCTAGAAAGAGAAATAAATGGCACCAGAATGTTTACCTTCTTCACTAGCAATATCATTGGGTTCACTGTTCAAGTCCAATGTTATTGTACTTCTCTTTCTCTTTCTTGATACAATTCCACAACCTGTTGGCAATAGGGTTATTAAGTTCAATAAGATATTTCAGCTAAGGAAGACAAAATCGCTTACAATCATACTAGTTAAACAAGATTTATAAATAACTTGTTCTTAAATTTTCTTACAAATACATAAATCTCAAAGCATTTAATTCCTTTAACCAAAAAAAAAAAATTTCAATTTCTCCACCAACGATTTGTTTCCGTTTATAATACTAGAAAACTAGAAAAAAAATGCCTTCCTTTGTGTGCCTACACACATTTGCCTTACTTTTTGTGGTTACAGCTACATCTAGCTAGTGTTTTATTTCCAGTTATTCATAATTACAGACTCTTTAATGTTAAAAAAGAAACCAAAAAGGTAACCAAATCTTTAAGGAATTAGCTGGGAAAAGGATTTTCTATCCCTGAAGGAGCCCTTTGTTTTGTTCTTTTTCTCATTTATTAAGTTATGCATGAGTGAGAGATTGATCGACTATGATAACTTGTTTCCTATTATTACTAGAAATTGCTTTTTATTATCATAAAAGCCAAAATATTCTTTCCATTTCATACTACATATTTTTCCTTTTATCTATAACGAGACATACAGTCACGTGTTGCTTTTATTCTTAAGACTGAAATCGTTATACCAAATTAAGGGTAAAAAAAATCAAGGACAGTTCTATACATTGAACTTTCATAAAAGGCCTCATATCTAAATTTTTCTCCTTTTAAGGTATACGAAACTTAGTAGCCACTAAAAACCTCGAAGGAAAAGATCTTGTAGTGAGTAGTAAGAAAGAAAGCCGAGTTCATTATCCAATGCAAAGCCTTTGTCAATGCACTAAATTTCGTCTTATATCTTTCTATTGGAAAAGAAATCCTTTAAGAAAAAAAAAGCTACAACAAGGAATCAGCAAGGAAAAAAGAGGCCATCCCATAAACCTGAAGGGCATTATATTTTTGGAAAAAACTTAGATCAAGTTTCTTATATTAATTTTATCTAATTTTCAAATCAAATAATGATAAATACACATTTTTCTTAAGAAAAGTGTATACTTTTAATTTTAATTACTCATTCCGAAAAAAACAATTCATATGTTATTATTTAATTTGAGAATTGATTGAAAAAAATATAAAAACTTGCTACAAGTATTGTCCTACATTTTTTTTTTTTTTTGCCTTTTTCTTCATCTAATTTGTGAGTTGTGTGCGACCTTCTCAAGTAAAACACCTCATATGTCAACTATAGGAACTTGTTTCATATCTGCTATAACTAAAGCAGATCTGATCTCTTTTTTTGTTCTTTTCTTATAATAGAGCTCATCATTATCTTTTCCATTTCATAAACAGAATTTTCTTTTAATGTATTTATATAAAAGAAGAGAGTTTACAAGCTTTCCAACATACTCATTCTATTAATATTGCAAAATATCAAATTTAAAATGAGAGACATGACAATTTAGTGTGTTATTTCTAATGTTGGAAGAGAGAACAGTATACTTAGCCAAATTCAAGAAGAGAAATGTAAAAATAAAAGTAGAAACAATAATTATGGTACATCAACACATACAGAATTTATTCAAATAGATATTTTTAATTTATAAGTTAGACTATGTTTGTTAGGTGCATAGTTATTAAACCCAGCTCAAACTGGCCAGTTTGACCAATGAATTGGTTCTGCATTCAAATCGATGCGAACTGGCCTAGTTCATTAAATGGGATTTGAACTCAAAATCTTAAGGAAAGCAAGCACACTCTAACCACTTGATCATGTGTGTTATTATGTTATGATATTCTAATAATAATATATATTTTATACCTAAAATGCGCTAAATTACTAATTATTTATATCTTTTTTTATATTCATTTGAGATTTAATATTCTTTTATATATTTATTTAATTATATCCAGTTGAATCGGTGACCCACTTGTTGAACTAGTGACCCGGTGACATAGTGCCTCGGTTGAGTCGATTACCGGGCTGAGTTTAATAAATATGGTTAGGTGTATAATCTCCATTCCAATAATCCTTCACTGGTCTATAGTTGTCTCATAAAAACATGGCCCAAAAAACAGCGCAAATTAAGTTTGGTAATTCTAGAGATAAGCACTGTGAAGACTAATTAGTGATTCATAATCACATACTCCCACAAATAAAGTAAGAAAAGAAACCAAAAGAACAAATTCTGAAGAGCCAAATCTCAAGGTGCATTCTACAATGCATTCTACATTGTACCTTACAAACTAGGGTGCGTGATGCACCCTATGCAGAGAATTGGGTGCATCGTGCTCCATCCTCCTCCATTTTCTCTTCCTTTCTCCTATTTTTGATTTTTTTCCACAATTCGACCTAGTCAAGCCCTGCGTTCCGCTTAGCACTGCCTCTTTCATCACGCAACTCTGCTAGCTCCAACCTTCGCTTCAGTCGCCATGTCATGCCACTGCACTAGTTCCCAATGCCACCGCATCACCATCGCCATTACCATGAAAGGTGGGGGCAATAAGAAGGGGATCCATCTATAAAAGTGGTGGTTGAAGGCTGTCCATTGCTATCACCATGAGCAGAGCATTGTTGGTGCATCTCACGGAGGAGTCGTTAACGAAGGTGGGGCAGGCGAAGGGAGAGGGCAGTTGTAGTGCGGCAGCATCTATAACGCCGACAACGGTGAAGGATTTTGTTTATGTGGGAACTTGTCAGAGCCAGAGAAGATGGTTGTTTTCGAGGTTGAGAATGGCTATGAGTTTGAATGGTGGAGTTTGCAGAGTGTAATGGTGGATGATGGAGCTCATAGATGAAGGTGGATGCAATGGGCTTATAGGTCACCCCTTTAGATCTTAGCCGTCTAATTTTTTAGTATTTAATTTGATGGCTTAGATTACATAAGAACAACAAGGTGCATCAAGCCCCTTTCTTGTACGGTGCATTTAAGACAACACCAACGAAGTAGCCAAAAAAAAAAAAAAAGTGTCCAAAAAAAAAAAAGTGTCCACCATTTTTTTTTCTTATCTTTCCTTACTTGTTGAGTCATATGTGACCTTCTCAAGGAGAGTAAAAGAGCTTGTTTACTATGACAACTTGTTCCCATCCATTTATAATACATTGAACTTGAGGTGTAGGATATGGTATTGACACATCAGTTATACCATAGTTTCCCCTATTATCACATCAGCATAATAACAAACTTATCACTTCAAAGCCTCTATAAGAGCAAAGCCCCCAAAGACCTCCCCTCTTCTTCATTAGTGACGCACTAATTTTAATTTACTAACACTAATAACAGTTACATGGAGTATTAGAGTGTGTTTGATATATTATATTAAGTATGATAGAATAATTTAATATTATACATTATGCCTTTGTTCGTTGTTTAGTGTAGACAACATTTCGTGTAAACTTATCTATCGTAACTTTCTTATATGTTAAAATAATAGATAACTAATCAAGCCGAAGGAGATTGGATTAGACTTGATTAGTTTTTTAATATATAAGGTCTTTTTCAATCTTTTTTTTATATATTTTACTAAAATAAAAATAATTCTTAAGTAAATAAAAATAAATGAAATTTATATAAATAAAAATAATTCTTCATAAAAATAAATAAAAATTATTTAATAATAAAAATTTATAATGAAAATACTTTTAAAAATAAGATGTAATATAAATTTAATAATATATAACAAAAATAAAATTAAAAATAAGTATAATTAATAAATAAATATTTTTATTATAATATTTGTTTTTAAGTTTAAATTTGAATAAATAAAAAATATTATTTTAATATAATTTTCTTATTTTAATATTTGTTTTCTTGTTTAATATAAAATATCATACCAACCATTATATAATATTAAAATCTTAATAGATCTTATACTATCATGTCTTATTCTATAAGACCTTATATTATCAGATATAGCAAATGGGACCTTGAGCTATTGTTATGAATAAATAACTAAATGGACACTAATTATTATTTTCTTAACCACTACAAACCAACTTTCTATAGAGACAAGCACATCAAAGGGATCAAGCTTGATTGACTATCATACATTTATATGACTTTTATGTAGTCTAATGGTCATTAAGGATACAATTTTTTATTTTATTTGTATTACCCAACAATCAAGCAATACTAATAAACAAATATATTTCTTCATATTATATGGTTATTTAATTTCACTTTAAATTATTCTGACAACATTTACTAAATTATTATTAGTAAAATAAATATTACTTATCTTTTTTTTAACGGAAAAAATATATTAATTACGGTTAATTGATCTGTCTGCGTGATGCACTGGTCTCAATCTAATAATATATAATTTCTAAAATCCAATTTGTGTGATGTTGTTATATTGACACCTTGGATGTTTTATTATGCTGCCATGTTAGCTTATTGTGGGAGAAGACATTCTCTCATCTAGTCGCTTGTCTATGATGCCATGTAGATATCAGTTTCAAAATAAACAAATACCACTCTCAAAAAAAACAGATACCATAAATACTTCATTTTTCTAACCTATAAAATTTCTCAACCTCGTTAACATACACAATTTCCCATTATGAATTAATGTCTTACAACTTAATTATAATAAGTAACATTCAGTCTAGGGGTGTTTGAGACCTAGTCCGGCCCGACAGCCCGTCTCGGCCTGAAATTTATTGGACTCAATTAGGGTTCTAAAATTTGATCCATTACACTTTTTAAGCTTGATTCATGTTGGTCCAACCTAACTTAAATTCAAATAATTCTTTACAAGTTATTTTTTTAAAAATAATTAACTACAAATTATAAGATTTCGTACTTCAACTAATACATTTTACATAATTTGATACTATTTTTATACTCATATAGTTTGTTTTGAAGTATTTATTATATAATATTTTTTAAATTTTGTTTCTTAATTTTAAAATTTTATGACTTTATTATATATAATATCCAAATCTTTATATATTGTTTAAAATTGGGGTTGACTTGGTATGACTCGGTCACTAATCAGGTCATCATCGAGTCGGGTTCGGACTCAAAAAATTGACCTGGTCAAAAAATTGGGCCAAGTCTAGATTTAATCCAACACATCCTTTGAACACGTCTAATTCAGTCACCAACATTAACATATTATAAAAATAATTTGTTGTCTTCAACTCAACTTAAGAATAAAATATAATTGAAAGATCAATAAAACATAATAAATCAATTATACTACAACATATACCATATACAATTCCAGTGCTCACATCTTCACAAATCTATATACATATAGATTAAAAAAAAATTTAAAATATATTATAAACATTAAAAACACACACACACACACACATCTTCAAAGATATCAATGTATCACCTTGAGTTAGTCAACTGGTTCCATATATTATTTTTTTTTCTTTTATTACACCAAGTAGCATCGCAATTCTCTTTTCTTAGTGAACAATTTTCTAAAGAAAATTACACTTACTTAAACTAAAAGTTAATAACAATTGCATTAAATAAATTTCCTCAATAAATATGGACCTTTTCACTTTATTCATCATTTTTTTTCTCATTCTCCAAAATAATTATAAAGGGAACTCCTCTACAGGTAAGAGTGCAGAAAAAATTGATTTCATATTTCAATCATATATTATAAAAGAGTTTAATTATTATACACTAACAGTATAAAATTTTTTTATACTATCATCCAATTAAATGCTTGTGTTTGCACGACTTTTAAAGTAGTAAGTGATTGAATCAAATATTTTTGCTAATATACCAGTATATTATTAGATATCTGTATAAAACTTTTTTACACTAACAGTATATACAAATTAAGTCCATTATAAAAAGAAAAAGTTTACACCATAAGAAATTTAAAAATAGCAATTGTAAATAATAAATATAGATTAATATTCTTCTTGTTCACAACTTCTCTAAAAAAGATCGATTCCAAAAAGGTAAGAATAAAGATAATATTTACCAAACAACTTTAAAGGATTTATACCTTTGTTTTCTGTAATTTACCAAATTTTCATTCTATCATAAATAAATAATATTTTGACTTCATTACATAATTATTTTATTTCTAAAAATGATTATTCCTACGATCTACTTAATATAACATTTATATATTTTGTTTTCCCGCGTAACGCGTGGGTTCCATTTTAGTGAGGATATTGCTTGCAAGCTACCATGTTTTTATTTGTTCAATTCAGACATGGACGATGAAAAGCGAATATACTTGACATGGGTTAAATGCAAAACAAGTGCTGCCAAGTAACAAGCAAGAACAGGGGAGATTAATCAACTATTAGACATAAACTTCTCACAATCCAAAGTTTCTTGCCAACATGGACGCAGGGAAAGCTCCATGCTGTACATCCGTAAATCATCGTCACTGCCTGCAGGGATTCGGGCTAAACCTTGATTATGTATGTCTAGTCTAGTGATTGACAATCACAAACTCTCATAAATAAAGTAAGGATAAAATCTAGAAAGGTACCTCCTGAAGAGCCAAAATTTGAAGAAATAGGGTGTGAAACCAAGTTGGTATTAGTTTTTGGTGTTTTTAGTTTAAAAAGAGTATTAATATGTTTTAATGTTTAATAGATATAACTTAATCACATGTTCTCAATATTCAAAATGTAATTAATTTTAAAAATAATTAACATTTTAAATTAGTAAAACATTGTAGCAGATCAAATTTGAAATGTCACAAATTGATCTAGAGCATAAGTTTTAATGAAAAATCCTAGGAGAAGGGCAGGAGGAAATAATCAAGCCATGTCAAAGGCTGAAAAAACAAAAGAGGTAACTGAGATAAATCCTACTAGGTCAAGATTTGAAATTCTTGCTAAGGAAACAAGGATCATTCTGCTATGCACCTTGTAAAGTAGGGTACGTGATGCACCTATTGGGGCAGCTGCACTTGTGCTTTACCTGCATTAAAAAAATGTGGCTAACTAAAGCTAAGAATATGGCTAAATAAATCCATGAATGCGGCTAAATGAAACCTTGAATGTGGCTAAATGACCTCCTTATCCCTTTCCTCTCTCTCTCTCTGCCTTTCTGACCTCGCGATTCCCCCAATGAGCCCAGCTGCCGATTTATAGGTCACACACAGAATGGCTAAGAAGGAAAAGCCACCATTGCCAGACAAAATAAAGCTTTATTCTCGCTCTGCAATCTCCGCCATCTTCAGCGGCGGCAGCATAGTGGCTCTCTCCCTCCATGGCAATGACCAGATGGTGGACGACAAAGCCACGACCAACAGCAACAGCCCAAAACAATGCTATCTAGTCTCATTCTGCCTTCGCGCCGTCATCGCTACTCTTCATGGCACGTGGTTCCGTGTGCGTCTCATCGTACGACCCCATCTCTCGCACCGACTTCTTTGGCGTTGACAACCTCGAATCCAATTTTGGAACCTTAGACGTGTGCTGGTGTAAGTTTTTCTCATCTATTAAAGGCTGTGCTCCGATTGGCAAGGCAAGCATCGTGTTGGTTGTGGGCCTGCGGCGATGAAGGTGGTGGTGGCAGCAGTGCTGGAGGTGGTAGTGAAGGGGTAGGAGTGGGACTTGAGGTGAGAGATGAGTTGCAAGAGAGGGTATCAAAGTGGGTGTTGAGGGACATGCTCAGTTTCATTTAGCCACATTCCAATATTCATTTGGCCTCATTTGTTGAATGCAGCTACAAGAAGGAGTATGCTACACTACCAGGTGCATCAGGCACCATACTTAACAAGGTGCATTTAAGATAAAATCATGAAAGAAAGGATTCACAACAAATTGCAAAAGAGGATGTCCAGCAAGCCTATTTGGAAGGAAATGGTAAGAACAAGGCTGATGGCAACAGACCAACGGATTTGCAGAAAGGGCCTAAAGCTCACATAAGGCCCATGAAACAAAATGACACTAGTAAGCAACAGGCCCAAACTAGAAGAGTTTGAATACAAGCATCGATGAGCAAACAGAATTAGCATCAATGAGCAAACAGAACTAGCTTCGAAAGGCATAGGTAAGGGGTGGTGTCAGAAGAAGAAATTTCTGATGTGAGTATTGGAGGAACCAAAGAGGATTTCAAGAGCTATTAGGTATTCTTTAGAAGGATGAATCTTCAAAATTGGAAAGCATTCAAAGATGGTGGACATGTGGTCATTGCAGGCACTGCTTCATCATACGGTCCTTCAATGGAAGAAGTCAAGTTCTTCAATATGCTACGAGCAGAGAAGGGTCCTAAATCTCACTCATCCCGGGAACCTCCAGACCCAGGATAAAATTCAATCGATCTCAAGAATGCTGGTAATATCCCTAAACTTAGTTCTCGAGAAATATCTAATGTGGTTGTGGATAGCTCCAAAACGAGTAACCTCTCTAATGAGCTTTAATTGTCTTTTATGTTTCATTAGTTATTATGAATATTTTGCTATGGAATTGTAGGGGTGTGGGTAACAAGGGTTTTCCTTCCTTGATTGGCGATTTGAGTTTGAGATAGAGTGCAAATTTTTTTGTTTTATTTGAAAACTCATATCTCTGGTCAGAAAACCATGGAAGTTCGGTTTTGATGGTTTTTTCATAGTGGATGGGGATGGGTTTGTTGGGGGCTATTTTGTGCCTATGGAAGAAGCCTATTTGGTATGTTACTGTTATTCAATAACACAAACAATTTGCTCATATGAAGGTTAAATGGAATGATAATGAGGTTTTTTACTGCTGTTTACAGTCCCCCTCACTCTAGTCAAAGGAGGGAACTCTGGGATAACTTGTATAATTTAGTTGTATCTATTAATGATGCTTGTTGTGTCACCTGGGGGGATTTTAACTCTGTTTTATCCCTTAATGACAAAGGTAGGGAAAAGGTTAGCTTGTGACACGTCTACTTTCAACATATGCTTATCAGATAATGGTTTAACTGACTTAGGATTCTGAGTAGAAGGACTCTTCATAGGAGATTAGATAGAGTTGCAGCTAATGAGGCTTGGTCTAATAGATTCAATGAGGCTATTATTAGGCATCTTCCAAAATTTAAGTCTGATCACGTCCCTATCTTGATTGATTTTAATCTGATCAACTTGGCTGAGAATAATAGGAAGCCTTTTAGATTCCTAACAGCATGGTTGCTTCATGATGGCTTTAAACATCTCCTTACGGATAGTTGGGTTACAAATGGTAACTTAATGGAAAATGTAACTTCTTTTTCTAGAAATGCTACGGACTAGAACAAAAATGTCTTTGGTGATATTTTTAGAGGAAGAACTGGTTTCTAGCAAGATTAGAGGGCATGTCCAGACGTTTATCCTTTTAGGATAATCCTTTCCTAGAAAAGCTCCATACAGAACTCTGGAAAGAATATGAGGCCATCCTTATTCAAGAAGGGGTGTTTTGGAAACAGAATTCTAGATGCAAATGGTTAAATTTTAGAGATCTTAGCACTAAATATTTTCATATTGTAGTCACCAGCAGGAGAAGATGGAACAAAATTCTAATATTAAAAAATGATAATGGAGATTAGGTCGAGAATCAAGCTCTTCGTAATATGGGCTTAAACATTTATAAAAATCCATATGATGGAGCTCCCAACCTTGATCCCTTTGTTGTTAGAGGGGCTTTCCTAACTTGGTAGATGTGAAAATAGAAAGGTTTTGAAGGAAAAGAGTACATCTATAATTTTTTCTATGGGTGGTTAGAAAGCGCTAGGTTGGATGGTCTTCCGACTATGTTCTATCAGGCTAACTGAGCTTATGTTAAACCCTCTGTTTGTAGATAGGTGAGAGAGGTTTTCTATGATCAAACTTTGATCTGCCAAGTGAACAGAACTTTTTTATTACTCATTCCCAAAGTGATAAACTGGAAACTATTTCCCAGTTTAGGTCTATAGGTTTATGTAATGTAAGTTATAAATTGGTAACTAAAATCATAGCTATCAGACTGAGAGAGAGATCATGCCAAACTGATTTCTCAGTATCAAAGTAGTTTTATTATTGGAAGATAGACTTCTGATAACATTTTAATTGTTTAGGAAGTTGCGTATTCAATGCGAACTAAAACCAGTAGTATAGGTTAAATGGCTATTAAACTAGATCTGGAACATAGATAGACTGAATTGAGGTTTTATTCGCGATACACTGGTGAATGTTGGTTTCCCTAACATGATTATAAATGTAATTATGGAATGCATCACTTCTGCTTTCATGAGTCTGTTGTGGAATGGTGGGCAGACAGGGTCATTTGCTCTTCCAGGGGTATCCATCAAGGTGATCCAATTTACTCCTACGTATTTGTTTTATGCATTGATAGACTATCCCAATTGATTAGTCTAGCACAAGGTCTAGCTCCCTTGAAGTCTTGGATTCCTTTAATAACTTTAACTTGATCCTTAGTAGCTTTTGTGAACAAGATAATCACACAGGGCTAAAATTAAATCACCCAAAATCCTATCTTTTTTTTTTTTTTTTAAATCTAGAAATGTTCCTAATTCAGTTTGGCAGGGTTTAAGTGATCTTTTTGGGTTTAATCTCACAAAAAATTTAGGAAGATATTTAGAAGTACCCCTTATCCATAACATGTGTAAAGCTTCAGATTTTCAATACATTATTGATCACATATCTTGTAGGTTGAATGGTTGGAAAACCAAGTCTCTTTCATTGGCTAGCCGAGTTACATTGGCTGAGGGTGTATTTGTTTCAACTTTTAAAAAAATAATTTTGAAGTCTAAATTTTATATATAGTTGAAAAAGATGAAAATTGATTTTTTTTTTTAGAAGTTACTATTTTCAACTTTTACAAAAAAACTGAAAATAGATTTTTTTGATATTTTGATTGTTTTAAAAAAATTATTCAAATATACAAAAACTAATTTTTTTCAACAAAAGAGTGATTTTTTTGCCCAAAAAAATCCCAAATAAACACCCCGTAAATTTGCTTTAGCCACTATACTAAATTATATCATGCAAACTATGAAAATCCCAAATAATGTTTATATTAAAATAGATAAGATCTATAGACAATTTATTTGGGGCTCCTTTGATGTTAAAAGGAAAATTTATTTAATTGATTGAAACAAGGTTTGCTTTCCTAAAAATGAACAAGGGACTAGGATTTAGAAAAGCAAATGATGTTAACCTTCCTTGTATGATGGAGCTTGCTTGGGGTTTAGTAACTAAACCTGATTCTCTGGGTAAGAGTGCTTAGAAATAAAATTGGGTGTTCAAATGATTTGCTGCATGAGTTTAGAAATAAAATGAAAGTGTCCAATGCTAGGATGGGAATTATGTCAGTTTGGCCTCAGTTTAAGAACGATCTGATATGG
Organism: Pterocarpus santalinus; assembly: GCA_031439595.1. NCBI lineage: Eukaryota > Viridiplantae > Streptophyta > Magnoliopsida > Fabales > Fabaceae > Pterocarpus > Pterocarpus santalinus. Next base: position 67,314,641 of record CM062531.1, on the reverse strand, counting down.
AGAGTTAGCAATGGGTAGTCCATAAATATTTGGGTTAATCATTGGTGACTAGCCATTAGTTCCCTTAGAGATCTAGTAGATATTGAGTTAGAATGAGATGACTTAGATCCAAAGCTGTCAGATTTTGTCTCTGCCACTAGAGATTAGGACTGGGATAAATTAGTTAGATTCCTTCCTAATGACTGCTTAGACATCCTACTAACTATTAAGGCTCCCTGCCTAAAAAGGACTGTTTAGCTTGGTTTCCTGCAGTAGATGGTAAATTTACTATGAAAACTGCTTATGACTGTTTAAGGAAAAGAGGTTCTGGAAAAGGAATCATATTTTCAACCTTATGAGGAGGATTAGAGCTCCCCAAAGGCTGAAAACCTGTATGTGGTTAGCAGTGAATGATGTACTGTTAACAAACCATGCTAGGCTCAGAAGAGGTCTTGCAACAAATGACTTGTGTGTATTGTGTAGTAACTTATTTGAAACAATGCTTCATGCAATTTGTGATTTGAAGTTGCGAAAGTAGTATGTCTAAGCATTGGAAAAAGTTTCATCAAGAATTCCTTTTTTCGAAACCTTTGTTGGAATGGTTAGAGGAGAATGTAGTTGATGAAATTTGAAGATGTCAGCGAATTGAATGGCCTCTTATTTTCATTACGACTTGCTATTTATTATGGTATAGCGGAAATTTATTCATCTTTGAAAAGATTACTATTGCTCATCTTTTTCTTGATTGTAGGATTTAAAGGCTAGCTAAGGACTATAATTATTGTCTAGACTTGTCAGCAAGGCTGTTAGGAGCGAGATTCTACGTAGGAACGGAAGGAGGATACAAGAGCGTAAAACTTTGGATCGTAGAACGAAATATAAGATCCTACCAGAATAGAAAATTATATATATATATATATATATATATATATATATATATATATATATATATATATATAACACAAATAATTAAATAAAGTCACAAATCACAACTTCAAATTTAAAGATCACATAACTACACATAACTATATCAAGTGCATATGTCATAATTCATAATTGAAAGCATAAAAGCCACAACAACTCACAAGTTTTTGACATCACTTAACATTAAAACATTAAAAACAAGTCAACAAGACAATAACCCAACTACTAGAACTAGAATGACATCTAAAGCAAATCATGAAGGCCATGATCATCATATTCATCATGTTCAATAGAATCTCCTCCATCTTCATTGCCATCTCTTTGAAGAAGTTTATCAAAATCATCATCATCAAGAGGAGGAATTTTCAAATCATTTGAAGGACCATCAACTCTACCACCACCTTCTTGAGGAAGCCAGTCAAGATCATCAGGAATTTCCAATCCTCTAAACCTTCAAACTCATCATCATTTTCCACAATCCATTCTTTATTAGAATCCAAATCATCAAGATTATATTCAGCAGATTTTCTAGATTGCTTCTTCTTGGCCAATCTAGAATTAGCCATAAAAAATACTATATTATTCATTGTCTTTTGTTTCAAATGATTTCTCCTCTTTGTATGGACCTAAACAAATATAAAATCAATCAACATATAGAAATTGACAATTAATTCTAAAATTGAAATGTAAATTTAAAATTTACCATATCAAATGCACTCCAGTTATGCTCACATCCTGATGAGCTACGTATCAAGCTTAACACAGGAGTAGCAAATCTTTGGAGTTTTGGATGCTCATCCCCATAAGAATCTCACTATTGTGCTGGAGTTTTGGTTTTAAGGGCAACCTTAGCTACTTCTTTACCAAAAAAATTTGATCTTACCTCTTTTGGACACCTTGAAAGGCCTTTTGTATTTTTTCCTTAGCCTGATCCATTTCCTCATAGATATATCCCATGGCTGGCTTCTCATCTGAATCCACTAAACGAAGCACATAGATAAGAGGATAAGCACTCCGCAAGCAAAGAACAATGTCTCTCCAAAATAGCCTATCCAAAACAACATTTTCAATAAACTTTCCATCCCTTGTTCTTGCAAACTTGCTTGATTTCCATTAATTAGAAGTAAACATTCTCAACAATGCACCCTTCTTCTCATGGAGACAACCCAAAGTGAGGTAAGATGTAGCAAAACGAGTCATGCCCGGTCTCACCAAATCTTTTCCTTTGGTGTGATGTTGCAATAAGGAAATGAGAAGACTTCTTGAATAGATATAAGTTGTAATTTTTCTCCCCTTAGAAATTGTCTCCTTGTGAAGCTCCAACTTCTTTTCAAAATCCTCCAACATTAAGTCAATGCAATGAGCAGCACAAGGTGTCCAATAAAGCTTCTTCCTTTTCTCCATCAACATCTCTCCAGCAGCTTTTATAATTAGCTGCATTGTCTACGACAACCTGGACTACATTCTCTTCACTAACCTCCTTAACAACATCATCTATCATCTTAAATATCATATCAATAGTTTTGGAAATATGAGAGGCATCAATAGAATTCAAAAAAACAGTCCCCTTAGGGCTATTCACCAAGAAATTCAATATAATTCGCCTCCTCTTATCCATCCAACCATCAGTTATAATAGTGCATCCCATTTTCTTCAAATAAGCTTTATGGTCCTCCAATGATTCCATAGTAATATCTACCTTTTGCTTCAAGTATTTAACTCTTAATTCATGGTAAGAAGGAGGCTTGAATCCCAAACCATACCGAGCAACCTTTTCAAATATTTTAATGTACTCTTCACTCTTTGTCACATTAAAAGGTATGGCCTGTTGTAGAAGAAAGAAGCAATTTCTTGGCATGCTTTTTCTCTCAAATTCTTCTTAAATATGCTATTGATGATGCTTTGAGTGCTAATGCCCTTTCTTTTGAAAAGATTACTAGGTGTCTCCACTTCCTTCCCTTTTCTTTTTCATCAACAGAATAATCATCACCATCATTATTGGTTACTCCTCCTTCTTCAACATCTCTTGTTTTTTTGATCAAATTTTGTTGCAAACCAACTACAATATCCCGTATTTGTTTCTTCACCTCTTCAGGAATTGCCTTACAAGATCCAACATCATTTTGTGTCTCAGCCAAATAATGCTTCAATCTAGAAACACTCCCAGTTATCACCTTCTCACAATAATTGCATTTTATTTTTCTTGCATTTCCACCGATACAAGTTCCATGACTCCAAGCAACATCACTCTTATTTCCAGGAGCATTCTTACTAATTTTTTTACTTCCACTTCCACTCACAGCCACACTCCCAGACCTAGATTCAGAATTTGCATGCCTATTGCCTTCATTAGCTCCTCCACTTGATGACATATTTTTTTTCTCAAATAGAATTCAACAAAAACCACACACTCACCAAAAGCACAAGACTAAAAGAAGCAGCCGCCATTCTCACCAATGTCCGAAGAGAAAAGAAGTAGCCACCAGCCCCACCCAATGTTCGAAGAAGTGAAGACGCACCCACCCATTGAAGACACACCCAACCAACAAAGACCACCAAAGGCGAAGAGGTGAAGGCAAATACAGATGCGATGAGATCGGTAGCGATGAGGTGGCTGGAGGTGGCAGGGTGACTGGTGACGCCATGAGCAAGAGCGAGAGAAGGGCATGGTGATCGGTGACGCCGTGAGATTGATCATGAGTTCGATGTAAGAAGGCAAAGAGTGAGAGAGACAAAGCTCGATGGAAGTGAGAGAGTGTGTGTTCGATGAGAATGAGAACGTCAGTGGGTGTTGTTTCTCAAATGGGCTGGGTGTATTCAATCCCATCACCCACGGAGCGGTCAAGTCGTTATGATCGCATGATTCTTGCGATCCTACGCCCTTGCACAGCGCTTCGGCGGCGTTCCTACAACTTCGTGCTGAAGACCAGGATCGAGCATGCTCACTACTTCCAGGAGCATAGGATCGTGCGATCCTACGTGCAAAAATGCAATCTTGACAACCATGCTTGTCAGTAAAAGCCAGGATAAATGTGCCTACAGTCAAAATGATTCAAGTAGTTTGGTCCCCCCCAACAAAAAAAACCCTCAGAATTGGATAAAGGTTAACATAGATGGCTCATTGCTTGGTGGAACTTCGAAAGCTTCTTGTGGAGGCATCATTCAGAATCCAGAGGGCAGGTTAATTATAGCTTGGGCAATTAATTTGGGGTCTTGTTCAATAACTATGGCAGAGTTATGAGCTGTATATTAGAGTCTATGTATCTGTCATAGTATGGGTTTTAGATATGTTTTGCTTCAAACTAATTCAAGCTATGTGTATCACCTTGTCACCAATGGTGTCCCAGATTCACATGTTTGTAGTTCCTTAGATAGGGCTATTAGTAATTTGGTCAAGGAGGAGTGGCAGGGTGAGCTTAGGATCATTTTCACGAAGGCTAATGGGTGTGCGGATTGTCGGGCTAAATTTTCCCATAAGCTTCCTAGTGGGATTACTTTCTTTGATGGAGTTCCCAATTGTGTCTCTTTAGCTTGTTTGGTTGACTCCTTAGGTCACGGTGTATTACATTCTGTGACTTTGTAGTTTGTTTCTTTGGGCTTTTGCCCCATAATAAATCCAAAAAAAAAAAAAAAAATAGAAACAAATATAAGAATGGTGTATTTACTATATAGCCAAATATAATAAAAAAATTGAAACAGAATGGCACAATTAAAAGTTTGAGAATTTATTCGAATGCAAATGTATCCAATTCATAAATTTGGCTCTACTTTTCTGTCTGTCTATATCTAAAGCCATGGTAGTCAATTATGCGCTATAGTGGCGGAGCGTTGCGCCAAGGAGGTTGGCTGCTCCAACACTCAGTTCGCGTCGCACTTTTCGTTTGCGGCACGAATTGTAACATCCGCGAATTCCGACTTCCGATCCCCATTATTGTTGACATTTCCAATTTCCGAGTTTCCTTACACTTGGCCTCCGACCTCAACACTAGCTTCGACTTCCGACTTCGTTTCAAGGCTTACAAGGGACTTCTTCCGATTTTCGATCTAAGGCATGCAGCTTACGCTCTCCGATTTAATGGATGGAGCTTACGATTTCCGACCTTATAAGCGTGGGTAAATTTTGACCTCCTCGGTATGAATTCCGACTTCCAATTTCGTGAGATGAAATGAGGGTGACTGATGCTTCCAACTTACGAGTTCGTTGTCGACTTCAGCACGCTTTACGACTTCCGATCTTATCGCTCAAAGAGTAAAATGTTCGATTTTCGACTTCGTCTCTAAGGCTCAGATGAACTGAATGTATTCCGAATTCCGACATTATGATTCACAACTGGTACGAGATCCGATCTTGAGTCCGATATTAGTAGCTCTCACTTCTATATCTTTTCGAGTTCCGGGATAGAAAGTTAATGATTTCCGAGTTCCGACCTTAAGTGCTTGGCTTCACACCAGGCTCTATTTTCAAGTTTCAATTAGACTGGATGTTTTCTGAGTTCCGACTTCATATACAGGAGGTTCACGAGGTCCGACTTTATGTAGCGTACGAGTTCCGATTTCGTTTCCAGAATATGCTAGAAACTGCTACCACTTAAGCGACGTGGAGAGTGATTCTACCACACAAAGAGGGCAACCAATCACAATCTTCCAAGTTAACTCCCACTCATGCCTATATAACACACCATCCTCCTTTGAATCAGACCATTATTCACGTTGCTTTTCCTCTTCTCCATCAGCTCTCTTTTCTCTTGATCACACATCCAAGACTTAAGCAAAGTTCCAGCCTTGTTTATCCAAATTTCAAGAACTCAGCACCAAAACACTTAAATCAAAGGTAGGGGTTTTAATTTCTTGCATCAAATCCATGCACTTGGTTGGCTGGACTGAATTAGTTTCACCTTAATTGATGTGTGAATTGAATAATTATGCTTGGATTAATAGAAGATTTTGAGTTAGAAGTAGAATTAGAAGAAGAAAACTAAGAGGATTAAATGGCTGGAGGTGCTGTCTTGGTGGAGAGTCCACGGCAGACCATATGGCGGAGCGTACGGCGCCGCCTACGATCGGTCAAATTCGATGAACCTATTTTTAGATGAAACTAGACATCTAGGGCTTTCCATAGACATATCATATAAGGGTTTTGGATCAGAATTGAGGAAGATATGAATTTCTGAATCTCGACCTAGGGTTTTGACTCTGGCTCTGGGCAGATTGGGTTATTTAGGGTAGAACTCGACCTATACTACATGAAAATGAGTGAAACCAACTTTGTTGGAAAGCTTACACATAGGAGAACAACATCCAGAGAAATTTCGAGTTTGTTATCCACTCAGTTGTTCCCAGTGATTTGAAGAAGTTACCCTATGTCCAAACCAGGCCAACACAGGGCAGTTCAGAAAGGCTAAGTTTCGGGGCTTGTAACTCGAGCCCTACTAAGGCAAATGAAATGGAACTTTTTGTATATGAAAGGTTGTCCTGTTAGCTTTAATATGAGACCAATTTCGTCTGATTTGAGTGAGTTTTCGATTTTTGGTGGATTTCTACTTTTAGTTGCCTGATTCTGGCCAGCTAATGGGCAGGCCGAGATAAAGTTTAGATATCTTGAGTTATAGATACCAAAATTAGATGGGACCAAAGAGGTTAGAAAATAGACACACAACCCTGTAACATACTCAAATTTGAGGTCCAAATGAGTTAAAATGAAATTGTGGCATGAATTACAAGAACCGGGTTGGTTGAATAAGCTGAGGCAGAATTTCAGTTTTAATGAAATTGATATGAATTTGAGATCTATGTTGAAATATAAATGTGAAATTGTGCTTCTTGTGATATATTGATGTATTGATTGGCTGGCACTATTCATGGGGAAGCGGACACGTTCCGTTATGCTGCCGAAGTTTCGGTAGAACCCATGTACAAGTTATGAATCACATATGAATGCATATACATTCTTAAGAAAGTCATGAAAGTCATGAAAAGAAGCATGTTATTATGCAAGTTCCATACTACTTGGGCCAGCCCCAGATAGAAAGTTAATGGGAATAGATCGGTGGAAAGGTCGGGGAAAGTAAACCCGGCATTTCTGTATAGGAACGAGCTCGATCCTGATAAGCAGACTATTACCCAGGAGTCTAAAATGGCCAAGAACTCCCAGGGGACCAAGAGAGATGGAAAAATGATAGAAAGTAATGAAAAAGTTTATGAAAGAAAGTTCAAGAATGAGTTTACATGATTACATGAATGCATAAATACATGGAGTAGTTACATCAGGATGTTTACAATTGTCTGTTACAGTTGCTCACTGTTATTCATTGATTTATTTCATTTATCATTCTGTGCATTAGTATTAGTAATTATTTCGTTTCTTATGCCAATTAAAGTAAAATTGAACCTTATCTCGGACCAGACATGTTTTTAAACTCATGAAAATGGACTTTTAGTTTGAACACGTATTTTAATAATTAAGTAAAACCCGAGGTAACTGAGAATGTATGTGATGTCACCCCAAGATAATAGAACCCTACTGAGAATTTTCCTGAAATTCTCACCCCGTCTTGTGTATTCCGCATCATTCTCAGATTCAGGCGATGGACTCCACAGCCACCCTTTTTATTGAGATCCCTGCACTTTAGTTCCACCATGACCTGGAGTTGGACTCTCTGTACATAGCCGGTTCGTGTAACTTTCGTTTGTACTTATTTAGCGATATGAACTTTGATGTTCCTTTACACCATCCCCTATTCGACCCTGCTACCCCTTATATTGTCATTCCTCTACATATGGCGCACCCACATCCTGCACCTCCTGCACCCGGCAAAGACTCCGACTCGCCCCGAGTCACCACCGCAGTACCCGACGTCCCGCTGAGTTCGAGAGTGACCCCTCCGAGGCCACCATTGTCGCCTCTTCCTCCTCGGGACCTAGCGTGGACTATACTCCGACCGAGCCTGGCATGGCTAACGGCTACCTGACGGAGTAGCTTAGCGGCAGTGGATGTTGTACAGTATGACCCTCTTTTGGACAGCATGTAGCTTTGGGTCATGGGTTTGATTGTAGAGGTAGTAGTAGATTACGAAATGTCCTTTGAGGACCATAGGATCAATTGATAGATGAGGGCAGTATGGTCTTTTGATACACTAGCCCATGTATGTGTTTTACTTTGAAACTTTGTACATAAACTGAAGCAGCGGCTTCTGATATATATATATATATATATATATATATATATATATATATATATATATATATGTTTACACGTATGCAGTAACCTTATTGTACCATATTTATTTTGATGATATTCTATTCGGTTCGTTTTGTTGATATGTTGGTTATTTTGTTTTTAATATAACAGCACGTCGTCTCGTCAATAGAGACGGGTTAAAGAGAACTTAAAGATAAGAAAGGTAAGTAAAGTATCAACACGGTAACACAACCTGACTAGTTTCATGCTATGACTTAAGCATAACATAAAATTAGTAGGGTGTTACACGAATCGCATTGAAATCGCAATTGAAATCACAGCATCGCGGCTGTGTTGCTTTCTTGAGACCAAAACCCTATTTTTTCTTTTCCTTTCCAAAAAAAATTTCTTCTTTGTCCTCATTTAAATATGGGAAATATCTGTTTTGCCGTCACTTATATTTGTGAAGTTTTTGTTTTTTCCTCATATAAACAAGCGAAATTTCTTTCTTATTCTCACTTGAATTAAGGAAACATTTGTTTTACCCTTACTTAAATTGGGAAAGTCTCTATTTTGCCCTCACTTCAACTCACCGTCTTCAACTTACATGCCTCTGTTACAAGTTTACAACAGCTCCTTCTTTTTCCAAAAACAGAGCAACACATCATACCTTTTGCACAAATTCATCGCACCTATTTCACAAGGAAGACATCTCAGGATTCTCTCCTTACAATGGCTGTTTTGTTTGGCACCTATTTTAGAGCTGAGTCCCCACAAAAGATGCTACACTTCACACTCTATTACTCTGTCTTAGGTTGTTTCAAGCTTTTCTAGCCAAGTCAATTAATGTTTCTCGACTCCAGTAACCATGTCATCACCACTGTTATTGATTGATTGTTATTAGTTATGTCACTACGTTCATCAAGCTATGCTTCCCTTCTGTTGCCTTTGTTTTGTCTTATCTTTGAATATCTATATGTATTTTGTACAAGTTGCATAATAATTATCTGCATTTTTCAAAATAGCTGCCATCCCGCTATAGTATTTTTTGGGTTGGCCGCTCCGTGCCGCAGTCCGAGATTGACTCAAATGATCTAAGCGTATAAAGTTTATTTCTGCAGTCTAATTTTTGTCTACCATAGTTTTTTTATATGAAATTGGCGTGAAGCATAAATGGCAAAAATAGAAAAATAAGTTAAGTAATTCTAGGGCGACGTACTGTCGAGACTTATTTGGTGGAATAACTGACATTTTACCTCTTTGGTTTAAATGCTAACTGATAACCAAAAGTTTAAATCTGCATCTTATGGCAAAAAACTTTGTCTCATGATAACATCTTTCCATAAAGTTGCCAAGTTAATCGTAACACACGGAGAAAACAAATACCACCAGATTGTTTACCTCCTTTCCTAGCAGTATCACTTGCCAAGCTTGACATTATTGAATCTGAATCAGAATCCATTTTCGGAGATGCATAACAAGGCAACTCAATAGCTTCATAGTGCAAGCCGCCCAACCTTAATTCACATGATTGATAGCGTAATAAACCTGGAATGCAAAGCAAATATTGTCAAAGTTGACATGCATTAAATGGAGAACAACTCATGCCAAGTAAAACCAAGGGAAATAAATCAACTAGTAAATATATCAAAAAGAAGAAACAAAGAACGAAGCAAAATCTGATCTTATAGTGTCACTTTCTCGAGATAAGAGCTTAGTTAACTATGACAACTTGCTTCCTCTTGTCACCGGAACCAGACTATATCTATTTATATTATTTCCTTTTTTTCAACATAGAATTTCTTTTCATGCATCATATTTTCCTTCAATTCATATTAGTTTAAAAAGATTCTACAAACTTTCTCAACTTAAAAAAAAAAAAAATTCTGGTATTGAGATATTAGGTCAAATTTGAAATATGAAAAATGACAATTTAAAGCCTCATTAGTAAAGAAAATATAAGAATGGCATATTTAGTTAAATTTAAAAACAAAAAATAAACAGAATAGTCTACTAAGGACTCATTTGAAATGCATAATAGGATAAGACTTAATAATATAAAATTTATTAACGTGTTCTACTATACAATATTCAAGATGGCATTGTATTAGATATATTATATAAAATAATATCATGTTGTCACTATCACGAACAATTCTAATTGCAAGTAAAATATAATAAAAAAATATAATTATAATGAAATAGAATTTTTAATTAATTATTTAATTATAAATTTAAACACAAATATTTTTATTTAAATATTTATTACTTTTTAATTATATTGTGCAAAAGAAATTGTATGCGATAAAAGCTAATGAGTCTTAATATTGCATTCAAAGACTTGATTAAGATATTCATTATTATAATATATAAAATTTTTCTTTCAAAAAAAAAGTGTCAATGTATAAAGAGTTTTAACAAGTAAACTTATACAATATATTATTTGTACCAAATAACTGAAAATATTATAATGCTTTATCAGGCCTAATATAACAAGCCCAGCGTTGCCAATTAGGCAGTGATATTATCATATGCGTTGAGCATCCTCCATGCTAGTCATTTCCCATTTTACGTGGACTCCAGTTCATTAAATCGATTCCGAACTGTGAGAAGAAAGAGTTTCTTGGGGGAAAAGATGAAGAAAACTCAGATAATATGGAGTTGAAGCTTGAATTCAAAACCCTTAAATGAATGTGTACAAAGAGATTTCCTTATATGCAACCTAATGTCTTATGTATAATCTAACTACTAACATGATTATCAATTAGTAGACATTGACTAATAACAAACTAACGGATCCTATCTAACTATTCGGCTTGTGCTATATCCTCTTGGGCCCATGTTATTCAGTTTTACAGGATAATCTAGACACACCATCTTTTTATTGACCTAATTGGTTTAATTTTTAACTAAAAATCAATCTGAATATAGATGTGTATATGATAAAAATAAAAATAAAAATTTCTCTCGAGAAATAAAGATCTTTCCATAAAATTATTACCAGTCAAAAAGAGAAATAAATGGCATTTGATTGTTTACCTCCTTCACTAGCAGTATCATCGGGTTCGTTGTTCAAATCCAACATTAAGGTGCTTCTTTTTCTCTTTCTTGCTGCAATTCCACATCCTGTTGAGAATAGGATTATTAAGTTAAAAAAGATATTTCAACAATGAAGTCAAAATTGTTTACAATCATACTAATTAAATCCAGATTTATAAAAAACCTGTTCTTGTATTTTCTTAAAAATACATAAAATCTAAAAGCATTTAATTTCTTTACACAGAAAAGGCATTCAGTTCTCTATTAATGATTTGCTTCCTATTAATACTAGGGAAAAAAAAAAGAATTCCTTGTGTGTGCCTAAACGCGTTTGCATAAACTTTTGTGGTTACATCTGTATCTTACTGGAGTTCTATTCCCGTTGAATCATAATTATAAAATATTTAATGCAAAGAAAGAAATCTAAGGTACGTAACTAAATCTTTTAGGAATTAAGTACGAAAATGATTTTCCATCCTGTAGGGGCCTTGTTTTGTTCCTTTCCTTATTTATTAAGTCATGCATGGGCAAAAGAGACTAATTGACCATGCTAACTTGTTTCCTATTATCTCTATAACCACAGCTGATCCATTTATGTTGCTTGCTATTCTGTCATGGTAGAAATCATAAGTGGTCTTTCCAATTCATACTGCATACTTTTCCCTTTATCTACAAAAAAAAAAAAAAAAAAATCTTTCTCAACATATACATTCGAGTGTTGATTTTATAGAGTGAAATTGTTGTACCAAATTAAGGGTTAAAAATTCAAGGACAGTTTTTTATATTCATCTTTCATTTAAAAAAAACATCGAAATTTTAGTTCATTTTTAAAGGTATACGAAACTTATTAGTCACTAGAAACCTCCATGTGGTGAGTAGTAACAAAGAAAGGCGGGTTCATTATCCACTGCAAAACCTTTGTCAATGCACTAAAGTTCATCATATATCTTTGTAATGGAAAAGAAATCCTTAAACAAAACAGGATAGAACAAGGAATCAGCAAGGAAAAAGGAGGCCATCCTATGAACTTGAAGGGCAATTCCATTTTTTGTTTCTTCCATTTCCTATTTGTGGGTCATTTAGTCGCCAGCCATGGGAACTAGTTTCATATCTATTATCACTAAAGCTGATCTGATCTTCTCTTTTGTTCATTTCTCATTATAGCACTCATCTTTGTCTTTTCTATTTCATATTATATATTTTTCTCTTGATGTATATGTATAAACGAAGAGAGTTCACAAGTTTCTCAACATATTCTAGTAATGTTGCAAAATATCAATTTTAAAATGAGAGAGTTGACAATTTAGAATATTAGTGGTGGAACAGAAGAAGGTATATTTAGCCAAATTTGAGAAGAAAAACGTAAAAATAAAACAGAAACAATAATTATGGTATACTAACACATACAAAATTTATTGAGATATTCAATATTTATAAGTTAGACTAAGTATATTTACTTGATTGAATATATGTAAGTTTGTAATCTCCATTTTAAGTAATTTGCTTTGCCTTTAATTTGTAGTATATAGTTGTCTTAAATACTTGGCCCAAAAAAAAAAAAAAAAAAAAGCAAATTAAGTTTGGTAACTTTAGAGATAGTTACTGTGAAGACTATTTAGTAATTCACAATCGCATACTCCCACCAAAAGGTAAGGAAAGAAACCAAAAGAATAAATTGTCAAGAGCTAAATCTCAAAGGAATCAGTAAGGAAAAAGTGGGCATCATTTTGTTTTCTTTTCTTACCTTAATTGTTGAGTCCTGTGTGAAGTAGAGTATAAGAGCTTGTCAACTATAACAACTTGTTCCCATTTGCGACATATATACTTGCAAGCTAAGCTACTATCTTGTTATTTGTTCAGTTAAGATATGGACAATGGAAAGCAAATATAGTCATAATGAACATGGATTGAATGCAAAGCAACTGCTGCCGAGTAAGAACAGTGGAGATTAATCAACTATTTGACAAAAAATAATAATAACAATAATAAAGAAAGAAAGAAACCTTGGTCTTCATCTCTGATGGCATCACTTGTGGATGCTGGTTCCATTAAATTTGATTTCAAGTTCTCAGAGTACAAATGTTCTTGCCAACATGGACGCAGGGGTAGCTTCATGCCATACGTCCACAAATCAGCGTCACTCCCTGCAGGTATCCAAGCTAAACCCTGATCAAGTACATCTTGTGACTGAAAATTACAAACTCCCATAAATAAAGTAAGGATAGAACCACCGAAGAGCCAAAATTTGAAGGAATTGGTTGATTTTTTTTCGGTATTTTTATTTTAAAAAATGTATTGGTCTCTTTTTATTATTTTTTGTTCGGTCACACTCATACTCCCAGGGGAGTGGGCTCTGCCTCAGAGAGTCTCGAACACACGCCTCCTACTTGCAGCTTCTCAGCCCAATGCAGTTTAATTACTGCACATTCTTTTTGATGTTTAGTAGATTTAACTTAAAACATGTTCTAAGTATTCTAGGCCCAACCTTAATGTACATAAATTATCATGACAAGAATAGATATGGACCTAAAATGCAAAGCATATATATATATATATATATATAACAACTTTTCTGAGTAAAAACGAGGGGAGTTAATCAAACAGTAAATATACAAGAAAGAAGAAATAAAGAACAGAGCAAACCCTGTTCCCTGGTGGTGTCACCTTTTCAAGATAAGACCTTAGCTAGTTTTGTATGGCAACTTGTTTCCTCTTGTCACAAGAGCCAGACTAGATCTATTTCTATAATTATTTCCTTCTTTTCAACATAGAATGAACAGTAGTCTTTCCATTTCATGCAGCACTTTTTTTTTTTGGCAATTTATGTTAAATAAAAAGATTAAATGAGCTTTCTCATCATACTAAATTCTTGTTCTACGATAATAGTTCAAACTTGAAATGTGAGAAATGATGATTTAGAGCATGATTATTAAAATATATATATATATAAGAATGGCATATTGAGTTAAATTTAAAAACCAAAAAAAAAAAAGGAAGGCAAAACAGAACAATATACTCAAAGCTCATTTGATGATATGCATGACAGGAGATAAGACCTAATAGTCTATCATTTATTAATTTTTTTATACTATACAATATTTAATGTGACATTCTATTAGATAATTATTATACAAGACAATATCATCCCCGTATTATCACAAACAATTCTAATTGCAATTAAAATACAATAAGAAAATATATCAATATAAAAAATAGAAATTACCCATTATTTAATTATAAATTTGAAAATAAATATTGTTATTTAAATGTTTATTAATTAAGTTTATGATAATCATGTTGAGCCTTTTTACTTTTTTGTTATATAAAATTGTGATACTAAATATTATTTATTATTAAATATCAGTTATTAGTTATTATTTATTGATATTTTTTATTTTAACAAAATATAAACAACCAAAGAGAGAGTGTTTAATTACCTTCTAGGTCCTGTACCTCTAGCTATTTAATTACCTTCCATTAAATATACTTTTCTATAAGTATTCTCTACACATGCTCAAATAATTTAAGGTAATAATCTACCATATTTTTTTCATAATAAGTGATCCCTTAAACTTTTTTCTAATGCTTTTATTCCTATTCCTATTTGCTCTAATATGTCCATTCATTTAAGACAATATCTTTATTTTTGTAACATTGAACTCAGTTTTTGTTACTGTTTTTTACCAATAACATTCAATCCCATATTATATAATAGTATATCAGTACTTCATATTTATTTTATAGATAATAATAATTTTATTAAAATATATAGAAATATAAATATAAACATGCCAACCCGTCAAACACAAATGGCCTTATGGATGACTCGAAACACCACCTTTTCAACAATAGGGTTTTTAAAAAAGGCCACGACCCTAAGTTGTTTAATAAATGGACCATAAAACCAAGTTTAATACAGCCCCTAAGCACCACATTAGAACTCTACTTCTAGTACTCATTTTTTGTTTGAAAAAGTCAATATCAAGAACTATTAAAATTCCTATTTAATAGTAAAAACATGAGATATTTAAATCGTTAAGAAGGATTACATAAAATTTATTTAAAAAGAATGCTCGATATGTTTTATTTAAAAGACTAAAACGCCGTTAATAAAATAATAGCCACTTCCTAAGAATGGATAACCATGTAATCCACACGTTACAAAATTAATAGTCATTGACAACATATTTTTTTCATTTCTTTATACATTCCAATTATTAAAAATAAATAAATAAATATATTTCTGTCAGCCATTCATTGAGAAAAACAATTATTCAACAACTATCACCATCCATTTTCAAAATTCTTGTTATCATAGGTCTAATATAGAATTGTATTTAAAATTTCACACAAAAAAATTGTATTTAAAATTATTACTCAATTAGAACAAATTACCACGTACAAAAAAATAGTAAATTTTGCATGTGTCTTCATGTATCTTTACAAATTAAAGAGTATTATTTATTATTAAGAAATGATAAATCCTCCTAATTGATGTGTGTAAAGTTCCTTCTAATTCAAAATCTCTCACAATTGTTAAATAGTGTTTGGATATTTTGTAAATTAAATCCCATGCCATTGTGAGAGGAATTTGAAATTAGGAGAATTTTTAGGTTGATTGTTAGGAGGATATATCATTACTTTTTATTATTAACTACCAATAGAAATAATTGGCCACTCCATAACAAGCAATAGTCGTTCATAAATCTATTCTAAAATTTATGGATTCTATTTATAAGTCATTCGCTGAAAAGAAAAAGCTTGATCATTCATAAATTTAGCTTGATGAATTTAACGTTGAATAATTTACTACTATCAGCCACAATACGAGCAAATAACCATTATAGAAAAGCAACAGACATCCATAATTTCTAACATTTGTCATGAAACAACAACTATTTATACGCAAATTTGTTTAAAAGTGTATTTTGAAATTTTCACCTCTGATGCATCTTGGAATGGTGAAGCTGATATCATCCATGCTACTTCCATGCTTGAGTACACGCATTCCAATTTGTTTGATACCATGGCCTTTCTCTTCGTACTGACTCACAAATCTAATCTCCGCAAGATACCAATTTATTGCAGAACGCACTATGGCAATGTCTTCGCCTATTAGTAGATCAAAAATAGTTGTATGATATTGAGCACCGACTTTCTCGACACAACAATCCAAGTAGACCTCGCCTGAGGAAACTTTATTGCCATTGATCATCAATTCATAGGGGAACCTAGCCACCATCCACTCTGCCTCACATACGGCGACAACGCATAAAGAGATCGCAGGGCGGCGGTTACGAAACCAGAAAGAAATTGAATCTTGTCTGCTACTGTGATAAAACCCCTTTGGCATGCTACTTCCTGCGAAATGAATCATCTTGTTTCCATACCTGATCAATCCTCCTGGCCAATGAAACAACTTGTCTCCATCCTTGTGCAATTCCTGTTAGTCAAAGATAACTCATTAGTTTCGCAAGACATATATGCAGAGTCTAAATCAACCTGAATACCACTTTTCAATTATCAAATCAAATACGAACCTCGTCAAGTAACATGCTTATACTCAAGGCAGTCAAGCATATGCAATTTGCTGCAGAGAAATATTTTATGTTCGGTGGAATCCCTCTAATTTCTCGAAGTTTCTTACAATTATCCAAAGTTAGATTACTCAAGTAGCAAAGTTCTTCGATGCTTTTAGGAAGAACTGTGAAATTATTCCCCGCCAGGTCCAAATCTACAACATTTCGAAACCAAGCGAAAACTATTGGAATGGATTCATCGGAGATATTGCAGTCTAAAAAGGCAACATCTGCTGCGTTTGAAAAAGCCATTGAACTCCCTTGATCTTCACCTTCATGCTGTTTAACAAATCGCAACCCTTCGGATCCCCTAATCTCCATAATTTGAAGACGTGACAACTTGACAATGCTACTTGGTATTGAGAGAAGCATTTCACAATTTTCGAAAACCAACTGTTCAAGCATAGTAAGATTTTCAATAGAAGAAGGCAATTCTTTTATCGAAGTTTCGCTTCCATCAATGAATTCTATATCCTTCATTTCCCCTAATATTTCTGGAAAATTCTCAAGACTTAAGCAACCAATAAGATGTAACTCTCCAAGAGAGGTCGACCTAATGGGCGGCAAGCTACTGAGCTTTCTGCAATAACTAGCACACAAAATTTTAAGTTTATCTAAAAATCCAACTGATTTGTGAACTTTGATTAAATTCTGACATGAAATAAATGATAATTCTTCTAAATTTGGGGCACCAGATATATCAGGTATCTCTTCTATATTAGACTCATCAAGTTTTATGACTGTCAAGCTCATGAACTGCAAAAATTAAAAACAAAAAAATGAAATGAATAATATTGAAATAGATTTTATTAATATATATAAGGTTAGGGAAAAGAATCTTGGACTTGCCTGTCGTTTATCAAGAAACCCAATCGATATTAAACAAGTCTGAGACAACTCTAATATGACAAGTTCTTCTGGATAGAAATCAGATGGTAAAGAATATGAAGGATACCTGCACCATCTCAACACCCTCAAACTACTTGGAAGATGTTTTGCACCTTGCGAAAAATGAGCCTTGTGAATAATTAGCGCTTTGAGATTTCTCATTTTCACGAAAGACTCTCCATCCCATTTTATTACTTTTTCAGACTTGGGAAAATCCATATATATTATTTCAATTTTATCAGTTCCCTGATAACACAAAAGTAGGAGTCAATCACATTACATTTATACGTTATATGTTACCCTATTTAGATAAGTTTACAAAAAAATGGAACGATTGTGAATTACTGCCAACAAAAAAATTAGAAATGAAGGACCATATAATGATGTGTTGTCAACATAGAATAGAGCTAACTCAAGAGATAAATGCAAGCTTAAAGGAAAAACCAAAGTATTCACATTTGTCTTGCTTACCATATTTTTTCCGAATATTTGAACAATATCTTCCAAATGCCATAAACGACTACGCTCTCCAGGACTTTTCGGTGATTCTTGACATACAATTTCTCTACCCATTTCTTGAATTAGGTTATGTGATGTCACTTGATCAAATCGATCAATTTTTATGAGAGATTTTTCAACCAACACTCCAATACCATAGTCCAGGGAGACAACACCATGATGAGCACAAAGTATTTTTTTAACATCTATCAATTGACATCCTCCAAAGAAACAAGTAATGTCAAGGAAAATTTCCTTCTCAAGTTCATGTAATCCATCATAACTTACTTTAAGTATGGTTAGGATCTCTTCATGAGGACTCCTTTTATATTGATCTAATGCAGATTTCCATTCTTCTAAATTTTTTTTGAGCAAGTGGGATCCTATTACCTCCAAAGCCAATGGTAAGCCAGAAGCATAAGTTACTACATCATTCAAGACATCCATGTAACTTTGATTAACATTGTTAGTTTTAAAAGCTTTCCAATTAAGTAATTCAAGACCATCTTCCCTATTCAACTTCTCTAACTCATATGTTATTTTATCCTCATAATTTGATAGCAATTGCATGTCCCGAGTTGTAATAATAACTCTACTACCTGATTCAAGCCAATCATGATTTCCAAAAAGAGCATTTAATTGCTGTTGTTGGTTAACATCGTCTAGAACAAATAAAACCTTCTTTCGCTGAAGCCTGTGCTTTAACATTGCAATCCCTTGTCCCACACTTGTTAACTTAATTTTCTGTTCTCCAACAAGTTCAGAAAGGAGGATCATTTGCAGAGGTTCTAAACCATGCTTTTTTGATTTTTCCCTAATATTTTCAAGGAAACATAAACCTTCAAATGATAAATCTGCAAATCGATTAGCAACCCAATTATAAACTGCCACAGCAAGTGTTGTTTTACCTATTCCACCGATTCCATGGATGCCTACCACACGGACTCCATTGTTACACCCAACATCCAAAAGCGAAATTACATTCTGCACTTGGGAATCCAATCCAACTGGGTGATCAGCAACAGGTAAAGCAATATGTCTAATCTCTATTGACACCTGTTCAATGATCTTCGCAATAAACTTGAATTCATATTTTCCATCCCTGCCCAATAGGAGAAGTTTGTGTGAAGTAATAGACTAATTTATTCGTCATGTCCATGTGTATGGTACTTACCTATTTTACTACAATTCAAACTCTAATAATAAATAGACAGAAGAAAAGTAAAGAAGCAAATATCAGAAGGTACCCGCTTTTGAAATGATAACCGGATAAGTCAGCTACTTGCTTCAAAGCCATTCTCCATCTGCGCAACCTCTCCATGTTATCATTGAAATTCTCTGTATTAGCCATGAACTTGTTCTCGTGTACAACCAATGCTTTTCCATAAGTCCCTGTTTGCTTTCGCACATCCGAAGGATCCACATCATAGAAAACAGGGATAACCAACCGACCCTTTCCCTTAACGCACTCCATGATTTTGGCAAGTTCATCCAAACAAAATGAAGAAGAAGCATATTTCTTAGATAGCACAATGATGGCAATCCTAGACTCTTCAATTGCTGTGAGAAGTGACGGCGTGATTTCCTTCCCTCTCCCAAGTTCCCGGTCGTCAATGAAGGTGTAGATTCCCCTGTGATCGAGAGCATAGTAGAGATTGCTAGTGAAGCCAAAGCGGGTATCCTCACCTCTGAAGCTGAGAAACGCATCGTAAGTGAAAATGAAGGGAGGGGAGGACGATGATGATGATGCTCCACCTGCCATCTTAGCTCGCTAGACTAGCAGGAATCACAGAGGCAAGTTCAATATCTGGAATGGGTATGCATTTTTTTCTATCTCTCTTTATCACTCTCTTTCTACTTTGATATTTTGCAAAATCGGGGCAATGTTAAACTAATTTAATTAATATCTTGTTTTAACGTGGCTCAAGAAAATTATAAAACTGGAAAACAAAAGCGAAAACGCGTCCCCTAGTAGGTAATTTGTCCCCTAGTAGGTAATTTCTAAGAAGTTTCGCTATGTAGTTTTCACATGGCTGAGTTCATGAGTTGACTAATGACTTGACTAAAATATAAAAACGCGTGGCCCAGTCCAAGATTTTTCTTCCACTACTGCCGTACTACGTATGTGCTTGCAAGGGGTTAAAATTATTTTAATAATAAGTCATTGGAAGAAGTTTAATGATAAAATATTTAGATAATTTATATAAATTTTTTGATTTAAATTTTATTTTCTTAATATATTAAAAAAATATTTTAGTATTACTTATTTGTATAATTATAATTTTATATAACTAATTATTTAAAAATTAATTTATATTTGAATAATATAACTGAAAATAATTTTAAGATAACATATCTTATTTAAATTATATGAAAAAATTATTTTTATACAATAAAATTATAAAAAATATTATGAAATAATTATTTATATTATATAATATTTAATATTTAAAATTAATTTAGTAAAAATATAATATTATATATGTTGTACAAATAATTTTTAATAAAAATTTTTCAAAAATAATTTAAATTCTTTAAAATTGATTATAATCTATTTCAACAAAAATTACTCAAACAATATGTTATTTTCAAAACAGTTTTTTTTTGGGAAAACAATTTTTTTTTTTTTGCTACAAACATGCTATATCCTAAATTTCAGTTTACATGCAATGTATTATGCGCATATGGGAGAGAATTTAAAATTTTGAATGCTTAATCATATTTTTAGTCGCTATATATATATATATATATATATTATTTTAATTTTAGTCTCTTTAAAATTTTTACTTTTGGTACAATCCCTCCTTTTTCCCTTTTTTTTAATTTTTAATTTTTGATTATTCTAAATTTTAGTCCTTATAAATACTTTAGAATATGTCTTTGTTCTTATAAATATTAGAAATTTTAATTTTGGTCATTATTAATTTTTTTAAAATTTCTTATTCTTATAAATGTTATTTTTAACACCAAATCTAAACGATAGGGACAAAAAGCTAATAATAATAAAAAAAGCACTTTACATGACACAAAATTTCTAGATAATTTCAGTATTGCTTTAGATACACACATCAAAGTTCGCCATTGATCAACAGAAACCCATTTTTTTTTTTCAAAAAAGAGTATTTTAAATTTTACAAAAGTGAAATGGCCACGACGGTAGAGAATGTGGGTGGAGGAAGGTCAACGAAGGAGGAAGAATTGGTAGCTCGAAGTACCAAGAAAGTTAAGACACAAGAAGAGAGAATAGACAATAAGGTAATGGAAGATTATGGTCCTATACAGATGGAAGAAGTGCTGATTGAGCAAGTCTCAGATACTACGGGAGAAGAAGATGTTTAGATGATACAAGGATTGCCCAAGAGGTCGCATCGTGACTCCTTGCTCACTGATGGCTTTGTGAAGGATCTCTCATCTAAAGATATAGTTAATATTATCACTCGGGAGTATATAATAGCGGTTTCCTTAGAGGTTTTATTGGAGAAGCCAACTCCCTTCAATTCAAAACCGAATGTGGGGGCCTCCTTAAAGGAATATGATGAAAGGTGCAAGCCATGGAAGTTCTCCCTAAATTATTAGGGAAGAAACTTGGGTTCTAGGCTATGGCTAACTGGATCTATTGAACTTGGGCAAAAGGACGGGATGTTAAAATCCTAGATTTGATAGATGAATTCTTCCTAATTTGGTTTACTAATAAAGTCAATTATAAACATGCACTTTTTGAAGGACCATGCCTTGTGGCTGATCATTATCTCCTTGTTCAGAGATGGCATCCTTTATTCAAACCTTCTGACAAAGTGGTGTAGAAACTAGTGTATGGATTTGCATTTCGGGACTGCCTATTGAGCTCTATACAGAAACCTTCTTGATGAAGGCTAGAGTGAAATTGGGTACTATGTTGAAGATTGACTAGAATACCTCCATTCATTCTAAAGGCAAATTTGCCCGCATATGTGTTGAGATTGATCTAAGGAGGAAATAAGTTCTTGCTATTATAGTGTTGGGTATGGAATTCAAAGTAGAGTATGAGGGCCTTCATCTAATTTGCTTCAAATGCAGTCATTAAGGCCATTGGATGGGAATCTAGATGAAGTCGGTGGTTACTCTAGTGATGACAACGGTGGCTACAATGACTAAGATTCTGATGGAATGAGTTAAGGAGGAGAATCCGCATTCGATTCTTGGTTCCGATAATCAAGGGATGCTTGTTTCAAATCCGGAGAATCCGGAGAATATATTGCAACCAAATATTATGGAAGGCAAGTCAACAATCAATGATTAAATTGTCGAAGACTCCTCATGCTTCAGCCCATGGATGATTGCGAGAAAATCGAAAATAGATCCTTTAATAATTTTCATCCAAATCTTTGCAAGGAGAAAAATAGTATGCGGAGAGCAAGGAAATGAATGGAACTTGCTTTAATGTGCTGCCAAATGACACTGAAGTTAAGCCCATTTTGGTGCTAAAGAATAAGGTGGAGCAGAAAGAAAAAGAGATTGGTAAGCCCAATATTTACTAACCGACCCAGAAAGGAAAAAAGAGCCAGCAAGTCAAATATTCTAATTTAAAGGGTCAAAAGCAACACTTGAATACAAAGGCCAAGGATAAATCTGGAAGTATTCAAACAACTTTAATACTGCTGCAACTTCGGTGAAGTACTTTGAAATTCTGAGGGTATTGCAGCCTGCGAAGGAGAATACTATGATGGACCATGCGGAATATTGGCATAATTTTAGCAGAGTTAATCAAAGCAATTGGATGGCTTACAAGGAAGGAAGAGAAGTGAAGCTTCCACCGCATATTCAATTTCACAACCCTTCCCATAAGGAAATCAATTTCCTTCAACAAATATAGCATGGGACATTGGTGAGTAAGGGGGGACAAACCTCTAGATCTTGGTGAGAAGACAAATCATGGTTCCAGTTCAACCTCATCAGTAGTTCCTAATATTCAAGTAAAAGTTAGCATGATAGAGGGCTCAAGCCTTCTTCACTAGTGTTTTGGCAGCTTTTTGCTGGGTTTTGATTCCTTCCTCTTTTTCCATTTTTATTTATGAATTTAATAATCTAGAATTGTAAAGGTGTGTTTAATAAAGGCTTTGTTGCAATGGTAAAAGATTTGTCTTTGAGATACCAATCTAATTTTGTTTGCCTTTTGGAAACTCATGTTGGGGGTTCTAGAGCAGGAAAGATTGTGAAGAAATTTGGCTTTACAGATTGGTTTGTTACGGATGGTGTAGGTTTTCTGGGGGTATTTATATGGAAGAAAGAGTTTTGGAAAGTGAAGGTTGATTGATCTCATAGACAATTTATGCACCTAGCAATGGCTTTTGAATAAGAGAAACCTTGGTTCCTTACAGTTGTATATGGCTCCCCTCAAGCGGTTGCCTGTGCTGAACTATGGGACGAGCTAAGAAATATAGCTAATCAGTTCAAGGTGAATGGTGTGTGGGTAGAGATTTCAATTCGGTGCTAACTCTTAACGACACTGGAGGCTTATAGAATCTGTCTATAAATTCTCATATTTTCAACTCTTGTTTGGTGAAACTGCGAACTCTATGATATTGGTTTCAAATAGCACCCTTTTACTTGGCAACAAAATAGGGTTTGTTGAAGACTTGACCATTTCATTACCAATAGTGAATGGTCTAATCGCTTTGCAGAGGTTTTTGTTAAACATATACCTAAATTGAAGTCAGATCATGTGCCGATTATGTTGGTTTTTTAGAACTGGGGTGGTAGAGCAAGTGTCAATAGATCATTCCAATTCCTAGCCTCATGGTTAATCCATGAAGATTTTGGGAATCTCATGACAAATTCTTGAAGCCAATTTGGAAGTTTTGTCCTTTACTGAAACAACTAAAATCTAGAATACAGATTTTTTTGGGCATATTCTAAGGAAGAAGAATAAATCAATGCTTTGCTTCGAAGAGATGTCTCAGAAGTTGTCTTGTTAGTAGAATATCTTTCAGGAAAAGCTTCATAAGGAGCTTTGGAAGGAACTGGAAGCTACTCTTATTCAGGAAGAGATCTATTGGAAGCAAATATCAAGACGTAAATAGATTAATTATTGAGACTACAACATTGCCTATTTCCATCATCTTGCAACTGCCCGCAAAAAGAAGAATAAAATTTTGATGCTTAAAGATGATTAAGGTAATTAGGTTGAAGATCAACAAAAACTCAAAGGCATGCAGATTGACTTCTTTTCTCGTCTATATATGGAGGATGGTGCTCATAAAAAATTTCTGGTTCTAGCTTCTTTCTTCAATTAATCACTGAAAAGAATACTATGCTGCAGGCTGCAGTCATTGATGAAGAAATCGCTTCTATTATTTTTTCCATGGGTGAGTGGAAAGCTTCGGACCCCGATGGTCTTCCAACCATGTTCTTTCAAATTAATTAGGAAGTTGTGAGGAATTCACTAACTGGTTTGGTGCAAAGTATTTTTTAAAACCTAGTTGCTATTCAATCGATGAATAATACTTTTTTCTCCCTTATTCCTAAGTAGGATAAGTCGGAGCTCACTTTAGACCTATTAGTTTGTGCAATGTCATCTACAATGTGGTAGCAAAACTGATCTCTAGAAGCTTAAAGGGCTCATGCTTAAACTTATAGGTCCATTCTAGTGTAGTTTTGTTCTAGGCGATAAAGTGTGGACAACATTCTAGTGGCACAGGAAGTCGTTCATTCCATACGCAATAAGAAAGGGGATATGGGTTTCATGGCCATTAAGGTTGATCTGGAGAAAGCTTATGATCACCTTAATTGGAGCTTCATTCAAGAAACTTTGAGACATGTGGGTATTCCTAAGAATTTGGTTGAAGTCATTTCCTGGTGCATTACCTCTTCTAGTATGCAGTTTTTATGGAATGGGAGTTCTTCTAGCAAGTTTACGCCCTCTGGTGGAATCTATCAAGGGGACCCTATATCCCCTTATATCTTTGTTCTTTGCATTGAAAAGCTTTACCAACTAATATTTTTGGCAATCTCACATAAGGTTTAGGAACCAATTACTCTTCATAGGAGTGGTCCTAAGATCTCTCACCTTTGCTTTGCTAATGACCTAGTTCTGTTTGCCAAAGCCTCCTTGGAACAAGTTCAGGTTATAAAAGGTATTTTAGATATTTTCTGCAAGAGTTCTGGTCAGAAAGTTAATTTGAATAAATCTTATGTCTTCTTTTCGAAGAATATTCACATGAATAGGAAGATAAAACTTAGTAGTGCATTAGGTGTTAGATTAACTTCAGATCTAGGTAAAACATAGAAGTGCCTTTATTTCATGATAGAGGTTTGAAATAGCACTTCTAATACATTATTGATAGAATGACTACTTGTTTGAATTTTTGAAGAGTTAGTACTCTATCTTTAGCAGGTCGAATTACCTTGGCTTAGTCTGCATTGGTCACTATCCCTTCCTATGTCATGCAGACTACTAGAGTCCTGTTGAGTATTTGCAATCAAATTGACAAGATTTGCAGGGACTTTATTTGGAATGGATCTGGAGATAATCACAAGGTTCATCTAGTTAGCTAGGACACTATTTGCATACCCAAAAAGGAAAGGGGGTAGGTTTTTGGAAGTCCAAAGTCATCAACAATGCTAATATGATGAAGTTGGCTTGGAAGTTAATCCATAATAGGGATAACATGTGGGTTAAGATTATGCGAAATAGATATAAATATGGTGATAGTCTAATTCCAGATGTTCATAGAACAGGGCAATCTTCTAATGTTTGGAGGGGAATTACTCATATTCGGCCCATGTTTAAAAGAAATCTTATCTGAAGAATGGGTAATGGACATTTTGTCTCCTTCTGGCAGGATCATTGGATCCTTGGTGTTACTACTCTTGCTGATTTAACAGAAGACTTTCTAGATGATGAGCTGTTGATTGAAAAAGTTGCCGATTATGTTAGTTTGGAAGGTGATTAGGACTTCCTGAAACTTTCCTAGGTGTTGGATGAAGAGTGCCTGTAGTTGTTCCTCTCTATTAAACCACCAGAGGACAACCTTGGCAAAGATGGTATCACTTGCCTTCTTATAAGTTCGGGAGAATTTTCTATCAAGTTTGCTTGTATAGCGTACTTATTGCCTAGTACTGAGATTCATAGTAAAACTTTCCATTAGATTTGGAGATTCGATGCTTCTCAGAAGGCAAGATCCTTTTTATGGCTTGTTGCTAATGATGCTCTATTAACTAGTGAAAGTAGAGTTAGAAGACATCTAGCTCATAATGCAACCTATGTTGTTTGTGGTGATAATGTTTAATCAATGCTCCATGTTGCCCATGATTGTGTAATGGTGCAAAACTATATGGACAAGAATTGATGCTAATTTAGGTCAAAGGGATTTCTTCTAGCTTAACCTTCCTGAATGACTGGAATCTAACATTTTTGACCAAACTCGGATTATGTGTGGGGTCCCTTGGCCCCTCCTTTTTGCTTCTTGCTGCAACTTTTATGGCAGCATCATGATCTTTTTATTTTTGAGGGTGCGCAAGCTAACCTTGATGATATTTTCTATCACATTATCTGGAATGCTATAGATTCTTAGATGGCTCAGTCTATGATTACTTTAGCAAAAGCTAAGGTAGCTAAATTTCAATTGAACTACTTTAGACGGAAGCATCCTCCCAAAGATTGGGTCAAGGTTAGCTCTATCTTCAATAATAATAGTGTTGCTTTTGGAGGTTTTGTTCAAGATCATCATGGCCGCTTCTTATTGGGCCATATAGTGCTAATTTGGGTCTCTGTTCCATCATGGTGGCTGAATTGTGGGGGATGCTTTTTGGCCAAAAAGTTACTCAGTATATGGGGAAGACAAAAATTATCTTGGAGATGGATTCCCTTTGTGTTGTGCAACTTTGCCTTTATACTCCATTGGTGAAGTTCAGATCATTCATTAGTTTAGAGAGGCTATGCGGACACTCTTGCTGAGTTGGGTCGTGGATTGCAGCCCGATCTGCATTTGTTTACTTCTCTACCTAGTTATATTTCTTCAGCTTTTCATGCTGATTTTGATGGATCTGTTCATCCTAGAGTAGTGGGTGTGTAGTTTGTTTCTTTGGGCGTTTAGCCCCATTGTCAATCAAATAAAAATAATAATAATAGATCCAAGTATTATTCTTCACAATTACACATTTCAGTTATTTCAATATTAAACGGATAAAGTAGCGCGCGGCTTATCAAGAAGGAATGAGAAGAACTTGCACGAGTAGATGTGATAATTTGACAACTAAAATGATCAATGTTTTGAGCAAAAGTAAAAATAAAAGAAAAATAATTTGATGTCAATCGAAGTTAGACGGTTTTAATGGTTACCTGATCATAGGATAGTGCGAGTTGTGAAAAAATGAGTTATTTGTGCAGAATAATGTCAAGTTATATACAATTAATATGAATTATGTTGAGTTAAGAAGAAATTATTCTTATTAATTGCGAGTCTTACAAAATGTGTAAAATCTCATAAAATCCTCAGAAGTATCTTACGTCTTTTAGAATTGGACTAGTAGTAAGAAATAAATAAGAATAAATTCTTTAATTATGTGTGTCTTTTCTATGCTCGCTTCCACTCCAAAAACATAGAGTCAGAGCTTATCATATTCAAGAGAAGACGAATAAGATGAGTTTCCTTTCAATTTTCCTGTCTTGCAAAAAAGAATTGAGTTTGGGTCTAACCATCACGATCATTTTCCTGAGCTCTTCCAAAACCCATACACGATGGGTCAAAATTGCACTTCTTTTATCAGACAAATACCTCCTGTTTGTAAATTTTTTTTTTCCACAAACACACACAGTTTATATATATATATATATATATATATATATATATATATATATATATATATATATATATATATATATGTATAAACTTTTCCATGGCCAAGAAAAATTATCCTCAGGGAAGATCTTTGTATAATATAGACGTAGAGGATGTGCTCATGTAAACCTTATACGAGGTCATCGTAGCTTTTGCATGCATGTGAAAAATTTCAGATTACGTTGGCATGCATGGAAAGTTAGTGATATCGTGAAATTTCCGAGTTAGCATTAGCCCCACCCTTAAATTTATTGCTAGCATTAGTTCATATTTCATCCAATAAGATGGTGTTATGAAAATCAAGTAAGTATCTAAATTGGAAAGGGAGAAAGTCAGCAATCAATTTTCAATTGAGGTAGTGATATATTTAATTACAATAATTTATATACAATATTATTTTATAATACGCTGATTTTTTAATTTCAATGTTTTGCAAGTACAAAAAATATTACCAAAGAGGAAAGAAGAAGATTAAAGATGATAAGTTTTCTCCTACAATACTTACTATAAAATGGTGTTTTCGTCTTATTTCAGAGTTATAAATTAATGAATAGCACTTGAAGTTGCAGGCAATTCAAAGGCACCAAACCACTGAGACCATTGCACTTTTCCACTACATTTTTCCTTCTTTTATTTCTTCCAAAACCTCAAAAAAGGCAATCTTTATGCTATTTTTTGTTTTTCACTTCCACGCTCTTTTTGTTTAATCCATGTACAAATAATTCGTATATAACATCAGTATTATTAATAATGCACAAAGAGGAATTTCTTTGGAAAATAACGGAAAATTCTTTCGGCTCCTTCTGACAGTTTATTTGACCTCTAAGTGCCAAAATTTTATCATTGTAGCATCTTGCATTCTCTCAAGTGTATGGCCATAGAATTCTTGATTTGTTAATATCTGTTTCTTTTGTTTGGCTATAAAACGAAATATATTTCTTGATACCCTTAGTTTTCTCTTTGTTTTTCAGCAAATAAATGCCTTCATAAGTTTTAGAGAATAAATGATTCTGTATAACCAACACTTAACAGGTTGGTTAAACTTAAAGCCTTCCTTTGTCATAACATACTCTTATAACACTCAGAAATGAGCCTTCAAATTTGCATATCCTTTTGAAAGGGCTGGAGCATCTTTCACTAGCAAACTTAATTTCTCAGCTGCAAGCAGCAACTCAAGAAACTACAGTGCTTCCAAATTGTGAAAGCATATACATTCCATGGATGCTATAGCTGAAAGGGACGATTGAGTTCCTCAGAATGTTGCTCCATTCATGAGGATTAACTATGAATCTAACAAGGAGACTTCTAATTCAATTGATACCAACAATCACCCTTCTGTCAGTGTGAAAGCCAGGTTGGAAGCTAGTGCACGGACCTCAAGTGACGCAGAATCTAGTCAAGAACCAGCAAGGAAACCAGAT
This sequence comes from Pterocarpus santalinus, assembly GCA_031439595.1. Taxonomy (NCBI): domain Eukaryota; kingdom Viridiplantae; phylum Streptophyta; class Magnoliopsida; order Fabales; family Fabaceae; genus Pterocarpus; species Pterocarpus santalinus. Next base: position 67,285,318 of record CM062531.1, on the reverse strand, counting down.
TCTCTGCAATTCTATCAAGTTCCTATGGTTCAATGACATTGAGAAGCAGCAAAAGTTTGGAACTACTGACAACACCTTTGTTAGAGAATGACAAACCACAAGAAACCAGAGATTTGAAGGAACATAGAACATCTTCATTACAGAATGATAATACACATGAAGCTAGTGAAAAGAAGATGGAGGATATTCCTGTATACCAGTCACCAGCCATAAGTGTGGTGATGGATAAATAAATTAGTCCAATTGAACAGGATGACTCAAGGCCAAAGAAAATTAGGAAAATGGAAAAGATGCTTGATTTGTAAAAGAAGATAAGCATGAAATTCAAAGAAAAGATTCATAGACACACTCATTTGAGCAGTATTTCATTTTTATTATTTTTGTATGCTTGGGACTGTCAAGTGTAGTATGGAAATACTTTAAACCATGAAAAGAGAAGTTAACTTCCACTTTGTGTGAAATATATTTTTCTCTTTTTAGTTGCTCACTTTCTCTTACCACTTTTATGCAAGTCAACACTGCTGGTCTTGCTTCCCAACTGACTTCCGAACGTTTTATAATTGCTAACAAGAATTTATATTTTAAGTGAAGTAAACAGAAACAAATAAAGACATACCAAGCACGAATGACGATGGCAAATCGTAATGAATTGCGATATCATGAGGTATGCTTGACCAACCAACACTAGGTAACTACAACAGTGTAATTTAAAAATTAACAAAGTTGGCTGGCAATGAACAAAGATTGTTACGCACAAAGATGGATAATAGTAGTGCCTGTAATCAATTGGTTACCTTAACCCAGCCTCTCTTTGCACCAGTGATATGTAAATATTGTTTCTATAACAACTGAATGTCGTCATCAGGATACAGGAAATGTATGGCAGAAACAGAGCAGGAAATCACAACTTCAGGAGAAGTCCTTACTTTACTTGGATAAGGGCCAGATTCAAAGTGCAACAGCATTGGATCTTGCATATAAAATCAGTGTCAGTAGAGACAAATTCCATAGCAGGGTTAGAATCACTTCAAGTTTGGACAATCTTATTAATGCTGGGTGTCCTGCTGACATGACCAACTGTAAAAATCAATGTTGGATAACCTTAGGTCTTCAGAGGTTCGCCAGTCTTTCTCCTTTTACAGGTCATTATTCACTGTTACTGCCTGTGCTGTATAGCTACCATCTTGAAGAGTTAAATTTAGATCTTCTGCTATCTTAACGATATTGACCAACTGAACATGTGACTGATCTCCTGCAGTAAATGTATGAAATCTACCACTGATCTCAACCTGGCTCCAGCCAGGTTCTTTGACCAGTCCTTTACTATCTATCAATTTTCTCATTGCATGTGCCTCCTTCCATTTGCCCAAAGAGGTATACAAATTAGCCATTAATACATAATTTCCAGAGCTTCCTGGACTAAGTTCTAATAACTTAACAGCAGCAAGCTCACCCAGCTCAACATTGCCATGGATCCTACAAGCACTAAGCAATGGAGCCCAAGCTTGAGCTTGGGCTTCCAGTGGCATCCCCTGAATCATGTCTAAAGCTAAGTCAAGCTGGCCAACTCGACCAAGAAGATCTACCAAGCAAGTATAATGTTCTACTTTAGGAGTTATTCCAAAATCTTTTTGCATACTTTTAAAGTACTTCAATCCATCCTCTACTAATCCTGAATGGCTACAGGCCAGCAAAATACTAGTGTAAACAATGGCATCTGGCATTATCCTTTCTGCAGTTGTCATTTCGTGAAAGAGGTTGACAGCTTCTTTCCCCATCCCATGGATAGCATAACTATTTATCATGGAAGTCCAAAGAGTTAAATCTTTATCTGCTACCTTTTCAAATACATTTTTTGCTATTATGATACTTCCACATTTGGAGTACATGTGTATGAGAGATGTTTGGACTTGTAGGTCCAATTCCAATCCATTTAGAGAAATGTATTTTTCAATCTCTTGTGCTATGCTAAGTGATCCCAAATCAGCACAAGCCGATAAAACTGTGGCAATGGTTGCTCCATCTGGTCTAATATCTGTCCTCACCAGCCTTCTAAACAAATCCAATGCTTCTACTGGATGACCTGAGTGGGCATATCCTGCAATCATTGATGTCCATGAGAAAATGCTCTTTTTGATTATCAGATCAAATATCCTTCTAGCAGATGCAAGGTCACCACATTTTGCATACATAGATATAAGCAAGTTTTCAATAGAATCCTCTTCATCGCACCCGCATTTTAATATGAGAGAGTGAACAGAAGAAGCTAACAAAAGCTCTCCTACTTGTATGCAACCAGAAATAAGATTCAGAAACGCAACAAAGTCTATGCCAATAATGTGATGCTGGATTTGATTAAATAAATCAAATGCTTCCACAATCTGCCCCACTTTCACATAACCCCCCATAATAGTTGTCCAAGAAATTATTGACCTTTCATCCATCAAGTCAAAAATTTTCCTTGCTTCATCCATTTGACTAAACTGAACATACATGCCCATCAGCGAGTTGGCCAAAGAAACCTCAAAATTCACAAGTCCAAGTTTGATCAAGCAACAGTGTATCGACATCCCTTGCCACCGAAAATTTAAACAATCTGGGTCCGAATAACCTGACAAAATCAAAACGAACGTGGATGAACTTGGTTCAAAGCCAAGAACCCACATTTCTTTCAAGAGGCTCAGCGCCTTGTCCATCCAAGACACACGAGAATAAGCCGAAATCATGGCATTCCACGACACAACGCTTCTCTGCGGCATTTCAAGGAACACACGGCGTGCATACTCAACATGGGAGCATTTAGAATACATATCAACAAGAGCAGTTTGAACAAACACGTCACCTTGGAACCCAAGTCTCACCGCATGCCCATGAATCATTGTTCCATGTGGAATGGAAGCGAGGTTGGCACAGGCCTTGATGAGTAGAGGGTAGGTGAAACTGTTCCCATGCACACCAGAGTGTGCCATCATGGAAGTGTATATCTTTAAGGTTTCTGTGAAGAATCCATTATTGGTAGAGTCTCGAATCATCAAATTCCATAAGTAAAGAGGCTTTTTGAAGGTGGCAAGGGATGAAGGACGCAGTGGCATTTAACTTTGTCGGTTTACGGGCATGGTGTTTTTCTCTTTGTTTCTCTGTTTTGGTGATGTAACTGCTTTTGCTGCTGACGGTGGCTAAGGAAGCAAGAAGCCACTACCAATGCTCCAATTCTGTGTTTAGTTTGTTTACTACGTTGTCAGGAGCTCGAGTTTACTGCCACGTTGTAAGTTGTTACGTGGGGTTGGGGTTATAAGTACGTTTTAATGTCTTATGCAAGAATATAATCAAGTAGTTTAATTGATATGTATTGGTTGCATAAAATAATTTTACGCTATCAGCTAATAAAAATAGGAGAAAGTGAAAAATCATGATGAATCCCTCATTATAATAGATGATTATTTGTATCAATTAGTATTTTCTACTATTTTTATTAGGTGATAATATAAAACTTATATTGTTAATGTATTTAAATTAAATTCATAATCAAATGGCAAGATTTTTTTTAACTCTTACTAGATATATATATGGTACTTGAGTCCCATATCGAGAAATTTATTACATATTTTTAATTATATATTATCATGTTATTAAAAAAATTTTCAAAACAAATAATACACACAATTTTTTTTACTAATGTTGAGAAATTCGTCATTATTTATACGAAGTTTATTGGTCTTAATTATACAGATCATAAATATATGTTTAAATTTTTATTTAAAACTTTAAAATTATGATTTCAATATAAAGTAACATAAGGTGTAAGAGAAGAACTTTTTATCCAAACTATAAATTTGGAGATTTTCAAACTAGGAGCTAAATAGGTTATAACTACGTGGTTTTTGTTTGAGATATATGCAGTGGTGTGCACCTCAATTTTGCGCCTAATTGGAGTTGTCGCAGGAAAAGTGGAGGAAATTTCTCGATCTTGAGAAATTTTTTAATAAGATCATTTTCAAATAGATATTTATATAAAAAAATATTTGTTAGCACTTATTTTCGTTTGAGCATCATGCTTATTAACTGATCATCAGGCAACAGAGATTTGAAAGGCGTTGTACTGAAATCAAGTGGACCTAATCGTACCTAAATTGCAAATCAAAAAGGAAATCTCAAGGGGGATATAACTTATACATTTATTATATGAATGTAATTAGTATATATTGAGAATGTAAAATAATTTTACACTATTAACCAATAAAAATGGGAAAAAGTGAGAAATTATGGTGGATCCGTTATTATGATGGGTGGTTATTTGTATAAGTTGGCACTTTTTATTATTTCTATTAGTTAACAGTGTAAAATTATTTTATACTATCAGTATATTTAAATTAAATTCTTATTATATTTCCTACTCCCCGATAACTTTCCTAATTATTTCTCTATCTTCTTCTTAGGAACATTGCAAATTTATTTCCTATACTCCGAGCCTTGGCTTCCGTTGTTCACCTCCCTCTAAGCCTCAAGATAAGAACTTAGTTGGGAGTCAGGACTTACATCTTACAAGCATGTGAATCTAATTCAGCAGAGATTTCTCCCGAAACTGCTGATTGTGTTGAATGCTGCAAAATACAAATAATCAAACACGTACATATCTTATAGTTAATATCCTGCACTGTGAATAAAAAAGCTTAAGCCAAACTATGTATCTCACCTCCCATAAATCTCTTTCGCTTGCATCAACTGAAGTTCCTGGTTCCAGGCCTATGTCAGACCAGGATGCCGTTACTGTTGCTTTGGATGAACTTCTATTCCATATTATCACTGCTACTCTGTTATCACTGAGAGGACCTGCCCAAACCTGCGGCATTTGCTTTCTTCTAAGAAATTTGAGAAATTTGACATTACAAATGCAAGTGATTAATTTTAACTTCAAGGTTACATTTGTTAGTGTCTAATATCTACTTTATTTTTATGGTGATAAGATAAATGCACTTAATAACTAGGTTATAAAAGAAGATGTTGAGAACATTACTCCTCAGTTTCACTGAAAAGGAGAAACTTACACATGAAAACGAAAAAGGGGAAGGAAATTACCTCCAAAGCATTGTCTTTTTTGACCTTCCTTCCTTGAACACCTAGTTTATCTGCAACACAAGGTTAATAGTTTAAATTAGGAGGCATTCCTTGTTAAAGAAAGATGAGAGGGTTTTTGGGTCTCTTCCTGTCTTGGTTTACAGCAATAACTTCAATGTTGCTTAGTAGTTCCATTGTGGTGTTACCAAGTGATCGAATGTCACAACCAACCAACAAAGGAGCCTGTAAATACAAAAATATAAATAATTAATTATGCAACATACATTTTCCCTCAAGGACATTATGGTATATAATATATGGCAATGTCTAAACAAGAAGTACTAAAAATTTTGTTTGAAGTTACCATAGCTAAGAAAAAGACTTGTATGCTCTAAGAGCACCACGTGACTGTGCTCTTGACCCAATCATATAAATATATTTTATATGGGACCCACCACTAACACACAGTCCTATATAAAATACACTTATATGATTGGCCAGGAACACAACCACGTGGTGCTCCCGAACCATGCAAGAATTTCTTCCGTTGCTTATGCCCATTTGCTGAAATGGGAACGATATTCTTCTATTGTCATGCCTCCATTTCCAACTTCAAGCATGTTAGGATCTGTACATCAGAGAATGAGAATGTGAACTTTAATTTCTTGAATATGACATAGTAAACAGAAACTATACATAGACAGAATTAGTTTTGTTTAGGTAGTGACAGAACAAGTTATTTTAATTTTTAAGTATATATTGAGTAATCTGAGAATGATATCATGGATACTATGTGTTAAGAGAACCAATAAATGATGAGGATAATTACCATTCCATCCTCCAGGCCCAGCATAAGAGGCCTATATGTCATTTAGATCTGCGCAGGATGTCATACTGTGGAGAAAGTAACATAAGTTTTCCATGATCAGAACAAAGAAAAGAAACAGAATAATGCAAATATATATATATATATATATGAAAAAAATTTCCTTAAAAGTGATACTTTTTAATTTGAACAATTGAATTATCTTGTTGATTCACTAGGTGCTCCTCGAAAAAAAAAAAAGGCCTTTGTCAAGTGTTAAATAGAAGCATTAATATGACTAAAAGAACATTGGCTAGGTTCTACTTTGAGTACAAGAGAATGAAATTCCTCAAATTAAATTCATGTTATATTGGCATTGAAGATAAATAAATATATATTGTGTAATAACCAAGTATAGGAATACATAAATCGTGATGCGCTACCTTGTCGAACCCCACGAAGTTCCAAGTCTGGACCCTAGGCCTCCTTGGAGGGCTTTATCATTGGGACATTTTTATGGGATCAAAAGTCCCGATAATTGTTCTTTAGATATCAAAGAATTGAAGAGCAATTTTTAACGAATTTTTGGAAGTTATTAACTCTTTCATTTTCAAGCTTGAAGTTTAAGAAAATGCAAGTTTTCGGAAGTTTGTACTAAAATTCAAAAGTTGGATTTTGATTCTTAAGGAGTTTGATTTTTCCAATATTTTTACTGGATTCAAATAGGGGGTATTCTCTTATTTGCATTTATGTTTTAAAGTTAATGTAGATATTAACTTAAAATTAAGAAATATAAATAAGTATATGATGATGTTTGATAAGTATTTGGTAGAGGAAAAAAAAAAAGAGGGACTGGGTGCCTAAGCGCCCAATACCAACACCTAGGCGCTGACTGCACTGCTGATTTCTTGAACTTCAGGTAGGTGGGCACCCATGCGGCCAAGTTGCGGCGCCCATGCATCCGCTGGGCGGAAATAAAAGCTGAAACTCGACCCATCTTCTTTATTCTCAACAAGCTCACTCTCTCTCTTCTTCCTCTCTCATTCTTCTTCTTCCCCCATGAAACCCATCAACTTTTTATCAATTTTACTCATATCCATCACCAAACTCATCCTTTCATACCATCCCCATCACCTTAGAATGGGTTCCCTCTCTTGAAGCTCTCTCTCTCCTCTTTCTAGTGAGAGGAATAAAGGTGAGAGGAGACCCACTTCTCTCCTCATGCTCCTCTTCCTTCCTCCACTTCCTAAGGTAATTTTTGATCTCTAGCTTCTTTATTATACTATGGATTAGTTGAATCCATTATGGATTTAAGGTTTGGTCAAATAAAAAGGGAGTTAGGGTTTGGATTTAGGAATTTTGAGTAGGGAAAGTATTTTAAGTAAATCTTTGACCATAAACACTAATTTGTGTTTGGTTTATGATCCTTGTGATGGCAGATACTCGTGAAAATTACCTATGAGCTTAGTGGCATCATCAGCAGAGATCTCCTCCTCTTGGCCTAGTATTGTAAGTGATAATATACTTATGATTTGTCTCTTATCCTTAATTTCCTAAATTAATGCCTAATTTGTGTTTTGGTGAAGTTCTATAAAAGGATAGAATTAGTGTGTTTTACTTCGTAATTGTAAAATTCTTGAAATAATCATGTTAGTGATGTAGTGTCTATATATATTTAAGCATAGAAGTGTGGAACAACCTCTTATAGAAACTAATTTATGGTATTTAAATAATATGGAGTTTCAAGTTATTAGAAATTATAATGTTCTTAAAGTCAATGTTCTTAGCTAATTGAAAGAAAGAAACAGTTACATTACGATAACTTGAGAAAGAACTATAGATGCTTTAAATTGAAAGTATTATACTTTGAAACTATATTTGATAATATAGTTATTTTGAATATTTGGAGGATTTGATAACTATGGTTATTAAGAATATGGAAGATTCTTGAATCTATGATACATTTAAAGTTATGAGCAAGATGTATATGAATTAAGTTAAAGAAAGGTTTTAGTGATAAGAAATTATCAAAGATGTAAAGTTTACTTTAGGGGAGGGAACTATAGCAGAACTGTTTGCTAATGGCAGCAGTATTAGCCTTGGTGCACCTTGAATAACCCAGCTAGTAGGGTGATTGCTAGCCCGGCATATTTGGCCGACATGTTCCGGAATATATAGACATGCACAGGCGTGAAGTTATCATTTACTGCTGGAGTTAGACTACAGGGCCACCCAGTCAGGCAGCTATTTCTAAAATAGGATCCTCCTTTAAGCTTGATTATGATTTTGAAACAAGTATTTACTTTTCATATTATGAGGAAGTACTTCTATCTTTAAGTCCAATTTTATAACCATATTATATATGATTTATTACAGCTAGATTTAAAAGTATTATGCCTATATATGTTTACAAAGAAGTTACTATCCAACTGAATTAAAAAGGCAATTTAATGAATTATGTAGGTTTTACTGAAAATCTTACGGTATTTGATATATCGATGAAGTATTTTCAATACCAAATGTGGTACGAGATTTTTAAGAAACTTATAAAGTTATTGTTTTGCAAATGTTGTATTTCGGCTTGTCTCACCCTGGTTATAGGTATATTATCCTTCACTGAGTCGCATGACTCACTCTTTCTTCCTTTCCATGTTTTTAGACAGGTGCAGACTCATACCCGAGCTTTTATGGTCAGCCGGAAGTGTTGGTCATCCTAATAATCCACACTTTGTTCCTGTGGTTCCCGAAGGTTATTGTATTAGGGAGCACCTTCCTCGAGTGTAATTGTATATCTTTAGAAGTGCTCTATTAACCTACAGGCAGGGTCCTACTTGTGATGGGTCATATGTTATGATATGTATATTGTTGTTTTGAATTGTTATTAGTTTAAATTTTAATGATTATGGATTAAAGCTTCTTGAATAGTTATGTATACACATTTTCATAAGTGATTATGTTTTTAAATTCTCATATTGTATGCTGTGGGGTGCATTTGGAGAATGCCTGGATCCCCAATGATTTTGTGTGCTTGTATTATTTTTTTCGTAGGGCGAGGATCCTTATTTGGAAACAATCCTAAATACAAAAGAGACTCTGCCCAATTTTATTTACAAAAAAAAAAAAAAGAGTTTAACGTAGGCTTGCTAGGGACGTGTCCCTATACGCCTGTTACGTCCTAGGTTGGGTCGTGACAAACATGGTATCATTCATGCTCACCTATTCCAATTATCTTCAATATCATCTGTTGTTCTCCAACAATTTCCCACACTTTTGGCCCAAGTTGCTGGATCTTGTACTCCCCTATGTTTGAGAAAGCAATTTATCAACAAGCAATGCAGTTTCTGGCATCTTAGAGGAACAAAGTAAATGAAATACCAGTTATTCTAGCAATATCAATGTTCCTAAACTAAAAGAACTAGTGAAGACTGAAGTACCTAAGTTTATGAGCATAGGCAAACTGCAAACTCCTTCATGTACGAGAAACAAATTAATCAATTCAACTCACCATTCGCATATAGAGAAGAAGATTGACCTTCCAGAGTTTAATAACGCTTCACTCATTTTTGGTTGCCTGTTTTATTAAATGTATGAAGCCCCGGATTTTTAGAAGCATATAATTTGCTTATATATATACACCTTTCTTTGGGGCCTATATTATTACTTGCACAATTATCATACTTCGAGTAGTCAACTCCATAAAGAAACATTGAAAACAGAAGTTAATTAAAATGATATAGGATCAAAGTTGAAATAAATGCAAAATGACTTTCAAATGAATGCATATTAGCATTTCCCAGGAAGCAAATGTTTTTGCATCCTGGTCTTCATGTCCTAGTTATCCAGGCATAGTTCCAGTGCATGTCTGATTTCTGCAAAGTTGTAAGAGATCAGAAATAGCTGAATAATCATGGCCAAGCTAAAGATCAAAGTTTAATTTTAATATGAGATATACCCGGCATCAGAATAGATCCCCAACTTTAAATCTTTGCCATGAACATAATCAGCTAGAGCCTTAATTCCTGATGGGAATGTTGAAGCTTTGGCAACCAAATTGCCCTACCACCATTTTAAATTTGTTAAATGTAATTATCATGGAAGCAGTACTAATAATAAAATTTGTTTATACTGACAGTATATATAAATTAAATTAAAAAAAAAAGGGGAAAAAGTTTAATTTGTATGATTGCTTCTCTTTCGGAGTCAAATAGTTAGGATTTTGTTAAACCATCACGTAACATTATGTTTATACATCTTCGCAACAACATTTAGACTGTTGGCATGTGGTCTATGCGGAAACCCGTTATAGTAGCCTAGTACAAGTTTTCAACCACAATATTATCTATATTTCTTCCTGATATTTTGGTTAAACAAATTTCATTTTCTTTGTAAGAAAGAATGAAGTAGATAACGGAGTTGTAGCTTATTGGAATATCTATTTATCTAAGAAGCACTGATGCCGAATTTTAAGCTCCAGTGCCAAACTTTCTGCACTCTTTTTTGTCATTAACCAGATAAGCTAACCTGTAAGCATAACAATTTTTTATTAAATTTTAATAATAGTAAATAAATAATATTATTACCTGTGAGTCTCGGTTAAGTTCTCCCCAGCAATCATCTAAGAAATTAAAATATATTGATATTACTTTCGCATGGATGAATAATAATAATAATAATGATTTTGTCCTACCTATGTTAATATATTGGTAACCCAGAGCAAAAAGGCCCGTTGACACCATTGCATCAGTTGTAACAATGAAGATATATGACACAAAACATAAATTAACTGTGTGTATGATTCTAAAATATGTCTATAATTTTAGTTAATACAGTTATGGTGAAGTTACCTGTCTGTCGAATTAAGTCTTCGTTAATCTGACAGCCAAAGTGGTACCAGCTGTTTTATCTGATTATTACCATCAATATTGGTCACTAAACAAATACTTTTACATATTCGCAAAATACTCGTAGTTAAAATGAAAATTATATATATATATACAATTTCTTCAATGATTCAAATATAATACTTTCGAAAACGCTATTTTGGTGCTGAAAAACAAAAGCTTACGAGTCAAAAACCTTTGTCATTTTAGTAATACTTGACAAAACAAGGAATTTTTTTCAAAAATAACTGTTGATATTTACATCATATAGAGCTAAATAAGAGTACATCCTACGGATCAAAGATTACTTTACACTTTGTGGTGCATTTTAATCGTGCTTTTTAGATATAAGCATCTCTTTAATCAGTATTTACCGGACATATACAGTAGTGTCGACTTCGATCCTATCTCTATAAAAGGTAATGAGCTGTAGCATCTTTTTCAAAATTACATTTTGAGGTAGAAAAATTGAAGTCTAATATAAAAATATCACACGATGTCATTAATATCACGACATTAGTTGATAAGTGTAAATGGGACAGAACTTTTATAAAAGCACACGGTGGGACTCAGTTCATAACGTTGTAATTTCATTGCGTGGTTATAATTTTTCGATCTCTAGCTATAACTTTCTCTATCTTGATATAATTTGAAAAGGAGAAATGTAGTGTATTACTCTAAGCATACCGCTTGTGAGAGGATTGCTGAATTGTGAGAATAAGAGTAGTAAACAGTGTCCTTAACTATTAAAATTTACATTGATAATCAAAATTAAAATATAAAATCGAATAATTTTTAAATAATCATGTGACCTTTATAAAACTTTAATCTTAACTATTTATATATAATTTAATAGTTAAGATTTACTATTTTAACTTCTATAACCTTCTTACTTGACACATTGCTTATATATATTTTATTGTATATTATTTTTGTTATTATTAATTAGTTTTGGTATATATATATTATCATATATTATTATTGTTGTTGAGATATGATGGTACTAGAGGAGTTCAAAAAGGGGGAGTTTGAATCAAATCTCTTGATCCTTTAAAACTTTTCTACACATTAAAGCAGGTTATCAGTAAAATTTACATAGTGTCTATCCCACATTTTGGAGATATCTCCTAAACTAGCTATAAACGCGAAGATAATATGAGGTACAAAATACATAATATGTTTTAGTTATTTCAAAAGCACAAATTAGATTAATATATGATAAATATAACAGTAATATAAATAATTTAAGAGAAAGGGATAAGAGAAACTTGCACTATAGATTTTATATTGATTCGATCTCCAATATGGATCCTATATGCAATCCTCATCTATTAGGTGAGATTTTGCCCTATATCAAGTAGTCTTTTATAATAGCCTATTCAAGCTTCAATTCAAAACTAAGTCCTCTTCCTTGCCATCTAAGATTCACTCTCCTAATGGCTTCGTCAAAGCACTCTACCTAGTTCTTTGAACCAACTCACTAGCTTCCTTTCACTCACAAGAACTACAATTTCTAATGCAACTACCACAGAGTAAGAGAACAGGAAGTACACTCTCACAATGACTTTTGTACAATGGAACAACTCAGGTGAATGAATAAAATCACTAGTGAAAATAGGGATCACTCTCTCTATATGTCTTTCTTCTTACATTTTCATGTTCAAGGCTGCAGTAGGTTTTGATACATAGACAAACTACATTGATCCTTCGCTGATGTGCCCTAGCGTAGCAACTGATTTTGTCCTTGATTGATTATGGAATTAGAATATTTATTAAGCATATGATCGTTGCTTTCCTTTCTTAGTTTGTTGGTGCCTTTGACTTTCCTTTGTGAACACAATTTTTCTTTTATAATTCAATTGCTATTCTAATCCTTTCCTTATTGTTGTTCTCTAGTTCTATTGAGTATTCCTCAATTTCGGTATGTGATCCGTAGTATACTCTTGAATGATATGCTCCTTTCCTTCTTTATTTGGCTTCTTGAAATCTGCTCTGAGATATAGGCTGACTACATTCTAACTCTTCATCAAATAATTTCCTTTTCCATGCTTATTTCCTATTCGATAAGATTTGACACTTTGCTTCCTGAGCCACGTTAGAACCTAGAACAAATGCTACAGTAATGGAATCTATTGTAGTCATGTCAGCAAGCATCTTAACACATGGCACGGTGGAATCCGAAACTCGAAATCTGGAATGTGGCTATTCTATTTGTTGTCACGGCAAGCATCAAACTTAGAACCCAGAACTCAGCCATATGTCAATCATATCTACTCATGGCAGGGAGGAACTCGGATCTTGGAACCTGGAACATTGCTACTTGTAAAACATGCAGACCCATGGAAGGCCAGAACTCGTAACCGGAAACCTGGAAGTCTGGAACTCAGCAAGCATCCTGACAACATAAAAGGAAATACATTAAGTAATATTGTTTGTAATCATCATTAAAGTCAACAAGATACTCATGACTAAATGTCATAACTTATTAAACCTAAAAAACTTATATTGTACCTCTTTCAAGCTAGTTCATGGAGTTAAAGTGGCTCATGAACTTTTGATAAGCTAAACTTGAGCTTAAAAATTAGTTTTATTTATAATCAATCTTAAGTTCAAGTTGAGCCTATCATATTCTGAGTCGGGCCTATTACTACTGCTCTCATATCTCACCAAACTTCACTTAACTCAACTCAATTTCAGCCTTACTTACAAAGGAGTTCAAGGATTAAACCCATATATAACACTGTATAACCAAAATCTAGACCAAATGAGACAACCCATTTAAAAAGAATCATTAAGTAACAAAATATCATTTTATACTGCCAAGTTGTACTTCCTCAGATATTATCAGAGACAATAACATATCACTCTACTTCAAATTTCAACTAGTTGAGTATGTTAAATGCAAAAGCTAGTGTAGAAAGTTAAGCAAATTTTATTGTGGTCCCTAGTAATGAATACGAGAGAAAATAGGAAAGTTTGATGGGAAAAGAAAGGAAAAAGTGGCATACCCCATGGGGGTGTCTGGCCAAGACCATTATCAAGCAGGTTTCTCCTACGCTGCTCACTTGTTTTCTCCAACAACGAGCAGATGAAGTACTTGCATTACTAACTATCGAAGCTGCTAGCTAATGGATGTTTGTGCCGGCCAACAGAACAAGCTAAAGTAGAACAGTGTCAGATTAACAAACAAGAATAAGAAGTAGCAAGAGATGGAAGAAGAAAATATAAAAGCTTGGCAGCACACTGCTATCAAACAATAATGATAAAATGCGGAAGGCAAGCAGCTAGCTGTATGAAATTGGAAGAGTACATCTTGCAATTTTGAAAGCAACTAGTACATGACCCGGGAAATAAAGTAACTTTTATAATCAATATTGTTATGAAATAATTAGAATGAAATCATTTCATACAAAAATTTCGCATGTCCTCAAATTAGGCCCTGCCTTTCTAATCAATAGTAAAAATTTATGCATGACTAAGTAATATAAATTTTTCACATAGAAAAAATCTATTATCGTCTAGTGAATACACTATCTATCACTCTATCCTAAATCCTAAATCCTAGCTACGTGTCATCACTTTATTTTCTCCCATACATACCTAGAAAAATCATGAGTCCTATTGTTTGGAGTACTCCAAACATAGCACACTCTCGTATAAGAGAAATGCTAGAGACCCAAAATATTTGTTTAGATTTATTTGTTAAAATGATGTGATATATACATATACTCTTGAATTGATAAATAGATTATATCATTTTATTCAATCCAACGACCACCATTCTTTTCTGTCAAAACTTTAGACATTTTTTTTTTTGGTAATGCATCCATCTTACCTCAGTACGAGCATATCTAGACATTCACCCATGCTCACAATTTTTTGTCATAAATTCTCTCATAAATTATTAATTACATGACACTAAATTAGACGTCATTCGAAGATATAAAAATGGTCTAAAGAAATTTATCTTAGAATTGTAAGAGGTTTATAATGATGATGGTGATGATGATGATGATCATAATAACAATAATAATAATTTTTTTTATTATCATTGTTGTTGTTAAGTCTTTTGTTGCTGTTGTTGTTGTTTTTGGCATTCGGAAAGCTAAAACTACATCATTAACAATTCTCAAAATCATGTTCAAAGAGATAATTGATTATTTAAAAATTTTTCCATTTGTCCTCTGTTTGAGTTAAAGAAGCAAATTAATTATTTCGTTGCTTTTGCTTTGTACCAAAGACTGTTAGAAATTTTGACATTTTTAATTGCCTTGTTCCAGAAAAAACCATTGTCACCGAAAAAGACACGACAGTTGACGTCTTGACGATGACCTTAGCAGTCTTGACACAAAAACCTTCGTTGCTACGTTTCTTGTTTTTGAATTTACCCTCCGTTCCTTATTATATTTATTGACTTGATCTGTATTTTGTATCTCTTTAATTTCTTCAATTTTATATTTTAAATGCTTACTTTAGTATCGTATATATGTTGTCTTTTGCTTTTATTTTTAAAGTAATATTTTAGATGTCTTGTTTGATTTAGATGATCATCTTCAGGAAGACAAGCACTGCCTTTTCGCATACCACTTGCAGAAAGGATTGATCACAAGTCCAAAACATGCCTTCTGCTTATTGATAGTAGTTACTAATTAAAGAAACATATTTAACTCGTTATTATGCGTGATGCTTAATGGGTGCTTGATTCATTTCTTTTTCGTGTATCTGAAGTTGCTTCACTGCAATTGAGAATATGGTTAATTTGATTTTTGTATAATGCTGAACTTCCAATTAGTTTTCAAAAGGGTAGATTCAAATTTGATTCACACTGTTGTGATTCTGAAGTCTGAACCATAAAGACATACAAAATTCGTCCATATTTTCTTCAAACGAAATGCAAGTTTTGCACACTACAATTATGTAAATGGAAATTAATTATAATCACGTACAGGAATAGCCAAAAATATTCACTACATGCATTCAGAAAAATATTGTAAGCACTTATCTTCCTTTCAGCATCATGCTTCTCAACAGTTTAACAGGCAACGGAGATTTGAAAGGCATATTGTATCCAAAATCAAGTGGATATAAATTGTAAATTATAAAGGGAGCCTCAACAGAAATATAAGTTATACATTTTTCCTATATTTCCTATTGACTACTAAATTTCCTGTCTATTTTTCTTTCCTTCTTTGGAATTGGAACATTGAATGGTTGTCAACTAATTTCCTATACTTGAAGCCCTGGCTTCTGTGTCTCAAGAATTTAAGCCTTAGTTGGGAGACAGGACATACATTTTGCAAGCATGTGAATCTAATTCAGCAGAGATTTCTCCTGAAACTGATGATCGTGTTGAGTGCTACAAAATACAAATAATCAAAACAATAGTTATCTTAAATGTCCTGCATTGTAAAGAAAAAGATAAGACAAACAAAGTAATGAAGTATCTCACCTCCCATAAATCTCTTGCATCAACTGAAGTTCCTGGTTTTAGGCCGATGTCAGACCAGGATGCAGTTACTGTTGCTTTGGATGAACCTCTATTCCATAAGATCACTGCTACTTTGTTATCGCTGAGAGGACCTGCCCAAACCTGCAACATTTGCTTTGTTTTAAGAAGCCTTATTATTGTGAAATTTGACATTACAAATGCAAGCGGTCAATTTTAACTTCAAAGCTACGTTTATTAGTATCTACTTTATTTTGTATGTATAGTTTTGCAGCCATATGAAAGCATGAGTAGCATCATACCAACACAAGAAAAGAAAAGGGGAAACGAAATTACCTCCAAATCATTATTACTTTTCACCTTCTTTCCTTGAACTCCTAGTTTGTCTACAATACCACACGGTTATTAGTTTAAAAGGTATTCCTTGTTAGAGAAAGACAAGAGAGGTTTTTTTTTTTTTTGTGTTGGGGGGGGGGGGTGTTTGTTCTTGCCTTGGTTTACAGCAATAACTTCCGAGTTGCTCAGCAGTTTCATTGTGGTGTCATCTAGTGCTCGAATGTCACAACCAATCAATAAAGGAGCCTATAAGTTCGAAAAGAAAATTAGTTACCATGCAAAATACATTTTCCTTAAAGGACTTTATAATATATGGCAACGTCTAAACTGCAAGTTTTCAAAATTTTGTTACAAATTACCTTAGCTAATGCCCATACGCTAAAATGGGCACGATATTCTTCTGTTGTCATGCCTCCATTTCCAACTTCAAGCATGTCAGGATCTGCACACCAAAGACTAAGAATGTGAACTTCAATTTCTTCCATATGGTATAGTAAATAGAAACTATACAAAGACAGAATTAGTTTTTCTAGGGGATGAAAGAATAAGCTATTTTAAGTATTGAGTATGATATTATGATAACTATGTTCAAGAGAACCAGTAAATAATGATCAGTGAGGATAATTACCATTCCATCCTCCAGGTCCAGCATAAGAAGCCCATTTGTCATTTAGATCTGCGCGAGATGTCATGCTGTTGAGAAATTGGCGTAAGTATCCCATGACCAAAACAAAGAAAAGAAACAGAATGTTGCAATCTACGAAAAAAAACAAATCCTAATCAGTGATACTTTTAATAACTGAATTATCATGCTGAAAGCATTAACGTGACTATGAATACTGGCGACAAGTTCTAAATTGAGTAAAAGAGAATGAAATTCCCCATATTGACATCAAAGATATATATATATATATATATATATATATATGTATATATATATATATATATATATATATATATATATATATATATATATATATATGTATGTATGTATATTGTTCATGCTCACCTATTCCAGTTATCTTCAATGTCTCCTGTTGTTCTCCAACTATTTCCCACACCTTTGGCCCAAGTTGCTGGATCTTCTGATCCCCTGTGTTTGAGAAACCAATTTATCATAAAAACGCAGCTTCCAGCATCGTAGATGAATAGAGTAAATGAAATACAAAATGTACTTTTTTCTAGCAATGTAAATGTTTCTAAGAGAATTAATGAAGTACTGAAGTTTATCAGCATAGGAAAACTCCTTCATCTATGAGAAACAAGTTCGTCAACTCAACTCACCATTCACACATAGAGAAGAAGATTGACCTTCCAGAATTTGATAGAGCTTCACTCATTGTTGGGTACCTGTTTTATAAAATGTATGAATTCCTTGATTTTAGAAGCATGTAGGAGGATTATAGACATATGAAGGCTATTAATACCTTTCTTTGGGGCTTATATTATTGTTCTCACAATTATCATACTTCAAGTAGTCAACTCCCTAAAGTAACATTAACAGAATTTTAATTAAAATTACATAGGATATAAGTTGATATAAATACAAAATGACTTTCAAATGGATGCAAATTACCCAGGAAGCAAATGTTTTTGCATCTTGTTCTTCATGTCCTAGTGATCCAGGCATAGTTTTACTGCAGGTCTGATTCCTGCAAAGAAGTTGTAACAGATCAGAAATGGCTGAATAATAATGGAGATACTAAAGATCATAGTTTAAGTTTAATATGTGATACCCGGCATCAGAGTAGATCCCCAAATTTAAACCTTTACTGTGAACATAATCAGCTAAAGCCTTGATTCCTGAAGGGAATGTTGAAGCTTTGGCAACCAAATTGCCCTGCCACCATTTTAAATTGGTCAAATGTTATAATCATGGAAACTGGATATTATAATCTTGACACATTAACTTTTGCCATTCACTTTCTCTTTTCCATTTTTTTTTTTTCCTCGTTTGCATACATTAGATAGGAAGTGTGTTTCTTTGCTTCCTGATCTTAGTCAATCAACTAGGAATCAGGATTTTGCCAAACTACTAACATTATGTGTATACATCTTCGCAACAACATTTCGACTCTTGGCATCCATTATGGTTTATGCTAAAGCCCATTGTAGTATTTATTGCAAGTTTTCAACCACAATATTATCTATTTTTTTCTAGTATTTAGTTCATAAATTTCATCTTCTTTGTATCAAAGAATGAAGTAGATAATGGATTGCAATACACATTTATCTAAGAAGCACTTGATGCTGAACTTCAAGCTCCAACTAGCCTCGATATTAACTTTTAGCAATCTCTTTTTAACCATTAACCGGATAAGCTGACTTGTAAGCATAATAAATTTTTTTTATTAAACTTTAATAATAGTAAATAATATTATTACCTCTGAGTCTCGGTTAAGTTCTCCCCAGCAATCATCTAAAAAATAATAATAATAATATTACTTCCCCATGGATGAATAGTAGTAATAGTAATAACAATAATAATTATAATTTTGTTATACCTATATTAATATATTGGTAACCCAGAGCAGAAAGGCCCGTTGACACCATTGCATCAGCTGTAATAGTGAAGATATATAACACAACATATATTAACTGTTTCTATAATTCTAAAATATGTCTATGATTTTAGTGAACTCCTAGTTCATATAGTTATAGTGAAGTTACCTGTTTGTCGAATCAAATCTTCGTTTATCCGGCAGCCAAAGTGGTTCCAGCTATTCCATCTGATTATTACCATCAATAATTGGCCACTAAATGTCTTGCAATATATTCATAATTGATTTAAAATTACATATTTTATCAAAAAAATAAAAATTGTAGAATTTTTTTAATCATTCATGTTACTTTGAAAACGTTATTTACTTATTTTGGTCCAAAAACAAACCTTACAAGTCAAAAACCTGCTTGTGATTTCAGTAATACTTGATAAAACAATAATTTGTAAAAAAGAAAGCTATTGAAAGTAATTTCATTCCGCGATTAAGATATATACCAATACACATACAAAAACGGGAAAGATTAAGATATATTATAAATCTCATTAAGAGTTAATGCTATTTTTATTTGACTTATTCGGCGTGATATCAACAGAAGTTTTTACCACAGAGTTGATATCATCATTGGCATTGTAGTCTTTTTGTTCCCCACCTTTTTGGGATTTTCTCTTTTTTTTTTTTTTTTTGTCGCTTGGCCAATGTCTCCACTCCTCCAAAACAAGAAATCCCTTTTTTTGGTTGTGTTTTGTTCCCCGTTTTTCACGTCTTTACCATTGTTTGTCCTGGCCTTAAAATTTGGGCTTTTGAAGTCAAGTTTTTATGGGCCATAAGTTTGGGCTTCAATCAAAAGATGAGGCCATCTTTCGCCATCTCCCTCCCCAATTGTCCTCCCTCTCTGACGCCCCAACAAAAAAATATATTGCTCCCCCTACTCTTGACAACTATATATATTTCTAAAACTTTCTACATTTTGAACGGAAAAAAAATTCTACATATAAATATTAACTATTTGAAAACTGAATAGTCTGATATCTATTATCGGCAGGCTTTAGCCAAATACAGCCTTTCTTAATACAAGCACATCATCCACAATGGTTTAAGGGTGCTGCCAAAATTTAGCCAAATGAAGCCTTTCTTTTTATAGAAAGATAATTTCTAGCCTGAACAAAATTGTCTACATATAATATGACAATATGTTTCTTTAATTTTTTCAGTAAAAATATATAAAAGATATTGAGACATTTTTTTTGAAAAAAAAAAAAAATCTGTAAGTGGTAAAAAGTTATAAAACTATGCTTAAAAATTGAAGATGTGATATTGTTTAAAATGTTCATATATAGTAATAGCAAAAATCGAAAGTTATTATTATCATTTAGTCGCCAACCCCAATCTTAAGAAGCGGTTCAAAGGTCAATTGAAAATTCAATAATGTACCATTAATTAATTAATATATATGCTATTACGAGAAAGTAGTAGATTCTTGGCGGGGTAAACGCAACAGATAATGGTGGAAGAAAGAATCAGCCAACTAACCCAGGATTGTTTTGTTCCCTCTTATAAGTGGCTTAGGTAAAGCGATATGTCAAGTAATTAATGGGTCTAACCCCCACCTAATGTCTTTGTAGATTTGTTTTAAAGTCCTCAAGTGTCCTTTTCATACAGCTAGGAGAAGACATTGAAGTCCACCAAGTAATTAAGGAAAAACCCACAAAACACAAAACAAATAATCATACTTTAATCAATTGCTGCAAGACTATTAATGCCACCACCAATTAATCCACCATGGGAGCACTCACTATTGTGAATATACATCATCTTGTGCCACTCATAATTAAGCATTTTGGATGCACCTGGGGCGAATACTTGACGGTGCCACCATACGAGAATTGTTTATAGATTTGTGTAAAGTAATCAACTACTAATGATTTGACACATTATTGATAATTTTTATGAAAATTAGTCTCTGTAATTTACTATTTTAATTTTGATTATTAAATGATCAAATTTTAAATGATAAAAATTATGAGAACTTATATCAAAAATAAATATTATAATAATAAAAGGTTAAAATTGAGTGCAACCATGGGTATTAAAATATTTTTAAACCCAATAAATTTTTGGTACGGGTTCTCTTTAAAATATTATTTTAATATATTATTGATATAAAATTTTTAACCCAATCAGTCTTGTATGGTTTCGTGAGTTTTAAAATACTTATTACAAAAGTATATTTTCCATATTGTCTCTGTAAGATTAGATGAAGATGTAAAAAATTTCCATATTATTAATTCAAAATTAAATTTTCTCTTTACATAGTATATTCAGGAAATAGGATGGATTTCTGTGATCCATTAGGTTGTGTAGGAGCTATGCACGAGATTATCATAGTGGGATTATATATCTTCCCGTTTAATGTTGTAGTTCTTTTTCTGGTCTGGGCTTAGGCTCCGATTCATTATAAAAATAATAAATAGATAAATAAAGGGTAATTACTGATTACTAATAATATATTTGGATTTCTTTTTGAAACTTTAAAAGCATAGTTTGGACAAAAAATATAAGAGAGTAGCTTTTATTCAAATCGTAGTTTAGAGCTCTCTAAACTGAAAAAACCAAACATATACTAAAATAAAACTAGATATCATTTGAAATTATACTGCTATAATAAGTTATACTTTCTTGGATATTGTTATATAGCAGCGTATACAACAGAAACAATAACATACCAAGTATTTCAACCATTTGAGCTAGGAAAATGCAAAAACTAGTGAAGAAAGGTGATTAAGAAGAGAGAAAACAGGCCATTTTGGTGGGAAAAGAAAATGAAATAATAATTAACCAAAAAAAGAAAAAAAGGCTTACCCCATGGGTGGTGTCTGGCCAAGTCCATTCTCAAGCAGGTTTCTTCTCCTAAGCTTCTCTCCTTTGGTTCTCCCCAACAATAATGAGCGACCATATGAAGTACTTGCAATACTCAACAGCACAAGGAGGCACAAGGCAATTCCTTTGGATGCCATGGATAGCTTGCAGCTCCAACCACTTGATGAATATCGATGATGGAGTGACATCTATGTATATTATTAATACTATAGTATATAAATGTATAATAATCTTTTCTGGTATGTGTAGGAAATATCGAAGCTGCTAGCTAATGGACTTTTGTGCAGGCCACCACCACACCAAGCTGAAAGTAGGACAGTGTCAAAGAAGAATAAGAAGTAGAAATGAAAGAATTATATAAAGAAGAAGAAAATATATAAAAGCTTGGCGGTGGCGTGCAACACACTGCTATTCAAACAGCAATGATGGAAAGCAGATAGCCATATGGATTAATGGGAGGAAGAGTGTGTAGCAATTTAATTTGTAGAGCAATAAGTGGAAGTGATGAGGTTTGCGCATACAGTCCCGAAGGCCCGGCTTGTCTACTAGATGATGCACTGTTCTATCACTCTGTCCTCAGCCCTACACATCATCATCACTTTATTTACTTTCTCTTTGAGTTATTAGATGACACTATAAGACATTATCAGAAAGATACATATAGACACAATAATGCTATACAGTCAGAAAATAAATAAATATAAATGTATATAAAAAAATTATAGTAATTATTAAATAAAATAAAATGATATAACTTATTTATTCATTTTCATCATCAATAATCATATCATATCATTCTATTAACTAAATTTTACTTGAATTTCTGCCTCTAGCATTTTTCATTTAAAATATATACAATTATTGTTATTATTATTATTATTATCTGATTTGGCATTAGGGAAGCTAAAACTACGTTGACGTCCAAAACATGTTCAAAGAGATAATTAAATTTAGGTTTGAGTTGACGATATTTAACTATTTGTTACTTTTGCATTGTACAATTACAAAAACGTTGTCAGAAATTTTTAACATTTCGAACGCTCCAGAAGAAGTACCATTGTCACCGGAAAAAACAGTACAATTGACGATGATATTTAAGTTTTGACAAAAATTTTCCTTGATTTTTAGAATATTACCTACCATGATATAAATTATAACTTAACTCATAAAATCACATAATAGTACACAAAGAGAGGATTGATGTGCTAAACAAATTTATCTTCTTTAAAAATGATGATGCAGATTTAAATTTTAAAGAATTGTAAAAAGATCACATGTTTTTAACATCCTGAATTGTAGATCAGCTAGATGAGAATATTTTGTTATGTCTAAATAAAATTGTAGAACTCTTTTTCAAAAAATGAAAAATAAAAGAGTTACTTACCATGTAAGGATCCCAACAATGATGGCAGCATAACAAAATGTAATATGATAAGAATGAAATATATATGCGGCAATTATATTAGAAAATATATAAAATAGAATTTTGTTAATGAAGACTAGAAATGGTAGTTTTCTCATTTAGTTGGAAAATTGGAAGCCAATACTTGACACCAACATATTGTAATGTAAATAAGCCATCAATTGAGTACGTACGCGTTAAACTGAGCGGCTTGTCGTTTGGTATGCGGCACTACCATGTGTTTGTGTTGTTGTTATTACTCATTAGGTATCTACTTTCTTTAAATCCATTAGTATATTAGAAGTTGCTGCACTTCGACTAATTGAATTTGACTCGAATCGAATTAATTTATTAATTATTAGAATAAATTTTTCTTAACATTAATTTATTCTTTTCACAGACTCAAATTGAAAATATTATTTAAAAAATAAATAAATATCTGTTTACCTAATGTTATTTCATTTCTTTTCTGTTTTGAGCTCAAGAAAATGCTTTGCTTGAAGCCGGAAAGATGCGTGATTTACTTTTTCAGCCTAAAAATTAAATTAATTATTTAGAAGAGGTGTGTTCAATTTCACAAGCTCATCAGAGACGTCATGAACGTGTAATGCTATGCCCTTTTTCCACCCACTTCAATGGATTGCCGACATCTATTCAAAGTTTTTATGTGACGTTTGTTGTGTATATATGGATCCCTCTACGAGCATTGCATGTGGCCATTTGGCCATGACGATGACGTGCAATTCTTTAACCTTTGATGATGATAAGATCTTGCATTAATAACTTTACCATAAGATTTGGATGGACCCAAAAAGCACAAGGCATTTAATAATGATGTGAGGCAAGGGGAACAATATATTCACTGGTATGCCAAATTCCAGTGTGTTTGCTTTCCTAAAACCTTGAACTTTCTCACCTTATCATATCCAACAAGTGCAAACTTGATGCAAAATGAGGGGGAAGATGTTGACGAGAATGAATTAAAACCAAGAAAGGAAAATTTTGGTCAAGCATCGGCATTCCAAGGATTTTTTTTTTCCCTCTAAATATCCATAGTCAAAATTTATTAAACTCTAATGAAATTAACTCATCGTAAAGTAAAATTTTTTCAATGATAATTTTTTTTAAATTCAAAAAACTCAATCACAAGATTTTAGTTGACGTAAATGTTGAATCATTTAAATTAATTATGCATTGGTATAATCCTAAGAATTTTGCAAGTATTATTATGAAACAGGTCACTTAAAGTCCGTAAACCGATTCCTCAGGTTTGAGAGAAAAATATTTTTTGAACCCTTTTTCTCCACACACCTAGGGGAAATTGTAAAAGAAAATAAAAAATACTAAAATAAAAAATTATGAAAAAAGAAAAAATAGAGAAAGATAGTCAAATATCCATGCTTTTTGGAGTGTTTAAATAATATTGCTCGACTTGAGGCCTTGGTCCATGTTTATCACTCGAACAGACCACTTTTTTTTAATTTTTTTTAGTCAGATCAATATTGTACTAATTATCTCTTATATCATTTTTCAAAGTTTTTTTTAATTAATATCCTTAGGAGGTCACTAGTTAAAGAACAAAAAATAAAAAATATTACCTCAAAATGTTGTATATATAAGTAAGAGTTTCTTTGATTTCTATTTTTATTTTTTATGTTATCATTTATAAAAATTTGTAAAGTAAACAGTGAAAACAAGAAAAATCCACACTGATAGTAAAATAGATGTGACAAGAAAAAAAATTATAAAATTTTCTCCTTTTATTCTTAGTATAATGGTTAAAGTGAATTCTTCAGATTCTATATTAGCTGCTAATTATTTTTTGTAGATTTTTTACCAAGAAATCCTCAAATATTTGAGAACGAGAAAATTTTCTTGATATATATTATTAAACATATATTAGCAGTAATGTGAATATGTATTTTTAATACAAAACTAAAACGATTCGGATCGAATAATGCATAACAAAAATATATCTTTCGATAAGAGTATTTAAGAATTTCTTGTTTTAATATTTATTATTACGAAATGATAAATCATTAAACATATATTAGCAGAAATGTGAATATGTATTTTTAATACAATACTAAAACCGATCGAATAATACATAACAAAAATTTGTCTTTCGATAAGAGTATTTAGGAATTTCTTGTTTTAATATTTATTATTATGAAATGATAAATCAGCTGGAGCAACTAGCCCGAAAGTAGCATAAAAACAATGATTTTGATTTTTAGGGTTGATTGCAATTTATTTCGTCACACTCCATTCAAAATCACGTTTTTGAGTGACCCATCAAAAATTTAGCATCAAGTTGAGTTCTTTTTCGATTTTCCAATTCCAACAATCAGCAAATTCGTTTACTTAATCTGGTTCAGGTTTCCAGGGGAACATAGAAGGTGTTTCTCTGTGACTCTCACGTGTTTTTGTACCTTTGTTATGATTTTTGGTATTTTGTTCCATGTTTCTTATATATTACTTAAAGTTCCAAATTTGAACTCAATTTTGCTGGTAAAAGCTCAATTATCAACAACCCTTTTCCGATTTGTTTAAATTGACGGTATTTTTATTGTGAATTTGGATCAATGTATGTCAAAGGTTGTTTTTTTGGGGGGTCAGCATTGGGGTGCTCATGGTGGTGAAGTTTAACCCTTCTTGTCTCACACTGTGTCAACATCCGCACCACTCTGCTTGTTTCTCCAAACAAGTAACAGTTAGATGCACTTATGGGAGACACATGAAAAGGGGTGGCCTTGTAAGGCCCCATATAGTATTGCCTTCTGTTCTGGGGAGCACTGATGGTTTGCGTGTGTTTGTGGTGTCTGACTTGCACACTGACTATGCTGAGAACTTGAAGTGGGTGAAATCATTGTCCAATGTGAAGCAAAAGGATGATGTTCTTCTTGTGGCAGGTGATGTGGCTGAGGTGTATGACTTGTTTGTTGTGACAATGTCTCTCTTGAAGGAAAGATTTAAGCATGTGTTCTATGTGCCTGGGAACCATGACCTTTGGTGCCGTCGCGAGGGGCAAAAATATGTAAGGTCATTATATGCTGATATTGAGGTTCAAGTTCATGCATTATGTAGAATGTTTAACAACACAGTAGTAAAAGCTATTCTGATGTGTCCGCTTAACTGATGATATCTAGTGCGTAGAGAATTTTGAGTTTGTAATTGTTTTCTCATGGTCATAACTTTCGTTACAGTTTTGAGGCACAATGGATGTATTTGACTCGCATTAGGAGAGAAATTTGGGCTAATTCAGCTGGAATTTAATTAGCTTTGCAACCATTGTTTGAAAATATATGCTTTAGTTTTGGCACTGTCAAAGCTTATGCATTTTTTTCTAGCTTGTTTGTTAAATTTGGCTTTGTCCATTGTATTATCTGAATAATGAGCTGCTACCTCTTACTTGGTTATTCAATAAACCACAGTATCCATGCAGTCTCAAGGTCTAAACCTGAGTTCTAGACAAGTGTCTTTATTAATCTGATTGGTGTCAGAAGATCAAGGTTTCTATCCCAGCTGCCCCCACCCCAAAAAAGGGGTTTGTTTTGGGATGTTGTTTCATTAATTCCGTGAACTCTTTTTCAGGAGTCTTTTCCACATATTTTAATTACTGCACCCTGATTTGCTGTGGGGTTTATTTTTACTTGAAATTGCAATTGACTTGATGCCTATCTGTCCTTTTAGATATGATATTAGAAACCAGAGTTACTGCTATCCTACTTCCGTTAATTTTAATGGCATGCTATCACTAAGAAGCTATTGATGTTGATACTTGTTCTGGACTCATTTGTCTTTGTAGCAATACTTTTATTCTGATAAAGTTTTCACTGATTTTTCTCAAGGTTGATTCTCTTGAAAAGCTGGATAAATTGCTTGGTGCATGCAAGAGTCTTGGAGTTGAGACAAATCCAATGGTTATAGGTGAATTAGGAATCATTCCTCTGTTCTCTTGGTACCATGAGGTGATTACTTCTATAGTGTCAATTTTTAGCTCCTCAATCTTTCATACCATGATGATATTGTGGATCCAAAGTATAGCTTAAGGGCAATTTGTTTAAATGCTCAACATGCTTCTTTCACAGAGCTTTGACAAAGAGAAGGACATAACAGGCTTTCACATCCCGCCTTTGGAGATGGTGACTATTCTCTTAACTCCTAGTAAGCCATTTAAAAAGTTGATTGATGGTCTGACATAAGAACTTTATGTTAATTTCTCTTTTGTGTAATAAATATCTGAGTGATTTTGACAACAGGGATATTGTGTTAATTAATAAGAAAAATAAAATCATGATCCCTAAAATTGTTTCCTACTGCTGCATTAAAATACATGGTTGTGCTGGTCTGGTAATTACTATACATCACTATGTCAAACTAGTTATCGTTGTTGTGAAATTGTGAGTGTCTCTTAAGCTTGATTTGCATTGTTTACTTTATATCACTGTAACATGTTATATCACTGTAACATGTGACTAAGTTCTTCATAAATAGAATTTGAGGGAACTACAGTACCTTGTGCCCTTTTTGTTCCAGATTACTATGTGCACAAAGTATTTTGGCCTTTTGGGAATATTCATCTTTAATAGCACTTTAGTATTTATATCTGTATATTGCTCTGGGTTTGTTTTAACTTCTTTTCATAGTTCTGAATTTCAGGGTTGATTTTGCTTTTGGCTGCCAAATGCTGCCAATTAGACTGAAATTGATGTATTTTTGTACCTCTAATATTTGTTTTTGTCTTAGGCATGTAAAGACTTCTATGCATGCAAGTGGCCCAAAGAACTTTCAAATGGAGATATCTCCCTTGCATTGTATTTTGATGCCATGAATGATAAGCAAATGAATATGATAAAGGAGATTAAGATGACATGTGATCACATTATTACCTTTTCCCACTTTGTTCCCAGGTGATTAATCTGTCATTTAAATTGTAGCTTTGCTGTATTACTTAAATAATTTATTATTTCTTCTAAGCATGTATTAGGTGCTGTTTGAATTTGAAGCAGATTGACAAAGTCTAACAATCTATCTAATCACTGTTATAAACAAAGAACCATGATGCAGTAGTCATTTACTCCTCCATTGTGCTTTCCTAGACTTATATAGGAATTAAGTATGGTGCTGTGTTTAGTTGACAACTTGAAAAAACTTCACCTAGTGTCCTTCAATTTTGTAACTTTGGTGCACACAATTCCTCTTAAAACACCAAAATACACTATTATTTTGTGATATGTCTCTGTGTGAGGAGCAACTTAAACAGCAACACTTGTGTAGTTGTGTTACTTCAAGAGGTGAAGAATATGTTATTTATTCTGGTTATGGCTTATATTTGCTTACATGTTTCACAGGCAGGAACTTTGTCCAGAGAAGAGGATGTTATTCTATCCCAAGCTCCCCAAAATAATTGGTTCGGATTCTCTTGAAGATCGAATAAGGTCTATTCATGGGGCCAAAGGAAGGAGGGATGCATTTGCTTGTCATGTGTTTGGTCATACCCATTTCTGCTGGGATGCTGTTGTTGATGGCATCAGGTATTTTTCTAATCCTCCTTTTAGCTTACAGGTTAAAGTGGAAACAATGGAATTTCATCAGATGTTGTAATGATTGTTTGCTATGTTGCCTTAACATGTTCTGTACGGTTCTGCCCTTGGTATCTAACAATAAAATAATGCAAACTCTTTAGAAGAGCAATTCTTTGGACCGTAGGAAAAACTGTGATTGTTCTTTGGCTGTTTTTGTACACTTCACTTGTTGTGTTGTGTTATCAAGAGAGAAAATATAGTCTCGAAGCAGTTCTTTATGGTTGGGGGGATCACTGAAAGTCTTATCTTCCTTCAGAGATGATCCACCTGATATATTGCTAATATATGCTTGACATAATTGCAGGTATATACAAGCACCACTGGCTTACCCACGGGAAAGGAAGAGAAGAATGAATGGAGGTGAAAATTGGCTACCATTTTGCCTTTATGCTGACAATAGCTTTGCCGATAGACTTAGCCCTTGCTATTGGTCTGATTATTATTCTGCCAACCCCAGGACACCTCATAATACTGAACTTGCTCCTTGGGTTGCCAGATTTTACAGGCAAACTCGAAGTATAGATGTATAATATTGATATTTGTTATTATCCTCTGCAAGTTATAGACTGTCTCGATTTGGAATATAAATATTTCTCATGAAGCATTCATATCGAGGATTGATTGTTTTGATAGATATGGCAAAAAGAATTACCCTCTTATTTGATTTTTGTTAATTGAGAATAGACAGACACATTCAGGATGTGATATGATGGTATCATTTACTAGGTGAAGGATATAATACTTCGATTACACATTGTACATTTATGTCATAGACAATATGATCATCTTCATCATGTTGAAAAACAGAGTTTATAAGGACCAGCTTACCAATTTGCTATGTCCTATTATTTAGTGTTGGTAATTGTAATCTATACGATTAATTCTAACCCGTTAAATTATCATCCAATGGCACGTTAACATCTAAAGTATATATGTTAACATAGCATTAAACCGACAATAGAAAGCTGAAAGATTTTACATGACCAAAATTAAATCCTTAGTTTACATAGAAATGTATCACTATACAAAATAAGGTTCACATTTTATTCAGAAAGTACAGGAGACAAAGGACAGCAGGTACCCCCTTAACAAAGTTTTGGGAAAAGAAAAACCAAAAGACATAAATAAAAATGCATACACAGACACAAAGGGAACACTAAAATAGCACTTTGGAAGAAAGAAAAGACAAGCATACACTCATATTTGATACATTAGGCAACTAGTAATCTTCAGGTGCCAAAGGTTGATGAGGATGAGGGGGCTCAGTTGGGATCACGATGTATTCATATATGAGTGCTGCAAGGGCAGCCCCAATAAATGGGCCAACCCAGTAGATCCAGTGGTAGTGCCATCTCCAGCCCACCAAGGAAGGCCCAAAAGCCAGAGCAGGGTTCATGCATGCTCCATCAAATGGCCCACCAACAAGGATGTTTGCCCCAACAATGAGTCCAATTGCCAAAGGTGCAATGGCCCCAATGGAACCCCTTTTTGGATCAATTGCAGTAGCATATACTGTGTACATTAGCCCAAATGTCATGACAATCTCAAGTACAAGCCCATGTCCAGCACCAAGGCCCGTAGTCACATGGAACCCTCCTGGTCTCTGTAATAAGCAATTTCAACATAATATTAGATTTCTTTGAAAGCTCCATTTTTTCTCATAATCCTCTAATCCAATATTGTAGCTGCCACATTTAACTACAATAAATAATCACAATAACAAACCATATCAATTCTCAACTTTTCATTATGCGCGTGTTTGATAGAAGGGTAAAAATAGGAAAAAGGAAAAATTTTTCAGGGATGAATTTTATGTGTATAACCATAAAAAAATCTCCTTATTTTTACCCCTCTACCAAACACATCTTAGAAGTGAAATTTTGTGAGTGTACAATTTTTTTACATGTGCTATATAACCTTGTAGTTATCATATATGATGAGTTTGCCTTAACTTTTGAAATGATCTAATTGACTACCATATTAGATTAGTGCTTAGCTTGCTCAAAGGATAGAATTTAAGTGACATATAAACGATCAATAATTTTTAATTCATCATCCTTAATGAATCAAAGATTTTTTTTCAAAAGTTGTTAAACTACTTAAAAGCTAAGAGCTCCGCGAATCATGTGTTTTCGGTTTGATACTCATCATGTGAATAAGAGGGAAAGAGAAAGAGAAAGCAAAAGTTGGATATAGTTTACCATGTTATTAGTGACAAGCCTGAGCAAGAGGGAAGCCACTATAGCACCAAGAAGTTGAGCAATCCAGTAGTAGATGGCCCGGACCACGGAGATCCTGCCACCAATGAGAGCACCGAAGGTCACAGCCGGGTTGACATGGCCACCAGATACATGCATGCTAGCAGATACTGCAGCAAATAGTGCAAAGGCATGTGCAAGTGCTAGTGCCAACAGTTCACCAGCTGAGAAAGCTGTATCCCTGTAAATCTTATCTGTAACAGAGAGAAAAAGCACATAAATTTTCACCATCACAACCATTCACCAAGAAAC
Organism: Pterocarpus santalinus; assembly: GCA_031439595.1. Lineage (NCBI taxonomy): Eukaryota > Viridiplantae > Streptophyta > Magnoliopsida > Fabales > Fabaceae > Pterocarpus > Pterocarpus santalinus. The sequence goes on along the minus strand of CM062531.1, from coordinate 67,253,915 downwards.
TGGCTTATTCAAAGCATGCATGTATTAGATAATAAATCACATTGAAGTTGTTAGTTAGATTAACATAAAAAATAAAGACACAAGATTAGATCTTACCTCTAAAAAAGGTGAAAAGTTCTATATGTGAAAAAGAGAAAATTATGAGCGAATTTGAATAAGCTTTCAAAATAGAAAATACAAATAAAAGCAAAAATGACTCTTATATCTGCTTCTGAAATATATAAAACTGGTATAACGGATTATTTTCTAATTTTACTTTTTTTGAAAAACTTATTCAAAAAGATTACACAAACTTCATAGTTTTTTTAAAATAAAAAGTACTTTTTTTTATTAAAAAGATACTTTTCTCGTACAGAAAAACACAAACAAACACACCCTATTTATTGTCATGTAACCTCATGTAAATAGACAACAAAAAATTCAAACTATTTGTAGCCAAGCATGCAAGGAGAGTTTTTGAGTGTGTACTGACCCAGAGCAAGGCCAGCGCCTTCTCCAGCAAAGACAAAGATGAAAGTGGACGCAAATTCAGCTAAGGTGGCCCTCATGGAATCTGGGTGTGTGGCCTCATCCACCCTTCCAATGGCATATCTACGGGTAGCCATCACAACAAAAGCCTTATTTTTTTCACCTACTAAGATTGTCTCAAACAACTAGTCTTTCAAGATGAATGTTGTTCTAAATTCAGAAAAGGTTTTGATGTTGCTCTTTGCATATGATGAAAGTGAAAATGGAGCTTTTGAAAGTTAAGAAATTGTGGAGGAAGATAGGCTAGAAGAGGGACTTGTGCATGGCTGAAAAGTGGAGCGTTAGTGCTTATATGAAGAAAATAGGAGCTGGACTTGGGTGAGACACCTGGTTTTGTGCAATGCTAAAAGGCGGCCACGTAGTCATATGTGTTGGCTCCTTTCTATAAGTTGAGTACACTTCTATCTATATCAACAAAATCAACTGTGTTTGGTTGCAGTATTAAGCCGATCCTCATTTTGTCACTAAAGACAAGAACCAAAGTATACCTTACGAGAAATGCTTTTTGTATCACTGGAGTAGGTAGACACTTTGGACACCTAGAGATAGAAAAGAGAAAAAAAAATTGTAAAAGAAAATGAAAAAAGTGAAATGATTGATGGAGAGAGAAAAAGCTGAGAGAGGGTGTTAGGGTGTTAGAGATTTTGGTATGTACAAATAACATACCTTATACCTTATATGCCTCGCCGTTGCGGTTTCTGGCGCTTGTCTGACTTGTGCATTGAAGTTTGTGTTTTTTTTCTTTTAATATTAGATAATTCAATAAAACAATTATATTTTATTTTTGTATTATTAAGACTAAACATATATTTTAATCGTCAAAGATACATTTGATATCGGTTTAATCTTTAAAAAAATTCGACATCAAATAATTCCATGAAAATTCAACTTGACTTCACATTATTAAGACTAAAATGCATGTTTAATCTATTATTAATTTAAAATCAGTCTATGATCATATCAACACTTCGTATTTAAATACATATAGAATTTAACGAATTTTACATATATATATTAATTATATTTTTTAAAAAAATTATCTGTCCAATGTTTTCCTTCATTTTCATAGTGGCCATATTTTTCCTGCCCAATCCGTCAAATGCACGGCCTGCATATTATTCCTGGGACGAGGTGGTGTCCAAGCCTAACTTTGCTTGCATACTGCACCTCATCTGAAGACAATCTTAAATTAGCCCAAATCCCAGTAAACGTTCATCGCATTCTCTGTGACGTTCTTGGGTTTTGTTAAGTTAGAATCCGTTTGGATAAATTTATCAAAATTCTAAATTTTTTTAATAGAGTTTTGATTTTTCGAAAAAAATTATTTTATATTTACATAGGTTACATAAAAAGTACTTTTAATTTATTAAAAATATTTATAAATTTATTTGGATACAAAAGAATAAAAGTACTTCCTTTAAAGCTTAATTATAAAAATAAATATTCAAAAGAGGAAAGAGAATTAGAGTTTGATAAAAGATAAGAAATAAATAATATATATTGTAATTTTGAATAAAAATAAAAGATGTTTTTGAAAAATTATTTTATTAAAAATTATTTCTATTTCTGCTTTTTTTAGAAGTTAGGTATTTTTAATTTTTAAAAAAAGTGGTAAGTTGACTTTTTTTAATTAAAATACTTTTTTTAAAAATTGTATTCAAATACCTATAAAAATTTATAAAAGTACTTACTTTAAAAAAAAAAATAAGTGTTTTTTTTTCTTAAAAAAACCCAATTCAAACGACCTCTTAGTCTGTTACTACAAATATAACTTTTTCATGTGACAATATTGCATTGTTTTAACTACTAGAAATTACTCCCTTCTAGCACCAAAAAGAAATTAAAAGAAAGAAAGAAATTACCCCTTTCTCTTCAAACTCAAATACTTACCTGACTGTCTATTATCTTTCTCAAATGAATTTGTCCAATGGAGAGGATAAGAATCCTTTAATTCAATAAATAGTTTCGCTGACGGAATTTCTAAGGTCCTAAAATTGGGACATGGTTGAAGCTAAGAGAAATACAAGCACAACTGAAAAGGAGATGCCAAATGATTTTTTACCAAGGCATTTTCCAATCTCAAAATTATGAAAAAATAGTACTTTGTTTCTATTTGGTACAAATTTTCTATCAATTCTATTGGAAATAATAATTACTCAATATCAAAGAGATTTTTATTTTCATCTCTTTTGAAAATAAAAAAAAGTTCTCCTCACATACTGTATATGCTGTTGTTGTTTAACTCATTTCTGCTTTGAATGATGTGTCATCTGCATTGAGTGTTATGATGAAATTATGAACATTCATGGGGTGCTCTTCATGCAACACAATAGTGCATCCTGCAGTGGTGACTTAATTCAATCATTCTCTCTTTTCATCTGCTCTATCTCTTCTATTCTCCTCAACACTGCATCCATTTTAGGCCTCTTCTCTGGTGTCACATCTGTACAATCTAGAGCTAACTCTGTCAGCCTCAGCATCGCATCATGCCCTTCTTTTTCTGCTAGTATTTCTATATCAAGTATATCTGTGGACCAATCATTGTTCACCACTGTTCTTACCCAATTTGAAAGATCACTTGTTGTTCCTTCAATTTCAGCTGTGACTTGACCAGGAACTTTGCCAGTTATGATCTCTAGTATGATGATACCAAGGCAATATACATCAGTTTTGTATGTCAGCCTCTTACCTTTAACAAATTCTGGTGACTTGCTTATGGCTAGCTTTTCAGCGTTCTTTCTAGAGGTAAGAAGGGGCAAGAATCCATAGTCTGTGAGCTTGGAATGGTAACCTTGGTTATCTTGATGGATCAGGACATTGGATGATTTGAGGTTGGCATGAGGGACCTTGTGAGAAGGCAAAGAATGATGAAGAAAAGCAAGACCCTTTGCTATGTCTTTGATAATGGCCAATCTTGTGGTCCAATCAAGGGGCATTCTTCCAACTCCTCTACCCTCTAGCACCAGCAAATTGTGAATATTAGTGTATTATTTTATTCATTTTGTTTTTTCTCTATAAATTGACTTAGAATTTGAGAAAGAAGGGAAAGAATTAAACTAACCATGTAGGAGCTCAAACAAAGTGCCATCAGAGATAAGTTCATATATGACTAGCTTTTGCTCCTCTGAATAATAAAAGGAGACAATTTCTACTAGATTTTCATGCTTCATGTTTCCAAGCAATTGCATCTGCTGGAGAAATTCCTTCTTACTCAATTCATTCATGCAGCTAAGTCTCTTCACAGCAACAACAGTGCCACTTTCAAGTGTTGCTTTGTATGTACTGCCTAATTTCCCCCTTCCTAGCACTTCTGCTGATGCCCTTAACAAATCATCCAAGTCAAATACTGGGAATGTCTTGCTAGAAAATTCCAATCTGCCTAATCTTTCAGAATCATCACCGTTCCCTGGATGAGACACCATCTTCTTTGCCCATGCTCCAAATACATACCCTATAAGAGAAAAGTTTATAAACGTTCAGGAATCCTAATTCAGAATAAGACAGCATTTTACTTTATGACATGCTCCATTTATTAGACCAATTTTATTTACATTTTTTTCGGAAAGTTCAGATAAATAGCATCATAATAAGTCATTAAGAAAACCAATAGTAAGCTTGATATGTATAAAACATTAATCTAACCTGCTGGATCATTTCTTCTTGTTTCTTTTCCACTTGCCCTTCTTGTACATAACAATAAAGCAATAATGACCAATAAGAGAAACAGTGCAGATGAAGCAGCAATCAAAGCAATAATCCAAACTTTGAGTCTCCTATTTTTTCTCACTGCTGGACTAGGAAGAGGTGCAGGAAATGGAGCAGGAGAAGGGGCAGGAGGTTCAGGACATAACTTATCCAATGGCCTTCCACAAAGATCAGAATTATTGTCAAAGGACCTCTTTGGGAACCTTTGAAGCACAGGAGTTTCAGGAATTGGCCCCACCAGGTGATTGAATGACACATTAAAACTTGCCAATGATGGTTGATCAAAAGGTGGAACTTGACCATCTAAGTAATTTTCTTGCAGCTCCAACACTTTTAGACTAGGCAGATCAACGTACTCCACAGGAATTGGCCCTGAGAAATGATTATCTGAAAGTAGCACTTGTTCTAAAGACACCAAATTGGTGAGGTTTGGGAGTGGCCCAAAAAGCAAATTGTTTCTGAAGCTAAGTTGGCTCAAGAAAGTTATGTTCTGAAGGAATGTGGGAGGCAAAGATCCACTAAGGTTAATTCCTTCAAGGACAATGCGAACAACATGCCAATTGGAACAAGTGATGCCAAACCATCTACTTTGGTTGTCTATACAAGGAGGACCTGTCCAATTCCCATGCAAATTGGCAGAAGAATTTAAAGAATCCCTTATAAGCAACAAAGCATCTCTTTCTTCTGGATAGAAACTAAGATAACTACACAAGACCATGCTATTGCCAAATAACAGAAAAAACAAGGCTGCATGGTAAATGGTTATGTTAAAGGCCAAGCTCATGATGGTTGAGAAAGTTGCATAAGCCGACTTGACATTAGCTTTGGAAACAATCAAGCTTTCTGAACAAAGTCATGATCTAATGGTTTTCTTCCAGTTTGACGAAATTGACAAGGCAAAGTTGTGCCTAAATATTGATCCGTAGTGTTGGACACAAACGGTGTGAACAAGGAGGTTTGTATACTTTCTTTTGTGATTATATTATGGTAGCGACACAAGATGACAGCTTTCAAATAGGATCCTACATGGCATATTTTTCTTCCAAAATGTGGATTTTCTCATGTTTCTTGTTTAATGATCATATTATGCGAAGAAAGTGATACACACAAAAATTTAAGTTGTTTTCAATAAATTTTAATCAGATCGCGCTTATTTAAATAGTTGTATCTATATCACTTTCATGATTATATAAATAAAAAGAGATTAGTTTTAATACATTGTCAATACGAAGAGATTTACAATATTATCTAGTTGAATGCTATTATATAGGTAACTTTTAAAGAAGTAATTATAAGAGTAAAACATTTTGTTCATGTGATAATATTTGATTAGATAATTGTATAAAAGACTTTTACATGCATCAAAATTAAATTATATGAGAAAATTGATTGGTATTTTTCCTCACTGTTACTTTATTTGACGACTGAGTTGTTTAGGAACAAGAAAATTGTTTTGTTTTAAATATGGTGACTTTGTGCGAAGCAAGGAATGTCAATGGTCACTAATTTGGACGTGTCTAATGGTTGTCTACTCAGTGGAACATAATTTTGTCCAGTTACTTATTTCATCTCTCTAAAGTGCATATATTCTCGGCGGTTGGCGTGGTCCAAATTTTATGGTTGGTAGAGTCGTAACAGGATAATTATACCAACATAATCTTCGAGGCATGCATGTATTTACATGATATATCCGAATCAATGAAAACATGCATTACATTAAATCACTAGAATAAATAAAAGACATTAAATCAATTGTGGGATTTCTTAGGATTGAATGATTCATCATGTGTAAGTAACAATTCTTTTTGGTTACATCATGTGCCATAATTTTGTTTAGGATCTTATGCAATTTTTGTTATTAATAATCCGTTGAGAACTGAACCACCCAGGATCACGTTTGCTATAATACAATATTAGTATTAAAAAAGATGTTTAAAACTTGCTCGAAGAGCTTATATCATATTACTGTGCTAATAATTGTGTAGACTTTATGCAATTGATAATTTTTTTTTAAAATAAAAAAAGGTTTCGTGGAAGATAAACTGGAGCATTGATTAGTCGCCATATATTCGTGGGCACGTATTCTATATCAATTAATTTGCTAATGTCGTCACTTCAGCCCAGAATTATGTTTGGGATCTCTCCTGTGCTACATTGACTTCTCCTTGTTATTGTTGTTATATGTTTTTTGTCTGGGTTAATGGCGGAGTTCTGATAGGATTTGGTGCATTAGTGCAGGTATAACTACAGCTTAGTTGCCGCATTTGGGCGGCCATATCTTCTAATCTGAGAGGACTTGCAAAGACCCACAATACGTCAATGAAATGTTCATTGCAAAGACCCCATGTTGCAACTGCCGGCTTCCGAGATGAGTGTGGAACGTGTTGCTGAAGAGTGTCCAACCCAGATCAATCAAAATATGTCCAAACGCTCAGGTCGATTTTAATTGGTCACAACTTTTGATTTGGGTATCAGAATGACTATTATTATATATCAACGAAAAACCTAAGAGGAGTGGAAGCGGTGGAAAAAATAAAGCTAATACGATTGCACCTGCCATATATTGTACGATCAATTTATATATACGTATGCTGCAACCCAGTTGCCACCTTTGAGCAGTCATGTCTTTTGATCTGGGAGGACTTGCAGGGGTCCACGATACGTTAATGAAATGTTGCTTGCAAGGCCCCCCACATTGCAACTGCGGACTTGCAGGATCAGTGTGGAATGTGTTGCCGAAGAGTGTTCAGGCCGGATTGATCAAATGAGGTCCAAACACTCGACTCAACTTTAATTGACCATAACTTTTGATCCAGGTAGCAGAATGACTATTATTATATATCAATGGAAAGCCCAAGCTGAGTGGAAATTGTGCAATATATATATATATATATATATATTTATATATATATATATATATATATATATATATATATATATATATATGCACACATTTAATAGTCAAATCTCTCCTTTTAACACTCATTTTTGTAATACTAGATATAAGATTTAACACTCATGATATTGATATGCTTGGCTTTGTTTTATGTGAATATGCTTCGATTTTTTATTTTGATCACTTTGAAGTATATCTAGTGGAAAACAGTACCATGCCAATACCTAACTAAAACGAGATATGATAATTTAGTTAGGAAAATGATGAATATGACAGAGTTATGAAAGATCCGAAAGAATGGAAAAAATAAGATCGTGTCTATGCGACAAAGCTAAATACCGGAAATGCTTATATAATTGGGCTTAGTAGTAAGTAATCGTTTCCGCAAAGTTTTGGAGAGGATACTCGTGAAAAAGATTTAATTGCATCGCTTTATATTGAAAAGAAACATAAACCCTATTTTGAGTATTTTCAATCTCAAGAAATATGACTTTTACTACATTAGCCTTTCAAAAGTTCTTGTTATCAGATGAATCCCTCAATGATAAAGAAATATTATCACATTTGTCCTTATGTTATATACAGTTTGAAATTCATCTAACGGATATAGATATGGCACACTAAGTTAAATGTTGGGATGTGTCATTAAATGAAACCTGGCCAATGTGCACAAGAAGTTGGATTCAATATTATTTCCCGGTTAAAAACCCTAATCTTATCCAATCTTATAAAATTTCGCAAATTTAATCCAACACCAAAAATCCCTAACTATCATCAAAGCCTTTATCACTACTCCTTTATCACAATTAGAAGAGTTTAGGGACAAAACAAAAATGGAGGAGAGTAAGAACCAAAGGGGTGAAAACATGACACGGAAGGAGACTTCATTTGTCAAAGAGATTCTTTTTTTTTTTTTGGATACTGCCTACATCTTTTTTCAGTGTTGTGTCAAAGTGATTTTAAGATAAAGAAAAAGATATTTCACGGAAGTTCAATTAAGAGACATCAAGTAAGCATTTGAAACTTTTTCGAAATTTATATTTGATTTTTGTCAAACCCTAGAAAGTAATGGCATCCTTTGATTATATTTTGTTCGTGCAAGGGACTACGGTCCTCACCTCATATGTATTACTATTTTTTTTGTTGCATTTTTTTTTTCCTTCTTACATAACATCAGACTTAGAATATATTTTCGGATATGCCATCACAAGTCAACCACAATATGAGATACTAATGCTTACACCTCCACCTTCAACTAAGGTAATAGTCTCAATTAAAATTAAGGTGCTTGCTCTGGTACCTTTGCTATTTTATACATTTGGTACCCTTATTATATCGTGTAGCAATAGGAGAGTAACATGTGCAGTTAGAATTTACCTTTTAGTGGGCTATTGATTTATGATTTTTCTGCTCCTACATGACTACTGGGTCAGTTCGTTTTTTATTATTTTTCATTTTTTAATTATTATTTGATGTTTCAATTTCGTTTGCAAGAGTGTGAAAAGATTGGGAAGGTTTATACCATGCTGCGGGCGAGATTTTTTTTCTTTTTATTTATTGTATAACATATAATTAAATGTAATCTCATATATATATATATATATATATATATATATATATATATATATATATATATATATATATATATATAGAAGGGATCCGTTGACACCAATATAAGTTGATTATCTTCTTATATGAGGAGAGATCCCTATATATATATTCTGATTGAACCTGGTTAAACCGATTGAGCTAGTAACTTATTCAATTTGATGTCCGATCTAATTTTCAAAATCTTGGGTAATAGGCACTTCCTCTAAACGGTACAAATTTTATATTATTTTATTTTTGTGGTACACTTTTGTTTAATTTAGGAAGTGTTTGGTTTAACTTCTTTTAAAAGTCCTTTTTTCAAAAGGCCTTTTAAAAGAAGTATCTTTGAGATTACTTTTTATTTTAGAAAAAGACCTTCTAAAAAGGAATCTTACTATTATTCTCATATTAACAACCAAAAGTAATTTTACTTTATCTTATCCAAACAAAACTCATTCTCCTAAAAGGCCTTTTAACATATTCAAACCAAACAAAAATTATTCTTTTAAAAGTAATTCTTATAAAAAGTCTTCTTTTAAAAGACCTTCTTTCAAAAGATTTTCTAAAATACTAAATAGATGGAATAATTATTTTGTAAATATTAGTTTTATTGTTATTAATGTAATTTTCTTATGGAATTTTGGCTTTCAATTTTATCATTATTAATGACACAAAAGTAAATTATAGCCTTATTTTAAATTTGATACAAAGATTATTGAACTAATATTGTCAAGTAAACCTTTTTTTTTTAGAATAACTATAATAATCCAATTAATTTTTATGTCAAAGATCTATTTGTAAAATAGAAGGTTTATTGTTACATTTTTCTCTTTAAATAATGTATTTTTAGTTAAAAAGTACATTTGGCTATTGTTCTTAATATAAGTGCTCATAAGTTGAGAGGTATATTTTCATACATATTTCTAATCATTGCATTACAAAATCTTATTGAGTGAAAATATATTGTTTTGTAAAGTTAGGTGTATCGAGTTTTGGGTTTGAAAGAGACATTTAAGATTGGTGATTGTATTTTTTGACTTAATTTAATGAATTTATTAGTGAAATTGTAAATGTAAGGACTAAAAATTGAACCACATTAATTATATTATGTTCCTTTATTTTGTTTACTTTATTGATTTATGTGAGTGGGAGAATTTACTCCCAGCAAATATAACTTGCTAAAGATGTTTTGCAATCTTATTGTTTGCATCTTCTAATTCTCTTTGTCAATGCATATATAATTCTCAAAATGACATTTTTTTTCTTTTTTTTTTTTTTGAGAAAATGATATGACCTAGTCAATACTATTTTTTATTTTTGGGTTGGATCTTACTATATTATGGTGGAGCTTATGTGGCAAGTTTTTACCACTAAAATTTTATGGGTTTTTCTAATTACCACTAAAGTTTTATAGTTTTTCTAACAAGTATTTTAAAGGTGAAAAATTTTAAGGAATTAAAAGTGAAAAACTTTTGAAGTTTCTGATATATTAAAAAATCTTACTTTTTCAATTAAAATTTTTATTTTCTTGAGTATTTAATCATTGCCTTAAGGCACTATTTAGAAAATTTTGGTTTTATTTTTCATTTTTATTTTATTTAGTGATAGAAATTTGAGGAAGTTTTACTAGCTCATCCGATGAGTCAAGCATGCCCTAAGTACTTGATCATTAATAGGATATAAGTTTCATTTTAAATTTAAGATAAAGTAAAATTAAAATTAAAAATAAATAATTTTTAAACAAGCTTTAATTGTGACAATATTTGAAAAATCATCATTTTAAGACTACTTTAATCATATATTAAAAAACTCTAAACACTTAAGTGTGAGGTTGTTAATCAGAATATAGTAATATTTATGTTGCAAGATAAAATGATTACAATATATTTATTTTGTTTAAATGTGTGATTGAATGACTTTTTTAAAGAGAAAACTAATGTCCACTAATAATGGCACTCAATTATTTAATTATTCAAAAAATATTATAAATAATAAATAAAAAAAGTGATAATAAATATTCTAAAAAAAATAGCGAATTTGTTGAAAATCAAAAAAATATTTATTATATTTTTGCTTGAATGTAATTTAAAACATTTACATAACTATTACCATCAAATATCTAATTTATGAATAATTGTTAAAATGATAATCTGATTTTAAAAAAAAAAGGAAAAAAGAAAAAATGCCTCTTCGTACATGTTGCCTTTAATTAACCCATGCGACCATTCTACCATGCACCCACACTCAACCGACGCACTCACTCTCGATTGGATACAGGCGAAAATGGGCGCCAAAGGCACGTTCTTAGTAGGGCAAAAGAGAATTCGCCTTTTAACAATTATTCATAAATTAGTTCAATAATCTTTAATTATATGTTATAAAATATTAAATTAAATTAAATTATATGTTATAATTAAATTTAATTATATGCTATAAAATAAATAAATGTTATATCACTACTAGAAATCAACCGATTTTTGCGACCGATTTGGGTGACACAGGAAAAACATGTGAATTAAAAAATCAGTCACATATTCTAAATTTTGCAACCGAATTTGCGATCGATATGAAAGAAGAAAGAAAAAATAATAAGAGTGTGTTTTAGCTGCAAAATCAAGATTTGCGACTGATTTTACAATCGATTTGTAAAAGTCAACATAAACAACATGTTGAGAAAATTTCGGTTGTAAATCTTGAATTTTATAACCAAAAAATCGGTCAAAAATTGAAAATATTTTACGTTAACAAAACTTGAAATTTGCAATCGATCTTGATTTTTGCAATCGAAAAATCAATCACAAATTTAAAATCTTTACATGAAAATAATCTTGAAATTTGGGACCGAAAAATCGGTCGCAAATACAAAACTTTTTACGTTAAAAAACTTGAAATTTGCAACCAAAAAATCAATCGCAAATCTTGATTTTTGTGATCGACAAATCAGTCACAAATTAAAAACCTTTATATAAAAATAATCTTGACTTTTGTGACTGAAAAATCAGTTGCACATTGAATACCTTTTACATTGACAAAAACTTGAAATTTGCGATCGATTTTCCGGTCGCAAATCTTGATTTTTACAACCGAAAAATCAATTGCAACTTTAAAACGTCTACGTGAAAATAATCTCAAATTTTGCGACTGAAAAATCGGTCACAAATCTTGAATTTTGCCATCGAAAAATCGATCGCAAATATAAAACCTTTTACGTTAACAAAACTTGAAATTTGCTATCGAAATATCGATCATAAATCGTGATTTTTGCAACCAAAAAATCAGTTGTAAATTTAAAACCTTTGCTTGAAAATAATCTTGAATTTTGTGGCCGAAAAATTAGTCCCAAATTTAAAACTTTTACGTGAAAATAATCTTAAATTTTGTGACTGAAAAATCGATCGTAAATATAAAACCTTTTACGTTTACAAAACTTGAAATTTGCGACCGATTGATTTTTGCAACCGAAAAATTAGTGGCAAATTAAAAACCTTTACGTGAAAATAATCTCAAATTTTGCGACTAAAAAATCCGTCACAAGTATAAAACATTTTACATTAACAAAACTTGAAATTTGCAACTGAAAAATCAGTCGCAAATTGAAAACCTTTATGTGAAAAAAACTTGAAATTTGTGACTGATTTTGAGACAAAAAAATCGGTCACAAATTCAAACACATACGGGAAGAAATTTCCAAATCTAATGGAGGCTCTGACACTTTATTCTTCTTCTTCTTTCTTAACTTTCCCAACTTTCTCTCAACTTCTCACCCATCCTTAACCATCCCCTACTCCCAACCCACCCCTACCAACAAGTCGCCGCCGCTAGCCATGCCCACCCATCACCACCAAAGCATCACCTACTGCCGCCCAAGGCCGCCACTTCTCCACCATTTTGGTTCTTCCTTTCCCTTTGCTTCTTTTTATTTTTTTTCCATATTTACTTATTTATTTTTTTAAATAATAGGAATGATGGAGTTGTTGGTTGGTTGATTGGTTTGTTGATTTTGGTTAGCTTTTTAAACTAGATTGTTTTGGTGCTTATGCTCTTAAATTCGTTAAGGTTTTTGGGTTAAATTTTTGATATTATTGGTTAATTGAGTTGTTAATTAGTTGGTGGTTGTTTTAATTAAAATTTGGTTTTATTATATTGTTAGTTTAGTTTAGAAAGAGAGAGAGTAATTAAGTGAAAACTTAAGGGAGAAAAGAGAGAATTAAAAACTGAAGGGAATGAAAAAAAAAATTGCCTATTAGTAGATTTGCCATTCAATATTGCCTTAGGTAATTGATTTATGTAGAAATGTTTTAAAATGTGCATATATAGAGCAAGAAAAAATGAAATGGCTTTAAGTTAATTGATTTCCTGACATGCATAACTAATTAGTTGCCTATTACACTAATGAAATTGCCTTTTTTAAAACTCATGTTAGCCAATGAATTGTTTCTAAATGGCTATAGAGATGCAATATGTATATCATGTTATAAAAACATAAAGTTTGTGTAACAACAATAATACACGTATGTTTGCTTATCCATTTTTTTTTTTCTGGTGGCTTTTCAAATCTATATGTGTTTTTTCATCCTTAAAAATTTACTAGACATGGTACTGTGGGAAGTTATCTTATTATGATAATTCCAAAGAAGAAGGAGAAAAAGAAACTTATGTCAGAGTTAAAATCTTACATGCTAATATTATGGGAAGTTATCTACTAATTAATATTATTATTCTTGCATAGTATATTATTGCACTATTGAGTTTATATAATGTTGATCTATATTAAATGAATTTAAAGTTGATAATTATTGAATATCTTCTTAATTTGTTGAAGGCTAAATGCATAGACCTAAAGATAACATAGAGGTCGTGGAAGACTCAATTGAGCAAGTTGAAGACTCAATAGTTGAAGACTTAATAGAAGTTGATGAAAAATCAATAAAATTGGAAGACTCAATGGAAAGAATTGAAGAACCATGGAAACGAAAATTAGCTAGAATTATGCTAAAAATTTATCTTCCAAAATTTTATTAAGAAAAACTTTGTAATTTAGTCAACAATATATGTTATTTTAGTTTTAATTTGCGATAGTTTATGCTATTATGTTTAGGATATATATAGTGGTGTTGACTATATTGTGTATGTTGGATAACTTGTTCTTTAGGATATTTAATTATATGTAATATTGAATAGCTTATGCTTTGGGACGTTATAATATTAGGTATTAATACTTAATTATATGTAATATGGACTTTTTAGCTTATGAATTATTTGATGTACTTTTTTGGGCTATTGTTGAATCCATGTATATGAAATATGGATTTCATAAGATTCTGGTTTTTCTTTTTTTTCTTTGTTTAAAATTTGCGACCGATTATATTTGCGATCAATTTTGTGACCGAATATATTGGGTAAGGGAAAACGGATTCAGCATTTGCGACCAATTTTTCAGTCACAAAGGTCGAATTTTACAACCGATTTTTTGATCACAAAAAAGTCAACAAACAACCAACCCAAGAATTATATAAAGTTCCCTAAAATCGGTTACAAAATTTTGCGACCAATTAAATCAGTGACGAATTTATTTGCAACTTGCCTAAATGCAACAGACAAAATTGGTCGCAACTAGACAGTTTTCTAATAATGTATATATATGAGATTAAATTTAATTATATATTATAAAATAAATAAAAAGAAAAAAAATCTCGCCAGCAGCATCTTAAAAACCTTCCCAAACTTTTCACACTTTGCAAACAAAACTAAAATGTCAAATAATAATTAAAAAACAAAAAATAATAAAAAACGAACTGACCCAACAGTCATGTAGGAGTAGAAAAATCAGAAATCAATAGCCCACTAAAAGATAAATTCTACCTGCATATATTACTCTCCTATTGCTAGATGATACAAAGGCACCAAATGTACAAAATAGCAAAGGTACCAGGAAATCCACCTAAAATTAAACATGTATTTTGTGCCCAATGTTGTTTTGTGCTTAACTTCTATTTTGGCTCTAACTTCTTATTAAAATCTGTTTTTAAAAATTATAAATCTTTACTTACAGCAGTAGACCATGTTCCGCATCCACCTTCGAGTCAAGTAATAGCTTCTATTATTGCTGAATTTGTATTTTGTTCCTTCTATTTTTGGCATCTAACATGTTTACTACTGTTTTTCTTATCAACTTTGACTTTTTATTTTTCAACTAAGGATCTAAAAGTAGCCCCTTTTCATCAAAGATAAACTAACCACTGCCACAAAGACATTGGAGGTATAGGCTTGGAGTAACACCAGCGACAAGGCTACAAAGGACAGTTGCTGATGCACCAAAGCCAATGTAGGATAAGGGACTACTTGCCTCAAGACTTCCACCAATGAGGCGGCAATCTAAATCTTCAAATGTACAGCCACATATCAAAATTTTGCTGCAAGCTTAATGCCATCAACTTCGGCGCCAGTACCACCACTAACAAGAAGGAAGACTTCAAATACGCTCATCAACATGTAAAAATAAAAGCCCTTTTTATGCAAGTCCACCTCCCATGTCCTTTTAGGCTTCCAATATTTTATCTATATATAACCCATAGCTTTACAAGTTATGTTATGGTAGGTATGTGCAAGTGTTTCAAATATGACCGGTCCTTTTACAATGGAATGAACTATGTGAAGGAGGTGGTTCAAGAGTAAAGAAAGCATTCAATTATTTTATGTGAGAGTTTTTCTTTTGTAAAATTGTTTTCAACTTATTGCTGCCACCATCTCCTAAAGCCTGAACATTTGTAATTTTGCATAACATTATGGCTTCAAGAAGTTGTTGTTGAGTCATTGCAGTAGTAAAATGAAATATAGGTTTTTAAAGTTATTTTCCTTGTATGTGGGATGATGGGTTTTGAAAGGAGTAGAGCCTTCTGAAATTTTACATAGGCTCTGCTGCTTTAGTTTCGTTCCTCATCCCAAAAGAACATATGTTGACTTTTGTCAAGTTATAAGTGTCCGGCTAGGAGAAAATGATATTAATTTTTATTTTTTACAAATTTTTATTTTTTGGGCGGGAAAGGAAAAAAAATCTCGATGTGCCATGCGACATTTTCCATTCTTGTATAAATTGTCACTACTAAGTATGTGGAAAGACAACACATCATTTTTTTACAGATGTACTTGTTTCTCATGTGTATTGGCACGTTATCATTACAATGATAGCTATTATGTTTAATGAAACTATGATTTGATATAATAAATTATATTTAAAGCAAAGACAAATGTTATCCTATTTATAATTCTTTCAAATTAATTTATGGCAACGTTATCGGATGAAATAAACTCTATATAAATAGCTGTTAAATGTTATATTATCTATGATACTTTTATATAAACTTCTGTTTAGGTCATATAATATTCTGGCTTATAATATAAAAGATATTGATTTAGGAAAACTGTACAGACACCAAACAATGCACAGTACTCTCAAAATGGTTAACTATATGGATAGACTCTTCATAAAAAGGGATTTATCAATAAAATTTGTTCCATATCATTTAAGTTATTGAGTGTATTATACAGTTGCTCAATCGTCAAAATACGTAATAAACCTCACTTGGTATTAAAAAAATGAAAAACACAAACTATAACAACACATCGTGAAGAGCAAAGTATTGATAACCACCCAAGTAAGGAAGATTTAATACATAAGCAAAGTACGAAGAGCAAATAATTTACGACAACACAATAAGGATACATGTAACAACTAACAACTGAAATGAAGGAATACAATAATATGAAACAAAAAAGATTGAAACATAATAGCAGAAAAAATTAAAAAAATAGATTGAACGAAAATAAATAAAAAGAATCGAACAAAAAAATAAAACTTCAAAGAAAGGATGAAGAAAAGCTAAGCATAAAAAATGGTGTAATATGAAAAAATAAGAGTAACAAACAACATACAGAACAAAGAAACATAAGAGATGATAACATATACCAATTAAAAAAATGACAAGACAAAATTTAATGCAACATGGAACAATAACATAAGTTTGGATAAAAAATAGAGATTATACCAAAATAAAGAAAAATAATCGAACAAAGAACTAAGCGTCCAAGAAAGAGTGAAGAAAAACATTTCCTTTAAATTGGAGGAATATGAAAAAAAGAATAGTAGCAAATAATATACAAAACAAAGAAGGATAAACCTATAAAGAGATGGCAAAGTGTGTAAGTCCGCCCTGGCCCATCCTAACTTACCAAAAGTCCGCCAAAAGTAGGGCAGCTAAATTAGAAAGGCGGACTCAATATTTTAATTTGCCCCATTTTAGGATGGGTTGGCGGAATCGGCAAAAAAAAAAAAAAATTATTTTAATATTTTTTATGAATTAAATTATTTTAAAAATTAAAAAAATATTAAATAAAAAATTTACTTAAATAAAATAAAATAAAATAATTAAATTACATAATTTATATTTAAATTTAATTCAAATATAAATATAATAAATTAATTAAAATATATAAATAAATTTATAAATAATAATTAATTATAAATTTATAATATAAAGTCTATGATATAAAGTTTATAAATTAATAAAAGTATAATAATAATATTATTTATAATAAAAATTTAAATTATTGTTTAAAAGTACTATTGAACCTTAAAAAAAAAAAAAGTGGCAAGCTTAGCCCGTTGGGCCAACCCATCCCGGCCCATCAAAATTTGCGAGTTAGGTAGTTTGAAAATTTTTTACGGGATAAATATGTCAACTCAATCCATTATTTTTGACAGGTTTGATGGACTAATTCGACGAATTGAGTTCATTTTGCCATCTCTAAACCAATATACCCGTGAGCCAAAGCACCCATTGCGGGAATAATTGTCACAAATTATGCAAACACTTAATAACGAACGGAAATATTAAAAAAAAAAACGTAAAATTAAAACAGAAACCCTCTTTAGCAAATAAATATGTCTAGTTACATTTAGGTGAGAAATAGAATAACTAAAATGATGCCACATGTGCATTTCCAAATTTATAGAAACCCTCTTTTAATATATATAATAAATAATAGATAGATGATTGAATAATAACTTAAAATTTTTTTCACATTGACATATATCAAATTAATCTCAATTTCTAATGTGTTTTGGGCTTATTAACCGACATATGTATTAGGCACCAGCGCCACCAATTGCTTGTGGTAGATGATTGAATAATTTTTTTTTTTCACATTCACGTGCCAAAATTAATCTCTATTTATAACGTGCTTTGGGCTTATTAACCGACCTATGCATTAGGCACGAGTACCACCAATTGTAGTCGCAATGCAGGTGCTTGTTTCCTTCAGCACTAATCCCCCATTATTTGTTTTCCAAAAAAAAAAAAAATACAAAAATTTATTTGAAAGGATTAAAAGTCGAGAATTTTTGTCGAAAATTATTCATAAAAAATAAAGATTGAATTTGTATATATCAACGGTATGAATTTTTTTTATATTGTTATTTAATTAAATTTTTTTACCTGTGTAATTTTTAGAATAATAGGTATAATAGTCATGCATATTTATTTATATGATAGTATATAATTGAATAAAAATATAAAAATATTTTATATTATCAATACAGATAAATTAAATCTAAAAAATAATATAATATACATGATGAGATTTTTTCAATGCCATCTCAAGTCTATCAAAAGGAATTATTCCTTTCCTTTTGTTTAAAATTCAATTGGAAAATGTTTTTTTTTAATGCATAGTAAATAAGTTATACCATATAGGGATTTAATTTTTACACGTTATCAGCATAAAAATATTTTACATATATATTTAATTATGTACTAACATATTAATAAAAATATTTAATTCAATCATCTATTATTTTAAAAGTCTTATATCCACTATTTAGTAACTTTTTTTTCTAGTTTTATTCTTTATTTAATACGATATATATTTTGTATTAAATCTTCTTTGAAGAGTACTACTTTGGATTTAAAATTGAAATCTCCTATTACCAATAATAGCATAAGGAAAATAATGTGAAATAGAAACGGCGTTTCGTAACCCTCTCCTGATTGAAACGGCCCCTCTCTGAAAATATCGAAACGCTTAAACCCTCCATTTCTGGCTCTGAAAGGTTTTTTGAATCACAGAGTAGCATAGCTTACAAGCTGCAAAACCCTAACCCTCTCTCTCTCTCTCTCTCTCTCTCTCTCTCAAGCGTAGAATCATAGGTGGAAGTTGAAGTTGCAGTTGCAGAGGATCACATCACATCAAGAGTGTAACGTAACGCAACGATGAGGAAGAAGCTTCTGATAACAGCAACTTCACGCCTCTCCTTCCGCTCCAATCACAAACCTCGTAACTCTCTTTCGCTACTCTCACTATCTTCTCTTTTTTTTTTTTTCTTCTTAGTCCTTTTTTTCCCCTTGAATTTTGCTTAAATTATTATTCAGGTTTTGGATTATTCACAAATAGGTTGTTTTTTTTTTTTTTCTTACGTTTCCATTTGACATAGAAATGAAACTAAGCTCAGTAATCAATAGAATAACGTTACATTGCCTCAGAGACCATTTGATGCTACTGTAATGAGCTTAGTGCCAAACATATTCGGTTTCATCTGCCACGAAATTGAGGTTAGAAATTGGAATTAGGTTAATGACTTTTGAGCTCTGAAGCTACATTTTTTGTTTTTTTGTTAAGTTTTTTTAAAGAATTGGGTTTTTGTAGTGTAATGCCATGGATGGTGTTGTTTGAGGCTAAGTATATCCGTGTGGAATGGTCTTTTCTCTTTTTGTGTTAGGAGGTTTTATTCGTTTGTATCAGTCTATCAGACTATCAGTTACTGTTTTGTAATGCCTTTCTGTTGAATTGTGTGATTATATATGTAACAAATTTTTTTTTTTTGGACAGTGTCCTTTGAGCTAAGCAATTCTGTTGGTCCGTCGTATGTCCAGTGGCGTGGATGGTCATATGCTGCTGCTTCAGTCCCTTCTGACATGCCAAATGGCCAGAAAGGCCGAAAGAAAATTTCAAAACATGAACGGAGAGCTATGGTGGAGTCTTATGTTAACAAGTATGTCTTTGTTTCTTTTGAAGTTGAAGCTTTATTTAACATTTTATGAGGTTTCCTGCATTATGCTTCATCCAGGCATATCAAGTATTTCAGCATAGATGGGGTGCATGCATCACAGTTTGTATTAGAAACATAATCTACAGGACCAGAAAACATTCATGTTTCATCCAAGCACAACAACTACGGCAAAGCTTTTTCGCACTAAGTGGGGTTGTCTACATAGATCAAGTGACACCATTGTGTCTTTCATAAGCCATATCTATGGACAAGTCATTTAAATCTAATTCATTCTTAGACCAAGCACAAGCAATTAAAATAAATAATGCAGTTCATGTTGAAACAAAATGAAATCCACATTTTTATTACTTCCTAACAGATTATAAGGGGGAATAGAATAATTATTATGTGTATCAGGAAAAAGAAAAGAAAAAGATGTATTGAACTCTTGTTATGGCTATGCCTGAACAAATTGTTTCTTTTTATTTCAATTTGATGACATGTGCTATTTAGTGCTCAATTTTTTTTCTATGATCAACAATGGAATAATGTGCATAAATTCTAACTTGTCATACTTAAGGTATTCTGAATCTCTGATCATTTTCTGGTTGAGTTCATGCTGAACAGCTGGAGTAACGGACCTCTGTACTTTTTTCACATTTTGTTGCTAGCTTATCCCTTTGGGTGCAACAAAGGGGTTCTTAGAGGACAGAGGAATACCCATGACCTTCATTGTTTATAATGTTATCCTAGTTCTGTGGTGAAGAACTGAATTTTCCTAACATACTAAAAGATATGGGGAGGAAATAGTTTGACATTCTTAAGGCCTCCCTTGTTTCCTTTCTTGAAATAATATCAAAATCACAAATGCTGCCTTCATTATTTATTTTCTTTAACGAGAGAGTGATCCATGTGGCCTTCTGTTATACTAGAGTGGTGCACTCTATTTCTCACCAGCCATTAAGCAGTGGTTGAATATTAAATGTTCTTTCTACAGATATAGAATAATGAATGCCGGGAAGTTCCCGACAGCAACTGATGTCAAAAAACAAGTTGGTGGTGGTTATTATTTTGTACGGGAAATCATCCAGGAACTAGAGTACAAGTCTAAAATGAATTCTTCAAAAAGCATGGATGAGAATCTGTTGGAAAAAGAGCAACTTGGTGAGAGTAAACTTCCAGTCACTGGAGCTGCAAAGGTTTCGTCTGGTAATACTGGGATTGCAAAAGAAAGGCATAACCAAGGTGATTCTCAGTCAGTAGTTTCAGATCACCAACAATCCGTTAATGCTGGTTATGAGAATATTGGAGAAAAGAGAGGGTCGCAGCAGATGTCATCTTGGGAGAGAAGGTTGTCTAAAGAAGTTGAAATTATCTCTAGACCAGTAAGCATTGAAAATAAATACCACTTCTAACAGATCTCCTATATTAAATATTGTTGTTATGGATAAGCAATGCTCCTAAATCCTACCTGATCAGAGTATGATGATTGTGTTTTAAAGGGATATTGAACACTGTTGTGTAGGTGTAAATGCTATGACTATTATAGAAAGGCTGAAAAGGAAAAGGAAAAATGAAAATCATTGATGTATGTGTCGGTGATACAAAAGCTGCAGCTAGTTCTGCTTTGATGTTTAACTGCTGAATTGATACATTTTTTATTCTAGTTTATAACATAAATTGTCAAAGCTTCAGACTGAGGCACTGCATTTCTGCATAGCCTTCATCCTCAACCTGACATTAATATAGGTAGTGTATTTGCATAAATTGTGAAGAATGTTATTAATAATAAATACATTCTATTAGGAATTTACATTCTTTAAGTTTATTAGTTACATTTTTTGATGGTTCTGGCTTCCTATAATCCTCATCATTGTTGTTATTCAGTTTTTTGTAATACTATTAATTGAATTAGTGTTTCATTATTAATTATTATATGAAAAAGAGGGGGCTTTCTTGTATTACTTATAAATTTTTCTTCTGCTTTAATTTCAGGGTAATCATTGCATTGCATCTGAAAGTAATCTTTTGGAAAAGGGTTCTGATGAACCTTACCAATCAAGTCTCCAGATGCTGAATGATGTTAAGACTGAGGAAGCTGTCTCTAGTCATTCTGATTTTACTGCACCAGAAAATCACCTGCCCCAAGAGGAAAATAAATGTGTTTCTAGTCCATTTAGTGATAAGTATGGTACTGTATATGACAAAGCTCCAGGCCATGAATCTGGATTTGTTGATATGGAAAATCATAGAAAAATGGAGGAAAAATGCATTGAGAAAGCAGGTTATGAGAGAAGGGAGCAAGCTGCCTTGGAAGCCCTGTATGAAGAGCCTTCCCATTCAAGTCTCCAGGCACCAAATGATG
Organism: Pterocarpus santalinus; assembly: GCA_031439595.1. NCBI lineage: Eukaryota > Viridiplantae > Streptophyta > Magnoliopsida > Fabales > Fabaceae > Pterocarpus > Pterocarpus santalinus. The sequence goes on along the minus strand of CM062531.1, from coordinate 67,231,787 downwards.
TGAAGACTGGGAAAGATGTGTCCAGTTATTCTTCTGATTCTATTGCACCAGAAAGGCACCTGCTAAAAGAAGAAATAGAACATGTTTCTGCCTCATTTATTGAAAAATCTGGCAGTAGTCACAGTAAAGCTGAGAGCCATGATATGGAAAACCATCCAATTGTTGAGGAAAAAAGCTTTAAGAAAGCAGGATATGAGAGAAAAGAGCAAGATGCCTTAGAAGACCTACCTGGCATGGATGGTCCAAATCATAAAATGGAGCAATCTCAAAGGTCTTTGGAATTCGATGAGTTCGAAATGTAAGTTCTCCTATATCTTTCGAATTCTGATGTATAGCTCTATTGTCACCGCTAGTATACTATTATTATTTGCTTTATGACTTGAAAAGTACCAGCACCAGTGTATGACATTGGAATGATATAGAATTGGGTGAGGTGTGGATACATGTAGTTGCACAGTTAAATATTCCATGTGTATTCCTGAGTGTTTGTAAATAAAACATGGTACATATTCTAAATTAAATAGAAAGTTTAAGCCATGATGTGGAGAAGCACAAAAGAACATGCTTGTAGAAAACTTTAAAATTAATGTATAATAATATGCAACGAGACAATAATGCAGTAATCACACACACACACACACACACACATACACACATACTGTTTTATATACTCAAAAGACTGCTCAGAGTGAGTAATATGAAAGCCCAAAAAGCATGTTACTTCCTAGTCATAATCTAAATTATAAACATTGCAACTTGAGATAAAGTTTACATGAAAGCATCATTTTATACTAATAGAAAGTAACTCATAGTCCTAAATTTAGAAGGGGCAAAAGAGAAGAACAATGTTAACAGTGCCACTTCTGATTCAAAAATATATCTGCTATATACTGAAAGTATACTGTTGAAACATATGGTGCTTATGCTAGACTGCTGACCATGATAAGTACCAGATACTGGTAATGTCTACTTTGTACATTTGTATATTTTGCTTATTGAGATTTAGAACTATGGTGTATATTCCACCTGAAATATGCATTAATGGATGGATGCATGTGCAAGAAACATGCTGCTGTCTTATGCAACCTTTCTAGGTTTTCTTGTTCTTTTACTTAGATCAGTTGATTTTTTCTGTTCATGTCTATATTCTTTGCAGTTATATTGTATAGGATATTGAGGTTGCTTATTTTATCCCCTTGTCCAGTGACAACTCTAAGAAAAGCGAGACCAGTGGTGCAGTGGTTTCAGAAAAATCAACTTTGTGGGGAAATCTGAAGTCACTTGCAGATGGCATCATAAATATTTGGAGAAAATTATGAAGCTTTATGAAGGTATATTGTGCAACTTGCATGAAGTTCAGTCCTTAGTTTACAACTTTGACAGTATGTATAGGGTTTATGTGATGCATGGCTCTTTTTTGATCTGTCATTACATGGCACTTGCAAATTTTGTTCTCTTTTTTGGCTATCCGCTCAGCATTTCCGGAGGTTTTGCAGCCATGTTTCTTCAATGTTCCAGCTGGCTGCTCATTTTAAAACGGAAGACATTTGCAGATGACTTTCTAGTTCTACTATTCCATTGGCCAATCCAGTAAATTAGCTTTCCCGTTGTAAATTATTTTCACTGTGTATAAACTATGAGAAAGGAAATGCAAGGTGTTACAATTTGCTTCCCTACCCAAGTTGTGTTTATGGATTACAATGTATATGTGTGAATATGAGTAGCAGAAAATGGAATGGTCAAGGGCGCAAGAGAACCAAAGTCAGTCATCACACCTATTAATGATGGGGACGCTTTGCATCTTGGAGAGCACTAGAAGTATGGACTGCAGTTTTTTCCCATAGGAGCAAGACTCAGAGAAACTGAAGAAATTGGTAGGATTTTTGAAATATTTCTAGCATTATGTCTACTCATTACCCTTCATTTTAATTATGTGGTTTATTTTGTCCAAATTGCAAAACACGAGCACTAATGGCTGTGGTTATAAACAACTGTCATTTGGAGTTAAATCAAAAGTCAGCACAAATGCTGATATTCTGCCTATATTCATCAATTTTGCATTCACATTAAAAAATCTTACGTAATTTGCCTCTTATCTGCTTTTTCTGAACTATTTTCGAATATTGCCAGGTTAGAATGTGATGCCAAACATTTATTTTACGGTCATCTATAATATGTTCCACACTCACCTGTTGCTGAAAGCAGGGAGGTGTGTGCATAACATGGAAACCATTTTCCCCCTTTATATTATTATATTTTTCCTCGATATCTGAAAGAGAACAACAATTCGGGTTATAAATGACATGAGCGCTGGGTATTTAATTTGTTCTGTGCCATTCCATTCCCATACACAAATGAATTATGAAATGACAGTTCAACAAAGTTAGATCTGCAACTATACGCTTAAATATTATTCATTAATAGCATTGGGATTTGCATATGGATAATATGATGTTTCTGTGGGCAGGTATTAGTTTGTGAAGAGATTCTTGCATTGATGTATCTAGTTAGTTTGTAACATCACCCTTGAAAACAAAAAGATTAATGTACAAAATTTGCATGGTAACAAATCAAAACTAAATGAATAAAATAAATGGGAAAATAGCAGTAGGGAGAGTCGAGGGGAGCATGTGAAAAGGTTCCGATTGGGTAACCTAAATGTCATGAAGACGGCATGCAAGTTGCAACGCCCTTTATGGCTTTATGGAACTGGAATTAAGGCAATGCAATGCTGTTATTTTACTCTTCTCACTTTCATAACTAATTATTTCTCTCACTTGCTTAGTTATTTTTTCTTAAATCTCCCTGTTGGTGCAAAAATATTTAAGATTGGCCATTTTTCACTTAAAAAGAGAATGAGATATTGTTGAAGAAAACGAGTGCCTTTACATACTGATTGGGAAAAAGAAAACTCTGTTTTTCCATGTCTTCAATCTGTTGTGCCCATCAATCTGGCTGAATTGAATAGTATTTGTTTAGATCTTGTCCTATATTTCTTTTGTATCAAACAAAGATGCGTGGCCCGTGACAATATGCATCACTGCTTTCATCAGGTAGCAGAACCATTGGAACAGCATGGTAGTATAAAATTAAGGAATGACAGCTCTTTGCGTATTATGCAAGATAACTCTAACTCGCGTATTTTGTATACTTTATTATGCAAGAAACGTGCCAATCCTTAACTGTTTTCTAAAATAAAAGCAACGTCAACTTAATATCTGATTCCGGTATCTCAGTTTATTTTACTAATCATCATTTCATACTAGCTTCCAACAGACATTAGTATGCTCTCAATATAAAATTTTCAACAGATCTTTATTTTGTTAATAGAAAATTTGTAAGTACCTAAAGATGAAATATTATAAGTACTGCCGTCTGCCGGTAACCTAGATAAATATTCTGGTTTGTGGCTTGTGATTAATAGGTACTACAAGCATTTATTTTTTAAATTTTAATTTCAAAGGAACTCAACCCCCAAAATTAATTTTTGTGGGATGAAATACTGATGACAAATTCAATAAAGGAAAATGCCAACTATAAAATTATCAATTATACCTCTTATGTTTTTTCTTTTTTTCTGAAAAAATAGAATTGCGGAGGATTCATGTCAGTGCTACAATGATAATAGTATCTTCCATGTCTTGAAGCTGCAAGCTTAGGAAATAATTGCAATTATAAGAAAAACAAAGTGTGATATTCTGCACGTTATATTAGTGTTGAGTACTTGAGTTCAATCCAAAGTTCTAATTTGGATAATGGTATTGATTATTTATCTCAAGTTCGAGTTTTATAGATAGAAAAAAAAAATAAGCATGGAAGAGTTTTACACATATAGTGACTCGACTTTGTTCAAGTTAAATTAGCTAAAGTCTAGTGAATTTCTTATACTAGTAGGCTATATATATATATATAAAGACATGTGATAGATATGCAGCATATTTATTTTAAGAAATTAATTTTGATATATTATTAATGTAAAAAGTTTTATATTGTCGTTATTGGCGGATCTTGAAGAAAACTTTTAGGGGGGCCAAATAATTTAAAATATAAATTAAATAATGATAATCAAATTAAAACTAACAATATATCACATATATAAACTTTAAATCAAACAAATAACATGATAAAATAATTTTACAGAGAAGGACCAAAAAATGAATATTTTATAATGTTAGGTGTATAAACTTAAAAGTAATTTTAAAGCAGTGTGCTTTACTTTTGTATAAAAATAATTATTTTGTATGATAAATTACTAAAAAAAGGTATCAAATGAGTTGTTTATGTTTTATAATATTTGATATTTAGAGTTATTTTGGAAAAAATATTATACTTAAAAAATAATCAGCTTTTAATTATAATCAAAACCTTCAAAAATATGTTTTCATTTGTAAGTGAATTTTACACTTAAAATTAGAATTTTTGCTTGTCGTATGTTCGAACTTTTTACTCAGACATGTGAAATTATTTCAAAATAGCTTTTATTAAAAAAAATTATTTCCTTGCATTACCAAACACAGACACACACCCCTAACAATGTCAAAAATTTTATAAGCATCTTTAAGAATCAAAGTAAAGCTTAGAGTTAAGAAATTCATTATTTGATCATTGAATATGCTATTTAACTCTTGTAATTGCTTATTTATTGTAATAAAAAATATTTCCACTCTAAAATGATGTTCAATTGTTATATGATTTTTTAGTTTTTAGTTATTTTTAATTGAAAATAAGTTGATAGGCTTTTAAGCTGAAGAAACCTAACTATCTAAAGTAGTATCATTAATGTAAAGTAATATATTTAAACTTAGCCTATTTCTTGAACTAAACTTTTCTATATATTTCTCTCTCTCTCTCTCTCTCTCTCTCTCTCTCTCTCTCTATATATATATATATATATATAAAGTTAATTTTTAAAAAATTTTGGGGGGCTGCCACAAAGAAGCTCTGCCACTAATTGTCATCCTACTATATATGTGACTTTTGATGTAATAATTATAAAAATAAAATATTTTTATTGATGTGATAATATTTAATTAAATAATCATGTAAGAAATTTATACCCTAAGAATGCATCAAAATTAATTTTTTATTTTAAATAAGAAATTATGAAAAATCATAAGGAGCGTGTTAGGGTAATTACTTTTTGAGTAAACTTTTGTAAGTTATAAATACTTCTATAGATCAACTGTTAGTATTATGAGAATGAGAACAAGAACTCAGGGAAAATTGTTTTCATAAGGGAACCAACATGCAAACTTGTTTTGATAATAAATTTGATTCTTTTTATCAGTAAATATCGGTGTGTTAAATTGTGTGTAGATTGTATTTGTAAAAGAGAAATTTCACATACGTTAAGTATTAGATATAATATATATGCACATAAGGCCGAGTGCATGTTGTTGAAGATGTTTCTATTAAAGATAAATTTAGATTAAGGGAAGTGTTTGCTCAAGTTCAAGTTAAGACGCTCGTCAAACACATATAAAGGTATTTATGTGCAATCTACTGAAAAAATTTATGAAAATTAGATATAAGAACAAAACATGAATAAAAAGGCCAATGATAAGTAAAACTCTATTGCTGTACAGGGTAATGGACAAAAATAGACTATAGAGAGACGAACAACTGGTCTTAATTCGAATTGTATTTGTGGAAAAAGCTCTATTGTATCTAACATATAAAATGGCCTTAAGATACTCGCCTCTGATTATTATGTATTCCACTGAAGGAACTACGCTAGTTTGCTGACATAACTCGCATTGTTTGCTGGGCTGGCTCTTGCTGGCACACATAATAATTTTTTTTGGGTAGAAGGCATATAAAATAATTGATTGTATAATCAATCACCCAATAGGCCTTCAAAATTTATATGCTTAAATAATTTACCGCATAACTTTAGGGTGCTGGCTCCTGGAAAGAGGCCTGAAAAATGGGATTCAAAGCCTTTACCACTTTGACCGGTCCATTTAGTGGCTCCATAATAATCCAAGTACTCACTTGCAATAGGCTCATGATGAGCCAACAAAAACAATGTGTGATTCATTTCATCCTAACTTTTGAAGAGAGAAAAAAAATGGAAAAGGGAAAAAGCAATATAATCTAGTTTGGTTAGAAAAGTGATAAAGTGAAGTCAAATATAAACTAACCAATTAATTTTGCAATAAATTAAAGTCATTGAAAAGGAAGATTTCCTTTTGTAATTAATTTTAGTACAATTGAAAAGAAAAATAATGGAGAGAACAAGGAAATGAAAAAACAAAAATATATCGAATAGAAGATAGATTGTTTAATCTCAGTATAAATTATTAAAAAAATGTTTTATTATAAGTTGATTATTTAAAATTTAGTTTTTATGTAGCAAACTAGTTAATTTGTTATGTAGAGCAAGTTGTTATAGGCTTTGACTTTATAGAGACCATTATGGTACCCACAAGTACTAATTGTCCTTTCGAATTAAAGAATGATTAACTTGGTAGTGTATAATGGTTTCTGATTTCCAACAGCAATATTAACCATTTAATGCAACTAATTAACCATATTTTATGGCACAATAGGGACACACCTAATGTTTAGGGCATTGTAGAACTTCTGTTATGACCAATGTTATATATACATATTTACCAGATGCCTTTTAGCATTTGATTATAATTGGGTCCATTTCATTTTTCTCCAACTTACATTATAATTGAGTAAACTATTAAATTAGTATCCAAAATTAGTAATCAACTTCAAATTCACCATATTATTTGAAACTCTCTTGAGGTCATTTATGTTAGCAAAAGTTGGTTAGGTTAGTCCCTCAACAATGGTCAACTAAATCTATCCTATAGACTAACTTGATCAACTTTTGCCAATTTCAGAGACTAATATGGTAGGTTACTCCATTATAATTTTATCATACAAACAATTCTGAGACACACATATCTAAGAGTCATGTCTATCCGGCAATTTTGTTTCCCTTGTTACATTATGGAGACAGTTGTGCAGAGTTGTGGCTACTACTTTTACTTACGTACAATGATGGTTGTCAATCATGTCTGATCTAGATTGCTAGGAGCACCAATTTTAGATCTTCCCTACTATTTATGGTCTCAATTAATGTCATACTCTAATTAGAATATGCAGATAGTGTTCTGCACAAAGATGGAATATTTTTAATTTGTAAAGGGGTGTTCATCCCTTGAATATGACAAATTGATTAATGCATTGCTGCATAACCACCTAGCGTAAAGAGGACAAGTCAAACTCCAGCTAACTTTTCTTGGTGACAACCTCTACTACTTGATGATAATGCACCTTATTTGGTGCTCAAGAATTTGAACAGACGAGTTTCTGGTACTATTAAATGCACACCAAAAGCACTACTTTGGACCAGTTTAAGAGACCCTTCTCTTTATATATTCCTATTATGGAGTCACTACAAGGCACAACTTCTTCCCTCTCCTATCTTCTTTATGTGCCACTCTTCAAATCTATCTAAGCTTCCAGGGAATATACAAGCAGGTTCTTCAATGCTGTGTATGTTACTTCATCAACAGAATCACAAGGTGACAAGGTGATTAGGCACAATTTTGCTTTTGGAAGTCTTATGCTTTGATCAGTGAATTTGCTAATTGCTCTAGGTATTACTGGAAAGCCCGTGAAGTTTGCTTGTTCTTTCTGGCAAGGTATATTAACCACACTAAATATCAAAATTAACTTCTCATTTTTTTTTTTTTGGCTTTAGTTTTCATCATCACCTTTTTGTTTGTGTCTCTCACATCAGATAGATTCATAGTATCTGTTATTTGGTCGTTAGGATGTGAGATTTTTCTATAAGATTGTGCAAGAGTCAGCAAATCTTCTATATAGTAAAAATTGTATGAGTATTATGAAGTAGCCGGGTAGTTAGATATGTGATTGTCCTACAATTACATATTAGAGAAAGAAAAAAAAAACGTTGGATTCATATTCACTAAATAATGCCGTCAGCTTGTGATCCTGTTCCAATTTTCTTATTCAGTTTTTCTTGTTAATTATTGTTACATATTTGCGTTTTCAAACTTGTTTTAAAAATGATAGATTCTGGGAATGATTTAGTCATGTAAAATACCGAGTTAACATGGCCCTACCAGATCTTCTTTGTAAGGTCAACTAAGCATGTTCACAAGTTACAAATTCTGCCTTTTCATATCTGTTCTTTAATATAATAATATGTTCACATTTGCATTAAAAAGTGCTACCATGTCGTCTAACTATCGAAACTTAAATTCCTCTGGCAGTTAGAGGTGTGATTAGCTCTTTCTGTCCATTTTATTTCACACAGAAAATGAGAGAAAATATTTCAGAAACATGGCTAGTTATGATCACTGCGATATTGGCCGCTGCAATATTTGCAAAACTAATTCAAGTAAAGTTGAGCAAGGCAGAGAAAACCAAGTGCAGATTGCCACCAGGAAGGAGAGGCTGGCCTTTGATTGGTGACAGCATCAACTGGTACAATGCTGTTGCAAGTTCTCATCCTCCTCAGTTTGTTGAGGAAATGGTGAAGAGGTACTCACTTACATAGCAAGAAAATGCAATATATTCTAGCTTTTGTAATAGTTTAGAGTGGTCAATTTGGAAATTGAGTTCCTAATGAGAAAAAGGCATGCAGATAATAATTCATTGACAGGTAAATGTCTCAATTTACAAGAGCTGAGAATCCAATCATAGGGCTTATGAAAAACCATTTTTGACCATTCTATCGAGTCCCATTATTTTGGAAAACAAGCTGCTTAAAAGAAAATTATGCTAGGGAAAAATTTGCAAAATCAAAAAATCCAATTACATGGCATGTGAAAACCATTCTGATAGCTGAAAGTTTCATTCGGCACAGGTATGGTAAGATATTTTCTTGCAGCCTATTTGGCAAATGGGCAGTGGTGTCTGCAGATCCAACCTTCAACCGGTTCATAATGCAAAATGAAGGAAAATTATTCAAGTCAAGTTACCCGAAATCTTTCAGAGATTTGGTTGGTAAAAATGGTGTGATCACAGTGCAAGGAGAGCAACAAAGGAGGCTACATGGAATTGCCTCCAACATGATGCGCCTGGAGAAGCTCAAGTTCCATTTCTTGAACGATATACAAAAGGTCATGCTCCAAACTTTGCGCAATTTTGACAACAACCAAGTCATTCTTCTTCAGGATGTTTGTAGGAAGGTATGTAGTTGCAATTGATGATTTGTTTGTATATGTAAGCTTATCATCAATATTTAGCACCAGTGGCTCATTTTCAACTAACGTATATGCTATTTACTGCAGGTAGCTATAAATTTAATGGTTAATCAACTATTGGGGTTTTCAAGTGAGTCTCAAATCAATGAAATGGCTCAGTTGTTCTCTGACTTTGTTGATGGTTGTCTGTCTATTCCCATCAACACCCCAGGCTTCGCATACCACACTGCTATGAAGGTACACCACCATAAAAGAAGTTCTTAAACCACTCATATATAAAGAGAACAAAAAACAAAATCATGCAGAAGAACAAAATTGAAAAGGCTAACTTTTTTATTTAAGCAGTCCTTCTTTAGGTATATAATTATGAACTCTACTTTAAAGGAATAAGTTTGTTATCTCAGGTTGACCTCTTTCAATATGTGAACTCAAGAACCCTCTTATGTGAAGTAATGAAACTTGAAATATTCAATTTTGGCTTCTCAATGTTGCATTAATAGTATTGAAGTAACATTCTTTGGATATCAGGCAAGGGGGAAAATTATAAGCAAGATAAACAAGACCATAGAGGTACACAGACAAAATGGTGCTCCCTCAGTAGGAAATGGTGTGCTTGGAAGGCTACTAGAGGAGGAAAGCTTGCCAGATGATGCTGTTGCAGACTTCATCATCAATCTTCTCTTTGCAGGGAATGAAACAACGACCAAAACAATGCTTTTTGCAGTCTATTTCCTTACTCAATGTCCCCAAGCCCTGAAGCAACTTCTGGTATCTATAACAGAACTAAACTTGAAAAGTTTTCCCTATTTGTTATTTTTCACATAAAACTGTCTTTAATTTAGAAAAGTTTGTTATGTTTTAATCTTCAAAAAATGGAAGGAAAACTTACCTATTTGTTTTTGCAAAATTGTTCTCTTGTACAGGATGAACAGGATTCTCTAAGGAGTACCTCTGGAGAAGGAGAACAGCTGCTTACATGGCAGGATTATAAAGCAATGCCATTCACTCAATGCGTAAGTGATTCACCACTTTCCGCATCAGATTGTCTTGAACTCAAGTTTGATGTGATGCCTCATCTCATAAATATTCTCTGCGCAAAGTTACTACTTAAATTTGTAGTTAGCAATATGCAATAGAGAACAATGCATTAAGCTTTCATGTTGTCTTTGCAAACAGGTTATTGATGAAACACTTAGACTTGGGGGCATTGCAATTTGGTTGATGAGAGAAGCAAAAGAAGAAATTCAATACCAAGGTATACAATTTCACTTGTTAATTATCAGTTAATATTAATATATTCTCACTCAGCCAGAGTATTATATGATACGCATGCAAATGCTTTATAATAGGCTACTAATTCCAGCTTATCTGCTTTCGACTAGATTTTGTTATTCCCAAAGGATGCTTTGTAGTTCCATTTCTTTCAGCAGTCCATTTAGATGAGAATGTGTACAATGGAGCTCTAAACTTCAATCCTTGGAGATGGATGGAACCTGAAAATGAGGTTAGTTCACATATCACATTGGTCCATACTGCATATAATTTTGTAACTGCAGTTAGTTTTATTTCATTCCTTTCTTGATTCCTACACTCACAATGTAGGAAAAGAGAAACTGGAGAACTAGTCCATTCTATGCACCCTTTGGAGGAGGTGCTAGATTCTGTCCAGGAGCTGAGCTGGCTCGCCTTCAGATTGCTCTTTTTCTTCATTACTTTGTGACTACCTACAGGTAATGCTTCCATCTCTCACTCTTTGGTGCATAGTTAACACATTTTATGGCCATAAAAATTGCATGAATTGTACTAGCTTATATCTCATATTCCAAGGATTTAATTTTGATGCATTGTCAAATATAAAATGTTGTCACATAGTCATTTAATTATGTATTGTCATATCATTAAAAATGTTTAACATTTTGTAGTGACTACTTCAAAATTCATATATATAGTGGGTGTTTGGGAGAGCTGAAAGATTAAAATTATTTCCATAATCATTTATTTATATAATCGCTTATATGATAATCAATTTATGTTTGAATACTTTAGCTGAAAAGTGGTTTTAAGATAATCTATTTTATTTGAGTTGTATGAAAAAAATTATTTTTATATGATAAAATTACTAAAAAAGGTATGAAATAATTGTTTATATTATATAATATGTAATACTTAGGATCAATTTGATAAAAACATAACAAATATGAAATAATCAATTTCTGCTTATAATTATAAGCTCCAAAAATTTGTTTATGCTTATAAGCTATTTCAGCTTAAAAATATCAGCTTTTGATTATAATCTATTTTACAAAATTTAACCAAACATGATTATTTTTGCAAAACAGTTTTTTTTTCAAAATAAAAGCTGTTTTAATGGGTTTCCAAGCATGCACATAATGAATTCTAATTGGTTGACATTATAAAATATGCCTAAAATATATCAAAATTAATCTTATATTCTAAAGGTGGACGTGCCATAATCTTCAGCTATAGCATATACCAAATTTAACCTTGGCTGATATGTTATGTTTTCAACAGATGGACACAAATCAAGGAAGATAGGATGTCCTTCTTTCCCTCTGCTCGATTAGTGAATGGCTTCGAAATCCGCCTAACTAGACGACTTGATTATGAAACAAGTTGAAATCTGTCACCATGTTCAAGTCAAATTCCTTCATGTTCTCCACTATTTTTCAGTCTTTGTTTTCTCTGGCTACTCTTTTTGCTGAGCACTCTCTCAGTTCTCCCAACAGTGATGTGTTTCAGAGTTTAAATTCTGTTGTCATGTATAATCATGTATAGAATATTTTTTATAGTGCAAAATGTAAAGTATGTTCACCACTCAAAAAGGTTGTACAGTGTACAGCAGCCAAGTCATGAGTGTTTTCTTTTACTTCATCTTTTAACTTGACAATCCAATGTTCATCACTTTTAAGGGAATTCTTAAGTTTCATGTATTTTTTAAAATTTAAAGTAACATTTAGCTCAGAAAAAAAAAAAAGAATCAATTATAGTTAAAAAAATTGGAATAGCTAGGCTAATTGGTGCGAAAAAAAATTTGCACAAATTTTTGTACAAATGAAGTGGCATCAATAAGAGTGCTCCTTCAATATAAATTACAGAAGGTAAATGATCGAAAGAGAAAAAATTTATTTGATCTATAAAGGTTCATGTCCATTATACAAATTAGTTTTGGTACCAAAAGGGTTTCTTAAATTGAATAACCTTTTATAGAGAGAGAGTTTATGAGAGAGGAAAAATAATAATTATTGAAAAAAATAAATACTTTCATTCTTATCAATGACAAAATTTTAATTACTCTTATTCTTGTACATAATAATTCTTTTACTAGTACTTTTTTGTATCCAACGGTTATAATTTAATTACAAATTTTATAAATCTTAAACATAAGTTTTCATACTAGTATTTAATGACTATTTATAAAAAAGAAGCATGCATTGTATTAATTAAAATTTTACTAGAAAAGATTAAAAATTTGAAAATACGAGAAAATCCTTTTTGAAAACTTTAAAAAATTAGTTTGACCGTGTACAAAAGAGAAGCATTTATTTTAATATTTATAAACATTAACTAGTTTAAAATTAAGAATGTTTGATTTGAAATTAATTTAAAAATTAATTTTGTTATAAGTTTAATTTGTATGTATTGATAATGTAAAATTAATAAAATTATTGAAAAATGAGAAATTATTGTAGAATTCTCATTATAATATGTGATTATTTATGTAAATTAATATTTTTTATTATTTCTATTGGTTGACACTTGACAGTGTAAAATTATTTTATATTATTAGTATATTTAAATTAAATTCTTTTATTATATATGCTGGTAGCAAAGATAAATAAATGATAAAGTGGTAAGAGGGGGAAAAAAACAGAATTAGATGAACAAACTGAAAATTGGTTTTTTAATTAATTTAAAAAAATTGTTAATTATGAAATATCACTTATCTAAAATCTGACTCTATTGTACTTAGGTATTTAAGTTTTAATGGTTGTCAAAAGGCTCTATATTCATATTTATCTTTTATGTTAAAATTGAATTATAACCTATAAGATAATTATCTACCTAGAATTTGTGCTATTTTTTTTTTGAATAATATAACTTTAACTGTAAATAACTTTTTTTTATCAAATTAAATCCAAAAAAAAAAAACTATAAATAACTGACCTCGTGAGATTAATAAGTCACCACCCCGTATTCTTTCTATTTCATCTTCCTTTGTGTGTTATTTTTTGCTTTTGTGGGATAAAATAAGTCGGTTATATGTTACGTTCCAGAAGCGTCTTCTCAGACAAGCTTCGCAAATCGAAAATCCAGAGCCTAACACAATCCCTTACCATTATCAGCGCCAAGTCTTTGTTCTGAGTTGCAACATATCGAAACACAAAAAAGGTGTTGGAGATGGCAGGGAGAGAAGTTCGAGAATACACCAACCTCAGCGACCCCAAAGGTAAGAAAATAAATAGATTTTCGACTTTGTTCATTATAATTATTTTTTATAAGGGGTCTTGTTGGTCTTGTTAAAGTTTTGATCATTTGCGAATTTTGGTTGCTGGGTATGTGTTAATTTTCGCAGATAAGAAATGGGGAAAAGGGAAAGATAAGATTGACGATGAAGACATTACTTTCCAACGCATGGTTGCAAAGGTTAGCGCATTGAATCACCCTCCGTTTCTCTTCTTTTCCCTTCAATTCCTTTTTCCGTTTGCATTTTTTTTTTCATATTTATATTCGATATTGCTTTTGAGGCTAATACAGGAGGAACCCTAGTTTTTCTTTTTTTAAAAAGTTAGGATAATATTTTTTATGGGGTTTTATGTATGTGCAAATTAAAGTAAATGACACTTCTATATCTATGATACAATTTCTGTGTTCATTTATGAGGCTATATTTTGATCAGTGATTGAGGAATGGAGTGAAGTGATGTTGTAGCTAAAATCGAAGGCCTGCTATCTGCTGTTTGTAACTTGGTTGTCTTAGGTGTTCCAAGAGCTTAGAGAACTGTAACTTTTGGTGCCAAGGCGAAGTGACCAACTCTGCTCCTAACTTAGTTAATAGTTGTGGACTTATGGGTTGGAAGTGTGGAAGAATTTTGAGCCATCTGAGGATCCAGCAATGTGAGATGAAGTAGATTTGTTTTCAGAGACTTACGTATATGCTCCTCTAGCACGTATCTAGTCCAAAGGCAAAAGGAAATGAGAACTTCTTAGTTCTAGCTTAAGATGTAGGACACAAGAAAAGTAGGAAAAGTAGGACAAGGGATTCTGTTCTTTTCGCATTTATTTTCCCTTTTGGCTATGTACAGTGCTGTCTATGTTATTTTAAATTTTCAAGTAATTTTTGTGGATTTGAGGGATTTTGCTGATAACGTGCCCTGGCAGGGATATTGGCTTCCTGTACTGGGTGGTTGATGCGAGCAGATGCAAGAGGTTGCTGGGGAGCGTGGTGGTTACCTTCATGGACGAGGCGGTACCACTCTTTTTTTGCTTTTGTGTTTTCTATGTTGCTTGCGCTCTGTCACCACTTGCTTTTATCTGCTGCTCTCATATTATGTTTAGCTTCTTTGGTCCTTTTTTAAAGTTTAAATATGCAGCCTTGGACAGTGATGATTTACTCTATCTCAAGGAGCAAATGGAAGCCGAGGAGGATGCAGAGCGCCTCCTGCGTCGCACTGAAAAACGGGCATTTGCTGCATTTAAGATATCCTTTTGTAGTCATTGCAACAGATAAGGATCCATGTTTTCTTCTTCATCTTGGATTCAAATTGATTTTTATGTTCATAGAGTACATATATCTTGGTTTACCCTCTCTTGATGTAGAGTTCTTGATGTCAGATCAGAGTCAACCTAATTTCATAATGGTGCTTGAAAACTGTGAATTGAGACCTAGGTACTCAGGAGTAGGATCTTTCTTCTAGCATGATGGTCTGTCTCTCTGCTACTGGGATATATTGTCCGTCCCATCCTTGTCATTTAATTTATGTTTATAGGTCATAGGTAATAATAAACGTTGAACTTTGTCTCAGTTTTGTGTATCTTGACTGCATTGATGCTTAATTTTCACTGGTTAAGTGGCTGTTTTGTTACTTGTAAATTGGTTAAATAAAATTGACAGAGTATAGGTTTGTTGATACTGAACAAAACTTGAATTACGAATTTGAATTACTAAAATCTTTATTCCAACATATATGACTGTATCACTACAGATTGTATTCTTGAATTTTGAATCAATGAATTTAAAACTATTATTGTCTGAGCCAAGTAATCTCCACTAAATTGGTTTATTAAAATGCAACCTAAGCATTTCTTAGATTCACTCATTTGCGTTTTCCCATAGTTTGTGAAATATATATTTGATGATACTGGTAAACTTTATTTTTCTAAAACTAAATAACATTGCACGTGCTTTTAAGTAGTATGTTTTCTTTTGTTTCCTTCACCAATGGATACAGAGCTGCAACTTTAGCAGATTCTTCACCAGCATCAGTACCATTGGCATTTCGTGTTGAGCCAAAGCCAAAGAGTGGGATTAGGTAGATCTTCTTCCCCTACTACCTTCCCCTACATGCATTAATTGTCATTCCCTCGTTTCAGTTCATAGTATTTTTGTATATGTAACATAGGCAGCAAGATCTGTTAAAAAAAGTTGTGGAGATTAAACCTAAGCGGCCAAGGACTGATGGCAATCAGTCAAGCCCAGCTTCTGGTAATTCTCCTGTCACAAATCGTAAGCCTGAGCATGATCGGTTGAAGGAGAATGAGCATTCTTCATCAGGACCGAAGAAAGTAGAGGCACAATCTTTGTCTGGATCAAAGAAAGTAGAGGAACATCCATCATCAGCCTCGCATGAAGCAGAAGCTCAGCCTAAAAAGACCGATAACTCTGGTGGGGGATTGCTGGGCTTGGCATATGCTAGTTCGGATGATGACGATGACAAATGATTTATAATAGAAATTTGATGGCAGATCCCTATGTTCATACGTGTCTTCGTAGTTTAGTACAGAAAGCTTTATTTCTATAGAGCATCTGTTAAATTGTCTTGTCAAGATGGCATGGCATAGCAAGTTCTTTGCATGAAGTATTAGTATTTAGGCTGAAGAAGGACAAAATGACGTGTTAGTACGTTACTGTACCACTAGACGAAAGATACAATTTTGTATGCGGTCATTGAATCTTAATGTGCCAGTTTTGTTTATCTTAACATAATTTCATGATTTTGGATTCTGTAAGTTTGCATTGATGGCCCTAAAAGAATATATTTTAGCAAAAAGCTAGTCATCTAAAGCTTGTTGGCCCTGCTGTATTTCCGTAATATGCTTTTTAGGGTGTGTGGACAAGTAAGGTACATAATGGCGATAGTTGTAGATCAGGAAACCATTAACCAAAATACTTATTGACTCATCGATTGTGAAATGGAAGTATGAAAGGATGGAATGGTAACATGGTCATTGATTTACTCATTAGCCTGAAACAAGGTCATGTAATTTATTGCTCATTAGGCCGAGTTTGAAACCCAAGCTTAAGCCTCGGTTATTAGTCGCTTTTTGCTTTCTGAGTGCTTAATATTGTTTTGTATCTTCTGAAAATAATTATAAAAATAGACTTAGAAGACAAAGTCGTTGCATATAAAGACATGTTACAGATGTGTTGGATCATTTAACTTATTTTTATTTTATTTGGCATGAATCTGCACATTTTAACTAGTAACAATGCTCCTGCATATTGCTGCTTTCCTAGCATTTTGACTTGCATGGATGGTGCTACCACCCAGCTAAGATTTCCTGACAATGCTATGGCTCTAATGATATATATAGATGTTTCTTTAGATCCTTTTATTTATTGATTGAGAGATACCATATGAAAGCTTAGTGCACATAGACAGACTAACCAAGTAACTAAACCCCAACATGATTCCCCTTTGGCTCTCGAATATAATGGAGGACCACTTTGAGAATTTGACATTTGGACTCTAGGATGAAGCCCTCCTTCAGTCTTCTAGAGGGCGAATACTACATTCTTTTAGCCCGTTTTTCTAGATGTGATGATGCACTTGGAACGCCAAACCAAAGATAATAATAAAAATTATACTCTGTAATATTCAGAATATTATATTATATTATTATAATAATCTTAGTCATACGATGATGTTGCATATGTACTTTTCCATCCCTTGGGTATCCATGGATTTCGTCAAAACTAAATTTAATAACAGGAACATTGGAAACTTCACTGAATATTACAAGCAAAATAAATAGACAAGCTTACAAACTTGATCGTTAAATTTATAACGATTAATTTAGAGCATAATAGTTTTTTTTTTTAATTGTGTTTCTCTTTGTAAGCTTGCTTAAGAAATTTTTGTGTCAACCAAAATTTTCATATCGCAATGTACGTACTGATTGGTTCGTGCTCCATGCTTCTTGTCTCACACTGAGTACCGGCCAAAATTTTTGTTTAGAATGCTTTTGATTGCAGCAGATTGGAGTTGGGGATCTACTCCAATTAATGCTTACTAGAGACACACTCCTATTCTAATTAGATGGCTTTTATTTTGTGTAGTGTTCTTCGCCTTTTAATTATTTTCTTTTTTGGTGGATTTTCTTTCTTTTCCTAGGTGTATAATAGTAAGCACTCGTTAGTAAGCACTTCTAAATGACTACGAAAGTTGAATTTAGTTAAGGTGTAAGTGTATTAGAGACGTGCTTATTATACCTTACCGTCTCTTATTTGGAGCTTCCTTCTTTCTTGAATATGCGATATATTGAATACCAAATAAATTGCTAGTTCATTTCATGAGTTCTTGTGTTTTATGCATGAGCCTGATTTTATTACCATGCTTATTGTGCCTTGGCTTTTGCTAAGGATCCGAAGCACCACGACGCAGAACCAAACACATTCAACTAAGGTTGGTCGTAGACCAGCTTAGAAGCAAAAAGGAAGCGGTTGTGAAGCACGTTTGTATTCCAGGGGCGGAGGCACGTTTGTTTGAGACTTTGAGGGTGCGCATTTAGTTTCCATGGAATATGTTAGGGTTGTTTATAATATAATATCCCCAATGAATACGAGAAGAGGCTATATCGAAGATCATTTCTCTTATCGAGTTTGAACTTATCTAATATTTATACATTTTAGGCTTAAATATATTTTTGACTCCTATAAAATTTATAAATTTTGGTTTTAGTGTCTAATTTTTTTTATTTTGGATCTAAATATTTTTAAAAATTTTGATTTTAGTCCCTGCTTGAACATAGAAAGGGTGACGTGATATTATCTGTCATTTATGTTATTATTTAATAAAGACAGACTAATAGTAGGAATTAAAACTAAAATTTTTTGAAATATTTAGATCAAAACCTAAAATAAATTTCTTAAGAAATAAAATTATAATTCGCTAATTCTATAGGGGATAAAAACATATTTAAACTTACATTTTGTATACATATTTGGCCAACCTCTAGAAGCTAAAGATTTCGTGAAGGATTTGGATACCAAAGTGAAACCAAAAATAATAACTAATAAATCTATTTTCAGCGGCATAATAATTAATAAATCCTACATAGTATTCCTCTACTGTGAATCATATGCTGATGTTGCGTATGGAAGCAAAACTAAATTTACTAATTAATTGGAAAAATTTAAACTTCATTTACATCACTAATTGGATCAAATGAATTTTATAAGCAATTTGAATATTCAACTTAAGACCTTTATCCTCAAGATTTATAGCCAATATTGAAGTAATAATAGCCGCTTATTTCCCTGTTATTCATATAGGAAGCCAGCTTACGAAACCATTGGTCAGTTGACCAAAACGCATCCATCTTTTGATTTTCTTTGTGCTGTCCTCACCCCCCACCGAAACATGCGCTTTGGGTTTTTGATACGCCATATAATATATAGTAGGAGTTATGCTCGACAACAAATAAAAAAAAGTAGTTACGTAATTTAACCACCAAAATTTGACATTTAATATAGCAATTCTCAGTATTACACTTAATGCTAATATATGGTATCTAGAGATATCATTTTAATATGGTTTAAAAGACAAACTGAATTGAATGTCCAACTTTCAAAGCAAAGCCAACAATTCCCAGCTTTCACATATTGCAGTGCTGACTGAACTTCTTCTTCTTCCATCCTTGCAGATGAACTCATTTTCAATATTGCACGCACACTGAGTAAACCAGAGAAAACTTAAAGCACACCAAATGACAATATCAACTCCATTATCATGTGTGAAACCTCAATTCTACATCAATTTTCTGACCTTGTTCCTCTTCATGAGCCATGCAAACTCTCAGTCTCAGCTTTATGATCAAGAACATGCAGTGCTGATGAAGATAAAGCAGTACCTTCAAAACCCACCATTCCTCAGTCACTGGGCACAATCATCAAGCTCCTCTCATTGTTCTTGGCCTGAGATCAGCTGTACTAATGGTTCCGTCACTGCACTCACTCTCTCCAACACCAACATCACACAAACAATACCACCTTTTATCTGTGAACTCACAAACCTCACACATGTTGACTTCAGCTACAACTTCATTCCCGGCGAGTTCCCAACACCACTCTCCAACTGTTCCAAGCTTGAGAACCTTGACCTCTCAATGAACAACTTCGATGGCAAGATTCCTGATGACATAGACCGGCTAGCTGAATTGAGATACCTTAACCTTAGTTCCACAAACTTCACTGGTGACATTCCTGCTAGTATTGGAAGTTTAAAGGAACTGAGAGAGCTTAGGCTTCAATATTGTCTATTCAATGGCACAGTTCCTGACGAGATTGGAAACTTATCCAATCTTGAGTACTTGGATTTGTCCTCTAACAGCATGTTTCCTAGTTGGAAGTTGTCATCAAACTTGACCAAGTTGAGCAAATTAAAGGTCTTTTATGTGTATGGCTCAAACTTGGTTGGGGAAATCCCGGAAACCATTGGAGAAATGGTGGCTTTAGAGAAGCTGGATATGTCACATAATGGCTTAACTGGTGGAATCCCGAGTGGCTTGCTTATGCTGAAGAATCTGAGCATATTGTACCTTTACAAGAACAGTCTCTCTGGGGAGATACCTGGCGTGGTTGAAGCATTAAATTTGACTGCCCTTGATCTTGCACAGAATAAGCTCACAGGGAAAATATCAGATGATATTGGAAAGCTTCAGAAGTTAACATGGTTGAGTTTGTCCCTCAATAGCTTGTCAGGGGAGATACCAGAAAGCTTAGGCCGTCTTCCAGCTCTGACCGATTTTCGTGTATTTTACAACAGGTTATCAGGTACTCTTCCCCCTGACTTTGGCCGCTACTCAAGGCTTGAAACCTTTCTGATTTCATCTAATAGGCTTAGTGGAAAGTTACCAGAGAACTTATGTTATTATGGGGGGTTACTTAATTTAACTGTTTATGACAATAATCTTAGTGGGGAGTTGCCAGAATCACTAGGAAATTGCAGCAGCCTGCTGGATCTGAAAATTTACAACAATCACTTTTCTGGTAACATTCCTAGTGGCCTTTGGACATCTTTCAATTTGTCAAATTTCATGGTGAGCCAAAATAATTTCACTGGTGTGCTTCCTGAAAGGTTGTCCTTGAATGTTTCGCGGCTCGAGATAAGTTACAATCAATTTACCGGTAGAATTCCAGCTAATGTATCTTCCTGGATTAATGTGGTAGTGTTTAATGCCAGTAATAACTACTTGAATGGAAGTATTCCACAAGAGTTAACTTCTCTTCCCAGCCTAACAACTCTGTTGCTTGATCAGAACCTGCTCAGTGGGCCACTTCCATCAGATATAATACATTGGAAGTCCCTAGTAACTCTTAATTTGAGCCATAACCAACTCAGTGGACAAATCCCAGATGCAATTGGTCAGTTACCTGTCCTTAGCGTGCTTGACCTGTCAGAAAATCAATTCTCTGGCCAAGTTCCTTCTCAACTACCCATACTCACCAATCTCAATCTGTCCTCCAATCATTTAACTGGGAGGATTCCAAGTGAATTTGAAAATTCTGTGTTTGATAGTAGCTTTTTGGACAATCCTGGCCTTTGTGCCGATACCCCAGCATTGAACCTTACCTTATGCAATTCTGGTCCTCAAAGGACAAGCAAGAGTTCATCTTGGTCTGTTGCTTTGATTACAAGCCTGGTTGTAGTAGCCTTGTTAGCGGCTTTGTTGACATCACTCTTGATTATGAGGCTTCGTGGGAAAGGAAAGCAAGGATTGGATAACTCATGGAAGCTCATTTCATTTCAAAGGCTGAATTTCACAGAAGCAGACATTGTCTCCTCAATGACTGACCAAAATATCATTGGCAGTGGTGGATTTGGTACGGTGTACCGTTTTGCCGTTGATGGTTTTGGCTATGTTGCTGTGAAGAAGATTTTGAATGACAGAAAGTTAGACCAGAAGCTTGAGAGCTCATTTCGAGCAGAAGTTAAAATATTGAGCAATATTCGTCATAACAACATTATGAGGTTGTTGTGCTGTATTTCTAATGAGGTCTCTATGCTTCTTGTCTATGAGTATATGGAAAACCGTAGCCTAGATAAGTGGCTGCACAAGAAGGTTAATAAGTCATTAGCTGTGTCAGGTGCAGTCCATCATCAGGCTGCCCTTGATTGGCCAAAGAGGCTGCAAATAGCCATTGGGATTGCACAAGGTATGAGCTACATGCACCATGATTGCTCACCACCTGTTGTTCATAGAGATGTGAAAACAAGCAACATCCTTTTGGATGCTCAGTTTAATGCAAAAGTTGCTGATTTTGGTCTGGCTAGGATGTTGATCAAGCCAGGTCAACTGAACACCATGTCAAATGTGATTGGATCGTTTGGCTATATGGCTCCAGGTGAATGACATGCCAATTTTCCTGTTGATAAATTCTTAATACCTCTCGGAACTAGAAAAATCTCTAGTTCTATATCATTGAATGTCTACCACCTCAGCTATAGGGGTCATGATTGTCCCTTGTTATAGCTTATGTAGACACATTCATTGATACAGAATAAGAGAAATCTCTTGCTCGAGAAGCACCTCGTGATCTCTCTTTTTTGTTTCTTTAATAAGAAACATAATGCTTAGTTAAACTCTATGTGCCTCTTTTTCCAAAGGCATAAGTTTTTAGTCTTTATGTGTTTTTTTCACGCTTGAATTGCAGAATATATTCAAACAACAAGAGTCACTGAAAAGATTGATGTCTTTAGCTTTGGTGTTATCCTATTGGAGCTGACAACCGGTAAAGAAGCTAAACATGGAGACCAACACTCTTCTCTTGCAGAGTGGGCGCAGCGCCACATTCAGATAGGAAGCAACATAGAAGAGCTTCTAGACAAAGATGTCATGGAACAAAGTTACTTGGATGAGATGTGCACAGTTTTCAAACTTGGGGTCATGTGTACTGCAACACCGCCTGCTAATAGGCCTTCTATGAAGGAGGTCCTGCAAATGTTGGTCCTCTGTAGAGATCCATTTGCTTATAGGGAGAGGAATTTAGGCCACTATGATGTTGTTCCCCTTCTTAAGAATTCAGAAAGAGACACAAGGTTGGATGTTGTTGATAATCTATAATGATAGTGAGTAACAAAATGGATTTCTAAGGATGTTAATGTTAGTGGCAATTCTAGTTCATAGGATATTAGGAGGGGGTATCTATCAATTTGAAATTAGGAAAATGCAATGCAATAAGAATGACTTATTTGGAGGGTTTTGATGAGGTTTGGTTGTGAGGCCATGGTTTTAGAAAAAGTGAATTTATTGTTGGGAGGTTTGTCATGGGAAACAGCCATTTGCGTTTAAATGGTCAATGGTGCCTGCCGAATTCAACTTTTTTATTTTGTAAAACTATGTGTTGTATGTTCCACATTTTCTAGTGATGTAGACATTCTTCACTAAATATGACTTCATATATGCATGAAGTTATGTGTGGTTGACTCTGAATGCCAGCTGCCAGGACAGTTGCAAACTTGGAAAACAAACTTATAAATCGTAGACTATACCATATTTGCATTTACTCCGTCGGGTGGGTAGAGTAGATGGAATATTTTGGGACACTTACTTTTTTTTTTTTAATATACAGAGAAAGTGTTTTGAAAAAAATTATTTTTCTTTTTAAATTAACAAGCGATTTGTTTTTGTGGATTGATGCATTAAAAAATTTATTGATTTTTTTAAATACAGTCTTTTCCTATAAGTTATAAGCTAGTATTTTTGACGCACAACTTTGCATACTTCTTTCAAAATAAAAAGAAATTATTTGATTTGTTTTGATTTTAAAACAACTATCTCGTTTAGAAGTCAGTGTGAAAAAAATATTTAAATTGATTACAAATTCAATTATATAAAACATTACCAGTGAATCGAATTGATTTTATATTAGTAATCTACTTTGTTTTCTTTACTTAGAAGATATTTAATGAATTACACGTAAAAAAAGGGAGTATATTAAATCAATTATTTATCTAGGACAAAAATTTCGATTCAACCGATTAAAATTAAATCAAATCCACTCAAATTCAACTAAATTTAAGTGAATTTTGTAATGGTACACAATTAAAAAAAATTATAAATCAAATCGATACTTGTTGTATAACTATCAAAATAAAAAACTTCAAAATGGATCTTCTAAATTTAATTTTTCACTTAACAAAATCAAGTGTAATATCTCCCCATTAATTTAAGAAGTGATATCCAAATAAAACATGTCACATAAAAAAATTAATAATAAAAAATCACATTTAACTTTATTAAATGACAAATTAAATTCAGAGGATCCATTCTCTTTAAAATTTTATTTATAAGTCAGATGAGTCAAATTAATTTTTAAAATGTTCAATTTCAAAGATACTCTAAATTTCAGAGTAACTGCTCCAATTTTTTTTTTATTTTATTTTTTGGGTCAAAAAGTATTGCTCCGAATTCAAGCCAGAGTAATCAATGCGAAGAAGCCAACCCCTTGAATGTTTTTTATTTTTAATTATTTTTAGGTTTTTTTTTTGTTCGGTAACCTTTTTTTTTTGGGTAGGTACAGTCTTGTCAAGCATTCCTTAGGTAGGGGTATTTGTAGTACGGTTTGAATCAATTTTGAATAAAATATTTCTCCAATTCAAAGAATAAAATATATAATGATTTTGATTGGATTGATTTAAACGGTTTTTCATAAAAAAAAATTTTAAATATAGAATATTATAAATAAAAAATAACCTAAATTAATAAAATAAATCAATAAAAATAAAAATAAAAATAATTTATATAATATTTAAATAAGAATAATATATAAATATAAAAATTGTGATAAATTAAAATTATTATAAATAAAAGTATACAATTAAAAATAAAAAATTATATTAGATGGTATTATTCGATTTGGATTGGATCAGTCTTAGAAATTAAATCTAAAATCCGATTCGATCCAAGCGATTTGTGAAAAATAAGATCTAATCCAATCCAAACTTTTACGATTTTAGTCGATTTTTGGTTTAAATTAGATTAATTTAATGATTTTGATTGGATTAGATTAGATTTGAACACCTCTGGCTCATTCGGAAACTCCTTGGTGCCAATTGGGCTTTCTTTTGGGTAACACATGGGCCTTCTTTCAATGACCCAAAAACAACAACAAAAAACAGAGGGCTATAAAACATGGATGGAACACCGAAAACAAATGCAGGGTTTAACATTTTACTCACAAATCACAATGGCCAGCAACGAAGAAGCAGGAGTACCAGAAGAAGAAGAAAGAGGGAATGCTCGAATAATGGCCAAGTTGAGTTCCTATGGTGGTGAAGTGAGGTTGCTGCTTCCTTGGGAGGAATCAGCTGCGGAAGAGATCATGCTCTTATGGGGAACCCAACAGCCCACACTTTCCAAACCCAACGCCTTTGTTTCACAGTCTTCATTGCAACTCTGCATCGACCCTTGTGACCACTCTCTCTCCATTCTTCAGTCCCCTTCTTCCTTGGTGCCTCTCTCTCTCTCTCTCTCTCTCTCTCTCTTGCACTGTTTGTGTTCTTCCTTTCTCTTGGGGGCACTGCCTTAAAAGGGTTTTTTGGTGAAATATTTGATTTTGATGAGGATTTGGGTTCTAACTTCATGTCCCATTTGTTTTGTGGCCCAAACATGATGACCCATTTCGTAACATACTATGTTCTAGAGTATTGGTGCTCTAAGTTTGAAGCTTGCAGTAGCACTCGATAACATAGGTTGCTGTGTTTGACTGCTGGTTGTGTATGTGATAATTGAGGGGTGGAGATGCATGTGCTTGTGATCTTCGTTTTTGTTAACTTAGGTGTAAAGGTTCTGTCACATGCATAGCCCACTTCAGTGCCCCGTGTGCATTATCTTAGTATTCTATCGATGCTGTGTTGTAACTTACAGATAATAGCTTGATTAAGTAGCCAATGACTAGTGAGCAAGTTTTTAGACTATGCAAGGTTGAAATTACAGTTTCTAGATTGATCAGGCACTAGAAAATGAGTTAATTTTTTAGTTGCCTGATATTTCATGGCTAGGAGATCACTAAATATAAAGTTGGACGCTTGTTATACAGCCTCGATCTTTTCAACAACAACAACAACAACAACAACAACAACCACCACAACGACGACGACGATGACCACAACGACAACAACAACGACGACAACAACAACAGTTCATAACTTCACTTCACTTGTTTTTCGTTTTAGTACTTCTTCTTCTTCTTGTCCAATCTGCAACATGTCATCAGCATCAGCATCATCAACCCCTCAAGTCATAACCTAAAAGGGTAAATTCACCCACCATTTCTTTTTTTTTCATTTTTCTTCTTTTTCAGATGAATAATAATTATCCATTGTTAATAATGGGGATGAGATGACAATGTTCGTTAATGGATGTGGAGCAGCTGCAGTGGCATGGAGAGCTGGAGAGGCATTGGTGATGGAGGAAATGCAAGTGAGCCCTCAACCAATGGAGATTCAGAATAAGGTTGTCTGCACCTCTCTCTGTCGCAGTGACCTTGCAGCCTGGGAATCTCATGTAAGTGTTCTATATCTCATTCTCCCTGCTTTTGCAATTTTCTAGGTCCTAACTTTTACTTACTCACTGCAAAGTGTTTGATTCATGTTTGAAATGTGGCGGTGTTGCACTTGTGTAGAATTTGTTTCATACAAATTTTCATGAATCTGTTGGAGCATTAAAATTGGACAGATTCGTGAAAATTGAACAAGTTCCCAGCTACTGCCCTTTGTAAGTTGTGATTGAATTGTATCCTAATTTTTTATGTTTCTGTCATATCATGCCTGAGGCAATGCATTCCAATCCACATTATGTTAGGGTAGTCAATTATAGTTTTACTGATAAACTTCTGTTATCACATTCTTCAGAGGATGCCTTCTTGTGTTCTTTATGAATGCTAATGAAGGCTGATAGTTGGTAGATTAGTCTGCTGATGAATATTTCTTTTATCATAAGAATTCTATTTTTTTTTTTTCAAAAATAAAGTTCTATATGCGATTAAATATTAACACGCGGTGCTTGTTCGTGCAGGCCACATTTCCTCACATATTTGGCCATGATGCATCAGGGTAATCTACACCTAATTATATTTTTGGATTAATGCAACAAAGTGTAACCACTGATTCTTGGGTTATTTTCTGTGAATACCATGAGATTTTTTTATTTTTATTTTTTTAAGATTTACCCAATTGGCTAGCACAACAAGTAGATAAAATACTGAGATGCCAAGTTCAGCTTGAGTCCAATGATTGAGTGTGCAACAGCAGTGCCATAGAGAAGATTACTGATGTTAGATATTTTGCATCATGGACATAACTTTAGGAACTAAATTATTGCAAAAGGTGTTATTTTCACAATAGATATTGAATGCTTAATACCAGTTTTGCAGGATTGTTGAAAGTGTGGGGCAGGGAGTGACTGAATTCAAAGAAGAGGACCATGTGCTAACAGTCTTCATTGGAGAATGCATGGCATTCAGGCTGTGCACATCTGGAAAAAGTAACATTTGTCAAGTTTTGGGATTGGAAAGAAAATGTTTAATGCATAGTGATCAGAAGACACGCTTCTCTGTAAAAGGGCAGCCTATATATCATTATGCTGTTTCAAGTTTCAGTGAATATACAGTAGTCCACTCTGGATGTGCAGTCAAAGTCAATCCGCATCCACCTCTTGAGAAAATATGCCTTCTGAGCTGTGGAGTTGCTGTAGGTAAATGTTTTTCAAGTATATATTATTTGTTCTAAGGAAAGGTAGGGGTAAGGCCAATGGAAATATGTAATAATGAACAATAACAACTTAAGAAACCATGTTACTTAGATTACTAGACCAAGGTGGTAATAGTTTAATAGCCAATAGGCTACCTATTTTTCATTTTGTTATTTCCTGGAAATGGTAAGAGGAGGCATCGCTCCTCTGTCTGGCAATGCTTGCATGTTAAAGGAATAGTATGGCCTCTGCAATGAAGAAATATAATTGTAACATCATCACAAGTGATCCTCTAAACTGAAAGGTCCCCAAGTGGATTAGTCCACATCTCTCTTAAATTAGTTAAAAGTTAGTGGCCTTCTTTTACCTTTTTTTTTTTGGCTTTTGACAAGTCCTGTTGCTTGTCCAAAACTGGACTGTCAGAAGTCTAGTTTTTGGTTTACGTTGATTTTAGGTGCAAATCAATGTTTCATCACTTGACTCATAGCTGCCACATATTAGGTGATTTACCTAGCAAAATGTTCCTGCCAATTTTTGACCCCTGTTTTTTGTTTAATATCATGTACTTGGCTACTACAAAAAATTTCGAAATGAATATGAAATTAATATTAATGAATGACCTTGAGTCCAATAATTTATTGAAGACTTGATTTTTATGAGTTGCTTAAGACTCAATCTGTGATTTTGAAATGATAGCGAGTTTAGAAATGATACTAGATAATTTGTTACTACTTCTGAACTTCAGCTGATAAGAACTCATTATATAATGATCCAACACTCAGTAGAGGAATTTTGGATTATCAACTAAAGCAGGTCCCTAAATAATGTGTAAGGGAATAGCAAATAGTGTAAATGTTTAAAATCAGATACTAATGCTTGTAGAGTTGTGCCATGGAAACTGGTATAGGTGAAGATTTGATGCCATTGAAGAAATTGTTAGCTTAAGTGGCATTGGATTAATTGATGGGTCATAACACAAATGCTGAAATTATTTTCCTTCTCTTTGTTATACTTTTCTTTACTATTTGTAAGAAAGCAGTTCACATAATTTAGTAATGTGCCAGGGACATAGTTCCCAATAAGTGCAATTTCTCAATGGAGAGTATTATAATTCTTAATGCCATTGATAAATGCTTTGTTTTTTGATTGATTATGTGACTCATGGAATTACAACATTAGGTCTAGGTGCAGCATCGAATGTTGCTAATGTGACAAAAGGATCAACAGTGGTGATATTTGGTCTTGGAAATGTTGGCCTTTCTGTAAGTAAGGGGAATAAGCAACTGTATCCGTTTTAGCTTTTCAGTTCTCAGTAGATGAGTGATAGTCTTTTCCAAATTGTAAGTAGACAATTTATGATTTGCCTTTTGATTAGGTTGCACAAGGTGCCAAGCTAAGGGATGCATCTTGAATAATTGGTGCGGACAAGAATCCACAGAAGTGTGACAAAGGTGCCAAAATCAGTTCCCAAAATCAATATGAATATCGATTTAAACCTATCATAATCTCTTGGTTTACTTTTTGTTGTCTTGTTGGTTGTTGCCACAGCAAAAGCTTTTGGGATTACAGAAGTTGTTGACCCGAATTACTGCCAAGATAGCTCAGGTGCCTGTTCATCTCATCAGAAAATATCCAATTTAACCTTTCCTAGTTATCTTATGAAGATGATATATATTGTAATAGATGACTATCAAATTGCTAGATCAAGAATTGCATGTGTGTGATCCAAACAAATTTGTTTTTTGTTACTTTTAATTTGGTTAAGTATGATTTTGCTTTGGCATATAAACTATGAGTACATGAATACCAAAAATATAAAGGATTGAAAAGTTGTAACAATCATTTACATGTTGAAAATTTTCAGGTTATTAAGCGAATTACTGGTGGTGGAGCAGATTTTTCTTTTGAATGTGTAGGAGACACTGACATGACAATCACTGCATTGCAGACATGCTGTGATGTAATACTCTATATCCCCAAAACTCATGTTTTGACATTTAAAGGCTTTTATTCAACATTCCTTGTTTCTCATAGGGATGGGGTTTGACAGTGCCACTTGCTGTGCCAAAGGTTAAGCCTGAGATGTCAGCTCATTACTTACTATTCTTAAT
This sequence comes from Pterocarpus santalinus, assembly GCA_031439595.1. Classification (NCBI taxonomy): domain Eukaryota; kingdom Viridiplantae; phylum Streptophyta; class Magnoliopsida; order Fabales; family Fabaceae; genus Pterocarpus; species Pterocarpus santalinus. Next base: position 67,202,270 of record CM062531.1, on the reverse strand, counting down.
GGGAAGAACATTGAAAGGATCTCTATTTGGAGGATGGAAACCTAAATCTGATCTTCCTTCATTAGTAGAGAAGTATGTGAACAAGGTAACAGCAACAGTACCCTGATTATTTCCTTTTATCTGAGGATGACTGGTTTATATATATATATATATAAATATATATATATATATATATATATATATATATATATATATTTATTTTAGTGTGGAACATGGAAGTGTTTACTTCTGTTGGATATGTAATTATCTAACCAATTCCTGGTAAGCTGTGCATTTTAGGTTGTTATCTTTTGCATAAATGCGTTCTCTAGAACTATTTGAAGAAGCTATTTTGTTGCAAAAATAATTATATCATTGGCCAGTGATCAAAATAACACTCTGCAGATTAGATAGAAATTGAATAATGTTAGGTGAATAACATTTAAGGAGAAAAAAATGAAAGATATGTGTAGAAACATCAGAATGCATGTTGATCTGAGCAGAAAATGCTTTCAATTGACACCAGAGTCAAAGGTAAATCTATTGGTACAAAAATGTGCTTTTGTATATGAAAACTGCTGTCATTTTATTGCCCGGAAAATACGGTTGTCAAAGCATTACAGGAAAATTCTCTCTCCATTATGCTTATTAGAAATTCATTCTTGCTTCATGTGCTTTTTTCCTTATTGATTCATTTTATTGCTTATTAGTTTGAGAGTGGAGAAACTTTCCTTTAAGTGCTGTTTTTAGCAAGAAATATGTACCAATATTATTATTAATATGCAGGAAATTCAGATTGATAACTACATAACACACAATTTGCCATTTGACGACGACACCAGCAAAGCTTTCAACCTCATGAGAGAAGGAAAGTGTCTTCGTTGTGTTATCCACATGCCAAGATAATTCTGCGGCTTCTTCTTTCTTTTGGGGAAAAAAAAAGAAAAAGGGAAAAAAAGGAAAAGAAAGAAAAGATATCCCGGAGTGTGTTGAAACTACTTTGCCTGATGATCATTGCACATTGGTTCTAACTGGCACTTTTAAAGGACAATATTGATATTGCTATGCTTTTTGGCCTTGCTCAACTATGAAAATTTAAAATAAGCTAAAGAGACTTTGTAGTTACAAAATTGATTTCCTTGAGGCCTTAAGCTGGTTTTCTACTACCAGCAATATATCTCCATCCCTTGTACTTTGAGGTCTTGAACAGCATACAGCCCATTCATTTATAGCTTCCTGTCATTCAAACAAAGGAAACTTTAAAGTTGAGTACTCATCAGTCAAGGCTTTTGGACCTTCTACAATTTGTGGTTTACAAGGTAGATCTTCTTCCACTCCTACCTTTCCCCTACATGCATTTCTTTTCATTCCCAGTCTCGGTTCATAGTATTTATATATATGTAATATGGGCAGCAGGATCTGTTAAAAAATGTTGTGGAGATTAAACCTAAGCGGCCAAGGACTGATGGCAATCATCATTCAAGCCCAGCTTCGAGTAATTCTCTTGTCACAAATTGTAAGCCTGAGCATGATCGGCTGAAAGAGAACGAGCAGCCTTCATCAGGACCAAAGAAAGTAGAGGAGCAATCTTTGTGTGGATCATAGAATGTAGAGGAACATCCTTCATCGGCCTTGCACGAGGCAGAGGCTCAGCCGAAGACTGATAGCTGTGCTGGGGGATTACTGGGCTTGGCATATGCTAGGTCTGATGATGATGGCGAATGATTTACAATAGACATTTGATGGCAGATTACTATGTTCATTCGTTGTCTTTGTAGTTTAGTACAGAAAGCTACATTTCTTTAGAGCATCTGTTAAATTGTCTAGTCAAGATGGCATGGCATAACAAGTTATATGTATGAAGCATTAGTATTTAGGCTGAAAAAGAACAAAATGAAGTGTTAGTACATTGCTGTACAACTAGATGAAAGATACAATTTTGCACGCGATCATTGAATCTTAATGTGCCAGTTTTGTTTATCTTGCCATAGTTTCATGATTTTGGGTTTTGTATGCTTGCATTGCCGCTTTTGTGAGCGAAATTCTAGTCATCTAAGCATTGTTGGCCCCGTTGTATTTTCCATAATAAGCTTTTCTCAGAATGCTTTTGGATCATAAACAACCAAGTTTTCATATCCGGGGTGTGTGGACAATAAGGCATATAATGGTAGTTGTAGATCAGGAAACTATTAACCAAAATACTTAAAAGACTTATCCATTGTGAAATGGAAATATGAAAGGATGGAATGGTAACGTGGTCATTCACTTACTCATTTACTGAAATAAGATTTTGTAACTTATTTTCTTGTAGTCTGCCAAGGGTTTTGTCGTTTTTTGCTTTCTGGGTGCTCAACATTTTTTTTTTTATCTTCTGAAATAATAATATAACAAAGAAACTTTTAGAAGACAAAGTCGTTGCATATAAAGACATGTCGCCGATGTGTTGGATCATTTGACTTATTTTTATTTTATTTGGCATGAAATCTAACATATTTTAATTTGTAACAATGTCTCTTGCATATGTGGACTTGCATGGATGGTTCTATGGTTACTACCACGCAGCTAACTTACCTTACAATGCTATGGCTCTAATGATCTATATCGATGTTTCTTCAGAACCTTTTATTTATTGATCAATATATACAATATGAAAGCTTAAAGACTAACCAAACAACTAAACCCGAACATAGAACTCCTTTGGTTCTCGAATATAATGGAGGACCACTTGAGAATTAGAGATTGGAGCTGTAGGATGAGAGCTCTTCTTCTTTCTTCTAGAGGACGAATATACTCCTTTCTTTTAGCAACTTTTTCTACATGTGATGATGCATTTGAAACGCCAAACCAAAGATACTAATAAAAATTATACTCTCTAATATTCATAATGTTATATTATTATTATAACCATAATCATACGATAATGTGACATACATACATTTTCATCCTTTGGGTACCCATGGATCTCGTCAGAACTAAATTTAATGATAGGAACATTGGAAACTTCAGCGAATAAGCAAAATGAATAGACAAGCTTAAAACGTTGATCCTTAAAATTATGGCGACTAATTGAAAGCATAATAGCTTATTTTTGTGTGTCTCTTTGGAAGCTGCCTTAAAGAAATTTATGTGTCAGTTGACCAAAATTTTCATATCGAAATGTATTGAATGGTTTGTGCTCCATGGCCCTTGTCTGAGACTGAGTCCCCGCGAAAATTTTCGTTTAGAATGATTTGATTGGAGTAGATTGGAGTTGGGGATCTACTCTAGTCAATGCTTACTCCTATTCTAATTAGACGGCTTGTACTTTGTGTGGTGTTCTTTGCTTCTTAATTATTTTCTTTCTTGGCGGATGTTCCTTGTTTTTTCCTATGTGTGTATAATAGTAAGCACTCGTTAGTAAGCACTTCTAAATGACTACGAAAGTTGAATTTAGTTAAGGTGAAAGTATTAGAGACGTGCTTATTATGCGTTACCATCTCTTATTTGAAGCTTCGTTTTTTCTTGAATATGTGATATATTAAATACCAAATAAATTGCCAGTTCACTTCATGAGTTATTGTGTTCTATACGCGAGCCTGATTTTATTACTGTGCTTATTGTGCCTTGGATTTTGCTAAGGATCCGAAGCACCACGACCTAACCAAACACATTCAAGTGAGGTTGGTTGTAGAGCAGGTTAGAAACAAAAAGGAAGTGGTTGTGAAACAGGTTTATATTCTAGAGGCTGAGGCACGTTGTTTGAGACTTTGAGGGTGCGCATATGAAAGTTTCCATGGGATATGTTGTGTTTTTTATGATATAGCATCCCCTCAAAGCATAAAAGAAAAGGCTATCTAGAAGATTTTTTTCTCTTATTGAGTTTGAACATATCTGATATATATATACACATTAAATCCCTTATATATATATATATATATATATATATATATGAATTTAATTTGAATCTTGATTGATGTAAGCAGTTTACTGTCCAACCAATAGAAATAATAGAAAGTCACAACTCATACAAATAACTACCCATTATATTGATGACCCATGTGATTTCTCACCTTTCCTATTTCTATTGGCTGACAGTGTAAACTATTTTACAATCGTCATACCAATCTCTCTCTCTCTCTCTCTCTATATATATATATATATAAGCTAAAGATTTTGTGACGGATTTGGACTGAAACCAAAAATGATAGCAATAGATATATTTTCAGCGTTATAATAATATACGAAGGTTTATGGACTACGTTTAATTCTACGTAGTAATCCTCTATTGTGAATCATATGATGATGTGGCGTATACACTTTTTGATCCCTTGTTTACGCGCGGATATTTGGATCGAAGTTTTGTGCGTATGTAAGCAAAACTAAATTTACTATTTATTTGGAAATTTTTAAACTTTATTCAAAATGAACATTACTAATTGGATCAAATGAATTTTAGAAGCAATTTGAAATTTTGAATAGTCAAGCTGAAGACCTTTATCCTTTAGATTTATAACCAAGGTGTATTATTTCCTTGTTGACCAAAGCACGTGTATTTCCTTATAACCAATATTGAAATAATAATAGCCGTTTATTTCCTTGTTCTTCACTTTGGGAGCTAGCTTACGAAACCATTGGTCAGTTGACCAAAGCACGTGTATATTTTGATTTTGTTTTTGCTTTCCTCACCCCCACCAACATAGGCTTTCACTTTTGGATACGCCATACAAGAGTTATGTAATTTGACCATCAAAATTTAACATATAATATAAAAACTCCCGTATAAATATATAATAATATATTTATTTTATTTTAATACGCATACTTGATACTTGCTCACACTTATGCTATAACATATGGAATCTAGACGTTTTTCGAATGATACGGAATTGAATGTCCAACTTTCATCGCATAGCCAACAATTCCCAGCTTTCACGTTTTGCAGTGCTGACTGAACTTCATCTTCTTCCTTCCTTGCAGATTAACTCATTTTCAATGTACACACACCGAGAAAACCAGAAAAACTCAAAACACACCAAATGACAATATCAACCCCATTATCATGCGTGAAACCTCCATTATTCTACTCTCTTTTGCTGACCTTGTTCCTCTTCATGAGCCATGCAAACTCGCAGTCTCAGCTTTATGATCAAGAGCATGCAGTGCTAATGAAGATAAAGCAGTACCTTCAATACCCATCATTCCTCAGCCACTGGGCACAATCACCAAGTTCCTCTCATTGTTCTTGGCCTGAGATCAACTGCACTAGTGGTTCTGTCACTGCACTCACTCTCTCCAACACCAACATCACGCAAACAATGCCACCTTTCATCTGTGAACTCTCAAACCTCACACATATTGACTTCAGCTGCAACTTCATCCCTGGTGAGTTCCCAACACTACTCTACAATTGTTCCAAGCTTGAGAACCTTGACGTCTCAAGGAACAACTTTGATGGCAATATTCCTGATGATATAGACCGGTTATCTGAATTGAGATATCTTAACCTTAGTTCCACTAACTTCACTGGTGACATTCCTGCTAGTATTGGAAAGTTAAAGGAACTGAGAGAGCTTAGACTTCAGTATTGTCTGCTCAATGGCACAGTTCCTTCTGAGATTGGCAACTTGTCCAATCTTGAATACTTCGATTTGTCATCTAACACTATGTTCCCTAGTTGGAAGTTGCCAACTAACTTGACAAAGTTGAGCAAATTGAAGGTCTTTTATGCGTATGGCTCAAACTTGGTTGGGGAAATCCCAGAAACCATTGGAGACATGGTGGCTTTGGAGGAGTTGGATATGTCACAGAGTGGTTTAACAGGTGGAATTCCCAGTGGATTGTTCATGCTGAAGAATCTGAGCTCACTGTACCTTAACAAGAACAGTCTCTCTGGGGAGATACCTGGTGTTGTTGGAGCATTAAATTTGACTGCCCTTGATCTTGCACAGAATAAGCTCACAGGGAAAATACCAGATGATATTGGAAAGCTTCAAAAGTTAACATGGTTGAGTTTGTCCCTCAATAGCTTGTCAGGGGAGATACCAGAAAGCTTAGGCCGTCTTCCAGCTCTGACCGATTTTCGTGTATTTTACAACAGGTTATCAGGTACTCTTCCCCCTGACTTTGGCCGCTATTCAAGGCTTGAAACCTTTCTGATTTCATCTAATAGTCTTAGTGGAAAGTTACCAGAGAACTTATGTTTTCATCGGGGGTTACTTAATTTAACTGTTTATGACAATAATCTTAGTGGGGAGTTGCCACAATCACTAGGAAATTGCAGTACCCTGCTGGATCTTAAAATTTACAGCAATCAGTTTACTGGTAACATTCCTAGTGGCCTTTGGACATCTTTCAATTTGTCAAATTTGATGGTGAGCCATAACAATTTCACTGGTGTGCTTCCTGAAAGGTTGTCTTTGAATGTTTCGCGGTTCGAGATAAGTTACAATCAATTTTCTGGTAGAATTCCAGCTAGTGTATCTTCCTGGACTAATGTGGTAGTGTTTGATGCCAGCAAGAACTACTTGAATGGAAGTATTCCACAAGAGCTAACTTCTCTTCCCAAGCTAACAACTCTGTTGCTTGATCAGAACCAGCTCAGTGGGCCCCTTCCTTCAAATATAATACACTGGAACTCACTAGTAACTCTAAATTTGAGCCAAAACCGACTCAGTGGACAAATCCCAGATGCAATTGGTCAGTTGCCTGTCCTTAGCGTGCTTGACCTGTCAGAAAATCAATTCTCTGGCCAAGTTCCTTCTCAACTTCCCAGACTCACCAATCTCAATCTGTCCTCCAATCATTTGACTGGGAGGATTCCAAGTGAATTTGAAAATTCTGTGTTTGATAGCAGCTTTTTGGAAAATCCTGGCCTTTGTGCCGATACCCCAGCACTGAACCTTACCTTATGCAATTCTGGTCCTCAAAGGAGAAGCAAGAGTTCATCTTGGTCTGTTGCTTTGATTGCAAGCCTGGTTGTAGTAGCCTTGTTAATGGCTTTGTTGACATCACTCTTGATTATGAGGCTTCACAGGAAAAGAAAACAAGGATTGGATAACTCATGGAAGCTCATTTCATTTCAAAGGCTGAATTTCACAGAATCAGACATTGTCTCCTCAATGACTGACCAAAATATTATTGGCAGTGGTGGATTTGGTACGGTGTACCGTTTTGCTGTTGATGGTCTTGGCTATGTTGCTGTGAAGAAGATTTTGAATGACAGAAAGTTAGACCAGAAGCTTGAGAGCTCATTTAGCGCAGAAGTTAAAATATTGAGCAATATTCGTCATAACAACATTGTGAGGTTGTTGTGCTGTATTTCTAATGAGGACTCTATGCTCCTTGTTTATGAGTATATGGAGAACCATAGCCTAGATAAGTGGCTGCACAAGAAGAGTAATAAGTCATTAGCTGTGTCAGGTGCAGTCCATCATCAGGCTGCCCTTGATTGGCCAAAGAGGCTGCAAATAGCCATTGGGATTGCACAAGGTTTGACCTACATGCACCATGATTGCTCACCACCTGTTGTTCATAGAGATGTGAAAACAAGCAACATCCTTTTGGATGCTCAATTCAATGCAAAAGTTGCTGATTTTGGTCTGGCTAGGATGTTGATCAATCCAGGTCAACCAAACACCATGTCAAATGTGATTGGATCATTTGGCTATATGGCTCCAGGTGAATGACATGCTAATTTTCCTGTTGATAAATTCTTAGTACCTCTCGGAACAAGAAAAATCTCTAGTTCTATATCATTGAATGTCTACCACCTCAGCTACAGGGGTCACGATTGTTCCTTGTTGTAGCTTATGTAGATACATTCACTGATACAGAATAAGAGAAATCTCCCGCTCGAGAAGCACCTCATGATCTCTCCTTTTTGTTTCTTTGCTAACAAATATAATGCTTAGTTAAACTCTATGTGCCTCTTTTTCCAAAGGCATAAGTTTTTAATCTTTATGTGTTTTTTTCGTGCTTGAATTGCAGAATATATTCAAACAACAAGAGTCAGTGAAAAGATTGATGTCTTTAGCTTTGGTGTTATCCTATTGGAGCTGACAACCGGTAAAGAAGCTAATTCTGGAGACCAACACTCATCCCTTGCAGAGTGGGCGCGGCGCCACATTCAGATAGGAAGCAACATAAAAGAGCTGCTAGACAAAGATGTCATGGAACCAAGTTACTTGGATGAAATGTGCAGAGTTTTCAACTTTGGGGTCATGTGTACTGCAACACTGCCTGCTAATAGGCCTTCTATGAAGGAGGTCCTGCAAATGTTGCTCCCCTCTAGAGATCCATTTGGTTATAGGGAGAGGAATTTAGGCCGCTATGATGTTGTTCCCCTTCTTAAGAATTCAGAAAGAGATACTGAGTTGGATGTTGTTGATAATTTATAATGACAGTGAGTAACAAAATGGATTTCTAAGGATGTTAATGTTAGTGGCAATTCTCTAGTTCATAGGATATTAGGATGGGGTATCTATCAAGTTGTAATTAAGAAAATGCAATGCAATAAGAATGAGTCATTTGGAGGTTTTGAGGCCATGGTTTTTGAAAAAGTGAATTTACCGTTGGGAGGTTCGTCATGTGAAACACAGCCTTTTGATTTTCAATGGTCAATGATTCAATTATGTTATTTCGTGACTCCATGTGGTGCATGTTACATATTTTCTAGTGATGTAGATATTCTCCACTACATATGACTTCATTTATGCATGAAGCTACGTGTGCTTGACTCTGAATGCCAGGACAGTTGCCAACTTGGAAAACAACAGAGAAATCAAAGACTACACGATACCTGCATTTATTCCGCAAGGTGGGTGGCCTAGATAGAATATTTTGGGAGACCATTTTTTTTTTTTAACACTCTAACTAAACTTTTCTTTATGCAATTATTTCAGATTAATTTATTTTACGGATTTTTTTATTAAATACTGAGAAAAAAATTTTCAAAAAATGATTTAATCTTTTGAATTAAGCAATATATTTTGCGGATTGATGCATTTAAAAATTTATTGATTTTTAAAGTACAGCCTTTTTCCTAAAAGCTATAAATTAGTATTTTTGACTCACAACTTTGTATACAAAAAAAAAAAAAAAAAAAAACTTTACCCTCTAACAAATAAAGGTTGTGTTTGGAATTATTAAAAAATATAAAAAAAATAAGTTCATTTATTTTACTTTTAAAACCAATTATCTTATTTGGAACTCATTATAAAAAATATTTAAATTGATTACAAATTCAATTATATAACACATTACCAATGAATTGAATTGATTTTATACGTGAAAATGGGAGTATATTAAATGAATTATTTATCTAGGGTAAAAATCTCGACCTAAAAAAAATTTAAGTGAATTTTGTAATGATCCACAATTCAAAAATTATAAATCATATCAATCCTTATCGTACACTAACTATCAAAAAAAAGAACTTAAAATTTGTCAAATTAATTTTTAAAATACTCAATTTCAAAGATACTCTGAATTTCAGAGTGCTGCTCCAAATTCTTTACACGTATCGTGGGAAGGGGAGTAGCAATCTCTGACTACAAGTCGAACACGCCACTCTGACCCCCAAGATGCACCTTAAGCTAGGACCAGAGATCCGACCCCTTAACCAAGCCTTGTTGTACTTCTGCTCCAAATTCAAACCAGAATAATTAAGCCACGGAAGAAGAACGTTCAATATATATAATTATATATACATATGTATTTTGGTCATTGACCCTTCAAGATTTTTTTGGGTTCATGTTTACTCTTTAGAGAAATGATATTTGCTTATTTGGACGTTCATTAAGTGACGCGTACACGACGCATGCCCCAGAAACACATGAAGAAGTGAAAATATATACAAAAGGAGGAACTTAAGATGGACTACCATAATATTGGACTATGGTGGACAAGCGGAGATAAAAACTGAAAATCGCAACGCAGAAAGAAGGCGGAGGATACAATGGTCCGCACTAATTCAGAACATGTAATGGTCATTTTTTTTAAATTATGAAGTAACCTCGCCCTATTAAAAGATATTTACTATTATGTCCTTTCTTTAACATAAAGTGCTAGAAGTTTGTGGGGAAAAAAATCAATACATATATCCCTTTTCAACGACAATATTCTGGCTACCCACCACTCCACCATAGCCACCACCATCACTAGCCTGTTTTCTTCCAGAGCTAACATAAACTCAATGTTTTGCTTCCAAAATTTTTTATATTAAAAACCTGGCACCCAACGTTTTTTCTCTGCTTATCCAACCACCACCGCCTCCCACTCACTCACCATCCGCATCATCTTCATCGTCGTTAACCCTGACAAGGTGGGGATCAAGCTATTGGTGCAAAGTTTGAATCTTTTTGGGCAAACAACAATAGCCTCCACCATAGTAGCTGTGGGCAAATTTTATATTGATTATGTGTTTTTCATTGCTTCCTCTTCTCACAAATCAGTGGAATAGAAGTTAAAAAGATGTATGTTTCTTGAATTATTCTTCACCTCAAATATGTATTACTAAAGATATGTCTTAGCTAACTTCATTTAATTCGCAGGATGGTTGTTTCAAGATCAGAAAAGGGATAAACCATTGTGGGATTGAAAGAGACGTTACCACTGGTTTGCCGTCCATCAAAACTCTTGTAAGAGATGTTTCATTCTCAATGTAAATATATATTACCAATTAGATGCTATATTGGTATTGGAAAAATCTGCACCAATATTAGCTATTAGGTAAATGTCTAAAAGATGCTATATCTGACCTTCCTCTGGCTCATAAAAGATTGGGACCAATTAGCAATATTTAAGCTTTCTGCTGCCTTTTCATAATTAAAAACCCTAAAAGTGTGGGGAGATGCACAACCGTCAGATTTTAATGACTCACGATCTAACGGTCACCTAAAAGGGGACCATTACACGATCCAAACTGGACCGGACCAACGTATCCGCCACTCAGAAAGAATAGGAGAAGTGAAGGCAAACAAAAGGAGGAACTTAAGGTGGAGGACTATAAGATTGGTCTATGATGGAGTTTATTCATGTATTAAAAGTTTTTATCATAAAACTCTAATTAATATAGTATTTTTCATAAATTTTCTTAACTTTTAGTACATAGACTCTATTTAATATGGCATGAGTTAAGGAAGTTTAATAAAAGGATAAAGGGTCTTATTAGTTTTTTTTTAAAATTTAAGTTCTATTTATTAATAATGTAAAATATTATAAGTTGTTAATTTTTTATAATTCTATTAATTGATAATATAAAATTATTTTATATTATCATTGCATAGAAATTAAACTCTTTTTATTTTTATTTATAAAACTCAAATATGAGATTTTAACATGTGTTATTGCTTATTAAATCTCACGTTGACACATTAGCACTTAACAGTGTTCACTTGACGGTAGGGACTAATATTGATAACGTCTGAAAAATAAAAGACAAAAACCAAGCGAAAAATTTTTTAGGGACCAAATCCAAAAAGTCAAATATTTAGAGGGACTAAAAACATATTTAAACCTCCATTATAACAAGGAATTATAAGTATTTGAAGATTAACCAAGATCTAAGAAGTTATCAACTTCTTCTCCCTATTACCAACTATTTGAAATAAAGTTATCTACTTATTTAATGGATGTCACAATGTGCTTGAACGGCGCCGTGACGAGAGACAACAAAAATATTGAAAAATAGTTTCAATGGAGTCGCTATCAATTTTTATTATGGAAAAAATCGGAAAAATCTTTTAATTTTGTAAAACTGGTCCTTTAAAGAGATTGAATTCAGGAGTCCAATTATGCATATGAAAAGGTGAAAACTTAATCCCACGGCACCACTAATACATCTATTTTATAATGGTTACCCTAGAGCTTGTTACGTAAATTAATTAATAACTTTAATAATATTTATTTTTCCCTTAAGAATATAATAATTATTTACAAAAAAAAAAATAGAGCAAGATTAGTACAATAATTGTTTACAAAGAGAAGAAAAGTAAAATTGATAATTATTTATAAAAAAAGAAAAAGAAGCAAACTAATATAACATTTATTTACAAAAGAACAATATAACAATTATTTGCAAAAGAAAAACAAAATTAATATGATAATTATTTACAACAAGCAAGAAATACAAGATTTATGTGATAATTATTCAGAAAAGAAATAGAAATTAATATAACAATTATTTATACACAAAAAAAAAAGTAAAATTAATGTTATGATTATTTATAAAAGAAATAGAAATTGATATAACAACTATTTACAAACGGAACAGAAAGTAAAATTAATGTTACAATTATTTAAGGAATTAAAATTGAACCAAATTTAAGAAGATTTAAATTTTGATTTGACAGAGATTATTAACTCCTACATATCTTCTGGTGTAATAAGGAATTCAAAGTGACATAATTCTTATATAAAATAATTGTGCATTGGATTGATTTTATTTAAGAAAAGATTTTTTTTAAAAAAAGAAAAAATAAAATCTACTCTTGCACAAAATTAAGGATAGCACAGGCTACACAATAAACCCTTACAATTCTTACGACACCTGAGGATGAACAAACTCTATATCAATGCCGTAAGCTTATTGCATGGATTAAAAGAAGATTTTTTCAAAAGATTTTATTTTTATTGCTAAGGCCGTCAAAAGATTCAAGATCAAAAGTGCGAATAATAAGAAAATTCAGAATTAAGCTCATACATCAAATAACTTTTATTTTTTTTGTTCTTTTATTTTTCACTTTTTCTTGTATTTGTAGTAAAAAAACTGCTTAAAAGAAAGAAAGCCTAAGACACACGAAAACCACGACAAGAAAAACAAAAGAAAAAAAGATTAGCATCATGTCAAAAATTAAAATGATCTCACGTGAAAATAGGAGGCGGGAAAATAAAACAAAAAACACACACACAGACCTAATGGCCAACTTAGGGTAATTGCTATGTGCACTCTATTTTGGTTTTGGATAGTAAACAAAATAGATGATGGACCATATTTGATAAAATAAAAGAATAATACCAATGCTAATCTATAAAATGAGATAAAAGTTAAGCTACAGAAATTTACCTATGATGGAACAAAAAATTGACCAAAGGATGACTATAGTGGCACACAGGTGTTGAACACCAGACTTGCTCTCGAAGTGATTAAGAAACCACTGCAAAGAAAACCAATGCTATGATGTTCTGACTGAACCTGAGTTTGTGTAGTTTTCTAAACCCTCTGTGATTTGTTGATGGGTATTTTGCTAATCCCCCCCAAAAAAAAAATTCTCTTCACCTCTCAATATTTGATCTATTTATAAGTGTTGAGGGCATCAATTATCATTAAATTTGATTGATTCTAATTGGAAATTTGGCTTTAATGATGATTGACGGATTTGATTTGATTTAAATACAAATGCCACAATTAAAAAATTTGTCTAAATTTATTCTCATTTATTTAGATTTAATTTTTTTTTATTTTTGGATTTGATTATTATTATTATTATTATTTTGGATAAAACATTTCATGATTCGGCTATACTTTTATTCTAAAATGGGCCAGTTTTCTTTCCTTTCTTTTTTTTTATGCCTCGGACAAAATATAGTGTTCACAATAGAGTTACTAACCAGTTGTAAGAAATAATTGCATAATAATTGGCAAAAGTCACTTTAGTTCCATGTTATTTGAATTTCCAAAACTTTAATATAATAAGGAATTATTGGTATTTGGAGATTAATCAAGATCTGAGAAATTATGAACTTCTTTCCTCAATTACCAACTTTTTACACTATAGTTACCAACTTTTTTGACTGAATTACGAATCAGTTGTAGTAAATAATTGCATGATAAGTGACAAAGATAATTTTAATTCCATATTATTTAGATCTCCATAACTTTAATATAACAAGGAATTTTAGGTCTTTGGAGATTAACTAAAACTTGAGAAGTTAGCAATTTTTTCTCTCGATTACCAACTTTTTGAATCAAAGTTACCAACTTATTTAATAGAGTTACCAACCGAGTTACGTTTGCCAATTATCATGCAATAATTTTCTACAACTGGTTGATAACTCGATTAAATAAATTGGTAACTTTAGTTGAAGAAGTTGGTAACTAGGAAAATAAGTTGGTAACTTCTTAGATCTTGATTAATCTCCAAACGCCTATAATTTCTTCTTAGATTGGGTTAGGGAGCATGGCAGGATGACTAATTGGCCCCATGACATTCATGTCTTGGGGATCCAAATAATATAGAACTAAAGTAACCTTTGCCAATTATTATGCACTTATTTCTAGAACTGGTTGATAACTTCATTAAATAAATTGGTAACTTTAATTTAAATAGTTAGTAACTGAAATAAGAAGTTGGTAACTTTTCCTACAATTGGTTGGTAATTCGATTAAATAAGTTGATAATTTTAGTTTAAATAGTTGATAATAGGGAGAAGAACAAATGTCGTTTCTCTAATAAGAATTAGCTAGTAAGCCACTGCCAATGTCTACTTTATCCCTTTATTTTTGTAAATGAAAAATAATTCTTGTACTTTATTTTTTTTATACATTTTGTTTAGATTTATTTGTAAACTATTAACAAATTCAATAGAATATGTATCATATTTAGATTTATGATTTGATTTATAATAGATTTACTGTTATCTTATGATTTGTAACAAATTTATTATGCAGGTCCATAAATAGGCATAACGTCGCTGTAAATATTTCATTTAAAAAATATAGATATTTCTTGCCCTATTTTGGTTTCACCTGGTATCAACAAAAATAAAAATATGAAAGAAAGAGGAAAATTAAAAAATACATTAAGAAATGAATTTTTTTAACTTTATTATTCTAAAAAGATGTCGTTGAAATATTAAAATAACATTTTTATTAAAGGCAAGTAGATATTTTTTATTTTATTTTTTTTGGGGTCAACAAGGCAAGTAGATGTAGAGTGGACACTTTGGGTGTTAAAACCATGATGTGTTATATACGAAAATTACTTCATTGTTGGTTACACAAGACTTATTTGTCACATCTCTTGATATTAGTATCTGCATGCGACAAAATTAAATGTGTAAAAGGCTTTTGGTATTTAAGAATTGCTTATGCAATTTTTGTCAAGTATGATGGTGGATATTTTTGGGATTCAAATTTTGACATTGTAAATAAAATTTGTATGGAGTTATGATATATTTTTACTGTGTGATCAATCACTTTTACGTAAATTTGTAAAAAGTTTTGATTAAATTAACTAATTGAATGATAAAAAAATACAAATATAAATAATGTGTATATAAAAATATGTGTGAGTGATGTTGTAGTTGATTTAAGTCATCCAACACTTATTTTTTAAGACGAAATCTCATATTTGAGTTTTATAAATAAAAAAAAGAGTTTAATTTCTATATAATGATAATATAAAATAATTTTATATTATCAATTAATAGAATTATAAAAATTTAATAACTTATAATATTTTATATTATTAATATATAAACATTAAACTTAGGAAAAAAAGCAATACTAATAAAATCCTTTATCTTTTTATTAACCTTCCTTAACTCATGCTATATTAATTAGAGTTTATCTACCAGAAGTTAAGAAAATTTACCAAAAGTACTATATTAATTAGAGTTTAGGATAAAAACCGTTAATTCATGAATAAACTCCACCGTAAACCAATCATATAATCCTCCACCTTAAGTTCCTTCTTTTGCTTGCCTTCACTTCTCCTGTGCTTCTGCGTTGCGATTTATAGTTTTTATCTCCGTTAGTCCACCATAGTCTAATATTATGGTAGTTCACCTTAAGTACCTCCAATTACACATGCCATCACTTCTCCGCGTGTTTATGGGGGATCCATCGCGTACGCGACGCTTAATGAACATCCAAATATCATTTCTCTTACCCTTTATGCTCAATGACCCTTCATTATTACGGCAACCCATTGGGTCATTGCATTACTACTTGTAGCAATTGGGCTAAACACATGGGCCTCATTTCAATGACCCAAAACAACAAACAAGAACAAAAAAGAAACGCTATAAAACATGAACAGCGAAAACAAATGTAGAGAATTTAACAAAAGACTCGCAAATCACAATGGCCAGCAATGAAGAAGCAGAAGCACAAGAAGAAGAAGAAGAAAGAGAGAATGCAGCAATGACCAAGTTGGGTTCCTACGGTGGCGAAGTGAGGTTGCTGCTTCCTGGGGATGAGTCAGCTGCGGAAGAGATCATGCTCTTATGGGGAATTCAACAACCGACACTCTCCAAACCCAATGCCTTTGTTTCTCAGTCTTCATTGCAACTCTGCATCGACTCTTGTGGCCACTCTCTCTCCATTCTTCAGTCCCCTTCTTCCTTGGTACTCTCTCTCTCTCTCTCTCTCTCTCTCTCTCTCGCACTGTTTGTGTTCTTCCTTTCTCCTGGGGGCACTGCCTTAAAAGGTTTATTTAGTGAAATCTTTGATTATAATGTGGATATGGGTTCTAGCTTGATGACCCATTTGTTTTTTTAGCCCAAACATGATGACCCATTTCGTAAAATACTATGTTCTGGATTGTTGGTGCTTAAAGTTTCAAGTTTGCAGTAGCCCTTGATAACATAGGTTGCTGTGTTTGACTGCTGTTTCTGTATGTGATAATCGAGGGGTAGAGATACATGTGGTTTTGATCTTCGTTTTTTTTTTTTTTTTTTTTTTCTAATTAGGTCTAAAGTTTCTGTTCACATGGATAATTCACTTTGTCATCGTGTGAATTATCTCAGCACTTTGGCTATCGTATGTTGTAACTTACAGATAATAGTTTGATTAAGTAGCCAATAAATAGTGAGGAGGTTTTGGATCATGCGAGGCTGAAATTACAGTTTCCAGATTGATCATGCAATGGATGCAATTGAAATGAGTTAAATTTGTAGTTTGCCAGATGTTCATGGCTAGGAGTTCACTATACATAAACTTGGACCCTTGTGATAGCCTTTGTGTTTGCAACCTACTGATTATTAGTTTTAATGAAAAGTGTTAATATCGACTCGAGTTCACGGTGAATCCTAAACATAGCAACATCTCAGCCAATGGTATTATAATATTTATATATTTATAATTTTAAATTCTGCCTTGAATGGTTGAGAATGTAGGGTTTACTGTGAATCTGAGTTTATATTAACATTACTCTGGTTTTAATTGGTGAAATTACTGTATCATGAATTGCCTGTTGTTGAATTCGGTTCACAGTTAAGCCTTTCTAAACTTCTGATTTAAGGGAACTCCTGGAGTAACTGGAGCAGTAATGTGGGACAGTGGAGTTGTATTGGGGAAGTTTCTGGAGCATTCTGTTGATTCAGGGATGCTTATTCTTCAGGGCAAGAAGATTGTTGAATTGGGATCTGGTTGTGGGTTGGTCGGGTAATTAAAATCCTATTATTGATCAGTTTGTGCCAAATAGCTATCGCTTGTCAATGATTTTCTTTTGTTTCACAAAGATTTTATGTTGTCTAGAAATTAGTGAAAAATTGTTTTTCAGATTGTTCTTACTCAGTCTATAATGCACTATTCTTATTTTTTATTTACTAGTTGCATTGCAGCTCTTCTGGGTGGTGAAGTCATTCTTACTGATCTGCCTGATAGGCTGAGGCTACTTAGAAAGAACATTGAAACCAATATGAAACAATGTTCTCTACGGGGTTCTGTAACAGCAACAGAACTCATATGGGGAGACGATCCTGACCCAGAACTCATTAAACCCATGCCTGATTATGGTAATAATCCTCCCTCAACCCTTTATGGCAACTAACAAGGAATAAACAATATTCAACTAGTGGCACCAGAAAACTTATAGGCATGTTGCAGTCATTTGTATTGCTGTGATCATCACCTTTAATTTTATCATTTTTCCTGTTCTCTATGTCTAATGCCATACTTTACAATTTTTTTTTTTTTTGGGGTAAAATACTACCATACACACTCTCTGCCTGTGTGATATTTCCAAATATAACTATTTTTTTACAAAATTATTATCATCGGATAATGTCTTAACTCTTAACAACTTTTACCTCCGTGGTCCATGAGCAATTTGCAACTAGATTCACAGCAGAAGTATAATTTTGTCTAATGCTAGGGGTATGTGGCTTTTGTTAGATATTAAGAAGGTCCATTTTGGTATTTTAGGGCTCATGAGAATCTAATGAGAAAGAGTGCCATACATAGGTTTTTCAGTTTTTGAATAACTATATGAACTGCTTATCGAATCGGTACTTATTTGATTTCTTCTTTTCAGTGCTAGGATCTGATGTCGTTTACAGTGAGAGCACCGTTGAGGATCTGCTAGAGACACTAGGGCAGCTCTCCGGGCCTAATACAACAATCTTTTTGGCTGGGGAACTCCGAAACGGTAAAGAATTTGCTCGTTTTTTCGCTTCGTTTTTGGATCTCAGTCCTTGCCTGTCACAGTTTTTGACTTCTGGGTATTGTTTTCTGATTTCAGATGCCATCCTTGAGTACTTCATAGAAGCTGCGATGAACAATTTCACAATTGGCCGTGTGGATCAAACACTCTGGCATCCTGATTATCGCAGCAATCGTGTTGTTCTTTATGTCCTAGTTCAAAAATGAAAGTTTAGAACAATGTTTGAGTTGTTTTGTTTGAAGCTAGTACCGTGAAACATTTTGAGCAGCATTCTATCGCATTGTTTTCTTGTTTTCTATATTATTTTCTATTCAATGTGAGTTGGGTTATTGGTTTGCGATTTTAATGTCATGAAATGCCGAAGATTTTGGTAAGGGAAGTAGGCAGCCTATACTTTGGACTATCCATTTATCGGCGCTTGAACTCCGATTGTGGCTTTGCCCAAAACCTGTGCTTGGTTCGAATTTGGAACTCGAGTCCTAGCGGTTTGTGTAATTGCTGCGTTTGATAATTAAGATGTCACTTCTGTTAGTTTTAATTTTAAAAAAAGGAATTAAAAAAAGAAGACTATTAACATGGGTAAGGAGCTCTAACGGCTCAATCATAAAAATTTCACCCAGATAAAAGTTTCATTAATAAAATATATATATTTTCTTTTACACTAGTTGTACCAAAATTTAACAGCCAACTAAAAACTTTAACAGCGTTACCATAATAAGACAATACTGCATTGTTGACAGCACGTGTGTCTTCACTTCTCATTGTGGTATTGCAATAACGGTCAATAAGGTAGAGGTTTTTTTCTTTTTTTAAAAGCTTCCCTTGTATTGTATTCTCTCACACCATTGACCCAACAACCAACAGCCTAGCCAACTAAACAACCGCTTCCAACTTCACTAAAACAAAAACAAGTAAAAGAAAAAAGTGTTACAGAGAGCAAAGTTGCAACGTGGAATTTCTATTTTGTAACTCTGTATCACCCTTACCAACCCCGTCCCCATGCCTTGCCAGACTCCTTCATTCACCTACCAACCCCTCCAACAACAATAATTCATAACTTCACTTCACTTGTTTTACTTTTTAGTACTTCTTGTTCTTCTTCTCGTCTAATCTGCAACATGTCATCATCATCATCATCATCATTAACCCCTCAAGTCATAACCTGCAAAGGTAAATTCATCCACCATTTCTTTTTATTCTTTTTTTTTTTTTTTGGTCTTTTTGAGATGAATAATAGTGGGGATGTAATGATGATGTGGCTCGTTAATATTGTGTTGGATGTGGAACAGCTGCAGTAGCATGGGGAGCAGGAGAGCCGTTGGCGATGGAGGAAGTGCAAGTGAGCCCTCCCCAACCAATGGAGATTCGGATTAAGGTTGTCTGCACCTCCCTCTGTCGCAGCGACCTTGCTGCTTGGGAATCTCATGTAAGTGCTCTATATCTCATTCTTCCTGCTTTTGCAATTTCCTAGGTCCTAACTTTTACTTACTCACTGCAAAATGTTTGATTCATGTTTGAAATGTGGCAGTGTTACATTTGTGTAGTATTTGCTCCATACAAATTTTCATGAATCTATTGGAGCATGAAAATTCAACAGATTCATGAAAATTGAACAAGTTCCCAGCTAGTGCCCTTTGTAAGATGTGATTGAATTATGTCCTAATTTTTTTATGTTGCCCTCATATCCTGTCTGAGGCAATGCATTCCAATCCACATTATGTTAGGATGATCAATTATAGCTCTACTAATAAATTTTTTGTTAGTACATTCTTCAGTGTGTACCTTCCTGTGTTCTTTATGAACGCTAATGAAGGATGATAGTTGGTAGATTAGTCTGCTGATGAATATTTCTTTTATTATAAGAATTCTGTGTTTCTTTTTTTCAAAGGAAAAATGATAAAAAAGGTTCTATATGCGGTTAAACATTAACACGTGGTTCTTGTTTGTGCAGGCCATATTTCCTCGCATATTTGGCCATGAAGCATCAGGGTAATTTACACCTAATTATATTTTTTGGATTAATGCTACAAAGAGTCACTACTGATTCTTATGACAATTTTTGTCTTTTTAAGACTAATGAAATTAGCTAGTATGACAGTAGACAAAATACTGAGATGCCAATTTCAGTTTGAGTGATAGTGGTCAAATATGAGGGTGTAAGAGTGTTAGATATGTTGCATCATGGACATAACTTTAGGAACTAAATCATTGCAAAAGGTTTTGTTTGCACAATAGATATTGAATTTTTAATATCAGTTTTGCAGGATTGTTGAAAGTGTGGGGTTGGGAGTGACTGAATTCAAAGAGGGGGACCATGTGCTAACAGTCTTCATTGGAGAATGCATGGCATGCAGGCCATGCACATCTGGAAAAAGTAACATTTGTCAAGTTTTGGGATTGGAAAGAAAAGGTTTAATGCACAGTGATCAGAAGACACGCTTCTCTGTAAAAGGGAAGCCTATATATCATTATTGTGCTGTCTCAAGTTTCAGTGAGTATACAGTAGTCCACTCTGGATGTGCCGTGAAAATCAGCCTGCATGTACCTCTTGAGAAAATATGCCTTCTGAGCTGTGGAGTTGCTGCAGGTAAACGTTTGAAGTATATATTATTTGTTCTAAGGAAGGGGTAAGGCCAATGGAAATATCTAGTAATGGACAATAAAACTTGAGAAACCATGTCACTTAAATTACTAGACCAAGGTGGTAATAGGTTAATAGCCCATAGGTGGCTTATTTTTTATCTTGCTATTCCCTGGGGATGGTAAGAAGAGGCACAGCTTTTCTGTCTGCAGCTGCTTGCATCTTAATGGACCAGTATGATCTCTGCAGATAAACAAAATTTAGTGGTTATTTGATGACAATGATGTGCAACGAAGAAATAAAATTATAATATCATCACAAGTGATCCTTTCAACTGAAGGTCACCAAGTGGGTTAGTCCACATTTCTCGAAATAAAAGCTAATGACTTTCTTTTACTCTGTTTTGACTTTTGGCAAGTCCTGTTGCTTGGCTGAAACTGGGATGCTAGAGGTCTAATTTCTGGTTTATGTTGATTTTAGGGGCAAATCAATGTTCCATCACTTGACTCAGATGCCACATATTATGTGATTTACCCTGCAAAATGTTCTTGTCAATTTTTGCACCATGTTTTTTTGTTTAATATCATGTAATTGGCTACTATAAAGAATTTCAGAATGAATGTGAAATTAATATTGATGAACGAATTTCAGACCAACAATTTGTTGAAAACTTGATTTTTATGAGTTGCTTAAGACTCAATCTATGATTTTGAAATGATAGCTAGTTTCGAATTCTTACTAGATAATTTTTATTACTTCAGAACTTCAGCTGGTCAGAACTCATTATATAATGATCCAACACTCAGTATAGAAATTTTGAATTATCAACTAAGGCAGGTCCCCAGATGATGTGTAAGGGAATAGCAAATACTGTAAATGTTTAAAATCAGATGCTAATGCTTGTAGAGTTGAGCCATTGAAACAGGCATAGGTGAAGATTTGATGCCATTGAAGAAATTGTTAGCTTAACTGGCATTGGATGAATTGGTGGGCCATAACAGGAATGCTGAAATTATTTTCGTTCTCTTTGTTATGCTTGTGTGATTTACTATGGGCTTTACTATTTGTAAGAAAGCAGTTCACATAATTTAGTAATGTGTCAGGGCCATAGTTCCCAATAAGTGCAATTTCTCAATGGAAAGTATTACAATTCTTAGTGCCATCGGTAAATTCTTTGTTTTTTATTGATTATGTGACTCATGGAATTACAACATTAGGTCTAGGTGCAGCATGGAATGTTGCTAATGTGACAAGAGGATCAACAGTGGTGATATTTGGTCTTGGAACTGTTGGCCTTTCTGTAAGTACAGGGAATAAGCAACTGTATCCATCTTAGCTTTTCAGTTCTCAAGAGATGAGTAATAGTCTTTTCCAAATTGTAAGTAGACAATTTATGATTTGCCTTTTAATTAGGTTGCACAAGGTGCCAAACTAAGGGGTGCATCTCAAATAATTGGTGTGGACAACAATCCACAGAAGTGTGAAAAAGGTGCCAAAATCAGTTCCCCAAATCAATCTGAATACCTAAACCTATCATAATCTCTTGGCTTATTATTTGTTGTCTACTTGTTTGTTGTCACAGCAAAAGCTTTTGGGATTACAGAAGTTGTTGACCCGAATTCCTACAATGAACCTATTGCTCAGGTGGTTGTTCATCTCACTAGAAAATATCCAATTTAACCTTTCCTAGTTATCTTATGGACACGATGATATATATTGTAATATATGACTTATCAAATATCTGCTGCTAGATCAAGAATGATATGAGTGTGATCCAAACAAATTTATTTATTGCTACTTTTAATTTAGTTAAATATGACTTTGCTTCAGCGTATAGTCTATGAGTACATGCACACAAAATAAATAAATAAATACATAAATAAATAAAGGATTGAAAAGTTCTAAAAAGAATTTATATTTTTAAAATTTGCAGGTTATTAAGCGCATTACTGGTGGTGGAGCAGATTTTTCTTTTGAATGTGTAGGTGACACTGACATGATAACCACTGCATTGCAGTCATGCTGTGATGTAATACTCTAAGTACCCAAAGCTTATGTTTTGACATATAAAGGCTTTTTATTCCATAGATTTGAATTTCATTCTGCATTCCTTGTTTATCATAGGGATGGGGTTTGACTGTAACACTTGGTGTGCCAAAGGTGAAGCCTGAGATGTCAGCTCATTATGCACTATTCTTAATGGGAAGAACATTGAAAGGATCTCTATTTGGAGGATGGAAACCTAAATCTGATCTTCCTTCATTAGTAGAGAAGTATATGAACAAGGTAACAGCAACAGTACCCTTATTATTTCCTCTTATCTGAGGATGACTGCTTTATATATATTTATTTTAGTGTGGAACATGGAAGTGTTTACTTCTGTTGGATACATAATTGTCTAACCAATTCCTGGTAAGCGTTGCATCTTAGGTTGTTATCTTCTGCATAAATGGGTTCTCTAGAACTATTTGAAGAAGTTATTTTGTTGCAAAAATAATTTACATCATTGGCCAGTGATCAAAATGACACTCTACAGAGAGGATAGAAATTGAATAATCTTAGGTGAATAACATTTAAGAAGAAAAGAAGAGATAACATATATATAGAGCCATCAGAATGCATGTTGATTTGTGAAGAAAATGTTTTGAATTGACACCACCGATTCAAAGGTAAATCTAATGGTACAAAAATTATGTGTTCTTGTATATGAAAACTGTTGACATTGCATTGCCCGGAAAATATGGTTGTCAAAGCATTACCCGGAAACTCTCTCCCCCTTTTGCGTATTAGGAATGTGCTTTTGTCCCTTATTGATCCATTTCATTGCTTATTAGTTTGAGAGTGGAGACACTTTCCCTTAAGTGCTGGTTTTAGCAAGAAATATGTACTAATATTATCATTAATACGCAGGAAATTCAGATTGATGACTACATAACACACAATTTGCCATTTGATGACATTAACAAAGCTTTCAACCTCATGAGAGAAGGAAAGTGTCTTCGTTGTGTTATCCACATGCCAAGATAATTCCTGCGGCTTCTTGTTTCTTTTGGGATAAAAAAAAGTTCCCTGAGTATGTTGAAACTACTTTGCCTGATGATCATTGCACATTGGTTCTAACTGGCACTTTTAAAGGACAACATTGATATTGCTATGCTTTTTGGTCTTTGCTCAACTATGAAAATTTAACACAAGCTAAAGAGACTTTGTAGTTATAAAATTGATTTCCTTGAGGCCTTAAGCTGGTTTTCTACTACCAGCAATATATCTCCAGCCCCTGTACTTCTGGGGTCTTGAAACAGCACACAACCCATTCATTGATAGCTTCCTGTCATTCAAACAAAGGAAACTTTAAAGTTGAGTACTCATCAGTCAAGGCTTTGGGACCTTCTACAATTTGTGGTTTACAAAGCTTGAGTTGCTAGATTTCTGCTAAAGTAAGAGTGGATCATTTGAACTTAAGATGTCAAGCAAGGTTCATTTGCGAAGTCTCTGAACTTGTCGGAAGTTCATCATGTTCGTAGCTGCTATGCTAAGAGTTAATCTTGACAACTAAAAATATGTTAAACTTTGAATATTAGATTAGAGTTTTCCAAATCCCAACTATGAAATGGCTCATTTTCCTAAACTAATTATTGAACCTCCCCTAAAGTTTATTGCATAGTGTATAATATAAACGGGGAACATCTAAGAATATTAATATATGATATGATGTTCTTTCGTCATCAATTGACGAAAATATTTTTGTTTTGGTCCTGTTCTTCTCAACGAAAATATTCACTTGTCTTGAACAATTTCCGAGCTTATTTTGTGGATCAATTTGTTGTACTTATGGAGGAATTTATAGGGCACATGCCATTTATATGTTAGCTGCTGCCCTTAATGGAACACATCTCTGGACAATCACCCTATGCCTGAAAAAGGGAACTCTTGTCCGTGATGTAATTCAAAGGAGTGTCTCATTATTTAGATGGACTATATATTTCAGCCCAATATATTCAAGTTGTCTTTAAAAAAAATAAAAATGAAAAATATAACTGTGTGTTCTCAATTACAAGTCAAATAAGTAAGCTCAGATAGAGCAGCAATATTAAATTATTCTCATCCATTGTTCAATTGAACTGAACAAAAGGATGTGATCGCCACAAAAAGATGAATAAGTAAAAGCACTCATTCTTACTCTATATTCAATGGCAGATCGTGGAGGTGGAATCACCACTGCCGCGGTGCCACCGACAACTCCGGTGGTAGCTCCAGGTCAGTCAATATCAGGCAAGGGTAGCCCAATGTGGGTGCATTACAATCCTCCATTGCTACATGCTACGCCAGCAATACAATTCACACCATCAAAAGTGGCAGCTTTTGCAAGTGCATATGTTGAACACTAAGCTTGATTGTCCCTCCTAGTCATTTACATTGGCAGCAACTGCTGGAATCCTTTACCTAATCTTCAAGCCAAAACTTCACAATTACTCAGCTGACAGCATGGGGATAAGTGCTCTGAGACTTAATTTTGACATAACTATGCTGAGTTTGATGTGAAGATCAAAGTAGGGAACCCAAACAAGAATATTTACTATGAGGAAGGTGGAAGGTTGAGTGTGCGGTACAAAAACACCGGGCTTTGTGAAGTGTCCCTGCTACAGTTCTACCAAAGTCATCACAACAACACAGTGGTCAATGTGCCTTTGACTGACCAAGTACAGTCTGGAAGCACCTTAATGACACCACTGCAGGTACAACAGCAGACAGGACACACTTCATTGGATTTGAAAGTCCATGCACTGGAACCCATCAAGCTTGGGAGGTTGAAGCTCGGGAAAGTTAGAATACTAGGTGAATGCCTGTCAGGGTAGATAGCTAATCAATAATCTAAAAATTTGATAAGTATCAAGGCCAGCACTGGTAAATTCAGACTAAAACTTCAATTTTCAAGACCGGTAGGTTTTGCATTATGCTGTGTATATTATCAGAATCTCATGTCACTTTTTGGAGGGATTGGAAAATTTATTCTTTTCTGAATAATAAGTTGCTATATTAGCAGTTCATTGCAAAATTGTTGCGATATTTTTTTATCATTATGTCTCTATATTTACAGATAAGCTAGCCTTTCATTATGTTGTTAAGAAACCATGCATAGATGGCATGCTCATATTTTATTTTGGCAAATCAAAGTGTACGTATAATAACTTGAGCTCAAGACCTCAAACACAAGAGCTAAGCCTAAGATTTTATTATCTTAATGTTGATGTATTGGCTATAATGATGTCCTACAAACAGACCAGCATACACTCAATTACCATAGTCTCATTATTTCAAACTAAAGCCATGGCATCAAACATTGAGAGGTACACTTCGCCAGAAATCAGTTTCGAAAGAACAATTTGATAACGCATGAGGTAATGAGTTGAGAAAAGGAAATTTTAGAAGTTTCTTTCCTCTTCCCATTTTTCATCAAGTTGACAATAGATTCTATTACCTGATTTTTTGTGTGTGAACGAATGCCTCAAGACTTGTCAAGAATGCATGAAACTAATCACCAGTTAAGGCCCTTGGTCTATGCTCAATAGTATAAAGGGACATCCCTGTCTGTGAAACTGCTCTAACAAATGCCATATTTGCAGTGAAAGTTGGAGCATGCCAATGGTCACCAGTGCCAAAGACAACTTTGTTTTTCAGTGCCAGCTTCCTAGTGGTTGGGAGGCCCAACATGCGTTCTGAAGGAGTATCAGGAACAACCCTGTGGTGATCGTCCAGCTTGTTAGTGCAAAATGTTGCACATATTATTTTAGGCATTAGCAATAGGAAAAAGTAACATCAATGTTGCACATATTATTTTAGGCATTAGCAATAAGAAAAAGTAACATCAACAAAGAAACTTGATAAAGGTTGAACTTCACAAATGCAAGATAAGGTTGAAAAAAAAAAAAAAAAAAAAAAAAAAAAAACCCCTAAAGTGCAAACTACTTAAGTTTGCAAACATCCCCAACGATTTCCTAAAACAAATTATTTATCCACAATTAACAAACTAATACATGCTACAAAAATAATTTCCCATTGCAATTGTTTTTTTTTTAAGATAAACCTACATGGTTCAGATAGATACAAACATAGCTCATTAAACTCACCTGAGGCAATTTATTAATTTCTCAGCTCTGAGTTTCTCATTGGGCCCTCCACACATCAACACCAACTCCTTAAATTCTATATGAACACTCTCACAAATTATGCCTTTCTTCCCACGTAACATTCTACCAAATTCCACATGGATTGGGCTCTCAAGTTCAGACATTATCTGGCATAAAAATTGGGCAAAGCTTTAGTCAATTCACTTGACACTGATAAAAGTCAGAACAATTCATAAAAGCAACATAAAATGCACACATTATATTATACACCATAAACTATTCCACCATACAACTTTTGGTCAGAAAACTACTCCATAAGAAAACAAGTGATCAACATAGTAACTTGTGATCTCAAAAATTTGAATATCATACATTATTGACGTCTTTCATTACAGATGTAAAGGTTAATTAAATTTGAGAACAAAAGTTAGCCAATTCAATGAATTTGAATGAAAAAGAAATAATGAAGCACAGGATAATAAATTTAGTAAAGCAAAAAGAGGAATTAACAAAGGCATCGCAACATTTCAAGGCAACAATATTGACCAATAAAAAATTCCGCAAACAATTAATTCAAAGGTACAACTTTTTAACTTTCTGAAAAAGAAACAGGGAGGGGATCTTAAAAGTGGGACATACTAGCCTCAGATTTTTCTCCCCTTCTCGGGTATCAGATAATGCAAACAAAAATTCGAAATATATGGAAATAATATTAAAGAACAAGGAACATCCCAATGCTAAAATATGAATCAAAATGTTACTATCTTAGTTTCAAAACTAGACCATTGGGTCCTTCAGATTTTGAAAGTTTTGATGTTTAAGTTAAATGATTCTGCATCATAACAAAATAATGGTTGTTCATTGAATATTTCACCAAATAGAGCTACAACAACAAGTAGTCAACAACAACGAAGCCTTTTCCCACTAAGTGAGATTAGCTACATGGATCAAATTACCATAGACATAAGCATGAAAAAAGCTGAAAGCATAAAAATCACATTGCCTATTCAATGATCATATAAGTATAATGCCCACAACATTTGTATAACAAAGAAGTATATAGCAAAAATCTCAATGGGATAACTCACTTGACCAACCACGAAGTCATAGTTTCCCTTAAACCGCTGCCTCAGTTCAGACTCTGGAGTGGCCAAAAGTTTCTTTGTACCACCATTACTAATTCCTGATACAAGAGCTATCAAAGCTGTTGTATCAAAATTTACCAGATTACTTTCAACTAAAAGGCTCTCAGCTTCTGCGGATTCGGAATTTGTACTGTTCATGGAGCTTAGCTTCATTCCCATAACAATGGAGCAGAATGTGTCACCCAAGTTTGCATTGGCATTCTCTTCTGAAGGTTCTGATAGAGTTTCAGCTTTCTGTATAGAAAGCCCTTGTTGAGAAGTGCCCATATTTTTGGCATGCCCTTCTAAAAGGTGCAGCTGAGTTTCAGCTTTTGCTACTGAAAGCTTAACTTCAGAAGAGTCAATACTTGAACCTTGGCAATTAAAACTCGAATTTGAAACATCTTTGTCGCCAGCAGGGTTGATTTCAAGGATACACGCATCTTTATATGATCTTGCAATAACATTTATCCAGTCACCTTCTGTTTCTTCCAATGTATCAGAACTGAAAACTGAAAACTCCAACCCAATTTCAGATGCCTCAAACTCATCTTGAAGTTTCTTGTAAACATGGTTTGTAAGTCCATTTGCAAAGAAAAGAATAATTGAGGAAGGTCTTAAGGTTGAGGTAGATCGAGCAGCGGCAAGGACTTCTTGAATGCGTAGTTTTAAGCCCTTACTTCTATGATATCTATTCCATGAGATGTACTTTGGATTTCTATTGGATACTACAATCCAGACTGGCTTCCTGTTGAGGGTACACACTATGTCAACATGGATGTCTTTGACAGAAAAACCACGTCTCTCCTCACTTCTAACTGAAGGTAAGAGTGGGATGGACTTGCAAACTCGAGAAACTCCAGTTATGAAAGGCTGCTGAAGAATATGTACAACTGCCTCGAGGTGCCCAATGTTGACACTGTTGTCACGTAAAAATACTCATGAATTGTGAAGTAATCAAGAAAGCATCAATATTCAATAGTCACCTCAGACTGAGAGTACTTGAGTCACATATGAAAACATGATTCGAACCAAGTAAGACACATACATATATACATATATAAATATTCTTTTTTTATCAAATAAATAAATAAAAGTAAAATAAAACAAAATCAAAGTCACTACATCATATCAAAGTCACAATATATCCATTAAGCTATAGACAATGTAATTGGCACTAGCCATTGCAAGGTGAGCATGGAGGATTTCAATAACTTGCAAGCCCTTCTATGCCATGAAAGTGGCATGACTGCAAGACCAAATTCGTAGCCTTTTATTAGATAGATTTCTGGCTCAAATGAAGTTCTTTAAGTGTCTAATAAATAATATGCCATATTCTTCAACATAGTAGTTAATAGCGGGCAATCGCGCCGCTATAGCGCTGTCCTAGTGCGTCGCGGCCGCTATTGCAAGCCGTCGCAGACGCTATTGCGGATGTCGCGGCCGCGATGCACGTCGTCACTGAAAGGATGATTTTAGCCGTGCTTTTGGACCGTTCAACACCTTCTGTAGGGGTTGGGCGGTCATTTCCCCCTCCCCCAAACTAGTTCTTCATTCTGCCCTCAATGTTTAGGGCCTTTCTTCAACCTTCCGCCTGCACTTCGACCTTCAGCCTGCCTCCTCTCTCAATCGGTCCTTCTCTCTGGCAAGCCTTCCACTTGCGCAGCGGCGATACCGACGGCTTCGAGACCGGCAGCAACCAAGCTACATCTTGCCGGTTCCGTTTCAGCTGAAGCAAGAGCGTCTGCGTGTCCCTGTCCTCCACTCCTCCTTCCTTCTTCCTCCTCCTTGTTCCTCTGGTTGGACCTCCTTCTTCCTCTATCTCTCTTTGTTCTGCTTCCTTTATCTCTCTTTCCTCCATCCTTTGTTCTGATGATGATGATGATGATGATGATGATGAATGATTTGTAGAATGTTTTGTTAATTTTAGAGAGCAGAAACTTAGGTTTAATTAGGATTTGTTGTTGCCTTTTATATTTTGTTGTCCATATGCTACTTAATGGTGTTGTTTTTTTGGTTTTGTTGCCCTTAAAACTTGATGTTTATGCTTTGGATTGATGGTGATTGCATATTTTAGACTATGGAATGGATTATGAATTTTTATCATTGATGTGAATGAGTTTAATTATGAATAATTTCTTACTTTTGAATATTTATGTATGTTATATAATTTGCATGGTAATTATATATATTTTTATCAAATAGCGGCCGGAACGCTATCCGCTATCCCGCTATAGCGTTTTTGGGGTCGGCCACTATGCGCCACTATTCGCGTTTGACTACTATGTTCTTCAATAAGGAAGATCTTAGCCAAAAGCAAGAGCTTCAAGCCTTCGGCCTTTTTTTTTTTTTTTTTTTTCAGGTAAACAATACTTGGCTGGTGGGATTTGGACTCGAGACATTTAGGTCACAACATGCATTCAAGCCTTCAACTAAGAACAAGGTTATACTTTCCTGTATTTGAAAATTTAAAATATTGGTAACAGATCATGCAAGGAACTTCAGTAGCCTCAACTTACATCCAAGTTTCTACATATACCAATGGACTCCAGTGGAATTCCAGACATCCCGAGGCAACTAAATCATCTCCTAAGCATTCATTCACAAAATGGAGTTCAATGGAAACGAACACCACTTCTTAAAATTTGCATTTTGTCAATGATAATTCCCCCTCTGTTCCATACATTCCATGAAAAATTACATCTTAATGCATTAACAAAAAATAACAAATAAATAAATAACATGAATAAAAAAAGATATAAAATTTATGAAATAATGATACATTTGTTTTAAATTCTCCTAAATGTTCATGTTAAGCATTAATACAGATATAGACTTGGATTTCAGGTGAACATCCACCAAACATCCACCAATAAAAAGAATCAGTTTAAATTTATAGACATATAAATATCATAAAATTCTACAAACCTGAGACTACATTAACATAATTCAAAGTTTAATCAAGGTGAATGAAACATCACTAACCTGAGGGGTGCAGAAGGGGAAGAGGGGCGAGAGAGGAAAGCGAGCTCGGCACGTGCCGATTTGAGGAGGGTTCGCCTGCAGGAATCGGTGATGTTTGTGGAACCAAGGGGCAAGCAGTGAATAGCATCGATGACGCACCTGCATCTCTGCTTCGCTACTTCCACTTGTGCAACCCTTCTCTGCTCCTCCATTCTCTCACCTTCCCTTTTTGTTTCCCTACGCACAGCAATCAACTTTGTCCCTCAATTGCCCACCCATCTTCTACAGTTTTCCACTTCTGGTTCCGTTTTGAAGCTTCTTCGTGAATGGAGAGAGGACCCCTTTCTAAAACCCTAGTGCCAATTTCGAGTTCCCCATTTCCTTTTTCTTACTCGCAGGAAAAAATATTTATTTATTTATTTATTTTCTTACTCGTTAGTTTTTTCTACTATTTCAACATATAACATCATGCAAATTGTGGAAAATATTTTCTTTGAACGCCCTCTTTTTCTTACAATACTTTTTTTTTTTTTTTATCTTTCTCCTCTTTTCTTTTATTTTTTCATAATTTATTTTAATTTATTTTGTAAGTAGGTGCTGGATACAAATAACAACACTCTATATTAACCTAGTTGATGGCTTTACTTGTTTGGCTCTACAAACTTTAATTTTTCTTTTCTTTTTTTTTTCAACAAATTAAAGGTTTTTATCCTTAAAATTTTACTTTTTAATTGGGTTCCTTTTTTAAAAAAATTTCTATTAACTCATTTAAAAATCATTTTTATTTTTGTTTAGTCCCTTAGTTACTGTTTTGTTAATTTTTACCATTAAATGTCAACATAACGTGAATGTTGATATGGATTAAACATAAAAAAGTGAGACCAAAAAGGAAAAAAAATCATGGTACTTTAGAGGATTAAAGGAAATATCATGATAATTTAGAGGAAAACAAAAAAAATGCAATATTTAATATAAAAGTTATTCATATTTACATAAATAGAATAAGATATTAATCTTAATACACTATCATTTTAAAATATTTTACACTATTAATCAATCACAACTCATTATATGTTTGATTTTTGGATAGTTATTGTAAAAATCAAACTCTTTTATCAATGCATCAAAAAATGATTGAATAACTCTATAAAAACTTTTAATTGACAAATATCAAAATTAAATTAATATAACAGAAATTTCTAATTAAAATTTAATTATTCTATGAAATATTTGTAAATAATTAGGGATCTTATAAGACATGATTATATCTATCTTCAGTATAATAAAAATGTGAACCAAGAATACATGATGCTGGAAGTATCGTACAATATGTGATTTATTATTATTATTATTATTATTATTATTATTAACAAAAGTTTAAGGTGTATGAAAAGACTAATCCTAATATAGGGTTAGGATATATTTTTGGGCCAATTAAGTATTTTCAAAGATACTTACAAATCACTCATTAATAGATAACTTATGAATTAAAACTAAATCATAGCAATATATGAGTGAAAAGTCAATTGAGTGAGTTAACCCTAGTTAATACTCCCAACAAAATTACTCCCTTACTTTTGTGCACTACATTATATTGAAATATGATGTAGGCAACTATTTTTGTTTGATTCTATCTTTTTCCCATGGGGACATAATTAATTTGAGGTTTTTGACTATTTTGAAGTAGTTAAACTTCTTCAACTTTAGAATTTACAACCATTTCAAAAGTTTGGACTAATGCAGCAGTCGTTATTGCATCTCTAAACTCTTTATCAAGATTATCCTCTTTAGGATTATTTGTCTTCTTAGCAATATCAATTTACTTCTTATAGGGTATATATAGAAAATACAGCAAGAAGTTCCCTTTTCCAGCTACTTATTCTCTGCCTTTGATATTAAAAATATTCATACCCAACACATGATCCCAACTTTATTTAAGAAACCATAATATGCAATCTGGTGAACCAATTATGACCATATTGAACATATGAAAATTAACATGGGAAGTGTTTAAGCCGTATGTCAAAACCTTATTGTATGGAAAAAGCTTATTGGTCTTATACTAGCATTTAAAGTACAATGCTAATACTCATTAAAAAAATACAATGCTAATAACAAGAATAAAGAGATTTTTTTTTTCCTCATAAACTATTATCAAATGGAGGCACATATACACAAGCAACAAGATCTTCAATATTTTATACTAATGGCCAAATAACAATCACACGCCATTGCTTGATTCAAGAGAAAATTGAAAAAATGGAAATGAAAGGAGAGAAAATGAGAAGATTTTGAAGCCTTCTCTTATTTAAACGTGGGGAAAAAGAGAAAGAAAGAGAGTGAGAGAAATGGATGTAGAGCCAATCCAAATGTTTTCTCCTCACTTCTAGAGAGCAAAATTGAGGGAAAGAGAGATTTTACTCAAAATGTTTGAATTTATTTTTCTATATTATTTTACATTAAGAATAAAAAGTTATTTAGTATGATTAGATTTTCTTTCTTTTCACTTTTCTCTTCAATCAAGTAAGAGGAAGAAATATTTTTCACTTTCTTTCTCTTAATTTTCTCTTATCCAAGCAATAGGAGAGAAATTATTTTTTTATTATTTTCTTTTCTCTCAATTTTATTTCGTCTATTCTTTCTCTTCTCATTTTCTCCCTTTATTCAAGAAAAGGGCAAAAGCTTGAGAATTATACTCAGTAGCATCGTCAAAATAAATTGTCTTAATTACATGGAAATTATGCTTTTGATTAAATAACTTGTAGAAATAATTGTACAAGTGCCAAAATGCCAGTAATAATAAGTACATATGTGACCATCTTACATATGCATCTATTAAAACTATATAGTTTCATTTCACATGATAATGAATTGGTTATACAAATATGAATTTGCATATGTTCTAGAACTCTAGGAGCTTTAACTCCACATTTAGCTTTAGATGACCTTACACTAAGAACATGTAACTCATGAAATTTCATTAGCTTGAAGAATCATATGTTTCTTTGGTAATTTTTTTCTTTGAGTCAATATACATTTTAGTCCTTAAAAGAATTGAGATTTAATAGGCTATTCTTTCAAAGAAAATTTGGTAATACTTTCATCTCTAAAGCTAAACCCGTTGCAACAAATTCATCCTTCCATTAACTCCCATCCATTAACTCATACGAGAAATGATAAAGTGGCCATTAAATGTCATATTGTAGCAGATCTTGAACTAATTGAAATGCTATATTTCAATAATACATACAAGAACACATTGATTATCCCTTTCTGGTAGAAGTTGCCAGAGAAAGGGTTGAATAAGTGGGTGAATGTAATCAATATGTTCCTATACGTATATATTCTTGAAATGCAGTGTTTTAGTTAGTTTTAGATTAGCTACAACATGACTCTTAACAGCCATGACACTGTCCCTATTAAGAGTTG
This sequence comes from Pterocarpus santalinus, assembly GCA_031439595.1. Lineage (NCBI taxonomy): Eukaryota > Viridiplantae > Streptophyta > Magnoliopsida > Fabales > Fabaceae > Pterocarpus > Pterocarpus santalinus. The sequence goes on along the minus strand of CM062531.1, from coordinate 67,167,700 downwards.
ATGGATGTGAGTTAATGAAAAAGCTAACTTGTTACAATGTGTTTAACTTTAAGAATGAAAATATTATCAAATTTTCTTTGAGGGACTAATCTATTAAATCTCAATTTTCCCAAGGATCAAAGTCTATATTAACTCTTTTTATTTTTACCATAATTTAATAACTAGTCATGTCAAATAGTAAAGTTGTTTGGACCAGTAAATTTATGGTTCATAATAACATTAGCTTCAATTATGCCTATAGTGTAATACAGATCAAAGTAAAAGTGGATGATCTTTCAAGGTAATCAATAAGATTCTTGTGACTTAGTAGTAAACAATGCATCATGTATGATAAATTTTATTAGTCCAAGTGACAAAATATAATGGCTCAACTGGAATCTTAAGTTATTCTTTTACTACCAAATGCCACCGGCGAGAACATATCGTCACATCTTTGACCATGCCCACACTCCTCATATTAGATGTCACATTCAATTTTTTTAATGGAATAGAAATAGTTCGAAAATATTCATGGTAAATGTAATGGCCAATTGCTCAATAAAAGGTAGTTTCTGGTGTTATTTATTATCTTCGCACTCGTTAGAGCAATAGACAGCCATTGAGAGAGAAAAAGATCCAAAGTATTAACTCTACCCATATGTTTTGTATTTTTCTTTTTTCTATGGATATCTACTACTATGTTTAGTTATTATATATGAATAATATTACTCTTTAATTTAAAAATTATAAATTTCAGTAGAAGTGGAATACATCTAATGGTAAAAAATGTCGCATAAAAATAACATATTAATGCTTGTTTTCAAACTTTAGACCGTGCAAAAATAAGATATTAGTTTTCCTTCTAAGATATTTCTCTAACCATTGTTGTAGGACAAACCGTGGAGCATTCTCGTGATTAAAAAGTCCTCAAACTAATTATCTTTTAGAATTTAATAAATCCTAGTGCTCCTCATAAAATATGGCTTTTATTTTTTGGTCATTAAAATATAGCTTATTTATGTAAGCAAGGTACAAGTAACTTTGGGCCTTGGGCATCCTCCAGCCCTGCAAGTGTTTTGTCTTGCATATTTGGTCATTCGGATCCACCGCTTCATTACAAATTCTAAGAACAAAATTACTCTTAAATCCATCGAACCATGCAACATAATGGAAAATATCCTGCCAGATATGTTCGATGAACTTTTATGATTGTAAGTTGTGACATCAAACAATAAAAATTAAGAAGACAGCTCAAGTAGTGACATAGTCTGCTCCGCATAGCTGCTTTGTTTCCAAGCTTTAATATTATCTTTAAGTTGTTCGATTTAAGTTCCAATTGGACACTCCAATTCATTCGAAGTGCGGTGAAGTATCATGGCTGGTTGGACCTACGATGTCTTCCTCAATTTCAGAGGTGAAGATGTTCGCCACCGTTTCATTGGCCATCTCTTCGAGGCTCTCCGTCGCAGGGGAATCCACACATTCCTTGACGAGGAAGAGCTCGAGGGAGGGGAACACATCACACGTTCACTTCTCAAGACAATTGGAGAATCAAGGGTTGCCATCCCCGTGTTCTCTACTAACTATGCAACTTCATCCTTTTGCTTAGATGAACTTGTCAAGATCATGGAGTGCGCTAAGGTGGAGGGGCTGATGGTTTTACCAGTTTTTTATGAGGTGGATCCTTCTGATGTGAGACATCTGAGAGGGAGCTATGGAGAAGCAGTGGCTAAGCACGAAGAGATGTTCAGAAGTAATGAGGGAAGTTTAAAGGAAGTAAACATGGAGAGGTTGAAGAAATGGAAGATGGCTCTAAAGCAAGCAGCAAACTTGTCCGGCAAGCATTTTAAACTCGGGTACCTGCTTTCATTCAATTTTGAATTGTCTAATGTTTTCATGTTAAAATTTAAACAGCAAATAAATGCTTTTTAACTTTGAACAATTTAAACCGTTGCATGTCAAACAACTTGAATTGTAATGCTATAACTATCAGTACAGGATACGATGCATGTAGTACATATGAAAATTTCACATTTCACAAATTAACTTTGCTCTTTGGGCAGGGGTGAATCTGAGCTTAAGCTTACCGAGAAGATTGTTAATATAGTCTCCAAATGGATTCGTCGCAGTTATTTACATGTCGCGGATCACCCAGTTGGATTGGAGTCTCAAGTTCTAGAAGTAAACTCTCTTCTAGATGTTGGATCTGATAATGTTGTCCATATGGTAGGAATTCATGGAACTGGTGGGATAGGTAAAACAACTCTTGCTCGTGCAGTTTATAATTCGATTGCTGACTCATTTGAAGGTGTATGTTTTCTCGGTATGGTGAGAGAAAAATCAATGACACATGGCTTAGAACATCTACAAGAGATGCTGCTTTCTAAATTGGTTGGAGAAAAGGATATTAAGTTAGGAGATGTTAACGAAGGAATTTCAATGATAAAGCGTAGGCTATGCCGAAAGAAAGTTCTTTTGATTGTTGATGATGTCAACAATGTGAAGCAATTAAGAGCCATTGTGGGAGATTCTAAGTGGTTTGGCTCTGGCAGTAGAATTATCATTACAACTCGAAACATAGGTTTGCTTGCAGCTCATGGGGTTAAAAGAACTTATCAAGCAAAGGAGTTAAATGATAAAGAAGCTCTTGATTTGCTTAGATTGAATGCTTTCAAAAACGGTGAAGTGGACCCAAGTTATGCAGATATTTTGAACCGTACAATCACTTTTGCTTCTGGCCTTCCATTAGCTTTGGAAGTAATAGGTTCCAACATGTTTGGTAAAAGTAAAGAAGAATGGGAATCTGCATTAGAACAATACAAAAGAATTCCTAATAAAGAGATTCAACAGATACTTAAAGTAAGTTTTGACGATTTGGAAGAGGATGAGAAGAAATTTTTTCTTGACATTGCTTGTTTCTTTAATGGAGATAGATTGGAATATGTCAACGAAATTCTTTGCGCTCATCATGGTGTCTGCCCAAAAAATGGAATCCGAGTGTTGGTTGATAAATCTTTGGTAAAGATTGATGATGATAAAGTGACATTACATGATTTGATAAAGGATATGGGTAGAGAAATTGTCCGACAGGAATCAGAAGAGCTTGGAAAGCGGAGTAGGATGTGGTTATTCAAGGATATTAAGCGTGTTTTAGAAGAAGATAAGGTGAGTAAAATTGATATTGATGATTGGAATTTTCATTTTTTGAGCTGTTCTCTTTTGACTACTTTATATTTGCTACAAGTCATTCATTCTTTTGTTCCTAATCTTTTGTTGACTTGATAGTGCTATTTTGTTGCCTATTTTTTTTCCCCTTTATGATATGTAAACATATATAAATATGCATGTTGATTTCGCAAGATATAAACAAGCATTGTAGCTAACTCATGCTTCTTGTGTTATCAGGGAAGCAGTAAAATTGAAATTATAAAGCTTGTGTTCCCCAAACTTGATGAAAAAGTAAATTGGGATGGTAAGGCATTCAAGAAGATGGATAACCTCAAAACACTTATTATCAATGAAGGTGGTTTTTCAGAAGGTCCCACACATCTTCCGAATAGTTTAAGAGTGTTGAAATGGCCAAAATATCCTTCACAATTTTTGCCATATGATTTTTGTCCAAAAGAACTTGCCATATTCCAGTTACCCTATAGTTGTTTATCATCACTCAATTTGCTCGAGATGCATAAGGCAAGTATAACAAAATCTTTTCCCTAATCATGAAAATTAATTAACATTAAGATTATCCATTTAAATTTTCTTTTATTATTTTTGCAGAAGTTCATGAATTTGATAGTTTTGAATTTTAATGACTGCAAGCTCATAGAACAGATACCTGATGTATCTGTTGCCCCAAATTTAGAAGAATTATCATTTCGTATGTGTGTGAATTTAACTAAAGTTCACGAATCAGTTGGATTGTTGGAAAAACTTAGAACGTTGAATGCTTTACATTGCTTGAAGCTTAGGAGTTTCCCGCCCCTCAAGTTACCTTCTCTTGAATATCTCGATTTTTCATGGTGCTCAAAACTCGAGAAATTTCCAGAAATATTAGAAAAGATGGAAAATTTAACAAAGCTTGAGTTGTGTTATGCTGGAATAAAAGAACTTCCATTTTCGATTCGATGTCTTATCCAGCTTCAAACATTAGTAATGCGGTTCTCTGGAACTATTAAGCTACCAAGTAGCATTTTTGGGTTGACAAAACTCAAACAAATCAGTATTTACAAATGTGATGAGTTGCTATTATGGTTACAAGATGAAGGTGAAGAGCATGTGAGCTCAGGAATGTTGTCAAACCAACAAGACTTGGAGTTCAAACACTGCAATGCATCAAATGAATTCCTTCAAATTGGTGTCCCTGTGTTCGCCAATGTAAAAAAGTTAAATCTATCATGGAATACATTCACGATTCTTCCTGCATGCATCAAAGGATGTTCCTTTTTGAAGAAACTTGTTTTGGATCATTGCGAGAATCTTCAAGAGATCAGAGGGATTCCGCCAAACATAGAAATATTCTCTGCAAGACACTGCAAATCCTTGAAATTTTTAGACCTCACACTTCTTCCTCCATGCACCGAAGAATGTCGATTTTTGAAGGAACTCTTTTTGAATTCTTGCATGAATCTTCGGAAAATTCAAGGGATCCCACCAAACATAGAAGTTTTGCATGCACCAAAATGCACATCCTTGACCTCCTCACACAGAAGCATGTTTCGGAATCAGGTTCCTACTTACTTACACATTTGATTTGATAATATTGAGTCAGAGTCTACATATATGTATACATGTGTTGCTAAGCTTGCCAATTATCATGACAAATAGGATTTGCATAAGGAATATGAAGACAAGGAGTTTTGGTTACCAATGCCAGGGATTCTAGAGTGGTTCGACCATTCTTGCTGGGGATCGTCAATTTCTTTCTGGTTTCGTGACAAGTTCCCTGCCATTTCTCTCTGTGTCATTAATGAACGAACTTGCAAATCCTTTCGCCCAAAATTGACTATCAACAACCATGAAGTGCATCAGTTTTCTAAGTTCAGTCTAGATATCGATGATATATCAATTCTAGCTCTGGGTGAACTACTAACAAAATTCAAAGTTGAGGTGGATGATGTACTTCCAGAAAATGGATGGAATCATGTGGTGTTTTCTGGTCATCCTAAAGTACAAAATCGATTGATGTATGATGTCGCGGTACAAATTGGGCTTCATGTATTCAAAAAAAATAGTAGCATGGAGGACATTCGATTCACTAATCCAAAAAAAGAATATGGATTAATGGACAAGAAACATTCTCAGACACAATATATGGAGCAGCAACAAAATTTGGCTTCATTGGAACCGCATATGGGAGAGGATAGAGTGTCACTTTCCTTGCTTTCACCTCCTGCATTGAATGATATCATGAATTGGGACTCAAACACAATGGCATCAAATCGGATGAGTAGCACGACTACTGTCCAAGGTATTTCTTTCTCATGTGCTTTCACTGAAATAAATTATAAATTACGTCCAGAGGAAGACTTTTTCTTCCTCCACAGTGTATAGTCACTCTTGGAGGATGATATGACCCCTTTTACAAGTACAACAATCAAAAATAGTGGTGAGAAAAGCTCCTGGAGGAAGAAAATTCTTCCTCGAAGAGTATGGAAGAATAACTTCCTTACACTATTACCACTTTTAGTTGATGTGTGTATTTTGCTCCTCTACCCAAATAGAGAGAAAACAAATACCAGGACTAAAGTTCTCATGTGGTGCATGATTAACTTTTTATTGAAAAAAACATAAATTAATCACGTAGTTGTTAAATGATGTAAAAGAAAAATTGAATTACAATAATTTATGTAGCAACAAATTACAAAGAGAAAAATATTATTTGTAGAGAATAAATCTAAATTTTAGTCCTTAAAATATTTTTATTTTAATATTTTAGTCTTTTAAAGATTAAAAATCTTTAAAAGATTTTTGTTTTAATATTTTAGTCCTTAAAACATTAAATATATGCCCTTTAATCCTCAAAAGATTTTATATCAAACAAATTAACTCTCATAATATGAAAATTATACACACATTAATCCTGAAACATTGATTTTTAATATATTAATCTATGAAAAAAATTAGTTTTTAACATATTAATATTTAGTCTAAAAAAAATTGGCTTTTATATATTAATTTCTTGGGGACTAATGTATATAGGGTTTTCCTGTTAAGAGATTAATACATTTAACGTGAAATGTTTTAAGGACTAACATGTACGTATTTTATTTTTTTGAGACTAAAGTGTTAAGATAAAAATCTTTCAAGGACTAAAGTATATACATTTAATCTTTTAAAAATTAAAGTATTAAATGAAAATCTTTAAGAGACTAAAATATATACATTTAATCTTTTATTGGCTAAAATACTAAAATAAAACTATTTCAAAACTACAGCGTAGATTTACTTATTTATAAATGTAGATTTAATTGGTATGTTTGCAAACTATTTTGACTTCATAACTAAAAGTAACTTGTTACATTAAGCTTTATTATCCCAACAAGGCGTGAAATTAAGTCAAGAAACCCCCTTAAAAAAAAAAAAGATTAAGGTTCGATTTGGATAGTGAAGCCAATGAATTTTTTTGTCAAGCTCCTTCAAAAGTGACTTTTGATTTGGATAATAATTACGATTATACAAAGTATTTGGCAAATTAAAAAAATTGGATAATTAAGGTAGCATTTGATATGAGGTAATATATCTGAGTTATTGGCAATCTTCAATTAAGTTATCTGGGTTCACCACATTTCCTTGGTTGGTATGACATATTATCTGGCAATGTGAATTACTTATATAATCTAGATTGCTTCTCAATATACCAATCTACTATTATTATTATTTCTAAATATTATTATTTACGGTTCATTATTACAATTATTAATATTATTATTCAATAATAATTTAGGGTTCATTATTACCATTATTAATAATATTATTTGGATAGTATTTTAACAAAAGATATATTAATGTGAATTATCATTTATATTATTTGTGCATTCCAAACACTATAATATAGCATTACTACCAATTTAAAAATTGGCGATCTTAGTGGTAATTTTATTAGGTAACGTGCCAAAGTCTACTTAGGTACAATAAGGTCTAACTTTAAATAAATGTTGTTTGGTATTGATAATTACCTAAATATTTTAAAATTAGTTTTTATCTAAACTAATTTGAATTTAAAACTAGTTCTAGAAAAAAATTAATTTTAAATTAATTTCGTTTCATCTCAAATTTTTCTCCTTCTATTTTATCTCTTTCCACTTTTTTTTTTTCACCTCATATTAATCCTTTCTTTTCTATTGACCTTAACAATCATTCGTCGTAGATATCTACCACCATTCGCCACCATCTAACACTACTGGCCCCTGCCAACTACTGCCGACCAGTGCCAATTGCCACCACCAGTCGCCACAAACTACCGTCAGCTACCACCATCTAGCGTCATCATCTAACACACGTCCGATGCCACCATTTGCTACCGTACGCCATCATCGTCCATTTATTGAATCACAAGGTCAGATTTCCTATATTAACAATGATAGCTCCTTATCTACTAAAACACAGGTTAAGATTATACTAAAATATTAATCTTATTAGATGAAAAAATAAGCCACATTGGTTTTTTAATGGCATAGTCAAGGAGAAAGAGATGCAGAAAAAGAAGAACAACAACACATATTAAAACCAATTTTTAAGTTATTGAATCAAATAATATTTAATAGAAATTAGTTCATTTTTATACAGATTAACATAACTAATTCTACTTTATACTATATTAACTTGATTTTTTCAAGTTACCAAACACTTTTATAATATTTACTCCCAAAAGATAACTATAGAAGATATTTTTAATATATATCATAAGCTTTTATAATTATTAGGCCTTTCCCTAATCTTTGGAACTCCTACATTTACAAAACAAACTTTGAATAATGAGCCATTTTATTGCACAATAATCTTTTATAAAAAATATACTTTTAAAGATTATTCTACTTGTTTGATTATGCTTTTGAAAAAAAGGAAAATCAAAAGATAATCCAGTTTGGTTAAGATTGTAGGGAAAATACCTATTTTGATTTATAATTATATAAGTATTTTTTATTAAAATTACAAGTTGTTAAACCATTGAATATGATAAATATAGAAGTACTTTTTTTCTTATAAAATTATAATTAAAGATATGAAAAGTGGGAATGAGAACAAAAATGGGAAGGATGTGGAATTATTAAAAAATTTTGAGGATAAAATTATAATACAGTAGAAAGAGAATGCTTTCCAGATTTAAGAATCAAAATACTCTCTCTCTTTTATTGTTTCTAATAGAGAAAGTCGTTCTTTTTTTTAAATAGAGAAAGTCATTCTCAAAAATATGAAATAATTTTGCTTGCAAATATCTTTAAAATTATTTTTAACAAGACCTCATATTTTTTCTTAACATAAATGTAAGATAATATATGTGTAAATATGTGTGGGTTAACGTATTCATTATGTATGAATCTAGGACACTTTTATTAAAATAATTTTTGTTATTGACTTTAAATTAAATTTTATTGGTTATATATTTAATTTTATTTTTAATTACAAATACAGAATATAACATAACTATAATTTTTCATAAACATTTGCCATGTACAAGAAGTACTTTTTCTTTCCAAACATATTTTTTGAAAAGTTATTTTTTACGTTCTCAAATATAATTTTATAATAAAAACATTTTTATATTTGTCGGATTCAAATAATTTAATAATTTCTAGTCATGTTTAATAAAAACAGCTTGTTTATGCTTCTGCTTGCTTGTGATTCTACTTTTGTCCTTCCTTTGTTATTAACTTTACGATGTCGCTATTTTGCTTTCATCAAATTACAACACTATGCCCAAACATTGCCTAGTCATTGACCAATCTCCTGTATTCTGGATCAAATCTAGCATCCCAAGGTCATCGAGCAAAGGCTCCAGGAGAATCATCCCAAGCCCAAGCTACTGCTGAGATACAAAACATTCAAGCCCCGAGTCCTACTTCATCAAATGGCCAAGTTAGTGGACATGAAGTATACAAAGAAACTTGTACTTCATCCCAGTTTTCCTACTCCGGTCCCCCACCCCCTCATGGAGCCTCATTCTCCATTAGGGAGCTTCTTAGGAGCCTCATCACGAGGCCCTTCCGCCAGGCCCACAGGATGGGTCTTGGGCCTTATCTGAAAAGGAAAGCCTCTAACACCGTATCGCCAACATCATTTGACGAGTCTTTCAGAGGTCAAGCTCCTCAGGTAGAAATGGAAGCATTTTATGCTTCTCTTGATGCTGGCACCCATTATCTTTCACGTTCCTGTGATGAATCAGCCACCACTGCTCCAAGCGAAGAGGCGAGGAAAGCACTGAAAATAGTGCAAGCCTTCATCTCCAATGATGCTTCAGTTTTGTTGCGCCGTCAACAATGCAGTGTCGTGAAAGCCAGCTTAGACTACCTCTCCAATTTGTCTGCAGATGATGGCATATCAGGAGAAATGAAAACATTGATATCAGAGGCTTCATCGTTGTTCACTCATTGGAGCAGGGACTACATTGAAGCATGCATGAAAATTGAGTCCACAACATCCGAACTGCACAGAGCTGATAAATTAGAAGCAAGTCTAGAAGCAGGTCTGGAAGCTAACAAGAACCAGTTTTGGGATGCCGTGGCCTTGGAAAATAAGCTAGAAGAGAAAATAAATGTCGTTAAAGCTGAGTTATCTGCTTGTGAATCAGAAAAGAACATGGTCATTCAGAGAAAGAGAGATATCTTTGAAGAAGGAAAGACACTCAAGGCTCAAAAAGACAAGTTGAGGGAAAAAGTGCCGCATCTGCAACATGAGCAGGGTTTGGCCAAGAAAACTCAAGCAAAAATCACATCTGAGTGGTCAAACTTAGGAGAAAAATTTAAGACTATTGTTGTAGACGGAGATGTGTAAGAATTCAAGCAGAGTTTTGATGTGTTCATTGAGTAGAGGTAGAGCACCTTCTCTATGGTACATCACAGTTAAATTATATATTTTGATTGAAATTGATGTTGCGTTAATAAAAACTGTGTTACTATATATAATGTCAAGTCTGTAGAAATTATAATCATATTAAAATTGCGGTGCTTCCAACTAGCTTCCATCCACATTAGGTTTGATGTAGTTGGTGAGGAAAGGACCCCAAGAAATCGGCTACTGTTGGTGAGTGTCTATAGAAGAAGCAAAAACCTAGTCAAAAAGAGACAGAATACGATGTAACATTTTATGACAATGATTAGGGATCATTCATTGGATAGAATATGTTGTTTCTTGAGCAACAAACCTCCGACAAAGCTGCAAGAAAGAGGGTACCATGAGAGAAGGTTAAGTGTGTATGTGGTTTATTTGCATTCCCCAAACTATAGTTTAGAGGGTACAATTACACTTTCCTCTAAAAATAAATTTATTTTTAAAGTGCAAAGTAAAAATGTGTTTTTTCTTAAATTATTCTCAATTAAAAATACAAAAGGCTTTTAGTCAAGCCTTGTCTGAAAGGGTGCAAGTTAAATCTGTTTATGAGAGAGAACTTATGGTTATTGTCTTAAGCTCAATATTGTTCCACATGGCATAAACTTGGCATGCCTTGAATATCTTTGGCCCATGGGCTGCAGCAATCTTGAGATTTTTCCATAAATATTAGGACCAATGGAGAAGCTACAATTTGTTGACTTGAAAGTAACTTTGCCAATAAAGAATCTGCCATTTTCATCGCAAAATCAGGGAGGCCTTCAAAAGTTACACCCAAACAGATGCAAAAAACTTGAGAATAATGCGCTTCTGAATATCCTTAGTGTTGCCAATCCCCCCCCCCCCTTCTTTTGTTTTAACAGAATTGAAAGTATGAGGGTCAAATTTGACAATCCTTCCCGTACGCATATAAGAATGCCGCTTCTAGGGAAAATTTTATTTAACAAGTTGCAAACAACTTCGAGAAATTAGAGGGCTGCCACCAAGCTTAATTGTGGGTAACAAACTGCACGTCATTGTATAGTGGACTGACTCAGGTTGGTCTCTCTTTCATGATGGCGTCAATTATTAGCTGTATAAGTAAGTTGTTTTCCAAAGTCACTATGCTTTTATTTGCTCACTCCATTTCAAAATAACTTCACTTCCATTAACTTGGTATATTACTAAATTAATGTATCTGAATACAATATTTGGTATCCAAATACATTAATTTAACAATATATCAATTTAGTTAAAGTGACAATTATTTTGAAATAAAGGTAGTAGGAGCTTGATAGGCAAAGTATACTGCTAGACCAAGATTCTTTGGTCTGCCATGATAGCAAGAGAAACTATTATATGGTAATAGAGCTAGATGAATATGTTCATGTCCAATAATAAAGAGATATTTTAGATAAAAATATAAGTTAATAAATTTTAACTGAAATATCACTCTATTATTGAGTATAAGCTAAGTATATCTAGTGTTCTATAAGCATTTAATAATTTATTAGATGGACAGGTTGGTGGAGAACACTACACCTAAAATCCTATTGAATTGTGTTGCCACGAGTCTAGCAGAAATCAAATTGAACTAAATCAAAATGGTGTGGAAATGGAAGCTTTTTATGCTACTCTTGATGCTGAAACTCGTTTTCTTTCATGTGGCCGGCGAATTATTTAAAATTGCCGAGGACTTCATCCTTGCTATGCTTCAATATCATGATTGTCTCTCCAATTTTATGCTGATAGCATATCAGAAGAAATGAAAATATTGACATCAGAAGCTTGAAAATTGTCGTTCACTCATTAGAGTAAGGACGACATTGAAGCATGAAAATTGAGTCCACAGTAACTGAGCTGCAAAGAGCTGCTGAGGGAAGCTAACACTCGGACACTAGTTAATGCGGTGCTGTTTTCACTGCCATCTTAAACGATTCTTGGTTTATTTATTTATTTATTTTTTAAAAGAATAATCTTTGGTTTATCTAATTATAAAAGATAAATTTCAATAAAAGTATAGTACGCTAAAAGTTTCGAGTAAAAATAATATATTGCTGCTTGTTTTCAATTAGACCTTGTGAAAATGAGATATTGGTTTTCTTTTGATTTTAACTAAGATGGTCATACAAACATTGTAATTATCGAGCATTCTCGTAAGTAATAAGTCCTACTACTGATTACTTTATCTAGAAATTAGATTTAATTAATATGTACTGATAATACAAAATAAGTTTATATTGTGTACTAATAAAACATAAGAAAAATAACAAATTATGATAAATTAACTAACTACTATAATGAGAAATTCAGATATGCTCATAGAACATTATATAGAATTATGCTTCCATCAATTACTATATGCTATTTTAGCATAACTGCTGGTGTTTAATCGGGCACATCCAATAAATTAGGATGAATTTGAAATGACATACAATGTTAACAAAAGCATAAACATGGTGCTTTATGAGTAGTTAATCTCATGCATGGAGAAATTAATTTCTTATTATTTAAATCCTAATGCCATTCTTGTAAAGAGCTTACTTAGTAAATACAACCAACTCTTTTGTTTCATTCAAACTCTGCACCACAAAAGGATAAGATACATTAGTTTATAATGAATGATACACTTGTATATATTCATAAGTTGTAACGTTCAAAATTTAAAGTAATGTTAATATATTAAAAATAGACTCTTAAGAGACACTATCGATACATATAACAATACTAAAAATTTAAAGTTGAAAAGAAAGGTCAAGCTTCGCATTGCTAGGCTGTTTCGATTCCAAACTTTCTTTTATTATTATGATTATTATTATTATTATTATTTTCCTGCATAGAGAAAAGAAAGCCAAATTACAGCAAAGCACTGACAGCGCGGCGCATAGTGACCCCCGATACGTCACATAAAACAATGTTTCATGCTACCTACTTAAAAGAATGTTTCCAAGCTATATTCTTATTGTGCTGTGCGTTGTGGAATTACACTACTCCAATTCATTCGAGTGCATAGACCAGCGAGGCATCGCTCGATGGCTGATTGGACCTACGACGTGTTCCTCAGTTTCAGAGGTAAAGATATTCGCCAATGTTTCATTGCCCATCTCTACAAGGCTCTTCGCGGTAAGGGAATCCACACATTCATTGATGACGAGGAGCTCGAGAGAGGGGAAGACATCACGCGGTCACTTCTCACCGCAATTGAAGAGTCAAGGATTGCCATTCCTGTATTTTCTAAGAACTATGCAAGTTAAACTTTTTGCTTAGATGAACTTGCTAATATCATGGAGTGTGCTGCGGCAAAGGGCCAAGTAGTTTTGCCGGTTTTTTATGACGTGGATCCTTCCCATGTGCGGCATCAAAGTGGGAGTTTTGGCGAAGCACTGGCTAAGCATGAGGAGAGGATATTCAAGGATGGCAAGGACCAGTCAAAGGAAAACATCGAGAGGTTGGAGAAATGGAAGATGGCTCTTAAGCAGGCAGCTAACTTGTCCGGATATCATTTTAAACTTGGGTACCTGCGTTTGTTCAATTTTCGATTGCCTAATTATTTCTATTTGAAATTCAAATGGAAGAGAAATGCTTTTTAACCTCAAACAGTTTACACCGCTGCATGTCAAACAAATGTTTTTCGTTTTCATATATCATTAGCGATGAGGTTTGAATCTATAACTTCATAAATAATACCCAAATCACTCACTATTAGTGCAGTCCTAATGACTTATATCAAACAAATATTTGAATTGCAATAATAGTTAACTATCAATAAATGAATATGCATGTAATATGAAAATATTTCACACTAATTAACTTTGTTGATTGGGCAGGAATGAATCTGAATGTGAGTTTATTGAGAAGATTGTTAAAGTGGCCTTGAAAAGGATTCATCGCACTTGTTTACATGTTGCAGATCAACTAGTTGGACTGGAGTCTCAAGTTCAAGAAGTGGACTTACTTCTAGATGTTGGATCAAATGATAGAGTCCACCTAGTAGGGATTCATAGAATTGGTGGAATAGGTAAAACAACTCTTGCTCGTGCAGTTTATAATTTGATTGTTGACTTGTTTGAAGGGGCATGTTTTCTTGGTAATGTAAGAGAAAATTCAATGAAACATGACTTAGTATACCTCCAAGAGATGCTACTTTCTAAATTAGTTGGAGAGAAGGATACGAAGTTAGGAGATGTCAATGAAGGAATTTCAATGATAAAGCGTAGGCTTAACCAAAAGAAGGTTTTCTCGATTGTTGATGATGTTGATAAACTGGAGCAGTTACGAGCCATTGTTGAAGATTCCGAGTGGTTTGGCTCTGGTAGTAGAGTGATTATTACAACTCGAAACAAAGGTTTGCTAGCAAGGCATGGGGTAAAAAGAACTTATGAAGTAGAGAAGTTAAATGATAAAGAAGCTCTTGATTTGCTTAGATGGAATGCTTTTAAAACTGACGAAGTTGATCCAAGTTATGCAGACATTTTGAACTGTACAGTTACTTTTGCTTCTGGCCTTCCATTGGTTTTGGAAGTAATAGGTGCCAACTTGTTCAGTAAAAGTAAAGAAGAATGGGAATCTGCACTAAATCAATATAAAAGAATTCCACAGAAAGAGATTCACAAATACTTAAAGTAAGCTTTGATGATTTGGAGGAGGATGAGAAGAAATTTTTTCTTGACATTGCTTGTTTCTTTAATGGATATAGATTGCAATATGTCGAAGAAATACTTCGCGCTCATCGTGATGTTTGCCCAAAAAATGGCATTTGAGTGTTAGTAGATAGATCTTTGGTAAAGATTGATGATGGTAAAGTGACATTACATGATTTGATACAAGACATGGGTAGAGAAATTATCCGACAAGAATCAGTGGAAGAGCCTCGAAAGCGTAGTAGGATTTGGAGCTTCAAGGATATGAAGCATGTTTTGGAAGAGGAAAAGGTAAGTAACATTTATGTTGATGATTGGTAATTTCATTTTTTAGATGCTTTCTTTTGACTGCTTTATGTTTCCTACAAGTCATTCATTCCTCTATTTCAATCTTTTGTTGACTTGATAGTGCTATTGTTGCCCACTTTTTCCTTTTATGATATGTAAAGTTGTAAACATATCTATGTATGCATGTTGATTTTGTAAGATATATACATTCATTGTGCTTGATTCATGCTTTTTGGGTTAGCAAGGAAGCAACAAAATTGAAATAATCAAGCTTGCATTCCCCAAATATGATGAAAAAGTAAATTGGGATGGTGAAGCATTTAAGAAGAAGAATAATCTCAAAACGCTTATTATTAATAAAGGTCACTTTTCAGAAGGTCCCAAATATCTTCCAAATAGTTTGAGGGTGCTTAAATGGCCAGGATATCCTTCACACATTTTGCCATCAAATTTTCATCCAAAGGAACTTGTTATATTGCAATTACCTGATAGTTGCATATCATCACTCAATTTGTTTGAGATGCAAAAGGCAAGTATAATAAGTTCTTTTTGTTGGTCCTAAACATTAATTAATCCATTATAAGATAAGCCATTTGATTTTTTTTATTATATTTGCAGAAGTTCGTGAATTTGAGAGTTTTGAATTTCAGCTACTGTAAGTTCATAGAACAAATACCTGATGTATCTGTTGTCCCAAATTTAGAAGAATTATCCTTTTGTTGGTGTAAGAATTTAACTGAAGTTCACAAGTCAGTGGGATTGCTGGATAAACTTAGAGTGTTGAATGCAAAATGCTGCAGCAAGCTTAGGAGTTTTCCTGCCCTTAAGTTACCTGCTCTTGAAAAAGTCCATCTCTCATGTTGTTCGAAACTTAAGAGTTTTCCAGAAATATTAGGAAAGATGGAAAATTTAACAAAGATTGAGTTGGACTACACTCCTATAGAAGAATTTCCATTTTCAATTCGATATCTTACTCGGCTTGAAAGACTAGTATTGCAGGTCTCTGGACTTGTTCAATTACCAAGTAACATTTTTATGATGACAGAACTTAAATATTTGAGAATTCGGCATTGTGATGGCTTGTCATTACGAATACAGCATGAAGATGAAAAGCAAGTGAGCTCAATTTCAAACCAACAACACTTTGATTTTAGTCATTGCAATGCATCAAATGAATTCCTTCAAATAGGTGTCCCTCGATTTGTCAAAGTGAAAGTGTTAAATCTATCAAGAAATAATTTCACAATTCTTCCCACATGCATCAAAGGATGTTCCTTTTTGAAAGTACTTATTTTGGATTATTGTGGGGATCTTCAACAAATCATAGGGATTCCACCAAATATAGAAACATTCTCTGCAAGACATTGCACATCCTTGAAAGAATTGGACCTCACACTTCTTCCTGCATGCACCAAAGAATGCTGCTTTTTGAAAGAACTTGTTTTGGATGGTTGTGACAATCTTGGGAAAATTAGAGGGATACCATCCAACATAGAAGTTTTGCATGCACCAAACTCCACATTGTTGACTTCCTCTTCTAGAAGCATATTTTCGAATCAGGTTCTATTTGCTTATGTATATGATTTGATAATATTGAGTCCAACTCCACATATATGTACATATGTGTTGTGCTATTGCTAAGCTTGTCAATTATCATGACCAACAGGATTTGCATAAGAAGAGTGGAGATAAGGAGTTTTGGTTACCAATGGCAGGAACAAAGGTTCTAAAGTGGTTCAACCATTCTTGTAGGGGATCGTCAATTTCTTTTTGGTTTCGTAACAAGCTGCCTACCATATCACTCTTTGTCATTAATGAACTGAAAAGTTCATCATTTCAACCCAAATTGATCATCAATGGCTGTGAAGTGCACCAATTTTTCTTGTTTTCGTTGGCAAAAAATCACATATTAATTTTGGCTCTGGTTCAAAAACTTACAAAATTCAAAGATGAGATGACTGATGTAATTTCGGAAAATGAATGGAATCATGTGGAGTTATTTTTTGATCTTGTTGTATGTGGAGTACCAGGGGCTATGCTTGAGGGCACTATGCAAATTGGATTCCATGTATTCGAACAATGTAGTAGCATGGAAGATATCCGATTCACCGATCCATTCTTACCGGTAGAAGAGCATACCTTGATGGACATGGGACATTCTCAAACACAATTCGTGCAACAGCAACAAAATTTGGCTTCATTGGAACCGCATGTGGGACGGGGCAGAGTGTTGTTTTCATTGCTTCCACCTCCAACATTGAATCATAATGTGAACTGGGGCTCAAGCTCATCAATGGTTACAAAGCATATAAGTAGCGCCACTGGTGTCCAAGGTAAATATACATGTGACATTTCTTTCTCGTGTCCACTACGTAAATGAAGCAAACAGAAAACAAGTACCAAGAGTAGAGTGCTAGTGCAATGCATAATTATTTTTCCTTTGATAAAATATAAATTATTTCACATAGTTGTCTAAATAATGTAAAGAGAAATTTAATTCCATTAGTTTTATGAAAGTAAGAAATTGCGAAAAGAAAAAAAATATTATTTGTAAGTATTGATTATCTAGTGTGTTAGTAAACTATTTTGACTGCCTCATTTGAAATAACTTGTTAAACTTTGTTATCCCAACAGGATGTGAAATTACGTCAAGAAACACAAAAACATGTAAATTAAGATTGGATTTGCACAATGAAGCCGATAAACATTTTTGTCAGACTCCTTCAAAAGTGGCTTTGAATTCAGATTTAGTATTGCCAAGCTTGCCTATTCATACTACTAGTCAAAAAGGTAAACAATTTGGAGGTATTTGTTTCTCCTTATTATCTTATGATTAACTTGGTATTTTTGTGGAGAGATGAAGTTCATAATTGACTAGATTTTTAACCATGAGATGCACGTTAAGATTCACATTTAGTGTTTTTTTTTAAATAATGATTAAACCAATGAGGTCAATTAAATGGTCGATATTACTAAATAAGTCTTGATTGTCTTGACAATACCTTTGCAATAATTTTTTCATATAACTTTCAACTATAAAGTATAGACTACTGAACATTGATAAAATAAAAATAATTACTAAAATGAGCATTACAAAGTTTTACATATACTCAAACAAACAAAGACGCTAAATATCTCACCATCTGTGTAAATTCTTGAGCTCTATTCGAAAAGATGAAGTAGGAGAAATTAATCAGATTCACCTTAGTGATCATAGAAAAGAAGTGTCTATTCGTAATTGACAAGTATGTAGAGGTTTTATTGCTGACACGTCTAGATTCGGAATTAATGCTCATGATAAATCCAATGGATCAAGTTTATGTGAACCAACTAAGAGAATGTTCGGTTCATGGTAATTTGTAATAGCCTGAAAGATACACTTAATGACTTTTTACAGCAATAATGACATTGGATATCAGCATACATTAGTGAGTGTTTAGAGTGGGCTCTGTTTCTAAACATCGAAGAGGCATGAGAGGGATTTTTTTGCAATGGCTTAGGGGAAGAGGAATGAGAGTGAGGGTTAGGGTTTTTAGAGTATTCTTTTTAAATACCTAATCTGTCTCTTGTGTTGGTTTTTTTTTTTTGGTATTATATTTTTACACCTTTGTTTTATGGGCCAGACATTAGAAGGCCCAAAAGTACCTTTATTGCATTTTACACACTAACTCCAAAATATTGGCCCCCTGCCCAACTAAGAGGCATGGTTCTTTGTTAAAAAGACACCTGATGTAATTTGTAAACAACAATTTGTAGAATAATCAAAACATAAAACACTCACTATGTACATAACAAACATATTTGTAGCACATAAATAGTCATAGGATTTCAACATGATATGAAAATTCTTCTAGATTTTAGGTATGAATTGAAGAACTTCTAAACAAATTAGTCTTAGCTTTAAGATAAAACTTGAAACCACCACTTGTCAAATCTTTGACAAGTCAAACACTATGATTTCAAATCATGTGCTCCCAATTAAGCTCAAAACAATGCAGCTTTGTGAAATGGGCAAGATTTGAACTAAAACTTAACAGATTATTACACTAAATGCATAGAGATATCTTGCTTTGCATTGGAAGCATACTAATGGAACCAGAATCTATTCCAATGTAATCAGGGAGTGATAAAATATATAAACTTAATGGATGCAAAAGCTGTGTCTCATTACAAAATAATTCATCTGAATTATCAAGAGATTTCAAGACAAAACTCTATTGACTCCACACAAATCACATTCATATGCTTGAGTAGTAAGACCAAACAGCTATATGATCAAGATTTGTCATAGTAAAGCATAAGAGTAAGGTAACAACTAGTTTTGAAGTTAAACAGTTTAGAAGCCAATCCTCCCATATAAAAGTAGTTAGTACTATAGCTTGCATTTACACAAATTCCCAACCTGATTACCTATGCATTACCATCAGTCTGGGGCATACTTTAATCATTGATTTAGTTTGCAAGATTAGAATCAAACGAAAGGCAACACTTATCAAAATTATCATCATCATATCATGAAAATCTCTAAGAGGACATATACTCAATTTCCAACCATAACCAAATTGAAGCATGATTTCAACCAATTGATTCATAAAATTGCATTTATAGATCAAGATATATTTATCTTTTTTTTTTTTTTCGTTTACCCCTTTTTTTCACCCCCTTTTCGCATGGCATTGGTAAGGCGGGGTCTTCATTTTTTTTTCACCCCCTTTTGCCTAGCATTGCCATAGTAGGGTCTTCAATTTTTTACCCGCTTTTGCTTGGCATTGC
Organism: Pterocarpus santalinus; assembly: GCA_031439595.1. Taxonomy (NCBI): domain Eukaryota; kingdom Viridiplantae; phylum Streptophyta; class Magnoliopsida; order Fabales; family Fabaceae; genus Pterocarpus; species Pterocarpus santalinus. The sequence goes on along the minus strand of CM062531.1, from coordinate 67,147,997 downwards.
CGCGACAAAGTCTTCAAAGTTTTTGTTTTATCCACCCCCTTTTCACCTAGCATTGCCACGATAGGCTCTTCAATTTTTTATGTCCTTTTTCATTTGGCATTGCTGCAGTAGGGTCTTCATTTTTTTTTCCACTCCCTTTTGCTTGGTGCCATATGTGATAGGGTCTTCAATTTTTCACCCCTTTTTCGCTTGGCATTGTCGCAGCAGGGTCTTCATTTTTTTTTTCATCTAGCCCCCACTTAGCCTCAAGGGCAAGGGCTTCTATTCATATTTTGATGAGTGGGTCTTAGCTCGTCCTATCCCCCACTTCGCCACAAAGGGTAAGTGCTTCCACTCATATATTAATTGGTGGGTCTTAGCTCGTTCTATCCCTCACTTAGCCACAAAGGGCGAGGGCTTCCACTGATATTTTGATGAGTGGGTCTTCTCTCGTTCTAACCCTTTTTAACCTCAAAGGCAATGGTATCTACTCAGCCTTTAATGAATAGGTGTTGATTTGATTCTAGCCCCCACTTAGCCACAAAGGGCAAGGGCCTCCACTTATATATGTATTGATGAGTGGGTGCTAGTCTACTTCTAGCCCCCATATTAGTATGCTTCTAGCCTCCACTCAATCATAAAAGGGCAAGGGCCTCCACTCATATATTGGTAAGTGGGTGCTGGTCTACTTCTAGCCCCTACTCAATCACAAACGGCAGGGACCTCTGCTCATATACTGATGAGCGGGTGCTGGTCTGCTTCTAGACCCCCTTAAGCCACAAAGGGCAAGAGCCTCCCTTCATATACTGACCAGCGGGTTCTATTTCTGCTGGACAATCTGATCATTATTAGTCCACTTCAACAACAAATGCTCATAAATAATATACAAGACCTCAACCTCCTAAAATCTTCATGATGCTCATTGTTCAGAGGGGGTTCTTAAAACACGAAGAGACACAAGAAAGCAAGCCTCTCGAGATTAAACAATGCAAATACATAAGAAGTTCAAGAATATTCAATTCTGGAAGATAAAGAAAAAGACAACGACAATGGAAAAGCAATATTCTCTCTTCATTGTTCTGTTACAATTTTTGCAGAGTAACAGTATCTCTTTTTTCCGAAAAGTCCCCTTTCACTGTTCCTAGGATTGCTATTTATAGCCCTTCCTAAAAGGAGAAAAGGACAAAAAAATTCATTCTTCTTTCACCAGATATTTTTCATTGCATATCCATACGTGGCACCATACTATTTGCTCATACGATTACTCGTGGTGTGGTATTATTGGTTCGTACTGTAAGTGGAATGGAGGGACCACCTCTCAATCAATTACATGATGTGTCATGCTAATGATATTCAAATCTTCTCCCTTCACATGCTCTTTGGCTATCTTGGTGAGAGTGGATTTTGATTAGCTGCGACAACATCTATGGGTCGTTCATTGATTCTTTTTTAAGTGCTCTACATGCTCCTTTCAAACCCGCTCTCACATTGCCATGAGCGGCTCTCATCGGCACTCTTCAAGCTTGCTCCTGCTTTGCCACGAGTGGGTCTCACCGACGCTCTTCAAGCTGGCTTCCACATTGTCACAAGTGGCTCTTACTGGCACTCTTCAAGCTTGCTTCTGCTTTGCCACAAGCGGCTCTCACCGGCACTCTTCGAGCTGGCTCCCATATTGTCATAAGCGGCTCTCATCGGCACTCTTCAAGTTGGCTCCTATATTGCCACGAGCGGCTCTCATTGGCACTCTTCAAGCTTGCTCCTGCTTTGCCACGAGCGGCTCTCATCGGCACTCTTCAAGCTAGCTCCTATATTGCCATGAGTGGCTCTCACTCACACTCGCGAGCTCCCTTCCAAAACATTAGTCCCCTTGTCTAGCAGAGAGCCATGGCTCTCCACTAGGCAATTTGAGAGCATATCTAACTTTCAAGCAACTTCGCTCTTTGTTGGTACCCAAGAGCATTTTCATCCTCTTGAACTGCTCCTCTTTTGCGTGCACTCAACTTGCTCCTGCTTTGGCAAGATTCGATAACCCACGAGTGTTGCTACTTGCTCCAGTGTATCCACAACACATCGCCCATTGTGCGTTGTTGAAAATGTACCTTCAAGTGGATTCACATGTTTAAAACACAAACTCCACGTTAAAAGATTTGAGACACACATACACGCTATTATCCAAGTGGCCCCACAATGGTAATTATGTGAGTCTCTTGACAATCTTTTTCATATCAAAGGGGATATTTACTACATATACATACTACTTATTAGTATTATTATATTACTATCTTGCTATTATTATTATAATCTACATACTGATACATATTATATTATTTAGGAATCCTCAAATTAATGCCAAGATACATATATCGTTATTATCATTTAAAACCCAAATCAGTCTTTTGTTATATCATTCTATTACTCATGATTAAAGCCCTTTTAGAATACGCTTAGGACATCTGCTCATAGACTGCCCTGTGTATTGCGCTTTCCAATTTCTCAATTTTTTTTTTGGGCATAGGTTACCGCTCTCGCACGTACTTTCCAACTTGGTGAGCGTTTGCTACTCCAAGCATTCCTTCCATACCTTTGCTGGTCAAATGTTCAATGGATTACTTATCTAGCATTCCAATCCCTAAGCTCTTGATTGGACATGGCTATTAATTTGTCCTTTTTTTCCATAATGAATTGATTGATTCGACTTTTGATTTTGGACTTGTTTCCCTTTCTTTCTTCTCCGTCTTTTCTCTTCTCTCTGTCTCTCTGTCTCTCTTTTAAATAAATTCAATTACAACTACAATTTCTATCATTCCCGCGTTTGCACTTATCTCTGCAGACCTTTCATTTTCCCTTTTGGTTCTTTTTTTTATAAATAACACTATTCATCCCAAAAAAAAACACTTTCATCCTTTTTTTTTTTCTTTTCTTTGGGCAATTCTTCTCCTCTTTCCCACTTCCTTTTCGTTTTGCCATTCCTTTTCTTTCTGCTTGCACCTTCTTGTCTTCACCTTCTACCCCTCCATTCCTTATTTTCATTCTTTGTCCATCTCTTCCAGACAACATGATTCTTCTTCTGCTTCGACACTTGGAGGAGATAGAGTGACGCCTCTCCGGCCACTACCCCGTAACTTGGATTTTTTCGTTCATGATAGTTGTCCTGCTCCTTTAATGCGTGATGAAGGAGGAAAGAAGCAAAGCATGCGTGAAGTTTCGATCCCATCTGAGACTTTTCAACTCCCACCCATTGCTGGTGACCACTTCTTCCAAGTGAGGCCTCAACCACGGGTAAAGGTGGAGAAGGACCTCTGTTTGATATTTCCTCCTAAGAGTGACAGTATTCCTTCCTTGGGCCCTTCACTGTTGAGAAGTCGTTTGATTAGATGAGAGTTCCCTTGGAGTTCAATCAAATATGTTGTTCGTCAAGGCATCACCACAAGCTAGGCACATTGGGTAAAGGATTTTTTCAGACGTAACAAGGAAGGCATATAGGTACTGGAGGTAGTGGGAATCAAGGATGCTATCTTAATGTCGATTCACCTTCAAATGCCTAAATGCTTTGGAGACTTTGACTCATTGGTGCAACGCTGGAGCTCTATCACTCATACTTTTGTTACTTCGTGGGGCGAATTTATGCCTACGTTAGAAGATGTTTATGTGTTAGCAAAGCTTCCATGTTTTGGCTCCTGTGACTTCATCGCGTGTGACTTTGAACAGAACATGCTCGACATCACTAACGCTTTGTGCGCAGCTTGGTTAGAAACGACTCGCTATAGGAGCGATCTCACGTGACACCCCTTGGGTAAGACCTCCAAGGCAACGCACGCTGGTTGGCTACGATACTTCTTTGGCATCCTAGATCCACCACCTGAAGGCCAAACAGCAAAGAAAGGGCGTTTTATCAAGGGCCCTGCTTACATGGGTGACCTTGAAACTCCTGCTTTGATCGCCTTTTGGCTGGATAGATTCGTGTTTCCTGGCCCTTCTTATGAGTCATTGAGTCCGGGCATGTTTTCATTAGCTGCTTTACTCTCTAAAGGGGTACGCCTCCTTCTAGCTCTTTTGTTTCTTGGTGGTCTTTATGCTCGCCTTGACCAGATTCAGACTCAACTTGAGATTTCCTTTGGAAGATACACAGTAAATAGCTTCATCGACCACTTCTTTTTGCTTGCATTCTTATTTGAGTGCTTCAAGGATTATGGGCCAGTCCGCAGATTACCCCCTGGTTTTGGCGAGAAAGATCGCAATCCTTTTGCTCCTAGAGCCTGGTCTTGGGTAGATGCCAAGGTGGAAAAGCCGCTTGCTTAGCTCTTAGATATTGAAAGCAATTTTATATTTCGTCCTTATTTCCTTAGGTACAGGGGTTATGAAAGCATTCCACGCATATATGATACTCAAAATTTTGAAGAGCTCAATAGCGTCTCAAACAATCGCGAATGTGTTTATGACTTCTAGCTCCTTTGCTGTCGTGTGGGTACTCTTCCTGGCTTTTTAGTTACAGACAATATGGGTGGCCCTAGTGGTGCCATATTTCCTTTTATATACTATCCAGACAAGGTAGCTCATCAATTAGGATAGGATTAAACAACTTCCCCGACTCGCCTTCAGCTCTTGCCTATCCATCGTGTATTTAATGCTGTCTTGTTGGTTGATCCTTCGGGCAACGAGGAATTTGATGATTCTCTAATTCCTAGTAGTAACAAGTTTATGGTTGGTGTGTCAAAAGATTGGTTAGCTTATCATATTTCATTGATTGACGGCATCCGCCAGTATGAAGCATCGGGTTCTCAGCCACTTTCACCTTATGGCCTCATTCCCATTACTCTTGTCCACAATGATCCGTATTACTCCACAGTCGGTTCTTCTCAACCTTCAGAAGATCCTCCAGAATCATAGAACAAGGGGAGGACTAAGAAACGGGCTTCTCATGAAGCTTCTCATCATGCTTCCAAAAGAATCAAGTCCAAGAATGTTATTCCTACTGGTAGCTCCAAGGGGGGTGAGGAAGCTCCCCTATCTCGTTCGGATACTCTTCGCTTAAAGAGTGTAATTAAAGCAGCTACACCAGCTCGTTCTCCCACTTCTCGTGATTCCACAGCTCAAGCGCTTCATATAGGTACTAATGCTCTCGAACACGTTCAGGGCCTAACCTCTCCAGCTGTAGACACTTCTATTTCGATCCGTGTGATTCTTCCTGATATTGCTGGCGTTGGGCTTGAGCAACCCCACCGCTCTCCTTCTTCTATTCAAAATCCTTTTGATGTTCCTTCTGGAGGTTTTATATTTTTTTTTTTTAAATTCCATTGTCGATTATTGTTTCAAATTTCAAGCATATTTGTTTTACTTATCTAACTTTTTTGTACCTTCTTTCTCTTTTTCTTTTCTTTACTCTTTTCTTTCTCTCTCTATTTTATTTTATTTTATTATTTTTAGGTGACGTTCGTCTCAGCAATTTGACACAAGACCTTTCCTCTAGACATCAAGATTGCTACATGGGTCCTTTTTAGCGAGAGTCGTCTTATCCACTTACTCCAACCCATGATGGTGTTGTTGGGGGTGATTCACAAAGTGAAGATGCACACAATAGTCAAGGTGAGATTACTGAGCATGACTCTACTCTTGAATGTTCTCAAGATAGCCAATGTGATGACGATGATGGAGCACGCAACCTTGAAGATGTTACTAGGCAGAAGGAGCACGCTCAAGCTACCCTCGCTCCTGAGCGGTGCTTAGACACTCCTTCGAACGATCCTGCTCTTACTACCCCGTCACAGGCATCTTTTGGTATGCATTTTATTGTTCTTTCCTTGGTCTCATTTTAATATATTTTTTTTACTTAGGTTGTCCTTATCCCTATTTTCCCTATTATTCTGCAGGTAGCATTCCTCATGCTCGAATCGACCATTCTATGGAGACTGAGCTAAAGTTCTTATCAAGTGAAGGTGTTTTACGAGTTGACTACGTTCCTAACCTTGTTGCCTTTTTGTCAGCTTGTCCAGCTATGGGTATTCCTGAGGGCGATGCCTCTCTTGTTCGCCGTGGCTTCCTTTACTCAACTCTTGGGGAATTTCTCGCTTTTGTTCGCATCAACCCTCTTTCGTTTTTGCTTATTCACGCTCCCAAGCACTCTCGTCTTCTAGACTACATAGACAATCTTATCTATTTGAATTTTAACCGTGTCTGGTTAGAGGATTTAAAGGTGCAAGTGAGCTCTCCCCCTGAAAATTCTTCTTTTCATGTATTGAAGCAAGTTCTTGAGGCTAAGGCCGAAGCAGCTAAGAAACTCTCTGAAGCTCAAGCTGAAGTATCTCGTCTTGAGGGCGCTTTGGCACTTGCTCGCAATATGGTTGTTGAAGCTTTTGAGGCTGTGCACTCCTTGGAAGAGCGCGAGACAGAGCTATGCTCTAAACTAGATATTCCTCTTTTTACTATTGACTTAGTATCGTAGCTTGCTTAGTGTATTTATTTTGGTTTGGCCTTGTACTTGGCTCATCTAGTGATTTGGGACTTACTTGCTCCTTGACTTGTAACTCTTGCACTAATATATTACAAGCTTTCTTCTTGACTTTTCTTCATTTCATTTTTTTTTTCTGGTTGCGTGTGTATATGGCATTAGCCCCCTTTTTCAATGAAGAGGCATGACTCTGCATTGAACAATTAGATTAAGAGTCGATGAATGCTAGGCGTGACTTTGTATATTTTGATAACTGAAGTGAGCCGCCTTGGCTGATGGTGCGAATTGGCTGGGTAAGCATACTGGCTCTTCAAGGTGCCTTGGCTCAGCAAGCATATTGGCATGTGAGAATTCCTTGGCTGTGTGTTATGTGCATTAGCCCCCTTCGGAGCACAATTCTTTTGTTTGAGAACGAGTGTGAGTGAGAATCGCTTTGCAATAGCCTTGTGTTGACACTTGCTATTTGAGAGCTACTTGAATATATATATATATATATATATATATATATATATATAGCCCCCCCTTTTTTAGGCTGAGTTCCAATTTGGCGTCTATCACACTCAGCTCTGTTGGCTCAAGTGTGGGTCTCCACATTTTCACCCCTTATGCCGAGCTCATTTGGCTCAAGTGTAGATATTCAGAATTTTATTTTATTTTTTACCCTATACGCCAGGCTCTTCTGGCTTAAGCATGGGTCTTCGAGTTTTGCGTCTTTCATACTGAGCTCTTTTGACTCAAGCACGGGTCTCTACATTTTCACCCATTACGCTGAGCTCTTTTGGCTCAAGTGTAGACATTCAGCATTTTTCCCACCTTATACGCTGGGCTCTTTTAGCTCAAACGCAGGTCTTTGAGTTTTGCGTCTTTCACACTGAGCTCTTTTGGCTCAAGCGCGAGTTTTTCACCCATTACGTTGAGCTCCTTTGGCTCAAGTGTGGACATTCAGCATTTTTCCCACCATATATGCTGGGCTCTTTTAGCTCAAGCGCGAGTCTTCGAGTTTTGCGTCTTTTACACTGAGCTCTTTTGGCTCAGGCGCAGGTCTCTACATTTTCACCCATTACGCTGAGCTCCTTTGGCTCAAGTGTGGACATTCAACATTTTTCCCACCCTATACGCTGGGCTCTTTTAGCTCAAGTGTGGGTCTTCGAGTTTTGCATCTTTCACACTGAGCTCTTTTGGCTCAAGCGCGGGTCTCTATATTTTCACCCATTATGCTGAGCTCCTTTGGCTCAAGTGTGGACATATATATATAGTCTCAGGCAAATACACTGAAATACTTCATTCATTATAAAGCACAATGCAATATATGGCAAGTACATAGCAAATGCATAAAGGGAATTCATGACAAGTGCATAGACGAAAATTCATAACTAGCATTTTCAAGCATAATACTTTTTAATAAACTTAAAATTTAAAGGCCCTATGCGCTTCACGAAATCTGGATTAATAAGAGAGTAATAGCCACTGGGGTACGCTAATTGAATCTCATATGGCCCTTCCCACTTGGGTGCCCATTTCGATATGTGTTGCCCCCTCATTATTGCATCTGTAGCTTTAAGTACCATTTCTTCTTCTTGAAACATCCTCAGCCTTACCAACTTTTCGTAGGAGGCAGTTAGGCGTCTTTGGTAAACTTGCATTATATCTCTTGCTGCGTTTCTCTTTTCATCCAGCAATTCAACCACTTCTTCTCGCGTCAACCCGCTCCCATTTTCTAGAGCCATTCTTGCAGAAGGAACCATGATCTCTGCTAGTAACACCGCCTCTTCCCTGTAGACTAATGAAAATGGCATGGCCTTGGTAGCTCCATGCTTGGTCGTCCTATAGGCCCATAATGCTAGTGGCAGATGCTCACACCAATCCTGAGAGGCATCAGTCACCATCTTAGTCAAGATCTTGAGTATGGTCTTGTTGGTCGCCTCTGCTTGTCCATTGGATTGCGGGTAGTATGGCGTGGACTTGTCATGAGTAATGTTATAGTATTGTAACAGCTCACCCATTCTTTTGTTGATGAAGGGTGTCCCATTGTCAGATATGATTCGCTTTGGTAGACCAAATCTACATATGACATGCTCCTTTAAGAAGGTAACCACTGCTTCTACATTTGCTTCTTTCCGTGCTATTGCTTCTACCCACTTGGTGAATTGTTCTGTTGCTGCCAGAATCCACTTCTTTCCTCGAGAAGGGTGGTTGATAGGACCTATAAAATCGAAGGCCCATGTATGAAAGGGATAAAGTGAGGAAGTAGGGTGTAGGCTCACTGCTGGTGCATGTATGACATTACCATGACACTAACATGACAGGCAACTTTTCACTAAACTCCAAGCATCTTCTTCTAGCGTAGGCCAATAATAGCCCAACCATATGACTTCTGCGCTTAGAGCTCTTCCTCCTTGGTGGCACCCGCATTCCCCTTCATGTACTGACTTGAGTACTTCTTCTCCCTCGAAGTGCTCGATGCATTTGAGTGTTTCTCCATTAAATCGTCTTTTGAACAATTCACCCCTTTGAAGGAAATATTTTGCTGCTCTCTTCTGCAATGCCCTTGCCTTTATTAGTCTTTTAGGCAAAATACCTTCATTTAAGAATTCAACTATTGGGCGTCTCCAATCAAATCCCTCTTCAGCAACATTCACTTCATTCTCTTCTCGTAACTCTGTGCACACTTCGCACTCCCTTTGTAACATATCACAATCTTTTTTCATTGTTAGCCAGAAACAACCCACCTCTGCATTTTTCTGTACAAGCTTCCCTTGTTCAATTCACACATACCGTCATGTACTTCCTTCACCTTTTGAATGCCCTCCTTTGGGGTAACACATCGCATCAGCAGCCCATCACTTTCCTTTCTATACAATGCTCCCAAGTACATAACATAATTTTTTGTCATTCTCGTGCAAAGGGCACCTTCTTTCTGCAATTGTCTTATTAACGAGAATCGCTAACTTCTCCTTCTACTTGTTCGATCTTTTTGAATGGTGCATATGATGGACCTATCATTTTCTCTATGGTCACATCTCTAGATTGCCTTGAACTTGGGCTTTTGCTCCCAGAGCTGCTAGAGCATCAGCCTCCCGATTGCATGATCTAGGGACATGCACATAGCTTACTTTATCAAATTCTTGCAGCAAAACTAGCACTGCCTCCCTATAGACTGCTAATGATGCTTCTTTCACTCCATATTCGCCTTCTGTTTGCTTAAGGATGAGCTTGGAATCCCCTTGGATCCTTAATTGTCTAACTCCTTTTTTCCTAGCTTCCTTTAACCCTAGTATTAGAGCCTCGTATTCAGCTTCATTGTTAGTACATGGGAAAGACAACTTGTAACTGAACATCTGTTTCTCGCCTCCTCTTTCAAGGATCACACCTACTCCACCTTCTTCCCATGATGGTGAGCCGTCAAAGTACATTACCCATACTCCTTCATCACAACTCCCTATTTCTACAAGCTCTCTTGGAACATCGTCCATCAACGGTTCATGTTGCCCTGAAAGGAGAAAAGCCAGCATGTCTGCAAGTGCTTGGCTCTTCAACCTATCAGGTGATGAAACTGTAATGTCGAATTCACTTAGTATGAGTGCCTATCTGCTCATTCTCTTTGAGTTGCCTTGATGTTGGAGTAAAAACTTCAGAGCTTGTGATTGAGTCTTTAAATATACTGAATGCCCCATAAAATAGTGCTTAAATTTCTATGCAGCATATATTAGTGCCAGGCATAGCTTTTCTTGTGGTGAATAGCTCTTTTCAGGACTTTAATGCTTTGACTAAGATAGTAAATTGGGCGCTCAACACCCCCATGATCCTGTGCAATCAATCCGCCTAAAGAGACATTTTTTGCGGTTAGATATAACAAGATGGGCTGTCCTTTCACGGGTGGTGCCATGACTTGAGTAGATGTCAGTAGAGAATTAATGTGCTCAAACGTTTTTTGTTGCTCTTCACCCCACACGAATAGTGTCTCAAGCTTTGTTAGGCCCTTGAAGGGATGCGTCAGCTCTGCCAAAGCTTGAATAAAATGCCTTATATAGCCGATTTTGCCCAAGAAGCCTTGTAGCTCCTTAACATTATCGGGCTCCTTCATTTCTTTGATGGCTTGTATCTTACTATCATTTACCGATATGCCTCCTTTATCCACCTTGAATCCTAGGAAGTTTCCTGATGAAACTCCATATACACATTTTATGGGACTCATCCTCAAGTTGAATATTCTACATCTGTGAAATACTTTCTACAAATGCCTTATGTGCTCCTCCTTCCTCCTTGATTTCACAACCAAGTCATCTACATAGTCTTCCAAATAATCATGTAGCATATCATGAAAGATGGCTGTCATACCTCGTTGATATGTTGCACCAGCATTTTTTAATCCAAATGGCATGACAGTATAATAGAAATTACCCACGGGTGTTCGAAAAGCTGTCTTCTCAGCATCTCCTGGAGCCATCCGAATTTGGTTATACCCACTAAAGCCATCCACGAAAGAAAAGCGCTCATGAGTGGCTGTAGTATCTACCAAGCTATCGATATGTGGCAATGGGAAGTCGTCTTTGGGGCATGCACGATTAAGATCTCAGAAATCTACACAACATCTTATCTGGCCATTCTTTTTTCTCACTGACACTATATTGGCTAGCCACACAGGGTGTTGTATGGGCTTAATAAAGCCTGCCTCCAATAGCTTCTCAACTTCTTTCTTAATTTGCAGCTCCACCTTGGGACTGAACTTTCTTGTAGCTTGCTTAACTGGGCGAGCTCTTGGATCCACAAACAGATTGTGTACAACCAAATAGACATCTAACCCGGGCATTTCCGTGTACTACCATGCAAACACATCTTTGTACTCTCTTAATAAAGTCACCAATACCTCTTTCTCTTCATGGTTAAGGGTTGTGCAAATGAACAATGGTCGTGGCCACTCTTGGTTATCCGACTCTAGACACACTTTTTCTATACCTTCTCTTTGTGGTTTGAGCACGTCTTGCAATGTGGGCGGTGCCTCAGCTACATGTCCTTCACTCCATTCTTCCACCTCTAAATATTTTGGTCACCAGCCTTCTCAATGTTTTCAAGGCCAGCTTTGTATGCGCTATCGGGACCAATGTTGTAGCTTGTTGGGTTTAGCGCTGGTCTCACGAATCCCTATAAGATTCTCCAATAGACTGCCCTATTCAGGGCAATGAAGCGTTCAACCCGCTTGTTAGATTTCCTCTCTTCTTTCTTTCTAGTGCTCGTTTCTCCTAGCTTCTCTTCTTCTTGTTGAGGCTGACATTTTTGTTTATCTGCTTCTGGCTACTCCTTCTTTTTCATTGCTCTTTCTACTCGCTCCTCTTGCTGCTCATCTTCATCTAACACCGTTGCCAACGCCTTCCTTTTTCCTTCTTTCTCTTTTGTCTTCTCACCTCTTGAGCCATCACTTAACGGAATGCCTTGATATAGGCAAAGTGCGTTTGTACCTACTGCTGACTCTTCATCATAAAGGGCTGCTTCAATCAAATGTGCTTCATCTTCATCAAACGGTGCTTCAGTAGCAGTGATCTCTACATCTTTTCCCTTGTAGCTTGCTTTTACACACTGGTGAAGTGTAGACGGTACACACCCATGTGCGTGTATCCAATGACGCCCTAACAATATGTGATAGCTAGGTGATCCTTCTACCACTTGAAAACTATTCATAGTTGTGAACACCATATTTTGTCCGAGGCATATCCAAAAAAAAAAAAGAAAAAGAGGAAAAAGAGAAAGAAAGACAGAATGAAGGGAGAAAGAAAAAATTGGCTCATTTGCTTTTTGGAATAAGAGAATAGCCCAGTTATAATGTTTTGACCAAAAAAAAAATCAAATCAGAATAAATGAGAATAAATTTGGTCAAATCTCTTAATTTTGGCATTTGTATCGAAATCGGATCAAATCCGCCAATTATCATTAAGGTAAAATTCTAAATAGAATCGATCAGATTAATATCATTTGATCCCTTCAACACTCATAAATAGATCAAATGTTGAGAAGGGAGGGGTCTTTTCGCAATGCAGGAGAGAATAAGAGCAAAAATTTGTGATTGTGTGCAGAGAGGGGACGAAAAAAATGGAGAAAAAGGACCATGCTCGTTGCAAGCTGTAGAGAAAAGAAGAGGTGCGATCAAAACAGAGTATTGCTACGATTCTGGTATAATTCTTGTGCTTCATTTTTCATCACTTTGTATCAACTTGATTTTGTTCGTCATAACACACAACACAACACATTCTCATTCATTCATTTGGTTCTTCGTTACACACACACACACATACACACACACTTATCATTATGTCGTTCTCAGCCTTGCAAGTCGTTGTGCATTAATCATGTTCCTTGTTCATCTCGTTCATGACGAAGTCAATCCTGCAATTTGTAAATTTTGTTTTGGACTATCAAGGGCATCATCTATGGTGTATCACCACTATCTATGGTGTTCGCATAGCTCCTGTACTTATGCATTGCCGTTCCTTGAAAATGGCATTGTGTTGGTTATATTTTTTTGCTTTGTCTATTTCTTTTCTAATTTTTCTATTATTTTTCTTTTCTTTATTTTGAGATATTTGTCTTGTTCAACAATTTCTATTCTTTATATGTATAAAAATAAAATAAATTATTTTTAATCCATGCAACAATCTCTAGCCTTGATGTATGGCTTGATCATCCTCAAGGGTTATGAGAATTATAAGGGTTTATTGTATAGCTCACGCTATCCTGAACCCTGTACAAGAGTGGATTTGTTTTTTTTCCTCTTTTTCAAATAAAATATTTTCATAAATAAAATCAATCTAATCCACAATTATTTTTTACAAGAACTATGTGATTTTGAATTTCTCATTACACCGGAGGATATGTAGGAGCGGATGATCTCCGTCAAATCAAAGATTAAATTTTCTTAAATTTGGTTCAATTTTAATTCCTTAAATAATTGTAACATTAATTTCACTTCCTTTTTCGTTTGTAAATAATTATTTTATCAATTTCTATTTTTTTGTAAATAATCATAACATTAATTTTACTTTCCTTTTCGTTTGTGAATAATTGTATATTAATCTTGTTTTTTGGGAATAGTTATCATATCAATTTTTCTTTTCTCTCATTTTGTAAATAGTTATCACATTAATTATATTTCTTTCTTTTGTACATAATTTCTTCCATTTTTCATTATATTTTCAAAGGGAAAAAATAAATATTATTATAGTTACAATTAATTTGCATAATAAGCTTTAGGGTAACCGTTGCAAAATGGATGTATTAGGGGTGCGATGGGATTAAGTTTCCATCCTTCTCTATGCATAAATAGACTCTCCCGAACTCAATTTCTTAAAAGACCAGCTTTGCAAAATTAAAAGGTTTTTCTGATTTTTCCCATAATAAAAATTGGTGGCGACTCCATTTGAATTATATTTTTCAATATTTTTGTTGCCTCTCGTCGCGGCACCCTCCGAGCATGTTGTGACAATAGTCTTAATAGGCCTAACTTGCATATTCACTCTTATGCTTCCTATTGCCTTTACGAGGTTTCCTTGGAATGTACACAAAAGGAGATATGATCTTTTGATACGACCCCTGGGTAACCCCACTGCATCCATCACTTTAAGGGGAATGACATTTACCCCAAAGCCGCTATCCACTAATGTTCTCCGTACCTTCCTTCCGTCTACTATGGCTTCAACATACAATGGGCGATTGTGCAAAGGGAATTCATGCATCTTAGCATTCTCTTTAAATGTAATGGCCTTAGCATGTACTTCAGCGAGCTTAGCAAGGGGGTCCCTACTGCGTTACAATATTGGCCTTTATCCCTTATCACCTTCAGGAGGGCCCCTACAATTTCTTCACGACCTTGATCATTTAAGCCAAGTTGGCTTAATACTATACTCAAGGTTTTCATCTTCATCAACCCTTTCATCAATACATCTTCCTGGGTTTCTTCATCCCCCTTCGTCAGTTCATTCCCTATGTCCTCATTCACCACTTCTTTGCACCTATTCGCCTCACTTCCTACAGCCAATAGGGCGTTCACCCCATGATGGGGTAGCGGCTTTTGGTGCACGCTAGCTCTTGTCTCATCATCGAGTATTACTGTTCTTCCTTCTACTACTTGTTGACAAAATAGCTGCTTTACTTGGTAGCAATCTCGAAGTCCATGGCTCTTGGAATCATGAAGAAAACAGAAATCCGGGTTAGACTTGTCGGCTTCTGAATACAATTTTCCAAGATATTTTAGCTTGAGCAAAACTTCCTTAAGCCATTCCTCCACCAACTGTACTGCCTTATTAGTAGGTAAAGGGACTGAAGGGAGCTCTACAAGGCGTTGGTAGAAGCGCTCTTTTCATTCATAGCCCCATTGCTTGCCTCTCCTAGATGGGTCTTAGGTCATGTCTTCGTTTCGCCTTTTTTTCACCTCCCCTCTCGCCTTCAAACTATCTATTTCATATTTTTTCTTCACCATATCCACTTCATACATTGACTCTATGTCCATGTGCCGCCTCCCTTGCCTTTTTAGAGACTCTGAAACATCAACAGCCTTTCTTAACAGCTCAGCAAATGTTGTTATTGCCCCCATTGAAAGAAACACCTGAGAGCCAGCTTCTATATTCTTGATACAGCCATACAACAAATCCGCCTTAAGTAAAGTCTCCTTGCATTGCAGTGCTTTATCTCTATATCGCTTAATAAAGGTAGTCAAGGGTTCGCCGCTCCGCTGCTTCACCCGCCCTAAGTCCATGATGTGGACTGTACCTTCTTCCTCCAGAAACTTATTGCAAAAATCGATTGCCATTTCGTCCCAAGTGTGCACTGATCCAGGGCGGAACTTAGTGTACCATGTAAAAGCACGTCTGGTGAGGGACTTGGAAAATTCCTTTAACCTCAGCTCTCTGTCTTCACAATAAATTGCAAGGTCATCCATGAATGACATTAAATACTCACGAGCGCTTCCATTTCCATTAAACGCTCGGAAGGCGGGGGTTTGGTAGCCTATAGGATATGGTTTGCGCGCTATCGCAGTAGGATACGGTGGATCTAGATCGAACCTGTTGGGAGGCTCGTCCCTCTGGCTTCGCAGCAGTCTCATGACATCTTCTTGCGTCATCCATCTATCTCTATTTGCTCCCGGCGTTGTGTTTCTTTCAGGTTCTCGCTACTGCCTCTCCTGTTCTCTTCTTGTATCTTCCAGAGCACCTAAGCCATTACCACTGCCCGTTGTATGGTGCCCCATATTTGAGAGCAGCGTACGCCACACTTTCATAAGGACAGATATATGAGTCGGCCCGTCACCAGCCCTTAAGCCACCATTGTCATCCTCTTCCCCCAACGACATCGCCCTGGTTTCTCTCTCCGTTGTTGTGATAGCACTCACTAGCATTCTACGACTCCCCTCTTGATGCCCGATTCCAGTTCCTCCTCCCCTTGATGGTTGTATTGCAGGCGTAGTCAATAAGTGGAGTAGGTCGCTTGTGGGTTCTTCATCCTCATGCCTATTCTCCATTGGTCTTTCCAACTTGTATTTCCCTCCTCACTTGTTCGTTATCTTCCACTACAAGTGCTTCATCTGCATCACTTGGAAATTCTTCCATATCAAAGCTTAGTCTTCTTGCAGCCATATCACCTCTAGCTCACTCTTTGCGTCTCCCTAGTGGAGTCACCAAAATGTTCAGAGGGGGTTCTTAAAACACGAAGAGACACAAGAAAGCAAGCATCGTAAGATTAAACAATGCAAATATACAAGAAGTTCAAGAATATTCAATATTGGAAGATAAAGAAAAGGACAACGACAATGGAAAAGCAATATTCTCTCTTCATTGTTCTGTTACAATTTTTGCAGAGTAACAGTATCTTTTTTCTGAAAAGTCCCCTTTCACTGTTCCTAGGATTGCTATTTATAGCCCTTCCTAAAAGGAGAAAAGGACAAAAAAATTCATTCTTCTTTCATCGGATATTTTTCATTACATATCCATACGTGGCACCTTACTATTTGCTCATACAATTACTTGTGGTGTGGTATTCTTGGTTCGTACTGTTAGTGAAATGGAGGGACCTCTCAATCAATCACATGATGTGTCATGCTAATGATATTCAAATCTTCTCCCTTCACAGGCTCTTTGGCTATCTTGGTGAGAGTTGATTTTGATTAGCTGTGACAACGTCTATGGGTCGTTCATTGATTCTTTTTTAAGTGCTCTACATGCTCCTTTCAGACCCGCTCTCACATTGCCACAAGCGGCTCTCATCGGCACTCTTCAAGCTTGCTCCCGCTTTGCCACAAGCGGCTCTCACCAGCGCTCTTCAAGCTGGCTTCCATATTGTCACAAGTGACTCTCACTGGCACTCTTTAAGCTTGCTCCCGCTTTGCCACAAGCAGCTCTCACCGGCACTCTTCGAGCTGGCTCCCATATTGTCACAAGCGGCTCTCATCGGCACTCTTCAAGCTAGCTCCTATATTGCCACGAGCGGCTCTCACTGGCACTCTTCAAGCTTGCTCCTGCTTTGCTACGAGCGGCTCTCACTGGCACTCTTCAAGCTGGCTTCCATATTGTCATAAGCGGCTCTCATCGGCACTCTTCAAGCTGGCTCCTATATTGCCACGAGCGGCTCTCACTCACACTCGCGAGCTCCCTTCCAAAACACTCATGCTCATATTTTAGATTTCCTAAGCATGGTACTTTTCATAAACTGAAGATTTAGAGGCAAAAGTTAAAATTCCACAGCTTGGCAAACATAAGCAATGATATCAAGAATCGATAATTTTCATTCATAATCTAGTTCAACCATTCAGTTATTTTCAATCTAGTTAATTTTACGAGTTCACTGATTAATGCATATCAACAAGCAAATAACATAAAAGGAATATAAGGGTGATAACACATAGTTATTGAACTCGCTCAATAACACACTTTCGAATATTTCCATGAACATCATTATCAGTATCACATTATTTTTTACAATTCAAGGATTTAAATAAGTTACAGGTTCCCATCACCAGTACAAATCAATGATAAGGACAAAGAAAGCAAAATATTGAAATCATAATCTCCCTCAATTTTAGGTACTTCTTTGCATAATTGTGTAACGCGTGACCATAAAGTGGCAAGAATCATTCAATGAATTTCAAAATGGTCTAAATTGACTTTGTCAATTCTTTTACAGAAGTTATGTCATGGAGATCTAGTCATTAACTAATGGGAGGTCATCAATTAACTTATTTTGGTTCATAAACCTTGAAATCAATATAGTTCATATATGCATGATTTTTAACCTTCTGAAGAATATAAATATAAGACATGATGGTTCCAATTCACAGTAAGGTCTAATTCCAGGTTATAGTAGTGACCTGAAGTTAAGGCCCTAGTCTTATGTGGTGTGAAGAAAAACGTGTAGCATTTAACTAAAGCATATATTTGGCTACACTATTGTAGGCTTCAAACACAAATTTGGTCCAATTTACTGCACAATTATCATCCTTATGTCAATCCCAACATCACATTTTAGGCAAGAGCTCAAGCTTACAACAGTACAAACTAGAATGGAAGTAAAGGACATGAGACTGAGAGATCTAGTTTGCTGCATATGTTTAGACTAAATAATAGATACTGTTGCAGTCCAGAACATTAATGATACAAATATTTTATCTAAGATAAAACAGGAAGCTAAATAAAAGTGTAGTCCATTATTACTCTGTGATGAAAAGAGTTTAAAGTTATGATGTCAAAAACCAAGTCAAAACAAAAACAAAAAAAAAAAAAATGAGAGTGAGGTTCAAAGTGGATTCTGTTTCTAAACATCGAAGAGGTATGAGAGGGTTTTTTTGTGATGGCTGAGGGAAAGTGGAATGAGAGTGAGAGATAGGGTTTTTAGAGTATTCTTTCTAAATAGCTAATCTATCTCTTGTGCTGGCTTTTTTTTTCGGTATTATATTTTTACACCATTGTTTCATGGGCTGGACATTGCAAGGTCCAAAAATACTTTTATTGCTTTTTACACACTTACTCCAAAACAAGGAGAAAGTGTGAGACACTGCGTATATATTAGCAACAATAATGAGCTTTATTCAACCCATACTAACATTTAAGCCCCATATTTTGATACATCATTTCGATTTGGAGATCAATGTATTAATTGATAAGAATTTCATTTATGTTACTTGTGAATACGCAGTGATTCCAAAATCTTCATTACACTTACCAATAATTTAATTGAAATCCCTAATAATTAAAAAATAAACCTTTCTGTTATGTATGTATGTTTCAATATTTTTAATACATTTTTTATCATAAATTTTTATAATTACTAGGGCTTTACCAATTCTTTGGAATGCCTTGCTCTATTTACTGAATAACCTTAGTATAATGTGTATTGTAATCCAAATTATATGGAATCAGCATGTACTATTAACAGCATCAATGACACAGCTAGGTAAAAAGCCTTTTGTCTTTCCTTTCTATTTGGATGAGATGCACAATGCACTTTCAGAAAATGAATGGAATCATGTGAAGTTGTCTGAGGGCCACTTGCGGATTGGACTCCATGTATTTGAACAAAGTAGTAACATGGAGGATATCCAATTTACTGATCCACTGTTGCAGGATGAAAAGCATAAATTGCTGGACATGGGACATCCTCTGACACAATTTATGCAGCAGCAGCAGCAGCAGCAGCAAGATTTGGCCTCATGGGAACCACATATGGGACAGGGCGGAGAATCGCTTTCATTAGTTCCACCTCTAGCATTGATTGATAGTATGAATTGGATCTCAAACTCAATGGCAGCAAAGCAAATAAGTAGCGCCACTATTGTCCAAGGTATTCTTTCTAGTGTGCTTTCACTATTACTGATTTTAGTTGCCCTGTGTATATTGCTCCTCTAAATAAATGGCGAGAAAACAAGTACCAGGACTACGGTGCTCATGCGGTGCATGATCAACATTTTCTTGAAGAAAATACGAGTTAGCCACATATTCTTTTAAGTAACATAAAGAGAAATTGAATTCTATTAGTTTACGAATTATTAAAAATTACAAAAAGAAAAATATTATTTGTAAATGTTGATATACCTAGTATGTTAGTAAAATATTTTGAATTCCAATTTTGAAATAACTTGTTAAACTAAACTTTATTATCCCAACAGGATGTGAAACTATGTCAAGGGGCTGAAACATATGTAAATTAAGGTTGGATTTGGGCAATGAAGCCATAGAACGTTTTTGTCAATCTCCTTCGAAATTGGCTTTGGATTTGGACAATAATTACAATTATAATTTTAGCTCCCATAAAACTAACTATAGAAGATATTTCTTAATTTAATTGATGATAATTAATTGCTGTTCATCTTTTATATATGTTATGATATTTTAAATTGATTCATGTCATAAATTTTTTTCATTACGAGGCCCTTCGCTATTCTCCGGGATGCCTCCATGTACAGCACAACCTTTGGATAATGTGTTTTGCAGTCTAGGTAACGTGGAAACAGTATGTACTGTCAACAACATCAATGTCCCAGGTAAAAGCCTTTTGTCATTCCTTTCTGTTTGTTATTAACTTTAGTTGCGCCGTTCAGCCCTACAGTGTGGCTATTTTGCTTTTATCAATTTACACCCTCCACGTTGCCAAGATGACAAGTATTTATGGATGGAGGGAGTATAATACTATACCCAATTCTGGATACTTGCCTAATCATTAATCAGGCTCGTTTATTCTGTATCTGATGTAGCATCTCAGGAGCATAGAACAAAGGCTCTAGAAGAATCATCCCAAGCCCCACCTTTTGCTGAGACCCAAAATATTGAGGGCCCAAGTCCCACTTCATCAAATGGCGAAGTTAGTGGACAAGAAATATACAGAGAAGCCTGTTGCAATGGGTTGCCAACAACATTTGACGAGTTTCTAAGATATCAAGTTCCTCCAATTCAAGATCATATAGAAATGGAAGCATTTTATGCTTCTCTTGATGCTCAAACCCATGTTCTTCAATGCTCCTAGGATAAAGCTTCCGCCACTGCTCTAAGTGAAGAGGCCAGGGAAGCATTGACGATAGTACAAGACTTTATCTCCAATGACGCTTCAGTTTTGTTGCACCCTGAACGGTGCAGTGTCGTGAAAGCCAGTTTAGATTACCTCTCCAATTTGTTTGCAAAAGATGGCATATCAGGAGAGGTAGAAACATTGATATCAGAAGCTTCATGGTTGTTCACTCATTGTAGTAGGGATTACACTGAAGCAAGTATGGAAATTCAGTCCACAGCATCAGAACTGCAAAGAGCTGATGAATTAGAAGCAGGTTTGGAAGATAACAAGAACCAATTCAGGGAAGTTGTGGCCTTGGAAAATTAGTTGCTCCAAAAGTTAGAATGGATGGAGAAAAGTAAAGAGAAGCTTGAAGAGCAAATCAATGCCATCAAAGCTAACTTATCTGCTTGTAAATTAGAGAAGGACATGGCTGTTCAGAGAAAGAGAGATATCTTTAAAGAAGAAAAGACACTTAAAGTTCAAATAGATGAGTTGAGGGACAAAGTGCCATGTCTGCGGCATGAGCAGGGTTTAGCAAAGAATATTGAAGCACAATTCACAGTTAAATGGTCAAAACTATGAGAAAAGTTTAAGACCATTGTTATAGAGTGAGATGTACAAGAATTGAAGCAGAGTTTTGATTTGACCATTGAGTAGAGCACCCAGTCTATGGTACATTAGACTTGAATTACCTTCCACTGAAATTGATGTTGCAGTAATAACAAGTGTGTTACTATATATAATGTCAAGCCTGTAAAACTTAAAATCATATTAAAAGTTACATACTGCAGTGCTTCCAGCTAGCTGCATCCACATTGGGTTTGATGTATTTGGTAGGGGAAGGACCCCACGAAGTCGGCCACTGCTGGTGAGTGTCAGCAACAACCTCGCCACAAAGGAACAGAATATCATGCAGCATTTATGACATTGATTAGGGGCAGTTCATTGGAAATAATATGCTTGTTTCCTAAGCAACAAATCTCCCACAAAGATGCAAGAAAGAGGGTACCATGAGAGGTTATGTTTGGTTTAGTTTGCATTTCCCAAACTATGATTTAGAAGGTATAATTACACGCTTCTTTTAAAATGAATGTTTATTCTTAAAGTATTCTTAATTAAAATTACAAAAAAGAACTTATGGCTACTGTCCTAAGCTTGGTATTGTTCCAGTGCTAAGGGATGTACTAAGCTTAGTATTGATCCACATGGCATAAAGTTGGCATCTGTTGAATATCTTTGCCTCCTGGACTACAGCAATCTTGATATTGTCCCAGAAATATTAGGACCAATAGAAAAGCTGCAATTTGTTTTGTTGACTTGGAAGGACCTGCCAATAAGAGTCTGCCACTTTTCAAATCAAAATCTTGCAGGCGTTCAAAGGTTACACCCTTTTTTTGTTTGTTTTTGGTCAATCTTGAAAGATTACACCTGAGCAGAAGCAAAATGCTTGGAAATAATGCGCAACTGAATATCCTTCGAGTGTTGCCCATTTTTTTTCCCGTTTTAACATAATTTAACTTAGGAGGCTCAAATTTGACAATCCTTCCAGCATGCATGGAAGAATGCCGCTCCTCGTAAAAGATAAGATTTAACAAGTTGCTTCAAGAAATTTAGAGGGTTGCCACCAAACTTATCAAACGTGTGGGAAACAAACTGCACGCCCTTGAATACTGGACTGTTGTAATTTCAACATGTTACTGACTCAGGTTGGTCTCTCTTTCATGGTGGCATCAATAATTAGCTGTATAAGTAAGTTGTTTTCCTCAGACCAAAAATTTAAAAAAAAAAAAAAAAGTAAGTTGTTTTCCAAAGTCACTATGCTTTCTACTCTTTCTCTTTCAAAATAACTTCACTTTTATCAAATTGGTATATTTTTAAATTAATGTATCTAGATACAATATCTAATATCTAGATATGTTAATTTAAGAATGTACTAATTTAGTCGAAGTATCAATTATTTTGAAGCAAATATAGAATGTACTTGATAGGCAATGTGTACTGCTAGACCAAAATTCTTTGGTCTTCCATGATAGCAAGAGAAACTATTATATGGTGATAGGGCACCAAGTGAATGTGCTCATGTTCTATAATAAAATAATATTTTAAATAAAAATATAAGTTAGTAAATTTTAACCAAAATATCACTCTATTATTAAGTATAAACACAGTCTATCT
The DNA here is from genome assembly GCA_031439595.1 of Pterocarpus santalinus. NCBI lineage: Eukaryota > Viridiplantae > Streptophyta > Magnoliopsida > Fabales > Fabaceae > Pterocarpus > Pterocarpus santalinus. Next base: position 67,125,376 of record CM062531.1, on the reverse strand, counting down.
AATAATCCATGAGTATTTAACCATTGGTTAGGTGGAACGGTTAGTGGAGAAGAACTACATCTAAAATCCTATTGCACTGTGTTGCCACGAGTCTAGCAGAAATCAAATTGAGCTAAATCAAATATGATGTAGAAATGGAAGCTTTTTATGCTTCTCTTGATTCTAGAATTCATTTTCTTTCATGTTCCCAGCGAATTATTTAAAATGGTACAGGACTTCATCTTTGTTGATGCTTCAATATCACGATTCTCTCCAATTTTATGCTGATAGCATATCAGGATAAATGAAAATATTAACATCCGAAGCTTCAAAAGTGTTGTTCACTCATTAGAGTAAGGACCACATTGAAGCATGAAAATTGAGTTCACAATAACTGAGCTGCAAAGAGCTGATAAGGGAAGCTAAAACTCGGACACTAGTTAATGCAGTGGCGTTTTTACTGCTATCTTAAAAGATTCTTGGTTTATTTATTTATTTATTTATTTATTTTTTAAAGAATAATCTTTGGTTTATCTAATTATAAAAGATAAATTTCAATAAAAGTAAAGTACGTTAAAAATTTCGGGTAAAAATAATATATTAATGCTTGTTTTCAAACTTTAGATCTTGTGAAATTAAGATATTGGTTTTCTTTTGATTTCAACTAAGATGGTGGTACAAACATTGTAATTACTGAGCATTCTCGTAATTAATAAGCCCTACTGCTAATTACTTTATCTAGAATTTAAATTTAATTTTTATGTATTGACAGTATAAAATAATTTTATATTATTTACTAATAAAATTTAAGAAAAATGATGAATTATAATATTAACTAACTACCATGATAAGAAATTCATATATGCTTACGAAATACTATGTAAAATTGTGCTCCCATCAATCACTATATGCTATTTCAGCATAATAACTACTGTTTAATCGGGCACATCTAATAAGTTAGGATGAATTTGAAATGATATACATTGTTAACAAAAGCATGAATTTGAAATGACATACAATGTTAACAAAAGCATAAACATGGTGCTCTATGAGTAGTTAATCTCATGCATAGAGAAATTAATCTCTTATTATTTAGATCCTAATGCTCTTCTTGGAGAGAGCTTACTTAGTAAATACAACCAACTCTTTTGTTTCATTCAAACTCTGCACCGCGTAAGGATAAGATACTTTAGTTTATAACGTATGATAAACTTCTATATGTTCATAAGTTGTAACGTTAAAAATTTAAATTAATGCTTTTTATATATTGAAAATAGACCCTTAACAGACACTATTGATATAGACAACAATACTCAAAATTTAAAGTTGAAAAAAAAGGTCAAGCTTCGCATTGCTCGGCTGTTTCCATTCCAAACTTTCTTTTTTATTATTATATTATTATTTTTTCTGTATAGAAAAGTGAAAGCCAAATTACAGCAAAGCACTGACCGCGCGCCGCATAGTGACCCCCGATACGTCACATAAAACAATGTTCCGTTCTACCTACTTAAAAGAATGTTTCCAGGTTATATTATTATTGTCCTGTACGTTGTGGAATTACACTACTCCAATTCATTCGAGTTCATAGACCAGCGAGGTATCACTCATGGCTGATTGGACCTACGACGTATTCCTCAGTTTCAGAGGTAGAGATATTCGCCAACGTTTCATTGGCCATCTCTACGAGGCTCTTCGTGGCAGAGGAATCCACACCTTCATTGATGAAGAGGAGCTTGAGAGAGGGGAAGACATCACGCGGTCACTTCTCACTGCAGTTGAAGAGTCAAGGATTGCCATCCCCGTGTTCTCTAAGAACTATGCAACTTCAACCTTCTGCTTAGATGAACTTGTCAATATCATGGAGTGCGCTAAGGCAAAGGATCAGATCGTTTTGCCGGTCTTCTATGATGTGGATCCTTCTCATGTGCGACATCAAAGAGGGAGTTTTGGAGAAGCACTAGCTAAGCATGAGGAGAGGATATTCAAGGATGGCAATGATAAGCTAAAGGAAAGCATAGAAAGGTTGAACAAATGGAAGATGGCTCTTAGGCAAGCAGCTAACTTGTCGGGATATCATTTCGAACATGGGTACCTGCCTTTCTTCAATTTTCAATTGTATAAATGTTTTCTAGTTGAAATTTAAACAGGAGAGAAATGCTTTTCAAACTTGAAAAAATTTAAACCATTTCATATCAAACAATTTGAATTGCAATAATTGTTAACTATCAATACATGGATACGATACATGTAGTATAAAAACATTTCACACTAATTAACTTCATTGATTGGGCAGGAATGAATCTGAACATGAGTTTATTGAGAAGATCGTTAAAGAGGTCTTGAATAGGATTCACCGCACTTGTTTACATGTTGCGGAGCAACTAGTTGGATTGGAGTCTCAAGTTCAAAAAGTAAAATTACTTTTAGATGTTGGATCTAATGATGGAGTCCACATGGTAGGGATTCACGGAATTGGTGGAATAGGTAAAACAACTCTCACTCGTGTAGTTTATAATTCGATTGCTGACTTGTTTGAAGGTGTATGTTTTCTTGGTAATGTGAGAGAAACTTCAATGGCACGTGGCTTAGTACACCTCCAAGAGATGCTGCTTTCTAAATTAGTTGGAGAGAAAGATACTAAGATAGGAGACATTAATGAAGGAATCTCAATGATAAAGCGTAGACTCAACCGAAAGAAGGTTCTCTTGATTGTTGATGACGTTGATAGACCGGAGCAATTAGGAGCCATTGTTGGAGATTCCAAGTGGTTTGGCTCTGGTAGTAGAGTCATTATTACTACTCGAAACAAAGCTTTGCTAGCAAGTCATGGGGTAGAAAGAACACATGAAGTAGAGAAGTTAAATGATAAAGAAGCTCTTAATTTGCTTGGATGGAATGCTTTTAAAACTGACGAGGTTGATCCAAAGTATGCAAACATTTTGAAACGTATAGTCACTTTTGCTTCTGGCCTTCCATTGGCATTGGAAGTAATAGGTGCTAACTTATTCAGTAAAAGTAAAGAAGAATGGGAATCTGCACTAAATCAGTATAAAAGAATTCCTAAAAAAGAGATTCAACAGATACTTAAAGTAAGCTTTGATGATTTGGAGGAGGATGAGAAGAAATTTTTTCTTGACATTGCTTGCTTCTTTAATGGATATAGATTGAAATATGTCGAAGAAATATTTCGTGCTCATCATGGTGTCTGCACAAAACATGGCATTCGAGTGTTAGTAGATAAATCTTTGGTAAAGATTGATGATGGTAAAGTGACATTACATGATTTGATACAAGATATGGGTAGAGAAATTGTCCGACAGGAATCCCCAAAAGAGCCTCGAAAGCGGAGTAGGATTTGGATCTTTGAGGATATGAAGCGTGTATTAGAAGAAGATAAGGTGAGTAAGATTAATATTAATGATTGGTAATACCAATTTATAGTTGTTCTCTTTTGGATGCTTTACGATTCCTATGAGTCATCCATTCCTCTATTTCCAATGTTTTTCATCCATTCCTCTATTTCCAATGTTTTTTTAATTGATAGTGCTATTGTTGTTTATTTTTACCTTTACAATATGTATAGTTGTAAACATATCCAAATGTACATGTTGATTTTGAGATATATACTTGCATTGTGGCTGACTCGTGCTTTATGGGTTTAGCAGGGAAGTAGCAAAATTGAAATCATCAAGCTAGCATTCCCCAAATTTGATGAAAAAGTAAATTGGGATGGTGAAGCATTCAAGAAGATGAATAACCTCAAAACACTTATTATTAATAAAGGTCATTTTTCAAAAGGTCCCAAACATCTTCCAAATAGTTTGAGAGTGCTCAAATGGCCAGGATATCCTTCACACATTTTGCCATATGATTTTTGTCCAAAGGAACTTGCTATATTGCAATTACCTGATAGTTGCATATCGTCACTCAATTTGTTTGAGATGCAAGAGGCAAGTATAATAAGTTCTTTTCTTTGATCATAAATATTAATTAATCCATTTTAAGATAATCCATTTGATTTTTCTTAAATTATATTTACAGAAGTTCGTGAATTTGAGAGTTTTGAATTTCAACTACTGTCAGTTCATAGAACAAATACCTGATGTATCCGTTGTCCCAAATTTAGAAGAATTATCATTTTGTTGGTGTAAGAATTTAACTGAAGTTCACAACTCAGTTGGATTGCTAGATAAACTTAGAGTGTTGGATGCAAAATGTTGCAGAAAGCTTAGGAGTTTTCCTGCCCTTATGTTACCTGCTCTTGAAAAACTCCGTCTCTCATGTTGTTCAAGTCTCAAGAGTTTTCCAGAAATATTAGGAAAGATGGAAAATTTAACAAAGCTTGAGTTGGACTACACTCCCATAAAAGAATTTCCATTTTCAATTCAATATATGACTCAGCTTGAAAGATTAGTATTGCAGTTTGCTAGACTTGTTCAGTTACCAAGTAGCATTTTTGTGATGACAGAACTTAAATATTTGAGAATTCGGCATTGTGATGGCTTGTCATTACGAATACAGCATGAAGGTGAAAAACAAGTGACCTCAATTGTGTTTTCAAACCAGCAACACTTTGATTTTAGCAATTGCAATGTATCCAATGAATTCCTTCATATAGGTGTCCCTTGGTTTGTCAATGTGAAAGTGTTAAATCTATCAAGCAATAATTTCACAATTCTTCCTACATGCATTAGAGAATGTTCCTTTTTGAAGATACTTATTTTGGATAATTGTGAGAATCTTCAAGAAATCAAAGGGATTCCACCAAACATAGAAACATTCTATGCAAGACACTGCACATCCTTGAAAGAATTGGACCTTACACTTCTTCCTACATGCATCAAAGAATGTTTCTTTCTGAAAGAACTCATTGTGGATGGTTGTGACAATCTTGCCGAAATTAGAGGGATCCCACCCAACATAGAAGTTTTGCATGCTCCAAACTCTACATCATTGACTTCCTTATCTAGAAGCATGTTGCCAAATCAGGTTCCTATTTACTTACATATTTGATTTGATAATATTGAGTTAGACTCCACATATATGTATATATTTGTTGTGCTATTGCTAAGCTCGTCAATTATTATAACCAATAGGATTTGCACAAGGACGGTGAAGATAAGAAGTTTTGGTTACCAATTCCAGGAACCAAGATTCTAGAGTGGTTCAATCATTCTTGTTGGGGCTCATCAATTTCTGTTTGGTTTCGTAACATGTTCCCCACCATATCACTTTGTATCATTAATAAACTGAAAACTTCATCATTTCAACCCAAATTGATCATCAACGGACATGAAGTGCATCGATTTTCCTTGTTTTTGCTACAAAAAGATCACATATTAATTCTGGCTTTGGGTCAAAAACTAATAAAATTCAAAGATGAGCTGACTAATGTAATTTCAAAAAATGAATGGAATCATGTGGAGGTGTTACTAGATCCTGTTGTATATGGAGTACCAAGGGCTATACCTACAGGCACTATGCAAATTGGACTCTACGTGTTCAAACAAAGTAGTATCATGGAAGATATCCGATTCACCGATCCATTCTTACCGGAAGAAGAGCATAGCTTGGTAGACGTGGGACATTCTCAAACACAATTTGCGCAGCAACAACAAAATTTGGCTTCATTGGAACCACATGTGCGAGAGGGTAGAGTGTTGTTTTCATTGCTTCCACCTCTAACATTGAATCACAATGTGAATTGGGACTCAAGCTCATCAATGGCTACAAAGCATATAAGTAGCACCACTAGTGTCCAAGGTAAATATACGTGTGACATTTCTTTCTTGTGTACTTTCTTGTGTCCACTACATAAATGAAGCAAACAAAAAACAAGTACCAAGACTAGAGTGCTCATGCAATGCACAATTATTTTTTTCATGATAAAAGATAAACTATTTCAAATAGCTGTCTAAATAATGTAAAGAGAAATTTAATTCCATTAGTTTTATGAACTAGTAAGAAATTGCGAAATATATATATATATATATATATATATATATATATATATATATATATATATGTATATGTTGATTATCTAGTGTGCTAGTAAACTATTTTGACTTCCTCATTTGAAATAACTTGTTAAACGTTATTATCCTAACAGAATGTGGACTTGCGTCAAGAAACAGAAAAATATGTAAATTCAGGTTGGATTTGCTCAATGAAGCCAATGAACATTTTATTCAGGCTCCTTCAAAAGTGGCTTTGAATTCAGATTTAGTAATATCAAGCTTGCCTGTTAATACTACTTGTCAAAAAGGTGAACAATTTGGAGGTATTTGTTTCTCCTTATTATCTTATGATTAACTTGGTATTTTTGTAGAGAGATCTTCATAATAGACTAGATTTTTAACCATGAGATGCGCGTTAAGATTTACATTTAGATTTTTTAAAAAAAAAATAATGATTAAACCAATGAGGTCAATAAAATGGCAGCATCAGCATTAAAAAAAATGTCAATATTAAAGTCTTGATTCTCCTGACAGTACCTTGTTTTCAAATTACCTAACGTAATTTTTCAAATTTTGTACATATTCTTTGCGATAATTTCATGTAACTTACAACTATGAAGTATGGACTGTTGATAAAATAAAAACAATTACTAAAATGAGCATTACAGAGTTTTACATATACTCAAACATACAAAGACACTAAGTATCTCACCATCTATGTGTATTTTTTAGCTCTATTTGAAAAGATGATGTAGGAGAAAGTGATCAGATTCACTTCTATGATCATACAAAATAAGTTTTTTCTTTCATAATTGACAATTTATGTAGAGGTTTTATTTGTGACACCTCTAGATTCGGAATGTTCACAATAAATCCAATGGACCAAGTGTATGTGAATCGACTAAATATTATCACAGAGAATCTCCGATTCATAAATTGTAATACTCTGAAAGATACATGTAATGACTCTTGTTACGGCAATAATGACATTGGATATCAGCATACGGTAGTGAGCGAATGTGAGATATCATACTAAGGATATATTAGCAACAACAATTAGCTTTCTTCAATCAATACTAATATTTTAACCCATTTTTTCGTACATCATTTCGATAGTGGGGATCGTTGTTGAGAATTTCAGTTATGCTAGTAGTGAATGTGCATCAATTCCAAAACCTTTTACCACATTCACCATAACCTAACTGAAATTCCTAATAATTGAAAAACATTCTATTATTCAACCCCACAATCCCAAGGGCCTGTGAAATTGTGGAATACAAATCAGAGGATAAAGCAATGTCTTTGTTTACATATGATGTTTCTAGTTATTGCTTTGAGGGTTTGAGTTCATTAATAATCAAAATTTTAATATGTCTGATGTAGTCTATTTAATAATTACAACTATAATTTTGACTCTCGAAAGATAACTATAGAAGATATTTCTCAATTTAATTGATGATAATTCATTATTGTTCATGTGTTATATATCTTACAACTTTTTAATAAATTATATCATTAATTTTTATAACTACTAGGGCTTTCCCAATTCTTCGGGATGCCCCTGTACTGAATTACCTTTGTATAATGTGTACTGTAATTCAAATTGTTTGGAATCAGCATGTACTATTGACAGCATCAATGACATAGGTAAAAGCCTTTTTGTCCTTCCTTTCTATTTGTTATTAACTTTAATCACCATGTTCAGTCCTACAATGTGGATGTTCTGTTTTTTCAATTTATAATGCTACACCCTATTTGAGCATTGCCTAATCACTAATCACTTTCCTTTATTCTGTATCTGATCTAGCATCCCAGAGTCATCTAGCAAAGGCTCCAAGACATTCATCCCAAGCCACAGGTTTTGCTGAGACACAAAATATTCAAGCCTCAAGTCCCACTTCTTCAACTGGCAAAGTTAGTGGACAAGAAATACACATAAAATCCCATTGCACTACATTGCCAACAGCATTTGATGAGTCTTTAAGAAATCAAGTTCCTTTAATTCAAGATGATACAGAAATGGAAGCATTTTATTCTTCTCTTGATGTTGGCAACCATGGCTTTTCATGTTCCCAAGATCATTTGTCCACCAATGCTCCAAGTGAAGAGGCCAAGGAAGCATTGAAAGTAGTACAAGACTTCATTTCCAATGATGCTTCAATTTTGTTGCAACCTAACCAATGCATTGTCATGAAAGCTAGCTTAGATTACCTCTCCAATTTGTCTGCAGATGATGGCATATCAGAAGAAATGAAAACATTGATATCAGAAGCTTCAAGTTTGTTCGCTCATTGGAGTAGGGACTACATTGAAGCAAGTATGAAAATTGAGTCCACAGCATTAGAGCTGCAAAGAGCCGATAAATTAGAAGCAGGTTTGGAAGCTAACAAGAGCCAGTTTTGGGAAGTTGCGTCCGTGGAAAATGAGCTGCTCCAAAAGTTAGCTATGATGGAGAAAAGTAAAAAGGAGCTGGAAGAGCAAATCAATGCCATTAAAGCTAACTTATCTGCTTGTGAATCCGAAAAAAACATGGTCATTCAGAGAAAGAGAGACATCTATAATCAAGGAAAGACGATTAAAGTTCAAAGGGATGAGTTGTGGGAAAAAGTTCCGCATCTGCGGCATGAGCAGGGTTTAGCAAAGGAAACCCAAGCAAAAATCAAAGCTGAATGGTCAAAACTAGGAGAAAAACTTAAGACCGTTGTTGTGGACTGAGATGTACAAGAATTCAAGTAGAGTTTTGATTTGACATCTAGTCTATGGTACATTGGAGTTAAATTAATTTCAATTGAAATTGATGCAACATCAATAAAAATCACTTTACTATATGTAATGTCAAGTCTGCAAAACTTAAAATCATATTAGAACTCACAAAGTGCAGTGCTTCCGTAGAGCTAATTTCCACATTAACCACTGCTGGTGACTGTTTATAGAGGAAGCAAACTTATTTATAGTTTAACTAATCAATGTGAGTTCTGTTAAAGGGAGAGAAAAAAAATTCTTAAATTGTCCTCAATGAATTCGACAGATAGTTAAGATTGGTGACGAGTCCTCAATTTCCTTTATTTTAAATTTAGTTTTACAGGACTCCAAATGTAAAAGTAAACTAAACCATGTCCGTACATTAATGTTAACTTATGAACAAAGAAATCACGTCCATACATATTTTCAAAAGGAAAAAGATAACACAAGTAAAATATTAATGAGCGCATTTTCACTTAATCATCTTTACTTGCATCATGATGAAAGACCAAATTCCTATTTGGTTGTCAATGAGTTGAACAGCCCCACTCAACATAAACAAACCCAAAACAAAGAGATAAAGGAATTATAATATAAGGTCAATTAATTTTTATGCACTGATATTTTAAAATAAATTTATACTATCAATAAATAGGGTATTTATATAACTCAATTTAAAAGAAGATTTACATGGCATTTCCTTTAAAAAAAATTATTGATTGTCAATATAAAATTATTTTATACTGTACATGAAAATTATTTTTCTTATAATAATAGGAAAATGTTAATCATTTTCAATTGGGATGCGTGTAATATCTCCTATTTGTGTCAGGACCCAAAAGGAAATAAACAAAATAAATCTAAGCAAAGAAACAATAAACAAGTAATGACCAAAAAAAGGACGTTACAATATGCTAATTTTTTATTAAATGTTTAACTAATTACTTTTTTTTGTTTTAGATTAAGGTACTGATAACTGGTGAAAAATAATATACTTTTATTCCATGCTTTAATTGATCAAGTTTTGTCCTCAAATAGCTAATTATCTTAGTTAATTTCAATAAATTGAATTTATGAACTCTATCAATGAAAAATATAATTTTTGTTGTTTAACTAGTAAACATTCTCACATAATTTGTTTTGATATAGGACAAATATAGTATCAATAAATTAAGAGATAAAGTTAAAAATAAAGGAAAAAATTTGAAAACAATTTGAATAAAAAAAGAAAAGGATTTAGAAAGATTTTGGAGAACAACCCTCCCCCTTTATCAATATTTAATCAATGTATAAAATTTTTGTTTGTGTTTAGTTTTTTGAAAACAAATTACTGTAACCTCTAAATTTTTAAAATAAAAAATTAGAGGGGCAAATTATATAAGTAATATGCACTACATAGATTGCATATAAATTTATATAGAAAGGTAATAATATGATCTTATATAAATTAGTTTTATTCTATTTTTTAAAGTTGACTTTTATATAATAAAATCATCATTTCGTGTTATACTTATAAATGTTTCGTTATTCTCTATTTGAGAAATGACGTTATTTTAATTTGGAAGTTATTAAAATTTAGAATTTGAGATGTATAAAGAAGTCAAAAACTATAATTGATTTAATCAAAATAAATAAACCCAATACAACTTTATGAATATTTAAAGCATGCATATGCATTATATAACAAAGAAACATTTATTTCACATTATTTTTCAATCTTTCAATCTCAAAATATTTGTTTTCATTGATATAATATAGTGCCAATTGTGGCAAAAGTTTTATAATATTTACATATAACTTTTAAAATATGTAAATTAATTAATAAGCTATAAATTTAGCGAAAAATTATGAATTTATTAAAACTATTTTTAATATACTGCTTTATTGTACTCAGTTATGTTCCTGATTGTATGTAAGTTAGTGTTAATTTCGAAAATCTCATTTTACATTTAAGTCTTAATTATGCTTTTTATTTTAAATTAATATGATATTATGGATATGTTTTATACTTTATGTGCTTATTTTGCTGGGTTACAGTCTGCATTATAATTATCTTTTAGTCTCCTAATTCTATTTATGCAATCTTAGTTTGAATTATTTAATTAATAGTTAATAGTGTTTATATGCCACTTCTAATGTCTTATTTGAAATTATTCTTTGCAGCATTTATTTTTATTTCAATTCTTAATAAGACTTTTTTTGTTAATTTTAATTTAAATTTGTACTATCATTTGGTTTATGGAATCTTGGTTGAAAGGGGATAGACAGTTAAACTGGGAGATTGAGGAATCAATTTTTCAATATTAAAGGGTGGCTCGAAAAATGTTTTGATTGTACATGACAGATTTTCTATTGTTCAATGGCTGAAGAAATGGAGGTTGATTATTCACAAGTATCAAAACCGAATTATCATTTGGGTATCTTGATTAGCTTTGGTGGCAACACCCATGCTATTCAATATTCATTGGCCTCTGTCTGTTATTCTGTTTGCAATGATTGTGTTTCTTTATTTTAGTTTTTACTGCTGGTGTTATTAGCTTGCAGGTTTTATGCGGTGTTAATGATGTTAAACTTAAACCTCAAATTTTGTGCCTACTTACTGCCCTAATGTTTATACTATACTCTCTTCTTACCTATTATCATCATTTTCTTTATATCTTCTGTTTGGTTTGTTGCTTTTAAATATGTCTTTTGCTGAGGTCAGTAGGTAACCTGAGGTTAATCATGGTGGAGGACGTGAATTTGAATTGTTGTTGATTAGATTGTTACTAATGCTTTATTGTTCCTGCTTTTTATGATCTTTGAGTTTTTATTTGTTGCAGCACACTGGAGTTTCTTATTGTTATATGTTAATGTTATTGTGCAATTTGGGTTTGTTATGTTGGAAAATAAACAGTTTAGGATAGTATATTTTAGCTTTTTGATAAATAAAATATAACAACTTAAATAGGAACAGAATAACAACAACAATAAAAGTAGTATATTTAATATCATTTAAATAATATTCTTGGTGATTCTAATTTCATTTTTAAATTTTATTGAATACAATTTTTTTCAACTTATTCGATATTTAATACCATTTAAATAATATTCTTGGTGATTTTAATTTCATTTTTAAATTTTATTGAAGGCAATTATTTTTTAAACTTTTAGTAGCTGCCATTGACTAACCTATTTGTAGTCTGAGAATCACTTTATTTAGTCATTTTCTTATGTAAAAGTCTTGATCTTTCATTGAAGCAATGATCTCTTACTATTGAAAATATCTGTGAATTGAGGTTACTGTTTATTCCCTTTGATACCATGCTTTGTCATTAAATTCAATACTTATGGTGAAATATAGTTTTATAATTTTATATTTATGAGTTATTTTTATTGTTTCATATATAAAGTTTTAATTTAACTATTTGAATAACACAATTAAATTATTATTGATATATAATTTAAAATTATTCTTTTTCAACTAGTGCATCGCACGGAACAAAAACACTAGTTAATTAATAAGCTATAAATTTAGTGAAAAATTATGAATTTATTAAAAAATTGAAATACAATTATTTTTAAATAATTACGTGTTAAATATTCTTTTGGCCCCGGCCACCTTGATTCGCTGGATCCGCCCCTGCTCATGTGCTCGAGTTTTTACTGCTGTTTTAAAACATCATTGGTTTATTTAATTACAAAAATTACAAATTTCAATCAACGTGAAAAATATCTAACGGCGAAAATTTTAGGGTAAAAATAACATATTAATGCTTGTTTTTAAACTTTATACTGTGTAAACAAGATATTGGTTTTCTTTTTTGCTTTTGATTATTCCTACAATCATTGTTGTTGGACTGACCACTGTGCATCGTCCTGGATGAAAATTCCCCCTACCAATTGCTTTCTTTTAGAATTCGAATATGAATTCTCTTCTTTAAAAGCAGCTAACGAATTATTAATACACCCCGCCCTTCTTTGTTTGCTTTCAAACTTTGAACCGTACGCGTAAGAATTAGGGTACACTATTTTGTTTATGATAAACGTCAAAAAATAAAAATTCAAAAGAAAAGGTCAAGTAGTGGCAAAATTTGCTCTGCGTTGCTATTAAGTGCGTTTAGATAAGCATTCTAAAGAAAAATGTTTTATTAAAAGTAGAAGTAAGAAACTATTCTACGTAGGTGTAGTTATAATGCTACTTTTTAATTGAAACGAAAGATTGTTAAATTGTTTAGACATGTCAAATATAAACATTTTTTAACAAAATTAAAATTAAGGAATAAAAAATTATTTTTCAATAAATATTTTAGATAAAAATACTTTTTTTACTTGGTAAATCTTTAAAAAATTTGTAACTATTTTATATTCTTTACTTTTAATTTAAAATAACTTAAGTAATTAACATATAGTCAATAAAATTAAGTTAAAGTTAATAAAAAACTATTTTAATAAAAATGTCCTATATTCATAGATAAAATGTACACTAACTTATTTATATATCTTTATACATATACTATGTTACGTTAATATAATATTTAATATTTATGAATAAAAAGTTACGACTAATTTAAAGATAAACTGAAAAGGATAACTACAAGAAACCCTTTTTTTTCTTGTCTTTTGTCATTTTTTCAGTTTTCTTTATGATTGTTTTTCTCCTAGCATTCAGTCTTTCTATTTATTTTTTTGTCGATAAATAATTTGTCAAATTGATAGATTGAATTCTAAACATTTCTAAATCAATGAATTTTCCTTATTCATTTTTTATTTTTTTGGTTTGGGAAATGTTTTTTCAACATGATAGCATAGATATAGCTAGTATGGGGCATAGTATCTTTATATAAATATCGGTGGACATTTAGATAAGCACATATCAGGATAAGTTGATATATTGTATATGTATGTGAGTATGTGTTATATTTTGGCATCCCAATATTATATTCAAAAAGTGAAACTCTTTTGGCTTTCACTTAATTCATATATTTATTTTAAATAAAAATAAAGCCGAGAGTTATTTTAATTTTTTTGATATGCAAGTAGAATACTTTTGATACTAGATCTGTAGTTTATTGAGTCCAAGACGGTCACTAGCTACAGGAAGACAATCCTTAAATGCCACAGGGTAATAGTGGTCCTGCTCATACCAAGATCTTCTGCAGTCTAAAAGATTATTTTATTATTTTGATACTTTGGAGCATCACAGCCAAAAAACCCATATAAGTGAAAACGACAATCAAACGTTATGTTTCGGAACTTTAATATTATTAAAACCATTAGTGTAAGTTTTGAGGTCCGACCGACACTCCAATAATTCATTTGAGTGTAGCGCCCAGCGAGGTATGATGGCTGATTGGACCTACGATGCGTTTCTCAGTTTCAGAGGTAAAGACATTCGCCAACGTTTCATTGGTCATCTCTATGATGCTCTCCGATGCAGGGGAATCCACACCTTCCTGGACGATGAGGAGCTCGAGAGAGGTGAGGATATCACACGAACACTTTTGACCGCAGTTGAAGAATCTAGAGTTGCCATCCCTGTGTTCTCCGCCAACTATGAAACTTCATCCTTCTGCTTGGATGAACTTGTCAAGATCATGGAGTGCGCTAAGGTAAAGGGTCAAATGGTTTTGCCAGTTTTTTACGAGGTTGATCCTTTTCACGTGCGTCGTCTGAGCGGGAGATATGGAGAAGCATTGGCTAAGCATGAGGAGAGGTTCAAAAACGATGAAAGTTCAAAGGAAAAAAACATGGACAGGTTGGAGAAATGGAAGGTGGCTCTAGAGCAAGCAGCTAATTTGTCGGGCGAACATTTTAAACTGGGGTACCTGTGCTTATTCAATTTTCAATTGTCTAGCAATTTTATGTTAAAATTTCTATTAAAATTTAAACAAGAAAGAAATGCTTTTTAACCATGAACAATTTAAACCATTGCATATCAAACATTTTTAATTGTATTGATACAACTATCAGCACATTTCACACGAATTAACTTTGTTGACTGGGCAGGGGTGAATCTGAACGTGAGGTTATTGAGAAAATTGTTAAAGTGGTCTCCAAATGGATTCGCCGTGCTTCTTTACATGTTGCGGATCACCCAGTTGGACTGGAGTCTCAAGTTCTAAATGTGAACTCACTTCTTGATGTTGAATCTAGCGTTGGAGTCCACATTGTAGGTATTCATGGAATTGGTGGAATAGATAAAACAACTCTTGCTCGTACAGTTTATAATTCAGTTGCTGACTCATTTGAAGGTGTATGTTTTCTTGGTAATGTGAGAGAAAATTCAGTAACATATGGCTTAATATATCTCCAAGAGATGATGCTTTCAAAATTAGCTGGAGAGAGGGATATTAAGTTAGGAGATGTCAATGAAGGAATTTCAATTATAAAGCGTAGGCTCTGCCAAAAGAAGGTTTCTCTTAATTGTTGATGATGTTGACAACATCAAGCAGCTCAAAGCCATTGTTGGAGATTCTAACTGGTTTGGGTCTGGGAGCAGAGTCATCATTACAACTCAAAACAAAGGTTTGCTGGCAAGTCATGGGGTTAAAAGAACATATGAAGTAGGGAAGTTAAATAAAGAAAATGCTCTTGATTTGATTAGATGGAATGCTTTCAAAAGTGACAAGGTTGATCCAAGTTATGTAGATGTTTTGAATCGTACAATCACTTTTGCTTCTGGCCTTCCATTGGCTTTGGAAGTAATAGGTTCCAATTTGTATGGTAAAAGTAAAGAAGAATGGGAATATGCATTAAATCAGTATAAAAGAATTCCTACAAAAGAGATTCAACAAATACTCAAAGTAAGCTTTGATGATTTAGCGGAGGATGAGCAAAACTTTTTTCTTGACATTGCTTGTTGCTTTAATGGATGTAAATTGAAATATGTCATACAAATACTTCACGCTCATTATGATGCCTGCCCAAAAAATGGCATTAGAGTGTTGGTTGATAAATCTCTAGTCAAGATTGATGATAATAAAGTGACATTACATGATTTGATACAAGACATGGGTAAAGAACTTGTCAGACAAGAATCACTAGAAGAACCTGGAAAGCGCAGTCGGATGTGGTTCTCCAACGATATCAAGCATGTTTTAGAAGAAAACAAGGTGAGAATGATTGATATTGATGGTTGGATTGGAATTTTCATTTTTCTTTTTCAATTGTTCTCTTTTGACTACTTTATGTTCACTACAAGTCATTCACTCCTTCGTATGTCATATTTTGTTGACTCGATAAATTTTTTTCCCTTTATGAAATGCAAATATATTTGAATATGCTTGTTGATATTGTGTGCGATATCAATGTATTGTGGGCAACTCATGCTTTATGGGCTAGCAGGGAAGAAGTAAAATTGAAATAATAAAGCTGGCATTCCACAAATATGGTGAAGAAGTAAATTGGGATGGTGAGGCATTCAAGAAGATGGATAACCTCAAAACACTCATGATTGATAATGGTCATTTTTCAAAAGGTCCCAAACTTCTTCCAAATAGTCTAAGAGTATTGAAATGGCAAAGATATCCTTCACAAATTTTGCCAAATGATTTTTGTCCAAAGAAACTTGCCATATTGCAGTTACCTATTGTTGCTTATCATCACCCAATTTGTACGAGATGCAGAAGGCAAGTATAACAAGTTATTTTCTTTGATCTTGAATATTAAGCAATCCATTTTCAGATTACCCAATTGATCTTTTTTTTTTAAAATTATTTTTCAGAAGTTCGTGAATTTGAGAATTCTAAATTTTGCCTGGTGTCAATCCATAGAACAGATACCCGATATATCTATTGCCGCAAATCTAGAAGAATTAACATTTTGTAAGTGTAAGAATTTAAATGAAGTTCACAAATCAGTTGGATTTTTGGATAAACTTAGAATGTTGGATGCTCATGGTTGCCGAAAGCTTAGGAGTTTTCCAGCCCTTATGTTACCTTCTCTTGAAGAGCTCTATCTCTCAGAATGCTCAAGTCTTGAGAGTTTTCCAAAAATATTAGGAAAGATGAAAAATTTAACAAACCTTGAGTTAGATGAAACTCCATAAAGGAATTTCCATTTTCAATTCGATATCTTACTCGACTTCAAAGATTAGTACTGCGGTGCTTTCAAAATGGAATTGTTCTGTTACCAAGTAGCATTTTTGTGTTGACAGAACTTAAATATTTGAGTATTTAGTATTGTGAGGGGTTACTATTATGTATACAAGATAAATGTGAAGAGCAATTGAGCTCAATTGTGTTTTCAAACCAGTTACACTTTCATTTGAGTAGCTGTAATGCATTAGATGAATTCCTTCAAGTGGGTGTCCCTTGGTTTGCCAATGTTGAAAAGTTAGATCTCTCACGGAATACTTTCACAATTCTTCCTGCAAGCATCAAAGGATGTTCCTTTTTGAAGAAACTTATTTTGGATTATTGTGAGAATCTTCAAGAAATCAGAGGAATTCCACCCAACATAGAGACATTCTCTGCAAGACTTTGCATTTCCTTGAAAGATTTGGACCTCACACTTCTTCCTGCATGCACCAAAGAATGTCTTTTTTTAAAGGAACTCTTTTTGAATGGTTGTGTGAATCTTCGGGAAATTAGAGGTGTTCCACCAAACATAGAAGTTCTGCATGCACCCAAATGCACATTCTTGACTTCCTTGTGTAGAAGCATGTTACTAAATCAGGTTCATATTTACTTATGCATTTGAATTGATAATATTTAGTCAAACTCCATATATATGTACAAGTGTTGCTAAGCTTGCCAATTATTATGACTAGTAGGATTTGCACAAGGAAAGTGGAGACAAGAAGTTTTGGTTACTAATGCCAGGAACAAAGATTCCAGAGTGGTTCAATCATTCTTGCAAGGGATGGTCAATTTCTTTTTGGTGTCGTAACAGATTCCCTACCATATCTCTTTGTCTTGTTAGCAAACAGAATTTTACATCATTTTCCCCCAAATTGATCATCAACAACCATGAAGTGCATCAATTTTCTAAGTTCTGGCTAGAATATGATCATATATCAATCCTGGCTTTAGGTCAACAACTAATAAAAGTTAAAGATAAGGTGGATCAATTACTTTCATCAAATGAATGGAATCATGTGGAGTTCTCTAGTGATCCTGTTGAATGGAGAGGACGCGCAGGGCCTAAGGGCAACATGCAAATTGGACTCCATGTATTCAAACAAAGTAGTAGCATGGATGATATTCGATTCACCAATCCAATTATGCAGCAGCAACAAAATTTGGCTTCGTTAGAACCACATGCAGGACAAGGCAGAATGTTGCTTTCATTGCTTCCAACTCGAGCATTGAACAATAATGTGAATTGGGACTCAAACTCAATGGTATCCAAGCAAATAAGTAGCACCACTAGTGTCCAAGGTAAATATATGTGGTATTTCTTTCTCATGTGCTTTCACTACTGCTAATTTTGGTTGCCCTTTGTATTAATCAATTTTTTGCTTTTTTTAGAAACAGGAGCTATTTATGATATAATTGGAAACAACAGAAGAAAGAGAAACTTAGTCCTAATAATATTGAATGATTTTGTTTACAAATATATCCTTAAATTTTTTGAGAAATATTTTTTGTACATACTACCAATTGACATACTTTGACACCCTGTATCTATCTCTCTCCTCTCTCCTCTTGCTTTTTCACTTTTCCTTTTTCTTTTATAATTTTTTTTTCTAATCTTTGTCTCTGGGTGTCTGGATGTCCACAATAAAGAGTGGTACAAATAACACTCCTCAAATTTTTTTGAAGAAGACCACATGTCCTTTCTTAATGTAAATGTAAGATGATATTTGTGTACATATCTTTATATATATGAATATAGGATATCTTTATTAAAATAAAAAAAATTTAACTTTTAATTAATTTTTTATTTATTAATTAAAATAAGTAATGTAAACTCATTAATTTTCTTTAAAAATATTTATCATGTACAAGAAATATTTTTTTATTAAAAAATAAAAGTAATTTTTCATTTCTTTAAATTTTAAAAAGAAGTATATCTGTATGTATCTATCATATCCAAACAATTCAATAACTTTTAATTATGATTTTTTTTAAAAAAAATTGTAATTATATCCAAGCGTAAAACGAAATGTTTCCCATTTCTACTTTATGCTTACTCATGCTTTTCATAACATCAATGACAAGCCTTTTGTCCTTGCTTTTTATTTGTTATTAACTGCTGTTCTGTTCAACCCTACAATATATGTGGCTACTATGCTTTTACTAATATATAACATTGTAGCCTATTCTGAACATTGCCTAATCATTAAACACCCTCCTTTATTTTGGATCTGATTCAGCACCCCACGCCCCAACTTTTGCAGAGACCCAAAATATTCGAGCCCCAACTCCCAGTTCATCAAGTGGCGAAGTTAGTGGACAAGAAATACACATAAAAACCTCACACACAGCATCGCCAACATCATTTGACGAGTCTTTGAGAAATCAAGTTCCTCTAATTCAAGATGATACAGAAATAGAAGCATTTTATGCTTCTCTTGATGCTGGGACCCATGTTCATTCACGTTCCCATGGTAAATCTGCCACCACTGCTCCAGGTGAAAAGGCCAAGGAAGCATTGAAAATAGTACAAGACTTCATCTCCAATGACGCTTCGGTTTTGTTGCAACCTGAACGGTGCAGTGCAATGAAAACCAGCTTAGATTACCTCTCCAATTTGTCTGCTGATGATGGCATATCAGGAGAAGTGGAAACATTGATATCAGAAGCTTCATGGTTTTTCACTCATTCGAGAAAGGATTACGTTGAAGCATGCATGAAAATTGAGTCCACAACATCAGAGCTGCAGAGAGCTGATGAATTGGAAGCAGGTCTAGAAGCTAACAAGAATCAGTTCAGGGAAGTCGTGGCCTTGGAAAATGAGATACTCCAAAAGGCAGCTTGGGTTGAGAAAAGTAAAAAGGAGCAAGAAGAGCAGATTAATGTCATTAAAGCTAACTTATCTGCTTATGAATCAGAAAAGAATATGGCCTCTAAGAGAAAGAGAGATATCTTTGAAGGAGGAAAGACAATTAAAGATCAAGTAGACAAGTTGAGGGAGCAAGAAGAGCAGATCAATGCCATTAAAGCTAACTTATCTGCTCATGAATCAAAAAAGAACATGGCCCTTAAGAGAAAGAGAGATATCTTTGAAGAAGGAAAGACACTTAAAGCTCAAATAGACGAGTTGAGGGAAAAAGTGCCGCATCTGCAACATGAGCAGGGTCTAGCCCAGAGAACTCAAGCAAAAATTGCAGCTCAATGGTCAAAACTGGGAGAAAAATTTAAGACCATTGCTGTAGACTGAGATATGTAAGAATTGATGTAGAGTTTTGATTTGACCCTTGACTGGAGCACCTAGACTATGGTACTTATCTCTTATAACAAAAGCGAATGCTTGCGTATATCATTTTTCCCACTCATTTTCTGGGCAATACAGTCATTTCATTGCCCCATTATTATTATTGCATTTGTACTTTTTTTTTTTTTAATGTTTTGCTATTTCTCTTACTCATATTGTCTATCTTCTCTATCTTTTTCTATACGATTCTCTTTGAAATCTCAACGTCTTTCTCCCCCGTATCTTTTCTTCATACGTCTAGCTTTCATCCATCCATCCATCCTTCTCTCTTTCACTTTCTTTTCTATCTTTTAATCTCAATCTCTCCACCTCTTTTTAATATCTTTCTCGGATTACCAACTTGGTGGCGGCGCCCATCTTATTCATTGGAGCTGGCTAAGGCTTCGTCGGTACCGCTGTAGAACAAAACAAAGACACAATTGACAACTATTGAAGTCAATTTATTTTTAGATCTCTCTTCTATTCTTTTCGTTTCCAGTCAATATTCCTTAAAATTTTCCTTTCCACATAATATGATGGAAGAAATTAATATCTAATCCTGGAGCTTCTACATTATGTTAGTTTATTGTTATGGCATTAATAGAAGAATTTGGCCATTTCAAATGTTTTGATATGCTCCTCTAAGACATTGCATGAGTAATATGATCAGATTATTGCTTTTTTTCTTATAATATAGGCTTATAATTGGTTGCACAATCTCTTTTAAGTCATTGCCTAAGCCTAAGTTAAGCTATACAATTCTTGCTTCTTTTTTAATAGTAGCTATTGAATACTTTCAAGTTAGATGGAGCTCGATAAGGACAACATCAGTTTCATCTCCATCACAGAGTTCCACCTGTTGAGTTAGAAGGACCTCGATAATGACAACACCGGCTTCATCCCCATCACATAGCTCCACCTCCCGAGTTAGACTAATTTATCGTCTCTTATTATGAAAGCAGAATACTTGCTTATTGCACTTTTTAGTGCTGCATGTTGCTGGCCATGCAACAGCAGAGCACATGCAGCAAAATGTAGAAATCAAAAATTCCAATCTTAAAGTTTTCGATTTCTGATAATAAATTTAATAATCATTAATAAATGTTAGAATATGTTTGAATTTGATACCAATAACTAATCACTAATAAATGATCATTAACAAATAGTTAAATTTAATAATCATTAATCATTAATATTAAAAAAATATGTAGTCATCCGTTCATTGGACGAGCATAAAATCTGGTTAAAGTTAAATTAATTTGGTTGAAATATGTGTCCCAGTTTTTTATTTTAGTTCCAATATTAAAAAAAAGTTGGTTTAGATCTCTATACTAATATTCTATTAAGGAATTAGTCCTTGCTGTTAGAAAATTATTAGACATTATTAGTTTTTACTGACATGATTAACATGATCTAATATATGTATGATATATTGTTAATATAATTATGAAATAACCTTTTTTAATGAGTTGACTTTTTTTCTCAAAAATTGAAAAGTGACAAAAACAATATCAAAACAACTTTTCTTGAGCCAAAATGACTTCAACCAAGTTTTATAATATCCCATGTCAGTGCATCTTAATCACATTAGAAAAACTAATATTGTATAGTAATTTTTTAATGGCATGGACTAATCCAATACGATCATAGGGGCGTAAACCAAAAAAAAGTTTAGTATATAAGAATCTAAACCAAAATTTTTTAGTGTAGGAACTAAAACCAAAATATAGATCACATATAAGGACCAAAAACTAGTTTCAACCAATTAATTTCAATTGAAATTGATGTTGCATCAATAAAATTTGTGTCACTATATGTAATTTCAAGTCTGGAGAAATTAAAATCATATTAAAACTCAAAGTGCTGTGCTTCCAACGAGCTGCTGCCACGCCCATTAAGTTTGATAAAGCCAGTGACGATAGCCGACTCCATCCTCACTAACCACTGCCGGTGCTGGTGGCCGTTTAGAGAGGAAGCAAGAACGTGGCTGCAAAGGGACACAATGCTATGCAACATTTCATGACATTGATAAGGGATCCTTTCATAATATAGAATAAGTTTGTTTCTTAAGCAACAAATAAACCACAGTTGTGGATACAACTCTTCGGACTTGTAACTGAGAAAATCTGTTGGCCACCATTTACTAAGTGCTTGCCTGGTTTGGTTTGGTTTGGTTTGCGCTGTTAGAAGGTACCATTATAAGAAAACAGTTCCTCTAAATATTAGTTTTTCCAAAATGAACAAGGATGTACTCACCTTAGATCATTCCTAATAAAAAAACACATGTAAGCAGAAATATGCTTGCAAATTAAGAATTTACATTCAAATAGTGGGCTATTCAGTTTAATGATAGTAACGGCGCCACCTATCAGAGTTGATGCCATTGAATTTAAATCTCATTTCACATAATCGTCCAATGACTCCATTACATAGGATGGAAGCAATCAAAACGTCAATTTACCGTTTCCTAAGGATGGACAAAAATATATTTTATCTTGCACAAAAATCAATAATGATGCGGAGACATATTCAAGTTGTAACATACTGTCCATATGAACATGCATAACTAATGCAAGCACTAGAGGGCAGAATTTTGAGGTATGGAGCATGAACCTGAAACCCTGTCAAGAAAATTATTTTTCATATCCAATGCACAAGTCAATTTTACACACAGATCACTTAAACAAACTTGTTTAACAAATGGATGATGTGACTTGCTTTACTATGAAATGAAATAGCAAATTATTTGGGCATTGGGAAGAGATTTTTCCTTCCCTGGCTATGAAGCGGAAAAAAAAGGCCAAAAGGTAAGCAAAACAAAGGGGCTCAACTGAACTCTCTTTTCTGTGTTGACAAGAACTGGAAAACACCCTTCTGAGCTCGAACTTGATTGGCTGCTTTCAGGTAGGCCAACATTTCTGAGCTGTGCAAATGTATTTTGTTTTATCTTATGTCACCCTTGAGATGGTTAGTATCAGTTTGTGCCAATTTTTATGTTTTCAGTTCTCCAAGAGGGGTCAAGTGGAGGAAGTTGATATTCATCTGGTTTCAAGGCCAAGGCAAAATTAGGCAATGTTGGTGCTGTCTCCAGGATCCTGTAGTTTATTTAATTTTTTAATAATAAAAAAAAAAAGACAAAGACAACATATGATTTTGTTAGTCATTTTACTTTTCATTATCAAAGAATGATATTAATTACATAATTCTGGAAAGTTTACCTTTCATGAGAGTACAGATCACGGTTTATTCGCACCTTGCTCGAAGTATCCTTAGGGATTTTCTCAGAGAGATACTTCGTGGTTGTCACGCTAAACATAAGCGTGGCCGTATGCGAGTTAATCGACTCACTTAACCTAGCAAGTCTAATGACCATATTTTGTTCATATAACTTAGCAACTTAAATGCAGGTGCCAAAAATTAGTGAGTCTCCCTAAAAGCGAACAATCCAAAATTTACACAAACCTGTTTTATATCAAATATACAACCAGAATTCACAGCCAGAATATTTCCAGAACAACAATTATAGGGATCAAAAGATCAGCTATACTAAAGAGTAATATACACATTACAATTATATTCATAACCCAAAAACAACTGATCCTATGCCTTATAGCTGCAAAGTACTGGAATCAACAAAACAGAAGCTTCATCTATATTACAGGCCTACCAAAAGGAATATCCTGGGTAGAACAGCTAGTCCCAGGAATCTGCTACTCAGCACCCTGTGAATCTGAAGAGAAGGAAAGGAAATGGGATGAGTCACACAGACTTCGGTGAGGTATATAAACAACGTGGACAGGAAGGAGAAACTAAATCACGCACGAGCCTTTAGAATAACTAAAAATTTCTGATTAATCATACATTCACCAAAGAAATTGATTGAGGCAATAATTTGTCAATTCTATATTTCCATAAATAAAATATTGTCAACCTCCTTCATTTAAGTTAAAACTCATTAACAAAAACTTAACAATTCTCTATATATTGTCTTAATCAACTTTCTAAATAGACTTTGTCATCATAGAATCAAATTTTTCATCAACTAATTACTCCATGAGGGTTATCCAAGAAGAACTAAATTTTTATGGGGAGTGATCTCAACCCATTTGATCATAAATATGAGCTCATTTTAAGCCGGGGGTCTTGCCTCGCCCGGTACTATCTCATTTAACTATACTATGTGCACATAGGCCGTTATATCTCTTAAGCTAACTTGACGATTGTTCTAACTTAGAACCCATCATGGTTTTCTCAACATAAATTTATTTTAAAATGAAATACTTAAATTCAATAATCAACTCCTATAAAATCTAATTCTTGCAAGAAATAACTTTTTATAATTCATTATAAATAGACCATAAAATAAGAAAGGATAGCAACAGATAGCATTGAAATAATAACTAAGAGGATATCCAAAATATTAAATCAGCTATTAGTATCCAAAGAAACTCAATTATTATTTTAGAAAGAGAAATCAATTATTAGCACAAAATCAAATTATTAGCTTTAATAGGTTAGTTTCTCCTATAAACATAATTTAAAATTATTGCCACTAAGTAAATAACCACTCACAACAAAGAGGAATCAACCGAGCTGCTCCCCAACAGCTCCAGAAGGAGTAACTGGCACCGTATTAGAAGGATCTGATCAACACAAATATTTTTTTTTTTGACAAGTTTAGATAATTTGTTTGGAGATAGTTTAATAACTATCATACTTATTATTAAGCAAAATATCAAAATATTACTCGTCTACTATTTTATTACTACTCCCTAAATTTGATATAACATCTAAAATTTATCCGTAAGAAAATAGGTTTGAGATTAGGAACTCACCTCAAGCTTTAAGGACTAGTGGATATCAAACTTTTGCGACAAAATAAAAGAAAAGGGAGCTTTGATGGTAAAAATAAGAAAAAGAAAAGAAAAAAGAAAGAGGAAGAAGACGAGGAACAGAGGAGGAAGAAGAAAGGAAAAAGGGAAAAAGGGAAAAGAGAAAAGGATGACACGGTGAATTTCTCACCGTTCCCTTATCCTTCTTTTTTTTTTTTTTTTTTTACTTAATACTCAAAAGACTAAAATGCCCTTATCCTTTTTTGTTATTTCCTTTTCCCTGTTTTTGGAATGTAGTACCGTGGCATCACAATATCTCCCCCCTTAAAGAAAATTCGTCCTCGAATTTTGAGATATCAACGTACCTTGAATGTCGAAAAGGTGTGGGTATTTCTCCCGCATAATTGTTTCGGGTTCCCATGTGGTTTCTTCACCAGATGGTCCCCGCCAAATGACCTTCACTGATGCTACATCCTTAGAGCGTAGACGCTTCACTCGCCTATCTATGATTGCCTTTGGTTGCTCATTATAGCTTAGGTTCTCATCAAACTCAACTAAATTATGCTGGATAATGTGAGAAGGGTCATAAACATATTTCCGTAGCATTGATACATGGAAAACTGGATGAACACTTGAAAGATCGGGTGGAAGGGATAAACGATAAGCAGCTTGCCCTACCTTCTCCAATATCTCAAAAGGTCCAATAAACCTTGGACTTAATTTTCCTCTCTTACCAAACCTCAGGATGCCTTTCATAGGGGAAACACGTAGAAACACATGTTCTCCTACACCAAACTCCAAAGGTCGACGTCTTTGATCTGCATAAGACTTTTGCCTACTTTGAGCAGTCACTAGACGTTCTCGAATTAATTGGACCTTCTCAATGGCTTCCTATATCAGATCTGGGCCAACGAGTTTAGATTCCCCAGTTTCAAACCAACCAATCGGTGATCTACAACGCCTTCCATACAAAGCCTCAAATGGTGCCATTTGGATACTAGATTGATAACTATTATTGTAAGCAAACTCCATTAGAGGTAGAATCTTTGGTCCCAACTCCCTCTGAAGTCTAGAACACAAGCTCGGAGCATATCCTCCAAAATCTGTACTGTTCTTTCAGATTGACCATCTGTCTGAGGATGAAAAGCAGTGCTTAAGTCCAATCGAGTTCCTATGGCCGTTTGAAAAGATCTCCAAAATTGAGCTGTGAATTGAGACCCTCGATCAGATATTATCGACAAAGGCACTCCATGTAAGGATACAATCTTATCTAAATAAAGTTTGGCATATTGAGCTGCTGTGTAAGAAGTCTTAACAGGCAAAAAGTGTGCAGACTTAGTCAGTCGGTCCACAATTACCCAAACTGAGTCATAACCCCTTGAGGTTCTAGGCAACCCTGTCACAAAATCCATAGTGATTCTCTCCCATTTCCATTCAGGTATCTCAATCTGTTGGAGCAATCCACCAGGCCTTTGATGCTCAGCCTTCACTTGTTGGCACACCAAGCACTTAGACACAAACTCAGCTATATCCTTTTTCATCCCTTCCCACCAATAGAATTCTTTTAGATCTTGATACATCTTCGTAGAATCTGGGTGAATGGTGTAAGAAGAATGATGAGCTTCCTCTAATATTTTCTTCTTCAAGTCTACTACATTAGGTACACATAAGCGTCTGCCAAAACGCAAGACACCTTCAGAATCAATCACGAAGTTAGAAACTTTGCTTGCTCGGACCTCTTCCATAACCTTCCTCAAATGAGGGTCTTCTCCCTGGCTATCCTTAATATTATCCACCAAGGTGGGACGAACTTGAACTTGAGCTATTAGTGACTTAGCACCCGAAATTTCAAACTTCACCCCTCTATCTACAAGTTCTTGAAACTCCTTTATTATTGGTCTTCTAACCTCAACTATGTGGGCAAGACTACCCATGGACTTTCTACTCAAAGCATCGGCCACTATATTCGCTTTTCCTGGATGATACAAAATCGTGCAATCATAGTCCTTCAGGAGCTCCATCCACCTTCTCTGCCTTAAATTCAAATCCTTCTGCTGAAAGATATACTTGAGGCTCTTATGATCAGTATAGATCTCGCACGTCTCACCATATAAATAGTGCCTCGGATCTTGAGAGCAAATATCACATTGCCATTTCTAAATCATGTGTAGGATAGTTTTGCTCGTGTTTCTTAAGCTGTCTAGAAGCATAAGCAATAACTCTCCCCTGTTGCATTAACACGCATCCAAGACTAACTCTAGAAGTATCACAATAAACTACATAACCGCTACCAGAAGTAGGTAATGCTAACACCGGAGCAGACGTCAAACAACTCTTCAATTGTTGGAAACTTTGCTCACATGCACGAGTGCATTGAAACTTAACCTGCTTTTGTGTTAACCTAGTCAAAGGAGCTGCTATTTTAGAGAAGTCCTTGACAAACCGACGATAATATCCAGCAAGTCCAAGGAAACTGCGGATCTCCATCACAGATGTAGGCCTAAGCCAATTCTGCACCGCTTCCACTTTCTTTGAGTCAACACTTATCCCTTCTTTAGACACCACATGACCTAAGAAAGTCACGCTTTCCAACCAGAACTCACATTTAGAGAATTTAGCATATAGCTTATGCTCTCTCAATGTCTGTAAGGCTAACCTCAAGTGCTGCTCATGCTCTTCCTTATTTTTAGAGTACACTAAGATGTCATCAATAAAGACGATCACAAAGTGATCCAAGAAAGGCCTAAAAATACGGTTCATCAAGTCCATAAAAGCTGCAGGGGCATTGGTAAGTCCAAAAGACATAACTAAGAACTCGTAATGTCCATAGCGAGTACGGAAAGCTATCTTAGGAATGTCTTCACCTCGTATTTTCAGCTGATGGTACCCAGATCGCAAATCAATCTTCGAGAAACATTGGGATCCTTGAAGTTGATCAAATAAGTCATCGATGCGAGGAAGGGGATATTTGTTTTTCACCGTCACCTTATTCAACTGCCGGTAATCAATACACAAACGAAGTGAGCCATCTTTCTTCTTAACAAATAGCACTGGTGCACCCCAAGGAGAACAACTAGGGCGGATGAAACCCTTATCAAGAAGATCCTTCAATTGTTCTTTCAACTCCTTAAGTTCAGCTGGAGCCATTCGATATGGGGGTATAGAAATTGGTTCAGTGTTTGGAAGCAAATCTATACAAAACTCTATCTCTCTATTAGGTGGTAACCACAGCAACTCTTCAGGAAAAACATCAGGATATTCACATACTACTGGAATCTGTTCCAAACTCCCCTGTGATATACTAGTATCTATCACCATTGCTAAATATCCCAAACAACCTTTCTTTAACAACTTCTGAGCAACCATTGCTTTGAAATCAAGTTGTTTGGTGACCAATCTCGATCACCTTGAAATCACGAAAGTCGGTTCACCCGGCACATTGAACTTTACCACTTTGTTGTAGCAATTTAGGGTAGCATGACAAAAAGCTAGCCAATCCATGCCCAATATCACATCGAAATCTACCATATCGAGTACTATCAAATCTATTATTGAGAGTTTACCTCCGACTAGCACCTCACATGATCTATAAACTAAATCAGCCAATAAGGAGTCACCCATAGGCGTGGCTACTATCAAATGCTCGCTCAGTGAGGGTCTCTCTTAAGGCAAGATGCAAAGAGCAGGACACAAAAGAATGTGTAGCTCCAGAATCGAAAAGAGTACGTGCTTCATGAGAACATACTAGAAGTATACACATTACCCTGACATTAGATGCCTGAGCATCCTGACGGGTCAAAGCAAAAACACGAGCTTGTCCTCCACCAGTTTGTCCCTGACCTCTGCCACCTGGTCCTCTACCACCTCGTGGAGTATTGTTAGATCCCCGACCTCCTGAACCACCAACATGTCCTCCTAGAACTACTGGTACTGATGCTCTACTAGCAGAAGGCTGAGAGTGTGACATAGGACAATTCCTTGCAAAATGTCCCATCTGACCACATTGGTAACACCCGGGAAAACCCTGCCTGCAAGGCCCAAAGTGCCTCTTCCCACATATGCTGCAAGTATCAGGAGCTCTATCAGAATATCTAGGATCTTTGGGAAGGTCCTGCTATGAGCGATACTATTGTTTGACTGCCTTGTATGCTTTGTGGTGAGGAGCCCTGCGACCCAAGCGACCCTGACCAACATCAGCTCTAAAACCACCACTGCTGCGACCTTGGCGGTCACCATGAGCAACATCTGAGCGTGATCTCTTACGTGAGTCACGGGAGGATCCACCTCTATCTCTGCCTCCTCGTTCAATCGCTAAAGCCCTATTCAAGGCCTCCTCATATGTCATCTCGATCCCTGCTAATACTCTGAATATGTAGGGCCTCAAACCCTCAACAAAGCGCTGAACCCGTAATTCTTCTGTAGCCACAAAGTGCGATGCATATTGAGAAAGTCTCTCAAATTGGATGTGGTAATCTGCTACAGTCATCTGGTCTGTCTGTACAAGAGACTCAAATTCCCGTGCTCTGCTAACTCGAATACTCTTTGGTAGGAAATGAGCTAAGAACAAATTAGTAAACTCATCCCATGCCAACGGAGGTGATCCTATTCGCCTCCCACGAAGCACAGTCTGATACCAGCCTCTAGCCAAGTCTCGTAGTTGAAAAGTTGCCAATTCAACCATTCGAGTAGAAGAACACCCTAAAGCTCTGCATATCCATGCCACATCATCCAAGAACTTCTGAGGATCTTCACTTGAGTCTGAACCACTAAATACTGGAGGATTATGCCTCGTGAATGCAGACAAAGAAACTTCTGTCCCTCTGTGTTGAACAGGTGGAGGCTCAGCTTGAGTTGTCTCCTGACCAGACTCTGAATCTTCTTGATTCTGATCCACTTGAGGCTGCCGGTTTCCACCGAGAACATTCACTAATTGTTTGAACTGTTTGTTGCATATTATGCAACCCGATAGCTAATTGACTAAAGCGGGATCCCCACGCCTAGCCCTAGGAATCACTACCTCAGGCATCCTACCACCCCGTCCACGTCTCCCACGGCCGCGACCACGTCCACGGCCTCGTGGGGGTGCTGCATGAAGTTGAGTGGAAGCCTCATCAGCAATCGGCTCCCTAGCAGGTCTCGTCCTTGGTGGCATCGTCACCTAGGACATGAACAAAAAACAAAATAGGTAAAATCAAGAAAGGAGAATTGAAAGAACAACACTAAACATATTATAATAATTTGGACGATAGATTCCAGTTTAACTGTGGTCATTCAAAGCCTCTTGCCTGTACGTTGTGCCCGGGTATACAAATTACAAGCAAGATTCTATGATTGTCCACATTTTTGCAGCCTTTAGGACCTACTACCCACGCTCTGATACCAACTTTGTCACGCCCCAAACATAAGCCGTGGCCAGCGCATATGTTAATCGACTCACTTAACCTGGCAAGCCTAATGACCATATTTTGTTCATATAACTTAGCAACTTAAGTACGAGGGCTGCCAAAAATTCGGCAGAGTCTCCCCTAAAAACTGAACAATCCAAAAATTTACACAAACCTGTTTTATATCAAATATACAACCAGAATTCACAGCCAGAATATTTCCAGAACAACAATTATAGGGATCAAAAGATCAGCTATACTAAAGAGTAATATACACATTACAATTATATTCATAACCAAAAACAAGCGATCCTATGCCTTATAAATGCAAAATCTTGGAATCAACAAAGCGAAGCCTCATCTATATTACAGGCCTACTAAAAGGAATATCCTGGGTAGAACAGCTAGTCCCAGGAATCTGCTACTCAGCACCCTGTGAATCTGAAGAGAAGGAAAGGAAATGGGATGAGTCACACAGACTCAGTGAGGGTATATAAACAACGTGGACAGGAAGGAGAAACTAAATCACGCGCGAGCCTTTAGAATAACTAAAAATTTCTGATTAATCATACATTCACCAAAGAAATTGATTGAGGCAATAATTTGTCAATTCTATATTTCCATAAATAAAATATTGTCAACCTCCTTCATTTAAGTTAAAACTCATTAACAAAAACTTAACAATTCTCTATATATTGTCTTAATCAACTTTCTAAATAGACTTTGTCATCATAGAATCAAATTTTTCATCAACTAATTACTCCATGAGGGTTATCCAAGAAGAACTAAATTTTTATGGGGAGTGATCTCAACCCATTTGATCATAAATATGAGCTCATTTTAAGCCGGGGGTCTTGCCTCGCCCGGTACTATCTCATTTAACTATACTATGTGCACATAGACCGTTATATCTCTTCGCTAACGGCGAACGGTGTTCTAACTTAGAACCCATCATGGTTTTCTCAACATAAATTTATTTTAAAATGAAATACTTAAATTCAATAATCAACTCCTATAAAATCCAATTCTTGCAAGAAATAACTTTTTATAATTCATTATAAATAGACCATAAAATAAGAAAGGATAGCAACAGATAGCATTGAAATAATAACTAAGAGGATATCCAAAATATTAAATCAGCTATTAGTATCCAAAGAAACTCAATTATTATTTTAGAAAGAGAAATCAATTATTAGCACAACATCAAATTATTAGCTTTAATAGGTTAGTTTCTCCTATAAACATAATTTAAAATTATTGCCACTAAGTAAATAACCACTCACAACAAAGAGCAATTAACCGAGCTGCTCCCCAACAGCTCCAGAAGGAGTAACTGGCACCGTATTAGAAGGATCTGATCAACACAAATATTTTTTTTTGACAAGTTTAGATAATTTGTTTGGAGATAGTTTAATAACTATCATACTTATTATTAAACAAAATATCAAAATATTACTCGTCTACTATTTTATTACTACTCCCTAAATTTGATATAACATCTAAAATTTACCCGTAAGAAAACAGGCTTGAGATTAGGAACTCACCTCAAGCTTTAAGGACTAGTGGATATCAAACTTTTGCGACAAAATAAAAGAAAAGGGAGCTTTGATGGTAAAAATAAGAAAAAGAAAAGAAAAAAGAAAGAGGAAGAAGACGAGGAACAGAGGAGGAAGAAGAAAGGAAAAAGGGAAAAAGGGAAAAGAGAAAAGGATGACACGGTGAATTTCTCACCGTTCCCTTATCCTTCTTTTTTTTTTTTTTTTTTTTACTTAATACTCAAAAGACTAAAATGCCCTTATCCTTTTTTGTTATTTCCTTTTCCCTGTTTTTGGAATGTAGTACCGTGGCATCACAGTGGTCCCCCAAAGTGGCGGATTTCTGCACCATGTAGATAGGCGATAATGCAGTATATGACCAGAAGATAAGTAGGGAAATGAGAACTAGGTTCAAGACATAAAATAGGGCAATGAGAACCATCTCATAAATGGTCTTCACAAAATATTAAAGCTTCAGAGTCGAAGAGCTGACCATGAGTATAATTTTTTTTTGGAAAAAAATGGGCATCAACTTATCACTCAATCTCTCTTAAAAGTGACAAGGAAAAGAAATTGGAAGTACAACAGGAAATGATAGAACATAATTTCATAATATGCAACCATAGCACCTATCTGAGGTGCTAAGTTATATGTAACAGAAAGGGAGAATGAATCACTTCTTTTAAGAGTCACAATAATTTCCCCTGAAGTTCATTAAAATAAATAAGTATACCAAAATATATTGCTTCAAGACTTAAAGATGGTAAGCCTGTTGCGCGCACGCATGCACACATCATCATATCCTCATTGCAATTTTCAACAGCCAATGGGAGATCAGACAACGATTACCAATTTTCATCATACCGGGTTCCATAATGAGGGGCAAAATCATTTAAATTTCAGATGTGAAATTAAGGACCAAACCTTCTAAGGCACAAGATAGTAGGGAAACTCGACATCAAAAGGATGACAAATTCAAGATCAAATCCAAGGCAAGTAGACGGCTATGGATCATAGTTTATAAGCAGAAATCACATGATGATTGACAGAAAATGGCACATATGTAATAAGTACTCAGTACCGTACGGAGTAAATACAACTAATAATTGTATCACAATATAAAGAAAGACGTATGATTGATATATTACATAGGGTTCAGGGACTCTTGAGAAAGAGGGCAAAAACCGGTTTTCTGAGGGCAGATAACATAACAGCATAACATTGTGAGAAAGGGAAGTTGATGGGTAACCTTGACAATGGAGGTGCTGCGTTGAATGCCTCACACAGCTTCTTACTTTCTTTGAAATATTCATCTGCAGCTTGCAAAGCAGCTACAGCCATGCCGTGGGATTTCTCTGTATTTCCCTCATCAAGAATCAAGCCATGATAATAATATCCTGCAGCCTGGTAAACCATTACAACAAATATATCACAACTTCATATCACTTGCTTCTGCTGAATGCATGTCCTATACATAAGGTAATTAGTAAACCAGAAAATTCATCTCTAATCATATTGTTTTGTAGAATTCTCTACTCATATTATCATTATATTTGATAGAAATTTCTACTCATGTTATTATACAGTGACTCATAATAAATAAATAAATATCAAGATGCAAACACCCCTACCTTTGCTTCGACATATTTCCATTTCACAAAAAGACGATGCTTTTCACCCCAACCATTTGCTAATGGAAGGTTCATAATGTTATCTTGAGCCTGTAAAATAAACAGCGAAATTAAAATAAGCAAAGCTGAGGAAATGCATCCATGATAACATACTAATGCAAACATAAGCACACAAACAAAGATAAACACAGCATATAGAATTGAATCAAAAATTTGCCGTCGAAAATTTTGTCATCAATATGGTACAGATTCAACAGACATAAGTTAGAGATCCCATTAGGAATTTGGGCTATAAACAAAAAAAATAAAGGACCAATTTCCCAGTTTCAAAATAGTTCAGTAAGGACCCCATAAGAAACAAGTTAGCATACCTGCTGCCAGCATTTCACCATCTCACATGCAAGTCTACGCTTCACTGCAAGAGTGGCTTTGGTACTATCAATTGCCATTCCAAGCTGGATATCTACACCCTTAAAAAAAGGGGGAAGAAATAAACAATCATACACCTAAAATAGATATGAAGGAGAGTTAAGGCATCTATATATTGAACATTGCCCTTCAATGGTCTTTCATTCAATATAGGTAACATTGCAATAGAAACCTTTCTCCCAGATGGACGAATTACCTATCTAAATTTAATGGTTTTAAATTACACAAATTCTTAAAGTGAGAGAGTGAACTGTTAGACCCAAAACAACTGAACTATTACATTAATTAAATTGAAACTAGACACATACGAATTTACATAAAATGCATTGAACAAAAAAAGGAACATAGGCATCAGATAAGCTCCCCTCCGTAGCTTGATTTTCACCCTCAATATATAAATACATTATATATCCAAAAGAACTAACATAAGAGTCATTGTTGAATGGTTCAAATCTAATAGTGGAACCATAAATACACCCTAGCAAAGGTAAGTCAACAATTTGAATATGCAACATAACTTTGTGAGAAGATAAGTGAACAAGAAATTTACCATGTTAATGAGACATATTACTTGGCCATAATCAACAGCAGGACATATGACACTTCATTTAGTAGGTCCATATGAAAGAATAATTGATACCTGTCCTAATGCTTGTAGACAGAGTGCTCGAAGCTTTCCTTCTGCTAAGTCTACTGGTAAATTTCTCCTAAAATTGGAACCAAAGTAATAAATACCAAAAGAATAAAGAAGGCTATTTAGATAATACAAAAAAAGTGTGACAGTCCATTTATTGCATACATGACATATGTACTAACCTGAGTTCCACGGGGAACTGTGGAAGAACATGTTTGACAGCACAATCCAGATATCCAGCAGCCTTTAAGAAGATATCAATGGAAGCCCGTCTGCTTTCTGTTAGGAAGTACCAAAAGTTTAACATTCACATTAGGAACAATATACATTAAGATTAGGGCAACAAGGAAGAAATGACATTGTTATAAACAAAGTATTGCAGTATATAAGACAACAAAGAATATGTTTGCCAGTTAATCGAGTAACACAATGCACAGCCAGAAGATGAAAGAAATTACTGAAAATTTTGCATTAACAATATAAATTTTCCAACACTGCATACGTAGTTAATGTGTTCGAGATCCTAGTCATGGAAAGGATCCACCAACCATGGGAAAGAAGGAAAATACTAAAACATCATAGAAAATTATCCCTCTTCAAACATCATGAAGAAACAAAGCTATTTGAAAACCTCAAGAATATTTACTAGTTATCTGTAAAAGAGCAAAGAGTTGGCGGCAGGAGTGTCTCCAATTTGAGGTGTAAACTAATCTATTCCAATAGATTTTGGCTTTTTCATATAATAAGAGACTTAGGGAGGGAGCAATGACATGTTCCAAAATATTTTGAAGAACTAATTACCTTCAGATACTTTAAGCTGATAACCATCAGTGGATGATCTTGGAAGCAGTAACAACTTAGCCTGTGATAGTAATAGCATTGCCATCAAATGCAAAACTGACAACACTTCATACCAACCGTTAGACATGGCTGTTTCCTGTAGAAGTGTCAATCATGGCGCACCACAAAGCATGGAAGTAGTGGGAACAAATTGATCAGCATTTTCAGTATAGGAAGTTATTTTCAAATCAAATCCAGAAACACATACGTATTAGGGGAAAAAGATAAAAAAGGCTGGGAATTACCTCAGCATCATCCTCTTGATTCACCCAAACAAATTGTACTTTATATTGTAAATGGCTTCCTTCACAGTAAAGATAACAAATATTAATTAAGACTTGTCTTACAGAGAGCATATATCACATGCTAATGAACAAACATGAGCTTTACCGTCTTTGACTAATCCCAGAAGAACTGGCAAGTAATCTTCTAGAGCCTGCAGAAGATCTGCCAGTGTTGAACCCCCTGCAGATAAAATCATTCCGAGTCAATGCATCAATAAATTTGAGCAATTTTTCATCATAATATAAGTTCATCCTTGCTTAAAACTAACCATGCTGGGTAGCGCTTTTTCTTTTTGTTCTTGTAATTGTAGGGCCTTCTTGGCCAGCCATTAAAACTATATGAGTTCTAAGAGCAGAGAGGCGTTCCACTATATTCTTGGACAAGTGATCACCAAGTGATTGTGCAAAATCAACAGCTTTAGGAATTCTTAGACCAGGAACATACACCGAAACTTCTCCAATACTCCCTGGCCTCCTTCTACTTCCACCAGTGTCCTTCGGAGTCGACGCCAGGCACCCCATGTCTGAAGCCTTACTATACCTGCTGAATGCTTATCTAAATGATATACAATGAATCACCCTTCAAGAATCCTATGTTTCAGTGAGCAAACGAGTTTCTATTGTCTCTGACATCAAGCTATACAAATTTAATAATAAAGTGCTGGGAATAACAGTCCCACAATATATTCCAGTGACAAAAATGTTGATTCAGCTCAAAGATTTTTTATTTTAGAGAACACTTACAACGAAGCTGAGACATTAACATTAAAAAAACAAACAACTTGACTAGTTAAATGCCAAGTTGCCAAACCAACAAAAAAGAGGTAGCAGGTTACACTCACGAGCAGCACTACATTCAACTTGTACTTCAACTCTCAACAATATTTTAAACTTGACAAATATTTTATTCAGAAGCATTAATTTTATACATTTTTGGACTGTTTTAGCAACATTAATGATTCTCTTCTATAGCCACTTCCCCGTAAGCCGAACAGTTTCATAATCATAATCCTAAATTAAAAATATGCACCAAAGATTTATGTAACTAACGAACCTTTACCCCTGCTGTTGACTGGTCAAGTCAAAATTTCTGTTATTCTCTGCACAAAAAAATTCACATGTAGAAACTTAAGCTCAAGAAAGAAAAATATAAAAATTCAAACAACATCACAAGAACGGCATGAAACATGACAAGTGTTGTCCATAGCAGCATTTAACTGTGACAACAAGAGAAAAAGGTTTCAAAAGATTACACCATGCTTTCATGGTAATAAAACTTAAAGGTAGGAACCCCCGCGCACCACATTACTCAAACAACATGTCACAACATCACTAGTAAGAGTAGGCAACGATTCAGAATACACCATAAAAAGAACTTCCTCAAGGTAAAGTAGCTTCAAGTAAAAGATTTAAAATTATAAACTTCAAGAAGAAAACAGCTAAAATTCAGCAAAAGAACAAAAATTGTGAGTAAAGGATTTCCAAAGAAATCCAAAACAAGCAACAATTGCAGAAACGCAAAGGAATATATGATAACTCAACATCTAAAGCAAAAATGGCCCAGAAAACCAGAAAAGGATTACTCAACTTCAAAAGCTCAAAACTTTTCAAAACAAATGGGAAAAAAAAAAAAAAAAAGCTTCACTGGGTTGGTGAAAAAACACAAAGAATCCTCAGTTTTTTATTTTTAATCATTTGGATTGAAAACACAAAAACGCTTTTCCAGAATTCACCCCAATACAATTGTTTGAACTTGGTTGAGCTGATTTTCCAGCATGGGATAATCCAAAACTGTAACCAACCCAAATAAAAAAATTCAACAAGAACAACTTCCGAACCTACAAAGAAGTTCATTCCCCTTGAATTTATCACTTCAGAAAAAACACAAACACAAAACAACACCAGGCTTGGAATCACATGCTAATGAGTCTTACCATGAACATCACGGAGTTATCTGATTCAGTAAGCAGAGCCAGTCAATTGAGAGAGCATAAAACTCCATCATCCAATTCAATTCAAAATCAAAACACACAAAAAAAAAAAAAAGAGATTTTGAGAACTGCCCAGAAGCACACCCTCCCTAAAGCTGAATATCCCAGAAGCAAAATCCAAAAGGAATGTGGGTTCTAAGCTGTTCCTTCAAAGAGAAACACAAAAGATAGAGACAGAGTCTTCTGCGGAAACAAAAATACAACTACAATCATTTTTAAATAATTGGACAGCATCGGCATGTAGGCATGTCTACATTTAAATATATGTTATGTCGCTTTATGTCATGGTGATGACATAGTAATATACTGAATAGCGCTGGAAATACTTAATATTTTCTTATTTAAATAGTTAAAAATAATTATAATTATAATATATAATAAATTTTACGTTTTATTTTTTAATATATGTTCTAACAGTGTATGATAATAAAATCTAAGAGGGTGCTGCCTTGCTGCTGTCTTTGGTTTTTGAGTCATTGAACAACAATTAGTTCTGCTACACGGTTATTTGGAATTTGGACGTTCGGTTTTTTAAATAACATTGAAATATTCGAGAAATCACATACAAATAATTAGAAATTTTTAGTTATAATATTAATAAATTTACAATGAGTATGAGAAATTATATGTTAATAATTAAAAAAATTTGTTATTTTAATAATAAATCTAATAAAAAATCACATACAAATAATTAGAAATTTTAGTTTTAATATTAATAACTATACAATGAGTATGAGAAATTATATGTTAATCATAAAAAAATTTATTATTTTAATAATAAATCTAATAAAAAATTATCACATTCATTTTTACATTTTTATCATATTATTTGTATTTATTAAAAATATGACTAAAATTTTTTAATTATTTACACATTAATAATCAAGTATCAAAAATAGTGGTGTCAAAATCTTGATTAGACAAAAATATATTTCTCTTATTTTTGTTATGAAGTGTGATGTAATTGAGTGCCAAGGAAC
Source organism: Pterocarpus santalinus (assembly GCA_031439595.1). Lineage (NCBI taxonomy): Eukaryota > Viridiplantae > Streptophyta > Magnoliopsida > Fabales > Fabaceae > Pterocarpus > Pterocarpus santalinus. The sequence goes on along the minus strand of CM062531.1, from coordinate 67,086,818 downwards.
CACACCGCCATTACTGCAGAGGCAAATGTGATTGCTTGCCGTCTGAGGTTGTTTTCACAAAGATTAAAATAAATAGCATAAGCTAGCTTACAAGTGGCTGAAGATATTAATGTTCAAACTTTCACGAAAAAATACCATACATCAATGCTGGATCTGCAGAAATTTCAGCTAAAGATAAAAGATATGAAACTTATGTACAAAAAAAAAAAAAGAAAAGAAAATGATAAAAGAAACTAGAGCTGATCTCAACGGGTGTCATCTATTAGGGTGCTTTTTTTAATTGGTACTTTTTCAATTTGCAATGTGTGTGACATGGGGTTAAAAATATAGTGAGTATTTTATGAATTAGATTTATGTATAATCGATGGAATTTTCAACCCATTTTTATCGCATACCAAATGCGCTGTTAGTGTTCTCATATCTGCCTTTGTTTGTAAACTCATTCTTGCAAGCAGTTGATATTCACAGGCGGTTTTGTTTCATAACATAATCACTTTGAGGTGTTATTTTGCTTAAAATTTTGGTTAGTTGATGATTAATCAACGTATGAAGGTGTGCCAATAAATAATTTTAAGGTTAAGTAGGAGGCTTGAGTAATACAAAACAATACTGATCCCATATATTAGGTAATTTCACAAGGGAAGGGACTCTATTCTCTACTTCAAGTTCTCCAACTACTCCAAAGAGTATTTATAATAGGCAAATTAGCGAGTTAGATCACCAAAATCAGTACCTATGAAGCATGGGTATTCCATTTTGATAAAAGTACCCATATCTAATACATTTGACTATGGGTATGTCTCAGGTACGCTTGGGTACGATTGGGTATAGCTAGGTGTGGCGGGGTATGGCTCGGGAACGCTGCTTATTAAAATTAAGTTGCTTTTGGAAATTTTTTTATTTTATCAAAATCAAAAACCCATATCCTCCATCTTTCGTTTTGAAATTCCTATTCCTATTCCTTAAGCCACACCCCGCTTCCAACTCTCACCCACCACCACTCATCTCCCTCACTCCATCGCTGGCAACAACGGAATAGCAGCGGCGGTGCTCAAGGCATAGCAGCATGGCGAGCAATGAGCAGAAATGCAGCAGCGCACAAGCACGAAATCCAGTAGCAACAGCATAGTGCATGAGCACAAAACCCAGCAGCAGTGCGCGCAAGTATGAAACATAGCAATAGCAGCGATTCTGGGCAACGACAGCTTCTTTCTCTCTCTAGCAATGGTGCCTTCTCGCTCTGACAACCCACATATTCTGCCATTTTTTTTTAGAATTTATGACTTGTGAGGTACTTGTGTTTTGTGACTTATCTATGAGATTTGTTCTATATTGATACTATTTTTGCTGCAATTATTTTTAGAAATAGCTTGAGATATAATGTTGAATAATTTATATTTGTTTTATGTTGAATTATGCATATTTTCTTATTTATTATGTGAAATTTTAATTTTATCTTACCTTAGTGAAATATATATATATTGACGTATTCATACCCCACTTTTTACAAAATTTTCGTACCTTATACTCGTATCCGTACCAGATACTGGTATTATACCCATATTTGTGCAATATAGATCAGCACTGATGAACAATCGAAGGCTAGTAAGATGGATTGAAAATTGAAAAGACTGAATGTATATAAAAACTATAAAGGAAATGCAATAAAAAAATATGAATTCTTAAAAGTAAAGCAATAAATGCAAAAAGGGAGAAAATAAAGACTAAAACATAAAGGCAGAAAAATAAAGTACATAAAAATAGATGATAAAAATAGACTTGTATTTTGACTAATGTGTTATGGTGTCCCCTTACAAGTAATGTATAGTGTTATTTATGGATACAAAAGGTTACCGAGCATTGAACTCCATTAGCCACATTCCTAATCTTGTGTACACGTTCAATTTAGTGGCAAATAAACATTTAACACTAAATAACATTGCCTCAACTAATCTGATTCTCAATTATGTCCAGATTTAATGTAATCGTTAGCTGATGACTTAAATATGCATTCTATTTTAGCAGAAGTACTTCTGCCTCTCTGCTATGACCTTTTGCAGTTATATTTCAATTGTTTCCTGAGCCTTAATTAAGAAAAACAAGGACCTTAATTATGTACTTATCTAAACCTAATAAAGTAAAAATATAAAAGTGACCAAAATAATATTAAAATGATCTTTTTTCATATTTGAAACAACTCAATTGAGTAAACCCAGTTGCCACATCGACATCCTCATATGGGGATTTCTATAAATATACAATAATAATTATTTTTACACTCAAATATTTACTTATAGATTCTTTGGTCAATTATGGTCAAATATTTGTTAGCAGCATGTTTTCACGTTAACCATCGAGTGTCATCTATCAAAGCTAAATTCGGTCTTCGACTAACTAGTCTCAGCTATCAATTACTTACCCTTAGCTAACCACAATTTTTGGTTGCTAGTGCTACGTAAAAGAAACTTCATGCATGCGAATGTGATTGAAACAAACATCATAGGATACAAGAACCTAACTGATGAAACAATACAGGAAATTAACAAATCAAACATCTTGCGATCATGACTTTTACCCAAGCTTTACTCAAGCATTACGGGAAGCAAAATTTGCACATTAGCAATAATATTTGAAAGTTGTAGAGTAATCGCAATTTATTAAAACTTCATTTGCTCTAATCTTCCCAAATAATCTTCCCAAATTTTCACTCCTCGTGGATCCATCAAAAACTTCTGCTTTGTAGAAGTGGACGCCATCATCACACGTTCTGCGTCTCAATCATTGGGTTAGCCATCAAAGGTAGAACATTCCTAAAAATTTCGAAATTTTTCCATGTAATTTGATGTTTGACCTTTTGAAAAAAATGATAAATTAATTAATGATTGACACTAACTTGAATTTTCTATCTCCTGACCTAAGTAATAGGTTCAACAAAGGGTTATTCATCAGTACCGAAGACGTAGACGTGAGCAAAAGTTCCAGGGCAAATGAGGGAGCCAGTTGGGGAGCGGGAGAGTGAGACCATTCACAGTAGATACTAAGTGTTTAAAAACACGAGTACCTTATGAACTACATTTTATCAAATACTAAAATAAAAATTCTTAAATACTCGTAGAATAAGAATTTTTTTTATTTTTTATGGATTTTTTGTTTTTTATTTTAAACTATTTAATACTTAATAATTCAATATTGTGAATTATCATCTCTCATTTTGATTATATTTTTTATATAATTATTGAAGGTGTTGAGCATTTAATAATTTTTTTAAAAAAAATACTGTCAGAGCGCTAAATTAAAAATTTCTCATAATAAATATGTGGGCAAGTTACATCTGATGCTTACCATATTCCCCTTGAAACAGGTACATTAACAAATGTTGATTGTGTTCAATGAATATAAATACGTGTCACTAGTGCATAGTAGATGTCAAAACACATGACAATTTTTGTCTTCAACTTTTGACAAACAATACATGTGACTAGGGATGTCAACGGGGCGGGGTGGAGGCGGGGGATAGCACTCGTCCCCCGTGAAAGAAATACCCGCCTCCATCCCCTACCCCATATTCGTATGGGTACCCGTTTTTTTCTTACCCGCGGTTTATAGGTATCCGTAGATATCCATAGAGTTAAAAATTTTAAAAATTTAAATTAGATATAAAAATTATAATATCATAAAATACTTAAAATAATCATAAATAATAATCTAATTTAATAATTCAAATTCTAACAATTTAGTATACTTAAAACAAAAATAAACACATAAAATAAATAAAAAATAAGTACAATAATCCAATTCTAAAATCTAAATTTTAATAATTTAAAATATTTAAAATAAAAATAAACACATAATAGTAATCCGATTATTAGTCTAATATGTAATAAGTATAAATAAATCTAACTTATAAATTTAAACCTTAGTTAATCAATTTAAATAATAATAATATTAATTTAACTAAGTTAATAATTTAAAGATAAAATAATAATTTCATGGTGGATATCCGTCGGTATGGAGATAGTAATCCCCACCCCCGCCCTGTTTAACATGCGATATTTAAAATCCCCAACTCCATTACCCATGGGGGCAAAATCTTCCCCCTATACTCGCTTCGCTGCGGATATTACCCCCAAGTATCCGCGGATGCGGGTTTTTTTGACTTCCCAACATGTGACATGTTACTTTCATAAGCACTTGTGGGTTGTGGCTCGCTCTCGTTTCTCCGACTTTGCCACCAAACCCCCAGGCTCTTTTGACCTATAACCTTGAAGGAGCTACCTGTAGTTTCCCTTACACATGCATGCTTCATTTGCTGAGAACAGCTCTGGTTTCGAAGACACTTCCTTCAAAGATCAATTAAATATTAATTAGTATTATGTCTCAAAAGTCATCAAATTAAACCAATACATGTAAGAGAGTAGAGAGTGGAATGACTTTTAAACATGATACGTAAACCGTCAATACTTTAGTTTGATTGGGACAAACGTTAGTGTCACGTATTAATGAAATGCCAAGGAAAATGACATGAAAAGAAGAAAAACCAAATAAACTACTAATTAATGGACACGTACGGGGTATTGGAGAAAATCCACTATGTTTGGCTGTCGTTAGCAAAGCGCATGTATGATGCATACTGTCGCTGGGAGCAAGTACGTATTCAGGTTTAGTTTCTCATGCCAGGGTGCAACCTAATCCATGCACATGGAGGCCAAAATAAAGTCAAAAAAAGAAGTGTACCGTAAAGGTCTTAGGCTTAAATGACATCATCTCCACATGTGTATATATATATATATGTATTTTATTCGTCTGGGAATTGGGATATGTATGTGTCGTTTGAGATTTGTTTTGATAGATTGTGCTAGCAAAACTGCATCAGATCCTCAATTTTTGCAATTCATTCTTACTTGTCTTTATTTATATATATTTTTTAATTTTTTGAATTCAATGAATTAATTGGGGTCAACTTACGGTTGATGAATAATGTTAAATTTATTATAAAAATATTAAAATATCCTTGGACGACTTCCAAAATCAATATTGGTCTGCATCTTTGCTGCCACCTGCCAGGTGGCAAGGACGTGTATATCAAACTAAAAACATTTCTTTGTAGTGAATTCAAAACAGCAACTACACTCTCGTATATCCGTGTGCCCTGAAAGTCTTACACTATATGGCTTGTAATTTTTATTGGTTAATACGAATAATAATAATAATAATAATTACCATGCATATATAACTTATAGAGGGACTAAGTTAATTCTAATCAACGAGAGAAATGAAACAAAAAGGATAAAAGTGAAATAGTGGTATTTAAATGTCTTGTGTTTGAAGTTTATATAAGGTACGTGAAGAGATGATATCCATATTCAGATTTTATTTCTCTCACATAATATCCTTTTGAGATCTCTTAAAGGACGTGCTAGTAACGAAGATCCATGGAATAAGGTGGAAAATCCTTGCTTCTGAAACATAATTCTTCTCTCTTTATTTTTTTAATAAAATATGAATGTTTGATTGAAGTAGTTATTTATATTGAAGTTGAACAACAACAATATAAACCAAAAAGAAATTAAATATATAATTTTGTGACAAATTATATCATCTTTAATGTTTGGCTCCATACGGTCCAAATCATAATCCATGATCTACCTTCCAAGGCTCCTGGGTCTTCCACGTGCACTCAGGTGCATCATCTTCCAGCCGTGAGACACATGGTCGGAACAGTGTGAGTTACGATGCATAGGAACATCTATATGTGTGCCAATGTGGTGGTAGTTGGAAAGGTGGGGCCACAGAGATCAGGCTGAGTGGTGAAGAAGGGTGACACGTAGTGGCAACATCCTGTGGTGTTTCACCATAGGCTGGTCCAGTTCAGCTCACGGGACCCACTTTGTGCATGAATGATTGCGTCGAAGGGATGGAGACGGAGTGATCGAGATGAAGATGAGACGGCTCATGCTGGTACCGGTTTGCTAAGGTATATGTATTATGCAGAAGCATATGATCAAATCAGTTGGAGAATTTAAGAGAAGCAAGTAAAATAATAAAAATAACTCTATTATAAAAGAAAATGGTAAAACAAGTTCTCCAATGATAATAAAAAAAAAAGGAAAAGTTTATCTCATAAAATATTTTCTTAAAAATAGATTAAAAACTCTAATATTAAGCCGCTTTTTATAGGAGATAAAAATGACTTTAACCATTGAATAAAAGGGTGGTTTAAAATTGAAAAGTAATATTAACCATTAATTTTAATAATTGAAAATTAGGAGAATTAGGGCCACCCAACAATATCTACCTTGGCTCGAATTCGACGAGTTTCTTATTGCCAGATTAAACTCCAAAGGGCACTCAAGTGCTGTAGAGACCAATTAGCTCTAAACAATGTTGAAACTTGTTATTTGGAAGCGGCTTAGTAATCACATATGCTAGATTCTCGATCCTGTGAACTTTTTCCATCATAACTTTACCAACAGCAACAATATCTCGGATAAATTGATGTTTCACCTCGATGTATTCAATCTTGTTGTGATAACTACTATTCTTGGTCAAATGAATAGCACTATAGCTATCACAAAATACAACAAGTACATCTTCTATTAGACCAAGTTCATTGACCAAACACAACAAGACATACGGAGTTCAGCCATAGTTAAAACCGTGGCTAAATAAAGCCAAAACCGTGGCAAAAGAATTTAGCCACAGTTACTATCATCGTGGCTAATAATGGCGCTGCAATCATTTTTGCCATGTTTTTTTTTTTTTTATTTTAGCCACAGTTTCTACAACTGTGGTAACAAATAGTTAGGCACGGTTTTAATGTTAATTAGCCATAGTTGCTACCAAAGCTAATAGTTTTATATATAAAAAGAAAATTTTAATGTAACCACGGTTAAACCGTGGCTAAATTTTAACATATTGCTACAGTTTAACCGTGGCTAATTTTTGGCTTAATTTTTTCTTTTTTTTGGCATTAGTATTTTTATATTTTTTCTTGTACCAAATATTAACTAAGATACCTATTGAATGTAATATAACAAGAGATCTTAATAAAATAAAATACTTTCTAAAATCAAATTCTCATGTATATATATTAATCACTTGACAAAAGAAAAACATAAACAATTAATAGTTATAAGTTTTCATAACTCCTAGAAATAAAACAAAATACATAATCCCTTGCTTTTCTATGAATATTGGTGCGGGTCTAAACCTGTAGGAATTACAAAGGGGGAGTGGAAGATTGTATATACTGCCATTGCTTGGAATCTATGGTTTTTCAAGAATGAAAATGTTTTTCAAAATAAGTTTCCTACATAGGAGGAGGTGTGGCATTCTATTAGATCAAGTTAAAGTTGTGCGTTTGCTACTATTCCCTTCCTTAGTGAAGGTGTTTGAACCATTTCTATTTATCAAAAATAAACAAAGTAAAGCAGAATTTCAATGGCAATTAAGAAAAATAGAGAGAGTGAGCAATCAACAGAAGGGGAAAAAAAAACCTGAGGATGAGAGATTCAAGTTCTGAGATTGCGATGAGATGGAAGAAAGAAGGCGAAGGCGCAGGTGCAACTAAGAAGGATGGTGACGATGACAGCAAGAGCGACGATGACAGAGAAAGCGACGACAACACGATGGCAACGATGACAGCAATGGCGATATGATGGCGGATTGCGGTTTGTCTCTGAAGAGCACGTCCCTGCGACTAACCAAGATGGTCACTCCAAGATATCCAATGGGCAAAATGCATAGACTTTGTGTGGCACACCGTAGCAGCAGGTGGAGAGCTGGGATGGAACGGTTTCTCAAATATGAGAGAAAGGAACAAAAAAAGGAGGGAAATGAGAAAATAAAGGGAGCGAGGGATAGAATCCCGCGAAATTCTGCAACGCGAGAAGATCTCGTGGCAAATGTGAGCCACTGTAACTGACTTTGCCACAATTACAACATCAATAGCTAAACAAAGGTGGCTAATTTCCGCATTTTTGGTATTGAAAGCTTGAAGCCAAAGAGCCTCCTTCACACACTCTGTCGCTATAGCATATTCTACTTCAGTCGTAGAATATACAGCAACAGGCTAAATGTAGCTTTCTGATTGATAACAAAATTACAAAGAATAAAGATATAACCAAAAAGAGATCTTCTTCGATCAAGATCACCACCATAATCTGAAACAACAAATCCTATGACATCATCAATTGTAGCCTTACTTTTGTCAAATACCAAGCGGATATCAGAAACCTTTTAGATATCTAAAAATCCATCTTACAACACTCCAATGATCCTTTCTAGGATTATGCGTATACCGACTTACCATGCTAAGGGCATATGCTAAATCAGGTCTAGTGCACATCATAGCATACATAAGATTATCAACTGCACTAGCATAAGGAATATGTGACATATGCTCTATTTCTTCCTCTGTCTATAGGCAAAGGTCTGAAGATAACTTGAAATGTGCAGTAAACGAAGTAGAAATAGGTTTGCAATTACTCATATTAAACCTATCAACCACTTTCTCAATATATTTCTTTTGTGATAAGAACAATTTACAAGCTTGATGGTCTCTGGAGATGTCCATAACAAGGATTTCCTCATTGCACCGAGTTCTTTCATTTCAAACTCATTACTGAATTGGGTTTGCAACTTCCTGATCAAAGACTTGTCATGTGATGCAATCAACATATCATCAACAAAAAGTAACAAGTATATAAAAGACCCATCTCGAAATTTTTTGAAGTAAACACAATCATTAAATTGACTTCTAGAATAACCTTGGCCAATCATAAATGAATCAAATCTTTTGTACCACTGTCTTGGAGCTTGCTTAAGGCCATATAAAGATTTCTTCAATCGACAAAAATGCTATTTTCCAGGAACAAAAATCCCTCGAGCTGCTCCATATAAAATTCTTCTTCCAACTCTCCATGTAGAAAAGCTATCTTAACATTAAGTTGCTCCAATTCCAGATCCAACAAAGCAACAAAAGCAAGCGAAATAAGAATAGAGGTATGATGAACAACTTGTGAGAAAATCTCATTAAAGTCAATATCTTCCCTTTGACTAAAGCTTATAACAACTAACCGTGCTTTGCATGTAGGATCTTCAACCCCAAGAATGCCGTCTGTCTTAGTATAAACCCATTTACATCTTAATGGTTGCTTGCCCTTAGGAAGCTTTATCAAAGCCCAAGTACCAATCTTATGAAGACTCTTAATTTCTTCATTCATAACCACTAGCCATTTTGAAGAATCAAAACAAGAAACAGCTTCAGTATAGCTCGTAGGTTCAAAAACACCATTTACCTCTTGTGCGATAGACAACGCATAAACAGTCAAGTTTTCATTATCAATGTATTTTGCTAGTCTTTTATTTTCTCTTCTTGGCCTATCTTGGGCAATAAAATAATCTTTTTGTTGTGGCTGTACAGGAGAGGTGGTACTATCATCGCGGTCGTGATCATCACTGTGATCATCAACATTAGATTCATTTATGGGGGAAGATGAAGTATCGACATTAGGAGGTACAGACTTTAATTCCAACTCACCTTGTTGTTAGTATCTTGCAAATTACTTGTATTAGGAGATTGTTTTCCAGAAGATAATAATGCATCCTTATTAAAAGTCACATCTCTACTAAGAATTAGTTTTCATGACTTCGAATTAGAACACCATAGATGATATCTCTTTGACTCAGATGCATAACTAAGAAATATGCACTTAATAGCTCTCGGAGCTAATTTACCATCATTAACATGTGCATATGTAGGATATCCAAAAATTCTCAAATTAGAACAATCAACAGGATTACTTGACCATATTTCTTCTGGAATTTTGAAAGATGCCTCTCGGGGCATCCTTTCCTTGTTTGTTGGGTTGGTTCACGCGCGTGCAAACGAGCATTGGGTTTGTTCCTGAACGAGGGAAGTGGAAAGACACTAAGGGAGAAGGATATACTCCTTTTTGAATCGCCGAAATTGTACGACTATTCCAAGCGTACGACCCATCAAGTGATGAACGTGGAGAACAGTTGACCAAGTAACATGTAGTAGATGCTACCTCAGCCCATAAATCACATCGATGCCATAACCCAGCATTTGAGAGCATACAATGAGCTCTCGCAAGTATAGTTTTGTTCATTCATTCTACAAGACTATTTTGCTAGGGTTTACTTGGAATGATATTATGTCTAACAATACCATGATTTGCGCAGAACTCATTAAAGTCACCTTCACAGAACTTTAATCAATCATCTGTTTTGAGCTTCTTGACTTTTTTCCTTGTCTAGGTTTCAACAAGAGTTTTCTACTTCTTAAAAGTGGGGAATGTTTCATTTTTATACCTTAGAAAATAAATCTAGACCTTACAAGAAAAATCATTAATGATAGTCATCATATAGTGATGTCCTTCATGAGAGGGAACTTTAGAAGACCCCAAAGATCAGAGTGAATATAATCAAGAATACCTTTTGTACAGTGAGTTATAGCAGAGAAACTAGCTCTTTTCTGTTTCCCAAGAGCACAATGTTCACAAAACTCCAACTTATCGATACCATATTTACCAAGATGACCTTGCTTGCTTAGAAGGTGCATGCCTTTTTCACTCATATGGCTTAGATGCTTGTGCCATAATTTGGTGACATCACTATCAGGCAAGGAAGAAGATACAGCTGCCAAGCCTATCACAACTTGCAAGACATAAACTACCAATTTGGTTAGCTTTGATGAAAATAAGGGTACCTTTTGATATCTTTAGAACTCCATCTTCAAATGAGCACTTGCACCCAAGAGACTTAAGGGTGCCTAGTGAAATTAAGTTTCTTTTCAAGTCAGGAGTATAGCAAACTTTAGTCAAAGTCCTGACAACACTAGCATGAGTCTTGATTTGAATAGTACCTATTCCAATAACCTTGCATTGGGCATCATTACCCATCAAGACAACTTCATTATCGAAAAGTTCAAAAGTGGCAAACAAGTCCTTATAAGGACACATATGAAAGGTACATCCAGAATCAAGAATCCATTCAATTTTACTCCTCTTATCAGAAGTGACAATGGATAATAAAACATCACTATTAGAATCATTTTCAATATTGGCAGCTTCAGCAGATTGTAGAGGTTTCTTTTTTCTTTCTTTTTCTTATTTTTTCTTTAATATAAAACAATCATAAATATCATGCCCTAATTTCTTACAGTAGTAACAAGTTTTATTGGATTTGCGTCCCCTAGATTTAGACCTGAACTTTGTATTATTGGTACTCCATTTTTCTTGAGTTCTACCTCTAACACTCAAACCTTCACAGCTGTCCTCAAAATGAACTTTAAGATCAAACCTTTCTTTGGATAATAAGTTAGATTTAACATCTTCAAAGGATAACATATCATTGTTACCATACAACATGATTTCTTTGAAGTGGTTATATGTAGAAAGCAAAGAGACAACCAACAAAACAACTTTATCTTTATCTTCAATTTTAATATCCATGCTTTTAGATCCATAATAATAGAATTAATAGCTGCAACTATACGGATTGTATATAAATGCTCCTTGAGACAAAGCTTGTTTGCGAGGCTCCTGGTCATATATAAAGGTTCCAACTTTAGCCGTAATGCTGCAATGGTAGTTTCACTTGCTACTTCATGAAGAACCTTCTTAGGCAAGCAAAGTTGGATTGTTGAAAGTGCCTTTTCATCAAACTCGTCCCATTACTCATCAGTCATAGAAGTCGGTTTCTTCAACTTCCTACGTAAGGCTTTCTTTAATTCGTTTTGGGTAAGAATGGCCTTCATTTGGACCCACCAAATAGAAAAGCTAATTTTGCCATCAAACTTCTTGATGTCAAATTTGGTAACGGTAGACATCTTTGAATTCTCAATTGAACAAGTGCTCTTGATATCGTTTGTTAAGGTATATGCATTATGTAGAAGCACAAGATCAAATAAATTGGAGAATTAAAGAGAAGCAAATAGAACAATAAGAAATAATTCCACTATAAAAGAAAAGAGCACAACAAATCCTCTAATGATGACGAAGAAGAAAGGTAGAAAAGTTTCTCTCGCAAAATATTCTCTAAAAAATGGAATTACAATTATCTAATGAGCTTGATTAAAAATTCTAATGTTTAGCCTCCTTTTATAGGAGACAGAAATGGGTTTTGACCATTGAATGAAAGTATGGCTAAAAATATGAAAAGTAACATTAATCATTAATTTTAATGGCTGAAAATTGTGAGAATTAGAGCCACCCAACACCATTTTATGGAACTCAAGTGGTTGCTATACTCTTCTTGCTTATTTGGCTAGGTGGCCACCCACTACCAGAGTAATAAGATAAGAGTTAATTAATTATAAGATGAATAATTTAAATTATTGTAGGATTTAATGTTGAAAGCAAAGTAACATGTTTTATATGATTAACTAATGCTCCATCAAAAATGGTATTTTTTTTCCCCATCAAAACCACATGTAGGCTTGGTTTGGTAATTAATGTTGGGACTATTCTTAAAAACTATTTTCAAAAAGTTATAATAGTATTATTTGGTTAAATGTTGTAAAGTAGAAGTAACAAAACTAATATTTAGTAGAATTGTTCTTAAAATCTAAAATAATTATAATAAATATAAAATTCTAAAATTGAAGCAGAAGTCATCAATAGATAAAAATTATATTTTTATTAATCAAGATTATCTTAATATTTTAAGTTTTAGAGAGCATAAGTTAGTTCTAAAGGATATTCCATGAGAATTCTCAAAAGTACCTCCTAATTTTTAAAAGTCAAGAGTAAAGGTATCATAAATTTTTTGTTTATTAAATAAAAAAATTGGTTTATATTTTTCGTGAGCAGAAACACCTACTAAAAGAACATTATCAAACTAGGTGGCATCTTTCTATTGGAGATAATTTTATTTGAACTGAGTAGGACCTCCATGGATAGCCAAAATCTATCAAAATATTTTATAACATTTAATAAAATTATATCAATAAGAGTTGATTTAATTTGATGAGGAAATATTAGTTTGGATTTCTTATGTGAAAGGGTTTAAATTTAGAGCAGTTATATATTAAAAGTGGAAAGTAAAGTTCATAAAAAGAAATACAAAAGATTTCATGGTAATAGATGAGGATAAGGCTTTGTGTATATTTTTCTTTAAGATGTTCATGTTAATTATCACTTTTAAGGGATATGCAAATAACATTACTCTTAAGTTCATTTTCTTAATTGATAGTTTTTTTTAATGTGATTTTTAACTATTAGTTTTATAACATTCTTAATAGATATAATCTTAAGCTTAAAGATTAATTATCATATTTTCAAGAATAAAAATCTTTAACTTATAATATTTTGCTTATTTTTATATGAAATATATCTCTTCAACAACCAATCAAAAAGAAGTTATCTTCCTGGAATTGTGTATACAAGTACATCCTTTAAAAGTTTAATTTGAATTATTAAAACTATAATAACAAAAGTGACATAAAAAGAGTAGCGTAATTAGTATCAACTAAGATTTGGTCTAGTGATGAGAAAATTGATCCACCACAATGTAAAGAATCACAGTTTGTATCTCAAATAAGTGAATCACCCATATATAAGTACTCCACAGAACTCGAACTAAAATGCCTCAAATAGGAGGATAACAATAAAAAATCAATAAAAAAATAATAGCGCAATTAGTGAATGCAGTCGATCCTTGAATGCAAGTTGCATAGAAATTTGCCTTTTGGGCTCATCTGAAATTGGCTTACTTGTTTATAGGGCCACCCAACTGACAATGCCTATTTAATCCACGACTATTCCTAGAGCATATTTTGAATCCAATGAATGATAAAAAAATAAAAAGTAAAAAAAAATGATGATTACATATTTCGTAATGTTCAAATTTAATTGAAAATAAAAGGATTGTTTACCCCAAAAAAAACAGAAAATGATTTCATCATGTCATCTTTAAATAAAAATATAAAAAATATGACATGTGCATGTAACAATGGTTAATATCGGAGTCTTTGCAACATTGCATAGAGTAGAGTCATTAGTTCGACTCCTAAAAAGTCAAAAAAATGACATATGAATGAAAATAATAAATTTTATTTTTTTACATGAAATTGTATATATCATTCGAGCAATTGTTTTCCGAATACAAGAATGGTACTTGAAATTTTTTAAAACGGTTACATACTCTGATAATAATATCTTCGGCTAATGAAAGCACAGCATATAAAATTTAAATGGATTTCAAAATAAAACTTGAGTTACTTGTTAAAAAAAATTAATTTTACTATATTATCAATATAATGCAATCATATGAAAAAATATTTTAAATAAATATCTGATAATATATTTTTATATTAATAAAATTATGAGTTTAATTAGTATGCACTGACAGTATAAAATAATTTTACACTGTCAACTAATAAAAATAGAGGAAAGTGAGAATTCATGGTAAGTCCCTTATTATAATGGATAGTTATTTAGATGAGTTGACACTTTTCGCCATTTTTATTGGTTAACAGTGTAAAATAGTTTTACATTGTCAGTGTATTTAAATTAAATTCTAAAATTATTTTACTTGACTATTTATTATTTAAAAAATTTATGAATAAAAATATGTTATTAAAAGGGTGGAAAAGAGAAGCCCGAAGGTATAGAAAAAATTACGAGTCCGAGTGCCCCTCAACGGTCAAATCCCCAAACGCAAAAGCGCGAAAACGCTGAAACAAAGCGAGGGCAATCACGTCTTTTCAACGAAGCGCCTATTCACAAAAGCTTAAAAGGCCGCATGAACTATGCGATTTTTGAACTTTCGCACATTTTCCCTCGTTTCCGAGTCGCAACCGAGTCAACTCAGAAACCCAGCTAGGGTTTCTCCCCATCGAAATCCCGCAACCACTCTCAGGTAACAGCTCTTTCGCAACGCACCGTTTCGTTCCAGTGCCACTAGATCGCTCAGTTCTCAATGATGCAGTAGTTTGAATTGAATTCATGCACTGATTACATTTTTTTCTTTCTTTTTTCTTTTTTTTTTTAATGTGCTACAGTTTTGCTGCTGTGGCGTCGTTTTTTGTCGTTGCTGAAGAATGGACCAAAAATCGTGCGAGGAATCGGCAAAAAGCGCTTCGAATATGAAGTGTGCGAAGACTCTTCACGAAGCTGATGAACCAATTGCCTGCCCTACACCACAGAAGACGAATGAGCCTTTACCCCCCAAATCCAAGGAGCCACAAATTCAGCTTCCGGAAAAGTTCGCACCCCCAAAAATTCAATCATTTTCATTTTTTTTCAATTTTTGGGAAAAATTTTCATTTTCTCCTTTTTTAAGGGAAAATGTAATTTTTTTAAAATTTCAGATATGGAGCCGTAGCTGATTTGTTTAGTCATATGAGTTGTTCGCTAAGATTGCTGCATCTGCGTAAAAAGTCCCCAACTTTTCGAAATGTTTGCACGCAGGTTGAAATTCTGGCCAAGAGGTTTGTTGTTTTGTTTTACTAGATGCTCCCAAATTAATTAATGGATACCATTAAACCCCAGATTCGTCCATGAATAAAGTAGTGTCAGAAACATTATAAAAAAGGGATAATATGACCGACATTTTTAATTTTTAAGGGCAATATTAGGGATTTTCATTTTTTGTTTTCAGGTGACGCTATTTTTTTCATGGACGAGTTTGGGTGTTTACTTGTCTTTTCAAAATCCAGTTTTTTGAAGCTTTTGATTAATGGGTTGTGGAAGTGAAGTGACTGTACTGTGTTTTATTTCCAGGGAATTCTCATATTCCCATCTTGCGCAGATGAAGTATATACTTCCTGAAGGCATACGTATAGATAAGGTGCTTGTTCATGATAAGAAGAGCTTGCGTATGAAGCCGGACATGAAGATTACCTTGGCATTTGATGTTGTGGAAGAGCAATCTAAAGAATCTGCTGATATGGCTCTCCGGCGATATTTTAGTTCTAGGCTGGTCGATTTCTTCAATGTGCATCCTGAGGTAACATTTTCTATTTTGGGTTGTTATCTTCGTTTATTGTATTTGTTTTAGAAGCGTAGTTTACGCAATATTAACAATGGTATGCAATTGTTCTTGATCTTTAGCTGTCATGTGGATTATTGTTTTCAATGCTCTGTATCATTAGTCCTTAATGCAACTCTGAGGGACTTCTGGGTACTTCTTTGGTTGTGTTGTGTTGTGTCTGAGATATATATCTGACTAGGTCCATCAGAGTCAATGCAATACTGCCGGTTAGTGGTAATATAGTGTGTGGGACTGAAGATTATTGTGGAGGCATTTGGATTGTCTGCGAAGTACTCTATGCTGTGAATTGTCATTTCATCAAACAGGTAGACATATTGTGTGGTAGCATGTTTTCTATGTCGAAAAATGGGTTGATGATAATGAGAAAGTAACTATATGAGATTCTGTGGTTGGTTACTTTTACTGGGTCAGGCTTTGCTCTTTGCATATCTTCTTTTTAGTTAGCTTGGGAATTTTGAAAATGTGATTTACATAGAAGAATTGAATTAATCCTTTTCTTTCTTTTTTTTGAATTGATTTATTGTGGATAAGGCTACTGATATTCCAGAGGCCGTACTGCCAGAGCCCTTTTGCCAAAGAGCATGTAGCTTGATTAGTGTGGATTTGCCTGTAAATTCTTCAACAGTACATTCGTCAACTTCCAATCAAATTGAACTGTTCCCTGGGAGACTCCATCTGTATCCATCTTTTAGCAGACATTTTTCTCAAAAGAATGTTGCTACTCCGACAGAAAAGCTCCAGATTTTTTCATCAACAAAAACTTCCGTGTCATCCTGTGCATCTGATTGCCTGGATGACCAAGAAAATGAAAGCAGATTGCAGCAGAAGGAATCATCCTCTATGTGTTTTCAACCTAGCGTTGTTAATACACCAGTGCATACGATCTGCCCTCCACATTCCGTTCATTGCAGTAGTTCTGAAAACCCTGATATCCAAATTGTCTCTTCCCGCAATAGTTTAACGACAGAGACACCTGCACAGTCAGCACCTGGGAGATTGGTGCCTATGTCTGATACTAAGCTTCAGAACATAGATTCCCAAAAGTCAACATCATCATCATGTAATAAAACAGCAAAAAGAGTGCTCGACTTTTCACACGTGGAAGACAATGATGGTTTGGATATCAGGGTTGGCAAGCTAGAATCTAGCAGAGCTTCACTTGAACTTGATAGCACCCGAGAATCTATCAGAGGATATGCTGAGGATTGCAATTCTTCTGGTTCTGTTCTGCTGCCTCAGGAGGTATGCCATTTCAAGCTGGTTTCAATTTTTAACTGATTCTCTTTGTCAATTGAAGCTTAATTCTTTCATCAACAGAGAACGTGCAAATGAAGCAAAATTTTTTTTTTCTAATATAGTTCACATTAAATTCATTTCTAAATAATTAGTGGGGCATGCATCATATGTGCACCAATTAATAAAGTGAGATAGAGGAGATGGTTGTGAGAAGATAATGAAGATAAGGAGTGCGAAAAGTGTGGAAGACTGAAAGTGAAAGCATCAGGATATAAGAAAATATTAATTTTTTTTAATAACAAATTTATAATCTTATCATTTTAGTTAACAAATTTATAATCTTATCATTTTAGTTCATATATCAAATAGGGTGTAGTTTACTTAAAAATCTTATCATCTTATCATTTTTCTTGTGAATCTTTATTGGAAAAGCAATTTTTTCTTGTGAAAGTGATTTCTTTCTTGTAACTTGGTTTCTCAATGCAGGTAGACGAGAGCTTTGGTTGCTCTCTTGAGAAAACCAACCAAATTCAAGTTGGTTTAGATACATGGCATAAAAAATCCTCATTGTTGCTGGATCTGGTTAATGTGATTCACTCTATATTTCATTCTGTTAGAAGAACTCCAATCACAAAAGAGGAGCTCCTGCAAAAGATAATTATGAACAGTTTGGATTTTGTTGAGATTGGTATGTTCCAATTCTAGTTATTACCATGTATCAGAACCAGAAGTTTGTTGTTGATTATTATTGATGAGCTGAGTAACCGATGGTGTCATCTCTGTAGGAGAAGTTGAAGAACAGATAGAGTTTCTTGGAAAGCTGGTGCCAGGCTGGATCTGCAAAAAATTGCTTCCTAGTGGAGATGTTATGTACTGGTGGGTCTCTTTCTGTTTACTATTTATTAAATCTCAGTGCATTTTGAAATTCAGCCTTTAGACCATAAATCTATACTTTTTTATCATTCTGGATTTATGTTTTTTTTTTTTTTTTCTTTCTTTATTTCTTTCTTTCTTTTTTTTTTATTTTTTTATTTTTATTTTTTTTGGAGGGGGGTTGTTAATAAGAAAATAGGCAGCAGCTGCTGGGGAAAGAGTTAAATAGTTGCAAGGGCCAATTTATATTTGCTAGAGATAGAAAATAATTACTGAGCTGTCACCTAATGCTCAAATTTTTCATATAGTTGGTTACTGATAATGTAAATTAAACTTTGGTGCCTAAACTAAAACAAATGTTTTTAGAAGTTGAGTTTTGAGGGACATATTCATGCTATTCATGGTACTGATAATAAATAATAACTTCCAATTTTGAGCTGTGGGTTTTTGATGGATGCAATGTTTTTAATGTTTGGGATGTGGGTTTTTTCTTCTTATTCTTCTTTCTAAATTTTAATTTTAGTATTGTTCTATTGCTCATGCATGTCTATATGACTTTTGCATGTCCATTTGGCTGTTGCACAATAGTCACTCTAATGATTAGGAATAGGAACAATTATATACTGGGAGGCATGGCTGCTTTAGCAGCGCAGCTAATAGGAATGGAAAAATGTTACTTGTCAAATATTATGTTGGAACATCCCAAACTTGAGTTGTCAGCATTGGCAGAAGTGCAATTGAATCCCAATATATTTTTATAAGTCTAATAGTGAAATTCCAGCATTCGCATGATTCCGTAGGCAATTCATATTATCATGGAATGTCATTGGCAATGCCTACGTTTCTTTTGTACATGAAGATATGTACTTTGTTTTGTTATTCTATCAATATTTACTACGTGTCTGCTTCTAACATCGACAATTGCATCATCGAATGCCATGTTAATCCGGTGTGTATTTGATTTGGCCATATTTTTTTTAGTTAGTATATTGTTAGTTGACAATATTTTGTAAAAAGATGGCTGGTGGTAGTGAATAAGGTTCATCAGTAGTTCAAAGGAATGTAAAATGCATGCAACATTAATTGATTTGTTTTTCAAATCATCATACCTATTAGCTCTTGTTCTGTTTAATAGAACAGAAGAACTCCTGGTTTTTGATGCCTTTAGTTAGTGTTTATTGTGAGCCTGAATCCTACATATGCTTGAAAGTGGTTTTTTCTTAATTTTCTTTTTGAAATTTTAGTTTATTAAATCTCTGGATTGTATGAACTTTGCAGCATCAGGAAAGTGTCAGATTTGGATTCTGTTCGGTCTGTGCTTTCTAGCAAAGTCATCGGAGCTCAGTGAAGGGTTTTGTTGACTGGCCTTGGTGATGGTAGTTAGAAAAAGTTGTTATGGTGCTGTAAATGTTTATTGATTGTTGCTGTGTGTAGTATGGTATTTACGGGTTGGATTTTTATGTCATCATTGTGTTTTGCTACTGTAGTGTTTGGCAACATGGGTCCCATGTTCAACTATTGTTCTTAGATTTTTGTCAGGCTGCTCTTGTTCTAAAGCCACTTGATATTTGGCAACCAATAGCATGCTCATACCATGCTTAGCCATTTTCTTCTTCAATTTTTTTTCTCAAACATGTGTATTTTTTAACTTAATTGAAGTAATCAAAGATAGTAGCGGAGTGATGCTTGTCGTACAAAATTACGAAGGGATTTTCCTTACCCGTTTATTAAGTAGCAGAGATTATTAAGAGAAAACTAGAAGACGTATGTAGTAAGGAAGTCTTACAACGTACCAAAGTGGCAGATGTCTTTGCCAGACGAACAACAATGCAC
Source organism: Pterocarpus santalinus (assembly GCA_031439595.1). Taxonomy (NCBI): domain Eukaryota; kingdom Viridiplantae; phylum Streptophyta; class Magnoliopsida; order Fabales; family Fabaceae; genus Pterocarpus; species Pterocarpus santalinus. Next base: position 67,066,856 of record CM062531.1, on the reverse strand, counting down.
GCCGCAGACTATGTTCATTTTTTATGTCCTTAATTTTCTCCTGTATCTAAACATTCAGCTCTTTTGAAACAGTTTTTAACTTTCGGTCACCAAGGTTCTTGCTTTCACACTTTAGTCTTTTCAAGAGTTACGAAGGAGTTATCATCGATGAAAGGATTCGAGGGTGCCCCACACGGATGATAGGAAACAGGAACGCAGATTCGCAATCTGCAGATTCCGCACAAACTGGTTTTCATTTGAAGTACTTTCGACCAAAAAAAAAAACTGGGTTTTTTGGTTGTCTAAAAACATCTTTCGTACATAGTCACCGCTTCTTTTTTCCTTTTTTAAAAAATTCAAATAAAAGTTGCTAAAATTTTGGACTCTTGTGAATAGGATTTTTTCCATTCATTAAAATGCCTTTGTTTCAGTTTTGTATTTTTGGGGAAAAAAGTTACTTCTCATACATTTAGATAAATTTTTTGAAATAATTATAATCTCAAAAAATCTGTTTTCATGTATTTTTAGTAAAAGGTGATAAGAGTAGTTATATAGAAAATTTTATTTTAACTTTTTCAACTACGAGAAAATTGCAAGTCTTATAATTACTTTTATTAAAACTGAAATAAACATCTCCTAAAACGACAATACTGACACACTTTGAATCGAACCAAAAAACCAAAATAAGAGAGCATTCATCACGTATTTCAGAATAATATTATTTGTCTTATTTTTTGGGATATCATAAGGTGTACTTCAATATTGATTAAAAAAATTAAGATTTATTCTCGACTGATATTTAAAATACATTTCATGATATCTCTTCATAAACTCAATAAGTGGGATAGATAACTTTTTTATATAAATTTGAAAAAAAAGAAAAGTTCTCATTTGTAGAAATTATTAATTTAGACGCATGGCTTAAAAGTTCTACTCAAAAAGTTGGTTTAGATGCATGGCATAAAAAATCGACATCGTTGCTGCATCTGGTGAATGTGATTCACTGTATATTTCATTCTGTCAGAAGAACTCCAATCACAAAAGAGGAGCTCCTGCAAAAGATAATTATGAATAGTTTGTATTTTGTTGAGATTGGTACGTTCCGATCCTAGTTGTTACCAGGTACGAGAATTTTGTTGTTGATTATTATTGACAAGTGAGTAACATATGGTGTCATCTCTGTAGCAGAAGTTGAAGATCAAATAGAGTTTCTCGAAAAGTTGATGCCAGACTGGATCGGCAGAAAGTTGCTGCCTAGTGGAGATATTATGTACTGGTGATCTCTTTCTGTTTACTGTTTATTAAATCTAATTGCATTTTGAAAGTCAATCTCTTCTAGGATGCAGACATACGATTCTGACTTTTAAGCCATAAACCTAATTTTCTTTTTTTTTTTTATCATTTTAAATGTTTTTCCACCCCGCGGGGGTTGTTTAGTATGAAAATATGCAGCAACTGCTGAGGAAAATGTTAAATAGTTTCAAGGACCAATTTATATTCGCTAGAGATAGAAAACAAATATTGAACTGTCACCTAACGGCTCAAATTTTTAGTATAGTTGGTTACTGATTATGTACATTGGTGCCTAAACTAAAACATGTGAAGCACGGGCACGTGCTTTTGCAAAATGTACCCGTATTCAGTACATTTTAGGTATGGGTATGTTTTGGGTATGCTTGGATACGTATCAATTATTTTTTTTTTAGCAAAAAAAAAATTAGATATGGCTCGAATACTGCTAGGTACAACTCTGAGTAATGGATTTATAAAAATAGTGTCGTTTTGAGATTTATTTTTTTTGGCGCTTGTAGCTTTTTTTCCCATTTTTCCTTTTTTTCTTTTCCTCTTACGTTGCCTACCTACTTGCCTTTCTTTTTTCATTTTTTCCCTTATTGAACCCTATCCCTTCTCCTTCTCCTTTCTTTCATTCAAAATCCCTACCCATCCCCTTCTTTCTTCTGATACCTATCCCTTTCTCCTTCTTCAGTGAAATAACAAAACTCCACAACATTCATTCAGTTCAGATACCCATCCCCTTCCTTCTAAGACTTTTCTTTCCCTACTTAGCTACTCCCCTTCTTCTTCTTCTTTCATTCATTTAAAACACCCTTCACCCACCCACAACCACCACCACCCATGTTTGATCGGCGGCAGCGATCTTGATGGCTGGTAGCAGCGGCAGCTTGAAGACAACAGCGACAGCTGGCAGTCCTTCACGCAAGGTAGCTTCTTATCTGCCTCTATTTTTGTTTTGTTTTTCATTTGTTTTTGTTTTTTTTTTTTTTTTTTGCTGCTATTGCTGATTTTTGCTATTAGTGTGGTTCGATTTTTATTTGGTTTTTGTTGTTGCTGCTATCGATTTTTGCTGCTGGTTCTGTCTTTTATTTTTTGGAAAACTTGTGATCTGAAGTGGTTGTATTGTTGCTACCGAAAGGTAGCTTATGATGGTGCTAGTTTATCAGATGAATGAGCAATTAAATTTTTTACCTTTGAGTAATGTAGAAACTTTGTAATTATTAATCAGATGTTTTCACAAGGCTCAACAGCCGGGTCTGGTAGTGGTAATGGGGGGTTTGAAAGTGGTAATAATACTGCCAAGAAGGACTAAAAGCTATCACGAGGGCGAGACAAAGTGGGATATTGGTGGAGATGAATGGGATCTATTTGAAGGAGCTAGAATTCTTAAAGTAGCTAATCTTTCACTTGATGAGATTGATTTAAAGACTGTTCTTTTCATTGATGATGGAGAAGAAAATGATGAGATTGAGACTGTTAGAGTTTAATTGTTTGTACTTGTTTTGAACAATATTTTAAATATTGTAATTTTTTATTTTTGTGATGTGATGTTAAATAATTTAGACTTGTTTTATGTTGAAATTGGTGTATTTTCTAATTTATCATATAAAATTTTAGTTCTTATTTTACGAAATTTGTGATATATATATATTACCCCAGTTTTTGCAAAATTTTCCTACCTCGTACCCATATCTGTGCAACATAGACTAAAACAAATGTTTTTAGAAGTTGAGTTCTAGGGGACATATTCATGCTTCTGATAACAACTTCCAATTTTTGAGCTTTGGGCTTTAATGTGCTCTTATTCCTTTTAAATTTTTATTTTTGTATTCTCTTGCCCATGCATGTCTACATGACTATTGCATGTCCATTTGCCTGTTGTACAATAGTCACTCTAATGATTAGGAATTGGAACTAGTATGTGTTGGGCGGCATGGCTGCTTTAGCAGCGCAGAAAATAGGAATGGAAAAATGTTAATTGTCAAATATTATGCTGGAACATCGTAGACTCGAGTTGTTAGCATTGGCAGAAGCGCACTTGAATTCCAGTATATTTTTATAAGTCTAATAGTTTAATTCCAGCATTCACACGATTCCGTAGCCAATCCATATTATCATGGAATGTCATTGGCAATGCCTACTTTTGTACATGAAGATGTCTATTATTTTTGTTATTAGATCAATATTTGCTGTGTCTCCTTTCAACATCAACAATTGCATCACTGAATGCCTTGTTGTTCCTGTTTGTAATTAATTTAGCCATAGATTTTTTTAGCTAATCCATTCTTTGTTGACAATATTTTGTAAAAAGATGGCTGATTGTAATGAGCAAGGTTCATCAATGGTCCAAAAGAATGTAAAATGCATGCAACATTAACTCATTTGTTTTTCAAATCATTATATCTGTTGGCGCTTGTTCTTCTGTTTATTGGAATAACAGAACTTTTGGTTTTTGGTGCCTTTAGTTAGTGTTTATTGTGAGCCAGAGTCCTGCATATGCTTGAAAGTAGTTATTTCTTAATTTTCTTTTTGAAATTCTGGTTCATTAAACCTCTGAATTGTATGAACATTTGCAGCATCAAGAATGTCAGATTTGGATTCTGTTTTCGGTCTAGGCTTTCTAGCAATGCTGCAATGCGACCATCAGAGCTGAGTGAAGAGTTCTGTTGATTGCCTGGGTGATAGTAGTTAGGAAAAATCGTAAATGATTATTGATTGTAACGGGTTGGGTTTTTACCTTATCTTTGCTTTTTGCTACTATAGTATTTGGCAACATGAGTCCCATGCTCAACTGTTGTTCTTAGATCTTTGTCAGGTTGCTACTTTACTGATTTAGAGCCATTTGATGTTTGGCAACCAATAACATTAATCATTCCATGTTTAGCCCTTTTTTTGAACTCCTCCCAAATCATCTGTATTTTTTGACGTAAAATTCAAGTAATCAAAGATAAATGCTTATTGTACAAAATTACAAAGAGATTTTCTTTACACGTACAAAGTGGACTTAATGCTCACCTTCATTCTTAAAATTATATGTGAGTCGCTTTCATTTCTGATATTAAGAAATTAATTAATTAGTACCCCACTTTAAAAATTTTGGATCCCACTAGTTTTGGCCTCATATTTGTTATGTCTCCGTCAACATTTTGCTAATGTGTATCGTTAATTGACGTGTAGCATCTTAGGTGGCATCTAACATGTCATGGTTGAATAATGAATTCAAATTGATCTCTGAAATTTTTAAAATGGGTTAAACAAGTCTAAACTCCAATTTCCTCTCATCCCTTTTGTATGTCCTGAAATCTCAATCTTTTCTTATCCTACTACTTGCTATCCCATTTTTGCACCTACCCATAGCAGATCCTCCCCCAACTAGTCTGATTTAGAGTTCAGATATGATGCGTGGTGGAAATCAACCCCAAAGGTGTTGTATCACATTCACAATAAGTTCTACATACCTTCTCTGGCATGGAATAAAATTCAATAGTATATCAATAAGAATAATATTTTTTTGAGTACTGTTTTAGTGGTTCTATAAATATTCTTTGATTAGAATGGGGACGGAGATCGGTTAGATGAATGAGAAGAGTTAGGATTCTCAAGTATCAAAATTAGGGATGAACAGAGACTAGAAATTATTAATTTGTTTTAATTTTTGTTATTAGAGATTTTGATTTTTAATACAATAAATTAGTCTTAATCACATTTATCAATTAGTTGTTTAATTATTTGTAAAAATTAAATTGCAAAACAAAGTGTAAAAAGGTTAATTTTGCTAAAAATAAATTAATATAATTTTGCTGATTTGGATTAAATTAATATAATTGTCAACTTCTCACTAGTACATTTAGAAAAGGGTTTCAAACCTTTTCTAAAAAAGATTGTATCATAGAATCCACCATTTTTAAAATGTTTGTCTTTCTCTAATCTCAATCTAAACTCAGGGCTTAATCATCCTGTTTTCTGTTCTTGCTGATAATTCTTTAAAAATCAAGGGAAAACAAAGATTTGATACTTATTTTAATTGACAGGCTATGTTATATATTATTGTAAGTTTTTACATAATCAATCCAAAGTTTGGACAGATGAGAGGATTTGTGGTAGACAATCGATAGTTCATGTAATGACATGGTTTATCACCACGGTCAAAACAAAACACAATTTCAAACTACAAGAACCCCATGCTAAAACTCTCTTATACTACATAGCAACAGCAAAATAAATCCAAGGGAGCTGCAATCTCATGAGACTAAAAAAACGCGCTTGGATAAACATGAAAAAGTAACTCTTGTGCAGATTCAAACACGGTGTCAGCCACATTTAATCCCTTCAACTGACTCCATAATCTGCCTTTTATGCCAAAGTCCTGTGGAGAATCCCTTTTCTGATAATAGGAAAATAAATGCTTAACACTCTTCCACATAGGAGGATCACAACATACATCAGAAAAAGAAGCACACGTTTAGCTTAAAAATCTGACATAGAAAATTGTTAGGGATTTGTTACAAGCATAAGCTTTTGGGAGAAGTGCACCCCAAAGCTAGCTATTAAGGTGGGAAAGACCGAGTCCTTATAAAATCTCCTTTTCAAGGTGACCTTCCAAATGTGGGATTCGTAACAGGATTTTCACCAAAATAAAGCATTCACATCATGTATACCACTTTAAAAAGATTATCCATCTTTATCATATTCCATTAGAAAAGCATCATTTAAATAGAATCCAAAATAAACAAACGCGAAGCTTAACTCCCTCCTTCAACGCTACCGCACTTTGATACTAGCAATTTACACCATCAATTTTGACTGTAGCATATCTACATGTGGACAAAATAATACCCAAGCAGCAGCCAAACCTTCAGTCACTAGATTAAATTTTGCCACCACAAAACTCAACCCTTTCACTATGATATACAGCAGATTCCCCCAACTGCTAACGTGTCCAATCCATTCATATAATACAGCCATCAAATAGAAGCTACATTCAAACGCCTCGTACACTCCACTGCCAAATGTAAATCCTTATCCATCATTAAATATCCACTTCTATATTCCTTTACACCTGCAATATATCAAAACACCGTCTTTGTTTTAAAAGACACATAAAGGTGATCAAGGTTACTCCTTTCTCATAATTCCTGAGACACCAGACAGCTCACCCACTGCAAAAAACAAAGAACACCCCTTTCATTTGGACCACACTCAAGCCGATGTCATGCATACACAATACCCCACGCCTCCAATTTACTCCACTAATCTCCTGACACCCCCCCCCCCCCCAAAATTGTGCTTTTTATTTTGACAAATTCACCCCTGAGATTTTCATTTCAACCAAACCAGCAGAGGATACACATGCCTCCTTTAAGTAATTTACTCAATATGCAGAGTGAGTTTATTAAGCATTTCTCTTTACTCACGGCTGCTGCCTTCCCCCTTCCCAGATCCTCTAACAATCCAATAAAAAAAAAAAAAAACTAAATGATGACTATTTTCAAGAATTGCCGAGAAGTTACATGACGATTAATGAGGACACTCCAGGAGGGTGAAGGAGGTCATGGAACTAATGCCCCACACGGAAGATATAGGAAATGGGGAGGCAGTTTCGCAATGCACACAACTGGTTTCTCTTAGTCTATCTAATTTTCTTCAATAATCACCGCCTTTCTAAATTCCAAATAAAAGTTCTTAAATTCCTAGAATATTGTGAATACAATTTTTTCTGTCCGTTTGAAAAAAAGACGTTCACCACGTATTTATTAACAACCATTTAAAATTCTCACTTGTCAAAATTATCCCAAAAACTTTGCAAAAGAATATACTTGCTCTTTTTAATTTAACCCTTTTAGTTATTTTATATTTGTATTAATTGACATATTTATTAAATCAGAAGACTTAAAAAAAACAAAATTTAAAAAATCAAAGATGACTTTTTTCTTAAAATTTAATCATCACCCTTTCGAAATTAAAATTAATAGTCCACTTGTTACTTACTTTGTGGTTAGTTGACTTACCATACTAGTATGAGCATCATCGGCCGTTTTCTAGTCTTGCTTTCTACTCTATTAGTTTTCTACTCGTTTGCTTTTCCATACATAGCCATCATCCTCGCACTAAGCTTCCTTCTCAGTTCTCATGGCTCTGCAAGCTTCCTCCTCTTTCCCTTTCATCACCTATACATGGACCTTTGATGTTTTCCTCAGCTTTAGAGGTGAAGATACTCGCTACGGTTTCACTGGCCATCTCTATAAGGCTCTTGGTAACAGGGGAATTCACACGTTCATTGATGATGAGAAGCTTCCAAGAGGGGATGAAATCACACCATCACTTGCTAGTGCCATTGAAAATTCCAGGATTGGCATTATTGTGCTCTCTAAGAACTATGCTTCTTCTTCTTTTTGCTTAGATGAACTTGCCATGATCATGGAGTGCATTAAGGGTAAAGGCCGGTTGGTTTTGCCAATTTTTTATTATGTGGATCCTTCTGATGTGAGACATCACAGAGGAACTTATGGTAAAGCACTAACTATACATGGGGAGAGGTTCAAGGATGACAAGAAGAAAGTGCAGAAATGGAGGGAGGCTTTGTATAAAGTGGCTAACTTATCCGGCGAGCATTTCAAACTTGGGTATATTTTTTTTCCATCACATATTTTGTTTCTTTTATTTTTATTTATTGATCATTTTATCTTTAAAATTAAAAAGAGGAAGAAAGTGCTTGTTCATTTTGAACAATTTAAATTATTGTATATCAAACAACATGAATTGCAATGCAACAATAGAATTCTCAAGTCTCAAACACATGGGATATGATGTGACTTATTTGATTGGATAGGAATGAATATGAATATGTCTTTATCGAGATGATCGTTAAAGAGATCTCCAAGAAGATTAGTCGCGCCCCTTTGTATGTTGCAGATTACCCTGTTGGACTGGAATCTCGAGTGCTGAAAGTAAATAAACTTCTAAATGATGGATCTAATAGTGGAGTCTCTGTGGTAGGGATCTATGGAGTTGGTGGAATAGGTAAAACAACACTTGCTCGAGCAATTTATAATTTGATTGCTGACCAATTTGAAGGTTCTTGTTTTCTCGAAAATGTGAGAGAAAATTCAATTAAACATGGATTAGCGCATCTCCAAGAGATGCTCCTTTCTAAAATACTTGACGAGAGAGATATTAACCTAGCAAGTGTCAACGAAGGAATTTCAAAAATAAAGCATAGGTTGCGAAGCAAGAAGGTTCTTTTGGTTGTTGATGATGTTGACAAACTTGAGCAACTACGGGCAATTGTTGGAAGGCCCGATTGGTTTGGCTTTGACAGCAGAGTCATCATAACAACTCGAGACAAACATTTGCTAGCAACTCATGGGGTTAAGAGAAACTATGAGGTGGAGGACTTAAATAAGGAAGAAGCACTTGAGTTGCTTATTTGGAATGCTTTCAAATATGAACAAGTTGATCCAAGTTATATGGGCATTGTAAATAAAGTAGTATCTTATGCTTCTGGCCTTCCTTTGGCTTTGGAAGTAATAGGTTCCAACTTGTTTGGCAGAAGTGTAGAAGAATGGATATCTGCATTAGATGAGTACAAAAAAATTCCTAATAAAGATATCCACAGGATACTTAAAGTAAGCTTTGATGCTTTGGAGGAATATCAGCAGAAGATTTTTCTTGACATCGCTTGTTACTTCAAAGGAAATAAATTGGTAGAGTTTGAAAATATACTTGATGCTCATCATGATGTCAACCCGAAATCTAGTATTTGTGTGTTGGTTGAAAGATCTCTCATAAAGATTAACGAGTGTGGTTTTGTGATATTACATGACTTGATCCAAGATATGGGTAGAGAAATTGTTCGTCAAGAATCACCTGAAAAGCCTGGCAAACGTAGTCGACTATGGCTTCCTGAAGATATAATGCAAGTTTTAGAAGAGAACACAGTGAGTATAACTTATGAGGGTGGTTATTGGTTTATCATTAATCTTTAATCCTGATTGATTTCCTTTGACCATTTCTTGTTTCACAACAGTCATTTGTTCCTCTATATATTTCCAATCTTTTATTGGTTTTGTTCATTAAATTTATTTTTTTTAATCCTTTGTCCAAGACTAGAACATCCTTTATGTATGTCGATGTCCTGACATTACACTTATGTATTGTGGTTCACTTGTGCTTTTTATGTTCAAAGGGGACTATTGAAATTCAAATTATAATTCCGAAAGCTCCCATATTTGAAGCCGTAGAATGGGATGGAAAGGCCTTCAAAAAGATGAAAAACCTCAAAACACTTGTTATACAAAATGGTAATTTTTACAAAGGTCCCAAACATCTTCCAAATAGTTTAAGAGTGTTGGAATGGTGGGGATATCCTTCATATTATTTACCATCTGATTTTCATCCAAGGAAGCTTGCCATACTCAAGTTACCCGATAATTGTTTGACGTCACTCCAGTTGGTCAAGTTACTAAAGGCAAGTATAATAAGTTTTTATCTTTTTTCTATGTTATTAAATTCATTTTAAGATTATTTATTTTTTTATTTTGCAGAAGTTTGTGAATATGAGAGTTTTGAATTTTAGTTGGAATAAATGGATGACACAGATACCTGATGTATCAGGTGCCCCAAATTTAGAAGAATTACATTTTGTAGGCTGTGAGAATTTAATTAAAATTGACTTGTCAGTTGGATTTTTGGGTAAACTTAGAATCTTGGATCTCTGTCATTGCCAAAAGTTAAGGAGTCTTCCTTCCCTTATGTTGCCCTCTCTTGAAGAACTCAGTCTTGCATGCTGTTTTGGACTTGAGAGTTTTCCTGAAATATTAGGAAAAATGGAAAAATTAACAGAGCTTTTTTTGGAAGAAACTTGCATAGAAGAATTGCCATATTCCATTTGTAATCTTACTGGGCTTCAAGAATTATATCTGGTTTCTAGTAGAAATAGAATTATTCTACTACCAAGTAGCATTTTCATGTTGCGAGGACTTGATCGTTTGGCATTTGGGGGATATGAGTGTTTGCTGTTAGCTAATCAAGATGAAGGTGTGGAACAAGTGAGCTCGCTGGCGTCTTCAACCGCAACATCTCTTTTTTGCTATGCATGCAATATATCTGATGAATTCCTTCAGACATTTCTTCCTCGGTTTCTCAATGTGCAAGAATTAAACTTGTCATATAGTAAATTCAGAATTCTTCCTGCATGCATCAAAGATTGTCACTTTTTGAGGTTTCTTTCTCTGGAAGGCTGCTATGATCTTCAAGAAATTAGAGGAATCCCGCCCAACATAGAATACTTGCATGCAATTCACTGCATATCCTTGAGTCGCTCGAGTAGAAGGATGTTATTGAATAAGGTCTGCCTTTGTTTTTAGTGTTACATATGCGATAATTAATATGATAATTCAGGTCAACACTGATTAAGACTCTACATCTATGTATATACGTACGTATTGTTGCGAAACTAACTAACTTAGGAACTATTCATGACTAACAGAAATTGCACGAGGAGGGAGGTGACAAGAAGGGATTTATTTTGCCAAGAACAAGGATTCCAAATTGGTTTGAGCGTCAGATCAGTGGGCCAACGATTTCTTTCTGGTTTCGTAATAAGATCCCTGCCATGTCTTTCTGTTTTCTTTGGAAGGAAGAGTTGTTATTTAAATCTTCATTTATCCTACCTCCCCCACTTTGCCCTCAAATGAGATTGATCATCAATGACAATGTTCAGTACAGAAATTTTGACGAAGATGCCCCAAATATAACTGATCATTTATATATTTATGATTTAAAAGCTTATGAGGATGAAGAGCTTTTAGAAGATAAATGGAATCGAGCGGTGATCACTGCTTCTGCAATGTATGAGGGGATGGTGAATCTGCCAGATATACAATATGGACTCCATGTAATCAAAGAAAGTAGCAGTCCGGATGATATCCGATTCACTGATCCGCTGTTGCAGAAAGAAGAGCACACACCAGTGGAGATGAGAGATTCTCACGACCACCATAAGCAGCAACAACAAACAACTTTGGCTTCATTGGAACCGCATGAGGGACAGGGCACAGACTCGAAGCAACCGGCATTGAATGGTAATCTGAATTGGGATTCATATTGGAAGAGAAGAAGTAGCTCTACCACTATCACTGTCCAAGGTAAATACCCTCAGGGATGGCCACATTTTTCTTGGCTGGTTCCTTAGAAATTCGGTGCTTGTTTCCTTTTGGTTTTTTCCGATTGACTCACTAAATAGTCTTGACTGCACTTCTCTCTAGATTAGCTTACTTAATTTGCCATGTTGTCCATATATTGTTATGGCAAATTTTGTATAACAGAATATGTGCTATTAAAATCAAAACAAACTACTGAAATGAAAATTACAGACTTCATATATATATGATTACGAGTCAGACTAATAAATTGAATATATCATCACCTGAATAAATTTTTAAGGATTAAGTGTACCTTAGCTTTTGTTTTTGTTTTTTGATTATATTTTTTCTTCTTAAATTTTGGTTAAGTCTACAAACCTTTTGTTTGCATTAAAAATCATAGTCCAAATCACGACACCTCATTTATAATTTGATATTTTACAGCAACACAAGAATACATATGCGAGTCATTTAATCAGCAACTGTATGTGGATTACTTCTCTTTAACTTAACTTTGGTATCACTCTATTCACTTTACTTGTCCCCTTTACCTTTCTGCTTTTGTATATTCTGATCTAGATCAAGCAGCTGCAGAAAAGGCTCCAGGTGAATCTTCTCATACCCCTGGTTCTGCGGAGACTCTAGATATTCAGGCCCCAAGTCCCGCTTCATTAAGTGGCAAGGCTAGCGAAGAAGAACTTCGTCTAAAATCCAGTTGCACTGCATCATCACCATTAGTTTACCAATATGTGGGAAATAAAAATGTAGGAATAGATACATTTTGTGCTTCTCTTGATGCTTGCCTCCGTATGCTTTTTCATTCCCATGATGAATTGGCCACCATTGCTCTAAGTGAAGAGGCGAGGGAAGCATTGAGATCAGTGCAGGACTTCATCTCCAACGATGCTTCAGTTTTGTTGTATCCTGAATGGTGTGGTAAGATGAAAGCCAGCTTAGATTACCTCTCCAAGTTATCTGCAGATGATGGCATATCAAGAGAAATGGGAAAACTGATATCAGAAGCTTCACAGATGTTTTCTCGTTGGAGTAAGGACTACGTTGAGGCAAGTATGAAAATTGACTCTATAATATCCGAGTTGCACAGAGCTGATGAATTAGAAATGTGTCTGGAAGATAGCAAGGAGAAGTTTAGGGAAGTTGTGGCCTTGGAAAACGAGATGCTTGAAGAGCAGTTTAGTGCCACTAAAGCTAACATGTCTGGTGGTAAGAGTAAGAGAGAGATTGCTGAGGAAGGGAAAGCACTTAAAGCTCAATTAGATGAGTTGAGGAAAAATGTGCCGCGATGGGAACATGAGCACATTTTGGCAAAGAAAATTCAAGCAAAAATCAAAGCTGAATGGTCAAAACTGAGAGAAAAATTTAATAAGATGGTTTAGAGTTTTCATCATATATTAAGCATTTAATCTAATGTAAAAGAGAATTTAAATGATTTTCTGTTAAAATTGATGTTGCATTATATCTTATTTTCAATATAAATTGTATTACTATAATTTCAAGTCCGCAGAAAATGAGTTTAGATTTGAGACTAATCGAATAAGTTGGATGTCATTTTCTAATTCTAATGGATATCAGTTTTGACTGGTTCAACCTTGTTACAGCTTATAACCTTTTTCCTTCATCCACCTCGTCAAATTTGCTGGATCCTTGCTTCTCATTGTATGACACCATGTTTCCTACTCAGTTTTTAGTGACCTTCCTGCAATAAACTTTCAGTTCTTCATTTAGTACTCTTGACTACTAAGCTCTACTTGCTGTTTTTTGTCACCATTGTTCTTCATCTTCTCTGTTTCTCTCCGCATCCTTTACCTGGACTAATTCCCTACCCGATAACACAATCATAGAAGGAACAACGTTTACCACAGCTTGAAGATATAGCAAATTCTCTTGTAGTTGTCGATGAGAGGAGTTATTCCTTGGTTTTCTGTCTGGCTGGCTCTGCTCTCTTGTATTGTGCTAGTGGATTGTCAATCTTTTTTTGGTTTCCTAACATGGTCCCTCCCATATATTACTGTGTGTTGTTTTTGGGGTGTTGGATGACCACCGTATCCCATTCCATTTTTGCCCCAAATTGAAAATCAATGGCAATACAATGAATGAATGGCTCCTAACCAACAAAGGGTATTGGTTCGCGTGTGGGGTAGAAGCTGATCATATATTTATTTTTAATGAAAAACAGATGAAATTGGAAGATAATGTGAGTGAAGTATTCCTAGAAAATAATGAATGGTCATGGAATCATGCGGAGGTTTTCATTGATACATATTTTACGTGGGAACCGACACTAATGGACATGCAAATTGGAATCCCATGTGTTCAAAGAAAAAAGTAGCATGGAGGATATCGGATTCACCAATGCTTATAAAAAGGATCATAATTATGTGAATTAGGATTTGAATTCAATGGTGTCAATATGGACAAGTATTTATCCACCAAAAAAAAAAAAAATGCACTGACAAGAAGCACCAGCAATGTCAAAGGTAAATATGTTTGCGGCATTTCTTTCTCTGCGTGCTTTCATTATTTCTAATTTTAGCTGCCTAGTATATTTTGCTCTTCTACCTCAGTGGAAGAAATAAGAAGGAGTAGCCGAACTAGAGTGCTCGCATGGTGCCTTATTAATCTCTTTTCTTCAAAAAAAATATAAATTATTTCAACTAGTTGTTTAAGTAATGTAAGAGAAACTGAATGCTATTGTTACATTATGAATTAGTAGGAAAATGTAACAATAGATTATTTATAAATTTTAATTTAACTAGTTTTAAAACTATTTTGACTTCATAATTCAAAATAACTTGTTGCATTCAATAATCTCAACAGTGACGTACGTTGAGTTAGACCATGAAGCCAGTGAGCTTTTTCCTTAGGCAGCTTCAAAAGAGGCTTTGGATTCAGATGCAGAAATGTCAAGCTTGGGTAGTGGTGTTGCTAATTAATGATGGAGGTAAACAATTTGGTAGCATCTATTTCTCCTTTTGTTATGATTAACGTAATTGGTAATTTGTTAGTTTTATAAAATGACTATTTGTAGGCAAGGTTCACGGCCACAATGGAGGCGGCAGTACGCTTCCGTGTTATTCTATATCTTTCTAACATCTTTACGGCTCTCATATTGTTGTTATTTATTTTTTTATGCAATATTAATAGGAATTTAATTTAAATGTACTGACATTTGATAGTGTAAAACAATGGTATGCAAGTGTTCTATATCTTTAGCTGTCATGTGGATTATTATTTTCAATGCTATGTCCTAACGCAACTCTAAGGGATTTCTGGGTAATTCTTTGGTCATGTTGTGTGTGAGATCCACATCTGACTAGGTCCACCGGAGTCAATGTAATACTACCAGTTAGTGGTAATGCAGTGTGTAGATCTGATGATTACTATTGTAGGATTGTGGTGGCATTTGGATTGTCAGCGAATTACTTAACACAGTGAATTCTCATTTCGTCTAGTAGATAGACATACTGAGTGGTAGCATGCTTTCTTATGTGGCGAAAAATGGGTTGATGATAATGAGAAAGTAGCTTATGAGACTCTGTGGTTTGTCCCAGCTCTTTGCATTTATTTTTTATAGTTAGCTCCAGAATTTTAAAAGTGTGATTTACATAAAAGTATTGAATTATTCTTTTTTTTTTTTGGGGTTTTATTGTGGATAATGCTACTGATATTCTGGAGGCCGTACTGCCAGTGCCAGGCCCCTTTGGCCAAAGAGCATGTAGCTTGGTTAGTGTGGATTTTCACTGTAAATTCTTCAACAGTTCTTTCGTCAACTTCCAATCAAATTGAACTGTTGCCTGGGAAATTCCGTCTGTATAAATCTTTCGGCAGACATATTTCCCAAAAGAATGTTACTGCTCAGACGGAAAAGCTCCAGTGTTTTTCATCAACAAAAACTTCTCTATCATCCTGTGCATCAGATTGCCTGGATGACCATGAAAGTGAAAGCAGATTGCAGGAAGGATGTGCACCATTATCTGACAGTGTGACTAATCTGAATACAGAAAGAGGGCAGCAGAAGGAATCATTTTCTATGCGCTGTCAACCTAGTGTTGTTAATACACCGGTGCATATGGTCTGCCCTCCACATTCTGTTGGGGGCAGTAATTCTGAAAGCCCTGATATCAAAATTTTCTATTCCCTCAATAGTTTAGTGACAGAGACACCTGCACAGTCAGTACCTGGGAGATTGATGTACATATCTGATACTAAGCTTCAGAATATGGATACCCAAAAGTCAACATCATCATCATGTAATAAAACAGCAAAAAGAGTTGACTTTTCACTCATGGAAGACAATGATGGTTTGGATATCACAGTTGACAAGTTAGAATCTGGCAGAGCTTCACTTGAATTTGATAGCATCCCCGAATCTAGTAGAGGATTTGCTGAGGATTGCAATTCTTCTGGTTCTGTTCTGCTGCCTCAGGAGGTATGCCATTTCAACCTGGTTTTAATTTTTAACTTATTCTCCGTGTCAATCGTAGCTCAATTGTTTCAACAACGGAGAACGTGCAAATGTAGCAAATTTTTTTCTAATATAGTTCACATTAAATTCATTTCTAACCAATTAGTGGGGCATGCGTCATATGTGCACAAATGAGAAAAGTGAGAGAGAGGATATGGTTGTGAGAAGATAATGAAGGTAAGTAGTGCAAAAGTGCGGAAGACTGAAGTTGAAAGCATCAGGGTATAAGAAAATATTAATGTTTTTCCTTATAACAGATTTATAATCTTATCATTCTGGTTGATATATCAAACAGGATGTAGTTACCAATAAATAAATAAATAGGGTGTATTATTGGAACAAGACTTGCTTTGAAATTTCTGGTATTGAAACTTGAAAGTACAGATTAAAAACTAGCACTGGGCTTTTGTTTACAATAGAGCTGGTTTTATATTTAGTGATTGCTCCTTCCTTCTCTTTCTATATTGACAACAAAGGGATTTGTCAATGACCTTCGCACATTTTTCTATTCTCCTTCACTTTGCTGATACCAGCCAAATTGTTTATGTTCTGATGATTCACAAGCTTATGGTTGTGCTGTGCATTTTTTATGACAAATGTTACGATACACTTGAATTTTTTCTCTAGTGTTAGCGATTGTTAACACTTAGCGTATCCTTGTATAAACAATATCCCTTCTCCTGACCTCCTGTATGTTGTTAACTTTGAGAATCCACATTATCAATTTACAAAGTACTTGATGTGCTTGTTATGCTATGATTTCATCGTGTTCAGTGGTCTTGCTTCCTAGAAAATTCCTTTTGACAAGACATCAATGAAATTTAAATTATTTTTCTTGTGAATCTTTATTGGAAGAGTAATTTTTTCTTGTGAAAGTGATTTCTTTCTTGCATCTTGGTTTCTTAATGCAGGTAGAAGAGTGCTTTTGTTGCTCTCTTGAGAAAGCCAACCAAATTCAAGTTGGTTTAGATACATGGCATGAAAAATAGTCACTATTGCTGGTTCTGGTTAATGTGATTCACTCTATATTTCATACTCTCAGAAGAACTCAAATCACCAAGGGGGAGCTCCTGCAAAAGATAATTATGAACAGTGTGGATTTTGTTGAGATTGGTATGTTCCAATTCTAGTTATTACGATGTACCAGAAGTTTGTTGATTATTATTGATAAGCTGAGTAACTAATGGTGTCATCCCTGTACGAGAAGTTGAAGAACAGATAGAGTTTCTAGAAAAGTAGGTGCCAGACTGGATCTAATTTTTTTATTATTTTAAGAGAAAAAAAGGGCGCGGGGATTAGTATGAAAATAGGCAGCAGCTGCTGGGGAAAATGTTAAATAGTTAGCCAATTTATATTTGTTAGAGATAGAAAACAAATATTGAGCTGCCACCCAACAGCTCAAAAGTTTAGTATAGTTGGTTACTGATAATGTAAATTTGTGCCTAAACTAAAACAAGGCAGATTTTGTTTGTGAGGTGCATCATACACTTTATGGAATAAACGGTCAGATCTGAGAATGCACAAATACACCCTCACATCTGACCATTAATCTCATAAGATGTATTTGTGCACCCTCAGATCTGACCGTTTATTCCATAAGGTATGTGATGCACCTCACTTTTGTTAGGTGCATCACAGAATCCGCCCTAAAACAAATGTTTTTAGAAGTTGAGTTTTGAGGGACATATTCATGCTACTGATAATAACTTTCAAGTTTTTAGCTGTGGGCTTTCAATGGATGCAATGTTTTTAATGTTTAGAAGGTGGGTTTTTTTCTTCTTATTCTTCTTTTTAAATTTTTATTTTAGTATTCTCTTGCTCATGCATGTCTATATGACTATTGCATGTCCATTTGCCTGTTATGCAATAGTCACTATAATGATTAGGAACTAGATTAAGACCCACGCATTGCGCGGGGGATAGTGCATAGGGATTATTTAAAAAATATAGTGGGAATAATTAGTTCATATTGGCTATATAACAAAAATAATGTAATATTTATTTTAAGATAAACTAATAGTTTGATATGATTAAAAAAGACCCCAAAAAAAAAATTGGCTTTTGGGTCATTTGCAATGTGATGAAAGCCTATGTATGCATAATAATCAAACATGCTTCATTCATTTGCTGCCATATTTCTCCTTTCCCTTTTTTGCACTAGCCTATTTTTCTGTATTTATTTCACTTTTTTTAATTGGGCTGCTTGTTGGTGTTGTTTGTTTGTTTTTTTTCTTTTTTTCCTCTTGAAGGTTCAAAGTAAGATTGGCTCTTCATTTGATGTAGATGTATACTTTACTTCCATTGTTGCCTTTCTTGTCCCTTAGCAAATAATCTCTTCATCCGATAATATTTCTTGTATTTGATGGTACCTCTTTTTGCTTTAGCTTTTTATGGGTCTTAGCTCTTCATCGGATGATATTTCTGTTGATGAATGTGGTTCTTTAATCATAATAAGGATAAATGTTAGAAATGAAATTTGTTTACTTAATGTATAGACCATTATGCTTGGCAAATGTTTTTGTTTATTTTTTCTAATTTTAGAGTAATAAATGTGTGAATTGTATTTGTATTTTTGTTACCTGTTTGATATGTTTGAAGAGTGGTTGAGCTTTAGAGTTAAGCACAACAGTCTTTGTGATAGTATAGTTGTGGGACCCTTCTTTTTGGTTCTGATTATTCATATTTACTTCAAATATGAGTATGCAATTGCAGTGGATTTGAAATTTTGATGGCATGTCAGAGTTGTTCCCATCTTGTTGGCTCTTTAGCTTTGTTGTAGTTATGCCCAGTAGTTTTTGAGCTTCTTGATCAAAAATTGTAAATATTGTTGCAACTATGTTGTCGAAACTTTTAATTGCACCATGAACCTGGAGTGAATAGAGTTAGAATTGTTAATTTAATTTGATTTAAAACATGATATTATTCTTTTGTATTTTTACCTTGTTGTTGGATACTTGGATTCTTGCTGACATGATTTGCAAATGTATTTGTCCTCTTCTTGCTACAATTTCTTTATGCAATTTTAACATCTAACATAGCTTCAACCAAATGTGTCACTAATTTCATTGACAGTAATCAAGACTATGAATATCTTTTCCTATTTTTTTATATTAAGTTAATTATGTAGAATTATATTTTATGCATTGAGATAATGTTGCATTAAAACATACCTAAGTATCTGATTCCCATTTCATGGCCATTATATCATGTAGAGATTGATTTCTAAGCATTCTCTTTTTGGGGTCTGTGTTAGCATATTCTTGACTTGGGATCTCCATCATTTCTTAGTCTTGTTCCTTATTCCTATTAAAGAGGTATGGTGTAATGCATTTGTTGAATAAGAATATAAAAGATTAAATTTTGACAAAAGCATTATGTACCAAATACCACCTGTAAGTTCTACAAATTCTTGAGTATCTAAGTTGATATACATCCTTGTACTTGAAGTTGAGCTAATTAAATACTCATTTGCTTGTAATATTAAAATTAAAATAGAGAAACTAACGTACTTGCATATTGAATACATTAAGTAAAATGACAGAAATAATTGATGTATTCCTTTGAATAACACCATCAATAATATAATTAGTGTAGAATTTAACACTACGGACTATTAGCAAGCATGGCATTATTTTTAAAAACTGAAGTAATCATTGACATGAGAAGTCTATTTTGATCTAATAAATTAGTCAATGGTATTTAGTTAATACATTTAACTATAGTGGTCTATTGGTAAAATTATTTTATTGTTATTTATTTTTGAATTTGTTTTTTAGTTTAAATACAATATGAAAACCAAGATAATTAAAATATTTAAGAGAAGTTATTAAATGCTTTTAATAAATCAAATGATCATACTGTTAAAAGATAAAAAGATATGTTTTATATTAAAAATAATTTAAATAACAAAGTGGGCGCGCACCATCGTTTTGGTTATAAATTTAATTTCCTAATGCAAATATAAATTTTAGAAATGAAATCCTTATAAGCTGTCTTTACTTGGCATGATTTTTTTTTTTGGTGTCCTTTTTAGTTCATTAAAAAGTAGAAAAGATTTATTTTAAACAAAAATAATATAAACATTTGATGGCTAATTGATATAGCATTGGACTCCACTATTTTTCATTGCTAAAAATCTTAATGTTGTATTTGAGAAATTGTTTCAATTGGTGAATGTGTATTTTTTTTTTTTTTTGGTTTACATAAAGTAATTTATATTTAAAGCTGTTGTATGTTTTATATATATATATATATATATATATATATATATATATATATATATATATAGACAAATATTTTTTTCCCCTAATGTAAGCATACCTCTAAATCTGTTTATTAAGGTAGATGTGATGGCAACAATCTTTAGGCATTTTATTTGGGTTATCAATGCTCTATCAATTTGAGCAACCATATTTCTTCACATGGTAGCTTTAACTATAATATTCCTGAAAATTGAATAAGTTTAATGAATAATGATATAATTTTTCTTTTTTTGTGAAATTGTTTAGTGTCAAAGGAAAGCTAATGGAACACGAAAATTTGCAACTTTGCTTTACTTTTTAAGCATCAATTCTATTTTGCATATTGTTGTTGGTTTCCCATTGACATATACTTATTTTTCATCTCCTAATGTATGTAGTCTTCCAATGAGATTTGAAATAGGCAAGCAACAAAATATATCCGACTGTGGTCAAGAGTCATGACATTAGTATAAGAAGTTCTGAATTTGTAAAATAGATAAATGAGAAAATTGTTCAGGATCAAATTATGATATTAAACTTAAGATAACTATGTTAAAGATAAATTAAACTTTTAAACACGTCCCTCTTAAGAAATTAAATTAAGCTCTAGAGCATTAAGCAGTCCTACAAATTGCCCCCTATCGGAGTCCCAAAGAGGATCCATATAAATTTCCTATAAATGATCGAAATGATAAAATATTTGATATGCAAACATGTAATAGAAGCATGTTGAAGTCAGTGCTTAGAAAAAAATTTTAAAAAATCTAATTTAACAAACTAATTACCCCTGCATCAAGGTACAAAACACAACCATCAACCAACAAAAACAGTAACACAGAGTGCTTTGGGTGATAAAGGGTAAGAGCCATTCCTCCACCGATTTGAATTATCATTAGATTCCTATTTCTTCTATTGTCTCAGCCATTTTCCCTAAAGAACTGCTATCATGGAGCTGCTGGAAGCGACCGGAAAATGTGGACTCACTGGAAAATGCGGAGCTACCCGTTGCTCATCTGATGGGAAGGGCTGAACCGCCTGGCCATTGTCGAACTCACTGCCACTGTGCCTCGCCATTGCTGGGGATGGGGGGAGCAAAATGAGAGATAAAGATGAGAGATGCAGATGAGAGAGATGTAGCGCAAATGTTACAGAGGGAAAGAGATGCACAACGCACAAGGCAACAGCAGCAACAACGACTCACAATGACTTCGCGGCGCCCTTCATCTCTTATCTGGTTACCGGCACCACCACACTTCTATTCCCGTCGCTGACGACGAAGCACAATAGGACGACAGCGAAGTACAACCACCGTGGATTGTCTCAGATGCCCTCCTCTGCAATGCCAATTGCAATCTTCACTCTCCCCCCTTTGGTACATGTTAATCATGAAGATTGGGATTTTGGGAAGGGAGAGAGGGTGTGGGACTGAGAATGAATTGGAAAAGGGAGAAGGAGGTCGTGCTAGGGTAGGGAGAAAATGATAAGTAGGAAAAAGAAAAAAAGAGGAAAAATAAACTGACTAAACGAGGAGACACCATCTAAGTTAAAAAATTGACATGGCAAATTATAAAATAGCCAAATGTCGTCTTGTAAGTATGGTAATTTCTTGTGCAAATTGTATAATTTTAAATAGATTAGATAGATAAATAGATGGATAGATAGATTGGAACTAGTATATATTGGGAGGCATGGCTGCTTTAGCAGCACCGACAATAGGGAACGGAAAAATGTTAGTTGCCAAATATTATGTTGGAACATTCTAGACTTGAGTTGTTAGCATTGGCAGAAGCGCAATTGAATTCCAATACATTTTCATAAGTCTAATAGTGAAATTCCAGCATTCACACGATTCCGTAGGCTATTCATATTATCGTGGAATGTCATTGGCAATGTGTACATGAAGATTTCAACTTTTTATGCTATTAGATCAATATTTGCCATGTCTCCTTCTAACAACAACAATTGCATCACTGAATATTGTGTCAGTCCTGTTTTGTAATTAATTCAGCCATAGATATTTTTAGTTAATCTATTGTTGACAATATTTTGTACAATGATGATTGATTGTAATGAACAAGGTTCATCTGTGGTCCAAAAGAATGTAAAATGCATGCAACATTAATTCCTTTGTTTTCAAATTATTATATCTATTAGCGCTTGTTCTTCTGTTTAATGAAATAGCAGAACTTTTGGTTTTTGGTGCCGTTAGTTAGTGTTTATTGTAAGCCAGAATAGCAGAACTTTTGGTTTTTGATGCCTTCAGTTAGTGTTTATTGTGAGCCAGAATCCTGCATATGCTTGAAAGTAGTAATCTCTTAATTTTCTTTTTGAAATTCTAGTTTATTAAATCTCTGGATTGTATGAACATTTGCAGCACCAAGAAAGTGTCAGACCTGGATTCAGTTCGGTCTAAGGTTTTAGCAATGTGACTATCGGAGCTCAGTGAAGGGCTTTATTGACTGGCCTCGGTGAGAGTAATTAGAGAAAGTTGTTATGGTGTTGTAAATGTTTATTGATTGTTGCTGTGTTTAGTATGGTGATTACGGGTTGGAATTTTACCGTATCCTTGTTTTTATGCTACTTTTAGTGTATGGCAACATGAGCCGCATGTTCAACTCTTGTTAGATCTTTGCCAGGTTGCTACTTTGCTGACTCAGCCGTTTGATAATTGGCAACCAATAATATATATAGCCATACCATGCTTAGCGCGTTTTTTTTCCAAACATCTGTATTTTTTCAACACACAGTTCAAGTAATCAAAAATGGTGCGGAGTGATGCTTATTGTACAAAATTACAAAGATTTTCTTGTAAGTAGCATAGTTATAGATTATTAAGAGGAGTAGAAGAGTAAAAGACGTATAGAGTGGTAAGGAAGTCTTCACGTACCAAAATGGTTGATGTCTTTGCAAGAATATTGACTATATTCTTTTAGATTTCCTGAATTTTTTACCCCTCCCGTTTAATGTTAAAACGATGAACGCTGTTAATGGTGTTCAGAATCGGTTTAAATCAAATGAAAACCAAAAACTGATTCGAAAAATTGAAAACTGACCCAAATGAAACCAAATAATACATAAGATTAATTTGTATATATTGATAGTATAAAATAATTTTATATTATTAGCTAATAAAAATATAAAAAAATACCAAATTATGATGGTCTCTTATTATAATAAATAGTTATTTGCATGAATTAAACTCATAATGCATTATACATTATACATTAATAATTATATATATTTATAAGATATATTACACATTATATATTATTTATCTATACCTATTAAAATCTTTTATTATTTACTTAATTTCTTAATATTGGACTTCAGTGTAACTTTTGATAATTAAATTAGATTTTATAATTGCATGGTTTGATAAAAAGACTAATGATAAATTTGATTTAATGAAATTAAAAGTTATTTTTTTATATTTTATAGATCATTTGATAGAAAATAAAAAATTGAACCAATTCAAATTCATTTAAATTGGTTTGGTTTAATACAATTCGTTTTCCAACATATAATCAAATCAAATTGAAATAAAATTTATTATTTAAATTGATTAATTTTTTTTAAATCCTAATTGCAAAAAAAAAAAAAAAGGGGGAAAATGCTCTTTTGAAAAGTTCATGTTTTCACACTTCAGTTTGGTTTTTAAATACCACCGAAAAGTTGTGATTACCATGAAAGAAGAAGTTATATTATTAATGAAATATCACAAGGGTGCCCCATGCGGGATGGTAGGGAGTAGGAGCACAATTTCGCAATACGCAGATTCCGCACAAACTGGTGTTTCATTTGTCTATTCATGTTTAGAGATAATCACAACATTTTTTTTTTCCCTCTTTAAATTACTTTCAACACGTATTTATAAGTTTGATAAAAACTTTTTAAGGATCTCACTTGTAGAAATTATTAATTTTTAAAAACTTTGGGAAAAAGTATTTTCCCTCTTTTTGTTTATTTTTGTTTTCTCTCATATAACCCTTTTAGCTATTTTGTATATGTATTAATTGATATATTTATTAAATTAGAAGAAGAAAAAAAAAAATCCAAAGATTACTGTTTATTTTATCAGGACTGAATTAGTGTCCATGATCACAATATTTTAGCCATAAAAAATTGAACAGATAGTTGAAATTAAACTTTTTATTATAAAAAAATAATTTTATAATAATTTATATTTTAATGCTTGTATCTATATAATTTATTCATTTTGCTCTTTACACAACCTTCCCTCCCCTACCTCCCAACGCTACCCTTTGCCTCCTGTTTCTCTCCGGCCTCCGCCTCCGGCCAGCCACCGCCGACCACCATCGTCTTCAACTTATCGAATGATTTATATTATTCCTGCTGTCCAAATTTCACTCCTTCTTTTATACCACACCTTCCCCAACCTCCTTTACAATACCGCCACTGCCAACCTTCACTTTGCCATCGGATTCGTACCCATTCTCGCAGGTGGAGCAGTCGAGCACAGGGAAGGTGTTGAAGGTGGACGCGGAGGACGGCACGAAAAGGAAGGTGCTTCTAAGGGGGTGGCGATGAAGGTGGAAGTCTCCATGGAGGCATGGAGGTTTTGCACTTCTGCCAAACGCGGTGACGGTGTCAAGGCGACGGCTCCGTTCGCGGTTCGTGACGGCATCGTGGAGTCAAGGAGTGGCGGCGGCGGCGGCTTCCAAAGTGATGGTGGTTCATCTGAACATCGCAGTGACGGTGACGGTGGCTCGTGACTCGCATCTCTACATCAATAAGGCATGGATTTCATCTGAACCATCCAAGCCAAAGTTTTCATTAAGCCATCTGAAACGATCTTGAAAGCTCAAGACACGCACACAGTTGAAATCACAAACTCCACATCGCCCCAAAAAACAAAAAACAAAAAAAAAAAAAACAAAAAAAGTTAATTAAATGGAAGGGATTAACTATTTAATGAATTGGATGAAATTAGTTGCTGAATTTTTCGCCAAGAAGAGCACACACTTCGGCTACGTCAATCTCCTTGATGTGCACAATTTGCCGAAACTTGCGGCGGCTTTGGGATGCAAAGCACAAAGGAAAAGGGGAGTGGGGGAGGGGGTGGTGTCACGGTAGTGGAGTGGGTATAAGGCAAAAAGGTCAATTCATCATTTCTTTTTATTAATATATTGTCGGTGACCATTTTGGTCATTAAATCACAGTGACCATGTAAGAGCCCGTCTATCAAGTATCCACTTGTCCTCTCTAAATTAGGTTAAAATCAGCAATCCCCTCGCTACTTACTTTTTGGCTATCATCTAGTCTTCTTCTCTATCAGTTTGAATTTCGAGACGCAAACACCATTCTCGCACTAAGCATCCTTCTCAGATCTCATGGATCTGCATGCTTCTTTCTCCTCCTCTTCCTATTCTTCTTCTTCCTTCAGCTATGAATGGACCTTCGATGTTTTCCTCAGCTTTAGAGGCACTGATACTCGCCACGGTTTCACTGGCAATCTCTATAAAGCGCTCTGTGACAGGGGAATTAACACCTTCATTGACGATAAGGAACTTCAGAAAGGGAAGGAAATCATACCATCACTTCACGTGGCAGTTCAAGAGTCTAGGATTGCCATCCTTGTGTTGTCTAAAAACTATGCTTCTTCTTCTTTTTGCTTAGATGAACTTGCCACGATCATGGAGTGCGTTAAGGGGAAGGGCCGGTTGGTTTTGCCGATTTTTTATAATGTGGATCCTTCTGATGTTAGATATCACAGAGGCGCATATGGTGAAGCACTAGCTATGCATGAGGACAGTTTCAAGGATGACAAGGAGAAAGTGCATAAATGGAGGGAAGCTCTGCATCAAGTAGCTAATTTATCTGGCGAGCATTTCAAACTTGGGTATATGTTTTTACCATCCCATATTTTGTTTCTTTAATTTTTATTTGTCGAATCAATTTATGTTTAAACTTAAAAGAGGAAGGAAGTGCTTGTTAATCCTGAACAAGTCAACTTATTGTATATCAAACAGCATGAATTGTAATGCAATAATACAATTCTCAAGTCTCAACACATGGAATGTGATGTTGCCTTTCTGATTGAACAGGAATGAATATGAATATGTTTTTATTAAGAAGATTGCTAGAGACATATCTAAGAAGATTAGTCGTGTTCCTTTATATGTCGCGGATTATCCTGTTGGACTGGAGTCTCCAGTGCTAGAAGTAAACAAGCTTCTAAATGATGGATCTGATGATGGAGTCCGCATGGTTGGGATTTATGGAATTGGTGGAGTAGGTAAAACAACACTTGCTCGGGCAGTTTATAATTTGACTGCTGACCAATTCGAAGGTTTATGTTTCCTTGAAAATGTGAGAGAAAATTCAATTAAATATGGATTACAACATCTCCAAGAGATACTTCTTTCTAAAATACTTGGAGAGAAGGCTATTAAGCTAGCAAGTGTCAGTGAAGGAATTTCAATAATAAAGCATAGGCTTCATCGAAAGAAGGTTCTTTTGATTCTTGATGATGTCAACAATCGACAGCAGTTGCAGAAACTTGTTGGAGGGCCTGATTGGTTTGGTTTTGGTAGCAGAGTTTTGATTACGACTCGAGACAAACATTTACTAGCATGTCATGGGATTGAAAGAACATATGAGTTAGATGGGTTAAACAGGAAAGATGCCCATAAATTGTTTAGGTGGAATGCTTTCAAAAATAAAGAAGTTGACCCAAGTTTTGTGCACGTTATAAATCATGCAGTAGCTTATGCTTTTTGTCTTCCATTGGCTTTGGAAGTAATTGGTTCTAGCTTGTGTGGAAAAAAAATAGAAGAATGGAAATCTGCATTAGATCGGTATAAAAGAATTCCTGAGAAAGATATCCAAGAAATACTTAAAATAAGCTTTGATGCTTTGGAGGAAGATGCACAGAGTGTCTTTCTTGACATTGCTTGTTGCTTTAAAGGATTTCATTTGACAGAGGTCATAGATATATTATGCGCTCATCATGGTGTTTGCCCAAAACATGCTATTGGAGTTTTGGTTGATAGAACTCTCATAAAGATTAATCAAAATAGTGAGGTGACATTACATGACTTGATACAAGACATTGGCAGAGAAATTGTTCGTCAGGAAGGAAAGCCTGGCAAACGCAGTCGGTTATGGTTCACCAAATATATAGTTCACGTTTTAGAAGACAATGAGGTAAGTACAATTGATATGATTTTGGTTTATTTTTTATTTTTCAGTTTGATTTATCTCTTTTGACTATATATTTTATAAATATTCATGCATTGTAAGTCATTTATACCTTGTTTGTAATGTTTTGTTGACGTTATTAATTTACAATTTATTTTACCAATGTAATATTCGTGTCAAGTCCCTAATGTAGGACGTTTGACTTGTGCATTTGTTTTGGAAGGGAACATGTAAGATTGAAATGATATTTCTGGATCTTCACAAATCAAAAGAAGAAGTGGTGGAATGGGATGGAAAGGCCTTCAAAGATATGGAAAGCCTCAAAACACTCATAATCCGAAACACTTGTTTTTCCCAAGGTCCCAAATGTCTTCCAAATCGTTTGCGAGTGCTCGAATGGTGGGGATATCCATCACATTCTTTACCAATTGATTTTCGTCCAAAGAAACTTGTCATTTGCAAGTTACCCGATAGTTACTTGTCGTCATTCAATTTGGCGGAGAAGCAGAAGGCAAGTACAATTATTTGCTTTCTTTGATACTGTGTGGTAATTAATTCATTTTATGAATATTCATTTGAATCTTTTGTATTTCCAGGACTTCGTCAATATGAGAGTTTTGATTTTTGACGGTGCAGAATGTCTATTGGATATACCTGATCTCTCTTCTGCCCCAAATTTAGAAAAATTATCATTTGCAAAATGTGAGAATTTAATTAAAATTGATGAGTCAGTTGGATTTCTGGGTAAACTTAAAATGTTGGATGGCGAAGGTTGCAGCAAGCTTAGGAGCTTTCCACCCCTTATGTTGACCTCTCTTGAGGAACTATATCTTTCACATTGCTCAAGCCTTGAGAGCTTTCCAGAAATATTAGGAAAGATGGAAAATATTACATGGCTCTCATTGCAAAACACTGCCATAAAAGAATTACCATTTTCAATTGGAAATCTTAGCCGGCTTCAAGGTTTAGATCTAGATAAAATGGTTCAGTTTCCGAGTAGCATTACCCAGTTGCCACAACTTATACACGTGTTGATTTGTAGATCATTACGCAATCAGAACAAAGGTGTAGCAAACTTGAGCAAAATACGGTCTTTAAACAAAAGTCTTGAATCACATTATGGTATATCAGATGAAATATTTCCAATATTCTTTGCTTGGTTTGCCATTGATGTGGAAGAGTTAAACTTGTCACATCTTGATTTCACATTTCTTCCTGCGTGCATCACAGAGTGTCTCCTTTTGAGGAAACTTAATTTGGATAAATGCCATAATCTTCGAGAAATTACAGGGCTTCCACCCAACTTAGAATCACTCTCTGTAACAAACTGCAGATCCTTGAAAGCTTTAGACCTCACGATTCTTTCAACAGGCACCAAAGAATATCACTCTTTGAGGAGTCTCGTTTTAGATCATTGCGAGAATCTTCGGGAAATGAGAGGGATTCCACCCAACATAGAAGTTTTCTCTGCCCCAAACTTTACGTTCTTGACTTAGTCGTATGGAAGCATGCTACTGAATCAGGTTCCTCTTTGTTTTACATATTTGGTCCAATAATTGACATCTATCTCTCATATTCTCTCACCAAAATTTCAGTTTTACATTTGATTAATCATGTACAAATTTCTAGTTAACTGTACGTGCATGTTTGTGGTTGAGACAATTGATATTGATTATTAGCACATTAATCACCCATACACGTGGTTAAGCAGGATCTAATTATATGTCATTAAACAATTGTATCATGATAATTAATTATTGTCGCATTAATCACAAAACACACGATACTATTTAAAAAAATTATACATCATTAAGTAGTTAAAAACTGATGTGACAAAACTAGTGTGAGATGATATTTTTGAATTGATATACTCTAAACATATGTGTTGTTAATATTATCAATTATATATGGCTGGCAGGAATTGCATGAGGAGGGTGGAAACATGTGGCTTTTTATGCCGGGAAGTAGGATTCCAGAGTGGTTCGACCACCGTAGTAGTGGAAGTTCAATCTCTTTTTGGTTTCGTAACATGTTCCCTGCCATTTCACTGTGTGTTGTTTTTGGGGTGTCAGATGACCTCCATACCCCATTCTATTTTTGCCCCAAATTGAGAATCAATGGCAATGCATTGAATAAATGGTTCCTAACCAACAAAGGGTATTGGTTTGCGCCTGGGCTAAAAGCTGATCATATATTTATTCTTGATGAAAAACAGATGAAATTTGAAGATAATGTGAATGAATTACTTCTAGAAAATAATGAATGGAATCAGGCAGAGGTTTCCATTGACACATATTCCACATTGCGACTGACACAAATTGGTGTGCAAATTGGAATCCATGTATTCAAAGAAAGCAGTAGCTTGGAGGATGTCCAATTCACTAATCCTTATAATGAAAAGGATCATAATGAAGTGGATTGGTATTCGAATTCAGTGGTATCAACACAGACAAGTAGCACCAGCAATGTTAAAGGTAAATGTGTTTGTGGCATTTCTTTCTGTGTGCTTTCATTATTTCTAATTTTAGTTGCCCTGTATACCTTCCTCTTCTACCTAAATGGAAGAAATAAAAAAGAGTACCCGAACTTGAGTGCTTGTATGGTGCCTTATTTCAAGTTTCAACTAGTTATTTAAGTAATGCAAGAAAAAATTGAATGCTATTATTACTTTATGAATTAGTAGGAAAATGTAACAATAGATTATTTATAAATTTTAATTTAACTAGTTTTTAAACTATTTTGACTTCTTAATTCAAAATAACTTATTTCCATTCAGTAATCCCAACAGTGAGGTATTGTAAGATGTAACTTGAAGACAGTGGGCTTTTTTGTCAGGCAGCTTCAAAGTTTTTGGTTTCAGGTTCGGAAATGTCAATATTGGGTAGTGATGCTGCTAATTAATGATGGAGGTAAACAATTTGGCAGCATCTATTTCTCCTTATGTTATGATTAATGTAATTGGTAATTTGTTAGTTTTATAAAATGACTAAATTGAAAGCTGGTAAATAAGGACAATTATTTGAAATAGAAGGTAATAGTTTTATTTGAAAGAAGTAACTGTATGAGGAGTGGCATGGGCATGCGCTTCTTGTTGAGTACACTCCAATTGTGAGGCACGATGCCTATTTATAGGCAAGGTTCACTGTCACAATGGAGGTGGAAATATGCTTCCATGTTGTTCTAGATCTTTCTAACTTTTTTTAAACAGCTGTTATATTATTGTTATTTTATTAATTTTTTATACAATATTAACAATGGTATGCAATTGCTCTAGATCTTCAGCTGTCATGTGGATTATTATTTTTGATGCTATGTCCTTGCGCAACTCTTTGGGACTTCTGGGTGGTTCTTTGGCTGTGTTGTGTGTGAGATACATATCTGACTAGGTCCACCAGAGTCAATGTAATACTACAGTTAGTGGTAATACAGTGTGTGGAACTGAAGATCACTATTGTAGGACTGTGGTGGCATTTGGATTGTCAGGGAAGTACTTTACACAGTGAATTCTCATTTCATCTAGCAGGTAGACATTCTGAGTGGTAGCATGTGATAGGAACCAGGTATAGAGACTAGAATAAGAGAACTAGACAAGATGTGTACTGAAATTAGGGATTCTTGGCAACATCAAGAACCCTAGAATTCGATAGCAAGAACTCACTTCAGAGGGAATGAAGAGCCCTCAACTCTGTTACAATCAGAAAAATGACTAGACAGCCTTTCTGTTATTCCAACTTTCTATTTATATTCCTCCTATAGCCTAACAACTTCTGAACCACCTAACTAACTTTCCGGCCCTTTTCTATTTTTTTTTTTATTAACAGCTTATTACAATTTTGGGCCTATTTTTCGGCCCTCTTCCCGTCTATTCCTCCTACTATACTTCTGACCGTACAATCTGTCTCTAACAGCATGCTTTCTTATGTGGTGAAAAATGGGTTGATGATAATGAGAAAGTAGCTTATGAGATTCGGTGGTTGGTCCAAGCTCTTTGCATTTATTCTTTATAGTTAGCTCCAGAATTTTAGAAGTGTGATTTACATAAAAGAATTGAATCATTCATTTCTTTTTATTTTTATTTTTATTTTTATTGTGGATAAGGCTACTAGTATTCTGGAGGCCGTACTGCCAGTGCCGGAGCCCTTTTGCCAGAGAGCATGTAGCTTGATTAGTGTGGATTTCCCTGTAAATTCTTCAACAGCTCTTTCATCAACTTCCAATCAAATTGAACTGTTGCCTGGGAAATTCCATCTGCATCCATCTTTTTAGCAGACATATTTCTCGAAAGAATGTTGCTACTCTGACAGAAAAGCTCCATTGTTTTTCATCAACTAAAACTTCCCCGTCAACCTGTGCATCTAATTGCTTGGATGACCAAGAAATAAAAGCAGATTGCACGAAGGATGTGCACCATTATCTGATAGTGTGACTAATCAGAATACAGAAAGAGGGCAGCAGAAGGAATCATTTTCTATGTGCTTTCAACCTACTGTTGTTAATACACCGGTGCATATGGTCTGCCCTCCACATTTTGTTTGTGGCAGTAATTCGGAAAGCCCAGATATCAAAGTTTTCTCTTCCCTCAATATTTTAATGATAGAGACAACTGCACAGTCAGCACCTGGGAGATTGTTGCCCATATCTGATGCTAAGCTTTAGAACATGGATAAGCAACAGTCAACATCGTGTTATAAACCAGCAAAAAGAGTGCTTGACTTTTCACTCATGGAAGGCAATGATGATTTGGACATCAGAGTTGACAAATTAGAATCAAGCAGAGCTTCACTTGAATTTCAAAGCATCCCTGAATCTGGTAGTGGATGTGCTGAGGATTCCAATTCTTCTGTTTTTGTTGTGCTGCCTCGGGAGGTATGCCATCTTAACTTGGTTTTAATTTTTAACTGATTCTCCATGTCGATTGAAGCTTAATTCTTTCATCAACAGAGAATGTGCAAATGAAGCAATTATTTTCTAATATGGTTCACATTAAATTAATTTGTAACTAATTAGTAGGGCATGTGTCATATTTGTGCCTAAATGAGAAAAGTGAGATAGAGGAGATGCTGAGATGGTTCATGGTTGTGATAAGATAATGAAGATGAGTGCAAAAAATGTGGAAAAGTGAAGATGAAAGCATCAGGATATAAGCAAATATTAATGTTTTTCTTTATAGCAAATTTATAATCTTTATCATTTTAGTTGATTTATCAAATAGGCTGTAGTTGCCAGAGAAAGGGGCGTATTTGCTTTGAAATTTCTGGTATTGAAAGTACAGATTAAAATCTACGACTGAGCTTCTATTTACATTGCTCCCTTCTCTTTCTAGATTGACAACAAAGGGATTTGTCAATGGCTTTCAAACTTTTTCTATTCTCCTTTGCTTTTCTGATACCAGTCATATCTGTTATGTTTTCATGATTCACAGGCATATGGCTGTGCTGTGCATTTTTCATGACAACTGTTATGAGACACTTGAATTTTTGTCTAGTGTTAGTGATTGCTAATACTCAGCATATACTTGTACAAACAATATCCCTTCTCTTTACCTTCTGCATGTTGTTAACTTTAAGAATTCACACTATCAATTACTTGATGTGCTTGTTACGCCATGATTTGATCATGTTAAGCGGCCCTGCTTCCTAGAAGATTCCTTTTGACAAGACATGGATGAATTTTAAATTATTTTTCTTGTGAATCTTTATAGGAAAAGCAATTTTTTCTTGTAACTTGGTTTCTCAATGCAGTTAGAAGAGAGTTTTGGCAGCTCTGTTGAGAAAACCAACCAAATTCAAGTTGGTTTAGATACATAACATGGCATAAAAAATGGTCGTCATTGCCTGATCTGGTTAATGTGATTCACTCTATATTTCATTCGTTCAGAAGAACTCCAATCACAAAAGTGGAGCTCCTGCAAAAGATAATTATGGACACTTTGGATTTTGTTGAAATTGGCGCGTTCCCATTCTAGTTATTACCATGTACTAGAAGTTTGTTTTTGATTATTGTTGATAAGCTGAGTAACTAGTGATGTCATCTCTGTAGGAGAAGTTGAAGAACAAATAGAGTTTCTCAAAAAGTTGGTCCCAGACGGGATTTGCAAAATGTTGCTTCCTGGTGGAGATATTACGTACTGGTGAGTCTCTTTCTGTTTACTGTTTATTTAATCTCAGTGCAGAAGTCAGTCTCTTCTAGGGCTGCAGATATCTGAGTCTGACTTTTAGGGTTGGGAGGTTTTAATAAGAAAATAGGCAGCAACTGCTGAGGAAGAAGTTAAATAGTTGCAAGGGCCAATTTATATTTATTAGAGACAGAAAACAAATATTGAGCTGTCACCACTTAACGGCTCTTAGTTTAGTTGGTTACTTCTAACATAAATTAAACTTTGGTGCCTTAAACAAATGTTTTTAGGAGTTGCGTTTTTGAGGGACATATTCATAAACTGGTAATAACTTTCAATTTTGTAGTTGTGGGCTTTCAATGGATGCAATGTTTTTAACGTTTAGAATGCGTGGTTTTTTTCTTCTTATTCTTCATCTTTTTTTTGTTTTTTTTTTTTTAAGTATTCTCTTGTTCATGCATGTCTGTATGGAATATTAGGACTTTCGGTTTTCGATGCCTGTAGTTAGTGTTTATTGTGAGCCAGAGTCCTGCATATGCTTGAAAGTAGTTATTTCTTAATCTTCTTTTTGAAATTCTAGTTTATTAAATCTCTGGATTGTATGAACACTTGCAGCATCAAGAGAGTGTCGGATTTGGATTCAGTTCGGTCCATGCTTTCTCGCAATGCGACTATCGGAGTGAAGGGTTTTATTATTGACTGGCCTGGGTAATAGTAGTTAGAAAAATTTTGTTATGGTGTTGCAAATGTTTATTGACTGTTGCTGTGTTTAGAATGGTAATTACAGGTTGGATTTTTATCTCATCTTTGTTTTTAGCTACTATATATATATATATATATATATATATATATATATATGTGTCTTGTATGTATATAGCATGTATGAAGTCTTAATGTGTATTAAATTTAGTTTGTCTATATATATTTTAATTAAGGAAGAAGTCTCATATTATTTATGAAAATATTTTAATAAGTATCTATATATGATGGTACTTAATTAGTAAATAACTTATGATATTGAGGTAGTATTGTGGATTTGGACCTTAGTTATATATACACACGTGTGCCTAGCTCCATCCTGTCTTTTACTATCCATACAAATTTTATTTTTTAATTTTAACCAAATTTTATTTTTACCGTTACAGCTCTTTAATGCTTCAACGGCTATTTTACAACAGCTCTTTCCTGACTCTATATAAAGCTTGTTGGATAGCCTAAACAGAATGTACCCTAGCCTCCTCATCTCTTTCTCCTCCCTTCTGCGTAAAAGAAACTGCCCCCACTACTTGTGCTGCGTTTTGTACTTTTTATAAGATTTGCTGCTCAACGTACTGAGAATATCATGTGGACGAGTTCCTGTGGATCCGTGTTTAATCCTGGAGGGTTAACTGTCAACGCCATTTCACCGAGCATAGCTTTGGGTAGGGCAGAATTCAACCCTTAAGGACAATATCTTGTACGATTTATCGTAATTTTGTTCCATTATTCTTTTATTGTTGCTGTCATACTTATCTTATTTTTTCTTTTCGCAAAGCTAAAATACTAATACTATTGTTCTAAATTATTTTACAAACATTCTTAAGGGTTTAAATGGATCCTAATATTTTAGCTGCTATTAAGGTCATTCCTGATGCTTTAAGAATTGAATCATTTGATGAAAACAATTTTAAATGATAGCAATACAGAATCTTAGAAGTTTTGAATTTTTCTCAAATCAGTTTTGTTTTGCAAGATCCTAAATTGGATCATGATTATGAAAATTATCAACAAGCTTTGAAAGAATAGGAATTGGCTAATAAATTGTGCAAACATAATATTTTAAGAGCTGTATTAAATGATTTATATGATATTTACTGTCATTTTGTTCATGCAAAGGATATTTGAAATGCATTGGTTTAAAAATATATTTATGAAGGCGAAGATAGTAAAAAGTTTTTGGTTTATAATTGTAATGCATTTCAAATAGATGAAAATAAATCTGTTGCTTCTCAAATTCTTGAATTTACTAAGCTTGTAAATGAATTGACTAAGAAAAGAGATATTCTACCTGAAAGGTTTGTATCTTAAACTCTTATTGATAAGTTATTTGAATCTTGGAAAAGATTAGAAAATGAATTTCATGCAAAAGAAAAAAGTTATAATATTGCAAGAAATTATTTTGCATATTAAGATTGAGAAGAAAAATAGGTTAATGATTTGGTGAACAAAATCATAACATTAGAGTTCATAAACCACATTTGTGGCAAAATAAGTCATTTTGCATCCGCTTGTAGATTGAGAAGGAACAATCAAGGAGGCGGAAATAAAGGAGGAAGATCATCATCAAAGGTAAGAGCAAACGTGGTGAAACACTAAGATGATGTTATAGTGGCAGTAATGTCTGAATGCTTTTTAATGAAGGCAGCCAAGGGTTGGTTTGTGGATTCTGGTGCCACAAAGCACATTTGTGCTAAGAAAGAGATGTTCTCCGAGTTTTCTTCCATAGAAGATAGGAAGGATTATGTTTACCTAGGGGATTCAAGCAAAATCTCAATCTTAGATAAAGGAAAAGTGTTATTAAAAATGATATGTGAAAAAACCTTTGTGATGTCTGAAGTACTCTTTGTACCTGCCATTAAATATTATCTGGTATTAGTCCATCTCCTTAACAATACCAATGTGAAAATAATCTTTGATAGTAACATAGTTACTTTATCTAAGAATAACATATATGTTGGTAAAGGTTATTTTAATAATGATTTGTATGTTTTGAATGTAGTTATTAATAACAATGAAGGAAGTTCTTTTTTTACTTACTTGATTGATTTTTTTGATATTTGGCATGGTAGATTGGGACATATAAATGTTACTTATATCTTAAAATTAAAATAAATGAGGTTAATAGATAGATTGGATAATACTAACTTGGATAAATATGAAATTTATATAGAAACTAAGATAACCAAGAAGTCATCCAAACAAGTAACAAGATAAAGTGAATTACTAGAACTAGTATATCGTGTCTTAGGAAACTTAAAGAACATAGTGACTAGAGATGGTAAAACATTTTATATAGTTTTTGGTGATGATTATTCTTGATATATTATATAATATTTGTTGAGAATTAAGGATGGAGCATGTGAAATGTTTATCAAATATAAAAATGAAGTAGAAAATTAACTTGGTTAGAAAATTAAGAAATTAAAAATAGATAGAGAAAATGAATATGAGTCAAATCACTTTAATGAGTTTTGTGAACATAATATAATATATGAAATAACTCCACCTTATTCACATGAATTAAATAGTATAGCTGAAAAGAAAAATAGAACTCTTAAGAAAATAATGAATGCCTTACTTGTTAGTTCAGGATTACATAACTATATGTGGAGGGAAGCTGTTCTCTCAACTTATTATCTACAAAATAGAATACTACATAAAAAATTTTGTAAAATACCTTATGAGCTCTCGTTTGAGAAACAATCTAATTTAGGTCACTTGAAAGTGTGGGGGTGTTTAGCTGAGGTAATATTGCTAGACTTTAAGAAAAGAAAATTTGGTTTTAAATTATGTGATTGTGTACTTATTGGATATGCTCAAAATAGTAGTGCATGTAGATTTCTTGTTGTGAAAATTGATGTGCTAAAATATAATTCCACAATTGAATCTTATAATATATCATTCTTTGAGCATGAACTTCCTATAAGAACTAAAGAGAAGCATGTTAATAATTCATATGATAATATATCTGATAATGCAGTTGATGAAAATGATAATGAATTGAGAAGAAGAAAAAAAGCTAGGAAAGAAAAGGATTTTAGTAATGATTTTTATACTTATCCTATTTCTGATGATCCTTTGACTTATAATGATACTATTACATCTATTGATGCTCCTTTTTGGAAAGATGCTATACAAGTCTGAGATTGAATCTATTATGGCCAATCATACTTGAGAATTAGTAGATTTACCACCTAAGATAAAATCTATTAGATGTAAATGGACATTTAAGAAGAAATTAAAATCGGATGATAGTGTAGATAAATATAAGGTCAGATTGGTAATTAAGGGATATAAGCAACAAAAAAATCTTGACTACTTTGATACTTATTCTCCTGTTACTAGAATTGCATTTATTAGGATTTTGTTTGCCATTGCATCTATCTATAAATTTGTTATACATCAAATGAATATGAAAATTGCATTTCTTAATAGTGATCTTGAAGAAGAGATATACATGAAATAACCTAAGGGATGTATGGTTAAGGGTAAGGAGAATAAGGTATACAAACTTGTTAAATCTCTTTATCGTTTGAAATAAGTTCCAAAACAATGACATAAAAAATTTGATCATGTTATGATTGCCAATGGGTATGTGACAAATGAATCTGATAAATACATATATAGCAAGTTTAATGATGGTGTTGGTGTTATCATTTGTCTATATGTTGATGATTTACTGATCTTTGGGACATATTTGGATACTGTAACTAAAACTAAGATATGAGTATTGCTAATGTTATACTTGAAATAAAATTGATTAAGGAAAATGATAGATTTATTTTATCTCAATCTCACTATGTTGAAAGCATACTTAAGAAATTTGGATATTTTGACTACAAACCTGTATCTACTCCTTATAATTCTACTTTGCATCTAGTTAAAAATAAAGGTGATGATAGTGTATCACAAATTAAATATGCACACATAAT
The DNA here is from genome assembly GCA_031439595.1 of Pterocarpus santalinus. Classification (NCBI taxonomy): domain Eukaryota; kingdom Viridiplantae; phylum Streptophyta; class Magnoliopsida; order Fabales; family Fabaceae; genus Pterocarpus; species Pterocarpus santalinus. The sequence continues at coordinate 67,028,745 of CM062531.1, read as the reverse complement.
TGGTAGTTTGATGTATTCAATGAACTGCACTAGACTAGATATTGCATATGTTGTGAATAGACTTAGTAGATATACTCACAATTTTAGGGACATCTATTGGAATGCCTTAATTAGACCTTTAAAATATTTAAAAGGTACTAAAATTATGATTTAGTATATTCTGGTTATTCCTCATTCTTGGAGGGATATAGTGATGTAAACTGAATTTTTGATTCTAATGAATTAAAATTTACAAATGGTTATGTTTTTATGCTGATAAGTACGGCTATTTCTTAGAAGTCCACCAAACAGACTTGTATGCTAAGTCCACCACGGGTCAAAATTTATAGCTTTAGAAAAGGTAAGAATAGAAGCTAAATGGTTGAGAAACCTATTAGTGGACATACTATTATGGGATAGAACATAGACATTTGTATCTATTCATTGTGATTGTCAAGCTGCCATTGTTTGAGTAAAGAATCAAATATATAATGAAAAAAGTCGGCATGTTAGATTGAAACATAATATTGCAACGCAGTTGATTAAAAATAATGTAATATCCATGGATTTTATAAAGTCAAAAAAAAAAAAACTTAGCTGACCCATTGACGAAGTCAGTTGCTAGGACGCTAGTAAGTGAAACATTGAGGGGGATGAGACTGATGCCCATTACTTGAGGCGGTATGAAAGAAATCCAATCACTATGATTGGAGATCGCATGAAAGTGGTTCGATGCGGTAAACGAAGTCATATGAGTCTCACACAAGGTATTATCGCTTCTTACTGATTTCTGCTATTCATATGAGATGCTTAGTAAAGAGTCACTCTCTATGGTGTATGACAGTACTACTATAGTGGTGTTTGAGGATGAACAATACTCTTAATAGATCCATAGCCCTTGATGTGGGGGTGGATTATTTGTTGTAGCATACTCATGATGGATGCCACCTAAGTAAGAGTGGAGATGAGGCCATCTTCCATGAGTTTAGATAGAAAACTCTAAAGCTCTCATGATTCCAAGATAGCGCTGCCTTAATGCGCAAAATGACTAAGAGCAGCATATCTTATGGAATATTGTGTGGTTGGTGGACGTGCTCCAATCGTTATTTTAGAAATTTGGTTCAAAGAAATTTTTCTACTAAATTTTCTTCAAGTTGTCATCCACTTATACTTAAGGTGAAGTTCAAATTCTTTGGATATTACACTGAAGCATAATATTCCTGTTTATTCCTCTAAGTTTGAAATATGTGGGGGATTGTTGTATATATATATATGGGTCTTAGTGTATTTTAAACTTAATTTGTCTATGTATATTTTAACTAAGGAAGAAGTTCTACATTGCTTATGAAAATGTTTTAATAAGCATTTATATATGATGGTATTTAATCAGTAAATATCTTATGGTATTGAGGTAATATTTTAGACTTGGGCCTTAGTTATATACACACGTGCGCGTCTTGCCCCCCCATCCACGTGCATCTGGAACTGTCAAGCTTTTATTACCTATACAAATTTTATTTTTTAATTTTAGTTAAATTTCTTTTTTACCGTTGCAGCTCTTTAATACTCCAATGACTCTTTTTCTAATTGTTATTCAATGGTTGTTTTGCAATAGCTCTTTTCTGACTCTATATAAAGCTCGTTGGATGGCCTAAACAAAATGTACCCCAACCTCCTCATCTCTTTCTCCTATCTTCTGCACGAAAGAAACCGCCCCCACTGCTTATGCTGTATTTACTATTTTCTGTAGGATTTGCTACTCAATGTACCGGAAACATTGTGTATACGAGTTCTTGTGGACCTATGTCTAATCCTGAAGGGTTAACTGTCAACGCTATTCCACCAAGCATAACTTTGGATAAGGCGGAATTAAACTCTTAAGGACAGTACTTTACACGATTTGTGGTAACTTTGTTCCGCTACTCTTTTATTGTTGCTGTCATATTGCTCTTATTTTTTATTTTCGCAAAACTAAAATACTATTGTTCTAAATTATTTTACAACACTTTAGTGTTTGGCAACATGAGTCCCATGTGCAACTCTTATTCTTAGATCTTTACTGATTCAAAACCAATTGATATTTGGCATCCAATAACATAGTCATGTCATGCTTAGCTTCTCCTCCTTCTTCTTCTTACTAAACATTTGTATTTTTTTAACATAAAATTCAAGTAACCAAAGATAGTACGGAGTGATGCTTATCGTACGAAATTACAAAGAGATTATCTTTATATGCTAAGAAACATAGTTATAGATTTTTAAGGGGAGTAGAAAAGTAATAGACATATGAATTAGTAAAGACTAAGGAATGTTAGAATAGGAATGTACACTGCAGATTGGTGTGTTTTGCTATACTCTGGCTTAAAAATAGTGCATATTATGCACTATGTAAAAATATGGGTTGTTGGAGGTTTGCTGTTTTAATAGTCAATAAATGTGGAAGTTGTATATGTGTTTTATTTTAATTTTGTCATTTTCTTATTTGGTCAATATATATATATATATATATATATATATATATATATATAGAGAGAGAGAGAGAGAGAGAGAGAGAGAGAGAGAGTGGCCCCATCAAGTTTGAATTGGGCTTTCACTGGCAACAATAGTCAGCAATGATGGTAAGGATATGTGCTTGGCATTGATGGGCATTATGGTTGGTTGGAGGACATCATTGTGCGACAGCTGTGACGACAAATTTGGTTGGGTAGCTGTTTCGGTGGGGGTAAAAAAGGTGGACCTCATCTATGTTTTTGGTGGGAAGAAACACAGCCCGATCTGATTTGTTGATGACCAAACAGGCAAGGTAGATGATTGTAGAGATCTGATTTGCAGAGAAACACATCTTGACCTAATTTGTTGATTCCTCGCTAAAAAAAGGGGAAACTATCGTAGTTACTGCCATCACCGTTGTTTGCTTGGGGTTTTTTTGGGGAAGATGAGGAGATGTAATCAAATTCATTGTAATCATCTCATAATGGTTATTAGGTCTTTACAACTATATCCAGCCACAAAAATTAATAAAAGATTTTACCTTTACACACTTTTTGGTTTGGGAGAGAACAAGCAGAGAGAAAATAGGTAGAGAGAAAATAAGTGAAAAATGAACTTTTCATTCGTTTGGTTTGCGAAAGAAAATAATAGGAAAAGAAAAGATAGCATGTGGGTCTCACAAAATCTTTTTCTCCGCATAAATGAGGAGAAAACGGAAGGAACATCACCATTAATTATTGCTTTCCAAAATTTCCCTTTTTCTTCAACCTTGTACTTGCAAATTGATGGTAATATTAAGACAAAAGAGGGCTTTTGATTCTCTATGAAAGCTTGCTCTTTTCCCATTACAGACAAACCGCGTTAATACAAATGATCTTGTCTTCTAGTTGCTTCATCTCATGACAGTGTGCTTGTAGCAGAATCACCATCAAGAAGATGATGATGATGATGTTATCTATGGACTTGGCTCTCACTTGTTCGTTCTATCTGAGAACTACGCCAAATTGGATCTGATTCTTCTTTTCAATATTTTGATTCTTATATGTAAGCAATGCATTCAAAGCTGACACTTTTTTCTTCCTTTTCAAAAATCCATTTGGTTTCTTTTTTTTTTTTATGGGACCCATTTGTTTGCTTTCAACGAATAACCATAATGAAAGCAAGGAAAGGCTCCCTATGAGCACTTGATTACTTTTTTATAAAGTTTGAGACAATAATGTAAGTAAAGGCTTAACTTTTATTGTAATTAAAATTGATGAATTTAAATGATAATATGATCAATAGTAAAAAATCAATGTTATATTATTATCATTTTTATTAATAAATATTAGTTAAATAAAAGAAGTAATAGATATGTAAGAATGCATGAAAATAGACATTTTTAGAAATTAATTGTTATAATTATTAATTAAATTTTGATAGTCATAGAATTTAATTAAATACTAGTTTAACTTAATCATTTGGTTAAAGTCATTTTATACATGAGATAAAAAAAATTAGTTTAGAGGAGTGACAACAAATAAAAAATAAAATAAAATAATTTTTAATATTTATTATAAGATTTCTATTTTACTTATTTACTAAGAAGTATTCTAAAGATATAAAATAAAAATAAATAAATAATTAAATTAGATGTGAAGTTATTATAAGGGTATAAATATTATTTAATATAATTTTATTTTCTTTTCTCTTACTTTTCTTTTAATCCAAACAAAAGAAGAATATTTATCATTTTATTCTCTTTATTTTTTCTTCATCCAAACAACAAGAGAGAAAATTAATTTTTTTTATTTTCTTTTCTCTTCATTTTCTTTTTTTCCAATTTTTTTCTCCCATCTTCTATTATAATCCAAACAAAGTGTTGGTTTACAATTTTCTCTTCTTTTGCATTTTTTTTTTTCCATTTTTCGTATTCTCCGTTGCTTGTAACTCCTACCTCCATGCATTGGGGTCCGAGCTACCAATCTTCTCCATTATTGCTACAACTTCTCTTGCTGCTACAACTAAACTGATGATTCATTACCACTCTTCTCCATTACACATATCATGCCCCATCTTCTTTTAACGCTTACTACCCCACCAAAATCGAGCTGACAAATTGCGTTCTACTTAGTGATTGGAAACCTTCCATTGTCCATTCACCGACTACTGCACTAACACAAACTCCTAACAAACACCCACACACTAGCAAGAACCACGGCCTTTTGGTTTTTTGTTAATCCTTTCCAAAGTCTCCAATTCAAACGTATATTGTGCAACCAAAAAACCATGTTATCTATTGCAAACCTGCGTCCAATCTCCCCTCGCCCATAAACATTGATCGCAGGTCAATTCTCACGCCTCCACCGTTCGACAATGCCATCCCTATGCCTTTCACGACCTCCTCCCCCCTGACGGTAGTGCTGACCTTCCTTCTAATTCCTCACCATTCTCAATGTAACTGCATTGTCAGTGAAAATAATATCTCGGTCAAAGTACAGATCAGATGAACAATAATTTCATTTTAAAACATTAAAAACCCACCACCCACTCATCAGGTTGCCCATTGTAATTTGGGCCGTCCAATTTTTTGCCACCAGATTTTACGGTCCTCATCCTGCCACTTCATCCCGTGCATAGCACATCATTTCCAACACGGATAGAGCCCTGCGTGACTATGTTCTCTTAGATTTCTTGAATGTTAAAAACAGCAAATGCTCTTTTGAGATGAGAAAGTTCTTGTTTTCACATTTGCTTTTCAAAAATCACAATGAAGTTATGATCAATGGAAGGATTCGAGGGTGCCCCACAGGAATGGTCGGAAATGGGGAAGCACTTTCGCAATCCGCAGATTTCGCCCAAACTGGTTCTTTCACTCTGTCTTGTATATATTACATAATCACCGCACCTTTTTCTTCAAATTCCAAATAAAAGTATATACCCAAAAAGGAAAAAAAAAAAAGAAAAGATTTCAAATAAAAGTTGCTAAATTTTTGGACTATTGTGAATAGAATTTCTCTCAACAAAAAGATATTCATCACGTATTTATAAATAAAATTGGAAAACTTTTTAATATTCTCATTTATAGAAATTATTAATTTTTAAAAACATCAGAAAAAAATACTTTTTCCTCTCTTTGTTTATTTTTGTTCTCTCTAATATAACCCTTGTAACTATTTTGTATTGAATTTAATTTAAATGTATTTCTATTCGCTGATAGTATAAAACTAATTGAATTTATTTTATATTATCAGCAAATAGAAATAGTAAAAAATACTAATTCATACAAATAATTATCTATTATAATGAGGGATTCATTATAATTTTTTATTTTTTTTATTTCTATTTTTATTGATTGACAGTGTAAAACTGTTTTACACTATCAATATATACTAATTAAACTATTTTATATTTGTATTAATTGACATATCTATTAAATGAGAAGGAGGAGATAAAAATTCAAAGATGACTGTTTATTTTATCTACATGTCTTCTCTAATAAGTTAGGTTAAAGTCAGCAGCTATTTATTTTTTGGTTCGTTGACTTACGCTAGTCATTATTAGTCTTCTTCTCTACTCCATGTCTCTATCAGTCTTCTACGCTTTATCAGTTTGATTTTCGAGATGCAAACACCATCCTCAATGCAAGCTTCCTTCTCAGTTCTCATGGCTCTGTGAGTCCCTTCCCTCTTCTTCTTCTTCTTCCTGCTTCAGCTATGGATGGTCCTATTGAGATGAAAGAGATATTATGTATGTTTATATGAGAGAGTTATTTATCGTAAATGATATTGAAATATAATGTGCAGATAACTTCAATCATATTTTTGGGAGTTGCCCAAAATAAAGATATATTTTTGAGGGAAATGGAGACTAGCTTGTTGCCTTTAACGTGCAATCTAAGCCAAACATTCGGTAGTGTAAACCAATGGTATTAGTGATTCATGAGGGGCTTAATAGCCAGAAAAAGAGGAAAAGGGTCCACTGCGGTGGAAATCTCCGTTTATCGATGCGGTGCAATGTAACAGCAACCCCGTCTCTATCTTTATCATTTGCCACTAAGATATCGAATTTATCTTTTGATTTGTTTACGCCATAAGTTGGCCACGATGCTGTTTCTTTTTGACTCAACTCGTGTAAAGGCGAGTCTTATTTTATTCTTTACATTAATATTTTGCAATAATGCCAATAAAAAAATCGACAACATGTGTCTTGCATCTTCATGGAAGCCTCCATCCCCATATCTTCAAAATGCTTGTTTTTTTTCTCTGTTCTCAATCTAGCCCAGGGGCTTAATCATCCTGTTTTCTCTTCTTCCGGATAATTCTTGAAAATCAAAGGAAAACAAGGGTTTGATAATTTATTTGGGTAATTAACAATTACATCCCTTAAGATGTCAAATTACAGCACTAAACTCTAAACTTATGTAAATATTGGATTTCATGTCAAATTTGTGCAAATATTACACTTCATCCTATGTAGGTGGCTTTTAACATGGGGACATTTCAAGTTTTTGCATTTTAATTATTCTAATTTCATAATTTCATACTTCTTATTTCTACACTGCTATACACACCACTAGTCCACCACCAGCCTCGTTCGCAGCAACATGACCTCGTTGCCTCACAACTCAACTACCTCGACAATGTTGCCTCTTACCTTCCTATGCCAGTTCCTTCTCTATGCTGTCTTTGTAATAGGCGCCACTAAATATTCCTCTTCCAAATGTGACCCCACATTCTTAGCCACCTTTTACTATTAAAGAGAACAAAGCCACATTTCAAGTACCATTGATTTGAAACCATTATCATTATTCTTTTGACATCTTTTCTTAGCCTTAAGTAAAAGGTTGTTGAGAAGGTGGTCACAATAGGAGCAGGAATATTTGATTATAATTATCGTGTAGGCAGCATGGAGAAGAAATTGGCATAAAGAGGGTGAGGGGGCAACCTCGTCACAGCAGATGAGTTGTGAGGCAATGAGGCTGTGTTATTGAGAATGAAGCTAGTGACATATTGATGGTGTGTGTGGTGATATAGAAACGGGAAGAATAAAATTGCTAAATGGGAATAATTAATATGCAAATAATTGAAATGTAATCTCAACCATTGGACAAAAATAATTATTATTAAATCTTGTGATAAAAGGCATCAGCAAAAATAAAAATATCAAAGTATATAACAAAGAAAGTATCATATATTTATTAATTTTATATTTTAAAAATAAAAATACAATTTATATAATAATTGGTAGTGTAAACCAATGGTATTAGTGATTCATGAGGGGCTTGAAAGCCAGAAAAAGAGGAAAAGGGTCCGCTGCTGTGGAAATCGCCCTTTATCGATGCGGCGCAATGTAAAAGCAACCCCGTCTCTATCTTTATCATTTGCCACTAAGATATCGAATTTATCTTTTTATTTGTTTACGCCATAAGTTGGTCACGAGGCTGTTTCTTTTTGACTCAACTCGTGTAAAGGCAAGTCTTATTTTATTCTTTACATTAGTATTTTGCAATAATGCCAATAAAAAAATCGATAACATATGTCTTGCATCTTCGTGGAAGCCTCCATCCCCATATCTTCAAAATGCTTGTTTTTTTCCTCTGTTCTCAATCTAGCCCAGAGGCTTAATCATTCTGTTTTCTCTTCTTCCGGATAATTTTTGAAAATCAAAGGAAAACAAGGGTTTGATAATTTATTTGTGTAATTAACAATTACATCCCTTAAGATTTCTAACTACAGCACTAAATTCTAAATTTATGTAAATATTGCATTCCATGTCAAATTTGTGCAAATATTACACTCCACCCTATGTAGGTGGCTTTTAACATGGGACACAATGTTTGGATTTATGTTGCCCCATTTCAATATTAACTCTTGAATTTCAATTAAAAATTTCAACAGCTGATATTGTATTTCAAATTTTTGCGTTATAATTATTCTCATTTTACAATTTCATGCTCCTTATTTCTACACCGCTACACACACAAATAGTCCACCACCAGCTTCATTCGCAGCAACATGACCTCGTTGTCTCACAACTCAACTATCGTGACGACGTTGCCCCTTACTTTCCTATGCCAATTCCTTCTTTGTGCTGTCTTTGTAATAAGCGCCACTAAACATTCCCCCTCCAAATGCGACCCCACATTTTCAGCCACCTTTCACTATTAAAGAGAACAAAGCCACATTTCAAGCACCGTTGATTTGAAATCATAATCATTGTTCTTTTGACATGTTTGCTTTGCCTTTAGTAAAAGGTTGTCGAGAAAGTGAAGTCACATGGGAAGCAAGAATGTTTGATTGTAATTGTCATGGGGGTAGCATGGAGAAGAAATTGGCATAAAGAGGGTGAGGGGGCATCCTCGTCACAGCAGATGAGTTGTGGGGCAATGAGGTTGTGTTACTGCAAATAAAGCTGGTGGTATATTGATGGGGTGTATGGCAATACAGAAACGAGAAGAATAAAATTGTTAAATGAAAATAATTAATATGCAAAAAATTGAAATGTAATCTCAACCATTGAGTAAAAATAATTATTGTTAAATCTTGTGATAAGAGACATCGCCAAAAATAAAAATATCAAAGTATATAACAAAGAAAGTATCATATATTTATTAATTTTACATTTTAAAATGAAAATACAATTTATATTATAAAAATTAAAAATTTTATCATAAGTATAACTAAAAATATAATAACTCAATCATAAGTATAAATTTTATATTTAATAAATATTTTCTATTTACGTAATATATCATATGTCAAAATAAAAAGTTTAAGAGAAAACAATAATAGAAAATCCTTAATAAAGCTACTCTTTCTAAATAGAATGTTTGATTTGACATTTTTAAGAGGGAAAAGTTATTAATTGGAGTGTTTACAGATTTATACAATTACATAGAAATATAGAATATAGATTATATAATCGTACACCTTTTTCTTTAAATTCCAAATAAAAGCATGTACGGAAAAATTTCCAAATAAAAGTTTCTAAATTTTTGGATTGTTGTAAATAGAAGTTTTCCCGTTCATTATAAGATAAAACAAAAAGATGTTGCCCACACGTTATGAACCGAACTAAAAAATCAAAATAAAAAAAACATTCATCATGCATTTGCAAATTATTTCGGCAAAAAAAAGACTTTCTAATTTTCTCACATGTAGAAATTATTAATTTTTAAAAACTCGGAAAAAAATATTTTTTCTTTTTTGTTTATTTTTGTTCTCTCTAATATAACCCTTTTAGCTATTTTGTATTTGTATTAATTGACATATTGATTAAACGATCGAAGATGACTGACATGTCCCCACGAAGGTTCCGGTTGCTACTTACGCCAGTCATCAGTCGTCTGCTCCTCTCCACCGATCCTCTTTTTGGTGCTGCAGCGAAAACACTAAAAGAAAGACTCAGCTCTAACAAAACCCATCCCGGGCACATAAGCTTGAAGCTGGAGATGAATCTCTGGCAGAGGATCTTCCCAAATGTGAATTGGATCAGCATTATTGACGCCTGATTTCGCATTCTATCAGTCTTCTACTCTTATCAGCTTGATTTTCGAGACTCAAGCACCGTCCTCACGCTAAGCTTCCTTTCCCTTCTCTTCTTCTTCTTCTTCTTCTTCCTACTTCAGCTATTGATGGTCGTATTAACTACTTACATAAACGCTTACCATTGACTCCGAAATGTGAATAGATCCTACTTCCGTGGGAGGGCGAAATGTTTTTGTTTGATTTTTGTATGTTTCTACATTATAAAAAAATGAATTACAGGAAACCTCGGGGTAGTGAAATAAGTCGATTATGCATCGCTGTTTTGATTTCAAATATTCTCTATTTGTTAGTTGCTGGCTGTTTTGAAGCTCCGACACATAGAGAGAGCATAGTGAGCCACTAAGGCATCATGGCAGGTCGTGAATCGCTGCGGTCCTTCTCCTCTTCCTTCAGCTATGGATGGACCTACGATGTGTTTCTGAGCTTTAGAGGCAAAGACACTCGCTACAATTTTGTAGGCAATCTATTCAATGCTCTAGATGAGAAAGGAATTCACACGTTCTTTGATGACCGAAGGTTTGTGGGAGGGGAGGAACTCACACCAACTCTTGTCAAGGCAATTGAAGAGTCCAGGATTGCCATCCCTGTGTTCTCCACCAACTATGCTTCTTCTTCCTTTTGTTTAGATGAACTTGCCAAGATCATTGAATTCATCAAGGCAAAGGGCCGGTGGGTCCTGCCAATCTTTTATGGTGTGGATCCCTGTGATGTGCGACACCAAACAGGCAGTTATCGAGAAGCATTGGCTACGCATGCGGAGAGGTTCAAGGACGACATCGTGCAGAAATGGAGGGAAGCTCTTAAGCAAGCAGCTAACTTGGCCGGCAAGCATTTCATATTTGGGTACCCCCACCTCACCCGCGTTTTACATTCTTTTTATTTATTTTTTCTTTAATTTTTATCTTGAACAATTTAATTCACTGTCCATAAAAAAAAATTGAATTGCAATAATACAGTTATCAAGATATGGATATGATGCATAAAGTATGATATCACACTGACTTCTATGCTCATTGGGCAGGAATAATGAATATGAACATGAGTTTATTAAGAAGATTGTTAAAGTGGTCTCTAACAACATTAATCGAGTTCCTTTGCATGTTGCGGATTATCCAGTTGGATTGGAGGCTCCGGTGCATCATGTATGCTCGCTTTTGGATGTAGGACTTGGATTTGATGATACAGTCCAAATGGTAGGGATTCATGGAATAGGTGGAATAGGTAAAACAACACTTGCAATGGCAATTTATAATTCAATAGCTGATCAATTTGAAGGTTTATGTTTTCTTAAAAATGTGAGAGAAAGTTCAAGTAAGCATGGATTAGAACATCTCCAAAAGACGCTTCTTTACGAAATTGTTGGAGAAAAGGACATTAAGTTAGAGTGCTTCGAGAAGGGGATTCCAATAATAAAGCATAGGCTTTGTCAAAAAAAGATTCTCTTGATTCTTGATGATGTTGAAAAACAAAAGCAGTTGGAAGCACTTGCTGGAGGGCTTGATTGGTTTGGCTCTGGTAGTAGAATCATCATTACAACCCGAAACAAAGACTTACTAGCACGTCATGGGATTGAAAGAGCATATGAGTTAAATGGGATAAGTAAGGAGGACGCTTGTAAGTTGTTTGAGAGGAATGCTTTTAGAAATAAAGAAGTTGATCCAACTTTCACGCAAATTATGAACCGTGCAATAACTTATGCTGCTCACCTTCCGTTGGCTTTGGAAGTAATAGGTTCTAGCTTGTGTGGAAAAGAAATAAAAGAATGGGAATCTGCATTAGATCGATATGAAAAAATTCCTCATAAAGATATCCAAAAAATACTTAAGATAAGCTATGATGCTTTGGAGGAAGATGCACAAAGTGTGTTTCTCGACATTGCTTCTAGCTTTAAAGGATTTCATTTGACAGAGCTAGAAGAGATGCTATGTGCTCATCGTGATGTTTGCCCGAAACATGCTATTAGAGTTTTGGTTGATAGATCCCTCATAAAGATTAATATTGGTGAGGTGACGTTACATGACTTGATACAGGATATGGGTAGAGAAATTATAAGACAGGAAGGAAGGCCTGGCGAACGTAGTCGATTATGGTTCTCCAAAGATATAGTTCAAGTTTTAGAAGATAATAAGGTAAGTAAGGTTGACATATATGAATGGTTTGAATTTTCATTTTTAATTTTGATCGATCTCTTTTGACTATATTATATAAATACTCATGCACGACAACTCATCTTTTCTTTGTTTCTCATGTTTTGTTGATACTATTAATCTACCATTTATTTTACCATCATGATATGTAAATATTCATGTCAAATCCCCTGTATACAACATTATTATGATTGACTTGTGCTTTGGTTTTGTCAAATCCACAGTGCATATCTGTTCCTTGTAAAATTGAAATTATATTTCTGGATTTTCATAAATCAAAAGAAGAGGTGGTGGAATGGGATGGAGAGGCCTTCAAGAAGATGGAAAACCTCAAAACACTTATTATTCGAAACGCTTATTTTTCCCAAGGTCCCAAATATCTTCCAAATAGTTTAAAAGTGTTGGAATGGTGGGAATATCCTTCACATTCTTTACCATCTGATTTTCATCCAAAGAAGCTTGCCATACTCAAGTTACCCTATAGTTGCCTTATGTCATTCCCGCTAGTTTCAGTAAGTATAATACATTTTTATCTTTTCCCTATGTTAGTAAAGTTATTTTAAGATTATTTTATTTTTTATTTTGCAGAAGTCTGTAAACAATAATATGAGAGTTTTGGATTTCACAGGGAATAAACAGATAACACAGATACCCGACGTTTCAGGTGCCCCAAATTTAGAAGAAATACGCTTGGCATATTGTGAGAATTTAATCAAAATTGACGGATCAGTTGGATTTCTGGGTAAACTTAGAATGTTGGATGTTGCATGTTGTGGGAAGCTAAGGAGTCTTCCTTCCCTTAAGTTGCCCTCTCTTGAAGTCCTCTGTTTCTATGGTTGTTTAAGTCTCAAGAGTTTTCCTGAAATATTAGGAAAAATGGAAAAAATAACACATCTTCTTGCGAGAGATACTCCCGTCAAAGAATTGCCATATTCCATTTGTAATCTTACTAGGCTAAAATCATTATTTCTGTGTGGAACTGTTCTATTACCGAGTAGCATTTCCATGATGCCAGAACTTACTTATTTGCAAATTGACCGATGTGAGTGTTTGCTATTACCTTATCAAGACGAAGATGTAGAACACGTGAGCTTGATGCCATCTTCCAAACTAAGATCTCTTCGATTCGGAGCCTGCAATCTATCTGATGAATCCCTTCAAATAATTCTTTCTCGGTTTCCCAATGTGGAAAAGTTAAAATTGTCATCTTCTAATTTGACATTTGTTCCTGAAGATGTAGAACAAGTGAGCTCGATGCTATCTTCTAACACAACACATCTTTATATCTATGAGTGCAGTATATCTGATGGATTCCTTCGAATATTTCTTCCTCGGTTTCCCAATGTGCAAGAATTAGACTTGTCAGGCAGTAATTTCACAATTCTTCCTGCATGCATCAAAGAATGTCACTTCTTGATACGGCTTCATCTGTTTGGCTGCAAGAATCTTCAAGAAATTAGAGGGATTCCGCCCAACATAGAAGTCTTGTTTGCAAATGACTGCACATCCTTGAGTTGCTCGGGTAGAAGGATGTTATCGAATAAGGTCTCTCTTTGTTTTTAGTGTTAATTGTGATAATTTGCATGATAATTCAGGTTGACACTGATTGAGACTCTACATATCTGTATATATGTCTTGCTGCTAAACTAACTAACTTATGAATTATTTATGACTAATAGAAATTGCATGAGAAGGGCGGAAGGAAGACATTTATTTTGACAGGAACAAGGATTCCAAAGTGGTTCGAGCATCAGCCCAGTACACCGTGGATTTGTTTCTGGTTTCGAAATAAGTTTCCTGCCATGTCTGTCTGTGTTCTTCTTAAAAAAGGTTCATTTTTCCCTGGTTTGCAAATGATCATCAATGACAATATTGAGGGCCGACTTTACTTAGGTGATTATTCTGAATGCCGATTAGATCATGGTCATATATGTATTTATGATTTATACCGTGATGTGGATGAAGATCATTTAGAAAAGGAATGGAAACAAGCGGTGATTTCTCTTCGGGGTATTCGCTATCTTGAGCCAGAGTATCTGAATGATGTGTTTGGCACACAAATCGGAGTCCATATAATCAAAGAAAGAAGCAACATGGATGATATCCGATTCACCAATCCGCTGCTGCAGAAAGAAGAGCACAGATCGATGGACATGGGAGATTCTGACATACAATATATGCAGCAGCAACGAGCAAATTCGGCTTCATTGGAACCGCATGTGGGACTGGGCACAGAGTTGCTTTCATGTCGTCCACCTCCGGCATTGAATGATATTGTGAAGTGGTATTCAAATTCAAAACTGATATGTAGCACAACCACTGTCACTGTCCAAGGTGAGTACTCTCGGGGATGGCCACATTTTTCCTGGCTGGCTCCTTAGAAATTCGTGTTTTGAGAAGTTTTCCTTTTGGTTATTGTGATTTGGTTCTCCCTGAATTACCTTACTTAACTTGCCGTGGTTTCTATATATTCTTCGGGCCTATTTCCTATAACTGAATATAGACTATTAAAAGCAAAGCTAATTACTGAAACGAAGCTTACAGACTTCAAATATATCCTTACTCAAACTAATAAATAGGAGGATAAGACTTATATCAAGTTCCTTATATCTTTTTTAACCAATTCTCAAATTAAATAATGATATGTGGATATTTTTCTTGAAGTGCATAATTTAAAATTTAAAATTATATACTTTTTTCAAGAAAAAGATGCACTTATCATTATTTGATTTGAGAATTAAATAGAATGGATACAAGGAATTTGATCTAAGTTTTCTCCTAAATAGAATATCAGTTATAAGTGGCTATTGGTTTTATATAAGTGACCGATAATGTTGATCAAAATTTTAATTTAGATCTATGATTAGGAACAACTTTGTAAATGGATAGTGATTGCTCTTTAATGGTTGTTTGTTCTACAGAAATAAATAAAATATTTTTTTAATAACTGTGATATGTGACGTAATGAAAATATTTCGTGAATGACTATTACTCAATATGGAATTATTCATTCTCATGAGGTGGTTGTTAGTCTATTAAATAAAATATAATAGTCATTCTCCCTAAATAAATTTTAGGGAATCATTCATAATAATTTAAACATTGTATGTTTATAATATTAAATAGTACTTTTTGTTGGTAGAGAAATTGAATGCCTTTTTCTTTTTTGTGGGTAAAGAAATTAAATGCTTTTAGATTTATGTATTTGTAGGAAAATGTAAGAACATGTTATTTATAGATCTTGGTTTAACTATTATGATTGTAGATGATTATGATTTCATAACTTGAAGTATCTTATTCATCTTAATACTCCCATTCTCTATGGGCTGTGGAATTAAATCAAGAAAGTGGAAAAGTACAGTAACATTGGACTTGAACAATGAACCTACTGAGATGTTTTGTCATGCACATTCAGAAGTGGATTTGGATTCAGAATCAACATCGTCAAGATTGGCTAGTGATACTTCAAGTGAAGAAGGTAAACAATCTTGTGCCATTTATTTCTCCTAGTTTTTGGCATAGCTTGGTAATTTTATGGAGAGATGGAGTCTTAATGAGAATGTTTTTATGATCAAATATACATTCATATTTAGACAAATTCTTTGGCTTCTTTCCCTACTTTATTTACGGGAGTTCTGTGGTTGTTCAATCACTAAACATGCGACATGATCAAGGTTTAGCTTGAATCCCTACAGGTAGTGACGATGATTTATGGATGTGTCAGAAGGAGTTGCTTTCTCTGCGTCCATGTTGGGAAGAACCTTTGGACTCTGAGAATTGGGAATCAAATTTACTGCAGTCAGCGTCCACAAGTGACACTGTGGGAGATCAAGGTTTCTTTCTTTCTTTCTCTTTGTAAAATCTATATATCTATATATATGTAAGACAGACTGCAATTTGCCATTATTATATGCAATAATGGTTTATTAGATAACTTGTTAGACATTAATATCTACTACTAATAATAATAATAATAATTATTAATCTTAATATTTTAACAACTTATATCTTTTATCCATACTTTTATAACATACACTTGCTAAATATAAATCACCTACATTAATATCTAAATTGATTTGTAATCATATTTATAAAACATAAACTGATAATTGAATCATGATAGAAATTGAATCAATAAATGACTAATTTATGAGGTAAGTCATTGATTAAAATCCCCCCCCCCCCCCGGCCCCCCAAAAAAAAGGTAAAGGTAAATGTTAGAATATTTATTAAAAAATACAAAAAGGGTATGAAAATTACAAATATATGACTATAAGCTGATGAAATTTACAGCTCAAGTAGGATATAATGATGCATTAATAAACATAATATCTTCTATACCATTTAAATTAAACAAAAGGGTAACGCATTAAAAAAAAAAACTCAAGGTCAAAATAAATAATACTAAAAGATACTTTTTTATTTTTTATTTTTTCTAATGATAAAAAACAACGTTTATAGATGTTTAATTGTCTCAAGTGATTTGGTGCTTATTCCTCTTAAGCAAGGTCTCTGGTTATAGTATTATGGATGGGGGAAAAAAGAACTAGTTATCAAACTTAGGTCGTGACTGGTACATAGGCTAATGACATTCGTTTAGCCTAGCAAGCCTAAGAATAAAATGCTACCTATATAGATTAACAACTTAATCATTAGGGCTATCAAATTTTGGGTAGAATCTCTCCTAAAAACTGAACAACCCACATATCACATAAACTTGTTTAACATCAAATATAATATCCAAATTCAACAGTCAGAATATATTCAAAGTATCAAGTGTAAATATCAAAAGGATCAGCTATACAAAAGAGCATATTCAAACTTTGTGGTGATATACATAACCCAAAAAGAAATATAAACCAATGCCCTATAGTTGTAAAATACTAGAGTCAACAAAACATAAGCCTTTTCTAACAACCGAGGCTTACCAAAAGATAACTCTTGGGTAGAATAGCAAATCCTTGGAACCTACTACTTAGCACCCTACGAATTTGAAGGAAAGAAAAAGAATAGGATGAATCACACAGAATCAGTAAAGACATATAAATAAAGTGGACAAGAAGGAGAAATTAAAAGGCACATAATCTTTTAAAATAAATGGAGACAACTTAACGATCGTACAATCATTAAAAGAAATTAGCGGGAATAACAGTTCATCAATTCTATACATTCTCAATGTCTTCATAACTAGAAACTCATTTATATATCTCTTTCATAAATAAAAACTCATAAATAAAAACTTAATAGTTCTCAATATGCCTTCTTAATAATTTTTCATAAATCATTCTTCGCAACATAAAATAAAATCTTTCATCACTTAATTAAATATTCCATGAGGGTTATATAGGAAAAACTAAATCATTTGGGGAGTAATCTCAACTCATTTAATCACAAATTTCATAATATCTCAAGTCAAGGCTTCACTTCACCCGGTATAGTCTCATAATTAGGGTCTCTTCACTCTTTATTTCACTAAATATACTATATGTATATAGATTATTATATCTCTTTGCTATAGTGAACAGTAATGCCATTATATCTCTTTACTATAGTGAGCAGTAGTGTCATCATCTCTCTTCGCTATGGTGAGCAATAATGTTGTTACATCTCTTTGCTACGGTGAGCAGTTATGCCATTTTATATCTTTTTAGTATGGCAAGTGGTGTTCTAGCTTAGAACTCATCATGATCTTCTCAAAATAACTTATATCAAAACTCAACATTCAAATCCATAAATCAATATTATTATGATTCCGATCTTAAAAGTAGCAATTCTTATAAATTGTTTTAGCACATAAGAACTAAAATATATCAACATCATGAGATTATAAAAATAACAAGGAAAGTTAATAATAGTTTCAAGCCACTTACTAAAGCCATATTTGAAATATTCTCATAGACAGGAAAAGTAGGTAATGAAACAACTAATTACATCAAATAATATAAAGTAACATCATTAACTCTAATGAGTTAGTTTCTCCCATGAAAATAAACTTAAAACATTGTTTATCAGCTCTGAAAGGAGTAACTAACATAATCTCCAAAGAATCTAACTAGCACAAACATTTTTTTTTTCAAGCTTAGATGATTTATTTGAAGACAATTTAGCAATTCTTATTGAGCAAAACCTCCAATTTGAGAGGTTTAGGGTTCTTAAGGATCAGAGTAAAATTCAAAGTTAGGCTTACCCATGACAAACTATTAGTGCTCAAGCTTCTAACTAGTTAGATTTCTACTCAAACCATAATATTATTCACACACTATTATATTACTATTCACTAGTTTTGAGAAAATCCCTTAGGTTTACCCATAAGAAGAATGTTTGAGATTTGGGGCACACCCTGGCCTTTAGAAACTAGTGGGTGTTAAAGTTTAGTGACCAAATGGAAGGAAGATGGAGATTAAGAAGAAAAAGGAAAGAATGGAGAGAGAGACAGAGAGAGAGAGAGAGAGACGTCACACTAGCATTGAGAGAGCTTTACCTATAGTGGATCGACTTGACTTGAGTTAGATTAGTTAGAATCTATTGGACTACTGAAACTAGTGGTTTAAGACCCAAAAGAATATATTATATTTGCCATTACTAATTATGTGTGAAAAATACCCCAAAAAAAAAAAATTTAAAACTTCAATTTAAAATTTTTTTTTCTATTTTAATTTTCTATTTTAATTTTTTTAAAATAATTTATATTTTCACATTTTTAACATTTAAAAATATATTTGTTTTGAGTCTATATCTTCTATGTCCAATACTCTTCCTTTAAATGGCATTATTCATAGCACATATCCAAATTTACAACAATATATATAAGATGAATAATATCTTAGGAAAAGAGTAATATACTCCTTTCAATGATACTATTGTTAAAATTAATAATTATATATATGACATGATTGAATATCTAACGCGAAGCACGGAAGTGTAGATGAGAGTCACAAAGCAATTGATAACATAGTTGAACAAGAATCTATGTATCCAATAAATTTTTTAGTACTTTAAATTTGATTGGATCCAAACCATCGCTTGCAACAAAAGAAAGAATATCAGTTATGCTCCTTAGGAACATACTTTTCGCATTAGGATGGTTCTAATGTGCGTCCCATTTTAAATCCAAATTTTTGTCCCACTCATTACCATACGAGCACCACCGAATCAACTCATCATAAAAATTGGAACTCTTGTAAAATTGAGACTTTTCTCTTTAATGGAAGGGGCTAACTTTGATCCCACATGAATGAAAATAAATCAACATGTTATTTATCAAATACAATAGTTTCCATGTGCCACACAATCGATGGGCAAGGACAAAATGGGTTAGGTCCTTCTAGCTTAGCATTGGTCCCAAATTTTAGCTTCACTTCAATGGGCAAAGAAAAATGAGTAGTTTCACGTAGTAGGTTTCATTGAAAAATTGGGACCAGTTTTGCATCCATTAGAGATGCTCTAGGAGACTAGATAATAAAACCAAAAATAATTATATAAAGTAATGTGGTTGCAATAGTATTGATCCTACAAATAGTTTTGACAACAAGGGATTCGAAGTGACCTTTTAAGTAGAAAACAGTTCCTAATAAAAATTTGTTATGCAGTGACAATACATAAGGCTATATTTTCTAAAACTAATGTTTTGTTATGAACATTATAGGTTGGATTTTCAAGAGTAACCTCACAAAAGGGATCGAGAGTTTTTCAGTTCATGAGAATAAGAAATACACAATTTATACTAAAAATTTTATTTATAATATTGTTCATTGAACTTTCTTAATGTAATTACTTTAATTCTATTTCATTATATGGAAAAAAAAGTAAAGAAAAAAAAATCTCCATTTTATTCTTTTCATAGCTAACTTTTAATCAATATCACAACTTAATATCTCTTCAAAGTAATTAAATAAAAGTAGTTACAGAAATATATGTGAACTTGTGTAACGCACGGATATTATCTCCCGTAGTTGATTAATTTCTCCTATTTTTGCTAGACAATAATTGCTTTGCATCTAATACATGTCAACTATGACTATATTTGCTTTCCGTCGTCCATCTCTTAATTTAACAATTAACATCACAATTGCTTGCAAGTAATGTCATAATGGGAACAAGTTGTCATAGTTTGAAAGCTATTTTTCCCCCCCATACTTTGGAAGGTTAACACATGACTCGAAAAATAAGGGAAGACAAAAAAACAACTAAAGATAACAGAAATACCCAACCTCTTTGATTGGTCAATTAAATCAAAATTTGATTGGTTAACTAAATCAAAATCGAAGTGGACTTTTAGCAGAAATTTAAATTATGCATTGGCTTACATAATGGATCAAGATATCCCAAATTCAAGAGTTATTTTAGCATCATAAGCTTTCAACAAATAAAATAGAATCTATAACATTCTCTCACTTCACCAATTAATAAATCAATAGGATATCAAAAGCAGATCAACAATCAAGTAATACATGCACTGTATCATCAAATCCCCTTGGAAGTTTAAAGAAATTGAACAGAGGACTGAGGAGTAGAAACCCCTACTTGACAAGATGCAACCCAAAATTACAAGAGCTTTGAGAGTTGTTTTGATTTTTCCTTAGCAAAGTGAAGCCTGATGGTTGATGCCTTTGAGTTTCTTGAGCTATAAGAATTTTCTTCGATTTTTTTCTCAAGTGTTTCACCCACTTTTCCAAGTTTTCTTGATTTTTCTCTCTTGGTTCCCCCCCCCACCAAAAAAAAAAAAACATTCCTTTTCTTTTTCTTTTTTTTTTTTTCCCTTAACGCTTGGCTTCTTATTTACCAAGTAAATTTAACAAATGGGGTTGAATTTCCTCCTCCATCTTGCCGCAGTCATATGCCCAAATGAAGCCATCCATGAGCACAGCTGATGGCACAAGGTGGGTGAAGTCATGGGTTTGAATTTTCAACCCTTGACTTGCATATTTTTGGGCAGTCAATCCTGTAGAAAACGAGTCAATTTCTTTGTTGGGCCGTTATGCATATCCAACATCCATTCTTGAAGACCTTATTAATTCTTCCAAGGTTGCCCAAGGCTGGCTTTTACTGTTATTAAATTTTTGCGACAAAAATCACTGTTGTTCTAGTGGCTAATATCATAGTTGTCAATTGTGTGCAATAGCGGTGGAGCGGATAGTGGATGTGACAAAGCTGTCGGGGCGTTGTGTTTCTTTGTCGCTGCAAATCGCGGCCGCGATAGCTACTATTTGATGTCGACAGCCAAACATCGATTCTACCCTTGTTTCTCAACTGTTTTGTGCATTAAGGGGGCAGCAAGGTCGTTTCGAATCTTCCCTCCCTCTTTTCTTCGATCTAAACATTGATTTAGGGTTATTTTCTCTGTTATCTTCCTCTCTAATCCATCTGTCTCTCTCCGTACTCACCCCTCCTGCTCCGACCATCCTCTAACCTCCGGCGGCGGCAAGATTGGTGGCTGCAAGACTTGTGGTGGTGGTGGTCTGAGTTTTCGGCGGCAGCAATTTGTCCTTCCTGCATTCTCTTTGTTCTATTTTCTCCTATATTCCTCGGATCGGGAAAGAGAGAGAGAACGAGAAAGAGAGAGATGAGGTGAGAGAGAAATTAAGAGAGATAAGAGACATTGACACTCACCGTAAAGAAGCTTGGAGAAGGAAAAAGGGGGGCTTAGGGTGGACAACCTTAAAGTGTTGGTGGTCCTTACCCCTTCTCTCTCTTTATCATGATAATTATATATTTTTTTATCAATTAGCGGCCGAAATGCTATCCAGTATTCCGCTATAACGTTTTTGGGGCCAGCCGCTATCTACATTTGACAACTATGGCTAATATAGGGTTTTTCACATCTAGAGTTAGGAATTTATGCTAAATAGTGTAAATGATGTCAGAATTTACTAGAATTAAATTTTATATGTTTCGTACACATTAGATATCTAATTATAATTTTTTTTGTGATTTTTTCTAGAATTTTTCCCCATATTTTTTTTAACATTTTTATCCTTCAAAAATCCCCAAAATTATGTCGTAATATGAGAGATATATATTCTTCTTTAATCTAGCTATACTCTAAATTGTCATATCTCTCATTTTAAATATGAGTATGTTGAGAAAAGTTGTATACTCTCTTGGTTTATATACACAAAAGGTAAAATATGGATATGAAATGAAAAGGGCAATGATGAGTTCTACTTTGAAAACAATCGGATTTGCTTTTAGTGATAAAAAATATGAAATACGTACCCGTAGTTGATGATGAAGCTCTTTTAGTTAAAATGGTGTTAAGATGGTCATAATTGACTCAGATAAAAAAGGCGAAAAAAAAATCAGAAAATGGAAGGTCCCTTCAGGTTCAGGGGGTGGCCTCATTTTTCCTTGGGGATTCCTTGAAAACATGGCTCTTGCCAAGTTTTGAACTTTTTTCCTTTATTTACGTTGTGCTATGTAGCCTATATTGTCTAAGGATTTCTTTTCCATTACAAAAGATATGATGAATTTTTAGTGCATTGTGAAAGGCTTTGCAGACTTGCAGTGGCTAATAAATCCAGCTTTCCTTGTTACTACTCACTACAGATCTTTTCCTTGGAGGTTTTTCTATAGATAAAAGCAAAAAAATACACTATAAAATGGAAAGAGCACTGATAATTTCTATGTTGATAAAAAAGCAAATAACCGAAATAGACCGGCTCTGGTTCTAGTGATAACAGGAAACAAGTTATCACTAATCTCTTTTGCTCATGCATGACTTAACAAAAGGGACGAAAACAAAAAGGATGCCTTAAAAAGAAAACAAAAAGACCTTCTTTCTTGCTAATTCCTTGGAAATTTGGCTCGAGAAAAGTTACCCTTCTGGTTTCTTTCCTTACATTGAAGAGTCTGTGATTATGAATTATTAGACATATAACACTAGTGAGATTTAGCTATAACTGCAAAAGGTTGTGCAAGTGTGTCATCATTTTTTTTAGTATTAAAAGAAGACAAATGATTGTAGAGAAATTGAATGCCTTTTCTTTTGGTAGAGAAATTAAATGCTTTTAGGTTCATGTATTTGTAAGAAAATGTAAGAAATGGTTATTTATAAATGTTGATTTTACCAGCGTAATTGTCAACTATTTCGACTTCATAAATTGAAATATCTTATTCGACTCAATAATCTCACTCCCAACAGGTTGTGGAATTGCATCAAGAAAATTGCAGAGTACATTAAAACTGGACTTGAATTGTGAACCCAATGAGACATTTTGTCATGCACTTGCTAAAGTGGATTCGGATTCAGATTCAATAATGTCATGCTTGGCCAGTGATACTGCTATTGAAAGAGGTACTCCTTATGTTATGCTTCACTTAGTAATTTTATGAAGAGATAGAGTTCTCGACAAAAAGTATTTTACGATACAAATTTATAGTTAGGGAGATAAAGCATATTGTACCCAAGAGTATGCAATATGAAGTGGCGCTAATGAGTTCTATTTGAAGAAAAACAAGAGAAATTGATAACATTTACTTCTCCAGCTCAAAAGATTTAATTTATCATAGTTGACTACTATAAACTGGCGCTTATATAAAATGACTAGCATCATGGAGGACGTTCAATTCATATATTATTGCCTAATCATTAGATGCATGTTTATGACTTCTCTGTATTCATTTATTTTGAGGGGATAAGAGAGTGTTGCTATCGCTCCTATTAACTTCTCTTTACCTTTCTCCTCTTGTATATTTTATAGTTGATCGAGCATTGCTGGATCACCCAGAGAACTGCCCTGTAGAATCTTCTCAAGCTCCAAGTTTTGCTGGACTAGTGTCAAGAAAGACAAAAAACATTGGGCTAATGTTGGACTTGAACAAGGAACCAACTGATACGTTTTATCATGCATCTCCAAAAAGGGGTTTGGTTTCAGATTCAATAATGTCAAGCTTGGCTAGTGATACTGCTAGGGAAGGTGCCATTTATTTCTCCTCATGCTATGCTTCACTTGGTAATTTTATGGAGAGACGGAGCTCTCTAGGAAAGTTTAATTTTTAAGACAGATGCACATTCATATTCACACTGATTTTTCAATTAAAAACCGAAACATTGTGGTCAATTAAAAAGATAATTCCACTCAAATTAATTGAATTACATAAAACTAACATTATTAGTCCTTGACATATAGAACTACCAAAGAACACGCTAGATACATGTATAAGGAAGCCTGCTTGTACAATGTAGAAACACTCTCAATAGTCAATATGTAGACTAGATCAAATTAATTCATCAATCACACTTCAGAGGCACTGTTGTTCGTAGTTTAGACCAAATTAAGAGCAACCAAACCAGCACCGAAGAAACCAAACTGTATATATACATAATTCTTAAACAACATGCTTCATGAATTCATCACCATTTGACTCACAAATCTTGAGCATATTTGATCAGTAGTCATACTCATGGGCATTTGACATTCTATCAAATAAATCGACTGTCTAGTAAGTAAACCACAACCCCGGACTCCCAAATTGCTCAATCATAAATCAGTAATGGACCCAAATGTAGCACCGTGATCATATTGGTAGAAACCATAATGCATGTGAAAGTTAGATATGTCCGATCCTACATTTGATTTTAACTCCTAAATGTTGGTTAATCTGCATTATATATGAAAAATAAAAAATTAAAAGAAGGGAAAATTAACTTTTAGTCAAACAAAAGTAATTAACTAATTATATATGCTGGGTAATTATAATTCTTCAATCTTTGCTCACAAACTTAAATTTTGACAGGGAGAGAAGAAGAGTCAGGTGCTTATTTTGACAAAAGTACTTTAATATCTGTTTGGACACACTGAAGAGGAGTTTAGTGGGAAAAAAAAAATTAACTGATACAAGTGTATAGTAAAGGAGATAAAGCATATTGCACCCAAGAAAATATGCAGTATGAAATTGAAGTGGCATTAATGAGTTCTATTTGGGGAAAAAGATAAGATATAATTTATCATAGTTGACTATTATAAACTGGCTTTTACCTAGAATGGGAAATGACCAGCATGGAGGACGTTCAATTTGTATATGATATATTATTGCCTATTCAGTAAATGCGTGCTTCTTACTTCTCTATTCATTTGTTTTGAGGGAAAAAGAGAGTGTTTCTATCGCCCTGTTAACTTCCCTTTGCCTTTCTTCTCTGGTATATTTTGAAGTAGATCGTGCAGTGCTAGATCATCCAGAAAACTGCCCAGTAGAATCTTCTTTAGATCCAAGTTTTGCTGAGATGCAAAATATTCAAATGCCATGTACCACTTCATTAAGTGGAATAGTTAGTGGAGAAGAGCTACATCCAGAAACATGTTGGACTATGTCACCACCAACAATTGATGAATCTTTGAGAAATCAACTTGAACAAAGTCAAAACGAGGTAGAAATGGGATCTTCTGTTGATGCTGCGACCCATGTTCTTTCACATTCCCATGATCATTCAGCGACTACTGCTCCAAGTGAAGAGGCCATTGATGCATTGGAAAAAGTACAAGACTTCAACACCAATGTTCCATTCACATGTCCAAATTCCCTGACAAACACAAATGATTTTGATGTGGGAAATCAGCTTACATTGCTGGACAATGGATTGTGTGATCAGGTGCCGGATATGAATCTGCAGCAACAATTGCCTTTCCCCAACCCCTCAACCCCCACAAGCTGCAAACCTGTGGAATACACAGAAGAGGATTGGCATTCAGCGCCTTCATCTTTGGATGATGTGTACTGCAGTTCAAATTCAGATTCAGTGCCTCAATCTTTGGTTGCTTCACCTGTGGAACGACCTTTGCATGATGCCTACAACAATCCAGATTCAATGCAATCGGCAGGGGCTATTGATGGCAGCAATGACCTTCCTAAAAAATGCATTGTCCTTTTTCTCTCTCTGTTTAAAATTATAGCGTCCCTGTTCGGGTCTGCCATGTGGCATTGGTGCTTTCACCACAATTACACTCTAACTGGCACCAGTAAGTATAACCTCAACTATTATATATAATTAATATATGATATATCATAGCCTAGTCAGTATCTGCATGTCAATTAATTCTCTTTATCTTCTTTTGCTTTGAGAGTGTTGCTATCACCCCCTTCATCATCTTGTATTGTATGCAGAACTAGATCATGCAGTTGTAGATCACCCAGCAAAGGCTCCAAGAGAATATTCTCAAGCCGCAGGCTTTGCTAAGACGCAAATTACTGAGACCCAGGGTCCCATCTTATCAAGTGGCAAAATTAGTGGCAAAGAAGAACTACACCTAAACACCATGTTGCCAGCAACAACTGACGCGTCTGTCAGAAATCAACTTGAACTAAATCAAGATGATTTAGAAATGGAAGCATTTTATGCTTCTCTTGATGCTGACACCTATGTTACTTCGCGTTCCCATGATCATTCTGCCACGACCACTACTAGTGAAGCAGCCAAGGAAGCATTGAAAATAGTACAAGACTTCATCACCAATGACCCTTCATTTTTGTTGGATCCTGAACAGTGCAGTATCATGAAAACAAGCTTAGATTACCTCTCCAATTTGCCTGCCAATGATGGCGCATTATCAGGAGAAATGAGAGCATTGATATCAGAAGCTTCAAGGGTGTTTACTCATTCCAGCAAGGACTACATTGAAGCAAGTATGAAAATTGAGTCCACTGCATCAGAGTTGCTAAAAGCTGATGAATTAGAAGCTGATTTGGAAGATAACAAGAACCAGTTCAAGGAAGTTATGGCCTCAGAAAAGGAGCTGCTTCAAAAGTTAGCCTATTTGGAAGAAAGTAAAAAGGACCTGGAAAAGCATATCAACGCTGTTAAAGCTAGCATCTCGGCTTCTCAATCAGAACAAAGCATGACTCGTAAGAAAAAGAGAGATATCTTTGAGGAAGGAAAGGCACTTAAAACTCAAACGAGTGAGTTCAGGAAAAAAGTCCCGCACTTGCAACATGAGCAAGATTTGGCGAAGGAAACCCAAGCAAAAATCAGAGCAGAATGGTCCGAACTCGGAGAAAAATTTAAAAAAATTGTTGTAGAATGAGATGTATAAGAATTGAAGTAAAGCTTTTTGACTTTAGACGACTAACATGTGTGTCAAGTTATTTTTAAATCACATTAAGTTTTTGTGACTGGATTAGTAGTAAATAAGGTTGATTAAATTGACAATCTAAATATTTAACCAATCATGTCAAAAAAATAAATAAATAAATAAATAATGAAATTGGTTTTGATTTGTTTGAACAATTTGATTATCTTAAATCAAAGACAAATCCAATCAATTATTATTGGTTTTAGTTTTCGAATTTTTTATTTTTATTTTTAACTCGAAAGCCAAACACTTAATTCGATTTCCTAATCTATTATACTTCTTTTTAGTTTATTTCTACATTTTAAAAGTTATATACTTTGACTTTCGTAATATCATTTTTTTTTTGTATTTATTGAAGATATTTACACTTTCAAATTATTATAAAAACTTTATAATTAAATTTTACAATATTACATAAATTTTTTTAAAAATTATAAACATTTAATTTTTAATTTAATTTAATGAGCCAAACCAAACTAACGAATTTGCTGTAAAATTTTTAAAAATCAAATTAAATCAACTATTTTTCTTATATCTTTGTCAAGTTGCTACTTGACTGATTTCAAGCCTATTGATATTATCAATGAGTATTAGTGTAGTAAGTAAGGAGCGATTTCATATTTCACATAAACAAAAGTTCAATTCCCCTTGCTAATGTAAGGACATTTTTTATAGGCAATCCTATAAGTCTTTTATAAGTGCTCTTAAACTCTAAGACTTTATCTTGACTCTAATAAAATAATTGATACTTAATTGATACTTAAATTTATATGTAACCCAAGAAAAACTATTGATATTTGGCAAAGAATAACATACTTGAACTCACTTTTGTACTTAATTGATGATGTTTGGCAAAAATCCCACTTGCCAATTCTCAATGTGATTTTAATTTGAGCCGAAGGTTTGAGTAAATGCAACATTTAGTTACTTTTCCGTTAACCAAAGTCACGTTGGCTTATCCTTTCTCTCTAACGCCATGAAATCTCATTATAACCGTTTTAATTACACTTTTTATTTTCTTTACTAATGTTTTAAATGCTAAATTTCTAATACTTTTGTAACTTATCATTCTCATATTTTATTTTATAATTTATTTCTACTTGTATCCTTTATAGAAAAAAATATTGCTACTATATAGGAAATTATTTGTTATGTAAATAAAATAATTATGTTGATTTATGTATATTATTTCTTATAATATAAAAATATTACCACTTGATTAATTTTTTTTATTTTTTCAAAGTTTTATTAAATTATATTTAAAAAAATAATGAAATAAAAACAAAGGACAACATTAACAGTGTAATATATTCCCTTTTTGAGTAATTTCACAAGTACAAATAATTTTTATCAATATAATTTAAATAACATTTATTTTTCAAACTCACTTTTAAGGTAAGGTTGATTTTATGGTATCCTCCCTCTTACAGGGAGTTTGAAACCCTCCTTAGATCTACCAATGATAAGTTGACAACTACATCAATTTAATCCAAATCATATTCTTAATTGGCATAATTTTTTTTAGCAAAATTATCCTTTTAATATTTTGTTTTAAATCTACAATTATTTATAAGACAAATTTATAAATATGACTAAGATTAACTGTTTGTATTAAAAATACATTTTCTAATAACCAAAATTAAAACAAATAAAAAATTTGTGGCCTAGGTTCGTTTTCCAATTTTGGTGCCAAGAATCCCAATTCTTTCTATTCATCCACTACAGATTCATTGCAATACCCATGTCCCCATTCTCATCAAAGGTTATTAAGATGTTTAGTATTGGTGGCGGAATCCTTCATGTGCACCTGCGTGTTTAAAGAAAATTTTTATGAACTATAATAATCTAATTTGCTATCTAGACTTTCAATATCCTTTTGGGGCGTGAACAACTAATCAACTTTAACAATGTGTTTGAAATTATCAGAAAATAGATTTGCTTTCTTGAGTTTTCAATATCCTTCATTGCAATATTGAGTTACCAATTGCCATAAAATAGATTACGAAGCTTGCTTGAGTTTTCCAATTCGAGATGAGACTGAACCCGAAATAGATTTATGTTGCAATTTCAAATCTTTTATGGAATTAAGCTTGCAATATAGTGTTGCGTAAATGGCGATGGTCTGAGTAAACCCGGGGCTTAATCATCGTGCCTTCTGTTCTAGCTGATAATTCTTGAAAATCAACGGAAAACAAAGATTTGATTATTTATTTTAGTTGACAGGCTATGTTATAATTTATTGTAAACTTTTACATAATTAATCCAAAGTTTGGACAAAAGAGAAGATTTGTGATAGACAACGATAGTTTATGTAATGATATGGTTTATCACCACGATCAAAACAGTACACCATTTCAAACTATAAGAACCCCATGCTAAAACTATCTTATACTACATAGCAACACCAAAATAATCCTCCAACGGAGCTGCAATCTCACGGGACTCAAAAACGCCGCTGAATAAACATGAAATAGTAACACCTGTGCAGTTTCAACGCCACCACACTTTGATGTTATCAATTTACACCATTAATTTTGACTGCAACATAGACACAAGTGGACAAAACAATACCCAAGCAGCAGCCAAACCTTCAGTTACCAGATTAAATTTTGCCACCACAAAACTCAACCCTTCCACTATGATATACAGCAGATTTCCCCGACTGCTAACATCTCCAATCCATTCATATAATACAGCCATCAAATAGAAGCTATATTCAAACGCCTTCTACATTGCTTACAACACTCCACTGCAAATGTAAATCCTTATCCATTAAAACATCCACTTCTACATTCCTTTACACCTGCAATATATCGAAACCCCATCTTTGTTTAAAAAGACACATAAAGGTGATCAAGGTTACTCCTTTCTCATAATTCCTGAGACATCAGACAGCTCACCCACCGCAAAAAACAAAGAAGACCCCTTTCATTTGGATCACATTCAGGACAATATCACGCATACACAATGCCCCACCCCCTTTAATTACTCCACGCCTGACACCCCCCAAAATTATCATTTTCCCATGTTGCTTTTATTTTGACAAATTCACCCCTCAGATTTTTGTTTCAACCAAACCAAAAGAGGATACAGATGCCTCCTTTAAGTAATTTACTCACTGCTGCTACCTTCGCCTTTCCCCAGATCCTTTAACAATCCGATTGAAAATGTAAACGCAAACAATTTTTAAATGATGACTATTTTCATGAATTGCCGTGAAGTTACATGATGATTAATGAAGACACTACAAGAGGGTGAAGAGGTCGTGGAACTAGTGCCCCACACGGAAGATAAGAAAAGGAAAGACAGTATCGCAATCCACTCAACTGCTTTGTTTTTGTCTACCCAATTTTCTTAAATAATCACCGCCTTTTTAAATTCCAAATAAAAGTGCTTAAATTGGAATATTGTAGATATAATTTTTTTCCATCCATTTGAAAAAAGACGTTCATCACGCATTTATTAGCAAGCACTTAAAATTCTCACTTGTCAAAATTAACCCAAAAAGTTTGGAAAAGAATAAACTTGCTCTTTCTAATATAACCGTTTTAGTTATTTTGTATTTGTATTGATTGACATATTTATTAAATCAGAAGATGAAAAAAATAAAAATAAAAGATGACTTTTTTTTTTTTTTAATCAAGTAATCAACACGTCCTTTCGAAATTAAAATTAACAATCCATGCGCTACTGACTGTTTGGTTCGTTGACGTACTATACTAATACAAGCATCATTGGTCTTTTCGATCAGTCTTGTTCTCCAGGGTATCAGTTTTCTACTTGTTTGATTTTTGATACGCAACCACCATTCTTACACTAAGCTTCCTCCTTAGTTCTCATGGCTCTGCAAGCTTCCTCCTTTTCCTCTTCCATCACCTATGGATTTGATGTCTTCCTCAGCTTTAGAGGCGAAGACACTCGCCGCGGTTTTACTGGCCATCTGTACAAGGCTCTTTGTAATCGGGGAATCCACACATTCATTGATGATGAGAAGCTTCCAAGAGGGAATGAAATCACACCATCACTTGAAAGCGCCATTGAAAATTCCCGGATTGCCATCATTGTGCTCTCTAAGAACTATGCTTCTTCTTCTTTTTGCTTAGATGAACTTGCCACAATCATGAAGTGCGTTAAGGAAAAGGGTCGGTTGGTTTTGCCTATTTTTTATCATGTGGATCCTTCTGATGTGAGACATCACAAATGGACATATGGTGAAGCACTAGTTACGCATGAGAAGAGGTTCAAGGATGACAAGGAGAAAGTGCAAAAATGGAGAGAGGCTCTATATCAAGTAGCTAACTTATCTGGCGAGCATTTGAAACTTGGGTATGCTTTTTACTATCACATATTTTGTTTCCTTAATTTTTATTTTTCGAATCGTTTTATGTTTAAAATTAAAAAGTGGAAGAAATTGCTTGTACATTTTGAACAAGTTTAATTACTATATATCAAATAACATGAATTGCAATGCAATAATACAATTCTCAAGTCTTGATGTATGGTATATGATGTGACTTGTTTGATTGGATAGGAATGAATATGAATATGTCTTTATTGAGAAGATTGTTAAAGAGATCTCCAACAAGATTAGTCGTGTTCTCTTGCATGTTGCGGAATACCCTGTTGGACTGGAGTCTCGAGTGCTAATAGTAAACAAGCTTCTAAATGATGGATCAAATGGCAAAGTCCATGTAGTAGGGATTTATGGAGTTGGTGGAATAGGTAAAACAACACTTGCTCGAGCAGTTCATAATTTGGTTGCTGACCAATTTGAAGATTCATGTTTTCTTGAAAATGTGAGAGAAAATTCAATTAAACATGGATTGGTGTATCTCCAAGAGATACTTCTTTCTAAAATACTTGGAGAGAAGGATATTAAGCTAACAGGTGTCAGTGAAGGAAGTTCAATAATAAAGCATAGGTTCCAAAGCAAGAGGGTTCTTTTAGTTCTTGATGATGTTGACAAACATGAGCAACTGCAAGCAATTGCTGGAAGTCTCGATTGGTTTGATTTTGGTAGCAAAGTCATCATAACAACTCGAGACAAACATCTGCTAGCAGATCATAGGGTTGAGAGTAAATATGAGGTGAATGGCTTAAATGAGAAAGAAGCACTTGAGTTGCTTGGTTGGCATGCTTTTAAATTTGAAAAAGCTGATCCAAATTATATGGACATTTTAAATAAAGTAGTGTCTTATGCTTCTGGCCTTCCATTGGCTTTGGTGGTAATAGGTTCCAACTTATATGGCAGAAGTGTAGAAGAATGGAAATCTGCATTAGATGAGTAAAAAAAAAATTCCTGATAAAGATATCCATAAGATACTTAAAGTAAGCTTTGATGCTTTGGGGGAATATCAGCAAAAGTTTTTCCTTGACATTGCTTGTTGCTTCAAAGGATATGAATTGGTAGATGTTGAAAATATACTTCATGCTCATCATGATGTCTGCCCAAAATTTGGTATTTGTGTGTTGGTTGAAAGATCTCTCATAAAAATCAGCGAGCATGGTCTTGTGACCTTGCATGACTTGATTCAAGACATGGGTAGAGAAATCGTTCGTCAAGAATCACAAGAAAAGCCTGGTGAACGTAGTCGGTTATGGCTTGCTAAAGAGATAATGCAAGTTTTACAGGAGAACACAATGAGTATAACTTATAAGGGTGGTTTGATTTATCAATAATCTTTAATCTTGATTGATCTCTTTTGATCGCATTTTGTTCACAATAGTCATTTGTTCCTCTATTTCCAATCTTTTGCTGACTGTGTTTATTCAAATTTGTTTATTTATCCTTTGTTCCAAACTAAAACATCGTATATGTGTGCCGATGTCTTGACATTACATTTATGTACTGTGGTTGACTTGTTCTTTTTATCTTCAAAGGGAACTACTAAAATTGAAATAATAAATTTGGAAGCTCCCATGTCTGAAGTGGTAGAATGGGATGGACAGGCCTTCGAGAAGATGAAAAGTCTCAAAACACTTATTATTCGAAATGGTAATTTTTTTGAAGGACCGAAACATCTTCCAAATAGTTTAAGAGTATTGGAATGGTCGGAATATCCTTCACATTCTTTACCAGCTGATTTTCATCCAAGGAAGCTTGCAATACTTAAGTTATCCGATAATTGCTTTACATCTCTCCCGTTGGTCAGGTTATTAAAGGCAAGTATAATAAGTTTTTATCTTTTCTCCATCTTGATAAATTCATTTTAAGATTTGTTTTTTTAAATTTTGCAGGAGTTTGTGAATATGACAGTTTTGAACTTCCGTGGGAATAAATGGATAACACATATTCCTAATGTATCCGGTGCCCCAAATTTAGAAACATTAGACTTCGCACGTTGTGTGAAGTTAATTAAAATTGATGAGTCAGTTGGATTTCTGGGGAAACTTAGAATCTTGCAACTTTGGGGTTGCAAAATGCTTAGGAGTTTTCTTCCTTCCCTTATGTTGCCGTCTCTTGAAAGCCTGTCATAGTCTTGAGAGTTTTCCTGAAATATTAGGAAAAATGGAAAAATTAACAAGTCTTAATTTGTCTCACACTTCCATAAAAGAATTGCCATATTCCATTTGTAATCTTACTCGGCTTCAAGAATTACGACTGTATCGTTGGGGATCTGTGTCTTTGCTATTACCAAGTAGTATTTTCATGTTCCGAGAACTTAATGTGTTGCACTTTTCGGAATTTGAGTGTCTGCTATTACCTAATCAAGACGAAGGTGCGGAACAAGTGAGCTCGGTGGTGTCTTCGTCCACAAAGGATCTTTGTTTGATGGACTGCAATCTATCTGATGAACTCCTTCAAATGTTTCTTCCTCGGTTTTCCAATGTGGAAACATTAAACTTGTCAACTAATAATTTCACAATTCTTCCTGCATGCATCAAAGATTGTTGCTCTTTGAGGTCTCTTCTTCTGTATGGTTGCAAGAATCTTCAAGAAATTGGTGGGATCCCGCCCAACATAGAACACTTGTCTGCATATTACTGCACATCCATGAGTTGGTCGAGTAGAGAGCTGTTATTGAATAAGGTATCGATTAGTATGATAATTCAGGTGAAATCTGATTAAGACACTATACCTATGTATATATGTGTTGTTGCAACACTAACTAACTACGAACTATTTACTACCAACAGAAATTGCACGAGGAGCATGGAAAGAAGAGATTTAGATTGCCGGGAACAAGGATTCCAGAATGGTTTGAGCATCAGAGCAGTGGACGATCAATTTCTTTCTGGTTTCGTAACAAGATTCCTGCCATATCTGTCTGTCTTGTTTTTAAGGAAGAGCATATCAGTGAATTGAATTGCCCTGGATTGCGATTGGCCATCAATGGCAAACGTTGTTTTCATTCCGCACTTGAGGAAAGCTCTTTCTTTGATTTTGGTGGTCATATATATATTTATGATTTAGAAGCTGATGCGTATAAAGTGTATGGAGGGCTTTTAGAAAATGAACGGAATCAAGCGGTGATTGTTCTTCCAACCAATAAGCGACAACCGAAGCTGAAGGATGACGGCAGCATAGGCATTGGACTCCATATAATGGAAGGAAGAAGTAGCATGGATGATATCCAATTCACTGATCCCCTGTTGCATGAAGAAGAGCACAGAGCAGCGGACATGAGAGATTCTCACAACCACCACATGCAGCAGCAACAAACAAATTTGGCTTCACTGGAACCGCATGCTGGAAGCGGCAGAGAGTCCCTTTTATGTCTTCCACCTCCGGCATTGAATGATAATCTGAATTGGGATTCAAGTTCAAAGTTAATAAGTAGCTCCACCACTATCACCGTCCAAGGTAAATACTCTCAGCGGTGGCCACATTTTTCTTGGCTAGTTCCTCAGAAATTCGGCTTTTATGAAGTTTTCCTTTTTGGTTTTTGTTATTGTAAGTCACTAAATGGTCTCGACTGCACTTCTCCCTAGATTACCTTACTTATGGAGTTATGGTACGTTTGGCTGTAATTTTTTTTTGATAAAAAATTACTTTTTGTATTGGAAAAAAATAATTTTTATATATTTAGATAATTTTTTTAAAATAATCTGAATATTAAAAATATCTATTTTCAGCTTTGTTGTTAAAGATGAAAAGAATAGTTTTTAAATAAAATCAGTTTTTATCTTTTTCAGTTATATATAAAAAGTGTGTTTGTTTCAATTTTTTAAAAAAGTGAGTTTAAAATTAAAAATTGTTATATAATTGAAAAAATTGAAAACAGATTTTTTTTAAAAGCTACATTTTTTAGCTTCTATTAAAAAAGCTTAAAATAGATTTTTTTTAAAAAAATTCTAATAATTTTTAAAAATTTATCCAAATATGTCAAAAATAATTTTTTTGCCAAAATATCTTACTTAAACACACCTAAAATTCAAGTTTCATAATTATTTTTTTTTATAAGTTGAAACAAATGCACCTTTAATTAATAGTGTTGTCTATATATTTTTTGGGCAAATTTTGTTTAACAGAATATGTGCTATTAAAAACAAAACAAATTACTGAAATGAAAATTTCAGACTTCATATTTATGCTTACTCAGACTAAAAAATTGAATATATCATCACCTGAAAAAAATTTTAAGTTGTAAGTGTATCTTAACTTCTTTTTTTGTTTTCTAATTTTATTTTTCTTCTTAAATTTTGGCTAAGTCTACCAGTCTTCTGTTTGCATTGAAAATCATGCTCTAAATCGCCATGCCTCATTTAAAATTTGATATTTTACAACAGCACAAAAATACATATGTTGAGTACATAAATAAAAAAAAAAAAGGAATACATACGCTGAGAAAGTTTGTTAATTCTCTTCTTTTATATGCATAAAATGAGAAATATGCAATATGAAATGGGAGAAGCAACGTAGAACTCTATTTTGGGAGAAAAAAAAAAATGAAATAAGAGAATATTGCATCAGATCTACTTCACCATCGGAGTAAATTCTTAATTTGTAAGCTTACCACTTCTACTTCGGTTTCTATTTATATTTATTAAATTTGGCCATAATACATCATTTGTCTGTTTGCATTAAATTTTATGGTATGAATTGTTATGTCATGCACTTAGTACTTATACATTAGATAAAACTTAAAACATGTATGTAGAGAAAGTTTCTAAATTCTCTTATTTTAAATTTTATGCACAGAAAAGTGTAGTATATGATATTTCATTGCCTAATCAATATATTGATTACTTCTCTTTAACTTAATTTGGTATCACTCTATTCACTTTACTTGTCCCTTTACCTTTCTGCTCTCGTGTGTTCTGATTTAGATCAAGCAGCTACAGAAAAGGCTCCAGGTGAATCTTCTCATACCCCAGGTTCTGCGGAGACTCAAAATATTCAGGCCCCAAGTCCCACTTCATTAAGTGGTAAAGCTAGCGAAGAAGAACTTTATCTAAAATCCAGTTGCACTACGTCATCAACATCAATTGACAAATCTTTGAGAAAAAATGAAATAAGTGATGATGACGACGACGACGATGATGATGACGTAGAAATGGATGCATTTTATGCTTCTTCTGATGCTGGCATCCCTATGCTTTCTCATTCCCATGTTAAATTGGCCACCACTGCTCCAAATGAAGAGGCCAGGAAAGCATTGAGATCAGTACATGTCTTCATCTCCCATGATGCTTCAATTTTGTTGGATCCTGAACAGTGCAGTAACACGAAAGCCAGCTTTGATTACCTCTCCAAGTTATCTGCAGATGACGGCATATCAAGAGAAATGGGAAAATTGATGTCTGAAGCTTCACAGTTGTTGACTCATTGGAGTAGGGACTACATCGAAGCAAGTACGAAAATTGACTCTATAACATCCGAGTTGCAGAGAGCTGATGAATTAGAAATGAGTCTAGAAGGTAATAAGGAAAAGTTTAGGGAAGTTGTGGCCTTGAAAAATGAGACGCTTGAAGAGCAACTCAGTGCTACTAAAGCTAACATGTCTGTTTCTCAATCTGAAAAAAGCATCACTCGTAAGAGAAAGCGAGAGATTTTTGAGGAAGGGAAAAAACTT
The DNA here is from genome assembly GCA_031439595.1 of Pterocarpus santalinus. NCBI lineage: Eukaryota > Viridiplantae > Streptophyta > Magnoliopsida > Fabales > Fabaceae > Pterocarpus > Pterocarpus santalinus. The sequence continues at coordinate 66,991,519 of CM062531.1, read as the reverse complement.
AAAGCTCAACTGGATGACTTGAGGAAAAATGTGCCACAATGGGAACAGGAGCACATTTCGGCAAAGAAAGTTCGAGCAAAAATCAAAGCTGAATGGCCAAAACTGGGAGAAAAATTTAATAAGATGGTAGAAAAGTGGAATTTATATGCCAGGTAGAGTTTTGATCATATATTAAGCATTTAGTCTATTGTACACGACAATTTAAATGATTTTCTGTTAAAATGGATGTTGTATTATGTCTCATTTTCAATATAAATTGTGATGTCAATTCCGCAGAAAATGAGTTTAGATTTGAGACTAATCGAATAAGTTGGATGTTATTGTCCAATTCCAATCGATACCAGTTCTGACTTGTTCAATGGCACAACTCCATTAATGGATGACATTAATGGCAAAGGTGAAGGTATGATGACATTTTTTTCCAAGTGATTTATTAAATAACAATGCCTTAATCTTTATAATTTAATGCGAAGGATTAAGAATTATGAGTTTAGGATTGAGCAAGAACAGAAAGAGGTATCTAAAAATAATAACACTGAAAATATTACCAACAAGATATAGTGTGAACCTTTTGTCTCTGTCACCATTTTCCTTATTAATTCATAGTTTTCTCTTTCTGTAATCAAAATCTGGGCATAAGATATGAGGATTTTGTTTTTCAAATTCACTTTTTATCTTAATAGAAAGAAGGTAGAAAGTTCAAGCTCTATTCCCGATTTGCTACTCGTGCTGTCTTTTAAGTTATACCTACACGTAACAGTTGAATGCTTTACATTCAATGCATAGGATATAATAAGAACTATAGTTGACTACATCTTTTAAGAAGCAAAACTTACTTCATGTTTGGCTTTGCTTTTATAGAATTAATTTTGTTAGAATTAATTTTATGTTAAAATGATTTGTGTTTGGTAATTTATCTAAAAGTGATTTTGATAGAAAATAAAAAATTTTCACTTCTTCTAAAATCAATTTTTGATCAATTATAGAGATAAGAATTGATTTTATCTTTTCACCATCAAACATCATCCAATATGCTCAAAATGGATGGTTGGGTCTCACAATGGGTTCTAGCAACTCAAATCGGGTTTCCAAACACACTATTTGTATTTTACGTATACATTAATCTATCCATCTTCCACTGACTATATTCTTAGTAATTAGTTCGTCAAATTCAAAACCTCCTACAATGGGTTAATAGAAATTTGCCACAGGTTGTAAAGGCATGTTGGCTCATTCGTTTGGCTCTTTATATTTATATTTTGTATATTTATATTTTGCGATGACTTAAATTTGATGTCTAGATTCTTTGTAGATACTGTTTAGATAAGCTCTTCATGAGTGCATGTATGCGGGTGAAATTTGCCCTTAGCCTAAATTTTTGGTTAGAAAGAGCAGAAATGCCATACTGCACTATTTACAAGTGACTTGACTGGTGATTTAATTTTTATCTTTATTTTTTTTACTGTTTCTCAGAGATATTTGAGGACAATCTTATTCAAAGCATGGCATGAATGCCAAAATATGGGCACTTCTCCAAACAAGATTTCAAGCCATGATTCACTACACGTGGATAACTACGCCTACATTAGACTCAACCCTCATTGGTTATGGTTTATCTTTTGTTGAAGCAAGCAATGACAATAACTTTGGGAATTGCTTATTTAGTTGTATAGTTTATTTTCCAGGTCATTATCTTTTTGATGATATCAGAGCTTGGAAACTCCCTTGCTTCGGTTCAGCATGAGACATACGTCTTGCCAGTTTTACAGATAACCAAATTGATATTACCTACTTAAAGTAATGGAATATGTTCAAAGTAGTCTACAATGTGATTTATCTGATCGTGATTCCAATTAAAGTAGAAAAAAAAATGTGACAAATCTTCTATTCTATGCATTTAGGTTTGCTTTGAAAAAAAAATGAATTGCTCTTTTTGAACAAAGAAACTGGTATTTCAGAGGCCATAATTCAACAGCGAGGACAAAAAAAAAAAAAACACAGATGCTTAATTTTAGGGAGTTAACTGTCAAATCTTCTAGCAGTATTTTTGCCAACATTTGCTTTTGTATATTTATTTATCATTTATCATGTGAGATATCTGTTCTTCTTGGCAATTGACCCGATCCGTCTTGGGGACCATGACCGGTGCACAAATTATATCAAATCTAATATGGTTTGTCTAGCCTCTTAAGATAAATTATTTCTCAAATATCAATATTTCTCTTAAAAACATGATTAAAGGTGTGTTCTTTTAGGATTTTTTTGACAAAAAAATCACTTTTTTCATCCAAAAAATTCAGTTTTGGTATATTTGGATAATTTTTAAAAAATAATCAAAATTTTAAAAAAATTATTTTCAACTTTTTCATAAAAGTTGAAAAGAGTAGCTTTTGAAAAAAATTAATTTTTAGCTTCTTTAGATATATATATAAAATTTAAACTTCAAAATTATTATTTTTTAAAAGTTGAAACAAACGATCCTAACTCTTTGGGTGCATTTGTTTCAGCTTTTAAAAAAAATGATTTTGAAGTTTAAAGTTATATATAGCTAAAAAATTTAAAAATTAATTTTTTTTTCATAAGCTACTCTTTTTAACTTTTAAAAAAAAGCTGAAAACAGATTTTTTTAATTCTAATTATTTTTAAAAATTAATTCAAATATACAAAAATTGATTTTTTTATATGAAAAAAGTTATTTTTTGCCAAAAAATCCCAAACAAATACATCATTTATCTGAAACTCATTATCATTGTTAAATAATGCTTATATCACATATTTATCTGAAATAACTAGAATAGGTCAACACTTAACTTTATAGTTGCAGACTCTGGCATCAAAGCTGGTAGTATCCACCATAGACCATAGTAGAGGCATACCAATAATATCAGATAATTGTAAGTCATGACCAAATCCAATGAACAACCTGCAAATATGATATTGTATAAAAAGTGAGTTATACAAATCCAATGAGGGCATATCATATAAAGTAGATAGAATAGGGAAACCTCTACTTACACAAGCATTTAACATAAAACTAAATAATCTAACAATCATACAATTCACTGAACATAATTAATGGAAATCACAATGCATAAATTTTACGCCTTCTCAACATTTCATAAGTAGAAACTCATTCGTATCTCTCAGTAATAAATAGAAGATTTATAAGTAAGAACTCAATAGTTCTCCATATGCCTTCTCAATATTTTCATAATTCATTCTTCTCAAAATAAAATCAAATCTTTTATCAATTAACTAAAAACTCCCGTAGGGTTATATAAAAAGAACTAAGGGGGTGTTTAGTTTATTTATTTTCTATTTACCTTTTCACAAAAATAGAAAATGCCATGAAAAACATGTTTGGTTAAGTATTCTCATTTTCAATTTTAGGAAATGGGCTCCAAATTTTTGGAAAAATTGAAAACAGAAAAAAGTCATTTTCATTGTTTGCATGTTGGGATGATGGCATTTTTGTGATTTTAAAAACATTATTTTCTTTTTTCTTTTTTATTTCATGCATCACCCTCCCCTTTATTTAGTCATCCCCCACCTCGAAACTTAACCTCACACTGCCCATATTAACACCAATTGCTCCCTCATTGAGCAGGCTGCCGACTTCTCTGTCCACCAATCCTGCACCTCCAACTTCCAATCTGACCTTGACAATCCAACATTGTGTTGTTGGCGCTGTGGTACACATCAGCTTCATATAGTTCCAAGTTTGACAAAGCACTTGCTATGGAGTTTGGGTCAATTGGGTCTTTGAATTTTGATGGTTGCTAGGAGGAAAGACCTCATTTTGAAACGAAGCCCCTCTTACATGGGATTAGGATCCTCTACATGTTTTCTTTGCTTCTTTGATGAGAGAAAAGCTAAAACATGAAATAAACAAAACAAACTTGATTTTAAAAAGTGAAAAAATGAAAACAGAAATGATTTTTTAAGAAATGAGAATAGAGAATGGAAACAAGAAATATTTCTACAAACCAAACATACCCTTAATTATTTAGAGAGTAATCTTAATCCATTTAATCACAAGTCTCATGTTATCTTAAGCCAGAGGTTTCGCCTCTGCAATGCCACAACTTTGAAACAATGGAAGGGACAAATTAAAAAGGGTGAGAGTTTCTTTTTCTTTGGGGTGTTATTTTTTTTTTTTTAAAGAAAGAAGATAAAGATAAGCGGCTATTGTTTCTCAATGAAAACAGTCACTCACCCTCTTATTTTTTTCTTTCACTAGTTTGAGCCCCATCCCATTTCCTATTCCTTAGTTTTTTTCTCCATTCACATCAAGCTTTTTTCTTTTATTTTATCATAAAAACTTGACACTTACTAGCTCTTAAAGTTTGAGGTGAGTCTCTAATATCAAACATTTTTCTTATGGGTAAACTCTAAGGTTTTTCTTAAAATTATTGAGTAGTAGTAAAATAATAAGTGAGTAATATTTAGGGGTTTTACTCAATAATAAGCTTGCCAATTGTTAGATTATTTTTAAATAAATTATCTAAACTTGTCAAAATTAAAACGTTTGTGTTGATCAAATGCTCTAGGTACATTGTCAGTTAGCCCTTTTGAAGTCGTTGGGGGCCAGCTTAGTTGATCATTCAATATTGTAAGTGGATATTAACTTAGTGGCAATGTTTTAAAATTTATTTTTATGAGAAAAACTAACCTGTTAAAGCTAATGATTTTATTTTGTGCTATTGATTTACTTGGATATTTATTTTTGCTATACCTATCCCTTTTATGATGATAATTAAATTTTATTGACCTTGACAACTAATTTAAGAATTTCATTAGCCTTAGTATTATTTTAAAACCTCATGACGTTACTACTTCTTATTTTATTATTTGCTTATAGTGATTTATAAAAGTTGATTGCTTGCAAGAATCAGACCTTATAGAGGTTGATTTATTGAATTTGAGCAAATTTGAGTATTTTATTTTAAAACAAGTTTATTTTGAGAAAATTATGATGAGTTATAAGTTAGAATGCCATTCATTGTTAGCAAAGAAATATAATGGTACTATTTGCCATTAACAAAGAGATATAATGGCTTATGTGTATATAATATACCCAAATGTGATAGTACCAGGCGAGGCAGGACCCTTGGCTTGAGATAAGCTCAGATTTATGATTAGATGAGTTGAAATCACTCCTCACAAAACTTAGTTTTTCCCATATAATCTTCATAGAGTATTCAACCAGTTGATGAAGATTTTGATTTTATTTTGAGAAGATTTATTCATGAAAATTATTGAAAGGCATATTGGGGACTGCTAAATGGTTATCTATTAGTTTCTGCCTATGAATGAGTTTGCAGTTAAGAAAATATTGAGAAAGGCTTGGAGTGATGGACTATTACTTCCACCGATTGCTTTTAGTAATTATATGACTACTAAACTATTTCTTTTATTCTAAAAGCTCGTGCATGTTTTAGTTTCTCCTTCTTTTCCGCTTTATTTTTATGCCCTCACTTAGCTTGCATGAGTCACCCTATTTCCTTTCCTTCTTTTCCAATTCATAGGGTGTTGAGCAGCTTGTTTCTGAGATTTGCTTTTCTACCTAGGAGAATCTTTTGATAGGCCTCTATTACTAGAAAAGGCTCTTGTTTTGTTGACTCTAGTATTTTGCAACTCTACGGTATAGGATTATCTTTTTGGGTTATGTATATAATCACAAAGTGTATATGTGCTCTTTTTGTATAGCTGATATTTGGATCCTTATGACTGCTACTGTAGAAATATTTTGGCTATTGATTTTGGATGTTATATTTGGTGTTAAACAGGTTTATACGGTATATGGGTTGTCTAGTTTTTAGGGAGAGATTCTGCCAAATTTTCAATAATCCCAAAGATTGAGTTATTGAATTATATGAAGAGAATTATGTTATTAGGAATGCCAAGTGAATGAGATTAGTTGTGCGTCGGTCGTAGCCTAAGCTTACGTCGTGACCCCAGATAGTCTTATAATTAGTGTCTTCTCACCTTTTTATCTCAATGAATATACTATGTACATATCAACTATTGTATCTCTTTGCTACAGCGAGCGGCAGTGCTATTATATCTCTTTGTTACAGTGAGCGAAAATGCCATTATATCTCTTTACTATGGCAAGCAAAAATTCTAGCTCATAACCCACCATGGTTTTCTCAGGAAAAAAAGAAAACTTATACCAAAACTTAATGTTCAAATTCATAAATCAATTTCATTATGATTCCAATATTAAAAGTAACAATTCTCACAAATCACTTTAGCACACAACAACTATGTCATCACCATGAGACGAAAAAAATAACAAGAATGTTGCTGATAATGATTTTAAACCAATCATCAAAAACATAATCTAAATATCCTCATAGAAAGGACCAGTAGCAATTAAAACAACAAATCAAATAACATAAAGTAAAATCATTAACTTTAATAAGTTAGTTTTTTCTATGAAAATCTATTTAAAATATTGCCATTAAGTAAATGCAACAAAGAGAAATCAGTTACTCTTCAATAGTTTCAAAAGGAATAACTGGCATAATCTCTAGGTAATCTCAACCAGTAGAAGCCAGTGGGTGTCAAAATTTTGATGACAAAAGAACGAAAATTGAGCTTGATCTTAATGGAGAAGAAAGAGACAATGACGGCGAGTGGCGTGGGCTTGTGCAGGGGAAGGAGAAAAGAAAATGAGAAGGGGAGGGGAGAAATCTCGATAAATAAGGCTGTCCCTCCCTTGTTTTTTTTTTTTCGTTTTATTACTTCACTTGTTGATTTACAAAAATACCCCCACCTCAATTTTTCTTTCCCTTCCTATTTTGCTATGTTACGGCAAACTACTTCAGCGTTAGTATCGATTACAAAACAGGTTAATTTCATTTTGTTTGTGATGAAATTAACGTTAAGTCATGTTTAAAAGCTTTTATGACGCAGCCCTGTTGCATACATAATTAGGCCATAGATCTTTTTAGTCCATCTAGTGTTAATTGGCTTGTTAACTGAAATAACTGTTTACAATATATTAGAGAGTGGCGTTTCGATTTCCTTGCAAAACTATTTTTGCGGCCTAAAATAGCTATTTGCAATAATGAGCAGAATTTATTTTTACAAAAGAATGTAGGAAGCAAATCACATTACACATTTCATTTTTCAAATTATCATATCTATTCGTGCAAGTTGTTCTTATTCCTTCTTAATAAATTGTGAGCTACTTTATGAGTTTATTAGAATAACTGAAATGGTATCAGTGTGAACAATGATGTCTGGCTATGTGATCTACGACTAAAATTTTGTTTGGTCAAGGGTGAACTTTGACGCATAGCTATACCAAGACTGGAATCACCGAGAGATTTGTACCAAGTTACAGTGGGAGCACCATATATGTTAGTGTTGGGTCGTGCAGATTGTGGAGTTCACATGTACAAGCAAGGCACCAACATGGAAGATACCTACTTCGCAAACTCTAATCCTCAAATTTCAAATTAGATGTAGTATGCATGAGAGAGAATTTAAATTTAAACTAAGGAAAATTGCAGCTGAGAACACTGAAGTCTCCATTTCATTTCATCTTTGTAACATGTTGTAGTTGTGGAAGACACTAGGCTTTTTCCCTTCTTTTTTTTTTTGTTTTTTGATAATTACTGCACATTGGTAGCCATACTTGTTTGCGCGATGCTAAGTAGGCAAAGGTGATATGAGGTGACATGAGAAAGTGGAAGGGTTAATTAGAGGTGACAAAGGTAAGGGAGTGATGACGGCATTTCTTTATGTGCCCATATTTAACTTTACTACTTTCAATCATTAATTAAATAAACTTGCATAATCAATACTAAAAAAATACATTTTATTATTTATGAAATTCGTGTTGCCACAAATGTTCGTTTCTTAACTTTGATCAATTACTGGAATAGCTTTCTACAACCCGAAATTCGAATATGCAACAGCTGAGCAGAGTTTTGCATGGTGTTCTCTTAAAGATTCTAGCTGTTGTAGTTACGAATTGGTATTTATGAACTCAATAACTGTACACCATTATTCACTTGCTCAAGATTTCTGGTATCAAATGACTATGGCAAACCTTCCAACTGTTGGAAATTGCACTATTCGTCTTCTTTCTGTAACTCACATCTATTTGAGTAACTCGGTATATAATCTAGGTGTATAATTGTGGAGCGTATATTATTTCAGATAGCCAACGTCTCACATTGGTGTAAAAAATTTGTGCAATAGTGACAGTTCAAGAGAAGTTTAAGTTGAATCTAACTTTCAATGAATAACTTACAATAATAAAAATGTAAATTTTATGAATTAAATATGTGAAAACAGCACAAGTTTATTTTCCATTGCGTCCTAACACTGTCCCAGCTTGACATCGACTACTTGTGCATATAAGGGCTTTATATGGGCTTGCCAGCCTTGGCTTGACCATTTTCTTCTGGATATAATTTTTGGAAGATTGTTTGTGACTTTGTAATGGGTCCTAAATTCCGGAAAGGATTGCTTCTTGTTGTGCTTAAAGGAATCAGGAACAAACAATGTTATGTACAAATTGAGAGAATTCTGCTATAAGAAAGCTATAAGAACTTTGGTAGTGTCGTCTAGAAAATTATTTTATCTTTTTTGTCTTTTTTCCCCTCTTTTGTCCTACTGAATTTGGCATTTATGCAAGCTCATGTTGTTTTTCAACACAATGGGAACAAGAAATGCCCATTACCGCGCATCTTCCTCTGCATAGCATGGTAGATGCTGCATTTTGTCAAGCTTGGAAAGATAAATGCAAAGTCACCGACTATGACCATTATGCTTTGCATCAAATTGAGTTTCAACACATTTGTAAATAAGGTAACATGCGTGAGTTCCACTGTCATGGAATTCCTCCAAACAAACAATTCTTGAAGCAGCATAAGGTACGGTCTCCTGACCATGAATTTTCTAGAGACGACAGGGAAGTCAAAATTTACAGGGCAACCATAAAAGCATGTTCCTTATTTATTGAAGTGGAATCTTATATATCAGGTAAGATCCAGACATCCAAGCCTTGAATATATACGGTATGCAATGTTTGTCCTATTTTATTTGATATTCCAATTACTTCATAATAGACATAGCAGATGAGATGAGGACTAAGGGGATCATGATATTATTATATGATTAATATTTGGCAAATATGCATGCGTTAATACAAATTTTACATCCCGAACACTATAGTGAGAATATGATCAAATTGAGGATGTTAGCTATAAAGGAAAGAGCTAAAGTTACCTTTAAAAAAAAAAAGGAAAATTGCAGGTGTTTATTGATTAGATATCTGAACCATCTAAATCATATTTTAAGATTATAAATATTAAGATTTAGATGGGTTGAGATGTAATATAGACTAGGGTTCATCTTGAATCCGAGTATATATTATCATTTTTCTATTGATTATACAAAATAGAACCCAAAAAAAATAAAAAAACTTAAGAGTCAAAAATTGTTGCCTAAATTAAGTCGTTAGAATAATATGACATACTATTGACTCTTAGATAAATGAATAAACCTTACCACTTATTCCTATGACTATGTTTGGAATGAGAAAAAAATAGGAATTGATTTGATTTATAAATTAAATTTTGTGTTTAAATGTTTTAAAAACAAGAAATGATTTCATTTGTCAAACTTCATGGATTTAATTGCTTTATATTTGAAATTCTATCAAAGTTGAAAAGATTTAATAAGAATTGATTTAATTTTAAAGCTTAAGTATAAAGAAAATAAAATTAATTTTATTTTTAATCATTCCAAACACTATCTAATATATTTATTTTTAAATCAATTCAAATCCTATATTATATAATCATTCTAAACATAAGATTCAATTTATAAATCAAGTCATTCCAAACACTATCTAAGATTTTTGTTAAGGATTATGGCAAAATTGTTTGGCTAAGTAACATTTCTCACAAATAAATTCCCTGATACAAATACTTCTTGGAGACTTGTAGCGTGATTTTATGCCATTCTTATCCGGAGGTCAGAGATCACTCGCTTAAAGGGGAGTAGCTTTCTTACTACTCTCAATCTTTCAAAGTGATATTTTCTCTTACCGCCAGACACTTAAAAAAGAAAAGAAAAGATATTTTCCCACTTTGACGAGTTGAGTTGAACCCAATAATACACCGTAATAGATGAATGTGCAATGTTACTATTGGCGTTTGAACACTTTTTCTTCAGCTACTCTAAGTTATAACCCCATTACATCTTTTAAAAAGCAGATTTTACGAAAGATAATTGTAGGGAAGACACATTACTGCTTACTAGCCACAAAGCAAGATATTAGTGAAAGATGAAGTAAGACAGCTTTTGTTTATGGGATCATGTTCTAGCTTTGCAAAAGCTGTTTCTCTAAAAGGAACTTCAACTTGATTATTGCCCCTCCCCTGCCTTTTTGAAGTTTGTTTTTGGTCAAAGCTAAAACATCTAATATTTTCAAGGTAGACATATACTGCTTCACAATTGTGACTCACTAGCTCTTAATTTGTTGTAAGCTTGTGGTGTCATAATTTCCACCTTGAAGAACTTCTCTTTTTCACAAAACTCCACATATGTCAATAGCATTTTGGTGGGTTGCCTCATGCATCTTCCCAGCTTCGCACCATAATCAACTTGTTTCTAAGTTAATGTTTTGTATGGTACGAATCTTCCTATGTTAGCAAACCGTAAATGGTTTATCTGAAAGTTCACTATATTTTGACTACAGTGTGGCTCTAATAATTCTGCCTCCTCTATTTTATTTTTCTTTCGTTTTCAGTTTCCCAAAAATAAATTTTCCCTCCTAGAATTTGAATAGAATAATCAGAACAACAGGTCAAATTAATTGGTAGCTTACGCTTGCTTATACTGTGCATTAGTATATCTCTGCAGCAACAGCAAATCAATCAATTTAATTAAGAAAGGTTCTATTAGACTTGGGGCAGCAACAAAACGAAGCTACTGTTATTTGGGTGGATAACAAGTCTGCTATAGCTATAACCAAAAATCCTGCTCAGCATGGAAAAACCAAGCACATCAAAGTTAAGTATCATGCAATTAGCGAGGCAGAGAAGCAAGGTGAAGTAAATATGCAGCAGTGCAACTCTGATATGCAGTTAGTAGACATTCTGATTAAGGCATTGCCTAAAGCCAGATTTGAGTATCTTAAAGCAAAGCCTGGAGTATCTAAGAAAAATATCAAGGAGGAGTGTTAGATTGAGATTTTTCAGATATACTTCAAGCTATATCTTATATGTTTTGTTTATTATTTTTTGGGTTAAAGCTGACCTTACTATGTAATGATTACTAGAAGGACAACTTTATGCTTTTGTTTGTAAAAGGGCTGTCTAAATATGGCCTATGGCTTAATCTGAGAGCCATCTGATATTGTATATTTGCTGTGAATGAAAGAAAACACATTGCTTTCCTTCTCATTTTTTAGTGTGTACTACATGTTCCTTTGTTTTTGCTCTTGCTGCTGTTGTTTTCTTTATAGCAAGAAGGTTCTTTTGATTCTTGATGATGTTGATAATCGACAACAATTGAGATCATTGGCCGGAAGGCATGATTGGTTTGGTTTTGGAAGTAGGATTATCATAACAACACGAAATAAACATTTGCTAACTACTCATGCGGTTGAAAATGAAAAAATATATGAAGTGAGAGAATTGAATGACCATGAAGCTCTTGAACTATTTAGTTTGAATGCTTTTAAAACAAGGAAGCCTAATGCAAGTTATGTGGAGATAGCAAACCGTGTAGTGCAATATGCCAAAAGGCCTTCCATTGGCTTTGAATGTAATTGGTTGTGATTTGTTTGGCAAAACAATAAAAGAATGAGCAAGTGCATTGAAGAAATATGAAAGAATCCCAAGCAAAGAGATCCTGGATGTACTCAAAGTAAGCTATGATAATTTGGATGACAATGAAAAAGAAATTTTCATTGATATTGCATGTTTCTTCAAAAGAAAATTTGAGGCAGGATGTGGAAAAGACGCTAGTTGCCTCCCGTTTCTTTCCAGAATATGGCATTGGAGTACTTATTAACAAATATCTGGTAACTATTAGTAAAGCCAATACAATTCGAATGCATGATCTTATTCAAGACTTGGGTCGAGACATTGCTAGAAAGGATTCACCATTTGACCCTGGCAAATGCAGAAGACTATGGCATCATGAGGATGTTCTTGAGGTCCTGACAAAGAACACAGTGAGTGTGAAGGTTTCTTTATTTTTAGAGCAATTTTTTCTTCCTAGACTTACTCATATTAGATAGCATATGTTAAATTTCACTAATTTGGACATTTGTCAATTTGTCATGTGCATTGTTGTTTCTTGGTGGTTGGAGTTACAAAGGGAACTGATGCAATTGAAGGCATAATGTTGGACATGACCAACCTAAAACAAGGAAGTTCAGTTAAATGGCAACACCTTCGAAAATATGAGAAGACTTAGAATTCTCATAGTTCGGAATGAACAAGTTTCTGGAGCCCCCAAACATCTCCCGAATAATTTGAGATTTCTTGATTGGAATGAATATCCTTTACCATCTTTACCAGCTGATTTTCATCCAGACACACTTGTCGTACTCAACTTGCCCCATAGTCATCTTACAATGGATGAGCCACTCAAGGCATGTTTGTGATTCTTATATCTATCATTATGTCATGTAACTTGCATCTATATTCTGAGAACTAACTATTCTTCATATCATGCAGAAGTTTGAGCATTTGATATTTATGAACATCAGTGATTGTGACTCTCTAACAAGGTTACCTGATGTCTCGTCAACACCAAATCTAACAAGACTTTTTGTTGAGAATTGTCCAAACTTAGTTGACATTCATGATTCTGTTGGTCATCTTGGCAAATTAGTCACATTAAGCACTGAAGGATGTCCCAAACTCGAGTTTTCCAAGTGGCCTGAGGTCAAAATCTCTTGAATACCTTATCATTAGGAAGTGTTCTAGCATTCAAAGTTTCCCAGATGTTTTTGGCAAAAGTGGAAAGTATGAAAAATATTGATATAGGAGGGACTGCCACAAAAAAATTTCCAAATTCAATTGAAAACTTCAATGGTCTTGAAGAGTTAGTGTTGACATCTTGCAAACGTGTTAAGGATCTACCAAGTAACACTACTATGTTTCAGAATATGGAAGAGCTTAATGTAGAGGGATGTCCACAACTTCCAAAACTCTTACGGAATTCATTAGAGGACAGGACTAATTGGTTCCCAAAGTTAAGGAGACTGACTCTCAAAAATTGTGATCTATCAGATGAGGATCTTGAGTTAATTCTCGGTTGTTTTCCACAAGTGAAATGGTTGGTCCTATCAGACAACAACTTTGTAACCATCCCTGAATGCATTGAAGATCTTTCCCACCTCCTGCTCCTTCATGTGGATAACTGCAAGCAACTTAGAGATATTTCAGTGCTTCCACCATACCTGCAATACATAGATGCAAGGAATTGCATATCATTGACACCCCAATCATCAGATGTAATATTGAATCAGGTTTATATTTCTCCCTTCTCTTTCTTGAACTTCATCATTGACATCTTGTTCTAGCTGCTAACAGTGATCAATGTCATTTACTTAGAACAGGCATTTCTGGAGGTCGAGTACTTAGATATTGTGGTGCTTAGGACTAAAATTCCAACTTGGTTTGACCATTGCAGCAAAGGAGGGTCTGTGGATTTCTGGGTTAGCAGAAAATTCCCTCCCATTGCTCTATTTTTTTATTAGAAGGTAAAGATGAAAAGAAAACCGATCATACTTGTGAATTCCACTTGCCCATCAATAACCACCAAGTATTCCAAGGAGAAGGAGAGTGGCCGGTTGATCATGTTTGGCTGTTTGATCTGCGAGTTCACCTTGCAACCAGTGAGTGGCACAACATCAATGAACAAATAAAGTCTGGATGGAATCACGTGAAGATTTCATGTGCAGTCATGAGTGAGCCAAAAAATGTAACAGTTAAATGCTGTGGAGTCCATCTATACAAAGACAGAATGAACATCCACCATGTCTCCTTCATAAATCCTGATCTCCACGGCTCAAATACCGCCTATGATAACATAAACAATGATTCATATATCTATGATGAAACAAGCCATGAAGTTGTCTTCCCTACACTACTAGCTCAATAATTTCCCAAGAATATAGTAGAGCTCTTGGGAAATCTTCATTCTGGAAAATGAACAGGTGATAATTTGTATAACTTTGATGAGCAGTTGGAGCTAGAATGTGACACTGACAACCAGTACATGGGAGAGGAACAACATTCAGCTTCCATCAATCATCAAATCCCGGAAAGCTGTGAAATGGCAAATAATGAGGAAGAAACAGGTATAGTAAACAACATCCCTAAAATATCATCTTCTGTCGATGGTCAAACATGGGATTCCATGATGTTAGAGTAATTATAATTTTGCTACTAATCTAATTGCAATATCATATTCTGGTTTTGTATATGACAATTCCCACCAAATATTTATGTGTCCTTCAACTGGAACACAAAGAAGCCTCTGTTACAAGTATCCATGAGACAAAGGCAATGCTTCAGACACAGAAGAAAGGGAAATTAAACAAGAATGTACATGCCCCGGCAAGCCTAAAATTTGGTCATTTTTGCAAGTTAGACATGTGAAATGGTTTATCTTTTATCTTACCATTTCATTTTTCATGCTCTCAGGAGTCAAGTACCATTGTATCAACAAGAAAAAACAATAGAACACAACTGGGCGATAAAATCACTTCTGGAGTACAAATCAATGATTCATCAGAGCCTCATGCTTCTGACAATGTTGGCCTTAACAAGATCAAACAAAAGTCAATTATTCAAGCTGAACCAAATGCAGAAGCTACCGATCAATTCAATAAAAATCTAGCAGAAATTTGCCATACTCATTTTCCGGCAAAAATAGATGATGGTCAACAATCAGTGCCTCATGCAGAAGTATATACAAATATTGTTGAATCTACCATTAATGAGGACAATATGGAAGCATTTTATGCTTCTCTTGAAGCAGAGAACACTTCTCAGTCTCATCTCCAAGACAACCAACGCAACACTGTATCTGTCATAACTAGGCCTAGTGAAGAAACCATGAAAGCATTGCAGATTCTGTGAGACTTCGTCACAAAAAAATTCTCCCTTTTGTTACACCCTGGACGTTCTGGATTCATGAACGATACTCTAAAGTATCTCCTCAGTTTGCCTCCTGAAGAAGGAGTTTCTCTGAGAACAAAGTCATTGATATCGCAACTTTCGACATGTTTTACTCAGTGGAGTGTGGATTACAACAATGCAAGCCTTAAACTTAAGTCAGCAGCTGCAGAGCTATCGAGAGCTGAGAAAGTGAAAGAGGAACTTGAAGCTAATGTTAAAGACTTCAAGGAAGTGGAGATGGTGGAGAAGGTTTTGTGCACTCAGTTGGCATCTTTGGAGGAAAAGAAGAGAGAACTTGAAGAGAAAATCAGTCCCATAAAAGCTGAGATTGCAGATTTTACAGCAGAGAGAGACACAGTTGTTAACAGAAAAAGAGAAGTGTTTGACAATGGAAAAATGCTGAGAGATGAAAGGGATGGCTTGAGGAACCAAGTGCCAAGGTTGAAAGCTGCACAAGGACGGGCAAAGGTAACACAGGCTACTATTGAAGAAGAGTGGTCAAAGCTTGGAGAACAAGTCATTGGAAGCACCAGTTTTGAAGAGTGGATGTAAGAAAGCCTTGGCAATATTCCAGGCTTATGTTAACCAGAATAGAATGGTTATCAAAATGTTTTAACTTTCGCATTTTCTACGTCCGAATTACTTTGAGATTTTATCTCAAATTAAAGCCACAGCAAACTCTAATGCATCTGTTTATACGTGTATGAGACCGTAGGAATACCAATAAAAAAGTTTTGAAACTTGAAAATAAAATTACAATTTAAAAGAAGTTAGAGAAAGAGGAGAAAAAAGGAAAATTAAAAAAAAATTAACAAATAAGGTGCTCAATGCTCCTAAAATAAGTATGTGTTTATATTAGTTTATTTTGAATATAAAATAGTTTAAAAGAAAATAAATTTAAAATAGTATTTTTAGAAGAAAAAAAATCATCTTCCAAAAAAGAACCCATTAATAAACATGCTGTAAATGGTCAAATTAAAACTCTTTATCCACCTTTCGCACTTTCAAACCCAAAATAGAAAATTCATGGAATTGTTAAAGATGTGAAGCTCAATAAAAGGTTCAAATATATTTAAAATGTTTCCTTTTTTTTCTTTTAAATATATTAATGATAATGAAGTTTGAATTTATGATCTTATGCGAACTATTTAAACCACTCACAAAACCCACTCCTATTTCTCCCACTTTTTTTGGGTTAAGTTCTTATTTTCACACTTTAGTTTATTTTTCACCAAAAAAATGTTGATTTTCTTTTCAAGAATTACCAAGAAGTTAGATGATGATTAATTAAAGGACGCTAGCCGCTTTTTTATTTTTTAGGTCGTAATGTAACTAAATATACTTGAATACATGTTATGGTAGATAAATCATTTTTAATATCAAAAAAATAACATATAAATCATTTTGAACTCTAAACCTAATTAAAACCTAAATTCTAATCTCTAATTTATACTATCAATCAATAGAATTTATTTTACTACACAAAAGAACGGCAGAAAAAAGAAAAAACCTACTATATGAAAGAGTTGGATTATTTCAACTATTTTGTTGATCATATTTTATTTTTCACTATTATCATTTCTTGTTATATCTTTTATCTTTTAATTTTTTCCAAATCACATGATTGGTTTTTTCTCGTCTACTTAATTTTCTTGAGCAATCACCGTCTTTTTATTAAATTCCAAATAAAAGTTATTGAATTTCTGCAATATTCTGAATGGAGTATTTTTCCATCCATTAAACAAAAGACGTTCATCTGCATTTATGAATACGTACACTTCAAATTCTCACTTGTCACTAAAAGCTTTGGACAAAATATTTTTGCTCTTTTTAATAAGACCCTTTTTTGTTATTTTGTATTTGTACTAACTGACATACTTATTAAATCAGAAGTCAGAAAAAGAAAAAATCAAAGATTACGACTGTTTTTTAATCAACATGTCCTCTTCTAAGTTAAAAATTATCGACAATCCACTTGCTACTTACCGTTTTGTTTGGTTCGTTGACTTACTTGTACGCGCATGATCAATGTTTGAGTCCTTCTCCAAGTTTGATTTTCGAAAGCCAAACACCACCATCACACTAAGCTTCCTTCTAAGCTCTCATGGCTCTGCAAGCTTCCCACTCATCTTCTTCTTCTTCTTCTTCCTTTTCTTCCTTCCGGGAGTGGGAATATGATGCGTTCCTCAACTTCAGAGCTATCGATACTCGCCATGGTTTCACATGCTATCTCTACAAAGCTCTATGTGACAAGGGAATCCATGCCTCTATGGATTTTGAGGATATTTATAGAGGGAATGATATCTCAGTAACACTTCTCAAGGCAATTGAAGCGTCCAGGGCTGCCATCCTTGTGTTCTCTAAGAACTATGCTGATTCTTCTTATTGCTTAAATGAACTTGTCAAGATCATGAAGTGCTCTCAATGTCATGGCCAGTTTGTTTTGCCGGTTTTCTATAAAGTGGATCCTTGTGACGTGCGGCATCAAAAAGGTAGTTATGGGGAGGCAATGGCTAAGAGTAAGGAGAGGTTCAAGGATGACAAGGAGAAGGTGAAGGAATGGTGGGCTGCTATGCAGCATGCAGCTGACTTGTCTGGCTTGCATTTCAAAGGGTACTTTTTACAATATTTTGTTTCTTTGCTTTTTATTTGTCCAGTTATTAAAAGTTGAATTGTAACAATAAGTATAGAAAACGTGAAAATGGCGTGCATTAGTATGACTTAGCGTAAAGTTGTCTTATAAGAGCTCATTTGAATTGGTTTTTTTTTTTCAAAAAAAATGGAAAATACTTATTTTTGGTTTTAAAAGAGTATTTTTATAAAATTTTAAAAATGTTTGGATATAACTTTTTAAAAAATTACTTGTAATAAAAAAAAGTTAATTTATAATTTTTTTAAAAAAAAAATTAGTAATACCAAACTTCTAAAGAAAGTAAAATAGAAGTGATTTTTTTTTATAAAATTATTTTTCAAAAATATGTTTGATTTTTATTTAAAATCACAATAGATATCCTTCTTTACCTATCCCTTAGCAAATCGTAGTTGTCTTTTCTTTTTTGAATTTTTTTTGCATAATTTAGCTATAAAAGAAATATTATTTTTATTTTATATCCTAATACACTTATAAATACTTTTAAGAGTAAAGCCTCATTTATGTCTATCACATTTTACAGCAATTTTAACTTAGTCCCAAAAATTTTTTTTGTTCTATTTACATCTTTTTAAAATATCTTAATTTTGACATTTTTTCATTTAAATTATAACTAGAAAATTTGAAATGAAGGTTAAGTTATAATATTAGTAATAATGCATTTATTACTTATTAGAATGAAATAATATTGTTTACTATCATTTCTCTTTATATTTTTATAGGAATTGAAAGTTTTTCTTTTTAATGTAAACCCCTTTAATGCTTGGTTAATTTTTCTCTTACTAAAACCCATGTTCAAAACTTTTCCTTGGAGAATTGAAGGCAGTAATATCTATTGGTGTTGTTTGGATATTACCAACATTGTAATTTGACTTTCTTATTATCTTTTTTCATTTATAATTTGGATATTGTCTATCAAAAGAGCAAAAATTAAAACGTTTTGAAAATATTAAGAATGTAAATCAAACAAAAAAAAATTGTTAAGACTAAGTTGCAATCATTGTAGAATGCAAAGAACGTAAATAAGACTTTATCCTGTTTTTAATAATTAAAAATATTTCTCAGACAATTTATTTAAATATAAAATAATTTTTAAAAAATATAAAGCTCTACCAAAAACAATTAGAGAAAAAAGTCATTTTTTATAATTTTATCCAAAGGCACCCTATACCGTGCAGCGATGGATATGAATATGAGTTTGTTGGGAAGATCATTGAACGGGTGTCAAGGGAGATTAAATGTGTTGCTTTACCTATTGTTAATTACCCAGTTGGACTGGAGTCCCAAGTGCGAGCTTCCTACTCTTCTTCATTGTTTTCTTCATTTAGCTATGAATGGAAATATGATGTGTTCCTCAACTTTAGAGACACTGATCCGCGCTTTGGTTTCACTGGCAATCTTTACAAAGCTCTCTGTCACAAGGGAATCCACACCTTCATGGATGATGAGGATCTTCCTAGTGGGAATGAAATCTCAGGAACACTTATCAAGGCAATTGAAGGGTCTCGGATTGCTATCCTAGTGCTCTCTAAGAACTATGCTGCTTCTTCTTATTGCTTAGATGAACTGGTCAAGATCATGTTGTGCTCTCAATGTCATGGCCAGTTTGTTTTGCCAGTTTTTTATGATGTGGATCCTTCTGATATGAGATTTCAAAGAGGGACTTATGCCGAAGCACTAGCTAGACATGAGGAGAGGTTCAAGTATGACATGGAGTGTTGAAGTAATATAGAATTAGAATTAGAATTAGAAGATTAGCTTTATTGCAGTTGCAGACCGTTAAATTAGTTAGACAGTTTGTCAGTTGGTTAGTGTACAGCTGGCAAGTTAGTTAGAGCTAGCTAGTCGATTCTTTTCTCTGTATATAAACTCATGTAGAGCTCTTTTTCATCAATTCAACAATGTGAGCCAATTTTGCTCAATTCAGATTCAGTTAGAATTCTCTCTCTCTTCTCTCTCCTTTTTCTCTCTTTGTTACGATTGTTCATCTCTTCTCAGCTTCCATGGATTCTGTGAAACTTGACATGGTATCAGAGCGCAGGTTCATGTGAACCTTGAGCAATCGCGATTTGCATCTAGTTGAAGAAATCTCTTCACGATTCTTCTCTGATCTGGATCTGAAATCCTTTTTGAAGTTGAACAATTAGATCATGGCAAATGCTGATCGAATCCTCAATCCGTTTGCAGCACAAGCTTTGAATGCTGCAAATCCGATGGCAGATCCTACTAGCCCCTACTTCCTTCATCCTGGAGAGAGTCCAGGTTTGCTTCTAGTCTCTTCTGTTCTTACTGAATCAAACTACCATATTTGGAGTAGAGCTATGGTAGTTGCCTTAGATGCGAAAAATAAGTTAGGTTTCATCGATGGCACCTTGCCACAGCCTACCTTGAATGATCCATTGAGAACTGTTTGGGATCGAAATAACAAAGTAGTTTTAGCCTGGATAGTTCGAGCATTGTGCTCTGAGATAGCACAGAGTGTAATGTTCATAACGAGAGCATCGGATCTGTGGTTGGAATTGAAGCAATGTTTTGCTCAAAACAACTACACACGAGTTGCAGATCTGCAGGAGGAACTGCATTCAATGAAGCAAGGAGACATGACAGTTACAAGTTTCTTTACTCACCTGAAAAGTTTGTGGGGAGAATTGGAGAATTACAGGCCTCTCTCCGTATGTGCATGTGGAGTGCAGTGTATATGCAAGTCCTATCGTGAACAAGATTGCATTATGAGATTTCTTAAAGGTCTCAATGAACAGTTCTCGGGTGTTAGATCTCAAATACTTCTTATGGATCCCTTGCCTGGTTTGAACCAGGTATATTCCCTTATCTTGCAGCAGGAGAGGCAATTTGCAAGTGAAGGAGGAGATGTTCCTCGAATTATGGCTGCTGGTAGTTATAATCAGAATCTAAATGGAAATGGCAAGAAATTTGTGAAAGGCAAATTTGTTAAAGGACAACAGAATGGGGGCAAAGTGTGCAGTTTTTGCAACAAAACTGGTCACACTGTGGATACATGTTTCAAGAAGCATGGTTATCCACCTCACTTTAAGAAAGGACCTGCTATCAACAATATATCTTCTGATGAATGTGAAAATGAGGAGCTTCCTGATGAGGAGCCTCAACAAACCACCAATTTCTCCTTGACCAAGGATCAGTTTGAAGGTCTAATGGCTCTGCTGAAACAGTCTCAGTCTCAGCCTGCCTCAGCCTCTGCGCCACCCACAAATCATGAGAAACATTACTCAAACCACCTCACTACCAAATCACCATATCAGCCTTACACCTCAGGTATTGTGCTAGCCCTGAACCTAAAATCTAAACAGCACCTTTGGGTCTTAGATTCAGGTGCAACTGACCACATTTGCAATTCCTTAGCCTTGTTTATTACTTGTAAGTCCATACCTCCAATTTCCATTCGGTTACCAAATGGAAACTTAATCACGGCTACTGTTGCAGGGACTATATGTCTCTCTGACTCTTTAGTTCTGCATCATGTTCTATACCTGCCTTCTTTCTCTTTTAATTTGATTTCAGTAACTAAACTCACATCACAGTCACAATGCATCTTGAAGTTTACTGATAAGTTCTGTGATATTCAGGATCAAGTCAGTTTGAGGAAGATTGGATCAGCTGAGGTGGTGGATGGCCTCTATGTGATGCATAGTTCTGAATTCCCCCAGTTAACCCAGCCTGCTTCAGTCTGTGTGTGCACCTCGATAACTGATAAATGGCACTTTAGATTAGGACACCCTTCTCAAAATAAGATGACCTTACTGAAATCCGACTTCCCATATATTTCCTCACCAAAGTGTAATGGTAATTGTGGCATTTGCCCTTTGGCCAAACAGAGAAAACTTCCATACTCTTCAAGCAACACTAAATCTGAATGTATGTTTGAATTGCTGCATATGGATATATGGGGGCCACTCTCAGTTACCTCTGTGAATGGCCACAAATATTTTCTAACAATAGTTGACGATTTTTCCAGACATACTTGGCTTTTTCTCCTCAAAACAAAATCTGAAGTTTCGGGTCGCATTGTTTCCTTTGTGAACATGATTGAAAACCAATTTTCTTGCAAAATAAAATCAATCAGATCTGACCATGGAGCAGAATTTAACATGTCCAAATTTTTTGACTGCAAAGGTATTTTCCACCAACGTTCTTGTGTGGAAACACCACAACAAAATGGTATAGTGGAACGTAAACATCAACATATATTGAATGTGACTCGGGCTCTCATGTTCCAATCAAACTTACCTAAGCATTTTTGGAACTTTGCAGTTTCTCATGCGGTTTTCATTATCAACAGATTGCCTAGTAAGATGTTAGGTAACAGAACACCGTTTGAACTCTTGTACAACAAATCACCTGATTTGTCTATGCTAAAGATTTTTGGTTGTGAATGTTTTGCTTCCACTCTTTCCAACTCTCGCACCAAGTTGGATCCTCGAGCAAGAAGAGGCATCTATCTTGGCCATAAACCTGGAATAAAAGGGTACATAGTTTTCGACTTTAAAACAAAAGAGTTTTTTGTATCAAGAAATGTCATTTTTCATGAAGGTTGTTTCCCTTTCCAACAACACACTGGTGCTACCGGTGACCCATTCATATATCCATCAGATTCCAACAATAATTCAGATTCCTTTTCTGCCATTCCACATTCATTTCCACTCTCCAATTCCCAAACTCAATTCCCACCACAGTCTGAGCTACAACCATCTTTCCACACTCAACTTGCTCCTGACACATGTCCTGAGCCAGTTTCTCCCATACAACCTGCTCTAGCAGAACCTGTACCCCTTAGACGATCCACTAGAACTCGAAAATTGCCATCTTTTCTGCAGGATTATCATCACAATCTGGCCACCGCCACAGCTGCTGATACTTCTTCTTCTGATGTCAGGTATCCCTTGTCACAGTATTTATCTTATCAATGCCTATCACCCTCCTATAAAAACCTCATTCTTACCATCTCATCCAACCAAGAACCAAAATCTTATCGTGAGGCGGCTGGACTAGATTGTTGGCAGCAGGCCATGCAGGCTGAATTACTAGCCTTGAGTCAAACGGGAACTTGGGAATTTGTGGACCTCCCACCTGGAAAGCAAACTGTTGGGTGTAAATGGGTCTATAGGATCAAGTATAAGGCGGATGGAACTGTTGAGCGATACAAGGCGCGGTTAGTGGCGAAGGGATTTACTCAAACTGAAGGTATTGACTTCTTTGAGACTTTTTCCCCAGTGGCAAAGCTTGATACTGTCCGCTTACTCTTAGCCTTGGCATCTGTGAGGGGCTGGCATTTAGAGCAACTTGACGTGAACAACGCCTTCCTTCATGGTGACTTAAATGAGGAAGTATACATGGATCCTCCTCCTGGGGTCACTCCACCTCATCCAGGACAGGTTTGTCGCCTTCGGAAGTCTCTCTATGGATTACGGCAGGCCAGTAGACAGTGGTATGAGAAGCTCTCCCATGTGCTTCTCTCCTCTGGTTATACGCAGTCACAAGCTGATCACTCTTTATTCACCAAAGTGACGAGTGCTGATTCTTTCACTGCTCTCCTTGTCTATGTCGACGACATGATTCTCACAGGGAATGATTTCGTTGAAATTACCCGAGTCAAATGCCAACTTGACGATCTGTTCAAAATCAAGGACTTGGGGCCCTTGAAATTCTTCCTTGGCTTCGAAATTGCGCGCTCCTCTCGCGGTATTTTTTTGTGCCAGCGGAAGTACATTTTGGAGTTGATTGAATCTGCTGGTCTTCTGGGGTGCAAGCCTGCATCATCCCCTATGGCTCATACGGTGAAGTTATCCAAGGATGATGGGCGACCACTCCCTGATGCGAGTACTTATCGACGTCTTGTGGGTCAACTACTTTACCTGACTAACACTAGACCAGATATATCTTATGCCGTTTCCCATTTAAGCCAATTTCTGTCAAAGCCCATGGAAAGTCATTACCAAGCAGCTTTACGAGTACTTCGTTATCTTAAAGGTTCACCCGGTCATGGATTGTTTTTTCCTGTGCACTCCAAGCTTCAACTGAAGGCGTTCAGCGACTCCGATTGGGCCGCTTGTCCGGAAACTCGTCGTTCGATCACAGGTTACTGTGTGTTCCTTGGGGAGTCCTTGATTTCTTGGAAATCAAAGAAGCAGCCTACGGTATCTCGATCCTCCTCTGAGGCAGAGTATCGTGCGCTTGCAGCCACCACTTGCGAAATTCAGTGGCTTACATACATTCTACGTGATCTGCACATTCCTTTTTCCACTCCAGCCTTGGTTTATTGTGATAATCGTTCAGCTCTGTATTTAGCCGCCAATCCTGTCTTCCACGAGCGTTCCAAACACATAGAGCTCGATTGTCATGTCGTACGTGAGAAGGTTAAGTCTGGCCTCATTCATCTCTTACCTATCCGATCTGCATTTCAGATTGCTGACATATGTACTAAGCCATTGCCTTCCAAGCAGTTTGCTACGTTGTTTTCCAAGCTCGGCATGTGTACCATACACTGCCCAGCTTGAGGGGGGCTGTTGAAGTAATATAGAATTAGAATTAGAATTAGAAGATTAGCTTTATTGCAGTTGCAGACCGTTAAATTAGTTAGACAGTTTGTCAGTTGGTTAGTGTACAGCTGGCAAGTTAGTTAGAGCTAGCTAGTCGATTCTTTTCTCTGTATATAAACTCATGTAGAGCTCTTTTTCATCAATTCAACAATGTGAGCCAATTTTGCTCAATTCAGATTCAGTTAGAATTCTCTCTCTCTTCTCTCTCCTTTTTCTCTCTTTGTTACGATTGTTCATCTCTTCTCAGCTTCCATGGATTCTGTGAAACTTGACATGGAGAGAGTGCAGAATGGAGGGATGGTCTGCGCTGTGTATCTGAATTAGCTGGCTTTTATTTCAAGGGGTACGTTACAATATTTTGTTTGTTTTCTTTTTATTTGTGCAATTATTAAAAGTTGAATTGCAATGAATAAATATAGAAAATGTTGACATTGTGAATTGTTATGACTTAGCAAAGTTGTCTTACATTAGGCAGGGATGAATATGAACATGAATTTATTGGGAAGATCATTGAAATGGTGTCAAAGAATATTAAACATGTTGCATTTCAAGTTCCTAATTATGCAATTGGACTGGTGTCCCAAATATCAAAAGTAAACTCGCTTCTATTTGACTTGGATGTGGAGTTGGTGATGATGTCCACATGGTAAGGATCCATGGAAATGGTGGTCCAGGCAAACTAACACTAGCTCTAGCATTTTATCACTTAATTATTGACCATTTTGAAGGCTTATGTTTTTTGGAAAACGTGAGAGAAAATTCAGATAAACATGGCTTAGTATATCTTCAGAGTATCCTTCTTTCTGAAGTATTAGGAGAGAAGAAAATTAAGTTAATAGGTGTTTAACAAGGAGTTTCAATGATACGGCGTAGGTTCAAGCTTAAGAAAGTTCTTTTGATTCTAGATGATATTAACAAACTAGAACAATTACAAGCTATTGCAGGAAAACCCGATAGGTTTGGTCGTGGAACTAGAGTCATCATTACGACACAGGACAAAAATTTGCTATCATGTTATGGGGTTGAAAGAACGTATGAGGTAGAGCATTTAAATTGGGTAGGTGCTCTTCAATTACTTAGCTGGAAAGCTTTTAAGACCGACATGTTAGTCCAAGTTATAAGAATGGCTTTTAAAACTGATATTTTTAGTCCAAGTTATGTAGATGTTTTAAACCATACAGTAACTTATCCTTGTGGACTTCCATTAGCTTTGGAAGCAATAGGTTCCAACTTGTTTGAAAAAAGTATAGAGGAGTGGAAATCTGCATTGGATCAATACAAAAGGATCCCTAATAAAGAGATCTAAAGATACTTAAAATATGAACTTTAATTTTTTTGCAAGTTAGATATTTGAAATGGTGAATCTATTATCTTACCATTTCATTTTTCTATTCTCAGGATTGCGTCAATAAGAAAAGAGAATAGAACACAACTGGGTGATAAAATCACTTCTGGAGAACAAATCAATGGTCCATCAGAGCCTCGTGTTTCTGAAAATATTGGCCTTAAAAGTTGCAAACAAACGTCAACTATTCAAGCTGAA
Source organism: Pterocarpus santalinus (assembly GCA_031439595.1). Taxonomy (NCBI): domain Eukaryota; kingdom Viridiplantae; phylum Streptophyta; class Magnoliopsida; order Fabales; family Fabaceae; genus Pterocarpus; species Pterocarpus santalinus. The sequence continues at coordinate 66,965,584 of CM062531.1, read as the reverse complement.
CCAAATGCAGAAGTCACAGGTCAATTGAATGAAAATCAAGCAGACATTCGAAATACTCATTTTCCAGAAAGAATAGATAATGGTCATCGAGAAATGCCAAATGCAGAAGCCTTCAGAAATATTGTTGAATCTAACATTAATGAAGACAACATGGAAGCATGTTATGCTTCTCTTGAAGCAGAGACCACTTGCCAGTCTCATCTCCAACACACCCAACCCAACACTGTATCCGTCATAACTAGGCCTAGTGAAGCAACCCTGGAACTAAAGTCAGGAGCTGCAGGACTATCAAGAGTAGAGAAAGCGAAAAAGGAACTTGAAGCTAATGTTAGAGAATTCGGGGAAGTGGAGATGGTGGAGAAGTCTTTGTGCACTCAGTTGGCATCTTTGCAGGAAAAGAAGATAGAACTTGAAGAGAAAATCAATGCCATAAAAGCTGACATTGCAGATTCTACAGCTGAGAGAGACAAAGTGGCTAAGAAAAAGAGAGAAGTGTTTGGCAATGGAAAATTGCTGAAAGGTGAAAGGGATGATTTGAGGAATCAAGTGCCAAGGTTGAAAGCTGTGCAAGAAGGGCAAAGGTAACACAGGCTAATATTGAAGCAGACTGGTCAAAGCTTGGAGAACAAGTCATTGGAAGCAGTAGTTTTCAAGAGTGGATCTAAGAAAGCCTTGACAATATTCCAGGTTTATGTTAGCAAAAACGGAATGGTTACCAAAAAGTTTTACGAGTACTGTAAGGAGCATATCCTCTAGGAGCAGTCGAGTGCCAATTATTTCACTGTGGTGCGTTTTTCATTCTCTAATTCATTTTCAATGTGCATCATAGACATGGAACTTTCTATTTTCAAATGCATGGATACACACGAAAAAAATAATAATAATGGAGGAGAACAAAAGCTAATTTTTGATGCATTCATGTTCATTGACTAAATTGGTCTATGTAACCCAACACGCTCGCCATCTCTGTGACGCCGAAATCATTGACCAGTTGTACAGACGAAAAGAATAAAAGTAGGACTCATAATAAAGAGACAAACAAATTATCGACTTTTAATCAATTTACACCACAATTGCTTTGCAGAAGGAAGGAATTATAATTTCGTATTTCTCCCTTTGAAAATGTTGTATTAAAGAAACATATAAGAAAGAAAAAAACACATGTACTGTATCACACAAAACGGTTTAAATTTCAAACTCAGCCCTTCAGAGAGTTTCGATATTAATCATCCTCTATGTAAGTGCTAACTAACTACTAAACCTAATATGAATTTGTACATGGTCATCCGTTTAGGCCTAATAAGCAAATAAAGTGTTCGTCCACTTCAAAAAATAAAAAAATAAGTGTTAGTGCACTTCAAAAAAATAAATAAATGTTAGATCCAAAAATAAATAAATAAAGTGTTACCACTTACTTGTAATAAAAGCTTCAGAAATATTCGCAAACACAATGGTGGGACGACGTGATGTAACTGAAAATCGAATATCACTGTTGTCCGATATGAAAGCTGCATCCTACAACCAACAATGTTCTATCATCCAAGAGGGGGAAAACGTTTTTTTAAAAAAAAGAAAGATAAAAGATAAAATGGAACATTGGAATAGCTCTTCTTTGTAAGCCAGCCACAAATTTAAATAAAAGAACTGTCTGTTGAATAATCCCTTAGTGAGTGTCCTACAATCTGTTTATTCGTTGACTAAAGATGTATAGTATAACGCGTTGGCCATGTGTGGCCATGTTCCGAGTCTCTATCTACAACTTTTGTGCCTCAACACAGTCAATAGTAAGTTAAGAGCTTCAATATCTGATGAATAACATTGTTGCAGTTTGTTCATAGCCTTGTTGCTTGTGTCTTCTGTTACTTGCTGGTTGTTGAAAAATATTTGTAGTCCTCCAAATCTTTTTTTCACCTCTCAAAGTGGTATTTGTATTTTTTATAGACAGCAAGTTTGGTTCTAACTAGTGGCCATGATGCTCTATGGAGGGACTTCTTCTTATAGCCGTGGATGGACTTTTGATGTCTTCCTAAGTTTCAGGGGTGAGGATACAAGGAGAAGCTTCACAGGCTCTCTTTACCATGGTTTACGCCAGAGGGGTATCAATGGTTTTATAGATGATGAGATGCTTAAGAGAGGGGAAGAGATTTCCCCAGCTCTTCTGAGAGCTATTGAAGAGTCCAGGATTTCTATCGTTGTGTTCTCTCAAAACTATGCATCTTCCACATGGTGTCTTGGGGAGCTTGTTAAGATCCTTGAGTGCATGAAAACAATGGGGCAATTGGTTTTGCCAGTTTTCTACAATGTGAATCCTTCCGTGGTGCGGCATCAGAGAGAGAGTTTTGGCAGAGCAATGGCTGACCATGAAGTCAGGTTCAAGGGTAATGTAGAAAAGTTGCAGAGGTGGAAGCATGCCTTGTTTGAGGCATCTAATTTGTCAGGTTGGAGCTTTGAAAATGGGTATGTAAATATGTTTCTTTCCTAGTTTTTCCTTTTTGCCCATAAATTTGCTTTTAGTTATTATATCATGGTACAATGATATAAAGATAGCCAAAAAAAAAAAGGCATATATTAATATGCTAATATGATATGAAAGAAGAAAGTAGATTCTCCATATTGTTACATGCTTGGCTTTCAATTTCAAAATTGCGGTGAAAAAAAAAATATTAAGCATGACTCATTTAGTTTGTAGTTATGGGGTAACTTGTAACTTGGCAGGTATGAATTTGAGCTTATCCAAAGGATCACTGTAGAGGTCTCAAGTAAAATAGATCAAACCCTTTTGCACATTGCTGAATACCCAGTTGGACTCGAGACCTGTATATCAGAAGTAAAATCTCTTCTGCATATTGGACCCGGTGAAGATATTCGTGTGATCGAAATCTATGGACTTGGAGGTATTGGTAAAACGACAATTGCACGAGCTTTATACAACTTGATTGCTGATCAATTTGAAGCTACAAGTTTCCTTGCTGATATAAGAGAAAGTTCAAATCAACGTCAAGGTTTAGTACAACTTCAAGAAGCACTTCTGTTTGATATAGTTGGGGACAAGAATATTAAGCTGGGGAATATTTACAAAGGAATCCCCATCATAAGGAAAAGGTTATGTTGCAAAAAAGTTCTTTTGATTCTTGATGATGTTGACAAATTGGAGCAGCTACAAGCATTAGCAGGAGGACGTGATTGGTTTGGTTTTGGCAGTATAATAATTATAACAACAAGAGATAAGCATTTGCTAGCTACTCATCAGGTTGACAAAACATATGAAGTAAAGAAATTAAACCATGATGAAGCTTTTAAGCTATTCACTTGGAATGCCTTCAAAAAGAAAGCACCTGATCCAGGCGATATGGAGATTTCAAATCGTGTGGTGCTCTATGCTGAGGGGCTTCCATTGGCTTTGAAATTAATGGGCTCAAATTTGTTTGGTAAATCGGTCGGTGAATGGAAATCTGCACTGGAAAAATATGAAAAGATTCCCAACAAAGAGGTTCAGAATGTACTTAGAGTAACTTATGACAATCTAGAGGAGAATGAGAGAGAAATTTTCCTAGATATAGCATGTTTCTTCAAGGGCGAGATGGTGGAATACGTTGAAAAGACACTAAAAGCTTGTGGTTTCCATCCAAAATTTGGTATTAGTGTACTTATTGATAGATCTCTTGTAAGTGTTGATGAGTATAATAGATTGAGAATGCACGATTTGATACAAGACATGGGTAGAGAGATTGTAAGAGAAGATTCGCCATTAGAACCTGGTAAGCGAAGTAGACTATGGTATCATGAAGATGTTATTGAAGTACTTACTGAAAATACGGTAAGAGCCTTGTGTATATCAATATTTTCTTGTTTGACAGAGTTTAGTTAACTTTTACAAGCATAAATGTTATAGATTCATCAAATTCTAACTTAATGTGGTTTACTTATGATATAAAAGGGAACTTACAGAATTCAAGGCATGATGGTGGACCTCCCGGATCAATACATGGTACACTTGAAAGGTGATTCCTTCGAAAGGATGAAAAATCTTAAAATTCTTATAGTAAGAAATGGACACTTTTTTGGAAGTCCCCAGCATCTTCCAAACAATTTAAGGTTGCTTGATTGGATGGGATATCCTTCATCATCTTTACCATCTAGTTTTCATCCAAAGAAACTTGCTGTACTAAACTTGTCATGTAGCCGTTTTACAATGCAAGAGCCATTCAAGGAAAGGCTTCATTTTATGTTTTCCTTTGTTTCTTTCTCTCTTCACAAAATTTGCAGTTATGCTAATCATTTTTATTTTCTGGCTTCGCAGTTTTTGGACTCTTTGACGTCTTTGGATTTGAGTGACTGTAAATTCTTAACAAAACTACCCGACGTTTCTGGGATCCCAAATTTAACAGAACTAAATCTTGATCATTGTACAAATTTAGCAGAGGTTCATGACTCTGTTGGATTCCTTGAGAAACTTGTTGAGTTGAGGGCTTATGGATGCACCAGCCTTAAGGTTTTTCCACCTGCCATCAGGTTGACATCATTGCAAAGTCTTATTCTTAATTGGTGCTCAAGTCTCAGAAGTTTCCCATCTATTCTGGGAAAAATGGACAATCTCATATCCATGTCTATCGAAGATACTGGTATTGAAGAATTGCCTCCTTCTCTTGGAAACCTTGTTGGGCTTCAAGAATTAAGCATGACATCTTGCTTAAGTCTCAAGGAACTGCCCGAAAGCTTTGATATGTTGCAGAATCTTAGAAACCTTGACATTGAAGGATGTCCTCAAGTTCGAAGCTTTTTGACAAAGTTGGGAGAACTAGGACAATCAAGCCATACCTTCGATAATGTTCAACAACTGAATCTAGAGAACTGCGGCCTTAAAGATGAAGATCTTCCCATAATTTTCTCTTTTTTCCCAAGGCTGGTTAATTTAGAACTTTCAGAAAATGATTTTGTAACTCTTCCAAGCTGCACGCAAGACTTTCCATGCTTGAAATTTCTTCACTTGGATGACTGCAAACAACTCCAAGAAGTTCCTGGCATTCCTCCCAATTTACGATACGTTAATGCACAAAATTGCACATCATTGACTACAGGGTCATCAAAGTTGTTATTGAGCCAGGTTTGCTTCTTTCTTAAATCTTCTTACATTTCTTGTTGCCACCATTTTTACTTGATTTTTCTTTCGTAGGAAACTTGTGAGGCACGCGAGTTAGAGGTTATGATCCCTGGAGCAAGAGTTCCGGAGTGGTTTGATCACAGTGCCAAAGGAGAATATATGACATTTTGGGTACGCCAAAAATTTCCAGCAATTAATTTATGCTTTGTTCTTGCAGTGGAGGGTGAAATGAAGGAGGCTATAAGTTATGAAGTCCGCTTCTATATAAACGGTGAGGAAGTTTATGAATTGGAGGTGTCAAGAAGCTTTTCAAGAATGGCAACAGATCATGTGTGGCTGTATGACTTACGAACTCGTCCAACCATCCAATGGGATAGTCTTGATTTATATATAGTGGATGGCTGGAATCAGCTTGAGATTTCATGTGAGAAGATAGATGGACCACCAAATGTGACAGTGAGCTGGTGTGGAGTTCATATGTGTAAGCAAGAAGTTGACATGAAGAATATCCTATTTGTAGATCCTGATCCTGATTTAAGTTCAAGCAAAGACTCTGAGGAGATTGATGCTGATTTGGATGCTATTAGTGAAGAAAGCACAAATTCAATTCAAGATTTCCATCATTGCAAGAGACTACATGATAAATCCTGCGGCTTCAATAACATGGAAAGTTGTGAGACACCAAGTAAACAAATAGAGAATGGTGGAAAATAAGTAAACAAAAGGAAAATAGTGAAACTGCATGCCACACTGACATTGATCAATGTGCTGACAAGATTTTATTGCGTCCCAAAACATTGGATATTGTTACTAAAGATTCAATGGCTTCAGTGTGTCTCGGAGGCACTTCTACTGTTAAAGGTAAGCCTGAGTGCAATATAAAGACACATTATTTCCATGCTCCACAATTCATATTGAAAGTTTGTTGATCTAGCTCAATTTTCATATTCCCACCAATTGACAAAGCATGCATAACAGCTAGTACAAGAGTATGCTATAATAAGGTTTTGTAGGCAAAATAATCATTGTTGATAATCCAACCAAAAAAAAAAAAAATTGGGTAGCAACATTGTTGGCAGGATATAAGGCAAATTGCTTCAATTGCAATTTCTATGTGACCTTTCTCTTTTTGGATACTACTTGAGAGACCTCTCCTTTCTTTTTGCATGCTGTCCAAGTTGTTAGAGATATAAAAACTAGCTCGGTTTCGCAACACGTATACCGATGGTCTACCAAAAGTACATTCCATTGATTGTCTGACCAATTCCTTTAACTTTCTCCTCCTCTTGTAGATTATGGATCAAACACAACAGTTGTTGATCATCCGCCAAAAGCTCAGCCAAATTCCCAAGTCACAAGTTTCATAGAGACACCAAATGTTCAGGCACCAAGTGCTACTGCATCCTCGGACAAAGTTACCAGACGAGAACTACCTCAAATTACTAGCTCCATTATGGTGGTACCAACTACCATTGGTTGTTTAACAAATCAAACCAATTTAGCTATAGATGATACTGAAATGGAAGCTTTTTATGCTTCTCTGGAAGCCGAGACTTCTGTTCTTCCTCTCTCCAATGACACCACAGTTGTTTTTAAATTGGCCAACAGAATTCCAAGTGAAGAGACCCAGAAAGCATTGAAGACACTTCAAGACTTCATCACTAAAGACTTCTCTGTTCTGTTAGGGCATGATGAGTACATTGCCATGAAAGCTACCTTAGACTATCTAACCAGTTTGCCTGCAGAAGATGGAGTGTCATTAGAATTGAAATCATTGATAATAGAAGTTTCAAGACAATTCACTCACTGGAGTTGGGATTACACCAATGAAAGCAAGAAAATTGAGGCTACCACAGCTAAGTTATTGAAAGTTGATGAACTAGAAGAGGGTCTTGAAGCTAACAAGACAAATTTTAGGGAAGTCGTGTATTTGGAAAATGAGTTGTGCAATGAGTTGGCCTATTTGGAGGAGAGAAAGAAGGTGCTAGAAGAACAAATAAATGCCATTAAAGCTAGGATATCTGCTTCTGAATCAGCAAGGAACGTGGCTACATATAGAAAGAGAGAAATCTATGGGGAAGCAAAGATGTTAAAAGTTCAAAGGGATGAGTTGAGGGAGCAAGTGCCACACTTGAGAAATGAGCAGGAATTGGCAAAGAAAATTCAGGCAAATATTAGAGCTGAATGGTCAAAGCTTGGAGAAAAATTTAGCAGAAGTTTTAAGGTCTGATCTCTGAAGTGTGATATCTGGTCATGTAAATAAAAAATAAGTAAGTTAATATAGTGATAAGATTTCTTGATAGCAGACTTTCACACTGTTATTTATACTTTTCAGTATATCTAGTAAACTTACTAATAACTTATTATATTCCTTAAGTAATTACATTTTATATTTTAAAAATTATTTGATTTTTGTGTTTATCAGCAATTTCAGCATAATGTGAAAAATAAAGCAGAAGTGATGAAATATGCTTTGCTGTTGTGTTATCATCTTTTTTGACCTCAAGAGTATAAAATCTTATTTTGCATTTCATGTTAATTGCATCAAATTCCAGCATTAGTCCAATGGTAAGACTTGACTCAATTAAATTTAGAATACAACAAAAATTAATAATCTAATTCTTGTATAATTCTAATCTCACATTTGTCTATCAATTGAGATTAGGTCTAAAGGGTATAGCTAGTCGCACACAATGTAACGAATTACATTTGAATCTCAATTGGAAGAGATGCCTATATCAAACAGGATTGCTTCCAATAAAGGATAATCATGAGAAATCAAAGAAAACAAAAACATCTCACATTGGTCTATTATGCATAGGAAATTCACTATTATCTATGTCGAGGCATCCATTTGTCACACCTCAATAATAATAATAATAATAATAATAATAATAATAATAATAGAAATAGTCCATTTTAGTACATAAATTTAATAATTATTAAATATTAATTTAATTCTTCAATAATAATAGAGACACATATTATGCAAATCTCTCTCAAATGCTGATTAAGTATCTAAACACTAAACTTATAATTAATTTCATGTACCAATTAAATTTAATTTACACATTTGAAATTGTTAAGCCTGCGGATAGCTAAACTTCACTTCTACTCGAGAACTCTTTATTGTATTTATGTATATTAATATTTAAATTTAAATTTCCTGTGTAAATTGATGCCAATAATTTTGTTATGACAAGTGTTATAGTTAGTGCATCTAATATATTAATTATGTTTAAATAAATTGTAATATATGACTTGTTAAACTAATTAGTAATTAATATTGTTGAAAAGCAATTCTAAAGATCATATTATTATGACAAACTAAAAAATTAGTATCATATTACCTTAGTCAAGATTAAATCATTGTAATATTAATATAAGATAATCATAAGAATTTAATTTTAATATGCTTTAATAAAAATAAATATATATTTTAATAATAATTTAATAATATATTTTTTATAAAACTCATAAACAATTATCATTAATTATTTTAACACACACACACACACACACACACACACATATATATATATACACTCAAAAATACATCTCTCCACATGGATTACTTCCCTTACAAAATAAATTAATTATTTGTCAGTGCATCTAATATATAAATTATGGTTAAATTATAAGTTATAATAATATATGTAAATAATTTCAAAATATATTAAATATGAGAATTGCTAAACTAATTAGTACCTAACATAACTGAAAATCTATTTCTTAAGATCTTATTGTTACAGCAATGCTAAAAAAATTAGTATGACAATAATAAAATATCTTAGTGGATATTAAATTTTTATAATATTGATTTAAGATAACCTTAAGGAGTTAATTTTAGTATATTGTCTAATTGAATCAAAATTAATATATTGTCAATGTAAATAATTTTTTATAGTTATTTTATCATGTATATTGTAGCATATAATAATGTGATTTAAATTTTTAATTATTAATATATTATTTCGATAAAAAATAATAAACATAATATTATTTAGGTATATAAAAATAGCAGAGAATGAATACTAATTAAATGAGAAAAATTAAAATAATATTTAATGTGAGCAAAATTAAATTAAAAAATTATCCATAATAAAAAATTGGTTTAGAAAAGTAGGAAATGATTTTTTTTTAAGACAAAATATATAGCCTGCTAATCTCTACAGGAAGATATGGAGGTTAGTATTCTCCATATATAAATATTATCTTTTATTTTGCATTTTATCCACTTTATTTATATATAATATTATAATTCATTTAAATATAATTAATATATTAGAGGTATTAATAATCATTAATTTATTTTTAAGAGACATAATATATATATATATATATTATTATAGTTTATTTAAATGTAATTAATATATTAGATGTATTAATAATAATTAATTTATTTTTTAAGGGATATAACTCACATAGAGAGATATATATTTTTAATGATAATTATTTACTAGTTTTATAAATAAATTAACATTTTTTTAAATTATTATTAAAGTATTTTATCTAGAATATTATTATATTATTTTTTTATTATTAATATATTATTTTGGCTTAAATGTGTTTTTAGTTCCTATAAATACAAATTGTTTTGTTTTTGCTCTCATTAAAATTTTTGTTTTGATTTTTGTCCTTACCCTTTTTTGATTTCTATCATTTTAAATTTTGGTCTTTATAAGTACTTTAGAATATGCATTTATTCTTATAAATATTAGAAATTTTTTTGTTATTATAAATATTTTCTCTATTTTCTTTTGATTATTATAAATATCATTACTTAACACTGACTCTAAACAATCAGGACCAAAAACCTAATAATGAAAAAAAGAGGGACCAAAATGAAAGTAAAAACTTTAAAGAAACTAAATCAAAATAATTTATATTTATAAAAACTAAAAACATATTTAAACTTTTTTTTTAAAACAATAGAGTAGAGTGACTATTTTATATAAGTTTAAATTATTTTTTTTAAAAAAATTCACAGGGGTTGTATTTTTCCATTATTATTATTATTTGTTTGAAAGTATTTTTGTAAAACACATATATTATTTAATAATATTTTGTTAAACCAAATATAAAAATACGAATTACTAATTAGATTATTTATGCTTATTAAACATTGTATTGTCCTATTATCAATTTAAAAAATATAATTTTTTTAATAATTAAATTACTAATAGTCTTATTAGATAATGTATCAATTGGCTTGTGTGCTTGTTATGCCCTAATTTGATCATGCTAGTGGTCTTGCTTCCTGGAAGAATTTTATTTATTTATTTATTTCGGTGATTCTCCTTGGAAGATTTCTTTTTACGACATGTGAATGAATCTATCTATCTATTATAATATATTAATTTTGAAACCAAAGCTATAACATATTGACCTATTGCCATCTCACATGACCTCAAACTTTGCCACATTATCATTTTGTTAGAATTGGCATTTTTTAATTTAATCTATTCTCACACAAGCCTTTTTCTCCTCATCTATTTACCTATACTCTTCATATTTTATGCTACCATACACTTACTTTTATTCTTTATATTACATTATTATTTATTTGTTCCGTTCTACTTCATACTACACAAAGAGACAAATTGCCAACAAAAATGAGTCTCCCACATTGGACCTAATCATGTGCACTCAAAGGGGAAGGAAGTAGCTGGAAGTAGTAATTCAAAAAACAAGCTTCCCCACTGGTTGTGAGAAGGTATGAGTTCGCCTGCCAAACATCCCGATCCTAAAATGCCACCTCCAGTGTTAGCAATTGCTCAATCAACTTTACATTCTGTGGACATATGCCTGCTTTTGTTTGATTTCTACAATGGGGGTATGCATGGGTGGGTGTGGGTGCCAATTCGTAAAATAAAGTCTCCTTTTCCATCCTTTTTCCCCCTCTCCCCCCTCTTCCTTCATGATAAAAATATAGACTAAAAAAAGTTCTCATATTCTATTCATACTTGCTGCAAAAATTCCACATATTGGGTCTAATACATGAATTATTTAGTGTTAGTATTTAGTTTTTTTTCTTTGTTTTTCTACTCTGTCATAGCTAAGTTAGAGTATATTATAATGATAGAGTGTAATCCAATTTTAATCTTTTTTAAATTTATTTTTGTTCTATTACTTGAGGAACTTTATAGTTTATATTGCTCAAGGCTTTTTTTTTAATAACATATTTTTGGTTGTGAATATGTAAAACTAAAGTGGAAGAACTTTGTACCCCTTTTTAAAAAAAATTTACATGTAATGTGGCAGCAAATTGGGATAAGAAGACTTGAGCATGGTTAAGGACAAAAGGCCACAAAAAGCCAGCCATATTCAATAATCGAAATCCCAATGAGGCCAATAATGAATTATATCTTTCCACCGCATGTAACAGGTAGTTCATACATAGAAAATGAACAATAATGTTATCACAAGTTATTTAAATTCAAAAAATGTGAAATCATTGCATAAATGTTATGACATAGGAAATAATAATAATAATAATAATTGTCAATTTATTTAACAAATTATTGCAATGATAAATTTATTTATATTATTTATGGTTATATGAATTATGGTTTACTCAAATAAAAACTGATGGCAAAATTATTAACTTATTAAAAACAATTATTGTCTTAAATTCAGCATTGCAATATAATGACAAAATCATTCAAAATTTTTAAAAAATCAGTTACATTTCATTTACCACATACCATCTACACTTCCACAAGTTTATATGAGCATAAGTTCACAATTGTAGACCTCTCACTCTCCACCTACCTTACATTTCATGAACAAATTGACAACACTAATATGGAATACCAATACATTCAGAATCTCACCACGGAACATGATAATTGGTTTTTAAAAGTTTGTGTGGTTTGCCTCTGGGATGTTTTCACACCACAAAATCAATAAGATCCAATTCTCGTGGAAATGATATTGCTAGATAATACTCTTTAGAAAAACTATAGCTTTTCTCCCACACATTTAACACTATTATTTCACTCTTGCATTCCTTGCTACAAAAAATCATACCTCAATATTCAAATATCATACAAACAAATATATATATATATATATATATATATATATATATATATATATATATATATTCAAACTTATTCAAATTGTTAATACTTAATAACACCACGCCAACAAATTGATTCTCGGCTATACCAATGCCAAATATTTTACATGTCATACTTATATGATTAGTTTGTGATTATTTCATCCTGTAGAGTGATTATCTGGAGAATCAACAAAAAAGATCAATATAATGTTCAAACTAATTAAGTATGCACTAATGCTAAATTAATTTTCTTAATTTGTTATTAGTATACTGGGACAACGCCAAAAAAATTAGTGTCTGTAGCTAGACAAGACATATATACCATGAAGGGAACTGAATCTCTATTTCTGCTTTTTCTTTTACTGTCTTTTTTTTTTTTAAGCCAAATCTTGTATACATAAATCTAGGTCCATAATATATAGTATATCATTCTATAAAACTTTTGCTTTAAGTAAAATAGTTATACGAACCTTTAATTTATTTAATAAAAAATCAAAATGTTTGAAGAATATGATATTTTCATATCTTCCTTCCCTTCAATTTTAATAACCCATATGTTTATTAAAATTCAATCAAAAATATTAATATAAAAGAATTATTTCAGATATGAATATCTAAATTATATACTTATAAGTCAACAACGTTTTTCATTTTTTTCAGTTAAAATGTAAATATTTAGACGGTCAACCACAATCAAAATTTAGTTAAACATATTAATATACTGGTGTTTTAATTGTATCCATGAAAGACATTGTGTATTTTTAAAGATATTTTTATGAAAATGATTTAGATGCAAGTGATTGGGACAGCAATAAAATTCAATAATGAGCTAAAAAAAACTAAAAAATAATAATGGTATAAGTCAGGACTTACGAAGGCATAGATGTAAACTACAGATTTTGAGTGAAAAAATTCTCTCCATTCATAAGATTAGGGCTTATTAAAAATAATGATCATATTGTTCATATAAAAACTATTTTCTTCAAATACATAGATCATGATTTAGAATTGATAAATTAACAACCAATTTTGCTTTGGTACAATGAGTACAGAAAACATTTCCAATTCCATTTTTCAAGTATCCTTTCTCCCATTGAATTGGACAACTTTAAAGGCAAAAGTCAACACAATAATATTATATATTTAAAAATTTTTACAAAGACTTCAAAGTAGGCCTGACATTTTCTTTTTATTATTGATTATGAAGATATAAATCTGCATTTAAAATAAAAGCATGTTTTTATTTACACACTTCTCAGAAATTCAATCATCTTCATTTTTTAAAACATTAAAAAAAAAAAAAAACTCATCTAAAAGTCCCATCACTTCTATGGGAAATATGTAGACAAATTTTCAGTGCATGCCACAGGTGTAATAAATGGAGCAAGAGGGAAAAAATAAGAAAAAGACATGGTATGTATGTTAGACAAGTTACAAAATGCTTTCTACGTTTGTGAAAATTAATCCAGGAACTTAGTAGATAACATTTTATGGCAGATTTTGTACTTTACCTTTTTTTCCTTTTTTAGTTACATAGCTTAATATAGCCATTAACATAGTAAGAAAATAGTGCTCAATTTATATAATTGTAAGCTATAGTGTACAATCAACTAAGATTTACCGCAACTACATATAAAAGCTTCATATTTAATTTATGGAAATTATTTTATTATCCTTTGCTGTTTGACACAAGAACTATATGTTATAGAAAAAAACTTACACATAAACAGATATATGTACTATAAATATTACAAAATGCTTGCTATGTTTGTTTAAATTTATCCATAGATTTAGAGGAAAAAATTTCATTACAGTTTTTCTGTTTATACCTTTTTCCTCCCTTTTTCTTTACACAATTTAATATATCGACAATTATAGAAAAAAGGAGTCTTAGTTTTTGTACTTGTGAGATATACTGTATAATAAAATATAAATCTACATAGATGGCTTTATCCTTTATTATAGCTTATTTTTAACTAATTATCTAAATATAAAAATTAACATGATGGTAGCACCATTGTAGAAAATCTAAAGTCGCTCAACTAATACTAAACATTCATATTTAATGTATGAAAATTATTTTATTAGCCTTGCTCATTACTCATTCTTATTCAATTAGCACCAAAAAAAATTCTTATTCATTCACAACATTAAAAACATTAAAAAAATATGTACATTAAAATACATGTTTATCACCTAACTCACTCTTTTATCCATATCTCTTGCATAATTATACAGGGAACTCCTTTGCATGCAATAGTACGAAAAAATTTGTTTCAACATTTTAGTCATATGTTGCAAGAGGGGAAAGTTTATACAATTAGAAATCTGAAAATAGGCTCAGCAAATAAGAAGTATAAACCAGTGGAAGGAACAATAAGAGAAATTTTCCTTCTAACAACTACTCTGAAGGAAATCAATGATCCCATTATGAGAATTCCCCATCACTACTTTGAGTTTACATCCTTACAAACCCTCTCAAAAAAAGTGGGAGAAAAAACGATATTAACAGGTAACCTCATGAATATTAAAGATATATTATGATAACATGCCTTTCTCACAAAAAGAAATAAGCCTAACAAAATTACTTCTTTTTTTTTTTTTTTTTACAGATATCATTGAAAGACTACATGCACTAGCAGATGAAGAGCAAGTATTTGTCAATGGCAATCCAACAACAATACGGAGAATGGAGTTGATACTCAAAGTAAATCAAAATTACATTTTACATATTGCACAAATATATCAACTTATTTATGAAATACTAATATTATATTTAGAGCATTTTCCTTTCCACAATCCAATAGGGTAAATGTCCATATGTCATTTTTTTTTCAAAAAAAAGGAATTTAAAGAAATGTCATGGTCAAAGTCATCATGTGGGGAAATATAGCTACTCAAATTGATAAAACATTGATAGACCAAAAAAAAGGCCTAAAGATTGTAGCCATCACCTCTACTTTGGTCAACAAATTCAGAGGTACACTTAAATTGCAACAAATTTATAGCAATACAATTCCAACCTACCAATCATGATCACCAATATAATCATCACTTACATTTATGAAAATATATGCAGATGAGTACTACATTAGTTTAACTTCAAGTACAAGGACGTATGTCAATTTAGACACTTAGAAATTTGTTGAATTTTCAAATGGGTAATTAACACTTAATCTTTCTACAACCTTTTTATCTTTTAGTATAATGTTTAACATCTGCATTTCAATCCAACTCTTAAATAGGAATGCACTAGAAGAGCAAGAAGTGAAGGATATAATCACAAGAGTATGCCAATGTAAATCCAAAAAAAAAAGGATGCTTTTAAATCGAAGAAGTCTACAAGAGATAATGACTTTGAAATGGGAATCAAATAACTAGGTATGTTTACAGATATCAAAATGTCATCAATATAAAAATAACATACAATTCATCACATTAAACTAAATTCACCACAATAGGAAAAGGTTTTCACAATCTTGGCAACCATGAAATCAATGACACATGGGGTTGGAAATACATTAGATGTGAATCTGCATAAAGAACGTAATACAAGAAGGGGAAAACTACTTTTGCAAAGCATGTGAAAAATAGTCCAAGTACCCAATGATAAGGTAAAAGTACAAACTTAGATGATTATTTCAATTTGTTATCAAATAAAAATACAATTTTAGCATCACCATTTACTACAGGTTCACGATACAATTGAAAGTTTCATACAGCACCGCTGTAGCAACATTAACAATCTTTGATCGAGATGCCCAAAAACTATTGAGCACAACAACAATAAAACTACAAAGCCAACAATAAGGGCACAATTGGGAGATACCTTCAAAATCACAAAACCTTTGCAACCGTACACTTATATTTGAAATAAAGCTGACAAATCGCAACTTGAAAGAAGGGTCTCACAATTACACTATCACAAAGACCTTTGTCCCAAACAGCATCTTGGAGCCCAACCACTCTTGAAACAAATCAAACAAGTTAGAAGAGCCATCAAATTCATTTTGCAGTTTTCTTATTCCAAAATTACATAATTAAACAATGTTAAAATACCTACATTCATGTTAAGTAAACAAATTTATGTCTTAACATTTATCTATAACAATACTATATATAGGAACCACCCTCACCAACAACAATACCATGAAACAAAGAGTCAGATAAAGAGCTCATATCTATGCAAATCTCAAGGAAAAAGTATTACAAACAAATAATAGATACAACATCATCTGATGAAGATGTCATTTACAAAGGAATAAGAAAGGCAATATCAAAAAAGGAGCAGACACTAACATCATATGATGAGTGAATCCTAATCTGAAACTTCAAAAAAAGCAAGCCCAACCTAAAAGGAGAAACGAGTGCAAAAAAGAAGACATACAAAAAGAGGAAACATATTTGAATATCAAACATCTATGTGCTTTCAATTCAATCTGGATGCCAGTAAAGGACATATGTCTTTGTTTTTATCTGAAAAAACAATTACCAGACTTCCACTTAATCATAAATGATTTATATTTTAAATTTCATTGTATAGTCATTTCAATTTAAATTATTTCTATAATATTTATTAGTCATTCTTATAGTTTATTAGCTCCGCACAATGCACATGTCTTTATCTAGTTCTGAATTATTTCCCAGTCCTCCCTTCTTATAACGTACCAAAATCATAGATGTCTTCGTCAGACAAGCAACAACGCGCTTTGTGGAATGTACTCTTTTTGGAAAAATGGAAAAAAAAAGTTTGGGAAGGCACTTTTTGTGACGCGATGAATATGGAAAAAATAAGATAAACAATAAAAATATTTGAATGATAGGTTTTATATAAGCATTGCTACTTTTATTCAATTTTTTCTTAACTAGAAATTTACTAGCACAAAGTTTTTGTATATATATACAAAACTTACCAACATTGTACTGTTTGCGCTAATAACTTTTTTTTAAACAAAACTTACTAATATAAATAATGTAATATTGGTAAATTTTGTATATATATATATATATATATATTACCAGCATTGCACTATTTATGATAATAAAATTTATTGAAAAAAAAACAGCACAAATAGTGCAACACCGGCAAAAACAGCACAAATAGTGCAACGCTGGCAATATATATATAAAATTTACTAGCATTACATTGTTTGCATTGATAAGTTTTTTCTTTTTTTATAAAACTTACCAACGCTTGCACTATTTATGTTAGTTTTTGGATAAAAAAATTGAACAAAAATAGCAATAATTATGTGGAATCTATTATCTAAATATTTTTATCATTTTTCTTACTTTTAATATGCATCGCTTATGTATCTACTATTTATACGTTCCCCTACCAGTTCTCCAAGAACAATTCGTGTTTCACACTGTAGCTGCTTTTCGCCATTTTTAAATTTTACTTTTCAAGTATTACCAAAATTTTACGCTTTGATTGAGAGAAATGTTGACTATGTTGGCTTTTTTTTTTTTTACAAAAAATTAATTTTTTAATTATTAAAAAATTTATTTTTTACAAAAGTTATTCATATTAATTTTTATTTAAAAGTTAAAAATAATATTTCTAATGTTTAAATAAAAGTTAAAACAAATAATTTTTATAAAATGTATTTAAAAAAATCATTTTTTTCATAAAAAACTTAATCAAATACACTCTATATTACTTTTTGGATTTTTTTTCAAAAACAATTTAAGATATCTTTTAAATATTAGTTTTTTTTTTTTTTTGAGTGGTCGGAAATTATTGGTACTCCCTGAAATATGTCTATGAGAGTGTTGAGAAAGTCGTCGTTCTGTTGGCCCTCGCGGACCATAGGAAATGAGAGGACAATAACAATCCACAACGTCTAAAGACTTGTTTATTCTAGTCTACCCTTTTTTTGTCTAAAAATCGCAGTCTATTTTAAGGTTCTAAACAAAGGTTCTTAAATTTTTAGAATATTGCGAGTATAATTCTTTTCTTTCATTAATTTAAGGATAAATTATACTTACTTCCCGTAAAAATTTCTGAAATTCACCTTAGCTCCTCTCTATTTCTGAAATTTGTTGGGCAGGTTCTGACTTTTCAAATTTTCACACTGGCCTCCTCTACTAATGTTGTTCCATTAGTGAAATTAACAGAAATATTGTCATGTGTGATGCACATAATTTTTAATAGTATTGGTGTAATATTCTAAGCACTTATAACAAAAATGAAAATAACTATCTTACCCCCATTAGTGAGGGTTAGAAAACCCACTTCTCCTTAATTGAAATCACAAACGACGAGGGCCGATCCTCTTGCTTATCTTTAAAACATGAGAGTGTCATGTGTGCAATCCAGACCATAAATGACAATTAAATTACATTAACGGTCAGGAATGATAGGAAAAATTTACCCCTGGAAAACCATTTCCCAGCTTCCTGCAAAACCATTTCTCCTTTCCGCTCTCCTCTCCTTCCATTGATGAAACCCATTATTCTTCCCCCACCGACTCTTCTTTCCCTTCTATTTATGAAACCCATCCTTCTTCTCCACCATGATGCTACAGTGGTGCTGTCCTCCTCCTTTATCCGAAGTTGCATCATTGACATGCACATATGAATAGAAACTACTACAACATGATCTTGAAAGTCATTGTGGAAGAATATGCACGAACACTTATAATTGGAGAATCAAGAATTGGCTTTACTGTTGTAAGATTGAATGATTTATATATTGTACAATATGTTTTTTTGCAAAATATGTATGTCCTTTTTACATGATAATATAGCCAAATAGAAAAAGTTACTAATATATTGTATATACTTACTAGTATTTTGCTGTAAAATTATTAGTGTTTGAAAAGAATTTATTAGTGTCTTATGAATTTTTCAAAATCTAATTTTTCTGGAGAATAAGATTTAGTGATATATCAAATTTATTTATTTAGGTGTCTTTGGTCAATAATTGTTACAAAAAATTGAAAGAAAATATATAAACAAATAGTCAAATAGAGAAAGTTACCAGTGTTTGAAAGAATTTATTAATATCTTATGAACTCCTTAAAATCTAATTTTTTGAAGAATAAGATTTAGAGATATGTTAAATTTATTCATTTAAGTGCCCTTAATTAATATTTGTTACAAAAAATTGACAAAAATAAATAATTAGCCAACTAGAGAAAGTTATTAGCATTTCCTAAGAATTTACTAATGTCTCATGAATTCTTTAAAATTTAGTGATATATTAAATTCATTCATAATTTTTTTTATAATTTTGTAATGTTTAATCAAGGAATTAAATTGGATTTTATACATGTTTACATAATTATTAATGTCTTTGTTTTTTTCTGAAAAAATAATTACCAGACTCCCACTTAATCATAAATGATTTATATTTTAAATTTTATTATATAGTCATTTCAATTTAAATTATTTCTGTAATATTTATTAGTCATTCTTATAGTTTATTAGCTCGGTGCAATGCGCAGGTTTTTATCTAGTTGTAAATAAAAACCCAGGGTTCGTTTTTAACCTGTAATTTTAAAACTAGGAGTTTCAAAGTGTACAGCCTATTTAATATATATCAACAAAAATTAAAAGATTATAAATTTGTTATAAATAAAAAAAATATTTTCTCATATCCTGATGTTTTCACCTTCATTTTTCCACGCTTTTCTTGCTCCTTGTTTTCATCATCTTTCGTGACCATCTCCTCATTATAATATGAATAAATTTAATATATCAATAAATTTTATACATTAAATCAAGGATGTAATAAACATTATCAATGTAATAAAAAAAATTTAGTAATGTTCACATAATTATCAATGGCAGCGTAATAATTATGTAAACATGTATGAAATCCATGATCTATTTTTCACTGAAAATCTATAGTTTACATCATAATAAAATATGAGGATGGGAGCATTAAAGTATTTTAAAAAAAATTAAGATGAAAAAATATACTCTTGTTTAAACTAATGCATATTCTTTGCTCTCGTAAGTTCTGACCTATACCATTATTACTTTTTATTTTTTATTTTTTGTATATTATTGAATTTTTATTGCAGTTCGCTTGCATCTAAAAATACACAATGTCTTTCATGGATACATTTAAAACACCAATATATTAATATGTTTAACTAAATTTTGATTGTAGTTGACCCTCTAAATATTTACATTTTAATTGAAAAAATGAAAAATGTTGTTGACTTATAAGTATATAATTTAGATATTCACAGCTGAAATATTTTTTTATATTAATAGTTTTGATTGAATTTTAATAAACAAATGGGTTATTAAAATTGAAGGGAGGGAAGATATGAAAATACCATATTCTTCAAACATTTTGATTTTTTATTAAATAAATTAAAGGTTCGTATAACCACTTGACTTAAAGCGAAAGTTTTATAGAACGATATACTATATATTATGGACCTAGATTTATGCATACAAGATTTGGCTAAAAAAAAAACAGACAGTAAAAGAAAAAGCAGAAATAGAGATTCAGTTCCCTTCATGGTATATATGTCCTGTCTAGCTACAAATACTGATTTTTTCGGCGTTATCCCAATATAGTAATAATAAATTAAGAAAATTAATTTAGTATTAGTGCATACTTAATTAATTTGAACATTATATTTATCTTTTTCGTTGATTCTTCAGACAATCACTCCGCAGGATGAAATAATAACAAACTAATCATATAAGTATGACATGTAAAATATTTGGCATTGGTATAGCCGAGAATCAATTTGTTGGCGTGGTGTTATTAAGTATTAACAATTTGAATAAGTTTGAAAAATTTAGTTTTATGTATATATATATATTTTTGTTTGTATGATATTTGAATATTGAGGTATGATTTTTTGTAGCAAGGCATGCAAGAGTGAAATAATATTGTGTTAAATGTGTATAAGAAAAGCTATAGTTTTTCTAAAGAGTATTACTTGTTCATCTAGCAATATCATTTCCATGAGAATCGGATCTTGTTGATTTGTGGTGTGAAAACATCCCAGAGGCAAACCACACAAACTTTAAAAACCAATTATCATGTTCTGTGGTGAGATTCTGATCGTATTGGTATTCAATATTAGTGTTGTCAATTTGTTCATGAAATATAAGGCAAGTATAGAGAGTAAGAGGTCTACAATTGTGAAGCTATACTCATATAAACTTGTGGAAGTGTAGATGGTATGTGGCAAATGAAATGTAATTGATTTTTTAAAAATTTTGAATGATTTTGCCATTATATTGCGGTGCTGAATTTAAGACAATAATTTGTTTTTAATAAGTTAATAATTTTGCCATCAGTTTTTATTTGAGTTAACCATAATTCATATAACCATAAATAATATAAATAAATTTATCATTGCAATAATTTGTTAAATAAATGGACAATTATTATTATTATTATTATTATTATTATTATTATTATTATTTCCTGTGTCATAACATTTATGCAATGATTTCATATTTTTTTAATTTAAATAACTTGTGATAATGTTATTGTTCATTTCTACGTATGAATTACCTGTTACCTGCAGTGGGAAGATATAATTCATTATTGGCCTCATTGGGATTTCCATTCTTTTGTGGCCTTTTGTCCTTAACCATTGCTCAAGTCTTCTTGTCTCAACTTGCTACCACATGACATGTAAAATTTTTTTTTCAAAGGGGTACAAAGTTCTTACACTTTAGTTTTACATGTTCACAACCAAAAATATGTTATTAAAAACAAAAAAGCCATGAGCAATATAAACTACAAAGTTCCTCAAGTAATAGAACAAAAATAAACTTAAAAAAATGAAAATTGGATTACACTATATCATTATAATATACTCTAACTTAGCTATGACAGATTTGTAGAGAAACAAAGAAACAAAACTAAATACAAACACTAAATAATTCATGTATTAGACCCAACATGTGGAATTTTTGCAGCAAGTACGAATAGAATATGAGAACTTTTTTTAGTCTATATTTTTATCGCAAAGGAAGATGGGGGGAGAGGGGGGAAAAGGAAGGAGAAGGTGACTTTATTTTACAAGTTTGCACCCATCCCATGCATACACCCATTGTAGAAATCAAACAAAAGCAGGCATATGTCCACATAATGTAAATTTGATTGAGCAATTGCTGACATTGGAGGTGGCATTTTAGGATCGGGATGTTTAGTAGGGGAACTCAGCTTCTTGCAACTAGTGGGGAAGCTTGTTTTCTAAATTACTACTTCCAACTACGTCCTACCCCTTTGGGTGCGCAGGATTAGGTCCAATGTGGGACACTCATTGTTGTTGGCAATTTGTCTCTTTGTGTAGTACGAAGCAGAATAGAACAAATAAACAATAATGTAATATAAAGAATAGAAGTAAGTGTATGGTAACATAAAATATGAAGAGTATAGACAAATAGATGAGGGGGAAGAGGCTTGTGTAAGAATAGACTAAATTAGAAAATGCCATCTCTAACAAAATGATGATGTGGCAAAGTTTTAGGTCATGTCAGATGGCAATAGGTTAATATGCTATACCCTTGCTCTCAAAATTAATATATTATAATAGATAGATAATAGATAATAGATGGTGATGATTTTGTATTTTGTGATTGCTTCTTCCTTCTCTTTCTTGGTTGACAACAAAGGGATTTGCCAATGGCCCTTGCTTTTTTTAAAAAAATATTATTATTATTCTCCTTGAATCCTTCACTTTTTTGGTACGTGGCAAAGCTGTTATGTTCTCATGATTTGCAAGCATATGATTGTGCTGTGCATTCTTTTGACAACTATTTTAATTTTAGACGACTTGAATTTTTGACTGATGTTAATACATAGCATATGCTTGTATACAATATTTGTTCTTTTGACCTTCTGCATGTTGTTAGCTTTGAGAATCAACACTATCAATTTACAGAATGTACTTGATGTGCTTGTTATGCCTTGATTTGATCATGTTCAGCGGTCTTGCTTTGTGGAATATTCCTTCTGCAAAACATGAATGAATTTTAAATTATTTTTCATGTGAATCTTTATCGACAAAGCAATTTTTTATGTGGAAGTGAAAGTGATTTCTTTATTGTAACATGGTTTCTCAATGCAGATAGAAAGAAAGCCTTGTTGCTCGCTTGAGAAAAATCAACCAAATTCAAGTTGGTTTACATACATGGCGTGAAAAATAGTCATCATTGCTGGAAATAGAAGAGAATACAGTGAGTATGACTAAATATGTGTGATTTAGTATTTCATTAATTTTTAATCTTGGTTTTCTTCCTTTGGACCATTTTGTTAATGACAAGTCATTTGTTCTTCTATTTCCAATGTTTTGTTGGCAGTATTAATTCACGCTTGTTACATTTATACTTTTTTTTTTGGGGGGGGGGGGGGGGGGGATTTACTAACATCCTTTATGTGTCTTGATGTCCTAACAGTGTATATGTTTACAATGTTTGACTCGTGCCTTTTGTTCTCAAAGGGAAGCAATCAAATTGAAATCTTAGTTCTGGATAATCCCATGTTCAAAGAAGTAGTAAAATGGGATGGTGGGGCCTTCAACAAAAATAAGAAACCTCAAAACACTGATTATTAGATATGCTCATTTCACCAAAGGAGCCAAATATCTTTCGAATAGTTTAAGAGTGTTGAAATGGTGGAAGTATCTTTCAAATTCTTTATCATATGATTTTTTATCCAAGAAATCTTCCCATATTCAAGTTACCTGATAGCAATTTAATTTCAGTCAGGTTTTTCGAAAAGTAAAATGTAAGTAATAAGTTCTTTTCTTTGGTCTTATATTTTTTAACATAATACATTTTAATATTATTCATTTGATAATTTTTTTTATTTTCCTTTTCACAGTTAATGAACTTGGCGGTGCTACAACTTAACTTCTCTAATATAGAACACATACCTGATGTATCTGGCGCCCCAAATTTAATGGAATTATCATTTAATTACTGTCAAAATTCATGAATCAGTTGGATTCTTGGATAAACTTTGTTCCTTGAGTGTTGGAAGTGCAGGAAGCTTAGGAGTTTTCTGCCCCTTATGTTGTCGTCTCTTGAAACACTCAATCTTTCATGTCCTCAAGTCTAGAGAGTTTTTCAAAAATATTAGGAAAGATGAAATTTATAACAGAGATTCGCTTGGAGGGTACTCCGATAAAAGAATTGTCATCTTCTATTATAAATCTTATCGGGCTTAGCTTCTTTTCTTTGAGTGGAATTAAAATGCTTCAGTTTCCAAGTGTCAGTTTGCGAGATCCTGATGGGTTGGATCTTTTGACATTCGAAGGGGTGCGGTTTCCTAAACTGGACGAAGGTGAAGAAGAAGGGAGCTCAATGGTTTCTTCGAATGCAAAACGGCTTTTCTTTAAACACTGCAATATATCTGATGAATCCATCCCAATAGTTCTCTATTGGTTTCGCAATGCGAAATACTTAAGTCTGTCCAGGAATAATATTATAGTTCTTCCTGAAAGTATCAAAGAACTTTGCTCTTTGAGGCCACTAAATTTGGATGGTTGCAAGGAGCTTCGAGATATTAGAAGAATTCCACCGAACATAAAATATTTCTATGCCAGAAACTGTATATTCTTGACTTCCTGTAGTAGAAGCATGTTATTTAACAAGGTACGCATTTGACTTGATAATTCATAATTGATATTAAGGTTTGTCGTAGAAAATTATGTTGAACACTAATATTTTAGCTTTAAGTAATAAGAATAAAAATGACAACAGCAATAATAAGAAGTAGTAGTAGAACAAGCGTTCTGCGAATCGTAAAAGACTGTCGCCCAGGTTTTAATTCCGCCCTACCCAAAGCTATGCTTGGTGGAATGACGTTGACGGTTAACCCTCCAGGATTAGACGTGGGTCTCCACAGGAACTCGTCCATATGATGATCCCGGTACGTTGAGCAGCAGACCTTGCAAGAAGCAGAAAACGCAACAGAAGCAGTGGGGGTAGCTTCTATTGCGCAAAAGAGAGAATAGAGAGATGGTTGTTGTTTTTGTGTATGTGTTGAGCCATGTAGCAGGCTTTATATAGGTAAAAGAAATAGCTGTTGTAAAAGAGCTGTTGCAAACTAGCCGTTGAATAACGGTCAGAAAAAGAGCTGTTGCAATTAGCCGTTGAATAACGATCAGAATAAGAGCCGTTGGAGTATTAAAGAGCTGCAACGGTAAAAAGGAATTTTGGCTAAAATTAAAATAAATTCATATGAGTAATAAAAGCTTGACAAGCCCACACGAGACGGGATGGGGCGCGCGCGTGTGTATTTAACTAAGGCCCAAGCCCACAATGCTACCTCAATACCATAAGATATTTACCAATTAAATACCATCATATATAAATGCTTATTAAAACATTTTCATGAGCAATGTGGGACTTCTTCCGTAGCTAAATACACGTAGACAAACTAAGTTTGAAACACATTAAGACCAATATATATACAACGAGGTTTACTCATACTATCCATATATGCGTTGTTAAACTTATGAATTATATTTGATTAACAGGAATTGCACCAGGATGGAGACACATGGTTTCATTTGCCAGAAAGTAGTATTCCAGAGTGGTTTGAGCTCTGTAGCAAACAAGATTCAATTTCAATTCTTGCTGGACTCGAAACAAGCTCCCTGCGCTCTTTCTATGTGTTGTTGTTGGTCCTATGGGTTATGATGGTTGTGAGCGTGATGGTTATTTGTACGCGGTTGGCCTTGAATTGTTCATCAATGGCAAAAAATATTCATCCTTTGATTATTGGTTCCGCAGGCATCATCTAGTAGCCGATCATATAGTTATTATTGATAAGAAAGAAGAAGGTCCTTGTATAAGGTGAATAACGTGCTTCCAGAAAATAAATGGAATCATGCGGTGTGTAGAGGAAAGTCTAATGATGCAGGGTTATCGGTTATCAAAACAATTGGGATCCATGTACTCAAACATAAAAGTAACATGGAGGATATCAGATTCACTAATCCACTGTTTCATGGAGAAGAGGTGAAGCTGGGAGATTTTCAGAGAAACATGCAGCAGCAAAAGAATGTGGCTTCATTGGCTATATTGGAAACACGACAGGAAAAGTGGCTTTCATTGCATCTTCTTCCAGCAGTGAATTCATTGAATGATAATGTGAATTGGGATTCAAATTCAATTACATTAGGACAAATAACTAGCACCAATGTCCAAGGTAACTTACACTTGCGACCAATTTTTATTTGTTTTACTATTATCCTTTTTTATGTGCGGCTTTCACTGCTATTAATTTTACTTGCCTTGTAAACTTTGTTGCTCAAGGCAGATAGAAGGCACTAAAATTGAAGGAAAAAAAAGAGAGAGAAAAAATGTTAACAATTAGGAAGAAGAAATTTTTAATTTTAATGGAAATAAAATATTTAAATTATTAAAAAGGTTATATAAATTTTATTTAAAAAGAACAATCATCATGTATATAAATAGTTGTTGTTTATTGATAAGTGCTTTTTCATTTTCAATGAGTGTTATAAATAAATCTAAAAATATGAAGTTAAGAAGAGATTATGGATGTCTATTGCTTTTCTTTGGTGGCTATTTGCTCATATTGTGGTTTACATTGATTTCATCAAATTTAGAATATAAATGACTATTGCTTTTTGTTGAATAGTAATTTATTTTTAGTGAATGACTAATGACTATGAATGATTCCATATAGAATCCATAAAATTTAGAACAGATTTATGACCAACTATTGCTTATTATTAAGAGGTCGATTATTCTCATTGGATGGCTAATAATAAATAATACTCATTATACAGATACGTGAGGTTGTGGCAAATTTATTCTTTTTTTATAAGTGGTTATTTGTTCCAACTAAGTGACTGATAATGTTAATTAAAATTTTATTTTTGATCTACGATTAAAAAGAATTTGGTAAATCGACAGTGATTGTTATTAGGTGGTTGTTTGTTTTCAGTGAGTGGTTGACATTAACAAATAATTTTTTTATAATTGCAATATACTTAAATATATTTTTAGTCCTTTTAAATTTTTTTTCTTGACTTTTGTTCTCTTTTTTTTTCTTGGCAAGGTTAAGTTTTGATCTTCATAAATATTTTAGAATAATTTAATTTTTAGAAATATTGAAAATTTTATATTTAGGCCTTATAAAGTAATTAGGCCTTTGGAGATGATATTAGGACTAATTAGCTTTTTAACATATAACATCTCTCTCTCTCTCTCTCTCCGCCCCCCTCCAATTTTAATATTTTATTAAAATAAAGAATTGTTGAAAATTTATGAGTTTAATTTTGATATATTGACAGTGAAAAAACAAATTGCATAGCCAATCAATCATTTTTCTATTTATATGGCCATTCAAATAGTAGGTATAAGACTTAATCATATTTGTTGATATAGTAAAATATGATTAGATGACAATGTTAAGAAGTTTTGCATTGTCAATGCATCAAAATGAAATTCAAAATAAATAGCTAAATAACTACTAATATTAAATAGCAAATAACATCTTGTATGAATTGCAATTTTACATAGCAAAAAAAAAATGTTTAAATTTATTATAATTGAAAAATATTAAACATGTAATAGCAATATTTATTTTCAAATTAAACTTCACTTATGATTGGAATTGTTTGTGATGAAGAGAGGATGATACTATTTGTATAATACAATATCTTATATAATGGCGATCAAATACTACATACTATTAAAAATTTAACAAACCTTATATTATTAGCTCTTATTCTATCACTCGCACTAAATGAGCCCTAAGTGCACTGTTTTGTTTTTGTTTCTATTTCTATTTTTTATTTTTAAATTTGATTACATATGCCATTCTTATATTTGCTTTAAAAATCATGCTTTAAATCATCATTTCTCACATTTCAAGTTAGAGCTATTATCTCAAGGCAAAAATGTTTATGTTGAGAAAGTTTGTAAGATCTTTTTTATTTAACATGGATAGCGAGCAAAGCATGCTGCATGAAATGGAAATACTGCTGGTTATTCTATGTTGGGGAAAAAAAAGGGAAATAAAAGAAATAGATTTGGTCTGGTTCTGGTGATAAGAGGAAACAAGTGTCATACATGACTAGGTGAGGGATTCGTTAGTCCACCCCACGTTGTGGACTAACGTTAGTCCCCCCTTCAAAATAACAAAAGAACCCTCCGTGCATTTATTATGTAGCACTCCCTATGATTTTATTTGCAAACCTATCCCTATTCTAATTGTTTCCATTTTTCTGTCGTAGAAATTCCTGCGGTGGTGTATTTGTACTGTCCTGCTAGATTGAATGAGCAGTAGGGCTTTGTGATGGCACCATCAGTGGTCTTGGTGGCCTTGCACCATGCATTTCGAACATAGAAGTTGTAAGAGCATAGGCATTTGTTCTGGCTAGTGACTTTCTGGTTTTGGATCCCCCTGTATCAATGCGTTGTTCATGTCAGAACAATTAAACCAAGCCTGGCCATCCTCTAATTACTTTGTCCATGGTTTCTTTCACTGCCGATTTTATGCGAGAAGTGCTCAACAATTACAGGACTGCAGTTCAGAAGTTGGCGGCTCATTAAATTGTCCTACTCGCCAAGAATTACATCACATTGCAAGTTGTCCACCCAAATATTTTTTACAGCCTATTAGCTCTATGTTTATAGCCTATCTACCACGGCTTGCTGCGTGCAAGTTACTTTTCTTATGGGTTTTGTATTACTTTAATATTTTATTACAAATTTTAGCCTATAAAAGCTTGTGCTTATTATCGATCATGTATCAAGTGAATTAATAAGTGGAATAGAAAGAAATCTTCTCTTCCTTTGTTTGTGTGTCCATGTGAGTGCTCAAAAGAAACTATTTGTAAGTTATTTTGTTGAGTCTCTGATATCAATTCATACCAAAAAAGGGTACAAAGGAATCCATTTTCATATCTTCCACAAGCCTATAAATCGTAATCAAGAACTGAACAAAGGAAAATTTCACCCGTATGACAATTTGAGTCTTAAAAATAGAAGCAACACTTGAATGTAGGCACTAGGCAGAAAAACCTCAGCCAAAATCCAGAAAACGGCCGCCATGCGGGCTGCAGAATCAAAAGGAGGAAAACATTCTAATGCTTCAAACAGGGTAATTTTATTATTCCTTTACTCTAACTGGTAAAAGTTGAAGAAACTCAACTGACTGAAACATTCATAACTAATCAGGGAGTACCTACTATTTCTTCCAAGAATCATGATAAGGATTCCGATGAAGTAGTGGAAACAACCACTGTTCCCACTGCCATTTCCGGGGTGAACCATTCAAACTTTATTTTCTTTGCTTATATTCATAATTTCCAAATACTGACTTTTTTTATTTTCAGCCTTCTCCCATTAAAAACAAAGGAAAACAAATTGTTTCCTCCATTCACTCTGAAAATGTTGACCAACCAGTCACTGCCTTGATAGAAATTCAACCACCTTCACGACAACCTTTGGACCCTCTTGTTGAACTTGGGCGAGTTCTTTTAGGAAGTTATGATCTTTCTCCTGAATCGACATTTCCACTGCTGCCTCATGTTCTGAGATCCAAACCTCTGAGGTTGTCATCACTGTGCAGAGTTTAGAGCCACTGCTCGATAATCCAGTAGAAAGTCTAATTGCTGATGGAGAAATAAAGCAGCACATACTGGATTGCCTTTCCAAGCTTGGGCAACTTGTAGATCATATTCCAATTTCTATGGAATCAATTATTGCACAAATCAGAGTTTTTACGAAGATCTCATCCATAACTTCCCTTCCATCCAACAGACTTTGGTATATTCATGCCTCGAAGAAACAAGATCCAAATTTTTTGGAGAGTCTTAAACAAGCAAAGGTTAAAAAAAGCACAGATCAGTGCCAAGGTCTCCCGAGAAAAGCATCAACTAGAGGGGTTGCTGCTGAGATTGCTTAGTTACAGCTAAAATTGAAGGCTGCGGTGAAAAAGCAGAGTGAACTTCGGTTGGCATTAAACAATGGTGAAGCTGAAAATAATAAGATTTTGGAAGATGCATCTGTGTGGTTGTTGGAGAGCAAACAAGTTATGAAGAGGAAGAGAATTTCTGAACATGCTTATAGAGAGGCTCAGAGTTCTAAGACAAGCCTTGAAGGACAACTGGCTACGTTGAAAGAAGCCTTTGCTGCAAACAAGCCTTAATTTGTAAATCCTTTTGTTCTGGACACTTAGTTTGACTTTTGTTCACTGGCTTCCTGTAGTTTGCTTTGTATTAACATAAATTAAACCAGAAGCATTGCCAGAAAAAAACTTCATCAACTTGGAGGATTTGTTTCATTGACGTCTGATGTGCAAAAGCTGACATGCAATGTTTTTTTACGTTTAGAATTCTTTTTTTTTCCCTTCTGTTTAAATTTTCATTTTAGTGTTATCTTGTTCATGCATATAAATATCTGCATGACTATTGTGGTGTCTATTTGCCTGTTATACAATAGTCACTCTTGTGATTACGAGTTACAATAAGTATATATTGGGAAGCATGGCTGCCTTAGCAGCGCAGACAATAGGAATGGAAAAATGCTAGCTGTCAAATATTATGTTGGAACATCCTAGACTTGAGTTGTTAGCATTGGCAGAAGTGCAATTGAATCCCAATATATTTTTATGTCTAATAGTGAAATTCCGGCATTCACATGATTCCGTAGGCAATTCATATTATCGTGGAATGTCATTGGCAATGCCTACTTTTCTTTTGTACATGAAGATGTCTACCTTTTTTAGTTATTAGATCAATATTTGCTATGTGTCTGCTTCTAACATCAACAATTGCATCACCGAATGCCATGTTAGTCCTCTTTTGTAATGGATTTAGCCGTAGTTTTCTCCAGTTAATCTATTGTTAGCTGACAATATTTTGTAAAACGATGTCTGATAGTAATGAGCAAGGTTCGTCAGTGGTCCAAAAGAACGTCAAATGCATGCAACATCAATTGATTTGTTTTTCAAATCATTATATCTATTAGCGCCTGTTCTTCTGTTTAATGGAACAGCAGAACTTTTGGTTTTTGATGCCCCTATAGTTAGTGTTTATTGTGAGCCTGAATCCTACATATACTTGAAAGTAGTTATTTCTTAATTTTCATTTTGAAATTTTAGTTTATTAAATCTCTGGATTGTTTGACCATTTGCAGCATCAAGAGAGTGTCAGGTTTGGATTCTGTTCGGTCTATGCTTTCTAGCAACGTCATCGGAGCCGAGTGAAGGGTCTTGTTGACTAGCCTTGGTGATAGTTGATAGAAAAAGTTGTTATGGTGTTGTAAATGTTTATTGATTGTTGCCGTCTGTAGTATGGCAATTACGGGTTGGACTTCTATGTCATTGTTTTTTGCTACTATAGTGTTTGGCAACATGTGTCCCACGTTCAACTCTTGCTTTTAGATCTTTGTCAGGTTGCTACTGTTATAATGCCATTTGATATTTGGCAACCAATAACATATTCATACCATGCTTTGCCATTTTCTTTTTTTTTTTTTTTTTTTCAAACATCTGTATTTTTAACATAAAATCCAAGTAATCAAAAGATGGTGCGGAGTGATGCTTATCGTACAAAATTACAAAGAGATTTTATTTAGCTGTTAATTAAGTAGCAAAGTTGTAGATTATTAAGAGGAGTAGAAGACGTATAATGTAGTAAGGAAAGGAAGTCTTACAACGTACCAAAATGGTAGTTGTCTTAGACAGACAAACACCAATGCATGCTGCAGACAATGTTCTTTCTTTATTTCCTGAATTTCTTCTTTTTATTTATAACATTAAGCTCTTTTGAAAAAGTTCTTATATTTTAGTTACCAAGCTTCTTGTTTTCACACTTTAGTTTGCTTTTCAATAATTACGAAGAAGTTACGATAAAGGAACGACGCGAGGTTGCCCCACACGGATGTTAGAAAATTGAAATGCAGATTCGCAATCCGTGGCAAAACTGGTTTTTTCTTTTTTTTTTAGGAAGTATTTTCGAGCCCTGAAAAAATTGGTCTTTTATTGTCCAAAAACATGTTTCGTACATGGCCACCGAACCTTTTTCTTTTTTATAATATGAAATAAAAATTGCTAATTTGTTTTGAAAGCTTGTTTCAGCTTCTTCTTCTTTTTTACCAAAAATTATTTTTTTAACAAAAAATCACTTCTCATATATTTAGATAAAATTTTTAAAATAATTATAATTTCAAAAATATCTATTTTTAGCTTTTTTCAGTTATCAAAAAATTTCACATTTTATAATTAATGATTTCTATGATATTAGTTCAATTTGATAAAGTTTAAAACCCTTCTTATGTGACCCAATAGTTATGAGCCATGTGTTTTAGTAAATGACCATATAATTACTTACACATTAGGCCAAATACCCAATCAATTTTGTAATTCAACCCTAAAGGCTTTGCTGAAAAAATTACAATAATTTCCAATCAGCCTCGTTCTCCTAATTCTTCATCATTGCAGTGCATTCAACTGACGTTGTGCAAACCATGGATCGTTTAAACTCATAGTTGCTTCTGGATTCATTATCATCTACAATGACATGGCACATAAAGGAAATTATCCATTATTTATGGTGTGTTTTGGGGGGTTGTAAATTACAAACGCTAATTAATCATGGTTTAACCACCACCGTGGTTGGTGTTGTCCTTGCAATGGATTCAATGCCAAAGAAAGGCCCTTGGTTAAAGGAATATATGTAGCATACAGGGCAAATAAAAACCACGGTAAGTCCGTGGGGTGGTGCTGTGTTGAACCATCCATCAACATTGAACCAAAGACCAAATCCCAAATTGCAACCCTAATGGTCTTTCTACCCACCAAATTCATTTGCCCACCAGGATTCTCATATCCAGTCAAACACCCGTAAGCACTATAGAGGCGAACTTCCACTCCTTGAGTGTTGGGAGTTTAGGATTAGGACCTATGGTGTCGTACAATGCTATATATAATAAGTGATTTCTTTAACCATAGATAAAGTTTTGGACGAGGAAATACAGGAAGCGAAATAGATTGAAATTCTGCATCTATTCGATAATGGAGAAATGGGTTGATTGGAAAATATTTTAATTTTTTTAAATAAGAATTTGGGGTTGAATTACAAAATTGATAGGGATTTGGGCTTAAATGTAAAATAATAACATGGACATTTATTAAAACACATGGCTCATAATGATTAGACCACATAAGAAGGGTTTCAAATCCCTTTAAACTGAAAGGATACAATAAAAATTATCTTTATAATTACTTGTTTTAAGAGCTAAAACAAACACATCCTAAGACAAGGCGTTCCCAATATGTTTTGAATTGAACCAAAAAAATCAAAACAAGAGGCCACTCATTATATATTTTAGAGTAATGTTATTTTTCTCACTTTTTGGAATAGTATGAGATATCATTCAATATTGATTTAAATAAAAATTAATGTTTATTCTTGATTAATATTTAAAGGATACTTCATGATATCTCTCCAAAAACTCAAAAAGTGAGATAAATAACTTTTTTTATAATATAAATTTGAAAAGATTCTCACTTGTAGAAATTATTAATTTTAACAACTTTGAAAATTTTTTAGTCCTTTTTTTTAATTTTTGTTCTTTTTAATTTAATATAATCCGAAGCTAGGACTATAAATATGTTGATTTGGTACATGTTTGAGTAAAAAATAAATTTGAACTAATTAAATTTAATTGGTAGATTTTGTTCGATTTTTAAAATTTTTTTCCAACAAATTCAAACCAAATGATTCGATTAAGATTAAGTTGGTTTGTTCAGGTCATCAAATTGAATTAAAAAATAAATAATTATATTTTTAAAAAAAAAATTACTCTTACAATAACTAATAATAATTTAAAGGTTGATTATGATATATATTTAATAATAGTGTAAATATATAAATTCTTTACATAAATATTGATAAAGAAAATAAAAAGTTAAATGCAAAACTTTGAAAATTAGTTGATCAGATGATCAAGTTGAGTGTTTGGATAATGGGCTGAAAATTCATAAATTTAAAACTAAATCAATAATAATTAGTTTGGTTTTGTTCTACTTCACAATGAACCAATTGCTTAAATGAATTTGAATTAATTTCATTGATTTAATTTGGATCTTCGAGTTTATTGTATCAATTATATCCGCCTTTCATCCGTATTTTAGCTATTTGGTATTTGTATTAATTGAGACTTATAAAATCAGAAGAATAAACAAAAAAGATGACTGTTTATTTTTTTCAACACATCCCCTCTAAGTTGAAATCAACAGTCCAGTTGCTACATTTTGGTTCGTTGACTTACACTAGTCATCAGTCTTCTAGGCTTCTTCTTTACTCCATTAGTCTTCAACTCTATCAGTTTGATTTTAGAGTTGCAAACACCAAGCTTCCTTCTCATTTCTCACGGCTCTGGGAGCTTCCTTTAGCTCTTCTTCTTCTTGTTCTTCTTCTTCTTCCTACTTCAGCTATGAATGGTCCAATTGAGATGAAAGAGATGCTATGTGTGCTTATATGAAAGAGTTATTAATGTACATAGTTTTGAAATATGATGTTCAAATAACTATTTTGAGAGCTGCCCAAAATAAAATTTTTTTTTTTGAGGGAAATAGAGGCTTGTTGCCATTACAATGCCTTCTAGGCTGAACATTTTGTAGTGTAAACCAATGGCAATAGTGATTCATGGGGACAAAAAGCCAGAGAAAGACGAAAAGGGTCCACTGCGGTGGAAATCTCTGTTCATCGATATGTTGAACTTTCAAAACGCAATATAAAAAGCATCCTCGTCTTTATCTTTGGACGCGTTCCATTGCTTATTTTGCGAGAAAAGAGAAGGAAAGAATTTGGAAGCGGAGAAAAAGGACAAAAATTAGTGTTTTCTAATATTTGGAATGTCAAAGAAAACAGGTAAGAAAGAAAATCGATGGTGGCCGCACTGGCAAAAATATTCTTCGCATAGCAGAGAAGAAAACAGAGTGCCTATGGTTTGCAATAAAATTACTGTTCTAGCATGTAATATTTTGTTCTCAACATAATAGATAGTTGTCAAAAAAGATGTTTTAATATAATCATTTTTTCTTCTCATTTTTCCTTTTTATTAATTAATAAAAGAGAAAATATTTATATTTTAATTTTATTTTCTCTCTATTTTCTTTCTTTCTATTTTCTCCCCCCAACCAATCAAAGAGTAAGGACCGCAAGTTGATCACCACACAGTTCTTTTTGACCCAATGCGTGTAAAGGTAAGTGTTCTTTGATTCTTCACATTGTCTTTTGCATAATGCTAATAAAATAATCGAAAACAATTCATATTATCATGGAATGTCAATTGCAATGCCTACTTTACTGTGAAGATGTCTACTTTTTTTGTTATTAGATCAATATTTGCTATGTGTCTGGTTCTAACATCAACAATTGCATCACCAAATGCCATGTTAGCCCTGTGTTGTATTTGATTTAGCCATAGTTTTTCAGTTAATATATTGTTAGTTGACAATACTTTGTGAAAAGATGGCTGATACTAATGACTAAGGTTCATCAGTGGTCCAAAAGAATGTAAAATGCATGCAACATTAATTGATTTGTTTTTCAAATCATTATATCCATTAGCACTTGTTCGTCTGTTTGATGGAACAGCAGAACTTTTGGTTTTTGATGCCTTTAGTTAGTGTTTACTGTGAGCCTGAATCCTACATATGCTTGAAAGTAGTTATTTCTTAATTGTCTTCTTGAAATTTTAGTTTATTAAATCTCTGGATAGTATGAACATCTGCAACATCAAGAAAGTATCAGATTTGGATTCTGTTCGGTCTATGCTTTCTAGCAAAGTCATTGGAGCTGAGTGAAGGGTTTTGTTGACTGGCCTGAGTGATAGTAATTAGAAGAAGTTGTTATGGTGTTGTAAATGTATATTGATGGTTGTTGTATGTAGTATGGTATGTACGGGTTGGATTTTTATGTCATCACCGTGTATTGCTACTACGGTGTTTGGCAACAGGGTCCCATGCTCAACTCCTGTTCTTAGATTTTTGTGTGACATCAACGGCAAAGAAAGAGAGAAATAAAAAAAAAGGCAGTGGCAATTTTGTAATTATGCAACAAGTATTAAAAGGGGGAAAAAAAAAAGAATTGCATTTAAGCATGCCACAGTGGCCTAGATATGTAAATGGATTGATTTAGATCGGATGGAATAAAAAGACAAATTTGAATCGATCAAATTTAATTGAGTTGATTTGATTTGGTTTTTAAAACTTTTTTCCAACAAATTGATCCGATTAATATCGGATAGGTTTGGTTCAACTCTTCAAGTTAAACTAAAAAAAAAAATTGTATTCTTAAAATATTTTTATTCTTATAACAACTAATAATAATATAAAATTTTATTATGATATAATTATTAATAGTATTAATAGGAAATTTCTTAAACAAATATTAACAAAAAATGATAAAAAGTGACTCTATTACTATAAACTTAAGTGAAAATATTGAAAGATTAGACATTTTTTTTAAATTAATTAATCCAGTGATCAGGTTTGGATATTTGGGTGATCGAGTTGAAAAATAAAAAATCTCAAACTGAAATAATAATAATTTTATTTGGTGCAGTTCGATTTTAAAATGAACCAATTAACTATACTAATTTGAACCAAATCTATTAGCTTGTTTTAGATCTTTGGATTTATTGGATCAATCTAATTTGCTTGCCCCCTCGAGTAGCCCTCCTCAATTTCACGTCCCTTGCTCTTGTTTTCCTTCCCCTATTCTTTCCTTCGTCTTCTTCTCTTTGTTCCTATTAAAGCTTCACTTTTTCTTTTGTTTTGTCACAAAACTTTGACAACCATTGGGTTCTAAAAATTGAGGTATGTCGCTAATCTCCAACTTACCTTTTATAAGAAAACTCTAGGATTTTTTTCTCAAAGCTAATGAGTAGTAATAAAATAATGGGTGAGTAAATGTTTGAGGTTTTGATTAGAAATCTAGTGGGTTAAGAGTTTTGGCACCAATAAATTGTCAAGGGTAAGCCAAACTTTGATTTCACTCTTGTCCTTAGGAGCCTTAGATCTCTCAAATTGGGGGTCTTGTCAATAAACTCGTTAATTGTTAAATTGTCTTCAAATAAATGATCTAAACTTGTCAAAAATATTTGTGATGGTCAAATCCTTTGGAGATTGTATCAGTTACTTCTTTCGGAGCTATTGAGTAGTAGCTCAGTTGATTCTTTTCATAACAGCAATCAGATATTTACTTAGTAGTATATTTTTAAATTTGCTTTTATGAGAGAAACTAACTCATTAAAGTCAGTGATTTTACTTTATAATATTTGGTTTATTTGTTTAGTAATTTTGATTTGCTACTTTTCTTATCTATGAGAATATTTAACTTACGACTTTGGCAAGTAGTTTGAAACTTTATCAGCTACCCTTGTTATTTTGTTTATAATTCCATGATATTGATGTATTTTAGTTCTCTGCGCTAAAATAATTTGTAAGAATTGTTGCTTTAAAGGTTGAAATCATAATGATATTGATTTATAAATTTAAGCATTGAGTTTTGATATAAGTTGTTTTGAGAAAACTATGTTGGGTTCTAAGTTAGAACAATTGTTTGTCATAGTGAAGAGATATACGCCATAGTGAAGAGATATAATGGCACCATCGCTCATTGTAGCAAAGAAATATAAGTTCTTATGTACATATTGTATATTCATTTGAGATAAAGGATGAGGGAACCCTAATTATGAGAATATACAAGGTGAGGCAAGTCTCTCAGTTTGAGATATCATTAGACTTGTGATTTGATAGGTTGAGATTACTTTCTAAATGATTTAGTTCTTTCTCTGCAACTCTTATGGAATATTCATTTAAGTGATGAAAGATTTTATTTTGTGTTATGTTGAGGAGAATGATTTATGAAAAATATTGGGAAGACCTATTGAGCTTTTATTTGAGTCTCTATTTATGAATAAGACATATGAATGAGTTTCTAGTTGTAAAGATATCGCGAAAGCATAGAATTGATGAATTATTATTCCCACTAATTTTTTTATAGTGATTGTATGATTGCTAAGTTACTTTCTTTTATTTTAAAAGTTTGTGCATGTTTTGGTTTTTTTCCTCCAGTCTACTTTGTTTATATACCGTCACTAAATTTATGTGACTCACTTTATATATATATATATATATATATATATATATATATATATATATATATATTTATATATCTATATATATATATATATATATGTATATAAATACTTAGGGGGGCCATTTTCAAGATTTTGTTTAAATAATTAAGATGAAATTCATTAGATACGATCCTTTAAATCTTGGAAGGTTGTTTCTCATTTTCTTCATCAATATATAATTGGAGTAATAGAACAATCATCAAGCATTGATAATTTTGAAGTTATATTCTTCCTTCTTACACAGTAACCTTTCTCTTGAAAATTACATCAATATTTTGATTTTTCATCACTAAAATTACATATTAGAAACTGGAAAAGAATGAGGGAAAAGATGATAAGAAATATCCACAATGATGAAAAGTAAAGTGAAGCATCTAATAAAATAATTTAAA
Source organism: Pterocarpus santalinus (assembly GCA_031439595.1). Taxonomy (NCBI): domain Eukaryota; kingdom Viridiplantae; phylum Streptophyta; class Magnoliopsida; order Fabales; family Fabaceae; genus Pterocarpus; species Pterocarpus santalinus. The sequence continues at coordinate 66,926,895 of CM062531.1, read as the reverse complement.
GAAAAAATCATAATTTTTTTCTCTTGACAAGAAAAAATATCATAACTAAAAGTAATATTAAGAAACTCCCTCATGGCCTCACATTTTTTTTGTGCCAATAGGTCCATGACTTCATGTTACTAGAATGAGATTGGATAAAATGCAACAAATATTAAAAATATGATAAAAATTGGATCTTTTTGCCAAAATTGTAGTTCTAGAATGTGTACAAAAGAAAAGAACATATAAAAAAAAGCATAGGCATTGAAATTAGTGTGTTGTCTTTTTACTATGTTGCCACTTAGCTTAGCTATATCTATCGCAAGCCCTTTGTTTCTATATGCATGATACTCAGGTTGCACAATCATACATAGTTTGTTTTTCTTTAATTGAGAAAAAAAGCTAATGGGCTTTAACATATTAACAATTAAGCCTATTTATAAGCCTATTTACTAGACAACCTTTATATATATATATCAGCATCAATATATATATATATATATATATATATATATATATATATTAAAAAAATTGGGGAATGGTCCCCCATTGTCTTAGTTTAGTTCCATCTCTATATATATTATCATATTTGCATATTACTGGTTGTGTTTTGGTTATAACTTGTCCAATTGGTTGATACAGTCGGTGTGCTTCCAAAATATTTTGGATGTATATTGTCGCTTTTGATTTTTAGGGTTTGCAAATATAGATTATGTTTTAAATTGTTCTAGTTGTTTTGAAAAAAAATTAAGAATGTTAAGACTATCTAGTAATGATAATAAGTTCCAGATTTAGAATTAGTTACACTTATATCTAAAATGTTGGTATTTGATAAACATCTTATCTTATCAGATTAACCAGACTATATTAGATTTGATATAGTTTGTATGCCGATCATAAACCTTAAGATGGATCGTGACATTTTGTCAAGTTGCTCTTATCCTAAAGCCATTTGGTATTTGGCAACCAATAACATACTTTATACCATGCTTTGCCATTTTCTTTTTCTTTTTTTTCCCCCTAAACATCTGTATTTTTAACATAAAATTCAAGTAATCAAAAATGGTGCGAAGTAATGCTTATTGTACAAAATTACAAAGAGATTTTATTGACCCGCTAAGTAAGGAGCAAAGTTAAAGATTATTAAGAGGAGTAGAAGCGTATAACGTGGTAAGGAAGTCTTACAACATGCCAAAATAGTAGATGCCTAGTCTTTGCTTGACAAACGCCAATGCGCGCTGCAGACTATACTCTTTCTTTATTTCCCAAATATTTCCTTTTATTTAATAACATTACGCTCTTTAGAAAAAGTTCTTATATTTTAGTTACCAAGCTCCTTGTTATTATATTCTAGTTTGCTTTTCAAGAATTATGAAGACGTTATGATTAATTCTTTTTGATCAAAAACAGGGTATTTACCATCAGAAGCAGTAACTAAACCCCTCATTACAGAAACTCTCCAAAGAGACAAATGATTAACCACAAAATGCGCTCTATTCCCATAAACGGAGATCAAACACCCAACCTCATGACAAAGGTACAAGGTGAGTTGCCGCCACGTCACATCTCGTGGTTAAAAACGTTATGATTAATGAAAAGACGTGAGGGTGGCCAGCACATAAGCTAGAAAATTGGAGCACCGATTCGCATTCGTAGATTCCGCACAAACTAATTTTTTTTTTTTTAAAGTATTTTTAACCCCAAAAAAAAATTGGTTTTTTTATTGTCCAAAAATTCGTACTGGACATAGAGGGGTAGCTCAGTGGCTATATGCCTGGCCTCTTCTAAGCGTGCAGCTAAACACTTCAGGGAGCGTGTTCAACTCGCACTTGGGGCAGAGACCCGCCAGTCCCTCCTCCCTAGGCCCCACTTGGGGCAGACCCAAAAAAAAATATCGTACATAAAGATTGTACTTTTTTTAAAAAAAATATAATATGAAGTAAAAGTTGCTAAATTTTTGGAAAGCTTGTTTTAGCCCATTTTTTAAATCAAAAATTACTTTTTTAAATAAAAAATCAATTCTCTTGTATTTAGATAAGATTTTTAAAATAATCAGAAACTTAAAAATATCTATTTTCAACTTTTTTAACTTTAAAAAAATTTCAAGTTTTATAATTACTTATTTTAAAAGCTGAAGTAAACACCCTATTCTCAACATATTTTGAGTTGAACAAAAAAATCAAAACAAGAGAATATTCATAATGTATTTCAGAGTAATATTATTTGTCTTATTTTTTAGGATATCATGAGATGTCTTTCAATATTGATTAAGACAAAAATTAAGAGTTCTTCTGGATTAATATTTAAAGGACACTTTATGGTATTTCTTAAAAACTTAGAAAGTGTCATAAATAATTTTTTTAATTTGAAAAAGTTATCATTTGTAGAAATTATGAATTTTTAAAAACTTGGAAATTTTTTACCCCTTTTTTTGTTCTCTTTAATTTAATATAGGGGTGTACATAGATTGATTTTATTCGAATTTGAATAAAAAATAAATTCAAATCAATTATTTTCCACCAAATCCAAGCCAAACCAATTTGATAAAAATCAAGTTAGTTTCATTCGAGTTATTAGGCCGAACTAAAAAATAAATAATTGCATTTTTTATTTTTTTTAACTCTTATAACAATTAACAATAATATAAAACTTGATTATGATATATAATAATAATAATAACAATAATAATAATAATAATAATGGCGTAAATATGTAAATTCTTTAAACAAATATTAATAAACAAGATAAAAAATAGAGCTAGCAAATGGGCCAACCCCCAGCCCTGCCTTACCCCACTGTAGGTCAAGCCTTAAGCAGGGTAGGGTGGGGCAATCCGCCACAGTAATATAGGTTGAATTTGTCAACTGCCCCTACTTTTGTGCGATTTGGCTAGTTAGCAGGTTGGCTCGCCAAAAAAATAAAAAAAATTATATAAATTAATCAATCTATTTTTTTTTGAAAAAAAGATAAACAAAATTTTTAACTAAATACATTAAAATAACATCCATACAAATTTTAAAAAAATTCATAAATACCTGATTCAATATCAAATTAAAATAATATGCTATCAAAAGATATTATTTAACAATTCAATGCCAAGTTGTTGATAATTATAACACATATCTAGCTTCTGCTACCATTCTTAATAAGAATGACATATTCAAACCAAAATAATCACAACAGAGAAGTTTGCTAACCAATATTTAAACCCAAATATATTAAAAAATTCATACTTCACAAATTAACTATGTACACAATTACAATAAAGTATAAATTTATAATTAATAATATAGTCCACAAAACATAAATATATTTAACTAAGTGTCTTTTGTGAAAAAAAAAGAAAATAAACAAAAAGAAAAAAGAGGTGACCTACAAGCTAAACCCACCCTGCTTCACCTTGCCCCGCTTCAACCCACAGATTGTGCAGGGTGGGTTATGCTAGTCAATTTTTTTTGCAAGTTGAAAATGTCAATCCATTCTACCAAAAGATACCGGTTATGCAAGTTGACCCGACGGGTTCAACCTATTGTGTTATTTCTGACAAAAAAGTGATTTTATATTGAAAAGTTAAATGCAAAACTTTAAAAAATTAGAAATAAATGAAAAATTAGTTAATCAGATGATCGAGTTAATGTTTAGGTGATCAATTGAAAATTCATAAATTTAAAATTGAATCAATAATAATTGGTTTGATCTGATTCTACCTCAAAATGAACTAATTATTCAAACTAATCTGAATTAATTCTATTAATTTTGTTAGGATCTTCAAGTTTACTGCATCAATTATATCTGCTTACAGCCCTACTTTTAGCTATTTGGTATTTGTATTAATTGACATATTTATAAAACCAAAAGAAGAAAAAAAAAATCAAAGATGACTGTTTATTTTTTCAACATACCTTCTCTTAAGTTAAAATCAACAATCCAATTGCTACTTGCTTTCTAGTTCGTTGACTTACTCTAGTCGTCAGTCTTATAGTCTTCTTCTTTATTCTATTAGTCTTATGCTCTATAGTTTGATTTTCGAGTCGCAAACACCAAGCTTCCTTCTCATTTCTCATGGCCTTTTAAGCTTCCTTTCCCTCCTCTTCTTCTTCCTCCTACTTCAGCTATGTATGGTCCAATTGAGATGAAAGAGATGTTATGTATGCTTATATGTGAGAATTATTATTGTACATGGTTTTGAAATATGGCATTCAAATAACTTCAAATTATTTTTGATAGCTGCCCAAAATAAAGATGTATTTTTGAGGGAAATAGAGAGCTGTTGCCTTTAGAATGCTTTTTAAGCAGAAAATTAGGATTGTTAAAATAAGTCAAATCTATTATATTAATTTATTTACTTGTCAAAATTAGATGAGATGAATTTAAAAGGTAATTATTCATTTAAACTACTTATTTTCAACCCAATCCTTTCAATCTGCAAATTAAACAGATCAATCTATTTATTCATATTTTTTAATAACAAATAAATATAAATTTAGAATATAAAAATATAATTTAATAATTAAATTAAGATATTTTTATTTTTTTAATAAATAATAAGATTTTTTTTTTTATTATCAAAATCAATTAATAATATGTATAATCAAATTTTTAGAAATCTAAATAACTGAAAATTTATTTCAAAAGAAAAAGATAAATGGATTAGATTATCATAATATGGCCCGCAGACTAAACAGACTGACCATTTAACCCATTTATTTCACGAACTTTGACGGGTCGACCTGGGTCAACGGCCCTACTGAACATCTAGTAAACCAATGGCATTAGTGATTCATGGAGACATAAAACCAGGAAAACAGCCGATGGAAATCTATGTCCATCCATATGTTGAAAATGTAAAAGCAACCGCGTCTTTATCTTATCATCTGACACGTCCCATCACTAGTTTCGCGGAAAAAGAGAAGGAAAGGACTTGGAATCAGAGAAAAAGCATAAAATACAGTGTTTTCTATTGTTTAGAATGTCAAAGAAAACGGTAAGAAAGAAAACAGGTCGTGGGCCGTCACCGACACCGGGTAGAAAAGAAAAGAGTTGTGTTATACGAGCGAATAAAAATTATTTGATGTATTATTAATTTTTTTTAGTTAATTTTTAAATTAAAATTATTAATTTATTTAATTGAATTATTAATTAATTATAATATAATATTATAAGATATTTTTATATTTAATTAATTAATAATTCAATAAAAAAATTAATAACTAAAAAAAATTGATAACATATTAAAAATGTACCCTAAATACAAGTTAAAATACCATTATTGGAAGGAAAATAGGCCGTGGGTTCCACTGACGAAAATAACGCGGAGAGATTAGGAGTGCTTATGATTGTCAATAAAATTACTATTTTACTATAGAGAAATATTTTTTGAATATATTATATATAGACATAGTATGGGACAAAGTATATTTATATGAGTGTGGATAAATATCGAGATACATATGTATCGAGATAAAGTAATAGATTGTATATTTATATGAGAGAGTGTTGTATTTGGATATCCCATCTTTATGTACAAATAACATACCTCTTTACTATGTAACATTTTGTCCTCGTTACGAAACATAGTTGTTAAAAAAAATATTTTAATAATCACATTTTTCTTCTCAATCAATTAATAGGAGAAAAAATAAATATATTTTTTTAATTTTTTCTTCTCTCTATTTTATTTCTTTTTATTTTATTTCTTCTTATTTCCTTTTCTCAACCAATCAAAGATATCGAATTTATCTTTTTATTTGTTTACAGTACAAGTTGGTCACGATGCGGTTCTTTTTGACCCAATGCGTGTAAAGGTATGTCTTCTTTGATTCTTCACATTATCTTCTGCAATAATGCTAATAAAACAATTGAAAACAATATGTTTCTTCATCTTCGTGGAAGTCTCCATGCCTTTAATCTTCAAATGTTTGATGTCTCTCCCTGTTCTTTATCTAAACTAGGGGCACAGTCATCCGATTTTCTCTTCTTAATAATAATTCTTAAAAAATCAAAGAAAAAACAAGGGTTAATTGACTGCCTACGTTACACTTTATAGTGAATTATTGCATTATCAGTCCCAAGTTTGGATAAAAGAGAAGATTTGTGAGACATTTGATAGTTTATGTAGAATTTGTCAAATTATTATGGATATGGATCAATGATGTGTTAAGGACATAATGACATTGTTTGATCCACACATCAAACTCTACTTAAAAGAAAAAGACTCGACAGTATATCTATTTATGTGTTTTTATTATTAATTATAAAAATCTCACATTATTTCTATTCTATTTTTTATTTTAAGATTTTATAAAAAAATAAAACAACAGAATTTTATTTTTATTACTACCTTTAAAAAAACTTAACAATAAGTACAATGTAAATAATATAACATTTTATAATTTTTTATAAAAATATATCAGCATCAAATAAAAATGAAAAATAAATCAAACACTACCTAACAGTTTGTCTATTCATTTATCAATGTGGACAAATTAAACTTGGAGTCTCTGTCCCTGTTATCTCTTTTTTTATTGATTGTTTCTCCTTCTGCTAATAAAAATTTGGCCATAAGATATTAGTTTTTTTTGGTGTCTTTTTTAATGTTATTGTTTTCACACTAGTTGGCTTTTCACCATTTTTTAATATCGACTTCTTCAAGAATTACCAAAAAGTTACATGATAATTAATGAAAAAAAAGGGATTTTTTTTGGGGGGCAGATCGCGAAACTATTGCCCCCACACACAGAAGATATAGGAAATGGTAACAGAGTTTTGCAATTCACACAACTGGTTTCTTCTCATCTTCCCAATTTTATTAAATAATCATCGCCTTTTTAAATAAATTCCAAATAAAAGTTCTTAAATTTCTGGAATATTATGAATATAATTTTTTCCATCCAATTCAATATATGCCAATTAAATTTTTTAATTATTTTGTATGAATTTAATTTATACCATCATTTAATCAAATATTTATATTTATAAAATTTTTAAAATAATAGATGGTTGCTCAACGCTACCACACCACGATGCTAGCAATTTACACCATTAATTTTGACTGTAACAAAGATACACATGGACAAAATAATACCCAAGCAGCAGCCAAACCTTCAGTTACCAGATTAAATTTTGCCACCACAGAACTCAACCCTTTCACTATGATGTACAGCAGACTTCCCCAACTGCTAACATCTCCAAATCCATTCATATAATACAGCCATCAGAGGATACACGTGCCTCCTTTAAGCAATTTACTCACTGGTGCTGCCTTCCCCTTTCACCAGATCCTCTAACAATCCCATTAAAAAAATAAAAATAAACAATTTTTAAATGATGACTACTTTCATGAATTGCGGGGAAGTTACATGATGGTTAATGACGACACTCAAGGGAGGTGGAGGAGGTCGTGGAACTGATGCAGTAATGCCCCACACGGAAGATAGGAAATGGGAAGACACTTTCGCAATCCACTCAACTGGTTTGTTCTTGTCTATCCAATTTTTTTAAATAATCACCGCCATTTTAAATTCCAAATAGAAGTTCTTAAATTCCTAGAATACTATACGGTAACTTGCGCTTCACGAGGAAATAATTTTTAAAATTATTATTTAATTTAACTTATTTAATATTTTATTTTATAAAATATTAAATTATTTTTTTATAATTTTATAATTTTATTTTTGAATATATTTATTTTTGTACATATTTGTTATTAGATATTTGTAAACACCATATTTTATTTGAGATAAAAAAATAAAAATGAAAAGATAGAATAAAGTTTGATTTGGTATTGCTGTAACTTTTTAAAAGATGTTGAGTTTTCTTAACTCTTTAAAGCTGCTTTCAAAAAGTTATAATAGTATCATTTTGTAAAATAATATAAAATTTACTTTTAATAAGCAGAAGTTATAAAAATAATATTTGATAAAATTATTCTTAATATTTAAAATGACTACAATAGTTATAAATAGTAAAGAGAATAATTTCTATTTTTAATATCATTAAATAGAGTAAGATTATATTAATCTTTTAAATTTTGAAGAGCACAAGTCAGCTCTGAAAAGTATTCTATAAGAGCTCCCGAGAGCACCCATGACTCTTAAAAGCCGAGAGTAAAAGCACTCAAACTTTTTGATTTACTAAACATAAAAAATTGACTTATATTTTTTATAAATCAGAACACCCCTTTAAAAAGTACTACCAAATTAAGTCTACGAAGAAAAAAAAAAGAATTAACTCATTTATTTTTGAATAAGAGAATAATCCAATCATAAAATAAGAAAAAATAATTAAAAAAATCAAATTAAAATAAATAAGAATAAAATCCGAATAAATCTCTTAATTTTAATATTTATATTTAAATTAAATCAAATCTATCAATAATCATTAAAGCCAAATTTTTAAATGAAATCAATCAAATTTAATGTTATTTGATCCGTACAAACACTTATAAATAGGTCAAATATTAAAAGAGGAAGGGATCAGTTTGGAAGCAACGACGATACAGATTACGAACAAACATTGTGTAGTCCACTTTCACCTTCATATTTCTCATTCGTTGAGATACACTTATCGGTAAATCCCTTCCTCACTTTGTCTCAACTAGTTCATTCCTTTCAATATAGCACACTGACATTCATTTGCACATTTTCATTCCACACTCACACGGACACCGCCACTTATACTTTTGCATTTGTTATCATAACATCGTCCTACACTTTCTTTATCATTTTGCATCGATTTATTCTGTTCTTTCAACACAACAAACAACCAAAGAAAAAAAAAAACCCAAAAAACAGCAGCCACCTCCTTTGCAACCGCCGCCACTGTCCCTTAACCAAAACTGCCACCACCAGCACCGCCGTCCCACGCCGCACCCTCGCCCATCCTAACCATCACAGCACCCTCACCCACGCACCCACATAACCACCACCAACACCCAAAAAAAAAAAAGCCAACACTGTACCTAAACCAGAAAAAACCTCAATCCCTTATGCCCAAAACCAAAGAGCAAACAAAAAGAAATCACAGCCACAAACAATTCCAAGCCGCCGCCGAATAACCTCTTTGGTCACCATTAAACCACCACCGCGACCTCCGCCCAAGCCCACCTGCATCCCCTGTCACACCCGCCGTCGAACCCATCACCACCGTCACAGAGATTGGCCGCTTCGCGAGGCATCGCCTCATCCACAAGGGTGCCAGCGCCACCGCCGAACTCTGCCGAGCACAGCCGAAGACGCCGCTGCAGTGGAAGACGGCGCCGTGAAGCCTGACGACGTGAAATCCCTGCACCTCTCTCACCCCCTTGTGTTTTTGTTGCCAAGTGACTCTTGCAAATCAACACTTTCCTCTTCTGCTTCTTTTGTTTCCTTTTCATTTTATTTTTTTATTTTATTTTTATTTTGCTTTTGAGTTCAAATCAAATTTTTGCTGTTCAAATTATGTTTTTTTTTCTCTTGCGTTTGTTTTCTCCGTTGTCGTTTTAAGATGGCCCATATTCTTGCTGATTGTGTTGGGCTTTGTTTCCTTTTTACTTACATGCATATGAATACCACAAATTTTCAAAAGAAAAAATCCTATTGAAATTTTTTTGTGAGTTTACGTAACAATATCCAATATTGATATATGGTTTATCCATCCTCAAGAGTTATGAGAATTATGAGGGTTTATTGTATGGTTTGTGCTATTTGAATTCTGTACAAATGTGATTTTTTTCTTTTTTATTTAAAAAAATATTTTTCATAAATAAAATATATGTATTAGGGATGCAGTGAGATTAAATTTCCACCATTCCTTATGCATAAATAAACTTTCGAATCCAATCTTTTTAAAAGACCAATTTTTTGCAAAATTGAAAAGTTTTTTCGATTTTTTCCATAATAAAAATTAGTGGCGACTCCATTAAATTATTTTCATACTTTTTATTGCCTCTTATTGTGGCACCATCCGGGCACATTGTGCCATTATTACAAAATCGTAATTATTTTAAATTATAACAATAATATTTATGCATATTATGATTATCCAATAATTGTGCATAATTATTCGCCTTTAAGAATTTTAATTAATCAAGACAAATTATAGATATTATGTTTATCAAGTTTAATTTAATATATATTGAACCAATATATAATATAACTATATTAAAAATATAACATATATTGAACAAATAAAGAAAATAAATATGCATATATATATATATATATATATATATATATATATATATATATTTTGTAATATGATTAAATCTGATTAAGTTAAGATTTTAAAGTTATAATTACAAAGTAAAGATCTAAAATGCTTAAAAGTAAAAAAAAAAAAAAATTCATGGATAATATAGTAAACTTATACTTATTAAATATATTTATACATTACTAAAAGTAAAAATATTTGATAATTTTATTTTATATATATATATATATATATATATATATATATATATGTATATGTATGTATGTATACTATTAGAATTAATACATGTGATTAAGAGTGTATTTGTTTCAACTTTTAAAAAGAATTATTATAAAATATGAACTTTTTATTTCCTATGCACTATGATTTTTTTTTAAAAAAAGTTGTATTTATTTCTAAGATATTTCTAAACAAAGTATCTTTTAAACTAAAATATTTTCCTTTGCACACAGTCATTTCACTTACGCTCCTCCTTTTTTTCATTATTTTCGTATAAATTCAACAAATACTTAAAATATGAATTCATAAAGTTTTTTAAATTGTGAATATATTAATTTTTTTTAAAAAAATCTATTCTTTGTTTTTTAATCTACAAATATATAGAAATTAATTAATTGAAAATGTATTTGATTTTGTACCCAAATAAAATAAGTTTGATTTTGTGCCCAAAAAATATTTTGGAAAGGCATAAATTATGGAAAAATTGAAAATTTTGGGTTTTAGAAAAAAAAAAAAAGCTGTCAATAAATGATGGAGAAGCCTAAATTTGGTATTGTAGCTATTTAATGTAAGTCTTGAAAAAGATAAAAATAAAAAATATTATATTAAAAGTATTAATTAAAAGACTCTTAATATCCAAAGTATAAAAAGTCATAATGTTACATAAGATATAGATATATAAGCATAAATATAATTTTTTCCATCCATTTGAAAAAATACGTTGCATTTATTAGCAAGCACTTAAAATTCTCCCTTGTCAAAATTAACCCAAAAAATTTGGAAAAGATGATACTTGCTCTTTCTAATATAACCATTTTAGTTGTTTATTGATTGACATATTTATTAACTCAGAAGATTATAAAAAAATATGATGACTGTGTATTTTTTTTCCTTCCAATCAACACATCCTTTCGAAATTAAAATTAATAATCCACGTGCTACTGACTGTTTGGTTCATTGACTTACTATACTAATAAAAACATCATTGGTCTTTTGAGTCTTGTTCTCTACTTTTATCAGTTTTCTATTTGTTTGATTTTTCATACGCAACCATTATTCTCACACTAAGCTTCCTTCTTAGTTCTCATGGCTCTGCAAGCTTCCTCCTCTTCCTCTTCCATCAGCTATGAATTTGATGTCTTCCTCAGCTTTAGAGGCGAAGACACTCGCCATGGTTTTACTGGCCATCTGTACAAGGCTCTTTGTAATCGGGGAATCCACACATTCATTGATCATGAGAAGCTTCCAAGAGGGAATAAAATCACACCAGCACTTGAAAGCGCCATTGAAAATTCCCGGATTGCCATCATTGTGCTCTCTAAGGACTATGCTTCTTCTTCTTTTTGCTTAAATGAACTTGCCACGATCATGGAGTGCTTTAAGGAGAAGGATCGGTTGGTTTTGCCTATTTTTTATGATGTGGATCCTTCTGATGTGAGACATCACAGAGGGACATATGGTAAAGCACTAGCTAGGCATGAGGAGAGGTTCAAGGATGACAAGGAGAAAGTGCAGAAATGGAGACAGGCTCTATGTCAAGTAGCTAACTTAGCCGGCGAACATTGGAAACCTGGGTATGCTTTTTACTATCACACATTTTGTTTCCTTAATTTTTATTTTTCGAATCGTTTTATGTTTAAAATTAACAAGTGGAAAAAATTGCTTGTACATTTTGAGCAAGTTAAATTACTGTGTATCAAACAACATGAATTGCAATGCAATAATACAATTCTCAAGTCTTAACGTATGGTATATGATGTGACTTATTTGATTGGATAGGAATGAATACGAATATGTCTTTATTGAGAAGATTGTTAAAGAGATCTCTAAGAAGATTGGTCGTGTTCTCTTGGATGTTGCGAAATACCTTGTTGGACTGGAGTCTCCAATGCTGGCAGTAAACAAGCTTCTAAATGATGGATCAAATGGCAAAGTCCATGCAGTAGGGATCTATGGAGTTGGCGGAATAGGTAAAACGACACTTGCTCGAGCAGTTTATAATTTGGTTGCTGACCAATTTGAAGATTCATGTTTTCTTGAAAATGTGAGAGAAAATTCAAATAAACATGGATTGGTGTATCTCCAAAAGATACTTCTTTCTAAAATACTTCGAGAGAAGGGTATTAAGCTAACAGGTGTCAGTGAAGGAAGTTCAATAATAAAGCATAGGTTCCAAAGGAAGAAGATTCTTTTGGTTCTTGATGATGTTGACAAATGTGAGCAACTACAGGCAATTGCTGGAAGTCTCGATTGGTTTGGTTTTGGTAGCAAAATCATCATAACAACTCGAGATAAAAAATTGCTAGAAAATCAAAAGGTTGAGAGTAAATATGAGGTGAAGGACTTAAATGAGAACGAAGCGCTTGAATTGCTTGGTTGGAATGCTTTTAAATCTAAAGAAGTTGATCCAAATTATATGGGCATTTTAAATGAAGTAGTGTCTTATGCTTCTGGCCTTCCATTGGCTTTGGAGGTAATAGGTTCCAACTTGTTTGGTAGGAGTGTGGAGGAATGGAAATCTGCATTAGATGAGTACAGAAAAATTCCTATTGACGATATCTATAAGAAACTTAAAGTAAGCTATGATACTTTGGAGAAAAATCAACAAAACCTTTTCCTTGACATTGCTTGTTGCTTCAAAGGATATGAATTGGCAGATGTTGAAAATATACTTCATGCTCATCATGGTGGCAACCCAAAATGTAGTATTCATGTTTTGGTTGAAAGATCCCTCATAAAGATTGACAACAGTGGTTTTGTAACATTACATGACTTGATTCAAGACATGGGTAGAGAAATTGTTCGTCAAGAATCACCAAAAGAGCTTGGCAAACGTAGTCGGTTATGGCTTGCCGAAGATATCATGCAAGTTTTACAAGAGAACACAGTGAGTATAACTTATAATGGTGGTTTGGTTTATCAATAATCTTTAATCTTGATTGATCTCTTTTGACCATATTTTGTTCACAATAGTCATTTGTTCCTCTATTTCCAATTTTTTGCTGATTGTGTTTATTCAAACTTGTTTATTTATCCTTTGTTCCAGACTAAAACATCCTTTACGTGTGTAGATGTCCTGACATTAAATTTATGCACTGTGGTTGACTTGTTCTTTTTATGTTCAAAGGGAACTAATAAAATTGAAATGATAAATCTGGAAGCTTCCATGTCTGAAGTAGTAGAGTGGGATGTACAGGCCTTCAAGAAGATGAAAAACCTCAAAACACTTATTATCCGAAATGGTAATTTTTTCGAAGGTCCCAAACATCTTCCAAATAGTTTAAGAGTGTTAGAATGGCCAGGATATCCTTCACATTCTTTACCAGTTGATTTTCATCCAAAGAAGCTTGCCATACTCAAGTTATCGGATAATTGCTTTACATCTCTCCCGTTGGTCAGGTTACTAAAGGCAAGTATAATAAGTTTTTAATTTTTCTGTGTTGATAAATTTAGTTTAAGATATATATATATAATTTTTTTTCTTAAATTTTGCAGGAGTTTGTGAATATGACAGTTTTGAATTTCAGTGGGAATAAATGGATAACACATATTCCTGATGTGTCACGTGCCCCCAAGTTACAGACATTAGACTTCTCTTATTGTGTGAAATTAATTAAAATTGATGAGTCAGTTGGACGTCTGAATGAGCTTAGAATCTTGAATCTTTTAGGTTGCGCAATGCTTAGGAGTCTTCCTTCCCTTATGTTGCCCTCTCTTGAACGCCTCGAACTTTCAGGCTGCTGGCGTCTTCAGAGTTTTCCTGAAATAATAGGAAAAATGGAAAAATTAACAAGTCTTGATTTGGCTTACACTCCCATAAAAGAATTGCCATATTCCATTTGTAATCTTACTCGGCTTCAAACAATAGATATGGTTACAGTAGATGAGGTTGGTCGATGGGGGCCTCTGGCTTTGCTATTACCAAGCAGCATTTTCATGTTCAAAGAACTTAATAAGTTGCGCTTTTGGGGTTTTGAGCGTTTGCTATTATTACGTAATCAAGACGAAGGTGCGGAAAAAGTGAGTTCGGTGTTGTCTTCGTCCACAAAGGAGCTTTATTTGAGAGATTGCAAACTATCTGATGAACACCTTCAAATACTTCTTCCTCGGTCTTCCAATTTGGAAGAATTAGACTTGTCACGTAGTAGTTTCACAATTCTTCCTGCATCGATCAAAGATTGTCGCTTTTTGAGGTCTCTTAACCTGGATGATTGCAAGGATCTTCAAGAAATTCGTGGGATCCCGCCCAACATAGAGCACTTGTCTGCATGTGGCTGCACATCCATGAATTGCTCGAGTAGAGAGCTGTTATCGAATAAGGTATCTCTTTATTTTTGGTGGTGCGTGTGATGATTAATATGATAATTCAGGTCAAATCTGATTAAGACGCTACATCTATGTATCTATGTGTTGTTGCAACACTAACTAACTACGAACTATTTACGACTAACAGAAATTGCACGAGAAGGGTGGAAAGAAGAGATTTGTATTGCCGGGAACAAGGATTCCAGAGTGGTTTGAGCATCAGAGCAGTGGATGTTCAATATCTTTCTGGTTTCGTAACAAGATTTCTGCCATATCTGTCTGTCTTCTTTTTAACGAAGCGTATTTGGAGCTATATCCAGGTCACCTTAGTATCGATTTGACCATCAATGGCCACTATAAGCATAGTCGCTTTCTGAATGATTATGCCAGCGTTGTTCGGCTTGATAATACATATATTTATGATACAGAAGCTGATGCGGATGAAGAGCACTTAGAAAATAAATGGAATCAAGCGAATATTTCCTTTGCATCTGTATATGATGAACACCCGAGGGATCTGGCCAGCGTGCAATTTGGTCTCCATATAATCAAAGAAAGAAGTAGCATGGATGATATCCGATTCACGGATCCGCCGTTACAGAAAGAAGAGCACGGACCAGTGGACATGAGAGATTATCACAACCACCATATGCCGCAACAGCAAACAAATTTGCCTTTGTTGGAACCGCATGTGGAACAGGGTAGAGAGTTGATTTTATGTCCTCCACCTCCGGCATTGATTGATAATCTGAATTGGGATTCAAATTCAGAGCTAATAAGTAGCTCCACCACTATCACCGTCCAAGGTAAACACTCTCAGCGATGGCCACATTTTTCTTTGGCTGGTTTCTTAGAAATTCGGCTTTTATGAAGTTTTCCTTTTTGGTTTTTGTGATTGTGAGTCCCTTAGTGTGTTTGGATTAACAAAATTTTAGAATTGGTTTGATTTAAATTGAATTGATTTGATTTATAAATTAAATTTTATGTTTGAAATGATTGTGTAAAAATAGGATTTGAATTGATTTAGAAATCAATTCTTATGTTTATAATATATTAGATTGTGTTTGGAATGATTAAGAATGGAATTGATTTGATTTATACTTAAATTTTAAAATCAAATCAATTTCGATTAAATCCTTTCAATTTTGATAGGATTTCGAATAGAAAGTAGTTAAATCTGGTGGTAATTAGAAATCACTTTATTTTTTATTTTTAAAACACCTAAACACAAGATTTGATTTCTAAATTAAATCATTTTCATTTTTTTAACATTCCAAACACACTCTAAATGGTCTTGACTGTGCTTCTCTCTAGATTAGCTCACTTAAGGTATGATTGGTTGTGATTTTTTTATTTTGGCAAAAAATTAATTTTTTTATTAAAAAATTAATTTTTATATATTTGAATAATTTTTTAAAAATAACTTAAATCTAAAAAATATCTATTTTCAGTTTTATTATAAAAGATGAAAAGAATAGTTTATAAAAAAATCAATTTTCAATTTTTCAGTTATATATATGCATTTGGGTAATATATTTTTGGTTAAAAAAATTACTTTTTATGCTAAAAAAATCACTTTTTATATATTTGGATAAATTTTAAAAATTGATCAAAATCTAAAAAGAAAAAATCTTTTTCAGTTATATAACAAATTTTAGTTTTAAAATTACTTTTTTCAAAAATTAAAATAAATGCACCATGTTATCTATATATTTTTTGGGCAAATTTTGTTGGAAAGAATATGTGCTATTAAAAGCAAAGCAAATTACTGAAATGAAAATTCCAGACTTCATATATATGCTTACTCAGACTGATAAATTGAATATATCATCACCTAAGTGTATCTTAACTTCTGTTTTTGTTTTCTAATTTTATTTTTCTTCCTAAATTTTGGCTAAGTCTACCAGTCTTTTGTTTGCATTGAAAATCATACTCTAAATCGCCATGCCTCATTTAAAATTTGATATTTTACATTTTACAACAACACAATAATACATATGTTGAGTAAATAAATAGGAAAAAAAAGGAATATATACGTTGAGAAAGTTTGTTAATTCTCTTTTTTTATATGCATAAAATGAAAAATATGCAATATGAAATGGGAGAAGCAACATAGAACTCTATTTTGGGAGAAAAAAAAATTGAAATAAGAGAATATTGCATCAGATCTACTTCGCCATCGGAGTAAATTCTTAATTTGTAAGCTTACCACTTCTACTTCGGTTTCTATTTATATTTATTGAATTTGGCTATAAATACATCATTTGTCTGTTTGCATTTAATTTTATGGTATGAATTGTTATGTCATACATTTAGTACTTATACATTAGATAAAACTTTGAACACGTATGTAGAGAAAGTTTCTAAATTCTCTCTTATTTTCAATTTTATACACAGAAAGGTATAGAATATGATATTTCATTGCGTAATCAGCAACTGTATGTTGATTACTTCTCTTTAACTTAACTTTGGTTTCACTCTATTCACTTTACTTGTCTCTTTACCTTTCTGCTCTTGTATATTCTGATTTAGATCAAGCAGCTACAGAAAAGGCTCCTGGTGAATCTTGTCATACCCCAGGTTATGCGGAGACTCAAAGTATTCAGGCCCCAAGTCCCACTTCATTAAGTGGCAAAGCTAGCGAAGAAGAACTTTATCTAAAATCCAGTTGCACTGCGTCATCAACATCAATTGACAAATCTTTGAGAAAAAATGAAACAAGTGATGATGATGATGATGATGATGATGATGCAGAAATGGATGCATTTTATGCTCCTTCTGGTGCTGGCATCCCTATGCTTTCTCATTCCCATGTTAAATTGGCCACCACTGCTCCAAGTGAAGAGGCCAGGGAAGCATTGAGATCAGTGCAGTACTTCATCTCCAAAGATGCTTCAGTGTTGTCGGATCCTGAACAGTGTAGTGAGATGAAAGCCAGCTTAGATTACCTCTCCAAGTTATCTGCAGATGATGGCATATCAAGAGAAATGGGAAAATTGATGTCGGAAGCTTCACGGTTGTTGACTCATTGGAGTAGGGACTACGTTGAAGCAAGTATGAAAATTGACTCTATAACATCCGAGTTGCAGAGAGCTGATGAGTTAGAAATGAGTCTGGAAGGTAACAAGGAAAAGTTTAGGGAAGTTGAGCAACTCAGTGCCACTAAAGCTAACATGTCTGTTTCTCAATCTGAAAAAAGCATCACTCGTAAGAGAAAGCGAGAGATTTTTGAGGAAGGGAAAAAACTTAAAGCTCAACTGGATGACTTGAGGAAAAATGTGCCACAATGGGAACAGGAGCACATTTCGGCAAAGAAAGTTCAAGCAAAAATCAAAGCTGAATGGTCAAAAGTGAGAGAAAAATTTAATAAGATGGTAGAAAAGTGGAATTTATTAGAGTTTTGATCATATATTAAGCATTTAATCTATTGTACACGACAATTTAAATGATTTTCTGTTAAAATGGATGTTGCATTATGCCTCATTTTCAATATAAGTTGTGTTACTATAATGTCAATTCTGCAGAAAATGTGTTTAGATTTGAGACTAATCGAATAAGTTGGATGTCATTGTCCAATTCCAATCGATACCAGTTTTGACTTGTTCAATGGCACAACTCCATTAATGGAGTTACTACCGATGGCAAAGGTGAAGGTACGATGACGTTTTTCTCCAAGTGATTTATTAAATAACAATGTCTTAATCTTAATAATTTAATGCAAATTATCAAGAATTATGAGTTTAGGATTGAGCAGGAAGAGAAAGAGGTATCTAAAAATAATAACACTGAAAATATTACCAAGAAGATATAATGTGAACTTGTAGACTCTGTCACCATTTTTCTTATTAATTCATAGTTTTCTCTTTCTGTAATCAAAATTTGGGCATAAAATATGAGGATTTTGTTTTTCAAATTCACTTTTTATCTTAATAGAAAGGAAGTTAGAAAGTTCAAGCCTTATTCTGGATTTGCTACTACTGTCTTTTAAGTTATACCTACACGTAACAGTTAAATGCTTTACATTCAATGCATAGGATATAATAAGAAGTATAGTTGACTACATTTTTTAAGAAACAAAATGTAGTGCATGTTTGGTTCTGCTTTTGTAAAATTAATTCTAGATAGAATTGATTTTATTTGAATTGATGTAGTTAAAATTAATTTTAAGGTAAATTGATATATATGTTTGATAGTTTCTTTAAAAGTGATTTTGATAAAAAATAAAAAATTTTCAGTTCTTCTATAATCAATTTTTGATCAATTATAAAGATAAGAATTAATTCTGACCTTTCATAACCAAATATCATCCAATATGCTTAAAATCAATTATTGGGTCTCACAATCGATTTTAGCAACTCCAATTGGGTTGCCAAACACACTATTTGTAGTTTACATATACATTAATCTAACCATCTTCCACTGAGTATATTCTTAGTAATTAGTTCGTCAAATTCAAAACCTCCTACAATGGGTTAATAGAAATTTGCCACCGGTTGTAAAGGGATGTTGGCTCATTTGTTTGGCTCTTTATATTTATATTTTGCAATGACTTAAATTTGATGTCTAGATTCTCTCTTTGTAGATACCGTTTAGATAAACTCTTCATGAATGTATACATGTTTGTGAAATTTGCCCTTAGCCTAAATTTTTGGTTAAAAAGAAAAGAAATGCCATACTGCACTATTTACAAGTGATTTGATTGGTGATTTAATTTTTGTCTTTTTTTTTTTTCTGTTTCTCAAAGATATTTAGAGATAATCTTATTTAAAACATGGCATGAATACCAAAATATGGGCACTTCTCCAAACAAGATTTCAAACCGTGATTCACTAACTATCCCTCCATTCCATTAGACTCAACCCTCATTAGTTATGGTTTGTCTTTTGTTGAAGCAAGTAATGACAATAACTTTGGGAATTACTTATTTATTTTCCAGGTCATTATCTTTTTGGTGATATCAGAGCTTGGAAACTCCCTTTCTTCGGTTCAGCATGAGACATACGTCTTGCCAGTTTTACAGATAATCAAATTGATAATACCTGCTTAAAGTAATGGAATATGTTCAAAGTACTCAACAATGTGATTTATCCGATCGTGATTCCAATTAAAGCAGAAAAAAAAAGAACGTGACAAATCTTCTATTCTATGCATTTGGGTTTGCTTTGAAAAAAAAAATGAATTGTTCTTTCTGAACAAAGAAACTGGTATTTCAGAGGCCATAATTCGACAGCCGAAAAAAAAAAAAACGATGCTAAATTTTGGGGAGTTAACTATGGAATCTTCTAGCAGTATTTTTGTCAACATTTGCTTTTGTATATTTATTTATAATTTATCATGTAAGATCTATTCTTCTTGGCAATTGTCACGACCTATCTTGGGGACCGTGATTACAAATTATGTCAAATTTAATATGGTTTGTCTAGCCTCTTAAAGATAAATTATTTCTCAAATATCAATATTTCTCATATAAACATGACTAAGGGTGCATTTGTTTGAAATTTTTTTGACAAAAAAATCATTTTTTTCATCCAAAAAATTTAGTTTTGGTATATTTAGATAATTTTTAAAAAATGATCAGAATTAAAAAAAAAACTATTTTCAGCTTTTTCATAAAAGCTGAAAAGAGTAGTCTCTGAAAAAATTAATTTTCAACTTTTTTAATTATATATAAATTTAAGTTTCAAAATCATTATTTTTTAAAAGTTGAAACAAGCACACCCTAACTCTTTGGGTGTGTTTGTTTTAGCTTTTTAAAAAAGTAATTTTGAAGTTTAAATTTATATATAGCTTAAAAAGATGAAAATTGATTTTTTTTTCAGAAGCTACTTTTTTTAGCTTTTACAAAAAAATTGAAAATAGATTTTTTTTAAATTCTAATTATTTTTAAAAATTAATTCACATACATAAGAACTGATTTTTTGGATGAAAAAGTGGTTTTTTGCCCCAAAAAAACCCAAACAAACTCACCCTTTATCTCAAACTCATTATCATTGTTAGAGAATGCTTACATCACAAATTTATCTAAAATAACTAGAATAAGTCAACACAGACTTTGGAATCAAAGTTGGTAGTATTCACCCTAGACCATAGTGGAGGAATACCAATAATATCAGATAATTGAAAAAGTCATGACCAAATCCAATGAACAACCTACAAATATGATATTGTATAAAAAGTGAGTTATACAAACTCAATGAGAGCATATCATACAAAGTAAATAGGATAAGGAAACCATTACATGCATGAGCATTTAACATAAACTAAATAATCCAACAATCATACAATTCATTGAACATAATTGATGGAAATCACAATGCATAAATTTTATGCCTTCTCAACATTTCATAAGTAGAAACTCATTCGTATCTCTCAATAATAAATAGAAGACTCATAAGTAGGAACTCAATAGTTCTCCATATGGCTTCTCAATATTTTCATAATTCATTCTTCTCAGAATAAAATCAAATCTTTTATCAATTAACCAAAAACTCCCTAAGGGTTATATAAGAAGAAGTAAGGGTGTGTTTGGTTTATTCATTGTCTATTTCCATTTTCACAAAAATAGAAAATGCAATGAAAAACATGTTTTGTTAAGCATTCTCATTTTCAATTTTAGGAAATGGGCTCCAAAGTTTTGGAAAAACTGAAAATGGAAAAAAGTCATTTTCATTGTTTTCATGTTGGGATAGTGGCATTTTTGTGATTTTAAAAATGTTGTTTTCTTTTTTCTTTCTTATTTCATGCATTACCCTCGCCCTTATTTAGTCATCCTGCACCTCGAAACTTAACCTCACACTGCCCACATTAACACCAATTGCTCCCTCATCAAGCAAGCTGCTGACTTCTCCGCCCACCAGTCCTGCACCTCCAACTTCCAATCTGACCTCGACAATCCGACATTGTGCTGTTGGTGCTGCTGTACACGTCAACTTCATACAGTTCCAAGTTCAACAAAGTAGTTGCTATGGAGTTTAGGTCAATTGGGTCTTTGAATTTCGATGGTTGCTAGGAGGAAATGACCTTGTTTTGAAAAGAAGCCCCTCTTACATGGGATTAGGATCCTCTACGTGTGTTCTTTGCTTCTTTGATGAGAGACAAGCCAAAAAATAAAATTAAAAAAATAAACATGTTTTTAAAAAGTGAAAAAATGAAAACATAAATGATTTTTAAGAAATGAGAATAGAGAATGGAAATAGAAAATATTTCTACAAACTAAACACACCCTAAATTATTTGGAGAGTAATCTCAATCCATTTAATCACGAGTCTTATGTTATCTTAAGCCTAGGGTTTCGCCTCTACAATGCCACAACTTTGAAATAGGGGAAGGGAAAAATTAAAAAGGGTGAGAGTTTCTTTGTCTTTGGGGTGTTAATTTTTTTTTAAAAAGAAGATAAAGATGAGGGGTTGTTGTTTCTCGATGAAAATAGCCACATACCCTCTCATTTTTTTTTCCTTTCTCTGGTTCAAGCCCCACCCCATTTCCTGTTCCTTAGTTTTTTTCTCCATTCACATCAAGTTTTTTTCTTTTATTTTATCACAAAAGCTTGACAACTACTAGCTCTTAAAGTTTGAGGTGAGCCTCTAATATCAACCCTTTTTCTTATGGGTAAACTCTAAGGTTTTTCTTAAAGTTAGTGAGTAGTAACAAAATAATATGTGAGTAATATTTGAGGGTTTTACTCAATAATAAGCTTGCCAATTGTTAGATTATTTTCAAGTAAATTATCTAAACTTGTCAAAATTAAAACGTTTGTGTTGATCAAATCCTCTTGGTACATTGTCAAGTAGCCCTTTTGGAGCTGTTGGGGGGTAGCTTAGTTGATCCGTCAATATTGTGAGTGGATATTAACTTAGTGGCAATGTTTTTATAATTTATTTTTATGGGAGAAACTAACCTATTAAAGCTAATAATTTTATTTTGTGCTATTGATTTACTTGGATATTTATTTTTGCTATACCTATCCCTTTTATGATGATAATTAAATTTTATTGACTTTGGCAACTAATTTAAGAATTTCATTAACCTCAGTATTATTTTAAAACCTCATGATGTTAGTACTTCTTATTTTATTATTTGCTTATAGTGATTTATAAAAGTTTATTGCTTGCAAGAATCAAACCTTATAGAGGTTGATTTATTGAATTTGAGCGAATTTGAGTATTTTATTTTAAAACAAGTTTATTTTGAGAAAACTATGATGAGTTCTAAGTTAGAATGTCATTCACTATTAGCGAAGAGATATAATGGCCTACGTGTATATAATATACCCAGATGTGATAGTACCAGGTTAGGCAAGACCCTCGGTTTGCGATGAGCTCAGATTTATGATTAAATGAGTTGAAATCACTCCCCACAAAACTTAATTCTTCCTATGTAATCTTGATAGAGTATTCAATTAGTTGATGAGGATTTTGATTTTATTTTGAGAAGATTTATTCATGAAAATTATTGAAAGGCATATTGGGGACTTCTAAGTGGCTATCTCTTAGTTTCTGCCTATGAATGAGTTTGTACTTAAGAAAATATTGAGAAAGGCTTGAAGTGATGAACTATTTCTTCCACCAGTTGCTTTTAGTAATTATATGACTGCTAAGCTATTTCTTTTATTCTAAAAGCTTGTGCATATTTTAGGTTCTCCTTCATTTCCACTTTATTTTTATGGTCTCATTTAGTTTATGTGACTCACCCTATTTCCTTTCCTTCTTTTTCGATTCACAAGGTGTTGAGTAGCTGGTTTCTAGGATTTGCTTTTCTATCTAGGAGAATCTTTTTGGTAGGCCTCTATTGCTAGAAAAGGCTCTTGTTTTGTTGACTCTAGTATTTTGCAGTTATAAGGTATAGGATCATGTTTTTGGGTTATGTATATAATCACAAAGTGTATATGTGCTCTTTTTGTATAACTGATCTTTGGATCCTTGTGAGTGCTACTCTGGAAATATATCGGTTGCTAATTTTGGATGTTATATTTGGTGTTAAATAGGTTTATTTGGTATATCAGTTGTCTAACTTTTAGGGAGAGACTGCCAAATTTTCAATAACCCTAATGATTGAGTTATTGAATTCTATGAAGAGAATTCTGCCATTAGGCATGCTAGTTTAAGTGAATGAGATTAGCTATGCACTGGTCATAGCCTAAGCTTAGGTCGTGACCTTAGTATAGTCTTATAATTAGGGTCTTCTCACCTCTTTATCTTAATGAATATTCTATGTATACATCGACCGTAATATCTCTTCGCTATAGCGACTAGTAGCGCTAAGCGACAATGTCATTATATCTCTTTGCTACGGCGAGCAAAAGTTCTAGCTCATGACCCATCATGGTTTTCTCACGAAAATATGAAAACTGATACCAAAACTTAACGTTCAAATTCATAAATCAATTTCATTATGATTCGGATCTTAAAAGTAACAATTCTCACAAATCACTTTAGCACAAAACAACTATGTCATCACCATTAGATGACAAAAATAACAAGAAAGCTAATAACGATTTTAAACCAATCATCAAAAACACAATCTAAATATCCTCATAGATAAGACCAGTAGCCAATCAAAACTACAAATCAAATAATATAAAGTAAAATCATTAACTTTAATAAGTTAATTTATTCCCTAAAAGTTTATTTAAAATATTGCCACTAAATAAATACAACAAAGAGGAATCAATTGCTTTTCAATAGTTCCGGAAGAAGTAACCGGCATAATATCCAAGCAATCTCAACTAGTAGAAGCCAGTGGGTGTCAAAGTTTTGATGACAAAAGAAAGAAAATTGAGCTTGATCTTAAAGGAGAAGAAGAAGAGAAGAGACAATGACGACGAGTGGCGTGGGCTTGTACACGGGAGGGAGAAAAGAAAATGAGAAGGGGATGGGAGAAATCTCGATAAGTAAGGCTGTTCCTCCCTTGGCTTTTTTTTATTACTTCACTTATTGATTTACAAAAATACCCCCACTTCAATTTTTCTCTCCCTTCCTATTTTGCTATGTTACGGCAAACTACCACAGCGTTAGTATCAATTACAAAACAAGTTAATTTCATTTTGTTTGTGATGAAATTAATGTTAAGTCATGTTTAAAAGCTTTTATGACGCAGCCCTGTTGCATACATAATTAGGCCATAGATCTTTTTAGTCCATCTAGTGTTAATTGGCTTGTTAACTGGAATAACTGTTTACAATATATTAGAGAGTAGTGTTTCGATTTCTTTGCGAAACTATTTTTGCGGCCTAAAATAGCTGTGTAATAATAAGCAGACTTTATTTTTACAAAAGAATGTAGGAAGCACATCACATTACTCATTTTATTTTTCAAATTATCATATCTATTCGTGCAAGTTGTTCTTATTCCTTCTTAATGAACTATGAGCTACTTTATGAGTTTAATAGAATAACTGAAATGGTTTCAGTGTGAACAATGATGTCTGGCTATGTGATCTACGACTTAAATTTTGTTTGATCAAGGGTGAACTTTGAGGCATATCTATATCAACACTGGAATCACCGAGAGATTTTGTACCAAGTAACAGTGGGAGCACCATATATGTTACTGTTGGGTCGTGTAGATTGTGGAGTTCACATGTACAAGCAAGGCACCAACATGGAAGATACCTACTTCACAAACTCTAATCCTCAAATTTCAAATTAAATGTAGTATGCATGAGAGAGAATTTAAATTTAAACTAAGGAAAATTGCAGCTGAGAACACTGATGTCTCTATTTCATTTCATCTTTGTAACATGTTGTAGTTGTGGAAGACACTAGGCTTTTCCCTTTTCTTTTTTTTGATAATTACTGCACACTGGTAGGCATACTTGATTGCGCGATGCTAAGTAGGCAAAGGTGATTTGAGGTGATAGGAGAAAGTGGAAGGGTTAATTAGAGGTGACAAAGGTAAGGGAGTGATGATGGCATTTCTTTATGTGCCTATATTTAACTTTACTACTTTCAATCATTAATTAAATAAACTTGCATAATCAATACTAAAACAATGAAAGGGACCATAAAGGATTAACATTTTATTATTTATGAAATTCGTGTTGCCACAAATGTTCGTTTCTTAACTTTGATCAATTACTGGAATAGCTTTCTACAGCCCGAAATTCGAATATGCAACAGCTGAGCAGAGTTTTGCATAGTGTTCTCTTAAAGATTCTAGCTGTTGTA
Source organism: Pterocarpus santalinus (assembly GCA_031439595.1). Lineage (NCBI taxonomy): Eukaryota > Viridiplantae > Streptophyta > Magnoliopsida > Fabales > Fabaceae > Pterocarpus > Pterocarpus santalinus. The sequence goes on along the minus strand of CM062531.1, from coordinate 66,901,040 downwards.
GTTACGAATTGGTATTTATGAACTCAATAACTGTACACCATTATTTAGTTGCTCAAGATTTCTGGTATCAAATGACTATGACAAACCTTCCAACTGTTGGAAATTGCACTATTCGTCTTTTTTCTGTAACTCACATCAATGTTTATTTGAGTAACTTGGTATATAATCTAGGTGTATAATTGTGGAGCGTATATTATTTCAGATAGCCAACGTCTCACATTGGTGTAAAAAATTTGTGCAATAGTGACAGTTCAAGAGAAGTTTAAGTTGAATCTAACTTTCAATGAATAACTTACAATAATAAAAATGTAAATTTTATGAATTAAATATGTGAAAACAACACAAGTTTATTTTCCATTGCGTCCTAACACTGTCCCAGCTTGACATCGACTACTTGTGCATATAAGGGCTTTATATGGGCTTGCCAGCCTTGGCTTGACCATTTTCTTCTGGATATAATTTTTGGAAGATTGTTTGTGACTTTGTAATGGGTCCTAAATTCCGGAAAGGATTGTTTCTTATTGTGCTTAAAGGAATCAGGAAAAAACAAAGTTATGTACAAATTGAGAGAATTCTGCTATAAGAAAACTATAAGAACATTGGTAGCGTCGTCTAGAAAATTATTTTATCTTTTTTATTTTTTTTTCCCTCTTTTGTCCTACTGAATTTGGCATTTATGCAAGCTCATGTTGTTTTTCAACACAATGGGAACAAGAAATGCCCATTACCGTGCATCTTCCTCTGCATAGCATGGTAGATGCTGCATTTTGTCAAGCTTGGAAAGATAAATGCAAAGTCACCGACTATGACCATTATGCTTTGCATCAAATTGAGTTTCAACACCTTTGTAAATAAGGTAACATGCGTGAGTTCCACTGTCATGGAATTCCTCCAAACAAACAATTCTTGAAGCAGCATAAGGAACGGTCTCCTGACCATGAATTTTCTAGAGACAACAGGGAAGTCAAAATTTACAGGGCAACTATAAAGCATGTTCCTTATTTATTGAAGTGGAATCTTATATGTCAGGTAAGATCCAGACATCCAAGCCTTGAACATATACTGTATGCTGTGTTTGTCTTAATTTATTTGATATTCCAATTACTTCATAGACATAGCAGATGAGATGAGGACTAAGGGGATCATGATATTATTATATGATTAATATTTGGCAAATATGCATGCGTTAATACAAATTTTACATCCCGAACACTATAGTGAGAATATGATCAAATTGAGGATGTTAGCTATAAAGGAAAGAATTAAACTTACCTTTAAAAAAAAGAAAAAAGAAAATTGCAAGTGTTTATTGATTAGATATCTAAACCATCTAAATCATATTTCAAAAGTATAAATATTAAAATTTAGATAGGTTGAGATGTAATATAGACTCGAGTTCACCTTAAATTCGAGTATATATTATCATTTTTCTATTGATTATACAAAATAGAACCAAAAAAAAAAACTTAAGAGTCAAAAATTGTTGCCTGAATTAAGTCGTTAATATAATATGACATATTATTGACTCTTGGATAAATGAATGAACCCTACAACTTATTCCTATGATTGTGTTTGGAATGAAAAAAAATAGGAATTGATTTGATTTGTAAATCAAATTTTGTGTTTAAATGTTTTAAAAACAAGAAATGATTTCATTTGTCAAAATTCATGGATTTAATTGCTTTATATTTGAAATTCTATCAAAATTGAAAGGATTTGATAAGAATTGATTTGATTTTAAAGTTTAAGTATAAAGAAAATAAAATCAATTTCATTTTTAATCATTCCAAACACTATCTAATATATTTATTTCTAAATCAATTTAAATTCTATTTTATATAATCATTCTAAACATAAGATTCAATTTATAAATCAAGTCAATTCAAATTCTAATTTTAATTATTCCAAACACTATCTAAGATTTTTGTTAAGGATTATGGCAAAATTGTTTGGCTAAGTAACATTTCTCACAAATAAATTCCCTGATACAAATACTTCTTGTGGACTTGTAGTGTGATTGTATTCCATTCTTATCCTGAGGTCAGAGATCACTCGCTTAAAGGGAAGTAGCTTTCTTACAACTCTCAATCTTTCAAAGTGATATTTTCTCTTACCGCCAGACACTTAAATGGGAGGGAAAAAAAATTGGAAAAGAAAAGAAAAGATATTTTCCCACTTTGACGAGTTGAGTTGAACCCAATAATACACCGTAATAGATGAATGTGCAATGTTACTATTGGCGTTTGAACACTTTTTCTTCAGCTACTCTAAGTTATAACCCTATTGCATCTTTTAAAAAGCGGATTTTACGAAAGATAATTGTAGGGAAGACACATTACTAATTACTAGCCACAAAGCAAGATATTAGTGAAAGATGAAGTAAGACAGCTTTTGTTTATGGGATCATGTTCTAGCTTTGCAAAAGCTGTTTCTCTAAAAAGAACTTCAACTTGATTATTGCCCCTCCCCTGCTTTTTTGAAGTTTGTTTTTGCTCAAAGCTAAAACATCTAATATTTTCAAGGCAGACATATACTGCTTCACAATTGTGACTCGCTCTTAATTTGTTGTAAGCTTGCGGTGTCATAATTTCCACCTTGAAGAACTTCTCTTTTTCACAAAACTCCACATATGCCAATGGCATTTTGGTGGGTTGCCTCATGCGTCTTCCCAGCTTCACCATAATCAACTTGTTTCTAAGTTAATGTTTTGTATGGTACGAATCTTCCTGTGTTAGCAAACCGTAAATGGTTTATCTGAAGTTCACTATATTTTGACTACGGTGTGGCTCTAATAATTCTGCCTCCTCTATTTTATTTTTCTTTCCTTTTCAGTTTCCCAAAAATAAATTTTCCCTCCTAGAATTTGAATAGAATAATCATAATAACAGGTCAAATTAATTGGTTGCTTACGCTTGCTTATACTTCGTATTAGTATAAAATAATCTAAATATTTGTCAGTTTTTTTTGTCTTTTTTTTGGGCGGGGGGGGGGGGGGGGGAGGGGGAATAAATTAATTCAGATGAACAGATCACAGCTTATCACAATCATCAACATTATTGAGCTTCATTTTCGTTGACTTTAATATTCAATTTTATTTTCAACAATTTAAATAAAAGAAATCAAAGTTATAGTAGGCAAATTGGTTAAGCAAGCTAGCTTGATGGTTCTTATGGCAGTTTATATTGTTTCATCTAAAAGTGTTTCACATCCTTCTGATGTTTGCAAGTAATTTTTGGATGGTAAGCATATCATTTGCTAGGACTTAATGTGACAGTCGCTATGACACGTCAAGGGCCTTCCACCTCTTGCTCCAACCATGGTTGGACTTATGATGTCTTTGTGAGCTTCCATGGGGAAGATATTCGTTACAATTTCACAGGAAACCTATGCAATGACTTGGACAGAAAGGGAATCCACACTTTCAAAGATGACATAAAGCTTAAGAAAGGAGAAGGGATTTCACCATCACTTCTCAAAGCAATTGAAGAGTCTAGGATTGCCATAATCGTTTTCTCAGAAAACTATGCATCCTCAACTTGGTGTCTTGATGAGTTAGTCAAGATCATGGAGTGCATGAAAGAGAGGAGACAGTTGGTGAGGCCAGTTTTCTACTCTGTTGATTCTTCTGAGGTACGGCATCAAAGGGGAAGCTTTAAAAGCTCAATGGAAAAGCATGAAGCAAATCCTAAATATGGCGAAAAAAGAACAAGTAAATGGAGGATTGCACTGACAGAAGCAGCCAATTTGTCCGGATGGCATTTCAAAAATGGGTATAAACATCTCTTGCTTTATAAGCTTTTCGTTCAAGTTTAGTTAATGATCAGATTGATACTATTTTGGGTAAACTATATTAAAGTTTTGCTCCAATTATTTGGCCTGATATAATTGTATCTCTATGATGTTTAAAAATTGAGACCTAGCTTATCCTCTCAGGCTTTGCTCCATTTGTTTGTTACATCTAGTATTACTAGATATGATTTACACCCCATGAAGCATAGACCCTAGTTCAGACATTCGACATAAAAATGGATATGAAGACATCAAATTCATAAAATTGTGAAATATAGCAACGATGTGCATTTATATATATATGTGTGTGTCTATATATATATATATATATATATATATATATATATATATATATATATAAACAAAAGATTCAAAACTCATTACATATATATAGGTAACAGTATCTTCACATATTCATAGATATCAAACTATTAATTTTTACTTTCTAAGTCTCTCTCAAAAAATATAGAACATTTTTTATATATGTCATATATTAATACTTGTTAATTCTTAGCTTCCCCCCTCCCCCCCCAAAAAAAAAACGGGACATCATTTCTGTTGAAGTTTCCAAAAATAAAAATTTCCCAAATGATCATGTTTTAGTAGAACAAACCACATATAATACACATATAAAATTTTTTTTAACTAAAGTGACTATGCAAATATTAACTTTATTTGCTTTATTGACAAATAATACACTTTCCAAAAACTAGATGAAATTGATCTCAAGTTAGACATTGGGTTAGGTTTTTTAATATCTGAGTTAGTTTATTAAAATAGATGAAAAAATAATAATAAATATTTCAAAGTTTTATCCTCCATGTGCCCGAGTTATATCCCCTATGTGCCCAAGCTAAATTCACATTGTGTCCAACCATGTCCAAAATGTGTCAAATTTTTCAAAAAATAAGACATTACACACGAATGTCCAACATGCGTCCTACAAATGTCCACACAAATACACCACTAAATTGGCATGTTTGTACTTTCTAATTTACATGTAGAATATATTATGCTTGAAATTTGAATTGCTAGGTGACAAAAGAAATATTATGACCAACAGGAATAATATGTACGGATTAATGCTATATAGCCAAAATTATTTAGTATAATTATTGCTTCAAATTGCCAAGATTCAAGGAAAGTGGTTAGTTAGTAAGGTTATAAAAATCGTACAAGGCATTGAACCGGACAAGCTACTGGTTTAGAGGTTCAATGGTTCAACCAGAGATTTAACAGAGATGTAATAAAATATACATATTTATATATAAATATAATTAATAATATGTTATTAGATAAATAAAAATGATTAAAAAAAATTTAATATGATAAAAATAGTTTTAGAAATCAAAATTACTATATTAAGTCATATTAATATAACTAATACAAATAAAGTATTGAGTCCCATATTGCTTAAATTTTGAATTTTTTTATTCTTAAAGCTACAATAAAGCATTCAAGAAGTTTCATATTGCTTAGAATAAAAATTTTTTACTCTTAAAACTTCTATAAATAGTACCTATATATAATTTTTCTTATATTTTAATATATTTATTACCTCTAAGCTCTTTTCTAAAGAGTAAGAGATATAGTAAGTTTTGATTTGGCCAACTAAAACGTATTTTTGACTCTTTTTCATCATAATGAAGTAGTTAATTTCACTATTGATGATAAAAAAATAATTTTTACTTCTTTTTTCAAAAAAAAAAAAACCGACCAACGGATAAAATCGGTCCGATTTGGCTGGTTTACCGATTTTCGGCCAGTTTAGCTGGTTTAATACCGATTTTTGGATGGAACGGTTCTTTAGATGTAGCCGGATCGGATAACTAGCTGGTTCCAGATTCAATAGGTCGAACCAGCCGGTTTAGTCCGGTTTTCACAACAACGTTAGTTAGGAGCAATCCCACAACATTTGACGGCAAAATATCGGTTGTTTAATATTATGAAGAAAACAAATCACTCGGGGCTATGTAATAACGGTGCAAAAGTTAGAAGCGATATTTTTGAATGGTAGGGTGACACAAAGTGCACAAGCTATGAATCTTTCATTGATTTTTTCTGTCAGTTTATTTCATTAGGGCCAAATAACATACTGTTATTTTATTTTATTTTTGGTAAGAGAAATTTTAAAGGGAAGACAGAAAATTGCATTTAAGGTCAGCGAATGCAACAACCTTCAAATGGTCTTAGTCGCACATAGATATTGCCTTATCCCTTATGCTCAACATACAACGAACTCAATTTAAAGGACTTGGATTTTTATCGTTATTTTCACAGGTATGAGTTTGAGTTTATTCAACGGATTACTGAAGAAATCTCAAGCAAATTAAATATTACATCCTTACACATTGCTGACCATCCAGTTGGACTGAATTATCGAATGTCAGAAGTGGTGAGACTGCTAGGACTCAAGTCTAGTGATGATGTCCGCATGGTTGGAATTTATGGCATTGGTGGAATTGGTAAAACAACAATTGCTAGAGCTGTGTATAATTCAATTGCTAGCAAGTTTGAAGGATCAAGTTTTGTTGCTGATGTGAGAGAAAATTCATTGAAACATGGTCTGGTACAACTACAAGAGACCCTTCTACTTCATTTACTTGGAGAAAATATCAAGTTAGGTGATGTGAACAAAGGAATTCCTATAATAACAAGAAGTCTTTGCAGCAAGAAGGTTCTTTTGATTCTTGATGATGTTGATAATCTGCAACAACTGAGGTCATTGGCTGGAAGGCATGATTGGTTTGGTTTTGGAAGTAGGATTATCATAACAACAAGAAATAAACATTTGCTAACTACTCATGGGGTTGAAAATGAAAAAATATATGAAGTGAGAGAATTGAATGACAATGAAGCTCTTGAACTATTTAGTTTGAATGCTTTTAAAACAAGGAAGCGTAATGCAAGTTATGTGGAGATAGCAAACCGTGTAGTGCAATATGCCAAAGGCCTTCCATTGGCTTTGAATGTAATTGGTTGTGATTTGTTTGGCAAAACAATTGAAGAATGGGCAAGTGCATTGAAGAAATATGAAAGAATCCCAAGCAAAGAGATCCTAGATGTACTCAAAGTAAGCTATGATAATTTGGATGACAATGAAAAAGAAATTTTTCTTGATATTGCATGTTTCTTCAAAGGAAATTTGAGGCAGGATGTGGAAAAGACACTAGTTGCCTCCCATTTCTTTCCAGAATATGGCATTGGAGTACTTATTGACAAATCGCTAGTAACTATTAGTAAAGCCAATACAATTAGGATGCATGATCTTATTCAAGACTTGGGTAGAGACATTGCTAGAAAGGATTCACCATTTGACCCTGGCAAACGCAGAAGACTATGGCATCATGAGGATGTTCTTGAGGTCCTGACAAAGCACACAGTGAGTGTGAAGCTTTCTTTATTTTTAGAGCAATTTTTTCTTCCTACACTTACTCGTATTAGATAGCATATGTGAAATTTCACTAATTTAGACATTTGTCAATTTGTCATGTGTAATGTTGTTTCTTGGTGGTTGGAATTACAAAGGGAACTGATGCAATTGAAGGCATAATGTTGGACATGACCAACATAAAACAAGAAGTTCAGTTAAATGGCAACACCTTCAAAAATATGAGAAGACTTAGAATTCTCATAGTTCGGAATGCACAAGTTTCTGGAGCCCCCAAACACCTCCCAAATAATTTGAGATTTCTTGATTGGAATGAATATCCTTCCCCATCTTTACCAGCTGATTTTCATCCAGGGACACTTGTTGTACTCAACTTGCCCCATAGTCACCTTACAATGGATGAACCACTCAAGGCATGTTTGTGATTCTTACATCTATCATTATGTCATGTAACTTGCATATATATTCTGAGAACTAACTACTCTTCATATCATGCAGAAGTTTGAGCATTTGACATTGATGAACGTCAGTGATTGTGACTCTCTAACAAGGTTACCTGATGTCTCTGCAACACCAAATCTAGCAAGACTTCTTGTTAATAATTGTCCAAACTTAGTTGACATTCATGATTCTGTTGGTCATCTTGGCAAATTAGTCACATTGAGCACTGAAGGATGTCCCAAACTCAAGAGTTTTCCAAGTGGCCTGAGGTCAAAATCTCTTGAATACCTTTTCCTTAGGAAGTGTTCTAGCATTCAGAGTTTCCCAGATATTTTGGCAAAAGTGGAAAGTATGAAAAATATTGATATAGGAGGGACTGCCCTAAAAAAATTTCCAAATTCAATTGAAAACTTTAATGGTCTTGAAGAGTTAGTGTTGACATCTTGCAAACTTCTTGAGGATCTACCTAGTAACACTGCTATGTTTCAAAATATGGAAGAGCTTAATGTAGAGGGATGTCCACAACTTCCAAAACTCTTACGGAAGTCATCAGAGGACAGGACTAATTGGCTCCTAAAGTTGAGGAGACTGACTCTCAAAAATTGTGATCTATCAGATGAGGATCTTGAGTTAATTCTCGGTTGTTTTCTACAAGTGACATGGTTGATCCTATCATATAACAACTTTGTAACTATCCCTGAATGCACTGAAGATCTTGCCCACCTCCTGCTCCTTCATGTGGATAACTGCAAGCAGCTTAGAGATATTCCAGTGCTTCCACGATACTTGCAATACATAGATGCAAGGAATTGCATATCATTGACACCCCAATCATCAGATGTAATATTGAGTCAGGTTTATACTTCTCCCTTCTCTTTCTTGAGCTTCATCATTGACATCTTGTTCTAGCTGCTAACAGTGATTAATGTCATTTACTTAGAACAGGCATTTCAGGAGGTTGAGTACTTAGACATTGTGGTGCTTAGGACAAAAATTCCAAAGTGGTTTGACCATTGGAGCAAAGGAGGGTCTGTGGATTTCTGGGTTCGCAGAAAATTCCCTGCCATTGCTCTATTTTTTCTATTAGAAGGTAAAGATGAAAAGAAAACCAATCATAAGTGTGAATTCCACTTGCTCATCAATGACCACCAAGTATTCCAAGGAAAAGGAGAGTGGCCAGTTGATCATGTATGGCTGTTTGATCTGCGAGTTTACCTTGCAGCCAGTGAGTGGCACAACATCAATGAACAAATAATGTCTGGATGGAATCACGTGAAGATTTCATGTGCGGTCTTAAGTGAGCCAAAAAATGTAACTGTTAAATGCTGTGGAGTCCATCTATACAAAGACAGAATGAACATCCACCATGTCTCCTTCATAAATCCTGATCATCACGGCTCAAATACCGCCTATGACAACATAAATAATGATTCAGATATCTATGATGAAACAAGCCATGATGTTGTCTTCCCCACAATACTCGCAAAATATTTTCCCAAGAATATAGTAGAGCTCTTGGGAAATCTTCATTCTAGAAAAAGAACAGGTGATAATTTGTATGACTTTGATGAGGAGTTGGAACTAGACAGTGAAACCGACAACCAATACATAGGAGAGGAACAACATTCAGCTTCCATTAATCATCAAATCCCGGAAAGCTGTGAAATGGCAAATAATGAGAAAGAAACAGGTATAGTAAACAACATCCCTACAATATCATCTTCCGTCGATGGTCAAACATGGGATTCCATGATGTTAGAGTAATTATATTTTTGCTACTAAACTAATTGCAATATCATATTCTGCTTTTGTATATGACAATTCCCACTAAATATTTATGTGTTCTTGAACAGGAACACAAGAAGCCTCTGTTACAAGTATCCATAAGACAAAGGCAATGCTTCAGACTCGGAAGAAAGGGAAATTAAACAAGAATGTAGATGCCCCGGTTAGCCTAAAATTTGGTCATTTTTGTAAGTTAGACATGTGAAATGGTTAATCTTACCATTTCATTTTTCATGCTTTCAGGAGTCAAGTACCATTGCATCAACAAGCAAAAGCAATAGAACACAACTGGGCGATAAAATCAATGGTTCATCAGCGCCTCATGCTTTTGACAATGTTGGCCTTAACAAGAGCAAACAAAAGTCACTTATTCAAGCTGAACCAAATGCAGAAGCTACTGATCAATTCAATAAAAATCAAGCAGAAATTTGCCATACTCATTTTCCAGCAAAAATAGACGATGGTCTACAATCAGTGCCTCATGCAGAAGTATATACAAATATTGTTGAATCTACCATTAATGAGGACAATATGGAAGCATTTTATGCTTCTCTTGAAGCAGAGAACACTTCTCAGTCTCATCTCCAAGACAACCAACGCAACACTGTATCTGTCATAACTAGGCCTAGTGAAGAAACCATGAAAGCATTGCAGATTCTGCGAGACTTCGTCACAAAAAAATTCTCCCTTTTGTTACACCCTGGACGTTCTGGATTCATGAACGATACTCTAAAGTATCTCCTCAGTTTGCTTCCTGAAGAAGGAGTTTCTCTGAGAACAAAGTCATTGATAATGCAACTTTCAACAAGTTTTACTCAGTGGAGTGTGGACTATAACAATGCAAGCCTTAAACTTGAGTCAGCAGCTACAGAACTATCAACAGCTGAGAAAGTGAAAGAGGAACTTGAAGCTAATGTTAAAGACTTCAGGGAAGTGGAGATGGCGGAGAACGTTTTGTGCACTCAGTTGGCAGCTTTGCATGAAAAGAAGAGAGAACTTGAAGAGCAAATCAATGCCATAAAAGCTGAAATTGCAGATTTTACAGCAGAGAGAGTCACAGTTGCTAAGAGAAAGAGAGAAGTGTTTGACAATGGAAAAATGCTGAGAGGTCAAAGGGATGGTTTGAGGAACCAAGTGCCAAGGTTGAAAGCTGAGCAAGAATGGGCAAAGGTAACACAGGCTAATATTGAAGAAGAGTGGTCAAAGCTCGGAGAACGAGTCATTGGAAGCACCAGTTTTGAAGAGTGGATGTAAGAAAGCGTTGACAGTATTCCCGGCTTATGTTAACCAGAATAGAACGGTTATCAAAATGTTTTAACATTTGTATTTTCTATGTCCGAATTACTTTGAGATTTTAAAAATTTTAGAAATACAAAATAGTTTAAAAGAAAATAAATCAAAAATAGCATTTTAGAAAAAAAATAAAAAAAAATATTATTCTCCAAAAAAAAAAAAAAACCCGTTAACAAACATGCTGTAAATGGTCCAATTAAAACTCTTTCCACCACTCTCACTTTCTAAACCAAAATAAGAAATTTCATTGATCTGTTAAAGATGTGAAGCTCAATAAAATGTTCAAATATATTTGATCTTTAAGCATACTTTTTTTTTCTTTTGGCAAATAGATTTAAATTTATCATCTTATACAAATTATTCAACCACTAGCCCACTCCTATTACTCCAGTACTCCTACTATTTTTTAGGTTAAGTTCTTGTTTTCACACTTTAGTTTGTTTTTATTTTCTTTCCAAGAATTGGCAAGAAGTTACGCGATGATTAAAAGGATGCAAGGGTGGAGCCCTAGAGGAAGTCATAATACCATTGATCCATACAGTCAATAGGAAACTAGTGCTGCCTTTTTATCCTTTAGAGGCATAATAGTGCCGCCATTTAAATTCTACACAATATATTATCAATATAAAAAAATTTACACATTTATCTAATAATATATTATTATATAAACAAGAGTGTTTGATTTAATCCCCTATTATCTTAAAATTTTTATAAATAAAAATATTTAACTGAATAATAATATAAAACTTTTTAGATAGTGTATTCGTTAATAGAATCCTTTAGTTTTTTGTATTTGTATTAATTGATGTATTTATTTTATTAAATCAGAAGAAGAAAAAAACAATTCAAGGATGACTAGACAACTGTTTTTAAATCAACATGTCCTCTTTTAAGTCAAAACTCAAAATTCACGGCATTGCACTTGCTACTTACTGTTTGGTTCGTTAACTTACTTGTACGCGCATGGTCAATGTTTGATTTTGAGTCTTCTTCTCTAAGTTTGATTTTCAAGACCCAATCACCACCTTGACACTAAGCTTCCTTCTAAGCTCTCATGGGTCTGCAAGTTTCCTACTCTTCATCTTTTTCCTTCCGGGAGTGGGAATACGACGTGTTCCTCAACTTCAGAGGCATTGATACCCGTTATGGTTTCATAGGCTATCTCTACAAAGCTCTATGTGACAAGAGAATCCATGCCTTCATGGATTTTGAGGATGTTCATAGAGGCAATGATATCTCAGTAACACTTCTCAAGGCAATTGAAGCATCATTGTGTACTCTAACAACTATGCTGATTCTTCTTATTGCTTAAATGAAATTGTTAAGATCATGGAGTGCTCTCAATGTCATGGCCAGTTTGTTTTGCCAGTTTTTTATAATGTGGATCCTTGTGACATGCGGCATCAGAGAGGTAGTTATGGGGAAGCATTGGCTAAGCGTAAGGAGAGGTTCAAGAATGACGAGGAGAAGGTGAAGAAATGGAGGGCCACTATGCAGCACACTGACTTATCTGGCTTGCATTTCAAGGTGCTTATTGCAATGCACCCTACAAAGTAGGGTATATCATGCACTAGTAGAGTATAGGTGCTGCCCTCACCATTTCTCTTTCCCTTCCTCCGTTTTCACCTTTCTCCCGTCTTGCCAAACACTACGTCGCCATTTCCGCCCAGCACCACCACTTCCATCACCCATCATTGTACTGCCCAGCTCCGCTAGCTCCAACCTTCTCATCGAGCTCCACCGCATCACACTCCACCGCATCTGCTCTAACCACCACTTCATGCCACCGCCCCTCCTTGCCCTAAGCCACTCTCGTACAGCGGAGATCTCTCTCTCTATTCGCAATCTCTATTTGGATCTTCAAATGCACAACATTTCAATTGCATCTTTGGCACCAACAATCACGGAGGTGCGCCATAGCATGTCATCTAGGATCTCCAACCGCTCCATGCTCGACTTAACCAATAAGGTCGAGGCTAGGCGTGCCCCGTGCAACATGCCGACACAAAATGCTGTCGTCATCTTTGCCACCTCCGACAGTGAGTACATAGCTGGAGATGTGAGCGCCAATGGTGGGTTTTGTCATGATCATCGACGAATTATGCGTTGAGGTTGCCGGATGTATGGTTGGTAGTGGTGAGGCAAAGGAGATAAGGAGAAGGTACTTAGCCACATTCACAAACTCATTTAACTGCACTCATTGATTCTTTTAGCCACACTCTTAGGTTCAGTTACCCATGTCTTCTGAATGCGAGTGCATTGCAGGCAAAACCCCATTTCAAAGGGTACTTTACAATGTTTTGTTTCCTTGCTTTTTATTTGTCTAATCATCAAAAGTTGAATTGTAATAAATAAGTATAGAAATTGTGAAAAAGGTGTGCATTACTATGAATTAGCGTAAAGTTGTCTTATAAGAGATAACTGCTTTTATAAATTTTTAAAAGTGTTTAGATATGACTTTTAAAATCTTGGTTCTAATGTAAAAAAAATAGTCAATTTATTATTATTTAATTAGGAATATTTAGCTTTTAAAAAAGTAAAACAAAAGTAATTTTTTATAAAATTATATGGTAAAAATATTATTTATCTTTATTAAAAATTATAATACATTTTTTTTATTTATCCTTTACCAAATCTTAGTTTTCTTTTTTCTTTTTAATTTTTTTTTTGTAATTTGACAACCAAAGAATTTTCTTTTATATCCAAAAAGATTTATAAGCATGTTTTAATAATTAAAAATACTTTTTAGATAATCTATTTAGATGTAAAATAATTTTTTTCTAAAAAATAAAACTCTACTAATTTTTTTTTTTTAAAATTTATTGTTTTTATAAGCTTATCCAAAGACACCCTATATCGTGTAGGGATGGATATGAATATGAGTTTGTTGGGAAGACCATCGAACGAGTGTCGAGGGAGATTAAATGTGTTGCTTTACCTATTGTTGATTACCCATTTGGACTAGAGTCCCAAGTGCCAACTTCCTACTCTTCTTCTTCATTTTTGTTCCTTTAGCTATGAATGGAAATATGATGTGTTCCTTAACTTTAGAGACACTGATACTCGCTTTGGTATCACTGGCAATATTTACAAAACTCTTTATCATAAGGGAATCCACACCTTTATAGATGATGAGGATCTTCCAAGGGGGAATGAAATCTCAAGACCACTTATCAAGGCAATTGAAGGGTCTAGGATTGCTATCCTAGTGCTCTCTATGAACTATGTTGCTTCCTCTTATTGCTTAGATGAACTTGTCAAGATCATGTTGTGCTCTCAAAGTCATGGCTAGTTTGTTTTGCCAGTTTTTTATGATGTGGATCCTTCTGACATGAGATATCACAGAGGCACTTATGATGAAGCACTAGATAAGCATGAGGAGAAGTTCAAATATGACATGAAGAAAGTGTAGAAATGGAAGGATGGTCTATGCCACACATTTGAATTAGCTAGCTTTCATTTCAAAGGGTACCTTACAATATTTTGTTTCTATCTAATTATTAAAAGTTGGATTGTAATAAATAAGTATAGAAAATGTTGATATGGTGAATTGGTATGACTTAGCACAAAGTTGTCTTGTATTGGGCTAGGATAAATATGAACATGAGTTTATTGGGAAGATCATTGAAGTGGTGTCAAAGAATATTAAACATGTTGCTTTTCAAGTTCTTGATTATGCAATTGGACTGGAGTCCCAAGTGTCGAAGGTAAACTCGCTTCTATTTGACTTGGATGATGGAGATGGTGATGATGTCCACAATAGGGATCTATGGCATTGGTGGAACAAACAAAATAACACTAGCTCTAGCAATTTATCACTCAATTGCTTACCGTTTTAAAGGTTTATGTTTTCTTGAAAACACGAGAGAAAATTCAGATAAGTATGGTTCAATACATCTTAGGAATATCCTTCTTTTTGAAGTATTAGAAGAGCAGAAAATTAAGTTATGAGGTGTTCAACAAGCAATTCCAGTGATATTGTCGCCCTTTCAGCATAGGTTCCCCTATGATTTTTAACTTATCATAAATCTTCACACCTTTTGAGCTAAACACCACATATCTTGCTGACTTCATAATTTGTGATACTGAAAGTAAATTTTTCTTCATTCCTGGTATGTAATAGATGTTTTGTAAATGTACCTGATTAATGCCGCAATGTGGTGAGATTACCGCTTTCCCAACATACGTGATCGGGAACTTCAAATTGTCTGCTATCACCACTACTCGATTACCTTTATGCTCTGCAGTGCTTTCTGGCTTCGCCTTGTCACCCATTATATGATTGGAGCAACCTGAATCAATAATCCAATCCTTGTTATAATCAACAGCTAATTGATATGTTCCTATAGGTGCTACTTCTGCATTTGATGACTCCACAAGCTCTTTAGAATTCTTGTCATCAAAGTTTATTTCCTCCTTGATTGCCAATGAGGCAGAGATATTCCACTCTTCTTCGCTATCATTTTCTTTTTCTATTGAGTGATTTGCAATTGCTGCATTGCTCTCTACTGACTTCTTTTGGCACCAACAATCTCTTGCAAAATGCCCTCGCTTCCCACAATTGAAGTAGGAGCCGTCACGTGCATTCGTATTAGCTTGAGGTTTTCTAGAGCATAAATCTTCACTCTTCATTGATACTCCAGCCATTTGTTTAGCCAACGCTTCTTGATCGGTCAACTAATTTTCTAATTGTAAAAGAGAAGGTTGGGTAGGCCAACCTTGAATGGCAATAATAAATTCTCTATAGCCTGATCTTAGACCATGAATAATTATTCTCTTTATACGTTGATAAGATATTTTGCTATCTAGATCTAACTCAGAAATTTCACGGCAGAGAGACTTTACCTTGATGAAATACTCGTTGATCGTCGAATTTCCTGGTGTTGCTGATAAGAGCTCATTCTCCAAGAGTTGCAGCCTTGCATCATTCTTCTTTAATGTTACGAAAGTGTCCCACACTTCCCTTGGCGATGAAGCCTTCCTTATGTGCTCTAGCATCTTGTCCTCTATCGTAGTCTTGATCACGAGCATAGCCTTCCCTGCTTTAAACTTCCACTTCCTCTATGCTTTCGCTTCTATTGCAGGAGGTGGCTTTGTCTCGCTAGCTCCAAAAACTTCCCACAGGTTTTGGCCTTGGAGATATGACTCCATATATGTTTGCCATATACTGTAATTTTGGGCATTGAGCTTCCTCATCCCACCGACCACTTGAATATCCGCCATGCATAGTGATTTGATGAAATTTTCTCATTACTTTGGTCCTAAACCAATAGCTTCATAATTCCAAACTACGACTTACAATGAAAAATTGCCCCAGAAATAGTGATCCTTGATCACCTTTGAGATGATTCCCAGCCGCTTGGCTCTGATGCCAAATTATAGAATAAAGAAATAAACTCTATATAAATAATAATGTTTTACTTATTTATAAAGAATCAAAATTATAAATTTATAAGACACAAACACACTCACATGCACCTCATTTATGCATGCACACACTAGACTCCTCACCAAGTCACTCACTCACGTTGCTCATATGTGACGCTCTCACATTCGTGCACCTAGACACTCACCTCTATGGCACACATTGGTACCTAACTTCACACACTCACTACTTCTCTTTGCCGCACTCACCTCACTCTTCTTGCTACACACTTTGCAAATATACTTCACTAGTATTTATAGGTGGCTCAAGTCGGTTAAAACACCGACATGCAAATAGCTAGATTTTTCTAGCATAAAGTGAATTCTAGACAATTCCATGTGTATGAAGCTTACAAGTTCCTTCTTGAAGTTGGTGCATAATTTCTTGAAGCTTCTCGTTGCTGTTGCTCAACTTCATCTTCTAATATATAGAAGTTTCTAGAGCTAGTGATGATATTTTGCACAATTTGTTTATTCGCTGACTAAATATGTATAGTATAACGCGTTAGCCATGTGTGGCCGTGCTCCGAGTCTCTATCTACAACTTTTGTGACTCAACACAGTCAATAATAAGTTAACATCTTCAATATCTGATGAATAAGATTGTTGCAGTTTGTTCATAGCCTTGTTGCTTATGTCTTCTCTTACTTGCTGATTGTTGAAAAATATTTTTAGTCCTCCAAATCTTTTTTCCAATACTCAAAAGTAATATTTGTACATTTCAATAAATAGCAAGTTTGGTTCTGACTACTGGCCATGATGCTCTATGGGGGGACTTCTTCTTATAGCCGTGGATGGACTTATGATGTCTTCCTAAGTTTCAGGGGTGAAGATACAAGGAGAAGCTTTACATGCTCTCTTTACCACGGTTTACGCCAGAAGGGAATCAATGTTTTCATAGATGATGAGAAGCTTAGGAGATCTCTCCCCAGCTCTTCTTAGAGTCATTGAAGAGTCCAGGATTTCTATCATTGTGTTCTCTCAAAACTATGCATCTTCCACATGGTGTCTTGAGGAGCTTGTTAAGATCCTTGAGTGCATGAAAACAAGGGGCCAATTGGTTTTGCCAGTTTTCTACAGTGTCGATCCTTCCGTGGTGGAGCACCAGAGAGAGACTTTTGGCAGAGCAATGGTTGACTATAAAGTCAGGTTCAGGGATAATATGGAAAAGTTGCAGAAGTGGAAGCAGGCCTTGTCTCAGGCAGCTAATTTGTTAGGTTGGGGCTTTGAAAATGGGTATGTAACTATGTTCCTTTCCTAGTTTTTCCTTTTTGACCATAAATTTGCTTAGTTATTATATCACGGTTTAATGATCTGAAGATAGCCAAGGAAAAGGCATATATTAATATGCTAATATGATATGAAAGAAGAAAGTAGATTCTCCACATTATTACATGCTTGGCTTTCGATTTCAAAATTGTGGTTGAAAAAAAAAAAAATTAAGCATGACTCATTTAGTTTGCAATTATGGGGGAACTTGTAACTTGGTAGGTATGAATTTGAGCTTATCCAAAGGATCACTGCGAAGGTCTAAAGTAAAATAGATCCAACCCTTTTGCACATTGCTGAATATCCAGTTCGACTAGAGACTCACATATCAGAAGTGAAATCTCTTTTGCATATTGGACCTAGTGAAGATACTTGTGTGATCGGAATCTATGGACTTGGATGTATAGGTAAAACAACAATTGCACGAACTTTGTACAATTTGATTGCTAATCAATTTGAAGCTACTAGTTTCCTTGCTGATATAAGAGAAAGTTCAAATCAATTTCAAGGTTTAGTACAACTTCAAGAAGCACATCTGTTTGATATAGTTGGGGACAAGAACATTAAGCTGGGGAATATTTATAAAGGAATCCCCATCATAAAGAAAAGGTTATGTTGCAAAAAAGTTCTTTTTAGTCTTGATGATGTTGACATATTGGAGCAGCTACAAGCATTAGCAAGAGGACATGATTGGTTTGGTTTTGGCAGTGTAATAATTATAACAACAAGAGACAAGCATTTGCTAGCTACTCATCAGGTTGACAAAACATATGAAGTAAAGAAATTAAACCATGGTGAAGCTTTTAAGCTATTCACTTGGAATGCCTTCAAAAAGAAAGCACCTGATGTAGGCTATATGGAGATTTCAAACCTTATGGTGCTCTACGCTGAGGGCTTCCATTGGCTTTGAAAGTAATGGGCTCAAATTTGTTTGGTAAAACTGTGGATGAATGGAAATCTGCACTAGAAAAATATGAAAAAATTCCTAACAAAGAGGTTTAGAATGTACTTAGAGTAACTTATGATAATCTAGAGGAGAATGAGAAAGAATTTTTCCTGGATATAGCATGTTTCTTCAAGGATGAGACAGTGGAATATGTTGAAAAGACACTAAAAGCATGTGGTTTTCATCCAAAATTTGGTATTAGTGTACTTATTGATAGATCTCTTATGAGTATTGATGAGTATAACATATTAATAATGCATGATTTGATACAAGACATGGGTAGGGAGGTTGTAAGAGAAGATTCGCCATTAGAGCCTGGTAAATGAAGTAGACTATGGTATCATGTAGATGTTATTGAAGTACTTGCTGAAAATACAGTAAGAGCCTTTTGTATGTTGTTATTCATATTATGTTGTTTGACGCAATTTAGTTAACCTTTACAAACACAACTGTTATGGACTCATATCACATTCTAACTTAATGTGGTTTACTTATGCTTTGATATAAAAGGGAGCTTACAGATTTCAAGGCGTGATGGTGGACCTCCCAAATCAATACATGGTACATTTGAAAGGTGATTCCTTCAAAAGGATGAAAAATCTTAAAATTCTTATAGTTCGACATGGACACTTTTTTGGATGCCCTCAACATCTTCTAAACAATTTAAGGTTGCTTGATTGGATGGGATATCCTTCATCATCTTTACCATCTAGTTTTCATCCAAAGAACCTTGTACTCAACTTGTCGCATAGCCGTTTTACAATGCAAGAGCCATTCAAGGTAAGGCTTCATTTTATGTTTTTCTTTGTTTGTTTCTCTCTTCACAAATCTTTCAATTATGATCATCTTCTTTTTTCTTTCTTTTTCTTGCTTCATAGTTTTTGGACTCTTTGACATCTTTGGATTTGAGTGATTGTGAATTCTTAACAAAACTATCTGATGTCTCTGGAGTCCCAAATTTAACAGAACTAAATCTTGATTATTGTACAAATTTAGCAGAGGTTCATGACTCTGTTGGATCCCTTGAGAAAGTTGCTGAGTTGAGGGCTTATGGATGCACAAAGCTTAAGGTTTTTCCACCTGCCATCAAGTTGACATCATTGCAAAGTCTTATTCTTAATTGGTGCTCAAGTCTCAAAAGTTTCCCATCTATTTTGGGAAAAATGGACAATCTCATATCTATTTCTATCAAAGTTTCTGGTATTGAAGATTTGCCTCCTTCCATTGGAAGCCTTGTTGGGCTTCAAGAATTAAGCATGAGATCTTGCTTAAGTCTCAAAGAACTACTTGAAAGTTTTGATATGTTGCAAAATCTTAGACACCTTAATATTGAAGGATGTCCTCAACTTCGAAGTTTTTTGACAAAGGTGAAAGAACTAGGGCAATCTAGCCACACCTTTGATAATGTTCAGCAACTGAATCTAGAGAATTGTAACTCTTTTTTCTCTTTTTTCCCAAGGCTGGTTAATTTAGAACTTTCAGAAAATGATTTTGTAACTCTTCCAAGCTGCACACAAGAATTTCCATGCTTGAAATGATTGCAAACAACTCCAAGAAGTTCCTAGCATTCCTCCCAATTTACGATACATTAATGCACAAAATTGCACATCTTTGACAGCAGGGTCATCAAACTTACTCAAACTTACTATTGAGCCAGGTTTGCCTCTCTTAAATCTTCTTACATTTCTTGTTGCCACCATTTTTACTTGATTTTTCTTTCATAGGAAACTTTTGAGGCACACGAGTTAGAGGTTATGGTCCTTGAAGCAAGAGTTCCGGATGTTGGAAAATACGTGTGTGTGAGAAAGTGATGATAGTCAAAGTCTCACATTAGATGAGTTGAGGAAGAGAAAAGGGCCTATAAGGTGTGAATTGGAGAAAATCATTAGGTTAACCTTTTGGTAAAAAGTCCAATTCACACTATGACTCCAAAAAATGTGTCCAACACTCATTCCCTTATGCACAACTCTAGTAGAAAGCCCAAATATAACCAATGCCAAAAAATTCCAACATGGTATCAGAGCTTAGATGATCTTAGATAGGCACACATGTGAGGGGGAGTGTTGGAAAACACGTGTGTGTGAGGAAGTGATGATAGTCAAAGTCCCACATTGGATGAGTTAAGGAAGAGAAAAGAGTATATAAGGTGTGAATTGGAGAAAACCATTAGATTAACGTTTTGGTAAAAAGTCCAATCCATACTATAACTCCAAAAAAGATATGGGTCCAACACTCACCCCCTTCTGCAAAACTCTAGTAGAAAGCCCAAATATAGCCAATGCCAAAAAATTCCAAATCAGCAAAGACAACAAGCACAAGTAGCTAAGAATCAAGAGGAAAGTGAGGAACAACTATTTGCTGCCACTTGTTATGCTGTCAAAAGTGGTAAAAACACTTGGCTCATTGATAGTGGTTGCACAAATCATATTTCTCATGATTCTGAGATTTTCGGAGAGCTTGATGACACCTATATTTCCAGAGTGAAGATTGGTAATGGGGAATTTGTTGATGTCAAAGGAAAAAGGTGTTGTTGCCATTGAAACACCTACAGGTACAAAACTTATTTATGATGTTCTCTTTGTACCTGAAATTAGCCAAAACTTGTTGAGTGTTGGGCAAATGCTAGAAAGACAATATGCCTTGCATTTTCAAGATATGTCATGCATTATATTTGATCCCCATGATTGTGAACTAATGACTGTCAAAATGAAAGAGAAAAGTTTTCTGGTTGATTGGAAATGCACAAATATGCAAGCTTTTCCTAGTGTTGTTGACGATTCAGTTCTTTGGCACAAAAGATTGGGTCACTTTAGCTACTCAACATTAAGGAGCATGCACGAAAATGAATTAGTTAATGATCTGCCCTCTATAAAAGACAGCAATGTGGTCTGCACTGTGGGTCAATTTGGCAAGCAAAGAAGATTGCTTTTTGGTGATAGCACCTGGAGAGCTACTGACCAGCTTCAACTCATACACTCTGATGTGTGTGGTCCAATGAGTACTTTATCTTTGAATGGCAGCAGATATTTCTTGTTATTCATTGATGATTACTCCAGAATGTGTTGGGTTTACTTTATGAAAGAAAAATCAGAAGTGTTTGGCATTTTCAAGAAGTTTAAGCAGTTTGTAGAGAAGCAAGTTGATAAGCACCTCAAAGTTAAGTATCATGCAATTAGAGAGGCAGAAAAGCAAGGTGAAGTAAATCTGCAGCATTGCAACTCTGATATGCAGTTAGCAGACATTCTGACTAAGGCATTGCCTAAAGCCAGATTTGAGTATCTTAAAGCAAAGCTTGGAGTATCTAAGAAAAATCTCAAGGAGGAGTGTCAGATTGAGATTTTTCAGATATACTTCAAGCTATATCTTATGTATTTTGTTTATTATTTTTTGGGTTAAAGCTGACTTTACTATGTAATGATTACTAGAAGGACAACTTTATGCTTTTGTTTGTAAAAAGGCTGTCTAAGTATGGCCTAAAGTATGGCTTAATCTGACAGCCATCTGATATTGATTAATTTTCTATGAATGAAAGAAAACACATAGCTTTTCTTCTCATTTTTTGAGTGTGTTCTATGTGTTCCTCTGCTTTACTCTTGCTGCTGTTGTTTTCTTTACGCCAGAGTGGTTTGATCACAGTGCCAAAGGAAAAAATGTGACATTTTGGGTATGCCGAAAATTTCCAGCAATTAAAGTATGCTTTGTTCTTGCAATGGAGGGTGAAATGAAGGAGACTTTAAGTTGTGAAGTCCGCTTCTATATAATCGGTGAGGAAATTCATGAATTGGAAGTGTCAAGAAGGTTTTCAGAAATGGCGACAGATCATGTGTGGCTGTATGACTTGCGAACTCATCCAACCATCCAATGGGATAGCCTTGACATATATCTAATGGATGACTGGAATCAGCTTGAGATTTCATGTGAGAAGATAGATGGACCACCAAATGTGACTGTGAGCTAGTGTGGAGTTCATGTGTGTAAGCAAGAAGTTAATATGAAGGATATCCTATTTACATATCCTAATCCTGATTTAAGTTCAAGCAAAGACTCTGAGGAGATTGATGCTGATTTGGATGCTACTAGTGAAGAAAGCACAAATTCAATTGAAGATTTCCAGTATTGCAACAGACCAGATGATAACTTCTATGACTTCAATAACAGGAAAGTTGTGAGACAACGAATAAAAAAAGAGAGGAATGGAGGAACATAAGTAAACAAGAACAAGATAGTGAAACTGCATGCCACACTGACATTGATCAGAGTGACGACAAGATTTTATTGCATCCCAAAACGTTGGATAGTGTTACTGAAGATTCAATGGCTTCAGTGTCTCTCGAAGGCACTCCTAGTGTCAATGGTAAGCCAGAGTTCAATATAAAGACACATTATTTCCATGCTCCACTATTCATGTTATCTACAAATGTGTTTATCTACTTTGAAAGTTTGTGGATCCAGCTCAATTTTAATATTCCCACCAATTGACAAAGCATGCATAACAGCTAGTACAAGAGTATGCTATAATAAAGTTTTGTAGGCAAAATAATCACTGTTGATAATCCAACAAAAAAATTATGGTAGCAGCCTTGTTGGTAGGATATAAGGCAGATTGCTTCAATTGCAATTTCTATGTGACCTTTCTTTTTTTTGGGTACTACTTGAGAAACCCGACCCTCCTTTTTGCTTGCTGTCCAAGTTGTTAGAGAGATAAAAACTAGCTCGGTTTCGCAACACATATACCGATGTTCTACCAAAAGTACATTCCATTGATTGTCTGACCAATTCCTTCAACTTTCTCCTCCTCTTGTAGATTATGGATCAAACACAATAGTTTTTGATCATCCGGCAAAAGCTCAACCAAATTCCCAAGTCACTAGTTTCATAGAGACGCCAAATATTCAGGCAACAACTGCTATTGCATCTTGGGGTTGGGACAAAGTTACCAGTGGAGAACTACCTCAAGTTACTAGCTCCATTATCGTGCTACCAACTACCATTGACTGTTTAACAAATCAAACCAATTTAACTATAGATGATATTGAAATGGAAGCTTTTTATGCTTCTCTGGAAGCTGAGACTTATACTCTTCCTCTCTCCAACGACACCACAGTTGTTTCTGAATTGGCCAACGGAATGCCAAGTGAAGACTTCTCTGTTCTGTTGGGGCATGTTGAGTACAATGCCACGAAAGCTACCTTAGACTACCTCACCAATTTACCTGCAGAAGATGGGATGTCATTAGAACTGAGATCATTGATAATACAAGTTTCAAGACAGTTCACTCATTGGAGTTGGGATTACACCAATGAAAGCAAGAAAATTGAGGCTACCACTGCCAAGTTGTTGAAAGTTGATGAACTAGAAGAGGGTCTTGAAGCTAATAAGATTCATTTCAGGGAAGTCATGTGCTTGGAAAATGAGTTGTGCAATGAGTTGGCCTATTTGGAAGAGGGAAAGAAGGAGCTAGAAGAGCAAATAGATGCCATTAAAGCTAGAATATCTGCTTCTGAATCAGCAAGGAACATGGCTACATATAGAAAGAGAGAAATCTTTGGGGAGGCAAAAACGTTAAAAGTTCAAAGGGATGAGTTGAGCGAGCAAGTGCCACACTTAAGAAATGAGCAGGAATTGGCGAAGAAAATTCAGGCAAATATCAGAGCTGAACGGTCAAAGCTTGGAGAAAAATTTAGGACAAGCTTAAAGTCTGATCTCTGATGTGTGATATCATGTCGCATAAATCAAAGATAAGTAAGCTAACATAGTAATAAGATATCTTGATAGCAGACTCTCACTCTGTTATCCAATCTCTTCAATAGAGAAATGTTGAGATAATTCGGTTTTTGTGAGATAATATATCGATTCACCACTTATCTATCATGAGGTGTGGCTCCCACTTAGATTGGGTTCATACCCCATCCAATGGTGTATGAGTGATGAGTCGGTACGGTGTTCTACAAAAAGTGAGTCTCTCTATCACCATTTTTTTTTTTTTCAGTATATCTAGTAAACTTACTAATATATTATTATATTCCTTTAGTAATTAATTTTTATATTTTAAAAATTAATTTACTTTTGCGCGTATCAGCAATTTCAGCATATGTGAGAAATAAAGCAGAAGTGTTGAAATATGCTTTTGCTCCTGTGTTATCGTCTTTTTTGACCTCAAGAGTTCAAAATCTTATTTTGCATTTCATACTAATTGCATCAAATAGTAGCATTCGTCCAATGGTAAAACTCAACTCAATTAAATTTTTAGAAAATAACAAAATTTAATAACTTAATTCTTATATAATTCTAATCTCACAATTGTCTGACATATGGGATTAAATCTAGTGGGAGTGGTTTGTCCCTCACAATATAACGAAGTATAGTTCAAATTTTAACTAGAAGATATGTTTATAATCAATATCAACCATATCTCAAGTAGGATTGCTTCTAGCAACCTTTACTTGTGAGAAATCAAAGGAAAAAAAAAAATCTCACATTGGTCTATTATGCACCGGAAATTCACTATTATATGTGAAGGCATCCATTCGTTATACCTCAATAATAATAATAATAGTAATAATAATAATAATAGTCTATTTTAGTACATAAATTTAATAATTATAAAATATTAATTTAATTCTTCAGTAATGATACAGACACCTGCATATTGTGCAAGTCTCAATGCTAATTAAGTATCTAAACACTAAACTCATAATTAATTTGATGTACCAATTAAATTTTAATTTACACATTTAAAATTATAATTTAACTGAAACCATAAGCAATTATGAAGAGTTCAAATATTGAAACTATTACTTTTAACAAAGTCTTTATGTACCTAATAACTTGCCTCAAAATTAGTAACTAACTAGACATAGACCTGTGCATTGCATGAGATAGAAATGGATATATATATACACACACATAAAATTTAGTAGACGATGCTTTAATAATGTAAAATGTAAAATCTGGTAACTATGTAATAGAAAGAAAATATTATTTATTTATGATAAAATTGTTAGTTTAGTAATATAAGTTAAACAAAGACATATGTTTCTTTTAGCCATGTATTTTGAATGTAGTGAAACTATATATATTCAAGTGAGCTTCATGCTTTGGACTAATAGTATATCATTTGAAAAAAATGGCTCTTCTTGATTTTCTGATATGAAGACTTCTCAAAATGCTCCATTTTGTTGTTGTAATGTAACTAATCTAATTTAATTTTTACTAAATTTGCAGTTATCTTTTATCATTAAGTTGTATTTAAGACAATGAATTACTTTTATATTGTGTTATTGTTGTTGGTAGCTAAGTGTAAGCTTCTCTTTTGAATTTTCTACTTTGTAACCTTCTATCAGTTACGGAATAAGGAATTAGTATCACTTAATGTAAATATTAACAATTGTACCATTAAAAAAAATTAACAATTATGAATATTGTAATTGAGAAAATAAATGTTACCCATTGTCATTTTAAGTGTAGCACTTGGTTTAGATAAAACTTCTAAGTGAAAGAAGTGATTCTTCAATTCATCATATAGTATTATAACAATAAAAGATAAGGATACATGCCAATGAATTATTGGAAAGAAATACAAGAGGAAAAAAAAAGTGTGATATAGTTACCAATGTATATTAAACTAATGCGAACAATAAATCTTTACTTGGGGAGTGAAAAAGAAAAAAGAACCAAGTGTATGCCACTACATATGTTGAATTAGTATTATGGTGCTATCGCGCATGACTCCATCACCCAACAATCTATACATTAATGAATAGTGAATACCATGAGTAGCCACTAAAACTTTAGAATTGCACCACTATATGTCCCATGCATGACTTCAAGAGCTTTGGAGCTGCAAGGAGAAAGGAAAACAATCATTTGCGGCTCTCCATTTAGTATGTACGGTACGGGATAAATCATTCTTTGCATTTCTTCTATGTATTCATTGCTACATAAGAAAATAGTAATAATGTAGAAAAAGTTGCTATAACTTTCTTGATTTATATGATTATATTTGCTTTTCTCTGATGATATATTGACTATAATAATCAATTAAAGTGATTGTTGATATGAACAGAAGAAGAAGAAGAAGAAGAAGAAGAAGAAGAAGAAGAAGAAGAAGAAGAAGAAGAAGAAGTGTGCATGCTAAATCACAAATAGTAGATACTAAGAATTGAGATGAAAAGGATAACTATCAATTAACAAAATGTATCTTTGAAAAAAGAATAGAATTAAGCAAATGGAGCTATGAAAGCAGTTGCGAATATGGCAATTATTCATTGTAAGCTTGTAGAGTACATGCACCATCACCATTTTCTATTTGCATCATTCCACATGTTCTTCAGTGATGGCGGCATGGAAGAGGGTGAGTTGATAGCTGTCAATAGAGGGACAATCAGGGAAGAGGTCGCTGCTTATGACAGGACGGAAAATTGGAAAACTGGAAGGGGAAGGGGGAAGAGGGTGTGTGTGTGGTGTGGAAAAAATAAATAAGAGACAAAGTGAAACTATTATACTAATATGGCTGCATAAACTAAAAGTGAATAAAGGAGAGCAGAACATCTTTAACAATAAGTTGATGTGGTAATATTATAGAATATCTAATGTGTCACTATTATGTTGTGCTACCTTTAATATATTATTATAATAGATATCTTATAATAGATAGATGGATAGATTACAAAGAAGGGGAAAAATATCTCAATTTGGATATCCACACACATGGTATAGACTATTACTATATAGCCCCATTTACAAAAGGGACTTCTTTGTAATTGAAACCGTTAGACATTGCACTGTCAAAGGTAAATTGCAATACAATGAATGAATGGCTCCTAACCAACAAATGGTATTGGTTCGCGCTTGCGCTAGAGGCTGATCATATATTTATTTTTCATGAAAAACAGATGAAAAAAATTCCAAGATAATGTGAATGAATACTCCTAGTAAATAATCAATGGAATCATGAGGAGGTTTCATTGATACATATTTCACAGCGGACCAACACTAATTGACATGCAAATTGGAATCCGTGTATTCAAAGAAAAAAGTTGCATGGAGGATATCCAATTCACCAATGCTTATAAAAGGGATCATAATAATGTGAATTGGGGTTCGAATTAAATGGTGTCAACATGGACAAGTATTTATCCACCAAAAAAAAAAAAAAAAAGCACGGACAAGTAGAACTAGCAATGTCAAAGGTAAAAATGTGAGAGAACATTCAAGTAAGCATAGATTAGAACATCTCCAAGACACTTCTTTACAAAGTTGTTGGGGAAAAGTACATTAAGTTAGAGTGCTTCGAGAAGGGGATTCCAATAATAAGGCATAGACTTTGTCGAAAGAAGGTTGTTTTGATTCTTGATGATGTTGACAAAAAAAAAAAAAAAAGGAAAAAGCATTTGCAAGCACTTGTTGGAAGGCCTGATTGGTTTAGTTCTAGTAACAGAATCGTCATTACAACTCAAAACAAAGACTTACTAGCATGTCATGGGATTGAAAAAACATATAGGTTAAACACTGAAGATGCTCAGAAATTGTTTGAGTGGAATGCTTTTAGAAATAAGAAAGTTGATCCAACTTTCATGCATATTATTAATTGTGCGGTTGTAAGCTCCAATATCCTTAAGAAGCCACTAAGTGGTTTGAGGCACCATATCGAGCTAAGAATTTTAATGAATAATAAATCAATTCTTAATAAAACTTTTTGTATAGATTATCGGTTTGTTCAAGTGTTTGTTGTCATTTGCACTAGATCACGATATATGTACACTAGTGAGAATGGAATCATACGGATATATATATATATATATATATATATATAAGAAAGTCTATGATTATAAAATCTCTATCTCAAGAAGCGTATCAAAAGGATTAGAATGATGCATTTATATCATCAGAAGGATATTAAACTATCAGAAGGATTATGAGCACTTTAGAAAAGTGACCTCCAAAAAGTTGATCTACATGAAGTACCTCAACCTCAAAGCTTACTCTGCACAATTTGTGGATTATTCCTAAAGTTCAAATTTGACAAGACAAGATCTTAAAAAAGTGCTGACAACTCTAAAATGTTGGTAGATCTAAACGGCTAGTTTTCTTCTCTGGTGATAATTTTATTTGCTGAGAAAGAAAACAACCTACTTCTCTCTCTATTCTCAGACCAATGAATAAAAAAGCTCTGAGCTCAAGATCTGAAATTTCAACTGTTAGATTTTGAAGCCTATATAAACTTGGAAGATGATGAAGAAGAGCCTAAGAACTCTATGCATTTGAATATCTATCAAGCTATCTTCTTTCTCAACCTTTTGAACGTCTAAAAAGTTACTTGTTGTAACTTCTTGTAAAGAAAATCTTCTCATTTCCTTTGTATTAGCCAATATGCTTTTACTGAGAGTATTAAAAAGTCACTTCATACTGTACTTAATTGTTTCATACATTTTCGAGTGATTTAGTGTGAGTGTTATTCGAATATAAACCATTCAATCTTATTATTGTAACCTAACCCAGTAGCGGTCACTGTGAGCTTGGAGAGGCTAGGATAAAATACTACTCCTTGTTAGTTTAGAGAGGCATTGTAAAGACTACTTCTTTTGTTAGCTTGGAGAAGCTAGGAAGAACTACTTTATTATAAAGCTTACAAAAGTTTGGATAAAGAATAATTAGATTTATAAAATCTCAACTAAATTGTTGGAGACTGGACATAGGCACGTGCTTTTAGCAAATCAGTATAAAAACCTCTTGTGTGATTTTCTATCCTTATCTCTCTTTATAGTTTTCTTACTTTGTGTATTTTTCTGTGTGCTTATTTTATTTACTGCCTAACTAAGTTATTATGAAAACAATAGGCTCTGTTTCTAACTTAAAACACTTCTGCATTCCAAGTCCAATGACTTAAGAAAGATTTTTCAAAAGTTTTAGGATCAGAAAAATTTTAAGAAGTAGGATTCAACCCCCCTTCTCATACTATTTCCACCTTGAGCGGTAACTTATGCAACTCACCTTCCATTCACTTTGGAATTAATAGGTTCTAGCATGTATTGGAAAAGAAATAAAAGAATGGGAATCTACATTAAATCAATATGAAAAAATTCCTCACAAAGATATCCAAGAAATACTTAAGATAAGCTTTGATGCTTTGAAGGAAGAAGCATAGCGTGTCTTTCTCAACATTGTTTGTTGCTTTAAAGGATATAATTTGACAGAGCTCGAAGATGCACTATGTGCTCATCATGATGTTTGCCCGAAACATGCTATCGGACTTTTGATTGATCGATCCCTCATAAAGATTAACAATGGTAAGGTGATGTTACATGACTTGATACAGGCCATGGGTAGAGAAATTGTTCGACAGAAAGGAAGGCCTGGCGAACGAAGTCGATTATGGCTCCCCAAAGATATAGTTCAAATTTTAGAAGATAAAAAGGTAAGACTGACATATATGAATGGTTTGATTTTCATTTTTAATTTTATCGATCTCTTTTGACTATATATTATATAAATACTCATGCATAGCAAGTCATCTATTCTTTGTTTCTAATTTTTTTATACTATTAATTTACCATGTATTTTACCATTATGATATGTAAATATTCATGTCAAATCCCCTGTATACAACATTATTGTGATTGACTTGTGCTTTTGTTTTGTCAAATCCACAATGCATATCTATTCCTTGTAAAATTGAAATAATATTTCTAAATTTTCATAAATCAAACGAAGAAGCAGTGGAATAGGGTGGAGAGGCCTTCAAAAAGATGGAAAACCTGAAAGCACTTATTATTCAAAATGTTTATTTTTTCTAGGGAAAATATCTTCCAAATAGTTAAAGAGTGTTGGAATAGAGGGGATATCCTTCACACTCTTTACCATGTGATTTTCATCCAAAGAAGCAGTGACAGAACTTGAACAAAATTCCTAGGGGGTCATTTTTCAAGATTTCATTTAAAGAATTAAGATGAAATTCATTATATATGATGCTTTGAGTCTTGGAAGGTTGTTTCTTGTTAATACATGATTGGAGCAATAGAAAAATCATCAAGTAATGATAGTTTTGAAGTTATATTTTTACCTATTGTATAGTAACATTTCTCTTAAAAATTGCATCAATTTTTTATTTTTCATCATTAGAATTACAGATTAGAAACTGCAAAAGAGTGAGGGAAAAGATGATAAGAGGTGTCCACAATGATGAAAAATAAAGTGAAGCATCTAATAAAATAATTTAAAGAAAAAAATCACAACTTTTTTTCTTGTGACAAGTAAAAATATCATAACTAACATTAACATTAAGAAGCTCCCTTATGTCCTCATGCTTTTTTATGCCAATGGGTCCATGATTCTATGCTATTGGAATAAGATTAGATAAAACACACAATAAATATTAAAAATATAATAGAAATTGAATCTTTTTGCCAAAAAAAAAAAAGTTCCAGAATGTATAGAAAAAGAAAATAACTTACAAAAAAACAAAGCATAGGCATTGAAATTAGTATATGTGTTATCTTTTTATTGTGTTGCCACTTAGTTATATCTGCCTCGAGCCCTTTGTTTCTTATTGTACCATACTCAGGTTGCATAATCATACATGATTTATTTTTCTTTAATTGAGAAAAAAGCTAATGAGCTTTAACATGTTAACAATTAAGCCTATTTACTAGGCAACCTCACTTTCTATATCAATATTATATAATTTTTTCAAAAAAAAAATTGGGGGGGCATTGTTTTAGTTAAACTCTGCCTTTGTATATATTATCATATTTGTATGTTACTAATTATGTTTGGCTATAACTTGTTTAATTGGCTAACATTGTTGGTGTGCTTCCAAAATATTTTGGATATATATCGTCACTTTTGATTCTAGAGTTTGCAGCTATAGGTTATATATTAGATTATTCTAGTTGTTTCGAAAAAAATTAAGAATGTAAGCATTATCTAGTAATAATAATTAGTTCTAGATTTAGAATTGATTACACTTGTATATAAAATGTTGGTGTTTGAGAAACATCTTATCTTATTGGGTTAGCCAGACTATATTAGATTTGATGTAGTCTGTGCATTGATCACAGATCTTACAATGGATTGTGACACTTTGTCAAATTGCTCTTGTCCTAAAGCCATTTGATATTTGGCAACCAACAACATACTCATACCATGCTTTGCCATTTTCTTTTTCTTGAGTGATGCTTATCATAGAAAATTACGAAGAGATTTTATTTTCCTGTTGAGTAAGTAGCAAAATTATATATTATTAAGAGAAGTAGAAGTTGTATAAGGGTTTTGGTGGGGGAAATGTTTTCACATTTCTGAGAATGTAAAAACATTCCCTTGTTTAGTAAAAAATTGTAAAAATATTCTCGAAAATATTGCATTTTAGAGATTGATTTTGAGTCAAAATTTCAATCAGAATATTTCTGTCTCTCATATGAGATTATAATATTATTATGAGATGGAAATATTTTTTTTTGTAAAAAGATCAAATTATCCTTATTATCGCCCACTACTAGTTACCCTCCATCACCGACAACCGCCGTCTGCCGCCAAACCACTGCTACCCACCGCCCTCCACTAAGAGTATTTCAGAAAATTCAATCCGTTTACCAAATATTCTAAAAAATATATACCTAAAAAAGCTATCCATCAAGATAGCACTCTCAAAAATTTGATTTCTGAAAATAAAAATTCGAACTTCCTATCAAACATTCCAATCATATAATAAGGAAGTCTTACAACGTACCAAAATGGTAGATGTCTTTGCCAGACAAACACATGCACACTGCAGACTATATTCTTTCTTTATTTCCCGATTTTTTTTCTTTTATTTATAACATTAAACTCTTTTGAAAAAGTTCTTATATTTTAGTTACCAAGCTTCTTGTTTTCATACTTTAGTTTGCTTTTCAAGAATCACGAAGAAGTTATGTCTAATGAAAAGACACAAGGGTGCCCCACACGGATGCTAGAAAATTGGAGCGCAAAATTCGCAATCCGTAGATTCCGCACAAACTTTTGTTTTTATTGAAATATTTTCGACCCCAACAAAAACTGGTTTTTTTTTTATTGTCCAAAAACATGTTTCGTACATAATCACTGCACCTTTTCTTTAATAAGATGGAATAAAATTTGCTATATTTTTGGAAAGCTTGTTTTAGCTTTTTTTTTTAAAAAAAAACCAAAAGGTACTTTTTAACTAAAAAATCGATTCTCATATATTTATATAAAATTTTTAAAATAATCAGAATCTTAAAAATATCTATTTTTAATCTTTTTAAGCTATAAAAAATTTTCAAATTTTATAATTACTTATTTTAAAAATTGAAACAAACATCCCTAAACTCAAACCAAAATATCAAAATAAGAGGACATTCATTATGTATTTTAAAGTAATGTTATTTATCTCACTTTTTAGGATTTCGATGCGTTCTTGGATATTGACCAAGACAAAAATTAAGATTTATTCTTGATCAATATTTAAAGTGCACTTCATGTGAGATAAATGATATTTTTTTTAATTTGAAAATGTTCTCACTTGTAGAAATGATCAATTTTTAAGAACCTTGGAAATTTTTTAGTCTTTTTGTTTATTTTTGTTCTCTTTAATTTAATATAACCTACAACTAGAGGTGTAAATAGGTTGATTTAGTTTGAGTTTGAGTGAAAAAAATTTAAACTAATCAAATTTAATTGGGTAGATTTTATTTGATTTTTAAATTATTTTTCAATAAATCCGAACCAAACCGATTTGATCAAAATTAGGTTGGTTTGATTCGAGTTATCGGGTTGAACTAAAATATAAATAATTGTATCTTTTAAAAATTTACTCTTATAACAACTAATAATAATGTGAAGCTTGATTATGATATATACTTAATAATGATATAAATATATAACTTGTTTAAACAAATATTAATAAAGAAGATAAAAACTGATTTTATTACCGAAACGTTAAATACAAAACTTTGAAAAATTAGAAATAAATGAAAAATTAGTTGATCAAATAATCGAGTTGGTGTTTAGGTGATCGATTGAAAATTCATAAATTTGAAACTAAATTAATAATAATTGATTTGGTATAGTTCCATATCAAAATGAGCTAATTGATCGAATCAATCTAAATTAATTTTATTAGTTTAATTTGGATCTTCAGATTTATTGGATCAATTATATCCGCTTACACCGCTACTTTTAGCTATTTGGTATTTGTATTAATTGACATATTTATAAAATCAGAAGAAGAAAAAAAAAAATCAAAGATGACTTTTTTTTTTCAACATTCCCTCTTTAAGTCAAAATCAACAACCCAATTGCTACTTACGTTTTGGTTCGTTGACTTACACTAGTCATCAGTCTTCTAGTCTTCTTCTTTATCTATTAGTTTATCTATTAGTCTTCTACTCTATTATTTTAGTCGCAAATACCAAGCTTCCTTCTCATTTCTCATGCCTCTGCAAGCTTCCTTTCCCTCCTCCTCTTCTTCTTCCTCCCACTTCAGCTATGGATGGTCCAATTGAGATGAAAGAGATGTTATGCATGCTTATATGAGAGAGTTATTGTTGTACATGGTTTTGAAATACGATGTTCAAATAACTTCAAATTATTTTTGATAGTTACCCAAAATAAAGATATTTTTTTGAGGAAAATAGAGACTTGTTACATTTGCAATGCCTTTTAAGCTGAAATCTGGGGTTATCAAAATCGGTCAAATCCATCGGACCAACCCATTTACCTGCCAAAAATAGATAGATTGGATTTAAAAAATAACGATCCATTTAAATTATCCATTTTTAGCTGAACTTATTTAACCCGAGGGTTAAATAGACTGACCCATTTACTTGTATTTCTTTTTTTAATATAAAATGAGTATAAATTTAAGACATAAAAATATAATTTAATAATTAAATTTAAAATATTTCCATTTTTTAAATAAAAAATAAGAATTTTTATCTTTTTTTTTCAATATCAAAATCAATGTATTGTATATAATCAAAGTTTTAGAAACCTAAAATGCTGAAAAATATATATAAAAAAAATAAACAAGCCGAGTTGTCATAATATGGTTGGTAGGCTACACAGACTGACTATTTAGCTCATTTATTTTATGAACTTAAATAGGCCAGGTCTACATAAGCCAATCCGGCCCGTTTGATGGCGCTACTGAACATTAGGAAGTGTAAACCAATGGCATTAGTGATTCATGTTGAAATAGAGCCGGAAAAAGAGGAAAAGAGCCCATTGCAGCGGAAATCTTTGTTCATCGATATATTGAACTTTCAAAGTGCAATGTAAAAGCTACATTGTCTTCATCTTTATGTTTTGACATGTCACATCACTTGTTTCCTGAGAAAAGAGAAGGAAAGGACTTGGAATAAGAGAAAAAGGACAAAATACAATGTTTTCTATCGCTTACAATGCCAAGGAAAACGGGTAAGAAAGAAAACAGGCCGTGGGCTCCACTAACACAAATTTTCTTCCCACAAAGAAGAGAAGCCCACAATTTATCCTTGTCATAAAGAAGAGACCATGTAAGCTACCCCAGGAGAGCCACATTAGTTAATCTTGCTTGTCTCAAGCCCAAACCTCTATACCTCTTAGGGCGTGTAACATTTTGCCATTGCATAAGATTCCAACTCCGGGAACCAACCTTAGAACCCTAGAAAAAATTCCAGACAATCTAGTCTATACAAGAACACACAGATGAAAGGAACCAGGAACATTGCGTAGTATAAGATGGAATCGCTGAGAGCACTGAACTGATGAGATAGAGTTTCCCCGCCTTATTTAGAAGACAACTTTTCCAAGATGTCAACTGGGATTGAATTCTCTCTAGCAGAGGCTCAAAAACAACTTTCTTAACTCTCCCAGACACCAAAGGAAAGCCAAGATAATGGCCCAAATCACTAGCAATGGATGGTAGAAATAGTAGTAAAGTTATTTTTCCTTCTAGCTGTCACACAAGGAGAACACATACCTATAGACTTATCAAAATTCACTTTCAAACCAAAGGCTATGCAGAACTCATTCACGGTATTCACCATCAAATGCACGTAGAAGTTCTTGGCCATAGCAAATAATAAAATATCATCCGCAACGAAAGGTGAGAAATTCACTGCCCATTCTTAGAAATAGAAACAGGCAGCCATTCCCCTTCTGAAACCTTCTGCTAAATCTTACACGCCAACATCTGCATAACTAACAAACAAATAAGGTGAGAGAGGAATGTCCTGATGCAAGCTTCTCTTAGCTGAAAACCCCTCAAGTTTTTCATCACTCCATAAAATAGAAAGAGATGAAGATCTAACACAAGTCATAATCAAAGAGGTAGATATCCCTGGAAAACCAAACTCAAAGGTTCCTCTCCAAAACAACCCCAATCAACTCTATTGTAAGCCTTTTCCAGATCTATCTTGAAAGCCATCACCCCTTTCTTCATTTTTGTTTTATGCATGAAATGGAACAACTCCTGAGCAACAATAGCATTATCCATGGTAACCTTTTTAGGAATAAAGCTGCTCCGAAATGGACCAATGATATCAAACATAAACAGCCTCAATTTATTTACCATAACCTTAGTAGTCACCTTCAAGACCACATTACATAGACTAATGGGTCTAAAACTCTTGAATTGCATTGGATGATCACCCTTAGGAATGAGAACAACAAGAGCTTCTGCAAGAACAGATCAACTAAGCTAGAAACAAAAGCATCTCTCACAATGTGCTAAACATCATACCCCACAACTTCCCAGTATTTCTGGAAGAAGAAAGGCTGGAAACCATCAGGTCCAGAGACTTTATATGAGCCCATATTAAACACCACCTGCTTAATTATAAAAATCTCACCTTATTTCTATTCTATTTTTATTTTAAGATTTTATAAAAAAATAAAAATAACAGAATTTTATTTTTATTACTTCCTTTAAAAAAACTAAACAATAAATGCAATGTAAATAATATAACATTTTATAATTATTTATAAAAATATATCAGCATCAAATAAAAATGAAAAATAAACCAAACACTCCCTAAGTGTATATCTATTCATTTATCAATGTGGACAAATTAAACTTGTAGTCTCTGTCCCCATTATCTCTTTTTTTATTCATAGTTTCTCCTTCTGCTAATCAAAATTTGGCCATAAGATATTAGTTTTTGTATTTGGGAGAATAATCTATATACATTGACACTCAAGCAATAAAATTTTAAGAAATTGCCACTTCATGGTAGGCAACTATTCTTTACAATAACTACCTAACATAATTTGTTACTTTTATGAAATTTTATTGGTTAATAATATAAAATTATTATATATTGTCAGTATATGATAATTATTTTTTTTTGTTTAATGTTATTGTTTTCACTCTAGTTTGCTTTTCATCATTTTTGGTATAATTCTTCAAGAATTACCAAGAAGTTACATGGTAATTAATTAAAGCACCCGATCCAGGAGGGTGTATGAGATCGTGGAACTATTGCCCCACATGGAAGATATAGGAAATGGTAACACTTTTTCGCAATTCACACAACTGGTTTCTTCTCATCTTCCCAATTTTCTTAAATAATAACCGCCTTTTTAAATAAATTCCAAATAAAAGTTCTCAAATTTGTGGAATAGTGTGAATACAATTTTTTCCATCCATTTGAAAAAAAAAACGTTCGTCACGTATTTGTTAACAAGCACTTAAAATTTTCACTTGTAAAATTTATCCCAAAAACTTTGGAAAGGAATCTACTTGCTCTTTCTAATATAACCTTTTTAGTTAAGGGTTTAATTTGTATATATTGTCAATACAAAAAGTTTTATATAGATATCAAATCGTATATTGCCACACCAATAAAAATATTTAACTCAATCATTTTCTATTTTTAAAATTTTACAAGTACAAGTATATGATTAGATGATAATATAAAACTATTTTTACACTATTAGTATATACCAATTAAACTCTTTAATTATTTTGTATGAGTTTAATTGATATACACTAATAGTATAAAACAATTTTATATCGTCATCCAATCAAATACTTATGTTTATAATACTTTTAAAATAATGGGTGGTTGACTCAAACTTTTTTGTTGATCTAGTAATATGTGATTAAATATTTATATAAAAAAAATTTTACATTGAAAATACACATAAATTAAATCTATTTTATATTTGTATTAATTGACATTTTTTCAAATCAGAAGATTAAAAAAAGTCAAAGATGACTATTTTTTTAATTTAATCAGCACGTCTTGTCGAAATTAAAATTAATGATCCACTATTCTCCAAAAAATTAATAATCAACTTGCTACCTACTATTTATTTTGTGGACTTACTATATATAGTAGTACGAGCATGATTAGTCTTTATCTAGTCTTATTAAAAAATGGTTTGGTAACCAACAAAAGGAAACATGTGTTGTGTGTACGCAATTTTAACCCCCGTTTTAACATATAAAAAAAATGAAATATAAGGGTAAAAGTAAAAAACAAAAATTGGACACCAAAAAATAGTTATTAAGAGGAATATTTTTTATATATTATATGAATGATTAAGATTCACTTTTTGTATTAAAAATTAATTTTCTAGTAACCAAAATTAAAACGAATAAAAAATTTGTGGCCTAGGTGTCAAGAACCCTAATCTTTTTATTCATCCATTGCAGACTCAATGCCATACCCATGTCCCCGTTCTAATCAAAGGCTAGAGATATTTGGTGTAGGGGACAGAATCGTTCATGTGCCCTTGTGTGTTTAAAGAAATATTTTTATGAACTATAATAATGTAATTTGCTATTTGGACTCTCAACCTCCTTGTATCTGAATAACAGATCAACTTTAACATTGTGTTTGAAATTATTAAAAAATAAATTTGCTTTCTGGGATTGTTTCCACAATATTGTTTTGCCAATTGCCATAAAAGTAGACTATGAGTACGAAACTTGCTTGAGTTTTTCAATTCGAGTTGAGATTGAACATAGGATAGCAAATTCAAATCTTTTATGGAATTAAGCCTAAAATATAGTGTTGGCTAAATGGCGATGATCTGAGCAAACCTAAGGCTTAATCATCCTATTTTCTGTTCTTGCTGATAATTCTTGAAAAATCAAAAGAAAACAAAGATTTGATTCTTTATTTTAATTGCCAGGCTATGTTATATTTTATTTTAAATTTTTACATAATCAATCCAAAGTTTGGACAAAAGAGAAGATTTGTTATAGACAACGATAGTTTATGTAATGACATGGTCTATCACCGCGATCAAAACAGAACACCATTTCAAGTTATAAGAACCCATGCTAAAAGTCTCTTATGTTACATAGCAACACCAAAATAAATCGTCCAGCGGAGCTGCAACCTCATGGGACTAAAAAACGCGGCTGAATAAACATTAAATAGTAACACCTGTGCAGTTTCAAGTACGGTATCAGCCCCCATTTAATCGCTTAAACTGACTCCATAATCTATCTTTTGTGCCGAAGTCCTGTGAAGAATCCCTTTTTTGATAATAGGAAAATAAAGGCTTAACACCCTTGCACGTAAGAGGAATATAACAAAGTAGTACATCAGAAAAAGAAGCACGCTTTTAGCTTAAAAAACAGACTGAAAATCGATCTTGCCCAAAATAAAGCATTCACCATCATGTATAGGTTTTTTCGATTGTATATTGTAGATTTAGGAGATATTTAGTGTTTTATTAGGTTTAAAATATAATTAGGGAAATATGGTAATTTTATTCGAAAAATTGCAATACATCATCATGATTTACCCATATCGCAACACATCACCACAACTTTTGGGAAATTGGGGTGATGTGTTGCGATTTCTATATTTAAAAGTATAGAAATCACAACACATCACCACAATTTCCCCAAAATTGTGGTGATGTGTTGCGATTTTATTTGACATCCGACACATCACGACACATCACCCCAATTTCCCAAAAATTGTGGTGATGTGTTGCGATATAGTACTTTGTCCGAAAATAATTTATAACGACATACAATTATCATGTGTTAGTACAATTATATAATTCATATGGTACAATTATACATTTTCCTTCTCACATGTATACAGTAAATCTTCACTCTTAACTTTTTCTATAAATTGCTTGAGTCACTTTGTGTAGACGAGGAGTGAATGAAGAGTTGAGTCACTTTGTGTAGACGAGGAGTGAATGAAGAGTTGAGTTACTTTGTCTAGATGAGGAGTGAATAAAGAGTTGAGTCTCTGTAGATGAAGAGTGAATAGGAGAAGAAAAGAAATTGAATTAGGCAGTTTGTGAAAATTAGGAAAAAAAAAAAAGTGAAGAGATAGTGAGTTAATATAGAGAGAAAATATTTTGTTCCAAAAATGGTGGATAAGACATTGAAATCAGAAAATCATATTTTGGAGAAGATTCACAGTGAAGGAGTAATATTCATTTATTTGTTTATTATTATCATTATTATATTTATTTTTATTTTGTTTATTATTATTATTGCTATTATTGTGACATAAGATATAAAGTATGCTCTACACTTGCCTCTGATGAGGATCCTGTGTATCAAAAATATATGTGTAATTTATTTTTGTTTAGATATTAGTTTATATAACTTTATATATTAGTAGTGTTATTTAAGCCTCTTAATTATTTTATTTTTATGAAAATTATAATAAAAAATTTAAATACTGTCATCTTGAGTGTTGAATTTAGAGAAACCAACATCAAAATGTGAAATATGTTTGTAGTATTTTAATGATAAATATTTTTTAAATAAAATTGCATATTAAAACTCGTTTGTTAATTTATGCATTAGTAGTATTCTTTTATTTTATACCTCCTAATTATTCTATTTCTATGAAAATTGTAACAGAAAATTAGAATACTCATACCTTGAGTGCTGCAATTGGAGAAACTGCCATAAAAAATACATAACTACCTACGGGATGTAGGGTTGCTGACCATTTGTATGATGGATCGCTTAGAAATAGATGACGAACTAATTAGTGCATTGGTTGAACGATGGAGGCCAGAAACGCACACATTTCACTTTTCGATTGGTGAGTGTACGGTCACATTAGAGGATGTGGCACTTCAACTTGGGATCCGTGTCGATGGTCGACCTGTTATTGGATCCACATCTTTCAGTAAAGAAAGAATTGGAAATTTATGCGAGAGCCTTCTTGGTCGTAGGCTTGATGCAAGTGATATTTACCAATCGTCAATCAGACTGAATTGGTTGTATGACCAATTCTGTGAAGATAGACTAGATACTTTTGGGCCAAATATACCAGATGAAACATTACAGTACTTTACTCGCGCCTATTTACTCCAACTATTGGGGATACGGCTTGCATCGGATAAGAGCACATCCGTGGTCAGTTACAAATTTCTTCCATTACTAGAAAATTTGGAAGAGATTGGCGAGTATAGTTGGGGTTCGGCTTACCTCGCTGTACTTTATAGAAATTTATGCCATGCAACGCGCACTGAATGTGTGGAAATTACTGGCTGCTTGCAGCTATTACGGTCATGGGCATGGCACCGACTTCTATTCTTGGCTCCTATTCCTAATAATCCCCCACCACGTCTTCCTCTAGCTTCCACGTAGAGTTATCATAATTTAATAATTTTTTTCTAATTTATTATTATTGAATGTGTATCTAATTAATGTAACATTTCACAGGTGGATAAATACCTCATTCCCGCTAGAATTTCCATTTAGGCGTGTGGGTAATATAAGGCTGCGGATAGATCAGATGACGCACGATGAGGTAATGATAAAAAAAAAATTATAGAGATTATTGTAACAATCAATATAGTTGCTCTAAGACTAATGTAATTTTCTTTTATAATGCAATTTCAATGGCAACCATACCATCGGCTAAGCATTGATGAGATTATTCCTCACTTATTGGCAGATGAGAGGCCACTGTGGTCAACTACTAGTCCGCTCATCTGCTTTGAAATGATTGAATGGCATTTAGCTGATCGTGTAATGCGTCAGTTTGGTATAGAACAAGAAATCCCTATCAATCCAAAAAGCTTGCTAGGACATCATAATAAAGACTTGAGAGGAGCACAAGGCACTAATTGGATAGAAAAGTATGCAGAGTGGCTGCAACATTGGAACCAAAGATGGCAGCACATATTACATGGTTATCCTTCTAATGATCCCTATCTATGTCACCATTATTGGAATTGGTATCTTCAGTTTGCTATGGGTCTTTATTTGTCACCCGATATCCTACTGCAAGACCCACGGCAACAGGAGTTACGTCCAAGGTAGGAGCATGTTTAGGTTCCTCAACACCCACCCCCGCAATATCCTCCTTGTGCCGAAGTACCTCAATATGCAGCTGAGATGTACCCGCCACCTCCTCATTACCCTCCTTTTGGCCACATACCCTCAACACCATGGTAGTATCTTCCTTATAGCCATATGCCCTCACCTCCACCCCAATACCCATATAGTTACATGCCCCGAACATCTGTGATGGAGCCACGTCGGATGAGCTTTTCATCGTTGTCATCCAGATCAACTCATGGTAATGAAGGTCATTCACGAGGAAGAAGGTCAGTTGATAGTGGAGTACACTACCATCATGGTGCTGGTTCACGTCACCATAGTCGATCTGGTGCTGGCTCACGTCAACACAATCGATCTCATGCTACTGAATCTGGATGTGGAAGTGCTGCTTCAACTGCCCATGGAGACGTGTATCGGCCAATTCCAACGATCCCACCATAAGAATTTCAGCAGCATGTACCTGTAGTTGCTGAGAATTCAGGATTTGTAAATGAGATGATAATGGAATTACTATAGGGTCCTAGAGCTACGGGCGATGTCGAAGCCACTTCACATTTGATAATAACATTTGTCCAAGAGCCACAGCAAGGGGGACAAGAAGCAGAAGGGGAGGATGAGAACAAAGAAGAGGGAGAGGAAGAGGAACGTGGTGAGAGAAATGAGCCTAGCAGGAGAAATAAGCCTAGTGGAAGAAATGTGGGGCAGACATCTAGCCACAAATCTTGGATGCGTTATGTTGGAGATAAATTGTGGAATAAACTCAAGAAGCCTGTTAAATTCACCCCCGAATAAGGAAGTGGAAAACGTAATAAATTTGTAGAAGAAATATTATCTTCTTTTATTGCATGATCTTTGTATAATCTTGAACAGAGGTAATTTTGATTTCTTTTGTTGATTTTATATAATTTTTGTCTAATCTTGTATAATTTCTGTATAATCTTGAGTATAGTTAACTAACACTAACCCCTAAAAAAATAATATTTCAAAGTAGTAAGAATAAATTAATTCAATTCAATAAACATGCTAATATTTTTTCTATTTGGCAAATTCCAAAGGATAAAATTAGTGATTTCAATTTTTTAATCATTCTAAAAAATAGAGATAAATATTAATCTTACAAAATATATTAAAATAAAGTTAAGTTCATAATTACATAGCAGAGATGGTCTAGAATTCTAAGGATTATGACCTTTCGGTTAATTGTAAATCTAATCCTAATTATAACATTTGTATTACATTTTAGTAAACATATAATTATTGAGCCTTTTCTTACAAAAAAAATATATATAAGAAAATGATATTAATAAATACATATAATTGTTACATTTTTTTAGTAATGCAATCATATTCAATAAAAAAACTAATAATAGAGATAAATATAAAAAATAAGTAAATAGATAGTATGATAAACTACTAATAGATAGTATTAATATTAATAAACTAATAATTTGAAATAATAATCTAACTAATTGAATATAATAAAGCAATCATATGTTATAAATAACATAGTTTCATTGAAATTAATAAACAGAATCCCAAATTACATTAGCCCATATAGGTAATAACATTTCATTCATATCTAAGAAGTTAACCCATTTCTATGGGGATATTGTCTGCGGTTATGTCCTTCACCTCGACAGAGACCACAATGTTTTGGTCCTCTCATCTCTCTCATATCTATTTCATTGAGAAAACGAGTTGATTTTGGTCGACCTTTCTCTGTGCGTTTCAACTGGGCGTTAGGATGAATTATCGGGCCATTATA
Source organism: Pterocarpus santalinus (assembly GCA_031439595.1). Lineage (NCBI taxonomy): Eukaryota > Viridiplantae > Streptophyta > Magnoliopsida > Fabales > Fabaceae > Pterocarpus > Pterocarpus santalinus. Next base: position 66,857,674 of record CM062531.1, on the reverse strand, counting down.
TGGTGGCCACGTACTTTCATGTCCCACAACACCAAATTCCCGTGCGTACACTTTTGCAAATCTTGTCCATCCTATAAATGTCATCCACATAAACTTGCCAATCAATGTACTGATTAGAACAACAAGCAATTGCATGGCGACATGGATATCGATCTGTCTGAAAATCGCCGCAATCACAGTACCATTCCCTCAGATCAACTTTGAAATATGATCCGTTTGATAGATCTTCGACATGGAAGCTCTCATGTTGGCGTGAAAAAGTAGTAACACGCACGCCTCCGGTTGCTTGCTGGTTTTCTCGCAAACGTGTCGTGATGGCTTCAGAGAAAACACTTCTGATAGCTTTTCGTGCATATGCCTCTCTACCTTTGGTAGCAAACAACTCAACCAACCGAAAGTACGTTGCTCTAACTAAGGCAGTAATTGGTAGATTACGAGCCCCTTTTAACACAAAGTTGATGCACTCGACTAGATTCGTGGTCATGTGTCCATGTCGATGCCCTCCATCAAAGGCTTGAACCCACTTTTCTCTTGAAATTTCATCAAGCCAATTTGTATAAATCTCACCATGCTGGCGCATCCGCTCATAGTGAAGATTAAATTCACGCTCCGTCCTTGAATAGTCTATAAATCATAATGTGGTTAGTAAAAAATAAAAAGAAAAAAATTATATATAGCAATAGAGATAATTAATTCGAGAATCACCTATACTCATGACAAGTCGGTGTAAGTATGGCTTCTTGAATCTCCGCAAGAAATTGGCTGCGATGTGTCTAATGCAGTACATATGAAATGCTCTTGGAGGTTCCCACTGACCATGGCAACGTTGAATTGCTGCTTTAATTGACTCATGTCGATCAAAAATAATACCAACTCCATCTCGAGTCACCACATATCTACATAGATAATGCAGAAAAAAATACCATGCATTTGCAGTCTCACCCTCGACTATTGCAAATGCAATTGGCAATATGTTCTGATTGCCATCTTCTGCAACCGCGACTAATATAGAGTGGCTATATATTTTCCATATAAATGTGTCCTATCAACCTGGACTAATGATTTGTAGTGTCTGAGAGCTTTGATGCAAGGGCCAGAAGTCCAAAACATTCGACGGAATATTCGATTATTTGGTCGCTCCTCAGTGCCATAGTAGGCTGGACTAGTATTGAATTCAACATATGAACCTCTCGTAAAAGCACACATTGCTCCCAACCATTTGGGTAAAGCTGCATATGACTCTTCTCAACCACCATATATTCTTTCAATTGCTTTTTGCTTCGCCATCCATGCTTTCCAATATGTCAGTGTGTATCCATATTGAGATTGAATTTCTGCAATCACAACTTTTATTTTGATGGATACATCAGCTCGTATCATGGGCTCTATATATTATGCAATCATATCAGCATTTAATTTTGTATGATCTTGAGAAATCATTGCCGCAGTACAAGTATGAGGGCCATTATACTTTCTGACTTCCCAAATGTCCATCTTTTTTCTGAGATTGACCCTAACAAGCCAATTGCACCCCAAGCCATAGTATTTGCACTTATAATAAAAGGTCCTTGATTCTGACTCACACACATTGTAATCCACCGACTTAGATATGCTATAATTCTTGATTGCTCATACTACAGTCTCCCTATCACTGAATTGCATTCCCACAAATAGTTCACTGTCTACAAGATAATCACTACCCATGTTTGTATATTCAGGAAACTCAGGCGCATACATAGCTTCAAGATCCAAAGTACGCATAAAAGATGGAGGATCCTCTAGATGCTGAATAATAGCTTGTGTGTTGCGCATTTCATCATCATCTTCTTCTGCACCATCATTCCCCGTTTCATATTCCCTTTCTAAGTAATCGCCATCACTTTCACTATCCCTAATTTCGCATTTTGTATCTCTTTCTGGAAACACACTCGGCAGATCTTCTTCGTAGTGCTGATACTAACAATTAATAATTATAAACACAAAAGATCATTACTACGATACATTTCTGATACACAGGATCCTCAAAAAGAGGCAAGTATAGAGCATACATTATATCTCATAAAATAATAAAAATAATAATAATAATAATAATAATAATAATAATAAAAGGAATAACAATAATAACACTAATAATATAATAAAGAGTGGTTAAAAATTCAATTTAAAATGATAATAATAATACTAATAACAATAATAATATTAATAAATTCTAATATAATAACATTATTATCATTATAATAATAATAGTAATATTAATAATATCTAATATAATAATAGTGCTAATAATATCTAATAACAATAGTGATATTATTAATAACATTATTATTATTCTGAATATTAATAATAATAGTCTATTAGTAATAATAATAATAGAAATACTAATTGTAGTAATAGTATTATTATTATTCTTAATATTAATAATAGTCTATTAGTTATAATAATAATAATAATAATAATAATAATAAAACTAATAATATAATAAAGAGTGATTAAAATTTCAATTTAAAATGATAATAATAGTAATTTATTAATATCTAATCTAATAATAATAATAATAGTACTAATAACAATAATAATATTAATAATATCTAATATAATAATAGTACTAATAATATCTAATAACAATAGTAATATTATTATTAATAAAATTATAATTATTTTGAATATTAATAATAATAGTCTATTAGTAATAATAATAATAGAAATAATAAAAATAATAGTAGAAGTAGTAATAATAATAATAGAACTAGTAATTATAGTAATAGCAATAATAATAATATTATTATTATTATTCTTAATATTAATAATAGTCTATTAGTAATAATAATAATAATAATAACAATACAAATAATAATAATAGTAGAAGTAGTAGTAATAGTAGTAATACTAACAATAATAATAATAATAATAATAATAATAATAACAATAATAATTGTAATATTAATAATAATAATAATAATAATAGAAATAACAACAATAATAATAAAAAGAATAATAAATAATAAAGATCATGGTCATATATATTTCTGATATATAGGACCCTCAATAAGAGGCAAGTGTAGAGCATACTTTGTATATCATATAATAATAAATAATAATAACAATTATAATAAAATAAATACATATTAATTTTGAAGTAAAAATTATGAAAATAAAATATAATACCACTTACCGGGATTGCATTAGGAACAAATTCATTGTAATGTTGGTTAGCCGAATATGAGCTAAGACCTGCTTGAGCAATAATTTCTTTGAAGTCAATATACAACTCTATGATTGCATTGAAAGTCTGATATTGACGATACATCCTAAATATTACTCTCATATCCCTATCACTATTGATTGTAACTGCTCGAAATTTTAAAATCCCATTAACATTTGAGATTGGACACCTATATCGTATTTTTTCCACTCTTTTCTGAAAGTTAATATTTATACTTTGAAAAAGCTCTACTTTTAACTCTTCTAATGATATACTTTCAGGAAGATACACCCATGCAAGATAATCACAACCAAACATTATACTTTCATCAGATATTGCAACAGAACTATTAAAATATACAATAGTAGTAACTATATTACTATTCATATTTTTTTTACTCAATTTTTTTGAAACTATCTTATACTCTTCAATATTCTCAGATGCTCTCAATACTCTCAAAAACTCACTCTCAAACTGATATTCATTGACTGATAATTTGCAAACACTCCGATAGAATATCACTTTATTTATAGGATAGATTGATTAATTTTTTATTATTTTTTTTTAAAATTGCAGTAACGTACAACAAATTTTAAGAATTTGAGTCTGGTACAGCGATTTCTATGGAAATCGCAATGTACAACTCAAATTCTAAAGAATTTGTGTACCTTACTACGATTTCAACTTTTTTTTTTTTTTACACCATATTTCAGTAAATATTCTCTAAATACAATATATCTATATTTATACCCAAAAAACCCAATATAAATCTTCTTCCCCCTCATGTATACCACTTGAAAAAGATTACCCCTATGTCATATTTCCAATAGAAAACCATCATTGAAACAGAATCCAAAGAAAACAATCGCAATAGTCAACTCCATTGTTCAACGCTACCACACTTTGATACTAGCAATTTACGCCATTAATTTTGACTGCAACATATCTACACGTGGACAAAATAATACCCAAGCAGCAGCCAAACGTTCTGTTACCAGATTAAATTTTGCCACCACAAAACTCAACCCTTTCACTGTGATATACAGCAGATTTCCCCAACTGCTAACATCTCCAATCCATTCATATAATACAGCCATCAAATAGAAGCTACATTCAAATGGCCTTCTACATTACTTACAACACTCCACTGCCAAATGTAAATCCTTATCCATTAAATATCCACTTCTATATTCCTTTACACCTGCAATATATCCAAACCCCATCTTTGTTTAAAATGACACAAGGTGATCAAGGTTACTCCTTTCTCATAACTCCTGAGACACCAGACAGCTTACCCACCGCAAAAAACAAAGAACAATCGTTTCATTTGGACCACATTCAAACCAATATGACGCATATACAATACCCCACTCCCTTTAATTATCCACTAGTCGCATGGTATCAGAGCCTCGAGAGAAAGGGCACGGACAGAGGAATGAAAGATGTGCTCGGTGTCTTTTGTGAATCGGAAATCTTATTCCCAATTGAACTATACACTGTACATCCTTTATATACAAGTATTTCTCAAAATAAATTAACATGAAATGTAAGGCAAATGAACCAGAAATGAAATGAGATTCTAACTAACTAACAATAGACAGCTGGCAGCTAACTAACTCTTAATCACCTATTAACTAATGCTAGTTAATTCAGGCAACAGTGACTCCCAAAATTGTCATTTTCCCATATTGCTTTTATTTTGACAAATTCAACCCTTAGATTTTTATTTCAACCAAACCAACAGAAGAAATGATAATATAGACTCCAATTCACTGTGATCCTGAATTTATATTATATTTTAACCATTAAAAATATGTTTTAAAATTATAAATATATAAATATTAAAAAATTAATAGTTGAGATGGGACCCAAATCTATTTTATCATTTTTCAATCATCAGAGGATACGCATGTCTTTTTTAAGTAATTTACTCACTGCTGCTACCTACCTCTTTCCCCAGATCCTCTAACAATCCAATTAAAAAAAATTAAATAAATGATGATTATTTTCATGAATTGCCGTGAAGTTACGTGATGATTAATGAAGACAATGCAGGAGGGTGAAGGAGGTCACGGAGCTAATGCCCCACACGGAAGATAGGAAATGGGAAGACAGTTTAGCAATCCACTCAAATTTTTTCTGTAATGAAACTGGTTTGTTTTTGTCTACCCAGTTTTCTTAAGTAATTACCGCCTTTTTAAATTCCGAATAAAAGTTCTTAAATTCATGAAATATTATGAATATAATTTTTTCCATCCATTTGAAAAATGACGTTCGTCACGCATTCATTGGCAAGCACTTAAAATTCTCACTTGTCAAAATTAATCCAAAAACTTTGGAAAAGAATATACTTGCTCTTTCTAATATATCCAATTAGTTATTTTATATTTGTATTGATTGACATATTTATTAAGTCAGAAGATAAAAAAAAAAAAGATGACTTAGTCAACACGTCTTTCGAAATTATTCATAATCCACGTGCTACTGACTTTTTGGTTCGTCAACTTGCTATACTAATACAAGCATCATTGGTCTTTTCAGTCTTGTTCTTTACTGTATCAGTTTCTACTTGTTTGATTTTTGATACGCAACCACCATTCTCACACTAAGCTTCCTTCTTAGTTCTCATGGCTCTGCAAGCTTTCTCCATTTCCTCTTCCATAACCTATGGATTTGATGTCTTCCTCAGCTTTAGGGGCGAAGACACTCGCCAAGGTTTTACTGGCCATCTGTACAAGGCTCTTTGTAATAGGGGAATCCACACATTCATTGATGATGAGAAGCTTCCAAGAGGGAATGAAATCACACCATCACTTGCCAGCGCCATTGAAAATTCCCGAATTGCCATCATCGTGCTCTCTAAGAACTATGCTTCTTCTTCTTTTTGCTTAGATGAACTTGCCACGATCATGGAGTGCGTTAAGGAGAAGGGTCGGTTGGTTTTGCCTATTTTTTATGGTGTGGATCCCTCTGATGTGAGACATCACAGAGGGACATATGGTAAAGCACTAGCTAGGCATGAGGAGAGGTTCAAGGATGATAAGGAGAAAGTGCAGAAATGGAGGGAAGCTCTATATCAAGTAGCTAACTTATCCGGTGAGCATTTGAAACTTGGGTATGTTTTTTACTTTCACATATTTTGTTTCCTTAATTTTTATTTGTCGAATCATTTTATGTTGACAATTAAAAAGAGGAAAAAAAGTGCCTGTACATTTTGAACAAGTTAAATTGTTGTATATCAAACAACATGAATTGCAATGCAATAATACAATTCTCAACATATGGGATATGATGTGACTTATTTGATTGGATAGGAATGAATATGAATATGTCTTTATTGAGAAGATTGTTAAAGAGATCTCCAACAAGATTAATCGTGTTCTTTTGCCTGTTGCGGATTATCCTGTTGGATTGGACTCTCGAGTGCTGAAAGTAAACAAGCTTCTAAATGATGGATCAAATGGCAAAGTCCATGTAGTAGGGATCTATGGAGTTGGTGGAATAGGTAAAACAACACTTGCTCAAGCAGTTTATAATTTGGCTAGCGACCAATTTGAAGGATTATGTTTTCTTGAAAATGTGAGAGAAAATTCAATTAAACATCTCCAAGAGATACTTCTTTCTAAAATACTTGGAGAGAAGGATATCAGGCTGGCAGGTGTCAGTGAAGGAATTTCAATAATAAAGCATAGGTTCCAGAGCAAGAAGGTTCTTTTGGTTCTTGATGATGTTGACAAACTTGAGCAACTACGGGCAATTGTTGGAAGTCCCGATTGGTTTGGTTTTGGTAGCAGAGTCATCATAACAACTCGAGACAAACATTTGCTAGCAACTCATGGTGTTGAGAGTAAATATGAGGTGGATGACTTAAATGAAGAAGAAGCACTTCAGTTGCTTGGTTGGCATGCTTTTAAATATGAAAAAGTTGATCCAAATTATATGGACATTTTAAATAAAGTAGTGTCTTATGCTTCTGGCCTTCCATTGGCTTTGGTGGTAATAGGTTCCAACTTATATGGTAGAAGTATAGAAGAATGGATATCTGCATTAGATGAGTACAAAAAAATTCCTGATAAAGACATCCATAGGATACTTAAAGTAAGCTTTGATGCTTTGGGGAAATATCAGCAGAAGTTTTTTCTTGACATTGCTTGTTGCTTCAAAGGATATAAATTGGCAGATGTCGAAAATATACTTCATGCTCATCATGATGTCTGCCCAAAATTTGGTATTCATGTGTTGGTTGAAAGATCTCTCATTAAAGTTAACGAGCATGGTCCTGTGACATTACATGACTTGATTCAAAACATGGGCAGAGAAATTGTTCGTCAACAATCACCAAAAAAACCTAGCAAACGCAGTCGGTTATGGCTTCCTGAAGATATAATGCAAGTTTTACAAGAGAACACAGTGAGTATAACTTATAAAGATGGTTTGGTTTATCAATAATCTTTAGACCATATTTTGTTCATAGGCTAGTGATGTGATGTGCCAGGTTAAGTATAATGTGTGGTGCAATATTTAAAAATTGAGGGTGTACCATGGACCTAAAATGCATATAGACCATTTATTAGACCACCTTATTATTTCATGGTGGAGATTGAAAATTGGTCATTGGTGTAGTTAGTAAATGTTTGTCTTCGTTTCTCCCTCCCCCTACCTCGACTTCACCTATCTCTCTCTTCCATGGCCCTGATGCCACTACCGTGATTGGAATGTAAGAATTTTTCAATGGTTAACACTCTTTTTGTGTTAGAGTTGATTCTTGCTTATATTTTTATTATTATTATTATTATATATATATATATATATATATATATATATATATATATATATATGCAATTTTGGCATGAAGCAAAGATTCGATTCTTGGAGGACCTATTTTATAATTAATTTTCCATCTTTTTTCTATTGGATATCTTGCTTTTTTTTAGTTTACAACTTTTCCAGTTTCTTAATCTACACCAATATATGCCAAAGAAGCAAAGAGGAAAAGTGTTGGGAGGATCTAAAATCTGAGCAAACCTTGAAAAAGTAGAGAGGGAATGATGTTGTCCTAATGAGAGGACCTAAGATTTGAGCAAACCTTGAAAAAGTAAAGAGAAAGGTGTGTGATGAAATGAGGGAATGGTTGGTGAAAAATGCATAAACACAAGTGAACCATTGTGGTGGTGGATGTGGAGGAATTTGGAGGCGCGATGGCAGTGTGTTCGAGATTGGTACCTTTGGGATGTTGCAATAGGAGAAACACAGGGAGGGACTTACACTGGGAAAAAGGAACAACAAATCATGGGATCAGAAAAATGACTTCAAGGCAACTTTTAGAGACATATTAGCAGTCCACATCTTATGACTAGAGCTATTGGAGAAGGAGATATGTACGGGAGCTAGCTAATATGAGCATTATTTTTAAAGGAAAAAAATTATAGGGTATACTTATTTTCACCTCCAATTTAAGGTGATTATCCATGGTACATCCTTAGGTTTTAAATGGTGCACCACACACCATAATTTAAGTAGTGCACCACATAATTGTTCTTGTTCACAATTGTCATTTGTTCCTATATTTCCAATCTTTTGCTGATTGTTTTTATTCAAACTTGTTTATTTATCCTTTGTTCTAGACCAAAACATCCTTTATGTGTGTCGATATCCTGACATTACATTTCTATACTGTGGTTGACTTGTTCTTTTTATGTTCAAAGGGAACTAGTGAAATTGAAATGATAAATTTGGAAGCTCCCATGTTTGAAGTAATAGAATGGGATGTACAAGCCTTCGAGAAGATGAAAAACCTCAAAACACTTATTATTCGAAATGGTAATTTTTTTGAAGGTCCGAAACATCTTCCAAATAGTTTAAGAGTGTTGGAATGGTCGGGATATCCTTCACATTTTTTACCTGCTGATTTTCATCCAAAGAAGCTTGCCATACTCAAGTTATCTGATAATTGCTTTACATCTCTCCCGTTGGTCAAGTTACTAAAGGCAAGTATAATAAGTTTTTATCTTTTCTCAATGTTGATAAATTCATTTTAAGATATATACATATTATTTTGCAGGAGTTTGTGAATATGAGAGTTTTGGATTTCAGTTGGAATAAATGGATAACACATATTCCTGATGTATCAGGTGCCCCAAATTTAGAAACATTAAACTTCTCGAGTTGTGTGAATTTAATTAAAATTGATGAGTCAGTTGGATCTCTGGGTGAACTTAGAATCTTGCATCTTTGGGGTTGCAAAATGCTTAGGAGTCTTCCTTCCCTTATGTTGCCCTCTCTTGAAAGCCTCAAACTTTCAGGCTGTCCTCGTCTTCAGAGTTTTCCTGAAATATTAGGAAAAATGGAAAAATTAACAAGTCTTGATTTATCTTACACTTCCATAAAAGAATTGCCATATTCCATTTGTAATCTTACTCGGCTTCAACATATACTACTGCATGGTTTTGAAACTGAGTCTTTGCTATTACCAAGTAGCATTTTCATGTTCCGAGAACTTAATGAGTTGGACTTTCGGAGTCTTGAGTGTTTGCTATTAGCTAAACAAGATGAAGGTGCGGAACAAGTGAGCTCGGCGGTGTATTCGTCCACAAGGGATCTTCATTTGCGTGGCTGCAATCTATCTGATGAGCTCCTTCAAATATTTCTTCCTCGATTTTCCAATGTGGAAAAATTAGACTTGTCACGTAATAATTTCACAATTCTTCCTGCATGGATCAAAGATTGTCGCTTTTTGAGGTCTCTTGATTTGAATTTTTGCACGAATCTTCAGGAAATTGGTGGGATCCCGCCCAACATAGAATACTTGTCTGCATTGTGCTGCACATCCATGAGTTGCTCGAGTAGAAAGCTGTTATTGAATAAGGTATCTCTTTATTTTTGGTGTTACATGTGATGGTTAATATGATATTTCAAGTCAAATCTGATTAAGACGCTACATCTATGTGTATATGTGTTGTTGCAACACTAACTAACTACTAACTATTTACTACTAACAGAAATTGCACGAGGAGGGTGGAAACAAGAGATTTAGATTGCCGGGAACAAGGATTCCAGAGTGGTTTGAGCATCAGAGTAGTGGACGATCAATTCCTTTTTGGTTTCGTATCAAGATTCCTGCCATATCTGTCTGTCTTCTTTTTAAGGAAGAGTATTTCAATGAATATCCACATTACACTAGAATGCGATTGATCATCAATGACGGCTATTATCTTTGCCCCGCACTTGATGAGAGCCATTTCGAATGTTGTAATGATCATACATATATTTATGATTTAGAAGCTAATGTGTATGAAGGGCTTTTAGAAAATGAATGGAATCAAGCGGTGATTGTTCTTTCAACCAATGAGCTACAACCGGGAAGGCATAAGCGACAACCGATGCTGAAGGATCAGGCCAGCATAGAAATTGGAGTCCATATAATCAAAGAAAAAAGTAGCATGGATGATATCCGACTCACTGATCCGCTGTTACAGAATGAAGAGCACAGACCAGTGGACATGAGAGATACTCACAACCACCATATGCAGCAGCAACAAACAAATTTGTCTTTGTTGGAACCGCATGTGAAACGGGGTAGAGAGTTGATGTTATGTCTTCCACCTCCAGCATTGATTGATAATCTGAATTGGGATTCAAATTCAAAGCTAATAAGTAGCTCCACCACTATCACCGTCCAAGGTAAATACTCTCAGCGATGCTACATTTTTCTTGGCTGGTTCCTCAGAAATTCGGCTTTAATGTAGCTTTCCTTTTTAGTTTTTGTGATTGTGAGTCACTAAATGGTCTTGACTGCGCTTCTCTCTAGATTACCTTACTTAATTTGCCGTGTTGTCTATATATTCTTTGGACAAATTTTGCTTAACAAAATATGTGCTATTAAAAGCAAAAACACATTACTGAAATGAAAATTCCAGACTTCATATATATGCTTACTCAGACTAATAAATTGAATACATCATCACCTGAATAAATTTTTAAGTTGTAAGTGTCTCTTAGCTTCTGCTTTTGTTTCTAATTTTATTTTTCTTCTCAAATTTTGGCTAAGTCTACCAGTCTTTTGTTTGCATTGAAAATCATACTCTAAATTGCCATGCCTCATTTAAAATTTGATATTTTACAACAACACAAGAATACATATGTTGAGTAAATAAATAGGAAAAAAAGAGAATTCATACGTTGAGAAAGTTTGTTAATTCTCTTCTTTTATATGCATAAAATGAAAAATATGCAATATGAAATGGGAGTAGCAACGTAGAACTCTATTTTGGAAAAAAAAAAATGAAACAAGAGAATATTGCATCGGATCTACTTCACCATCGGACTAAATTCTTAATTTGTAAGCTTACCACTTCTACTTCGATTTCTATTTATATTTATTAAATTTGGCTATGAATACATCATTTGCCTGTTTGCATTAAATTTTATGGTATGAATTGTTATGTCATACATTTAGTACTTTTACGTTAGAAAAAACTTAAAACATGTATGTAGAGAAAGTTTCTAAATTCTCTCTTTTTTCAATTTTATACACAGAAAAGTATAGAATATGATATTTCATTGCCTAATCAGCAATTGTATGTTGATTACTTCTCTTTAACTTTACTTTGGTATCACTCTATTCACTTTACTTGTCCCTTTACCTTTCTACTCTTGTATATTCTAATTTAGATCAAGCAGCTACAGAAAAGGCTCCAGGTGAATCTTCTTATACCCCAGATTACGCAGAGACTCTAAATATTCAGGGCCCAAGTCCCACTTCATTAAGTGGCAGAGTTAGCGAGGAAGAACTTCATCTAAAATCCAGTTGCACTATATCATCAACATCAATTGAAAAATCTTTGAGAAATAAAAGTGAAATAAGTGATGATGATGATGATGATGTAGAAATGGATGCATTTTATGCTTCTTTTGATGCTGGCACCCGTGTTCTTGCACATTCCCACAATAAATTGGGCACCAGCACTGCTCTAAGTGAAGAGGCCAAGGTAGCATTGAGATCAATACAGGTCTTCATCTCTATGGATGCTTCAGTTTTGTTGCGTCCTGAATGGTGTAGGAAGACGAAAGCCAGTTTAGATTACCTCTCCAAGTTATCTGCAAATGATGGCATGTCAAGAGAAATGGGAAAATTGATGTCAGAAGCTTCACAATTGTTGACTCATTGGAGTAGGGACTACATTGAAGCGAGAACGAAAATTGACTCTATAACATCCGAGTTGCAGAGAGCTGATGAATTAGAAATGAGTCTGGAAGGTAACAAGGAAAAGTTTAGGGAAGTTGTGGCCTCGGAAAATGAGATGCTTGAAGAGCAACTCAGTGCCACTAAAGCTAACATGTCTCAATCTGAAAAATGTGTCACTCGTAAGAGAAAGAGAGAGATTTTTGAGGAAGGAAAAACACTTACAGCTCAACTGGATAAGTTGAGGAAAAATGTGCCACAATGGGAACATGAGCACATTTTGGCAAAGAAAGTTCAAGCAAAAATCAAAGCTGAATGGCCAAAATTGAGAGAAAAATTTAACAAGATGGTACAAGAGTGGAATTTGTATGAACTCAGTTAGAGTTTTGATCATATATTAGGCATTTAATCTATTGTACACGACAATTTAAATGGTTTTATGTTAAAATGGATGTTGCATTATTCTCATTTTCAATATAAATTGTGTTACTATAATGTCAAGTCTACAGAAAGTGAGTTTAAATTAGAGACTAATTGAATAAGTTAGATGCCATTTTCCAATTCTAATGGATATCAGTTTTGACTGGTTCAGCCTTGTCATAATCTTTTTCCTTCATCCACCTCGCCAAATTTGCAAGATTGTCACTTCTCATTGTTTGGTACTGTTATAAAATGTGGAGGTAGCCTCTAAATAAGGCACAAATAAAGTAGCACAAAGAAATATACTCTAGAGGCATCAGCACATAAATAATAAATACAAACATCAATGGGAACATAATTTGATGTGCTTATGAATAGAATGAAAAACTGAAACTAGCAGAGATCTACACAAAAATAGCCCAGAGGAATTTAACTAGTGTTGCGAGATACTCCTTGACTATCTTTTGCTTCTTCACAACCTTCAAAATCAACACAATAAATTATTAGAGTACTCTAGAACCACAAAACATACATTTTTTCCACATTTAAGCGAACTTTATATTTGCCTCCACCAAGCAACAAATAAATTTTTTTATTCTAAATAGCACCTCCAATTCTTACATGTTATTATGATGATCTTTATATTTTTATAAGAAAATTGCAGAATTTTTATTATAGATAGTAGAAAAGGAAGAGAGCGAAAAGGTAAAATAAAATAAAAAATGAAAAAAGAGCAAAATTTAGTTAGTAATTAATAGTTTTTTCATACAAAATAAGTATTATATTATTTATTATCTAAAAAATCAATAATATAAAAAGGCTTAATATAAGTAAGATATGAATATCTTCATTCATCAAATAATATATAATGTGTGACAAATGAAATCTAATAGAATGATAGATGATGCATTAAAGTTGGAAAATATATCGAAGATGCTTGAGACCTAGTGTGCACATTGTAAATAGCTACACTACAACAGAATTCCTTTGTTTCATGCTAATAAAATGCCCTAATTAATCGATTAACCTTGTAAATTTATGGCGTGGGGCAAAATATTGTAACAAGAACATTTTACACTTCACTTTTAAGTATTGTATTTCATGAAAAATGAGACTAGTATTCTTAACTCCAAAAAGAAAAACTAATTTCTATTCACAGTGACCCAAAATTACGTCTTTAAGGCTAATCACATATCTTAATGCAATTTCAAATGTGAAGGCTGCTCAACCATACTATTTTCCTTTTTGTACTTGTAGGAAATCTCCTTAATTTTATATAAAACATAAATATAAACCTTTATTTCAAAATTAGAGAGTTTTAACACTAAATCTTGGCAAAATTAGAAGTGTTAAGATGAAATTTATAGATACATATGCAAACATAAACATGAAACTTTCTACTTTGTTCACATGTTTTGCTAGATCAATCATAAAGAATCATTAAATTCACGCTTTAAGGCACATTAGGAGTTATATAAATTATATACTATAGGCAAAATGCCAAAGCTTTAACTTCTCTCGCTGAAGCTACTTAGTACATATATAATTAAACATGGATTGGCCTTGTAATAGAATAATTAATATAAGTATGATGCTACATACAGCAGCTTATGTCTCCTAAGTGGACAGCCCAGGTACATAGCATTTATCGGCGATCATTGCAAAAAACATGTTAAGACGTTATCTTTCTCTTTTAGCAAAACCAAATACTTTTAAAATAAATTCCAAGCTTAATGTTTAAGCCATGTCAAAAAGCTTAAGAAGGTAATTTCTAATAGGAGCCTAAACATACAGTAGCATTTATAACTTTGTTGCCTTTAAATACATGTTTGTCATCGTTAATGTAACTAATAACATTTTTGCAAAGAATACTTTCTTGGACCCGCATCAAGCTTGGACAAAACCTTAAACTTCACAGGGGATATGAAAGAGCATAAGCCAATAATCATACTAACCCTTTTTCACAAATTTAGAACAAAATCAGTATTCAACTTGCGGTAGTAATAACTCAAATCAGAAAATTAGCAAAATTGCAAGTGATTTTCAAAACCCACATCATAATATCAATTCCCAATCCCTTCCCTAAAACCACAAATAACAACAATAACTCAAATCACACATATAAATAAAGATCCCTAACAAAACATACACGAGAGAAAATAGGGGAAAAAAACAAAAAACAAATCATAAAAATAAAAAAATGTGTTCTCATTTCATAAACGGAAAAAAAAAGAAAAAATATATAGAAGCAAATCAATGGCCAACACCAGGACTAGGAACAGATCTTAGAAGAACTAATCCAAAGCTGCATAGAAACATGTGAATGGTCAAATTGGGCACAAAAGCCACATGTTTGTGTCACATTATTTCTTGCAATTTTTCGTGTGCTGCTGCTACTTTCCAAGGCTATTTCAGATGATCAAGGATAACGATGTGTGGCTGTTTAGTTTATACTACGGGTGTATCTGACAATGAGGCTTCACATACGGCTTTGTGCATGCCCTTTCTTTGCTCAAATCGTGGAAGACGTTTGGGCACTATGCCTTTGGGAAGTGATCTCAAGATGACAAGTTTCTCCCACTTGAAGAATAACAACGCTGTTTCCCTCTTCTTTCCAGATCCAAGATGATGGATTCTAACTTCTAAACACAAATGCATGGAACCAAAGAGAACTGAGGAAAAGAACCACCAAAGTTGCAAAGCAAACCATAGCAGATCTTGACAAAGAAATGAGAAAGAATTTCCAATCTTTGAATCAATAAAAAGCATAAAACAACAAACAAAAGATGAAAAGAAGGCTGACTGAGAATAGAGTAGGATTTGGAGGCTATCTGAACTTGGGAGATCCTCGAGATGTGACAAAGGACGATGGTGGCATGCGGTTTGTGGTGACGAACCTTAGCAAGGCTCACTGGCAAGGCTGTTTCACCAAGGACAGGCAAAGGGAAGATAGGCAATGGGGCGGGGGTGAGAAAGAACCAAGATAGGAAGAGCTTCTTGGTGTAGGACGAGGGATGGGGTTTTAAATGTCCACCGATTGTACGATGTGTGAGAGCGAGGAGATAGGGAGTTTCTTTTTTGTTATTCTTTATGAGTTTTCAGAGCCCGCTGGGAAAACAGCAACCGGAACAGCAAATTGCTGTTAGTGGATTATGGCGGTTTTAAATGCCATATTTTAAATTGAGCTGCCATAATGTGCATTCACTTTACATCATTTATAAACCTGCCATAATATTCTTAATAAAATGGTGGTTTTTGAAAATAGCCATATTAAAACCACCACAATTTTCCTCTTTTTTTGTAGTGTTATGGGGAAGCGTAAGAAAAGAAGGTGCAAAGAATTAACGTGATTCGCCTTATAGCCTACGTCCACAAGCAAAGCCGACAATCAAATATTTCACTAAGAAAATATAATAGAAATACAAAAATAGTCACACTTGACTCCAACCAATTGCCAAATTCACCCAAAATATCTCGCACTTGACTCAAACCAATTGCCAAATTCACCCAAAATATCTCGTAGTAAATTTCTCACTAGTGTATACCCGCAACACATAAAAGAGAGAAACTCAAAGGAAAACAAATAACTCTCTAAATATTTGAAATGTGGAGGAGAAGGTTGGATTGGTTAATGTCGAAGAGCTCAAATGCAAGCTCTATTTATAGATCTTCCCGTGCAAATTTTTCAATCAAAGCATTACATGCATTTGATGCTTTCTATGTTATAGCATTTGAAATTTGCCATCTTTATTTATTTTGGTTGCACTAAAAGTTCATTTTGCAGCACTTGTTGGACATTTTGTCCAATTGTTTCTGACATTGAGTTGAAAAATAAAGCTATCGCTCACAAATCTCCACCTTGGCTTGTTTTTTATTAAGCTTTAAATTTCCTGAAGTCATCTTTTCCAATATACCCATATGGGCAAACTCACATATTGTAGGTGCCAATTAAACCCTAAACCCTAAACTCACAAATTGAACTTAGGTATTGTTATTGACTGTCATCATATCTGTTGGATTGTCTGAGGTATCGATCTTTTTCACAAATATTGTATCTTGCGAAATAATCTCCCAAATAAAATGATATCTAACATCGATATGTTTGGTTCTTTCATGATACATCTGATTTTTAGTCAAATGTATGGCACTGTGACTATCACAGTAAATAATTGTAACATATTATTCCAAACATAAATTGTTGACCAAACTTTTAAGTCAAATTGCTTCCTTTATTGCTTTTGTTGCTGCCATGTATTCAACTTCTATAGTTGATAATGCAATAGTAGATTGTAAAGTAACTTTCGAACTAATTGCACTACCTGATAATGTGAAAATATATCCCATTAGAGATCTCATTTTATCGATATCTCCAACATAATCACAGTCAACATAACCAGTAACACTATCATTAGTGTTTGAACTCCTATCATATACTAAGCCAATATCTACAGTACCTCCAGGATATCGAAGTATCCATTTCACTACTTGCCAATGTATCTTGCTAGGATGCCCCATATATCTACTAACGACACTAATGGAATGTGAACTATCTAGTCGAGTTCATAACATAGCATACATTAAGCTTCTAAGTACACTGGCATAAGGAACACATGACATTTGTTCCTCCTCTTCAATAGAATATGGTGACTTTGCAACTAATAGTCTGAAATGGGTTGCCAGTGGAGTACTCACAAGTTTTTCATTTTGCATTCCAAAGCGCTTAATTACTTTTTCAATGTACTTCTTTTGAGACAAATATAATTTTCCAACATACCCATCTCTGTGAATTTCCATGCCCAAGATTTTCTTAGTTGTACCCAAATATTTCATTTTAAATTCACCATTGAGTTTCTATTTTAGTTTCTTGATCTCAGATATACTCCTAGTAGCAATGAGTATGTCATCAACATAGAGCAACAAATAGACGAAAGATCTATTTGAGAGCTTCCTATAGTATACATAACAATCATAGTCACTCCTAGAAGGAGTCAAATCTCTTATACCACTAGTGAGGAGATTGCTTTAAGCCATATAATGACTTTTTTAAGAGACAAATGTGATCTTCCTTGCCTTGAACAATGAAGCCTTCTAGTTGCTGCATATAAATTTGTTCTTCAAGCTCACCATGAAAAAAGCTGTCTTGACATTGAGTTGTTCAAGCTCTAAGTCAAACAGTGCAACCATAGTGAGCAACACACAAATGGAGCTATGCCTTACAGTAGGATAGAATACTTTATTAAAGTCTATTCCTTCCCCTTGGCTAAAGCCTTTAGCAACTAAGTGTGCTTTGTACTGGGCCAATTCATCTCTAGGTGATCCTTCTTTTTTCTTAAAGATCCATTTGCAGCCATGGTCTTATGTCCTTTTGATGATTTCACCAACTCCTAAGTCTAGTTCTTATGAAGAGACTCCATTTCTTTATTGATAACAGCAATTCACTCCATTTCTTCACTCATAATAGTAATCCATTATGCATACTCAACACTCAAAAATAGTCTCATGGTATGTTGTAGGATCTTGTGTTTCAATACAAAAGGAGACTATGTCTGCATGACCATATCTTTGTAGTGGTTTTATTTGCCTCCTTTCTTTATCTCTAGTGAGGTTAAACTACTGCAACTGATGTGACCACATCATTAGGGATTTGTTGTTTTTCTCTTGAATGGGCTGATTAGAAGCATCTTCTTATACTTACTTTGGTAGTTCAGCATCAACTCCACCTGCTTATTGACATCGTGGTCTATTTCTGCATCAGCAACCTCCTTTTTCGGATGAAGCATGGATGATTTATTGAGCTTGACATCTCTGTTGATTATAAATTTGGGTGATTTTGGTTCAACACACCATAATCTATAACCTTTTATCCCAGTTGCATATCCTAGAAATATGCATTTTAGTGCCCTTCATTTAAGCCTGCTATCATCAATATGAGCATATGCAAAACACCCAAAAATTCTTAGATTCGAATAATCAGCTGGAGCACTAGACCATACTTCAATAGGAGTCTTCAAATCGACTGCAGTTGATGGAGATCAATTTACCAAATAACAAGCCATATTGACAGTTTCAGCCCAAAATTATTTTGACAAATCAACATTAGAGAGCATGTTGTGAGCCCTCTCCAAAAGAGTTTTGTTCATATGTCCTGCTACTCTATTTTGTTGTGGTGTTTTTCGCATAGTACAATGTCTTACTATGCCTTCATTTTCACATAACTCGTTGAATTGACCTTCACAAAATTCCAAACCATTATTTGTTTGGAGGCACTTGATTTTCTTGCCAATTTGATTCTCAACAAGAACTTTCCATTTCTTGAAAATATGAAATACATCATTCTTGTGTTTCAGAAAATAAACCCATACCTTTCTCAAAAAATTATCAATGAATGTCAGTAGGTATCTAGCACCACCAATTTGTTATAAAATGTGAAGGTAGCCTCTAAATAAGGCACAAATAAAGTAACACAAAGAAATTATGTGGAAGTGTAAGAAAAGAAGACACAAAGACTTAACGTGGTTCAACTTATAGCCTACATCTACGGGCAAAGGCGACAACCAAGTATTTCAGTAAGAAAATATAATGGAGATACAAAAGTGGTCACACTTCATTCAAATCAATTTCTAAATACACCCAAAATACTTTACAATAAGTTTCTCATTGGTGTATACCCTCAACACACTAAAGAGAGAAACTCAAAGGAAAACAAATAACTCTTTAAATACTTGAAATGTGGAGGAGAAGGTTAGATTAGTTGATGTCGAAGAGCTCAAATGCAAGCTCTATTTATAGTTCTTCGCGTGCAAATTTTTCAACCGAAGCATTAAATGCATTCGATGCTCTCTATGCTATAGCATTTGAAATTTGCCATCTTCATTTATTTTGGCTGCACCGAAAGTTCATTTTGCAGCACTTCTTTGACATTTTGTCCAATTGTTTCAGACATTAGGTTGAAAAAATAAAGCCACCGCTCACAGGCACCATGTTTCCTACTAAGTTTTTAGCGTCCTTCCTATAGTAACCTTTCGATTCTTCATTTAGTACGCTTGACTACTAAGCTCTCTTTGCTCTTTCTTCTGTCACCATTGTTCTTCATCTTGTCTATTTCTCTCCACATCCTTTATCTGAAGTAATTCCCTACCCAATAATACATGCTCACAATTAACACTTAATCTGCTTCATAGAAGGAACAAATTTTACCACATCTTTTAGGTATACCAATTCCAATAGTTGTTGATGAGGGGAGTTGTTCATTGGTTTTCTGTCTAGCTAGCTCTGCTCTAAGATTCTATGCCTATGATTGTGCTATGCTTGTTTATTCGTGGCATACAAAGATTTTGAGGATCAATAGAGAAATTGTTTTGGCTAATGGTGTAGGATTGGTGATACACAATTACGGACTAGTCTACTTTTTCTTCCAATGCCACACACTAGCTACTGTACTATAGTCTTGACTATACTATCGTTTGAGGGTTCCACCTGAAGGCACATAACTTCCTTAAAATTTGATATTACCATAGCCCATCTCAACTGCCTTCTAACATCAATGTTTTCCAAGTGCTTTTGGTTATAAGTTTGTTCTTCATTAACGCCAAAGGGTTTCCTACTTCTAAGGGTAATATTAAATACACTTTGACATATATGGCATAAGCATCCGGCTCCTGCACAATGAATTACATATCTGCTATCCAATCTAGAGCAAAAGCAATTTACTTATGTTCTTTGTAACACAGGATTATTGAAATCCACTGCTTGATTGCTTATGATTTGTTGTGAAGGAGGCTATAATTAAGCAACAATAAACTAATATGTAATTGCTCTAGTAGCCAGAGGTCCAATTCCTTGCACACAACCTGAGGCTATGTTTGGGAGGATAAAAGCGGAGGGAATGGCAAGGAATGGCAATGATACTTTCATAAAATGTGTGTCTAAGAATGAAATGGCCAACAAGGTAAAGGAGGACCCCTCCCAACCGTCGCACACAGTGAATTTGCTGACCCCCAAATGAGGGGATATAGGAGGGACAGTTGTTCCAAGTATAATGTTTTACTATTTAACCCTTTTGGAGTTTTATACATAAAAAACAGACTTACAAAGTAAAAGGATAGAAGTAAAAAATAAGATGTATATGCCTTTTCATTCCACTTATATTATAAACTCCCAAATAATAGAGTGACATATAACTATCCACTCCACTCCTCACCTTTCTTTTCCATTCCATTAATAACAATTCCCTTCTATCATCTATAAAACTCCCAAACATACCCTCAAACTCTAGGTACTTCTCCTTGGCCATTCCTAGAAGGTTTTTTCCCCATCCCCATAAGCACAACCTTCAACGTTTTCAATTTGTTATTCATGCTCTCCACCTCAACATGAGTCGTTAGTCTTCATAATCACGTGATCTCTTCTTCATGTTTGCTTGGGAAGGAAAAGGAGCAGTACTACAATCAACAATTTGACAAATAATTTATTTGAAAATGGTGTACGGCTTGAAGTCAAAGCATTATAGTCTTAACAATGAAATAAAACATTTATTTTATTCTATTTTATTTCATTTCATACCATTTTATCACATTACATTTCATTTCATTCCCTTTATTATTAAATATCTAAACATGATCATAACTAATTGGAAAACAAAAAGTTTCAAAAAAGAACAGCCACTTAAAGTGTGTTTGGGTTAGCTTATTTTAGGGTCAAAACATCTATTGGCCAAATAAAATAAAGGTTCAAAACATCACAGAATTAAAAGCTTCCAGAGAAAGCTTTTGGGATTAAAAAAATGTGATTATTTCTAAGAAATAATTGGTTACCAAACATGCATTTACTACGATGATAGAGATAATAAGACAACCATGAGGTGTGGCGTGGTGGCAACTCACCTCGTCCCTTACCCATGAGGTTGAGGGTTTGATCCTTGCCCCTAGGAATGGAGTGCATTTCTTAGCCAATCATTTGCCTCTTTGGAGAGTTCCCACGACAAGGGGATTAGTTACTGCTTCCGGTTGTAGATACCCTGAGTTTGAAAAAAAAAAGAAGAAGAGATAATAAGGCAACAAATTTATCAAAAATAAATAAAATAAAATATTTCCATAGATCTTCGTGATGGAAGGTTGGTGGATGCCAGTAATGAAATCAGCAAGTCCATTACTCCTAGTTCCATAAAGACAAAAATGATAGTGCTTTAGTAAATAAATATATTAATCCGAACAAGGCCATCCCTACTTCGAATATGATGTATTATTATCAAGTTATTATATAAACGCTGACCATTGACTCCGAAATGTGAATAGGTCCTACTCTCACGGGATGCCAGGTTGGGCAAAATGTTTTTATGCAACTTTATATCCATGACATTAAAAAAAAAAATTAATTAAAAGGAGACTTCGGGGTAGTGAAATAAGTCAATTATGCATCACCGTTTCGGTTTCAAACTTTTATATTTGTTAGTTGTTGGTTGTTTTGAAGTTCCGACACATAGAAAGCATAGTGAGCCACTAAGGTATCATGGCAGGTCGTGAATCACTCTCATCCTTCTCCTCTTCAGCTATGGATGGACCTACGATGTGTTTAGTAGCTTCAGAGGCGATGACACTCAGTTTTACAGGCAATCTATTCAATGCCCTTAATGAGAAGGGAATCCACACTTTCTTTTATGACCGAAGGCTTATGGGAGGGGAGGAACTCACACCAACTCTTCTTGAGGCAATTGAAGAGTCTAGGATTGGTGCGGAACCCATGGATATAAAGATCCAAAAATTCTAGGCACACATTTCGCACTTTAATACAAAACAAGATTTATGATAAAAATCCTCCCTACTAAACCCTCCAAAAAACCCGTCCTTAGAAATGTAGATAACAGGAAAAGATAGAATAGAAACTGATTGAATATCACAAGGAACTTACTTTAGGATGAATTCTCTCAATTTCTTAATGCAACAAGCAAAATAAATAACTCACCTCATTTGTACACAAAATCACTGTTAAAGAAAACAAAACAGAATTTTAATTAATCAAGCTACTAAATAATATGTTCCTTGAGACATTTATAACCTCTTATATTAGGTTAAACATTTAAACTAAGCCCAAACCCAATAGTAAGTGTTCATGTGCTAAATAATAAGGATTGGGCCGGGTAAAACACAAAACATAAAATTTGGGCTAGAAAAAATAATTAAAGCTTAGATGTTCTAAATACTTAAACTAACTCAACTAAATAAGACCAAAATAGGAGAATCGCCCAATATGGCCAGAATAAGCTTCTAAGCCCAATTTGCAGCAAATAACAAGATTTTGGGTTGTCCATTTACATGAGTTGGCATCTTGGTCTTCTTAGCCGATTCTTGATGCACCTCTTCCATAATTGCTTTAGCCAAATTCCCAAAGTCTTCTTTTAGCCTTTTTGTTCTTGCTTATGTGATTGGTCCCGTAGGTGTGCTAAAATTTTCATCTTGCCCCTTATGCTAGAATGTCCAATTTGTCCTCTGGAGCACGTATCAAGGATTGCCATCCCTGTATTCTCCACCAACTATGTTTCTTCTTCCTTTTGCTTAGATAAACTTGCCAAGATCATTGAATGTATCAAGGCAAAGGGCCGGTTGGTTCTGCCAATCTTTTATGGTGTGGATCCCTGTGATGTGCAACACCAGAGAGGCAATTATCAAGAAGCATTGGCTAAGCATGCAGAAAGGTTCAAGGATGACATCATGCAAAAATGGAAGGATGCTCTTAAGCAAGCAGCTAACTTGTCCGGCAAGCATTTCATATTTGGGTACTCCCACCTCACCAGTGTTTTACATTCTTTTTATTTTTTTTCTTTAATCTTTATCTTGAACAATTTAATTCACTGTTCAATAAAAAATTGAATTGCAATAATACAGTTATCAAGATATGGTTATGATGTATAGAGAATGACATCACACTGACTTCTCTACTGATTGGGTAGGAATAATGAATATGAACATGAGTTTATTAAGAAGATCATTAAAGTGGTCTCTAACAAGATTAATCGAGTTCCTTTGCATGATGCGGATTATCTAGTTGCATTGGAGGCTCCGGTGCAACGTGTATGCTCGCTTTTGGATGTAGGACTTGAATATGATGATAAAGTCCAAATGGTAGGGATTCATGGAATAGGCAGAATAGTTAAAACAACACTTGTTATGGCAATTTACAATTCGATAGTTGACCAATTTGAAGGTTTATGTTTTCTTAAAAATGTGAGAGAAAATTCAAGTAAGCATGGATTAGAACATCTCCAAGAGACACTTATTTATGAAGTTGTTGGAGAAAGGGATATTAAGTTAGAGTGCTTCGAGAAGGGAATTCCAATAATAGAGCATAGGATTTGCTGAAAGAAGGTTCTTTTGATTCTTGATGATGTTGAGAAACAAAAGCAATTGCAAGCACTTGTTGGAGGACCTGATTGGTTTGGTTCTGGTAGTAGATTTATCATCACGACTCGAAACAAATATTTACTAGCATGTCATGGGATTGAAAGAACATATGAGGTGGATGAGTTAAATGAGAAAGATGCTTGTGAGTGGAATGCTTTCAAAAATAAAGAAGTTGATCCAAGTTTCATGCATTTTATAAACCGCACATCAACTTATGTTGCTTGCCTTCCATTGGCTTTGGAAGTACTAGGTTCTAACTTTTTGTGGAAAAAAAATAGAAGATTGGGAATCTACATTACAATGATATGAAAAAATTTCTCCTAAAGATATCCAAGAAATACTTAAGATAAGCTTTGATGCTTTGGAGGAATATGCACAAAGTATCTTTTTCGACATTGCTTGTTGTTTTAAAGGCTTTAATTTGACAGAGGTCAAAGATATATTATGAGCTCATCATGATGTTTGCCAAAACATGCTATTGGAGTTTTGGTTGATAGATATCTCATAAAGATTGATAATCATAAGGTGACATTACATGACTTGATACAAAACATGGGTAGAGAAATTGTTCGACAAGAAGGAAAGCCTGACAAATGCAGTCGGTTATGGTTACCTAAAGATATAGTTGAAGTTTTAGCAGGCAATAAGGTAAGAAAGACTAATATAGACTGAAATGAATGGTTTTATTTTCATTTTAACCTTGATTGATTTCTTTTGACTATACATATATAACTACTCGTGCATGACAAATCATTTATTCCTTGTTTCTAATATTTTGTTGACATTATTAATTTACCATTTATTTTACCTTTATGATATGTAAATATTCACGTCAAATCCTCAATAAATGACATTATAGTGATTGACTTGTGCTTTTGTTTTGAAAGGGCACATGTAAAATTGAAATAATATTTCTTGATATGCACAAATCCGAAGAAAAAGGGGTGGAATGGGATGGTAAGGCCTTCAAAGATATGAAAAGCCTAAAAACACTCATAATTCAGAACAGTTGTGTTTCCCAAGGCTCCAACATCGTCCAAATAGTTTGAGAGTGCTCGAGTGGTGGGGATATCCATCACATCTTTTACCGGTCGATTTAAGACTTGTCATTTTCAATTTACCCAATAGTTACTTAATGTCATTCAATTTTCTGGAGAGGCAGAAGGCAAGCACAATGATTTCCTTTCTCTAATTCTATATGATAATTAAATCATTTTATATGAATATTCATTTTTTTTTCAGGAGTTAGCGAATATGAGAGTTAGCGAATATTCATTCCTTACCCACATTACCTTGTTGCCAGAACTTAGATACGTGTTGTGCTGTCGATCACCTGACCAGAACGAAGGTGAAGAAAAATTGAACTCGATGGTGTCTTCAAAATAAAGACCTGACGTATCGCACTATAATATACCAGACAAAATCTTTCCACAAGTCTTTGCTTGGTTTGCCACGAATGTGGAAGAATTAGACTTATTGCATCTTAATTTCACAGTTCTTCCTCCATGCATCACAGAATGTCTCATTTTGAAGAAACTCAATTTGGATCAACGGCATAATCTTCGAGAAATCAGAAGGCTTCCACCCAACTTAGAAACACTCTCTGCAATACACTGTAGATCCTTGGAAGATTTAGACCTCACTGTTCTTCCAGCAGGCACCAAAGGATATCGCTTTTTGAGCAGACTCATTTTGGATCATTGCGAGAATCTTCATGAAATTAGAGGAATTCCACCTAGCATAGAAGTTTTCTCTGCCTCAAAACTGCACGTACCTGACTTACTCGTATAGAAGCATGCTACTGAAACAGGTTCCTATTTATTTTACCTATTTGGTTCAATAACTGACATCTATGGGCTTGTTTGATAAATGTTTTCAAAAATAATTTTCAATTTTTAAAAACAAAAAAACAAAAAATACCATTTGATAAGTTGTTTTTTGCCAATTGACTTTAAAAATCAAAAAACACATTTTGGTTTTTAAAAGCAAAAAATAGAAAACAGCTTTTACATGTTCTCAATTTTATTGTTCTAAGATAGAAAACTCACGCGGTGGCATTTTTGTAGTTAGTTTATTTTATTGTTTTGTGTCACTTTCGAGTCCTAGTCTAAAAGAAAATAACTCCAACTCTGAGGTTTAACAATCTCATTCAGCCAAGCCTGTGTACAAGCCCCAGTCTGCATATCTCTCCTCTCGTCTCTGTCACTTGCTCTAAACTGTAATTGTTACTGGAAACAGAAAGGTACAACTTTCTATCTATTGGAAATATTCTTCAGATTTTGCTTCTCAAATTTATTCTTTTTCTAAAAAATAAAAGGATTATTTACAATGAAATAGATGTAAGGTGACGTGAAAAAAAAATATTGAGCATTGAGGATGTTGTTTTACTGTATTATGAATGTTGTGTTGGTGTTTTGGAGTGAGTGTTCAAATGAGATGAGGCCAGTAATAGATCTGGCTCCTTTCCCCTGTGCAAATGAGCTGGGAATCGAAGGAAGAGAGGAAATGAAAGAACGGTGGGTTTGATGGCAGATCTCACTCCACCTCTGTTCGCCTAGCCACCTTGTCCCCTTTCTTTCTTTTGTTCTTTCTCTGCCGGTGGGTGCCCCTTTCTTTCTTCTGTTTTTTCTCCGCCGGTGGGTGTTCTTTCTCCGCCGGCAACCACCCGTTGAGCCACCCACCCATTACCCTTTCTTTTTTTATTTTTTGGTTCCGCCGGCCGCCACCCACCCATTCTTTTTTTCCGTTCATTCTCCGCCTACCCCAGCCACCATTTCTTCTTTCAGTTCTTTCTTCGCCAGCCATCATCCACTATCTGCCCGTGTCCAAAACTGGGTCACCATTTTTATGCAACCCCCACCATTTTTGTCTAGCCTGGTTTGGATTACTGCTCAAAGTTTTGATTTTTATCAATTGGGTCATGATTGTTTGTGGTTAGGAATGTTGGGTGTTAGTTATCCTCCTTACTAAATTAAAGGTTTTGAATTTTGATGGCTTATGGCTTTCATGTTTATGCTTTATGTTAGCTAATTTGGTAATTTGATAATTTGATTTTAGACCATATGGCAAGTGTTTTGGACTATGCTGGAAACTACCTGAATGATACCTTGATCGCTTAATGAAAGTTCTAGTGAAATATTGGATACCATAGAATTGTTTTTTCCTTTCTGTAACTAGGATCTTAGCAAGGCATTTTTTTTCTTTTGTGGATTGAGCTGTTTGTTTCCTATATGTATTGGCGATGGTAAATAATGAGAGAGCTAGATTGGATTTGGGGATTTTTGGCACTACTGCTCCTTTGGCTTGCATATTTAATGTCTTGCTTCATTAGGAGTCATATGTGCTATCTTTTTGAAATTGAAACTGAGAATGGCAACATAAATTTGGAGGTGAATTTCAGTAATGACAATACAATAAGATTAACTGATGAAGTTGCAAGTAATTTGGTTTGGACTGTTTGGTTATTTGGCTTGGATTGTATTGACTGTTTGGTGTTTATATGGACTGTTTTGTTATTTTTTTGTTACTAAAGTTGTTGAATATAATTACTATTGTAGATGGAACATGATAGGAAAGAGAATTCTTCACTTTGGTCCCCATTAGTGGTAAAAGCTTATATAGATATAATGGTTGAAGAGGTTAACAAAGGGAATATGAGAAATAATATATTTACACCTAAAGTATGGCAAGCCATATTGCAAACACTGAACATGAGAACTGGACGTGCATATGACATGAAACAAATTAAGCAAAAGTTTAATAGGTTAAGGCAACAACATGCTACATTTTCTCATTTGCTACAACAAACTGGATTTGGATGGGATGCAGAAACTAATATCACATTCTTGCTACAGAGAGGAAGTTTGGTCAACCTACCTTCGGGTACACAACAAATAGCTCTTAACATTTTTATTGTTATATATATATTTATTTACATATTTATTAGATTTAGGATATATTATTTATTTATTTTTCTTATAGGCACACCCTGATGCTACACCATTTAAGAGGAAAGGATTGGAGCATTACAAATTATTGGGAGTGATTTTTAATAAAAGTAGTGCAACTGGGGTACTTCATCATTCGTCCACTCAAGATTCACCTAATACAGATGATGAAAATGAGCTGGAAAATGAATACTTGCACGGTGGGATTCACGTAAATTTAGATGATGATGAGGAGGGGGAGGAAGAGGATAGTCCAATATTAGAGAGAGTCACCCGTAGTGGTAAAAGGACAATTAAAGTTCAGGATCACAAGACAAGGAAAGTGTATAAGAACCTTCAAGTGGGAGATGCACTTCAAGCATGGATTGAATCATCTAAGTTGAAAGCAGAAGCATTTGTAGGGGCATCTAAATTGAAGGCTGAAGCTTCATTAGCTAGAGCTGAAAAGTATAGGGCTAGGAGTATGGAAGCCACTAGTTCTGCAACTACATCATCTGAATACACTATAGCTAAATGTGTAATTGAACTTAATGAGATGGAAAATATCTTAGATGACTCCTACATGAAGGCAGTGGAGAAATTTAAAGATCCTGATTATAGAGAGGCCTTTTTAAACATGACTAAGGATAGGAGAAAGGCATGGATTGATAGACTTGTGTGACTGTTTTGTACTCTGGCTTTGTACTTATATATGACTTTTGTTGTTGGTTTGTACTTTGGCTTCACATTTATGTATGACTTGTGTTGTTAGTTTGTACTTATGTATGACTACGTATTTATTTTATTGGTGGTTTGTCCTTTGAGCTGCTTTAAAATTACTTATTTAAATGCATATATGTTTAATGGCAAGTTTTATTGTGATGGAAATAAATAATTATCCTTCAGGCAGTGATAGTATCTCAACAGATACTTTTGAAAGGTCTTCATCCTCATTTGATTCTAGTGATGATGATTCTAAATTTGTTGAATTATTGATACTTAACCTTATTGGTGATTATGAATATAAATTTTACAATAAAGTTTCTATTAGAATATCTGCACTAAGCGATCAAGAATTTGTTAGTGAGCTTTTGAAGGAATTTGGAACAGTTTGCTACGAATTATTATGTATGGAGAAGGCATGTTATATTAATTTGTGCAATGAACTGAGGAGTAAAAATTATCTAGAAGACTCGAGAGAAGTGTTCTTAGAAGAACAAGTGGCAATGTTTTTATTTATTATTGGGCATAATGTGCGTCACAGAGTAGTAGCAGATCAATTTCAACATTCCACTCAAACTGTTTCTCACTATTTCAAGAATGTTTTAAGAGCAATTTGTCATTTAGGTAAAGAAATCATAAGACAAGATTCCATAGAGCTGCCTGATCATATAAAAAATAATCCACAATATTACCCATGGTTCAAGGTTAGTTCTTTTTTGTCACTTGTTTTATGTTATATGGTGCATTGTATTATTTTCTTTTATCAAATTGATATGTTTCTTGCATGTATGTTTGTATCAGAATTGTATAGGAGCAATTGATGGAACACATATAAGGCGTGGGTTCCAAATTACATGAACATCATGTAGAAGTAGAAAAACAACTATCACACAAAATGTTATGTGCATATGTAACTTCAATATGCTATTCACATATGTGTATTCAGGTTGGGAAGGTAGTGCTCATGATTCAAAAGTTTTTTTGGATGCACTTACTAATCAAAATGCAAACTTTCCTTGGCCTCCTGAAGGTGATATATCTTTATCTAATAGAATAATTATTCATTATTATGTAATGATATTATTAATTTACATACTTGCCAAAATTAATGTTCGCTCATTGATTTAGGTTTATTTTATCTAGTGGATTCTGGTTATCCATGTACTGGAGGCTTTCTTCCACCTTATAGAGGTGAACGATACCATGCACAAGAGTTTTATGGTTGAGGTAGACAAGTTAGAGCTGCTAAGGAATTATTTAATTTTAGGCACTCATCTTTGAGGATGACAATTAAGCATTGTTTTGGAATATTGAAGGCAAGATTTCCATTTTAAAGCTAATGCCACCATACAAGCCTTCAAGACAACGCCTTATTGTCATTGTTTGTTGTGCAATTCATAATTATGTGCGTAGGTGGGGAATGCGTGATAGATTATTTAGAGAATGGGAGAATATGGATCTTTCTGTAATTGAAACCCAAAATAGCAACACAGATTTGGAGGTGAATTTCAATATGTGTAACACAAGATTAATGATGGCTGAGGAAATGGCAGATCGTGACCAAATTGCAAATTGGATGTGGCAACAAGAACATAATGCATAGTATATAAATTGATTTATGAATATAAAAATGTATCAAATTGTATTAAGATATTTGTTGAGACTTTATGATCATATTATGTATCAAAATTATTATTACATTCAATTATGCTATTATATGTTTGCAACTTTTAAAAAAATTTTACCAAACAAGTTCTTGTTTTATTACTTTTAAAACTTGTTTTTAAAAACAATCATCCAAATAGATTTTCTATTTTTTACCACTAAAAAACTGTTTTCAAAACAAAGTTATCAAACAGATTTTTTTGTTCTGTTATTTTTAAAAATTGAACTTAAAAACAGTTTTATAAAACAGTTTTTAAAAACTAAAAAATAAAACATTTTCAAACAAGCCCTTTCTATTTTTTACCACTAAAAAACTATTTTCAGAACAAAGTTATCAAACAGATTTTTTTGTTCCTTTATTTTTAAAAATTGAACTTAAAAACAGTTTTATAAAACAGTTTTTAAAAACTAAAAAATAAAACATTTTCAAACAAGCCCTATTATATCTCTCATATTCTCCTACCAAAATTTTATTTTTACATCTGATTAATCATCTACAAATTTCTAGTTAACTATACATGTACGTTTTGCCTTAACTAAAACAGTCATGATTAAGAAGAAATTAATTATATGTCATTAAAACACTCATGTATCTTGATAGTTGATTATTGTCGCATTAATAGCAAAACACAGATCATTATTAAATTCTTAAAAACATGTACACGTCATTAAATATTGTAAAACGTATGTGACGATACTAGTGTGAGATGATATTTTTGAATTGATATATTCTAAATGTATGTGTTGTTAAAATTATCAATTATATATGTCTGGCACGAATTACATGAGGAGGGTGGAAACGTGTGGCCTTTTATGCCAGGAGATAGGATTCTAGAGTGGTTCCATCGTAGTAGTGGAAATTCAATCTCTTTTTGGTTTCGTAACATGTTCCCTACCATATCACTGTGTGTTATTTTTGGGATGTTGGATGACCGTCGTATCGCATTCTTTTTTTGTCCCAAATTGAAAATCAATGGCAATACAGTGAATAAATGGCTCCTAAAAGAAAGGGTATTGGTCCACATCTGGGCTGAAAGCTGATCATATATTTATTCTTGATGAGAAACAGATGAAGTTTGAAGATAATGTGAATAATTTACTCCTAGCTCACAATGAATGGAATCATGTGGAGGTCTTTATTGATACATACTCTTCATGGGGATCTATACTAATTGACATGCAAATTGGAATCCATGTATTCAAAGAAAAAAGTAATATGAACGATGTCCGATTCACCAATCCTTACGAAGGGGATCGTAATAATGTGAATTGGGATTGGAATTCAATGGTATGATCACGGACAAGTAGCAACAGCAATGTCGTAGGTAAATGCATTTATGGCATTTCATCCTCCGTAAGTTTTGATATCATTAATTTGAGATTAATTTTTTTGCAAATATTATTAATAATATAATAACATATATGATTAAATAAAGAGTTTAATTGGTATGTACTGACAGTGTAAAATAGTTTTACACTGTCAATCAATAGAAATAGGGAAAAGTGAGAAATCATGGTGGATCCCTCATTATAATGGGTAGTTATTTGTGTGAGTTGGCACTTTCCACTATTTCTATTGGTTGACAGTGTAAAATTATTTTACACTGTGAGTATATTTAAATTAAATTCTTAAATAAAACACCTTTACACTAGTAGTATATTTGTTAGAATATAAAACTATTTATATATCTTTATCCAATAGTTTAAACTTTTGAAAGAGATTGTTCATGATATGGTATCAAAGAGTTTCTATGATTAGGAGATCAAGAATTCAATCTTTGTTTGGCTCCATTCTTATAAAAATAAAAGTTAAATTTCTGTATAAGATAAGGTAAACCTATGCAAAGTAGATGCTTCAAGTCCAAAAGAGACTCTGAGAGAACATATTAGAATATAAAATTATTCATGTATCTTTACCCAACAACTTAAGTTTTTGGGAGAGATGGGTTATGACAATATTAAAATTAAATTCTTCTAATTTTAGTTGTCCTGCATATTTTGCTCCTCTGCCTCGATGAAAGAAATTATAAAGAGTATCAGAACTAGCTTCTCATATGGTGCCTTGTAAATCTTTTTTCTTCAAATATCTATGTGTGTGTTTCAACAAGTTGTTTAAATAATGTTAGAGAAATTGAATATTAGTACTACATTATAAAATAGTAGGAAAGCGTAAGAACAGATTATTTATAGATTTAATTTAAGTTAACTAGTTTCTTTTTTAAAACTATTTTGACTTCAGAATTTAAAATAACTTCTTCCATTCAATAATGCTGACAGGGAGGCGCGTTAAGGTTGGTTATCGTTGGTGAGCATTTTCCTCAGGCACATTGAAAAGGATCTTGGATTCAGATGCAGTAACGTCAAGCTTGGCTAGTGATGCTGATAATGATGGAGGTAAACAATCTGGTTATTTCATGGAGCTAGATGTGTTCTCAAGATGTTTTGTTTTTATGGCGTATCTGCATGATAAGCTTCGCTAGCGTTCATCTTTTTTGTAATTAATTAATTAATTAATTAGTTTGGTATAGTCTTAAAAATGTGGCTGACAATTTGCTGATGAGTGTTACATAAAAGCATAGGTAATTTTTTCCCCTATCTTTTCAGTTATACAAACAGATCGAGAAATACTAAAAGAGAAATGTATACCACCGAAAAAATGTAATAGGAATTTTTGACAAAAATCACAATGGTAATTGGATTATGCACAGTGGCGGGACCCACTTATTTATCCGATGGTTAATGACAACACCTCATCATTTTGGGAATAAAATTATGGCAAAAATTGTGATTATCTACCATTGTTCATAATCAAAATAACTCAGTAAGTTTTTTTTTTCGATAGTATTATTAAGGCACCAATCATTGAAAGCCAGTGTAGAAAAGAGAGAATCAAGCAACAAAGTCAAAGAAAGAAAAGCAAACATCCCATGATAAGCGAATGACACTCGCATAAACACCCCAAGTCTAACACCAAAAAAAAAAAAAATGCAATGATTGAAAGCCCCTTGAGATCTTTGTGTCGCCAATTTGCCAATCGAACCAGCAGCCACCAGCCAAATCTTTAATTTGAGCACCAGAATTTCCATCTATTCCACAGCTCTATCATGAAGAAATTCCAGCAAACACAATGGTTGTGGAAGATCACCTTATTCCTTAGGTCCCAAAGAGACCATACAACTACGTAAAAGCAATATGAGCACAATCTTTTCCTCTGTTTTGAAGATTGAATTCTGATCCATGATTCAAAGTTCACGGCAGAGTCATCTGAAAAATCCCAATCCATTCCTCACCAATTACAGCAAGCACCCCATACTTTCCAGCAAAAGAATATGCAAAGAATAAGTGTGACATGGTCTCATCTTCTTCACAACACAGAGCACATCTACAATCATTCACCCTGAGGATATTTAATCTCTGAAGCCTATCCTTTGTATTAAGTCTCCTCTGAACAACAAACCACAACAGCAACTTAGCTTTGGGGCAAACTATCCTATGCCAGATTTGCTAACAGAGATTTGATCTTGTACAACTAAGCCTTTACACTAATACATCTTTTCTATAAAGGATCTGATAGAATAATTACTTGAGTTGTCAAAAGACCACCACACCTTGTCAGCTTGGTCATCAATAAGTCTTGTTTGCTCCATCAGACCTTGTAGTTGATATAGCTGATCAAGCTCCCTTTCAAAAAACTCTCTCCACCATGTCAGATTCTAGCACCACACACAACCATCCCATGTACCACATTCCAACTGAAATGGGAGAATTCTTCAACAAGGAAATAGAGACTAGTCATGGAAATTTGACTTTAAGCCTAATCTCCCCAAGCCACAGATGTTCCCAAAATAGGGTATTGCAAATATCTCCCACCAAATTTCTTATGCATTTATAACCTGCAGCTTAACATCCCTATCGAACCTCATGATATCGCATACAGAACCTCGCAAGCCACCTCCCCTAATCGTGGGTTGATTACTCGAGGTCTTCTTGGATCCAGATCACAGTATGAACATATCACTTGTTTCCAGAGCATGGAGCTTTCATTTGACAACCTCCACCACCATTTGAACAAAAAGGTTGCATTCTTCATGACTAAACTGCCAACTCCCAACCCACCAAATTTCTTGGGCTTTTAGATAATCTCCCAGCTAATTATAAGCAGCATTGCAGAACCATGGTCTTTCATGGCCCAAATTTTTTTTTTACTATAATGAAATAATCTTTTTGGCTACTGACTTTGGCATTTTGAAAATACCCAAGTAGTTGATTAGGAGATTATTTAAAATAGCTTTAATGAGAGTCAACCTCCTGGTCCTGGACGAGAGATTAATCTCCAGCCACTAAGCTTTCTCTTGATCTTGTCAATAATTGGTTTCTAGGTTTCAATTCTTCATAGGTTAGCACCCAAAGGGATCCCTAAATAAGTTGTAGGCAGGGAGGCTACCATATATTTCAACTTGTGGTTTATGCCAACAACCATATCATCATTACAATTGATAGGGAATAGAGCAAACTTACTGTAATTGATCTTTGGATTGGACGTAAGACCAAAACAGTCTAGAATTCAGTTCAGATTCAGCAAGAATTCTTCATTGGGAGTCAAAAGCAAGAGAGCATCATCTGCGAATTGTAAATGAGTCAATGGGACCACATGACTCCCAACTTTTACTCCTTTGATCAAACCAATGCTTGCAGCCTTATATAACAATTTGTTAAGAACGTCACTGATAGGAACCTGGTGTCCATAGAAAGAATATGAAGAAAAACAAGTTTGTATTGTTGAATGCAGAACTGGTATCAAGGCAATACCAGTGGCTACATGGAGGAATTTACAGTAAGGAACAAAGAAAGAAAATGATATAGGTATTGAGCTTTCAAGAGGCTCAATTCTCTCCCAAGTTCTAGTCCCCAAGTTCTAACCTACCGTTCACACACCCCACCTCTCATACATATAATCTCTCCCCTCAATCCCTATGCCAACTCAGCAGAGTTGGTTACAAATGTACACCCTCTACTACTCCCTACTTCTCTTTGTCTATTTCCTCATTTGTCCTTTCTTCCATGCACTCTGTAATATGTGGATTCCTAATAGTCACTAACCAGAATAAAAAGGAATGGTGATAATGGGTTACCTTGACGCAATCCTCGCTCTATTTTGAAAGGTTTGGTTGGAGATCCATTAATTATAATGGACATCTTCGCAGTTGAGAGGCAACTCCAAATTCATTTATGCCACAAACTGCCGAAGCCCATTTTTTCTAAAACTTGATCCACAAAAATCCATCTAACCGAGTCAAATGCCTTATGAAAATCGAGCTTTCAAATGACTGCCTTCTTCCTCCTCTTCCTTAGCTAGTGCACTACTTCGTTGGCAATGAAGGCACTGTCAAGGATCTGGTGACCTTGGACAAAAGTTGTCTCAGTTTCCTCCACCAAGCCAGTCATCACCTTCCTGGGTTGATTAGCTAAGGCTTTCACCACAACTTTGTATTGCAACCAATCATGTTGATTGGTCTAAAATTTTTGATCTCCTTCGCCTCATCAATCTTGGGGGTCAAGATGACCCATGTCATATTAACCTTCTTTGGAAATCTGTTAGTGATGAAAAAATCACCTACACATTGTAAAAAATTAACACTAACCAAATTCCAACATTTTTTTATAAAATTAAAATTATAACTGTTTGGTCTAGGGGCTTTTGAAGATTCACAATTTCAAACCCTATTCTTGATCTCCTCATTTGTTAGAATAGATTCAAGTAAGTTGGAGTCCTCTTCTAAAATGTTGCTAAGCCATCCTAAAAGTGGTAATAGGAACATTCTTTTGCTTATAAAGTTGCTTATAGAAATTTCTCATTTCAGATTTAATGCTCCTGGGTGACCGAAACATTCTATTGCCACATTTGATCTCTAGCATTTGTTTTCTTTGAGTTCTAACCATTGCCATGGCATGAAAATATTTGAAATTCCAATCGCCCTCTTTTATTAATTTGTCCCTTGATAACTGCTTCCAATAGCAGCATTTTCGGGCATACAAACTACCTAGTTGACTCTTTAAGGCATTGTACCTAGCTATATCAACCTCATCAGTGTTCCTTTCTTCCAGTCTAGTATTAATTTTAGCAATCTCAACCTCAAAGCACTGGATGTTAAAGTCTATGTTACCGAAAACCTTCTTATTCCACTTCTTTAGGGAACCTTGTAGCTTCCTAAATTTATCTAGAACATTCATGTCAACAAGACCCCCCATTCTTCTTCTACCAATTCCAAAAAGCCCAGATGGGAGAACTACGCATCAATGCTCCAAAAAGGCTTCGCACCCCAGTTGACATCTTCAGATTCAATTAACAAAGGTACATGATCAAATAGAGAACATTTAATTGCAAACAATCTTAGGTTGACATTAGACTACAACCATTGCAACTCCACAAGGAAACAATCTAATCTGCTACAGGAAGATCCTCTACTCCAGGTAAATTTTCTACCAATCAGAGGTTGTTCAATGAGACACATATCATTAATCCATGTATCAAAATTCGTTGTACTACTAGTTACATTAGTGCAGCCTTTTTTTCTTCACATATTCTCACTTCATTGAAATCACCCATTAGTAACAAAGGGAAAATAGAATTTGCCATCTTCTCCAGTAATTCCTTCCATAGTCGAACCTTATCTAAGCTTGCATGATAGCCATAGATAATTCCAATAGTTCCCATCATTTGAATTCCCTGGATAAACGCAGTAATCCAAATCCATCTTACTCCTTTAGAGATTATTTCATCTTTAATAAAATTCCTGTCTCAGATACAGAGAATGCCTCTACTTTGGCCCTGTGCTTCAACAAAGGCCCACTTATAGTCATCAATGCCCCATATTCTTCTAAGAAGATGATCAGGAAAATCATTCCTCATACTTTCAATTAACCCAATCAATTGAATTTGCTTCTACTTCACCTATTTAGCAACTTCCTTAACTTTCCTTCCTCCCTCCCAACACCCCTTAAATTCCAACAAATCAACTTCATTTAAAAGATTCTAACTCACCAGCCAACACTGCATCAAGCATCGTTTAGAGTGCCTCCTCTTCTTCGCAGACTTCCATTCTTATGGCGTGGCCATCTTTGCTTGTAGATAGGCCAAGCTTCTTTCCAACCTTCCGTGTCCTATACATAGCTTCATCGTCACTTCCATCTTCTTCTGCACTCTTAGATTCACAATCAGAGGCAATGTTGTTTCCCCTAACATGTGGTACCGAGTTGTTTTGGGGAGGAAGAGTGGTTGGGGACACCTTTCTATTTCTTATGGTCACGTGGGTTTTCAAAGCCAGGGGGCACCCTTGGGTTGATACCATCAAGCCCAATATCCTCATCCAACCCCAAATGAGAACTAAATTCATGGAGAGTGTTAATGATGTAATGTTTGCCCCAGGCCCATTTCGTGAGAGGCCCAGATCACAAAGCACCTCTTCAGTGCGCTAGTCATCATTCAGCCCAAGAGTCCTAATAGAGCCGGATGGTTTCAAAGGGTCAACTACTAATTTGTTTTTAATGCTAGCATGGAGAAATTCTTTCCTCCTCCATGGACGAAGAGTGGATTTATTCCACATCAATTGAGAGCCCTTGGATTTTTTTGGAAAAATGAGAGAGAAAGAGAGAAAAAGAAAAATTAAGGGTAGAGATTGATTTATGGAATATAATGCTCATACTCTATTGAGGATAAAAGAATTTCTTGCTAGCATGATTATCCATTAGTGGGTCATTATTGAGCGCAACATCTAGTTGGCTGATTGTGGCATGAGTACCATTCTCATCACAAGGGGCATGATTGCACTCATTATCGCTAGAGTTTCCAAAGGACTTCTCACCACCGCCAATTGCAACCGTCGGGGAGCGTCCTCCGCCCTCACCTACATTGGAGAAAGCAGGTTGGCTTTCAGAATTGGAGCCAAGATTTGCCTAGATGTTGGGAGCATTCCATAGGTGGATTTCCTTCCCCATTTCTTTGACATAAACATCATAACCCACACCTCTCACTGAGAAATAATCATTACCTTGGATGAGAGGATAGAAACATGTATCCATTAAAATTTTTGCTGAGGTTCAATGATGGGTTTGTCCATCGAAACAGACAACCCTGTCCCATATTTTAGCAATTTTTGGGACGTTCTCCGAGGACCATGCATGTATTGGCATGACATAACACTCAACCCAAACTCTCCTAGTTTGGCATACCTTCTCATCTGTCCAGATGCAAAGATCATCAAAATACTCCCTTAGAACGTACTGCCTCCTTCATTCATCGTCTTGGCCATGTCCTCTTTTGTTGCAAAGGTGATAAGAGCATTATAAGCTCCCAAAGCCCTAATACTTTCCAACGGGAGGAAAGTGTTTCGAAGTTTTGCTTCCATCAGATGAATATCCATCGGTGAGATATTCTCACCAACAATACTTCTCTCTAATTCCCCAACCATAGTCTTATCTATCTCACCATATGCAACCCCGGTTCTATCATACTTCTCTTCGTCATCCACCTTTTCCTTGTCTTTGGTCTTCATAATGGCTTTCTTACCATCCCCTGGTGGAGCTGTTTGATTCTTATTCAGCACAACATCTTTGTATGACCTCCCCTGATTGATAGCTCCATTGTTAGACTCCGCTAGTCTTTTAAAAGAGGGTCTGAAGGCCGCTTGATCACGTTTTATATCCTCCTTTCTTTTGAACTCAGCCATCGAAACTTTTATTTTACATCCCCCGATGACAGCAGATTCATGAAGATTCATAATCGCCTTCTTAGCTTCATGCTGTTTCGCGAACCTTACGAAAGTAAATGGTTGATGGTTGTTCTTCCTCCTTTTGCGGGATAGAAAAACATCCACCACCTTTCCCTCATAACCGAAAAGTTGCCAGAGCCAAGATCTCGTTACTGACAATGGTAGATTATCGATCGAGATAGTGAAAGAGACCTCTTCAAGCCATCTCCATGCCAGGTTTTGGTTCGCACGAGGAACCTCCCCTTCATGCGCTGCATGTGGCCCTCCAAGCACGTAGCCATCGCGTTGCCTTTCCTGTCCATTCCACTTCTGACTCTCTCTCTCTCTCTCTCTCTCTCTCTCTCTCTCTCACGTCTCTCTTTCCAGTTTAACAACTGTGCTAAGTCGTTATTCCTTTGTTGGGTATCCAATAAATCGTCTGCTTATTGATAGCGATTCAGTCCACTCGATGTTGTTGACATAATGGAAAATAATGACGAGGAACAAGGCGAAAATAAGTCTCAATACCTTTTAAATTTCAAGTGGTGCATTAGAAAAAAAAAAATTCAAGTTTGCTAGAGCGACATCTAACTTCCATCGACCAACAAAACTATGAAGCCTGTGCCTGTGCCTGCGACTGGGAAAGTATAAGTAACGCCAAAGAAAAGGGAATGGTGGCTGTGGCACTAGCACGCCATAGCAATGTTGGGGAAGTCAATGGCACAACTCCATTAATGGAGTTGCTACCGATGGCAAAGACGAAGGTACGAAGGTACGATGGCACTTTTCTCACCTTGGTAATAATAATTTAATGCAAATTAATTATTGAGAATTATGAGTTAGGATTAAGGAAGATGGAAAAGAGAAATCTAAAAATAATAACACTGAAAATATTACCAATAATATATAATATGGTGTAATTCATTAATCTAATATTATTTAACATTAATATAAGTAATTTATTGTTGGAAGCGGGTTTGGGTATCATAGCTGCCTGTGTAGTTGCTGTTTCTTTTCTTTATCGATTTCTTTTTTTTCATTTATTTCTACTGGTTACCCAAAAAAAAAAAAAAAAAACAAAGTGTTTGCTATTCATTTCTCGAGACCGATAAATTGAACCTGTAGTCCCACCATTTTCCCTATTAATTCATAGTTTTCTCTTTCTGTTCATCAAAATTCGCTCGTGAATTTGTTGTTTTTCAAACTTACTTTTTAACTTCATAGAAAGAAGATAGAAAGTTCAAGCTTTGTTCTTAACACTTAAACAATTTGCTACTATCCGACCAAAAAAAAAAGAAATTAAAAAAAAAATTGCTACTAGTGTCTTTTAAGTTATGCCTACGCGTAATAGTATAATGTTTTACATTCAATGCATAGAATATAATAAGAACTATATATAATTGATTACATTTTTGGAGAAGCAAAACTTAATTATTTTACATATATTTTAATGGATAATTAGCACACACACCCCTTGAAGTTTCATGATATAATATTAACCGCAATGTTGTGCGAATATTGCACTCCAGACCAAATTTTGCTTTGCCCATATTAAGGTGGCTTTTAACATGGAATATAATGTTTGGGACGATGATGTATCCATTTAATATCAACACTTAGATTTCATTTAAAAACATATCAATGGTTAAAATTGTATTCCCAATTTGTGGAACTTAATTTTTCTCACTCCATAATTTTATTCTCCCTTTTTTTGAACTACTGCCAGCCTCTTCCACAGCTTCTCAACCACATTTAGTCATTTTTTTTAATTACCAAATTATATGCTTGACGGAGGGGTGAGTGGTTAATCATAGGTTGTAAAGTGAAGAGGTAGGGTCTTACATAGGATAATAGTGTCACAACACTAAGTATCAAACAACCTTTAGCTGATTATTATTTCACACAAAACTCTTATAGGAATAATACCCTTTCGCAAATATAAAAACCACATTTTCTTAGAAAATATAGCTGCAAATATAAAAAATAAGAGACAAACTGAGTTGAGAAAAGTAAATATATAAGTAATTCTCACATTTTGATGGAAGGGGATGTTTAGAATGTGGCTTTGTCCTCTTTAATGGTACCTTCTTCAATTGATTTAACCATCATCATTGTTTTTTGGCATACTTGCTTAGCCCTTAGTGAAACGTAGCCGAAAAAGTGGGGCCACAGTGGAAGAAGGAAAGGATAATGAAATTGGGAAATGAGAAAAATTAAGGTGTAAAAACTTGAAATGCAATCTCAATTGTTGATTTTTTAAGATAAAATCTAAGAGTTAATATCTAATGGGTTTATCATGGACCTCAATATTGTGTCTTATGTTAACATGGGCTTAGCAAATTTGGAGTGGAGTGCAATATTTACATAAGTTTGGGGTTTAGTGCTATATCTTAAAATCTTCAAGAGGTGTGGTTACTAATTATCCTATTTTAATCAATCTCTCTTCCACTACAATATTCTTAGTATTTAGTTTGTCAAATTCAAAACCTCCTAAAATGGGTTAATAGAAATTTGACCCAGTTAAAAAGGGATGTTGACTCATTTGGTTGGCTTGTTTTATTTGTATTTTGCAATGACTTAAATTTGATGTCTAGATTTCTCTCTTCGGAGGTACTATTTAGGTAAGTTGTTCATGAGTGCATGTATGCAAGTGAACTTTACCCTTAGGGTGTGTTTGATAGGGGTTAAAAATGAGGAGAAATTTTTTATAGATTAGATTTATGTATAATTTTACACATAAATTCAATCCATAAAATTTTTTCCTCCATTTTTACTCCTACTATACTCACCCTTACTATACTCACCCTTAGCCTAAATTTTTCGTTAGAAAGAAAAGAAATACCATACTACATTATTTACTAGTGATTTGATTGGTGATTTATCTTTTGTCTTTGTTTTTTCAATTATTTCCCCAGGCATTTTCCACCAGAGAATGTGAGCATCTCTCCATGCAATATTTCAAACCATGGTTCATCACATGAGGCCAACTAGCCCCTTCTATTAGATCTAACCCCCATTGGTTGTGATTTATCTTTTGTTGAAGCAAGTAATGACAATAACTTTGGGAATTACTTATTTAGTTGTATAGTTTATTTTCCAGGTCATTATCTTCTTGGTGATATCAGAGTTAGGAAACTCCCTTGCTTCTGTTCAGCTTGAGACATACGTCTTGCCAGTTGTTTTAAGGTAATCAAATTGATATTACCTGGTAAAGTAATGTGATTCATCCGATCGTGATTCCATTAAAGCAGAAGAAAAAAATGTGACAAATCTTCTATTCTATGTATTTAGGTTTGCTCTGTATGAAAAAAATAAATTTGAATTGGTAATGATTCTGGTAGTGAGTTTGTCCTATTTTTGGCGCATATCTATATAAAGACTGGAGTCACCTAGAGATTTTTGTACCAAGTGACATTGGGAGCACCACATGTTACTGTTGGGTGGTGTGGATTTCATATGTACAAGCAAGGCACCAAACATGGAAGATATCTACTTCACAAACTCTTATGCTCAAATTTCAAATTAAATGTAGTATGCATGAGAGAGAATTTAAAATTTTAAACTAAGGAAAATTGCGGCTGAGAACACTGATGTCTCTATTTCATTTCATCTTTGTAACATGTAGTAGTTGTGGAAGACACTAGGCATTTTCCTTCTTTTTTTTTTTTTTTGGTGGTGGCGGTTTTTTTGTTGGGGGGGGGGGGGGGAGGGGGAGGAAATTATTGCACATTGGTAGGCATACTTGTTTGTGCGATGCTAAGTAGGCAAAGGTGATTTGAGGTGATAGGAGAAAGTGGGAGCGTTGATTAGAGGTGACAAATGTAAGGGAGTGATGATGGCTTTTCTTTATGTGCCTTTATTTAACTTTACTACTTTCAATCATTAATTAAATAAAATCGCATAATCAATACTAAAACAATGAAAGGGACCATAAAGGATTAACACTTTATTGTTTATGATATTCGTGTTAACCCAAGTGTTCGTTTCTGACCTTTGATCAATTACTGGAATAGCTTTCTGCAGTACGAAATTCGAACATGGAATATCTGAGTAGAGTTTTGCATGCTCTCTTTTAAAGATTCTCGCTTTTGTAGTTACAAATTGGTGTTTATGAACTCAATAATTGTACACCATTATCTACTTGCTCAAGATTTCTGCCATCAAATGACTATGACCAACCTTCCAACCGTTGGAAGTTGCAGTATTTTTCTTCTATCTGTAACTGACATCGATGCTTAATTTGAGTGACTCAGTCTATATTCTAGGTGTATAATTTTGGAGCGTATCTTATCCCAAATAACCATCGTCACACAATTGGTGTAAAAAATTTGTGCAATTTTGACAACTCAGGAAAGGATTAAGTTGGATTTAACTTTCCATGAACAACTTACAATGATAAAAATGAGAAGTTTATGAACTAAGTATGTGAAAACAACACAAGTTTATTTTCCAATGCGTCCTATTATTGTTCCAGATGATTGATTTCGACTACTTGTGCATATAAGGGCTTTAGATGGGCTAGCCAGCCTTGGCTTGATCATTTTCTTCTGGATATAAATTTTAGAAGATTGTTTATGACTTTGTAATGGGTCCTAATTCCAAAAAGGATTGTTTCTTATTGCGCTTAAAGGCATCATGAAAAAAACAAATTTATGTACAAATTGGGAGAATGTTGCTACAGGAAAAGCATAAGAACATTGGTAGTG
Source organism: Pterocarpus santalinus (assembly GCA_031439595.1). Classification (NCBI taxonomy): domain Eukaryota; kingdom Viridiplantae; phylum Streptophyta; class Magnoliopsida; order Fabales; family Fabaceae; genus Pterocarpus; species Pterocarpus santalinus. Next base: position 66,813,708 of record CM062531.1, on the reverse strand, counting down.
TTGTCTAGAGAATGATTTTATCTTATTTATTTTCTCTTTTGTCCTACTGAATTTGGCATTTATGTAAGCTCATGTTGTTTTTCAACACAATGGAAACAAGAAATGCCAATTACCGTGCATCTTCTTCTGCATATCATGGTAGATGCCGAATTTTGTCAAGCTTGGAAAGATAAATGCGAAGTCACTGATTATCAAACAAACAAAAAGGAAAGGAAAAATGCAGAGAAAGTTGAAGCGGGAAATGTGAAAATGATATTATGTTATTAGTAATAGAAGTAATGTTTGCTTACATACAAAGGTGTGTGTGTGTAGCATTACACCCAGTAAGCTGCAAAACGGTAGCAGCTAATTGCTCACTCTCTGTTACCCCCCCGGCGCAAGCTGGTGGCTGGTATATGTCCAACAAACCAAGCTTAGGAAAAAAGGCATGAAAGGAACGAAGTGGCAGTGCTTTAGTAAATATATCAGTGCATTGATTAGAGCTAGAAATAGGAGAAGCCGCATCAAACTAGCATTCATCTTCTCATGCAAAATGTGGCAATCGATATCAAGGTGCTTGATGCGCTCATGGAAGACTGGATTGGCTGCTATATGGAGAGCACTCTAGCTATCACAATAAAGAACGGCAGGTTTCAAGCAAGCAACATGAAGATCCTGCGAGAGGCAAGTGATCCATTGAAGTTCACACATAGCAGCCGTGAGAGCACGATACTCAGCCTTTATAGAACATCATGACATGGTAGTTTGTTTCTTAAACTTCCGAGAGATTAGGGAATGTCCAAGAAAGAAATAGTATCTAGATATGGACTTGCGACTGTCAATACAACCAACCTAATCCGCATCATTGAAGCCAAGTAACTAGGTAGTGGACTGGCAGGGGAAAAATAAGCCTCAACCAAAGGAAGTCTTCAAGTAGTGAACCACTCTCATAGCAGCCTTGTGGTGTTGTATGGTAGGATGAGCCATAAATTGGCTAAGTTGCTGGGCTGCAAAGGAAATGTCAGGATAGATCGTGGTAAGATACAACAACCTCCCAACAAGGCATCTATAAGCTGGAATATTAAAATAAGATTGCCCCCAATCCTGGTGAAGATGAATAGCACAATCAAGGGAGGTTGAAGCAGGCTTAGAAATTGTCAAACCACAATCACTAAGCAATATTTTTGTTGGCAAACAATGATCCCTGCATTTGAATGGGCCACTTCTAAGCCAAGAAAGTATCACAAAAGACCAAGGTCTTTGATGTGGAATTTGTTATCAAGTATCTCCTTGATGGAGTTAAATTTTGCCAGGGAATCTCCTGCCAAGATGATGTCATCAACATATACCAAGAGGGCAGTAAATGTTGATGAATTTTGTTTGATGAACAAGTTGTGGTCTACAAAAGCTTCGGTGTAGTCACACTCAATAAGGACTTTAGATAATTTCTTGAACCATTGTCGGTTGGCTTATTTGAAGCCATATGTGACTTGGCTAGCTTGCAGACTTTGTTAGGACATGAGGCAGGGAATCCGAGGGAAAGGGTCATGTAGACATCCTCGTGGAGCTTGCCATGGAGGAAGGCATTGTTGAATCTAACTGATGAAGATGCCAATGATGCACCAAGGCAAGGGCGAGGAGTAATTTGATGGTTGTCATTTTAGCAATTAGGGAGAAGGTGTCAAAGTAATCCAAGCCTTCAATCTGGTTATACCCGTTTGCTGCAAGACTAACTTTGTAACGCTCAATACTGCCATCATATTTTCTCTTAATTTTGAAGACCCATATGTTTCTGATAGGAACCATATTAGGAGGGAGATCCACAACTTACCAAGTTTGATTCTCCCCAAGAGCTTGAATTTTAGCTTGCATAGCCTCACGCCAGCATTCAAATTTGTTGGCCTCAGCATATGAAGATGGTTCAAACTCAGTGAGAAGGTTGAGAGAATAAGACTGTTAGGAGGGTGATAAACCAGAGTAAGATAGCACTTGAGATAGAGGATAAGCAACCGCTGAAGTGGATTGATTAGGAGCAAAAATAGTGGCTGCATTACAATGGTAATCAACAAGATAGGCAGGTGATGATCTTAATCTAGTTGAGTGTCTAATAGGTTGTGCAGGCTATGTGGGATAGGTAGTAAGAGTGTGGGAATTGGTGGTGTTGCAGCATGGGTGGGATATGTAGAATTTGCAGGAGGTGGTATGGGAAGTAGTGGTGTTGCAGTGTCAGTGGCAGTACAAGATAGAGTTATCATGATCAAATGAAAAATCAAAGGGTGTTATGCAATCATGAATGTTGCTGCCATAAGGCAAATAGTGCTCATAAAATTTGACATGTCTAGAAATTAGTATCTCTTTGGTGCCCAAATCCACTAAAACAAAACCCTTGGCCCTAGACTTAAAACCAACAAAAATACACTTCCTAGCTCTATCAAACTTATGTCTGCATGCATGTAAAGTTGCAGCATAGCACAAGTAGCCAAAAGGACTTAACTCTGTTAAATCAGGGACACTCCCATAAACCAACTGAAAGGGAGATTTATCATGCAAAATGAGTGTAGGAATTCTATTGATGAGATATGCAACATGTTGAACAGCATATGACCAAAATATTCTGGATAATTTAGACTGAAAAAGTAAAGCTCCAGCTACATTCAATAAATGTTGGTGCTTTCTCTCAACTCTTCCGTTTTGTTGTGGTGTTTCCACACAACTAGTTTGGTGTATTATGCCTTTAGAGTTATAAAATTTTGACAGAGCAAATTCAAATCCAGTATTTATTTTTACATTAAATTGATTTTTAGCAAACAAAATGAACTTCTTGACACTCTCAAATGCCTCAACCTTAGATTTTAGTATAAAAACCCAACAATATCTACTGTGATCATCCAATGCAGTAAGAAAATACCTATGCCCATTTTTGGATGGAATACCAAATGGTCCCCAAATATCAAGGTGTAGCAGTAGAAATAAGCTATTTGCTCTTGCAATGCTATTATTAAAAGGAAATCATTTCTATCTAGCAAAATTACATACATCACAGGGTGTACAATTATTATATTTGACAAAAGGAAATTGTTTGCTAATCAAGAAAAGCCTTCTCGATGATAAATTCCTTAACTTGTAGTGCCACAAATCCACATCAGGTATTGTGGTAGTATGAGATGTGTGAGGTTCAGTGTGTACACAGTTCGAGTTACTAGTAGTTCTGGTGTGATCTGTCACGAAGTAATACAAGCCACCATCCTGTTTACCCAAACCAATCCTCTTCTGAGTTGACATATCCTGTATCAGACAAAATTCAGATGAGAAGGTTAAGTGACAATTCAAATTTGAAGTAAGACATGAAATGGATATTAGATTGAAATGGAATTCTAGTAGGTAAAAGACGTTTGCAAGAACAAGACAGTTTGAGAATGTAACAGTACCTGAGAATTGTGCTAGGACAAACTGGTTATTAGGTAGTTTAACTTGAACTGGTCTAATTTTAGAGTAACAAGTGAACCAATCTAAGGAGGAACAAATGTGATCTGAGGCTTCTGAATCAATGCTCTAGGAGTTAGAAGACATTGGCTTAAAACAAACTAGAACAAGACTATTACCTGAATCAGATGAGTGAAGTTTTCTTTGTGGAATTGAACTAACATGAGAAGCAACAGGTTGATGTGGAATGGATGTTGAGGATTTCAAATTTGAATTATGAAGCAAGGCTATTAAGCTTCTGTATTGCTCTTGAGTAAGAATTGGACCTGACTGTTGTACACCTTTTTCCTTCTGTGGATTAGATGATGCATCTTCATACTTCTCATCCTCAACCGAATCTGTGAGTACACCATTGGCAGAGGTCAAATTCTTGAACTTGAAATGTGGAGGAAAGCCATGCTTCCTATGGCAAACATTTGTGTCCAGTTTTGCCACAATATGTGCAAATCTTATTAGAGCTAGCTTCTCTTCCTCTACCATAGCTTCTATTTCTTGCTGCTGCAACATTGATCAAGATCTTGGATTCATCTTGATAATTGCTAGATACTTGCTTTTCTTACTGTAGGATCTTCGAAAGCACTGATTCATACTAGGAAAAGGCTCGATTTGCAAGATCTGAGAAAATTGCTCTCCCAAACCATTGAGAAATTGAAGAACATTTTCTTGCTGTTTGGAGACTCATGCGCTCCCCATAGCTTCATAGGTACATTTCACTGGACAAGTACAAAACAAAGTTGATATGTAATTCTCCAATTCCTCCCAATATGCCTTCAGTTCAGTGTGATACTCTGTTACCGGCAAGGTTCCTTGCCTGCAACCATGAAATTCCTGCATCAGCTCCGCAATCTTCACCATGTCACCTTTAGAGAAGTGTTCCCCAAGATCTCTCTACACATCCGAAGCTAGCTCCAAAGCATCAACGCTTCGAGCTATGGCTAGTCGTGATATTGAATGAATTAACCAATTGTGCACCATGTTAGCTGCACCTTTCCCATGCATCATACATTAGACCAAATTCTTCTAGCTTAGAACTTGCTCCATTCACAAATTTGAATTTGTTCTTTGAGATCAAAGCACATTTCATCGATTTGGCCCAACTATGGTAGTTGGAACTAGTGAAGATCGGAGAAACCAAAACTTGATTTGGACTTTCACTTGGATGAAGAAAATAAGGATTCTGAGCTAGATCCGATTGAAGTTGATTTTGGATTTGCACCGTGGAATTGGAGCTTGTTCCTAGACTCACATAGTTTACTGCAGCAGTAGCATTTTGGTGAGTGTTTCGAGGCATAACCAATCTCTGGTACCATCAAACAAATAGAAAGGAAAGGAAAAATGCAGAGAAAGTTGAAGCGGGAAATGTGAAAATCATAGTATGTTATTAGTAATAGAAATAATGTTGCCTTATATACAGAGGTGTGTGTGTGTAGCTGTACACCCAGTAAGGTGCAAATACAATAAAACTCTCTGTAACTAACTCTCAATTGACTCTAACTGCCTCCAACAGTAGCAGCTGATTGCTCACTCTCTGTTAGATTATGACCATCATGCTTTGCATCAAAATGAGTTTCAATACCTTTGTAAATAAGGTAACATGCATGAGTTCCACGGTCATGGAATTCCGCCAAACGAACAATTCTATAAGGAACAGTCTCCTGACCATGAATTTTCCAGAGACAACAGGGAGGTCAAAATTTATAGGGCACCTATAAAGCAAGTTCCTTATTTATTAAAGTGGTGTCTTATATATCAGGTAAGATCCAGACATCCAAGCCTTGAACATATACTGTATACGCAATGTTTGTCCTAATTTATTTGATATTTCAATTACTTCATAGACAAAGCAGTTGAGATGAGGACTAAGGGGATCATGATATTATTTTATGATTAATATTTGGCAAATATGCATGCGTTAATACAAATTTTACATCCCAAACACTCTAGTGAGAATATGATCAAATTGAGGATGTTAGCTATAAAGGAAAGAGCTAAAAGTTGCTTTTTTTTTTCTAATTGCGGGTGTTTACTGACTGTCAAAAATAGAAAAAAAAATGAAGAGTCAAAAATTGTTGCCAGAGTTGAGTCGTTAGAATAATATGAGATACTATTGACTCTTGGATGAATAAATGAACCCTACCACTTCATTTCATGCAATAATCCCAATGAGTGTGTTTGAAATGGGAAAAAAAAAAATGGAATTAATTTAATTTGTAAATTAAATTTTGTATTTGGATGTTTTAAAAACAGGAAATGATTTCAATTGTCAAATTTTGTGGATTTAATTGCTTTATATTTGAAATTCTATCAAAGATGAAAGAATTTGATAAGAATTGATTTAATTTTAAAGTTCAAGTATAAAGCAAATAAAATCAATTCCATTTTTTATCATTGCAAACACTATCAAATATATTTTAGACATAAAAATTAATTTCTAAATCAATTTAAATCCTATTTTATATAATCATTCCAAACATATGATTCAACTTATAAATCAAATTATTTCAAATCAATTCAAATTCTAATTTTAATTATTCCAAACTCTATCTAAGATTTTTGTTAAGGATTATGGCAAAATTGTTTGGCTAAGTAACATTTCTCACAAATAAATTCCCTGATACAAATACTTCTTGTAGACTTGCCGTGTGATTGTATTCCATTCTTATCCTGAGGTCAGAGATCACTCTCTTAATTGGAAGTAGCTTTCTTACAACTCTCAATCTTTCAAAGTGATATTTTCTCTTACTGCCAGACACTTAAATGGGAGGGGGAAAAAAGGAAAAGAAAAGAAAAGATATTTTCTCACTTTGATGAGTTGAGTTGAACCCAATAATACAGCGTAATAGATGAATGTGCAATGTTACTACTGGCGTTTGAATATTTTTTCTTCAGCTACTCCAAGCTATAACCCTATTGCACCTTTTAAAAAGCACATTTTAGGAAAGATAACTGTAGGGAAGACACACTACTACTGACTAGCCACAAAGCAAGATATTAGTGAAAGATGAAGTAAGACAGCTTTTGTTCATCGGATCATGTTCCAGCTTTGCAAAAGCTGTTTCTCTAAAAAGAACTCCAACTTGATTATTGCCCCTTCCCTGCTTTTATTAAGTTTGTTTTTGCTCAAAGCTAAAACATCTAGTGTTTTCAAGGCAGAAACATACTGCTTCACAATTGTGACTTACTAGCTCTTAATTTGTTGTAAGCTTGTGGTGTCATAATTTCCACCTTGAAGAACTTCTCTTTTTCACAAAACTCTACATATGTCAATAGCATTTTGGTGGGTTGCCTCATGCATCTTCCCAGCTTCACCATAATCAACTTGTTTTTCAAGTTAATGTTTTGTATGGTACGAATCTTCCTATGTTAGCAAACTGTAAACGATTTCTCTGAAGTTCACTGTATCTTGACTATGATGTGTCTCTAATAATTCTGCCTCCTCTATTTTATTTTTCTTTCGTTTTCAGTTTCCCAAAAATAAATTTTCCTTCCCGGACTTTGAATAGAATAATCATAATAACAGGTCAAATTAATTGGTAGCTTACGCTTGCTTATACTTCGCATTAGTATAAAATAATCTAAATATTTGTTAGTCTGGGGGGAAAAAAAGAATAATTTAATTCAGATGAATAGATAACAGCTTATCACAATCATCAACATTATTGAGCTTCATTTTCGTTGACTTTAATATTCAATTTTATTTTCAACAATTTAAATAAAAGAAATCAAGTTATACTAGGCAAAATTGGTTAAGCGCTTAAGCTAGCTAGCTTGATGGTTCTTATGGCAGTTTATATTGTTTCATCTAAAAGTGTTTCACATCCTTCTGATGTTTGCAAGTAATTTTTGTGATGGTAAGCATATCATTTGTTAGGACTTAATGTGACAGTAGCTATGACACGTCAAGGGCCTTCCACCTCTTGCTTCAACCATGGTTGGACTTATGATGTCTTTGTGAGCTTCCATGGGGAAGATACTCGTTACAATTTCACAGGAAACCTATGCAATGACTTGGACAGAAAGGGAATCCACACTTTCAAAGATGACATAAAGCTTAAGAAAGGAGAAGGGATTTCACAATCACTTCTCAAAGCAATTGAAGAGTCTAGGATTGCCATAATTGTTTTCTCAAAAAACTATGCATCCTCAACTTGGTGTCTTGATGAGTTAGCCAAGATCATGGAGTGCATGAAAGAGAGGGGACAAATGGTGAGGCCAGTTTTCTACTCTGTTGATCCGTCTGAGGTACGGTATCAAAGGGAAAGCTTTAAAAGCTCAATGGAAAAGCATGAAGCAAATCCTAAATATGGTGAAGAAAGAACAAGTAAATGGAGGATTGCACTGACTGGAGCAGCCAATTTGTCCGGATGGCATTTCAAAAATGGGTATAAACATCTCTTGCTTTCTAAGCTTTTTATTCAAGTTTAGTTAATGATCAGATTGATATTATTTTGGGCAAAGTTTTGCTCCGATTATTTGGCTTGATATTATTGTATCACCATGATGTTTAAAAATTGACACCTAGCTTATCCTCCTGGGTTTTGCTCTATTTGTTTGTTACATCTAGTATTACTAGATATGAGTCTCACCCCATGAAGCATAAACTCTAGCACGGACACTCAACACGACATGAATATGGATACAGAGGCACATCAAATTCTTAAAATTGTGAGATGTAGAAACGATATGCTATATATATAAACAAAAGATTCAAAATTTATTATAAATATAGGTAATAGTATCTTGATTTCTTCATAGTTATCAAACTATCAATTTTTGCTTTCTAAGTCTCTCTCAAAAAATATAGAACATTTTTCATATATGTCATAAGTTAATACTTGTTATTTCTTAGCTTTTTCCCCAGAAAAACAAAAAAGTTGGACATCATTTATGTTGAAGTTTAAAAGAAAAAAAAATCCTAAATGAACATGTTTTTCGTAAAACTAACCACATATGATACACATACAAAAAAATAAAATAAAATAAAGTGACTATCCAAAAGTTAACTTTATTTTCTCTATTGACAAATAATGCACTTTTCAAAAATTAGACAAAATTGGTCTCAAGTTAGACATTGGATTGGGTTTTTTAACACCTAAGTTAGTCTATTAAAATAGATGAAAAAATAATAATAAATATTTCGAAATTCCTCCATGTGTCTTAGTTATCTTCCCTATGTGCCCAAGCTAAATCTACGTTGTGTTCAACCATGTTCAAAGTGAGTGCCGGCCAAAATAAATCAAATTTTTCAAAAAAAAAAAAGACAATTACACGCGAATGTCCAACATGCATCGCACGTGTGTCCACACAAATATACCACTAAGTTGGCATGACTGTACTTTCTAATTTACATGTAGCTACGCGACTGAAGAAACATCTCAAGTTGTCTATATGACCAATAGGAATAATATGTATTGATTAATGCTAGATAGCCAGAGTTATTTAGTATAATTGTTGCTTCAAATTGCCAAGATTCGAGGAAAGTGGTTAGTTATGAACAATCCCACAACATTTGATGACAAAATATTGGTTGTTTAGTATTATGAAGAAACCAAATCACTGTGTAATAATGGAGCAAAAATCAGAAGTGATATTTTTAAATGGTAGGGTGACACAAAGTGCACAAGCTATGAACCTTTTAGTGATTTTTTTTTTCTTTGCCAGTTTATTTCATTAGGGCCAAATAAGCCAAAAAAAAAAAAAAAATACAACATATGTGGAATTAATATGTACTAATAGAAAAAAGAAATTTAAAAAAATAATACGGGACTCTAGTAACATACTCTCTTATTTTATTTTATTTTTCTTGGTAAGAGAAATTTTAAAGGGAAGACAGAAAACTGCATTTAAGGTCAGAGTATGCTACAACATTCAAATGGTCATAGTCGCACATAGATATTGCCTTATCCCTTATGCTCAACAGACAATGAACTCAATTTAATGGACTTAGATTTTTATCATTATTTTCACAGGTATGAGTTTGAGTTTATTCAACGGATTACTGAAGAAATCTCAAGCAAATTAAATATTACATCCTTACACATTGCTGATCATCCAGTTGGACTGAATTATCGAATGTCAGAAGTGGTGAGACTGCTAGGACTCGAGTCTAGTGATGATGTCCGCATGGTTGGAATTTATGGCATTGGTGGAATTGGTAAAACAACAATTGCTAGAGCTGTGTATAATTCAATTGCTAGCAAGTTTGAAGGATCAAGTTTTGTTGCTGATGTAAGAGAAAACTCATTGAAACATGGTCTGGTACAACTACAAGAGACCGTTCTACTTCATTTACTTGGAGAAAATATCAAGTTAGGTTATGTGAACGAAGGAATTCCTATAATAACAAGCAGGCTATGCAGCAACAAGGTTCTTTTGATTCTTGACGATGTTGATAATCTACAACAATTGAGGTCATTGGCTGGAAGGAATGATTGGTTTGGTTTTGGAAGTAGGATTATCATAACAACAAGAAATAAACATTTGCTAACTACTCATGGGGTTGAAAATGAAAAAATATATGAAGTGATAGAATTGAATGACCATGAAGCTCTTGAACTATTGAGTTTGAATGCTTTTAAAACAAGGGAGCCTAATGCAAGTTATGTGGAGATAGCAAACCGTGTCGTGCAATATGCCAAAGGCCTTCCATTGGCTTTGACTGTAATCGGCTCTGATTTGTTTGGCAAAACAATTGAAGAATGGGCAAGTTGTCACGCCCCAAACATAAGCCGTGACCGGCGCACAGGTTAATCTGACTCACTTAACCTGGCAAGCCTAATGACCATATTTTGTTCATATAACTTAGCAACTTAAGTACGAGGGCTGCCAAAAATTCGGCAGAGTCTCCCCTAAAAACTGAACAATCCAAAAATTTACACAAACCTATTTTATATCAAATATACAACCAGAATTCACAGCGAATATTTAGGAACAACAATTATAGGGATCAAAAGATCAGCTATACTAAAGAGTAATATACACATTACAATTATATTCATAACCCAAAAACAAGCGATCCCCATGCCTTATAGCTTGCAAAATCTTGGAATCAACAAAGCGAAGCCTCATCTATATTACAGAGCCTACCAAAGGAATATCTGGGTAGAGCAGCTAGTCCCGGAATCGCTACTCAAAGACACCTGTGAATCAAGAGAAGGAAAGGAAATGGGATGAGTCACACAGACTCAGTGAGGGTATATAAACAACGTGGACAGGAAGGAGAAACTAAATCACGCACGAGCCTTTAGAATAACTAAAAATTTCTGATTAATCATACATTCACCAAAGAAATTGATTGAGGCAATAATTTGTCAATTCTATATTTCCATAAATAAAATATTGTCAACCTCCTTCATTTAAGTTAAAACTCATTAACAAAAACTTAACAATTCTGTATATATTGTCTTAATCAACTTTCTAAATAGACTTTGTCATCATAGAATCAAATTTTTCATCAACTAATTACTCCATGAGGGTTATCCAAGAAGAACTAAATTTTTATGGGGAGTGATCTCAACCCATCTGATCATAAATATGAGCTCATTTCAAGCCGGGTCTTGCCTCGCGTAAGTACTATCTCATTTAACTATACTATGTGCACATAGGCAGTTATATCTCTTAAGCTAGCAAGTGACGGTGTTCTAACTTAGAACCCATCATGGTTTTCTCAACATAAATTTATTTTAAAATGAAATACTTAAATTCAATAATCAACTCCTATAAAATCCAATTCTTGCAAGAAATAACTTTTATAATTCATTATAAATAGACCATAAAATAAGAAAGGATAGCAACAGATAGCATTGAAATAATAACTAAGAGGATATCCAAAATATTAAATCAGCTATTAGTATCCAAAGAAACTCAATTATTATTTTAGAAAGAGAAATCAATTATTAGCACAAAATCAAATTATTAGCTTTAATAGGTTAGTTTCTCCAATAAACATAATTTAAAATTATTGCCACTAAGTAAATAACCACTCACAACAAAGAAGAATCAGAAGCCACTCCCAACTGACTCCAAAAGGAGAATGCAAACTTAGTATTAGAAGGATCTGATCAACACAAATATTTTTTTTTGACAAGTTTAGATAATTTGTTTGGAGATAGTTTAATAACTATCATACTTATTATTAAGCAAAATATCAAAATATTACTCGTCTACTATTTTATTACTACTCCTTAAATTTGATATAACATCTAAAATTTACCCGTAAGAAAACAGGTTTGATATTAGGAACTCACCTCAAGCTTTAAGGACTAGTGGATATCAAACTTTTGCGACAAAATAAAAGAAAAGGGAGCTTTGATGGTAAAAATAAGAAAAAGAAAAGAAAAAAAGAAAGAGGAAGAAGACGAGGAACAGAGGAGGAAGAAGAAAGGAAAAAGGGAAAAAGGGAAAGTGAAAGACGGTGAGATTCTCACCGTTCCTTTATCCCTTTTTTTTTTTTTTTTTAACTTACAGCACAAAGACCAAAATGCCCTTAACCCCCCTTTTTTTTCTTTTCCTCTGTTTCGAGACTCGGTGTTACAAATACCTCCCCCCTTAAAGAAAAATTCGTCCTCGAATTTTGAGATATCAACGTACCGTGAATATCGAAAAGGTGTGGGTATTTCTCCCGCATAATTGTTTCGGGTTCCCATGTGGTTTCTTCACCAGATGGTCCCCGCCAAATGACCTTCAATCGATGTTACATCCTTGGAGCGTAGACGCTTCACTCGCCTATCTATGATTGCCTTTGGTTGCTCATTATAGCTTAGGTTCTCATCAAACTCAACTAAATTATGCTGGATAATGTGAGAAGGGTCATAAACATATTTCCGTAGCATTGATACATGGAAAACTGGATGAACACTTGAAAGATCGGGTGGAAGGGATAAACGATAAGCAGCTTGCCCTACCTTCTCCAATATCTCAAAAGGTCCAATAAACCTTGGACTTAATTTTCCTCTCTTACCAAACCTCAGGATGCCTTTCATAGGGGAAACACGTAGAAACACATGTTCTCCTACACCAAACTCCAAAGGTCGGCGTCTTTGATCTGCTTAAGACTTTTGCCTACTTTGGCGATCACTAGACGTTCTCGAATTAATTGGACCTTCTCAATGGCTTCCTGTATTAGATCTGGGCCAACGAGTTTAGATTCCCCAGTTTCAAACCAACCAATCGGTGATCTACAACGCCTTCCATACAAAGCCTCAAATGGTGCCATTTGGATACTAGATTGATAACTATTATTGTAAGCAAACTCCATTAGAGGTAGATACTGGTCCCAACTCCCTCTGAAGTCTAGAACACAAGCTCGGAGCATATCCTCCAAAATCTGTATTGTTCTTTCAGATTGACCATCTGTCTGAGGATGAAAAGCAGTGCTTAAGTCCAATCGAGTTCCTAAGGCCGTTTGAAAAGATCTCCAAAATTGAGCTGTGAATTGAGACCCTCGATCAGATATTATCGACAAAGGCACTCCATGTAAGGATACAATCTTATCTAAATAAAGTTTGGCATATTGAGCTGCTGTGTAAGAAGTCTTAACAGGCAAAAAGTGTGCGGACTTAGTCAGTCGGTCCACAATTACCCAAGCGAGTCATAACCCCTTGAGGTTCTAGGCAACCCTGTCACAAAATCCATAGTGATTCTCTCCCATTTCCATTCAGGTATCTCAATCTGTTGGAGCAATCCACCAGGCTTTTGATGCTCAGCCTTCACTTGTTGGCACACCAAGCACTTAGACACAAACTCAGCTATATCCTTTTTCATCCCTTCCCACCAATAGAATTCTTTTAGATCTTGATACATCTTTGTAGAACCTGGGTGAATGGTGTAAGAAGAATGATGGGCTTCCTCTAATATTTTCTTCTTCAAGTCTACTACATTAGGTACACATAAGCGTGCCAAAAGCAAGACACCTTCAGAATCAATCACGAAGTTAGAAACTTTGCTTGCTCGGACCTCTTCCATAACCTTCCTCAAATGAGGGTCTTCTCCCTGGCTATCCTTAATATTATCCACCAAGGTGGGACGAACTTGAACTTGAGCTATTAGTGACTTAGCACCCGAAATTTCAAACTTCACCCCTCTATCTACAAGTTCTTGAAACTCCTTTACTATTGGTCTTCTAACCTCAACTATGTGGGCAAGACTACCCATGGACTTTCTACTCAAAGCATCGGCCACTATATTCGCTTTTCCTGGATGATACAAAATCGTGCAATCATAGTCCTTCAGGAGCTCCATCCACCTTCTCTGCCTTAAATTCAAATCCTTCTGCTGAAAGATATACTTGAGGCTCTTATGATCAGTATAGATCTCGCACGTCTCACCATATAAATAGTGCCTCAAGATTTTGGGAGCAAATATCACTGCTGCCATTTCCAAATCATGTGTAGGATAGTTTTGCTCGTGCTTCTTAAAATCTAGAAGCATAAGCAATAACTCTCCCCTGTTGCATTAACACGCATCCAAGACCAACTCTAGAAGCATCACAATAAACTACATAACCGCTACCAGAAGTAGGTAATGCTAACACCGGAGCAGACGTCAAACAACTCTTCAATTGTTGGAAACTTTGCTCACATGCATCAGTCCATTGAAACTTAACCTGCTTTTGTGTTAACCTAGTCAAAGGAGCTGCTATTTTAGAGAAGTCCTTGACAAACCGACGATAATATCCAGCAAGTCCAAGGAAACTGCGGATCTCCATCACGGATGTAGGCCTAAGCCAATTCTGCACCGCTTCCACTTTCTTTGAGTCAACACTTATCCCTTCTTTAGACACCACATGACCTAAGAAAGTCACGCTTTCCAACCAGAACTCACATTTAGAGAACTTAGCATATAGCTTATGCTCTCTCAATGTCTGTAAGGCTAACCTCAAGTGCTGCTCATGCTCTTCCTTACTTTTAGAGTACACTAAGATGTCATCAATAAAGACGATCACAAAGTGATCCAAGAAAGGCCTAAAAATACGGTTCATCAAGTCCATAAAAGCTGCAGGGGCATTGGTAAGTCCAAAAGACATAACTAAGAACTCGTAATGTCCATAACGAGTACGGAAAGCTGTCTTAGGAATGTCTTCACCTCGTATTTTCAGCTGATGGTACCCAGATCGCAAATCAATCTTCGAGAAACATTGGGATCCTTGAAGTTGATCAAATAAGTCATCGATGCGAGGAAGGGGATATTTGTTTTTCACCGTCACCTTATTCAACTGCCGGTAATCAATACACAAACGAAGTGAGCCATCTTTCTTCTTAACAAATAGCACTGGTGCACCCCAAGGAGAACAACTAGGGCGGATGAAACCCTTATCAAGAAGATCCTTCAATTGTTCTTTCAACTCCTTAAGTTCAGCTGGAGCCATTCGATATGGGGGTATAGAAATTGGTTCAGTGTTTGGAAGCAAATCTATACAAAACTCTATCTCTCTATTAGGTGGTAACCCTGGCAACTCTTCAGGAAAAACATCAGGATATTCACATACTCTTTGGAATGCATTTCCAAACTCCTGTGATATACTAGTATCTATCACCATTGCTAAATATCCCAAACAACCTTTCTTTAACAACTTCTGAGCAACCATTGCTGAAATCAAGTTGTTTGGTGACCAATCTCGATCACCTTGAAATGCGAAAGTCGGTTCACCCGGCACATTGAACTTTACCACTTTGTTGTAGCAATTTAGGGTAGCATGACAAGAAGCTAGCCAATCCATGCCCAATATCACATCGAAATCTACCATATCGAGTACTATCAAGTCTATTATTGAGAGTTTACCTCCGACTAGCACCTCACATGATCTATAAACTAAATCAGCCAATAAGGAGTCACCCATAGGCGTGGCTACTATCAAATGCTCGCTTCGAAGTGAGGGGTCTCTCTTAAGGCAAGATGCAAAGAAGGACACAAAGAATGTGTAGCCCCAGAATCGAAAAGAGTACGTCATTCATGAGAACATACTAGAAGTATACACATTACCTGACATTAGATGCCTGAGCATCCTGACGGGTCAAAGCAAAAACACGAGCTTGTCCTCCACCAGTTTGTCCCTGACCTCTGCCACCTGGTCCTCTACCACCTCGTGGGGTATTGTTAGATCCCCGACCTCCTGAACCACCAACATGTCCTCCTAGAACTAATGAATGCGATGCTCTACTAGCGAGAAGAGGTGAGAGTGTGACATAGGACAATTCCTTGCAAAATGTCCCATCGACCACATTGGTAACACCGGAAAACCACACTGCAAGGCCCAAAGTGCCTCTTCCCACATATCTTTGCAAGTATCAGGAGCTCTATCAGAATATCTAGGATCTTTGGGAAGGTCCTCTGCTATGAGCGATACTAGCTGTTGATCGCCTTGTATGCTTTGTGGGTGAGGAGCCCTGCTGACCCAAGCGACCACGACCAACATCGGCTCTAAAACCACCATCGCTGCGACCTTGGCGGTCACCATGAGCAACATCGGCGTGATCTCTTCACGTGAGTCACGGGAGGATCCACCCTATCTCTGCCTCCTCGTTCAATCGCTAAAGCCCTATTCAAGGCCTCCTCATATGTCATCTCGATCCCAGCTAATACTACGAATATGTAGGGCCTCAAACCCTCAACAAAGCGGCCGAACCCGTAATTCTCTGTAGAGCCACAAAGTGCGATGCATATTGAGAAAGTCTGTCAAATTGGATGAGGTAATGCTACAGTCATGCAGTCTGTCTGTACAAGAGACTCAAATTCAGGTGCTCTGCTAACTCGAATACTCTTTGGTAGGAAATGAGCTAAGAACAAATTAGTAAACTCATCCCATGCCAACGGAGGTGATCCTATTAAGCCTCCCACGAAGCCTGATCACGATACCCGGCCTCTAGCCAAGTCTCGTAGTTGAAAAGTTGCCAATTCAACCATTCGAGTAGAAGAATATCCTACAGCTCTGCATATCCATGCCGCATCATCCAAGAACTTCTGAGGATCTTCACTTGAGTCTGAACCACTAAATACTAGAGGATTATGCCTCGTGAATGCAGACAAAGAAACGTCTGTCCCTCTGTGTTGAGCGGTGGAGGCTCGGCAGAGTTGTCTCTGATGGACTCACTCAATCCTCTTGATTCTGATCCATTTGAGGCTGCCGTTTCCACGAGAACATTCACTAATTGCTGAACTGTTTGTTGCATATTATGCATCGATAGCTAATTTAGCTAAAGCGGGATCCCCACGCCTAGCCCTAGGAATCACTACCTCAGGCATCCTACCACCCCGTCCACGTCTCCCACGGCCGCGACCACGTCCACGGCCTCGTGGGGGTGCTGCATGAAGTTGAGTGGAAGCCTCATCAGCAATCGGCTCCCTAGCAGGTCTCGTCCTTGGTGGCATCGTCACCTAGGACATGAACAAAGAACAAAATAGGTAAAATCAAGAAAGGAGAATTGAAAGAACAACACTAAACATATTATAATAATTTGGGCGATAGATTCGGTTTAATCGTGGTCATTCAAAGCCTCTTGCGCTCAGACAAGCAGTTGTGCCGGGTACACAAATTACAAGCAAGATTCTATGATTGTCCATATTTTTGCGACCTTTAGGACTTACTACCCACGCTCTGATACCAACTTTGTCACGCCCCAAACATAAGCCGTGACCGGCGCACAGGTTAATCTGACTCACTTAACCTGGCAAGCCTAATGACCATATTTTGTTCATATAACTTAGCAACTTAAGTACGAGGGCTGCCAAAAATTCGGCAGAGTCTCCCCTAAAAACTGAACAATCCAAAAATTTACACAAACCTATTTTATATCAAATATACAAACTGAATTCACGAGAATATTTCGAACAACAATTATAGGGATCAAAAGATCAGCTATACTAAAGAGTAATATACACATTACAATTATATTCATAACCCAAAAACAACTGATCCTATGCCTTATAGCTGCAAAAATCTGGAATCAACAAAGCGAAGCCTCATCTATATTACAGGCCTACCAAAAGGAATATCTGGGTAGAAAGCTAGTCGAGGGAATCGCTACTCGGCACCACTGTGAATCGAAGAGAGAAGGAAAGGAAATGGGATGAGTCACACAGACTCAGTGAGGGTATATAAACAACGTGGACAGGAAGGAGAAACTAAATCACGCACGAGCCTTTAGAATAACTAAAAATTTCTGATTAATCATACATTCACCAAAGAAATTGATTGAGGCAATAATTTGTCAATTCTATATTTCCATAAATAAAATATTGTCAACCTCCTTCATTTAAGTTAAAACTCATTAACAAAAACTTAACAATTCTGTATATATTGTCTTAATCAACTTTCTAAATAGACTTTGTCATCATAGAATCAAATTTTTCATCAACTAATTACTCCATGAGGGTTATCCAAGAAGAACTAAATTTTTATGGGGAGTGATCTCAACCCATCTGATCATAAATATGAGCTCATTTCAAGCCGGGGGTCTTGCCTCGCCCGGTACTATCTCATTTAACTATACTATGTGCACATAGACCGTTATATCTCTTCGCTAATCTTGTGACGATTGTTCTAACTTAGAACCCATCATGGTTTTCTCAACATAAATTTATTTTAAAATGAAATACTTAAATTCAATAATCAACTCCTATAAAATCCAATTCTTGCAAGAAATAACTTTTTATAATTCATTATAAATAGACCATAAAATAAGAAAGGATAGCAACAGATAGCATTGAAATAATAACTAAGAGGATATCCAAAATATTAAATCAGCTATTAGTATCCAAAGAAACTCAATTATTATTTTAGAAAGAGAAATCAATTATTAGCACAAAATCAAATTATTAGCTTTAATAGGTTAGTTTCTCCAATAAACATAATTTAAAATTATTGCCACTAAGTAAATAACCACTCACAACAAAGAAGAATCAACCGAGCTGCTCCCCAACAGCTCCAAAAGGAGTAACTGGCACCGTATTAGAAGGATCTGATCAACACAAATATTTTTTTTTTTTGACAAGTTTAGATAATTTGTTTGGAGATAGTTTAATAACTATCATACTTATTATTAAGCAAAATATCAAAATATTACTCGTCTACTATTTTATTACTACTCCCTAAATTTGATATAACATCTAAATATTTCCCGTAAGAAATCAGGTTTGAGATTTGGAACTCACCTCAAGCTTTAAGGACTAGTGGATATCAAACTTTTGCGACAAAATAAAAGAAAAGGGAGCTTTGATGGTAAAAATAAGAAAAAGAAAAGAAAAAAGAAAGAGGAAGAAGGCGAGAGCAGAGGAGGAAGAAGAAAGGAAAAAGGGAAAAAGGAAAGTGAAAGACGGTGAGATTCTCACCGTTCCTTTATCCCCTTATTATCTTTTTTTTTTTTTAACTTACAGCACAAAGACCAAAATGCCCTTAACCCCCCCTTTTTTTTCTTTTCCTCTGTTTCGAGACTCGGTGTTACAAATACCTCCCCCTTTAAAGAAAAATTGGTCCTCGAATTTTGAGATATCAACGTCTAGTGAATATCGAAAAGGTGTGGGTATTTCTCCGCATAATTGTTTCGGGTTCCCATGTGGTTTCTTCACGGATGGTCCCCGCCAAATGACCTTCAGCGATGTTACATCCTTGGGCGTAGGCGCATCACTCGCCTATCTATGATTGCCTTTGGTTGCTCATTATAGCTTAGGTTCTCATCAAACTCAACTAAATTATGCTGGATAATGTGAGAAGGGTCATAAACATATTTCCGTAGCATTGATACATGGAAAACTGGATGAACACTTGAAAGATCGGGTGGAAGGGATAAACGATAAGCAGCTTGCCCTACCTTCTCCAATATCTCAAAAGGTCCAATAAACCTTGGACTTAATTTTCCTCTCTTACCAAACCTCAGGATGCCTTTCATAGGGGAAACACGTAGAAACACATGTTCTCCTACACCAAACTCCAAAGGTCAGCGTCTTTGATGCATAAGACTTTTGCCTACTTTGAGCAATCACTAGACGTTCTCGAATTAATTGGACCTTCTCAATGGCTTCCTGTATTAGATCTGGGCCAACGAGTTTAGATTCCCCAGTTTCAAACCAACCAATCGGTGATCTACAACGCCTTCCATACAAAGCCTCAAATGGTGCCATTTGGATACTAGATTGATAACTATTATTGTAAGCAAACTCCATTAGAGGTAGATACTGGTCCCAACTCCCTCTGAAGTCTAGAACACAAGCTCGGAGCATATCCTCCAAAATCTGTATTGTTCTTTCAGACTGACCATCTGTCTGAGGATGAAAAGCAGTGCTTAAGTCCAATCGAGTTCCTAAGGCCGTTTGAAAAGATCTCCAAAATTGAGCTGTGAATTGAGACCCTCGATCAGATATTATCGACAAAGGCACTCCATGTAAGGATACAATCTTATCTAAATAAAGTTTGGCATATTGAGCTGCTGTGTAAGAAGTCTTAACAGGCAAAAAGTGTGCAGACTTAGTCAGTCGGTCCACAATTACCCAAACTGAGTCATAACCCCTTGAGGTTCTAGGCAACCCTGTCACAAAATCCATAGTGATTCTCTCCCATTTCCATTCAGGTATCTCAATCTGTTGGAGCAATCCACCAGGCTTTTGATGCTCAGCCTTCACTTGTTGGCACACCAAGCACTTAGACACAAACTCAGCTATATCCTTTTTCATCCCTTCCCACCAATAGAATTCTTTTAGATCTTGATACATCTTTGTAGAACCTGGGTGAATGGTGTAAGAAGAATGATGGGCTTCCTCTAATATTTTCTTCTTCAAGTCTACTACATTAGGTACACATAAGCGTCTGCCAAAGCATAAGACACCTTCAGAATCAATCACGAAGTTAGAAACTTTGCTTGCTCGGACCTCTTCCATAACCTTCCTCAAATGAGGGTCTTCTCCCTGGCTATCCTTAATATTATCCACCAAGGTGGGACGAACTTGAACTTGAGCTATTAGTGACTTAGCAGCCGAAATTTCAAACTTCACCCCTCTATCTACAAGTTCTTGAAACTCCTTTACTATTGGTCTTCTAACCTCAACTATGTGGGCAAGACTACCCATGGACTTTCTACTCAAAGCATCGGCCACTATATTCGCTTTTCCTGGATGATACAAAATCGTGCAATCATAGTCCTTCAGGAGCTCCATCCACCTTCTCTGCCTTAAATTCAAATCCTTCTGCTGAAAGATATACTTGAGGCTCTTATGATCAGTATAGATCTCGCACGTCTCACCATATAAATAGTGCCTCCAGATCTTGAGAGCAAATATCACATTGCCATTTCTAAATCATGTGTAGGATAGTTTTGCTCGTGCTTCTTAAGCTGTCTAGAAGCATAAGCAATAACTCTCCCCTGTTGCATTAACACGCATCCAAGACCAACTCTAGAAGCATCACAATAAACTACATAACCGCTACCAGAAGTAGGTAATGCTAACACCGGAGCAGACGTCAAACAACTCTTCAATTGTTGGAAACTTTGCTCACATGCATCAGTCCATTGAAACTTAACCTGCTTTTGTGTTAACCTAGTCAAAGGAGCTGCTATTTTAGAAGTCCTTGACAAACCAAGCGATAATATCCGGCAAGTCCAAGGAAGCTGCGGATCTCCATCACGGATGTAGGCCTAAGCCAGTGCTCGCACCGCTTCCACTTTCTTTGAGTCAACACTTATCCCTTCTTTAGACACCACATGACCTAAGAAAGTCACGCTTTCCAACGAACTCACATTTAGAGAACTTAGCATATAGCTTATGCTCTCTCAATGTCTGTAAGGCTAACCTCAAGTGCTGCTCATGCTCTTCCTTACTTTTAGAGTACACTAAGATGTCATCAATAAAGGCGATCACAAAGTGATCCAAGAAAACCTAAAAATACGGTTCATCAAGTCCATAAAAGCTGCAGGGGCATTGGTAAGTCCAAAAGACATGACTAAGAACTCGTAATGTCCATAACGAGTACGGAAAGCTGTCTTAGGAATGTCTTCACCTCGTATTTTCAGCTGATGGTACCCAGATCGCAAATCAATCTTCGAGAAACATTGGGATCCTTGAAGTTGATCAAATAAGTCATCGATGCGAGGAAGGGGATATTTGTTTTTCACCGTCACCTTATTCAACTGCCGGTAATCAATACACAAACGAAGTGAGCCATCTTTCTTCTTAACAAATAGCACTGGTGCACCCCAAGGAGAACAACTAGGGCGGATGAAACCTTTATCAAGAAGATCCTTCAATTGTTCTTTCAACTCCTTAAGTTCAGCTGGAGCCATTCGATATGGGGGTATAGAAATTGGTTCAGTGTTTGGAAGCAAATCTATACAAAACTCTATCTCTCTATTAGGTGGTAACCCTGGCAACTCTTCAGGAAAAACATCAGGATATTCACATACTCTTTGGAATCTGTTCCAAACTCCCCTGTGATATACTAGTATCTATCACCATTGCTAAATATCCCAAACAACCTTTCTTTAACAACTTCTGAGCAACCATTGCTGAAATCAAGTTGTTTGGTGACCAATCTCGATCACCTTGAAATATGAAAGTCGGTTCACCCGGCACATTGAACTTACCACTTTGTTGTAGCAATTTAGGGTAGCATGACAAGAAGCTAGCCAATCCATGCCCAATATCACATCGAAATCTACCATATCGAGTACTATCAAGTCTATTATTGAGAGTTTACCTCCGACTAGCACCTCACATGATCTATAAACTAAATCAGCCAATAAGGAGTCACCCATAGGCGTGGCTACTATCAAATGCTCGCTCAGAAGTGAGGGTCTCTCTTAAGGCAAGATGCAAAAGCGGGACACAAAAGAATGTGTAGCTCGAGAATCGAAAAGTCGTGCTTCATGAGAACATACTAGAAGTATACACATTACCACGGCATTAGATGCCTGAGCATCTGACGGGTCAAAGCAAAAACACGAGCTTGTCCTCCACGGTTTGTCACGACCTGCCACCTGGTCCTCTACCACCCCGTGGGGTATTGTTAGATCCCCGGCCCCCTGAACCACCAACATGTCCTCCTAGAACTACTGGTACTGATGCTCTACTAGCAGAAGGCTGAGAGTGTGACATAGGACAATTCCTTGCAAAATGTCCCATCTGACCACATTGGTAACACCCGGAAAAACCCTGCCTGCAAGGCCCAAAGTGCCTCTTCCCACATATCTTTGCAAGTATCAGAGCTCTATCAGAATATCTAGGATCTTTGGGAAGGTCCTCTGCTATGAGCGATACTATTTGTTTGATCGCCTTGTATGCTTTGTGGTGAGGAGCCTGCGACCAGCGACCACGACCAACATCAGCTCTAAAACCACCACTGCTGCAACCTTGGCGGTCACCATGAGCAACATCTGAGCGTAATCTCTTACGTGAGTCACGGGAGGATCCACCTTTATCTCTGCCTCCTCGTTCAATCGCTAAAGCCTTATTCAAGGCCTCCTCATATGTCATCTCGATCCCAGCTAATACTCTGAATATGTAGGGCCTCAAACCCTCAACAAAGCGCTGAACCCGTAATTCTTCTGTAGCCACAAAGTGCGATGCATATTGAGAAAGTCTCTCAAATTGGATGTGGTAATCTGCTGATCATCATGCAGTGGCCTGTCTGTACAAGAGACTCAAATTCAGTGCTCGCTAACTTTCGAATACTCTTTGGTAGGAAATGAGCTAAGAACAAATTAGTAAACTCATCCCATGCCAACGGAGGTGATCCTATTCGCCTCCCACGAAGCCTGATCGATGCGGCCTCTAGCCAAGTCTCGTAGTTGAAAAGTTGCCAATTCAACCATTCGAGTAGAAGAACACCCTAAAGCTCTGCATATCCATGCCACATCATCCAAGAACTTCTGAGGATCTTCACTTGAGTCTGAACCACTAAATACTGGAGGATTATGCCTCGTGAATGCAGACAAAGAAACTTCTGTCCCTCTGTGTTGAACAGGTGGAGGCTCAGCTTGAGTTGTCTCCTGACCAGACTCTGAATCCTCTTGATTCTGATCCACTTGAGGCTGCGCTGGTTTCCACGAGAACATTCACTAATTGCTTTGAACTGTTTGTTGCATATTATGCATCCCATAGAGCTAATTCTAAAGCGGGATCCCCACGCCTAGCCCTAGGAATCACTACCTCAGGCATCCTACCACCCGTCCCACGTCTCCCACGGCGCGACCACGTCCCACGGCCTGCGTGGGAGTCTTTGCTGCATGAAGTTGAGTGGAAGCCTCATCAGCAATCGGCTCCCTAGCAGGTCTCGTCCTTGGTGGCATCGTCACCTAGGACATGAACAAAGAACAAAATAGGTAAAATCAAGAAAGGAGAATTGAAAGAACAACACTAAACATATTATAATAATTTGGACGATAGATTCCAGTTTAACTGTGGTCATTCAAAGCCTCTTGCCTGTACGTTGTGCCCGGGTACACAAATTACAAGCAAGATTCTATGATTGTCCACATTTTTGCAGCCTTTAGGACCTACTACCCACGCTCTGATACCAACTTTGTCACGCCCCAAACATAAGCCGTGACCGGCGCACAGGTTAATCTGACTCACTTAACCTGGCAAGCCTAATGACCATATTTTGTTCATATAACTTAGCAACTTAAGTACGAGGGCTGCCAAAAATTCGGCAGAGTCTCCCCTAAAAACTGAACAATCCAAAAATTTACACAAACCTGTTTTATATCAAATATACAACCAGAATTCACAGCCAGAATATTTCCAGAACAACAATTATAGGGATCAAAAGATCAGCTATACTAAAGAGTAATATACACATTACAATTATATTCATAACCCAAAAACAACTGATCCTATGCCTTATAGCTGCAAAAATCCTGGAATCAACAAAACAGAAGCCTCATCTATATTACAGGCCTACCAAAAGGAATATCCTGGGTAGAACAGCTAGTCCCAGGAATCTGCTACTCAGCACCCTGTGAATCTGAAGAGAAGGAAAGGAAATGGGATGAGTCACACAGACTCAGTGAGGGTATATAAACAACGTGGACAGGAAGGAGAAACTAAATCACGCACGAGCCTTTAGAATAACTGAAAATTTCTGATTAATCATACATTCACCAAAGAAATTGATTGAGGCAATAATTTGTCAATTCTATATTTCCATAAATAAAATATTGTCAACCTCCTTCATTTAAGTTAAAACTCATTAACAAAAACTTAACAATTCTGTATATATTGTCTTAATCAACTTTCTAAATAGACTTTGTCATCATAGAATCAAATTTTTCATCAACTAATTACTCCATGAGGGTTATCCAAGAAGAACTAAATTTTTATGGGGAGTGATCTCAACCCATCTGATCATAAATATGAGCTCATTTCAAGCCGGGGGTCTTGCCTCGCCCGGTACTATCTCATTTAACTATACTATGTGCACATAGACCGTTATATCTCTTCGCTAACGGCGAACGGTGTTCTAACTTAGAACCCATCATGGTTTTCTCAACATAAATTTATTTTAAAATGAAATACTTAAATTCAATAATCAACTCCTATAAAATCCAATTCTTGCAAGAAATAACTTTTTATAATTCATTATAAATAGACCATAAAATAAGAAAGGATAGCAACAGATAGCATTGAAATAATAACTAAGAGGATATCCAAAATATTAAATCAGCTATTAGTATCCAAAGAAACTCAATTATTATTTTAGAAAGAGAAATCAATTATTAGCACAAAATCAAATTATTAGCTTTAATAGGTTAGTTTCTCCAATAAACATAATTTAAAATTATTGCCACTAAGTAAATAACCACTCACAACAAAGAAGAATCAACCGAGCTGCTCCCCAACAGCTCCAGAAGGAGTAACTGGCACCGTATTAGAAGGATCTGATCAACACAAATATTTTTTTGACAAGTTTAGATAATTTGTTTGGAGATAGTTTAATAACTATCATACTTATTATTAAGCAAAATATCAAAATATTACTCGTCTACTATTTTATTACTACTCCCTAAATTTGATATAACATCTAAAATTTACCCGTAAGAAAACAGGTTTGAGATTAGGAACTCACCTCAAGCTTTAAGGACTAGTGGATATCAAACTTTTGCGACAAAATAAAAGAAAAGGGAGCTTTGATGGTAAAAATAAGAAAAAGAAAAGAAAAAAGAAAGAGGAAGAAGACGAGGAACAGAGGAGGAAGAAGAAAGGAAAAAGGGAAAAAGGGAAAGTGAAAGACGGTGAGATTCTCACCGTTCCTTTATCCCTTTTTTTTTTTTTTTTTAAAACTTACAGCACAAAGACCAAAATGCCCTTAACCCCCCCTTTTTTTTTCTTTTCCTCTGTTTCGAGACTCGGTGTTACACAAGTGCATTGAAGAAATATGAAAGAATCCCAAGCAAAGAGATTCTAGATGTACTCAAAGTAAGCTATGATAATTTGGATGACAATGAAAAAGAAATTTTCCTGGATATTGCATGTTTCTTCAACGGAGATTTGAGGCAGGATGTGGAAAAGACACTAGTTGCCTCCCGTTTCTTTCCAGAGTATGGCATTGGAGTACTTATTGACAAATCGCTAGTAACTATTAGTAAAGCCAATACAATTAGGATGCATGATCTTCTTCAAGACCTGGGTAGTGACATTGCTAGAAAGGATTCACCATTTGACCCTGGCAAACGCAGAAGACTATGGCATCATGAGGATGTTCTTGAGGTCCTAACAAAGCACACAGTGAGTGTGAAGCTTTCTTTATTTTTAGAGCAATTTTTTCTTCCTACACTGACTCATATTGGATAGCATATGTGAAATTTCAATAATTTAGACATTTGTCAATTTGTCATGTGCATTGTTGTTTCTTGGTGCTTGGAATTACAAAGGGAACTGATGCAATTGAAGGCATAATGTTGGACATGACCAACCTAAAACAAGAAGTTCAGTTAAATGGCAACACCTTCGAAAATATGAGAAGACTTAGAATTCTCATAGTTCGGAATGCACAAGTTTCTGGAGCCCCCAAACATCTCCCAAATAATTTGAGATTTCTTGATTGGAATGAATATCCTTCCCCATCTTTACCAGCCGATTTTCATCCAGAGACACCTGTTGTACTCAACTTGCCCCATAGTCACCTTACAATGGATGAACCACTCAAGGCATGTTTGTGATTCTTACATCTATCATTATGTCATGTAACTTGCATATATATTCTGAGAACTAACTACTCTTCATATCATGCAGAAGTTTGAGCATTTGACATTGATGAACATCAGTGATTGTGACTCTCTAACAAGGCTACCTGATGTCTCTGCAACACCAAATCTAACAAGACTTCTTGTTAATAATTGTCCAAACTTAGTTGACATTCATGATTCTGTTGGTCATCTTGGCAAATTAGTCACATTGAGCACTGAAGGATGTCCCAAACTCAAGAGTTTTCCAAGTGGCCTGAGGTCAAAATCTCTTGAATACCTTCTCCTTAGTAAGTGTTCTAGCATTCAGAGTTTCCCAGATATTTTGGCAAAAGTGGAAAGTATGAAAAATATTGATATAGGAGGGACTGCCATAAAAAAATTTCCAAATTCAATTGAAAACTTCAATGGTCTTGAAGAGTTAGTGTTGACATCTTGCAAACATTTTGAGGATCTACCAAGTAACACTACTATGTTTCAGAACATGGAAGAGCTTAATGTAGAGGGATGTCCACAACTTCCAAAACTCTTACAGAATTCATTAGAGGACAGGACTAATTGGCTCCCAAAGTTAAGGAGACTGAGTCTCAAAAATTGTGATCTATCAGATGAGGATCTGGAGTTAATTCTCGGTTGTTTTCCACAAGTGAAATGGTTGATCCTATCAGATAACATCTTTGTAACCATCCCTGCATGCATTGAAGATCTTTCCGACCTCCTGCTCCTTAATGTGGATAACTGCAAGCAGCTTAGAGATATTTCAGTGCTTCCACCATACTTGCAATACATAGACGCAAGGAATTGCATATCATTGACACCCCATTCGGCAGATGTAATATTGAGTCAGGTTTATATTTCTCCCTTCTCTTTCTTGAACTGCATCATTGACATCGTTTTCTAGCTGCTAACAGTGATTAATGTCATTTACTTAGAACAGGCATTTCTGGAGGTTGAGTACTTAGACATTGTGGTGCTTAGGACAAAAATTCCAAAGTGGTTTGACCATTGCAGCAAAGGAGGGTCTGTGGATTTCTGGGTTCGCAGAAAATTCCCTGCCATTGCTCTATTTTTTCTATTAGAAGGTAAAGATGAAAAGAAAACCAATCATAAGTGTGAATTCCACTTGCTCATCAATGACTACCAAGTATTCCAAGGAAAAGGAGAGTGGCCAGTTGATCATGTACGGCTGTTTGATCTGCGACTTTACCTTGCAGCCAGTGAGTGGCACAACATCAATGAACAAATATTGTCTGGATGGAATCATGTGAAGATTTCATGTGCAGTCATGAGTGAGCCAAAAAATGTAACTGTTAAATGCTGTGGAGTCCATCTATACAAAGAAAGAATGAACATCCACCATGTCTCCTTCATAAATCCTGATCTCCACAGCTCAAACACCGCCTATGATAACATAATCAATGATTCAGATATCTATGATGAAACAAGCCATGATGTTGTCTTCGCTACAATACTCGCTAAATATTTTCCCAAAAATATAGTAGAGCTCTTAGGAAATCTTCATTCTGGAAAAAGAACAGGTGATAATTTGTATGACTTTGATGAGGAGTTGGAACTAGACAGTGACACCGACAACCAGTCCATGGGAGAGGAACAACATTCAGCTTCCGTCAATCATCAAATCCCGGAAAGCTGTGAAATGGCAAATAATGATAAAGAAACAGGTATAGTAAACGACATCCCTAAAATGTCATCTTCCGTCGATGGTCAAACATGGGATTCCATGATGTTAGAGTAATTACATTTTTGCTACTAATCTAATTGCAATATCATATGCTGGTTTTGTATATGAAAAGTCCCGCCAAATATTTATATGTTCTTCAACAGGAACACGAGAAGCTCTGTTACAAGTATCCATGAGACAAAGGCAATGCCTCATACTCAGAAGAAAGGGAAATTAAACAAAAATGTAGATGCCCCCGTAAGCCTAAAATTTGGTCATTTTTGCAAGTTAGACATGTGAAATGGTTAATCTTTTATCTTACCATTTGATTTTTCATGCTCTCAGGAGCCAAGTACTCTTGCATCAACAGGAAGAAACAATAGAACACAACTGGCCGATAAAATCAATGGTTCATCAGAGCCTCATGCTTCTGACATTGTTGGCCTTAACAAGAGCAAACAAAAGTCACTTATTCAAGCTGAACCAAATGCAGAAGCTACTGATCAATTCAATAAAAATCAAGTAGAAATTTGCCATACTCATTTTCCAGCAAAAATAGGTGATGGTCAACAATCAGTACCTCTTGCAGAAGTATATACAAATATTGTTGAATCTACCATTAATGAGGACAATATGGAAGCATTTTATGCTTCTCTTGAAGCAGAGAACACTTCTCAGTCTCATCTCCAAGACAACCAACGCAACCCTGTATCTGTCATAACTAGGCCTAGTGAAGAAACCATGAAAGCATTGCAGATTCTGCGAGACTTCGTCACAAAAAAATTCTCCCTTTTGTTACACCCTGGACGTTCTGGATTCATGAACGATACTCTAAAGTATCTCCTCAGTTTGCCTCCTCAAGAAGGAGTTTCTCTGAGAACAAAGTCATTGATATCACAACTTTCAACATGTTTTACTCAGTGGAGTGTGGATTATAACAATGCAAGCCTTAAACTTAAGTCAGCAGCTGCAGAACTATCAACAGCTGAGAAAGTGAAAGAGGAACTTGAAGCTAATATTAAAGACTTCAGGGAAGTGAAGATGGTGGAGAAGGTTTTGTGCACTCAGTTGGCATCTTTGGAGGAAAAGAAGAGAGAACTTGAAGAGCAAATCAATGCCATAAAAGCTGAGATTGGAGATTTTACAGTAGAGAGAGACACAGTTGCTAAGAGAAAGAGAGAAGTGTTTGACAATGGAAAAATGCTGAGAAATGAAAGGGACGGTTTGAGGAACAAAGTGCCAAGGTTGAATGCTGAGCAAGAATGGGCAAAGGTAACACAGGCTAGTATTGAAGCAGAGTGGTCAAAGCTTGGAGAACAAGTCATTGGAAGCACCAGTTTTGAAGAGTGGATGTAAGAAAGCTTTAGAATGGTTATCAAAATGTTTTAACGTTCGCATTTTCCACGTCCGAATTACTTTGAGATTTTAGAAATTTTAGAAATACAAAATAGTTTAAAAGAAAATAAATTCAAAATATCATTTTTAGAAAAAAAATAATAAATTATCATTCTTCAAACAAAAAACCTGTTAACAAATATGCTGTAAATAGCCCAATTAAAACTCTTTC
This sequence comes from Pterocarpus santalinus, assembly GCA_031439595.1. Taxonomy (NCBI): domain Eukaryota; kingdom Viridiplantae; phylum Streptophyta; class Magnoliopsida; order Fabales; family Fabaceae; genus Pterocarpus; species Pterocarpus santalinus. The sequence continues at coordinate 66,783,833 of CM062531.1, read as the reverse complement.
TCCACCGCTCTCACTTTCTAAACCAAAATGGAAAATTCATTGATTTGTTAAAGATGTGAAACTCAATAAAAGGTTCAAATATATTTGATCTTTATGCATAAATTTTTTTTTTTGGTAATTAAATTTAAACTTATGATCTCATACAAACTATTCAACTCCTAGCCCACTCCTATTACTCCTTGCCACTTTTTTGGTTAAGTTCTGGTTTTCACACTTTAATTTATTTTTCACCATATTTTCTTTTTAAGAATTGGCAAGAAGCTACATGATGATTAAAATTACGCGAGGGTGGCGTCGCAGAGGAAGTCATGATACCATTGATCCACACAGTTAATAGGAAACTAGCGCTACCTTTTGATCCTTTAGGCATGATATTGCCGCCTTTTAAATTCTATATAATATTTTGTCGATATAAAATATAATATATATATATATATATTTAATTATGTATTGTTATATAAATAAAAATATTTAATTTAATTATCTATTATTTCAAAAATTTTATAAATAAAAATATTTGATTAAATAATAATATAAAAAAATTTTAGATAATATATTAAAATTAATCTCATTAATAGTAATACTTAATTTAATAATAATATAAATTTTTTTAGATAGTGTATCAAAATTAATTTCATTAATAGAACCTTTAGTTATTTTGTATCTGTATTAATTGACATATTTATTTTATTAAATCAAAAGAAGAAAAAAAAAATTCAAGGATGACTAGACGACTGGTTTTTTAATCAAGATGTCCTCTTCTAAGTCAAAACTCAAAATTCACGACATTCTACTTGCTGGCTAGTTCGTCGACTTAACGTACGCGCATGGTCCGTGTTTGAGTCTTCTTCTCTAAGTTTGATTTTCGAGACCCAAACACCACCCTCACACCAAGCTTCCTTCTAAGCTCTCATGGCTCTGCAAGCTTCCCACTCTTCTTCTTCTATTACTCAGGTAAAATGAATTAATCATCAAAACTTGTTTTCATTCATTGGATTGTTTGGTATTTATACAGCAGGGTAAAAGGGGAAAGGGTAGTTACAAGATACTAACTAACTAACAGAATTAGACTAACTAACTAACAGAATTAAATTAACAGCTTCTATTATAACTGACTTATTTAAAACAACTAACTAATCCTAATACCCCCCCTCAAGTTGGGAGGTATATATCAAGGACTCCCAACTTGGATAACAGGTGCTGAAATCTTGAAGGAGGTAAAGGCTTGGTGAGTAAGTCTGCCAACTGGTTATGTGTCTTGACGTGAATAAGTTTGAGAATACCCGAATTCACCTTTTCCCTGATGAAGTGGCAATCAATTTCGATATGCTTTGATCTCTCATGGAAGGTGGGATTGGAAGATAAATGGATGGCAGCCTGGTTGTCACAGAACACCATAGCAGGACCAACATCTGCATGGAACTCCTTCAAAATCGAGTTCAACCATGTCAATTCACTCGATACAGCAGAAAGAGATCTGTATTCAGCTTCTGCTGATGACTTACTTACCGTTGGCTGCTTCTTAGTCTTCCAAGAGACCAGGGAATTCCCAAGAAAAACCATGAAGCCAGTGGTGGAGCGCCGGGTGTCAAGACAGCTGCCCCAATCCGCATCAGCGAAGGCATTGAGAACCAATCGGGAATGAGCTGAAAAAAATATGCCTTGACCTGGACTACTCTTGAGATATCTAAGCAAGTGATGGAGAGCTTGTTCATGTGGGATCCGAGGATCAGTCATGTATTGACTGAGCTTGGAGACAGCGAAATTTATATCAGGCCGGGAAATTGTCAAGTACATGAGGCGGCCTATCAAACGTCGATAGAGTGATGGATTTGTCACTGGTTCCCCTTCAGTGGCCGAGAGCTTTAGCCCTTGATCCATTGGCACTGAAGCTGGTTTAGAATGCAAGAACCCTGAGTCCTCCAATAGAGTAAGAGCATATTTTCTTTGTGCTAGACAAATGCCCGCAGGGGATTGGGCTATTTCCAGACCAAGGAAATATTTGAGGTCACCTAGCACCTTGAGTTTGAAAAGGGACTCCAGTTTGTGTTGAAGAGCATTTATGCAGTTTTTGTCAGGGCCACAAATGATGATATCATCCACGTAAACTAACAAGAAAGTTACAGAAGCACTAGAACCAGTGTAAAAGAGGCTATAGTCATTCTTAGACTGAGTGAAGCCTTGAGCAAGGAGTGCAGATGAGAATTTTTGAAACCATTGTCGGGAAGCTTGACGAAGGCCATAGATGGACTTATTCAGTCTGCACACTTCATCATCACTTTTCCTAGGATACCCTAATGGTAAATCCATGTAGACTTCCTCGAATAAATCCCCATTTAAGAACGCGTTATTGACGTCTAATTGTAAAAAATGCCACTGCCGAATTGCAACAATGGAAAGAAGAAGCCGCACAGTAGTGATTTTAGCTACTGGTGAGAATGTGTCAAGAAAGTCAACTCCAGCTTGCTGTGTGTAACCTTTGGCCACTAAACGGGCTTTATACCGATCAACTTTACCATCAGATTTATATTTTACTTTGTATATCCAGCGACAACCAATAGTGTGTTTGCCTGGAGGAAGAGTAACAACAGTCCAAGTTTGGTTATCCTCCATGGCTTTGAGTTCTTCAGCCATGGCCTGACGCCACTCAGGATACTTGACAGCCTGGTGATAAAAGGTGGGTTCAAATACAGAGGAAACTTGCAGGACAAAGGTTTTATATTTGGTAGATAATCTGTCATAAGAAACACGAGAGGAAATTGGATAGGGACTTGTCGTATGATAACACTCATATGTGCTAAGGTAAGCAGGAGGTCTAGAAACGCGGGTAGATCTCCGGACGGTGGAGTCGTGACAGGTGGTGGTGCTAGATTGTTAGGGACTTGAGGTGTTATAGGGCATTCAAGGTGAGGAGTAGGTAGAACAAAGTCATTTGTGGGTGGGTTGTAAGTGAGAGTAGTGTTTTTGAAAGGGAAAATGTCTTCATGGAAATCAACATCTCTGGAAATAAAGAGCTGTCTTGTTTCTAAATTGAGAAGCTTATACCCTTTGTAACCTACAGGATATCCCAAAAAAACTGACTTGATGGCCCGAGGTTCAAATTTAGTGCGCCCAGCAGGTAATGAAGCAGCATAACATAAACATCCAAAAGTTCTTAAGGCAGAGTAGTCAGGGGATTTACCAAATAAGAGCTCATATCGGGTCTTGGTGCGTAATTGGGCTGGGCAATCGATTGATAAGAAATGTGGCAGTGTTGATGCATTCACCCCAATATTCAATGGGCACTTTGGACTGCAAATACAATGCCCGAGCAACATTCAACAAATGTTGATGCTTCCGTTCTACAACTGAATCGCTCAGACGCTGCATACACAAGAGAATTGGTGCAAAATACCATTTTCACGCAAAAATCGATTAAGGCCAACTCCCTGGCATTGTCGCATCAATTTGTTTCACAAAGGTCGCCAAACTGAGTTTTAATAAGGGTAATGAACTTGATTAATACGGCACTAGCCTCAGATTTTTGCTGCAAAAGATATGTCCAGGTGAATCTACTACAATCATCCACAATGGTAAGAAAAAATCGCATACCATCATACGTGGGAACATGATAAGGTCCCCAAATATCACAATGAACCAGATCAAAATTAGCAGCAGACAAATGGTTGTTAGACACAAATGACAATCTCCTCATTTTTGCTAAGGGGCAAATTTCACAATGAGATTTATCAAAGGGAATTTTATTCACAGGTAAAAACTTGTAAATGCGATGTAAGACATGGTCTGACAAGTGTCCTAGTCTACGATGCCAATTTATGGCAGAAGTATTATTAACAGAAAGGACATGTGTACTGGGTATGTTAGGTGGAATGTGACTGGGAATCGTAGAAGGTTGTAGGAGGAACAGTCCTTTAACCAAGCTACTCTTGCCAATCACCTTCAAAGAAGGAAGTTCCTGTATAAGGCAGAAATTAGAATGAAATGTCACTTGACAGTTAACATCTCGCAGTAATGCAGGAATGGAAATCAAATTGACATCGAATGAAGGTATGTAAAGCACATTCTGCAAGATTAAAGAAGATGACAAGTGAACATCACCAAAGGAAGCAACAAGTACACGAGTACCATTAGGCAAATGTACATAGAAATCATGCAGAAGTTGCGAGTTGGAAAGAAAAGACATGGAACAGGTGATGTGAGAAGTTGCCCCAGAGTCTAAAATCCAACAGGAAGTATCAATGCTAGAGGATAAATTACTAGCAGAGAATACCATACCTGCAGGCATGTTGGAGGAAGATGCATTTGGATCTGAATTATTACCATTCTGATGTAATTGCAAGAGGGCCAGCACTTGTTGAACTTGAGACGAGGTAAGCACTGGGTCAAAAGGAGAATTCTGATGCACGGATACTGCATTGGCATCAGGAACGTTAACATGATGCACAGTGGGAGCAGGTTTGCTCTTAGTCTTCTCATGGCCAGGTGGATATCCATGCAACTTAAAGCATCTGTCTTGTGTGTGGCCTAAAACTCCGCAGTATGAACAGAGTGGGCGATCTTTCTTAGTTTGTTTCGGCTTGGCATCACCAGACCTTAGTGGAGGTTGTGGCTTAACAGCAAAAGCCACTTGAGGAGGCTGAGATACACCCCCAACAACCTCACGCTGCTTCTCTTCCTGAAGGATGAGAGAGAATACCTTGCTCATTGGGGGAAAAGGTTCCATGGCCAAGATTTGACCTCTAATCGCGGAGTATGACTCATCCAATCCCATGAGAAAAGTTAAAACATATTCAATCTGAAAGAACTCAAGAAGAGGTCGAACTCCTCCACAATTGCAAGGTGCAGCAGGGCGTAACGCAACAAATTCTTCCCAAAGACTCTTGATTCGAGTAAAATACTGTGTGACGGTTAACGAACCTTGCTGTTGACACACCATTGCCTTCTTGAGTTGGAAAAGCCGAGGGCCATTGGCTTGGCTGAAGCGTTCGTGCAAATCCTTCCACAGAGTCGCTGCGGAATCTGCATAGATCGAACTTTCGGCGATATCTTTGGAGATGCAATTCAGCAACCAAGAAAAGACGATATCGTTATTGCACTGCCAATTCTCAATCAGTTCAGGATCAGCATCATCACCAGGTTTGGGAATGGATCCATCCACAAACCCGAACTTTCGCTTCGAATTGAGCGCCATCTTCATGGAGCGAGACCAAGAACTGTAGTTGAGCTCCGTGAGAGGCTGAGAGACGAGGACCAATCCTGGATGATCCGAAGCATGGAGATGGAAGGGATTTTGAGGTGCTTGAGCCATGAGAGGAACTCAAGGAAAAAAGGGGGCGAGAAAAGGAGGGAAAGCGGAAGAAAGTGGGAGATACCTCAGAGAGGAGAGAATGGCTCTGATACCATATTACTCAGGTAAAATGAATTAATCATCAAAACTTGTTTTCATTCATTGGATTGTCTGGTATTTATACAGCAGGGTAAAAGGGGAAAGGGTAGTTACAAGATACTAACTAACTAACAGAATTAGACTAACTAACTAACAGAATTAAATTAACAGCTTCTATTATAACTGACTTATTTAAAACAACTAACTAATCCTAATATCTTCTTCTTCTTCTTCATCTTCTTCCTTTCGGGAGTGGGAATATGATGCATTCCTCAACTTCAGAGGCATTGATACTCACCATGGTTTCACAGGCTATCTCCATGAAGCTCTATGTGACAAGGGAATCCATGCTTTCGTGGATTTAGAGGATCTTCATAGAGAGAATGATATCGCAGTAACACTTCTCAAGGCAAATGAAATGTCCAGGACTGCCATCCTTGTGTTCTCTAAGAACTATGCTGATTCTTCTTATTGCTTAAATGAACTTGTCAAGATCATAGAGTGCTCTCAATGTCATGGCCAGTTTGTTTTGCCAGTCTTTTATAACGTGGATCCTTGTGATGTGCGGCATCAGAGAGATAGTTATGGGGAAGCATTGGTTAAGCGGAAGGAGAGGTTCAAGGATGACGAGGAGAAGGTGAAGAAATGGAGGGCTGCTATGCGGCACGCAGTTGACTTGTCTGGTTTGCATTTCAAAGGGTACTTTACAATATTTCATTTTGCTTTTTATTTGTCCAATTATTAAAAGTTGAATTGTAATAAATAAGTATAGAAAACATGAAAATGGTGTGCATTACTATGACTTAGCATAAAGTTGTCTTATAAGAGAAAAATAATTTTATAGATTTTTAAAGTATTTAGGTGTGACTTTTAAAAAGGTGCTTCTAATATAAAAAAATAAAAATAAAAATACTTAGCTTATGAAAAAAGTAAAATAAAAGTGATTTTTTTTATAAAGTTATCTTTCAAAAATATTATTTGCTTTTATTCAAAATTATAATACACATCTTTTTTTATCTATTCCTTATCAAATGCTAATTTATTTATTTTTTTTTGTAATTTGACTAAAAAAAATATTTTCTTTAACCAATTAGATTTATAAGTATTTTTAATAATTAAAAGTACTTCTTAGATAATTTATCTAGATGTAAAATAATTTTTTCCTAAAAAATAAAATTTTACTAAACAAAATAAAAAAAAGTTAATTTTTTATAACCTTCTCCAATCATACCCATGCAGGGATGGATATGAGAATGAGTTTGTTGGGAAGATCGTTGAACAAGTGTCAAGGGAGATTAAATGTGTTGCTTTACCTGTTGTTGATTACCCAGTTGGACTAGAGTCCTAAATGCTAGCTTCCTACTCTTCTTCATTTTCTTCCTTTAGCTATGAAAGGAAATACGCTGTGCTCCTCAACTTTAGAGGCATTGATACTCGCTTTGGTTTCACCAGCAATCTTTACAAAACTCTCTGTCACAAGGGAATCCACATCTTCATGGATGGTGAGGATCTTCCTAGTGGAAATGAAATCTCAGGAACACTTATCAAGGCAATTGAAGGGTCCAGGATTGCCATCCTAGTACTCTCTAAGAACTATGCTGCTTCTTCTTATTGCTTAGATGAACTTGTCAAGATCATGTTGTGCTCTCAATGTCATGGCCAGTTTGTTTTGCCAATTTTTTATGACGTGGATCCTTCTGATGTGAGACATCAACAGAGGCACTTATGGTGAATCACTAGCTAAGCATGAGGAGAGGTTCAAATATGACATGAAGAAAGTACAGAAATGGAGGGATGGGTTGCGCCACGCATCTGAATTAGCTGGCTTTCATTTCAAAGGGTACCTGACAATATTTTGTTCCTTTGCTTTTTATTTGTCTAAGTATTAGAAGTTGAATTGTAATAAATAAGTATCGAAAATGTTGACATGGTGAACTGGTATGACTTAGCACAAAGTTGTCTTATATTCAGCAGGGATGAATGTGAACGAGTTTATTGAGAAGATCATTGAAGTGGTGTCAAAGCATATTAAAGCTGTTGTTTTTCAAGTTCCTGATTATGCAATTGGACCGGAGTCCCAAGTGTTGAAGGTGAACTCGCTTCTATTTGACTTGGAGATGGAGATGGTGATGATGTCCACATGGTGGGGATACGTGGAAATGGTGGAACAGACAAAACAATGTTAGCTCTAGCAATTTGTCACTTAATTGCTAACCGTTTTAAAGGTTTATATTTTTTTGAAAACGTGAGAGAAAATTCAAATAAATGTGGTTTAGTGCATCTTCGGAATATCCTTCTTTCCGAAGCATTAGGAGAGCAGAAAATTAAGTTAATAGGAGTTCAACAAGGAATTTCAATGGTACGGCATAGGTAGGCAAAAGAAAGTTTTTTGATTCTAGATAATGTTTTAGAGCAATTAAAGGCTATTGTTGGAAAATTTGATTGATTTGGTTGTAGAACTAGAGTCATTATTATGACATAGGACAAACATTTACTAGCATGTCATGGGGTTGATAAAATGTACATGGTAGAGCATTCTCTTGAATTACTTAGTTGAAAAGCTTTTAAAAGTGACAATGTTAGTCCAAGTTATAAAAATGGCTTTAAAAATTGATATTAGTCCAAGTTACATAGATGTTTCAAACTGTACAGTAACTTATGCTTGTGGACTTCCATTAGTTTTGGAAACTTGTTTGGAAAAAGTATAGAGGAGTGGAAATCTACACTGGATCAATTCAAAAGGATCCCTAATAAGGAGATCCAAAAGATCCTTACAATATGAACTTTTTTGGCAAGTTAAATATTTGAAATGGTTAATCTTTAATCTTACCATTTCATTTTTCTATTCTCAGGAGTCAAGTACCGTTGCATCAACAAGAAAAGAGAATAGGGCACAACTGGGTGATAAAATCAGTTTTGGAGAACAAATCAATGGTTCATCAGGGCCTCATGTTTCTGAAAATATTGGCCTTAAAAGAAGCAAGCAAATGTCAATTATTCAAGCTGAACCAAATGCAGAAGTCATAGGTCAACTCAATGAAAATTAAGCAGAGATTTGCCATATTCATTTTCCAGAAGGAATAGATAATGGCGAACAAGAAGTGCCAAATGCAGAAACCTACACAAATATTGTTGAATCTACCATTAATGAAGACGACATGGAAGCATTTTATGCTTCTCTTGAAGCAGAGACCACTTCTCAGTCTCATCTCCAACAAACTCAACCCAACACTGTATCGGTCATAACTGGGCCTAGTGAAGAAACCCAGGAACTAAAGTCAGCATCTGCAGGACTATCAAGAGCAGAGAAAGCGAAAGAGGAACTTGAAGCTAATGTTAAAGACTTCAAGGAATTGGAAATGGTGGAGAAGTCTTTGTGCACTCAGTTGGCATCTTTGGAGGAAAAGAAGAGAGAACTTGAAGGGCAAATTAATGCCATAAAAGCTGAGATTGCAGATTTTACAGTAGAGAAAGACAAAGTTGCTAAGAAAAACAGAGAATTGTTTGACAATGGAAAATTGGTGAAAAGTGAAAGGGATGGTTTGAGGAACCAAGTGCCAAGGTTGAAAGCTGAGCAAGAAAGGCACAGGTAACACAGGCTAATATTGAAGCAGAATGGTCAAAGCTTGAAGAAGAAGTCATTGGAAGCAGTAGTTTTGAAGAGTGGATCTTGCAAAGCCTTGACAATATTCAAGGCTTATGTTAGCAAAAATGCAATGGTTACCAAAAAGTTTTACGAGTACCGTAAGGAGCATAACCTGCAGGAGTAGTCGAGTGCCAATAATTTTATCGTGGTGTTTTTTCCATTCTCTAATTCATTTTCAATGTGCATCGTAGACATAGAACTTTCTATTTTCAAATGCATGGATACACACGAAAAAAAATAATATTGAAGGAGAACAAAAACTAATTTTTGATACATACGTATTCATTGACTAAATTGGTCTATGTAACCTAACACGCTCGCCATCTCTGTGACGCCAAAATCATTGACCAGTCGTACAGACGAAAAGAATATAAGTAGGACTCATAATAAAGAGACGAACAAATTATTGACTCTTAATCAATTTAGACCACCATTGCTTTGCAGAAGGAAGGAATTGTAATTCTGTATTTCTCCCTTTGAAAATGTTGTATTAAAGAAACATATAAGAAAGGAAAAAGCACGTACTCAGTGTCACACAAAGCGGTTTAAATTTAAAACTCGGTCCTTCAGAGAGTTTCGATATTAATCATCCTCTATGTTAGTGCCAACTAGCTACTAAACCTAATATGAATTTATACATGGTCATCCGTTTAGATCAAATAAGCAAATAAAGCGTTGGTCCACTTCAAAAAATAAATAAATAAATAAGTGTTAGTGCACTTCAAAAAAATAAATGAGTAAAATAAATGAGTAAGTGTTAGATCCAAAGATAAATAAATAAAGTGTTTGTAATAAAAGCTTCAGAAATATTCGCAAACACAATGATGGGACGATGGGATGTAACTGAAAATCGAATATCACTGTTGTTCGATATGAAAGCTGCACCCCACAAGCAACAATGTTCCTTCATCCAGAGGGGGAAAAGAGTTTAAAAGAAAAAAGATAAGAGATAAAAGATAAAATGGAATATTGGAGTAGCTCTTCTTTGGAAGCCAGCCACAAATTCAAATAAAAGAACTGTTCGTTGAATAATGCCTTAGTGAGTGTGCTACAATCTGTTTATTCGCTCACTAAAGATGTATAGTATAACGCGTGCCTCAACACAGTCAATAACGAGTTAAGAGCTTCAGTATCTGATGCATAACATTGTTGCAGTTTGTTCATAGCCTTATTGCTTGTGTCTTCGGTTACTTGCTGGTTGTTGAAAGATATTTTCAGTCCTCCAAATCTTTTTTTCACTTCTCAAAGTCATATTTGTACTTTTCATATAAACAGCAAGTTTGGTTCTAATTAGTGGCCATGATGCTCTATGGAGGGACTTCTTCTTATAGCCGTGGATGGACTTATGATGTCTTCCTAAGTTTCAGGGGTGAAGATACAAGGAGAAGCTTCACAGGCTCTCTTTACCACGGTTTACGCCAGAGGGGTATAAATGTTTTCATACATGATGAGAAGCTTAGGAGAGGGGAAGAGATTTCCCCAGCTCTTTTTAGAGCTATTGAAGAGTCCAGGATTTCTATCATTGTGTTCTCTCAAAACTATGCATCTTCCACATGGTGTCTTGAGGAGCTTGTTAAGATCCTTGAGTGCATGAAAACAAGGGCGCAATTGGTTTTGCCAGTTTTCTACAATGTTGATCCTTCCATGGTGCGGCATCAGAGAGAGAGTTTTGGCAGAGCAATGGCTGACCATGAAGTCAGGTTCAAGGATAATATAGAAAAGTTGCAGAAGTGGAAGCAGGCCTTGTTTGAGGCAGCTAATTTGTCAGGTTGGAGCTTTGAAAATGGGTATGTAACTGTTTCTTTCCGAGTTTTTCCTCCTTGCCCATAAATTTGCTTTTAGTTATTTTATCATGGTTCAATGATATAAAGATAGCCAAGAAAAAGGCATGTAATAATATGCTAATATGCTTTGAAAGAAGGAAGTAGATTGCCCAAATTGTTACATGCTTGGCTTTCAATTTCAAGATTGCGGTGAAAAAATTAAGCATGTGCCACGGCCCAAACTTAGATCGTGACCGGCGCACGCTAATCTTGCTCACTTAATTTGGCAAATCTAATGATAGAATTCCACCCATAAAATTTAATAACCTAATCATTAAGGCTGCAAAAAATCCAGTAGAATTTCTCCTAAAAATTGAATAGCCCATATATTAGATAAACTTATTTTACACCAAAAATAACAACTAGAATATTTTTAGAATATCAATCATACGAATCTAAAGATTAGTTATACAAAAAAAGCCATATATGCATTATAGTTATATATCCAAAAATGATTAATCCTATGCCCTATAGCTGCAAAATACTAGAGTCAACAAAGAAGGAGCCTCTTCTAGCAATAGAGGCCTATCAAAAAGAATTTCTTTGATAGAATAGCAAATTCCAAGAACCTGCTACTCAGCATTTTGTGAATCTGAAGAGAAGGAAAAGAAATAGGGTGAGTCACATAGACTCAATAAAGGCATATAAACAAAAGGGATAGAAAGGACAAACTAAATCACGCACGAGCTTTTAAAATAACGAAGGTAACTTGACAACCATGCAATCACTAAAAACAATTGGTGAAAATGATAGTTCATCAACTCCAAGCCTTTCTTAGTATATATATATTTTTTTAGAAAATAATTCATAGGTAGAAATACTAATAGATAGAAACTCAATAGGCCTCAATATGCCTTCTGATACTTTTCATGAACAGATCTTCAAAACAAGAATCAAATTCTTCGTCAATTGATTTAATATTTTATGAGAGTTACATAAAACGAACTAAATCTTGTGGTGAGTGATCTCTACCCACCTAATCATTAGTAATGGCAAACGGATCAACCCGCCTCGTCTCGCCCCACTATGAGTCAAGCTTTAAGTGGAGCAGGATGGGTCAACCCACGTTAGTAATTTGGGTTTAATATGTCAACCCGCCCTGTCATGGATTGGTAGGTTGACTGGCCAATAAAATTGAAAATAAAGAAAAAATGGTTTTTTATATGAATTAATTTATCTAAATTTTAAAAAAATAAATTTTTTAATTAAATACAACAAATAACATCTATACAAAAAAGCTAATTTTATTTACTTATAAGTATTGAACTATTTACTGAACTCTAAAAAGATTAAAAATCACAATTCTTAATAAAAATAGGATTTTATAACTAAAATAACCATAATAGTAAAACTCACAAGTCAATACTCAAACCCAAACATATTAAAAATTTTCACACTTCACACTTCACAAATAAATCATGTCCACAATAAAGTATAAATTTATAATCAACAAAACAACAATATAGTTGGCAAAGCATAAATATAATCAACAATATAGTCCAAAAAAAATTATAGAGTCCGCCAATGTTCCATAAATACCAACAAAAAGTGCTCAAATATTATATATATTATGTGGGGAGAAAAAGATGAAAACAAAAAAAAAGTGACCCGCAAGCCAAATTTGCCCTCTTTGCTTCACCCCGCGAGTCAAGCGGAGTGGGTTATGCGGGTTGAAATTTTTTTGTGGGATAAAAATATCAACCCACCCCACAAAAAATTGCTGGTTATGCAAGTCAATTCGACGGATTTGTCCCATTTTGCCATCTCTACTAATCATATATCTAAGCTCATCGCAAATCGAGGGATCTCGCCTAGCCCGATACTATCTCATCTGAATATACTATGTGTGCATAGGCCCTTATATTTCTTCTCTAACAGCAGACAATACCATTATATCTCTTTGCTAACGATGAATGACGTTCTAACTTAAAACTCATCCTAGTTTTCTCATATAAACTTGTAACAGAATATAATGCTTAATTTCAATAAATCAATCTCTATGTCACTTGGTTCTTGCAAGCACTCAACTTTGATGAATCATAGTAAAATAATGAAATCAGACACAATAACATCATGAGATTTTAAAAGAATAACAAAGATGTTAATCAGAATCTTAGATCGGTTGTTAGAACCAAAATTTAATTATCATCATAAAAAAAATAAGAAATTAGTAAAATAGTCATCTAAATAATGGTACATTTGTTTCAAATTTTGAAAAAAGTGATTTTGTAATTTAAATTTTATATATAATAGAAAAAGTTAAAAATTGATTTTTTTTAGAAGCTACTATTTTCAGCTCCTCCAAAAATGCTAAAAATAGATTTGTATTCAAATATATAAAAAATGATTTTTTTCAATGAAAAAAGTGACTTTTTACAGAAAAAAAGTACACAAACAAACACACCCTAAATCAAAATATAAAATAAAATCATTAATTTTAATAAATTGGTTTATCATATACAAATAAATTTAAAATATCGTCACTAATTGATATCCACTCACTCTACTAAAAGATGAACTGAGTTGTTCCCCAACAACCCTAGAAAGATTAATTGGCATTGTATTAAGAGAATCTGCCTATCACAAATATTGTTGATAAGTTTAAATAATTTATTTTAAGACAATTTAACAAGTGATAAGCTCATATAGCAAAATCCCCAAATATTGGCCATCACCTATTTTATTATTACTTATTAATTTTAAAAAAGAAGCACTTTAGAGCCTAGCTACAAGAATAAGGCTTGATATTAGAGATGCAGCTCAAGTTTTAGAAGCTAGTGGATACCAAAATTAAATAACAAAGTGAAAAAAAAAAAAAAAGCTTCATTGGAAAGATAAGAGAACAAGAAGAAGAATGTAGGAAGGGAAATGAGAGAGTGTTGGCGCAAAAGAAAACTTGTTTTTAGTTTTTGTTTTTTGGGCTTGGGGGGGTGTTAAGGTGGATTATTTGTGTGTTTGAGAAAGCCAAAAAAATAAAATTTTTTCAATAATAGCTTATTTATATAATCACTTATATAAATATTAATTTATGTTTAGATAATTTAGCTAAAAAGTAATTTTAAGATAATCTATTTTATTTATATTATGTTAAAAAAGATATTTTTATATGATAAAATTACTAAAAAAAATATGAAATAATTGTTTATATTATATAATATTTATTATTTACAATCAATTTGATAAAAATATAATAATTCTGAAATAATTAACTTCTATTTATAATTATAAAATATAAAAAATTACTTATATTTATAAGTTATTTTTTAATTTAAAATTATTAATTTTAGATTATAATCTATTTTTATAAATTTATCAAACATGCTTGATTTTTTTTTAACAAAAAACCCATCTTTTGCTTCTTTATTCTTTTTTGTTTCTTTTCTTTTCTTTTCTTTCTTTTTCAAAACCAGGGGTATTACCCTGTTTTGAAAGCATGACTCGTTTAGTTTGTAGTCATGGGAGAATTTGTAACTTGGCAGGTATGAATTTGAGCTTATCCAAAGGATCACTGCGGAGGTCTCAAGTAAAATAGATCAAACCCTTTTGCACATTGCTGAATACCCAGTTGGACTAGAGGTCCGTATATCAGAGGTGAAATCTCTTCTTCATATTGTACCTGGTGAAGATATTCGTGTGATCGGAATCTATGGACTTGGAGGCATAGGTAAAACAACAATTGCACGAGCTTTATACAACTTGATTGCTGATCAGTTTGAAGCTACAAGTTTCCTTGCTGATATAAGAGAAAGTTCAAATCAACGTCAAGGTTTAGTACAACTTCAAGAAGCACTTCTGTTTGATATAGTTGGGGACAAGAACATTAAGCTAGGGAATATTTATAAAGGAATCCCCATCATAAAGAAAAGGTTATGTTGCAAAAAAGTTCTTTTGATTCTTGATGATGTTGACAAATTGGAGCAGCTACAAGCATTAGCAGGAGGACGTGATTGGTTTGGTTTTGGCAGTGTAATAATTATAACAACAAGAGATAAGCATTTGCTAGCTGCTCATCAGGTTGACAAAACATATGAAGTAAAGAAATTAAACCATGATGAAGCTTTTAAGCTGTTCACTTGGAATGCCTTCAAAAAGAAAGCACCTGATGCAAGCTACATGGAGATTTCAAACTGTGTGGTGCTCTATGCTGAGGGGCTTCCATTGGCTTTAAAGGTAATAGGCTCAAATTTGTTTGGCAAAACTGTGGATGAATGGAAATCTGCACTAGAAAAATATGAAAAAATTCCTAATAAAGAGGTTCAGAATGTACTTAGAGTAACTTACGATAATCTAGAGGAGAATGAGAAAGAAATTTTCCTGGATATAGCATGTTTCTTCAAGGGGGAGATGGTGGAATACGTTGAAAAGAAGCTAAAAGCTTGTGGTTTCCATCCAAAATTTGGTATTAGTGTACTTATTGATAGATCTCTTGTAAGTGTTGATGAGTATAACAGATTGATAATGCATGATTTGATACAAGATATGGGTAGGGAGATTGTAAGGGAAGATTCACCATTAGAGCCCGGTAAGCGAAGTAGACTATGGTATCATGAAGATGTTATTGAAGTACTTATTGAAAATACAGTAAGTGCCTTTTGTATATCAATATTTTTTTTGTTTGACAGAGTTTAGTTAACTTTTACTAACGTAAGTGTTATAGACTCATCAAATTCTAACTTAATGTGGTTTACTTATGCTTTGATATAAAAGGGGACTTACAGAATTCAAGGCATGATGGTGGACCTCCCAGATCAATACATGGTACACTTGAAAGGTGATTCCTTCGAAAGGATGAAAAATCTTAAAATTCTTATAGTAAGAAATGGACACTTTTTTGGAAGTCCCCAACATCTTCCAAACAATTTAAGGTTGCTTGATTGGATGGGATATCCTTCATCATCTTTACCATCTAGTTTTCATCCAAAGAAACTTGCTGTACTAAACTTGTCATGTAGCCGTTTTACAATGCAAGAGCCATTCAAGGTAAGGCTTCATTTTATGTTTTCCTTTGTTTCTTTCTCTCTTCACAAAAGTTGCAGTTATGCTAATGATTTTTATTTTTTGGCTTCGCAGTTTTTGGACTCTTTGACGTCTTTGGATTTGAGTGACTGCAAATTCTTAACAAAACTACCTGACGTTTCTGGGATCCCAAATTTAACAGAACTAAATCTTGATCATTGTACAAATTTAGCAGAGGTTCATGACTCTGTTGGATTCCTTGAGAAACTTGTTGAGTTGAGGGCTTATGGATGCACCAACCTTAAGGTTTTTCCACCTGCCATCAGGTTGACATCATTGCAAAGTCTTATTCTTAATTGGTGCTCAAGTCTCAGAAGTTTCCCATCTATTCTGGGAAAAATGGACAATCTCATATTCATTTCTATCGAAGGTACTGGTATTGAAGAATTGCCTCCTTCTCTTGGAAACCTTGTTGGGCTTCAAGAATTAAGAATGACATCTTGCTTAAGTCTCAAGGAACTGCCCGAAAGCTTTGATATGTTGCAGAATCTTAGAAACCTTGACATTGAAGGATGTCCTCAAGTTCGAAGCTTTTTGACAAAGTTGGGAGAACTAGGACAATCAAGCCATACCTTCGATAATGTTCAACAACTGAATCTAGAGAACTGCGGCCTTAAAGATGAAGATCTTCCCATAATTTTCTCTTTTTTCCCAAAGCTGGTTAATTTAATACTTTCAGAAAATGATTTTGTAACTCTTCCAAGCTGCACACAAGAATTTCCATGCTTGAAATTCCTTCACTTGGATGACTGCAGACTACTCCAAGAAGTTCCTGGCATTCCTCCCAATTTACGATACATTAATGCACGAAATTGCACATCATTGACTGCAGGGTCATCAAACTTACTATTGAGTCAGGTTCGCTTCTTTCTTAAATCTTCTTACATTTCTTGTTGCCACCATCTTTACTTGATTTTTCTTTCATAGGAAACTTGTGAGGCACGCGAGTTAGAGGTTACGGTCCCTGGAGCCAGAGTTCCGGAGTGGTTTGATCACAGTGCCAAAGGAGAATATATGACATTTTGGGTACGCCAAAAATTTCCAGCAATTAATTTATGCTTTGTTCTTGCAGTGGAGGGTGAAATGAAGGAGGCTATAAGTTATGAAGTCCGCTTCTATATAAACGGTGAGGAAGTTTATGAATTGGAGGTGTCAAGAAGCTTTTCAAGAATGGCAACAGATCATGTGTGGCTGTATGACTTACGAACTCATCCAACCATCCAATGGGATAGTCTTGATTTATATATAGTGGATGGCTGGAATCAGCTTGAGATTTCATGTGAGAAGATAGATGGACCACCAAATGTGACAGTGAGCTGGTGTGGAGTTCATGTGTGTAAGCAAGAAGTTGACATGAAGAATATCCTATTTGTAGATCCTGATCCTGATTTAAGTTCAAGCAAAGACTCTGAGGAGATTGATGCTGATTTGGATGCTATTAGTGAAGAAAGCACAAATTCAATTCAAGATTTCCAACATTGCAAGAGACTACATGATAACTCCTGCGGCTTCAATAACATGGAAAGTTGTGAGACACCAAGTAAACAAATAGAGGAATGGAGGAAAATAAGTAAACAAAAGGAAAATAGTGAAACTGCATGCCACACTGACATTGATCAAAGTGCTGACAAGATTTTATTGCGTCCCAAAACATTGGATATTGTTACTAAAGATTCAATGGCTTCAGTGTGTCTCGGAGGCACTTCTATTGTCAAAGGTAAGCCTGAGTGCAATATAAAGACACATTATTTCCATGCTCCACAATTCATATTGAAAGTTTGTTGATCTAGCTCAATTTTCATATTCCCACCAATTGACAAAGCATGCATAACAGCTAGTACAAGAGTATGTTATAATAAGGTTTTGTAGGCAAAATAATCATTGTTGATGATCCAACCAAAAAAAAAAAAAAAATTGGGTAGCAACATTGTTGGCAGGATATAAGGCAAATTGCTTCAATTGCAATTTCTATGTGACCTTTCTCTTTTCGGATACTACTTGAGAGACCTCACCTTTCTTTTTGCATGCTGTCCAAGTTGTTAGAGATATAAAAACTAGCTGGGTTTCGCAACACGTATACCGATGGTCTACCAAAAGTACATTCCATTGATTGTCTGACCAATTCCTTTAACTTTCTCCTCCTCTTGTAGATTATGGATCAAACACAACATTTGTTGATCATCCGGCAAAAGCTCAGCCAAATTCCCAAGTCACAAGGTTCATGGAGACACCAAATGTTCAGGCACCAAGTGCTACTGCATCCTCGGACAAAGTTACCAGAGGAGAACTGCCTCAAATTACTAGCTCCATTATGGTGCTACCACCTACCATTGGTTGTTTAACAAATCAAACCAATTTAGCTATAGATGATACTGAAATGGAAGCTTTTTATGCTTCTCTGGAAGCTGAGACTTCTGTTCTTCCTCTCTCCAATGACACCACAGTTGTTTCCAAATTGGCCAACAGAATACCAAGTGAAGAGACCCAGAAAGCACTGAAGACACTTCAAGACTTCATGACTAAAGACTTTTCTGTTCTGTTGGGGCATGATGAGTACATTGCCATGAAAGCTACCTTAGACTATCTAACCAATTTGCCTGCAGAAGATGGAGTGTCATTAGAATTGAAGTCATTGATAATAGAAATTTCAAGACAATTCACTCACTGGAGTTGGGATTACACCAATGAAAGCAAGAAAATTGAGGCTACCACAGCTAAGTTATTGAAAGTTGATGAACTAGAAGAGGGTCTTGAAGCTAACAAGACAAATTTTAGGGAAGTCGTGTATTTGGAAAATGAGTTGTGCAATGAGTTGGCCTATTTGGAGGAGAGAAAGAAGGTGCTAGAAGAACAAATAAATGCCATTAAAGCTAGGATATCTGCTTCTGAATCAGCAAGGAACGTGGCTACATATGGAAAGAGAGAAATCTTTGGGGAAGCAAAGATGTTAAAAGTTCAAAGGGATGAGTTGAGGGAGCAAGTGCCACACTTGAGAAATGAGCAGGAATTGGCAAAGAAAATTCAGGCAAATATTAGAGCTGAATGGTCAAAGCTTGGAGAAAAATTTAGCAGAAGTTTTAAGGTCTGATCTCTGAAGTGTGATATCTGGTCATGTAAATAAAAAATAAGTAAGTTAATATAGTGATAAGATTTCTTGATAGCAGACTTTCACACTGTTATTTATACTTTTCAGTATATCTAGTAAACTTACTAATAACTTATTATATTCCTTTAGTAATTACATTTTATATTTTAAAAATTATTTGATTTTTGTGTTTATCAGCAATTTCAGCATAATGTGAAAAATAAAGCAGAAGTGATGAAATATGCTTTGCTGTTGTGTTATCATCTTTTTTGACCTCAAGAGTATAAAATCTTATTTTGCATTTCATGTTAATTGCATCAAATTCCAGCATTAGTCCAATGGTAAAACTTGACTCAATTAAATTTAGAATACAACAAAAATTAATAATCTAATTCTTGTATAGTTCTAATCTCACATTTGTCTATCAATTGAGATTAAGTCTAAAGGGTATAGCTAGTCTCACACAATGTAACGAATTACATTTGAATCTCAATTGGAAGAGATGCCTATCTCAAACAGGATTGCTTCCAACAAAGGATAATCATGAGAAATCAAAGAAAACAAAAACATCTCACATTGGTCTATTATTTTATATAATTTCTCACATTAGTCTATTATGCATAGGAAATTCATTATTATCTATGTCGAGGCATCCATTTGTTATACCTCAATAATAATAATAATAATAATAATAATAATAATAGTCCATTTTAGTACATAAATTTAATAATTATTAAATATTAATTTAATTCTTCAATAATAATACAGACACATATTATGCAAATCTCTCTCAAATGCTGATTAAGTATCTAAACACTAAACTTATAATTAGTTTCATGTACCAATTAAATTTAATTTACACATTTAAAATTGTTAAGCCTGCAGGTAGCCAAACTTTATTCCTACTCGGGAATTTTTTATTGTATTTATGTATATTAATATTCAAATTTAAACTTCCTATGTAAATTCGTGCCAATAATTTTGTTATGACGAGTGTTATAGTTAGTGCATCTAATATATTAATTATGTTTAAATAAATTGTAATATATGACTTGTTAAACTAATTAGTAATTAATATTGTTGAAAAGCAATTCTAAAGATCATATTATTATGACAATACTAAAAAATTAGTATCATATTACCTTAGTCAAGATTAAATCATTGTAATATTAATATAAGATAATCATAAGAATTTAATTTTAATATGCTTTAATAAAAATAAATATATATTTTAATAATAATTTAATAATATATTTTTCATAAAACTCATAAGCAATTATCATTAATTATTTTAACACACACACACACACACACACACACACACATATATATATATATATATATATACTAAAAAATACATCTCTCCACATGGATTACTTCCCTTACAAAATAAATTAATTATTTGTTAGTGCATCTAATATATAAATTATGGTTAAATTATAAGTTGTAATAATATATGAATATAATTTCAAAATATATTAAATATGAGAATTGCTAAACTAATTAGTACCTAACATAACTGAAAATCTATTTCTTAAGATCATATTATTACAGCAATGCTAAAAAAATTGGTATGACAATAATATAATATCTTAGTGGATATTAAATTTTTATAATATTGATTTAAGATAACCTTAAGGAGTTAATTTTAGTATATTGTCTAATTGAATCAAAATTAATATATTGTCAATTTAAATAATTTTTTATAGTTATTTTATCATGTATATTGTAGCATATAATAATGTTATTTAAAATTTTAATTATTAATATATTATTTAGATAGAAAAAAATAATAAACATAGTATTATTTAGGTATATAAAAATAGCAGAGAATGAATACTAATTAAATGAGAAAAATTAAAATAATATTTAATGTGAGCAAAATTAAATTAAACAATTATCCATAATAAAAAATTGGTTTAGAAAAGTAGAAAATGAGTTTTTTTAAGACAAAATATGTAGCCTGCTAATCTCTACAGAAAGGTATGGAGGTTAGCATTCTCCACATATAAATATTATCCTTTATTTTGTATTTTATCCACTCTATTTATACATAATATTATAATTTATTTAAATATAATTAATATATTAGAGGTATTAATAATCATTAATTTTTAAGGGATATAACACACATAGAGAGACATATAATTATATATATTATTATAGTTTATTTAAATGTAATTAATATATTAGATGTATTAATAATAATTTATTTATTTTTAAGGGAGATAACCCACATAGAGAGATATATTTTTAATGATAATTATTTACTAGTTATATGAATAAATTAATGTTTTATTAAATTATTATTAAAATATTTATCTAGAATATTATTATATTATTTTTATTTTGATTATTAATATATTATTTTGGCTTAAATGTGTTTTTAGTTCCTATAAATACAAATTGTTTTGATTTTGCTCTCTTTAAAATTTTTGCTTTGATTTTTGTCTTTACCCTTTTTTGATCCTATCATTTTAAATTTTGGTCTTTATAAGTACTTTAGAATATGCATTTATTCTTATAAATATTAGAAATTTTTTTGTCATTATAAATATTTTCTCTATTTTCTTTTGATTATTATAAATATTGTCACTTAACACTAACTCTAAACAATCTAGACCAAAAACTTAATAATGAAAAAAAGAGGGACCAAAATGAAAGTAAAAATTTTAAAGAAACCAAAATCAAAATAATTTATATTTATAAGAACTAAAAATATATTTAAACTTTTTTTAAAAAACAATAGAGTAGAGTGACTATTTTATATAAGTTTAAAATTTGTTTTTTTTTTTTAAAATTCAAAGGGGTTATAAAAATATGAATTACTAATTAGATTATCTATGCTTATTAGACATTGTATTGTACTATTATCAATTTAAAAAATATAGTTTTTTTAATAATTAAATTACTAATAGTCTTATTAGATATTAGATAATGTATCAATTGGCTCGTGTGCTTGTTATGCCCTGATTTGATCATGCTTAGTGGTCTTGCTTCCTGGAAGAATTTTATTTATTTATTTATTTCCGTGATTCTCCTTGAAAGATTTCTTTTGACGACATGTGAATGAATCTATCAATCTATTATAATATATTAATTTTGAAACCAAGGCTATAACATATTGACCTATTGCCATCTCACATGATCTCAAACTTTGCCACATCATCATTTTGTTAGAATTGGCATTTTCTAATTTAATCCATTCTCGCACAAGCCCTTTCCTCCTCATCTATTTACCTATACTCTTCATATTTTATGTTACCATACACTTACTTCTATTCTTTATATTGCATTATTATTTATTTGTTCCATTCTGCTTCGTACTACACAAAGAGACAAATTGCCAACAAAAATGAGTCTCCCACATTGGACCTAATCATGTGCACTCAAAGGGGAAGGAAGTAGTTGGAAGTAGTAATTCAAAAAACAAGCTTCCCCACTGGTTGTGAGAAGCTATGAGTTCCCCTGCCAAACATCCTGATCCTAAAATGCCACCTCCAGTGTCAGCAATTGCTCAATCAGCTTTACATTCTGTGGACATACACTTGCTTTTGTTTGATTTCTACAATGGGGGTACACATGGGTGGGTGCAAACTTGTAAAATAAAGTCACCTTCTCCATCCTTTTTCCCCCTCTTGCCCCCTCTTCCTTCGTGATAAAAATATAGGCTAAAAAAAGTTCTCATATTCTATTCGTACTTGTTGCAAAAATTCCACATGTTAGGTCTAATACATGAATTATTTAGTGTTTGTATTTAGTTTTTTTCTTTGTTTTTCTACTCTGTCACAGCTAAGTTAGAGTATATTATAACGATATAGTGTAATCCAATTTTAATCTTCTTTAAATTTATTTTTGTTTTATTACTTGAGGTACTTTGTAGTTTATATTGCTCAAGGCTTTTTTTTTAATAACATATTTTTGGTTGTGAACATGTAAAACTAAAGTGGAAGAACTTTGTACCCCTTTTTAAAAAAATTTTACATGTAATGTGGCAGCAAGTTGAGACAAGAAGACTTGAGCATGGTTAAGGACAAAAGGCCACAAAAGCTGGCTATATTCAACAATGGAAATCCCAACGAGGCCAATAATGAATTATATCTTCCCATTGCATGTAATAGGTAATTCATACGTAGAAAATGAATAATAATGTTATCACAAGTTATTTAAATTCAAAAAATGTGAAATCATTGCATAAATGTTATGATACAGGAAATAATAATAATAATAATAATTGTCCATTTATTTAACAAATTACTGCAATGATACATTTATTTATATTATTTATGGTTATATGAATTATGGTTTACTCAAATAAAAACTGATGGCAAAATAATTAACTTATTAAAAACAATTATTGTCTCAAATTCAGCATCGCAATATAACGGCAAAATCATTCAAAATTTTTAAAAAATCAGTTACATTTCATTTACCACATACCATCTACATTTCCACAAGTTTATATGAGCATAGGTTCACAATTGTAGACCTCTCACTCTCTACCTACCTTACATTTCATGAACAAATTGACAACACTAATATGGAATACCAATACATTCAGAATCTCACCACGGAACATGATAATTGGTTTTTGAAAGTTTGTGTGGTTTGTCTCTGGGATGTTTTCACACCACAAAAATCAACAAGATCCGATTCTCGTGGAAATGATATTGCTAGATGAACAGGTAATACTCATTAGAAAAACTATAGCTTTTCTTACACACATTTAATGCAATATTATTTCACTCTTGCATGCCTTACTACAAAAAATCATACCTCAATATTCAAATATCATACAATATATATATATATATATACACATAAAACTAAATTTTTCAAACTTATTCAAATTGTTAATAACACCATGCCAACAAATTGATTCTCGGCTATACCAATGCCAAATATTTTACATGTCATACTTATATCTTAGTTTGTGATTATTTTGTCCTGTAGAGTGATTGTATGAAGAATCAATGAAAAAGATAAATATAATGTTCAAACTAATTAAGTATGCACTAATACTAAATTAATTTTCTTAATTTGTTATTAGTATACTAGGATAACGCCGAAAAAATCAGTGTCTGTAGCTAGTCAGGACATATATACCATGAAGGGAACTGAATCTCCATTTCTGCTTTTTCTTTTACTCTATATATATATATATATATATATATATATATATATATATATATATATATATATATAGTAAGCCAAATCTTGTATACATAAATCTAGGTCCATAATATATAGTGTATCATTCTATAAAACTTTCGCTTTAAGTAAAATGGTTATACGAACCTTTAATTTATTTAATAAAAAATCAAAATGTTTGAAGAATATGATATTTTCATATCTTCCTTCCCTTCAATTTTAATAACCCATATGTTTATTAAAATTCAATCAAAAATATTAATAACAAAAAATTATTTCAGATGTGAATATCTAAATTATATACTTATAAGTCAACAACGGTTTTCATTTTTTCAGTTAAAATGTAAATATTTAGAGGGTCAACTACAATCAGAATTTAGTTAAACATATTAATATACTGGTGTTTTAAGTGTATGCATGAAAGACATTGTGTATTTTTAAAGATATTATTATGAAAATGCTTTAGATGCAAGCGATTGGGACTGCAATAAAATTCAATAATGAGCAAAAAAAAAAAACTAAAAAGTAATAATGGTATAAGCCAGGACTTAGTAGGGCATAGATGTAAACTATAGATTTTGAGTGAAAAAATTCTCTCCATTCATAAGATTAGGGCTTATTAAAAATAATGATTATACCGTTCATATAAAAACTATTTTCTTCAAATACATAGATCATGATTTAGAATTGATAAATTAACAAACAATTTTGTTTTGGTACAGTGAGTCCAGAAAACATTTCCAATTCGATTTTTCAAGTATCCCTTCTCCCATTGAATTGGACAACTTTAAAAGGCAAAAGTTAACACAATAATTATATATTTAAAAAAAATTACAAAGACTTCAAAGTAGGCCTTACATTTTCTTTTTATTATTAATTATGAAGATATAAATCTGCATTTAAAATAAAAGCATGTTTTTATTTACACACTTCTCAGAAATTCAATCATCGTCATTTTTTAAACATTTTTTTTAAAAAAAAAATCTCATCTAAAAGTCCCATCACTTCTATGGGAAATATGTAGACAAATTTTCAGTGGATGCCACAGGTATAATAAATGGAGCAAGAGGGAAAAAATAAGAGAAAGACATGGTATGTATGTTATACAAGTTACAAAATGCTTTCTATGTTTGTGAAAATTAATCCAGGAACTTAATAGATAACATTTTATGGCAGTTTTTCTACTTTTACCTTTTTCCCCTTTTTTAGTTACATAGCTTAATATAGCCATTAACATAGTAAGAAAATGGTGCTCAGTTTATATAATTGTAAGCTATAGTGTACAATCAAGTAAGATTTACCACAACTATAGATAAAAGCTTCATATTTAATTTATGGAAATTATTTTATTATCCTTTGCTGTTTGACACAAGAAGTATATGTTATAGGAAAAAACTTACACATAAACAGATATATGTGCTATAAATATTACAAAATGCTTGCTATGTTTGTTTAAATTTATCCATAGATTTAGAGGAAAAAATTTCATTACAGTTTTTCTGTTTATACCTTTTTCCTCCCTTTTTTCTTTACACAATTTAATATATCGACAATTATAGAAAAAAGGAGTCTTAGTTTTTGTACTTGTGAGATATACTGTATAATAAAATATAAATCTACATAGATGGCTTTATCCTTTATTATAGCTTATTTTTAACTGATTATCTAAATATAAAAATTAACATGATGGTAGCACCATTGTAGAAAATCTGACATCGCTCAACTAAAACTAAACATTCATATTTAATGTATGAAAATTATTTTATTAGCCTTATTCATTACTCATTCTTACTCAATTAGCACCAAAAAAATTCTTATTCATTCACAACATTAAAAACATTAAAAAATATGTACATTACATGTTTATCACCTAACTCACTCTTTTATCCATATCTCTTGCATAATTATACTGGGAAGTCCTTTGCACGCAACAATACCAAAAAATTTGTTTCAACATTTCAGTCATATGTTGCAAGAGGGGAAAGTTTATATAATTAGAAATCTAAAAATAGACTCAGCAAATAAGAAGTATAAATCAGTGGAAGGAACAATAAGAGAAATTTTCCTTCTAACAACTACTCTGAAGAAAATCAATGATCCCATTATCAGAATTCCCCAACACTACTTTGAGTTTGCATCCTTACAAACCCTCGCAGAAAAGAGTGGGAGAAAAAATGATATTGACAGGTAACCTCATGAATATTAAAGATATATTATGATAACATACCCTTCTCACAAAAAGAAATAAGCCTAACAAAATTACTTCTTTTTTTTTTTTACAGATATCATTGAAAGACTACATGCACTAGCAGATGAATAGCAAGTATTTGTCAATGGCAATCCAACAACAATACGGAGAATGGAGTTGATACTCAGAGTAAATCTAAATTACATTTTACATATTGCATAACATATCAACTTATTTACAAAATACCAATATTATATTCAGAACATTTGCCTTTCCACAATCCAATAGGGTAAATGTTCATATATCATTTTTTTTTCAAAAAGAAGGAATTTATAGAAATGTCATGGTGAAAGTCATCATGTGGAGAAATATAGCTACTCAAATTGATTAAACATTGACAAACCAAAAAAAAGGCCTAAAGATTGTAGTCATCACCTCTACTTTGGTCAACAAATTCAGAGGCACACTTATATTACAACAAATTTATAGCAATACAATTCTAACCTACCAATCATAATCACCAACATAATCATCACTTACATTTATGAAAATATATGCAGATGAGTACTCCATCAGTTTAACTTCAAGTACAAGGATGTATGTCAATTTAAACACTCAGAAATTTGTTGAATTTTCAAATGGGTAATTAACACTTAATGTTTTTACAACCTTTTTATCTTTTAGTATAACGTTTAACATCTGCATTTCAATCCAACTCTTAAGTAGGAATGCACTAGAAGACCAAGAAGTGAAGGATATCATCATATGAGTATGCCAATGTAGATCCAAAAAAAAAAGGATGCTTTTAAATCGAAGAAGTCTACAAGAGATAATGGCTTTGAAATGGGAATCAAATGACCAGGATTAACATACAATTCATCACATTAAACTAAATTCACCACAATAGGAAAAGGTTTTCACAATCTTGGCAACCATGAAGTCGATGACACATGTGGTTGGAAATACATTAGATGTGAAATCTGTATAAAGAAACTAATACAAGAAAGGGAAAACTACTTTTGCAAAGCATGTCAAAAACAGTCCAAGTACCCAATGATAAGGTAAAAGTACAAACTTAGATGATTATTTCAATTTGTTATCAAATAAAAATACAATTTTAGCATCATCATTTACTACAGGTTCAAGATACAATTGAAAGTTTCATACAACACAGCTGCAGCAACATTAACAATCTTTGATCGAGATGCCCAAAAGCTATTGAACACAACAGCAACAATATGGGCACAACTCGGAGATACCTTCAAAATTACAAAACCTTTGCAACCACACACTTATATTTGAAATAAAGCTGACAAATCACAACTTGAAAGAAGGGTCTCACAACTACACTATCACAAAGACCTTTGTCCCAATCAGCATCTTGGAGCCCAATCACTCTTGAAACAAATCAAACAAGTTAGAAGAGCCATCAAATTCATTTTGCAGTTTTCTTATTCCAAAATTACATAATTAAACAATGTTAAAATACCTACATTCATGTTAAGTAAACAAATTTACCTCTTAACATTTATCTATAACAATACTATATATAGGAACCACCCTCACCAACATCAATACCATGAAACAAAGAGTCAAATGAAAAGCTCATATCTATACAAACCTCAAGGAAAAAGTATTACAAACAAATAATAGATACAACATCATCTGATGAAGATGTCATTTACAATGGAACAAAAAATGCAATATCAAAAATGGAGCAAACACCAACATCAGATGATGAGTCAATCCTAATCTGAAGCTTCAAAAAAAGCAAGCCCAACCTAAAAGGAGAAACGAGTGCAGAAAAAAAGACATACGAAAGAAGGAAACATATTTGAATATCAAACATCTATGTGCTTTCCATTCAATCTAGATGCCCGTAAAGGACATATGTCTTTGTTTTTTTCTGAAAAAATAATTACCAGACTTCCACTTAATCATAAATGATTTATATTTTAAATTTCATTGTATAGTCATTTCAATTTAAATTATTTCTATAATATTTACTAGTCATTCTTATAATTTATTAGCTCCACGCAATGCGCATGTCTTTATCTAGTTCTAAATTATTTCCCAGTCCTCCCTTCTTATAACGTACCAACTTCGTCAGACAAGCAGCAACGCGATTTGTAGAATGTACTCTTTTTGGAAAAATGGAAAAAAAAAAGGTTTGGGAAGGCACTTTTTGTGACGCGATGAATATGGAAAAAAATGATATAAACAAAAAAATGTTTGAATGATAGGTTTCATATAAGCATTACTACTTTTGTTCAATTTTTTCTTAACCAGAAATTTACTAGCACAAAGTTTTGTATATATATATACAAAACTTACCAATGCTTATACTGTTTGTACTAGTAAGTTTTGTTTTTTTTTTTTTTTTTAACACAAAACTTACTATCATAAATAATGCAACGCTAGTAAGTTTTGTATATATATACTTGCCAGTGTTGCACTATTTGTGCTGGTTTTTTTTTAATTAATTTCACTATCATAAATAGTGCAACGCTGATAAATTTTGTGTGTGTGTGTATATATATATATATATATATATATATATATATATATACAAAATTTACCAGCATTACACTATTTGCATTGATAAGTTTTTTCTTTTTTTATAAAACTTACCAACGCTTGCACTATTTGCGCTGGTTTTTGAATAAAAAAATTGAACAAAAATAGCAATAATTATGTGGGATGCATTATCCAAGTATTTTTATCATTTTTCTTACTTTCAGTATGCATCGCATATGCATCTACTATTTATACGTCCCCCTACCAGTTCTCAAAAAACAATTCGTGTTTCAAACTGTAGCTGCTTTTCGCCATTTTTAAATTTTACTTTTCAAGAATTACCAAAAATTTACACCTTGATTAAGAGAAATGTTGATTATGTCGGCTTTTTTTTTTACAAAAAATTAATTTTTTAATTATTAAAAAATTATTTTTTACAAAATTTATTCATATTAATTTTTATTTAAAAGTTAAAAATAATATTTCTAATGTTTAAATAAAAGTTAAAATAAATAATTTTTATAAATATATTTAAAAAAATCATTTTTTTCATAAAAAAACTTAATCAAATACACTCTATATTACTTTTTGGATTTTTTTTCAAAAACAATTTAAGATATCTTTTAAATATTAGTAATTTTTTTTTTTGAGTGGTCGGAAAATATTGGTACTCCCTGAAATATGTCTATGAGAGTGTTGAGAAAGTCGTCGTCCTGTTGGCCCTCGCGGACGATAGGAAATGAGAGGACAATAACAATCCACAACGTTTAAAGACTTGTTTATTCTGGTCTACCCTTTTTTTCTAAAAATCGCAGTCTATTTTAAGGTTCTAAACAAAGGTTCTTAAATTTTTAGAATATTGTGAGTATAATTTTTTTTCTTTCATTAATTTAAGGACAAATTACACTCATCTCCCCTAGAATTTTCTGAAATTCACCTTGACTCCTTTCTATTTCTGAAATTTGTTGGGCAGGTTCCTGACTTTTCAAATTTTCACACTGATCTCCCCTACTAATGTTGTTCCATTAGTGAAATTAACAGAGATGTTGTCATGGGTGATGCACACGATTTTTAATGGTATTGTTGTAATATTATAAACACTTTTAACAATTTAAAATGACCATCTTACCCCCATTAGTGAGGGTTAGAAAACCCACTTCTCCTTACTTGAAATCACAGTCGATGAGAGCGGATCCTCTTGCTTATCTTTAAAACATGACAGTGTCATGTGTGCAATCCAGACCATAAATGACAATTAAATTACATCAACGGTCATGAATGACAGGAAAAATTTACCCCTAGAAAACCATTTCCCAGCTTCCTGCAAAACCATTTCTCCTTCCTACTCTCCTCTCCTTCCATTGATGAAACCCATTCTTCTTCCCCCACCGACTCTTCTTTCCCTTCTATTTATGAAACCCATCCTTCTTCTCCACCATGATGCTACAATGATGCTGTCGTCCTCCTTTATCCGAAGTTGCATCATTGATATGCACATATGAACAGAAACTACTACAACATGATCTTGAAAGTCATTGTAGAAGAATATGCACGGACACTTATAATTGGAGAATCAAGAATTGGCTTTAGTGTTGTAAGATTGAATGATTTGTGTATTGTACAATATGTTTTTTTGCAAAATATGTATATCCTTTTCACGTGATAATATAGCCAAATAGAAAAATTTACTAGTGTATTGTATATACTTACTAGTATTTTGCTGCAAAATTACCAGTGTTTGAAAAGAATTATCAGTGTCTTATAAATTCTTCAAAATCTAATTTTTCTGGAGAATAAGATTTAGTGATATATTAAATTTATTCATTTAGGTGTCTTTAGTCAATAATTGTCACAAAAAATTGAAAAAAAAATATAAACAAATAGCCAAATAGAGAAAGTTACCAGTGTATTGCATATACTTATCAGTATTTTGCTACAAAGTTACTAGTGTTTAAAAAGAATTTATCAAAGTCTTATAAATTTTTTAAAATCTGATTTTTTGAAGAATAAGATTTAGAGATATGTTAAATTTATTCAGTTAAATGCCTTTAGTTAATAATTGTTACAAAAAAATTGAAAAAAAAATAAACAATTAGCTAACTAGAGAAAGTTATTAGCATTTTCTAAGAATTTACTAGTATCTTATGAACTCTTTAAAATTTGATTTTTTTGAAGAATAAAATTTAGTAATATATTAAATTCATTCATAATTTTTTTATAATATTGTAATGTTTAAATCAAGGAATTAAATTGGATTTTATACATGTTTACATAATTATCAATGTCTTTGTTTTTTTCTGAAAAAATAATTACCAGACTTCCACTTAATCATAAATGATTTATATTTTAAATTTTATTGTATAATCATTTCAATTTAAATTATTTCTATAATATTTATTAGTCATTCTTATAGTTTATTAGCTCCGTGCAATGCGCAAGTTTTTATCTAGTTGTAAATAAAAACCTAGGGGTCGTTTTTAATCTGTAATTTTAAAACTAGGAGTTTCAAAGTGTACAGCCTATTTAATATATATCAACAAAAATTAAAAGATTATAAATTTGTTATAAATAAAAAAAATATTTTCTCATATCCTGATGTTTTCACCTTCATTTTTCCACGCTTTTCTCACTCCTTGTTTTCATTATCTTTCATGACCATCTCCTCATTATAATATGAATAAATTTAATATATCAATAAATTTTATATATTAAATCAAGGATGTAATAAAAATTATCAATGTAATAAAAAAAATTTAATAATGTTCACATAATTATCAATGGCAGCGCAATAATTATGTAAACATGTATAAAATCCATGATCTATTTTTCACTCAAAATCTATAGTTTACATCATAATAAAATATGAGGATGGAAGCATTAAAGTATTTTAAGAAAAATTAAGATAAACATACTTTTGTTTAAACTAATGCGTATTCTTTGCCTTCATAAGTCCTTACTTATACCATTATTACTTTTTAGTTTTTTTTGCGCATTATTGAATTTTTATTGCAGTCCCAATCACTTGCATCTAAAGCATTTTTATAATAATATCTTTAAAAATACGCAATGTCTTTCATGCATACACTTAAAACACCAGTATATTAATATGTTTAACTAAATTCTGATTGTAGTTGACCCTCTAAATATTTACATTTTAATTGAAAAAATGAAAAATGTTGTTGACTTATAAGTATATAATTTAGATATTCACACCTGAAATATGTTTTTTATATTAATATTTTTGATTGAATTTTAATAAACATATGGGTTATTAAAATTGAAGGGAAGGAAGATATGAAAATATCATATTCTTCAAACATTTTGATTTTTTATTAAATAAATTAAAGGTTCGTATAACCACTTTACTTAAAGCGAAAGTTTTATAGAACGATATACTATATATTATGGACCTAGATTTATGCATACAATATTTGGCTAAAAAAAAAATTGACAGTAAAAGAAAAAGCAGAAATAGAGATTTAGTTCCCTTCATGGTATATATGTCCTGTCTAGCTACAAACACTGATTTTGTCGGCGTTGTCCCAGTATATTAATAATAAATTAAGAAAATTAATTTAGTATTAGTGCATACTTAATTAGTTTGAACATTATATTTATCTTTTTCGTTGATTCTTCGGACAATCACTCCGCAGGACGAAATAATCACAAACTAATCATATAAGTATGACATGTAAAATATTTGGCATTGGTATAGCGGAGAATGAATTTGTTGGCGTGGTGTTATTATATATTAACAATTTGAATAAGTTTGAAAAATTTAGTTTTATGTATATATATATATATATATATATATATATATATATATATATATATATATATTTTTTGTTTGTATGATATTTGAATATTGAGGTATGATTTTTTGTAGCAAGGCATGCAAGAGTGAAATAATATTGTGTTAAATGTGTATAAGAAAAGCTATAGTTTTTCTAAAGAGTATTACCTGTTCATCTAGCAATGTCATTTCCATGAGAATCGGATCTTGTTGATTTTGTGGTGTGAAAAAATCCCAGAGACAAACCACACAAACTTTAAAAACCAATTATCACGTTCCATGGAAAGATTCTGAACGTATTGGTATTCAATATTAGTGTTGCCAATTTGTTCATGAAATGTAAGGCAGGTATAGAGAGTGAGAGGTCTACAATTGTGAACCTATACTCATATAAACTTGTGGAAGTGTAGATGCTATGTGGTAAATGACATGTAATTGATTTTTTAAAAATTTTGAATGATTTTGCCGTTATATTGCGGTGTTGAATTTAAGACAATAATTGTTTTTAATAAGTTAATAATTTTGCCATCAGTTTTTATTTGAGTTAACCATAATTCATATAACCATAAATAATATAAATAAATTTATCATTGCAATAATTTGTTAAATAAATGGACAATTATTATTATTATTATTTCCTGTGTCATAATATTTATGCAATGATTTCACATTTTTTTAATTTAAATAACTTGTGATAACATTATTGCTCATTTTCTACGTATGAATTACCTGTTACCTGCGGTGGGAAGATATAATTCATTATTGGCCTCATTGGGATTTCCATTGTTGAATTTTGTGGCCTTTTGTCTTTAACCATTGCTCAAGTCTTCTTGTCTCAACTTGCTGCCACATTACATGTAAAAAAAATTTTAAAAGGGGTAAAAAGCTCTTCCACTTTAGTTTTACATGTTCACAACCAAAAATATGTTATTAAAAAAAAGCCATGAGCAATATAAACTACAAAGTTCCTCAAGTAATAGAACAAAAATAAATTTAAAAAGATGAAAATTGGATTACCCTATATCATTATAATATACTCTAACTTAGCTATGACAGATTTGTAGAAAAACAAAGAAACAAAACTAAATACAAACACTAAATAATTCATATATTAGACCCAACATGTGGAATTTTTGTAGCAAGTACGAATAGAATATGAGAACTTTTTTTAGTCTATATTTTTATCGCAAAGGAAGAGGGGGGGAGAGGGGGAAAAAGGAAGGAGAATGTGACTTTATTTTACAAGTTTGCACCCATCCCATGCATAACCCCGTTGTAGAAATCAAACAAAAGTAGGCATATGTCCACATAATGTAAATCTAGTTGAGCAATTGCTGACATTGGAGGTGGCATTTTAGGATCGGGATGTTTGGCAGGGGAACTCATAGCTTCTCGCAACCAGTGGGGAAGCTTGTTTTCTAAATTACTACTTCTAGCTACGTCCTTCCCCTTTGAGCGTGCAAGATTAGGTCCAATGTGGGAGACTCATTTTTGTTGGCAATTTGTCTCTTTGTGTAGTACAAAGCAGAACAGAACAAATAAATAATAATGTAATATAAAGAATAGAAGTAAGTGTATGGTAACATAAAATATGAAGAGTATAGGCAAATAGATGAGGAGGAAGAGGCTTGTGTAAGAATAGACTAAATTAGAAAATGCCAACTCTAACAAAATGATGATGTGGCAAAGTTTTAGGTCATATGAGATGGCAATAGGTCAATATGCTATAACCTTGGTCTCAAAATTAATATATTATAATAGACAGATAATAGATAATAGATGGTGATAGTTTTGTATTTTGTGATTGCTTCTTCCTTCTCTTTCTTGGTTGACAACAAAGGGATTTGCCAATGGCCCTCGCTTTTTAAAAAAAAAAATATTATTATTATTCTCCTTGAATCCTTCACTTTTTTGGTACGTGGCAAAGCTGTTATGTTTCCATGATTTACAAGCATATGATTGTGCTGTGCATTTCTTTTGACAACTATTTTAATTTTAGACAACTTGAATTTTTGACTGATGTTAATACATAGCATATGCTTGTATACAATATTCGTTCTTTTGACCTTCTGCATGTTGTTAGCTTTGAGAATCAACACTATCAATTTACAGAATGTACTTGATGTGCTTGCTATGCCTTGATTTGATCATGTTCAGCTGTCTTGCTTTGTGGAATATTCCTTCTGCAAAACATGAATGAATTTTAAATTATTTTTCATGTGAATCTTTATCGACAAAGCAATTTTTTATGTGGAAGTGAAAGTGATTTCTTTATTGTAACATGGTTTCTCAATGCAGATAGAAAGAAAGCCTTGTTGCTCGCTTGAGAAAAATCAACCAAATTCAAGTTGGTTTACATACATGGCGCGAAAAATAGTCATCATTGCTGGAAATAGAAGAGAATACGGCGAGTATGACTAATATGTGTGATTTAGTATTTCATTAATTTTTAATCTTGGTTTTTCTCCTTTGGACCATTTTGTTAATGACAAGTCATTTGTTCTTCTATTTCCAATGTTTTGTTGGCAGTATTAATTCATGCTTGTTACTTTTATCCTTTTTTTTTTTTGTTTTTTTGGGGGGATTTACGAACATCCTTTATGTGTGTTGATGTCCTAACATTGTATATGTTTACTATGTTTGACTCGTGCCTTTTGTTCTCAAAGGGAAGTAATCAAATTGAAATCTTAGTTCTGGATAATCCCATATTCAAAGAAGTAGTAAAATGGGATGGTGGGGCCTTCAACAAAAATGAGAAACCTCAAAACACTGAGTATTAGATATGCTCATTTCACCAAAGGAGCCAAATATCTTCCGAATAGTTTAAGAGTGTTGAAATGGTGGAAGTATCTCTCAAATTCTTTACCATCTGATTTTTCATCCAAGAAATCTTCCCATATTCAAGTTACCTTGTAGCAATTTAATTTCAGTCAGGTTTCTCGAAAAGTAAAAGGTAAGTAATAAGTTCTTTTCTTTGGTCTTACATTTTTTAACATAATACATTTTAAGATTATTCATTTGATAATTTTTTTTATTTTCTTTTTCACAGTTAATGAACTTGGCAGTTCTACAACTTAACTTCGATGTATCTGGTGCCCCAAATTTAGTGGAATTATCATTTAATTACTGTCAAAATTTAACTAAAGTTCATGAATCAGTTGGATTCTTGGATAACCTTTGTTCCTTGAGTGTTGGAAGTGCGGGAAGCTTAGGAGTTTTCCGCCCCTTTTGTTGTCGTCTCTTGAAACACTCGATCTTTCATGGTGCTCGAGTCTAGAGAGTTTTTCAAAAATATTAGGAAAGATGAAATTTATAACAGAGATTCGCTTGGAGGGCACTCCGATAAAAGAATTGTCATCTTCTATTATAAATCTTATCGGGCTTAGCTTCTTTTCTTTGAGTGGAATTAAAATGCTTCAGTTTCCAAGTATCAGTTTGCGAGATCCTGATGGGCTGGATCTTTTGACATTCGAAGGGGTGCTGTTTCCTAAACTGGATGAAGGTGAAGAAGAAGGGAGCTCAATGGTTTTTTCGAATGCAAGACGACTTTTCTTTAAACACTGCAATATATCTGATGAATCCATCCCAATAGTTCTCTCTTGGTTTCGCAATGCGAAATACTTAAGTCTGTCCGGGAATAATATTATAGTTCTCCCTGAAAGTATCAAAGAACTTCGCTCTTTGAGGTCACTAAATTTGGATGATTGCAAGGAGCTTCAAGAAATTAAAAGAATTCCACCGAACGTAAAATATTTCTATGCAAGAAACTGTACATCCTTGACTTCCTCGAGTACAAGCATGTTATTTGACAAGGTACCCGTTTGATTTGATAATTCATAATTGATATTCAGGTTTATTCACACTATACGTATATGTGTAGTTAAACTTATGAATCATATTTGATTAACAGGAATTGCACCAGGATGGAGACACATGGTTTCATTTGCCAGGAAGTAGTATCCCAGATTGGTTTGAGAACTGCAGCAAACAAGATTCAATTTCTTGCTGGATTCGTAACAAGCTCCCTGCGCTCTTTCTATGTGTTGTTGTTGGGCCTGTGGGTCATGATGGTTGTGAGCGTGATGGTTATTTGTACGCGGTTGGCCTTGAATTGTTCATCCATGGCAAAAAAAATATTCATCCTTTGATTATTGGTTCCGCACGCCTCATCTATTAGCCGATCATATAGTTATTATTGATACAAAAGTATAAAGTCGTTTTATAAGGTGAATAACGTGCTTCCAGAAAATAAATGGAATCATGCGGTGTGTAGAGGTAAGTATAATGATGCAGGGTTATCGGTTATCAAAACAATTGGGATCCATGTACTCAAACATAAAAGTAACATGGAGAATATCAGATTCACTAATCCACTGTTTCATAAAGACGAGGTGAACCTGGGAGATTTTCAGAGAAACATGCAGCAGCAAAAGAATGTGGCTTCATTGGCTATATTAGAAACACGACAAGTAAAGTAGCTTTCATTACATGTTCCTCCAGCAGTGAATTCATTGAATGATAATGTGAATTGGGATTCAAATTCAATTGCATTAAGACCAATAACTAGCACCAATGTCCAAGGTAACTTACATTTGCGACCAATTTTTTTTTTTTTTACTATTATCTTTTTTTATGTGTGGCTTTCACTGCTATTAATTTTACTTGCCTTGTAAACTTTGCTGCTCCAGGCAGATAGAAGGCACTAAAATTGAAGGAAAAAAAAGAGAAAAAATGTTAACGATCAGGAAGAATAAAATTTTAATTTTAATGGAAATAAAATATTTAAATT
This sequence comes from Pterocarpus santalinus, assembly GCA_031439595.1. NCBI lineage: Eukaryota > Viridiplantae > Streptophyta > Magnoliopsida > Fabales > Fabaceae > Pterocarpus > Pterocarpus santalinus. The sequence continues at coordinate 66,746,439 of CM062531.1, read as the reverse complement.
ACTAAAAAGATTATATAAATTTTATTTAAAGGGAACAATCATTAAAATGTATATAAATAGTAGTGCTTTTTCATTTTCAATGAGTGTTATAAATAAATTTAAAAATTTGAAGTTAAGCAGAGATTATGGATGTCTATTGCTTTTATTTAGTGGTTATTTGCTCATATTAGGGTTTACATATGCCTATTGCTTTTTGTTGATCAGTTATTTATTTTTAGTGAATGACTAATGATTATAAATGATTCCGTATAGAATCCATAAAATTTAGAAAAGATTTATGAGCAACTATTGCTTATTGCTAAGAGGTCGATTATTCTTACTGGATGGCTAATAATAAATATAATAAATAATACTCATTGTACAGATACGTGAGGTTATGGCAAATTTATTATTTTTTTATAAGTGGTTATTTGTTCCAACAAAGTGACTGATAATGTTAATAAAAATTTTATTTTTGGTATACGATTAAGAAGAATTTGGTAAATCGATAGTGATTGTTATTAAATGGTTGTTTGTTTTCAGTGCGTGATTGATATTAATAAATAATTTTTTTAATAATTGCGATATACTTAAATATATTTTTAGTCCTTTTAAATTTTTTTCTTGACTTTTGTTCTCTCTCTTTTTTTTTGTGTGTGTGTAATGTTAAGTTCTCATCTCTATAAATATTTTAGAATATACATTTAATTTTTAGAAATATTGAAAATTTTGTATTTAGTCCTTATAAATAATGTAACTAAGCCTTTGGAGATGAGATTAGGACTAATTAGCTTTTTAACATATTATCTCTCTCTCTCTCTCTCTCTCTCTCTCTCTCTCTCTCTCTCTCTATATATATATATATATATATATATATATATATATATATATATATATATATTTTACTAGTATAGTACCCGTGCGATGTACACAACTACTTTGATAAGTACTTTTCATATTCATTTATACTATGACAAAAATATATTTGAGCATGTAAAATTAAGTAATAATTATATCTAATAGTATAGTTATGTTAGGTAAAACATAACTAAGCAAATTTGTCTACATACTACAACAAAATAGTTAAATGAGTAATGAGCAATGTTCATTCTTCATTGTATTGCTTTAGTCTTCTTTATTGTTAACTTCTTCAAGCATATGAATTAGAATGTCATTCATCTAATCATCATCTCCTAAAAGGCAATAATGTTTTGGGTGCAAATAAACCAAATTATATGTTGTAAAAATTTTGTTTTGACTGAGCAATGGTATGACTATTATCATTATATTTTAGCATTTTGATGGTATTTTATAACAGAATGCATTTTTTATAACAATAATATTTATCCTTTTACCCCATTTTTGTTTGTAATTAAATCAGAAATTCCAATTTCATTAAACTATTTTAAAACAAAAAATGGAATTTTCAATTTTAGTGTTGCACTGTTGCTCCCCATGCAGTAGTAGAGCACATGCAGCAAAATGCGGGGGCAGGTCAGGAGTGTTTTTGATTTCAAATTTCAATGTTGCATATTGCTGCCTACTCGAGGGCAAAGCACATGCAACAAAATGAGAAAATCAGAGAAAGGGGGTAATGAGAGTTTTCAATTTCGAATTTCAACATATAACATTGAAACCTAAATTTGATTGGAAGTGGAATGCTGCAATAGAGCACATGTAGCAGAATGCATAAATAGGAGGGTGGGTTAAGAGTGCTTCCAATTTTTTATTTCAGTGTTGCATGTTGCTCCCCATGTGAGAACAAAGCACATGCAGCAAAATGCAGGGGTGGGTCAGGAGTATTTTTTATTTCAAATTTCAATGTTGCATATTGCTCCCTACTCGAGAGCAAAGCACATGCAACAAAATGAGAAAATCAGAGAGAGGGGGTAATGAGAGTTTCTGACTTCTAATTTCAACAGATAACATTGAAACCTAAATTTGATTGGAAGTGGAATGTTGCAACAGAGCACATGTAGCGGAATGCATAAATAGGAGGGCGGGTTAGGAGTGCTTCCAATTTTTGATTTCAGTGTTGCATGTTGCTCCCCATGTGAGAGCAAAGCACATGCAACCAAATAAGAAAATCGGAGAGAGGGGGTATGCAGAGTTTCCAATTTTTGATTTTAACATGTAGCACTAAAATCCAAATTTGATTGGAAGCAGAATGCAGAATGCATAATGTGGAATGCGGCAGTAGAGCATATGCAATGGAATGTGGTAATTGGAGAGAGGGGGTAAGGAGAGTTTTTGATTTCCTATTTCAATGTTGTATGTTGTTTTTTATATCATTATTAATCCTTATCTTATATACATATATATTTGATAGATGATAATAAATTAAGAAAAAAAGAGGTGGGAACTCAATGGATGGGAAACAAAAGAATGGGGCAAAATAATGGCGTAGTGATTGTTTTAATAGAGAGGATTAAAATAAAGAATTGTTGAAAGTATATAAGTTTAATTTTGATATATTAATAGTAAAAAAGATTTTTATACAACCAACCAATTATTTATTTCTATTTGTATGATAATTCAAATAATGGGTGTGATGCTTAACAATATTTACTAATGTGGCAAAATATGATTAAATGACAATGTAAAGAAGTTTTGCATCGTCAGTGTATCAAAATTAAATTCAAAATATATAGATAAATAACTACTAATACTTAATAGCAAATAACATCTTGTATAAATTGCAATTTTACATAATAAAAAAATGTCTAAATTAATTATAATCGAAAAATATTAAACATGTAATAGCAATATTTATTTTCAAATTAAACTTCACTTGTGATTGGAATTGTTTGTGATGGAGAGATGATGATACTATTTGTATAATACAGTATCTTAAATAATGGCACATCATACACTACATACTATTAAAAATTTAACATTTAACAAACCTTATATTATTAGTTCTTATTCTATATATCATACTTACTAAGTGAGCCTTAAGTACACTGTTTTGTTTCCATTTCTATTTTTATTTTTTATTTTTAAATTTGACTAAATATGCCATTCTTATATTTGCTTTAAAAATCATGCTTTAAATCGTCATTTCTCGCATTTCAAGTTTGAGCTATTATCTCAAGGCAAAAATGTTTGTGTCGAGAAAGTTTGTAGGATCTTTTTTATTTAATATGGATAGAAAGAAAAACATGTTGCATGAAATGGAAATACTACCGGTTATTCTATGTTGGAAAAAAAAGAAGGAAATAATAGAAACAGATTTGGTCTGGTTCTGGTAATAAGAGGAAACAAGTGTCATACATGACTAAGCTTTTTCACTTGAGATTTGAGAAGGACGAAGGTCATTCATGACAGTTTATCCTAGCTGATTCCTTCAAATTTTGGTTCTTGAGAAATTACCCTTTTGGTTTCTTTACTTTCTCCCTCTGTCCACTTTTGTCGAAATATACAATGCAGAATTTAAATGGAGTAAAAATTTAGAAATGGATTTTTTTTAAATGAAAACAAAAAAAAACTATCCTTGAATTTTCACCCGTATAACAATTTGATTCTTAAAAATAGAAGCAACACTTGAACGTAGGTAGTAAAACCTCTGCCAAAATCCAGAAAACGGCCACCATGCAGGCTGCAGAATCGAAAGGAGGAAAACATCCTAATGCTTCAAACTCCTTTACTCTAACTGGTAAAAGTTGAAGAAACTTAACTGACAGAAACATTCATAGCTAATCAGGGAGTACCCACTATTTCTTCCAAGAATCATGACAAGGACTCCGATGTAGAAGTAGTGGAAACAACCACTGTTCCCACTCCCATTTCCGAAGTAAACCATTCAATCTTTATTTTCTTTGCTTATATTCATAATTTCCAAATACTGACTTTCTTTATTTTCAGCCTTCTCCTATTAAAAACAAAGGAAAACAAACTGTTTCCTCCATCCACTCTGAAAATGTTGACCAACTAGTCACTGCCTTGATTAGAAATTCAACCACCTTCACCACAGCCTTTCGACCCTCTTGCTGAACTTGAGAGAGTTCTTTTAGGAAGTTGTGATCTTTCTCCGGAATCGACTTTTCCCACTGCTGCCTCATTTTGAGATCATTTTGCAGAGTTTAGAGGCTAGAAACAGGCCAAGTTTAGGGCTGGCCTCTTTAGCAAATAAGTCAAACTTAAGCTTTTTTTAAGATCTATTTACTTAAATACGCCAAGCCTATTAGGCCTAATAAGCTGGTATATATATATATATATATATATATATATATGTGTGTGTGTGTGTGTGTGTTTGTGTGTGTGTATTAGTGACTACTACAAACCCCTTTTAATAAATCAGTATCGCAAATTTGTAAACCCTAATTAAGAGAGATAGTTTCTTTTATAGAAACCCCAACCAAAGCTGCTGTCTCTGTTCCCCAACCTTCTTCCTCAGACTAGATCGCTGCCATCCCCACCTCAGCAGCAACTATGTCCACCTCCATGCGTGATGTGTCCCTTTCTTCCTCTGATTCTTGAACCAACCATGTCTGACCTCCACCCTGTGTATAGCTCCTCCATTGCATTGCATCTAGCTCCGCGAGTCTAGCTCTGCGATGCCATGTCCACCTCTGCCGCTACTTCTAGCTCTGCCATCATCTCCCCAGCATGCTGCGACCCCAGGACCTTCGCTCAGCCTCAGATCAGGTTAGTTGTCAATGAGTTGAAGTGATTTTCGCAAATGTATGTGTTGGAAAGTGATTTTTAGAGTGCATTTGATTTATTTTCTTGGTTTGAGTTTGAATGGTAGCATGGAAGGAACTTTGTTTTGTTGCTCTAGTAATTTAAATAATTTCCTTTTTTATCCCAAGGTACTTGAGCTTCAAGAAGAAGAGGAGATCATTTTGAAGATTTGATACTTTGTTGATTCATTGGATGTTGCACTTTGACTTAGTTCAGTGATACAATATTATTGGATTGTTGCTGTTGATTGTTCAACTTTGCTGAATTGTTGAACTTTGTTTGAATTGGTGCACTTATTTCTTATTTTATATTGTATTGCTGTGAATTTGTGGACTGTTAGATTTTAAATTTCTCTTATTGTGAACTTATGATAACATTAGCATATTAGACTTGTGGTGATATATTCATAAGCTATGGAATTTGTATTGATAAATAGTTTAAAGGTTTTGTGGTGGGCTGGTGGCATAGTATAAGTAATGATATATCATTTTTATCATTTAATCTTTCTATTTTAGCAAATTTTTTTATAGTCATTGTGAAGGCCTGTTTAAAGCTTGTTTATAGCATGTTCAAAGACCTAGGCTTGTTTAGGCCTACATGCTGGCCTATTAAGAGTGTTTCTTTTGCAACAAGCTTTGTTAATAGGTTTTAGGCTAAGCCACCCAAACAGGCTAGGCCAAGTCCTTTAATAGGTAATAGGCCAAGTTCATACCCAAAATTATGATACAAGCCTAGCTTGTTTAGAGTAGAACCTGGCCTGGCCTAACCTGTTTCCATCCTTAACAGTCATTGCTCGATAATCCACTAGAAACTCTAATTGCTGATGGAGAAATAAAGCAACAGATACTGGATTGCCTTTCCAAGCTTCAGCAACTTGTAGATTTTCATGAAGATCTCATCCATAACTTTCCTTCCATCTAGCAGACTTTGGTAGATTATTCATGCCTGCCTCGAAGAAACAAGATCCAAATTTTTGGAGAGTCTTATGTAGAATTGGTAAAAGCTATTTTGGTAGAAAGCTAAACAAATGAAAGGAGAGAAACTTTCCTAACTTCTAGCCATAGAATTTTGATGGTAAAGAGAGAGGGGAGTTGTCTGTCTCTAGCTGACAGATGGTTTACGTCAGAAGAGTTCACCTATGAATTGAGCTCTCTCTCAACATAATTCTATCAAGTCACAACATATATATATATATATATATATATATATATATATACGAGAGTTTCTTTGAGAGGTATTCTCTTGTATAAATGAGAGAGAACTGTGTTCTCCTTTTGTCAAGAGAGAGTATTATTGCTATCTCCTTGTGATAGAGAGAAGTTGTAATTCTCAAAGAAAATTATTCAATTATTTCCATATTTTTGTACAAGTCTATATTTTCTCATTTCTATATTTTAGCTGCATCATATGTCTAGTACCTAACATCTTAAAGAAGCAAAGATTAAAAAAAAGCACGGATCGATGCCGAAGTCTCCTGAGAAAAGCATCTACTAGGGGGGTTGGCTGCTGAGATTGTTGAGTTAGAGCTAAAATTGAAGGCTGCAGTGGAAAAGCATAATGAACTTCAGTTGGCATTAAAGAACGGTAAAGATGAAAAGAATAAGATTTTGGAAGATGCATCTGTGTGGTTGTTGGAGAGCAAACAAGTTATGAAAGATGAGAAGTTCTGAACATGCTTATAGAGAAGCTCAGAGTTCTAAGACAAGACCTGAAGGAAACTGGCTACGCTGAAAGAAGCCTTTGCTGCAAACAAGCCTTAATTTGTAAATTCTTGTGTTATGGACAGTTAGTTTGACTTTTTTTCACTGGCTTCTTCTAGTTTGCTTTGTATTAACATAAATTAAACCAGAAGCATTGCCAAAAAAAAAAATTTATCAACTTGGAGGATTTGTTCATTGACTTCTGATGTTGAAAAGAAGACATGCAATGTTTTTTATGTTTAGATTTTATTTTTCCCCCTTCTGTTTAAATTTTCATTTTAGTGTTATCTTGCTCATGCATATGTATATCTGCATGACTATTGCGGTGTCTATTTGCCTGGTATACAATAGTCACTCTTGTGATTAGGAATTACAATAAGCATATATTGGGAAGCATGGCTGCTTTAGCAGTGCTAGGGATATCAAAAAAACCCACACCCGCTAATACCCGCGGGTAATACCCGCAATGAGGTGGGTATGGGGGAAAGATTTTGCCCCCGCAGATAATGGGGACGGGGATTTTAAATACCCGCATGTTAAATGGGACGGGGGCGGGGGCGGGGACCACTATCCCCATACCCGCAGGTATCCGCCATGAAATTACTATTTTACCATTAAATTATTAACTTAGTTAAACAAATATTATTGTTATTTAAATTATTAAACTAAGATTTAAATTTATAAGTTAGATTTATTTATACTTATTATATATTAGACTAATTATTGGATTATTATTATGTGTTTATTTTCATTTTAAGTATTTTTAATTGCTAGAATTTAGATTGTAGAATTGGATTATTGTACTTATTTTTTGTTTATTTTATGTGTTTATTTTTATTTTAAGTATATTAAATTGTTAGAATTTAAATTGTTAAATTAGATTATTATTTATAGTTATTTTAAGTATTTTATAATATTGGAATTTTTTTATTTAATTTAAATTTTTAAAATTTTTAATATTTTAACTGGTATTCATGGATATTCACGGGTACCCCTAAACCTACTGATAAGGAAAAAACGAGTACCCGCATGGATATGGGGCGGGGGACGGGAGCGGATATTTACTCACAGGGCTAGGGACGGGGGCCTATCCCCCGCCCCCGCCCTGCCCCACCCCGCCCCGTTGACACCCCTAAGCAGCGCAGATAATAGGAATGGGAAAATGTTGGAGCATCCTAGACGTGAGTTGTTAGCATAGGCAGAAGTGCCATTGAATCCAAATATATTTTTATGTCTAATAGTGAAATTCCATCATTCACATGATTTCGTAGGCAATTCATATTATCGTGGAATGTCATTGGCAATGCCTACTTTTCTTTTGTACATGAAGTTGTCTACCTTTTTTTGTTATGAGATCAATATTTGCTATGTGTCTGCTTCTAACATCAACAATTGCATCACCGAATGCCATGTTAGTCCTTGTAATGGATTTAGCCTTAGTTTTTTTCAGTTAATCTATTGTTATCTGACAATATTTTGTAAAAAGATGGCTGATGGTCATGAGTGGTCCAAAAGAACGTCAAATGCATGCAACATCAATTGATTTGTTTTTCAAATCATTAGATCTATTAGCGCTTGTTCTGCTGTTTAATGGAACAGCAGAACTTTTGGTTTTTGATGCCTTTAGTTAGTGTTTATTGTGAGCCTGAATCCTACATATGCTTAAAAGTAGTTATTTCTTAATTTTCTTTTTGAAATTTTAGTTTATTAAATCTCTGGATTGTATGAACATTTGCAGCATCAAGAAAGTGTCAGGTTTGGATTCTGTTCGGCCTATGCTTTCTAGCAAAGTCTTCGGAGCTGAGTGAAGGGTCTTGTTGACTAGCCTTGGTGATACTAGTTAGAAAAAGTTGTTATGGTGTTGTAAATGTTTATTGATTGTTGCTTATTGTAGTAGGTGGCAATTACGGGTTGGACTTCTATATCATTGTTTTTTGCTACTATAGTGTTTGCCAACATGAGTCCCACGTTCAACTCTTGTTTTTAGATCTTTGTCAGGTTCCTACTGTTCTAAAGCCATTTGATATTTGGCGACCAATAACATATTCTTACCATGCTTTGCCATTTTCATTTTTTTTTTCGAACATCTGTATTTTTAACATAAAATCCAAGGAATCAAAGATGGTGCGGAGTGATGCTTATCGTACAAAATTACAAAGAGATTTTATTTAGCTGTTAATTAAGTAGCAAAGTTGCAGATTATTAAGAGGAGTAGAAGACGTATAATGTAGTAAGGAAGTCTTACAACGTACCAAAATGGTTGTTGTCTTAGCCAGACAAACACCAATGCATGCTGCAGACAATATTCTTTCTTTATTTCCTGAATTTCTTCTTTTATTTATAACATTAAGCTCTCTTTTGAAAAAGTTCTTATATTTTAGATACCAAGCTTCTTGTTTTCACACTTTAGTTTGCTTTTCAATAATTACGAAGAAGTTACGATAAAGGAAGGACGCGAGGGTGCCTCACACGGATGTTAGAAAATTGAAATGCAGATTCGCAATCCGTAGCAAAACTGGTTTTTTTTTTTTGGAAGTATTTTCGAGCCCTGAAAAAATTGGTCTTTTATTGTCCAAAAACATGTTTCGTACATAGCCACCGAACCTTTTTCTTTTTTATAATATGAAATAAAAATTGCTAATTTGTTTTGAAAGCTTGTTTCAGCTTCTTCTTTTTTTACCAAAAATTATTTTTTTAACAAAAAATCACTTCTCATATATTTAGATAAAATTTTTAAAATAATTATAATTTCAAAAATATCTATTTTTAGCTTTTTTCAGTTATCAAAAAATTTCACATTTTATAATTAATGATTTCTATGATATTATTTCAATTTGATAAAGTTTAAAACCCTTCTTATGTGACCCAATAATTATGAGCCATATGTTTTAGTAAATGACCATATCATTACTTACACATTAGCCCAAATACCCAATCAATTTTGTAATTCAACCCTACAGGCTTTGCTGAAAAAATTACAATAATTTCCAATCAGCCTCTTTCTCCTAATTCTTCATCATTACAGTGCATTCAACTGACGTTGTGCAAATCATGGATCGTTTAAACTCATAGTTGCTTCTGGATTCATTATTATCTACAATGAAATGGCACATAAAGGAAATTATCCATTATTTATGGTGTGTTTTGGAGGGTTGTAAATTACAAACGCTAATTAATCATGGTTTAACCACCACCGTGGTTGGTGTTTGTCCTTGCAATGGATTCAATGCCAAAGAAAGGCCATTGGTTAAAGGAATATATGTAGCATACAGGGCAAATAAAAACCACGGTAAGTCCACGGGGTGGTGCTGTGTTGGACCATCCATCAACATTGAACCAAAGACCAAATCCCAAATTGCAACTCTAATGGTCTTTCTACCCACCAAATTCATTTGCCCACCAGGATTCTCATATGCCAGTCAAACACCCGTAAGCACTATAGAGGCGAACTTCCACTCCTTGAGTGTTGGGAGTTTAGGACTAGGACCTATGGTGTCGTACAATGCTATATATAATAAGTGATTTCTTTAACCATAGATAAAGTTTTCGACGAGAGGAAAGACAGGAAGCGAAATAGATTGAAATTCTGCATCTATTCGATAATGGAGAAATGGGTTGATTGGAAAATATTTTAATTTTTTTAAATAAGAATTTGGGGTTGAATTACAAAATTGATAGGGAGTTGGGTTTAAATGCAAATAATAACATGGACATTTATTAAAACACATGCCTCATAATGATTAGACCACATAAGAAGGGTTTCAAATCCCTTCAAACTGAAAGGATATAATAGAAATTATCTTTATAATTACTTATTTTAAGAACTAAAACAAACACACTCTAAGACAAGGCATTCCCAATATGCTTTGAATTGAACCAAAAAAATCAAAACAAGAGGCTACTCATTATATATTTTAGGGTAATGTTATTTTTCTCACTTTTTGGAATATTATGAGATATCCTTCAATATTGATTTAAATAAAAATTAATATTTATTCTTAACTAATATTTAAAGGACACTTCATGATATCTCTCCAAAAACTCAGAAAGTGAGATAAATAACTTTTTTTATAATATAAATTTGAAAAAATTCTCACTTGTAGAAATTATTAATTTAACAACTTCGAAAAATTTTTATGTTTTTTTTTTTATTTTTGTTCTTTTTAATTTAAAATAATCCGAAGCTAGGGCTATAAATATGTTGATTTGGTACAAGATTGAGTAAAAAATAAATTCGAATTAATCAAATTTAATTGGGTAGATTTTGTTTAATTTTAAAATTTTTTTTCCAACAAATTCAAACCAAATGATTCGATTAAGATTAAGTTGGTTTGTTTAGGTCATCAAATTGAACTAAAAAATAAATAATTATATTTTTTTAAAAAATTTACTTTTATAATAACTAATAATAATTTAAAGGTTGATTATGATATATATTTAATAATGGTGTAAATATATAAATTCTTTAAATAAATATTGATAAAGAAAATAAAAAGTTAAATGCAAAACTTTGAAAATTAGTTGCTCAGATGATCGAGTTGAGTGTTTGGATGATCGGCTGAAAATTCATAAATTTAAAACTAAATCAATAATAATTAGTTTGGTTTGATTCTACCTCATAATGAACCAATTGCTTAAATCAATTTAAATTAATTCTATTAGTTTGATTTGAATCTTCGAGTTTATTATATCAATTATATCCGCCTTACATCCGTATTTTAGCTATTTGGTATTTGTATTAATTGACATTTATAAAATCAGAAGAATAAAAAAAAAAAAAAAAGATGACTGTTTATTTTTTTCAACCCATCCCCTCTAAGATGAAATCAACAGTCCAGTTGCTACATTTTGGTTCGTTGACTTACACTAGTCCTCAATCTTCTAGGCTTCTTCTTTACTCTATTAGTCTTCTACTCTATCAGTTTGATTTTCGAGTTGCAAACACCAAGCTTCCTTCTCATTTCTCATGGCTCTGCGAGCTTCCTTTCGCTCTTCTTCTTCTTGTTCTTCTTCTTCTTCCTACTTCAGCTATGGATGGTCCAATTGAGATGAAAGAGATGCTATGTGTGCTTATATGAGAGAGTTATTAATGTACATAATTTTGAAATATGATGTTCAAATAACTTCAAATTATTTTTGACAGCTGCCCAAAATAAAAATATTTTTTTGAGGGAAATAGAGACTTGTTGCCTTTACAATGCCTTCTAAGCTGAACATTGGTGTAAACCAATGGCAATAGTGATTCATGGGGACAAAAAGCCAGAGAAAGACGAAAAGGGTCCACTGCGGTGGAAATCTCTGTTCATCGATATGTTGAACCTTCAAAACGCAATATAAAAGCATCCTCGTCTTTATCTTTGGACGCGTTCCATTGCTTATTTTGCGAGAAAAGAGAAGGAAAGAATTTGGAAGCGGAGAAAAAGGACAAAAAATAGTGTTTTCTATTATTTGGAATGTCAAAGAAAACGCGTAAGAAAGAAAATCGATGGTGGCCCACTGGCAAAAATATTCTTCGCATAGCAGCGAAGAAAACAGAGTGCTTATGGTTTGCAATAAAATTACTGTTCTACCATGCAATATTTTGTTCTCAACACAATAGATAGTTGTCAAAGAAGATGTTTTAATATAATCATTTTTTTTTTCTCATTCTTCTCTTTTATTAATTAATAAAAGAGAAAATATTTATATTTTAATTTTATTTTTTTATTTTGTTTCTTCCTATTTTCTCCCCCCACCAATCAAAGATTAAGAACCGCAAGTTGATCACCACACAGTTCTTTTTGACCCAATGCGTGTAAAGGTAAGTGTTCTTTGATTCTTCACATTATCTTTTGCAGTAATGCTAATAAAATAATCGAAAACAATTCATATTATCATGGAATGTCAATGGCAATGCCTACTTTTCTGTGAAGATGTCTACCTTTTTTTGTTATTAGATCAATATTTGCTATGTGTCTGGTTCTAACATCAACAATTGCATCACCAAATGCCATGTTAGCCCTGTGTTGTATTTGATTTAGCCATAGTTTTTTCCGTTAATATATTGTTAGTTGACAATACTTTGTGAAAAGATGGCTGATAGGAATGACTAAGGTTCATCAGTGGTCCAAAAGAATGTAAAATGCATGCAACATTAATTGATTTGTTTTTCAAATCATTATATCTATTAGCACTTGTTCGTCTGTTTGATGGAACAGCAGAACTTTTGGTTTTTGATGCCTTTAGTTAGTGTTTATTGTGAGCCTACATCCTACATATGCTTGAAAGTAGTTATTTCTTAATTGTCTTCTTGAAATTTTATTTTATTAAATCTCTGGATAGTCTGAACATTTGCAGCATCAAGAGAGTATCAGATTTGGATTCTGTTCGGTCTATGCTTTCTAGCAAAGTCATCGGAGCTGAGTGAAGGGTTTTGTTGACTAGCCTGGGTGATAGTAGTTAGAAGAAGTTGTCATGGTGTTGTAAATGTATATTGATGGTTGTTGTGTGTATTATGGTGTCTACGGTTTGGATTTTTATGTCATCATTGTGTATGGCTACTTTGGTATTCGGCAACATAGGTCCCATGTTCAACTCATGTTCTTAGATCTTTGTGTGACATCGACGGCCAAGAAAGAAAGGGGAAAAAAAAAGGGCTGTGGCAGTTTTGTAATTATGCAACAGTATTAAAAGGGGAAAAAAGGAAAAGGAATTGCATTTAAGATACTACAGTAGCTTAGCTGTGTAAACGGATTAGTTTGGATTGAATTTGAATAAAAATAAATTCAAATCAATGAAATTTAGTTAGGTTGATTTGATTCGATTTTTAAATTTTTTTTCTCCAACAAACTGATCCAAACAATATCAAGTAAGTTTGATTTGGGTCATTGGTTTAAACTAAAAAAAAAAACAAAGAATTGCTTTTTTAAAAATTTTTTATTCTTATAACAACTAATAATAATATAAAACTTGATTATGATATATTTATTAATGATACGAATAGAAAAAAATCTTAAACAAACATTAACAAAAAAAGATAAAAAGTAACTCTATTACTATAAACTTAAATAAAAATATTGAAAGATTAGAAATTAAAAAAACATTAGTTGATCAGGTTGGGTATTTAGGTGATTAAGTTAAAATATAAAAAAATTGAAACCAAACTGTCACAACAGTGCAGGCAAGGACGCCAGAGAGCAATCTAAAAATATTGAAAAATTTCATTGAGTGCCATTACAATTTTTATTTATGGAAAAAATCGGAAAAAATCTTTTAGTTTTGCAAACCTCTTTTAAAGAGATTGACCTGAGTCCAATTATGCATAGGGAAGGGTGGAAACTTAATCCCACCGCACTCTCTACTACATCCGTTTTGCAAATCTGACTAGACTTATCATGCAAATTAATAACTTTAATAATATTGATTTTTTTCTAATAATTATTTAAAATAAGATAGCGAGATTAGTACCACAATTATTTACAAAGAAGAAAAATAAAATCCGATATTATTTATAAAAAGGAAAAGTAAAATTGATATATTATTTACAAATAAGATAAAGCGAGATTAGTACCACAATTATTTACAAAAAGAAGAAAAATAAAATCAATATGATAATTATTTATAAAAGGAAAGAGAAGTAAAATTGATATAATAATTATTTACAAATAAAATAAAATAAAGTTAGATTTAGTTACAACAATTATTTGAAAAAGAAAAGAAAAATAAAATTAATATGATAATCATTTATAAAAGGAAAGAAAAGAAATTGATATAATAATTATTTATTTACAATAAAATAAATAAAGTTAGAAAAGAAAAAGTAAAATTAGTTACAACAATTATTTACAAAAGAAAAGAAAGAGAAATAAAAGTGAAATGATAATTATGATTATAAAAAGAAAAAAGCAAAATTGATATGATGATTTTCCCAAACAAAAAAGTAAAGATTAATATACAACTTTATTTACAAGATTATGCTCCTAAACAAAAATTAATATAATAATTGATTTAGTTTGATTTTACTTTAAAATGAACTAATTAACCAAACTAATCTAAACCAAATCTATTGATTTGATTTGAATTTTCTGGTTCATTGGATTAATCTGATTTGCTTACACCCCTAGAGTAGCCCACCTCAATTTCACATCCCCCACTCTTGTTTCCCTTTCCCTTTCTTTTATTCATCTTCTTCTCTTTGCTCCCATTAAAGCTTCACTTTTTCTTGTATTTTGTCACAAAACATTGACAACCACTAACTTCTAAAAATTGAGGTATGCCCCCAATCTCCTACTTTCTTTTTTATGAGCAAACTCTCAAATTTCTTTCTCAAAGCTAATGAGTAGTAATAAAATAATGGGGTGAGTAAATGTTTGATGTATCGAGCAGAAATCTAGTGGGTTAGGAGTTTTGGTACAAATAAGTTGTCAAGGGTAAGCCAAACTTTGATTTCACTCTAGTCCATAGGAGCCCTAGATATCTCAAATTGAGGGTTTTGTCCAATAGGCTCACTAATTATTAAATTGTCTTCAAATAAATTGTCTAAATTTATTAAAAATATTTGTGATAGTCAAATCCTTTGGAAACTGTGTTAATTACCCCTTCTAAAGCTACTGGGTAGTGGCTCAATTGATTCTTTTTAGAATAGCGTATTAATATTTACTTAGTAGTGTTATTTTAAATTTATTTTTATGGGATAAACTAACACGTTAAAGTTAATAACTTTATTTTATAATATTTAGTTTATTTGTTTAGTAATTTTGACTAGCTACTTTTCTTATCTATGAGAATATTTAACTTATGACTTTAATAACTAGTTTGAAACCATTATCAGCTACCCTTGTTATTTTTTTAATTCCATGATATTGACGTATTTTAGTTCTTTGTGTTAAAATGATTTGTAAGAATTGTTGCTTTAAAGATTGAAATCATAATTATATTGATTTATAAATTTGAGTGTTGAGTTTTGATATAAGTTGTTTTGAGAAAACCGTGATGGATTCTAAGTTAGAATAATCGCTTGCCGTAGTGAAAAGATATAATGGCAGCATTGCTCGTTGTAGTGAAGAGATATAATGATTTATGTGTATATTATATATTCATTTGAGATAAAGGGTGAGAGAACCCTAATTATGAGAATATACGAGGTGAGGTGAGGCAAGGCCCCTAGTTTGAGATAGCATGAGACTTGTAATTTGATATGTTGAGATTACTCTCTAAATAATTTAGTTTTTTCTCTGCAACTCTCATGGAGTATTTATTTAAGTGATGAAAGATTTTATTTTGTATTATGTTGAGGAGAATGATTTATGAAAAATATTGAGAAGACCTATTGAGTTTTTATTTACGAGTCTCTATTTATGAATGAGACATATGAATGAGTTTCTAGTTATAAAGATATCACGAAAGTCTAGAATTGATGAATTATTATTCCCACTAATTTCTTATAGTGATTGTATGATTGCTAAGTTACTTTCTTTTATTTTAAAAGTTTGTGCATGTTTTGGTTTTTTCTTCCAATCTACTTTGTTTATATGCCCTTACTGAGTTTGTATAATTCACCACATATATATATATATACACTTGAACAAAATTCTTAGCGGGGCCATTTTTCAAGATTTCATTTAAATAATTAAGATGAAATTCATTCGATACAATGCTTTGAATCTTGGAAGGTTATTTCTCACTTTCTTCATCAATATATGATTGGAGCAATAGATAATCATCAAGCAGTGATAATTTTGAAGTTATAATTTTCCTTCTTGTGCAGTAACCTTTCGCTTAAAGATTACATCAATTCTTTGATTTTTCATTACTAGAATTACATATTAGAAATTGCAAAAGAGTGAGGGGAAAGATGATAAGAAATATCCACAATGATGAAAAATAAAGTGAAGCATCTAATAAAACAATTTAAAGAAAAAAAATCACAACTTTTTTTCTTATGACAAGTAAAAATATCATAACTAACATCAACATTAAGAAGCTCCCTCATGGCCTCACATTTTTTTATGCTAATGGGTCCATGACTCTGTGTTTTTGGAATGAGATTAGATAAAACACAACAAATATTAAAAAAATGATAGAAATTGTATCTTTTTGCCCAAAAAAAATTCCAGAATGTGTAGAAAAAGAAAAGAACTTTTTTTTTTAAAAAAAAGGCATAGGCATTGAAATTAGTACGTGTGTCGCCTTTTTGCTATGTTGCCACTTAGCTTAGCTATATCTGTCGTCGCGAGCCCTTTGTTTCTTTGTGTATGATACTTAGGTTGCACAATCATACATGGTTTGTTTTTCATTAATTAAGAAAAAAGCTAATGGGCTTTAACATGTTAACAATTAAGCTTATTTATTAGATAACTTCTTGTTATATATATTCTTAAAAAAAATTGCGGGGATGGTCCCCCATTGTCTTAGTTAAGCTCTGTCTCTGTATATATTATCATATTTGTAGGTTACTGATTGAGTTTTGGTTATAATTTGTTCAATTGGTTGATATTATCGGTGTGCTTTCAAAATATTTTGGATGTATATTGTTATTTTTGATTTTAGAGTCTGCAGCTTTATATTATGTATTAGATTATTCCAGTTGTTTCAAAAAAAAAATTAAGAATGTAAGCATTATCTAGTAATACTAATGAGTTCCAGATTTAGACTTAATTACACTTATATCTAAAATATTGGTATTTGAGAACATCTTATTTTATCATGCTAGCTAGACTATACTAGATTTGATATAGTCTGTGCGCCAATCATAGACCTTAAGACTGGTTGTGACACTTTGTCAGGTTGCTTTGGTATTTGGCAACCAATAACATACTTATACCATACTTTGCCATTTTCTTTTTCTTATTTTTTTGGATTTAATTTATATGCATAAATAATGTAAAATTTTTTTATACTGTCATCCGATCATATGCTATCAGATAAGCAAATATACATGATTGTTACCTCTACTACTCCAAAAGTCATGCAAATAGAAGAATATAATTAGATTATAATATAAAATAGTTTTACATTGTCAATGCTTACAAATTAAATCTTTTTCTTTTCCTACACATATGTATTTTTAACATAAAATTCAAGTAATCAAAGATGGTGCGGAGTGATGCTTACCGTACAAAATTACAAAGAGATATTATTAACCCGTTAAGTAAGTAGCAAAGTTATAGATTATTAAGAGAAGTAGAAGATGTATAATGTGGTAAGGAAGTCTTGCAACGTGCCAAAATGGTAGATGTCTAGGTTGTGTTTGGGAGTCCATTTCGGCTTCCTATAATTGATTTTGGACTCCTAGAATTGATTTTTTAGGTTTTTTATGATGTTTGGCTATCTATTCTCAAAATCAATTCTGATCTTTAAAATTGATTCTGTAAGAAATAAAATTTTTTTATTTTTTATTAGAATCATTTTTAGAAGAATTATCAGATATAAATTATTTTATCTCAAAATTAATTCTAACAAAATTAATTATATTTAGAATCAATTCTATAAATATAGAACCAAATACACTACTAGTCTTTGCCAGATGAACACCAATGCACGCTGCAGACTATACTCTTTCCTTATTTCCTGAATTTTTCCTTTTATTTATAACATTACGCTCTTTAGAAAAAGTTCTTATATCTTAGTTACCAAGCTTCTTGGTTTTATGTTGAGTTTAATTTGTGTATTGTACACTGTATATTAATATAAATATAAAAAATATCAAATTATATTATATAATTATCTATTATAATAAGTGATCTATTATAATTTGATTTTTTTATATTCATATTAATTAATAATGTAAAGTTCTTTTACCTTATTGATGAAAACAAATTAATCTCTTTTATATTTTAGTTTGCTTTTCAAGAATTATGAAGAAGTTATGATTTAATAAAAAGACATGAGGGTGCCCAACACGGATGTTAGAAAATTGGAGCGCCGATTCGCGTCCGTAGATTCCGCATCCGCACAAACTGTTTTTTTTTTTTTTAAGTATTTTTGACCCCCAAAAAAAAACTGATTTATTTTAGGATTTAATTTGAATATATTATCAGTATAAAAAATTTTTATACAGATATCAAATCCTATATTGCCACATCAGTAAAAGTCTTTGATATAATCACCTACTACTTGAATGATCATGTAAATGAAAAGTTTTGATTAGATGACAGTGTAAAAAAAATTTATACTGTCAGTGCATCCCAATTAAATTCTTTTTTTTTATTATCCAAAAACAGGTTTCGTACAATGACCGCACCTTTTTTTTTAATATATAATATGAAATAAAAGTTGGTAAATTTTTGGAAAGATTGTTTTAGCCTTATTTTTAACCAAAAAAATTACTTTTTTAAAAAAATTAATTCTCATATATTTAGATAAAAATTTTAAAATAACTAAAATGTCAAAAATATTTATTTTTAGTTATTTTAACTGTAAAAAATTTTTAAATTTTATAATTACTTATTTTAAGAGCTAAAATAAACATGCTAAAATAAGATGTTCCCGACATGTTTTGAATTGAACCAAAAAATCAAAACAAGGAAACATTCATTATGTATTTTAAAATAATGTTATTTATCCCATTTTTTAAGATATCATGAGGTGTCTTTTAATATTGATTAAGACAAAAATTAAGATATACTCTTAACTAATATTTAAATAATACTTTATGATATCTCTCCAAAAACTCAAAAAGTGTGATAAATAATTTTTTTAAATATTTGAAAAAGTTATCACTTGTAGAAATTATCAATTTTTAGAAACTTTGGAAATTTTTTAGTGTTTTTTTGTTCTCTTTAATTTAATATAGGGGTGTAAATAGATTGATTTGATTCGAATTTGAGTAAAAAATAAATTTGAACTGATAAAATTTAATTGGGTAGATTTTATTTGATTTTTAAATTATTTTCCAACAAATACGAACCAAATCAATTTGGATGAAAATCAGATTGATTTTATTCGAGTTATTGGGTTGAATTAAAAAATAAATAATTGTATTTTTAAAATTTTTTTTACTCTTATAATAACTAACAATAATATAAAACTTAATAATGATATATAGTTAATAATGGTGTAAATATATAAATTTTTTAAACAAATATTAATAAAAAAGATAGAAAGTGATTTTATTACTGAAAATTTAAATATAAAACTTTCAAAAATTAGAAATAAATGAAAAATTAGTTAATCAAATAATCAAGTTAGTGTTTAGGTGATCAATTGGAAATTTATAAATTTAAAATTGAATCAATAATAATTAGTTTGATTTAGTTTCACGTTAAAATGAACTAATTATTCGAATTAGTCTAAACTAATTCCATTAATTTTGTTTAGATCTTCAAGTTTACTTAATCAAATATATTCACTTACACCCCTGCTCTTAGCTATTTGGTATTTGTATTAATTGACATATTTATAAAATCAAAAGAAGAAAAAAAGTCAAAGATGACTGTTTATTTTTTCAACATTTCCTCTGTACGTTAAAATCAACAATCCAGTTACTACTTGCTTTCTGGTTCGTTGACTTACACTAGTCATCAGTCTTCTAGTCTTCTTTTTTATTCTATTAGTCTTACACTCTATCAGTTTGATTTTCGAGTCACAAACACCCAGCTTCCTTCTCATTTCTCATGGCTTTGTGAGCTTCCTTTACCTTCTCTTCCTCTTCCTCCCACTTTAGCTATTGATGGTCCGATTGAGATGAAAGAGATGTTATGTATGCTTATATGAGAGAATTATTATTGTACATGGCTTTGAAATACGATGTTCAAATAACTTCAAATTATTTTTGACAGCTGCCCAAAATAAAGATGTATTTTTGAGGGAAATAGAGACTTGTAGCCTTTACAATGCCTTCTAAGCTAGATATCAATGTCATTAAAATAGGTCAATGTTGGACCAACCCATTTACTTATAAAAAATAAATGAAATAAACTTAAAAAATAATTATTCATTTAAACTACATATTTTTAACTCGATTTGTTTAATATGCAACTTAAGCAGGTTGATATGTTTATTCACATTTTTTTTTATAGAAAATTGGCATAAATTTGAAATATAAAAATATAATTTAATAATTAAATTTAAAATATTTTTACTTTTTTAATAAAAAATAAAATTTTTATTTTTTAATGTCAAAATCAATTAATAATATGTATAGTCAAATTTTTAGACATTTAAATAGTTGAAAATTTTATTTAAAAAAAAAGATAAATGGACTAGATTGTGGCATTTTATTTTTCATATGATATTTAAATTGTATATATATCAAAATATGAGAATTGGGAGAAATTTATATTGATATGAGATCAAACAAAATCAGAATTTCCGATTTAAAAAAAAGGTGGATTCAGAAATTCTGAATTTAATTAAAATAATATTTTATTTTCTATATGTAATGAATTTAGAATTTTTGATTTCATTATAAATAAAAAATAAAATATTATTTTAATTAAATTCAAAATTTTCAAATTCAACATTTTTAAAACAAAAAATTTCAATTTTATTAAATTTCATATCACCATAAATTCCTCATAACTCTCATATTTTTATATATTTTCCATCCAAATACCACATATAAAAAAAAAAAAACACCCCCCAATTGTCATAATATGATCTGCAAACTAAGTGCATGTTTGTTTACGCGTTCAAGGAGTCAAAAGTGGATTTTCCGGCCTCGAACGGAGAGAATTATTGTTTGGATAAATTTCAGTTGAATCAACTTGGATGGGTTTTTGGTGCAAACCTTGGCTCAAGGCGAAGCAAAAATTTTGCTTTTACGTTCCAAGATTCACGTTGAAGAACATTAATCTTTCAATTGCCTATTTTAACCTTTTATTAAGACATATGATTTTACAATCTAATTAATTAAAATTTTAATTCAATTACCTTTTTAAGCAAACACTTTATACATTTTGTCGTGCATTTAGTTTTTTATTTATAATTTAATATTGCTATCAATAATTATTCAATATTTTTAAAAATAATATTTATATATATATTTTTTATAATATTATTAATATAGTCTACTCAAATATATAAAAAATAAAAATAAAAGTTAAATACAAAAATAAAAATGTTTGAGTTATTTTAAAAATTGAGTATGTAAGTTTGATTATCTATCTTTTAAATTATCACATGATTCTTATATGTTAATATTAGTCATACTTATTATCAAGAGTTATTTAATTAGGTATTTTAAAAATAATTTTATTTATAATAATATTAATATAATTTTATTTATAATTTTCTAAAAATAATATTTGTATAACTTTTTAGCAATATAATATTAATATATTTTATTCAAATATCTTAGAAATAAAAATGAAATATAAAGATAATATTAAAAATATAGTATAGAACTCATATCTATTTTGATAATTATATATTTAAAAGTAATTTTGGTTAATATTATTTAAATAATATTCATTCTATCATAATTAATTTTAAAATAAAAATATTTAAATATAAATTATATTAATATTAATTTACTTTTACTCAAAATTAATTTTAATAAAATCAAATTAACATAAATCCCAATTTATAAATGTCAATTCAAACGCATTCTAAATAGGCTGGTCATTTAATCCATTTATTTCGCAAACTTATGCGCGTCGGCTCGGCCTGTTTGCCGGCCCAACTGAAAATTTGGTAGTGTAAATCGATGGCATTAATGATTCATGGGAACATGAAGCCAATAAAAGAGGGAAAAAACCCACTGTAGTGGAAATCTCTGCCCATCGAGATGTTGAACTTTCGATGTGCAATGTAAAAGCAACCACGTCTTCATCTTTATCATCTGAGATGTCGCATCACTGTTTCGCGAAAAAAAAAAAAGAAAAAGAGAGGGAAAGGACTTGGAATCAGAGAAAAAGGACAAAATACAGTGTTTTCTATTGCTTGGAATATCAAAGAAAATGGTAAGAAAGAAAACAGGTCGTGGGCCCCACTGACAACAGATAAGAAAGAAAACAGGCCATGGGTTCCACTGACAAAAAATGTTCTTCCCACAACCATGAAGAGATCAGGAGTGCTTATGATTTCTAATAAAATTACTATTTCAACATGTAATATTTTGCCCGCGTCACGAAAAATAGTTGTTAAAGAAATATTTTAATATAATCACATTTTTCTTCTCAATCAATTAATAGAAGAAAAAATATAATTTTTTTTTATTTTCCCTGCTTTCTATTTTATTTTTTCTTATTTTCTTTTCTCTCGAAGGGTTAAGATATCGAATTTATCTTTTCATTTGTTTATGGTACAAGTTGGTCACTGTGCGGTTCTTTTTGACCCAATGCGTGTAAAAGTAAATCTTCTTTGATTCTTCACGTTATCTTTTGCAATAATGCTAATAAAATAATGGAAAACAATATGTTTCTTCATCTTCGTGGAAGTCTCCATCCCCGTGATCTTCAAATGTTTGATGTCTTTCCCTCTTCTCTATCTAAACTAGGGGCATAGTCATCCTGTTTTCTCATCTTAGTAATAATTCTTGAAAAATCAATGAAAAAATAAGGGTTAATTGACTGCCTATGTTACAAGTTTAGAGTAAATTATTGCATGATCCATCCCAAGTTTGGATAAAAGAGAAGATTTGTGATAGACATTTGATTGTTTATGTAAAACTTTGTCAAATTATCATGGATATCGATCAATGATGTGTTAGGGAGTAATGACATTGTTTTTTTTTTAAGGTATGTTATTTGTACATACCTCTTTCTCCAACACCCCAACACCCTCTCTCAGCTTTTTCTCTCTCCATCAATCATTTCACTCTTTCCATTTTCTTTTACAATTTTTTTTTCTCTTTTCTATCTCTGGGTGTCCAAGGTGTCTACCTACCCCAGTGGTACAAAAAATATTTCTCTTTTTTTTTTTTGGGTATATATGCAATGACATTGTTTGATCCACATGTCAAACTCTACTTAAAGGAAAAAGATTTGTGTATTACTGTTGGATTTAATTTGTACGTAGTGATAATATAAATTTTTTTATATTATTATTTAATCTTATATTGTCACATAAATAAATATATACAACTCTCATTCTTGCTACTTCAAAAGTTATGTATTAAAAAGTTATGTAAATAAAAAAATATAATTGAATAGTAATATAAAATAATTTTATATTATCAATACATATAAATTAAATATATTTCTATTTATGTGTTTTTATTATTAATTATAAAAATCTCACATTATTTCTATTCTATTTTTTATTTTAAGATTTTATAAAAAATAAAACAACAGAATTTTATTTTTATTATTTCCTTTAAACGAACTTAACAATAAGTACAATGTAAATAATATAACATTTTATAATTATTTATAAAAATATATCAGCATCAAATAAAAATGAAAAATAAATCAAACACTCCCTGAGTGCTTACTAATTCGTTTATCAATGTGGGCAAATTAAACTTGTAGTCTCTGTCCCATTATCTCTTTTTTTATTCATAGTTTCTCCTCCTGCTGACAAAAATTTGGCGTTAGTCTTTTTTGTGTGTCTTTTTTTACGTTTTCACACTTGTTGGCTTTTCGCCATTTTTTTAATGATGACTTCTTCAAGAATTACCAAAAAGTTACATAATAATTAACGAAAACACTCCATCCAGGAGGGTGGAGCGAGGAGAGCGCGGAACTATTGCCCTACACGTAGGAAATGGTAACACAGTTTCGCAATTCACACAACTGTTTTCTTCTCATCTTCCCAATTTTCTTAAATAACCAGCGCCTTTTTAAATAAATTCCAAATAAAAGTTCTTAAATTTTTGGAATATTGTGCATATAATTTTTTCCACCCATTTGAAAAAAACGTTCGTCACGTATTTATTAACAAGCACTTAAACTTCTCAATTGTAAAATTCCCAAAAACTTTGTAAAAGAATCTACTTGCTCTTCCTAATATAACCCTTTTAGTTATAGGTTTAATTGGTGTATATTATTAATATAAAAATTATATATATATATATATATATATATATATATTATTAGTAAGAATATTTAATTTAACCATCTCTTATTTTAAAAATTTTATAAATATAAATATTTGATTGAATAATAATATAAATTTTTTTATACTACTATATATAATTAAATATTTATGTTTATAAAATTTTTAAAATAATAAATAATTGATTTAAACTTTTTTAATAATATAATAATATATGATTAGATGTCTATATAAATTTTTTTAATAATATATATAAATTAAATCTATTTTGTATTTGTATTAATTGACATTTTTTTAAATAAGATTAGAAAAAGTCAAAGATGACTTTTTTCTTTAATTTAATCACCACGTCTTATCGAAATTAAAATTAATGATCCACTATTCACAAAAAAATTAATAATCAACTTGCTAGCTGCTGTTTGGTTTGTTGCCATACTTACTATATAAATGTTGTTATTTGTAAATCCAAAAAAGTGTGGACAACTCAATACTTTTTCTTTATTTTTTTTCTTCACATTAATTATTTTACTTATTTTATTTTTTTTAATAATTTTTTTCTCTTGACTATAGGTTCTACCAACCCAAAAGTTTGAAAAATATTTTTCTTACTATATATACTAGTACGAGCATCATTAGTTTTTTTTCTAGCCTTATTAAACAATGGTTTGGTATCCAACAAAAATGCATGTGTTGTGTATATATAATTTTAAACCCCATTTTAACATATAAAAAATAAAATATAAGGATAAAAGTAGAAAACAAAAATTTGGCATCAAAAAATAGTTATTGAAGGAAATACCCTTTATACATTGTATGGATGATTAAGATTAACTTTTTGTATAAAAAATTAATTTTCTAGTAGCTAAAATTAAAACAAATAAAAAAGTTTGTGGCCTAGATTCGTTCTCAATTTTGGTGTCAAGAACCCTAATCTTTCTATTCATCCATTACAGATTCAATGCAATACCCATGTCCCCATTGAGATGTTTGGTGTAGGGGCAGCATCGTTCATATGCACATGCATGTTTAAAGAAATTTTTTTATGTACTATAATAATGTAATTTGTTATCTAAACTTTCAACATCCTTATATCTTAATAACAAATCAATTTTAATATTGTGTATAAATTTGTTAAAAAATAAATTTGCTTCCTGGGATTGTACGCACAATATTGTTTTTGCCAATTGCCATAAAAGTAGATTACGAGTACGAAGCTTGCTTGAGTTTTTCAATTCGAGTTGAGATTGAATATAAAATAGATTTCTATTGCAATTTCAAATCTTTTATGGAATTAAGCCTACAATATAGCGTAGCGTAAATGGCAATGGTCTGAGTAAACTTGAGGCTTAATTATCCTATTTTCTGTTCTTGCTGATAATTCTTAAAAAATCAAGGAAAACAAAGATTTGATTCTTTATTTTAATTGGCAGGCTACGTTATATTTTATTGTAAATTTTTACATAATGAACCCAAAGTTTGGACAAAAGAGAAGATTTGTGATAGACAACGATAGTTTATGTAATGACATGGTTTATCACCATTATCAAAACAACACCATTTCAAACTATAAGAACCACATGCTAAAACTCTCTTATACTACACAACAACACCAAAATAAATCCTCCAACAGAGCTGCAACCTCACGAGACGAAAAACGCGGCTGAATAAAACATGAAATAGTATAACCTGTGCTGTTTCGAACACGTTATCAGCCCCCATTTATTCCCCTTAAACTGACTCCATAATCTGCCTTTTGTGCCAAAGTCCTATAGAGAATCCTTTTTGATAATAGGAAAATAAAGGCTTAACACTCTTCCACATTAGAGGATCACAACAAAGTAGTACATCAGAAAAAAGAATCACGCTTTTAGCTTAAAAATCTGACACAGAAAATTGTTGAGATCTTCACCAAAATAAAGCATTCACCATCATGTATACCACTTTGAAAGGATTACCCCTCTTTGTCATATTCCAATAGAAAAGCATCATTGAAATAGAATCCAAAATAAACAAACGCAAAGCTCAACTCCCTTGTTCAACGCTACCACACTTTGATGCTAGCAATTTACACCATTAATTTTGACTGCAACATATCTACATGTGGACAAAACAATACCCAAGCAGCAGCCAGACCTTCAGTTACCAGATTAAATTTTGCCACCACAAAACTCAACCCTTTCACTATGATATACAGCAGATTTCCCCAACTGCTAACATCTCCAATCCATTCATATAATACAGCCATCAAATAGAAGCTACATTCAAACGCCTTCTACATTGCTTACAACACTCCACTGCCACATGTAAATCCTTATCCATTAAATATCCACTTCCATATTCCTTTACACCTGCAATATATCAAGAACCCATCTTTGTTTAAAAAGACACATAAAGGTGGCCAAGGTTAATCCTTTCTCATAATTCCTGAGACACCAGACAGCTCACCCACCGCAAAAAAACAAAGAACGCCCCTTTCATTTGGACCACATTCAAACCAATATCAGGCATACACAATACCCCCACCCCCTTTAATTACTCCACTGATCGCCTGAACCCCCAATATTGTCATTTTCCCATATTGCTTTTGTTTTGACAAATTCACCCCTCAGATTTTTATTTCAACCAAACCAACAGAGGATTATTGAGAGGAGTAGAGGACGAATAATGTAGTCAGGAAGTCTTACAACGTACCAAAATGGTCGATGCCTTTGCCAAACAAACAGCAATGCACGCAGCAACTAGGGGCTTCTGGTGAACGGGCTTTCTTTTGTGGCCTTGTTAATGGAGTAGTAGACATGAACAACTTCTTTTCAACCTCCTTTGTGGTTGTCGCAGATTGGCTCCTCCTCCTCCGTAAACACGTGTCATTGGAGGGGTCAATGTCCACTGATATTCATCACTTAGAATACTACAAAGTTAATTCATGCATTACCTTAGAGCTAGTGGACTTGCGATAGTTTGTCGACCTTCCTTGTATGACCAGTTTGTCATCCAAGTTGATCACTTTGACGTTTGGACCCTCAAATGAGGCAACGTAGTCATTCCACGAGACTGGTACCTTGGTCAAGCGAGTCACAGGGGTTAAAGGATGGCCATCTTCATTACTTGCTCCAATCAAAATGGTAGTGTCCTTCTCTTAGTCACCATCGCTTGGATTAAGAGCTTGTTTTCCTTTTTTCCTCGAGCTTTCAACTAGTATTGCGTCTTGGGAGGGGGTGTCTTGAGGACGATTTGCATCTACCCCCGGCACAACACCCATGTATTGACCGTCCGAGTGCAACCGCATCGTAATTGCCTTCTCCATCACATGCATGGAATCCTTCATTAGGGTGCACAGCCGTTCCACCTCTGTTTGTCTTGATGAAATCCTCTGCAAACATCTTTCATTAATGTCACTATAGAGCGACTTAATGAGGTTAATTTATTAAATATTGGATGCGGTGGACGAAGTTAGGGTTTGCAATTTTCACCTCTGTTGCATCCAAGACCCTATGTAGAATACTCGTCATTGACACCATCTGGCAATGTAGTCTGGACTCTTCAGTGCTTGACATCCCTTATTAATATATATTTCAAGAGTTAAATATTAGACATAATGATGAATACGTAACTCGATTGCATGGAGTGCATTCTTACCGTAAAAGAGATAGGGATTGGGGGTGTATCATTTGATAAGATACTGCCTGTGGCATGATCCTGGACCTCGCTAATGGGATCTGTACAAAATGACACTAGCAGAAGTTAGTCCATTGGATGAGAAAATGGGGTGGTTAGGGACAATAATGTTTAGAGATGATAAAGCGAGTGTCCAACTTGCAAGCCGTTAAAATGTCGTCGGCATTCATCCTAGGAGATTTGAAGATAGTTTTCTCCATGAGTAAGTTTTTCTCGGCAAGGCAAACTTAGATTCATGTAAGTTGTCTTGTGTAAGGGCAATGTACAAGCAATTTTGATCGGAGACATGTATTCAGAAAAGGGACGCAGGTTTCCATGCACATTACGAGTAGTCAGTTCATGGTCACCTCTAAACCAGACCTTCCATGTAAGTAGCGATAAAGGACATGTCAAGTCGAGGGCTAACAAGACGAAGCAAATTATCCCAACTAGCTCCAACTTTAACCCTAATTACACTTGAGTTGGGCTACAAAAGTGGGCACGGATGGTTAGTTGCATCCCTTCGTAATCTTGGTGGA
The DNA here is from genome assembly GCA_031439595.1 of Pterocarpus santalinus. NCBI lineage: Eukaryota > Viridiplantae > Streptophyta > Magnoliopsida > Fabales > Fabaceae > Pterocarpus > Pterocarpus santalinus. The sequence continues at coordinate 66,717,968 of CM062531.1, read as the reverse complement.
GAGCTCAAGCCACTGTGTCACTCTAAACGAGGGACTACAACCCTGATATTCCCACTACTGCCATTGCAAACTTGTCATTTCAGCATGATAGACATAAAGTTCTCGATTGGCAACCATCGCGAAGGTAACAATAAAATAAAATATATAAAAATGTACTTCTCAAGGAAACTGAAAAAAAAAAAAAAAATCACACAAAAATGTATCCTACACTTGGAGTGTAGGGGGAAAAAAAAATTTAAAATGCAAAGCGATATAACATGGAAAATGATCCAGGTAAAAATAACTTAGCAGCGTCTTGAAGGAATCTACCAGTGATTTGGTCAACTTGCCAGCGTTATTTCGGGAATTTACCAGCACCCAGACAATGAATCTGATTATTTTGTAAGTTAAGATTCAGTGACATGCAAGCTTGGTTGAGGAGTAAGTGTGTCTCTTTAGACAATAATCATTTATGGTGGAAAAAAGAAATATTAAAATGCCAAAGCAATATAATATGAATAATGATCCACGCAAAAATGCCAAATAGAGGCACTGGTAAAATTGAAAATGACTTCTGTTTAAATTTATTTACCGCATTTGTGCTTAATTGCCCAGCTTCAAAAGATCTCATTATCAAGCTAATCAAATTTTAATAGGTCATGAAGCTAGTGAATTCTTTAAAAATACTGGTAAATTCTTCAAAAATGCTGGTAAATTTGGTCAAAACACTGGTAAATTCATTTAAGTCGCTGGTAATTTTCCCTTTTTCCCCTATGCGTGGTTGTTTTTAATTATCTTTTATTTTAATTTTTTAACCTCAATTATAATACTTTCATCTAATTGTACCGTAAAGCAATAATTCTATTTATTATTATTATTATTCATATCACATCAAATGGATATAATCTTCTTTTTCTTTATATTTCTTTTATATCACAATGTTTTTTATTTTCTCTTTCCTATTGTTCATTACTAATTATCTTATTATTTTTTTTCAAATACATATTTATAAGTTATGTAATATTGTTATTTTTCTTATTTTTCTACTTCATCAATAGACTAATTCCCAAGTTTATAGTCAGGGGCTATTTAATATATGATAGGATAAGAATTATTTGTATAATATTTGATAGTATAAAACTTAATTGTACATGGTAAGATAAAATTTTCATAAAGTACAATATTTGTTATATCATTGTATAAGATACTAAATTACATAAAATAATATTATCATTTCATTGTACCGAATAATTATAATAAAAAGCAAAAGCATAATAAAAAAAGTATGATAAAAAGAGAAAATATTATTAATTGAAAATTAACAAATAAATATTATTACTTGAATAAATTTTTTTATATTAATTATAATAAATTTTTAACCCCCTTGTATAACATACAATTACAGTTTATATTGAATAATAATTATTTATAATTCTTTTTCAAATATATATAGAAGTAGAAAATAAAATAAAATGGGCATATTCAAATTAAATTTCTTTCAAATTTAAAATAAAAAACCTGCAAATAACCTAACCTAAAATTTTAAAATATAAAACATGAGTTGTAATTGTTATAAAAACATGACTTTTAATTCCACCATCTTGTTACCTCAATATACTGCCAAGGCCTAACGATAAGAAAGAACAAAGCAAATTAAATCACTTATTATGAATAACAGTTCTTTTGGTACATTGTATAAAGTTTGATTGTATAAACTAATATACAATTTATTATGATATTATTATAACCCTAAACCCTAAACATTTGGTTATACATTGAATTGGCTAAAACTGTGTTTAAAACTGCACCATTGCTTCGAAAATCCAAGGACCTTATGCATATATCCTATTTTGGTTCAAACATTACAACAATCATCCTTACTCAATTGCCAAACTACTACTCAATGCCTTCTGATGTAAAATTCCTTAGTAAGTTGATAGCCACATTTATTTCAAAGATTTTTCTATCCTTATTACCGTAAAAGATACAAATATAAAATGACAAGTACGAATTAATTACCAGCCTTGTAAAAGTTAACATAGGGATAATTATAAGTACTATTTTTATAATAACATACCATACTAGCGGTATATACAAGAATACCAACAGTCAATACAGCACATTCACCACATTAACCAACATACCAGGCCCCCCCAAAAAACAAAAAGAGAGAAAGCGCAAAATACATGGATTCCCAACCAAAGCCATCGACGCCAGAACTACCTCAAGACTGATCATATCGCTTGATGTCAACTTCTCATCCCCCAGAACCTTTGTAATTGTAAGCAAGTCATATCGACGGAATTTGTATCTCCTAGCCATGACCTCCCACCCTCTCTCTCCAACCTTCTCATGTCTCGGTGTGATTTGCAAACATAGTGTCTTTGGTAATGGGAGACAACAAGCACCACTCTCTTATGCTCTGCGTTCACATGACGAGTGACAAACTCAATTGGCTAACGCTGCACATGATGAACAAGAAATTAAACAAAAAAAAAAAATCCCTACAGTAAGTAAGATCAAAAGAAGAATAATCAAAGCATCAATAGACAAACATTAGAAACCAATGTTTACAGCCTGGCTACAGCCGATTACTCCATAGCCATCAATCATCAGTTCACACGATGGTGGCGGGTCTAAATCCCAATCATCTGTTGTGCTTCCCATTGATGACGTAGGGCTTCGAGGAGGAGGGGTGATGGAGGGGCTTCGGGGGTTGCTCATGGTCGATTGACCTTTCGTTGCCACCGTACTTCACAGGAGGAGGAGAGGGATGGCGCTGAACAGTCGCCAGGGATTTATGATTAGTGGTGTAGCGAGCATCTCCTTTTAATGTCCATCTTGTTAGTGGTTCCATGGCATGCGAATTGTAGTATGCAGTTTTATTGCATGGGTAAGACACACCTGTTCAATTTTCCATGCAAATGACAACCACCTTTTACAAATATCTTATTTGGAAAACAAATAAATTTTTCATAAATTTTTTTCTTTTTCTTAAAATATTTCTTGGTTTTTAAAAAAATAAAATTTAGTCAAAATTATTGCACACCAGAGTATTGTTAACTTTTATGAAACATATTTTATTCACAAAACAAGATAGTAGTACCACTTTTTTTTTTTTTTTTGCCCTTTCTTTGTCCACACATTCATATTTAATCTTTTAAATAAAAAAACATTTGTTTACGACGACATCACTTTTTATAATCTTTAAAATTTTGAAATTATATAATCTCCCACTATATTCAAATTATAAAATCATTAATAATTCCTAAATGATCGCAATAATTCCTTGTCATGGTAATAATTCCATATTTCACAAGGTTAAGAAAATCGGACTAGGCATTGAACTAGTCAAGATACTGGTTCAAAAATTCAGAGGTCTAACCAATTTAACCGGGGTTCGACTAGAATATAATAACGTATATATATATATATATATATATATATATATATATATATATATATATATATATATATATATATATATATAATTAGAAAATAATAAATTACATTAACTCATTAACTATAATCAAATAAAAATAAAAAAAAAACAATTAAAGACTACCAAATACCTTTAATGGTGTCACACACCTTAAACTCTCCCTTTTATCACCTCTACTTGTCAAATTTTTGTTAGGCCACATTAAATTAGCATGGTGCAAACAAAAAATTGATCTACACCAGAGCAAGCACCATCAAATAGGCAGGTTTTATCCATTTCCATGGACGCTGGTAAATTCTTCAAAAATGATGGTAATTTTGGTAACAATGCTAGTCAATTCGTGCAAGGCGCTTGTAATTTCCCCTCTTATGCATGCATCCTTTTTAAACCTCTTGCATGGAAAATTTTCTTCACTTTGTTAAATTTTTTTGTTTCTTCCCCATAATGATTATTGACTAAAAGCACACTTCATGAACCCAACTTGCATGGCCCTGAGTCTGAATCTTAATCTCCGAATAGGTAGGGGACGCTGGTAAATTCTTCAAAAATGCTGGTAAATTTGGTAAAAACTCTGGTCAATTCGTGCAAAGTGCTGGTAATTTCCCCTCTTATGCGTGCATCCTTTTTAACCCTCTTGCATGGAAAATTTTCTTCACTTTGTTAAATTTTTTTTCCTTCCCCATAACGATTATTAACTAAAAGCACACTTCATGAACCTAGCTTGCATGCCCTTGAGTCTGAATCTTAGTCTCTGAATAGGCCGGGGACACTGGTAAATACTTCAAAAATACTAGTAAATTTGGTAAAAACGCTGGTAAATTCGTGCAAGGCATTGGTAATTTCCCCTATTATGCATGCATCTTTTTTAACCCTTTCGCCTTATCATCCTTTTCTATCTGTAACGATTACTAACTAAAAGCAAATTTTAATGGACCAAGCTAAAATGCCCTTGAATCTTATTCCCCAATTAATCTGATTTAAAATTCCTTTTTTAGACATGGGTAAATTATTGGAAAATACTGGTAAATTTGTTGAAAATGCTGGTAAATATCCTGAAAATGCTGGTAAATTTTCTTCAAACGCTAGTAAATTCATGACAGTTTGCTGGTGATTGTCCTCATTTGGATTCTTTTTTCTGCTTATTCAGTTTTTTTTTTCCCCACGAATATTGGATAAGTGCAGCAAAATCAATAAATGAAACATATCAGTAAAATGCTATTCCCCAAGGCTTAAAATATTTCATATAGTTCATGAGACTGCTAAATTCATTTCAAAAGTTGCTGGTAATTTTTCTGTTAAATTTCATATTAGGAGCCAGAGCGGATCCTCAAATGGGACTAATTTAGTGAGTAAGGCGATCTCCAGCATTTAGAGCAAAGCTTGATAGTCATTCTCTAGCAGATGAGTTGCAGTCTCGAAGTGCCAACCGGTATCATGACTAGTGGTATCCAGGGCCTCAAAACTTTACTAATATGCTTGCAGTACCCTTTGGCTCAGCCAAGAGCATAAGACACTGCCAATTGATCACATAATTTTGGCGAAGGAGATGACCAACCTGGACACAAGGAACAATTATCAATGCAAAACTTCATGCACCATTGTAAAAAATGAACGCTACACAAGTTGTAAATAACATTTTTCATACAATTTGAGTTGCAGAACATATCAGCAGACTGCATGAACCAAAATAATGAAAAAGAAGTAGGAACTACATTGTTTACTAAGAAAGGGAGAATTTCCATATACCCACCATGCAAGGCTAACTTACACAACTATTAGACTCCCAATATCTCTTCATCTTGAGCAAAAGTTGTTGAAGGTTTGTTCAATCTACTCTGGATAATATTCAAGCACTCAGCTTTTCAGAACATCGGGATTTATTCTTCTCCATTAAGTTAAGATCAGGAGCATCAGGTCAGGGCCAACCAGCTTCGACATTCATCCGTCTTCAAAAGCACCCTTAAACAAAGGGTGACAATCCATGTGCACCTATTTTTGCTTTCACTTAAGATCCCCTATGGTGTAAGGAGTTCTTCCATGTGGCCCAGTCTTCCGCTTTCTCTGAAATTTCTTAACCTGCTTGCAACATTTGATTTCATTTTGTCGGTTGTATGATCCTGATCTCCAACTTCTCTGCCAGCTACTCCTGTTAAAGTAAACCATAGAGATATACAATTTGGCAAGTGTATGCACATCATCTTATAGTAGATTAATTCATAATTATCGATGTTAACAGCCTTTGTTCATAAATTTATAATTATGCACAAACCTATCACATTCTCTGGATCTTCTTCACCGGTGCGAGAATCCTCTACATTCGGAGTTTTAGCCGGAAGAGATGATACTTTGCCATACGATGCACTCGAAAATAGTCCATCAACTTTTGCAGCATGTAACACTCCTGCTCTTGCCTCATTACTATCACCCAAGACCCAACACGTGAGTAGCTCACGTCAAATGTGATTAATATTAGTTTGTGGCCATCATATATTTAAAATTACACAACACTATGGCAATATAATATAATCACAACATACAGAAAAGAGAAAAGGAAACTGACCTCAGACTAAGGAGGCATGGTGTGCCCTCCATATGTCTTAACACCATCCCATATCTCCATGTATTTGATGGTGTAAACAACATAGTCATTTCTTTAAGATAAACACAGAAGAAGCCACAACGAATTAACAAATTGAGGACAAATATTCAACTAAGATTAATAGATAAAACCAATCAGCCCTTACCCATTATGCTGCAATGGCACCTTGACTATCTCAATTTTCAGATCATCACAACTGGAGAAGGTCGATTCCAACCATGGCTTTATAACCTTAAATTGATAAGCCTGCAAAATTGAGATACCAGTAACACTCATAAATTTCAATAAACAACAGAGACCTCAAATTTACTAGGTAATAAATTTAATTTTTATACTACCAGCTGGTCAAGCATAACCTTGTCACCCCTATGAGATGATGGCAGAGAATCCAGCACATACAATGTCCTTTTATCTCTAATTAAAGCATAGCACCACCAATGGCCTACAAATATAGCTGGCGCAAGGATCTGCAACAACAGTATAAGGTTTGCAAAACCATGATATCATTAAGAATGTGTACGGGAATATATCTTGAAGGGAAAGGGATGGAAAGGAGTGAATTTGGGAGTTTTCTCCATGTTTGGGAGTGCAATGCCAAGTCGAGGAAAGCAAGGGCATTCAAGGAACCATAACATGCTACAACGATTGAAATTAAATACCTCATTGCAAGTGTCAATGTTAGAATCAAAAAATGAAAAATGTGCTAGAATATCACTCGAAAGCTACAGATGCCCTTTCTTGAATTCTCCAAGTCTTTTTATAAGCTCGTCCTGCAATAACAAAAAAATAACAACTTTAGTCTTTTCATGCAGGAATTTAATTCATAGATTCATATTGAAATTGGGCAAGTAAGCTGTACTCACCATGAAATAGGATGAAAGACAAAATTGAGACCTCAACATTCATACATTGTCATTGTTAAGGAGGGTACTTGCAAAGGAAACAAGTTAGGCATAACAAGAAAATATAAGGTCATGAGGTAATTTTAGGCATTTGTACAATTAACAAGAAAATATTAGTATTGCTGAGATTTACTACATGATTGTTGACCCACTCTCCAAGTGCCAACGTCATCGCATCGCAACGCTCTAAAAAAGTATGCCTGGCCCAAAATAGTGCCTTAAAAAGACCTAAAGGTAAATATAAAGTCAAAAGACCCTAAACACTAAATATATAGTCAAATATTCAACTTTAGTTTTTAGGTGGCTACAAATGAGTAGATTTTGATACAAAAAGAGGAAATATATCCCTACTCGATTTGGTGATCAAACTGATGGGAATGCACTTCACTTTGCTTCCCAACGCAATAGTCATATAATGTTTAAAGCAAGTTTTCTCAGTCACCTCCGTCACTGATCAGAACAAGTTGTCCATTGACAATGCCTTCCCTATCTTCATCTTCTTCTTCTTCTCTAGCATCCATGCTACCCTCGGCCTCATTGGCATCCATGGTACCTTCATCAACCTCCTTGGTATCCATGGTGCCTTCATCGTCCTCCCTAGCATCCATGGTGATGCCTTCACCCTTCTCCCTGGCATCCATGCTGCTTTCATCATCCTCCTTAGAATCTATGGCGCCGTCACCGTCCTCCCTGGCATATATGGCACCTTCACCATCCTCTTGGGGCCTTCACCATCCTCCCTGGCATCCATGGTGCCTTCACCATCCTCCTGGGCATCCACAGTGCCTTCGTAGTCCTCTTGGGCACCCACGGTGCCTTCACCGGCCTCCCTGGCGTCCATGACGCCTTCATCGTTGTCCCTGTCATCCATGGCGCCTTCACCATCATCCCTGGCATCCATGGTGCGCTCATAGTCGTCCCTGGCATCCGTGGTGCCTTCGTTGTCATCCCTGGTAACCATGGTGCCTTCATTGTTTGATGCTCGGTGTTTTCGGTATTCCCTGTTCAGGCTTGCTGCAGTTATCAAACTCATGAGCTAGAATATGGTCATCTACTGACTTCCACATATTCAGCTGCTCCCGAACCTTCTGCTGCACAAACTGCATATGCTAATTTATTCAAAAGTTAGTTAGTTAATTAATTAATTACTTAATTTGACAAAATGGCTTCACCAATGCACCCAGTTTTGTTACATATACATAAATGAATCCACTAATCAAAATAAGGCCCAGGTGCATTATTCAATACCTCACTCTTGTAGATGGTATGGAGTTCAAGCTCTTCAAAAATGTCATCTTCATTACTGACACGATTCAGTAATCCCTATCACAGAACAGTGAACATAATGAACTATTATTTGGGTAATCAGGTTGATAAATCATAACTCCAATCTATATGATCTCATCAACCATTATTTTAATATTTAACTTCACATATAAACCTTAGTCATAGACTTAATTTAAATGGTATTGAGCCCAATGTACCTGTTCATTGTTCTTTTCCTCCCGAATCCGCGAGTCCACCATACCGTCATCCCAGTATTTAACCAATGGAAGCTCTATACTCGGTGGGATCACAGCCAGTGGTCGACCATGGAAATACATGATCTGTGCAGTGCCAAAACATTATTAAGATTGATGTATCTACGTGAACAAGCCATACTCAAGTCAATACAAAGGTGTTGAATTACATACCATCAGGCAAAAGAGGCAGCCTCCAATGCTCTTGGTCTTTCCCCTCTTCGTCTTCTTGAATGCTTTAATTCACTTTACAAGCCAATCAAATATGAATTCGCTCTAGTTATGGTTGTGCGAATTCTACACATCAACAATGGCCCCCAACAACTTTGGGCTAGGTGCCATATCTGAGGTTGGGCACAAGAAACGTGACAATGCATATAGCAAATATGCTTTTCTAAATTGGTTGTCAATTCTCCCGTCAGCAATCATTGCTTCAAGTTGACTACATTTGATGCCTTTAAAATTCATCACTAGCAATTTTTGCTCATCATTGAAAGACTTTGGAACAGGCAACCTTATTACATCCAAACTATTAGAATTGTCAAGTCCATAAATTTTAAATATGAACAAGTAACAGAAAATTATCATTTCATCTACATAACAATAAATTCGTCATATTAACTCAAAAGGGGAAAAAAAATTAATGCCATAGAGGTTTAATTGGTAGGAAAAAATTACCATTATCTGATAGCCCAAGGGCCATGCCAACATCATGGTAGGTAATGGGGATATTGTGTCCCTTAACAACCATTACATGCCGCCGTAAGTCAAAAGATTTCACAAGCCTTAGGCACAATATGCAATTAAGGGACTTGCATCTAAGATCCAACAATCCTCTAAACCCTATATTCACAACAGTCTTGGCTTGCTCTTCTATCAACTTTGCATGTAAACTATGCAACTGACTAGGTGAGCACCTCGTGAGGAACACAGCCTTCATTTAGCATGCATTACAAAGAGTACATCAGTCCTCAAACATCACAATGGATGAAAAAGAAAAAGTCTGACCAATAATGAGATAATGAGATAGGGAGTTAAAATGCAAATTTGCTTTCTAGACCTTTTATTCACCCCAAAATAGAAGCACACGGCCAACACAATGATTCATTTAATTGTACTAGTCAAATTTAAACTATTTATTACTCAAACACATACCTTTCCTGATTTCTTCTTAGCCCGCTTCTTCTTTTTTCTTACAAAATCCTCAGCAAGGGAACTACCTAGATTAGTAGAATTACACATAAAATATTGTGATAAGCAAAACAAATTAAACTTCAGTAATTAAATTCAACTGTAAAGCAAATTAGCTACTCTCACCATCCTTAAGTTGAGGAAAATCAAGTTCCAAATCTCGCATGAGTTCTTTTGCATGCGAATATGTTAATTGCATAAATATCAAAGGTCTGGATAAATGATGAACTATATATAGTAACAAAAATAGGTAAAATTCTGATCAACCTCGCTTGCCAACATTTACTTTACAAAAAAGAATGTCGATCATAGCATGACATACCTTGTACTCGACTACGTTTGTCTGCTTGCCTCCACCCCATTTAGATTTATAGTACTTTATCATAGCAAATTTGGATTGTAGTACCTACAAAGCATATTTCATGTCTTTCTCAGTTTTTAGAAAGGGCATCGTCCAATGAAATTTAATTGAGTATTTCAAGTGTAGCATGTATCCATGAGCTATGCCAATCATTCTAACACACAATACCAACACAATTTCATTTCCATTCCAACAAACATACAACCAGACTCAGCCTAAAGCATTCCCAACTCTCTCATTATTTTCCTTTTAATGCTGAGTATAGAGAGACCCAGCACACCGTGTTCAACACCTCTGTCCAACCTATTTCAAGACAAGTTTTAGGCCTTATATGTTAAATTCGCTCATTTAGGTTCCCTTAGCCAATAATTATTGCAAATTTCAACAACACAAGAAAGATATAGAAAGATATAGACAATTATCAACATTTTCTAAGAATTTCTAGGGTCTTATAAAACCTTCAAAATCTATTTCTATCTAATATGACTTATGTTAAATTTATTGACTAAAGGCAACATTTAGCATATCACAAAATTTTATTCTTAATAAAATAATATTTTCAAGAGTTCGTAATACGCTTGTAAATTCTTTCCAAGCACTAGTAAGTTTTAGCAAATTACTAGTAAGATTTAGCAAAACGCTGGTAAGTTTTAATGCTAGTAAATTTATCTAGTTTCCTATTTCTATTTTTTTTCTCCTTCTCAAATATTACAACAATTGCAACTAAATCAATAAATTATCATCTCTCATCATTCACAAAATCAGATTTTCAATAGGTCCTATTATGCTGGTAAATTCTTGCAAAGCGCTGGTAAATTTGTTTACTTGCATTTTAAAGAATTCATGGACACTGGTAAATTCTTAGGAAACTCTGGTAATTCTTGAAAAAAACGCTGGTAAATTTGATCCATACGCTGGTAAAGTGCATACAAGCAACACGCTGGTAAATCTTTTCTATAGTTCCATAATAAAGCAGCAAACAGAGGAAGTTACCAACTTATTGCATATACTTACCAGCATTATGCAACAAAGTTACCAGCGTTCCTACGAATTTACCAATGTCAATTCAGAGGTGGAATCCGTGAAATGTACTACTATTTAATAATGACCGAAGCCTAAACTCATATGAACACAATCGCAAACACCTACACTTCACCATTGACAAATCAGATTTTCAATAGGTCCTATTACACTAGTAAATTCTTAGCAAACGTTGGTAAATTCTTCCAAAATGCTAGTAAATTTGTTTACTTGCATTTCAAAGAATTCATGGATGCTAGTAAATTCTTAGGAAACTCTAGTAAATTCTTAACAAAACGCTGGTAAAGTGCATACAAGCAATAAGCTGGTAAATCTTTTCTATAGTTCCATAATAAAGCAACAAACAGAGGAAGTTACCAGCGTATTGCATATACTTACCAGCATTATACAACAAAGTTACTAGCGTTCCTACGAATTTACCAGTGTAAGTTCAAAGGTGGAGTCCGTGAAATATACTACTATTTAATAATGACCGAAGCCTAAACTCATACGAACACAACCGCAAACACCTACGCTTCACCATTGACAAGGACTTATACACAAAGACATGACTGTTGTGATTGTACTTGAGACAAAGTAATGGACTGCCTCTGGGGCTAACAAGTGACAAGAAATGGGTGGTCAATGAGATAGGAATAGTGATAGAGTGGAGATGAGTATTCGATGACAAAAGATGAAGAAATTCCTGAAGAAGGGGAAGTAGTTCTTGAGCAGCGTAGGCAAGGGGACGCTGCTGAATGGGTGGTTGGGGTTGGACGAACATGGAGGGTGTAAGCAGGGTGGTTGGCACTGACGTGGGGGGTTGGAAGCGAGGGTTTGCCGTGGCATTTGGTTTAGCTTCTTCGATTTCGAATTTTTTACATTTCATTCATTTACTATCTTACTGTTTTACTTTTACCATATTAATTGCATTGAAACCGGGAAGCCAGGTTCCCCTCAATCGTTGATAGCCTCCAATTAGTGCTAACTCAAACTAGCACTGCAGATCCAACTTAAGGTGTGCGTACACCCGCAGTGCATGGAAAACTAGAGTGCATGTTAGAAACGGCTGATCACGTAGGAGTACCAATAAAAAAGTTTTGAAACTTGAAAAAAAATTACAATTTAAAAGAAGTTAGAGAAAGAAGAGAAAAAAAGAAAATTAAAAAAATATAAACAAATAAGGTGGTCAATGCTCCCAAACTAAGTATGTGTTCATATTAGCTTATTTCGAATATAAAATAGTTTAAAAGAAAATAAATTTGAAATAGTATTTTTCGAGAAAAAAATCATTCTCCAAAAAAGAACCAGTTAACAAACATGCTGTAAATGGTCAAATTAAAACTCTTTATCCAGCTTTGGCACTTTCTAAACCAAAATAGAAAATTCATGGAATTGTAAAAGATGTGAAGCTCAATAAAAAGTTCAAATATATTTAAAATGTTTCCTTTTTTTTTCTTTTGAATATATTAAGCAATAAAATTTCAATTTATGGCTTTATACAAACTATTTAAATCATTCATCACAAATCCACTCCTATTTCTCGCACTTTTTTGGGGTTAAGTTCTTATTTTTACACTTTAGTTTAATTTTCACCAAAAAAATGTTATTTTCTTTTCAAGAATTACCAAGAAGTTAGATGATAATTAATTAAAGGACGCTAGCCGCTTTTTTATTTTTTTAGGTCGTAATGTAACTAAATATACTTGAATACATGATACGGTAGATAAATCATTTTTAATATAAAAAAATATAACATATAAATCATTTTGAACTCTAAACTAATGAAAACCTAAATTCTAAACTCTAATTTACACTATCAACCAATAGAGTCTATATTACTACATAAAAGAACGGCAGAAAAAAGAAAAAAAAACCTACTATATGAAAGAGGAGGGTTATTTTAACTTTTCTATTGATCATATTTCATTTTCCACTATTATCATTTCTTGTTATATCTTTTATCTTTTAATTTTTGGCAAATCACATGATTGGTTTTTTCTCATCTACTTAATTTTCTTAAGTAATCACCGCCTTTTTATTAAATTCCAAATAAAATTTATTGAATTTCTGCAATATTCTGAATAGAGTATTTTTCCATCCATTAAACAAGAGACGTTCATCTGTATTTATTAACACGTACACTTCAAATTCTCACTTGTCACTAAAAGCTTTGGACAAAATATTTTTGCTCTTTTTAATAAGACCCTTTTGTGTTACTTTGTATTTGTATTAATTGACATATTTATTAAATCAGAAGAAGTCAAAAAAAAAAAAAATCAAACATTACGACTGTTTTTTAATCAACATGTCCTCTTCTAAGTAAAAAAATTAACGACAATCCACTTGTGCTACTTACCGTTTTGTTTGGTTCGTTGACTTATTTGTACGCGCATGATCAATGTTTGAGTCCTTCTCTAAGTTTGATTTTCGAAACCCAAACAACACCATCACACTAAGCTTCCTTGTAAGCTCTCATGGCTCTGCAAGCTTCCCACTCATCTTCTTCTTCTTCTTCTTCTTCTTCCTCCTACCGGGAGTGGGAATATGATGTGTTCCTCAACTTCAGAGGTATTGATACTCGCTATGGTTTCACAGGCCATCTTTACAAAGCTCTATGTGACAAGGGAATCCATGCCTTTATGGATTTTGAGGATGTTCATAGAGGGAATGATATCTCAGTAACACTTCTCAAGGCAATTGAAAGATCCAGGACTGCTATCCTTGTGCTCTCTAAGAACTATGCTGATTCTTCTTATTGCTTAAATGAACTTGTCAAGATCATGGAGTGCTCTCAATGTCATGGCCAGTTTGTTTTGCCGGTCTTTTATAACGTGGATCCTTGTGACGTGCGGCATCAAAGAGGAAGCTATGGGGAGGCACTGGCTAAGCGTAAGGAGAGGTTCAAGGATGACGAGGAGAAAGTGAAGAAATGGAGGGCCGCTTTGCGGCACGCAGCTGACTTATCTGGTTTGCATTTCAAAGGGTACTTTACAATATTTTGTTTCTTTGCTTTTTATTTGTCCAATTATTAAAAGTTGAATTGTAATAAATAAGTATAGAAAACGTGAAAATGGTGTGCATTACTATGACTTAGCATAAAACTGTCTTATAAGAGAAAAGTAGTTTTATAGATTTTTAATAGTGTTTAGGTGTGACTTTTAAAAAGGTGCATCTAATATAAAAAAAAAAAAATTAAAAATACTCAGCTTATGAAAAAAGTAAAATAAAAGTGATTTTTTTTATGAAGTTATCTTTTAAAAATATTATTTCTTTTTATTCAAAATTATAATACACATCTTTCTTTATCTATCCCTTATAAAATTCTAATTTTCTTTTTTGCTTTTTGAATTTTTTTCATTTGTAATTTGATTATAAAAAAAGTATTTTTGATATCCAAATAAAATTTATAAATATTTTTAATAATTAAAAGTACTTCTCAGATAATTTATCTAAATGTAAAATAATTTTTTTCTAAAAAATAAAATTTTACTAAAATTTTTAATTTATAACCTTATCCAAACACACCCATGCAGGGATGGATACGAGTATGAGTTTGTTGGGAAGATCGTTGAACGAGTGTCAAGGGAGATTAAATGTGTTGCTTTATATGTTGTTGATTACCCAGTTGGACTGAAGTCCCAAGTGCTAGCTTCCTACTCTTCTTCTTCATTTTCTTCCTTTAGTTATGAAAGGAAATACGATGTGTTCCTCAACTTTAGAGGCATTGATACTCGCTTTGGTTTCACTGGCAATCTTTACAAAACTCTCTGTCACAAGGGGATCCACACCTTCATGGATGATGAGGATCTTCCTAGTGGGAATGAAATCTCAGGAACACTTATCAAGGCAATTGAAGGGTCCAGGATTGCCATCCTAGTACTCTCTAAGAACTATGCTGCTTCTTCTTATTGCTTAGATGAACTTGTCAAGATCATGTTGTGCTCTCAACGTTATGGCCAGTTTGTTTTGCCAGTTTTTTATGATGTGGATCCTTCTGATGTGAGACATCACAGAGGCACTTATGGCGAAGCACTAGCTAGGCATGAGGAGAGGTTCAAATATGACATGAAGAAAGTGCAGAAATGGAGGGATAGTTTGCGCCACGCATCTGAATTAGCTGGCTTTCATTTCAAAGGGTACCTGACAATATGTTGTTTCTTTGCTTTTTATTTGTCCAAGTATTAAAAGTTGAGTTGTGATAAATAAGTATAGAAAACATTGACATGGTGAATTGGTGTGACTTAGCACAAAGTTGTCTTATATTCGGCAGGGATGAATATGAACATGAGTTTATTGGGAAGATCATTGAAGTGGCATCAAAGAATATTAAACATGTTGTTTTTCAAGTTCCTAATTATGCGATTGGACTGAAGTCCCGAGTGTCAAAGGTAATCTCATTTCTATTTGACTTGGAGATGGAGATGGTGATGATGTCCACATGATGGGTATCCGTGGAAATGGTGGAACAAGCAAAACAATGTTAGCTCTAGCAATTTATCACTCAATTGCTGTCTAATTTAAAGGTTTATATTTTCTTGAAATCATGAGAGAAAATTCAGATAAACATGGTTTAGTACATCTTTGAAATATCCTTCTTTTTGAAGTATTAGAAGAGCAGAAAATTAAGTTAATAGGTGTTCAACAAAAAATTTCAGTGATACGGCATAGGTTCAGATATAAGAAAGTTCTTTTGATTCTAGTTGATGTTAACAAAATCAGAGCAATTACAGACTATTATTGGAAAACTTGATTGGTTTGGTCGTGGAACTAGAGTCATTATTATGACACAGGACAAACATTTGCTAGCATCTCATGGGATTGAAAGAACATATGAAGTAGAGCATTTAAATTGGGTATGTGCTCTTGAATTACTTAGTTAGAAAGCTTTTAAAATTGATATTATTAGTCCAAGTTACATAGATATTTTAAACCGTACAATAACTTATGCTTGTGGACTTCCAAATGGTTTTGGAAGCAATAGGTTCGAACTTGTTTGGAAAAAGTATAGAGGAGTGGAAATCTGGATTGGATCAATACAAAAGAATCCCTAATAAGGAAATCCAAAAGATACTTAAAATATGAACTTTTCGTAAGTTAGGCATTTGAAATAGTTAATCTTTAATCTCACTGTTTTCATTCTTCTATTCTCAGGAGTCAAGTACCATCGCATCAACAAGAAAAGAGAATATAGCACAACTGGGTGATAAAATCACTTCTGGAGAACAAATCAATGGTTCATCAGGGCCTCATGTTTCTGAAAATATTGGCCTTAAAAGGAGCAAACAAATGTCAATTATTCAAGCTGAACCAAATGCAGAAGTCACAGGTCAACTCAATGAAAATCAACCAGAGATTTGCCATACTCATCTTGCAGAAGGAATAGATAATGATCAACAAGAAGTGCCAAATGCAGAAATCTACGCAAATATTGTTGAATCTACCATTAATGTAGACAACATGGAAGCATTTTATGCTTCTCTTGAAGCAGAGACCGCTTCTCAGTCTCATCTCCAACAACCCAACACTGTATCGGTCATAACTAGGCCTAGTGAAGAAACCGAGGAACTAAAGTCAGAAGCCGCAGGACTATCAAGAGCAGAGAAAGCGAAAGAGGAACTTGAAGCTAATGTTAAAGACTTCAAGGAATTGGAAATGGTGGAGAAGTCTTTGTGCACTCGGTTGGCATCTATGCAGGAAAAGAAGAGAGAACTTGAGGAGCAAATTAATGCCTTAAAAGTTGAGATCGCAGATTTTACAGCAGAGAAAGACAAAGTTGCAAAGAAAAAGAGAGAATTGTTTGACAATGGAAAATTGCTGAAAGGTGAAAGGGATGGTTTGAGGAACCAAGTGCCAAGGTTGAAAGCTGAGCAAGAAGGGTAAAGGTAACACAGGCTAATATTGAAGCAGAATGGTCAAAGCTTGGACAACAAGTCATTGGTAGTAGTAGTTTTGAAGAGTGGATCTAAGAAAGCCTTGACAAAATTCCAGGTTTATGTTAGCAAAAATGGAATGATTACCAAAAAGTTTTACGAGTACTGTAAGGAGCATATCCTATAGGAGTAGTCGAGTGCCAATTATTTCACTGTGGTGTGTTTTTCATTCTCTAATTCATTTTCAAGGTTCATCGTAGACATAGAACTTTCTATTTTCAAATGCATGGATGCACACGGAAAAAAAAATAATGAAAGAGAACAAAAACTAATTTTTGATGCATCTATATTCATTGACTAAATTGGTCTATGTAACCCAACATGCCCGCTATCTTTGTGACACCCAAATCATTGACCAGTTGTACAGACGAAAAGAATAAAATTAGGACTCATAATAAAGAGACAAACAAATTATTGCCTTTTAATCAATTTAGACCACCATTGCTTTGCAGAAGGAAGGGATTATAATTTTGTATATTTCTCCCGTTGATAATGTTGTATTAAAGAAACATATAAGAAAGAAAAAAACACCTACTCTGTATCACTCAAAACGGTTTAAATTTAAAACTCAGCCTTTTAGAGTTTATGTATTAATCATTCTCTAGATGAGTGCTAACTAACTACTAAACCTAATATGAATTTATACATGCTCATCCATTTAGGCCAAATAAGTAAATAAAGTGTTGGTCCACTTCAAAAAATAAATAAATAAACAAACAACCGTTAGTGCACTTCAAAAAATAAATAAGTGTTAGATCCAAGAATCAATAAATAAATGAATAAAGTGTTACTACTTACTTGTAATAAAGGCTTCAGATATTAATATATTCCCAAACCTAATGGAGGGACGATGTGATTTAAATGAAAATTGAATATCAGTATTGTTCGATATGAAAGCTAAGGGTGTTCGCAATGCGTTTTGAATCGATTTTGAGTAAAAAATTCATTCAATCTAAATAATAAAATATATAGTAGTTTGGGTTAGATCGGTTTAGTTTAGATTTTAAATCCGATCCAATCTAAACTAATTTTTTGCAGTTTGGATTGAATTGGTTTAATCGATTTTTTATAAAAAAAAGTCTTAACTATAAAGTATTATAAATGAAAAGTAACTCGAATAAATAGAATAAATAAATAAAAATAAAAATGACTTATATAATATATATAAATAATATTTAAATAAGAATGATATATAAATATGAAAAATTATATAATAAATTAAAATTATTATAAGTAAAAGTATAAATTTAACAATAAAAATTATATTATATGATATTATTCGGTTTATATTAGATTGGATCGATTTTGAAAATTAAATCCGAAATCTAATCTAATCTAAACGGGTTGTAAAAAATAAAATCTAAACCAATCCAAATTTTTGCGATTTTAATCAATTTTTGATTTAGATTGGATTAATTTAATAATTTTAATTAGATTGGATTGAATTTGAATACTCTAATAAAAGCATGCATCCCACAACCAACAAAGTTCCTTTATCCAAGAGGGAACCTAAAAAAGGGAAAAGAACAAAAAATAAAATAAAATGGAATATTGGAATTGCTCTTCTTTGTAAGCCAGCCACAAATTCAAATAAAAGAACTGTTTGTTGAATAATGCCTTAGTGAATTCGTTGAGTAAAGATATACAGTATAACGCGTTAGCCATGTGTGACCAAGTTCCGAGTCTCTATCTGCAACTTTTGTGCCACAACACAGTCAGTAACAAGTTAAGAGCTTCAATATCTGAGGAATAACATTGTTGTAGTTTGTTCATAGCCTTATTGCTCGTGTCTTTTGTTACTTGCTAGTTGTTGAAAAATATTTTTAGTCCTCCGAATCTTTCTTTCACATCTCAAAGTAATATTTGTACTTTTCAATAAACATCAAGTTTGGTTCTAAGTTCTAACTAGTGGCCATGATGCTGTATGGAGGGACTTCTTTTTATAGCCGTGGATGGACTTATGATGTCTTCCTAAGTTTCAGGGGTGAAGATACCATGAGAAGCTTCACAGGCTCTCTTTACCGCGGTTTACGCCAGAAGGGTACAGTGTTTTCATGGATGATGAGAAGCTTAGGAGAGCGGAAGAGATTTCCCCAGCTCTTCTTAGAGCCATTGAAGAGTCCAGATTTCTATCATTGTGTTCTCTCAAGACTATGCATCTACCACATGGTGTCTTGGGGAGCTTATTAAGATCCTTGAGTGCATAAAAACAAGGGGGCAATTGGTTTTGCCAGTTTTCTACAGTGTCGATCCTTCCGTGGTGCAGCATCAGAGAGAGAGAGTTTTGGCAGAGCAATGGCTGACCATGAAGTCAGGTTCAAGGATAATATAGAAAAGTTGCAGACGTGGAAGCAGGCCTTGTTTGAGGCAGCTAATTTGTCAGGTTGGAGCTTTGAAAATGGGTATGAAACTATGTTTTGTTCCTAGTTTTTTCCTTTTTGCCCATAAATTTGCTTTTAGTTATTATATCATGGTTCAATGATATAAAGATTGCCAAAAAAAAGGCATCTATTAACATGCTAATATGATATGAAAGAAGAAAGTAGATTCTCCATATTGTTACATGCTTGGCTTTCAATTTCAAAATTGCGGTGAAAAAAAAAAAAGCATGACTCATTTAGTTTGTAGTTATGGGGGAACTTGTAATTTGGCAGGTATGAATTTGAGCTTATCCAAAGGATCACTGCGGAGGTCTCAAGTAAAATAGATCAAACCCTTTTGCACATTGCTGAATACCCAGTTGGATTAGAGACTCGTATATCAGAAGTGAAATCTCTTCTGCATATTGGACCTGGTGAAGATATTCGTGTGATCGGAATCTATGGACTTGGAGGTAGGTAAAACAACAATTGCATGAGCTTTATACAACTTGATTGCTGATCAGTTTGAAGCTACAAGTTTCCTTGCTGATATAAGAGAAAGTTCCAATCAATGTCAAGGTTAGTACAACTTCAAGAAGCACTTCTGTTTGATATAATTGGGGACAAAAACATTAAGCTTGGGAATACTTATAAAGGAATCCCCATCATAAAGAAAAGGTTATGTTGCAAAAAAGTTCTTGTGATTCTTGATGATGTTGACAAATTGGAGCAGCTACCAGCATTAACAGGAGGACGTGATTGTTTGGTTTTGGCAGTGTAATAATTATAACAACAAGAGATAAGCATATGTTAGCTGCTCATCAGGTGGACAAAACATATGAAGTAAAGAAATTAAACCATGGTGAAGCTTTTAAGCTGTTCACTTGGAATGCCTTAAAAAAGAAAGCACCTAATGCAGGCTGTATGGAGATTTCGAACCGTGTGGTGCTCTATGCTGAGGGGCTTCCATTGGCCTTGAAGGTAATGGGCTCAAATTTGTTTGGTAAATTGGTCGATGAATGGAAATCTGTACAGGAAAAATATGAAAAGATTCCTAGCAAAGAGGTTCAGAATGCACTTTAGAGTAACTTATGATAATCTAGAGGAGAATGAGAAAGAAATTTTCCTGGATATATAGCATGTTTCTTCGAGGGGTAGATGGTGGAATATATTGAAAAGACGCTAAAAGCTTGCGGTTTTCATTCAAAATTTGGTATTAGTGTACTTATTGATAGATCTCTTGTAAGTGTTGATGAGTATAACAGATTGAGAATGTATGATTTGATACAAGACATGGGTAGGGAGATTGTAAGAGAAGATTCGCCATTAGAGCCTGGTAAGCGAAGTAGACTATGGTATCATGAAGATGTTATTGAAGTGCTTACTGAAAATACGGTAAGACCCTTGTGTATATCAATACTTTTTTGCTTGACAACGTTTAGTTAACTTTTACAAGCATAAGTGTTATAGACTCATCAAATTCTAACTTAATGTGGTTTACTTATGCTTTGATATAAAAGGGGACTTACAGAATTCAAGGCATGATGGTGGACCTCCCAGATCAATACATGGTACACTTGAAAGGTGATTCCTTCAAAAGGATGAAAAATCTTAAGATTCTTATAGTTCGAAATGGACACTTTTTTAGAATCCCCCAACATCTTCCAAACAATTTAAGGTTGCTTGATTGGATGGGATATCCTTCATCATCTTTACCATCTAGTTTTCATCCAAAGAAACTTGCTACACTAAACTTGTCGTGTAGCCGATTTACAATGCAAGAGCCATTCAAGGTAAGGCTTTATTTTATGTTTTCCTTTGTTTCTTTCTCTCTTCACAGAACTTGCAGTTATGCTAATCATTTTTTTTTTTTTTTGGCTTTGCTGTTCTTGGACTCTTTGACATCTTTGGATTTGAAAGACTTTGAATTCTTAACAAAACTACCCAACGTTTCTGGAGTCCCAAATTTACTAGAACTAAATCTTGATCATTGTAAAATTTAGCAGAGGTTCATGACTCTATTGGATTCCTTGAGAAACTTGTTGAGTTGAGGGCTTAAGGATGCACCAAACTTACAGTTTTTCCACCTGCCATCAAGTTGACATCATTGCAAAGTCTTATTCTTAATTGGTGCTCAAGTCTCGGAAGTTTCCCATCTATTTTGGGAAAAATGGACAATCTCATGTCCATGTCTATCGAAGGTACTGGTATTGAAGAATTGCCTCCTTCCATTGGAAACCTTGTTGGGCTTCAAGAATTAAGCATGACATCTTGCTTAAGTCTCAAGGAACTGCCCGAAAAGCTTTGACATGTTGCAGAATCTTAGAAACCTTGATATTGAAGGATGTCCTCAACTTCGAAGCTCTTTGACAAAGTTGAGAGAACTAGGACAATCTAGTCATACCTTCGATAATGTTCAGCAACTAAATCTAGAGAACTGTGGCCTTAGAGATGAAGATCTTCCCATAATTTTCTCTTTTTTCCCAAGGCTGGTTAATTTAGAACTTTCAGCAAATGATTTTGTAACTCTTCCAAGCTGCACACAAGAATTTCCATGCTTGAAATTTCTTCACTTGGATGACTGCAAACAATTCCAATAAGTTCCTGGCATTCCTCCCAATTTACGATACATTAATGCATGAAATTGCACATCTTTGACAGCAGGGTCATCAAAATTACTATTGAGCCAGGTTTGCCTCTTTCTTAAATCTTCTTACATTTCTTGTAGTCACCATTTTTACTTCATTTTTCTTTCATAGGAAACTTTTGAGGCACGCAAGTCAGAGGTTGCAATCCCTGCAGCAAGAGTTCCAGAGTGGTTTGATCACAGTACCAAAGGAGAATATATGACATTTTGGGTATGCCAAAAATTTCCAGCAATTAATTTATGCTTTATTCTTGCAATGGAGGGTGAAATGAAGGAGACTTTAAGTTGTGAAGTCCGCTTCTATATAAATGGTGAAGAAATTTATGAATTGGAAGTGTCAAGAAGCTTTTCAAAAATGGCAACAGATCATGTGTGGCAGTATGACTTACGAACTCATCCAACCATCCACTGGGATGGTCTTGATTTATATCGAGTGGATGACTGGAATCAGCTTGAGATTTCATGTGAGAAGATAAGGGAAGCACCAAATGTGACTGTGAGCTGGTGTGGAGTTCATCTGTGTAAGCAAGAAGTTGAAATGAAGAATATCCTATTTGCAGATCCTGATCCTGATTTAAGTTCAAGCAAAGACTCTGAGGAGATTGATGCTGATTTGGATGCTGCTAGTGAAGAAAGCACAGCTTCAATTCAAGATTTCCAATGTTGCAAGAGACTAGATGATAACTCCTGCAGCTTCAATGACATGGAAAGTTGCGAGACACCAAATAAACAAATGGAGGAAAATAAGTAAACAAAAGGAAAATAGTGAAACTGCATGCCACACTGACATTGATCAGAGTGACGACAAGATTTTATTGCATCACAAAACATTGGATAATGTTACTAAAGATTCAATGGCTTCAGTGTGTCTCGAAGGCACTCCTAGTGTCAAAGGTAAGTCTGAATTCGATATAAAGACACATTATTTCGATCATCCACAATTCATGTCATCTTCAAATGTGTTTATCTATTTTGAAAGTTTGTTGATCCAGCTCAATTTTCATATTCCCACCAATTGACAAAGCATGCATAACAACTAGTAGAAGACTATGAAATATAATAAGGTTTTGTAGGCAAAATAATCACTGTTGATAATCCAACAAAAAAATTATGGCAGCAACCTTGTTGGTAGGATATAAGGCAAATTGCTTCGATTGCAGTTTCTATATGTCCTTTCTTTTTCTGGATACTACTTGAGAGACCTGGCCTTTCTTTTTGCATGCTGTCCAAGTTGTTAGAGATATAAAAACTAGCTCGGTTTCGCAACACATATACCGATGGTCTACCAAAAGTACATTCCATTGATTGTCTGACCAATTCCTTTAACTTTCTCCTCCTCTTGTAGATTATGGATCAAACACAGCAGTTGTTGATCATCCGGCAAAAGTTCAACCAAATTCCCAAGTCACAAGTTTCATAGAGACCCCAAATGTTCAGGCACCAAGTGCTACTGCATCCTAGGACAAAGTTACCAGAGGAGAACTAGCTCAAGTTACTAGCTCAGTGCTACCAACTACCATTGGTTGTTTAACAAATCAAACCAATTTAGCTATAGATGATACTGAAATGGAAGCTTTTTATGCTTCTCTGGAAGCTGAGACTTCTGTCTTCCTCTCTCCAATGACACCACAGTTGTTTTCTAAATTGGCCAACAGAATACCAAGTGAAGAGACCCAGAAAGCATTGAAAACACATCAAGACTTCATCACTAAAGACTTTTCTGTTCTGTTGGGGCATGATGAGTACATTGCCATGAAAGCTACCTAAGACTATCTAACCAATTTGCCTGCTGAAGATGGAGTGTCATTAGAATTGAGATCGTTGCTAATAGAAGTTTCGAGACAATTCACTAATTGGAGTTGGGATTACACCAGTGAAAGCAAGAAAATTTAGGCTACCACAGCTAAGTTATTGAAAGTTGATGAACTTGAAGAGGGTCTTGAAGCTAACTAGACACATTTTAGAGAAGTCATGTATTTGGTTGTGCAATGAGTTGGCCTATTTGGAGGGGAGAAAGAAGGAGCTAGAAGAACAAATAAATGCCATTAAAGCTTGCATATCTGCTTCTGAATCAGCAAGGAACGTGGCTACATATAGAAAGAGAGAAATCTTTGTAGAAGCAAAGATGTTAAAAGTTCAAAGGGTTGAGTTGAGGGAGCAAGTGCCACACTTGAGAAATGAGCAGGAATTTGCAAAGAAAATTCAGGCAAATATTAAAGCTGAATGGTCAAAGCTTGGAGAAAAATTTAGCAGAAGTTTTAAGGTCTGATCTCTGAAGTGTGATATCTGGTCATGTAAATCAAAGATAAGTAAGTTAATATAGTGATAAGATTTCTTGATAGCAGACTTTCACACTGTTATTTATACTTTTCAGTATATCTAGTAAACTTACTAATAACTTATTATATTCCTTTACTAATTACATTTCATATTTTAAAAATTAGTTTATTTTTGTTTCTATCAGCAATTTCAGCATAATGTGAAAAATAAAGCAGACGTGATGAAATATGCTTTGCTGTTGTGTTATCATCTTTTTTGACCTCAAGAGTATAAAATCTTATTTTGCATTTCATGTTAATTGCATCAAATGCCAGCATTAGTCCAATGGTAAAACTTGACTCAATTAAATTTAGAATATAACAAAATTTAATAATTTAACTCTTGTATAATTTTAATCTCACATTTGTCTATCAATTGAGATTAGGTCTAAAGGGAGTGGCTAGTCACGCACAATGTAACGAATTACAGCTTGAATCTTAATTGGAAAAGATGTCTATCTCAAACAGGATTGCTTCTTGTAAAAGATAATTATGAGGAATCAAAGAAAACAAAAACATCTCACGTTGGTCTATTATGCACCGGAAATTCACTATTATCTATGTGGAGGCAGCCATTTGTTATACGTCAATAATAATAATAACAATAGTTCATTTTACTACATAAATTTAATCATTATTAAATATTAATTTAATTCTTCAATAACAATACGGACACATATTATGCAAATCTCTCTCAAATGATGATTAAGTATCTAAACACTAAACTTATAATTAATTTCATGTACCAATTAAATTTAATTTATACATTTAAAATTGTTAAGCCTGTGGGTAGCCAAGCTTTACTCCTACTCGGGAATTTTTTATTGTATTTATGTATATTAATATTCAAATTTAAACTTTCTATATAAATTCGTGCCAATAATTTTGTTATGAACCGAACGTTGTAGTTGGTGCATCTAATATATTAATTATATTTAAATAAATTGTAATATATGACTTGTTAAACTAATTAGTATTGTTGAAAAGCAATTCTAAAGATCTTATTATTATGACAAAACTAAAAAATTAGTATCATATTACCTTATTCAAGATTAAATCATTGTAATATTAATATAAGATAATCATAAGAATTTAATTTTAATATGCTTTAATAAAAATAAATATATATTTTAATAATAATGTAATAATATATTTTTTATAAAACTCATAAACAATTATCATTAATTATTTTAACACACACACACACACACACACACACACACACACATATATATATATATATATATATATATATATATATATATATATATATATATATCCACATCGATTACTTCCCAAACAAAATAAATTATAAATTATGGTTAAATTATAAGTTGTAATAATATATGTAAATAATTTCAAAATATATTGAATATGAGAGCTGCTAAACTAATTAGTACCTAGTATAATTGAAAATCTATTTCTTAAGATCTTATTTTTACATCAATGCTAAAAAAATTAGTATGATAATAATAAAATACCTTAGTTATTAAATTTTTTATAATATTGATTTAAGATAACCTTAAGGAGTTAATTTTAGTATATAGTCTCATTGAAACAAAATTAATATATTGTCAATGTAAATAATTTTTTATAGTTATTTAATCATGTATATTGTAGCATATAATAATGTTATTTAAGTTTTTAATTATTAATATATTATTTAGATAGAAGAAAAATATAATAAACATAATATTATTTAGGTATATAAAAATAACAGAGAGTGAATACTAATTAGATGAGAAAAATTAAAATAATATTTAGTGTGGGTAAAGTTAAATTAAAAAATTATCCATAATCAAAAATTGGTTTAGAAAAGTAGGAAATAAGGTTTTTAAAGACAAAATATATAGCTTGCTAATATCTACAGTAAGGTATGGTGGTTAGCATTCTCCATATATAAATATTATACTTTATTTTGCATTTTATTCATGCTATTTATATATGTTATTATAATTTATTTAAATATAATTAATATATTAGCTGTAGTAATAATAATTAATTTATTTTTTAAGGGATATAACTCACATAGAGAGATATATTTTTAATTTTTAATGATAATTATTTATGAGTTTTATGAATAAATTAATATTTTATTAAATTATTATTAAAATATGTTTATCTAGAATATAATTATATTATTTTTATTTTTATTATTAATATATTATTTTGACTTAAATTTGTTTTTTGTTCCTATAAATATAAATTATTTTAATTTTGCTTTTTTCAAAAAATTTTCTTTGATTTTTGTCCTTCCTTTTACCTTTTTTTAATTCTTGTTGTTCTAAATTTTGGTCTTTTAGAATATACGTTTATTCCTATAAATATTTGAAATTTTAATTTTTGTCATTATAAATATTTTCTCTATTTTCTTTTGATTATTATAAATATCATCACTTAACCCTAAACGATCAAGACCAAAAACTTAATGAAAAAAAAAAGGGACCAAAAATGAAAGTAAAAATTTTAAAGGAATTAAAATCAAAATAACTTATATGTATAGGAACTAAAAATATATTTAAACCTATTTTAAAAAAAAATAACAATAAAGTAGAGTGTCTATTTTATATAAGTTTGAAATTTTTTTTTAATAAAAAAACTTCAAAGGGGTTGTATTTTTCTATTATTATTATTTGTTTGTTTGAAAGTATTCTTGTAAAACACACATATTATTTAATAATATTTTGATATACTAAATATGATAATATAAATTACTAATTAGATTATTTGTGCTTATTAAATATTGTATTGTATCATTATCAATTTAAAAAATATAATTTTTTTAATAATTAAATTACTAATAATCTTATTAAATAGTGTGTCAATTGGCTCGTGTGCTTGTTATGCCGTGATTTGATCATGCCTAGTGGTCTCGCTTCATGGAAGAATTTTATTTATTTATTTATGTCAGCTTTTTTTTTTTTACAGAAAAGTAATTTTTTAATTATTAAAAAATTATTTTTAGCAAAAGTTATTCATATTAATTTTTATTTAAAATTTAAAAATAACATTTCTAATGTTTAAATAAATGTTAAAATTAATAATTTTTATAAAATATATTTTAAAAAAAATCATTTTTTTCATAAAAATCTTAATGAAATACACTCTATATTACTCTTTGGATATTTTTTAAAAAACAATTTAAGATATCTTTTAAATATTAGTATTTTTTTGAGTGGTCGAAAAATATTGGTATTCCCTTAAATATGTCTACGAGAGTTTTGAGAAAGTCGTCGTTCGGCTGGCCCACGCGGACTATAGGAAATAAGAAGACAATAAGAATCCACAATGTCTAAAGACTTGTTTATTCTGGTCTACCCTTTTTTTCTAAAAATCACAGTCTAAGGTTGTAAACAAAGGTTCTTGAATTTTTAGAATATTGTGAGTATAATTTCTTTTCTTTCATCAATTTAAGAGTAAATTACACACACCTGCCCTAAAATTTTCCAAAATTTGTTGCCTAACTCCTCTCTATTTTTTAAATTTGTTATGTAGGTCCCTGACTTTTCAAATTTCCACACCGGCTTCCCTTGCTAATGTTGCTCCATTAGTGAAATTATCAAAGATCACACATGATTTTTAATGGTGTTGTTTTAATATTTTAAACACTTCTAAAAAATCAAAATTACTATCTTATCCCCATCAGTGAGGGTTAAAAAACCCACTTCTCCTCACTTGAAATCACAGTTGACGGGAACAAATCCTCTCATTTGTCTTTAAAACATGACAGTGTCATGTGTGCAATCTAGACCATAAATAACAATTAAATTATATCAACAATCACGAATGACAGGGAAAATTTACCCCTCGAAAACTATTTCCCAGCTTCTTGCAAAACTATTTCTTCCTCCCACTCTCCTCTCCTTTCATTGATGAAACCCATTCTTCTTCCTCGACCCACTATTCTTTCCCTTCTATTTATGAAATCCATCCTTTTTCTCCACCGTGATGCTACAATGATGCTGTCCTCCTCCTTTAGCCGAAGTGGCATCATTGATATGCACATATGAACAGAAACTACTGCAACATGATCTTGAAAGTCATTGTGGAAGAATATGCATGGACACTTATACTTGGGGAATCAAGAATTGGCTTTTGTGTTGCAAGATTGAATGATTTGTGTATTGTACAGTATGTTTTTTTTGCAAAATATGTATGCCCTTTTAATAGGTTAATATAGCCAAATAGAAAAAGTTAACAGCGTTTGCAGCTGCAAAGTTACTAGTGTTTAAAAAGAATTTATGAGTATCTTATAAACTTTTTAAAATTTGATTTTTTTTGAAGAATAAAATTTAGTGATATATTAAATTTATTCATTTAGGTGCCTTTAGTCAATAGTTGTTACAAAAAATTGAAAAAGAAAAAAAATATATAAACAAATAGCCAAATAGAGAAAGTTACTAATATATTGCATATACTTATCAGCATTTTGTTATAAAATTACCAGCGTTTGAAAATAATTTATCAACATCTTATGAACTCTTTAAAATCTGATTTTTTGAAGAATATAATTTAGAAATATGTTAAATTTATTCATTTAGGTGCCTTTAGTTAATAATTATTACAAAAAATTGAAAAAAAAAATTAGCCAACTAAAGAAAGTTACAAGCATTTTCTAAGAATTTATTAATGTCTTATGAACTCCTTAAAATTTGATTTTTTGAAGAATAAAATTTAATAAAATTTAGTGATATATTAAATTTATTCATTTAGGTGCTCTTAGTCAAGAATTGTTAAAAGAAATTAAAAAAGAAAAAAATATATATATATATAGCTAAATAGATAAAGTTATCAACATTTTGCATATACTTACAATCATTTTGCTATAAATTTACCAGTGTTTGAAAAGAATTTATTAACGTTTTATGAACTCCTAAAATCTATTTTTTTTTTAAAGAATAAGATTTAGTGGTATGTTAAATTAATTCATTTAAATGTCCTTAGTCAATAATTGTTACAAAAAATTGAATAAGAAAATATATATATATATATATATATATAGCCACCTAAATGAATAAATTTAACATATCTCTAAATATTATTCTTCAAAAAATCAGATTTTAAGTTTATAGTGATGCTAGTAAATTCTAAGGAAACGTTGGTAACTTTGTAGTAAAACGTTGGTAATAATTCAATATGCTGGTAACTTTCTCTCATTGGCTAATTGTTTATATATATATTTATCAATTTTTCATAACAATCATTGACTAAGGGAATCAAAATAAATAAATTTAACATATTTCTAAATCTTATTCTTCAAAAAAATCATATTTTAAAGAGTTCATAAAATGCTGGTAAATTCTAAGGAAATGCTGGTAACTTTGCAACAAAAAGCTGGTAATTATATTCAATATACTAGTAACTTTATCTAATTGGCATTTTTTTTCTTTTTCTATTTTTTGTAACAATTATTGATAAAGGGTACCTAAATGAATAAATTGAATATATCTCTAAATCTTATTCTTCAAAAAATCAGATTTTAAATAGTTCACAAGATATTGGTAAATTATTTTCAAACACAGGTAACTTTGTAGTAAAACGCTGATAAGTATATACAATACACTAGTAACTCTATTGGTTATTTGTTTATATATTTTTTTCTTTTTCAATTTTTTGTAACAATTATTGATTAAGGGCACCTAAATGAATAAATTTAACATATTACTAAAACTCATTCTTTAAAAAATTCAAATTTTAAGAAGTTCATAAGATGCTAGTAAATTCTTAGGAAAGACCGGTAACTTTGCAGCAAAATGTTGGTAATTATATTCAATACACTGTAACTTTCTCTAGTTGGCTAATTATTTATTTTTTTTCAATTTTTTGTAATAATTATTGACTAAGGGTACCTAAATGAATAAATTTAACATATCTCTAAATTTTATTCTTAAAAATATCAAAATTTAAGGAGTTTTTAAGGCGCTAATAAATTCTTTTCAAACACTACTACATTATAGCAAAACATTGGTAAGTGAGGGTGAGAAGTTGAAAGTGAGGGTGAAAAACGGTAAGTGAAGGTGACTTTGTTAGAGGTAAAAGTGAGTGGGTTGGGGGGTATGAAATAGCTAGGATAAATTGGCCATCTTACCCCTATGTTAACCTCACTTTAAAATCCATCTAAGTTGTTGGCATGCAAAGGAGATTAGTATAATCTGGACAAATAGAAGGGAGTCGAGATAAATTTCGACAAACTTCAGGGGATATGAGTGTAATTTACCCTTAACTTAAATAGAAGACAATCATCACCTCTGCACTCCTTAAATTCCCACTAGTTAAAGTTATTAATTTTACGAATTTTGAAAAATAGTTTGCACTTTTTAATAAAATTCTTTGTTATTACGTGTTTTTATCAATTGACTATATATATTAAATTTGAAAAGGAAAAAAAGTTCATAGATTATCCGTGTCTTCTATCAACACGACCTCCCCTGTTGCTAATTAAAACCTAACAGTCCATGGTTCGCACATCAGATTTACGTGTTTTGGTTTGTTTTGCTTCGACAGTTGTTTATTTGAAGTATATAATGTCCCTTTTTTGAATCGTAAAAGCATAGTCTTTTCATATTTTTCACTTATATAATTATATTATATGGAGAGAAAGATAGATATAAATATTTTGAAGGAGTAGGATTCTGTTAACACGTATAAAATCCAATTTACTTTCTTATATCTATCTCTTTTTTTACTTTTCACTTGATATAATTATGTAAATAAAAAAACAAGAAGATTAATTTCCATATTACACATTATCGTCCTGTTCCGTCCAAGTCTTCGGCGTCAACTCAATAATGAAACTAAATAGGAAGCTGCTTGGTAATTACCAGTACCAACACGCGTTGTTTATTGCAAATAAGGAAGAAATCTTGAGCTAATTCGTATGAGTGTGGCAAGCTGTCATGGTGGGAGGTGAAGCATCATCGTCCCCGTCCTCTCCGTCCAGTACTTTTGAATTCATTTATGAAGCGTTTCTAAGCTTCAGAGGTGAGGATACCCGCTATGGATTTACTGGCAATCTCTACTCTGCACTCAAAAATAGGGGAATCCACACCTTCATAGACGACAAGAAACTTGGGAGAGGGAAGGAGATCACACCATCACTTATCACGGCAATTGAAAGGTCTAGGTCTGCTATCGTTGTGCTCTCTAGAAACTATGCATCTTCTTCGTTTTGCTTGGATGAACTTGTCAAGATCCTTGACTGCATTAAGGGAAAGGGTCGGTTGGTTATCCCTGTTTTCTATGACGTGGATCCTTCTCACGTGCGAAAGCAGACAGGGACTTATAGCGAAGCATTGGCTGCACGGGAGAACGAGTTCAAGGCTAACAAGGACAAGTTGAATGAAAACATGGAGAGGCTAAAGAAATGGAAGATAGCTTTGGAGGAAGTAGGTGGTTTGTCTGGTTACCACTTCACACATGGGTACCTTCTTAATTCTATCGTTTGTTTTTAAACACTTTTCCTCTTTCTAATTATCACAATTTGGACTGTAATAAAATAGATAAGTGCCACAAACGTGGACATGATGCATTAGTTTACGACTTTTTCACACAACTTCTCTTATTGCAGGGATAGAATATATGAATATGAGTTTATTTTAAAGATTGTTGAACAAGTGTCAAGAGAGACTAGACGTGCTGCTCTACCTGTTGTTGACCATCCAGTTGGAATCGATTCCCAAGTGAAAAAAGTCACTTCGCTTATGGATCTTGGGTCTAATGATGTCCGCATAGTAGGGATTCATGGAATTGGCGGAATAGGTAAAACAACACTTGCTGTGGCAATTTATAATTCGATTGCTAATAATTTTGAACATTCATCTTTTGAATTATGCTTCCTTGGAAATATTAGAGAAAACTCAAAAGACCATGGATTACAATGTCTACAAAAGATCCTTCTTTCTGCACTATTTGGGGAAAAGGATATTGTATTGCCAAGTGTCGAACTAGGAATTTCAATCTTAAAGCAGAGGCTTCAAGAAAAGAAGATTCTTTTGATTTTAGATGATATTGACCAAGAAGAGCAATTGAAGGCTCTGGCTGGAAACTCCAATTGGTTTGGTCCTGGTAGCAGAGTTATCATTACAACTCGAGACATACATTTGCTATCAAGGTATGAGGATAAAATAGCATGAGTTAGAGAAGTTAAATGAGGAAGATGCTCTTGAATTGCTTAGTTGGAAAGCTTTTAAAACTAACAATGTTGATCCAAGTTACATGGATGTTTTGAAGGAGGTAGTAACTTATGCTTCTGGCTTACCGTTGGCTTTGGAGGTAATAGGATCCCACTTGTTAGAAAAAAGTACAGAAGAATGGAAATTTGCACTTGATCAATATAAAAGAAGTCCCCATGAAAAGATTCAATCCATACTTAAAGTAAGCTTTGATGCATTACGTGAACTTGAGAAGGAAATTTTCCTTGACATCGCTTGTTGCTTACGAGGATATGAATTGACATATGTCAAAGAAATACTTCGTGCTCATCATAGTCCCAATTCCCCAGAATTTGGTTTTGTAGTGCTGGTTAAAAAATCTCTCATACGTATTAATCCTAATGGAGTGGTGACATTACATGACTTGGTTCAACAAATGGGAAGAGAAATTGTTCGCAAAAAATCACCGAAACAGCTGGGGGAACGCTGTCGATTATGGCTTCTTGGAGATATAGTTCAAGTTTTAGAAAATAATATGGTAAGAAAATCAAATCTAGATTGTTTAGTTGTTCGATTTATGCCTGCGTTTGTCTCATCATTTAATGTTTGTTCAGATGAAAGGTAACATAAACATTTTTATGGCAATATTACTTAAATAAAATTTCTGTGGAGACAGATTCTTGGGATGACCTCTTAATTATGACATTACATAAGATAGTAGTCTCACAGCAACACTTGTGAGGTACTCTTATGAAAGACAAACATAATCTATTACTATGGTTTATAAAAACTGAATAAGCATGAAATGTAATTTTTAATAAAGCTCAATGTAACATTTAACATTTTTTTAAAATGTAATTTTTCTTTTCGGGTAGTAAAACGGGGCTAACAAACACAAGAAAACTAAACAGTCATCGGAAAAGCATTAAATGTAATTTCTTTGAATATGCTTTTGCTTCTTTCATAAATGAAGAATTATTCATTTTTAAAATAAGTAATAGATAAGCTCTTTTTACCTTTTTATTTTAAGTTTACATTTAAACACATCTAAAAATATTTGTAAACACTTACTAGGTGCTTCTCTTTTAGAAAACATATCTAAACGAGCTCTATTCTCTTTGTTGATATCAAGTCATATATAATCCTTCATTTCTAATTCTTTTGTTGGCAGTATTAATACATAATTGTTTCCTTTTTCCTGTTTAATGTGTAAATTTCTCTGAATGTGTGTATATATACTTGTAATGTGGTTGATTTGTGTTTTGTGTTAACAGGGAACAGATAAAATTGAAATGATACATATGAATTTTCCCATATTTGAAAAAGTAATAAATTGGGATGGAAAAGCTTTTAGGGATATGAGAAGTCTCAAAACATTGATTATTAGAAACGTTCGTTTCTCCCAACGTGCCAAATATCTTCCAAATAGTCTAAGAGTATTGGAGTGGTGGAAATATCCTTCTCCATCTTTACCACCTGACTTTCATCCCGAGGAACTTACCATACTCAAGTTATCCGATAGCAGTTTACAGTCACTTGAGTTCTACGAGAAGGTTAAGGTAAGTATAATAAGTTTTGTTCTCTGGTCTTAAGATTAATTATTCATTTGACATGTAATGTTTTTTTTCTTTCGCAGTTCATTAACTTGTCAGTTTTGAACCTTGACGGATCTCAAAGCATAGAACGGATACATGATGTATCAGGTGCCCCAAATTTAATAAAATTATCATGTAGTTATTGTAAAAATTTAGTTGAACTCCACGAATCAGTTGGCTTCCTGAGTAAACTTCAAATCTTGAATCTTCGTGGTTGCAAAAGGCTTAGCACTATTCCGCCACTGGAGTTGAGCTCTCTTGAAGTACTTAATCTTTCAAAATGCTTAAGACTTCAGCATTTTCCAGAAATATTAGGAGAAATGGAAAATATAAGAAGGATTTTTATGAAGTACACTCCCGTAAAAGAATTGCCAGCTTCAATTGTAAGGCTTACTCAGCTTGGACTGTTGTCTATGAGAGGATGTGGAATGCTTCAGTTTCCAATTAGCATTATCACGTTGCCACATCTTTGGTGCCTGGAGTTTGAGGGATCCAAAGGGTTGCAATTTCCTGAATCGGACAGGTCAGAGGATTCTTCAAATGTAGAAAAGGTTGCCGTTAGAAACTGCAACATGACTGACGAATCCTTTCGAAAAGTTCTCGCTTATTTTCGCAATGTGGTAATTTTAGACCTGTCGGGGAATAATTTCAAATTTATTCCTGAAAGCATCACAGAACTTCGCTCTTTGTTGTCACTTACTTTGGATGATTGCAAGCAACTTGAAGATATTGGAGGGGTTCCACCAAGGATAAATCTTTACTATGCAAGAAACTCCACATCCTTGAATTCCTCGAGTAGAAACATGTTACTTAATGAGGTTTCTATTTTCTTATTCGTATTTGATTTGTAATTCAAAATTGATATTTAGGCTGGTTCAAAATCTACATATATGCGTTGCTAAACTTATGACTTATGTTTGACTAACAGGAAGTGCACAAGGGTGGAGACAAGAGCTTTCATTTGCCAGGAAGTAGTATTCCAGAGTGGTTTGAGCATAGTCGCAAACAAGATTCAATTTCTTTTTGGGTTCGTAATAAGCTTCCTGAGATCTCCCTATGCGTTGTCATTGGACCTGTAGCTGATTTTGGTTTTGGGTTCACCATTCTGTACGAATTGATCATCAATGGCAATAAAGTTTCATCAGACTTTATCCGTGGTTGGTTCGGGATGCCCATTATTGAAGATCATATAGTTATTTTTGATCTAAATCGTATAGAACTCAAAGATAACTTGGATAAAGTGCTTTTGAAAAATGAATGGAATCATGTGGAGTGTAGATTTATGCTTAGGTCCCCAAGGGAAGGCATTGTCAAACAGACTGGAATTCATGTATTCAAACATAAAAGTAGCATAGAGGATATCCGATTCACCAATTCATTTTTGCAGTACGAAGAGGTGAACATGGGAGATTTCCAGATAAATTTGCAGCAGCAAAACAATACTCCAGCGATGAATTCATCGAATGATAATTTGAATTGGGATTCAAATTCAATCACATTAATGCCAATAAGTAACGCCAGGAGTGTCCAAGGTAACTTGCATTTATGGCATTTTTTTTTTTTCTTTCATTGTGTGCTTTCATTGCTATTATTATTATTATTATTATTATTATTTTGGTGCACTCATTGCTATTATTTTTACTTGTTTATTTTTAGCTTTTTTACTTGTTGCCTTATAGACCTTGCTCCTCCAGGTAGACAGAGGAAACAAAAGGCAAATATTAACGTTAAAGAGAAATAAAAGTAAATATTTAAGATTATAAGAATGTAAAATATTTAAATTATTAAAAAGAAACATATAAAATTTCTTTATAGAGAATAATTATTAAAATTCACCTAATGGGTAAAAGATATCCTTCTAAATAAATCCGTATATTGGTGTTACATATATATTGACGAGTGATTCTTTATTTTTAATAAGTGATTTCTAGTCATAAATGAATTTCTAGTCATAGACAACATGAGATAGATGGACCGCTAAATGTGACTGTTAGCTGGTGTAGAGTTTATGCGTGTAAGCAAGAAGTTAACATGAAGGATATCCTATTTACAGAGCCTGATCCTGATTCTAAGGAGATTGATTTTGATTTGGATATTAACACTGAAGAAAGCACAAATAATTCCTGCAGTTTCAATAACATGGAAAGTTGTGAGACACCCAATAAACAAATAGAGGAATGGAGGAAAAAAAGTAAACAAAAAGAAAATGGCGAAACTGCATGTCACACTGACAGTGATCAGAGTGATGACAAGATTTTACTGCATCCCAAAACAATGGATAATGTTACTAAACATTCTGTGGTTTCAGTGTGTCTTGGAGGAATTGACAGCGTCAAAGGTAAGCCTTAGTTCAATATAAATGCACATAATTTCCATGCTCCACCATTTCATGTTATCTTTAGATGTGTTTATTTATTTTGCCAGTTTGTTGATCTAGCCCCATTTTAATACTGCCGCCAATTGACAAAGCATACTTATTAGCTTGCACAAGGGTCTGCTATAATAAGGTTTTGTAGGCAGAATAATATACTGTTGATAGTCCAAAAAAAAAAATTTCTGGTAGAAACTTTGTTGGTAGGATTTGAGGCAGATTGCTTCAATTGAAATTGTTATGTGAATAACTAATGATATTTTGGTACATCTTGGGAAACTTGAATTTTCTTTTTGCATACTTTCCAAGTTGTTATAAAAACTAGTTCGGTTTTGCAACAGATACAGATCGATAGTTCACCAAAAGTCCAATCCATTGATTGTTTTACCAATTCCTTTAACTTTCTCCTGCTCTCGTAGATTATGGATCAAACACAATAGTTGTTGATCATCCGGCAAAAGCTCAACCAAATTCCCAAGTCACAAGTTTCAGAGAGATGCTAAATGTTCAGGCACCAAATGCTACTGCATCCTGGGACAAAGTTACTAGAGGAGAACTAACTCAAGTTACCAGCTCCATTATGGAGCTACCAACTGCCATTGACTATCTAAAAAATCAAACCAATTTAGCTAGAGATGATATTGAAATGGAAGCTTTTTTTGCTTCCCTGGAAGCTGAGACTTCTGTTCTTCCTCTCTCCAATGACACCACAGTTTTTTCTGAATTCGCCAACAGAATACCAAGTGAAGAGACCCAGAAAGCATTGAAGACACTTCAAGACTTTCTCACTAAAGACTTTTCTGTTCTATTGGGGCATGATGAGTACAATGCCATGAAAGCTACCTTGTACTGCCTCACCAATTTACCTCTAGAAGATGGGATGTCATTAGAATTGAGATCATTGATTATACAAGTGTCAAGATCATTCACTCATTGGAGTTGGAATTACACCAATGAAAGCAAGAAAATTGAGGCTACCACCGCCAAGTTATTGAAAGTTGATGAACTAGAAAAGGGTCTTGAAGCTAATAAGATTCATTTCAGGGAAGTCATGTGCTTGGAAAATGAGTTGTGCAATGAGGTCGCCTATTTGGAAGAGAGAAAGAAGGAGCTAGAAGAACAAATAAATGCTATTAAAGCTAGAATATCTGCTTCTGAATCAGCAAGAAACATGGCTATATATAGAAAGAGAGAAATCTTTGGGGAAGCAAAGATGTTAAAAGTTCAAAGGGATGAGTTGAGGGAACAAGTGCCACACTTGAGAAATGAGCAGGAATTGGCAAAGAAAATTCAGGCAAATATTAGAGCTGAATGGTCAAAGCTTGGAGAAGAATTTAGCAGAAGCTTAAAGTTCTGATGTGTGATATGATGCCGTATAAATCAAAGAAAAGTGAGCTAATATAGTAATAAGATGTGTTGATAGCAGACTTTCAGACTGTTATGTTATCCATACTTTTCAGTATATCTACTAAACTTACTAATATATTATTATATTCCTTTAGTAATTACATTTTATATTTTAAAAATTAGTATAGTTGTGTTTATCAGCAATTTCAGCATACTGTGAAAAATAAAGCAGAAGTGATGATGAAATATGCTTTGCTCCTGTGTTATCGCCTTTTTTGACCTCAAGAGTTCAAAATCTTATTTTGCATTTCATATTAATTGCATCAAATACCAGCATTGGTCCAATGGTAATACTCGACTCAATTAAATTTAGAAGATAACAAAATTTAATAATTTAATTTTCATATAATTCTAATCTCACAATTGTCTACCATTTGAGACTAAGTCTAGCGGGAGTGGTTAGTTCCCCGCAATATAGCCAATTATGGTTTGAATTCTAACTAGAAGAGATGTCTATAATTAATATCAACCATACCTCAAATAGAATTGCTTCCATGAAAGGATACTTGTGAGAAATTAAAGAAAAAAGAAATCTCACATCGGTCTATTATATATGCATCGAAAATTCACTATTATCTATGTGGAGCATCCGTTTGTTATACCTCAATAATAATAATAATAATAATAATAATAATAATAATAGTCCATTTTAGTACATAAATTTAATAATTATAAAATATTAATTTAATTCTTCAATAATAATACAGACACATGCATATTGTGCAAGTCTCAATGCTAATTAAGTATCTAAACACTAAACTCATAATTAATTTGATGTACTAATTAAATTTAATTTTCAATTTAACTGAGACCCTAAGCAATTATCAAGAGTTCAAATATTGAAATTATTATTTTTAACAAAGTCTTCATGTACCTAATAACTTGTTTTGAAATTAGTAAGTAACTGGACTTAGACCCATGCATTGCGTGGGATCAAGATGGATATATATATGTATTAAAAAATAATTTAGTAGACGATGCTCTAATAATGTAAAGTCTAATGGCTATGTAATAGAAAGAAAATGTTATTTATTTATGATAAAATTGCTAGTTTAATAATATAAGTAAAACAAAAGTATATGTTTATTTCAGCAATGCATATTAAATCTAGTAAAATTATATATATTCAAAAGAGCTTCATTCTTTTGACTATCTTTGTCTTTATCCTTTTTTGCACTCATCTCTTTTTTTGCATTTAGGTCACTTTTTTTAATTCCATTGTTTATAGGTTGTGTTTTGTTATTAAGATTTGACTAATCATTTGATAATAATGTGTGCTTTTTTTTTTTCTTATTGTCTCAAAGTATTGGTGAGGAATGTTGACAAAGGGATCATTGATTCCATCACAAAAGTTGTGAGCAAAACAAGAAAAGAAAGAAAAATCCTTTTATTGTAAACTTTTTCAAATGAACTATTTTTTAATTTCTTCTGGTGTAAACCTTTTTCCTCATGTAAAAGAGTTCCATGTGTAAAGGTGTAAGTAAACGTGTAAGAAAAAAGAAAATAATTCATAAAGTAAGAAGGAATGGAGCTAAATTGTTTTCTATAATATTTTGTATACCATGAAAAAAAACCATGAAAAAAAATATTAACAACTCTGAAAAAAAATTAAGAAGTTATAAATGTTAGCAATTATCATAACGATACATGCCAATCAATTGTTGGAAAGAAATACAAGAGGAAAAAGAAAGTGTGATATAGTTACCAATATATATTAAACTAATGGGAACAATATATCTTTGGTTGAGGAATGAAAAAGAAAAAAGAATCAAGTGTACGCCACTACATGCGTTGAATTAGTATTATGGTGTTCTCACATATGACTCCATCACCCAACAATTTATATGTCAATGAATAGTGAATACCATGCGCAGCCACTAAAACTTTAGAATTGCACCACCATATGTCTCATGCATGACTTCCAAAGCTTTGGAACATCAAGAAGAAAGGAAAACAATCATTCACGAATCTCCATTCCCTAGAAGAGGATAATCATTCTTTGCATTCCTTCTATGTATTCATTGCTACATAAGAAAGTAATAATGTAGAAAAAGTTGCTACGGCATCTTTGGTTGATATGATTATATTTGCATTTCTCTTATTATATATTGACTAAAATTATCAATTAAAGGGATTGTTAATATGAATAGATGAAGAAGGGAAAAAAAAAAAAGAGAAGAAAATGTACGTACTGAATCACAAATAGTAGATACTGGGAATTGAGGTGAAAAGGACAATATCAATTAACAAAATGTACCTTTGAAGAAAGAATAGAAATAGAATGAAGCAAGTGGAGCTATGAACAACTAATTTGGCAATCATTCACTGTGAGCTTGTAGAGCACATGCACCATCACCATTTTCTATCTGCGCCCTTCCACATCTTCTTCAGTGACATTGGCAGCATGGAGGAGGGGGAGTTGATAGCAGTCAATGGAGGGATAATCAGGGAAGATGTGGTTGCGTATGGCAAAATAGGAAAACTAGAAAACTGGAAGAGGAAGGGAGACAAAGTGACACTGCCATACCAATATGGCTGCATAAACTAAAAGTGAGTAAAGGAGAGCATGTCATCTTTAACAATAGGCTAATGTGGCAATGTTATAAAATATCTAATGTGTCATCATTATCATGTTGTGCCACAACTTGGGTCTTAGCTTTAATATATTATTATAATGGATATATTATAATAGATAGATAAATAATAGATATATAGATAGATTACAAAGAAGGAAAAAAAAAATCTCAATTTGGATAGAATTTAATTTAAATCTCGACAGATGTAAAATAGTTTACTGCAACCAATAGAAATGGCGAAAGTATAACTCATCCAAATAACCACCCATTATAATGAGGGACCCACCATGAATTCTCACTTTCCCGTATTTCTATTGGTTGACAGTGTAAAATTATTTTACACTGTCAGTGCATACCAATTAAACTCATTTGGATATCCACACATGGTATAGACTATTACTATATAGCCATTTACAAAAGGGAGTTTTTTGTAATTGAAACCGTTTGACATTGCGCTGTCACTAACAGTTACCTCTTATTCTTATAACTGCTGCCTGGTTCAAAGTTTCGCGCGTGTTCGTTTCCTTCAGTATCCGTTACTTTGCTCCTCCTATTCGACCCCTGTTTGACCAATTCGTCTTCAATCTACATCCAAAATTGTTAATCTCTATACATGTGCAATTGTGCATGTATTTTTGCATTATTCAGTCATAGTCGGATTCAAAGGATTCGTTGTGGTTACATTCATTGTCGGTTATGCATGAATAAAAACTGTTCTTTAAAACGTTATTGCCAGGAAAACTGGTCGCTTAAGCATTTTCAATATTGTGATGATAGCAACATCCATGTTTCCAAATAAACAAAGATGGAATTTGAGGAAGCGCACAACAATCTTCGTGCTATAAGACTCTTATACAGGCTTCTTCACGATAATAATCTCTGCTTGCAAAATGAATATTCAGAGGACGTAAGTGTTTTCTTGTGTTCATGTTGCAATGTTGCCATTCTTCTATATGCCGGGGTGTTTTTGTAGAATATATATTTCTTTTGAAGTTGCATTGCCTTTTATTTATTTTTTATTCATCATTTTCACTTGTTTCTGATATTTAATCTTTTTTTTAATCCTAATTTATTGTGCTAGATTAAAAATTCAGAGGAAAAGAAAAAAAGGAAATATCAGTTTTGTGGTTCTTTTTCATTTTTGCTCATGAATTCTGTGTATCATGGTGCTGCATGATGAGTAATCTGATATCTATATTTTTTTTCTTGTTTTTTTTTCCTAGCAGCTGATTGAGAGAGCTCGAGGTTTATTGAAAAATTTGCTGGATGTAGCTGTTGTTAGTGTTTTTCAGACTCATTCAAAGGTGCATACGGTTCATCATTTTATGATGCCACCCATTCTTTCTTTGCTTTATTATTTGCAGCCGAGGTCATAGTTCTTTTCATATTTTCGCCCCTATTCTGCTATTAACAAAATGAATAAAGTGCACTTTTATGGCAATGCCTCTATACTTCTAGCAGACACTCGCACACACTGGACTTACAGGCAGGAATAAAAATATGATTTATGTTATGTAATTTAGATTCATTTTTGCTGACTGAACAGATCATAGCAACACAAGCAGGTGTATCTAAGGCATCCTTTGATCAAGAAAAACACATGGCCGTGCTGCAATCTAATTCTCCAGTGGCAGCCAACAATTCTCAAAGTTCTGTGGAGTACCCAACATTAAGTAAAATGACATCACAGAAGGATGAGCAC
Organism: Pterocarpus santalinus; assembly: GCA_031439595.1. Lineage (NCBI taxonomy): Eukaryota > Viridiplantae > Streptophyta > Magnoliopsida > Fabales > Fabaceae > Pterocarpus > Pterocarpus santalinus. Next base: position 66,675,895 of record CM062531.1, on the reverse strand, counting down.
CGCCAGTTGAGCTTAATATCGGAGAAAGAATTGCCAGGTAGCATCTCCGATAATGGAGGAACAAACAGTCTAGGTGAGGAGAACACTATGATGCAACATAATTTAGTCAAGGCTACAGCTTTACCTAATGAGGATGGCATTTCACCCAACAATGAACAACATAATAATGTGGATGCTTTAGATGGTGTCGGAAAGCATGCAAAAGAATCACTACAAATGTTTGAAACAAAAGTTGGTGAGTCTAGTGAAGACAAGAGTATACCAATGCTGAGTAGAATTCATGAATTTCAATACAATTCTAGTGTTGCCAGACATGTTGAATCTCCAGATCAGAAGGGTGATTTCTCTGATGATTTGCTTAATGCAATGAAAAGAATTGAATCTCGCATGTTTGCTTTGCAACTTTGCTCCAATTTGGTAGATTCCACAAAGAACAGTGCAGATCACCAAAATATGCTCAAGGTAGCAAATTTAGATGGTGGTAGTATGCAGAGAAAAGATGAGACCGCAGGAAGTCAGAATCATAGGCTTCATACTGATGCAGTATCTGCAAAGAGAAATGATGCATCAAAACAAATTGGTATCAAGTTGGTATCTGGAGGAGAGGAGATGAGAAGCCAGAACAGGATTCAAGGCTTGAATAGATTAGTCATTGGTAACACCAATTTCAGGAGTCAGGCTAGTAATCATATTCAAGATTTGAGGGTGCCGTTGAATCAAGATGATCTTGCTAATAAGCCCTCCAAGTTATCTGGTCATACAAATAGGAAAAGTTTGGTCAGGAAAAATCCAGCAGCTTGGTCAGAAACTGATCCGAATCAGAAGAAAAGGAGCCCTGAACATTCCTATACACAGAAGCCAGTGAGAGACACAGCTTCCACTATTGCAAGGAGACAAAAGCCACCACCTCATCAGATGGTAATGAGACCAACCCTGTTGGACCAAAGGTCCAGTGAGATTAAGGTGTTCTCCCATCAACACAGAGACAGGTCTATTTTGGTCAGGAGAGGAACTCATGAGAGTGGTCAAGTTGAACCTTGGAAGACAAGGGTTCACCCACAAGATCATGAACTTGAGGAGTCAAGTTCAAACTCTCACTCTTCTTCTAGCTGGCCTTCTCAACAAGGCAGCGGCAATAGTAGTAGTAGTGACTCTGAGGGCTACTCCATGCCGGGTAGTAACTCTAACTCTCCCACTTCAGGAACAATGGTTGATGGAGCATATGAAGGTAGCTCGGAGGAGACTAACAATTCATATACCTCTGATGATGACAACCCTTCACATGGATTTGAAAGCCTGAAGTCTTATAGGTACTACCATAAAAGAAATCCTGAGAAAACAATTGGAGGACTAAGGAGGCTGAAAAACAAGTTGGGGCTAATTTTCCACCACCACCACCACCATCATCACTATCACTATGATGATGACGATGATGATGATAATGGTAGCGTTCACTCTAAGAAAGGGCATAAGCATTCCATGTGGAATAACTTGCAGAATGTCTTCCACCGAAAAAACAAGCACGGGGTGCTAACAAAAGGAAAAGTTGACAACAAGAAAAGGAAAGGGGGTGCTGTTGCAAGAGGGGTGCCTCGTGGGAACCAGGTTGGGCAGTTTCACAGGCTTGTGGAAGGGCTTTTGAGACACATGCGGCATTCGAAGAAACAGAAGACTCACAAGCATGGTGGGGTGAAAGGTTCAAGGAATACCCCACATGGACGTAGTAAGAAGAAGAAGAAGCTGCAATGGTGGCAAATGCTACAACAACGCCGGGGAGTGAAGATGAAAAATAAAGGTCGAGTTAAAATGGGGTTCACAAGCCAAAAATCACCAAAAAAAATCAACTTACTGTGAGTTTGGCTGCATATCTTAATTTTGGGTATGTAGAATGTGCATTTAGTGATTCAGAATTCTGTTAATGTGTATGCACTGTCTTTCTGGACGTTTTGTTCTTGCATGGGATTATAGTTTTTGAAAGCAGTTTCTGTGCCTTTTACTGCTTACCCAAACTGATATATATATATATATATATATATATATATATATATATATATATATATATATATATATATATATATATATATATATATATATTTACCAAGGTTTTAGCCTCAGAATGTAATCCACTAGCTCCCGTGTTTGATTACTGTGTCTGCAGTGCTGCCTTGCTCTTGCTCTTACATATACTTCAATTTGTGTAATATGGGAACCACTATTGGCAACACTCTTATGTGAGAAAAATTCTTAGGTGAACTAAAACGTGCCAATTACGCATATTCTGTGGTTAAGACCTTGATGAAAATTTATTTGTTTTAATTTGTTCTTATATATAATAGCAATTGTAATTATCTACTATGTATACATTCATGTTTAACCCTGCTTCAAAGCTTTTTATATTTTGGCTGGATGGTAATGCATGCTCACTTCGAATTTTATTATTGATAACCTCAATAACAACAATAATAATGTATTGAATTCAGTTTTTATGATATGCGATGTGACTTGCACCTGTTAGTGCCTATCATTGTATCATAGGAGCTTGCTACCTCAAGCAACTACCAAATGGAGGAATTTAGGTACAAATCGAAGGAGAATGATACGCCTTTGTTATTGGTTAGAAATTAATAATAAATAATTGAAAATTGTTAAGATGAATATGATCACGATGATAGGGTCTCTTGCATAGCAAGGAAAAGAGAAGGATGAAAACTGAATTCTTATTTCTCAGTTGAAGAATGAAGAAATATGTACAAGTGTCTATTTATATATCAGTAAATCTAACTAACTGAAATTAACTATACATCAATAGAAAGTCTAACTAACTTGACAGCTAAGACAATAGAAGAACGTGGAAGCATGCAAGAATCTCAACTGATATCATGTTAAGATGAACATGATCATGATGATAGGGTCTCCTGCAGAGCAAGAAAAAGAGAAAGATGAAAACTGAATTCTTATTTTTCAATTGAAGAATGAAGGAATATGTAAAGTGTCTATTTATACATCAGTAAATCTAACTAATTGAAACTAACTATACATCAATAGAAAGTCTAACTAACTTGAAAGTTAAGACAATAACTAACTTAACTGTCTTAATGATTATAATACTTAACAAAAATAAAGAGTCATAATGGCTTATGAAAAGATTGTCCAGCCCTGTTTATTAAATAATAATAATAAACACTATATTTTCATATAGCTTCACATTTGAGATTGATGTATTCGGTCATTCCTTTTAAAGTGCACACGAAAGTCAACAATGATCATTTACAATACTCAACATTCTAGGCAAGAGACAAGTGTAAATGATTTTCATATTTAAGAATAATCATTATAAGAACTCAATTCCAATTTTTATATTGTAAAAAATGACATTTATATGATGGATAATACTGAATGGCTCGAATAGGATTTCATGAAAAGGCTCCAAATGAGCCTAAAAAGGGCAGGAGAGAGAGAACGAGATTTTGCACAAAACGCCAACTGATTTCTGCTGTTTAACCTTATTCGTGTGTTATTTGCATGAAAAGTTTTTGTACCTTCCAGAATTTCTCTTATCTAATATATGTGGAGTGAGAAATGTTTTTTGAATCGATATAACACGTAGAATATAGTATATTTATTTTATTGTGGATGAATGTCGAAGTATATATATATTGAGATAAAGTAATAAATTATATACTTATATAAGAGGGTGTTGTATTTAGATGTTTCACCTTTATATATAAATAACATAACTTATGTGGAGTAAAAGAAGGATAGTGCCATAACTCTCACACTTTGAAAATTTTGTTTGATATAATGGAAGAAATTCGTAAGTACGTTAAATATGGAGCATGTTTGTTATTAAATTTAGAATGTTATTAAAATAAAGATTAACTTTGATATATTTATTGTTAAAAAAATTTTGTACTTATTATCTAATTGTATATAATATATATGACTTTTGAGATAATAATAATAAAAGCGAAACAATTTTATTTATATAACAGTGTATAATTACATAATTATATTAAAAACTTTTATATTATTAATATATTGAAAATGAACTTATTAAAATAACATATAATAATAACTTACGGAATCAAAATGTTAATAAACTGCTATAGAGTATGTACCAAAAAAAACTTCTATAGAGTCATAGAATATAAATAATTTGGATTTCTCACAAAATTGAGTTCTCAAAATAAATTGGATTACTTAAATTCTTCTCACCAATATTTAAGATTTAAAATTTATGTAACTACTCACGATAATATAACATTTTCTTACATTCTTATTGGATAATAATATAAAATATTTTACACAATGCATAGAAAATTCTAACATACCTCAACTCCTTTTGTATACATTTTGAAAAAATAAAAATACAAAAATGTCAATAATTAATTAAAATAAAAACAGGCAAAATATTTACAGCCTATATAATCGCAGGCTTTTGACTTCTTAGGCTAGCCCATTTACCCTGCTAAGTAGGCTTAAAGCCTAAAGCCCCATCAAATATCCAGGCCCATGAAAAAGTCCAAATCAGAGAATTACAGTGCTAGGCCCGGGCTTAAGCCCGAAGCCTACATAGCCATTCCTGCTCCTCCACCTCCTTCGTCTCCGTCTGACAAGAAATCGCTGTCCCCTTCGGCCGCTGAGGCATCGACGCCGGCAAAGAGAGCTTCAACAGCAGAATCCAGGTTACACACTTTCTCTTTGTAATTCTCAATAAAATCTTTTGTTTGGGTTTCATGACGGTTCTCTGCATGTCAAATCTATGACCTTGTTGATTGTTTTTCTTTTTCAATTTCAATGCGTGGTTGCAAAATTTGATGTGGGTTTCTTTTATTTTGTTGTGGGCTTCAGGTTTTTTATTTTTTTAATTTGAATTTAAATTGGGATAGGATGTAACGGAGGGCTTGTGATGACCATTTTTTCAGTCGAGATCTATGATACTTGTGAAAGTTGAAAAATTGAGGTGACCCGTTGGGCAAAACGTTACAATTGATGAGTATTTGTGACAAAAATTGGTACTTTTTTCACCTTTAGCATGGGTTCTAAGCTGAAATTCTGGTGTTTGTATGAATTTGACGGTTGGAGAGAAAATGGAGATTTTTCAAGTTGAAAAAATTTTCATGGGAGTTGTTAAGGTAGGGAAAGATAGAAAGGGAGTCTCTGTGGAAACGAGTTTTATATAACACAAGGACTTAGATGATAAACCGAAACGGTTAACTATTGTTTTAGCTCATCTTTTTGTTGAAGCAGGATGTGAAGTTCTAATTGCAATATACATTTTTATCTTATACTGATTATTATGGACAGATGTCTCAACTATGGTTTGGACGGAGAGAGCGTTTTGATGCAATAGTAGCATGCTAAATTTTGTTTGGTGGTTGATGGCCTATAGCCTGAGTTTTCTCCCAGAAGATCTCCTTTTTTTTTTAATAATTAAAAAAAAAAAAAAAACTATGTTATGTCTACTGGCAGAACTTTTGCTGGAAGAATCGATCATTCTGTGTGGAGTGCATAGCACATTGTATCTTTCTGTCTTGTTTTGGATAATTGTGCTGTCAGATATATTCTACTGTCTCTTTGGCGTGGATTGCACATCTGACTGGTGCACTTGTAACGTTAGGATTCTAGCATTGTTATGAGAACATATGCATCTATGATTGGTAGCTTAATTTGATAGCTTGTGCTTTCACTCTATAATAATTCATAATGCAGGATTTTATGAGCTGGATATGTCGTGCTTCAATTCTTGAGAATTGAACTTATTAAGATTGGACCTTTTACAGGATTTGAAAACAGTTTTGTCTTTTTTTGTAAGGCATCATATTAGAAGTTCTCTTTTTTACTATTTTAATTGGCACAAAGTATGAGAAGATGTCATGGTTTGGACATAACTAGAACATTGTTTGATCTATTTGCTTTGCTAAATTTAGTTGATATTTGTTTGTTAGGAGAAGATGACAAATGAGAATACAACGAGCACTGAGACAGATTATGAATATGAAGATTATAATAGTTCCAAGCGCCCGAAAATGACTTCTAAAGTATGGGAAGATATGCAGCGAATTCAAACAACTGATGGCAGTAAAGTTCTGTGCAAACACTGTGGAAAGCTGTTGCAAGATAACTGTGGGACTTCTCATTTGAAACGTCACTTAATGATATGCCCCAAGCGTCCAAAACCAGTGGATAATGTTACTCAAGATTCATTGCCTACAGTGTGTTTCAGAGGCACTGGTAGTGCCAAAGGTAAGCACGATTTATTATATATATATATATATACAAACCAATTGGATGTGCAATCTTTGGCCCCCAAATTCATGTTATCTACATTTTTATCTACTCATTTAGCTGTCATATAGTTAATTGATTTTCATTGTGATATTATGGCATGGCAGAATGGATCATGGACTGAAACAAAGACATAACCAATTAACAGCTGAAAACGATCAAAAATTTGGAAGGACATAGCATCTAAATGTTTGTAGGCTCTGAGCATTTTAGATTGCCTGCAGATGACTCTGTTATATTTTGATCTGCTTTAATTTACTGATAAAAGCACAGCAGTTCATAAGTCAATGCAACATATAGTAGCCACTATAGGGTATGAGATTGATTGTTACAATGTTTACTATTTGCATTCATGCTAAATTGCAATATTTTGGTAAGGAGAAACTCTATAATCTACGGTGGTAGATTGAGATACTTGATTTACTGTCCTGTGCTAATTACATTTGCATTTCTTCCAATTGAAATGTGGCTTTGTGACTTTGCCATTTATCCACAGAAAACTCCTCTGGATTACATTTCATTGCCACTACTAACTTTTTCTTCTTTTTGTAGAATCTGGATTAAACACAGTGCTTATGGTTCGCCCATTAAAGGCTGAACCTGAATCCCAAGTCACAATTTTTTCACAAAATTCAAATATTCGAGTACCAACTGCTATTCCATCCATAGAAAACGCTTCCAGTCCCGTACGAGAACTACATCAAAAAACCAGTTCCAATCTGTTGCTGCCTAGCACTGAATCTCCCCAGAATGAAGAGGAATTTGTATTGGATGATGTAGAAATGAAAGCATTTTATGCTTCTCTTGATGCTGAGACCTCAGTTGCGTCACCTTCCCAAGATAACTCAGCCATTACTGAATTATCCAACAGCACACCATGTGAAGAGACCAAGAAAGCGTTGAAAACGCTGCAAGACCTTCTCTGCAAAGACTTCTCTGTTCTAGTGCATCCTGGACAGTGCGGTACCTTGAAATCTACCATAGATTACCTTTCCAAGTTGTCCGTGGATGATGGAATCTCATCAGAAATGAAGTTGTTGATATTAGAAGTTTCAAGAGAATTCACCAGGTGGAGTTGCGACTACAATGATGCTAGTAGGAAAATAGAGTCTGCCAGCACCAACATTTTGAAAGCAGATAAACTAGAAGAGGGTCTTGAAGCTAACAAGAACCAGTTCAAGGAAGTTTTGTCCTTGGAAAATGAGTTAAGCAACCAGCTCGCAAGTTTGGAGCAAAAGAAGAAAGAGCTAGAAGAGCAAATAAATGCCATCAAAGCTAACATATCTGTTTTTCAATCAGCCAAGAACACAAGCATTAAGAGAAAAAGGGAAGTCTTTGAAGAAGCAAAGACACTCAAAGCACAAAGAGATGAGTTGAGGGAGCAAGTGCCTCAGTTGAGAGATGAGTGGGAAGTGGCCAAGAAAATCCAAGCAAATATAAGAGCTGAATGGACAAAGCTTGGAGAAAAATTTAACAAAAGTTTAGATGGGGTAAATTGTGAGTACTTGGATGGTATGGCTATTCAGACTTGTCAACCCGAAAATCATATTTAACAAGCTGATTTTTAATTCATACAAGTGCCTTCATAACAACTCCATGATGAGCTATAGAAAGCTCTGATATTTGTTAGACCTCAATGTGGAGAAAGAAGCGCTTTTGCAAGTGATTTTAATTTCATGATATTCTCTATGACCAGATAAAAATGAGTTCTTATCTTATTAGACAAACATTTTGAGCAAGTCATTCTAAATTTTTATATTCAATTATGAAAATGTGAAAATCAAATAACTGATCACAATTTAACTTTGAATTTTTATGTATCTTTCGGTGACTTAATGGTTGATGTAAGTTATGTATGATGTGTTTTGATTCAATTTTGTTGTGCTTTTTTCTAGACGATAGGAGGATGGTTAAGATAGTCGATGTTTAACGACCAAAAAAAAGAAGTGTTGATATTCGATGTTTGTAGTGTCAATTTAACTACGATATAACTCTAGGATAATTGGTCTGAGCAATGCTAATTCATGTTTTCACCGATTTCATACTTTATGAGTGCATTATATGGACTGTATACAAAACGTCGCAATATTATTTTGAGAATAGAAAATGATAATAATTCAGTTTACTGAAAATTATTATTGATTTACATCTTTAATGATAAAAATAGCATTTATTCAATCCTTCAATTATAAAGGATTAAAATTCATCTCTTAATGTTAATTAACAATAATTTTATTTTTAAAAGATGAGAGATTAATTTAATTTTCTTAAAAATAAGAAATAAAAGTAATTTAGTCTTCTAACAAAAATTGCTATTAATCTACATCTTTAATAATAAAAAAATAACGTTTATTCTATCTTTTAATTAAAAAGGATTAATATTAATTTAATCTCTCAATAATAAAACAGAATGTTATGTAAACCGAAGACATTAAATGACAGGTTAGAAAGTTGCATCTTTATTAGAACTTCGAAGCAAGTCAAAAAGTTTTGTCAAAAAAATGCATACAAGAAGATTTTAATACATGACGGTTTGAAAAATTATGGTCATGGAAATCAAACTTTGTAGGAAGAGGCTATTATATCCTCATTCCAGCTGTAGCAAACAGTTGACTCTACGGCCATCAATTTTAGAATAACACATTTCGACATGTTTGTCATCATCACTGCCTAGATGATACCAACAAACAATTGAAAGGGACCAAAGATGATTCGTTGCTTACATTTTGTTGCAACAGGACCAATCACTGAGCATGTCATTTACTTGTACAAATATTTCCCTCAGAGCCAGAAAGACATAGAATTCTGAGCAACCAAAGCTTAAAGATTTCATATGTGAGCTAACATGGCACACCAAGGATGGTTTTACCATGTTTTCTTGAGCTTCAGGGGTGAAGACACCCGTGAGACTTTTGCTGGCAACCTCTACAGTGCTCTTGATCAAAGGGGTATCAACACTTTCATAGATGATGAGGGGCTGAGGGTTGGAGAAGAGATATCACCATCCCTTCTCAAGGCAATAGAAGAGTCCAGGATTTCCATCATCATATTCTCCAAGAACTATGCTTCTTCCAGATGGTGCCTGGATGAACTTGTGAAGATCCTTGAGTGTAAGAATGAAAAGGGACAGGTGGTTTGTTCAGTTTTCTATAATGTGGATCCAGCATATGTGAGGCACCAGAAAGGAAGTTATGGAGAAGCTTTTATTAAGCATGAGGAAAGATACAAAGACAACATGGAGAAGGTGCAGAAATGGAGATCGGCTTTGTATGAAGCAGCAAACCTGTCCGGATGGCATTTCAGCGAAGGGTATTTTTGTTTATACCATCTTTTTGCTAACCAAAACTTTAGCAATCAAATATGACCTTTATTTTGGTTCACTGTTAATATAATTTTTTTTATTTCACACTGTTATCCAACACTGTCTGGCCACATCACTAAAAAGATTTTGACAATGCAAAAATAGTGTAAAAAGTTTTAGACTTGCAATGAGATCAAAATTGAACTGTTGAAATGTTGTTTTTATGGGATATACCGGTAAGTGAAATCATTAAGCAAAAATATAAAAAGTAAATATGAACTTCTATTTCTCATGTATCTCGTGTTCATTTGCAATGTGAACAAATATACGAATTCTCTCATCTTTTAATTATCTTCAATAACTTATGAACTCAGTACATTCATTATTAAGTCACTGGTTTTAAATGATAGTTGTAAAACTAAAGAGGAAATGAGTAATACTGTAAAATTTGAGCAAGACATTCATTCCCACTCTACCTGGATGGAAAAATCCTATACTAGATAGTTTGTCTTCGCTGAATAGATTTGCTTCTAAGGAGTAATGCATGAAATCTTTATCCTGCCTGCCTTGCATATTTATTTTGCATTACAAAAACTGCATTTGAAGGCAAGAGAACTACTTATTCATGTTGCTTATAACATGTTCCATTAACTGTCAGGTATGAATTTAAATTTGTCCAAAGAATAGTGGATGAGGTATCTAACAAGTTGAATCGCATTCCACTAAATGTTGCTCGACACCCTGTTGGACTCCAAGCTCGTGTATCAGAAGTAAACTTACTCTTAGAACTCGGATGTGATGATGTTAAAATGGTTGGAATTTACGGGATTGGCGGAATCGGTAAAACAACCGTTGCCAAAGCAGTGTACAACTCAGTATGTGATCAATTTCGATATGCAAGTTTTCTTGCAAATGTCAGGGAAAATGCGAGCCATAGGGCTGGCTTAGTCAAACTCCAAGAGCGGCTTCTTTATGAGGTACTTGGAGAGAAAGCAATAAAGTTGGGCAATGTTGACAGAGGAATCAATATAATAAAAGATAGGCTGTGCAGAAAAAGAGTTCTTCTGGTCCTTGATAATGTGGATGATGTGGATCAACTACAAGCATTGGCTGGAGGATCTGATTGGTTTGGTCCTGGAAGTAGGATTGTCATAACTACAAGAGATAAGCATTTGCTAACTGCACATCAAGTTTATTTGACTTATGAGGTGAAGAAATTAAACCACTTTGAAGCTCTTCAACTCTTTAGTTGGAATGCCTTTAGACGAAGTGAACCTGATGCAAGTTATTTGGGCATTTCAAATCTTGCAGTAACTTATGCAGAGGGTCTTCCATTGGCATTAACGATATTAGGTTCTGACTTGTGTGGTAGAAGCATTCGTCAATGGGAATCTGCATTGGATAAATACAAGAGAACTCCTAATAGGAAAGTTCACGATATACTTAGAATAAGCTTTGACGGGTTAGAGGAAAATGAAAAGGAAATTTTCCTCTATATTGCATGCTTCTTCAGAGGAGAGATAATGGAATATGTTGTAAAAGCGTTACGTGCTTGTGATCTGCACCCAGCAATTGGTATTGCAGTACTTGTTGATAAGTCTCTCATAACCTTGAGTGAAAGAGGTGTATTGTCTATGCATGACCTTATCCAAGACATGGGTAAGGAAATTGTTAGGCAAGAATCACCACTAGATCCTGCAAAACGCAGCAGGTTATGGTACTATGAGGATGTGCTTCAAGTACTGACTGAAGGGATGGTAAGATCCATATCTGTCAGGCTGCTCACTGCTGTTTTCTTCTTTCTTTTCCCCTTAGAGTAAGACAATGATACAGAAACCTTTTTGCAATTTCCTAAATTGTCTTTTTTATTTTTAATTTTTGTTGACAACATGTGCTATTTAAGTTGGGAAATGCCTTTTAAAAATGTAAAATATATGTTAATTTTTAACTAGATTCTGATTTAGTTGACTCTTACTGCACATGAAAATTTGTTAAGGGAAGTGACAAGATTCAAGGTATAATGCTGGACCTACCTGAAAAGCAAGAGGTGCAGCTAACTGCTCAAGACCTCAAGAAGATGAAAAACCTTAGAATGCTAATAGTTCGTAATGCTGAATTTTCTGGAGGGACTGTACATCTACCAAGCAATCTAAGGATGCTTGACTGGGAGGAATACACTTCGCCATCTTTACCATCTGATTTCCTTCCTGAGAAAATTGTAATGCTGGAGTTGCGCCGCAGCCATCTACTACTGGACAATCCATTCAAGGTATGAAGATTGTGTATAATTATTCATTTCATCTTTCTCCTGTTACTTCCATTTATATTTCCTCAGAAGTAACATTTTAACATTTTTATTTTCTGTTTCACAGAAGTATGCAAATCTGACTTCTCTGAATTTCAGTTCTTCTGAATCCCTGACAAAAATACCTGATGTTTCTGGAATCCCGAATTTAGAGCAATTGATTCTTGAAGATTGTACAGGTTTAGTTGAGATTCATGAATCTGTTGGATCACTTGATAAACTAGTTTATTTAGGTGTTGAAGGGTGCCCTGAGCTAAAGAACTTACCGAGTGTTCTCAAGTTGCCATCTCTAGGATGCATTGTTCTTAATGGCTGTTCACAACTCGAGAAGTTCCCAGAATTGTTGGGAAGAATGGAAAATTTGAGAATTATTGAGATGGAGGAGACTGGTATACAAGAATTGCCTTCTTGGATAGTCAATTTCAGTAGCCTTGAGGTTTTAGTGCTGAAGTGTTGCTCAAATCTTAAGGAACTTCCTAGAACAATTGATATGTTGCCAAATCTTCAGTTACTAGATATTTCTGGCTGTCCACAACTTCAACTATTTACAGACAAGCTTAGGAGTTTCAGCACACAAAATTGCTCAACTATGCCTGCAGATTCTGATGAAGGTTCATCAAATTTAGAGTTACTACCATCACCATGTCTAGATTTAATCTCTCCCAGCATTCATTCCTCATATGGTTTCCCTTTGTTGGAAAACCTTGATCTCAGTGGCTGCAATCTATCAGATGAAGCCCTACATATCCTGAGTTGCTTTTCCAACCTTACATCCTTAGACATTTCAAGAAACCACTTTGTAACCCTACCCAAATGCTTCAACAGACTTTGTAGCTTGCAGGAGCTTTACATGGCCAATTTCAGGAAGCTTCAAAATATTTCTGGGATTCCTCCTAATTTACAGCATATAGATGCTACTAGTTGCACGCGTTTGAATTCACAATCGTTGGACCTATTATTAAGCCAGGTAGAACTCTATACCTCTCTGAATCTGTCTCTTTCTGTTTACTTGGAAGGTGTTTTAAGTCACAGTTCCTCTGTTACAGGGATTCTCTAAGGCATTCAAGTACGAAGTTATAGCACCAAGGCCAAGGATGCCAATGCCATTCGACTACCTCAGCAAAGGAGGATCTGTGTCATTTTGGATTGGCCAGAAATTCCGAAGAATTGCTCTGTATTTTGTTTTTGGACTAGGAAGTAAAACAACTGGCTTTTTCACATGTGGAGTCCAGCTTTCTATTAATGGACAGAAAGCATCCAATAGAGTAGAGCACTTCCTTTCAGTGATCGGTGATCTTGCATGGCTCTATCATCAAGAAGATGCAATGGATTTGAGTACTTATTTATTGCGTGAACAAAATTATGTTGAAGTTTCTTGTGAAGTTATAGATGCAAGTAAAGCAGCAGAAGTGACTGTGCTCTATTGTGGAGTCCTTGACTATAAGGATGACGAGCAAGTGAAGACTCCAAATTTGATCTTGTACTCAAGTTCCAGTCTTAATAATATCAGCATAGGTAAAGTTAATGATTCCTTGGATAACACTCAATTTTCCATGGAAATGCATGACGATCAATGTCATTATGACAATAACCTGGGAAGTGATTGCTGCTCAATGCCTAAAAACTTGAGACTTTATGAAATATCAGATGAGCAGCGGAAACAAGAGTCAGATTCAATCAACCTAGAAATGCTTGAAGGTGATGGATGTATGGCTCAGGAAAATGGAGAGACTTCTGCTACTATGTTGGCTGATGTAGTGCATCAAAGCAAGGAGTTTCCTTTGTTGCAACTGAAGCTATATGACGATGTGTGTTGGGATCCAATGCTATTAGAATGTCAGTTGAACAGCACAAATGAGAATCCGGTCCTTCCTAATGATTGCCATACCTCTGAAAATAAAGGTAAGAGTGAAAAGTATTCAATCAGAAATTGAAATTGACTTGATCTCCTCCCTCCCCCCCCCCCCCTCTCTCTCTCTTCTTCCTTTCTTTCCGAGTCCATTAATTTTGGTTTCCTTGACAGATTTTTCTGTCCCAGAACTGCACCTTTCTTTAGCATACTTTTCTGATCAGCGAGCATCATTGCATTGCTTTGATAGTTGTTTAATTCCATAATTTTGAAAAATTACCCAGAAATCAGAGGTATGAGATCAAATTATTTGGTATAGACAATTGTCGGCATTAAGGCTGCGTTTGGATACACTTTTAAAAAAAGAATTTTTTTTCCAAGCTTTTTCTTAGTAGAACTCTCTTTTTAAGAAGATATTTTGTATTTGGATAGATTAAAATATTTTTAATTATTAAAAGTACTTATAAGTTTATCTAAATAAAAATGAATAAAAGTGTTTTTTTATGGCCAAACTACAAAAAAGGACATTGAAAAGATAAAAAAAAAAGAGAAATGAATTGTAATTATTAATAGGATTTAATTTGAATGCATTGTCAGCGTAAAAATATTTTACACAGATATCCAATCATAAATTGCCACATCAGCAAAATTCTTTAACATAACTACCTACTACTTGAATGATCATACAAATAGAAGGTTTTGATTAGATAACAGTGTAAAAAAATTTTACACTGTCAATACACATAAATTAAACTCTTATTAATAAAAGTAAAAGATACCTTTAAAAAATAATTTTATTAAAAATTACTTTTACTTCTACTTTTTTTTTAGAAGCTGAGTATCACTGACTTTTAAAAAAAAAGTGGTAAAATAGTTTTTTTAATTACAAGTGCTTTTTTTTTACAAGCCAATCCAAATATCCTCAAGATGGATACAGGGAAACACAGCATCTCTTTAGAAACAGGGCAGTTCTCACATCATTAATGAAAATTTTGAACTGCATGCAAATCTTGAAATTTAAATGTTAAATAAACTAATCAAAAAGTATTATCCAGTGAAAACAAAATAACAAGCTGACAATAATGAATGTTTCCCACATAGCACAATGCACGTGAGTTGAGAACAAGTATATATTTGGAATTGGTGGATTATCAGAAAACATCTCACTCAAACATTTGTATCATTAACTAAATACAAAATGAAGCCTATAGAAATGTAAATCTGTGTCATGTGAAAACATTTTTCTTGTTTCAAATATCAGGAATCATGTAGAGGAACCTATGACAAAGAAAAGGAACTAATGAGCATAAACCTTCTTCAAGAAAGATGAAAATAATTGATTTGATTATAGTTTTGTTTTCAAGTAGACTTCTTAAGGTAAGTAACTCACTAACTCCGTTGTTACAAAAGTTGGGCATATGCTGGTTAGGGCTCTAGTTCCTCCCACAGAAACTGGAGCAGAAGCCTTTGATAATGTTGTTAAGGAGGATTCAGTATCTCAGAAAAAGATACGATTGAAAATGGATGATGTCCTTAATGAATCAAAGGAAGCACCTGAGGTAAAATTTGTTTTCCGTTTTTACTATAACATCCTTAATGCGTCCACAGCTTGGTATATTGTATTGACCACTCTACTACTCAGGTGCCAACTATTAGTGCAAATCGGGAAAAAGATATGGGAGATCAGCATGTTCATAGAAACTCCTTCTCTCATCTAATCAACCCCCAATTCAATGTTCAGCTGTCTGAAAACTCTTGTTCTATGAGAATAACAAAAGAGAACTCATGGAATCAGGCTGAAGCTTCTGGAGCAGCCACTTTAAAACTAGAACCAACTCAAGAAGTGCCTATTACTAGGCATCGTGCAGAGAACTTTGTGCTGGCTGATCAAGAGTCAGAACCAAAAGAACCTCCAGTTCTGAAATATGACACTAAGAGGGATGAGCTTGATGTGTTTCCAATGGCACACAATACAAGTCACTTTGACTTAATAATGAGAGATGACAATATGGAAGCATTTTATGCTGCCCTCCATGCTGAGACCTTCGCTCTATCACCTTTAAGAGATGCCAGAGATGATTCAAAATTAGCTTATCCTAAGATGAGTGAAGAAACCAAGAAAGCATTGGAAATCCTTATGAAAATCCTCTCCAAACCATTTTATCAACTTCTGGACTCAGGATCATCTTCCTCCATTCAAACTGCCTTAGAATATCTCTCCACTTTGTCTGCAGAGGACGATGTCTCTTTATGTTTAAAATCTCTTGTACTACAACTTCCAACAGACTTTACTCAGTGGAGTTGTGATTACAGTGATGCAAGTATGAAACTTGAGTCCTCAACTGCAGGCCTTTCAAAGTTAGATGCACTGGAAGAGGGTCTCATAGCTAACAAGAACCAGTTCATTGAATTTTCATCCATAGAAAATGAGCTGAGCAGCCAGTTGGTTTACTTGGAAGAACGAATGAAAGAGCTAGAAGAACAAATCAAAGCCATTAAATATAATATGTATTTCTTTGAGTTTTTATTTTAGCAGTCAATATGAAAGCTCAAAGAGATCGGTTGAGGAGGCAAAGGCCATGCTTGAGATCAGAGCAAGAATCAGCAAAAGCTACCAAAGCAAACATTGAGGATGAATGGTCAAAGATTAGAGAGAAACTTGATGGAATCTTGAACATTTTTGGGTCAAATTATTGTAACTAGATACTAAAATCTACTATATAAGTTTAACTTGAATTATACATGCATAAATTCATATTGTACTAAACAAATTTATAATTGTTGTTACTTGTTAGACCTGTCTAGGTTCAACAATTTTCAAACAATATCTGTTATGATACCTATGTTTGATTATAAATTTTGATTCTTTGATTAGCAACTAATTTATTATTTGTAAGTGGACTTTGAATATTTGAAATGACAATAAATAACTAAGAGCGTGGAGCACATTGCATAATGTTCTAATTAGTTATGGCTTAAACACAACACTTGGCATGGATAATGAAGTCGACGGCTTATTTTATTTCCTTTCTTTCTATCTACGTAAGTTCAGTCTTCAACTTCCTCAAACAGGCCTGCACCATGCTGGCCTGTGAATGGCATGCAGTGTGGTGTATATATATATATATATATATATATATATATATATACCTTTTAGAGGTGATTTGTGCTGTATTGAAAACCAAGATAAATTCCTTGTAGTTTACAAAACTGAGGAAATGGCTTTGAGTTCTGAATCCTACAAATGGAAGTTTGATGTATTCTTGAGCTTCAGAGGGTATGACACCCGTAGGAGTTTCACAAGCCATCTATATCAGGCTCTATGCCAAAACTTTCATAGACTACAAGGAGCTCAAAAAGGGAGAGCATATTTCACCATCACTTGTTAGAGCTATTGAAGACTCAAGGATCTCAGTTGTCGTATTCTCTGAAAGTTATGCTTCTTCCACTTCTTGCTTGGATGAACTCGTTAAGATCCTTGAGTGTAAGGATTTCAAGGGTCAGCTGGTTTTGCCGGTCTTTTATAACGTGAATCCATCTCAAGTAAGAGAACAGCAGGGAAGTTTTGCAGAAGCTTTGGCCAAACATGAAGACAAGTTCAGAGATGATATAAACAAGGTTAAAAGGTGGAGGGAAGCTCTAAGTGAAGCTGCTACTTTGTCTGGGTGGCATCTAGGAGATGGGTATGTGTCCTATAAAAGAGGATCAGTCCTCTGGTACTCCATGTTTTTATTTACTATCTATATTCTTATGAGTTATCGAACATTTATTGGTCACTAGATATACTTGGTGAACTTCAAACATTTATCATGAGAACTAACAACTGATAGATGGTTGATAAGGAAATAAAGAATGAAGAATAACCACTAAAAAACTTGAGTACCTTAGCAACTCCTCGTATAAAAGATCTAGCAACATTTTCCTTTCCATTAAATTGTGCTAGGAAGGCTTTCACTTATTTTAATTGAAAGCATAATACTCAACTTTGATTAAATGACTACCCACAAGGAACTGATGTAGAAGGAAATGCTAGGGTCTGATCCCCCCCCTCTCTCCTCGTCTTTTATTTTAACTACATGCAAAGGCATTTGAACTGCAAAAGTACACAGTCAAACGTTAACTAGTGAAAGAAAACATTTTCTTTGCCTTTGTTGATTATAGAAGGAAGATGAATTTGTGGATCCAGTAAAATGTTGCCAATTTTCCAATCATGTCAATAACTTGTTATAGGGTTCATTCTGAAGATGCCAGCAAATGTTACAAACTCTCATACAATCATAATCATATATGAGACACTTACATGGTGCTCTTTGGATCCCTAATCACAAAAGGAATGATTAGGCTCATTAGGAGACTCCAGAAATACAGAGTGTTCCTCTTAGACAAGATGCATCTAACTTAGTCATTGATTGGCTGAAAAGCTTAAACAACACTGCAGCATGTATTTAGACATAATTGCAGGAGCCATTTTAGAGCCATCTTTTCTTAGATAGTAAGAAATTTCTTTTGCTTTATGAGTGGCAGGCACGAATCAAAGTTTGTTCAGAGAATTGTTGAAGAGACATTGAGTAAGCTGAACCGCACTCCTTTAAATGTTGCTAAGCATCCTGTTGGACTGGATTCGCCTATGGAAGATATTAAATCACTTTTAGACACTGGATCAGATGATGTGCGGGCTATAG
The DNA here is from genome assembly GCA_031439595.1 of Pterocarpus santalinus. NCBI lineage: Eukaryota > Viridiplantae > Streptophyta > Magnoliopsida > Fabales > Fabaceae > Pterocarpus > Pterocarpus santalinus. The sequence goes on along the minus strand of CM062531.1, from coordinate 66,657,470 downwards.
GAGTTTATGGAATTGGGGGAATAGGAAAAACAACGATTGCTAAGGCTGTTTATAACCATATTGCCAATCAGTTTGAGGGTAGTGCCTTCATTGCTAATGTTAGAGAAATTTCAAGTCAAAGATTTGGCTTAGTTCAACTGCAAGAAGCGCTTCTTTCAGAGATTTTGAGCTATAGAGATTTTAAAGTACGCAATAAAGATAGAGGAATTAATCTGATTAAGAATAGGCTTTGTTGCAAAAAGGTTCTCATAGTTATTGATGATGCTGACTCATTGGAGCAACTGGAATCACTGGCTGGAGAGTACAATTGGTTTGGATCAGGAAGTAGAATCATCATAACAACTAGAGATAAGCATTTGCTAATTGCTCACAATGTGGAAGCAACCTACAAGGTCAAAGAATTAAGTCATGGCCATGCTCTTGAACTGTTTAGCTGGTTTGCTTTCAAAAAGCCCTGTCCTCCAACAAATCATGAGGAACTATCCTGCCACGTATTAAACTATGCCAAGGGCCTGCCATTGGCACTAACAGTTTTGGGTTCTTACCTGTGTGGTAGAGGTCAAGCTGAGTGGATTAGCACATTTGCTAAACTGAAAAAAATTCCAAATAAACAGATTTATGAAATACTTAAAATCAGCTTTGATGGGTTGGAAGAGAATGAAAAGGCCATTTTTCTGGATATTGCATGTTTCTTTAAGGGAGAGGACAAACAACATGTAAAAATGATACTGGATGGTTGTGACCTGCACTCAGATAGTGGGATCGAAGTTCTGATGGAGAAGTCTCTCATCACTGTAGAACTGAACAAACTTTGGATGCATGACTTGCTACAGGAAATGGCTAAAGAAATTGTTCGCCATGAATCCTCCAAAGAGCCTGGTAAACGTAGCAGACTTTGGTTTCATGAGGATGTTCTTCATGTATTAAACGAAAACACGGTATGTCCATCTCTTTGAACATTTATGTTAATATCAAAGTTTGTTTCTAGTACCTACCTCTTAATGTCCATTGTTTGTTGTGTGCCACTAGGGAACTGACAACATTGAAGGCATAAGGCTTGATCTACCAGAATCAGAAAAGGGAGACATAAACAGCAAAGCCTTGGCAAAGATGAAAGGACTTAGACTTCTCATGATCAAGAATGCAAATGTTTCAAATGACATTAAGTATCTATCTGATGAGCTAAGATTAATTGATTGGCCAGGATACCCCTCTTCAACTGTACCACCAAATTTCCATCCAAAGAGGCTTGTTTCTTTAAATATGAATCATAGTCGCATCAAACACTTGTGGAAGGGAGCTAAGGTGTGGAATTGATTTTTCGATTGTTTTTTGAGATGTAAAATGCTATTGTGGTTTAATAATGTAGCTAATTATCTTTCTTTTCCACCTTACTAATGATGTTTGTCTTCCTCAGATATTCGGAGACTTGAAACATGTATCATTTAGCTGCTGTGAACACCTCAGTGAAATTCCAGACTTCTCCATGATCCCAAACGTTGAGAGTCTCAGCCTTGACCATTGTAGAAGTTTAATTAAGTTGCATGAGTCTGTGGGAACTCTTGATAAGCTTGTTTCTTTAAACCTTCTGTTCTTCTCCAATCTCAAGACTCTTCCAAGTCATTTCATGTTAAGATCTCTTCGTACTCTTCTCCTTACTGGCTGCTCGAAACTTAGGAAGTTTCCTGAGATTGTCGGGAAAATGGAACATCTTGAAGAAATCCTTCTCCAAGGAACAGCCATAAAAGAACTACCTCAGTCAATTGAATATGTAATTGGGCTAAAATTCTTATTCTTAGATTCTTGCCAAAAACTTGAGCATCTCCCCAGCAGCCTCCAGAAGTTGCAATACCTTACCAGTCTTGATCTCAGTGGCTGCTCTAAGCTTCAGGAGCTTCCAAAGCTTCCATTAAATACAAGATATATAGACACAAGTAATTGTAGATCTCTGAAAATCTTTCCAATATTAACCAGCCCATCAAATTTTATTGCTGAGGATTTTCCAAGATTTACTTAAATGATGTTCATTAACTGCCATAAAATGATTAATAAACAGGTCGAGGACCACATAACAAATCATTTCTACAATGAGGTTGTTGCTCAATGCTCATTATCTTTATTTCTCTCTGTCTGTTCTTCATGCAAAGTATTTTAGACTTAATTATTTTTTATGCTTTAGGAATCTATTGGTGAAGTTATGCTTCCAGGTAGCAAGATCCCCGATTGGTTTCAAAATCAGAGTACTAATGCTTCAATTTCTCTTGAGGTAGCTTCAAGTTTGTATGGTAAGCCTGTGGAGTTGCTATTTGGTGCAGTTTTGGAGTTGAACAAAGGTGCTGCCACAACCGACATGTTTTCATGTGTATATGAGGTTATCATCAATGATTAGAAGACACTTGTGATAGCAAGAAATTTTGAATCGCTAGACACAAGTTATGTGTGGCTGACAAGGATCAAGGTTGGTCGTTTAATGTGGCGCCTCAACAGCATGCGTTATTGGAATCACTTTGGCATTTCATTTGGGATCTCTGAAGTATCATCAAAGGTAAAAGTTAGAGCAGCGTTGAAGAGCTGTGGTTTCCATGTATTGTGCAATCAAGAAGGGTATCTGATTGATCATACAACAGTTAGGAAGTACACAGGGTAAACTATAGGCTGCACCATATAGCAGATGTATTACTATAACATCAACATAAAGGAAAGAAAATAAAGGTCAACATGATCTTCTCCTCCCCAGAATTCTGAAATTTGCAGATGACATTAGGCGGAATAGGGTAGTTGGGTTGTCATCTATGCATTCCTGTCCTGTGGTTAATGTTCAATATCCATGTCTTTGATCTCGAGGATTAGTGATGGATCCAGAAAATTTAGATAGTGGGGGATTTCACATAATTTTTTTCCTTAGCATGGGATCAAACTTATAAAATAATGGGGGCAAAATATATGTGTATTTATATACTTCTAAAAAAATTTTCAAAGTCTAAGTGGGGGCATATGCCCCGAGGTCCATGAACGTGGATCCGTCCCTGCCCAGGACGTTGTTTTATGTTCAGGCGTGTGCGGTGGATTAGGGAAGTATAGCAGAGTGGAGAAGTGCATTACCATTCGAATTAGTTGGCTATATTTTAGATTTAATTTGGAGTTTTTCTTTGTATTTTCTGCTAGAGTATTTGAACATTATGTTGTTCTACACATTTTTATATACTTTCAATCTTTTGGCTGGCTAATCATGGATAGCATATGGTCATATATATGATATTTGACAAAGTGGCCGCCAAATTAAGGAATTGTTAGGATGTTAGCATTAACATCGGCTAGCAGTTTTGTACAAATACTTATCTATTTATTCTATCTATTTATAATACATCAAACTTCAGACCAAAGTTGGGGCAAAAGGAGCTACTAACACTTTAGATAGTCTATAATAATTGGAGTATGCACATGTGTGTGAGAGACATAAGTCCCACATTGGCTGAATTGGAGAAGAGAAAAGGGTTTATAACGTGTCGATTGGAAGATATTTGAAAGTTGATCTTTTGGTCAAATAATCCAATCCATCCCAAGGTTTATAATTGAGTTCAACACACCTAACTCAGCCCAAATCATTTTTGCCACAGAAACCCGATGACCAAATTCCCGACATATAGCTTTGCCAGCTTCTTATTATAGCTGTCAATAATGTCATTATCTAGTGAGTAATGTAATGTTGATCTAAACCAGTTTTGTCTCATCTAGTGTCCTCGGATGCTAAACCAAGATTAGAAGAGATTCGGGGAACGTAAGCTTTTGAGGAAATACTGCAATGGCTAAACCAGAAGAAACTATGCTCTTGAGATGGTTCTCAATAGTAAACGGGCACAACCACCACAAGGATCTAAAAGGGATGATAGGATCAGTGTTCTTAGCTCACCCCTTAGGACGCTCTGTTCGCGGGATCACTTTAAAGGTCACTTGGGTTCATGGAGGATGAGTGTTGTTGAGGGTTTCCTCTCTGGGTGCGTAACATTCTTGCCGTTAGAGTTGTTCTCTTTGTTTTTGTTAAGGTTCCCTACTTGGGCTCCAAGTTTTTGGGGTTCCCTAAACATCCTAGTAGAAGACAAAGATGCTGAAAAGGTGACAGTGACAGATCCCAGATCCTTGGGTAAAATGTTGCACTTTTTACCAGCTTTTGGCCACCTAGTACTGAGACAACAGTGTTTTAGGCATGACAAAAAGGGCATAGGCGAGTCAAGACATCAGGGAATCATTGTCATTTTGATGTAAACCTTGGATTTGACCAGGGTAAAAGTCTGAAGAGGGCAACTCGACGTTGACAAAGCGTCCTAGACAAAGTGGAATCTTTGACCCTATGAAGATCCAGGTGGTGTCCTTTGTGGGAAGATATTTTCCTAAGGCCACATCATGCCCCAAAAACCTACCAATTCACATCAAAAAGGATAGTTCCCAAGGAATATTTGACCCATTTCTTGAGATATACCTGGGCCCAGCATCATCTCAATACTGGGTTCCTCAAGAGAGCCAAAACATCCCCTTTTCAATTCATTACCTTCTTAAACCACCTCTTAATTATTGTGTTAATTCTGAGTCTGAACTTCGGTCACCATCAAATGTTAACTCGAATTTGCGCTCATTTAGGCCACAAACCCATTTCAATCTCAAAAGGAGACAATAGAGGAAGCTAATGACTGCATTTTGAGCACTGATTGTTAATTTTGCTATGCAGGCAATTCATCCAAGTAATACCTTTGCCTTATTGGAAACTTGATTTGAGTATATTTTCATGGCCCAAAAGAAGAAAGTTTCTGGGGATTTAACTTTTGACCCAAAAGTCTAGCTATTTTAATAATTTGTCAACAAATAATTCAAGTGCCGTAGAATTCTTTACTTCAGTGGATTGAAATTAAATTATTTTCTAAGTCCCTAGAATCTTGCAGAGTCTTCATTGTGACTCAGCATAGCAGAAAGTTAATCTTTTCTATTGGATGATTTGAAGCTCAAGTTGTGTTGTGCTTCTTGTTAGTTGTTGGCATGTCAACATATTTAGGCCCCGTACGTCTATGAATCAGAGAAAGAATCAAGAGCCTGGGGCCACCATATGCGCATAGGCATTAGTTGTTGAAGGACATGAACAATACTAGGAAGTGGTAGGAGGAAGTGGCTACTATTCCTTTATCCACCTTTTTCCCTCGCTAAATCAGCTAGCAACTAGCTAAATGGTTACTGCATTTATAAAAATGAAGAAAAGATGAAGAAATCATGAAGGCAAACAAAAATTTACTTTCAGATCAAAGTATTGCCTTTCTCTAATAACATATGTTCCAAGACTTCTATATCACCATCAGGCATGGTGACAAAATTGATGGTTTAGACTTTAGGCCTTTGACTCTTTTGTTTTTTTTTCACCAGATATTATCTGCATTTTATATTTACCATCAGATTTTTTTTTGTATTAGCTAAATGAGAGCGTAATGAAGTAGCATTGTAAATTATGTTTTCAGTGATTGCGTAGCTGATTTATCCGAGGTTGATGATGGGAGTTAATATAAAATTCTAAAAAAATTTGAAAATTATCAGCAATTTCAACAAGTTACTAGTAAAATGTGAATAAGTTATCAGCAAATTGTGAATAAGCTATCAGTATTTTGAGCAAAGTCACAAACCATTGCTTAAAGAAATAAGGTTACTTAGCCATTGTTGTACAAGTTATATACTTATTTAAATACACTTGGTCAATATTTATTTACAAAATTCTAACAAAACTTGCAAAGTTATCTGCAATTTCACAAAGTTACCAATGAAATATGAATAAGTTAGTAGTGATTTGAACAAAGTTATAAATCATTGCATAAAGAGATAAGGTTATTTAGCCAATGTAGCACAAGTCATATACTTATTTAGGTGCACTTGGTAAATATTTAATTACAAAATTCTAAAATCAAAGAAGTTATTAGCAATTTCAAAAAGTTATCATATAATGTGAATAAGTTACTAGTGATTTAAGCAAAGTTATCAGCAATGTACAAACACGTTACTGGCAATTTGAGCAACGTTACAAACCATTACATGAAGAGATGTTATTTAGCCAATATAGCACAAGTCATATACTTATTTAGGTGCACTTGGTCAATATTTAATTACAAAATTCTAAAGAATTGAGAAGTTACTAGCAATTTAAAAAGTTACTAGTGAAATGTGAATAAGTTACCAATGATTTGAGCAAAATTACCTATGATATATGAATAAGTTACTAGCGATTTGAACAAAGTTACAAACCATTGCATAAAGAGATACGGCTATTTAGCCAATATAGCACTAGCCATATAGTTATTTAAGTGCACTTGGTAAATATTTAATTAACAAATACCAAAAAATTGATAAGTTACCAGCAATTTCAAAAAGCTACAAGCAAAATATGAATAAGTTACCAATGATTTGAGCAAAGTTACCAACTATGTATAAAAAAATTACTAGTGATTCAAGTAAAGTTGCAAACCATTGTATAAAGAGATAACATTATTTTGCCAATGTAGCGCTAGCCATATACTAATTTGGGTGCAATTGATGAATATTTAATTACAAATTATAAAGAATTGAGAAGTTATCTGCAATTTTAAAAGATTATTAATGAAATATGAATAAGTTACTAGAGAATTGTGAATAAATTACTAGTGTTTTGAACGTAGTCACAAAATATTGCATAAAGAGATAAAGTTACATAGCCAATGCAGCTCAAGTCATATACTTGTTTAGGTGCACTTGGCCATTATTTATTTACAAAATTCTAAAAAAGCTTGAAAAGTTACGAGCAATTTTAAGAAGTTACCAACGAAATATGAATAAATTACCAGCATTTTGAGCAAAGTCACGAGCTATTACATAAAGAGATAAGGTTACTTAGCTAATGTAGTACAAGTTATTTATGTGCACTTGGTCAATATTTATTTACAAAATTCTAAAAAAAACATGAGAAGTTACCAGCAGAGTATTGAATAGTGCAGTTGGGTTGTCAGTTATGCAATCCTGTGGTGAGTGTTTAATATACATGTCTTTGATACTTCTCTGGGAATTGTTTTATGTTCAGATGTGTTTGGTGGATTAGGGACGTATAGCAGCGTGGAGAAGTGAACTACCGTTTGAATTAGTTGTTTATTTTTTCAGTTGCTTATTTGGAGTTCTTCTTTATATTTTCTGCCCAGGTATTTGAACACTATATTTTTCTGCACATTCTAATATCATTTAAATTTTTTGGCTGGCTAACCAAGGATAGCATAATAGCTAACAGTATGGTCATATATATGATAATTGATGAAATGGCCGCCAAACTAAAGAATTGTTTGCACTAACAGCAGCTAGCAATTTTGTAGTCTAGGATTTTGTACACTATGGTTATGCCTGTACTAACTTTAAAGTTTAAAGCAAGATAAACGAAAGTAAATAAGCCAATTATTTCTGCAAATCTGGAAAAGGTATGCGAGATCAGCTTGTTCACAGAAACTCCTCCTTTCAACTAATCAATCCCCAATTCAATGTTCTGCTGTCTGAAAACTCTTGCTCTTTCAGAAAAGAGAACCCATGGAATCAGGCTGAAACTTCTGGAGCAGCCACTTCTAAATTAGAGCCGACTCAAGAAGTGCCTCCCAATGATCAAGAATCAGAGCCAAAAGGACCTCAGGTGCTGGAACATGAAACCAAGGGATGAGCTTGATGTACTCCCGGTGGCACACAATACAAGTCAATTTGGCTTAACCATGAGAGATGACAATATGGTGGAAGCATTTTATGCTGCGTTACATGCTGAGACCTTTGCTCTATCTCTATCACCTTTAAGAGATACCAGAGATGATTCAAAACTAGCTTATCCTAAAAAGAGTGAAGAAACCAAGAAAGCGTTGGAAATGCTTAAGGAAATCCTCTCCAAACCATTTTATCAACTTCTGGACCCAGGATCATCTTCCTCCATAAAAACTGCCTTAGAACATCTCTACACTTTGTCTGCAGACGATGATGTCTCTTTGTGTTTAAAATCTCTTGTACTACAACTTTCAACAGACTTTACCCGGTGGAGTTGTGACTACGTGGATGCAAGTATGAAACTTGAGTCCTCAACTGCAGGCCTACCAAAGTTAGATACACTGGAAGAGGGTCTGATAGCTAACAAGAACCAGTTCAGTGAATTTTCATCCGTAGAAAACTAGCTGTGCAGCCAGTTGGTTTATTTGGAACAACGAATGAAAGAGCTAGAAGAGCAAATCGAAGCCATTAAATATAATATCTCCATCTCTGAAGTGGCTGGGGAGTGCGGACACTGCCCTTATGAAGAAAAGAGAAACCTTTGAGAAAGGAAGAACGTTGAAAGCTCAAAGAGATCAGTTGAGGAGGCAAAGGCCACGCTTGAGATCAGAGCAAGAATCAGCAAAAGCTACCAAAGCAAACATTGAGGATAAGTGGTCAAAGATTACAGAGAAACTTGATGGGATCTTCAACATTTTTGGGTCAAATTATTGTAACTAGATACAAACATATACATGTGTAAAGTTTAATTTGCATCTATAATCTATATCAGTGTCTTTGGATTCCCTATCATTAATAGAACGGGTAGTAGGAAGGAATTGGAAATGAAGAAAAGGAAAGGAGAGGAATAAAGTTACCTTTCTATTTGTTTGAAAGATTGATGAGAAATCGAACAGATAAGTTAAATCATAAAAGAATATAACAGAACATTTATAATTATTAATCTTCCAAATTTTTAGTTTCCTTTATTCAACCCAATTTTGGCAAAAATAATGGACTTTTGAGGGAAGAGAGAGGGAACTATTTCACCTGAGTTCTCTTCCCTACCTTCTTTTATTAAACTCCAAACAAACAAACAAGTTTCCTTCCCCATCTTTGAGAAAAATTACAAATTATGATTGTAGTTACTCACTATATAATTTAACATTTTTCTCAAATTTTAAAAGAGTCTCGAACCATGTATTGTCTTTTCAAAATTTTGAAGATTAAAATTAAAGAATTTAATTTTAATATTCTATCAATATAAAAGAATTTTATATAAATATTTAATAGTTTAATCACCTACTACCTTAAAATTATTATAAATAGAGCCATTTAACTAGATCACCGAATGAAACTCGCATCAAAATTAATCACAAAATTAAAAACAAAAAAATCTATGTATAAACCATACAAAACTGTGCCACTTACCAAATGCATTTTACGGCTGTTTCATACAATGCAGTTCAACTTCCGCGAGGGCTCCTATGGCTTTTTCAGCTAGCAGTAAATTAATCAAGTCACATCTAATAAAGTCAAAGTGTTTAAAAAATGAGGAAACTATTGGGGTTCCTTTATTGTTTAACCATCAAAGTTACTGGTGAAGCAAGTTTGTTGAATGATATTGTTTGTGTTGTTTATATTGTTGGAAAAGTTGTTCACTTGTTTGTCCTTTGTAATGACCAAAGTGTGGTGCTCTGGCTATATGAGTGACGTGTAAGAGATGCAACATCTGTATAGAGATATTTCGCAACATATGTAAAACTATTTCTATATGTTGTTTCCAATGGTAATTTACCATATTTTCCTGTGGCCTTCGTAGACATGGAGGTTTTGGATGTGTCACGGAGAGTATGTTCTGCCATACGAAGAGTGGCAACAGTGAGGCTAACAACAGTTACACTTATACTATTTAAAGTAGGGAAATGATGCTTCATTTGTACGAAATGCAATTATACTATGTGCATGAAATTTGATTACATTGTTGGGATGCAGGTTCTGCACTGAATGACTTGGCATGAAGCTGTTGAGAAAACGTGATATACTTGAAGAAGGATATATAAATGCTTTTGTTGGATAATGGATATTGGCTTGAAGATTACAATTTTACTATTGAACTTACTTCTAGCGAGTTCATATTTGAATGATACCAATCTTGTAAACTCATTACGTATATATACCTACAACACAATGGCTTGAGCTTCTCATCATACTTGCCCTTTCTTGGTGATTGCAGATTATGGAGTGGATGAATATGGCAATGGAGCTGAGTTTGGTCATTTTGGTATTGTAGTTGAAGATGTAAGCTCTTATGCAAAGATAACTAGAAAGCATTGTTGTTGAAAACTGCTACATCTGCAATCTATAGAATAGAAGGGATTTGCTTTCCATTAATCTATTTTGGGAAAGTTTAGCTGCCAATAGAAAAATTGACTATACAAAAATGTCTTGAATTGTTCTAAAGTTTTTTCATTGCTTCCGATGCAAGGTAACATCTAACGGCTCAACCAAGTGGGACTACAAATGATATCTTGTGGAGTACCTTGTTTCTGGTTGTTTTGCCTACTGTTTTTAAATGAAAGACTAAGAATCTATGCAACTGTTTGCATGTTTATGACTTATAGACTTGATTGTTTTTTATTCTAAATTTTGATGGTTGGTCAGCAACTAATTTATTATTTGTAAGTGGAATTTGGATATTTGACAGGCCAACTTTATGCAAATAAATAAGAGCGTGAAGCACATCAGCTAATTTTCTCATTGTTTTGGCTCATATAAATGTATATATACCTTTCAGAGGCGATTTGTGCTCTGTTGAAAACCAAGTTAAATCCATGTTGGTTTCTAAAACTGAGGAAATGGCTTTGAGTTCTGAATCCCTTAAGTGGAGGTATGATGTATTCTTGAGCTTCAGAGGGGATGATAACCGTAGGAGTTTCACAAGCCATCTCTATCATGCTCTAGGCCAAAAGGGTGTCAATACTTTCATAGACTACAATCTCAAAAGGTGAGAACATATTTCAGCTTCACTTCTTAAAGCTGTTGAAGAGTCAAGGATCTCAGTTGTCGTATTTTCTAAAACTTATGCTTCTTCCCCTTCTTGCTTAGATGAACTCTTTAAGATCCTTGAGTGTAAGAATTCCAAGGGTCAACTGGTTTTGCCGGTCTTTTATAACGTGAATCCATCTCAAGTAAGAGAACAGCAGGGAAGTTTTGCAGAAGCTTTGGCCAAACATGAAGACATGTTCAGGGATGATATAAACAAGGTAAAAAGGTGGAGGGCAGCTCTATGTGAAGCTGCTACTTTGTCTGGGTGGCATCTAGTAGATGGGTATGTGTCCTATAAAAGAGGATCATTCCTTTGGTATTCCATGGTTTTGTTTACTATCTATACTTTTATCAGTTATCAATCATTTATTGGTCCCTTCATATACCGGGTGAAATTCAAACATTAATCATGAGAACTAACAACAGATAGGTGTTTGATAAGGAATCAAGAATGATATCTGAAAAAAAGTGAGTGCCATAGCAACTCCTAATATAAAAGATTTTCCAACATATTCCTTTCCATTAAGCTAAACTAGGAAGGCTTTCGCTTACTTAAATTGAAAGCAAGTAGTCAACGTTGATCAAATTGATTAAATTACTACCTAGAAGGAACTGATGTAGAAGGAAATGCCAGGGTCTGATTTTCTTTTTTTTTTTAAAAAAAAAAAAATTAACTACATGCAAATGAATTTTAAATGCTAAAGTGGACAGTCAAACATTAACAAATGAAAGATAGGGGAAGAGATTTTCTTTGCCTTGGTTGATAATAGAAGGAAGATAAAGATTAATATCTGACTAAGTTTTGCTAGTTTTCCAATTATATGAATAACTTGTTTTAGGGTTCCTTTTCAAGATGCAAATGTTGCAAATTCTCACACAATGATAATCATATATGGTAAACTTACATTGTGCTTTTTGGAACTCCAATCACAAAAGAAATGACTTAGCACATTACAATACCCCAGAAACACATACAATTGATTTTATCAATGTTCCTCTTAGACAAGATGCATCTAACTTAGTCATTGTCATTGATTAGCTGAAAAGTCTAAATAACACTCCAGCATGTGACTATCCATGATTGTATATGCTATTATAGAGTAATCTTTTCCTAGGTAGTAAGAAACTTCTTTCACTTTATGAGTGGCAGGAATCAAAGTTTGTCCAGAGAATTGTTGAAGAGATATTGAGTAAGCTGAACTGCACACCTTTCGATGTTGCTGAGCATCCTGTTGGACTGGATTCGCCTATTGAAGACATCAAATCACTTTTAGACACTGGATTGGATGATGTGCGGGCTATAGGAATTTATGGACTTGGTGGAATAGGGAAAACTACGCTTGCTAAGGCAGTCTATAACCATGTTGCTAGTCAGTTTGAGGGTAGTGCCTTCATTGCTAATGTCAGAGAAATTTCAAGTAAAAGATTTGGCATAGTTCAATTACAAGAAGCACTTCTTTCTGAGATTTTGAACTATAGAGATTTTAAAGCAGGCAATAAAGACAGAGGCATTAATCTGATAAAGAATAGGCTTTGTAGCAAAAAGGTTCTCATAGTTGTTGATGATGCTGATTCATTGGTGCAACTAGAATCATTGGTTGGAGAATATAGTTGGTTTGGATCAGGAAGTAGAATCATCATAACAACTAGAGTCGAGCATTTGCTGATTGCTCACTATGTGGAAACAACCTACAAGGTCAAGGAATTAAGTCAAGGCCATGTTCTTGAACTGTTTAGATGGTTTGCTTTCGAAAAAACCCCATCCTCCTCCAAATTATGAGGAACTGGCCTCCCACATATTAAACTATGCCAAGGACCTGCCTTTGGCACTGAGTTTTGGGGGCTTACTTTTGTGGTAGAGGCAAAGCTGAGTGGATAAACACTTTTGCTAAACTAAAAAATATTCCAAATAAACAGATTTATGAAATACTTAAAATCAGCTTTGATGGGTTGGAAGAGAATGAAAAGGTCATTTTTCTGGATATTGCATGTTTCTTTAAGGAAGAGGACGAACAATATGTGAAAATGATACTCGATGGTTGTGACCTGCACTCAGATAGTGGGATTGGAGTTCTAATGGAGAAGTCTCTCATTACTGTAGAAATGAACAAGCTTTGGATGCATGATTTGCAGCAGGACATGGCTAAAGAAATTGTGCGCCATGAATCCCCAAAAGACCCTGGTAAACATAGTAAACTATGGTTTCACGAGGATGTTCTTCATGTATTAATCAAAAATATGGTATTCCCATCTCTTTGAACATTTATGTTAATATCAATGTTTCATTCTAGTAACTCTTCTTAATGTCCATTGTTTCTTGTCATGTCGTGTCCATTAGGGAACTAAAAGCATTGAAGGCATAAGGCTAGATATTCCAGAGTCAATAAGGGGAACATAAATGGCAAAGCCTTGGCAAATATGAAAAGACTTAGACTTCTTATGATCAACAACGCACATGCTACAGATGACATTAAGTATCTATCTGATGAGCTAAGATTAATTGATTGGTCGGGATACCCTTCTTCAACTCTACCACCAAATTTCCATCCAAAGAGGCTTGTTTCTTTAAATTTGAGTCATAGTTGGATCAAACATTTGTGGAAGGGAGCTAAGGTGTGGAATTGATCTTTCAATTGTTTTTTTGAAGTGTGAAAAGCTGTTTTGGTTTAGTAGAGTAGCTAATTATCTTTCTTTTTTCACTTTACTAATGATGTATGTCTTCCTCAGATATTCAGAGACTTGAAACTTGTGTCCTTTAGCAACTGTGAACACCTCAGTGAAATTCCAGACTTTTCAATGATTCCAAGCCTTCAGAGTCTCAGCCTAGACCATTGTAAAAGTTTAATTAAGGTGCATGAGTCTGTAGGAACACTTGATAAGCTTGTTACTTTAAACCTTCTATTCTGCTCCAACCTCAAGGCTCTTCCAAGTCGTTTCAAGATAAAGTTCTTCGTACTCTTCTCCTCACTAGCTGCTCAAAACTAAGAAAGTTTCCTGAGATTGTTGAGAAAATGGAACATCTTGAAGAAATCCTTCTCCAAGGGACAGCCATAAAAGAACTACCTCAGGCAGTTGAACATCTAACTGGGCTAAAATTATTATTCTTAGATTCTTGCCAAAAACTTGAGCATCTCCCCAGTAACCTTCAGAAGTTGCAATGCCTTAATACTCTTAATCTCAGTGGCTGCTCTAAGCTTCAGGAGCTTCCAAAGCTTCCACTAAATACAATGTATACAGATCTTTGGAAAGTTTTCCAATATTATCCAGTCCATCAAATTTTATTGCAAAGGATTTCCCAAGGTTTTCTCAAATGAGGTTCATTAACTGCCATAAACTGATTAATAAACAGGTCCAGGACCGCATAACAATCTCTTCTACAATGAGGTTGTTGCTCAATGCTCACTGTTTTTGTCTTTCTGTGTGTGTTGTTCCTGCAAAATATTCCTGACTTAAAATTATTTTTTATGCTTCAGGAATCTATTGGTGAAGTTATGCTTCTAGGGAGCAAGATCCCGGATTGGTTTCATCATCAGAGTACTACTAACGGTTCAATTTCTCGAGGTAGCTTCAAGTTTGTATGGTAAGCCTGTGGAGTTGTTTTTTGGTGCAGTTTTTGAGTTGGATAAAGGTGCTACTGCAACCGGCATGTTTATAGGTGAATACGAGGTTACCATCAATGATCAAAAGACGGGGATGGTATCAAGAAATTTTGAATAACTAGACTCAAGTCATGTGTGGCTAACTAGGATCGAAGTTCATTCGATATGGGACCTCAACAGTATGCATTATTGGAATCACTTTGGGATTTCATTTTGGATCTCTGAAGCATCATCAAAGGTGAAAGTAAGAGCAGCCTTGAAGAGTTGTGGTTTCCATATTATGTGCAATCAAGAAGGGTATCTGATTGATTATACAACAGTTAGGAAGTACACAGGCTAAACTATATGCTACACCATCTAGCTTGGAAGATTAGCATAAAGGAAAGAAAATAGAGCTCAAAATGATTTGATCTTCTCTAGAATTCACAAATTTGCAGATGATATTAGGTCGTTATATTCACTCATACCCCGTAGAGTAGGGAATAGTGCAGTTGGGTTGTCAGTTATGCAATCCTATGGCTAGTGTTCAATATTCATGTCTTTGATACTCCCCTTGACCTGTTTCAGATGTAAGTGGGGGATTAGGGTAGTATAGCAGAGTGGAGGAGTGCATTACCATTTGAATTAGTTGTTTATTTTTTTTTTTTTTTCCCCAGATAGCTTTATGTTGGAGTTTTTCTTTGTATTGTCTGCCGGCGTATTTGAACATTTTATTTTTCTGCACATTTTTATATCATTTTAATTTTTTGCTGGCTAATCAAGGATAGCATAATGGCTAATAGTTTTCTTTTTTTTTCTTTAATTGAAGCATAATGGCTAATAGTATGGTCATGTATATGATAATTAATGAAGTGGCCAGTGGCCACCAAACTAAAGAATTGTTTGCATTAACAGCGGCTAACAGTTTCGTAGTCTAGGATTTTGTACACTATGGTTATGCCTGTATTAATTTTAAAGTAAATAAACGAATACCCAAATACCTTAGACAACAGACATATTGGAATACTCACATTTTATCAAATTTTACTTAATAATTAGAAACCAAATAAGCCGACTATAACAGGGCATTCATGACTCTTGGGCTAACCCCAAGTGTATGGATTTGGATGAAGCTCACTTTAGTTTGGCCCAGAGTACGTTAGATTGATACATGGATGACATGTTGAGATGCCCGAACGCATGCTCAATGATTTTACTGTCATACTAATGTGGATTAGCAGTGATATACGAAGATATCGTTAACATGTAAAATCGGATATATATATATATATATATATATATATATATATATATATTAATTTGCAGGCTAATTTTGTCGACACTTAATTAAATTTAGACCAAACATGGTCGATTTTTCTATAGTCCAGATGCCTTTTTTGGACTAGGATCAAAACAAGAAAAAGAAAAATATAACCTAATCAGAATTTCATACTGCGGTCAGGTTAAATTAATATCTTCAGTATCTTCATCATTTCTCTTAATATGATTGTGGATAAAATGAAAAATGAAAAATGCAGAACAATTCCAAATTCTTCGCCTTTTCTTTCTGAAATCGGACACTTTGCAAGTCAAGTTTCAATTTTAGTAAGAGAAATTTTTAGTTGTTTATGAAGCATTACATGAATATATTCACAACTAACTTATGTTTTTATTTAAAATATTATTCTCTTATTGAGTATAATTCATGTTGCGATTCAAGAAAACCAAAAAGTTTCCCGAAAAAAGGTTTTGCCAACAATTTGAATCCCTGTTTGTCGTGTCGTGTAAGCATCTCGGCCCCACCCCATTACACCTTTTTTATTGCCAACGCGTTCCACGACCCCTCATTTTTTATTCTAAAATTAACCGTGCGTGCCACTCATGGCAAATTTATACAAAGAATAAACAAATAAAACAATTCCATATTGCTATAGTTGTCATCTCTCAGCTCCATTCGAATCACCATCCTAAATCAAATAAAATAATGAATTCTGCTAACTGAAAGCTAATAAACTCGTGCTACAACCACCATAATCTCTGCAGCCCCCACAAAAATTTAAAAACATGTGCACAAAAAATAGTGCTTGAAGCATCTTTAATGCAGCACTATAAATTGATGCAGATTAAAGTGAAACACATCAGAAACACACAAAACATCATAAACCTCAATCTAAGAAAGAAACAATGAAGGTGGCTAAGCTTCATTTCCTTCCACTGTGCTTCCTCCTCTTGGCCTTCAACACAAAGCCACTCCTAGCAGCTGAACCTGAGCCAGTTGTTGACAAGCAAGGTGAGCCATTGCAACCAGGCGTAGGGTACTATGTGTGGCCACTGTGGGCTGACGAAGGAGGCCTAGCACTAGGCCACACAAGGAACAAGACATGCCCTCTTGATGTCATCCGTGACCCTTCATTCATTGGCCTCCCAGTGACCTTTAGAGCACCGGGGCTTGACTATATCCCCACAGAAACTGATCTAACCATTGACTTTGCCGTGAGGACCACATGCAATGAGCCAACAGTGTGGAGGCTCTTAAAGGTGGGTTCTGGTTTTTGGTTCTTGAGCACTGGTGGTGACTCTCAGTCTCTCGTCAGCAAGTTCAAGATTGAGAGGCTTGAAGGGGATCATGCATATGAGATCTACAGCTTCAAGTTCTGCCCATCACAGCCTGGTGTCTTGTGTGCTCCTGTGGGGTCATATGAGGATGCTGATGGAACCAAGGTTATGGCTGTTGGTGATAATATTGGGACATACTATGTCAGGTTCCAGAAGGTTTCCACTTATCCTCAGGAGAAGAACCAAGCCTTTAGCATTTTGCAATTTGGCAACTAATTCTTTTTTTTGGGTTGTGCCTGGTGTAGTGAGATAGGCCATATAATAAGCCAGAAGGGTGCACTGTGTAGTGTGCCTATGAGAAAATTTTCCAAGAAGTTTTGTTTTCTTGGATCACATGGCATAGAAAGAGTCGTTTGTCTCTATGTTTTAAAGCTTGCCAGCCTTCTTCATGAAAAAGAAAATGAACTTATTCTAACTATCTAAGTTTCTCTGTTTCATTTATTCCTTCATAGTTGTTTTAATTATCAACTTCTTTGAATTGATGTTAAAGAGTGAGCATAGTGAAAGTGAACAATTTACTCATTGGCTTTAGAAAAAGAAATACATCAAGGAAATTCTCAAAGGAAAATGTAAGAAATAAAAATTGGAAGAAATATTGAGAAATTATATGTACAAAATGCTAGAAACAACAACTTGCAAATTTTTATGACACAATTCAATATTAAATTTTCTGTGTGCAGAATTCTAAAATGATGAACCATCATCCATTTGGATGAAACCCCAGCAGTGATTAGTGCTCTGATTGACATGTATTGCAGAAATGGGATGATTGGAGTGGCTACATTGGTTTTTGAGAAGATGGGTATCAAAGATGCGTTTTGTTGGATCTGTCTGTTCAATGGGTATATAGTTTGTAACAATCTGAGTTGTGCTTGTCAGATGTTGGATGCAATGCCTGAAAGAAATGAAATTTCTTGGACTGCCATGAGCCTATGATTGCTGGGTGTGTCAAGGTAGCAGCTCCGATTCAGGCTGTAGAGGTGTTTGAGAAGATGAACGCTGAAGGGGAAACTCATCCTTGTGCAGACTTAATTGCGGCGGCACTCTCTGGTTGTGCTGATACTGGGGTTCTTGAATTTGGTCAGTGCATACACGGTTGCTAAGAAAACAAGCCTGGAGTAGGATGTCACTATGACCGATGCATTGATGGATATGTACTCAAAAAGTGGGAGGCTTGACTTGACTGCAAGGATTTTTGATGAAAGTTTGAATAAGTATCTGTTTTCATGGACAATAATGATATCGGGATATGAGTATCATGGTGAAGGGGGCCATGCTTTGGAAGTTTATTCTCGCATGATAGAATCCAGGATTACCCCAGAAGAGGTAACACTGTTGTCAATTTCAACTGCTTGTAGTCATGCTGGGTTAGTTGTGGAGTGGAAAGTGTTGATCACTAGAATGGTTCAGTGCCATTGTTTGAAGCCAAAAACTGAGCATTATGGACGCATAGTGGATCTCCTTGGCCAAGCAGGGTTGCTAGAAAAAGCAAAAGAGGCGACTGCGCTAATGCCTATTGGCCTTGGCGCTGCTATATGGAGATCATTGCTGAATGCTTGCTCACTTCATGGAAATTTCTGCATGGCTCAAATAGCAGGAAAGACGGCGACTGAAATTGAACCAAATGATGATGGCTTTTATGTGCTTCTGTGGAATATGCATTTTGGAGCTAATATGTGGAAGGAGGCATCAGAGATAAGGAAGTTGATGACGAAAAGGAGGGTCAGAAAAAGGCCTGGATGTAGTTGTGTTGAGGTGAATGGTGTAGCTCAAGAAATCCTTGCTGAAGGCAAATCCATTCATGTTACAGCAGAGGTTTGCAACTAGCTGAAAGGAATCAAGGAGCACTCAGAAACAGATTAACTTTTAAAAGCAATTGAGGCCTTTAACAATTGAAGCAAATGGATAAGTGGACCAAAAAATAAGAGTTTCTGCAATGCATCTATTTCGTTCTTTGGATCCTGGAGATATGGGGTGATGTCGATTAACTAACCTTGTACAATATATTTTTATGGCGCCCAAAGACTGAGGTTCCAATTATAAGCAGTCAAAACTTGTGGAAAGTCAATTTTAATATGGTAATTTATTCCAAGCTCTTGATTGTTCATTACTTCAATTGAAGGAGGTGATGCTCTGGATTTTGGAGTAAATATCCTCCATAATTTTCCCTGTTATTTTGCCACAGCGCTCTTGATGGCAGTCCCAATTCCGAGGTTTATTGTGTAAAAATAATACCTATGATGCAGTGGAATGGGTTTGTGATAATTAGACCGCACAAAAGCTTTTTGTGTAAAATTGGTTTTTGAGTGGTTATCTGCATTAAGTGCATAGCAAGATTCTCTATTCTTTTTGTAGGTGAAGTTTCTTTCCGAGGATATGTTTGGTTGGAGAAATTCTTGGATCCTCCACAGAGGAAGAAGATTCTTCCTTCACATGGATCTTGTACCATTAAATGACTTTAGAAAATGAAAAAAGTGATGAGACTAATAAAAATAGATGATAGATATTACATATGGAAGAAAAAAGAGATTTTCTCGATGAAGGAAGCAAGAATTTCTCGTTTGGTTGAGGGATAAAAATAGGGGAAAATTTTCCATTATATATACAACTCATCCATGGAAAATTTTTCCCTATTTTTACTCCCCTAACCAAATATACCCCTAGAAACATAAAGAAATCAGATTCATAAATTAACAAGTAATATACTATTCGGCATTACAAATCCCGCTTACATTTATGAGTCTGGATCTTTACACAACTTGAAGATAAAAGTATGACAATTGAGCCACATTGCTCATAATAATCATATTTATCTGAGCCACACATGATTAATGAAGTTCAAGTTCTTAGCGCGAATCACCATATCTAAATATTTTGCATTGTAGGAAATTCTTAAACCAAGTGGCCGAAAGCTTTGGATGTCTTTTCAGGCCATTTTTGTAATCCACGAAATTGATTCCATACCTCTGAGTGTAGCCATAATTCCATTCGAAGTTGTCAAGCAATGACCATGCAAAATACCCTTTTACGTTCACGCCATCCCTGATAAATTTAAAACCAACGAAGTTATGAATACATTAATCATACACACAATAGATTGATTAGGAAAAACCTGTTTTATTGATACGATAGCACTTACTTGATTGCAGTCTGAACATAGTAGAGATGGCTATAATAGTAATCAATTCTGGTTGTGTCTTTAAGCGCTTCCTCAAGTGAGAGTGTTGGATCATTGAATTCATACACACCTATATAAATTAATAAATTGTTTTCCATTAACATAAGGAAATAATTAAATATTACTAGATCAGAATTAGTTTAGAACCAATGAATGATCCTTCATAAGATGAATATTTAATAATTAGATTGAATGAACATATATGTACTTGGCGTATATTTATTACCGTTTTCAGTGACGTAGATCAAAGGGTTGTTGCACTTTGTTTTAGTATAGAGCAAAAGTTCACGAATTCCATTTGGATAAACAAACAACAAATTTGAAGCAGCCTGCCATGATATAGGTTTACTTTTCTTTTCTTCATCAAGCAAGAAAGCTAACTGAAATGAAGCATTGACATGCAGATGCAAATGCAAATAAAGTACATATATTCACATACACACATACCTTTGGACCTATAGTCATCCCATTACGCTCAGCTGTCACAATAAAATACATCTTGCTTTAATATTCATAAACAATATCATCGGTTCATCGTCTGTGGAGTTTTCTTTTTTTATTTTTTCTTCAAAAGCAAATTGAATCGAATTAATAAATGTGCTAGAGTAGCGATAGTGATTTTGATTAAGATCTGATAATATCTCTATTATGTTTTAAAAACTCTTTCTATTAACAGATCTCACAAAAATGCTCTTACCCATAAGAATAACTAGAGAATCGGTGAGGAAGCTAGGCCTGGCTTCACTTAATTGTGGTGCATCAATAGCATAACTGGAACTGTAGTAGTTTAATCCAATAAAATCAAAGGACCCTCTTACAAGCCTTGATTGATGTGCAGAGAACTTTGGTAACCGGCTTCCCACCAGAGACCGCATGGAACTTGGGTAATCTCCTGTTGCCAATGGCTCCATAAACCTGCAATACAACCTTTGAATCAGCTCAATTGTATTGCAATGATTGAAAATGACAGAATAAGCTACACCAGTTTATGATAGGCCCTCCTCTCCTCCTCCAATAAAGGTCATCGACCATGATACTCTAATTGAGTTGAGTTCCACAGATTTTAGGTTCATAAAGCAGTTGTATTATACCATCCAAGCATGAAATCAAGAGCTCTTTGTGCAGCATGATGATCCAATTCTGTATCATACAGTGGCACCATCCAGTAACTATTTAGTGATATCCCTATCCAGCCCTTTTGAGCTGCCTACATACACAAAGGAAAGGAAGGCTTTGGTCTCAATATTACTCTTAATTAATTTAGGGAGATCCATTTGCTTTGTGAATCGAATTTTCGTAATACAAATATACAGCAAAACCTGATACTTGGCCTTGTAGAGGTTAACAGCAGCTGCATGAGCTAGTAACTGATGGTGTGACACTATATAGGGTTCAGTGGCTGAATCTCCACCAGTGCAATTAAGGTTTTGCCACTGTGAACATCTTCCTGGTGCATAAAGTCCATCTGCATAGCCATGTACACTGAAGGACCATGGCTCATTCAATGTAATCCAATGCTTCACCCTGTCTCCAAATTCCTTAAAGCAAACTTCAGCATAGTCCCGAAAATCATCCCTATATAGTGAAGGGCAATTGAAAAAAAAAAAAAAAAAGATTAATGTTCAAGGCATGTTGACCAATATTTTGACTATTAAGAATTACTAAATGTGAATTACACTATCTTAGGGCTTAAAAAGCCACCATATTCATCTTCTAAGGTCTGAGGAAGGTCCCAATGAAAAATAGTCACAGAGAGTTGAAGACCTGCATTGAGTTACCAACAGAAGGTACTACACCTATATTAGGCCTAAATTAGTGAAACAGAAAATAAATACGCTAAAAAATTTAATGTTTTAGCAACATATGTGATGACCTTGGGCTAGCAGCTCATGGATGAGGTCATTGTAATAGTTGATTCCTTCCTTGTTCACACCTCCACTAAGCCTTCCCTCTGAAATTAGCCAAAGGATCTAATATTTAACTAAATTAATAATAATTAATTTACACAATAACAATTTTTTATTGGAATAATTAAGGGAAATTCTAATTAATGTGCAAAATTAAAAGTCAAGTAGTGTCCTGTTTCTTACTTGGTAGTATTCTGGACCAAGAGATGGAGAATCGATAAGCATCCATGTTCATATCCTTCATGATCTCAACATCTTCCTGCAATACCAATGATGTTTTCAGAAAAATCTCAATTATACTTAATATATTTGTTCTTCAGTTATTATATACAAGCTAATGTATCCAGGTGATTTGCAGTACTGTACCTTATAACGATGATATTCATCGACGGCTATGTCTCCGTTACTTCTGTCATCTATCTTACCTATCATGTATTGAGCATAATATAAGAATTTGCATGAGATCATAAGTTCAAACCTCATTATCACTGAAGTATAATAGAAGAATTTATAACTGGGGATGTTTAGAACTGACATAGAGCATGTAAAGCTTCAGCTCATGCAAAATGTGCAGCTTCTAATCAGTTTGTTAGTTACCGATTCACTCAGGCAGTTAGCAGTTTGTTGTACAAGAGTTATTGGAAAGCCTATTGTATCAATGTGTATAGATCTCAATCTCAGTGCTGCATCAGAAACTAATCAATCTAGTGAATATCATACTTACGGTGTGTCCTCTGACTCTTTGTCTCTATCATATTCATTTTCAAAATTTATATTTATGCACTCAAATGTTTGTGTTTTTCATTTTCATATAAAATAATTTAGGAAGGACTGCCTAGACTTTTGAGTGACTAAAATACTCCTGCAAGTGATATTCTAATAATATGGGTTGTGAAGAGGAATTATCCCTCTTTCTATATCCCACATTGATAGCCTGACACTAGAAAATAGCAATGTTGTTAAAATTAAGTTTATCTAACAATAAATTGGACAATTAATTAATTATGATTTTATTTTAGAAATAATCAAAATTAAAAATATCAAATGTTTTGAAGTAGAAAATTGAAGTCATAATCTCATCTCCAATATATTGTAGGGAGGTTGACATTACTACAGACAAATAAAAGAAGACCTGGATAATTATGAGTGAAAGTATCCCATATACTTGGTCCTTTGCCACCTATATCTGCTGCGCCTTCATACTGAAATTGTGCATAAATAAATATAGCTATTTTGATACAATCACATATATTTGATAGATAGCATCAGCACACGAAAAAAAAATTTATCAAAATTTTAGGCCTGGGATACCTGGTAAGCAGATGATGCTGCCCCAAAAATAAAACCTTCTGGGAAACTACTCCGGTTGAGAGATGTAGTAGTACCCATGTTGAATATCGTTGCAGCTTCAACCATTGTGAAGCTAAGAATCAGTATAATACTAAGGAGACCATGGTTGTTGAATGCCATAACTATTGTTTGCTCATTTGGTTTCACTTCAACGAATGTTGCGTCTAGGATATAGCTTGGGCCCTTATATTGGTGGTGGATATTGGTTAAAATATCTACCGGTCAATAATGCCAGGTGGCTATTGGAAGAAGATTGATAGTGTATCAATGCAACTATTTCCTTATGGTACATCTTAGGAGTTCTCACAATCCCTGTTACAGTATGATAGTACTCTCTGCCCTCCCCCCCCCCAACCCTCAGAGCACCTCCGCCCCACATTTTCTTCCCTCACCCCCTTCACGGCCACGACCTCCGGCAACCACCATCGCTGCAGCCGCGCCACCCCCAAACGTGGCTGCGGCGTCGGCCTGCCCTCACTGCTGCAAACCCAGCACCCGACAACGAAAAATCGGTTCCATAAAACTACCTACAAATAAATTCAAATCTTCGATAATTGCTCCCTGCTCATACACTTTGTGCTGGCAACAGTCACAAAATTCCAGGTCCTGCCGCAGTAAAACCAGAAAAAAAAAAGGGGGAAATTTAGGGGGGGAAAGCTGCTGGGTGTCTCCGCTTTGTTTCCTGCTACCTTCGGCTTCAGGACGCACGAAGAAATTTCCTGTTTTGGAAAATAAAAATATAAATTGCAATTGAAATTAACTGATTGCCATCTAAAACCCTTGTCACTATTCACTAGCTAGTCACAGCAGAATATGAACACATGTTCGGAGCTTCATAACGATAAACGCGCATTATGAACTCTCACTCCACCAACTCACTGAAACAGTGACACTATAGTGTAGAGAGAGACAGAAGGGTTACGTTATGAGTATGAGGATGAAAACGATGATGATGATGGAAAAGGAGAGGAAGAGAAGGAGAGGGGGGGGGGGGGGACTGTCCAGTGTCAACAGGGAGAGCCTGAGGGGGAGTGAGAACTACAAGATGCATCATAACTAAATGGTTGCGTTGATACACCCATAATCTTCTTCCAATCTCATTAAGCCAGCTCATAATATTGACTGGTAGATATTTTTACCAACAACCATTCCTCCCTCCCCCGTCCTCCCCAGTAAAAAGAATCCCGATTACTGGTGTACGAAGTTCCCTAAATTTTAATTAGTATAATTTAAGTTGGCATATTTATTTATTTATTTAATTTTAGTTTATTGGGGATATTTTTTTTATTTATCAGAAAATGAGACTATTTTCTGCTAATTAAAATTTTTTAAAAAAATCAAACCAAGGTCTTATCGAAAATTGTAGTATATCTCTGTACTAATACCTTTATTGATGGCCCTGTTTATTAAAAGATAAAGCTATATCAAATCTAAATTTTTTATTTATAAGATTTGAATTTAAAATTAGATTTAATGAGAATAATTGTTAAATTATTTAAATTAATGTACTGGAGAAAGAATAAAAATCTTCTCATATTAAAAATGAATATAATCATTTCATATTTATATCTTTATTATTAATTTCCTACCTTTTTAAGGTAATTTAATTAATGATGGAGATCGGTCATGTTTCAAATTATAATCTTCTCTCTAATTAAGCATAATGACAAAGGAACAATTTTGTGTGTCCATAATATGACTAAGATTGATCGTTTGCCTCGCCCTGTAAAAAATTTATGATCCGTGGCGTGGCTTGAAAAGGATTAATCATGGATCTTTGAGACATAAATTTTTAATTCACAAAGTGAAAGGAAGCCACAAACTAGAATAATTTTTTGGGGACAAAAAAAAGGGTGGATAAAGTTGCTAGAATGCTGGAAAACCAGAACAAGCACGGAGGGTCTTCCAACCAAGTCCCTGTCTGTGTTTTCCCATTGCTTGTGTAAGGGTCTATGGGTTGATAGCTTCCTTGCAGTTTTGCAGCATTATCATCTTGTCGGCATTGCAAGGACTTGGTTAGAGGGAGGGAGGGTTGTTCATGGTATGGTGTTAAGGAACCAGTTGGATGAAAGCCCAGTTGTGGGAAATGCTCTGATTAACATGTATTTGAAGAAATGGGAAGATTGGAGTGGCTGCATGGGCTTTTCAGAAGATGGGTATCAAGGATGTGTTTTCTTGGACTAGTTTGTACAATGGATATATAGTTTGTAACAATCTGAGCTATGCTCGTCAAATGTTTGGTGCAATGGCTGAGAGAAATGAGATTTCTTGGACGGATATGATCACCGGGTGTCTCAAGCCAGGAGCGCCAATTCAGGCTTTGGAGTTATTTAAGCAGACGGGAGCTGACGGGGAAATACGTCCTTGTGCAAATTCAACTATGGCAAATGGCAGTGCTCTCTGGATGTGCTGATATCAGGCTCTTGATTTTGGTCAGCGCATACATGGTCGTGTTAGGAAAACAAGCCTGGAGTTGGATATCACAGTGAACAATGCTATGATGGATATGTATGTACTCCAAAAGTGGAAGGCTTGACTTGGCTGCAAGGACATTTGATGAAATCTTGAATAAGGATCTGTTTTCATGGACAACAATGATATCAGGGTATGCATATCATGGCAAAGGACACCATGCTTTGGAGGTTTATTCTAGCATATGTTAGAAGCAGGGATTACCCCAAATGAGGTAACGCTTTTGTCAGTTTTAACTGTTTGTGGTCATGCTGATTAACTTGTTCTTCTTGGTCAAGCAAGGTTGCTAGAAGAAGCAAAAGAGGTGATTGACCTAATGCCCATTAGCTTTGGTTCTGCCATATGGAGATCATTACTGAATGCTTGCTCAGTTCATGGACATTTCTGCATCGCACAAATAGCAGGAAAGAAGGTGATTGAACTTGAACCAAATGATGATGGCGTTTATGTGCTTCTGTGGAATATGTATTGTGCTGCTAATATGTAGAAGGAGGCATCAGAGACAAGGAAGTTGATGAGGGGAAGGAGGGTCAGAAAAAGGCCTGGATGTAGTTGGGTTGAGGTGAAAGTCGTAGCTCAAGAATTCGTTGCTGAAGACAAATCCATTCATGTTACAGCAGAGCTTTGCAACTTGCTGGAGGGAATCAAGGAGCACCAAGAAACAGATTAACTTTTAAAAGCAATTGAGGCCTTTAGCAATTGAAGCAAATGCATAAGTGGACCAAGTCTATTTCATTCTTCGGATCTTGGAGAAGTGTGGTGATTTCAATTAACAAACCCAGTATGATATATTTTTATGGCGCCTAAAGACAGAGGCTCCAGTTAGAAGTAATCAATACCTGTGGTAAGTCAATTTTAATATGGTGACTTACTCCTAGTTCTTGATTGTTCATTACTTCATTTGGACGAGGTGATGCTTTGGACTTTGGATTCAATCTCCTCCGTAATTTTCCTTGTTATTTTGCCACAGCGCTTTTGATGGTAGTCCCAATTCCAAGGTTTATTGTGTGAACATAATACCTAGGATGCAGTGGAATGGGCTTGTGATAATTAGACCGCACAAAAGCTTTTGTGTAAAATTGGTTTTTGGGCGGTTATCTGCATTACGTGCACAACAAGATTCTCTGTTCTTTTTTAGGTAGAAGTTTCTTTCTTAACATGTATTTGGTAGATGGGTAAAAAAGGAAGCGGAGAATGTTTATAGGCAAGTTTTATGTGTAAATTTATACATAGAGTTTATCCATGGAAAATTTTTGGTCATTTTTACTGCTCTTCCAAATATATCAAAAATATATAGAAATCAGATTAGAACTTAACAAGCAATATACTAGTTGGCATTACAAATCCTGCTTATATTTATGAATCTGAATCTTTACGGTTACACAAATCATCAGAATCAAACTTGAAGATGTATGACAATTGAGCCACATTGCTCATAATAATCATATTTATCTAAGTCACACATGATTAATGAAGTTTAAGTTCTTAACGCGAATCATCATATCTAAGCATTTTGCATTGTAGGAAATTCTTAAACCAAGTGACCGAAAGCTTTGGATATCTTTTCCGGCCATTTTTGTAATCCATGAAATTGATTCCATACCTCTTAGGATAGCCATAATTCCATTTGAAGTTGTCAAGCAATGATCATGCAAAATACTTTTTTACATTCACATCATCCTTGATAAATTTAAAACCAACAAAGTTATGAATACATTAATCAAATACATAATAGATTAATCAGGAAGAACCTTTTTTATTGATATGACAGCACTTACTTGATTGCAGTTTGAAGATAGTAGAGATGGCTATAATAATAATCAATTCCGATTATGTCTTTAAAAGCTTCCTCAAGTGAGAGTGTTGGATCATTGAATTTATTTATACCTATATAAATTAATAAATTGTTTTCCATAAACATGAGGAAATAATTAAATATTACTAAATCTGAATTAAATTTGAACCAATAAATTATCTTTTATAAGATGAATATTTAATAATTAGATTGAATGTAAATATATACAGTTGGTTTATATTTATTACCGTTTTCAGTGATGTAGATCAACGGGTTGTTGTACTTTGTTTTAATATGGAGCAAAAGTTCGCGAAATCCTCTTGGATAAACAGACAACAAATTTGAAGCAGCCTGCGATGGTGTACGTTTACTCTTCTTCGTCAAGCCAGAAAGCTAATTGAAATGAAGCATTGATATGTGGTTGCAAATGCAAATAAAGTATATGCATTCACATGCACACATACCGTAGGACCTATAGTCATTCCATCACGCTCAGCTGTCACAATAAAATACATCTTGCTTTAATATTCATAAACAATATCATGGATTCATCATCTGTGGAGTTTTCCTTTTTTTTTTTTCTTTATTTCTCCAAAATCAAATTGAATCGAATTAACAAGTGTGTTAGAGTAGCAATAGTGATTTTGATTATAACATTCATTTAAGATATGATAATATCTCTATTATGTATCAAAACCTCTTCTATTAACAGATCTCACAAAATGCTCTTGCCTGTAAGAATAACTAGAGAATCCGTGAGGAAGCTAGGCCTGGCATCACTTAATTGTGGTGCATCGGATAATACGAAGTATAGTAGTTTAATCCAATAAAATCAAAGGACCCTCTTACAAGCCTTAACTGATGTGCAGAGAACTTTGGTAACCGGCTTCCCGCCAGAGACCGCATGGAACTTGGGTAATCTCCTGTTTTCAATGGCTCCATAAACCTGCAATACATTCTTTTAATCAGCTATTATGTTGCAGTGAATTATAACGACAATCAAATAAGTTACACTGCTTATGATTGGCCCTCTCCTCTTAGTAAAGGTCAATGACTGAAAAAAAAAAAAAGTAAATCTTGTGTGCTCTAAGAGCAAGTTATTGCTCTTACTCTAATTGATTAGTTACATATATATTTGCCTTTATTTTCTCAATCACCCGTTTTTTAGGTCACCTTTATTTTCTTAAACACTACAATTCTACAAAGCTCATGTAACACGCAATCAATAAATAGATAAGAGCAAGAGCAATAATTTGTTCTCAGTGCATATAAGAATTTTTCAATGGCCAGGTACTCTAGTTGACTTCCACAAATGATTTCAAGTTCATAAAGCATTTATACCATCCAAGCATGAAATCAAGGGCTATTTGTGCAGCATGGTGATCCAATTCTGTATCATAGAGTGGCACCATCCAGTGACAATTTAGTGATATCCCTATCCAGCCCTTTTGAGATGCCTACATACACAAAGGAAAGGAAGGTTTTGGACTCAATGTTACTCTCAATTAATTAATGGAAATCCATAGACTTTGTGAACAGAATTTTCATAATACAAATATATAACAAAACCTGATACTTAGTCTTGTAGATGTTAACCGCAGCTGCATGAGCTAGTAACTGATATGGTGACACTATATAGGGTTCAGTGGCTGAATCTCAGCCAGTGCAATTAAGGTTTTGCCGGGATCAACATCTTCCTGGCGCATAGATTCCATCTGCATAGCCATGTCTGCTGAAGGTCCATGGCTTATTCAATGTAATCCAATGCTTTACCCAGTCTCCAAATTCCTTAAAACAAACCTTAGCATAGTCCTGAAAATCATTCCTATATAGTGAAAGGAAACAAAAAAAGATTAGTGTTAAAGGCATATTGACCAATATTTTGACTATTAGGAATTAAGAAATGCGATTTACACTATCTTAGGGTTTAAAAAGCCACCATATTCGTCTTCTAAGCTCTGAGGAAGGTCCTCACGAAAAATAGTCACAAAGGGTTGAAGATCTTCATTGAGTTACCAATGGAAGGTACTGTACCTATATTAGGCCTAAATTAGTGAAACAGAAAATAATTACTTTAAAAAATTAAATATTTTAGCAACATATCTGATGACCTTTGGCTAGCAGATCATTGATGAGGTTATTGTAATAGTTGATTCCTTCCTTGTTGACACCTCCACTAAGCCTTCCCTCTGAAATTAGCCAAAGGATCTAACATCTAAGTAAATTAATAATAATCAAAATCAACGACAATTTTTTGTTGGAATGATTAAGGCAAATTCTAATTAATGTGCAAAATTAGAAGTTATGTAGTGTCCTGTTTCTTACTTGGTAGTTTTCTGGACCAAGAGATGGAAAACTGGTAAACATCCATGTTCATATCCTTCATGATCTCAACATCTTCCTGCATTATCAATGATGTTTTCAGAAGAATCTCAATTATGCTTAATATCTTTGTTCTTCAATTATTATATACAAGCTAATGTGTGTGGCTGATTTGTAGTACTGCACCTTATAACATTGATATTCATCGACGGCTACATCTCCATTACTTCTGTCATCTATCTTACTATCATGTATTGAGCATAATATAAGAATATACATGACATCATAAGTTCAAACCTCATTATCCCCAAGGTATAATACAATAATTTATAACCACGGGACATTTAGATCTGATATAGTGTATGTGAAGCTTGAGCTCTCGCAAAATGTGCAGCTTCACATCAGTTTGTTAGTTACCAATTCTGTTAGGTAGTTAGCAGTTAGTTATACATCAGTTATTGTAAAGCCTATTGTATCAGTGTGTATATATCTCAATCTCAGTGCTGTATCAGAAACTAACCAATCTAGTGAATATCATTTCCATTCTCTTCATAGCTCTCTCTCCTCGCTCTCTCTAGCTCCACTCTTCACCGTTATTCCTTTAGCCTGATAACTTTCGAGAACAACTGATATGAGCATAATATTATGTTTTCCATTGC
Source organism: Pterocarpus santalinus (assembly GCA_031439595.1). Classification (NCBI taxonomy): domain Eukaryota; kingdom Viridiplantae; phylum Streptophyta; class Magnoliopsida; order Fabales; family Fabaceae; genus Pterocarpus; species Pterocarpus santalinus. The sequence goes on along the minus strand of CM062531.1, from coordinate 66,626,775 downwards.
CTGCTCCTGTTCCTTCACTTCTTACGCCATTGGATTTTTGGGCTAAGTATTTGGGCTATGTGTCTTTTTGTTGCAAGATGAAGTTTGTTGAATGGGTTGGGCTTGTAGTTATTTTCATTATATGCCGATGTTGGTTTTTCATTTTTCTTTTCCCCTCCTATTTTGCTGGTGAAAATTTTCCTTTTTTGGTGTTTTTCAGCTGAATATACAGTATGAGCAGCATGATAAAGCGTGCAACAAGCACGAGCCCTGGGGAAGGGACGAGTAATTGCAGCATGCATCGGATAGGGAAAGCATCAAAATTACACCGCGGTAAATTATTGAATTCCTCATGCCAACTTTTCCAACGAAGTCCGCAATATTTCTATTTGGCCTTTAGTGGAGGGGAAAAATTGAGAGTATAAAACATTGAAGTGATCGTTTCCTCTTATTTTTTCACGTGGGACTTGTGTAGCATTATTTTTTGTTTGCCAACGTTTAACCTATGATCAATATGAGACCTGTAGTCGATAAGCAAATTTATTGAGTATAGTACACTACCAATCATAATATAAACTAGTTAGTTTACTACAAGACAATCTATGTTAACTAAGACTATAAGAAATTGCTCTTGTCATCTCTTTCTTAAATTCAAATTTGCTAAGAACCGTAGAAAGTAAGAGTGAAATTTGCTAGGTATCAGAACAAGTGATCAAAGTAAGAGAGCCTAAGCTCGTGTGTGAGAGAGAAAGGAAACTGATGGAGAAGAGAACTCAAGATGACTTGTTGCAAATGATGAGAATTATTAATTCAATACATGGCTGAGACTATTTATGTTAAGTATTGTAACATGTGAGATATACCAATCAGTAATCACGAACTGATACAATAACTGATTATAACTGCAAGTAGGTGTGGAGCAGGCTGTTCTAACTGAATTCTGTTACTCTTGAATCTGCTACTCTAGCATCTGATACAAGGGGATTAGATATGTTGAGATTTCATCTGATTGTCAATCATATTCTTTCTTTCCAAATATAGAGTTGTCAATCATATCCATGATGTAATTTAGTGTAGACTGATTTGTAGGATTGACATTAGGCCTTGATTCTAGTTGATTTAATTCTATATATTGACTGTGCATGTACTCATGATAGACATAGAAAACAAAAAATATCAGTTTTTATTCTATCCCGTAGTATTGCTTTGTATTTATAAATCTATAAAGGATTTGGTAGTCTTGGGGATTCATTTGGAAGTTGTGTTGCTTTGGACTTTGGAGTCAATCTTATGTTGATCCTCTGCATAAGTTGCCTTGTTATTTTGCCACAGCTCTCTTGATGGCAGTTCCAAATCCGAAGTTTATTGTGTAGACATAATAATACCAATAATGCAGTTGAATAAAATTCTGATAATTAGACTGCACAAAAAACTTTTGCGCAAAATTGTTTTGTGAGTGGTTGTCTGCATAAGTGCATAACAAAGTTCTCTGATTTTTTGGTACAGGTTTCTCTCTTAGAAATATGTAGAAATAAGAACTCAAGAAGCAATACCCTACTTAGCATTACAAATCCCACTTAGACTTGAAGAGTAAAAGAGTGTGACAATTGAGTCATATTGCTCACACTAATTATATTTATGCAAGTCACACATGATTAATGAAGTTCAAGTTCTTAGCGCGAATCACCATATCTAAGTATTTTGCATTGTAGGAAATTCTTAAACCAAATGGCCGACAATTTTGCATATCTTTTCAGGCCATTTTTGTAATCTACGAAGTTGATTCCAAACCTCACGGTATAACCGTAATCCCATTCAAAGTTGTCAATCAATGACCATGCAAAATATCCTTTTACCTTCACACCATCCCTAACAAATTTAAAACCATCAAAATTTGGAATACATTAAACATATAAACAATGGTTTAATTAGGAAAAGCCTTTTTAATTGATATGCTAGCACTTACTTGATTGCAGTTTGAAGATAGTAAAGATGACTAGAATAGTAATCAATTCTGGCTGTGTCATTAAGGGCTTCCTCAAGTGAGAGTATTGGATCATTGAATTCATCTATACCTATAAGAATTGATATAAATTGTTTCCATAAACGTAAGGAAATAATTAGATACAAGTAAATCAAAATTAATTTTGAACCAATGAATGATCTTTTATAAGATGAATATTTATAATAATTAGATTGAAAGTAAATATGGTGCAGATTTACCGTTTTCAGTGATGTAGATCAAAGGATTGTTGTACTTTGTTTTAGCATAGAGCAAAAGTTCACGAATCCCTTTTGGATAAACAAACAACCAATTTGAAGCAGCCTGCAAGTATATAGGTTCCTTTTCATCATCAAGCCAGAAAGCTAATTGAAATGAAGCATTGATATGTAGTTGCAAATGCATACATATATACATACCTTTGGACCGATAGGTATTCCATCACGCTCAGCTGTCATAATAAAATACATCTTGCTTTAATATTTATAGACAAATATCATTGATTTATCAACTGTGTTTTTATTTTTATTTTTTTCTTCACAAGCAAATGGAATCGAATTATAAATCTGTCAGCAATAGCGATTTGGATTGTATCATTTATTTAAGATAGACTAGTCTCTCTATTATGCACTAAAATCTCTATTCCTAAGATCTCACAAAAATGCTCTTACTTGTAAAAATAACAAGAGAATCCGTTAGGCTGCAAGGCCTGGCTTCCCTTAATTGTGGTGCATCGCTAGCATAATTGGAAGTGTAGTAGTTTAATCCAATAAAATCAAAGGACCCTCTTACAAGCCTTGATTGATGTGCAGAGAACTTTGGTAACCGGCTTCCCACCAGAGACAGCATGGAACTTGGGTAATCTCCTGTTGTCAACGGCTCCATAAACCTACAATACATTCTTTGAATCAGCTCTCATGTTGTAGTGAATTATAATGAAAAATAAGCTACACCAGTTTATGATTGGTCCGCTGCTCCTAATAAAAGTCAATGATTAGGAAAAAAGAAAAAATCTTGTGTGCTCTGACAGCAAGTTATTGCTTTTACTCTAATTAATTAGCTACATATTACATCTGGCTTTATTTTCTCAATCACCCGTTTTTATAGGTCACCTTTATTTGCTTAAACACTACAATTCTACAAAGCTCATGTAACATACAACCGCTAGATAAGAGCAAGAGCAATGATTTGTTTTCGGTGCACATAAGAATTTTTCAATAACCAGATACTCTAGTTGACTTCCACAAATGATTTTAGGTTCATAAAGCATTTATACCATCCAAGCATGAAATCAAGGGCTCTTTGTGCAGCATGATGATCCAATTCTGTATCATAGAGTGGCATCATCCAGTGACAATTTAGTGATATCCCTATCCAGCCCTTTTGAGCTGCCTACATACACAAAGGAAAGGAAGGTTTTGGACTCAATATTACTCTTAATTAATTCAAATCCATTCATTTTCTGAATTGAATTTTCATAATACAAATACAAAACCTGATAGTTAGTCTTGTAGATGTTAACCGCAGCTGCATGAGCTAGTAACTGATGGTGTGACACTATATAGGGTTCAGTGGCTGAATCCCCACCAGTGCAATTAAGGTTTTGCCATGATGAACATCTTCCTGGTGCCAAATGTCCATCTGCATAGCCATGTCTGCTGAAGGACCACGGCTCATTCAATGTAATCCAATGCCTCACCCTGTCTCCAAATTCCTTAAAGCAAATCTCAGCATAGTCCCGAAAATCATTCCTAAATAGTGAATAAAAACAAATAAAAAAGGTTATTGTTCAAGTCATGTTAACCAATATTTTGACTATTAGGAAATAAGAAATGTTAATTACACTATCTTAGGACTTAAAAAGCCACCATATTCGTCTTCTAAGATCTGCGGAAGGTCCCAGTGAAAAATGGTCACAAAGGGTTGAAGATCTGCATATGGAAGGTACTATACTTGAATTAGGCCTAAATTAGTGAAACAGAAAAGATTATATTAAAAAATTAAATATTTTAGCCACATATATGATGACCTTTGGCTAGCAGCTCATTGATGAGGTTATTGTAATAGTTTATTCCTTCCTTGTTCAAACCTCCACTAAGCCTTCCCGCTGAAATTAGCCAAAGGATCTAACATTAACTAAAATAATAATAATTAATTTACACAAGAACATTTTTTTTTATTGGAATGATTATAAGGAATATGCTAACTCCTAATTGAATTTAATTTAAATGTACTGATAGTGTAAAATAGCTTTACACTGTCAGCCAATAAAAATAGTGAAAAGTGTCAACTCATACAAATAACTACCCATATATAATGAGGGATCCACTATGATTTTTCAATTTCCTCTATTTCTATTAGTTGACAGTGTAAAATAGTTTTACACTCTCAGTGTATGCCAATTAAACTCTTATTAGGTGCAAAATTAAAAGTTACTAGTTCCCTGTTTCTTACTTGGTAGTATTCTGGACCACGAGATGGAGAATCGATAAGCATCCATGTTCATATCCTTCATGATCTTAACATCTTCCTGTATTATCAATGATGTTTAGAGGAGAATCTCAATTATGCTTAATATCTTTGTTTTTCAAAATTTATTATATACTAGAGCTAATGTATTTGGGTGATTTGTTGTATTGCACCTTGTAACGATGATATTCATCGATGGCTATGTCTCCGTTACTTCCGTCATCTATCTTACCTATAATGTATTGAGCATAATATAAGAATTTATAACTGGGGACGTTTAATAGAAACGAGTCATTATATAATTAAACTAAGTTTAATTTCTATTTAATTGTAATACAATTTTATAACGCCAATGATCAGCTTGCTCTTTCAAAATAATTATAAATACTATCCATGACGTATCATCTATTTTTCCCCATTTAACACGTTGACTCCATTTTATTATCTTATCATACTCACTATTTTTCCCTCTGACTTTTTGTCTCTAGCAAATTTATTCAAAATTTTTATTTATGCACTCATATGTTTACGTTTTCATTTTCATATAAAATAATCTAGGATGGAGACTGCCTAGACTTTTGAGTGACTAAAATACTCCAGCAATTAATATTCCAATAAAATGGATTGTAAGGAAGAATTATCCCCTTCTACATCCCACATTGATAGAACAAAATTATTTCCAGCTCGCTAAATGTAGGATTCAGTCATGGCTCTTGTTGACGCTAGAAAATTTGTAAATAGTAGTGTTGTTAAAATTAAATTTATCTAACAATGGGTCCGTTTGATTGAGATTATGAAAGAAGTACTTCTTTATAAGCAAAAATAGAATCAAAAGGAAAAATAAAAGTAGCAAATTGTTTTGTATTTGCATATAATTAATTACTATTTAATTCCAGAATTGAATTTAACTAGTAAATTACTTGCGACTTATCTAAATTTGATTGAGTCATTCAGTTCATTTCACTGAACTAATTAATCGTACATATTTTGTTAAAAAACTCTTTTATACTGAACAAACAAATTGAAAAATCAAATTTATTAAAGCAGACAATTGAACTCATAATCTCATATTCAATATTGTATGGACATTGATAGTAGTACAGACAAATAAAGAAGAGACCTGGATATTTATGAGTGAAAGTATCCCATATACTTGGTCCTTTGCCACCTACATTTGCTGCACCTTCATACTGAAATTGTGCACAAATATAGCTATATTGATACAATAATATATTTGATAATATAACATAGCATCAACACAGGAAAATTATTCAAAGTTTTAGGCCTAAGATACCTGGTAAGAAGATGATGCTGTCCCAAAAACAAAACCTTCTGGGAAACTAGTCCTGTTGAGAGATGCATTAATGCCGTTGTTGAATATCGTTGCAGCTTCTTCAATGATTGTTAAGCTAAGAAGCAGTAAAATACTTAGGAGATGATGGACATGGAACGCCATAAGTCTGCTTATTTGCTTCACGTCAACGAATGTTGCATATAACTTGGGCCCTTATATGGTGAAACTTGTATGCAATATTAAACACGAAATAAACAAATGATATCAATCGTTGGAAGGAAATTGATATTAAATTTGATTTTATGTATGAAGCCCACGTGAACGTGGGGACAAAATATACCTACTTTTCTTCTCAAAATTAGCAAAATATACGATGATTAGGATATCCACGATACAAAACAATACGAGCAGTTTGACTCAGGACAAAAAAGAGGAAAGATGAATAATCTTCTCTATTAATTAAGCATAAGAACAAACGAAAATTTTTGTGTCTATAAGATTTATCCTTATAACTAAGCTTGATCGTCTCTGTGGCATGGCCTGGAAAGGATGAGACATAAATTTTTAACTCACAAAGTGAAAGGAAGCCGAGAAACTAGAATCACTTTTTTTTAATAGACAAAATATGAGGATAAATTAGAAGCTTAAACATATAGAATGTGCAGCATGAGAAAGTATGTAAGATTTGGTTTGGTATTGCTGTGATTTTTTAAAAATTGTTGAATTTTTTTTACTCTTTAAAAATTGCTCTCAAAAAGTTATAGTAATATCATTTAGTAAAATATTATAAAAATTACTCTCAATGAACAGAAATTACAATAGTATTTGCTAAAATTATTTTTAATATTTAAAATGACTATAATAATTATAAATATTAAAAAAATAAATTTTATTTTTAATATTATTAAATAGAATAAGATTATATTAATTTTTTAAATTTTAAAAAATACAAATTAACTCTAAAAAATACCCTATAAAACTTTTAAGAACACACCATGGCTGTTAAAAGCCAAAAACAAAAATATTTCAACAGTTTGATTTAACAAATAAAAAAAATTTATACTTTTTATAAGTTAAAACCCTCCTTAAAAAAAAAAAATTCTACCGAACTAAGTCTAAGAAGCACGCCCCTGAGGAAGGGCCGAGTAAACTGCAGCATGCTTCGGACAGGGAAAGCAGCATCCATCTTGCCGTTAATCAATCATGAACAATTGATTATTAGTTTATTAAAATATTATAACGTCGCTTTCTCCGACAACATTTAATATATATTGATAGATTCAGAAAATCCGCACAGTGGTTATTAAAATCTATATGCTTACATTTTCAAGAAAGTCCGTAATACTTCTATTAGTCCTTAATGGAGGGGCAAACGGAAAGTATAAAATATAGAAGTGACTGTTTTCTCTTATTTTTTTCACATGGAACTTGTGTAGCATTATTTTTTGTTTGTCAACGTTTAAGCTATGATAAATATGTCGATAAGCAAAATTATTTTAAAATAAACGTTGAGTATAGTACATTACCAATCATAATATAAACTAGTTAGTCTAAACTTTAATAACTGCAAGACAATCTACGTTAACTACCGCTGTAAGAAAGTTTGCCCATTCATCTCTTCGTTAAATTAAAATTTTCTGATAACCGTAGAAAAGTAAAGGTCAAAATGGATGGGTTTGATGAATTTTGAATTTGACCTAAACAGAATGGGTGAGAAAACCAACTATTTAATTCATTTTGATTTAATAAAAGGGTGTCAAAAAAAATTTAGTCCATACATGACTTAATAAATAACTATTCAATCCATTTAGTGGAATTAAATAACTAACTCTGCTTATAATCACTTTCATACTTCACCATCTTAAGCCAATTACTGACTGCTTGCCAGTGCGCATGGCCCCCAACATCATCAGCTCATAGTCACAAACTACTGCTAGCAATATCATCCTTATATCTTGGTTTTGATTACATCAAGTAACTTGAAGATTTTCGGATCAAATTAAGTAAGTTTGGGTGATTTGGGGTAGCGATGCCGTAGGACATCGATTTGTATTCATAGTGTGCCTGGTTTAATTAATCTAATGTACTCAGGTTTTGGTCTCACGGTCAACGATTTCGACGAATACAATTGGCTTCACAGAGTACGCAGATTTTCATCAACTTTAACATAAAATGTCTTTTAAGTCTCTCATCGTGTTCCTCACTGATCGAGTGCCTAACTTTTGGTCCGATAGTTAGGACAACACACCACGTTATAGATGAAACTGAACCCTTTATCATTAACTACGCATTTGATATGTTATTATTATTATTATTATCATCTTACTAGCTATATGCTCCGTTTGTTTTATTTACTAGCTAGAAACCCATTGGCCATAAAAGAAGTTTCATGCAGTCACCTTAATTAAAATCACGTTTAATTTGTTTTTCTACTTTCTGATCACAATAAGCTTAAATTTTGCCACGGTGCCTAACAGATAGAAATAAGGAGGGTACGACCCATCTTTAACCACACAACTTGACCCTTTTAATATCTTTTTGTTGTTTCTTATCGATTAAGTTTATAGCTATCTGGAGCCAACCTAGACAGGCAAAGACTATTTTTCAATGATTTTTAATTTTTTTTAATGAAATCAGGAGGTATTTTACAAATTCTGCTCATTTAATTCGCCTACCAGATTAATCCTCATTTTTCATAGAATAAAAAATCATTTTGTGAAAAATCATTGTTTTCGACATTTTACGTATAGTTGTATGTGGCTATTTTCTCCAAGGAAGTAATTTTCCCAACTCATTCATTATATATATTAAAATAAAATAATAAATATTTAAATGTTAAATATCATAAATATTAAATATTTTAATAATTTATTATATAAAAATGATTTTTTTTACAGAACCTAAATGAAATAATATATACAAAATTACTTTTCAAATAAAATATTTAAATATAAAAATAATTTATTTTAATTAGTTTTTAAAGAAAGTTAATTATTCAATAATATTTTTTCCAACCGTTAATACAAGCATACCTCATGCAATAACGTTAGAAACTTAATCTTGTCCAAAAGTATGCCTCGCTTAAGTGTTTTCTCTTCTAATGATACAAAATTATTTTATTGATTATAAGAATATTAAGGAATATAATAACGATTTTATCATAATTATGCCGCGCGTCGATTATCAGTTCAGAATTACAATCATACTAAATCTTCAATATTCAAGAATTGCTAAGGACATAAAATAAATTAATAGATGAAACTTACCCATTTTTGCAATTTGAAGAGCGCGTTTGGTTTGCCCACTGAACGGACAAAAAAGAACACTAATTGAGGATAAAACATGATTTTTGTAGGAAGAAATAAAGGGTATATTTGTTTGTGATTTTTTTTATAGAATAATTTTTAAAAAAAAAATTTCAAACATTTTATCTATATATGAAATTTAAATTTTATAATCAATTTTATTGGCATTCTAAACAAGCACTAAAGCTGTTGTAGATCCTAGACTAAGGAAAGCAAGAGCATGCATACACCACGGGTCTACTTTGGGCCTGCTGCTCTAGGATGTATGAGGAATTAGAGTCATCAAAACTGGTCGATCACTTCGGGTTGGGTTTAATTGGATTAAGTTAATTTTGGGTTGGCAAAATACTAATTCAACCCAATCTTATTTAGACCACAATTTGGATATTAGGTTGATCTATTAATTTTTTAAATATAATAAATATATTTTGAAACAATTGAAAAAAATATATTTAAAAAAATGATGATCTTATTATTTTTTTATAGTTTATATAGAAAATCAATGGACAAGAGTATAAATTTATTTTTTTCTAGTAATTACTTTGCAATTTTATTTGTTGCAAAAGTGAAGTGATATTTTTTCATTAATTTTTTTATTTTTTATCAACATATTTTTGTAATTTAAATTTTCTTTAAGTGAAGAAATTATCCAACAAAATCCAAGATGAAGTAATATGGAGTATAGTAGAATCTAGTTATTTAAAAAAAACAAATAAGTATTTGGGCTAACTAGCTTGCCCTATCCAAAGTATGTTAGCCTATCCAAAGTATGTTAGCCTATTTGGATCGGGCTAAATTAGATTAAGCTAAATTGGGTTAATTTTATTTTTTATTTTAATTTTTTCAACTCAACCACACATTTTTTCAGGTTGTTCCGGCCAGTACGTCATGCCCAAACCGTTTCAATAGTTTTATTAAAATAATTAAAGCATTGAGACTAAAAAAAAATAAAAAATAAAAACAAAATTAAAGCATATCCATCACCTATGTCTCGATGGGTAACTAAATGATAGAAAAGACGAACAAGACGGAAAAATAAAAACGATAGAAAGAAGAGCAAAAAAAAAATTTATTTTAAACTATGCCCCAAATAAAAAAAAAGAAAGTAAAGTTTAAGTCAACTTTTTGAAAATCGATTTCAAGCAATTGGAAGCCGGTCTTACACCCCCAAATTAGTTAAAAAAAACTAACGCGCAAACAAATTGGCATTATAATGGAAATTCATTGAAATATAAAATAGAGCATAAATGATAGGATAACCGACAACAATGATGCACAAAAAAACTAGAGAAATTTCACTAGACTCAAAGCAGGAGACGATCTTGTTCATTAATCCATTTACTCCGAACAAGGAAACTCAACTTGAACAACCTTGTAAAAATTTGTGCATTACACTTATTCATTAAGATTCAGGTACATATATAGGAGCTAGATTCAAACAGCTAGCTGAAACTGAACTTTGTACGGCACATCACTCAGAGCCAAACGCTGGCCATACTCATCCTCATATATCCCTAAATCGCTGCATTGATAGCTACAATCATTGCACACACTTGGACAATAAACTAGTTTGTAACTATCCTCGTACTTCTCAATCTTGAACCAATTGCTAATGGTTTTCCTACCCGGGCTCCCCACAACACCACCAGTGGTCACAAACCACTGTCCAGTTGAATCATCATACTTATCAAGCTTCCACACATTGGACTGAGGACAATCCGTGTCTGTGATGAACACAATGTTCAAATCAGTGGAGACACGAACAACACCATTCTTTAGTTTCACGGGTATGAATATCGATTTTTCACCCTGGAATGAAGGCACGATATCAAGTGGACAATTTTTGCCCGTGCTTGCAAGTCCAAGGCCACCTACATGTTCAATGCGGGGAGATGGAACAATGTAGTAGTTGGTACCAGCACTGAGCTTCTTCCCTGATGTGTCAACCACTGGTTCAGGTGCGGCATTAGCGGCTCCATGTCGTGGCTTTGTGCTCAAGGCAACAAGAAGAACCAATGCTACCAATATGGTCTTCATTTTTCTTTTTAATTTGTGCGATTGAATTGAAATTTTTGTGTTCTTGTGACTTATGGTAGAGGAAGACCATAAATTTATTCGTATTCTGTGATTCTAATCTATGGATTAATTAATCTCATGTGCATTGATAGCCTTGGATTTCAGCTCATACAATTGGCCATGAATAATGACTCAATTTCTCAATGAGATTTGTCAAGTTCACTATGCTGTTTTGGAATCTTTTGAATGAGATTTGTTTTCCTCAGTTAGTGCCTACAACTTCGTGTCTTATATTTACGTGTACGTGATCTCCGCTTGCTTAGCATCTTCAGTGACAAGAAGCCCATAGAGTACTAAAGTTTCCTTTTCATTATCTTAGCTTTCTATTGCGATCTTAACAAACATGTTCTTTATCTTATTAAATTAAGCCAAGTGGTGGAAGATTTTATCTAGTACGAATTTAAATATCATGCATGGGAAAAGACATGGATCGATATCTTGGGAAGGTGGGATGCTGATAAAGATCATTTGCCCCCCTACACCAAGAGCTCAAGAAGCAGTTCCGGAGTTTATTGAAATCTAAAGGACGATGTTATTTATACATCAAAGTATTTACACCTTCCTGCACTTATATTACTTTGAGAAAATAAAGGGATAGAAGGAATGCATGTATATTATGATAGTAATATGATATAATAAAAAAATGTATAAATAGCATTGTTGAAATAAGACCGTGAACTAGATGGAAATATTATTTTTACCCAAAATTTTCAGACATTATTTAGATATAAGAGGAATAATGTATTAATATTAGATATTTTAATTAGTTTATTGGTGAAATATATGATAAGGTAATTAATAATAGATATAAAAATTTTTTTGCCATATTTACCAAGACAGTATTGCTATTTCGTACGAATGATTTGCATACGAAATGTGACGAAAAAATCGATAACCAATCATGGATGAGGTTAAAAAACAAGTAAGGAGAAAAATGGAAAGTTATGCTAACTTTCTTTCAATTAAAATAAGCCACGTAGTTTGTATTGGTTTTTTTTACCAATAAGATAATCAAACTATCCAATCCTTAATATGTGATTTTTTTTTATTTATATACGATTCTCCACAAACATATTTATCAGTAATGCAATTGAATTCTCATTACCGGTGCATGATTCACCATATGTTTAAATGATGTATAAAAAATTTGAGTAAAAATAAAAGTACCGTTAGTCAAAGAATATTGCTGTGAGGAGTGTGATTTATACATACATTTTGAAACATTAAGGAGACATGTACACTGAGATTTAGGGGGGTAAAAAAGGTAATCAGAAGGAATTATTTTTACTATTTTTTCTACTTTAAAGGGAGAAAAAAACTTAATTTCCACTTTATGTTCAACTTAAAGTGGGGAAAAAAACATTTCTCTATTGCTATCGACAAAAAGGTTAATTACAACACAGATTCAACATAGACTTGATAAAGTGGCTGCTGTTTCGTTTTCCTTGTTCCTCAATTTTCCAATGTTAACTTTAGGAAAAGACCTTAAGATACGGTTTATTTATTTATTTATGTATTAAAACTTTCCCTTAGTTAAACAAAATCAGGAGTCATCAGGACCCATAGTCAAATGTCGGTAGGCCACAAGCGCTTGGCAGTCAAACTGAGTCCCACAAAACATGCATGGATGAAATTTCATTAGTATAGCTTACTTAAAAAAGTGGAAAATTCTAATATACTCAGGGGATAAAAAGTGATTCTTCCTCTATATTGAGTTATGATCACAAAAAAATTGATATGGGATCCATCTCTTATATTTCCTCTAAAAATTGTGTGATGAAAAGAGATGATGGGGAAGAAAATTCTCAATCGTAGCATTCAGCCTATAAAATTATTTATATTCAAGTCTAGTGGATAAACGGATATCAAAAAGCATTATAAGTAACAATTGATTGTAAATTATATATGACAACTTTTTAGGTATTTCTGAAGCAATTACGTAGATTTTATTTATAATCAATAATAAAATAATATTTTAGATAAAAATATAATCTAATAATAAATCATATTTTATAATATTATTTTATTATTAGATATAAGTATATTCACGTGATACTCATGAGCACTAAAGTATTTCTCATCATATGTATACTGTCGGCAAACAATAATAACGACGAAAACAAACTAAAAACTTCCATAAGACTCAAGCCAGTGAAACAACTTGTTTGTCTATTTATTCAGTCCATGACAAGGAGCCCAACTTGAGCAACCTTGCAGGACAAGTATTTGCATTACACTTATTCATCAAGATTTAGGTATAAATAGGTGTGGAGCTTCAGGCAAGCTGGAACTGAACTTTGTATGGCACATTACTGAGAGCTAGACGCTTGCCATACTGATCCTCGTATATCCCTATATCGCTGCATTGATAACTACCATCATAGTACACATTCGGACAATAAAAAAGTTTATAAGCATCCTCATACTTTTCAATCTTGAACCAATTGCCAAGGGTATCCTTACCGGGGTTGCCCAAAACACACACCAGTGGTCACAAAACTCTGTCCAGTTGAATTATCATAGTCGTTAAGCTTCCACACTGTGAACTCGGGACAGTCCGAAGCATAGAGGAAATAGATGTTGAGATCGGTGGAGACACGAACAACACCTTTCTTAACGTTAACAGGTGCGAAAAACAATGGCAGGCCCAGGTAATCCACAACCAGAACATCGAGTGGGCAAGTTCCGCTGTCATTGGTGTAGTTGAGGGTAATGCCACCCACATCGGGGGAGGGGACAATATAGTAATTGACACCAACTCGGACTTTCTTGCCCGATGTGTCAACCACTTGCTCAGGGGCAGGACCAGCTGCTCCAAGCAGTGGCTTTGTGCTCAAGGCAATGAGAACGACCAATGCAAGTAACGTGGTCTTCATTGTTTTGTTATGGGAAAATGTTATGCTGTATGAGTTTGTGTTTCTCGTGACTTGAGATAGCAGAAGAGAGCATGAATTTATAGGCTAGAGATGGGTCTAATCTGTGGACTACTGTGCAACGACAGTCATGGATTTCAACTCATAACAATTGGCCACTAAAAAAAGACTCAATAATTCATCAATAACGCGTACGTACATTTGTAAAGTTTCATTATATACTCGCATTGGCAAGATTCGAAGTTTCGAATGACTTTGTTTTCCTCTCTTAGTCTCTTACTGCCTAACTTAATTTTAGTACATGTTTACGAGTACGTCTGCTCTGTTTGTTTACAATGTGAAGTCAAGTCAAAAGAAGAAGCCCATAGAACAATTCTTCTTATTTTTTTAAGCTTTCTATAAATTCTATTGCAATAATAATGAACATTTCTTTTTCTTTCTTTTTTTTTTCGGCGGTACATTGTTCTCCTTAATTTTGTATTTTAAATTAGTATATTACCAAGTTTGGTCTGGATTGTTTATCTTGAATTCTGTACGCTACTTTTTCATTTCTAAGTTAGATAAAGTACCAAATCTCTTGAATTTTTAAAGGGAAGAAAAATTACTCTTGATAATCTTTACTTCATGAAAATCGTTTCTTTTAAATAGTCCTTGAAGTTTTATTATATATATATACCAAATATGGGCCCTTGAAAATTAAGCTTTAGTAGGACCGTTAAATCAGGCTAAATCTTCCATACTGATCTGATTATTTGTTACTCAATTGCTTAACACATGGGTTAAATGGATTAGTTTAGTAGATAAAAAAGTTAGCTTGTTTATCTTTTTCTATTATTCTTATCTTTTTTTTATTTCTTTTGGGAAAAAATAAACTCATCAACCAAATAACCCAAAACAGCCCAATAACCCAAAACAGCCCAATACCCCAAAAGCCACTAATAGGAGTCGGAGTCATATCACAAAAGAAATTCAAAATAATAACTAAGAGAAAACGTAATTTGTAGTTTTCTACTCATTCTATTTTCACCGTTCCTCGCCCTCTTTTTCTCCCTCTTATTCTCTGTCACACTTACCCTCCTCACCTAGCAACACCAAAGCCGCACCTACTCTTCCTCGATTCCTCATTGTCTTACTCACCCACGAAGCCTTGTTGTGGTTTCTCACTTATCCACCAGGCCTCACGACTCGTTCATCGCAAGACGCTGCCCTCTCTTTGCTCAACTGTAGCCCTAGCTCTAGTTTTGTTGGGATGAAACTTCTAAGAATAATGATTTTTGTACATAAGTATATGTGTACTATTTCTGGTACCCTAAAGATCATGTATTCATGATTGAAGTTCAGTTATATTAACATGTGAAAATATTTTGTATCCATTATTAGTAGAGATTTTAGTTACCTTAGTAGTCATTCCCTGGTAACTAAATCTCCAATCATAGAGACATGATTCTCGAGATGCGTTAAAATGGCGTCTACAAAATTGATGTAAAAATAATATCACTTTTTATTAATCAATACTATGGAGCATAATATTTAAAAAAATATTAGTTTAGTGATTAACAAATTTTTAAATACTAACTACATTAAATTCGGTGATCAAAAAAAAAAATTAAAATCAGGTTTAGACACTAAAAGCATAAGATTATGGAGTTTTGAACTAATGTTGGATTGGAAGCTAAATGCTTCGATTTCTTCTTTTTTTTTTTTGTTATAAAATAGTTTAGAAACAGGAAAATTTGTTTGTCTTATAAAAGATTAAAATTTGTCGTACGCTTTTAACATGACCATGGTGTGATAGGTCCAAATGGCCTACTAAAAAGTAACCACAGGTTGAGCTAATTGTTCAAAGAAAAATTTTGTTTGTACATTAAAAGTCAAATATATCATAGATGTCATAGAGAAAGATAAATATAAAGATTTATTTTTTCTCTTTAAATACTCATAATTACTTAGAACTTTGTGTTCATCTCTCTAAAATATCCTAGATATGTTTAATTTTTTAATGTACAAATGACACATCTCAACTCCAAATTAGTGCTCAATGCTAGTATTATACCCGAATCTTCAAATTAGCAACTCACGATACAAAAAATCTTACTCGCTTTGGGGATTAATTACGTATGATTCTAGAATTTTCTCAAATATTATTTCTAACAAATTATGGGACTTCAGTTTTAGTTTTGTCTTTATTTTTCGAGCATATCCTTTCACTATCCCTAATCCCCATTTGATATTGAATGATGAGACAGAAATCATATGCGTATATGCAAGGTAATTTTATTTAGGTACAGCATCGGGTACCCATATAACCTTTTGACCATATTGATTGTAAATCAGAAATATATTACAAATTATGGTAACGGTGAGCACAAACAAGAAATTCCAAAAGACTCAAAACGAAAAACAACTTGACTGTTTATTCATTTAATCCATCACAAGGAACTCAACTTGAGCAACCTTGCATTTTAAGTACAAGCAGTGCATTGCACTTATTCATATAGACTTAGGTATTTATAGTGGAGCTTCAGACAAGCTGGAACCGAACTTTGTATGGCACATTAGTGAGAGTTAGACGCTTGCCATACTGGTCCTCATATATCCCTATATCGCTGCACTGATAGTAACAATCATTGCACACACTTGGACAATAAACAAGTTTATAAGCATCCTCATACTTCTCAATCTTGAACCAATTGGAAATGGTGTCCCTTCCAGGGTTGCCCAAAACACCACCAGTGGTCACAAACCACTGTCCAGTTGAATAGTCGTAGTCCTTAAGCTTCCACACTGTGGACCCGGGACAGTCTGGATAGTCCATGAAATCGATGTTGAGATCAGTGGAGACACGAACAACACTTTTCTTAGCATTAACAGGTGTGAACACCAATGGCAGGCCCTGGTAACTATCGGCAACTACAACATCGAGTGGACATGTCCATTGTTGACCTATGCTCTCGAGGGTAAGGCCACCGACATTAAGGGAAGGGACAATATAGTAATTAACACCAGCTCGGACCTTCTTGCCTGATGTGTCAACCACTTGCTCAGGTGCAGGACCACCTGCTCCAAGCAGTGGCTTTGTGTTCAAGGCAATGAGAAGGGCCAGTGCTAGCAATTTGGTCTTCATTGTTTTGTTATATATGCTGTATGAAGTCTGTGTTTCTTGTAGTGACTTATGATAGCAGAAGAAAGCATGAATTTATAGGCTGGGGATGGATCTTATCTGTGGACTAATGTGCAGTGGATTTCAACTCATACAATTGGACACCAAAGAATTAATCAATTTATCAATAACACATTTGTAAGGTTTGATTATATACCCGGCTTGGCAGGATTCGAAGTTTCTAATGAACTTTGTTCTCCTCCCTTTGTTACTTGGTCCTAACTTAATTTTAGTATCATGTTTATTAGTAGTCTGCTCCGTTTGTTTAGTATGTGAAATGAAAAGAAGCCCGTAGAACATTGTAGACTTTTTCACTTTTTTTAAGCTTCCTAGTGCGATATTAGCGAATATGTTCTTTTTTTTTTTTTAACCTGTTTTTTCCCTTTCTTTTTTGGTTGTACATTGTTCTTAATTTTCTCATTTAAATGAAGGCAGTTGTAGCTGGGGAAAATCTAGTAGATTACGAATTTATATATTATAGGGAAGACCGAAGACTTCAATGTTACAGGATAAATCTAGTAGCAATTATAAATCTCATTTGTCGTCCTACACCAAGAACCCGAGGAGATATTCCTAGAGGAGGCATTTGGTAGAAAGAATGAATTTTTATTGTTAAGAATAGGATTCCCAGAAATGTTATTTTCGGGAATAACTTTCTCGAGTATGATATTTTAGAGTGTCTGGTATACAAATTAAATTCTCGATAATATTTAATAAATTTTCAAAAATATTCTTGATGGAGGTGGTGGCAAGTGGCCGGTCAGCAGCGGCACCGGCGGACAGTGGTCGGAAGATAACACTGGAAGGAGGCGGATGGCAGCGGCAGGCGATGGCCAATGCCAAAAGGGGCGAGCAGTGGCGGCAAGCAGTGGCCGGCACCGGAAGGCAGTGGACGGCGTCGGCAGGGGTTGAAAGGCAGATGACAGTGGGCATGAATGGCAGCAGTAGCAACAGGCGGTGGACTCCAGGTGGCGGGCGGTGCAGAAAGGTGGCAGCGGCGGCGGATGGTGGACAACGGCAGGTGGTGACAGTGGACGATGACCGGTGATGGGTGGTGGGTAGCTTTGGATGGTGATAGGAGTGTTTTGATTTTTTTTATAATGGTAAATATTCCCTTCCTATAGAAATGTTGGATTCCCATAGGGAGAGCTAATAATGTTTTAGAGGTAAAATTCATTCTTGAGAATATTATGTCAAACTGTCTACCAAACGTAGGAATATTTTCATATTCCCGGGAATATAAAAAGATGTATGCATATCAAACTCCCCTGAGAACCTTAAACTCGAAATATTTCAGGATTTTTTATATTGAACCACCATACATTGTATATCTTATGCAAGCAGTTACTTTAAAATTTAATTTCATCCAATTACTCCTTCATTAAAATTATACTATTGCTACAATGAAAATTTCTTAAGTGATTTTAGAGTGACAAAAAAAAAATTGCTCTATTCCATTTATCTTTTGATACAATATCAACTTTGTAGGTGATTGTTGTTTCCCACTTCCTCTCTTGTTTATCCTTTTGTTAAAGAATGATTAACTGTCGATATATTAATCAAAATCATTAATTGTTAATTTTAATTAAATCACGGTCCTTGTTCAATTTTTTATTAAAAATTATTTAACCTGATTTTTAAAGTTTTCTAAATCAAAATAAAATTGCTGGAATTCATTTCATTTTTATTAAACCTCCCATCTAGGGTTTGAGTAATTGGAGGAATTCTTCTCTTTTTTCATTTAGAAAATTTTAAAAATTAGATCAATTATTT
Source organism: Pterocarpus santalinus (assembly GCA_031439595.1). NCBI lineage: Eukaryota > Viridiplantae > Streptophyta > Magnoliopsida > Fabales > Fabaceae > Pterocarpus > Pterocarpus santalinus. The sequence continues at coordinate 66,607,844 of CM062531.1, read as the reverse complement.
TTTATAAAAAATTAATCAAGTGTCATAATTTAGTAAAAATGAACGGTTCAAATTATTTTACTGTTGTTGAATTAGCAGCTCTTTAGCAAAAAGAACTATTATAATAATAGTAAAATTTTAACGAATAATTAGAACAGAACTAGGGTATAAAGTTTAGGATGACTTAATCCATTTTTTCCTAATTTTTTATATTATATCTATCATGTTAACAAATTTTACCACACCTTTTGTCTAAATATATAGACAATTTAAGGATGCGCCGAAATTTTTTCTTTTAAGAAAAAAAGGTACACATAGAGATTTCCCTCTTTTAGTTTACCATTTTATAAGTAGAATCTAATTTTGATATACTCTTATTATTATAAAAGTATTTCATACCAATATTTAATTAGGTATTATCACGTTAGTAAAAATATTTGACTCTCATATCTACTGTCTCAAAAATTTGACATAATAGTGATATATATTTGGATAATAATATAAAATATTTTTACCAAGTATTAAAATTAATATCTTATTTATAACATTACCTTCCTTTATATATAAAATCTTTTGAGGAATATAACATCGAAAGAGAAAGAGAAAGAAAAAAGAAATCTTTTGCATTAAGCTTTTTCAAAACAAAAACGATAGAAAAATATCGCAAGGGAAAGATACATGATCAGGCTAGGCTTGATAGGGAGTAAAAGAAAGAAAAATATAAGGGAGTAAATTTTTAAGAAAACAAATATATTTGTTTAGTTTTCTAATAAATAGAAAGATCAAAATTAATTGAGTAAAAGTTTTCCGTGTTTTGGGAATAGCTACTGCCTTGGACATGATTAGTATAGATTTTGACTTTTTTTTCTCAGAAAAAAATGTAAATCATTGATATTCAAAATTTATTAGATTTCAGTTAATTTGAATTAAATTAAATCATCTCATTATGAATATAAAATTTTAACAACCAATTTTTTTCTATTTATATGACTCAAATCAAATACCTTACTTAAAGAAACTAAATCCTAAATTTGAAACAACCGATATTTAAAGTGGTCAATATACTAAAACTATAAAAAATGTTATTTTCACATTGATTCTGGACACCTTTAAAAATAATATGTGAGTGGAAAGTTGATTAAAATATTAAAAAATTCTACATGTTACAAAAAAAAAATGGGAATGTCCTCTTATTCATATGACCAATGATATTCATATAACAGCTGTCTAAAAGAATATAAGTAAGCAAGTTTTTTCTTCAGGTAAATGGGTAGCAGAAGCCTTTAATAATAACGACGAAAGAGTGAAAATAATGATAATGATGAACACAAACTAGGAATTTCAAGAGACTCAAAAAAGGAAAATAACATGCTTCTTTATTCATTTAGTCCATGCAAGGAACTCAACTTGAGCAACCTTGCACTTTAAGGACAAGTTGTGCATTACACTTATTCATAAATATTTATTATACATTGGAATATAGGTAGAGCTTCATGCTAGCTGGAACTTAACCTTATATGGAACATTACTGAGAGCTAGACGCTTGCCATACTGGTCCTCATATATCCCTATATCGCTGCATTGATAGTAACAGTCGTTGCACACACTTGGACAATAAACCAATTTATAACCATCTTCATACTTCTCAATCTTGAACCAGTTGGCAATGGTATCCCTACCCGGGTTTCCCATAGCACCACCAGTGGTCACAAACCACTGTCCAGTTGGATAATCATAGTCCTTAAGCTTCCACACTGTGGACTCGGGACAGTCTGAGCCGTACGAGAAAAAGATGTTGAGATCGGTGGAGACACGAACAACACCTTTCTTAATGTTAACAGGTGTGAACACCAATGGCAGGCCCTGGTAACCATCCACAGCCACAACATCGAGTGGGCAAGTTCCGTTGTCATTGGTGTAGGCGAGGGAAAGGCCACCCACATCGGGGGAAGCAGGGACAATGTAGTAATTGGCACCAGCTCGGACCTTCTTGCCTGATGTGTCAACCACTTGCTCAGGTGCAGCACCAGCTGCTCCTAGCAGTGGCTTTATGCTTAAGGCAAAGAGAAGGACCAATGCTGGCAGTGTGGTCTTCATTATGGTGTATGAGTTTGTGTTTCTTCACTTCTTGTGAGTTGAGTTGTGACTAGAGATAGCAGAAGAGCATGAATTTATAGGCTGGAGATGGGTCTAATCTGTGGACTAATGTGCAACGATAGTCATGGATTTCAACTCATAACAATTGGCCACTAAAAAAAGACTCAATAATTCATCAATAACGCGTACGTACATTTGCAAAGTTTCGTTGTATACTCGGATTGGCATGATTCGAAGTTTCGATTGAACTTTGTTTTCCTCTCTTAGTCTCTTACTGCCTAACTTAATTTTAGTATCATGTTTACGAGTACGTCTGCTCCGTTTGTTTAGTATGTGAAGTGAAGTGAAAAGAACAAGCCCATAGAACAATTCTTTTCGTTTTTTTAAAGCTTTCTATAAATTCTATTGCGATCATAACGAACATGTTCTTTTTCTTTCCTTTTTTTTTTTTTTTTGTTTTTCGGCGGTACGCTGTTCTCCTTAATTTTCTTTTAAATGAGTATAGTACCAAGTTCGCTCGGGATTGTTTATCTTGAATGTTGTACGCTACTTTTTTATTTGTAATTTTTTTCGGTAGATATTTTTTTTTAATTTCTAATTTAGATGAAGCACCAAATCTCTTGAATTTTTAAAGGGAAGAAAAATTACTCTCATAACCTTTATTTCATGAAAGTCATTTCTTTCAAATACTCCTTGAACTTTTTATTATTAAATAGTCCTTGGAAAATTAAGCGTTAGTAGGGCCATTAAATCAGGCCCAATCCGTCATGCTGATCCGATTATTTGTAACTCAGCTATTTAACTCACGGATCAAATGGGTCAGTTTAGTGGAAAAAAGAGCTATTCCGTTTATCTTTTTCAATTCTTATTATTATCTCTTTTTTTTTCAAAAAAAAGGAACTCATGAACCAAATAACAACCCGAAACATTCCAATACTCCCAAAAAGCACTAATAGGTGTAAGAGCCCATATCACAAAAGAAAGTCAAAATTTAAATTAAAAAAATAAGAAATTAGAAAACAAGAACTAAAAGAAACCGTAATTTTTAGTTTCTACTCATTTTTTCTCTCACCGTTGCCCCTCACCTCACCCTCTCTTTCTGTCTCTCTGTAAGGGATAAAGGCTGATCAATTATGTTAGTTATGTCAGTTACAATTAGGTATGTTAGTTATGTTAGTTACTGTAGCTTGCAGTGCAAGTCACTAAGTGTATATATATATGTGTTTACTTGTTACTTGATCATCAATTCAGCATTCACAATTCTCATTCTTCCTTTAACCTCTCTTCTTTCTTTTCTCTCTCAATTCCCTGCTTGTGGCCCTGGTACCTTCATGGTATCAGAGCTTAAGCGCAACCATGGCTTCACTTGATTCATCTTCACAAACAACACAACAATCTTCAGCTTCACAACTTCAGATCCAGAATTTTTCAAATCCTGTAGCCATGAAACTCGATGAGGAGAACTACCTTCCATGGAAACAACAAGCAGAGGCAACAATTGAAGGACATGATCTGATGAAATTCATCACAGGTGAAGAGATTCCAAGAAAGTTCACGTCCACAGAAGATCAAGAAAATGGCGTGGTAAGTGCAGCATATCAGCAATGGAAGAAGCAAGACTCACTCTTGACGTCTTGGTTACTATCCTCCATGAGCACATCCTTCACAACTAGAATGGTTGGATGCAAGTTCTCTCACCAAATTTGGAAAAGGTTAGAAGTTTTCTTTGCATCTCAGATTCAAGCAAAGACTAGGCAATTGAAGAACAAGTTGAGCAATACTAAAAAGGAAGGTTCAGTAAGCAGTTACCTGCTAGAGATTAAGAAGGTAGTTGATTCTCTAATTTCTGTTGGTGCATCTCCATCTGAGCATGATCATGTTGACGCAATTCTAGAAGGATTAACAGAAGAATACAGTGCTTTCGTTACATCTATTACGTCTAGAGATAAACCTATATCTATCGGACAATTAGAAGCACTTCTAATGGCACAAGAAGAAAGAATTGAAAAATTCTGAAAGCAAGAAATTGGTGTGCAGGCCAATGTGGCTCAGTCTCACTCATAGAAGAACTTTCATCAAGAGTCATTCAGATCTGGTGATAATGTACCTTCTGGTGGAAGAGGTCAAAATTACTTTCATAGAGGCAGAGGAAGATTTGGCAGAAATGGAGGTCGATATGGTGGTTTTGGAAGAAATGGAGGCCGGTTTGGTAGTAGGTTCACAGAAAAGCCTACATGCCAAGTCTATGGCAAATATGGACACTCAGCTATTGATTGTTGGCACAGGTATGATAGCCAATTTTTTGGTTCAGCCCCTAGTTCCATGCCTCCTACTCCAAGACCACATGCCAATCTTTCGATGAGCAACATGTTAGCTACACCAGCTACTGTGTATGATCCAAATTGGTACCCAGATTCAGGGGCTACACACCATATGACACCAGACTTGTCTCACCTGTTGGACAAAACTTAATATAATGGATCAGATCATGTGTTCATTGGCAATGGTGCAGGTTTGCAAATTGACCATGTTGGTAGTTCAATATTTAAGCCATTTTCATCTAATCATGCTTTTAAATTGCAAAATCTTCTTCATGTTCCTCATATCACCAAGAATCTGATTAGTGTCTCACAATTCTCACGTGATAATGGAGTCTTCTTTGAGTTTCATCCTAACTCATGCTTTGTCAAATCACAGGTTTCCAAGGAGACACTTCTCCAAGGAACCATTAAGAATGGTCTTTACTGCTTTGGACCTACCTTGCCTTCCAATTCTGCCACTGCACCATCAGCTCACTTGGCTGCCAAAGAGGAATCCCATTTCAAACTATGGCACTTAAGACTTGGTCATCCTTCAGTTGATGTTTTGTCTAGGATCTTAAGAAGTTGTAATTTTTCTTTTTCTCCTGACTCTGTTTGCTCTGCCTGTTGTATGGGAAAGTCTCAGCAGCTTCCCTTTTCTTCTTCCAAAACTGTCTATAGTTCTCCCCTTGAATTGGTGTATTCTGATATATGGGGCCCTGCTCCCTTCTCTATAATAAATGGAGCTCGTTATTACATCAATTTTATTGATGCTTACTCTCGCTATACTTGGATTTTTTTACTGCATAGTAAATCTCAGGTTCATTCTGTGTTTTTGCAATTTAAGAAAATGGCTGAACTTCAACTTGGTTCAAAATTGAAAACCCTGCAAACTGATAATGCCAAGGAATATGTTGCTTTATCTGATTATTTGAAGTCTGAAGGCATTGTTCACAGGTTCTCTTGTCCCTATGTGCATCAGCAAAATGGTGTCGCTGAAAGGAAACATAGACATGTCACCACCATGGGTTTGACTTTACTTGCTGTGGCCTCCATGCCTCTTCTTTATTGGGGTGATGCTTTCCTTACTACTGCTCATCTTATCAATTTATTGCCTACTCCTTTATTGCAGTTTGTATCACCTACCGAAAAACTTTTTAAGTACAAGCCTTCCTATGACATGGTGAAGGTTTTTGGTTGTTTATGTTTTCCTCACACTAGACCATACAATAAGCACAAACTAGCCTTCCGATCTGAGCCTTGTGTATTTCTTGGCTATGCACCTCAGTATAAAGGCTACAAATGCTTGGCTAGGAGTGGGAAAATTCTTATCACTCGACATGTGGTGTTTGATGAAAATGTCTTTCCTTTTAGAGACTTTTCTGATGGCTTCTTGTTCTCCAATTCTCATACTGATTCTTTAAATTCCAAGCCTGTTCCTGCTATCCCTCTTGTTATTTCTCAGGTACCACCTTCTCCTCTAGATTCCTCTTCTGCTCCGTCCACTTTGCCTGGAACTCTGCCTCCTGCATCAGCAGCCATGCTTGTCTCAGTTCTTGAGTCTGCAGCTAGTGTTCCTAGCCACAACCCTCATCCCTGCTCTCTCCGAAAGACCACTAGACCTGCCTCTGCAGGCCTCTTGCCAACTCCAGCTGCTGCTCCCTCAATCACTATTTCATTGCCAAGAAACACTCATAATATGAAAACCAGGGCCAAGGCTGGGATTAGGAAACCTAAGCTCTACACTGCCTCACTTGAACCAGCTTCTGTCCAGCAGGCACTTTCTAGCCCACACTGGAAAGCTGCTATGGATGCTGAATATGCAGCATTGATAAAGAATAATACCTGGAAGCTGGTACCCTTATTGCTTGGGAGATCAGCCATAGGAAGCAAGTGGGTGTTTCGAACCAAGTTCAATCCAGATGGTTCTGTCAATAAGTACAAAGCCAGGCTGGTTGCTCAGGGATTCAATCAAAAACCTGGCTTTGATTATCATGAAACCTTCAGTCCAGTGGTCAAACCTACCTCCATCCGATTGGTGTTATCTTTAGCTTTAGCACATGGGTGGAAAATCAGGCAACTTGATGTCAACAATGCCTTTTTGAATGGAGACCTTCAAGAAGATGTGTTTATGTTTCAGCCCAAGGGTTATGAAGTTGGTAATGGTCAGCTTGTTTGTAAGTTGACAAGGCTCTATATGGGTTAAAACAGGCTCCACGGGCCTGGTTTGGAATATAGGTAGAGCTTCATGCTAGCTGGAACTTAACCTTATATGGAACATTACTGAGAGCTAGACGCTTGCCATACTGGTCCTCATATATCCCTATATCGCTGCATTGATAGTAACAGTCGTTGCACACACTTGGACAATAAACCAATTTATAACCATCTTCATACTTCTCAATCTTGAACCAGTTGGCAATGGTATCCCTACCCGGGTTTCCCATAGCACCACCAGTGGTCACAAACCACTGTCCAGTTGGATAATCATAGTCCTTAAGCTTCCACACTGTGGACTCGGGACAGTCTGAGCCGTACGAGAAAAAGATGTTGAGATCGGTGGAGACACGAACAACACCTTTCTTAATGTTAACAGGTGTGAACACCAATGGCAGGCCCTGGTAACCATCCACAGCCACAACATCGAGTGGGCAAGTTCCGTTGTCATTGGTGTAGGCGAGGGAAAGGCCACCCACATCGGGGGAAGCAGGGACAATATAGTAATTGGCACCAGCTCGGACCTTCTTGCCTGATGTGTCAACCACTTGCTCGGGTGCAGCACCAGCTGCTCCTAGCAGTGGCTTTGTGCTCAAGGCAAAGAGAAGGACTAATGCTAGCAAGGTGGTCTTCATTATGGTGTATGAGTTTGTTCACTTCTAGCGAGTTGAGTTGTGACTAGAGATAGCAGAAGAGCATGAATTTATAGGCTGGAGATGGGTCTAATCTGTGGACTAATGTGCAACGATAGTCATGGATTTCAACTCATAACAATTGGCCACTAAAAAAAGACTCAATAATTCATCAATAACGCGTACGTACATTTGTGATGTTTCGTTGTATACTCGGATTGGCATGATTCGAAGTTTCGATTGAACTTTGTTTCCCTGTCTTAGTCTCTTACTGCCTAACTTAATTTTAGTATCATGTTTACGAGTACGTCTGCTCCGTTTGTTTAGTATGTGAAGTGAAGTGAAAAGAACAAGCCCATAGAACAATGCGTTCTCTTCATTTTTTTAGGCATATATTTTAGTGCGATATTAACGAATATGTTCTTTTCTTGTTTTTTCCCTTCCTATTCTTTGGCAGTACATTGTTCTTCTTAAATTTGTCTTTTAAATTCGTCTATTACCAATTTTGGTCTGGATTATTTATCTTGCATTTTGTAAGTTACTTTCTTTTTCTAATTTAGATTAAATGCCAAATTTCTTGAATTTTAAAAGGGAAGAAAAACTACTATAATCATTTTTATTTCATGAAAACATTTTCTTTTAAATTTTTCTTTAAATTTTCCTTAAATTTTAATTATATACCAAAGATAGGCCTCATAGGAAAACTAAATCTAGATAGGGCTGTTAAAATGGGTTAAACTTGTTAGATTAACCCATTTATCTACTCAGATTACTTAAATTGAATCTCAAAAATCTTGATCTATTTGAATCACTTTATTTTTAGTCTGACTTGTAAAATTATCCATGGGTCAAATGGTCAGTTCAGCATTTGAGCTAGCCTAGTAGCACCTCGGCTGCACCTATTAATGCCTCTCCTTCTCCCTCACTATCTGACTCACCCATGAAGCCTTGGCGTGGTTCTTCACTCATCGTGTAGGCCTCGCAATTCGCTCACCACCAAAGCACCACCGTCTTTGCTCAATTGTAACCCTAGCTAGTTGGAGGTTTGTTGAGATAAACTTTTAAGAATAATGATTTTTTGTACATAAGTTTATGTAGACCATTTCTAATATCTTAATAAAGTTCATGTATTTATAATTGAGGATTTCAATCGTAGGCAAATATGTAAAAAGATTTTGCATCAATTATTATAATATATTTGGTTTTACTACTGTATAATTGATTTTAGATGGAATTAATTTTATGATAATTAATTTAGTTAAAATCGATTTTAAGATAAAATAATTTATATTTAATAGTTTAATTTAAAAATTGACTTTGACAAAACTTTACACTGCCAACTCTAAAAGTAATAATATTTTACTTCTACTCAAAATTAATTTTAAAATCATAATTGATTTTCATCATTGCTAACCAAATATCAACAAAATACAGTAAAATCGATTTTAACATCTCAATATCAATTCTAATATGCCCAAACAATTTTCAAAAATGCGCTTAGTAGAGATATCAATTATTTTACAAATGATTCACTATTAACTATTGAAATATCCGGTGGCAGGCACATAAATCCTGAGGTGTTGAAATAGTGTCTGCAAAATTGACATACGAGTAATAGCACTCAGCTTTTATTAATCAATCACTAATGAGCATAACAATTTTTAAAAAACAAGTATTTTTTCGGCGTTAAAAAAATTTTAACTACTAACTATATTCAATCCGGTGACCAGAAAAATTTAAAATCGGGTTTATGCAGTAAAAAGCATAAGATTATGGTATGCCGAGGTGCGTATTTGAAAATCTGGAGTTTTGGACTAATGTTAGATTGGAAGCTAAATGCGTAGATTTTTTCTTTTTTCCTTTGTTTGATAAGTAATTTAGAAACAGGAAAAATTGCTTGTCTTATAAAAAGATTAAAATTTGTCATACGCTTTAACCTGACGATAAAGTGACATTTCCAAATGGCCTACCAAAAATTAACTACAACCTGAGCCGATTGCTCAAAATATAGAGATAACCATGAATCGTCACTTAGATAAAATTCAAAATTCAGAACAATGAAAATGCGGTTATAATTGATGAGCAGCAGTTTCATGGCGATCGACAGGAAGAAAGGGGAAAAGGAACCCCCCCTTCCTCCCAATTATAATTAACTGGTTAGCTTTGCGATTTGAATATATAAAACAGGATAAATGATTTTCTTTTCTGCGCTACATAGGTTTGTTACCTATGATATAATAACTGCAAATGTCTTATCCATTTATTTTCACTACTTCATGCAATTAACTTTTAATACGGCATAGCATCTCTCAATGAACATCGATGTGAAGGGAATGCGAATAACGAACTTAGTAGTTAAAGTGCGTCTTTCACCATAAAATGAAATGCGATTTGTAGCAAGAAAGTATTTAATGAAGCTGAGAACTTCAAAAAGAACTTTAAAATGTATGCAATTATTAAACTCTAAAATGTACTTTAAAATTGTGACAACTATGAATACAAACTAGAAATTTGAAATGACTCAAAACATGAAAAACAACCTGATGGTTTAATATTTGTTCAGTCTATCACAAGGAAACTTGAGCAAACTTTGCATTGTAAGGACAAATTGTGTACTACACTTATTCATAAATTAAGATTTTACACATATAAAGTTGGAGCTTCAGGCAAGCTGGAACTGAACTTTATATGGCACGGAACTCAGAGCTAGACGCTTGCCGTACTGGTCCTCATATGTCCCTATATCCATGCATGGATAGCTGCAATCATTGCACACACTTGGACAATAAGCAAGTTTGTAAGCATCTTCGTACTTCTCAATCTTGAACCAATTGGCAATGGTATCCCCACCGGGGTTGCCCAAAACGCCACCAGTGGTCACAAACCACTGTCCAGTTGAATAATCATAGTCCTGAAGCTTCCACACTGTGGAATAATTGGGACAATCTAGAAAGTCTGGGAAATATATGTTAAGATCTGTATTGACACGAACAACACCTTTCTTAGCGTTAACAGGTGTGAACACTAATGGCAGCCCCTGGTAACCATCCACAGGAACAACATCAAGTGGACATGTCCATTGGTCACCTATGCTGGCGAGGGAAAGGCCACCTACGTTAGGGGAAGCAGGGACAATATAGTAATTGACACCGGCTCGGACCTTCTTGCCTGCTGTGTCGGCCACTTGCTCTGGTGCGGGACCAGCTGCTCCTGGCAGTGGCTTTGTGCTCAAGGCAATGAGAAGGACCAATGCTAGCAATGTGGTCTTCATTGTTTTGTTACATATGTTGTATGAAGTTTGTGTTTCTTGTGACTTAAGATAGTAGAAGTGCATAAATTTATAGGCTGGGGTCTAATTCTATGGACTAATTAATGTGCAAGGATCATGGATTTCAACTCATACAATTGACCACTAGAGACTCAATTTCTCAATAAGATGTGTAGAGTTTCATTATACTCTGACCGGCAACATTCGAAGTTTCGAATGAGCTTTGTTTCCTCTCTTAGTCACACTTAAGGGCCTAACTTTCTGTGTCAAGTTTACGAGTACGTCTGTTCCAATCCGTTTGTTTAGTACGTGAAGTGAAAAGAAGGAGCCCATAGAACAATGTGTTCCTTTCACATTTTAAAGCTTTCTAGTGCGATATTAACGAAAATGTTCTTTTCCTTTTTCTTTCTTTCTTTCTTTTTGTTTTTGGCAGTACATTGTTCTTAATTTTGTCTTTTAAATGAAGGCAGTTTGGGTTTGGGGAAAATCTAGTATATTACCAATCTAAAAGCAAGAAGAGAGCCCGTTGATTGTGCTGTCGGCATAATTAGCGTCAATAATTCGGCAATTATATCTTCTTCCTTTGGACTGTTTATCTTGCATTTTGTACATTACTATTTTTCATATACAATCTAGGTGAAGTACCAAATCTCTTGAATTTTTAAAGGGAAGAAAAACTACTCTGATAATCTTTGTTTCATAAAAAAAAAAAAAAAATTCTTTTAAATATTCTTTATATTTTAATTATGTACCAAACATAGGCCTCATAGAAAAATTAAGCTCTACGAACCAAATCTGTCGGTTGGCTCGGTTATTAGCTAAAATTAAATAGACAGAATTTCAAAAATTTTGACTTGTTTGAATGAATTTTTTTTTTTTTTGGGTTCTTGAATGAATTTTTTTATCTAACCTATTTAGTTCATGGGTTAAACAAATAAGTCTGTCCGTGGTTGACCCAAAAAAAGTAAAGTCTATCGTGTAAATTAATTGACCAATTTATTTTTATTGTTATTATTATTGTTTCGTGTCTTTGTTTTCTATTAAAACACTTCATCAGTCCAACAACAGCATAAAACAAGCCAACATCCCAAAAACCACTAATAGAAGCATAAGCCCATATCAATAAAAAAAAGTGGTTGAGGCATTAGCTCTAGTGGTAAGATGCAACCTCCTAAATCTATGTAATTGAGGTTCAATTCCCAGTGGTCGACCCCCTCGCCCCAAAAAAGACTGAAAAGAAAAAAGCTAAAATCTAAATTAAAAGTTAATAATTTAAGAAAATATCAACTAAAGAAACCCTAATTTTTAGTTCCTACAAATTCTCTTTCCCCCGCTTTCCCTCACACCCTCGTCACCTAGTAGCGCTACAATTGCCGCACTCTACCCTTCCTTCGTCCCTCGCGACCTGTCGCTTAATATCTCATCACTCTTCGAGGCCTCACGACTTACCACCAAAGTGCCGCCTTCGTTTGTTTAACATTGCTGCAACCTAGCACTAGGTTCGCTAGGATGAAACTTCTAAGAATATATTTTTTTTTTTACATCATTATTGACACCCTAATCAGGATCATGTATCTATAATTGAATATTTGAGTTACGCTACTGGTAAATTTATATGTACGAAATCATTTGTTAGTCACTGAATATTTGAATTATTTTGTTGGTGAATCTGTGAAAAAATTTTACGTCTATTATTAATGGAGATTTTGGTTATCTTATTGGTGATTCAATAACAAAAATCCTCAATTAATATAGATATATGATTTGATAGGTATAAGTATGGCATCTACCAAATTACTATACAAATAATAGTACTCAAGTTTTAATGATCAATCAGTAATTAAGGAGCATAATTTTTGAAAAAAATATTAATTGAATGTTTGAAAAAATTTAACTACTAACTTTTTTTTGATAGATTGAAACGCTACAAGGGGGAGTAGAAGGGCAACACAGCCAACATTCAAATGAGTTCAAAACAGAAAAAACAAAATAAAGAAGAAAAATAAACTGCATACCAGGAACTACAAATTAAAGACCAGCAAAAAACACCAAAATCTAAATCTGGTACCAAATAACACACAAAGCATGATGCGGATCAGTCTCCACAAGCTACAACCAATAGAACCAAAAAAAATTCAATCTTCTGCACCAGAAAGGAAAACACAAACACTAGATAGCAACAGTCAATCTTCTGCAACAGTCTCTTAGCCAACCACAAAACCACCTTGAACATCCTCTGCAAATGAACAACTTTGTTTTCTTTTTTTTTTATATATATAAGAAAAAATTATCCAACTTAGAAGAAGAGAGGAGCCAAACAGGATAGCAAGAATCCAGCATAGGATTCACAAATAAAAACCCCAAACTAGCCAAGCAAGAAAAGCCTGCTAAAGGAGCGAAACAAAAGAAAAACCACAGAACCACAAGAGAATAACACAAAAAAGGAAAACCCCCACCGATTGCCCCACTACAAGAACAAAATGAACCACGCCAAAGCACTAACATAAGCCACACCAGGACACCAAAGAATAACCACCACGCAACCCCAACAAAAGGCCACACCGCAGAACAAAAATCGGGAAAGACAAAAGAGCATCAGACCACAAAACCAACAAACTATGCACAACCACAATACCCAAACCAAACCAACTAGATCAACAGAAACCCAACCTTAGGACTATCCTTTGCTCTTCTTTGGTCGACCTCTTCTCCCTAGAAGAGAGAAGTCTTGGCACTCTCTAATCTTTGATAGGGCTTCGATCATTGCTCTTTCATTATTGACTTTAAGACCTAAAGTCTTCCCAATGTTCCACATATTTTATGCTTCCACTAGATCTTCCTCAAACGGCAACACAATTTCAATCCTTCCATTGTGAAAGCTTGTGTCTAAGTCAAGCATAGGAGTTTCGGGGACCTTCTCTGCTGAAAATGGCGGCAAATCTTGAATACCACCGAGACTTTGCAAACCTTGTATTTCATACTCCAAGTACACTACCTTCTCCTTTTCTCCATTTTGCGCCTGATCCATATTAAAAGGCCCCTCCATCCCTAGTTTCAAAGCAATTAGGGCAGTCCGTATCATTTCTCACTGGGCATGTATAGCCCAACTTATTATAACCCAAAAAAGGGAAAGCTGGTGAATGGTCTAATGAGCTTGGAACCAGATCGAGCTCAGCATCCTTCATAAGTTTCCTTGATGACCCTACTTCTGGGAATAGTAGACTGATTTGACAGGAAGGTTCAAATGCACCAATGGGAAGGCTGGGCGGGTCTTGTCCACTGTGCCTCATCGTACTGACCATATCCTTTTCCAAAAATGCACCCCTTTGATCCTCGTCTCCTACCTTCCGCTGCTTCCTCTCTGATTTACTACAATCAGGAAGCTCAGCCTCAATGTCTTGAGTACCATCACCAATAAAGGCCTCAAGGCTTCGCTTGATCTCCTCCACGTTGCTTACATAAATGGTTTCTTCAACCCATCTTGAAGCCAAGTTTCTAAGTTTCACCTCTTCTCGTCTCCTCCTGCTCTCATCAACACCATATGCTACTTTTGTTCTGGTAATTATCGGCCTCCCCCCAACAGACTCCAACCTTTGGTGAGCACCTTCCACCACCTCTTTGAAGCTCCTCCCATCACTGCTATAGTCTTATCTTTTGCCTCTTCCCCAGTCAATTCTGCTTCTTCCTCCGTAACCACCTTAAACGACCCACTTCGGAGCTTACCTTCTTTGTCATACTTCCAAAAGACACCATTACTTTCCTACCTCTTATCCTTGCCCCATCCAGGTTCCTTGTTGTTTTCATCGCCTCCTCTAGTTTCTTAAATCGTACAAAATCAAACCTGCTGTTTTTGAATCATCTTCTTTTCTTCGAGACAAATACGTCTTTGACTTCCCCCTCCCCTCTAAATATTTGCCATAGCCTGTTCCAAGTCATCTCCCAAGGTAGCCCATCAATAAATAAAGAATAAGCCTCCTCCATAGAGAATATACGCAACTATATCATTAAAAATCTCATCGTTGCACTTTACCTATCTCATCTTATGATGGCAGCCAATATGATATCGCCTTGCCTTTATTTTAACTACTAACTTATTCAATTAAGTGATTAACAATGAACATGCAATCATAAATTGATGAGCACAAACAAGAAATTTCAAAAGAGACCCAAAACAGGAAAAACAACTTGATGGTTTATTTATTCAGTCCATCACAAGGTACTCAGATCAACTTCATCAACCTTCCCTTGTAAGGACAAGATGTGTATTACACTTATTCATAAGCTAGGAAGCATAGACACCGATACGGACGTAGAGATGCATCAAATTCATAAAATTACATAATACGAACACAACTATATATATATATAATAATTCATAATATTATATTATAATATTTTTAGATATTTATAAATATCAAACTATTAATTTTTTTTTTACTTTCTAAACCCCTTTCAAAAAATAGAGTATTATTAATATATCTTATGTATACTTCTTATATCCCTATTAAAAAATATGAAATACTATTTCTATTGATATCTAAAAAATATTTCTAAATAAATTTGGATTTTTGGTCATTCAATTCTTTTTTGTTCCATCAAATAATTGAAAAAAAATATTAGGTTGTGTTATAACCGTATCCGAGCTGTATCTGACTCATGTCTAAGCGTGTTCAATCGATGTCCAAGCTGAAAATAATATTTTTTAAATAGAACATGTAAGACTGCATGTCAGACATATATTATACTAGTGTCCAATGAGCATCAGTGTCTTGTTTGTATCAAACACATGGACACACTGTCAAATTGGTGTGTGCTTCATAGTTCATAAGTTAAGATTTAAGAATATACAGGTGGAGCTTCAGGCAAGCTGGAGCCGAACTTTGTATGGCACATTACTGAGAGCTAGACGCTTGCCATACTGATCCTCATATATCCCTATATCACTGCATTGATAGTAACAATCATTGCACACACTTGGACAATAAACCAGCTTATAACCATCCTCATACTTCTCAATCTTGAACCAATTGGCAATGGTTTCCCAACCCGGGTTTCCCACAACACTACCAGTGATCACAAACCACTGTCCAGTTGAATAGTCATAGTCACCAAGCTTCCACACTGTGGACCCGGGACAGACTGAATCGTATGAGAAATAGATGTTGAGATCAGTGGAGACACGAACAACAACTTTCTTAGCATTAACAAGTATGAACACCATTGGCAGTCCTTGGATACCATTCACAACTATAACATCAAGTGGGCAGGTATCTTCACCCATGCTGTTGAGGGAAAGGCCACCTACATTAGGGGAAGCAGGGACAATATAGTAATTGACTCCAGCTCTGACTTTCTTCCCTGATGTGTCAATTACTTGCTTAGGTGCCGCACCAGCTGCTCCAAGAAGTGGCTTTGTGCTCAAGGCTCCAAGAAGGACCAATGCAAATGCAAGCAATGTGGCCCTCATTGTTTTAATTTGTTATGCTGTATAAAGTTTGTGTTAATTTCTTCTTGTAACTTGAGAGCGAAGTGGATAAAATATTTATAGGCTGGGGATGGGTCTAATCTATGGACTAATGTGCAAATGGTGATTTTCTCAGTAGCATTTGTAAAGCTTCATTATACTCTCTCTGGCTGGCAAGATTAGAAGTTTCGAGTGAACTTAGCTTTCTTCCCTTAGTCACTTACTGCCTAACTCTTGTTTCATGTTTACGGGTACTTCTCCGCTTGTTTAGTATGTGAAGTGAGAAGAAGAATCCCATAGCATAGAAGAAGATTTTTTTTTTTTTTTTAAACCTTTGTGGTGCAATATTAAGGAGCATGCTGTATATTAAGGTAGTTGGTTTTGGGGGGAAAATCCAAGTTTATTTTCAATTTATATATTACAGGAGGACTTCGATGTCACAGGATCAATTTAATTATACGAAAAAAATTATTGCTATATATTACTTAATATTAAATAATTTAGTTTTGAAAATTATTATTGTCTGTTACTTAAATTACATTTTAAATATAATTACTGAGATGTTAAGTATTAAATTATTCAAAGTAACAACTTTTTCTTATCTGAGCATTTAAGAATTTTTTCACATTCTTCTTGATTTTCATCATCCACAACTATATAAATTAAATTTATTAGGAATATCTTATGTTTTTTATAGAGAAATTCTTAAAAATTCTTAGAATATTAAAAAAATGCTCTAAATTATTAATTACTTGATATATCAGTTATTACAATAAAAATATAAGAATAGTGAGAGATAATAAAAACTCACAGAACTATAATGTACTTGTATTAAATGTTGAATAATACTGATTTTTTTTTTTGGGGGGGGGGGGGCTTTGTGAGTGTCTAAAAACTTCTGCTTAATATAAAAGGATATTAACACAAGCCCTTTAAATAAGCAGAGTTTCTTAAAATTTATGGCACCTAATTTAAATAGCCATTATTGATTTTAAATTATGACAACAATAAACACGAACTAGAAATTCCAAAAGACTAAAATCAGGAAATTAAGTAAGTTGATGGTTTATTTATTCATTCATCCATAGCAAGGAACTCAACTTCAGCAACCTTGTATTGTAGAGATAAGTAGGGCATTAATAATTATTCATAAAGACTTTTGGTGCAAGTTGGAGCTTCAAGCCAGCTGAAACTGAACTTTGTATGGCGCATCACTTAGAGCTAGGCGCTTACCATACTGATCCTCATATATCCCTAGGTCCTTGCACGGATAATTGCAAGCATAGCATACTGTTGGACAATAAACCAGTTTATAAGCATCCTCATACTTCTCAATCTTGAACCAATTGTTAATGGTATCCCTACCCGGGCTACCCAAATAACCACCGGTGGTCACAAACCACTGTCCAGTGGCGAAGTCATAGTAATCAAGCTTCCACACTGTGGACTGAGGACAACTTGTTTCTGCTGAGAAATAGATGTTGAGATCGGTGGAGACACGAACAACACCTTTTTTAAGGTTAACAGGTGTGAACACCACTGGCAAGCCTTGAAAACCATCCACCACCACAACATCAAGGGGACAATCTTCACCTATGCCTGCAAGGGCAAGGCCACCT
Source organism: Pterocarpus santalinus (assembly GCA_031439595.1). Lineage (NCBI taxonomy): Eukaryota > Viridiplantae > Streptophyta > Magnoliopsida > Fabales > Fabaceae > Pterocarpus > Pterocarpus santalinus. Next base: position 66,590,268 of record CM062531.1, on the reverse strand, counting down.
ACATTAGGGGAAGCAGGGACAATATAGTAATTGACACCAACCCGGACCTTCTTGCCTGATGTGTCAACCACTTGCTCAGGTGCAGGACCAGCTGCTCCTGGCAGTGGCTTTGTGCTCAAGGCAAAGAGAAGGACCAAGGCTAGCAATGTGGTCTTCATTGTTTCTTTTTATGGTGTACTGAACTTGTATTCTTTTGAATTGTGGTAGTAGAAGAGAAGAAAAGCTTGAATTTATAGGCAGGGATTGGCTCTATAATCTCCAATCAATGGACTCATGGGTGCCCAAAGTCATGGATTTCAACTCATACAATTGGCCATGAAAGACTCAATTTCTCAATATAGGATTTGGAAAGTTCGCTGTGCTCTGACTGGGAGGATTCGATCGAAGTTTAGAATTTAATTGGTTTTCCTCTCCTAGTCACTTAGTACCTAACTTCTTTTCGTCATGTTTTCGGATACGTCTCTGGTTCGTTTGTAAGGAAACCCATGGATTAATATTTCTTTTCATTTTTTAAAGCTTTCTATTGTGATATTAACGAACATGTTATTTTTCTAACTTTTTCCTTTTTCTTATCTTTTTGATACACTCTTAATTTCTGTGTTAAATTAAGGCAAGCAGGGAAAGATATATGTGTCACAGGATCTATCTATCTATCAAATAGCAATTATATCTTTATCCGTTCCATCTCAAGAACTTAAGCAGCTTTTTGTAGAGAACGATGAACTCTAAATATACTCGGAGTTCTTATAATTCTTTTTTGCTTAAATTATCTTTTATCAAATTCATACGTTTTGCACCCCGTTTGTGCTGTTTATTTCTCTCTGGCCCAAGTTCATTATCTCTCTCCTTGTATAAGAAATATTGTTTGGACATAAAAAGTGGATATTTTGAGGAGATACATTGGATATATATATATATATATATATATATATATATATATATATATATATCCAAGATGTCTAATTTTTATATACAAATATCATTTATTTTTTGATGTCAAAAATTGAATATTAAGAGTGTATGCAATAAAAAGGAAAAAGGCATAAGGTATATCAAAAATCAACATCTATTCTATCTACCATACGTATATTTGATGTCCATTTTTGATATCGAAATAATATTACTCTAATTATATTAAAGATTTTACTCCAAGGATTTTTTTTTTTCTTACAGTACTTTAAGAATGTTTACTTTTGAGATTTTTTTTTTTTGGTGAATATCAAATGAGAGGCCTTTGGATTATCAAAGGCTTTTTGGGTGTAAATTATTTTTATTAAGTTTCACAATACTATTGAATTTCAACTTATGAATAGATGTCTTATTTGATGTCTCAAAAATGGTTTAAATAATAGGAAGAGAAAATAACACCTTTGGTGGACATAAAAAGAGACAGTGACAAAGCATTAAGAGGTGGAAAATGGAGTTAATATTTGTCTCTTTCTTTCTATATATCATGTCAGATACTTATTTTAATATATAAATAATATTATTTTTACAACATATTTTGCACAGCATATAATTAAGAGAAAGGAAAGAGGATAATGGAAAAGGAAACTTGTTCCCTTGTTTGGGAGTTTAATGAAAAATAAAAAGGAAAGAGAACTCACAAGAATAGCTCCTGCTCTTTTCTTCTCCAAAATCCATTTTCACCTCCCCCTCCTCGCTCCAAAAAAATTGAGGTGAAATGAAAGGAATTGAAAATCTAGAAAGTTAATAATTATAATGTTCAATTTCGCATCTTTATAATAGAATAATGCTACATGGTATGAATTATACTATGCATGAATTAAACAAATTTTTAAAATTAAGAACAATCTGCTCTTTTATTTTTATTTTTGTCCATAATTTTCACTATTCTCTCCTGTTCAATGAATTAAATAGTTTTTGTGTTATTTATACTGTATATTTTCGTACTAATTAATAGCGCTCCTATATAATATAACTTTCAAAACGAATTTTCATTTCATTTTCTTGTTTATCTTCCAAAATTTTGTTTAAAATGCATTCCTTAGTAATAGAGTCAGATAGCGTTTGACACTAAGTGACCAAAGAGAAGAACTTCGATAAAACCGGAGCATGTGGCACAAGGATAAACATACAAATACTGTTCGTTTCTTCGTTTACTTAATTTCAGAACAAGGAACTCAACAATCATAGGAAAATCCTGAAAGAAGGAAGAAAACATTTTTCATAGGTAGATTAAGCACTAGCTTGCTGGAACCGAACCTTCAAAGGCACATCACTTAGAGCCAGACGCTTGTTCTCATTCTCATCCACATATACCCCAACGTCACTGCATTGAACCTTACAATATTTGCATACTGTAGGGCAATAAACTATCTTCTAATCACTGTCATACTTCTCTATCTTGAACCAATTTCGAACCGTTTTCTTTCCCGGCCTACCTAGAGCAACACCAGTAGTCACAAACCACTTTGCTGTTGAAGCATCAAAGTCATCAAGCTTCCACACTGTGGACTGGGGACTGCTGGTTTCGGCATAGAATTGGATGTTCACATCTCTGGAGATGTTGACAGCAGCTTCCTTGCGAGTCATGGCATTGAATACCACTGGAAAGCCATGATATGTGTCCACAGCCACAACATCAAGGGGACAAGGTTCTTCTCTTGTGCTGTTAAGTGCAAGGCCACCAACACTGTTGCATCTTCCACTAGGGTGGGCATGTGGCAGTGGGAACGGGAAGGATGTAGTAAGCGAAACCGAGTAGAATCTTCCCTCCTGAGATGTCAAACACTTGCTCAGACGAAGATGCATGAGCTGGTTCAAGCACTAGTTGTGTGCTCGACGAAAATAGTAGGAAAAATGATAGCAATGTGATCTTCATATTGCTCTGTAGTTGGTATGCTTCAATTTGATTTTTTTTTTTCTTTTTTCCGATTCTCATAGCTTAATTGCTTGAATTTATAGAGCTACGTTGTGTACATGTGAATCAAATCCACTGGATTCATATGCACTAGAAACATTCCATGATTTTGACCAGCACAATTACAACTCGCCTGCTATACTCAGTAGTCAAATTCCCTGGAACTTCATCTCGGTTCCATCTTGTTATATTTTATTATTTCATGGTTATTATTTACATCCGTTGTTCTGTGTAATATTCTGGTCTTTTTTAAACCAAGCATATCTATGTGCTTGCTAGTGTTGGCATAAACCGGTTGTGAATTACTGAGTGCCAAAAGGAAAAAGAAAAAAGAAAAAAGAAAAGTTTTGAAGTCTATCCAATTCTCGTCCACTTTTCTGCTGCCTACAAGCATTTCTCAAAATAAAAATAGTGTGTTCACAAATTCTACTTTGAAAAAAAAAAGAGGATAAAACCTATTGCCGTTTGGCCCAAATTATGCATATGTGGGCAAAGTAAAAATATCTATATATACCACTGCTAGTTAGTTCAAGTGGTATGATATTTATTCTTCTTAAGTAAGGTCTCGAATTTAATTCTGTGAATGAAAAAAATAACACTGTTAGAGTTTTACTCCCACATTGAACTAACCCAATTCAAACTAGATTAGTCAAAATATAATAAACTTTCAAATATTGGGGTCCATATCAAAAAAAAAAAAAAAAGATAGGCTTTATAAATTTTTTATACTCTCTAAGCCAAATTATTTATGTCATTTAACACTACTTTTAAATGACATAAATAACTAAGGAATCATATATAAATAACTAGGAATTTTAGTTCCATTACCTACGGATGTGCTCATTGAAAAATATAGAAGGTTAAAATATAATTTAATCCTTATACATGTCATTAATTTTTAATTTAATCTCTATATTAAAAAAAAATTTAATCAGTCTATGCACATATAGTTATTTGTAAAAAAATTCCTACCATTAATTGGAGTTATAATGTCATTGATTTTACGGAGTATAATTCGTCCTTAGTATAAGTTCTATTATCTGACATCTATCATATTATAGCCAAATAAACAAGTAAAATAGTTAACTTGCATTAAGTAAAACACATAAGATTCACAAGATTATAACTTTTATTGATAGTAGAAACCTTTTTACTAATAATTATACATCAACTTATTTAAACACTTTTTTTTCTTGTAGGACTAAATTCAAAATAAATAATAGTTATAGGGAGCAAAATTATATTTGAATTTTATTATCTTAATAGTGACTCCAGTAAAAAAAATCACATAGATTCTTAGTTGTCTTACCGCAACCATCATATTCACCAGAAACATAACAAAAATCCCTAATTTTTTACACATTGATTTTCAAGTGTTCAAAATGTGTGGTGTTTAAGTCATGAGTTCAAAATGTATTTCTCGTCATTTAAAAATCAAATTATAGACTAGCTAAGGAAAGATTTAAAAAATAAGTGTCATGGGGCCAAAATAAAGTATTGGATAAATATCTTAAATGACTATATTTATCTTTAATTTTATCCACTTCATATGAAAATATAATTTTATTGGTAATTGACAGTTGTATTATGTAAAAGTTTTGAAGTATATATTTCTTTATTAAATATAGTTTATTTTATTATTGTGCTCACATCTTTAGAACTTTGTTCATTTATAATTTTCATAATTGACATTAAATTGATGAAAGTTGAAATTTTGGTTTCAAAATGCTTTATTCTGTACAGCTGTAAAGTCGGTTTCTAAGTTATATCACGCTTTAACGAAATTAAATCAAATAATATACAAGAGAAGACTGTATTTTTTTTCCATTAAAAAATGTACATGACGAATGCATTTTGGGTAGACACAAACGCATCAATTTTATTCCGGCATGATGTTTCCCTATTAGATCACTTATTTATTTCATTTCACATCGACAAACCCAACACTGAACAAAACAATATCAGTATTGCAAAGGTGAAAATACATATATAAAATTTGTTCACGAATTGAAGGTGCTTTAGGAAGATGGCTGGAACCGAACTTTGTATGGCTGATCAGTGAGAGCCACACGCTGGTTCCCATTACTATCCACAAACACCCCAACATTCTTGCAAAGGGGCTTGCAAAAGTTGCACACTGTGGGGCAGAACACAAGCTTGTAGTCATCTTCATACTTCTCAATCTTGAACCAATTGCTTAGCGTATCCTTGCCAGGGTTTCCTATAACACCACCAGTAGTCACAAACCACTGTCCACTTGAAGCATCAAAGTCATCAAGCTTCCACACTGTGGACTCGCTACAAGCTGTCTCAAGGTCGGTCTTGATGTTCAAATCGGTGGAAATCCTAATAACACCTTTCTTAGGGTTAACCGGTGTAAATGTCACTGCCTGGCCTCGAAAACCCTCGACCACCACAACATTAAGGGGACAGGTCTCGTTTGCTGATCTTGCTACAAGAACAAAGCCACTTCCAACCACACAAGGCCCACGGCCATCGCAGGGAGTTGTCGGAACCGGCCGAATATAATAGTCTACGCCGGCCTGGACCTCCTTGCCTTCAGTGTCAACCACTTGCTCAGGTGAAGCACCAGCTTCACCAAGGAAGGGTTGGGTGCACAAGGCAAATAGAAGGGCAAATGATAGGAATATTGACTTCATGGCCGGTGATTAATTGGTATGCTGTATGTGTAGATAAATTTTTGTTGATGTGGAAGCTTATATAGAAGCCTATAGCATTGAATTTATGGCTATAATGATCTCAATCTGTGGATTCATATAATTATGCATTATTAACAAAAACGGAAAAAAAAATCCAAGTCAACGGTTTCGGCAAACTCAATAAAGTTTCCGTGTTCATTAAATTATACTACATCATCAAAATTCTCCACGTCTAGCTATGTCTGCATTGTTTGTGGTCCAGCACTTCAGCCAGCCAGAAGCACACAAATTGTTTTGCCATTTTTCAATTGAAAAGGTTTAGGTAAAGTTTATTGCGTGCACTCCGATTGAAGTTGCTTTTTTCATCATGTCATAGCTTTTCTTAGATTCTTTTGTTCTTTGCGGAGATCTATCTCTTTTTGTTCTATATGACTGCTCCAGATACTTTGTCTATTACGTTTGAGCAATGAATAGCTAGCCCAAGTAGCACAATTGGCCCCTTTTCATATGGATATATAATGTTTTGTTAGAGGAAGGAAAAATCTATTTAGAAAGATGCTTACATGCTAGTTTGTTACCAGTTGTCTTCAAACTAGTTTGAGTATGATGCTAATTTCGTTTACATCATCAGATTTATCTTTAACTTTATGTAAAGTCGCATCATTTCTTTTATTTGTTTAAATCATCGATATCTAAAATTCATTAAATTCTAAATAATCTAATTAAAGTTATATCGGTTTATTATAAGAATAAAGATTTCTATTAATTTTTTATTTATTTATAAGATTCAAATTCAAAATCTTATTTAAAAAAATAAATGCTAAATTATATATTTGAACCGAGTATTGATAGTCACATCAAGATTATTTGATACAAATATAAATATAGCAATCCTGTATACATATATAATAACTCACTATGTAAAGCTCAAATTAATGTTCCCTAACAATGATATATTTCAAAAAGAATTTAATTTAAATACACTGACAGTGTAAAACAGTTTTCCATTGTCAACCAATAAAAATAGTGAAAAGTGTCAACTCACACAAATAACTACCCATTATAATGAGGGACCCACCATAATTTCTCACTTTCCTATTTACATTGGTTGTGACAATATAAAGCTTTTTACATCACAGATACCAATTAAACTCTTTTAAAAATTGGTAGCCCTTATAAATACAGATAATTTTATTTTTGATCTCTCAAAAATTTTTACTATGGTCTTGGATGACTTTTCTTTTTGCCTTTTTTTATTTTTTATTCCCGTCATTCTAAATTTTAATCTTTATAAATATTTTAAGAGTTTAATTTAAATGTATTGACAATGTTTTCTTTTATATTGTTAATATATACAAATTCAATCCATATTTTAAAATATCTGTATAAATATTATAAATTTTATTTTTTGTCATTATAAATATTTTCTAAATTTTCTTTCAATCTTTATAAATATTATCATTTGATATTAAATTTAAATAATAGAGTCAAAATTCTAATAATGGAAAAAAGATATATCAAAATCAAATCAAAAATTTGGAGAGGCTAAAATTAAAATGACCTATATTTATAAAAATAAAAATATAATACATGTATGATAGAAAGAGATAAGCAAATTACTCTCAAGTTTTGAGTAGATAATGAAAAGGACAGAAAGTATAATAAACACTTGAAGGTCAATCTGACAAACTAAGTTTATATATACCATCACACTCAAAATTATTTTAATAGTAGTTTTGTCCCTACAATGGGAACACGACTGGCATTTTTGCCTTCCCGTAATTGTTTTTAGCTTCAAGTAGATAAAGATGCGAAGAAAGTTTTGAATTTTCAAATGCCATGACGATAAGTAGTTAGCCAGCTTTATCATATATGATGTGCTCCGGTCAATTAATCAACGATATCTGGAAGTTGACCTCAACTTCGGAATCGAGTTTAAGTGCGCACGATTTTTAGTGAACCGAAGATGAATCATATCTGCATGGCTGCTGGAGCCGCCGGCTCATATCCACGTCCACATATGCCCCCAGACGCCACCGCCGTCTCCTCCTCCTATGACTTTATATTATGCCATGGAACAAACTCTATTCCACCTCTTATCTTACCCATTCTATCAACTGGAGAGTGAGGATAGAAGTGTACCCTTTTCGGTACATAATATCTGTTATTTTAAATAATTTTTTATTTAATATAGCTACCATTCTCATATTTTAATGTAACATTTAATAATTATTTTTTAATTTTACACTTTACATAATTCTAAATACAACACATAATGAAATAAATAATGAATTATTGACAAAATAAATTAATCATTAAATAAAAGTATTTTAGTAAATAATTTTATAAACAACCCTTAATTTTGGGTTCCTTAATCTAAAAATAACTAAAATGATAGATATTATGAATCAGATGGAGTAATTCGCAATTATAGTGAGACCCACAACCACCATCAAAGCATCTAAGATACAATTCTAATAACAATTAGTTAATTAATTAGATATTAACTAGGATTATAAGTAAAAAATTATTAATAATTGTAACTCATAATTGAGATCTAAATAGAATTATGAGATGTTGGAGTCTTTCTCTAAGGGGGATGGATCCTCTTATATCAAAAATTTACATATATATATATATATATATATATATATATATATATATATATATATATATATATATATATATATATATATATATATCATTGATTAAAAATATGAAATCACATATAAGATAATTGACTCCATAGTAAAAAATAATATATGGCAACATGATATAAATTTTTTGTATGAGTGGATCTATGTCCTTCTCTAAGGGAGGTTTTAATAGCTTCAAACAAACCTAAGCCAATATGAACATGAGTGCATTTGTTTTAACTTTAAAAAAAATGATTTTAAAACTTAGATTTTATATATAGCTGAAAAAATTAAAAATTAATTTTTTTTAAAAAATTACTTTTTCAATTTTTACAAAAAAACTAAAAATAAATTTTTTTTGAGAAGTTGATTATTTTAAAAAAATTATTTAAATATATAAAAATTAATTTTTTAATAAAAAAATTAATTTTTTATCAAAATAAACTCAAACAAATACATCTATAATGTTACTCTGGGGCTTTTGCCCTAGGAGGCGAGCTCTTGACGCCACAATTGTGCGACTCCTGGAGGCAGGGAGATAGACCGCTAGGCACTGACCTTAACTGTGACTGGATTAATATTTACATCTTATCATAACTTGTCTTTTTTTCGGTTAGAAGGCGATGAAGATGTTTGCATGGAAAGTGTTGTGCACAACTCGTTAGGCCCAAAAGCATTAGCAGCAGTGTGAGCCCAAAATATAGGCACAATGAATTCGGCCAAATTTCTTTCGTCAAATTTGTTGTTTGGGGCCTACAGCTTCCTTATAATAGGCCGGGTAAGCGCGTAAGTTTCTTTCTTTTTTTTTTTTTTTGGGTGAAATCATAGATATTCTTTAATCGGATGCAATCCTACTCACCGTTGGTTAACACGTAAGTTTTAAAATATTAAAGTTAATTAAAAAATATTAATTTTAAAAAGTCTTAAATATTTATTTATTTTAAGTAATAATTAATGGATTTAATTTATATATATTATTAATATAAAATTTTTTTATACAGATATTCAATTACGTATTACCTCATTAATAAAAATATTTAATTCAATCACATATTATCTTAAAAATTTTACAAATACAAATATCTAATTATATGATAATGTAATTATTAGTATATAATAATTAAACTCGTAACTAATTCAAAACTTTTTCGATACACATTATTTTATTTTTTTCAATATAAATTAATCAAATAAATAAATAGATGCCAATTCTTGTTCACTTTTCCGCTGCCTACAACCATGTCTCCAGATACAGTGTCTAAAAAATTGATGGCCCAAAATAAAGATATTGTGCTCATACAATCTACTTAAAAAATAAAAACTAAAAAAAGACTAGTTGTATTAAGCAAATGTGTTTGTTAAGAAATATAGGAAAATTATGTGTCAGTAATTGAAAATTCTATTATCTTAGTGGTAAATCTAGTTAACCATCTTATCATTCACATATTCACTAGAAACATAATAGAAATATATAATTATTTACATACCAATTTTGAGGTGTTTAAAATGGTGTCTAGATCATGAATTCAAAATATATTTTTTGTTATTTAAAAATCAAATAAAGTTATAGCCTAACCAAGGATAGATTTAAAAAATAAGTGTCATGGGTCCAAAATAAATATTGAATCAATATCTTAAATAATTAATTTGTTTTTAATTTTATCCACTTCATATGGAAAATATAATTTTATTGATAATTGACAGCTGTATTATATAAAAGTTTTTAAGTATATATTTCTGTATTAGATATAGTTTATTTTAATATTGTGTTCACATATTTAAAACTTTTTCTACGTGATAATGTAACATTAAATTGATGAAAGTTGAAATCTCGATGTCAAATTGTTAAGAAGAGTAAGATAAATGTCCTTCTATTTTGTACAACATTTCTAAGTTGTATCACACTTTAATGACAGCAAATCAAATCAAACACAAGAGAAGAATATGTAAATTTTTTTTCCATTAATAAAAAGAGGATATGACAAAAGCATCAATTTTATTCCTGCATGATGCTTTTTCCCGATTAGATCACTTATTTATTTAATTTCACAACAACAAACCCAACACTGAACAAAACAAGATCAGTATTGCAAAGATGAAAATACATTTATATAATTTATTGATTTTATTCACGAATTGAAGGTGCTAGAATTACGCAGATGGCTGGAACCGAACTTTGTATGGCTTATCAGTGAGAGCCACACGCTGGTTCCCATTACTGTCCAAAAACACACCAACGTCCCCGCAAAATGGCTTGCAAGTATCGCACACTGTGGGGCAGAACACGAGCTTGTAGTCATCTTCATACTTCTCAATCTTGAACCAATTGTCAAGTGTATCCTTGCCAGGGTTTCCTATAACCCCACCAGTGGTCACAAGCCACTGTCCAATTGATTCATCAAACTCCACCCTCCACACTGTGGACTCGGTGCAATTTGTCTTGATGTCGGTCTTGATGTTCAAGTCGGTGGAAACTCTAATAACACCTTTCTTAGGGTCAACCGGTGTAAATGTCACTGCCTGGCCTGAACCCCCTTCCACCACAACATCAAGGGGGCAGGTCTCGTTTGCTGATCTTGCTTTGAGAGCAAAGCCACTACCAGTCACACAAGGCAGACGACGGCAAATGATCGTCGGGACCGTTGGGACCGGCCGGATATAATAGTCCGCGCCGGCCCGAACCTTCTTGCCTTCTGTGCCAACCACTTGCTCAGGGGAAGAATCAGCTTCCCCAGGCAAAGGTAGGGTGCATAAAGCAAAGAGAAGGGCAAATAAAAGGAGTGATGACTTCATGGTATCGGTAAATGTTATGTACGTGTATCTATGCAAATCTTTGTTGATGGAAGCTTATATATATATAGAGGACCTATAGCGTTGAATTTATGGCTTGTGATGATCTCAATCTACGGATTCATATAATTATATGCATGCATTGAAAAAAAAGATTTTCAAGTCAATGATTGTGGCCAACTCAATGAAGTTTCCTTGTTAAACTATACTACATCAAATTCCACGCTATGTCAGCGTTGATTGTTCCGAAAGTAATGGTACAGCACTTCGGCCAGCCAGAGGCACACAAATTTGTTTTGTTATTCTTCAATTATTTTGTATGACATTATATATAACAACCGGTGTACATATAAAAACTAACCTATGTAAAGCTCAAATGTTTCCTAAGAAAAATGTTTTTTAAAAAATTATCATAATATTTGAGACTACCATAAAAAAGGTGTGTACAGATTACTCTCAAGTTTTGAATGGATAACGAAAAGGATAGAATCTATGATAACCATACGAAGGTTAAAATCTGACGAAATTAACCATCATACAAAAGATTATTTTAACAGTAGTTTTGTCCTCCTACACTGGGAACGCGATGAGTTTTTTCCTTTTGTTCCCCCCTTTATTGTTTTAAGTTTCAAGAAGATAAGGATGTAAAGTGGGTCTTGACTATGTACAAAAAAGGGGGGTCTTGAATTTTCAAATGCAATGACGTAAAGTAATCAACCAGCCTTATACAAATGTATGGTTCGGTCAATTAATCAACAATGTCTGAACATTGACCTCATTTTCGGAATTGAATTTAAATAAGCTCGACTTTAGTGAGTCGAAGATTATCTGCACGGCCGCTGGACATTTAACAGCAGCCTCCTCAACTTGTTTGAAGATTTTCCAGCTTTCAACAATTACGGCCGCGACACTATAATTTACAGTTACCGTGAGAACCACAACCACTAGAAAAGCGTGTGGCTTCTGATAAACCCAAGCCACCATAGTGTTATATATTTATTTAAGAAAGATGTTACACAACCAAAATCTTTAACAAAAATCATGGAGTTGTTAAATAAAATAAAATGATATAACTTATTTACTCATCCAGAAGGCAATAACATGCCATAATAATTCAATTCTAATAAATTTATATGACATGTTATTGATTATTAAATGAGTAACAAGTTATACAATTTTATTTCATTTAACAACCCATAATTTTTGTCAAAGATTCTGACAAAAGTTTTGTAGCTATATAGCATCTCTCTACCCTTTTTTTTTCTTTTGTGTTCAAAATTGCTTTGTTAGGTGTTAATGTTCAAATCGGCGGAAACCCAAGCACCCTCGCTAGCAACTTCCCGGCATTGTGTTACTTAATTTTTACATCTGACCATAAGCTTGAGAAACCAAGTTATATTGGTACAAAATAAAATTAATTATATTAATTTATCTAAAAATGAACCAATTTTTTATTATATAGTATTTGATTTGAAACTAACCAAAAAATTAATTCTTACATATATGTTATTTGATATAAAATTATTTAAAATAAAATTTAACTACGAATCAATAAATACTTATAACTAAAACAAATAAAATATTTATATGGCATAAAATAATTAATACGTTCTTCTTTTTCTTACCTATACCTATTAAACTCACATAGTAAATTTATCATCTATGTGATCTTAAACACTATTTTTTAAAACTGTAAGATTCTTGGATACATACAACTTTGTATTGATATATAGTGTAGATAACGGTGACGGCAGCGAGTGATAAAAAGAGTATAATTAAGTTAAGTTCTATACTCAAGAACCCCCATCAAAAATAAAAATGTAGGTGATGAAGATATATAATCTGCAAAAGGTGAGAAGAAGAGATAAAAATATGTTGAGATAAAGAAAAAGATAGAGAGAGAAGAGAGGACATAGTTAGTGGAGAAAAAACAAATTGGTGGAAAAGTAAGAAGAAAATAAGAGAATATATAAAGAGAGAAATTCAGGATGAGATGAAATTAATTTAAAATTAATTTTTTTAAAATTAGTTTTGGGCCAAAATTAATTTTCATAAAAACTAATTTTTAAATAATTAATGACCAGATAAAATTTATATAAAATCAAGTCTTACTATATTTAGATATTTGATTTTTGTAGTTTGCCAAACAATTTACTGCCTTTTTTAATTTTCTCTTTCTTCTTTTTCCTTTTTTTCTCCAAAGGACATCGTTACTTCAGGATGAGAAACACGGCCCAAAGACCGAAGGCAACAGAAAGAGTCAATGAGTACAAGCCAACAAATGGGCGACAACAATCAGTTTACACAGCCAATCTAACACTCCAGATTTTGGCCCACGCCTGAAATATAAGCACAATCAACATGGCCCAATTTCTTTCCCCAAATTTGTTTCCACCCTATGTGGGTCGGCTCATAATAGGCGACTAGCCCGTAAGATTAAAAATATTAAATAGTAAAATTGTTTAAGTTTTTTTAAATATTATCAAATGCTCTTTTAAAATAAATATTCATTTGATTGAAAATTAATTAATTAAATTTTAGTAATTAAATGCCTTATTAAAAAATTACTTTAAACTCTAATTATATATATATGAATAAATACATACATATTAATGTGTTTGCCTAAATAACTTGTAAAACCAAACTAGTTTTTATTAAAATTTGGTTGGTTTAAGTAATAGTTGCTTTCTTTAAATGAGTTCAAGTCTCGAGAGTAGAAAAAACTAACACTAGAAATATTTTATCTTTACAGTAGACCAACTAGGCTTAGACCGAATTATTAAAGTCTAATTAACTTTAAATACTATTAGTTCGAATAGAATATACTCTTGACAAAAAGAAAAAAAGAACAGAGAATACTAGTTCCAATTACACTTAGCCGATGATGGACTAATCAACATATAACCTGAGCTATACAAGTAGGGTTACCCAATTGACACCCTAACACTCAATTGCTGCTCACTCTACTTCCACCCTTTAGTCCTGCCTTCCTCTTCTTGTGTAGAAAGCTAGCTCCTCCTTCAATGTCTTAATTGAAAGGGAAGTTGGGCCATGTAGGTAGCTCACCTCGTCTATTGTGGTTCCTAATGATCCATTTCCCTATTTTTTCTTTGTTTATCCATTTCCTCATCAAATAGTAATTCGATCGACTTTCTATCCAACGTATTTTACTTGACATCGACAAAGTTAAATTAATGACAAATGGTTTGAAACTGGCTATTTTTGTTCATGATTATCACTATTGTCGACACATCAACAGCGTAGAAAGCTTGAATCATGATAGTTAGGTGATCTTTGTTGATAGTAGATAGAATGGGGCCTCTTTTATTTTTCATGTGCACATTCTTACGAGAGCACTCTTTTTTGAAGGTGTTGGTGAGGCATTGGGCCTCTACCTTTGGCAATCTAACCATGATCCATTGTGTTTGATGTATTGATGCATACACATTGATGCTCTTAGCATGTTAGTTTGATAAAATCTTAGTTGAGACACTTTAACTAGGGTTTTAAGCTTTGAGCCAAACAATGTTCTTTCTTTCCTTATATATATATATATATATATATATATATATATATATATATATATATATATATATATATATATATACACGTTTCCATTAGGACTAAAGATCAAAGATCTTGGCTAGCTCACTTTGTACTTTCATGGTTATTTGTTCTAAGATAGATAATCATCTATGTTTTAATATGTTTGATTTTAAGTTGTATAATTTCATTGATTGTAATAACAGGATTAGCTTGTACATTGCCAAACTCTAATATATTATTTTGACGTAATTGGGGTAACTCCTGCTTTTAATTACTTATCAATGAAAAATATTTATCATTGACCAAATAAATTGAAACAAACAATCACGAAATTCCAAAAAGAAGAGTATGTGAGACAATCATACGGGTTTAATCATTTAATTATTTCATGCGAAGGATTGTAGATCCTATAAAATACCGAAGGCTGTCTATTACGTCATATAAGGTCTCATAATATAAGTTTGCATTATATTATTTACTTTTATCATGTAGTTCATAAAATAAAATAAAGTTATTCAATTTACTTATTTTTCATTTAATGACCATAATATATATTTTCAATTATTCACCTTCAAATTTAGTGTGAAATAATTTTTTAACATTTTTAAGCATAAAAATATTTTTGTTAATTAAAATTATTGCAATAAGATAGGATCAAATTATATAAAGATACTTATCGCACCAAACATTAGATAATTTATACAACATATAGCTTATTATATTATCAAGTCGAATACAATCATGGTTATACTTAATTTTATGAGGTACCAACCACCACCTTAGTAAAACTTTACTATTAGATATAAGGAAAATGATCACTAATAACTTTCTAGAAGAAATACATATATACAAGATCCTCGCAATTCAATGAGCATTAACCCTTTAAGCCTTCTGGAACCGAACTTTGTAAGGTATGTCAGTGAGAGCTAGACGCTTATTCCCACTTTGATCCTCATATACCCCTATATCCCTGCACTGAACCCTGCAATACTCGCAAAAACTTGGGCAATAAACCAGCTTATAGTCATTTTCATACTTCTCAATTTTGAACCAGTTTTTGATTGTTTGCCAACTTGGGTTCCCCACATCACCCCCAGTTGTCACAAACCACTTTCTTGTGGACCTATCAAAGTGGTCAATCTTCCACACTGTTGATTGGGGACAAATTATTTGAACGGAGAACTCGATGTTGAGGTCAGTAGATACATGAACAAAGCCACCTTTCTTTGGTTTAATGGGTGTGAAAGATAATGGTTGGCCATAGTATCCATCCACAACCGCAACTTCAAGAGGGCATGTCTTGTTTGATGCTGTGGCAACCACAAATCCGCCACCATCTCTACATGTGCCAAAACTTGTACATTCGGTAGCAGGAACGGGAAGGATGTAGTAATTGGAACCTTCTCGAAGCTTCTTGCCTGATGTATCAACAACTTGGTCTGGTGAAAAATGAAGTCCTCCAAACAATGGTTTTGTACATAAGGCAAAGAGAGCGAGAAACGCTTGCAGTACGATCTTCATTTGCTGGTGTAGGTGATAGGAGTTCAGGAGCATGAATTCATAGACCAATATATCACTAATGACTAGTTCACATCCTATGCCGTGGATTCATATACAATGCCCCTTTACCTAACACGAACTATATATGCTCATATATATTTTATCGTTATCGAAGAACAATTTTTTGTTGACTATAAAACCGAGCATGTCTCTAAAATAATGCTTACTATGGTCAGCATCAGTTGTTTCTGAAGCCATCAACTGAAATGGGTGGCTGACTTTCTTTGCCTGACTGACTGCTCCCATTGTTTTGTTTGTAAAGTCCAGAAATAGGTATTTTAACCAAGGAAAAAAAAATGCTTGGGAACTAGAAATTTTGGCTATAAAGTGTTGTCAAATTGACGTAGTGTGTTATTAAATCTTAGATGAATAAATAAGTCATATCATTTTATTCCATCAAATAATCTTATAATTTTT
The DNA here is from genome assembly GCA_031439595.1 of Pterocarpus santalinus. Classification (NCBI taxonomy): domain Eukaryota; kingdom Viridiplantae; phylum Streptophyta; class Magnoliopsida; order Fabales; family Fabaceae; genus Pterocarpus; species Pterocarpus santalinus. Next base: position 66,573,775 of record CM062531.1, on the reverse strand, counting down.
GTTAAGAATTTTGATGAAAATTATGTATTTCTTTTTAACCAAAACTTATATTCAGTCTTATATATTATTATTTAATTAGTATAAATAATTCAATGTTTACTTCTTTTAAAAAAAAGATTTCAAATTCAAATATTATGTATAAGAAAAAACTACCACCCAAAAAATTTCATTTTATAATTTCGACTCGAGCCATGTGCTAGTTGTTAGATTGAGGGGGAAAAAAAGGCTATATATAGCCTTAGGTTTGTTAAATTTATTAATAAGAATTCTACAAGGCTTTCTCGCCTTACAACGCTAGGACAAGCTAGCTTTAGTCTAGAGTAAGGCAATAGATAAATTAAGAACATACTATTATACTTTTAAGATATAAATGAAGAATAAAATGCCTATTTTTTTCAAAGTTTAGACAATAGTTTATCCGAGATAAAAAAGGCATCTATGAGATAGATGAACTAAATTCAGAATAAACAATATACGACTCTTCAATATCGTAGTTAAATATATGACATAACAAAATGCATATTCTACCTCATTCTAATGAAGATATTTAACAAATATAGTATATGCCCTTATGAATGAATAAGTGATCATGAGAATTTTGAGAAATTTGCGGAAATTATAAAAGTTTCTCGTCCTATATATATATAGTTGGCTGCAGTGCCTAACATGCGGGCTCGTATTATTAGAACTATGCTATTTGGCTCGAATACATCTTGTACAAAGGAGTTAAGAATTGATGTGAAATAATACAATTGAATTTGACTTATTCGTTAATAGAAATCAAGGCAGGAATAGTGGACAATTCACATCATTCGTACAATTTTGCACACTAATTTTTTTTAACTAAAAAGTTTTCGCATATTATTATCTTTTCTTTTCTCCTCTAAAAGAGTTTCGCGATAGGCCAGTTTTTGCTTGAAGCTATTTGCAATAGCCAATAGTACATATCTCCTTTCAACAGCATCTTGTATGAAACATTTGGTTTTAGTGAGCATTTCTATTAATCTTATATATATTGCACCTTCTAGCTAGTAAAAAATGGTGAACTAAATGTGAGTGAAATATTTTCTATAAAGCCTGTGAACGGTGGCTTGACTTTTCAAGCTAATCACATGAAGCAAAATTAAAGCTATGTCAGAAGCAAATTTGGACAAAGTCCACGAGGGTGATACACTCATGCTTTCGGTGCTGCCATGCAATAAACGAAGCTTGAAAATTTCTTATTGTAATAGGTAGAAAGAAGCATCGAATGCATTAATTGTTGGTATGAAAATTTTGATCCGGATGCTCTATAAATAGAGCTTGCATTCTAGCTTCCAAGGCAACCAACCAAGAGTCAGCTTACTCCTCCACTTCCAACCATTTAAGAGTGGTATTTGTTTCTTTGATTTTTTCTCTTTTTTGATTGTTGAGAGTATAACTCGTAAGAAAATATTGTGAGGTATTTTGGGTGTATTTGGGAATTGGGTTGAGTGGAGTGTGACCATCTTTTGTATCTCCATTATATTTCCTTAACGAAATATTTAATTGTCGCCTTTGCTCATGGACGTAGGCTATTTGCCGAACCACATTAAATCCTTGTGTCTTATTTTTCTTACGCTTTTGTATATTTATTTTGTGCTATTTTATTTGTGCCTTATTTAGAGGCAATCTCCACTATTTTATAACAAACTGGCGTCAGAGCTCTTATAGAGTTTTGGGCCGATTTATTCAAAAATGTCTACCGCCAAGTTTGACATTCAGAAATTTGATGGGCACATCAATTTCGGAATGTGGAGCGTCCGCATGATGGCTGTTCTCGTACAGCAAGGTGTAAAAATAACACTTGATGGCAAAGATAAGAAGCCCACAACAATGAAAGATTCTGAGTGGGAAGAGGTCAATCAAAAGGCTCTTTCTATTATTTAGTTGTGCATTACAGACGATGTATTGCAAGAGGTCCTTTTAGAGAAAATGGCGCATTTGCTGTGGACCAAGTTGGAGTCATTAGATATGACTAAGATAGTAGCCAACTGATTCAGTGTTTTGCAACATCTGTACATGCTTCGTATGACAGAAGGGACATCAATTCGATCTCATATTGCTAAGTTCACATAACTCATCACAAAGTTGAAAAATATGGACGAGACATTCTCAAGTGAGTAACAAGCAATGATGTTACTTTGTTCCTTACCTCCTTCCTACAAGCATTTTCATGAGACGCTCATATATGGTCATGAAAGCCTCAAAATTGATGAGGTTAAGTCCGCACTTTTAAGTCATGACAAGATGGAGCATGATAGTGGCAATTGTGATGACATTGCATCTAACTTGGTGGTTAGAGGGAGGTCAAAGGAGATTGGATCAAGTAGTAGTAGAGGCAAGTCTAGATCTAAGTCTAGACATCATAAAGTTAGATGTCGATATTGCAAGAAAAAAGGGCACTAGAAAACAGAATGTTCAAAGCTCAAAGACAAAAAAGAGAAAGATTCAAGTGATTCAGCAAATGTTGCCGAAAGTGCTGACAATGTTCTCTCAGTATCAACTAATTCAGTTGAATTCTTGATTCAGGCTGCTCCCACCACATGTGTCCAAACCGGGATTGTTTTACTTCTTATCATTCAATTGATGTTGGTGTTGTCCTTATGAGAAATAATATGTCCTGTAGATCATTGGCATTAGAACCGTCCAAATCAAGATGCATGATGGAGTTATGAGAACATTGACCGATGTTCTGAAGAAAAATCTTATACTCTTGGGTGTTCTTGACTTTCAAGGTCTGCTGAAGGTGAAGTTTTAAAAGTCTCCAAAGGTACTCTTCTTGTCATTAAAGGCAGATTAGTGAATGGCCTTTATTTACCTCAAGGAAGTACAATGATTGGCTCTGCTTCAGTACCATCTTTATCTGATTCTGATTCAGATATTACTCGCTTATGGCATATGCATCTAGGGCATATGAGTGAAACAGGAATGTCCATTTTGATCAAGCATGGCTTGCTAGGTGATCACAAAATTGGAAAGCTAGACTTTTGTAAACATTGTGTCTATGGGAAGCAAACCAAAGTCAAGTTTAGCACTGCTATCCACAGGACGAAGGGCACAGTGGATTATATCCACTATAACTTGTGGGGTCCTAACACCTATTCCGTCAAAAGGTGGTGCCAGATATCTACTAACATTCATTGATGATTTTTCAAGGAAGGTATGGATTTATTTTTTGAAACACAAGAATGATATGTTTCATACTTTCAAGAAATGGAAAGCGCTTGTTGAGAACCAAATCAGCAAGAAAATCAAGCGTCTCTGAACAGAAAATGGTTTGGAGTTCTATGAAGGTCAGTTCAATGAGTTCTATGAAAATGATGGCATAGTAAGACATCATATTGTGCGAAAAACACTGCAACAAAATGGAGTAACAGAACGTATGAACAGAACTCTCTTGGAGAGAGCTCGTTGCATACTTTTTAATACTGGTTGTTCAAAGGAATTTTAGACTGAAGCTGTCGATATGGCTTGCTATTTGGTAAATCGATCTCCGTCAACTGCGATCAATTTGAAGACTGCTATTGAGGTATGGTCTATTGCTCCAGCTGATTATTCAAATTTAAGAATTTTTGGATGTCCTATATATGCTCATATTGATGATGGAAAACTTGAGCGAAGAGTAATAAAATGCATATTTCTTGGATATGCCAATGGGGTTAAAGGTTATAGATTGTGGTGTGTTGAACCTAAATCACCCAAATTTATAGGTAGCAGAGATTTCAAATTCAATGAATCATCCATGCTTCATCTAAAAAAGGAGGTTGCCGATACTAAAACAGACCATGATGCTAGTAAGCAGGTAGAGTTTAAAGCTAAACCACCAAAACAAGTACAAGATGATGCCCCTAATCAGCCGATTCAAGAAGAAGAACAACAAATTTCTGGCGATGTGGATGTCCCATACTAGTTGCAACAATATAACCTCGCAAGAGATAGAGAAATGAGGCAAATAAAACCACCACAAAGACATGGTCATGCAGACATAGTCTCTTTTCTATTATCGATAGCAGAGGATATTGAGACACAAGATCCTACAACATATCATGAGGCTATTTCGAGTGGTGAGTCTGCATAATGGATTGCTGCTATGACTGAAGAGATGGAGTCTCTTCATAAGAACCAGACTTGGGAGCTGGTGAAACCACTAGAAGGATATAAGATCATTGGCTGCAAATGGATCTTTAGGAAAAAGGAAGGATCACCTAGAGTTGAATCAGTTTGGTACAGAACACACTTAGTTACCAAGGGCTTTAGCCAAAGGGAAGGAATAGACTTTAATGAAGTATTCTCTCCTGTTATAAGGCATAGCTCCATTTGTGCATTGCTCGCTATGGTTGCACTATTTGACCTAGAGCTTGAACAGCACGATGTCAAGACCACTTTTCTTCATGGTGAGCTTGAAGAACAAATCTATATGCAACAACCAAAAGGCTTCATTGTTCAAGGCAAGGAAGATCATGTTTGTCTCTTAAAGAAGTCATTATATGGCTTAAAGCAATCTCCTCACCAGTGGTATAAGAGATTTGACACCTTCATGCTAAGTTATGGTTACTTTAGAAGTGACTATGATTGTTGTGTATGCCACAATAAGCTCTCAGATGGATCTTTCGTCTATTTATTGCTTTATGTTGATGATATGCTCATTGCTACTAAGAATATGTCTAAGATTAAGAAACTAAAGAAGCAACTTAGTGGTGGATTTGAAATGAAAGATTTGGATGCAGTTAAGAAAATATTAGGTATGGAAATTCACAGGGATCGGCATGCTGGTAAATTATATTTATCTCAAAAGAAGCACATTGGAAAAGTACTTGAGTGCTTTAAAATGCAAAGCCTATGAGTACTCTTATGGTGGCCATTTCAGACTATCAATTGCACAATCACCATAGTCTGTTGAAGAGGAGGAACAAATGTCATGTGTTCCTTGTGCCAGTGCAGTTAAAAGTTTAATGTATTCTATGGTATGCACTCGACCAAATATTTCTCATGCTGTTAGTATTGTTAGCAGATACATGGGGAATCCAAGCAAAATGCATTGGCAAGCAGTGAAATGGATATTTCGATATCTTTGAGGTACTGCAGATGTTGGCTTAGTATATGATAGGAGTTCAAACACTGGTGATAAGGTTACTGGTTATGTTAACTTTGATTATGCTGGAGATATTGATAAAAGGAGATCTCTGACGGCATATGTTTTCACACTGTTAGGTAGTCCAATTAGTTGGAAAGTGACTTTATAGTCTACTATTGCATTATCAACTACAGAAGCTGAGTACATGGTAGCAGCAAAAGCAATGAAGGAATCCATTTGGCTTAGAAGTTTGGTTGGCAATTTGGGTTTGGAATAAGATATTACAGTTATTTACTATGACAACCAAAGTGTCATATATTTGACCAAAAATCAAATGTATTATGAGAGAACCAAACATATCGATATCAGATATCATTTTATTCAGGAAATAATTTCTCAAGGTACTATAGTCGTGAAAAAGATTAGTACCTCAGACAATCCAGCAGATATGTTGACGAAGCCAATTACGATAGCTAAATTCAAGCATTGTTTGAATTTAATTGGCATCCGCAATATGTGAGTTTGCCCTTACGGGCGTATTGGAGAAGGCGACTTCGAGAATTTTTAGAAGCTAGAAAAACAAGCTAAGGTGGAGATTTGTGAATAGTGGCTTGACTTTTCAAGCCAATCACATGAAGCAAAATTCAAGCTATGTCAAAAGCAAATCTGGACAAAGTCCAGGAGGGTGATACACTTATGCTTTTGGTGTTGCCATGCAATAAATGAAGTTTGAAAAATTCTTATTGTTGCAGGAATAGGTAGAAAGAAGCATTGAACGCATTAATTGTTGGTTTGAAAATTTTGATCTGAATGCTCTATAAATAGAGCTTGCATTCGAGCTTCTAAGGCAACCAACCAAGAGTGAGCCTACTCCTCAACTTCCAACCATTTAAGAGAGTTATTTGTTTCTTTGATTTTCTCTCTTTTTTGATTGTTGAGAGTATACACCAATGAGAAAATACTGTGAGGTATTTTGGGTATATCTGGGAATTGAATTGAGTGGAATATGACCACCTTTTGTATTTTCATTATATATTCTTAGTGAAATATTTAGTTGTTGCCTTTGCCTGTGGATGTTGGCTATTTGCCGAACCACGTGAAATCCTTATATCTTATTTTTCTTATGTTTTCACATATTTATTTTGTGCATTTAATTTGTGCCTTATTTAGAGGCAATCTCCACTATTTTATAACAAACCCCATATTGTCGGTGGCTTAAACCATCATCATACAAAAATTATTCTATACGGGCATCAACGGAGTGGGAAATTTTATTTGAAACAATGAGTGAACAAACTAATTTTAGCAGGTTTATATTATAAACATAAAGGGTAAAAACATAAATAATGTTTTCTTCTGCTTTTGCAAATTTCTTTTAAGACTATAAAATATTTTTACATATTCTGGGTATGAGATTAATCCCAAGGTAAACGTGGATTTTAAAACCCTTTGTCCATGTAAAACTCGGTGTGTCTGTAGTTTTTTTATCATGGTTACATAAACAACCGAAATTAAATAGGTGACAATAACAGAAACATTATGTTCATTTTATTTATTTCTTTATTTTATCATGACAAGAAAATGACTGGATGAACTTCATAAAGATTGAATGAACATCAGTACACTATATAATAGATACGCACTTATTGATAGCCTTTAATTAATTTATGCATTATATATTGGACGAGCTTAGATCAGGCCTTCTGGAACTTAACCTTCAATGGAATATCAGTGAGAGCCAAACGCATTCTCTCATTCTCATCCAAAAACACCCCAACATCCTTGCACATATGCTTGCAAGAAGGGCACACACTAGGACAGTACAGCAACTTGTAAGCACCATCATACTTCTCAATCTTGAACCAGTTGCTAATGGTTTCCCAACCCGGGTTGCCAATAGAGCCACCAGTGGTCACAAACCACTGTCTTCTATAGGCATCAAAGTGATCAAGTTTCCACACTGTGGATTGAGGACAATGAGTAGTGGTAGAGAACATGATGTTGAGATCAGTGGAGACTCTAACAACACCTTTCTTTGGGTTAATAGGTGTAAACCTAAGTGGCCGGGAATATTGTTTTACATCCACAACAACAACATCAGGTGGACAATATTCATCTATGCTTGCAAGAGCAAGGCCCTTGCCACTTCTGCATCTGCCGTAATGTCCACATATGGTGATGGGTGCAACGGGGACAATATAGTAATTTGGACCAGCTCTGAGAATTTTGCCTGAAGTGTCAACCACTTGTTCAGGTGCAGCATTAGCTGCTCCAAGAAGTGTTTGAGAACTCAAGGCAAAGTGAAGGACTAATGCTAGCAGTGTGAACTTCATTGTTTTGTATGCTTCAATAGTACTTTGAATTGTATTTTTGGTTATTGATGGATAGAGGTGATGGGAGTTGAACAGCATCAATTTATAGATCGCTGCTAAGGTTCTTATCCATGGGATTCATATCACATATATGCATGATTTGTAAGGTCAATGATTTGAACAATACAGTTGGCCATGAAATTGTTATTCTAATTGCCATAATATTTCCAATGAGAGATTCACATTAGATGTCCCAAGTGCGTATTCCAATGTTTTCTAGCGGTTTTCTTTGCAAGAGATTGTAAATGATAATACTAGTTGTTCTCATCAAATCAAGTAGCTCTATCTAAGTCTGAGTATTATATATGAGGTTAGTTCGCATTAGTGGTCCTGGATCAAGGTCTTCAGCTGAAATAATTTTCAACAGGCGTAGCCTGCTGTCTTTCTTATCCTTTAGATTCTGAATTCTTCTCTAGCTAGCTATGATTTTACCCCAAAAAAAAATTAAAAAAAGGTTTTTCAACTTATTTTATTATTGCTTTGTCCAAACCTATTTTTGCTGGCACGATTAAATGACGAGAAATGTTTTTTGTACATACTACTAATTGACATACTTTGACACCCTGTATCTATCTCTCTCCTCTCTCCTCTTACTTTTTCACTTTTCCTTTTTCTTTTATAATTTTTTTTTCTAATCTTTGTCTCTGGATGTCTGGATGTCCACAATAAAGAGTGGTACAAATAACACTCCTCTTAAATGACTATTTCAAAAGCGGTAATGCTATCCATGGGCTGAAGTATTTACTTTGCGAAAGGATTCATATATCCTACATATTTGAATGCGAAAGAAGAAACTGACGCCTATCATCAATTTACAGGACAGTTCTTTTTATTTTTGTTTATTTTATTATATATTCTCGATCAAAACGATAATTTAAACTATTGTATTGATATTAGTAAATGTAATAATTAGTATGTAGAAGTTAATTTCGATACACATACACAATCAGTATAAACTATTTTATATATTGTTAACCACTCAAATCTTGTCTTTAATATTACTCTTGAGATAGTTATAATAAGACTCAAATGATGTGTCTACGTATAATTAGATGACTCTACAAAATTTTATATATACTACTAATATGTCAAAATTAAATAATGATAAGTATTGTATTGGTGTATTTTAAATGCTTCATATAAAGAAAGTAAACATTGGTTAAATCACGTTTTATGTTAATTAGGTGTAATATTTGTTCATGTTTTTTGACATACTTGATTGACATATAAAAAGGACAAGATAAAACGTACTTGCACTTACTTTTTTAAAATTTTGTGAATGTGTTTATTTGAAATATATGGAACGGGTGTCTACGGGTAAATGTTTTCTACTCTAAGGCAGAGGTTGTTTGCTCGTAGCCTCGTATGGGATGTGAATATAAAAAGAGAAATGTTTTTTTGTACATAAGTTTCTCTTACATACTTTGACATCTTGTCTCTATCTCTCTCCTCTTCCCTTTGCTTTTTTCACTTTTTTATTTTCTTTCATAATTTTTTTTTCTATCTTTGTGAGAGGGTGTTAGGGTGTCCATAATTTGGAGTAGTACAAATAATAAGTCTCATATAAAAATGCGTAACTACTAACTCAAATGGCGTAGGTTGAGTTCAAGTAGGAACTCTAGGGTAGAGGGACTTACCATTGCGTTCTCTGTATTTTGTTACACGTAACAAAAAGGCTATTCATACACGAATTATGTGCAATGAACAATAGAATCTATAATGGGTTGAAATAACCATTTGAATCTGATAGAACTTATATGTGAGATGAATCCTGTTCGTTTAACATCAAGAATCGACAACATTTTGCAATAATAAGTGGTGAAATGGTGTGATTGTAAATGGTGATTCGTTGACGATAACTTGTGATTCAGGATAACAATAACAATAGGCATATATATTATTTGGTATTACTATACATGATGCTTCATTCATTCAATATATAGTGCTGACTTATGATTCTAGAAATAATTAATATTACTCAACATAATATTTAATGCATCTATTATAATAACTTTATGTCGAGCTTAACGCAGTGTGCAATTTATTTATTTATTACCAAACAATGTTATTTTGATCTTAAAAATGAACATCATAGATAAAAACATAAAATATTATATGGTAGTGAGTAGGATTAAAAATTTATATTTCTATCTATATGATATTCATTTTTTATATTTTTTTATATTAAAATAACATTACCTATCTCATCAAAAAAAAAATCCAAAAATAGCTGAATTTGAATATGTAACATTAGGAGAAAGCATAGTTCATTTTATTTATTTATTCATTTATTTATTCATAAGGAACCTAACTTGAGGACCCTGATAAACATTGAACGAACATCAGTACTAACAAGGAATACACTTATAGTTATTTTAAGCATTATAAGAGGTGCTTTGCTCATGCTTTTTGGAATTTAACTTTGAGGGGAACATCGCTTAGAGCCAAACGCTTGTTCCCCTTTTCATCCACAAACACCCCAACATTCTTGCATAATTGCTTATGAGGCAACACGCTGGGACAGTAGACCAACTTATACGCTCCATTATACTTCTCAATCTTGAACCAGTTGTGTATGGTTTGCCAACCGGGGTTGCCAGCAACACCACCAGTGGTGACAAACCACTGTCCCTTAGAAGCACCAAATTCAAGGGTCCACACTGTGGAATGGTGTGGACAGCTTGTATGAGCCGAGAACTTGATGTTGAGATCAGTAGAGACACGGATAACACCTTTCTTAGGATTAACAGGTGTGAATGTGAGTGGAAGGCCATGGTATCCATTCACAACCACAGCATCAAGAGGGCATGATTCACCAATACTAGCAAGGCCAAGGCCTCCACTAGTCAAACATTTGGAATGTTGTGGCCAATGTGGAACAATATAGTAATTGGCACCAGCTCTGAGAATTTTGCCTGAAGTGTCAACCACTTCTTCAGGTGAAGCATTAGCTGCTCCAAGCAGTGGTTGTGAACTAAAGGCAAAGAGAAGGGCAAGTGCTAGCAGTGTGCTCTTCATTGTTTAGGAATTAGGATGCTTTGAGTAATTGTATCTTGGTTATTGAGGGTTGGAGATGACGGGAAATGAAGACCATCAATTTATTGAACACCACTATGGTTCTTATCTGTGGATTCATAATGCATGTATCCATAACTAAGGTCAATGATTTGAACAATACAATTGGCTCTTTGAAGTTATTGTAATTGTCGTTCCCATATTCAACTATCTTCAGAAGTCCCGAGGTGCTCGTATTTGAATGTTTTATGGCGGTTTTCATTTTAGAAGATGGTACTTTGTTCTCAAATCAAGTAGCTAGCTATATCTTAATCTCTGTTTCTTTGGGTCAAAAGCTACATCTAAATCTGAGTTCTATATACGTGGTTAGTTAGGGACAAATTGGTGCTGGCAAGAGGTCCTTAAGTTGGAATGGCTTTTTTATTTTGAACGTTAGGATCCTGTTTCCGGCTCCACTCTAGATGCAAGCTTAATTCTTGTCTAGTTATGATAGAATAGGTTTTGGAGAAGATATGATTTTCTCATTGCCTCATCCAATCGTTTATTTGCTGGTCTAAATAATTGAGTGACTATTATTTCCTAGTACAAATTGAGATAAGTAATACTATTCTATTGGAATTTATTGTCAGAATTTTTGATAGGATATATATAAAAGTAGTTGTTGAAAAAAATAAAGTGATATGACCCACTTATTTATTTAAAAGTTAACACGTATACTGTATCATTTTAACAAATAAATTTGGGCAAAAATTTTATCTCTCAAACATTTTACCAATTAGAGTTACTAATTCAAAAGAAATAATGTTATCTATGGGCAAAAGTAAACAAACTCTTCAACATCAAGCACTGAATATATTAATGGTTAAATTAAGCTTTAAGTCTCTGTACTTTATATCAACTTTTAAATTGGTCCTTAATTATTTTTTTTCTTTTAATTGGATGATATAGCTGTAAATGTTTTTAAATATATCCTTTCTGTTATTAGCAGTTATAGCACTGATAACTTTGACTTGAGCTAATCACGGATGCTTCATTATTCATGGTTGAGATAAAAAGATCGAGGAAGAACAAAAGATGAGAGAACAAAAATAAGTGGATGAAAGTGGAACGAGGAGCAATATGATAATTCTTAGATTTTTGTTGTGTCAACAATACTTTTGTCAGATTTTTAGATTGGTGAATTTGGAAGATGAAAATGACGTAGATTAGTATACCAAATGGAAAGTTCATTTGATATTTGACATGAAATAATAACATGTCCAATCGGTTTACCGTTTCGCATGGATAATAGTGCTATAACTAATTAAGTGTAACAAATAGGAATCTATTTAGAAATGTTTGCAATTATAGGGCTCAATTAAAAAATCGATATAAAGTGTAGGGATCAAAAACTTAATTTAACTTAGATTAATACTTATTGTGTCTATATGTCAATATATCTTTTTTTTTTTGCTTATTCGCACGATAAATCATTTGTATTATATATAGAGAGAGAGAGATTTAAATGATTAGTATTTGAAATTCATTAAATTTTAACTAATCAAGTTTGAATCCAATTCTGAAGTGGTGTTTGGGTTAGTTATTAGTAATATATATGTTTGTATTTTAATTAATAATTAATATTGTAATCTCACCACCAAATAAAAAACAGTAATTTAATATCCATCTTGCTACTCTAGTTGGGCGACCCATGCATAATAGGATAGGGATCATTCACAAAGAGAATCAATACTTGTCCCTTAAAATCTGGGAAATAAAAACGGAGAGATACATGCATGACATTGGCTAATTAATTACACAACACATATCGACACATATACATGCAGACTTATATATCATCTATAAAATGCTTGGTTAGTTCAACTACTCCCTCTACGTGTGTTCTTCTTAATATTATCTAATCCCCATATATATTCCTGTGTCGCTTCATCCTCCAAGCCTTATAGAAGATGAATTAGGGTTTGAGAAAATAAAAACAGTAATGGTGGTCAACTTATAAAGGCAGCACCCCTAGGGGCAGGTCTTGGTTTCTACTTGTTTCCGTTTCAATGTTTTGCTTTTGCTCATTGGATTTTCTCCTCTTGCTAAGCCTGCTGAGTTGCTACTTAACTTAGTGTTTGGTTATAGCTCCTTGAGCCTTGTGTTGTGCAGAGATGAGCAAAATAAATAAAAATAGTGGCAGCAAGCCAACAGATGCGGTTGACAATGTATAGAACGGCAAGGTTAATGTACAGAAAAGGACAACATGCTGCAAAATAAGGTGAGCTAAATAATTTTGAAATTTTTAACTAAATTAATTTGTAATTCACTAAGGAATTTTATTTTTTTAAGAAATTGACTTGGAACAAAATTGGATGCTGAGACCATCGTACTACTGACATTTTTATTTGCATTTTACATCCAAGAAGTACTATATTTTTCCATGGAATAAGGGAATCATACTCCATTATTTTATTTTCATCACAAATTTTCTGGAGGAAAGTATAAAAGTAAATCCCATATAATATTTTGTATGGTTATAACCCATGGTAAAGAAAGAAAAATGTATTCTTCGTAGAGGATATAAGAACTTCTCTTTACATACAAAATCATATCTACGTTGTCCCTCATACAAATAGTAAAATGGCAGCTTAAGCAACCGCTCTAATGAAATTACTTACAAATCAACTGTGCGATATTGTATAACAGTAGGAGAAACTGTTCGTTTTATTTATTCATTTATTTTTAACAAGGAACTGTGGGAATTTCTCCTTGAGGATCCTGATAAATACACACTTCTATTCTTTGGTTCTTTGTGCAAATATAATTGGAGGAGGTTTGATCATTAAACCTTCTGGAACTTAAATTTGAAGGGAACATCACTGAGAGCCAAACGCATGCGCTTATCCTTATCCACAAACATGCCAATATCTTTGCATAAATGTTTGCAAGATGTGCATACGCTAGGACAATGGACCAGCTTATAAGCCCCATCATACTTCTCAATCTTGAACCAATCGCGTATGGTTTGTGGGCCAGGGTTTCCCACAACACCACCGGTGGTCACAAATGTCTGACCCTTAGATGCATCAAAATGGTCAAGCATCCACACTGTGGAATAGTCAGGGCAACTATTTTCATCCTATTTATGCTTAAGTTGAAATTAGCAAGATCGTTTTCAACAGAAGAATGCACCTAGGGTTTATCAACTAAAGAAGGAATTGGCCACCATTGCCCAAGGTAATCTTTCTGTTAATCAGTATTTTACTCGTCTGAAATCTCTCTGGGAGGAATTGCATGTTTTTCGTCCTTCTTCGACTTGCACTTGTGGCGGTGCTCGAGCCCTGTTTGCACATGCTGACAGTGATTGTGTCATGAATTTCCTTATGGGGCTAAATGATTCCTATAGTCAGATTCGTGGTCAGATTCTTCTCATTGAGCCCTTACCTCCCATTTCCAAGGTGTATTCTCTGATTGTTCAAGAAGAGAAGCAACGGGAAATTGGCTCCTCTTCTTCGAATCCAGAACAGCAGCTAGCTTTTGCTGTCAAGAATCCTCCCAAAGGCATGGTTGATGGCAAAGCCAAACATGGCAAGAAGGACAGACCTACCTGTTCTCATTGTGGGGTGTTGGGTCACACCAAAGATCGTTGTTACAAAATTCATGGGTATCCACCGAATTACAAGAAATCGAGTTCCAACTCTGGCAGTGTTCATCAAGTTGATGCCTCGATTGTGCCTGTTCATGATGGCTCTGGAACTCCATTGCAACTTTCCTCCTCCCAATATCAGCAACTCATTGCCTTATTATCTGCCCAAATGTCACAAGCAGCACAACCGGCTCATAACAATTCTGATGCTAATGTAATGCATGGAGGTATTGTACTTTCTACATCCCCCAGTTTACTGTCTTCCAACATTACCTCACCCTCTTGGTTACTTGATTCTGGTGCTACTAGGCACATTACTTGTTCTTTATCTGGTTTTGTCGTTTCCAAATGGTTGTCTGATTCCTTTGTCACATTACCTAATAATTCCCATATTCCTGTACATGCTGTGGGTTCGGTCACCTTTAGCTCTAACTTTTCCCTACAAAATGTCCTTTATGTTCCCACTTTTCGTGTCAACCTTATTTCTGTTAGCTCTTTGCTTTCTCATGCATCTCTTAATATTCTTTTCAACTATTGTGGCTTTGTGATACAGGACCACAGCCTCTCGAAAGTGATTGGGAAGGGTGACTTGGTCAATGGACTTTATGTCTACAAGCATCCTACTTCTTCACTTCCAGAATCTGTGTCTGTAGTTCAAAATTCTCAACATTTACCTGCAGTTCCCATTTCCATTGTAAATAAATGTTCTGATTCTAGTTTTGTAGACACCAAACTGTGGCACGGGCGTCTTGGCCATGCATCTGTAAAAATTCTTGATCATTTGTCAAATAAAATTCCCTTTACTTGTGTGGACTCTAAGTGTGTTTCTGCTTGTGATATTTGCCCTTTATCTAAGCAAAAGAGACTTAGTTTTTACTCCAATAGTCATTTAGCATCTAATTGTTTTGATTTGGTTCATTGTGACATTTGGGGCCCTTTCAACACTGTTACATATCATGGCATGAGGTATTTCCTGACTTTGGTTGATGATCATTCCCGTTTCACCTGGGTTTATCTACTGCATCACAAATCCGAAGCACCTTCTTGCATCAAACAGTTTTTCTTGATGGTGGAAACTCAGTTTGACAGAAAGATTAAGCAGTTTCGGAGTGACAATGCCAAAGAATTGGCCATGGTTGAGTTTTTTGCCTCCAAGGGCACTCTACACCAATTTAGTTGTGTTGAGAGACCGCAACAAAATTCAGTTGTGGAGCGCAAACACCAACATCTGTTAAATGTGGCACGATCCCTCTACTTTCAATCTCGGGTACCGATTTCCTTTTGGGGCGATTGTGTTCAAACAGCAATTTTCATTGTCAACCGGCTTCCTACCCCGGTACTGAAACTGCAGACCCCTTTTTCGGTTCTGTTCAACAAGGAACCAGATTATACTCAATTACGAGTCTTTGGATGTTTAGCCTTTGCTTCCACGCTTCCGTCCTCAAGGCACAAATTCTCCCCACGGGCCGTCCCTGCGGTGTTCATGGGATATCCTCTGGGGTATAAAGGCTATCGGTTATATGATACTCATTCCAGGAAGTTTTTTATCTCTAGGGATGTTGTCTTTCATGAGGACACCTTCCCTTTCCACTCTTTGCCAACTACTGGTGCTTCTCCTAGTCCATTTGATGATGTGGTCATCCCTGTCCCTTGTTCTGACATTCTTGAGGTTGCTCGGCTTCCTGCAACTGCGCCTCCTGCTGAGGCTATACCATCGGTTCAGGCCCCCACAGTTAGACGTTCCCAAAGGCAGCATAGACCACCATCATACCTTGCTGATTATCATCATTCTGCTCCTCCATATCCCATTTCTAATCATATCTCTTATGAGAAACTATCACCCACATATCGAACATTTATTGGCCACGTTTCTGCTGTTCCAGAACCAGTTTTTTACCACCAGGCAGCAAGACATAGTGAGTGGAGGCAAGCTATGCAGGAAGAATTGGATGCTATGGAGAGTAATCACACTTGGGATGTTGTTTCTCTGCCAATGGGTAAGCATTCCATAGGCTGTAGATGGGTTTATAAAATCAAAAGAAAGCCGGATGGGAGTGTGGATCGCTATAAAGCACGATTGGTGGCGAAAGGTTATACACAACAAGCAGGGATAGATTTTATGGACACTTTTTCTCCAGTGGCTAAGCTTACCACTGTGAGGGTTCTATTGTCTCTTGCTGCAGTTAAACAGTGGACTTTACTGCAATTGGACATTAATAATGCATTCCTCAACGGTGATCTTTTTGAGGAAGTCTATATGGAGCTCCCTCTTGGGTACAAGGTTCAAGGTGAGCATCTTGTTTGCAAGCTCAACAAGTCCATCTATGGTCTTCGCCAAGCTTCACGTCAATGGTTTCAGAAGTTTTCTACTACACTTGTTTCTCAAGGATTCACACAGTCAAGAACTGATTATTCCTTGTTCTTTAAGGGGTCAGGTAATGATTTTGTAGCACTGCTTGTCTATGTTGATGACATCATCGTTGCAAGCAAAAATCCTCAAATGGTGCAGTCTGTTCAACAGATTTTACAGCGTTTGTTCAAGCTGAAAGTCCTTGGGAGTCTTAAATATTTCTTAGGATTGGAGATTGCCCGTTCTGCCAAAGGGATTTATTTGTCCCAGAGGAATTACACCCTTTCATTACTTGAGGATACTGGTTTCACTAACTGCAAACCAGCTTCATTGCCAATGGATCCCAATCTGAAACTAAGCTCTACTGACGGTGAAGTTTTGTCTAATGTCTCTCTATATCGTAGGATGATTGGCAGGCTTTTATACCTGACTATTTCACGCCCAGACATTTGTTTTGCTGTAAACAAATTATCTCAGTTCATGTCTTGTCCAAGAACTCCTCACCTTGATGCCTTACATCATCTCCTACGCTACCTCAAAGCTGCCCCTGGGCAAGGGATTTTATTTTCTGCCACCTCACCTCTCTCCCTTAAAGCCTATGCTGATGCTGATTGGGGTAGCTGCTTGGATACAAGACGCTCCACCACTGGATATTGTGTTTTTCTTGGTGACTCACTTATTTCTTGGAAATCCAAGAAACAACAAACAGTCTCCCGATCCTCAGCTGAGGCAAAGTATCGTGCCTTGGCATGTGTGACCGGTGAAATCCTCTGGATTCAGTCTCTCCTCAAAGATTTTCAGGAAGCTGTAGGTCCAACACTTGTGTTTTGTGATAATCAAGCTGCTATTCACTTGGCTACAAATCCCAGCTTTCATGAGAGATCTAAACATATTGAGATAGATTGTCACTTCACTAGAGATAGAGTACAGGATGGCACTATTCGGCTTGTTCCAGTCAAATCTGCACATCAACTCGCAGACATACAGACTAATGCTTTACCTTCACCACTGTTTCGGAACTTATTAGCCAAGTTGGGCGTCATTGACATTTACCTTCCAACTTGAGGGGGGTTATTAGTGATAGGCTATTTATGCTTAAGTTGAAATTAGCAAGTTAGTTACTCTACGGTTAGTTAGTTACAACAAACTCCTGTATATAAACTCTGTCATTATTCTGATTAAGCACACTTTTGAGCATTACTTTCATTCAAGTCTTGATAGAACATGATGTTGAGATCAGTGGAGACACGAACAACACCTTTCTTGGGTTTAACTGGTGCAAACTGAAGTGGAAGGCCTTGATTTGCTTTCTCAACGACAACATCAAGAGGGCATGATTCACTGATGGTGTCAAGGGTAAGGCCTCCACCATTGAAACAGCTAACAATGCCACATATGGTAAAGGGCTTAGCAGGTATGATATAGTAGTTGGCACCAGCTCTGAGAATTTTGCCGGAAGTGTCAACCACTTCTTCAGGTGCAGCATCGGCTGCTCCGAGAAGTGGTTGTGAGATCAAGGCAAAGAGGAGAAAGGCAAGTGTTAGCAGTGTGCTCTTCATTGTTTTGTATATATGATTCAAGTAGTTTGTGTTTTGGTTATTGATGGATAATTGCGGTTGAAAGCATCAATTTATAATCTCTAGTTCCGTACGATCGAGTATTCTTATCTGTGGATTCTTATATAAAATATATGTTCACATTTACAAGTCAATGATTAGCGCGATACTGTTGGCCAACACAGAGTATTGTAATTGTAATTCCATTTAAGAACTCGGCTTATAAAATCCTGAGGTGCTCACGGCTCAATGTTCTGGCGGTTATCTTTTCGGGCGATTTTAATAAATAATTAATTTGTTCTCAACTCATGCCTCTAAATTCAATCATCTCTTTAGAAATCAAAGTGCGAATATATTAATTACTGATTGCCAAAGTCAATGGAGTAAGTTAAATATATATCCATTATCTTTTATCCAAATATATATATTTTATAAAACTTTAATAAGTTATTAATTTTTAATAATGTTAATTTATTATTAACACTGCGTTTTACTTTCTAAAGTACATGCAGCTCTTATTTTATATGCCTAAATCTCTTATATACATATGGTTGATTAGAACTAGTGGTCCTTGGGATGTAAAATTTAAATTAGCTTTTTGCTTTTGAACTTACAGGTCAGTTTTCGCATCCCATTAATTACATGATGAATTCTTTAACTTGTTAAAATAGTTTTTGAAGAAAAATTCTTATTGACTTCTCCAATCATTGACTTTTCCCGAGGGAGTTAGTAATGCTATTGCTACCCATGGGCTAATAAAGTAAACGGTCTCTCCTTGTGAAGTATAATGAATTTCTTATTTATTCTCTCCCTTTTTTCATGCACATGACAAACCAGTGACGCTGCTAGACTTATCCATTAACATAGAGGATAAAGTTCTATTTTTATATCAGTAAGTATTTTCAGATAAGTATTTTAATTTTTAAATTAACGTTAAATTAATATTAATAAATTAATGGAATAAAAAGTTGAATTGTTGTGCAGATAATAGAAATGAAAGATGTAAGGACAACTGGCATATCTAGATGTTACAAGGATGCAAGAATACAATGGGCGGAAGTATGAATAATATTATCAATTTTAATTTTAATTTTAATTTTATCGATTTTTAAGGATCAACAACATGTGAAATGTACTTGTATGGCAAGATGAAACATTAGTCAATGGGACTGTCGTTAGAAATAAGATAAATGTAATGTTATATATCATGCGGACTAGAAATGCTCTTTCTCACTATATTATCTCACGCTTTTGTACATATTTTTCTTACTTTAAATTTAGTCATTGTCTCATTTTTCAAGTAGTCCATATAGTTGTTCTTAATTTTAATTTGATCCCTTTAATTTTAAATATGCCACCAGTAAATTTCTTTGTCGTATCAAATTTGAAATTAATGGATTCATTACGGAACTGATGATAAAGACGATTGGTAAATAATTGTAACTACATGGATCAATTTACAAAGAAATAGAAAAAGCAAAGGATTAAATTGAAAAGATATATAAACTATATAATGCTACGAACCGAATATATATAGTTTAACCTTGTAATGATTATGATAATCTTCATTTGCTTTGCCAACGGAAATTTTAAAAAAGGCGACATTATCTAAGTTAGTTGCAGTAAAAATGGACTGCGATTAATTTCAAGTAAATTTAATTGCAATGTCAAAATTTTAAATACTAAAATAATCATTTAAAAGATGATTCTATCTAACCATTACCATTAATCTGAAATTATGTGAGCAACTCTTAAAAAAAAAAATGCTATGTTAATTTAGGAGAAAATATTTCTTCATTTTATTTATTCATTTATTCTTTCACAATTCACGAAACAAGTATATCGAACTTCAGGAACTCGATAAACACTGGATGAACATCAATGCTATAAAGCAAACATCTAATAAATATAACTAAATTTCAAAATAGTTATTTGATCGTGTATATATATATATATATATATTGCACAAAAAAACTAGCATACTCGACCTTGGATATAGATTCCTTGAAGTAAATATTTTTTGGTCTGTTTGTTTAGGATTATTTTGATAAAAAAATTACTTTTTTAAAAAAAAATTAATTTTTGTATATTTAAATAATTTTTTAAAAATAATTAAATTCTCAAAAAAATTTAATTTCAATTTTTTTTGAAAATTAAAAAGACCGATCTCTAACAAAAATTAATTTTTAATTTTTTAATTATATATAAAATTTAAAATTTAAAATTATTCTTTTAAAAAATTAAAACAAATGCACCCTCCATAAAAGTCCTGCTCCCGTGGATAGATGGCCAAATATCACTGAGGAATGTTTGAGTTGGCCCAATAATCTTTCACCGTGTGTCAAAGGTGGGGGTAGACATGTTATAGCGTGTGCTGGCATCATGTGACCGGAGCAACAGGTAATAGGTGACACGTTCCTCGTCTCTTCCTTGTTCAATCTTCCTTCAATCTCCCATTCTCTTCACCAACTTCAGCTATGTCAAGGCTAGAAAACTCCTTACTCTTGAAAAATTCAATTTTTGGCTTCAAGATTTCTCAGGGGTTAGCTAGAAGGAGTTACGAAAGCTTTTTAATCAAACAAAACTCTTGCTTTTTTAATTACATATTATGACCCCATCTCTCCCACATCTAACACTACTTGCCCAACACACCCTCCCCTTGCCGTGGTGGCCGACGGCTCTGCCACAATGTTGCCGGAGCCACTCCCTCCTCACATCATTATTTCCTCCATTTCATTTATGCTTTCTCAACTCTCAACTCTATGAAGCATTGTTACGAACACAACAACAACAGTAGAATGAAAACAATAGCGGAACACATCAAATGGAGAAGACCCGGAAACCAACTCAGCCAGAGCAAAACCCACTCATTTGCCAAAAGATAAATCTTCAGAAAGCGATTTAGGGAAGCAATGCGATTTCTACGACCGAAGACGATGATGGCTTCAGATGGCAGTGGCGGGTGCTACAATTGCAGGAAAATAATGGTGGTCGTTGCTGCAATTTTCCTCAACTATTTTTCCAATATTTATTTTTTTCTTTTTTAAGGTTCATTCGTTGAAAAATAAAGTAAATGCAAATTCAAAAAAATAAAAAAGAAATTGGATGTCTCACCGGCAACCAGTTACCTCACAAAACCAAACAACAGAACACTTTGAAATGGCCTTTACATGTGCCTTCATCTCAAGGAGCCACCTCAAATAACCACCCATGCATATTTGACCACCTATCCACGGGAGCACGACCCTTTTTGTGAAGAGAAATGTTTTTTGTACCACTGGGGTAGGTAGACACCTTAGACACTCAGAGATAGAAAGGAGAAAAAAAATTATAAAAAAAAATGAAAAGAGTGAAATGATTGATAGAGAGAGAAAAAGCTGAGAGAGGGTGTTGGGGTGTTGGAGAAAGAGATATGTACAAATAACATACCTCTTTTGTAAAGCGAGAATTGAAAGGTTACCCACTTTCGTGTCATTTGGAAGGAACCGCACATTAAGTGAAGTTATTCATTCAAATATAGTTAATTTTTTATTTTTTTCATTTTATAGATATACTTATTTGAAAAGATTCAAATTATTTTATCTTTTAGATATAGAATATTAGATTTGTAAATAGAGATGGTAAAGTGGGCCAACCCGCCCTAGCCCGCCCTACCAGCCAAAAATCCACCAAAAATGGGGCGAGGTAGGTCAAATTAGTAAGGTAGACTCAATATTCTAGCTTGTCCTGTTTAAGGATAGGTTGGCCCATCAAAAAAATAAAAATAAAAACAAATTTATTTCAATATATTTTATAAGTTAACTTACTTTAAAAATTAAAAAAATATATTGAATAAAAAATTTACTTAAATAAAATAGAACAAAATATTTAAATTACAAAATTTGTATCCAAATTTAACTCAAATATAAATATAATAAACTACTTAGGATATATAAATAAATTTATAAATAATAATTAACTATAAATTTATAATATAAAGTCTATAGTATAAAGTTCATAAATTAATAGAAGTATAATAATAACATAATTTATTTTAAAAATCTAAAATTATTTTTTAAAAATACTCTTGAACCTAAAAAAAAGTGGCAAGCTTGGCTCGACGAGGCAACCCGTCTTGGCCCACCAAAGCCTGCGAGTTAGGTGGGTTGAAAATTTTTTATGGGCCAAATATACCGACCCAACCCATTATTTTTGGCGGATTTGGCGGGCCAACCCGACAGGTTGAGCCTATTTTGCTATCTCTATTTATAGAGACTAAATACTATTCATGCCATATTAATTCGCGACTAACAATTTTTTTAATTATATAATTGTTTTTTATTAGAAAAAGAAAATTATGTGAAGAAATTTTTAATTATAAGTTATTTTCAACTAAAAATAACCTTATACAAATTAACACACTAGTCACAATAAACTTTAGAAATTAGAATTCTTAATAAGTCTAATGAATTTCTCTTGTTTCTTTGCCTTGAATTCTTGCTTTTAGTTCAAGGATTTAAATTGTGGTTATGATATGAACAATGTATTTGAAAAGCTGCAGTTCCCACCATTGCCATTGTGATGCAATAACAAAGAGCTAACAATATTGTGGTAGTAATTACGATTACATACCGCAATTTGAAACCATGCTTTAGTTATTGGTATCTATCTATAACCAAAATGTGAGTCTGTTATTTTGTCTTTGCTTCTGTTTTTTTTTCTTTTTCCATACAAGTAACCTAATGAAAGTACAAAATAGAATAGATATAAAGAAATGACATTATTAAGAGGTTTCGCTGATCTTGGAACACATTCCATCATGAAATGCGCACCAAAGTAAGTGCTTATGCGTATCTATCATTTAAGATTTGGGAAAAGATTTTTCTACATCCAAAATTTGTGATACCTTAAACACTTCTCTCTAAATTTTTTCTACCCACCTATCTTGTTATTTTTTTCCTTTTTTTTAATGATTTTTTTCCTTCTCCCCATGTCTGGGTGTCGATGTACGTCAAGAGAGTGCTGTGTCCAAATAACACAGCACTTAAGATTTTCATCTCTCTCTCTCTCTCACACGTCGCGCGCGCGCGCGCGCACACACACACACAAAGAAAGGCCTGGTCTGATGTAGAAACTAGCGCTCTAGTTTATTCTTTCACGGTTGGTTTATAAAAGCTTAATTAAGCCCTTTTGAACACAACCGTGAAAGGTGTAAGTCGGTCAGCAAGAGCCTAATGCTTGCTCCATCAGCATCGGTGAATATCCTAAGTGCACTGCACGTAGTGCCGCAATTGCACACTGAAGGACAGAAAAATAGCTGGTAGTCTTTACCAGCTTTCTGAATCTTGAACCAATTGAAAATGGTGTCAGAACCAGGGTTGCCTTCCACACCACCGGTGCTTACAAACAACGCCTCAGATGTATCCTTGAGCAGTCTCCACACTGGGGATTGGTTACAGGTGGATGATGTCACAGCGGACTTGATGTTGAGATCGGTTGAGGTTAGGATGACACCTTTTTTGGCATTGTAGGGTGTGAAAGTAACTGGTGTGCCACTCAGAACTTCAAGCTTCTCTTGCACCACAAAGAGGGGGCACGCGCTGTTGGCGCTGCTTGCAACTGTTAGGCCACCACCCTTGCCTCTTAGGACTGATAGAATGTGGTACTTGACACCTGTTCGCAGTTTTTGGCCTGTGGTGTCAAGCACTGGTTCAGGTGCTGCAGCTGTCATGCCAATGAAGGCAGAACAAATGAGGGAAAATGCTAAGGGTGAGGCCTTCATTTTTGTGTCTGTGGCTATAAGAATTGATATTATTGGCTGTTTCTGTGAGTAGAAATGGAAATGTCAGTATCCATTTATAGGGCTTTAAGGGGAACATGTGGATGCGGCCATCATGATCAACTTGCACAAGGATAATACTATTTTATAGATGTGTGAGAAAGTGATGGGGCAAGAGTCTTCTGTGTCATATTTAAAATTTGGAAATGAATGTGATAAAGATAAATATAAAATTCATCTATAATGCAGGGAGATTTGTATTTTTCTTTTTGGGGTGCTGTGAAGAGTAGTGAGAAAAGATTCAATAAAGTAGCAAAGCTCTTAATTTTATATATTCCACCATGGGGCCAACCTTATCAATAGCATCACAGCAGTGTGCACTGTCCCGAGAAACTAAGAGCGCGTTTGGTTAAGTGATTTTCTATTTTCATTTTCAACAAAAAATAGAAAATGGACACAAAAATATGTTTGGTTGGTTTTAGAGAAAACATTTTCTTGAAAATATTTTCTAAAAGAGCCATAAAATTGGAAATGCCAATTTCACGTTTTCTAAATTTGCTTTGTCAATTCTAAAAACAAGAAAATGGTGAAAACGTGATGGCATCATTGTAATTATAATGAAATATATCTTTTGTTTTTCTTCTTCCATCCATCGCTCCTGAACCCTCAATGCAGTGCCCTTCACCCATTGCAACATAAGCCACACCACCATCCATGCTTGTACTACACATTCTCTGCATCGCCGCTGTGTCCTCCGCTGCCAACCATGCGACCACCATGCCTATCTCCCTTATAGCAAGGAGCCACCACCATTGAAGGTTTGCCCCCTCTTTTTGTGTTTCTATTTCATCTACTTCATGGAGAGGCGGGTTTTGGATTTGATTTTCGGTGTTGAATGGTTCTATTCTTCATTTTCTTTAAATTGTTCTATAGTCTATTCTTTAGTCTCTATTCATGCCTTAGCTTCAACACACATTCACATTGGCTGCAGTTACAGACCTTGGTGTGCCTGACATGCTAAGTCATTGTTTTTGCTCACTGTTTTGGTGCCCAATACAAGCATGATCTCGCTGTTTTTGCTATCCATAAATCTTGGGAGATTGTGTTTTGTATTTTGTGATGGTGGATTGCAAGTGTTTGAAGTAAGTTGTATGTAAGTTCTTTAGTTAAGTGACAAGACAGAGATAGATAGTTTGTGGCAACGTAAATGCATTTAGCTTTTTTTGATTTGTTCAACTTTGACGGAGGAAAATATGATAGGCTCTTGGTTTTCTGGGTAATTTGGAGTGTTGGAGGAGTGGGTGCTCTGGATTATGTTTTAATCAAAATGGGGTTGCTTTGGTTTTATTTGTTGTTTATTGTTATATACTGATATCTTTTCCATCTGCAGAAAGCTTGTTCTTAGACACGGAAGCTCTAAAGGGTAAAACTAGCCAGCCTTTTCTCTGTAATTTGCTTTTTTCATTTAAACATATTCTTAGTATTATTGATGTTCACAGTGAATTTAGTTCTATTGGCTGTGAAATTATTCTATGGAGACAATATAAAGCCAAAATCTATCAAATGTGAATCCTGGATTTTAGTCTTCTATTAAACTTTACATTCAAATACAAATGGAAATAAACTAATATGATCTCAAATATGGCATAATATAGGTGGACAATGAATTGCTGGAAGATCTGCTGCTGAAAGAAGCCCATGCAATTGGAGATCTTTACAGATAAAAATAAACAAACTCCTTGAAGTTGAGCAAGCCTTTGTTCATCTTGAAATTGAATGCGAGCATAAGCCAGAGCACTCCATTCTTAGTAGGATTCCTAGCAGCTGCACATGGTATCAAGCTTCCAGTGTAATTTAATGATGTGTTTGGTTATTAACCAATAAGTCAAATTAGGTCTCTTCAGTTTGAATATTTATATATACCTTCCTCTAGATTGTCTTAGTAGCTCTCTCTTTACCTTCCTGGGCTTCAATTACTCATCTAAGTGTTTTGTTTTTGTTTCTAACTAAGTTAAAAAAGTGAAGGGTTGGAACTTGGAAGACGTTATAATCTACTGTCATGGATAATTGTATCATAGGAATTTACTTCCTCCTATGATCGAAACAATAACAATTGGTAAATTATACACAAAAAAATATATAATATCATATATTGCTTGTAATATCTATGATTTATCGCTTGAAGCAAGAATTTCTAGCAACTTTTTAAATATAGCAATAAAATAATACTAGAATGTCTAAATATTTATCTTTGTACGAATCAAAACTTAATAATTGACAATTATAATAAAATAACTTAAAAAGTGAGTAATTTATTTTATTCTTAATATCTTTTCTTGCTATATGAAAAAACACTGGTTATTTGGTTGAATGTCTCTTTTTGTTATGATTACAATTTACTCAAAAATCAAGTATATTTCAAACAAATTTTTTCATTAAAAGTAATATTATTATAAGTACCTTATTTTGTAGAACTATTTATTATTTTAATGAATATTTTTTGTGGATAAACCAAATGTGCAAACTAAATATATTTAATTTTTAATGTTTAATAACAAAGGTAATTTTATTATTTTAAATTTAATTTTAAAAATTACATTTTAAAAATAGACAAACAAATATATTTTCGTTATTTTCTCTATTTGAAAATAGAATCTACTTTTATAAATCAAATACATTTCCTAAAATTTGAAAACCTAAAAATAAAAATTATTTTTAAGAAATAAAAATAAGAAAAAAAACAAAAAATATTTTTATAAATCAAACACATCCTAATATTGTATGCACGTCTTGTCAAAAAATATTGTATGAACATATGACGTGCATGATTGCAGCTAATTAACGTGCTCTCAGGCCATTTTTAAAACGTGCCAAAAGGAAATGGTTGGCGGATTGTTTTCGATTCAATTATGTTTACCTTTGACCTATGCTATAACAACAGAGGTGTCATGGATATAAATAAGTTGTGTTATTTATATATTCAATTTTAGAGATATTCATAGACATTTGCCAACAAAATGATATATTCTTACAATTTTATTGTTATTATATTATACTTTTTCAACTCTTTTAACTTTAAAAATAAAAGTATTTATAAATATCTAACATTTCAAATGATCCAAAAATCACTTCCTATTAACTATTCAAGTGCCACATCAACTTCACAGCTCACACATTGGGAAAAGGTTCCCCAGCTTTTGAAAAACTCTCCGATTGAAAGTGCACATTGATGTAATTGATAAAGAGAATTTTTTTCTTGTACAGTATATGTATGAAAACAGTTGTAAAAATAAAATTATTTTAAAAATTATTTATTTATATAATTATTTTTTCAAATAATTAATTATATAGGAATTAATTTATATTTAAATATTTCAATTGAAAAATAAGATAATTTCTTTTGTTTAAATTATATAAAAAAATTACTTTTTATATGATAAAATTACTAAAAAAGATATTAAATATTTATTTATATTATATAATATTTTGATACTTATAATCAATTTGGTAAATTTAGAGCATATTAGATACTATATATTTTGATGATAATAAAAAAAATTCCAAAAAATAGCTTCCAATTATTTTTATAAACATAGCTTAAATTATCATATTTAAATTATAATTTTATCAATCAGGCTTACTCAAATATGCTTGTTTTTTTCAAAGTAGTATTTTTTCATAAAAAAATTGTTTTTTTATATATTTCCAAACATACACATAGTATATAGATATTTTGAAGATATTTGTAGTAGTAGTTCAAATATATATAAATTACAATTATATAAGTGTTAAATATAATATTAATTAAAAATAAATTTATATTATTAATAAAGATAAAATATTATTTTAATATTTATATAACTAAAATTTGTATTTATTTAATCTGTAATTTACAAACTCTCAATCAATATGGGTAGATGAAAAGGATCAAATAGTAGTGTGTTTCTTTGGATTGCAGTTTGTATCTATTAGAAAGCCTTCTACGAGAAAAAAAATAATTTTGTATAGTAAATGGTAGTGTTTGGTTTAACTTCTTCTCTTTTGGAAGAAGTATCTTTTAGATTATTTTTTATTCTAGAAAAAAATCTTTTGAAAAGGAATCTTACTATTACTCTCACATCAACAATTAAAAATAATTTTACTTTATCTTATCCAAACAAAATTCATTCTCCTAAATTTACTTTTGACATATTCAAACCAAATAAAAATTATTTTTTTAAAATAATTTTTTTAAAAGACCTTCTTTTAAAAAATTTTTTTAAAAAAGATCTTTTCATAAAAATTAAACTAAACGGATAAATATTGATAGACTAATTATAAGAAGCCACTTTACTTGACTCCACAGTTGTACTTGTTGCCCGTGATGGTATTTCTTTAGAAGAAATTATTGATATGTACTTACTCCGCCAATTACATGTCATTTCAGCATAATTAATGGTGTGCGCATACATATTCACTGTTTTTTCGTTTATTTTATTTAAATAAAAAATACAATTAATAAGATAAATTCGTAAGTTATTTAATTGAAATGACGTGCAATGAATAGACAAGTATAACCCCACATAGTGCTCTAAAAATATATAACAATTTCTGATGATTTTATATATAGTTATAGAAAAATGAGCATATATGATAATTTTTTTTAAATATATGTTATTTTTGTATTTAAATATTATAACAAAAAGTGAATATTATTCTTTTTTAATTATTCTTTCTTTTTGTTTAAATAAAAGCAAGTATAGGAAATATACAAATTTAAGTGTGAAAATAACATTAGATTTATTTTTTAAATTTTTTTCTTATTTAGTTTGCACTAATTAAGGAAAATAGTTTGAAGTTGATGTGCAAAAGGGAAATGAATATATTCCTAAAAAATTATGTATTTTTATATATTGTCAATAAAGAATGTTTGGGGTTTTATATTATTTATTTAAAAATTGATTTAATGCATATTTTGCTCATTATAAGAAGGCAATATTATATGAATATGAATAATACCTAAAGATAATGGGGCAAAATTAGGATATCCAGACTTAGACTAGATCATATTTAAAATTGTTTAAACGGCTTTTGCCCTTTTTGGGTGGATTGCTCTGTTGCGGGATTTAACCTGAAGCATGTGAATAGATGTGATCTAGGCATCTAGCTGTCTCGTGATTCTAGCCCATCACATGTATCATGTCCAAGGAAACCAAGATTTATAGATATTTTTTTTTTCTTTTTCTGTGATTTATTTTTTACAGTATAAAATTTAGGTTGAGGGAAACATCTAATTTAATTTAGAGTTAAGACATATCTTTAAATTTATTAAATACTTGTACAAATATTTACAAGTGACTCACCTATAAACAAATGTATATAGGAATCGAATCTAAGTCATAGCAAGTATAAATGGAAGACTAACTTAGTGGGCTAATCTCTTGCTATTTTATTTTTCTATGATACTTCCTTTAAAATTTTGGAAAATTTAGTTCATCAATAGGACTTAAAAGCTCTCTTTCCCCCTTTTGTTGTTTTGACACCATGATATTACTAGGGATTTGATTCTCAATTTATGGAGATTTTAGCATGTTCAGTGAGATCTCACAAATATATGGAAACATAGTAAAAGACAAAGAAAGGGAATTTAAATCTTCGTAAACATACTAAAAATCCAAAAAATTAACTCGAATCCTAATAATATATGGTGCGGGGAAAAAAAAGGCGGGAGGAGTTTTTAAGTTGTTATCATTGTACTAAATCTCTCAAAAATTTGTTTGTAGTCTCTCTATAAAATATTTTCAACCCCGCAAAAAAAAAAAATGCAAATGTTGGAAGTATAGTATTTACACTAAGCTTGTTGTGACTACACTGATCTTACGACAACTACATATCAAAAGGGAATTCATCGTTTATGTGAAAATTTTACATACCTTTATTATCTGTTAACTTTTATAATTGATTAAAAAGATGAGATTAAATAAATAATTTGCAAAAAAAATTTAATTGATAATAAAAATTACATAATAAATTAATATAAAATTTTTACACGAAAAAATCCAAACTTTTCTATTTTAGTTATTATGTTGCATGTCCACCATTCAATCAATTATTTTTTCTAGTGTTTGTCTCTTTCTTACTTTACAGTATCTAATAGTTGAGATGTACATGATTAATAAATAAAAAGTTATTCCAAAAAATCGAAATATTATTTGTATATAATATATTTTAGATATTATGCTAATATATTTTTATTTATAATTAAATAGCATGTGAGACTTATATCAAATAAAATTTATATTTTATCTAATAATAAATAAAAATATATCAATATAATATCTCAAATATATTATATACAAATAATATTTATCAATTAAAAAGCATGCATCACTGTTACTTCTGTACAGCACCAACGTGCCTTGTACTCCGCCAGTTCATGACTACTTTTTGTGGCATCTAGACGTATATACTCTTTTACGTATGTTGCCAACAACGTGTATCTTACGTCACGAGATTTTATTTGTCCGATTGCTTGCTAGATTCCAAACGCACCAGTAAAGTCGAAGATATTTGCATTAGCAATTAGCCTACATATTATGGAAATTAAACCTAGGGTATCTGTTCGATCATGAGCTTTGACAGAAAAATGTTATCTGCGTCTTGGGGTATTCATGCTCTCGATTTCCCTTCGTGTTATCTTCTGTTATTATCATTCTGCATCGCATGTGCTGCGAAAGTAGCATTGCCATACCTCCCTCACAAAATTTGATGCTGATTCTTACTCTCATAATGACCTGATAACTATTCGGTAAGTGTGTCGAATCGCTAAAGTAATAACCACAGTAAGTAGGTATTATCCCAAAAGGATTGAAGTATCAAATAATACTTCACTAACAAAATTTCTATTCAGATTAAATCAAATTAATTTGGATTGAAGACAGCTCTCAATAAAGAAAAGAAATAATAAAAATAAACTATAAACGAGCAAATAATATTAACTAACGAAATACGTAACAACTTAAACAAAGATAATTTTAAGGTTCTAAAACATTAGAGAATTGGGGTGGTCTGATTTTTCTTTAAAATTTTATGAATTCATAAACAACATGAGTTGGAATTACTAGACTAATGAAAAGATTTAAGTAGTTGATGCTAATTCCTTAATTAATCAACTCTCCTCTTCCTATAGAATATATTAATTCCTTAAGCATGCTTTAACAAGAAAAGGGATTAGGCATGAAATTCAATCCACAATTTACACAAAATCCAAGATAAATTCCTAAACCTTGAAGATTATGAGGGTTATCTCTATAGTTAGTTCATACACAATTTTTCCAAATCATATAAAAACCCTGAATTAATTCATGAACAAAATTCATAAAAATTGTGCAATAAAACAAGAGATAAACTATTAATCTAATAATTCCAGCATCAGAAACTCAAGAATCCAAACCAATTACAACCATCTCAGACTAACCCCTAACCCCTAGCCATAAAATTTAGCAACTCATAACAAAACAGCAAACAATTGAAAAGATAAGAAGAGAATCCATGTCAAGAACTCAAGAATTGAAGTGAAAGAATCTTCAATCTCCCCTCCTCTTGTTGTCTTCCATTTTTTCTCCAGAACCCCTTGTTTTTCTGTATTTTTCGAACTCCAAAAGATGCCCAAAAGTCGCGTTTCAATTTGATTAAAAACAAATTTTCGCGTGCAGGTTTTCCACCACCGCCTCTAGCAGCAACTCTCTATTTTCACGTTGAGTGCCTGAGTTGTGGATTTTGAGCGCCTAGGCGCTCCTTGCAGGGTGACAAACACAAATTTTTTTATTTATCTAAGTTGCCTAATAACATGTAAATATAATTAAAACTTAAATTAAAATTAAAATAAACCCAAAATAAATTATTAAACATGTAAAACTCAAAATAAAACAAAATCCTAACAAACAAAACATCATCAAAGGTTCAAAATATGTTGATTTTTGACAACTTTTCACATGCACAATTGCATACATAGATGGCACATCACACCCCCAAACCTAAGATGTTGCTTGTCCTCAAGCAAAAAGAAATAGTGTATCACACATGCTCTCATATTCTTTTTCATGCCACAGTTATTAAGAAACACTAAAAATCATAAACCATGCATTCACTCACAACAAGCTGGATATCCAATATCAAAATGTGCAAAACTCAAGATCAGTCTTAGATAATGATTCCAGATCATATTATGAAAACATCCAAAAATTCTCTTGAACTTAGGATATGTCTTTTATCCTTATCTTCACTAATGTAGAATAATGCATATGAGTGATCAAAAGGGTGTTTCTAAGCTTCTAATGTTCGGCCAAAGGGTAAAGTTAAGAGAGAAGGGGAAAGAAAATTTAAACTAGGTCGGGTAATTGAAACATATATCACAGTTCAAAATAAAAGCAAAGAAATGCCACAATCCTTTTTTTTTTTCTTTTCTTCTTCTCTTTTTTTTTTTCTTTTACTTATGCTTTGCACTTTTCTTTTCTTTTCTTTTTTTCATTTTATGAAGACACAAAACAAAAACAACTCATCCATGAAAATGTGGCACTAATTATTGAGAAGAACATAACATGTAATGCACTACTTCAAGAACCCAACAAATGTTATTTGAGGCAGGAATTTTTTTTTTTTTTTTAAGCTTAAAGAGTTATAGTAGATATGGCTTAAACAAAAGAAAATGCCTTTTCCAAATTTTTTTCAGCTTCAAAAAGGGACCTAGGGATATATTATAAGGTAAGCTTAAAAGGCTCAAACTATCTAAAGAATGCCCTGATCATTTCACCCAAAATGCACTAATCTAGGATTTTGCCTCAATGGAGAATCAAACACCACCGAAAACTAGAATCAATTCAAATGTATCTCATAAGCGTTTTCTAAAAAACATCCAATTCCTCTCCCAAGAAACCACACAATTTTAGTCTCAGCAAATCAATAAGAAGTGTGAATGAAGGCATGGTGAACAGTTAACTTCAATTTAAAGATTCTTATCCATCATCGTGTATTCAACACTACTCCTATCAAAACACTTTTCAGTTAAGTACAACTAATTTCCTAATAGATCCTCACATGAATAGCAGTAACAAACTAAACTTCCTATGTGCAAAATAACACCTTAACTAAGAAGAAGCATGCAATAAACATAAATTTAAAAGAAAGAAACAGAAATGAAACTAAACACTAAAACTCCCCTTACCACTCTTCAAAAGTCACAGCAGGCTTTATTCAACATCTTCCTCTTCATCTTCTTCAGCAGCTTCCTCAGTAGCAACTTCCTCTTCAGCATCCAAGTTAAGATGAGCCATCATTTCACCATCTGTTGGCGGAATTCCTCCCAAGCTATCTGGGTCCAACTGTAACTGCTTAGCTAATCTCCTAATCATCCCTTCCAAACCCAATTGAGCATTAATAAGATAATCAAATTTGCACTCAGAATATATGACAAAATGCCTCAATAAATCTTCCATTTGATCCAAATGCTGCCTGTAACATCCACCAAAATTTTATTATTATTTTCGCCTAATTGTTCGGTTTTGTCGAATAATTGAGATTAATTAAAATTCGGTTAAATAATTATTTAGGATCAATTGATTAGTAATTAATTGAGTTTAGGTATAAGTTAATTAAGTTAGAAGTATAGAAGATTTCATAAAATTTTCTTGAAACTGATTTACCGATTTAAAGGAAATCGGTAAGATTACGGTATTTTAAATTGTCGGAACCGAACTAATAGAATTTTAACTCATTAACCCTACTTTGGGTGGCTGATAACTCAGCCACTTAATGCATGAAAGTGGCGCCACTTTGGCCACAAGAAAGGAGGAAATTTGGCTGAAATTCAGCCTTGCAACTCTTGGCCAATAACAACCTTTCATTCTAACTACCACCTCAAGTTTATATAACTCATTCCTTCTCTTCTTCAGACCCATTTTCTGCGCCTTTTCTCCCTTTGTTTCAGCTCTCTCCTTCTCTTCTCCACTCACCCAACTCCATCAAACCTTCAAGCTCAACAAGGTTTTGAAAGCCCAACTCCAAAATCAAGCCAAAATCACTCATAACAAGAGGTAGAGGTTTAATTCTTGTCTTAATTTTCTGATCTTGGGTAGCTGGTGGTGGCTTGTTTTGTCAATCTTTGATGTATTGATTGAATGATTATGATAATATATGGCTGGTTTATTGGCTGTTTGTGAGGTTAAAACCGAATTGGAAGAAAGAAAGAATGAAAATAGGAAGAGCTGAGGGGCTGGAGAACCAAAAACTCTCGGCAGTCCATATGGCAGAGTGTATGGCTCCACCTATAGCCGATTAAATTTGATAAAATTATTTTTATATGAAACTAGACATTTAGGGCTTTCTATACATATATCATACAAGGCCATTGGATTAGTATTGAGAGAGATATGAATTTTTGAATTTTGACCTAGGTTTTTGACTTTGATTCTGGGCAGACTGGGTTGTTCAGGGTAGAACTCACCCTATACTACTTGGAATTAAGTGAAACCACCTTTGTTAAAAAGCTTACACATAGGAAAATATCCCATAAAGGTTTCAGAATTAGATAAGGTCCCGTTTGCTCCCAGTGATATGAGAAAGTTGCCTTATATTCAAACTGGGCCAAAACAGGGCAATGCAAGAAGGTCAGATTTCGGGGCTTATAACTCGAGCCTTACTAAGTCAAATGGAATGGAACTTTTTGTAATGAAATTTTGTTCTGTTAGCTTTAATATGAGACCAATTTCATATGATTTGAATCAATTTTCGATTATTAGTGGATTTTTACTTTTAAGTGTCTGATTCTGGCCAGCCACAAGGCAAACCGGGATAAAGCTAAATAACTTGAGCTATACTTATCAAAATTAGATGAGACGAAAGAGGTTAGAAAATAGATATATAAACTTTAACATATCCAAAATTGAGGTCTAAATGAGTTAAAATGAATTTAAGGCTTAATTTCTAAAAACAGACAGAATTGAAGAATATGAGTAGGATTTCCAAGATTAAAAGATTTGGCACCTTATTGCATATGTGAGTTCAATTAAAGTCTAAGTGTTGCAATTCCATGTTGGTGCTTGAAAGATTAATGCATTATATTTGATCTCTTACTATGATTGACTGTCTGTTGAGACTAGCACTATTCATGGAGAAGCGGACTTGATCAGATTATCTTTGCCTAATTCCGTGAAAGTGCAAGATTAATGGATTGATAGTTTTTACCAATTAAGTTGATTAATTATGAAGTTAAAATTATGAGTAAGTATATGTGGTGACCATGATGATCACAAATGCAAATATGATTAAAGTATAATGTAAGTCATGTACAAGAATGTAGAGCATTCACATACATAATCAAAGGTGAACAGCTATACAATTATGAATGAAGGAAGAATATATGAGATCCCTTCACTTGGTAGCAGTTATTTGGGTCCCTCCAGGTGAAGACAGTTAAAAGATAAAGATGTGGGTCCCTTCACTCGGAGGTAGTTGCACATTAGGTCCCTCCTCATGAAGGCAGCTAAAACTTTTGGGTCCCTCTATGTTGGAAGCAGATGGCCAACTGAGTCCCTCCGACCTAGAGGCACATGGGTCCCCTTACGGGTCAGTGCTGTGTGGCGACGGTCATGAGTTGAGCTCGCTTCTAGATCAGACTATCCAAAGGCAGTAAAGACTAAAGATTCAAATATATGCAAGCACCCCACTCACATGAGGCATGGCATCGACCCAGCTAGTGTGAGTACAGGGGATAAGGTTTACATGAGGCATGGCATGACCCAACTAGTATTAGTAGCAAAAATTTATAGTGGCAACGTCCATAGTATCAGCTCACCACCACTTAGGTTAGTGGGTGAAAGAAAGCAAGGAAAGTTAAAAAAAGGTATCAGTGCATTTTGCATGAACTCAAGTGAACGTATTTGCATATGCTTGATCTTATGATGAACAGTACACACACACACGAATAATGTTTGTTATTAGCATCATAATGACATTGCAAGTAGGCTCTTGTTATCGATATTATTATTATCATAATTATGAATTATTATTATACTCATGCTTGAACCCCTTACTTTGTTTAACAAGTGCTTGAGTAAAATTAACTCTGCTTCGGATCATATGTTTTTAAACTATAAAATGGAACCGTTCATATAACATGTTCATTTTTTTTTTAATAAACCGAAGCAGCTGGAGATAATAACGATGGCATGGCATGAAATTCCTTAGAGAATCCTACTGAGAATTTAAAATTCTCACTCCTATTTTTCGTATTATCTCCAAATAGCTCGAAAGATTTCGAAGACGGCTGAAGTTGCTGTGAAATAAGGTCCGCTTAGGTAAAAGTAACAACTCTTGAGTGTGGTGCTATGACTTAAGCATAGTACTGTACTTGAGAGGATGTTACACTGCCCACGAGAAGAATTGTGTCTAGGCCTTCTAGGACCAAGCTGTGGTGGTTGTTGCCCCTTTGCTTCTTCTCTTTGATGTAAAGCAATAGGTTTTTCAACCAGAATAGGAAAATCTCCATTAGTAGAAACTCTTGCTGCTGCACATAACTTGGTGATCACTGAAGGATATCCCAAATTACCTTTAGCTGCTTGGGTTATTTGCTAAATATTTGAAACTATGAGTTCCCCAATATTGATTTGTTGCCCTTTCATTATACAATGTATAAGCCTAGCTACTTTTACCTGCACCTCTGAATGATTAGAGGTAGGGAGAAGCTTTGCATGAACAAATGAGCACTAAATGGAAGGAACTGGTTTCAGATCAGCTTTCTTTAAATGACTTTGATGACCTTTTGCATCTAAAACCTATCCAAAACCAGCTTTACAAAGATCTCGGATGATTGTTTGATGATCTTCATTACGATTCATTCGAGTTGCATAATGACAAGCCAACTTCCAATCAATGCCAAGCAAGTTGCTGAGCGATTGTCAACTAAAATCTATTTCCTTTCCCCCTACCCAACTCTTATGATTAATTTCTTTTCCCACTTCAATAAAAGCATTTGCATAAAATTCCTTCAAAATGTTTAATTTTCCTTCACCAGGATCTCCACAAAGAACTTCCCAATTACGCTATTGGATTTGCTCTTGAATTTTAGGATATTCATTGTTCTGCAGATCAAAACCTCTTTCTCAAACCTCTCCTCTTCTCGCCATATTATTGTGGAATCTCTCTTCATGAATTTGTGACTTGAAACGAGTGTGATCAAATTCAACCATTGAACTAGAGCCAACCCCACTTGCATTTTGTCTCTTTCTTGGGGGCAGAAAAGCAATTACCTGCAAACCAAACCAAAGAACCATCACAACAGAGGCAATATAGCAACTTCAAATTTAATTCCAATCACCTTTCTCAAGTTCCTTCATGGCATGACTAAATGAAAATAGTGTACTTAACCAGCCATGGACTCTTAGCACACATCTACAACCATTCAACCACTATCTCTCAACATTTTATCTCAAACAATAATTCAAACAAGCAACTAGAATTTTTATTTCCTGAACTAAATAACCCTTGTCTATTACAAATCTCACAAGCCCATTCAAAACAAAATTAGCATTGCTCAATGTAGCAAGTTTTCACATGCAGCAACCATTCATGACAATTCTATCAAGCTCAACTTATAATCCCAACCAAACCATTCAGCATATTGAACAATGAACATCAACCCATTAGAGTTTAATTCAAGATAACCATCAAACACTTAAAGTGCACAATGTCAATCCATTCATTCCAAGAGCAACTTAATTCAAAATACAACCTTAAACATACCGATCTCAACAAGTGTAAATGTGGTATTTATCCACTACAACTCTTCAAACTCAATTTCAAAAGCAAATTCAGACCCAAATGTAACCCACAATTGATATGAATGAAATTCCCAAATCATCAAACCCTCACATTCAAATAGAACCATACATTCAATCTATGCTCTGGAAACATACGATTAAGAAGAATGAGAGAATGAAAAACTTACCATAATTCAAGATTCACAACAAAAGTGAAAAACCCACAAAAGTTTTCCCCTAAACCCGTGTTAACAAGCTCACCTAGGATACTCACTATGAGAACAATGGAGGCTGTGTAGTAAGAAGATGAAGAGAAAGTGAGAGGGGAAGATGGAATGGAGCTTACTTCGAATAGTTATGGAGGTAGAAGGAAGGAATGAGAAGAAGAATGGTGCTCTTGAGTAAAAACAGGGGAAATGAAAAGAAAGAAGAAGAATGCGCAAATGATGAGGCTCTTCACGATTTATTTTATTTTATTTTATTTTTTTGGTACCGCTCAAGTGCCTAGGCGATGAAATCCCAACGCCCAGGGGGTCAAGTGGTAGAAAGCCACTTTATTCTACACCCTTAGCACCTAGGCTATCAAGTCCCAGTGCTTGGGCGCTCCCTGCAGCCTTTTTTTTTTTTTACAAAAATAAAAATTTTAAACACTCTAAAATTAATTTAAAATTTAAAAAATAAAACAACTAAGTAAAATAAAGTAACATAAAATAAAATAAAACTAACTAAAACAAAACAAAGAAAATAAAACTAAGTAAACTAAAATAAATAAAAAAAAGGATACTAAAAATTGGGTTGCCTCCCAATAAGCGCTCTTTTAATGTCATTAGCTTGACGTCTTGCAATTCTTCAGGACAACGCTAAGGTTGATCTCTGCCTATCAACCTCTTCTCCAAAATAATACTTCAGCCTATGCCCATTTACTGTGAATTTTCTTCCAGACTTCAGCTCAAGTAACTCAACAGCATTAAATTGAGAAACCTTGCTTATCACAAATGGTCCAAACCATCGTGTCTTTAGCTTCCCAGGAAACAACTTTAACTTGGAATTAAATAGTAATACTTTTTATCCTAGTTCAAAACACTTGAAAGAAATCTTCTTGTCATGCTATTTCTTTGTCCTTTCTTTATACGAGTGAGCATTTTCATAAGCTTGGTATTTGAATTCCTCAAATTCATTTAGTTAAAGGAGCCTCTTCTCATTAACATTTGCATCAAAATTCAAGAATTTTATTGCCCAAAAAGCTTTATGTTCCAACTCCATTAGCAAGTGACAAGATTTTCCAAACACCAATTGATATGGAGACATGCCTATTGGAGTTTTAAAAGTTGTTCTATATGGCCAAAGTGCATCATCAAATTTTCTTGCCCAATCTTTCCTTGATGCACCAACCATTTTTTCAAGAATTCGTTTTAACTCGTTGTTAGATACCTCAACTTGACCACTCGTTTGAGGATGATGTGGAGTAGCTATCTTGTGTTTGACTCCATATTTTTGCAATAAGGCTTCAAGTTGCTTGTTACAAAAATGACTCCGTCGATCACTAATAAGTGCCCTTGGAACTCCAAATCTTGTGAAAATATTTTTCTTCAAAAAATTCACAACCACCTTGGCATCATTAGTGGGTGATGGAATGGCTTCCACCTACTCTGACACATAATTCACAGCAACAAGAATATACAAATTAGAATATGAAGAAGGGAAAGGACCCATGAAGTCTATCCCCTACACATCAAACACCTCAATTTCCAAAATGTAGTTCTATGGCATGTCATTTCTTCTTGACAAATTCCCAACCCATTGACACCTATCACACTTCTCAATAAAAGACCGAGAATCCTTGAAAATTGTGGGCCAATAGAGACCACTTTGCAAGACCTTGGTTGTTGTTCTCTCCCTACTAAAGTGTCCTTCATAATTAGAACCATGACAATGTCATAAAACACTTTGCACTTCTTCCTCAGGTATATACTTTCTGATCATTCCATCAGCACACCTCTTAAAAAAATAAGGTTCATCCCAAAAGAAATATTGAGCATCATGAATGAACTTTTTCTTCTGGTTCCATCTCAAACGTTCTAGAAGAATACTTATATCTTTATAATTTGCCAAATCAGCAAACTAGGGAAGTGTCTAAGTAACAAATCACTGTTCATCAGGAAACTTTTATTTAATTGGCAATAGTCACACATCCTGATCTTCTTCTCGAACAATTCTGGACAAATGGTCAGCAACCAAATTTTTTGTGCCTTTCTTGTCCCTCAGCTCCAAATCAAATCTTGTAATAGCAACACCTACCTAATAAGCCTTGGCTTTGCTTCCTGCTTAAACAAGAGGTACTTAAGAGCAGAATGGTCAGTGTAAACAATTACTTTTGACCTAACCAAATATGACTGAAACTTTTCAAAAGCATAAACAACAGCAAGCAATTCCTTTTTAGTAGTTGCATAATTACATTGTGCATCATTCAAAACATGACTAGCATAATAAATCATGCAACAACTTATTTTTTTCTTTGACCCAAAATAGCACCTATTGCAAAGTCACTAGCATCATACGTCAATTCAAATGGCAAAGTCCAATCAGGTGCAGGAATTATAGGTGCAGAAACAAGCTTTTCTTTTAATGTCTCAAAGGCATGCAAGCAATCATCATCAAACACAAATGGTGCATCCTTAACCAAAAGATTACACAATGGCTTTGCAATTTTTAAAAAATCCTTAATGAACCTTCTATAAAAGCCAACATGTCCTAAAAAACTTCTAATGCCTTTAACATTCATAGGAGGAGGTAATTTTTTTAATAATTTCAACCTTAGCTCTATCTACCTCAATACCTTTGGATGAAATCTGGTGCCCAAGAATAGTGCCTTCAGTAACCATAAAATGACATTTTTCCTAATTAAATGCAGGTTTGTTTCTTGGCACCTTTTTAAAACCAAAGATAAATTATTCAAACAGGCATCAAAAGAACTACCAAAAATAGAGAGAGTCATCCATAAATACCTCAATGAATTTTCTACCATATCAGAAAAAATGGAAAGCATGCACCTTTGAAATGTGGTCGGGGCAATGCACAACCCAAACAGCATCCTCTGATCAGCAAAAACACCATAAGGACAAGTAAATGCTGCCTTCTCTTGATCTACAAGATCGACCACAATCTAGTTGTAGCCTCAGTACCCATCCAAGAAACAGTAGTAAGCATGCCAAGCTAATCTCTCCAACATTTAGTCAATGAATGGCAAACAAAAATGGTCTTTTCTAGTTGCCACATTCAGCCTACGGTAATCTATGCATATCCTCCAGCTTGTAACTGTCACTGTGGGTATCAACTCATTGTTCTCATTTGGCACCACAGTGATGCCACCCTTCTTAGGCATAACTTGAACTGGACCTACCCATGAACTGTCAGAAATGGGGTAAATAATTCCAGCATCCCACAATTTCAGAACTTCTTTAAGAACCATCTCCTTCATTGTTGGATTTAGCCTTCTTTGAGGTTGCACAATAGGCTTACTATTTTCCTCCAACAGAATCTTATGCATACACATAGTTGGACTTATCCCTTTCAGATCATTGATAGTCCAACTAATAGTAGTTTTGTGCTCTCTCAACACTCTCAACAACTTCTCTTCTTCCAACTCATTCAAAAAGGCACTAACAATCACAGGATAAGAACTATTACGTCCAAGAAATGCATATTTGAGAGTTGATGGCAAAGGCTTCAAGTCAAGCTTAGGAGGCTTTTCTTTCACAACTTCTTTTGTCATGCACAATTGTTCTTTCTCTTTCAAATGAGTGATAGGTGGCAAAGCTTCCAGAAATTTTACACACTCTATAACTTTTGGCTTGTCTTCATGATCATCTTCTGACATCTTTGCATTGACCAGAGTTGTTTCAAGAGGACATGATATAGCTTCTTGATGGAAAGCTTCTCTAATCAAGGGGTCAATCACATCAATTCTCAGGCAATGCTCTTTTTCTACTGGATGCTTCATAGCCTCAAACACATTAAAAATTACTTTCTCATCATGTACCCGCAACATAAGTTCTCCTTGTTGGATATCAATCAATGCCCTTCTTGTTGCTAAAAATGGTCTTCCTAGAATTAGAGGCATCTCAGAATCCTCTTCCACATCTAGCACCACAAAATTTGTAGGGAAAATGAATTTACCAACCTTAACTAACACATCTTCAACTGTCCCATATGGAAACTTGATAGACCGATCAGCTAGTTGCAATGAAATTATGGTAGGCTTTACTTCCTTAATCTCCAATTTATGCATGATAGACAATGACATCATATTGATGCTAGCTTCAAGGTCACACAATGCTCTACCAATGGTCAAACTACTAATAGTGCATGGAATGTGGAAACTACCTAGGTCTTTTAGCTTCTGTGGTAACTTCCTCTGAATGATAGCACTGCACTCTTTAGTAAGCATCACCATTGCATTTTCCTTTAGTTTCCTCTTCCTTAAAAGCAAGTATGTCATAAACTTGGCATATAGAGGCATTTGCTCCAAGGCTTCAGCAAATGGAATGTTAATCTGCAACTTTTTAAATA
Organism: Pterocarpus santalinus; assembly: GCA_031439595.1. Classification (NCBI taxonomy): domain Eukaryota; kingdom Viridiplantae; phylum Streptophyta; class Magnoliopsida; order Fabales; family Fabaceae; genus Pterocarpus; species Pterocarpus santalinus. The sequence continues at coordinate 66,531,639 of CM062531.1, read as the reverse complement.
CTTCCAAAAACTTAGAGAATTGCTTCTCTTGATTCTGCTTTTGAAGCCTCTGTAAGAAAAGAACTCTAGCATGTGGCGACACTTCAACTAACTTGTCCCAATCTACATCTTTCTTCTTCCCTTTAGAATGCTCACTAGATTGCTTCTTCCTTTGCTCTTCAGAATCATTTGAAATCTAAGATGAAGAATCTCCAACTCCTATAGGATCATCAACTAGAGAAGTCTCAGCTTCTTTACCCTTGCTCTCCTTGGAATGCACCTCCAATGTCTTGCCACTCGTCAAAGTAATTGCCTTGCAATGCTCCTTTGGATTTGGCTTAGTGTTGCTAGGGAATGCTCTTGCTGGTTTCTCTGCCAATTGTTTTGCAATTTGCCCAACTTGATTCTCCAAATTTCTAATTGAGGCCTCTTGATTCTTAAAATTGGCTCTTGTTTCCTGCATGAAACTAGAGGTCTACTGCACAAAGCTGGCTGTTAATTGAGATAACTTCTCCAAAGCCATTTCTAATACAGATGGTTTTGGTTGAGCAGGTGGTTGAGCTAGTGGAGCTTGATATGGTGCATTGAAATTTTTCCAACCACCTTAATTACTTCAATAAAAATTCGGATTGTTCCTCCACCCCGAATTATACGTGTTAGAAAATGGGTTGTTTTGTTGCCTTGGAGGATTTCCCATGTAATTCACCTGCTCAATAGATAGCTGAGCTGCGGTATTGGCTTCACATTCTCCATTGCCATGTTCACCACCACAAAAATCACATACCAAAGGCTGAGAACTTATAGCACCAACTTGCATTTGCCCAAACTATTTAATGAGAATAGACAATTATTGAGACACGAGCTTGTTCTGAGCCAGTATAGCATCAAGTGTCTCCAGCTCCATAACACCTTTCCTTCCCACTAACCTCTCATTTGAAGTCATGAATTATTTGCAGCCATGGTCTCAATCAATTCGAGAGCTTCATCCGGGGTTTTAGTATGCAAGGATCTCCCAGAGGCTGCATCTATCATTTATCTGACAGATGGTATCAACCCATCATGGAATGTCTAAATCTGAAGCCAGTCTGGAAGGGCATGATGTGGACATTTTCTCAACAACTCCTTGAACCGCTCCCATGCATCATAAAGTGACTCTCCATCCTTCTAAGAAAAAGTATTGATTTCATTCCTCAACTTTGCCAGCTTCTAAGGTGGGAAAAACTTCATGAGGAATTTGCTAACTAAGTCATCTTATGTAGAAATGCTCCCTTGAGGTTGAGATCGAAGCCAAACTTTTGCCTTGTCTCTTAGTGAAAATGGGAAGAGTCTTAGTCGAATTGCATCCAAACTTGCCCCATTAACTCTAAAAGTGTCACACAACTGCAGAAAATTTACTATGTGCAAATTCAGATCATCTAATGGTCCTCTGCCAAACTATTCCTGCTGAACCAATTGTAAGAGTGCAAGCTTCAACTCAAAATTATTAGCTCGAATTGGAGGTCTTGTTATATTAGATGCACACCCATTAGCACTAGGTGTGGCATACTCCCCTAACGTTCTCCTAGCATTCTGGTTCTCATTCTCGTCAACCATTTTTGCCTCTTCTTCTGCTTGCTTTCTTGCCTTAGCTTCTTTCTTGAGTCTCTTTGCTATCTTCTCAATTTCTGGATCAAATAGCAAAGAATCTGGATTAATAGTACCTCGTATACAAGAAACTAAGCAACTGTGAGAACAACGTTACCAAATAAAATGAAATAAAATAAGCAAAATAACAAACAGAATTAACGAAAGTTAAAAATAAAAAATAAAAGTAAAGACAAATTTATACACAAAAATAAAATATCTAAATTAGAAATCTTCTTAGCTATTAATATTGTTGATAAAACACTCAACCCCTGGCAATGGCGCCAAAAACTTGATAACTACTCGGAAAGTGCACCGAATCGTTAAAGCAATAACCCCGGTAGGTGGGTATCATCCCACAAGGATTGAAGTATCAAACAACACTTCACTAATAACATTTCTATTCAGATTAAGTCAAATTAATTTGGATTGAAGACAGCTCTGAACAAAGAAGAGAAATAATAAAAATAAACTATAAACAAGAAAATAATATAAACTAACGGAATACATAACAACTTAAACAGAGATAATTTCAAGGTTCTAAAACACTAGAGAATTAAGGTGGTCTGATTTTTCTTTAAAATTTTATGAATTCATAAATAACATGAGTTGGAATTACTAGACTAATGAAAGGATTTAAGTAGTTGATGCTAATTTCTTAATTAATCAACTCTCCTCTTCCTATAGAACACATTAATTCCTTAACCATGCTTTAACAAGAAAAGGGATTAGGCATGAAATTCAATCCATAATTCACATAAAATCCAAGATAAATTCCTAAACCTTGAAGATTATGAGGGTTATCTCTATAGCTAGTTCATACGCAATTTTTCCAAATCATATAAGAACTCTGAATCAATTCATGAACAAAATTCATAAAAGTTGCGCAATAAAACAAGAGATAAACCATTGATCTAATAATTCCAACATCAGAAACTCAAGAATCCAAACCAATTACAACCATCTCAGACTAAACCCTAACCCCTAGCTATGAAGTTTAGCAACTCATAACAAAATAGAAAACAATTGAAAAGATAAGAAGAGAATCTATGTCAAGAACCCAAGAATTAGAGTGAAAGAATCTTCAATCTCCCCTCTTCTTGTTGTCTTCCACTTTTTCTCTAGAGCCCCCTATTTTTTAGTGTTTTTCGAACTCCAAAAGATGCCCAAAAGTCACATTTCAATTTGATTAAAAACAAAATTTCGCATGCAGGGCGGTGGCTCTCGAGCAGCAACTCTCTATTTTCATGTTGAGTGCCTAGGCTGTGGATTTTGAGCGCCTAGGCACTCCATGCAGGGTGACAAACACAAATTTTTTATTTATCTAAGCTACTTAATAACATGTAAATATAATTAAAACTTAAATTAAAATTAAAATAAACCCAAAATAAATTATTAAACATGCAAAACTCAAAATAAAACAAAGTCCTAACAAACAAAACATTATCAAAAATTCAAAATATGTTGACTTTTGACAACTTTTCACATGCCCAATTGCACACATAGATGGCACATCATGACCATGTAATTTGGTGGTGGCACTACCTCATGCTTGCTGGTTCTTGATGAGATTTGTATCTCTTATGGTTTCATGAAGTTGTAAATAAAGGATAATGCTAACCCTTCTGATGATTATGTCTAATTATTGGATAAACTCTAATAAATATAACTAATTAATTATAATATCGTTATTTGATCATATAATATGATCCCATAAAATAGCTAGCATATATAATTTGCTTTTTGGAGATGGAATATTAGACTTGTAAGGTGTATTTGTGAGTTGAGATTTTGAAAGAAAAGGAAGGAAAAGGAAAAATTTGAAGAGTAAAATTGATTGATAGTCACTCTTTAATCCTTTTGTTTCCCTCCAAAACTCAACTCATAAACATACCCACAGAGAAGTAGTATGGTTCATGCCATTGTAATTAGTAGTTAACCTATCTTTCCAATAATATAAAAGAAATTTTTTTGTACAACCCAACAATTAACATACGTTGACATCATATATCAATCTTTCTCCTCTCCCCCTCGCTTTTTCACTTTTTCTTTTTCTTTCATAATTTTTTTTCGAATCTTGTCTTTAGGTATCTGAGTGTCTATAATAAAAAATGGTACAAATTTGGTTATACAGTCCAAATTTGCTCCTCTCATTCTCATAATAAACCAGTTCTTTCATGTGATATATATATATATATATATATATATATATATATATATTGCCTTTACTTTTTTATATGAATGTCTAAGGTGTCTAACGAACGGGGATGTACAAATATCATCACCCAAAAAACTTTTGATTATATTTTTAAATGAAAATAAGCTTATCCACACTGACGGTGTCATTAGATTAAAGAAATTAGAATTCTTATCTGAGCCAAGGAATTTCTCTTGTTTCTTTGCCTGGAATTCAAGCCTTTAGCTATTGATAACTGTCCATAACCAAACTATGAGTCTGCTTTTTACTTTTTCCACACAAGTAACCTAATGAAAGTACCGCAAAAAATAAATATAAAGAAATGACATTCTTAAGGGGCTTCACTTATGAGTCCATTCCATCACAAAATGCGCACCAAAGGAACTGCTTGCACTTCGGCAAAAGCATATGTTGTGCATAGCATTCAAGATATTCACGTCTCTCTCACACGCACATACACACAAAAGAAAGGCCTAGCTAGTCTGATAAAGACTAGCTAATTTATTCTTTCAGGGTTGGTTTGTTTAATTAGAGGCTTAATTAAGCCCTTTTAAACATAATCGTGAAAGGTGGAACTTGATCACTAAGGGCCAAATGCTTGCTCCCATCACTATCAGCGAATATCCCAAGTGCCCTGCGCAAAGTGGAGCACTTGCACACTGAAGGACAGAAAGAAAGCTGGTTGTCTTTGCCAGCTTTCTCAATCTTGAACCAATTGACAACGGTGTCAGCACCAGGTTTGCCTTCAAAACCACCAGTGCTTATAAACCACAACCCAGTTAACACCTTGAGAAGCTACCACACTGGGGATTGGTTACAGCTGGATGATGTCACAGTGGACTTGATGTTGAGATCGGTTGAGGTTAGGATGATACCTTCTTTGGCATTGTAGGGTGTGAAAGTAACTGGCACCACTCAGCACTTCACGCTTTTCTTGCACCACAAAGAGGGGGCAAGTGCTGTTGGCGCTGCTTGCAACTGTTAGGCCACCACCTTTGCCTCTTAGGACTGGTAGAATGTAATACTTGACACCTGTTCTGAGTTTTTGGCCTGAGGTGCCAAGCACTGGTTCAGGTGTTGCAGCTGTCATGCCAATCAAGGCAGAACAAATGAGGGAAAATGCTAAGAGTGAGGTCTTCATTTTTTTGTCTGTGGCTATTAAGAATTGGTATGGCTGTTTCTGTTCCTTATTGAGTGTTGATAGAAATGGAAATAGCTGCCTCTATTTATAGGACTTTAGAGGGAACATGTGGATGTGGCTCTTATGATCAATTTGCACAAGGGTTAATATTTTATAGGTTCGATGAGGAAGTGATGACAAGAGTCTTCTCTGTCATATTTAAAAAACAATATGATAAAGATAATAAAACTCATCTATAATGCGTGGAGATTTTTTGTTTTTTGGAGTGCTGTGAAGATAAGTAAGACAAGATTCAAGAAAGCAGCAATAACATTATTCGTACATAAGAAATTGACATCCATCAAAAGAAAAAAACACAGTGTTTTGTGATAATAAATGAACAAAGATTTTCAATCTTTCTCTTTTTATGAATATCTATCATTATGTCCACTTTTTATATATAAATATCATTATTCTTTATATATTTCCACCAAGCGGCCAACCTTATCAGAAGCAGGGTGCATTGTTCTTAGAAACTAAGAAATATTTTTTGGATCCTTAAGAAGGTAGATACCTTAAATAACCAAAGAAAAAAGGAAGAAAAAATTGTAAAAAAAATATAAAAAGAGTGAAATAATTGATGAAGATAAAAAATAAAAAGAGGGTATTGAGATATCCACTTTTTTTGGTACACAAATAATATAGCTCAGGAGCTAATATTGTATGAACACATGACTAACATAATTACACCGAACGATACAATTTAAAAACGTGCCAAAAGGTAATGGTTGGCGGAATTGTTTTCGATTCAATTATGTTTATACTTTCACTTGTGTAACGAGGTATTATGGATATAAATGTTACATTACATATTTTATCAAACATATTAAATTGGGTTTTTCTGATACCCCTATAAATTAAAAGGTATTGATATCCTTTAGTTATTTATGATAAGGAATTTGTTACATATTGCACTAACTCAGATTATTAAATTTTTAAAATTATTTTTAATAATATCTATAAAAGTTGCAATTAAATTATAATCGTTGGATACAAAAGGGGTGCCAGTACCTTTATAAAAATAAGGGTAAAAAAAATCCCTATTAAATTATTTACTCTAAATTATCGATGTTTAGTATGTATTTTTATAATTTGAACATAATTTTAACGATTATTTTTTAATGAAAAATGAACTTATAACTCTTTGTATTAACTAGCATGAGCCCCATGCCTCTTGCAGTCTTTAATTAAACATAACACCAATGAAAACGCTGCTTTTGAAATGTGATGTGTTTTCCAGTCTCTTATTTCATATGCATTAATAGTTTCCATAGATATATATGATAGTATAACAAACAAAGGTAAAAAATTGACAAAGGAATAATCAACAAAAATTGATAACTAAATACACATAATATAACTACCATAATATTAAACAAAACTATCTATAGAAAGTGTACCACAAAAGATATGTCATAACTAATAGACTGCACCCACTACTTCCATATGTCATAACTAATAACTATAACCGAAAATGTGGATTGATAGGCATTTTAGTGCCTATCAATCCTCTAGTTTAAGGAAAGTTTTAATTTTTTTCGCAATATTATCTCAAATTTTATTACTAGAATTTTTCGAAAATGCAGCCGATTTTTTTGGCCGCTAAAAAAATGGATTTGCGACCGATTTGAGTAAAATGCAACTAAATTAACGCTTAGAATATCAATCGCAAAATCGGTCACAAAATTAAATTTTGCCATCAATATGAAAAAGGAAACAAAAAAATAAGGAGAGTGTATTTTAGTCACAAAATCAATTCCAAATTCAAGATTTGCGATCAATTTTAAAAAGTTAACTAAACAACGTGTTGAGAAAATTGTGACTAAAAAATCGATCACAAATCTTGAATTTTGCGACTAAAAAATTGGTCGCAAGTTAAAAATCTTTGCATAAATAAAATCTTAAAATTTGCGAACGAAAAATCGATTGTAAATGTGAATGAAAAAAAAACTTAAAATTTGCTATCGAAAAATCAGTCGCAAATCTTGAAATTTAAAACATTTATGTTTTAAATTTTTTTTGAAATTTGCGACTTAAAAATTGGTCGCAAATCTTGAATTTTGCGACCAAAAAATTGAATGCAATTGCGAATAAAAAAAAATTTGAGATTTACGACTGAAAAATCGTTTGCAAATTTAAAACTTTTACGTTTAAAAAATCTTGAAATTCGCGACAAAAAAATTGACAACAAATGCGAAAAAAAAACTTGAAATTAGCGATTGAAAAATCAGTCGCAAATTAAAAATCTTTACATTTAAAAAATCTTGAAATTTACGACTGATTCACTTAATTTCACGAAACAGAAGGCATTTTGCATCCAAAAAATCAATCACAAATTCAAACACTTAAACTCAAAATTTCCCAGATCAGATTCATTCTACATCATATCTTCTCTCTGACTCCTCTTCTCTCTCACTCTAACCCTCCCCCACCCTAAACTTCCCCCACCCCAAGCTGCCGCCGCCATCACTGTTGTTGCCATGGCTGCCACTGCTGTGTCCACATCCTGGTTCTCTTCTTCCCTTTGCTTATTTCTTTTTATTTTTAATTTTTGATTTTTCTAAAAAATAGGGTTTAGATATTGTTAGATTGTTGGTTTGTTAGTTTTGTTTAGTTTTTTAAATTATATAGTTTTGGTATTTGTGTTCTTAAATTACTTGAGGTATTTGGGATTGATTTGTGATGTTATTAGTTGTTTAAGAAAGTTTGTTGTTGTTAATGGTTGTTGTTTTAATGTTAATTGAGTTTAATTATATTGTCTTTTGAGTATGAGAATATGTTATTGTTTCTATTTTTTGTTTAAAATTTTCAAATATGCTTTTTTGTAATAATAGGTATTTGGGTGTTGTTAGATTATTAGTTTGTTGGTTTTGTTAAGATTTTTAAATTATATTATTTAGGTGTTTGCATTTTTAAATTGATTAAGGTATTTGGGATTGATTTTTTATATTTGAATATGAGAGTATGTTGTTGTTTCTTTTTTAAAAAAAAAAATTCATATCTGATTTGTTTTAATAATAGGTGCTTGGGTGTTGTTAAATTATTGATTTGTTGGTTTTAGTTAGTTCTTTAAATTACATTGTTTGAGTGTTTCAGTTCTTAAATTGATTGATGTATTTAAGATTGATTTTTTATATTATTGGTTGTTCAAGAGAGTTTGTTGTTGTTAAGGGTGTATGTTTTAATTGAAATTGAGTTTAATTATATTGTTAGTTGAGTATGTGAGTATGTTGTTGTTTTTTGTTTCTATTATTTTGAATTACTAACTTGATCAAATACTTGATTTTAAGTTACATATGATAGTAGGTAAAAGAAAGTACCATATTATACTCTGATGCCAAAGTTTAGGAGGCAACTTGTACGTATAAATATATCTACCATCTACCTTTAGTTATCATTTGTTGATCTACCATAAATCTTCCACCATTTATTAATTTATATATATATATATATATATATATATATATATATATATATATTCAAATTTAATAAACCAAGGACATATCATAATTTACTAATAATTAATTATATGAAATATTAATTTCTTAGCTTATAGATTACTAGATGTACTTTTTTGGGATGTTGTTGAATTCAGGTTTATAAAATTTGGATTTCATAAGATTTTGGTTTTTCTTTTTTTAAAAAAATTTAAAATTTGAGATCGATTTTGCAACCGAAAATATTTGGTAGTAGGGAACTCGAATTGAGAATTTGTGACCGATTTTTCTGTCAAAAATTTGCGACCGAAAATCGATTGCAAATTTGCGACCAATTAGTCAACAAGTGACCAAAATCAAGAGCATTAGAGGATTGCTTACAATTGGTCGCAAAATTTTGCAGCCGAAAAAATCAAACGCAAATGGATTTGCAACCTGCCTGTATGCGACCGACAAAATTGGTTGCAAATGGTCTTTGCAATCAATTTTCTTCATTTTGCGACCGATTTTTCAATCGCAACCAGATAATTTTCTAGTAGTGTATTTAGTTTCTTTTTTTGTTTTTATGAATTACAATTAACAAAAGAGATTTGTAGAAATAACCACTCTTCGAAGTCCAACTTTTTTTTCATCTTTAAAATATTTTCAATATTCTTTGTTGGTTTTGTATATCTGTTCAGGTGAATGCTGAGGTGTCTTTGAAATCATTATACATTTGTGCCTTTTTTGTTCTAGCCATTGAAAATATGACATATGTCTTTATAAGGGCGCATATTAGAAAAGTATGGTACAAATTAGAAGACTCTCAACTAATGGAAATCCAACCCTTTGATGCGAGTTCTGAGTTCCTCATCTTTTGAACTTGCATCAAAGAGAAATTCGGAACTCGCCTCAAAGTGGAGGCTATGGTGGTCCTTGTTAATTTTGGGACCAAATTGATTCCTGAATCTTGACCTTTAAAATTACAATCAACAATCAAGATTAAATCTTTTTATTATAAAAAACAACTTTAGAAATGAGATACCCATTTTATCGTTCCATCTCCTTTCCCCCATTGCACAGCACCACACCGTCGTCACTACCATACCCAACCGCCACCCTCACCTCATTGTTGTCGCGTCCTCAGCCACCGGGGTCGATGGCGCCACCCCTATGGTTGGCCAAGTCCTTTTCTTTCTTCTTTGTCCTTTGAACTCGCACCATCCCCTAACAACCCCCTCTTTCAAGAACCCCTATGTACCTGTGGCTGTGCTTCTCCAGCATGACATCAACTCTGCAGTAGGTGATTATGATGATGCTGACAACCTAGTTGATGATGTGGATGCAATCGAAGGCATTGGCAGAGTTTTTGTGGTTAGCGACAGTGATGTCGAGGATGTAGATGCCATTGATGAGGCAGTAGACAATGCGATAATGGCTCTCGATGTCAATGATGACTTGGTTGCTGGAGGCAGTGGGGGGTTGTTGCCGATGTACTCGGTGATGTAGGCATAATCAGGGATGATGTTTGGGTTCTTGGCATTAGCAGCGAAGGTGCGGCACATGTGGCTGAAGGCGGAGAGGGTTATGGAGCAAGATGTTAGATCCATTGGCACATTACAGAGGGAGCGCTAAGCAAGACATCGCTGATTAAATGGATTAAGATATGTTAGAGTTATCACGATGAGAGATCCAGGTTGCGATTAGAGAAATGAGAATGTTGTCTATTATTTGTGCATCTGGATTTTAGTGATGAGTTTGTAAATGGTGGTGATCGGTGGAAGTGGCAATGGTGGTGGTAGGTGGTGTCAGCACCACGTGGCAGTGAAGAAAGTGGTAGTGGCAAAGGGTATGGATTGGGAATGGTTGCAGGGGAAGCTACTGTGTAAAGGAGAAGATTAGGAATTAATAAGGGAGGAAGGAGGGATGGGGAGAAAGAAGAGAACTTGAATAAAAACATAATTTTACTCATTTTTATTAATTTTATACTACTTGGACTAATTTGGTCCTAAACTTAGCAGGGACCACCACAACCTCTACCCTCGCATCAAAATGGAACTTGGAATTTGTATCGAATCCAACCTCAACTTCATCATCTTGAGAGGTTTCTATTGTGCACTATACTTGTCTAATATGCACCACGCACAAGCATGCAAGTCATTTTTCCATTGGTTAGAAACAAAAAAGGAACCAAATGTACAATGATGCAAAGGCACCAGAGAATTGGCTATCTTTTCATAACTTCCAAATTGAATTATATTTTTTAAAAAATTTAAAAATAGAAATAGAATCTATTACATATACAATGGGGATTCTCTTCCCTTTGGTGTCCAACTTTTGTAATTCCTAAAGGGCTCACTGCATTGTAACCCCTATATTTTAATGAACATGACCCATTTTAATTCAGGTTAAAAGGAAAGGATCGCAGCTAACATCAACCTCCTTGATCCACTTGTCAAACTCGACAGGTTCAAGCTTCTCACTGATGCTAGCGAGGATATGGCCGAGCTCAGTGATGGAAATGAAGCGATGTGTTGCTCTAGTCGAGCTAAATATAACTCGAAAATTGGAGCTACATGACAAAGATGAATCCAAAGTTGTCCTTGTCAAGCTCCGTCTAACTTGGAAGGTAGAGATTCGTGACAGAGACAAAGTCGATGTTGTCCTTGCTGAGCTCCATCAAACTCGGAAGAAGAAGGTATGTGATGGAAACGAAGCCAAGGTTGTCCTTGTTGATGTGAGTCTTTCTTCTCAACTTAAATATTTTGTTTTAAAAAAATTAAAGATTTTTTATCAAGCATAACTCAAAGAAATCTATGCGACTATCAAAACTTATATTAAGCCAAAATATGAAGTGTTCTCAATTTTTAGCAAACAAATTAGCCAACTAATAACGCTTACTAATCAACTATTGGTTATTACAGTTTAGCCTCACACTTAATGTAAGAAAAACTATCATTGAACCTCTTACATTTTGTAAAGTATTTACTATATAATGCAGTGGTAAACATTGTTACCTTTGAGCAAATTACTATATCAAGAAGAAAAAGAAAATTATAGATAAAAAGGCAATATACTGCAACGTATAAACTACAATGTTTCACATGACAAATGGTCTGGAGAGGTTGAAGGGGAAAACCAAAATGGTTTAGGTGGCAATTGCAACAACTCAACTCTTCCTTCCAGCATTTCCACCACCTTACTTATTGATGGTCGAGTTAAAGGGTTGGTTTGAATGCACCATAAGCTTACTATTGTCATCTTTCTCAGCTTCTCATTATCACATTCATTTCTTATGCTTTGAAGATCAAGTTCCTGATTTGATACAAGGCGATTGTATATCCAATGAGGAAAATATATTTCACTCAAAGTATCTACCTCAGCCTTGATATTCTTTCTTCTCCCAACCATTTCTAAGACCAGCATTCCATAACTATAAACATCTGATTTATGTGATACTGCACCAAAATTCCTAGAAAATACCTCTGGGGCAATATAGCCTACAGTTCCTCTAGCACCAAATATAGATACCATACTTTCTTTTCTTGTGCAAATTTTTGCAAGTCCAAAGTCTGATATTTTGGGACAAAAATCCTTATCCAAAAGAATGTTATGAGGCTTTATGTCAAAATGCAAAATTCTTGTATTGCAGCCTTTATGTAGGTATTCTAGTCCTTGAGCAACACCAATTGCAATATCATATAAAGTTTGGCAATCCAATTGACGATCCACTGTCACCACATTTTCTTCATAGATAAACTTCTCAAGGGACCCATTGGGCATAAATTCGTAAACTAAAGCTCGTTTAGAGCCTTCAAAGCAAAACCCGAGAAGAGCAACAATGTTAACATGAGAAGTTCTGCTCATACTTGCTACTTCATTGATGAACTCCTCACCATCACTTTTCAATTCACTTAAAATCTTCACTGCAACATGACGTCCATCTTGTAGTTGTCCTTTGTATACACTGCCAAATCCACCTTGGCCTAATTTGTTTTTGAAGGAGTTGGTAACTTTCTTCATCTCAGAATAACTATACCTCTTGATTTGAAGGTGCCCATGTCTCTCCAAAAAGGCATCAACAAGTAGATGGGTTGGACTTTGCTTCTTCCATCTTGTGTAATAGAGCCTGACTATCACTAGCACGAGAGTAACTGTAACAGCTGCAGAGATTATTGAATTTAGAACGTTGAAAAAGTAATGCCATGCAGAGAAACAATAAATATTGGATACCCTTCAAGTTAATGAATTTTAAAGGTAACAAGTATTGACTAATAATCGCTAGCGAAATATGTTAAGCTAAGATACAAGAAAGTAACCAAGAAACAGTTGAGAGCCTTAGCATGGCTTGAGTTTAAAATGTATTGTAAACTGCCTTGTTGAGCCAAATTATGATGTTCAACACAGTTGACTTTGGAGTGCATGACTTAGGCCAACATCGTCGTTGAAATTTGAAAAAAAGGACACTAATTTGGAAATTCTCTATGCTGGTCGCACAACAAAGATAAAAAAATGTTGTTAATCGAAAGAGATAAAAGAACTCATTGTATTTTACGCACTGATAAAGTATGATACGAAAGATTATTATATGCGAAAGGCACGCTATGCTTCTGAAAAATGATGAACAATCTATTTATGTTACCCAGTCCGAGTCCGATTCCTAGTCCCATCTTCATGACAACCCAATTTCTACTACTTCTACCTGCAGATCAGAAGTTGAAAAATGAATCAATTATTTAGTATTTTAAAGCTAATGTTAAATATAGGTATCAAATTACTTGAAACAAACCTGCAGTGGATGTTGAACAAATCAGGTAATTTATTTGAAACAAAATCAATAGTTAAAAATCATGAAAGGTCAAATCTAAGTAAAATGAAACCAGAGCAACTATCTAAGATGTTTTCTACTTTTATTCCATTTGAGTATCTAAGATACCTCCGGAGCAATAGAATTTTCCTTGTCTGTCAAGTTGACACTGGCCTCTTTTGTGATCGATACATTTTCTACAATCATTAATAATTGTACTTCCATGAGCATCGAAGCCCGGAGGATTTACAATGTTTGGAGGGTCATAGTAGTAGATATTGTACTCAGGACACTTCGTATAGTTATAAACATTATGGGGAAGGGTGACACTAAGGGAGTGATTGCGTCTGAACAGGCTTATATTACGATGCTTGGAACTGCTCCCTTAAGTTTTCCAATGTGGCATTGGTCTGTTTGTGGAATTTTAAATCCGAAGTCCAGTCAATGTGCTTATCACTCCTTTCCTCCCTCGATCATAAAACAGAATTTTGATAAGCAGTATGACTTCCGATCACAATTGAAGATCTTTTTTTTTTTTTTTTTTTTTTTTTTGTTAAACGGCGGTCTGAGAACTCCGATAGACCACCCATTCTAATCTGGTTTCGGCATCTATCAAATCATTTTCTCTATCTCGAAGACTCAAACTAAAGACAACTTCCCAATCCATTCCACGCAATTGCAATTTCAGCCTATTTCCTCCAAGTCTGCCCGGTGATTGTGAACTGAAAAGCATGTAAAGTTACTTTTGGCTTACCAAAGAGTAGAAAAAATTAATGAAGGAAGTTGGGCTGTTGGTTATGGTGCAGACTACAGACGTGTTTTGTGGGAGAAGAAAATTTCCCTCCCTCTCAATGAATGTGTTAGAATTCAGAATTGCTGAAAGCAAAATTTCAATATGCGACATGCTAGAGAAAAAAAAAAAACACATGACCTGTATGTATGAAAGACTTTTTTTTTGTTAAAAAAAAAGGTCAAAACATATTTCTATGCTATCCTTTCAGTCGATTAACTGGACTAATATTGGCTCTCTACGACAAACTTATTGCAGACAATTAACTGGAAGGATATACAATCCTTTTTTTTACCCCTGTAGCAGCAATTAGAAGAAACAATTTAGTCAAACAATACATATTCAAAGTATGATGCTAAAAGTTATGCAGGGGAAAACTTGTGCTAATTCCGAGTGTTGCACTAACAATTTTGGACTGTCAATCAATGGAACTCAGATCATAAGATCCAAGAGTAACAAGAAATCAGCTAACCCACGAGGTGCTGTAAATAATTCAAAACTAGAATGAGACCCGCACAACATGCGGGACAAATAAACTACAAGAATTATTAAATATTATAAGAATAATTAAAAGTGAAATAACACAAACAGATTATTTATTTATAATAAAATAAAAGTATAATAATATAGTAAAAATAAAGATATACATCCTTTTATGGTTATTTAAAGTGTACTAAAAGTATATGAATATATAAAATGTGTCATTCTTTAATTATGTAATTTTAGAGTAACAAATATATCAATTGTATTTGAAGGCTTGTTACATATTTGATTTGTTTTAAGAGTAGACAAGCTATTGTTTAGGACAAAAGTCTTTGTAATAATATAGCTTTGGGACCCTTCTTTTAAATTGTAATTTTTCTTTATTTCAAATAATTAGTTAATAATATTATTATTTTAAAAAAACTTAATTACTGTAACTTTTAAATTAGTTATGTTTAATTAAAAGTAATTACTTTTTTAGAAAATGAGCTAATTGAGCTTAAGCTTTATTAACAGCATGAAAAAGTTTAAATAATTTAGAGTAAGAAATTAGATCCATATAATTAATTAATTAAAAGTATTTATAATAGAGTAAAGATTTAAAATAAAGTTTAATATACATAAGTTAAGATTTTTTTTAGTGGAGTATAATAATAAGAAATAAAATAATATAATTTAAATTAATATGAATTGTGTAATTCTTAATATAATAAAAAGTTGCTTCTATGTGAACTAATTCTTTATAAAATGTAAGATAAATAAAGAGTGAGAAGTTGATTAAGTAATATTTATTTTCGCTTTTGTTAACCTACATTTCCGTATAATTATAAAAGCCTACATCATATGTTGCACATGTGATGTAACTGGTTTTCAAAAATTTTAATAATTTTGTAGTTATATCATATTTTAAAATTGAGTTTCTTCTCTCTAAATTTTATAATATAATATGAATTTTAAAATTATTAAAAAATTTTGAAAAAAAATTACACTATATATATAATTGAATCAACCAAAAAAATTATAAAATTAAGTTTAAAATAATAAATTCAGTTTAAATTAAAATAATACTATGCTAATATAAAAAAGAGATGTTAACTTTGGAAGTATAAATATGGGATGTCAGATTGGGAGTAGGCATCCTTATCCTTATTTTTTCAAATATGTTGTGATGTAAACTAGAAAAACCAGGAAAAAGACAATGAAGTGGGAGGAGAGAAATAAAGAAGTTAATAAGAGAGATGAAAAATAAAAAAAAAATATATTAAAGTGATGGTATGTCCCCATAGAAGAAAAGTAGTTATATTAAAAAATAACACCTTTATTCATAAGCTGATACGGCAACATCGTAAATTATATAATGTGTCATTATCACATTGTGACATAACTTGTGTCTTAGCTTTAACATATTATAATGGAAATTAAAGATAAAGACGGCAAGAGAGAACTTAGATGAGGCACATCATAGTCAATTCTCTTAAGAGCGGTCTAATACTGATTATGATATAGGAGCGAGGAACTGGGCTTGGGGCATTTTACAGTAAAGTAGACAATGTTTCACAAATTTAGAAGGAAATATCAAAGAGCCTATCAAAGAGAAAGCAGATTAAAGCAACGACTATGATTGCAAAGAATTCGTGTGTGCTTGTTTTTCCAGGTTTTCTTGCGGCTTGCCTTTAGCACAATAAAATTTGCTTTGGCTGTCAAGTTGACACCGGCCCCTTTTCTGATAGTGGCAATTTGTGCATTCTTCAAATAAAAGTACTTGCATGCAAGGCTCTGGACGAATTGGCCATTGTGTTGGCCTTGCAGTGATGCCTCCCGGGTTCGAGGCAGCCAGAGGCCGCCAATGGAAACGAACCCCGCCCCCCCTTCCCAAAAAAAACAATCCCCCCTCCCCTGACCAAAAATAAATAAATAAAAGTACTTGAATGGTGATATCAGCAGTTACAAATGCGAAATGGGTCGTTACCATCAGGCAGGTCTTTAATGGGAGGCTGGACCTTTTACATGCTGCCAAAGAACTGGACGAATACTCTCCAATGATGGAATTGGAATAGTAGAGAACGTAGCCAGGGCAACTTATATAATTAAATATGTGCCGAGGGCCTGACATGGAGGGTGCGGTTGCAGCTGAACAGGGCTGTATTACAACTTAATTTAGTTAGTTACTTCACTGCCAACTGTACATATCAGAAAGTAAGTTAGCCTCTAACCGCATTAGCAAGTTTCTAATCTGGAACTCCTACATATATGTACTGTACTCACTAATACATGAATAACAAGTCATTTTTCCAAAACACTGTTTCTTAATATGGTATCAGAAATCATAGTGCTTCTTTCTTTCCGCGCTCTTAATCTCTGAGTTTTTTCTTCTTCCTCGTTCTTGCGAGCTTCTTCTTCGTGCTTCTGTTCATCCATGGCGGCTATCGCTGATGATTCCAATCCTTTTTTTCTTCATCCATCGGATCAACCAGGACTCACTCTTGTTTCTCAGGTTGTAACCGGTGACAACTTCATTTCATGGAAAAGATCCATGAAGATGGCTCTGAATGCCAAGAACAAGCTTCTGAATGCCAAGAACAAGCTTGGCTTTGTGGATGGTACACTACTTCCACCTGCTACTGATGCTGCTCCTCAAGAATTCACTCGTTGGAGGAGGATCAACGATGTTGTTAGTTCTTGGATCCTCAACTCTGTTTCAAAAGAAATCGCCTCCAGCATCATCTTTGCTGGATCTACACCAGCGATCTAGAAAGATCTCCATGATCGGTTTGAACAAAAGAGTGGAACACGCATCTATCAACTCAAGAAGGACCTGCTGAATCTGACGCAAGGTTCTCTTTCCGTGAGTCAATATTTCACCAAATTGAAATGCATTTGGGAGGAACTCAACCAATTTCGCCCTACTGCCAATTGCGTGTGTGGTGGTGCTCAAGATTTCATTGCTCATGCCGATAATGAATATGTTCTTGTGTTTCTCATAGAACTCAACGACTTTTATCAGTAGGTTCGCAGTCAACTCTTGCTCATGAAGCCTATTCCTTCGATTTCTGAAGTTTTTTCATTGATTAGCTAAGAAGAAAGGCAGAGATCTCTTGGCGCTACTACCCACACTCTTGATGCTCAGCTTGCGTTTGCTATAAGGTCTCAGAAACCTTCCACTGAGCAAAAGTCCAAATTAGGAAAGAAAGATAGGTCTCAATGTGCACATTGTGGAATTCTTGGTCATACCAAGGATAAATGCTACCGAATCCATGGGTTTCCTCCTAACTACAAGAAGCAAGCTATGAATGTTGTACATGTTAATCAAGTTTCTGATGTTGGTGTTTCTGATCAGCCTCTCCAATTGTCTACTGTGCAGTATCAACAGTTGATGCAGCTTCTCTCAACTCAAGTGTCCAATGCAGTGCAACTAGCCTCAATTACTCCTCAATCAGACTCACATGGTTCTTATGGAGGTATATGCTTGTCTGCATCTAGTTCCTTTTCTTCAAATTCTTTCAATTCTTAGATAGTTGATTCTGGTGCAACTAGTCACATTTCTCATTCTTTGCACAATTTCGTTAGTATCAGTTGGTTAGAAAATCGATTTGTTACACTACCTGAACATACTCATGTGCCTGTTTTAGCATCTGGTATGGTGAGATTTACTTTTGATTTTGTTATCACTAATGTTCTTTATGTCCCTTCCTTCAAAGTGAATCTTCTATCTGTCAGTGCTTTATCTCAAAGCCATTCTCTCAGTGTACTTTTTACTGGTACTGGTTTTCTGATTCAGGATCTCAGGTCCTCGAAGATGATTGGGAAAGGTGATTTGGTACACGGACTTTATGTCTATCAACCTGATCCTAACACACTTCCAGCACCTGCGGTTTCTGACATATCATCTCTTATACCTAATGTTTTTGTCTCTTTCAATTCTATTGATAATAATGGTTTACATGTTCCTTGTGCTCATGTTTCTGCTCATACTTGACACAATAGACTAGGTCATGTATCAAATAAAGTTCTCAAACACTTATCCAATAAAATTCATTGTGATATACATTCCTTTTCTGATTCCTTATTTTGTCATATCTGCCCTTTGTCTAAACAAAGGAGACTTGCTTTCACCTCTCACAATTATGTTGAGTCTGAACCATTTGCTTTACTGCATTGTGACATATGGGGGCCATACCACACTGCTACCTACCTTGGTCAGAGATACTTTCTCACCTTGGTGGATGAACACAGCCGGTTCACTTGGACGTACCTGCTTAGCCATAAATCCGAGGCTGCTGAGCTTATTAAGAGGTTTTTCCATCTTGTGGAGGCACAGTTTAATAAAATCATCAAAGTCTTCAGGTCTGATAATGCCCGTGAGCTCTTGATGACTGACTTCTTTGCTTCCAAAGGGGTGCTCCATCAGTTCAGTTGTGTTGAAAGGCCTCAACAAAACTCAATAATGGAAAAGAAGCACCAGCACCTACTTAATATGGCTCGATCATTATTTTTCCAATCAAGACTCCCTCTTTCCTTCTGGGGAGATTGCCTCCAAATAGCCACTTTTCTCATTAATAGGACTCCCACCCCAATCCTACATCAGCAATCTCCATATACAGTCCTTTACCAAAAGGAACCAGATTATTCTGCTCTTCGAGCTTTTGGTTGTTTGGCCTTTGCTTCAACCCTCCCCTCCTCTAGAGACAAATTTAGCCCAAGAGCCACGCCCTCTGTTTTTATTGGGTATCCCCTAGGATACAAGGGATATAGGTTCTATGATCTACACACCAGAAAATTTTTCATCTCCCGTGATGTTACCTTTCATGAAACCATCTTCCCTTTTCACTCCATCACCCGTGATGACCAATTACCAGATATATTCCATGACTTTTCCTTACCTTTACCTCGCTTAGACATTCCAATTAATTCATCCTCATCCCCAAACACCAACCATAACTTCATTCCTTCACCACCTCCTAATCCCTCAACCTTAAGACGGTCATCTAGACCTCACCGAACCCCTGCTCACCTTCAAGATTACCACTGTCCTTCTCTAGTTTCATCTCACTCCATTAGCAACTTTTGTAGCTATGACCGCCTTTCACCAACGTACAAGGCCTTTGCACTACAAATTTCAGCAGTTTATGAGCCACAATTTTATCACCAAGTTGCCAAGCTACCTGAATGGCAGCATGCTATGAAGGAGGAACTTGATGCTATGGAAGCCAATAATACATGGGAAGTCATTCCTTTACCTAAGGGAAAACACACGATCGGATGCCGATGGGTATATCGGGTTAAGAGGAAACAAGATGGCAGTGTTGATTGCTACAAGGCAAGGTTGGTAGCAAAAGGATACACACAACAAGCGGGCATTGACTTCCAAGACACTTTTTCTCCTGTTGCAAAACTCACAACAGTGAGAGTGTTACTTGCCTTGGCTACTGTCAAGGGTTGGAGATTACTTCAATTGGATATTAATAATGCCTTTCTTAATGGCGATCTATTTGAAGAGGTCTACATGGATCTTCCACTGGGGTATCATACTAAGGGGGAGAATCTTGTTTGCAAACTCAAAAAATCCATATATGGTCTACGCTAAGCATCTCATCAATGCTTCCACAAGTTTTCCTCTGCCATCATTAGTGCTGGTTTTACTCAGTCAAAATCTGATTACTCCCTATTCTATACTGGTTCTGGAGACTCTTATGTTGCTCTTTTTGTCTATGTTGATGATATCATCATCACCGGCAAGGATCCTGCAGCCATCACTAATGTTCAACTTTCTCTTTAGAATCTATTTAAACTCAAGGTGTTGGGGAACTTGAAATATTTCTTGGGTCTTGAGATTGCTTCCTCCAAGGAGGGTATTTGCCTTTCCCAGTGCAACTATACCTTATTCCTCCTTGAAGACACCGATTTTGCTGACTCCAAACCAGCATCTCTTCCAATGGATCCTCAAACTTAATGCTGTTGATGGTGAGCCTTTACCAGATGATGGCCAATACAGGCGCATGATTGGTAGGCTGTTGTATCTTACCATCTCGCGCCCTGACATTGCTTTTGCAGTCAACAAGCTCAGCTAGTACATGTCTGCCCCAAGGTCTCCTCACCTAGATGCATTACATCATCTACTGAGGTATCTTAAAACCTCACCAGGTCAGGGATTATTATTCTCTGCCAACTCCTCACTTTCCCTGAAGGCTTATGCTGATGCTGATTAGGGCAGTTGTTTAGACACTCGTCGCTCAACTATGGGTCATTGTGTATTCCTTGGAGACTCTCTTATCTCATGGAAGTCCAAGAAACAACACACAGTCTCTAGATCTTCAAGTGAGGCAGAATATAGGGCCTTGGCCAATGTCACCAGTGAAGTCCTTTGGGTGAAAGCCTTACTAAAGGACTTTGGAGTTCACATTGGTCCTACTCTGGTTTTTTGCGACAACAATGCTGCCATCCATCTTGCTTCTAATCCTAGCTTCCATGAACGATCTAAGCATATTGAGATCGATTGCCACTTCACACGGGATCGGGTTGAAGATGGCACTTTGCGCTTGGTCCATGTTAAATCTGAACATCAATTGGCTGATTTACTCACCAAACCTGTGGCAGCACCCTTGTTCAAGAGTCTCATGTGCAAGTTAGGAGTCATTGACATTTACCTCCCAACTTGAGGGGGAGTATTACAACTTAACTTAATTTAATTAGTTAGTTCACTGCCAACTGTACATATCAAAAAGTTAGTTATATTAGAAAGTTAGTTAGCCTCTAACCGCATTAGCAAGTTTCTAATTTGGAACTCCTGTATATATGTACTATACTCACTAATACATGAATAACAAGTCATTTTTCCAAAACACTGTTTCTTAATAGGCTGCATTGGATTCTAAACCTTGCATGCCAATTACCTGGTGAATATGTTATGCGATGAATTTTGTAAATTTTTGTGTATTTATCTGTATTTTCAATAAAATTACTTGTTTTAGATAAAATTACTAGTATTTTAGATAAATTTACCTGTGTTTTTAATAAAGTTACTAGTATTTTAAACAAATTTACCAACATTATATAAAGTTACAAGCATTAGTAATTTTGCCCAAAACGCAAGTAATTTTGCTAGAAATGCCAATAAATCCACAAAATTTCACAAAATTCGTCGTTAGCCATATCCATCTGAGTAGTCACCAAAGAAGCAAAATGCAAGGTGGGAGGAGGAGTATCATTATATTTGAAGGCTTCACAACTTTTGGATTGTAGATGCTTATAGAGACAGTTGTCTCTAATTTGAATACTAGTAGGACTATTTTGATGTTCACGTATAACATTAAATCTTGTGAAGCTTGGACATCAATATGGACACTTGACACAATATGGACACAAAGATACACTAAATTCATAAAATTAGAGATCACACATATCATAAATCAAGATTTACAATACTTTTATATATTTATAACTATTAAACTACTAATTTTTATTACTTTCTAAATCCATCTAAAAAAATATAGAATATTCTTAATATATGATATCTGTATATACTTTCTATTTCTATACCCTTTCGAAAAAATATGAGGAATTATTATTATTGACATATCAAAAAAATTCATAAATGAACTTGGATTTTTGAGTTTTAACATTTTTTTCGGTCCATTAAATAATTGCCAAAAAAGAAAAGTACTAGACCGCATCTTGACTATGTCTGAGTTGTGTCCATATGATATCCAAGTCATGTCCGACGCATGTCCAACTTGAAAAATAATGTTTTTAAAATGAAATATGTAAGATTGTATATCAGACATGTGTCGCACTAGTGTTTAATGCGTGTCGGTATTTCACTTGTGTTGGACACGTGGATACACTATCAAATTGGTGTCGCCGTGATTTAAAGATCAAACCATTTCCCGTTATTCTGTAGTTGGATCTTTCTTTTCACCTCCAGTGGCTCATCACAATTCTGTATGGGCAATAAGCCACAGTCCTGGCGTTCAGTTGTAGTGAAAGGAAAGCTTATATTGCCAGCATATCCACAATCAAATGAAGCTGGACATTCTCCTCGGTATCCATTCCCGTCTCTAGTGGCCACTAGAAGTAGCATAAGGTGACAAAACAAAAGGAATAGAAATTCATAAACTGGAGTCATTCCGAATCCGCCCCACATTTTGAGCAAAAAGTGAATAGAATTCAACAAGGATTTGATTCTCTGAAGCAAGTGAAGTTTGTCTTACTTCTTTTCACACTCTTCACAATGTAACACCCAACTGGAAGTGCTTGATATATATGCCTATTGAATTGGGAAATGACCATGGAATACTCCTTGAAAAGGGTTTAACAAGCCATGTGAGACGTACATTTCTGGCCCTCTGAAGTGAGACCAATTTCATGCTCAAATTAAGCCTACTGAAAGCAGCACAAAGACTTGACTTATATATTGACTATTTATAATATTACCTTCCGAATCATTTATGGGTCTTGGAGGCTTGTTAAACCGTCTACACGACGCAAATCAAAATGGAACCACTAAGAAAACTTGTGTGCATGGAAATGAAGATTGAAAAAATTTGCAAGTGCCTTCCAGAGTCCACAGACTTTGGAGGGGCAGTGGGCCTTCACGGTTGAAAATAGTGGAAAGAGAGGGGGAAGTAGAGCACATAATGAAAATGAAGATAGAAGAATCTGCGAATAAAACAAAGTTAAAAATTGGTCAAGGTAGTCGTTTTAAGCGTTTGGTGTTCACATTTCACTTCACTGTGACTAGTCAACGACGCCAAAGAGAAAACGCGTTCAAAAGGTGTAGAGGGGTGTTATTTGTACATACTTAAAAGTATGTCCAATTAGACACCCACTCACAAAGCTTTAAAAAAAATTATGAAAGAAAAAGAAAAAATAAAAAAGTAAGAAAGAAGAGGAGAGAGATAGAGAGAAGATGTCAAAGTATGTCAATAGTAAGTATGTACAAATTACATTTCTCAAAGGTGTATATCATCTATCATCTACCCGCACGTCATAGTGATCAGTGACATAAATCCTCCTCTGTCTCGAGCACAATTTCAAGCACCCAGATTGTTTCCTCTAACAGCTATGTATGTGAAATTGTGAAATTAGACCCCCTGCTACTGCTACAAGTTGTTCTCTACTGGAGGGAATAGGATTTAATCTACTTTTCTAATTGTAGATGCGTGCTTTGCAAGATAATGACGAGTCGAGTATGACAAAAATGGGTGAAAACTGAAAATCAATAATTTCCTTTGTTGCCAACTTCAACTACGAAATTTTGTTCCCCAATATGATTCTCCAAAGTCATGATGTCTTGAAGAGTGGGGATCTATTACTTTTCCTCTTCAGTTGTTAGCATCCTAGGCTAATACCATAATGGAAATTAGTTACATTGTAAAGACTGAAATTGATTGAAATCTTTTCATCAAATCAAAAATGTTTCTTATAACCTTACGTTACGTGCCTCTTAAGCATATTTACATATCGTTATTATGACTCAAATTTATTTCACTAGCCAAACGAATTTCATTTTTTTTTTTCAGGCTTAGAACTCATTATGTTGATCTAACTTTGGGGAATTCTAGTAGGTCTCTAGATAATTGCCCAATGAGATTCCAAGAAGCATTAAAAAATTTGAGATAGAAAGAATGGGTCCATCGTTAACGCACCCTCTTATAAATAGTGTTTCAAGCACCTTGATATCCAATAAAAGATGTACATATGGACCGTATTATCACTGATGTATCATAGTATATCCATTTAAACTCCCCACCTCCTGAAGCACCAAGTTGCCCCCTCCCCCGACACCACCCATGGCCCCAACCTCGCCGACATCAGCCACGACCCCAACCCTCACTCCCCCTTCGTCGGCGTCGGCTACCACCCTTCCCCCCACTTCCACCTCATCCCCTTCCCCATCCATCGTCCTTTGATCGGCTGTCTGCTGCTCAGATTGTACAGTAACCTTGTCCCCCTCCCCACCTACTGTCCTTCGATTGTGGTTGTTGCCATTGTGGCCTCCGCGGAGCCACCACCATCGCATGCACAGAGCCACCGCCATCACAACCCACCATAGTTTGACCCCTCCTCAACACCTCGACTCATGCCTAAGCTACTCCACGCGACCACCAACCGCTTAGCCACACCATCAACAATTGCTGTCTTCACCACCGCTAACTTGCCCTCCACCGCGGTTTCATAAAGGTTGATGATGCAGTGGTGCATCTGCTGGGTGGTGGTTGATGTACCTGCTGCACCTCGTAATGTCGCCGCCTTTCGTGGTGGAGCATTTCGGCTGCAAAGGAGATGTCAGCGGCGAGGAGAGAAAGGGACGAGTTGTAGCGGCAAGGCCCCGGGTGGGGAAATGTTAGGTGTAGGAGAGAGAGAGAGAGTGAAACTAGTTTTACTGTTATGCACCAATATTAATCGGTGTATGGATATACAAAGTGATCTTGGGCACACATCTATAATATGCGTGATGCACCATAAATACGATGGTGCGCTATAGACAGACCTAGAAAGAATATATAGGAATTAGATTCCTTTACTCTATTTAGATGTATCTAACTTCTGGATAAGGCTCGTATGTACATATAATTACAAGGTGCATCACACACCTTAAAAGATTTGTGGCTGATATTATATAGATTACCTATGCACCAATTATTGCTAGATCACTCCACGCCACCAAAAAACTCATGCATCACTACAACTTGAACATGGAGAGGGCTCTCGATGAAGGAAGAGGGAGAGTGATGATGCCAAGACCGCCCCCTTCCCCATTGAACCACATCATTGCCACGACCTTCGACGTCCACCGCGAGCTCCTCCTCTGCTTCCTTCACCTCCAACGGCAGACACCATCACCATGCACACCGATTTCTGGTGCAGCCACCAACGAGCAAAGATCATGGTGCAATAGAGACCTCGCTGGAGGGATGAGGTCATGTTTCCCTTGCTATTGTTGATGTTGGTTCCATAGCTCGAAACCTCGATAAGAGAAAATGTTGTCATTCTTGTTCCATAGCTTTGAAATGGAGGCTAGGGGTGTGCGGTCAGAGAATTGATCCCAATGAAATAGAGGCCTCCCACTACCAGTAATGTTCCTCATCCTAACTCCTCCCATGGTGGCGTCCATTTCGGAGAGAATGTGAGAAGTGGCATACGGGAAGAGAGAGAAGTAAGAATTTTACTGTGAATAATATGCTTTTTGGTGTATCAATGAATTACTCTATGTAGATCATTAGATAACATGGTGTGTGATACACCTTGTGAAATGAGGTGCATTGGAGCCTTATCCCTAACCTTCTACTAACACTTAACCACGACAGAGCACATAACTGCTTAAATCTCTAATCATCTCAATCTTGGGGTAGAGAGAATCTATAAGGAGAGCAAATGGATCATCTTGAGCCTTCCTCAAACTTGGGAATTCATAATCAAAGGCTAAAACAAGCAAATCTCTTTGAAACTTATGGCTAAAAATCACGTTACTTTCAATACTTCACCAGACTAATATTTTTTAGGGTAAAACAAAAAGGGATAATGCTATTAAATGCTTCAACTTTGGACCTAAACACTAAGCTCTAAGCTCTAATCAGGTGTCCCTTTCTGAAAACTAAAGGGATTGCCATCAGATTCTTGTGTACACACATAAGGTGTACTGTGTCAATAACAATTGATACAATATCATTTTAGAATATAAAATATTTGTCTAATATAAATACTTATGTAATTATTTGATGTCGATTAATTAAGTAGTATACATAATTTGTGTTCGGCATGCATGTAAAAAATCTTCTCAGCAATTATCCACCAAGTTGCTACAATCATGATCTTTCACAGTCAACATAGAATAATTACTTGAACAGGTTTCTTTCCGAAAACTATAGCAATAACTATAAATACCAGGATAGAAATTGCGAACAACCAAACAATCAATATGGAAAATAACATAAAGCAAAATAAAAATAAAGGATTAGTATCCTTTAAAGTAAGTATCCTTATAAAGTGATATAATGAAAGGTTATTTATATTTGAATCAATAACTTTCATTATCTATGAATTCCATCAAATAATTTAATGATGATGAATTTTCTCACGTTCTCACTTTATAAGTTAATCTATAAGGGCCAGTCTAAAGGTTGAGGGACATCTTTCTTGTTCACGTATCGGAAGTGTTAATTGTTGTTGCGGTGCTAGTTGCTCTTGTTTGCACAGATGGGGTTTGTTTATTGCATTTTTGGTTGGTGTTTGGCGGTTTGTTGGTTGCCATTTCTGTGTGCTCTACTAGTTTAGGGGCTGTTTGAAAAGTGTTTTATAAAACAATTTTCAGTTTTTAAAAACAAAAAACCAAAAAAGCTTGTTTGATATGTTATTTTTTTTGTGTTGTTTTTAAAATTAAAAAACAGAAACTGAGTTTTAAAAACAGAAACTAGAAAACAGGTTAGAGTTGTTTTTGATTTTTTTGTTTTAAAAAACATTGAAAACACGGTGGCATCTTATGTAATGTTGTTGTTCTATTGGCTTTGTTCTCGTTTCGATTCCTAGGAACAAGATTGATAGAGAATAAAGAGCCGTGACACAGACCCAATAAAATGTGTGGGTCCCAACAGTGTATGCATATCATTAGTTCACGCACAAAAACTGTTTTGTGAGTTTCCAAACAATTTTTTTGTTTTTTTACTTTTTAAAAACTATTTTATGAGCATTGCTGCCAAACAAAAGTTTTGTGTTTTTGTTTTTAAAAATTGAATTTTTTAAAACTATTTTAAAAAACAAAAAAAACAAAAACAAAATCAAACAAGCCCTTAATTTTTGGGTGTTTGTGGATTTCCGTGTTCCTTGGCTTTTTGTAGATCGATGATCCCTTGTTGCTGTGCATTGGTGCTTGATTTTCTCTCTTCTTTTTCTTGGTTTGGTGGCCTATTGTTGCCTTCTTCTTGTGTTTTTGGTGGGTTTTGTGCTGCGATTTGGTGGTTCTCTCTTCTTGGATTGTTTGAGGGCTCTTTTGTGATCTTGGGCTTTTGTGTGCTAGTTTGGGGTTGCTATTGTGGTGTTCTGTGGTAGTGCCTTAGTTGATGGAGGCTTTTTCAGGTTGAGGCTGCTAGGTTTGGTTTAGTTGGAGTTGGTTGTATCTGTTTGATGTTTTCTTTTTGGGGTTGTGTTTTCGATGGAATTGGTTGTGTTTATTAGTAACTTTTCCTTTGTATATTGTTTTGTTTTTGTGTTTTTGACTTTGTTTTATTTGCTCCCCTCCTTCATAAAGAGTCTTGAATGCTTTTGAACTATCGAAAAAAAGGATACTCTTTTTAAAGGATTTTAGGATATCCTGTCTCTAAGGTACAAGTTTTACTTTAGAGTGTAAAATAAAATATAAATAATTAATAATTAAATAGTTAACAGATTAGGTTTTAATGCCCTACTTTTAATTTGTTAGATTTTGATAAAGAGCTTTGCTATATGGCTGGGGCGATGGAAGCCTGGGTTCCACTTGGATGAGCGGGATTCACTTGGATGGGCCTACATTTCTTCTCATGTAAATGTTTCTTAAATAAAGATATTTTTATAAGTAATGAATTATGTCACGACCAAAGAAAAATATATTGAAATATGTAAATTACTTATAAATATCATTTATCTTTTTCTTAAATTATAATCATATAACCAACCATCAATCATAGAGTTTAGATTCTGATTTGGATTTGAAGAACACGTAGAAACTTCCAATTCTTTTTGCAATTATAAACCTTCACATCGCAACTAATAGTTGACAGAAAAACTTCTCAAACATAAGAATTTATAAGCAGAACGCCGCCAATAAATCTATTGCATATGATACTCACAAATAAATGATAATGGAAATCTTATCTTTGGCCATTTCCCTTTAAATATTGGAATTTCAGTTTTTTTGTTTTAAATTTTGAAAAAATGGACATCAATAGTGAATCAATAGAAAAATGAGTAGGACACCACAAAATATCTTCTTATGAGAGAGCTTATGGCTGTAATCTAGGTTATAAACTAAATTAGATCCTTGTCCTTTGCGAAACATGCGCGCATGTATTACTATTTTTTAGTGAGATTAATTTCTATGCATGCATAATGTAAAAATAACTTTATACTGTTAATTAATAAAATTTTAAAGAATTATTATATTATGATGGATAACTATTCACTATTTTAATTACATACTATAGTTTGGCAATTTTTTAAAATTTTATTAACTAATAGTATACAATTATTTTATATTATTAGTGCATAGAGTTAATCTCTTTTTTATTTTTTATTTTTTTTCATCCGAGGCATACACTAGTCTATTTACAATATTTTGACGCAAAATTAAAAAATTATGTTGCTTGCTCTTTCCTATAAGGTCTCATTACCGCGAACAACTATTTCTTTCTTTGATTCTTGAAGAACAATTATTTCTTTTTGTGAAAAAATCAACAGTTGGATAATTTTAATATTTATTACAGATTTTTCTCAAAAAAAAAAAGATAATTGACTATCTTAAATTTTCAATGATTTCGCATATAATTCAAAGAAACAATTATTTATCCGTGACAAATTTTCTGTTTAATTATATTTATATAATTGTTATTATAACAGCCATATTGTTCGGTTTTCAAAGGTTTCTGTACAATTAATAGTAATAATAATTGCTGACAACTACTGAAACTCATCCATTTCTTCGTTTAGGACGCAAATTTTTAATATGTTTTTTATTCTTAAAAATATGATATTTTTTAGTTTTATTTTTATAAAAATTATTTAGTCTTTCATTTTTTTGAAAAATAAACATAAATAACCATGTATCAAGACGAAAAATATAATTATTTTAGTTTTGGGTATTTTTATTCCCATTTTTAAAAATAAATAATTTTTTAAGGACCCAAATCAAAAGAAAAAAAATATTATATTTTCATCAACGAAAGACATATTTAAGCCTTTTGGAGAATTGCAATATTCAAGTCTTCAAGTGAGCTCGTCTTACATTCAAACGAAGATTAATATTACAGTAAAGATATTGAGAAATTTCTTAATATTAAAAGAATCAAGAATTAAAAGGTTGGATATGTGATGTTCAAGAAGCCAAAAAAAATTATCATGATAGAACACCTTAAATATTTTATTAAACAACTGAAGTTTTAAAACGAATAATCGCAATAATTTTTTAATAAAAATTATTTTTCTAAAGTCTTTAAATATATTTTTCTCAATTTCAATAATAGTGACATCAAAATCGAAGGCTCTCTTAACAAATCATTGTAGGTCAAAAATAATATAAAATAGATGCATAGAAACATGTTACAGAGAACCTAGAGATGTATGAAAAGTAGGAAAGCGTACTAGAATAATGGTAATGCTCAATCATGGAAATGAAAAAAGAAATTCAAACTCTGTTCATAATCGCTGATCCTACTAAATTCAGATTAATCAATAAATTTTCGAATAATGATCGTTAAAATAAAAATAAAAACTATTCGTAATCAACTACTTCCAAATTCCAATAATACAATTGCTTGTTTTCACTCCAGTATTGTGAATCAGTGAAACTAACATTAAAATAGAAATATAATATTACTAGTTTTGATTCATAAGATTACTGTAATTAACAACGAAATAAAAAATCTGTTATACAAAAATCCTGTCCGTTGATCAAAACAAGGTAAAAGAGAGTAATAATTTGACATTTGGAGATTCATGTATCAATAATTCTGAATTTTAGTTATGTTATTGGTCAATAATTAAGAATTTCAATTATCTTACTAATAAATATGATGAAAGTATTTCACACCTATTGATTATCTTACTAAATTTATCCATACGACTAAAATTCTTAAATCATTAATATATAATTTTTTATGGATAAATTTAATAATAAAATAACTAAAATCTTTAATTATTGATATTGAATTCCTTGTTGTCAAAGTAGTATTTGCAAAAACAAAAAGCTTTCATTAGTTTCATGTTAATGATAATTTAACTCATATTGAAGCTTGCCTTCTCAAATTTATTTTTATTTTTCGATTATTCTACATGAAAATGACTCCGAAAAAGAAAAAAACGAAAGCAATCAGAATCGTGCACTATTTTTCATTTATTAACCCTTATAATTTATTCACAAACTAATTTTCAATATCAATCAAAGAATGTTTTGTATTTATTTCATTATCCAAAAAAAAAAAAAATGCACACAGGCACATACACTCGGAATCATGTCACATGATATGACAATTGCATACGGATTAATTAATAGTGCCGAATGAATTAAGTATGTTTACAACAGAACTGTGATATTGAAATTTTTTTTTTCAAGCTATTATGACATTGAGATATTGTACAGTTTATATATTCAGCTTAATTCTTCCAACGTCTATAATAATTTCATATTAATGCTTCTAAAGCAGCCGTTGCAATTATAAAGTTTGAGTAATCACATGGAGTAATCATATACATCTCTCCGTGTGATTTTAATAAAACGAACTGGTTAGCAGCCACTTAAATTTAGGTAGACTCGTGTGCAGTTTTGGATATGCAGCTATAATTTTAAACGGCTACCTAATTGACAGTATCGTTTTATCTGATGTTAAAGAGGGGTTAATACTAATCCAAGTAACCTTAAACGGTCGTAGTGGGTCTAATGGACTATTTTTATTCTCTAGCAAATGCCTTTTGCCTAATCTTCTATTTTCACCATAGATAATCATGAAAACTGAAGAAGTTTTAAAGTGATATGTATAGAGCCATCAAAGATGAGTAAAAGAAGAGAGACAAACCTGTATCACAATTGGAAGCATGAACTCTATCAGTGCAGTAGCACCTGAAAGCGTAAAGAGCTGAATCGAAGCCACACCTCCCTCCAGTGCTCCTGCACAAGCTGCAATCACCGGCCGTCCAATTCAACAGGAACCCTTTTCTCAGCGCCTCTTCAATCCCTCCGTCCCCATCTTCCACCACCGCATCTACCACCGCACCTTTGCAACTCTCGGACACCACGCTTATTATAAGTTTATCCTCCTTATGCAATGCCAGAGCCGAACTCGTTTCGTTTTCTTCAGAACACCCGATTCTATACTCTATCAGCTCTCTTGGCATCGACGACAAGTCACAGCCGAAGAACAACAATATGTCCTTTTGGTTTGGAACAAGATTGAACTTGTTGGTGGGCGGAAGAGTGAGGTTCCGTGTAGGAGAAAGACAACCTGCGTTGTTGGTGCTTGATCTTGAAAAAACAGCATTGGACACTCGTAATGAATCATTGTCGTAGAATATTTGGTCAATGATGTATACGGTATTAGAGATATTGAGAATTGGGAATCCATCACTGCCACAAGAGATACCAAAATCAGGGTAGCCACAAAAGGGCTCTTGTTTTCCTTGGATGTAAAACGGGTAGCTTATGGTTTGGTTGCCGCAGGTTTGGGGTTGACATGCTTCGAAATTTGGGTCCAGATAACACAAGGTTGTTCTGCTTAAGAGAGAGAAAAGGATGATGTATGAGTGAATCAGGGGAGAAGAGAGGGAGTTGAGGATACATGACAAGAGGGTCTTTTGGTTCATTTCTGGTTTTAGAGGAGAGGGTTGGAGAGGTGAAGAGATCACTATACAAAAAGATTGTGAAGTGTGATGCGAGAATATGGTGTTTGACCTGCAATTGGAGCCTATGCTTCTGACATCTCTGAATAGAAGGAAGGGGCGGTCCAGTTGTCCCTTCCCTGCCTTAGACTTTTGAAAGAAGGAATCTTCGTATAATAAGGCCAATTTTTGCCTGCATGTGGGGCCTATTATGCAAGTTGAGAAACTTTGACCAACTTTGCATTTTGTAACCTTGAAATGTCCATCGATTTTAATTGGAGTGGGGGAGTCACTACTTGTTTTGGGGCTATCATGTCCTCTAGAAGTGGAACACACCGTTGAACAATTGGAGAAAGAGGAGGAAAGATTAATTTAATGGGTTTGGTTTAAAGTTCAGAACTGCCATAATTGTAATGCATATCAGTTATCATGATTCATGACGATTATCCACTTGCTCGTATGAAAATGCAGAAATGATGCCTATTACCTGTCATGTCTATTGCTCGACGGGACAAGGCTCCACCGCACTTTACTTTTCAAGCTGCATCACACGTTATAATTTAAAGGTTAAGATATGTGGAGTACATCAATGTAATCAATTGCATATGAATATACTATAAATTTTTTTTTCTTTTCTCCCCTTACCCATTTGCTTTTTACTCGTCGTCCATCATCGATTCATCTACATCACAACTCGACGATGTGAGCCTACCCACTGAGCCCAAAACCACCATGACATTGTCGTTTTAGTGCTTGATTGGAGGAACTTTTGCTCTCTGTAGAAGGCTTTTTAGTAATAATACTTGTTTGGTATAACTTTGAATCCGTGAAAGTCATTTTACAGCAAGAAAAAAGTCTTCCAATAGAAGAAGACCCGAACTTACTTCTCATTTTGGGTCAAAGCAAAATTACTAAAATACCCCCAATTATTCACTCCCCACCCACCCACTCAATGGCTCCCTCATCCCTCTCTTCGTGACAGAGCTTCACCTCATCACTTCTTCATTCTCTACTCCAGATCTGTGCTCATCAGCCCACCGCATCATCACGTCGACGCCGCTTGAACTCCGTCACCGCCGATCTGCTGCTTGCCGCCACCGTCGCTGGTCCTTCCTCAGATCACAACTACACACCAATTGTTCGATCTGTCATCGTCTCATTGTCATCGCCGGCCGTTTGATGCTGTCATCGTCGGTCATTCGTGGCCCATAGCTCTGCGTTGTCATCCACCGCTGGTCCTTCGTTGTCATCCACCGTCGATCCTTCATTGTCATCCACCGCCGTACAGTCTCCACCGCTTCTTCCTTCTTCAGCTGCACTTCGAACCTCAAGACCGATGTCCTCCACCATAGCACAGCCTCATCCTCTCTCTCTCTCTCTCTCTCTCTCTCTCTCTCTCTCTCTCTCTCTCTCTCTCTCGGTTCATCACTTATTCATGTTGAGTGAAAAAAATTGGAGCTCTCTCTCTCTTGCGGATCATTGATTTATGTTGAAGAGTGAAAAAAATTGGAACTTTAATTTTGGAAGTTCACCATTGAATTTCAGATTTGATAAACTAGTAGTCATTGAATTTCAGATTTGATAAACTGCTTTTCATTGCTTTCTGATTTAATTATACGGAAAGAATTTTATTGTAAAATTGTTTGACAATTTATGATATTATTTGATAATTTTTGTATAATGGATTGAGTGTAGTAAAACTAATTGCAATGGAGTAAAATTATTTTGGAGTTGTAAAACTGATAATGGAGTAAAATTGTATTGGAGTTGGTAGGGTCTTCTGATTCTGAGGATTTTATTATGTATTGATGCTGATTGTTGCTCTGTTTTGTTATCATTGATTCTTTGTTGTGTTATTTACTTTTCAAGTTATTATATGACGCATTGAACTAGAACTTGTCAAAAATCACAATCAAAATTAAAAATTATGAGATTTTGCCTTTTTCATATTTATATGACTAAATTATAACATTTTTTATGTGTATATGAGGTAGGATGTCAAATTCTAAGCTGATTAAAAGGAATAATCAGTTGAAAGGAAAAGCCCCGTCCCAAGATTTGCCCCTTAATGATCAAAATCATGGGCCAAAAGCAAAGGCCATTTGGGATCGGACAACAACGAAGTTGTTTATTGATGCTTGTATAGAACAAGTGACAAAAGGTAAATGCAGTGAACGTACATTATCGAAAAAAGGTTGGAGAGATGCAATTGACCAATTTCGTGCTACTAGTAAGAGAAATTATAATAGAGTACAATTGAGAAATAAGTGAGATAATCTAAGAAAAAAATGGGTTGTTTGGTACCATCTATTTCAACATACAACTGGATTAGGGTGGGATAATGAGAAACGCACTTTTATTGCAACAAAAGAATGGTGGGATGCAAAGGAATTGGTAAGCATTTGTGATTGTTTTTATATTTTTGAGCATTTTTAATCAATCTTTTTGTTATATTTAAAGTAATCAAAATTTAATTTCATGTAGGAAAATCTTGCTTATGGTAAGTACCGCCATGAGAGACTACCATATGCACATGAATTGACATATCTTTTTAAAGATAAAACAGCCACAAGAGAGTTTGCTTGGGCACCTTCAAGCAGAGAGTTGCCAGATGGGTATGATGAATATGACCAAAATAATGAAGGGTTAGAGAGTGCTGGTTTTGATAGAAATGAAGGTCCTAGAGATAGTGATAATCCAACTATAGGTGCTGATTTCAGTGATTATAATAATATAGGAGTAGGAAACATGAATATAAACACCTCTCAAGGTGGAGAGAGTGCAAGGAGTGGAGAAAAAAGAAAAAGGGGAGGGGAAAGGGCAAGAAAGGGTAAAATCAATAATACCACCAGGATTCAAGAACACCTAAAATCCATGACTTTTGCAATTGAGTCTCATGCTGTTGCTATTGTTGCAAAGAAGGAAGATCCTCATAGTATTGGTGCAATAATGGCTGAGCTTCATATGTTAAAATCAGTCATGGAGAATACTAATTTTTATGCTAGATGTTGTGAGGTACTAATGAAGAAGGAAGCAAGAGCAATGTTTTCTCAGATTCCTAATGAAGATCTGAAAATTGCTTTTTTGAAGCGAATGGCATATAAAGATAATCTTTATTAGCATAAGTAACATGTGTATGACCTATTTAGTATATTTTTATTTTAGCTTGTTAAGTGTATGACTTATTTGGTTAATCTTCTACTAAGGTCATGTAAATTAAGTGTTTAACATATTTAGTTTAAGGTTTATTATGGTTTGTTATATTATTATTGTATTATGTATTAAGTACATGACCTTTTAGTTTATGACTTGTTAACTTATTGTTGTATTAAATATATGACTGGTTATATAAATTAATATACTTTTTAATACTTTTATTTATTACAGATCTTTAGATATAAATATCTTCTATATCCTCAAGTGAATGTAATGAAAATTCAGGAGATGAAACTGACTCCAATGAAATAAATGAAATGATTGTGCCTATGACAGCTATAGCAGGGATTTTAGTCGGAGAATATACTTTAAAATATTTGTGCAAACAACCATGTAGGACAAGTGAACTAACTGGACATAAACAGGTCTAAGAAATTTTACATGGAAATGATAAACGATGCTATGAAATGTTTAGGATGGATAAGCAGGTCTTCTCATTGCTTTGTACTGCATTCGTTGAGCATGGTTTAAAGAGTACTAAATACATGGGAGTAGATGAGATGCTTGCTGTGTTTTTGCATGTTCTAGGACATGGGGTAGGAAATAGGATAATCCAAAAAAGGTTTCAATATTCAGGTGAAACAGTTAGTAGACAATTTCATACAATTCTTCGTTCATATTTGAAGTTATCATTTGATTTGATTAGGCCACAAGATTATAGATTTGAACATGTGCATGAGAAAATTCAACATGATAATCGGTATTAACCATACTTTAAGGATTGCAGAGGGGCAATTGATGGTACTCATGTGCCATGTGTAGTTTCTTCCAAAGAGAGTGTAAAATATATTGGTCAAAAAGGATATACATCACAAAATGTCATGGCTGTTTTTGATTGGGACATATGCTTCATATTTGCAATGCCTGGGTGGGAAGGATCAGCTCATGATGCTCGAGTTTTTAAGGATGCTCTGACAAAACCAAAGTATAACTTTCCAAATCCTCCTATAGGTTTGTTTTTATTCCTATAGTTAACATTCTTTGTTTTGTAGATTATGATTTTAATAAGGCATATTTTGTTTTAGGTAAATATTATTTGGTTGATTCTGGTTATCCAACACCGTTGGGATACTTGGGTCCATATAGATGTGAACGGTATCACTTACCTGAATTTAGGTGTGCAGCTGGCTTCAACAACTATAATGAAGTGTTTAATTATTTCCACTCTAGCTTAATAAGCACCATAGAAAGAACTTTTGGGGTATGGAAGAACAGATTTGCAATTCTTCGTCATATGCCTAATTTTAAATTCACGACTCAAGTGGAGATAGTTTGTACTACAATGGCAATACATAACTTTATTCGCAGAAATAGTGTCTCAGATTTTGAGTTTCGTCGTGCTGAGGAATATGATAATAGTATAGCAGAAGATCTTGATAATGATGACAACTTGAACACATGTCTTGATGTTGATTTGACTTCTTCAGCAGAAATGGATTATATTTGTGACCGAATTAGAGATGAAATTGTAGCTACCTAAAGTAGGAACTAGTGAATGTTGTTATTTATGACTATATTTATATTTGGAATACTTGTGGATTTTAGTTTGTTTGTATAACTCAAATTAAGACCATGCAGTGATGCCATATTTATATAGTAATTATTCTGTAATGGTAATGGCAATATATGTGTGTGGGGAAGGGGGTTACTAGGGTGGTTCAAATATTTGATTTTTACAAAGAGAAAAAAAAGAGAAAACAATCAATTGGATCTTTGCTACCTTCTGAATTCAGAACCTTTTTCAAAACTTGAATTCTGTGATTAAGTTTGTTTGCCATTTTTTTTTGCATAATTTTATTTGTATTTAAATATAGAAAGATGATTAATTCATAATTTTGTTACTATAAATTGTTTTAAAAAAAGTATTATTAATGTTAATATATAATACTATATATAAAATTAAGCTCTTATAATGATTATTAGGCTAAATTTATAGGCTTAATTTTAAAAACATGATTTTTAAGCTAAATTTAATTAAAAAATATATAAACAAAGTTGTATTTAATTAAAATATTGAAATAAAAAAATTTAATATGAATTTGAGAGTTAATTATCCTTTGATATCAAAATGTTTGAATATATTATAATAATATATCTTCAAACTATATCATGTCTATTTTGGTAATTATATCTTCAAAAGTCATTTTATTTTACTCTATCTAAACAAAAATACTTCTCATAAATTTATTTTTAAAATACTCAAATCAAATACAAATACTTCTTCTAAAAAACCTTTTTCTAAAAGGTATTATTCTAAAAGACCTTCTTTCAAAAGACATTCTCCCAAAAATTAATCCAAACGGACCTTTAGCAGTAGCCACTAGTCCACTCGACGTTGCACCTAGCTCAAGCACTGTGGACATTGCCGCTACACTTGTCGGAAACAAGAACATGAAGTACAGAATCACCACCCCTTCTATGTGCTCCACCGAGCACCTAACGGGCTCCAAGACTCTCGAAATCGTAGCAATAGGTGTGTCACATGACTCCACCACTGTCGTAGATTCCCTTGCCACGGTCCTTTTGAAACTCGATTGACAACATCCCCAATGCCTCCGCTCTTACATTGTGCTTCACGAAGTATACGAAGTTTGACATATTCACTAGCTCCTTTTTTGGCCTTCTAGTAAGCAGAATCAGAGGTCGAGTAGCCGCCACCTGTGTCATGGACGATGTTGCACAAACCAATGCGTTGAAGACGAGAACGGCAAACGATTGTTTGCTTGAGTGACGAGGACGCGGTGGTGACGATTTGTCGAAGATCCGATGATGGTTCATCAGTGTGCCAACAAAGAAGATGGTGGGTGCAGCAGAGAAAGGGAGGTGCCTTAGAGATAGTTGAAAGTGGGAGAGGGGGTGGAAGAGAAACCATGAGAGTTTAGAATGAAAAATATAGTTTTTAGTGCATCCATAATCTATCACATCCAAATCATCAAATAACTCAATGCGTGGTCCACTTGCAACTATCAGTGCATAGGAGCCTTATCCTATCACGTATTCATTTTCTAGCCACATAAAGTTCACCGAAAAAAAGTGCCTCTTTTTTTTGGGGGGGAGGGGGGGAAGAGAAGTGATAAGAGACTATTTTTATGAGATATCGTGCCGATTTACACCTCATCCATCATTAGATGGGGTGTGAGTCCCATTCAAATGGGATCCATATCCTATCCAATGGTGGATGAGATCTGAATCGGCAGTGTCCCATAAAAAATGAGTCCCTCAAATATTTCTCTTCGGCAAATTAGGCAGGTAAAATCTTGTCGACTACTTTGGTACAATTTTTAGGAAAATTTGTGTTAGGTTGCCTATTTCATATGTAATATAAGCCAAAGTGCCACACATATTAGCAAATGCATCACGTAAATAAGACAGAAATAGATATAGGAGTCCTTCTATGAAGAACACAGTATCTCAATCATTCATTTGATTTTTTATTATTGTTTCTTTTTCATCTTTTTATTTGTTTAATGGCTGAGATGTACATGAAGGTATAAATTTTTTTTTTTTTTTTTTTGGGAAGAGATAGGGTGTAACAAGTGACA
Organism: Pterocarpus santalinus; assembly: GCA_031439595.1. Lineage (NCBI taxonomy): Eukaryota > Viridiplantae > Streptophyta > Magnoliopsida > Fabales > Fabaceae > Pterocarpus > Pterocarpus santalinus. Next base: position 66,492,850 of record CM062531.1, on the reverse strand, counting down.
CAAGTAGTTAATTATGAGAATAAGGAAAAAAAAATTGATTATTAAATTATATATTAATAATTAAGATTAAATTTTATCTAAAAGTCACATAATTTTATTGTCATAGTTTTAGTATAAATGTTTTGTTTTTGTTTTTGGATTTTTTTTTTTGTTGGAAGGGAGAGGGAGTAACAAGTGACATGAGTAGTTAATTATATAAGAATAAGAAAAACAAATTTTGATCATTAGATTATATATTAATAATTAAGATTAAATTTTATCTAAAAGTCACATAATTTAGTATTATAATTTTTAATCTCAGAATTTAACTTTTAAATAAAGTAATACAGTAAAAAAAAAAACGTTGTATCGCAATAGACGCCTAAAATCTAGTCTCATGTTTAAACATACTTTAATTGTTGTTTTTGATAAATATATTATCAATAAACGAAATTCAGGTTACATATTTCAAACTAAAATTTAGCATATGGAAACTCTAATTCCAGTATGTTATTTATGACAAGACGGAAAGCTACTCTAATTTAATTAGATGTCTAGAGTTCAATTTCTATATATGCAACTGTATTAAAACTAAAAAAGGAGAACTTTACCGATTCATAGAGATTCTATCCAGTTCCAGCAAGATTATCTCCAATAGGAGAATAAATGTGATTTCAACTAAAAAAGATATGCCATTTATAAAGTCAACTAATTCAAACTATAATTCAGTTGCACATCCAAAATTCAAGATATTTCATATAAATCATCATTTTGGTCTCTTAAAAATTTTACTAACTTCACAATATTTTCTAAAATTTTTAAATTCATTATAAAGTCCTTTTAAAAAAATTTGTCATGTAAATTAATCATTATTTAATCTATCATCATTTTTTTTCAACATAACTCTTATTCAGTAGGCCTCATATCTAAATCATTTTCCTCACTTGAGTTCTTATTGTGTTTATCTTCTAGTATACTTGATCACTCTTACTCTCAATCTAAAACTCATCTTGTTCAATCTTAACATCATAGCCAAGATCATTGTTATTTTCTTGCTAATCTTAATTAGCTACAATTCGAGATAGGAAATAGCCAACCCATTTTACCACATGTTAACTTAACAAAGGATGCGGCAAGTTGACCCATTCTAGAAAATATATAAAATTATCAATCCACTCTATTTTATAATGAATTGGCAAGTCAACCTATCAAAAAATAAAATAAAAAATTTAAAAAATAAATTATCTAGTTAATGGTCAACCCTTCTAAGAGTAAAGACAAAATGAAAAATGGTGAATTGATCAAGTTGATGCATGAGTTGACTTGCCAACCTGTCCAACTTAACTCAAATTTTTTTTTTCCCCTTATTTTTAAGGAAAAGCCAAATTTGGCAAGTTAAGTTGCATCAACAAAAAATAATAATAAAATAAATTACTCAAATGGCTCAAGTAGCTTGTACCGTACACAACGGGAGTTCAAATAATTCATCTCAAAAAGCGACAAAATACAACTTAACATTTTAATTTTTTAAAAAGTGTTTTTTGGTTTTTGGGGAGGGGATTTTTTGGCAACGGGGCTATGTCCCTGCAAGTCAAACTCGCGGTCTTTTTGTTTTTTGTTTTTTTGGTCCGATACTCGCGGTCTTGAAGTGCATCCTGCTTTAAGAGGCAGAACTTGAGCCGTCTATGCTAGTCTCTGGATGCCAAAAATAAAAAGTTAAACTAGTAGACATGTCAAGTTGGACCGATTTGGCCATCTCTAACTATAACAAAGGGCCTATATGTGTTGAAATAAAGTAAAATATAAGACTAAGCAAAAAATAAAAAGCAAAAACTTTAATTCTACAACAACTACAAATTGATTTTTTGAAAAGAAAATTAAATCTTAATATCAAATATAATCAAACACATATAATAGTTTATTTCTATTATACTCACATTAATATACAGTATCCTATACAATATTTATTAAAAAAATAAACACGTTCCTAAATTATAATTAACATTTTTTTTCTTCCTAATACTAACGAAAAACGACAATACACTTACTATTGAGCAAACTAAACAATATAATATTGTTATTGTATCAAACATGTTTCATGAGGGCCTGTACAAGTGGACCATTTTTCACGCCAAACAGGATGCTTTCTCTTCTGATATGTTATATCACGTGAGCGCATGCAATTTTGGTCCCTCCATGAACATTGAAGGAAGAACAAATGAGATAATTTATTTTTTCAGCTAAGTCATGAGCCTTTTACAATTTAGTATTTTTCACTTTAGATCGGTTTAGTTCGAGTAAGAAGGCTAGCAACCGATGAGACAGGAGAATACCAACCCAAGTAGCCCGAATTCTTTCGGTGCATAACCGTTGTAGTATAGATTTTGTCCTCACCCGTATACCCCAGACATCTCCTACTTGTCTTCATCCTCATCAAAAGTCTATTGGCAATTATGATATAGAAATGAAAAGAAACCCATTTCCAAAGATTTTCGAGGCGAGACCACTTTGGATTGTGACCATGGAAACTGGAAAGCAATGTCTGACAGCCACACCATAGACCTAGCTGAAAGGTCAAATGGACCAATTCAACGATCAAAACCGCGACCATTGAAACAACCCTACATGCGTCTACTAATCGCGAAGGTAACTGCATTTTAGAGAGAGTGTGTGTGTATTTGTATCAACAACATGTGACAAGCGAGTTATAGGAACTCTAAGATCTTCTCGTCAACTTGTCATGTGACTAATTAATGAAATTAAAATGCTATATTAATAGTTGAATTCCATGTACGAAGTGTGGCAATGCATAAGTCGGTGGATAATCGTCACATGGCCTCTGAAAAAGAATAATAAAAGTAAACGTTATTTATATCTAAATATTTGGTGAAGAAACCTTGGGTTTTTAATTAAAGATATGTACATAACTTGACTATTAGGACAATAAATTTGTATCATGACAATTTCTCATGTCTCTATCATGAGGAATATTTCGAGGAGTTGAAAAAAACTCCAACTATATATGTTAAAGTGTCTCAATAATTTTTTAACTTATAATTGAATGAGATGTCATTTTTATTTTAATTATAATACAATAAAAAAAATTTGAAAGATAAAAATATTTTACTAGCTTAACCATGCATGAAAAAAATATTGAGATGCATGTGATAATAATTTAATCACTTTTTTCAACCCCGAATAAGAAAAAACACTCACACTCATTTATTCATTATCAAATATTCTTCTTCTTTTCTATTTACTTGATTTCAAAGTAACTTCGTGATTTCATCTTTGTTTTGGCCAATGTTACTTTATATTTTGGTCGTAGCCTTTTTTTCAACGGTCGCAGCCAATTTTAATTTCCCATGAAATGAAAGCGGTGAAGCATTGAGAAAACTCGCATGTGGGTGTAGCCTCTGAGTCGTTGTGGACCTCCCTTCTTTCAGTCATTGTTGTGGGCCCGTCTAAACTTGGGTAGGGTTTGAACTGGGCCTAGCTGACAGGGGTATGTATTAATTCAGGAAAAGAAAAAGAGGGGAACGAAACCTGATCAAACCCGGTGAGCTTCATGAAAAAGGACGTGGACTCCCCCACACAAGCCTCCTACCCGGACATCGAAAAAAAACCAAAAAGGGGCAGAAGAAGAAAGATGGGGGCCGGGGGGTTGGTTTGGAAAACCGTGCTAACTATAAAAAAGAAAAACTAAGATAACAAAACTCGACAAAAAAAAAAAGGGAAGATAAGAAAAAAAATGAAAAAGCCGGGCCTACCCTCTGATAGGGATGTTAATTACAGAAAGAGAAATAATACCTGCTAATCGTGATTTTAGATATTATTTAGACAACTAGAAATTTGCGCCCGAGGTGGTCGTCAGAGGCAATCGGAGCGCCTCAGAGAGCCTTTAAAGGTAGGTGCATATGAAAGGGCACGAATTCGAACTCCCAAGGGGCAGAGCCCCGCGCCCATATTCCCCCCTCCCTCGACCAAAAAAACAAAAGACGATTAGAAATTTAATATATAAATACTTAAAAGTTTCGGTTAATTTCGTTTATGTGATAAGATAATTAATAATAAATATAAATTTTTTTATCATATTTACTAATAATATAATTGAAATTAATAATTATTAATACATAATTTTTCATATTTTTTTAAAGCAAATTTACTAGTGATACAACCAAAGTTACCAATTACTTGCACATAATTCACCAAATATTCACATGGTATCTATAAAATTGATGTTGAAATAATAATACTATTAACAAAATGCTATGTAGGGGCCAAGTAAAAGTTACTTTTGCTTCTGCCTTATTGGCGAGGGATCATCTGGTTCAGTGTCTAAGGTAGACTTGCATTTTAAAACAAGGTATTTCGTTCTTTCTAGCGGTGCTGCTGTATTGTCGAACGTCAGTAAGTATGCTATAAGTGCTCACTAAAACTTGCATGATGTCCTGATCATTTTAAACATCCTCTCTTTCCCTTAATGTACCGAAAATCCAATGCCATAGTTATCTCAGTTACATGTTGTTATGCTATTAGAGAGGCATCTTGCTGAGTCTTGTGGGAAGGTTTTGCTTTTTCATTTTTTGTTTGATATTTTGATGTCAAACAAAATGTGTTGCTTGGGACCTAAATAGCGGAGTTGCATCAGTTCGATTATTGTGAATAAATGCTCGAGCTCCTTGCCCTTGGATGAAATTCAGTATCTTAAAACTGTAAATTTTATAATAATAAAGGAAAAATCTAGTGATTTGAAAACTCGAGTAGTAAAATGCTCGAGCTTTGTAGCGTACTCCTTTTTGTCATGTAATGATTCTGTCTGCCTCGATTGTTTTACTCATTAATATTCTCTAAGCCTGATTAGAATAAGACGCACCTTGAACATAGAATTTTGGATGGGAGACTGCAAGGCTGGAAAGTGGGATAAATAATTGGAGGCTTCGATTTATTTACTAGTTTTTCTTCTAGTATGGATGGGTACATTTTGTCCAGTTCTCTTCGCCCCTTAACAAACATTGGTGCCACATAAAAAAAACAGGCGGGTCATGTTCGCTTTACACCGAACGTGCTCGTGTTCAACACAATTTAAAAACGTGCCAAAAGGAAATGGTTGAGGAATTGTTTTTGATTCAATTATGTTTACCCTTTCACTTGTGCTATAATAACGAGGTATTATGGATATAAATGTTACATTACATATTTTATCAAACATATTAAATTGAATTTATCTTATCCCTATAAAATTAAAGAATATCAGTACTCTTTAGTTATTCGTGTTAAGGAATTTTTCACGTGTTTCACTAATTTAGATTACTAAATTTTTTTAAAAATGTTAATAATATCTATAAAAATTGTGATTAAATTATGATAATTGAATACAAAAGGGTGTTAGTACCTTTATAAAAATAAGGGTAAAAAAAATCCCTATTAAATTATTTTCTCTAAATTATCAATGTTTAGTATGTATTTTTATAATTCGAACATAATTTTAACGATTATTTATTAATGAAAAATGAACTTATAACCCTGTATAGTAATTGTGGTGCCACATCTACTTCAAACACGGGGAAATGCTTCTGCATCTTTTGAAATATTCTGCGAGTTAAAATGCACCTTTTGAAAAATATGCAAAATTGTTAGATCCAGACAAGATTATATTTAAAGTGTTTAATCAGCTTTTGTCTTTTTGGGTGGACCGCTCTGCTGGGGATTAATTTTTTGGTGGTTAAATGAGGCTAAAGCCCAAATAAAAATAGACTAACATGGGGCAAAGCAACACCTCTAACATCCTCCGAAGAATTGGCAAAAGACCAACAGCAGTCTAAAAATAAACATGAAGATACAAAGTTAAAAGATGATCCAAAGAAGCTAAATAATTAGCAGCTTTATTAGCCTCTCGATACCTATAATTAACTTTCACCTCCCAATTCCCAATTAAAAGCTGTTGAATCTTCTTGATAAGAGAAGAATAAGGATGATGACTTGTAGGTTTTTGAAGCAAAGAAACCGCATTAAAAGATTCCATTTCCAGTAAAACATGACGAATCTCAAGAGACCAAGCTAACTTAATATAAGGTACCTTACAATTCCGCAATAACCACTGGACAAGAACCAATGTTGGCAGCAAAAGCTCTCACCAAACAACCATAAGAATCACAAACAACCCCACCACAAACTACACTCTGGCATTGCCAAATTGAACCATCACAGTTGATTTTCATCCAAGGATTAGAGAGAGAAGACCAGCAAATATAAGCCAAATTCTTGCTCGGTCTAATGGAAGAGTTGTCTAACATTGAAGCCGAGATTTGGTTTCGACTAAAAAAGAGCCAAAAGCGCTGGGACAAAATCTCAGAGGAAGGAGTAGAGCGCTGAAATATTTCCTCATTACAAATAAGCCAAAGGAAATAAAGAGCAGAACCAAAAACCTACCCAATCATAGCCATAATGTAATTGTCGACTTCGCAAATTAGAATACAACCAACGATGCAAAGTTGTAGTAGAGAACTCAGGCCAATCCTCTAAAGGAACTATCTTTAACCAAAAATCACCAAGAACCGAACAATCCCTCAAAGTATGCAAAATGGTTTCAAAAAGATTTTCATTGCAACGAGAGCAATAGTCCAAAGAAGACGTATGTCTATAAAACCGAAAAGCATTAGTAAGCAAAGAATCATTGGATACAAGCCATAAGAAAGCTTTAATTCTTTCCAAACCATGCCAATGCCAAACCAACTCAAATAATGGATCCTTCCCTAAGAGAGAATGTTGCGCAATATCAGCACTAGCAAAATTAAAATTGAAGTCACATCCTTACTAGGCAGCCACACTACCGAGTCTGGTTCCTCATAATAAGAAGGAGCCAGCAAACCCGCAATCTTAGCTGTAATAGCAGAAGACAAAAAAGAAAAGAAAAGATCCCACTTCCAACCACCAAAAGCATCTATAGCATCCTCCACTTTCAAATTATCCCAGATGTTAGGAATAGGTTCAAGAGCATACTCCCGCAGCCTGTTATAATGAGGGTGTTATACAAAAATATAAATATCATTGTCAATAGCGCAACTTGTCGACATAGGGTGCAAACAGTGAGGTCGATCGGCAGGAAGGCAAAATGTCGGGTTTGCAACGTCGGTATCCAAGTGAACATGTCATGAATAATCGAAAGCGACTGTGTGGTGAACGACATCGACGTGATGTCGCGGAAATTTTTATGGTCGAACATTTATAGCAAGACACGAAGGTTTTATTGGGAAAATATAGAGGATTCGACAAATACATATCAACATTACTCAGCAAAACAGAAATGAAGAGGGACACTTGGCAAAGGATGTGGGATGATAAGAAGATCATTGATGAAGAAACGCGTGGCTTTTTAAATGCTAATAACTGTTGAAGACACGTGTCCACCATGCACGAGACTCAAATTTTTTATAAATAGGAGTTTGATCAATGTACCGAAGGTTGGAATTTTTACTCACACTCAATATTCCTTTCAAAGTCATCATGACGAGCAAGAGATACCAGTCAATCGAGTAATTCTTCTTGCCCTTTCTTCTGTTTCATTTGATTACATAGTATTAGTCTCTATTTCTATTTATGTGTACTTTCACTCACATTGCAATAAAGTTATTATCTATTCCTTGAAGTATTTTTTATCCCTTTCAATTTCGACACACACTCTCGCCTTAAGAATTCACTTAGAGGAGTCACTTCTATTCCCCGAATTGAGATCAAGAAGCAAGTTTGTTTGCCAACTTTATTTGTCGATTCAACAAAAAAAATTAGGAAACAGAGGGAGCAATCTATCATCCCAAAAGGAGATAGAGTTTCCTCTCTTGATCCTCCAACCTAAATTACACTCCACAATAGGCCAAGCTGAGCAAATTCCTTTCCACACATTAGAACTATTTTGACAATAACGGATGCGCAAAATAAGATCATCACCAAACTTATAGCAACTTCTAAAGACTTGCACCCATAACTCATCACGATTATGAATCAAGCCCCAGTCTAACTTGTATAAAAAAGCCAAGTTAACATCTCTAGCATGACGCAAGTTCTAACATCTATGTTGGTGATCTAATCTAAATAATATATGTTTGGACATTAGTTTTTATTGATTTTGTTAGAATATTAAAAAAATCACGTGTAATTATTATTTCAATTCTATTATTAGTAGATTTTTTTTATGAAGAAACATGACAATATTTTTTTAATAATTAGACATTTTAGTTATTTTATTGACAAATTAAATAAAAAATATTATATTTATCATTAATTATCTTATCTCATTATATTTATTAAAAACGTAAATGAAACTCTAATTATTTATGCATCGATCCATATCAAGTGTCTAAAATGGTGTTTGGATCGTGGATTTAAGAGGCGTTTCTCTAATCCGAATCATGTGGATAGATGTGATCTAGCTGTCTTGTGATTCGAGACAACACATGGATCATGTTTCAGATCACCAAGATTTCAAATAATTTTTTTTTTCCTTTAATGTAATTTATCTGATAAACAAATTTTAAACTATTTCCGCTCCTGCTATAGCTTTTCAATAAGCAACCTTTTTACTTCACTTCCTAAGTCCTAACGCTCCAATTACTCCTTGGTTCTTGCCTGAACAACAGTAAGCATGTAATTTCTGCTCAATCAACTAGTAAATTGCAATTAAGGGTCAAGTATATAGGTTATGCCAGAATTAGACATAATCATTAGAAGGGGGAGCATTATCCTTCTCATTTGCAGCTTCTTGAAACTGTTAGGGATACAAATTTCATCAGGTCAAGAACCAGCAAGCACAACATGGTCATTATGAGAGTAAGAATCAAAATCAAATTTTGGCAAATTAATGAAATTTGTATCTCTTCAGTTTCATGAAGCTGCAAATTAATGAGAAGGATAATACTCCCTCTTCCGATCATTGTGTCTAACTATGGTATAACCTACATGCTTGACCCTTGTTTTCAAACTACAAGTTGATTAAGTAGAAATTACATGCTTACATTTGTTCACCGGCAAGGAGTAATTGGCTCGGATTACAGAAACGCCTTGTAAACCCATGCTCTAAGCGCCATTTTAGACACTTGGTCAGAGTTTCAGTTAAGTAAAATAGTTAATAATATATATGATATTTTCTAATAGATTTAACACTAAGGTTAATCCATGAACATTTATCCCCAATTTCTTCCCCAATACCAAACACACCCAAAAATAACTAAAATCTCTAGTTGTTTAAAAAAGTTACTAGTAATATGAAAAACATTTAGTTATTTATACCTGATTTCTTACAATCTAGAGATAATGTCCAAACAACAGTATTGTTCAGATTAAATCCCAATAGAGCAGTCCGCCGGCCGAGAGGGGCATATAAACTGATTAAACGGTTTAAATATATCTAAGCTAGATCTAACAATTTTGCATCATTATTTTTAAGTATTATTCATACTCATATGATATTACCTTTTTTATATTCAGCGAAACATGCATTAAATTAATTTTAAATAAATAATAAACCACAAATATTCTTTAACGACAATATAGGACATATATAATTTATATTCCTTTTTCTTTTGCATTTGATCAGCTTCGAACCATTGGCTCTGTTATTTAAATGTGGTATTAATATATCAATATAACCGTAATATGGTGTGGTGAGTTTTATTACTGAGATATGGTGAATGGATTAGACATTTGGCCCCTTCAGAGCTAGAAATATTTTGAACCAATTCCTACTCCCAAGAGGAAAAATCCGAGAGGAAAAATTGTTACAGATTTCACCTCCCCATCATATAGGAATAAGAAAAAAAAAATATTGGACTTATTTGGAATTGTTTTTGTTTTTATGTTTTTAAAAATAGTTTTAAAAAACAACTTTAAAATCAATTTTAAAAATAAAAAAATAAAAAATATGTTTGACAATTTTACTCTCAAAATAGTTTTTTAATGATAAAAAATAAAAAATCTGTTTGGATAGTTATTTTTAAAAATAAGTTTTAAATATAGTAAAATAAAATGTTGTTTGGCAAATAGTTTTTTGAAGGTGTATTGATGCACCACATAAAAGGGTCCATACTAGAAATCTTCTCTCTTTCTCCCTCATCCTGCTTCGCCGTTGCTCATCTCCTTGGAAGCTTCACCAACAATTGCTGCAACCTCAGCTACCCGCATTGAAGTTCCTACTATCAGCCAAAGGGTCCCATCCAGTAGAGTACCCAAGACTGACCAAAGGAGATCCATTTTTCCTGTATATGCTCTTGGCTTCATCCCAAGAATTTGCCAAAAAATTCTCCTCTGTCACTAGCGATTGCCACTTTGGCAAGCAGAGTCTCCTTCTGGTGCGCTATGTCTTAAATCCGCTTGAGCTCCTTTGCAATCTTCTCCTTTGCTCATCCTTCCCTATCTTATGTACAACCTCAGCTACAAAACCAACAACCGCGCCGCGCATCAGCTGCCCAACAGCAACCGCGAAGCTCTGCCTAACCACGCCATGCACTAGCCGCCCAACTGTGCCTCCTTCATTTTGTAAAATTTCAACAATCTAAGGCCTGTACAAAAGTGAGAATCGAAGACTGGTTAGAAATCCATAGAACCACATGTTTACAAAACTACTACTATCATTGTTTTTAAAAGCAAAAAACCAAAAACACCTTAAAGTTGTTTTCTGTTTTATGTTTTTAAAACACACATTCTGTTTTATAATTTTTAAAATCAGTATAAATAAAACAGCTTACCAATCAACTTTTTTTGTTATTTTATTTTTAGAAGTTGAAAACTGTTTTGGAAAATAGTTTCTAAACAACCCGGCCCATTATTTTCAGCATCTATGAGCAGCATAGCAAATCCTGAAACATAAGAAATAGTCCCATTTCCAATCGTTGAAAACTTCAACAGCCAAAAATTTCAATGACTGTTTGTTATTGTTCTATATAAACTCCTCTTTTCAAGCCTTCATTGCTCCTTTCTCTAGTCTTGTGGTTTTTCTTTCTCCATTATTCTCCTTTTTCTCTATTATTGTCGTTTCCCCTTTTATTAGTATGTCTTACACTATTTTCCTTAAAGTGAGAGTGAATAATAGTACAAGAAAAGTGATAAAAAATTATAGATAATAGTACAAATATTACTATTATTGTACATTTTAATAGCTCTATTATTAAAAATATAGAGAAAGGTGTGACATTTATTTCTGACGAACCGCTTATCATTATCGTTCTCCAAACAATGAATTGAGGAACTAAATGCTATATTTTGTCAAAGGCATAAATGCTAGCACCCTGAAGAGAGCGGGGAGAATTAGATACAGGTATCCGAAGTCAAATTTTAACAACAAAATGTAGTTTTAATCAGTTAAAATAAGCAGCAATAGAGAGATACAAATAATATTTAGGACGTACAGGCAGTATTGCAGCATATTATTGTCATTAAACTATACGTCAACTTCAAAGTAATTGTTGTTGATATTGGTCGAGCTAGTCTGCATCACAACGAAACTATTTGAAGTGCATACCCCACTAGGCAACACGAAGACACTATCCCCAGTTCATATCAAGTTTATTAATTTTTTTATATCAAAGTTATTTATGTAAATAATTTATTTATTATGGTGTAATTTATTTATTAATTATATAGTAATATGATTAATAGTTTTTATTGAATTAAATTTTTATGTTAATTAATATAATAGTTGCATTATTTTACTTAATATCTTTCAATAATTCTTGCATCAGTCTTTAATGTCCATCTTTTTTTTTCATGTTAACTGTTAGAGTGGATTTAGTATGGAAAAAAATAGAAGTAAAAATTATTTTTTCACCATAAATCGGAATTCAAACAAAAGTATAGTGGCGCTTACAATTTGAACAAATGCTATAGAGATTAACAAATATTAGTTATAAAGGAGTATTTATTATTCTTTATTTATAGTTACTTAAAGATAATAAAATTAGTTTATACATTTTGACTCAATGTCAAAGAGGCCGTAGTCAGAATTTAAGGAGAAAAAAATAAAATAATTTTGATACCGTCACCTAGTTGCAAGGATCGTTTTTGGGTTGTATGCATTTAATTGCTGATCTTTAATTTAATATGAAAATATTTAATCCACGTCAGAACCTTGTTCTTGGCTCTTGAGAGCTACAAATGCTAATAAACTCATTGGATATTTTCATATAATGGTCGAATTTACATGCAATAAAAAATCAATACAAATTACACATTTGATTGAAGTATATACAATAATAAAAATGATTTAATTAATTACATATTAGACTACATGAGAAAGAAAAAAAAAAACATACAGAAACTAAACTACTTAAGCTCTATGTTCTTTTTCTTTCTTACTAACGAAAGGGACTATCTTTGCGAGCCTCTAACAATCTCTCATAAGATACCTAGAAACTAAATCCCCTTCTCCCTCTTCCCCCACCACCCTCACCCACCTTGCCCAGCCTTACCCACCACATCCCCTTCACTCGATGCTGCCACCGCCTCAACCTTGAGTGGATGGATCGCCATAGCTCTAGAACTAGGATTCATAATCTCCTGCCTAATTCCAATTAAAATTCCAATTTGTAGGTGCAATTATAGCTACAGCTTGAGAATCCAGAGGTGATGTCTGTAGTAACTCATCCATAGTCGAGATGTACACATCCTCGGTCGGAGCATTTAGATCAACATGTAGAGGCGAGGACAAGGATGGTCGGGTTCATCAGCATCATATAGAGGCCAAAAGTTATTTAAATTTGATATGTTGCTGCTACTGCTCGATGAATCTATTGACATGCACCTTAGATGAAAATAGTTCTGCTTGACTAGGTCCAATATCGACACATAATGCCCCAAGATCAATGGACATTCTTGGGGGATCTATATAGACATGTTGCCGGGGGCCTGACATATGGGACGATCGCTAGGAGGGTGGCAATGGTATGCAGAAATGCTGCTGGGGGGCATCATATGGCCATAATGGCATGGATCTTGTAGGTGAAATTTTGGAGACAACCATAACATTGCATGAGTAGCTGCCGCATGCTCTTGATACCAATGCCAATATTGAGGGGAAGGAGTGTAATCAACAATGGGATCCCCATGTAGCACATTCTCAAATCAGCTGTGTTACACATAAATCCAATGTTGATGCGTCTATCTTTCCCCTCAAATCCTGATTATGAGATTCCCCTAAATTGATAGAATTGGGCGGAATAAGCTAATAATGTCAAATTAACACATCACGTAGTTGCTCGGTGCCACTCAACAGCCTCAAAGCGCACAAGTGCAGTGATGGCTGAGCAAACTGCGCGATCATCTCGCACATGCAGTGAAATGTATGAAATAATAGCAGGAATCTCATAGGGACACCATTAAAACTGCAATTGAAATATAAAATAAAGAAGAAATAACATGAGATATACATACAATTTGATAATCACATTATAGAAATTGCTATAGTATTTTATTCGCTACCTGGTTCTATTAGTCAACACGATCTAAAACCCCCTTATATTAGCGACAGTGGTGTAGTTAAGTCTTCGTGGATATTCAGTATCAGCTCATCTATATAATGTTATATTAATTGGATATAAATATGACAATAACAAAACATTATTCTTTAGAATACTGACTAATATAATTATTTTATGTTAACAAATAATTGACTTAAATAAGTTTACTGCATATAAAAATAAAAATTGATAATGAAAAATAAATCATATCGAATTAAATTGATATATTTACAGCATTAAAATAATAAATTTCAACGAACCTATAAATTTAAACTAAATTATTCAATTTACAATTACTATTTTTAATATTAAAAACTTCTTATCAATGTATATAAATCATATATCATATAAAAATAGACAATGCAATAGTATTAATTATTTTTTATTAGGTTTTCGTTTTAATTAACAAGTAATTAAGTCAAATTAGTTTACCTCATACATACGGGAAATACAATTAGCCTATCCGCCTGACATAAAAACTGGACTCGATGCCATACTCATGACTACAGTAATATGAGGCAATCGTTGGCCTCTTTTGTACATTTCCGTGAGGCACAATATAAACCTCAATATAGCATAATGAGGCATGCCGAACCCCAACTTATACTGGCCAATTTGGTCCAATTGTAAAAGTAGTGGAAGATACTTTCCATGGATGGTGGGCGATGTCTTGTTCGGTATTACTTTATAGCCTAACAAGTGTAGCATATAAACACGAGCAAAGTGCTTTATTGTTTGCTGGTTGGCATCATCTACGAGTGTTGAATTAAAAGGCTTCAGCCAAAACATCCTAATCGCGCAACCAACGAAGTCATTGACTTTTGATCGTCCACCAAGACATGCCTCACACATATCTTAAAGCAATGAGACATTATGATCAGTGGTTCCAGTAACAACCAGCCCATTGATGGCCAGCTTAAGGTAGAGTGCAATGTCTTCCAGAGTTATGGTACGCTCCTGCAAAAAAAAATGAAACATGTGATATTTCGGCCTCCATTGTTCCACCAATGTATTAATTAGATCTGGAAGTAGAAGAAATTTCCTGATATCGACAACCTTATTGAGTCTTGCCCTCTGTAAGTACCATTCTATCTTATAATGTAGTGACTTCACATTCCTAAATCACATGCGCATTTGTTTACTGTCCTATTACATTTTCATAAAATAATAAATTAGATAAATTTATTTAAAAAAAAACAACTAGAATTACATTGAAAAATCTATTTATCGAATTAGAATACCTCTTATAATATCAAATCTCGAATAAATAAAAATTAATTCTTATAGATTTAGCACATATTTCTATGAATTTATAAATAAAAATGTTAATCTCATTATAGCTGCTTTATTACAATATGTTACACTAAAAGATTATAAATTATTAAATATATTAAGCAATTAACAAACCATTTTTACCCTAAAATAAATAAATAATTTAGTGTCATTACTTCTATTTTTAATTTTTATCTAAATTAAAAACCTAATGAAGCAAGTATAACAAAAACAATCACTGATTTATTAATTTAGTTCACAAATTAATTTATTTAATTTAATTAGTATCACTACCACTATTAATTTAATTAACAAATTAATTTATTTTTATATTTAACATTATCAATTTTCAAACTTTATTCGTAGTGGACTTATTTAACACAATTATTTAGATTTAAATATAAATTATATTTAAATTTTTAATATAATAATTATCTAAATAATATAATAATGAATATAAAAAAAATACTGAACAAAAGTGAATTTCAATAAAGATGAATTAATATATTATAAAATAAATTGTCACGTATTTTATAAAATATATAACCATTTAAAAAAATGCCTTATATTTTAAAACAATTAACATGCTCAAAGTAATTTCAAACATAAATCATTGCAAATTTTCAAACATAATAATTTCTATTCTTACTTTCTTTTAAAATTAAATGTCATTTTAGTGTAACTACTTAAATTCTAAACAATATATTAAATTGAAATAATAATAATAATAATAATAATAATAATAATAATAATACCGATAAAAAAAAATTAAGTTGAAAATAGTTAAAAATAATTACTCAAGCAGATAGAAATAAATTTCACTGATTTATTAAATTGAAATCTATTATACCATTAGCTCCAAAAAAAGGGGCCTCACATATATATATATATATATATCATAGCAGTATCCATCTCATATATTTTTATTATAAGAATACTATCCCTAGAAAAATAAATAATCCTTTTTAAAAAATAGTCCTTCCAGTGAAAAATGTAAAACTCTTGGACATAATATAATTGATTAACATAGGATCCTAACATGCTAAAACTAATTTTAAACGTAATATCACTACAAAATTTCAAACATAATAAACATAATTTTTAAAAATAAATATATTATATTAGGAATTTATACTATAATATAGCTATTTGAATCCATTATTGAATCATGTTACCAATTGTGTCAGCTCAATTTTACAATCTTATTCTTTCCTTATTAATTACACACTATATCAAACCACATTTTTTAAATTTTTCTTTTCACTTCGACACCACCCTCAAAACTGAAGCTTCTTTCTTCAGAATCTCGTTGTTTCAGCACTCTCAAAATATAACTCTTCACACTTCTATGGAACACCCCCTCCATTTATAGGGCTGCGAGTTCAACATTTAAACAATAGTCATGATTCCTTCACTGTGCATGTATTGCAAATTTCGCCATGCTACATGTAGAAAAGCATGACGGATATGACAACGGGAAAGAGATTCTTTTACTGTGCTTGTATTACACATTTCGCCCCCAATACCTTGAAGTCCGATCTGCGAAAAGCTGCTCGATTTCTATTTTTGTTTTTAATGCATGCACTGTTTGTGTGCATGCATTCTGCCCCATCAGGGGTTGAAATGCTTCCATGTTTTTCACTATACTTCTAAGCTTTTGCATGCTTTTCCACGTGGGCTTGTTATGCATTTCACCCCACCGCAGGTCGAAATTTGTGGAGTTGCAGCTTTTCCAATCTTTTGCAGCCTGTTTTTCGGGCTAGACATAAAACGGGCTGCAAATAATTATTTGTTGCATCAAATTTCACCTTACGTGAAGTAGATTTCATAAAAAAAAAATTAATAAAATACTAAACCCGGTTTAATATAAAGCAAAATATGTATTACCATCTCATAATTTGGTATTTCTATAAATTATACTATATTATCATATTTTTTACCTATAATTTTCATAAAAAATTTAAAAAAATCTCAAAAGATTTCCCCGTAGCACAAAATAAATAAAAAATATTAAAAATTAACTCAAATGTTATTTTTACACTTTAATTTGTATGTTTTTCTTTGATTTTATTAAAAAGAAATAAAATTCTCTTTTTATTATAAAAGATAAATGTAAAAATAACTTCCTCTTTTTTTAAATTTATCATATGCATGCGTGTGCTCATTTTTCGGTCACTGAAAACATACCACCATGGCAAACAAGTACAACTAACTGTACAGTCAACCGAAGTGGCTTCGTACAATTATTCTATTACATCAATGTGCACTTTCACTTGGAGAATTTTTTAAAAGCTGCGAAACCTTTTCCACATGTGTGAAGTAGATGTGGTGGCACCTTAATATACAGAGTTATAAGTTCTTTTTTCATTAATAAATAATAGTTAAAATATTTCAGATATAAAATACATACTAAATAATGATAATTTCGTGTAAATAGTTTTATATGTTTAATGAAATATATAAATTTTATATCCATGACACCTCTTCTATTATAGCAAAGGTGAAATTGTAAACATAATTGAATCGAAAACAATTCCGCGCGCCCACTATTTCCTTTTGGCACGTTTTTGAAATGTCTTGAGCACGTTCGCAGTAATCATGCTGGTCACCTGTTCAATATTAGTTTCTCAGAACATTGCACGCAGCTATCGATAAGGTTGGCCCTACGGTGGAAATGTATAAAAGACTTGAATATAGTTATTAGGCATTTTAATTAATATTTGGTAATCATAATTTAAATAAGGATATATTTAAATTACATAAATATTAAATTGACATATTGTCTTCAATAATAAAATATAGTGATTATAATTTAAATAAATATAAATTTTAGTTATGTAAATATTGAATTAATATATTTCAAAAATAATATACATTCATAATTTATTATCAATTAATCATCCACATATAATATTTATATAATTAAAATTTATATTTAATTAAACTGTTATTATTATATATCAATTAAGATGTTCAAACCGCTACATACAAATAGTATTTCTAATAGATAAAAGAGGTCTGCCGCTTTCCTGAACCTTTTAATAGTACTCTTCACAACACCCCAAAGAAAAAACAAATCTCCATGCATTATAGATGAATTTTATAATCTTTATCACGTTGATTTTTGAACATGATCGACAACAATACCTTGATGCCAATGTCATCCCATCCTCACCAAACCTATAAAATATTATCCTCGTGCAAGTTGATCAGATGGCCACATCTACATATTTCCCCTAGAGCCCTATAAATAGAGCCTAATGTTTCCATTTCTAGTCACCGTAACGGCCATATCAATTAATTCTTATTGACTTCTGCAATTATTGACTTTTCCAGAGGGATTTGGTGATGCCTATGGGCTAATAAAGTAAACGGTCTCTCCCTTGTGAAGTATAATGAATTTTTTGTTTATTTTCTCCATTTTTTCATGCACATGACAAATCAGTGACGCAGCTAGACTTATCCATTAACATATATTTAGGATAAAGTTCTATTTTTATATCAATAAGTTTTTTCAGATAAGTATTTTAAATTAATGTTAAATTAATGTTAATAAATTAATAGAATAAAAAGTGGAATTGTTGTGGATAGAATAGCAATGAAAGATGTAAAGACAACTGGCGTACATATTACATAGATGTTATAAAGATGCAAGGATACAATGGGCGGAAGTATTAACAATATTATAAATTTTACTTTTAATTTTATCGATTTTTAAGGATCAACAACATGTGAAATGTACTTGTATTGTACGGCAACACTTTCTTATACACAACATGTGAAATGTAATCGCATGGCAAGATGAAACATTAGTCGGTGGGATCCTCGTTCGAAATAAGATACTTGTAAGATTATATATTATGTCGACCAGAAATACTTTTTCTCACTATATTATCTCACGTATTTATATATAATTTTTCTTATTTTAAATTTAGTCATTGTCTCATTTATCAAGTAGTTCATATAGTTGTTCTTATTTTTAATTTGATCCCTTTAATTTTAAATATGCCCCCTCTAAATTTGTTTGTCATATCAAACTTGAAATTAATGGATTCATTACGGAACTGATGATAAAGACGATTGGCAAATAATTGTACTAGATGGATCAATTTACAAAGAAAAAGAAAAAGCAAAGGGTTAAATTGAAAATACGTATAAACTATATATTGCTAGGAACCGAAAATTTAGTTTGACCTTGAAATGATTAGATGATAATCCTCATTTGCATTGCCAACAGAAATTTAAAAAGGCGAGATTAATTTAGGAGAAAATATTTCTTCATTTTATTTATTCATTTATTTATTCATTTATTCTTTCATAACAAGTAAATTTAACTTCAGGTACTTGATAATACACTGAATGAACATCAATGCTATAAAGCAAATACACTTATTATTAGTGGGTTTTTCAATTGATTGTTGTTGGATGTGCTTTGATCATGCGAGCTGGAACTTAACTTTGAATGGAACATCACTTAGAGCAAGACGTCTGTCCCCATTCTCATCCACAGACACGCCAACATCCTTGCACATATGCTTGCAAGATGGGCACACACTGGGACAATAAACCAGCTTATAAGCACCATCATACTTCTCAATCTTGAACCAATTGCGCAATGTTTGCCAGCCGGGGATGCCAATAGAGCCACCAGTGGCCACAAACCACTGTCCCTTAGAATAATCCAAGTGATCAAGCTTCCACACATTCGAATACTCAGCACAGCTAGTGCGATCAGTGGAGATGGAGAACATGATGTTGAGATCAGTGGATACACGAACAGCACCTTTCTTGGGGTTAACAGGTAAAAAGCTTAGTGGGAGACCATGATTGTATCCATCCACAACACAACATCAAGAGGGCATGATTCGCCAATGCTTGCGAGGGCAAGGCCACCCCCGCTTCTGCATCCTGTTCCAAAGCGTCCACATCTTGTTAAGGGCATGGCACAGGGACAATATAGTAATTGGTACCAGCTCTGAGCTTCTTCCCTGATGTGTCAACCACTTGCAAAGGGTGAACCTTCAGCTGCTCCAAGCAGTGGCTGTGAGCTCAAGACAAAGAGAAGGACTAATAATGCTAGCACCGTGTTCATAATTATATTGTTTTGTGTATATACTTTAGATATTTTGTATTTTGGTTACTGATGGATGGACCCGGTGGGAGGTGAAAGGCATGAATTTATAGATCGCTGCTATGGCTATCACTATGTAGTCATTGTATTTGGATCAATGATTTGAACAATACAATTAGCCATATAAAGTTCTTTTAATGATTAATAGAACGGAAATCTAATAGCTGTATGTATATATCGCTTGCTATACATGGTAGCCCACATCAATGTTCCTTGTGGTATTGGCTTTATTTTTTTGACCCACCGGGAGCCAGTTTTCGACTCCCTCTGGGTGATTGATTGTTTTTTACGTTGAAATTGGTTTGGAAGAGCAATGTATTTTCTTCGTGACTCTTCCAATGGTTTGTTTGCCGGCAATGACCATTTCAAAAGGAGTTGGTAATCCTACCTACGGCCTAAAGTTAACAGTTTCCTCCTTGTGAATTGCGTATAATATATATTCATATGGGAACTAAGCACGTATATGATACTCAGGTTTAGATATAGCTACTTGATTTGAGAACAACATTAGTATTATTATGTACAATCGTGAAAAGAAAATCGCTAGAAAACATTGAAATACGCGCTTGGGAATTGGCCAATTGTATTGTTCAAAATCATTGACCTTACTGATCGTGCATATGTAATATGAATCTCACGGATAAGAATCTTAGTAGCGCTCTATAAATTGATGCTCTTCAACTCTCATCACCTCCATTCATCAATAACCAAAATACAAATTTAGTACTATTGAAGCATACAAAACAATGAAGAGCACACTGCTTGCATTAGTCCTTCTCATTGCCTTGAGCTCTCAACCACTGCTTGGAGCAGCTGATGCTTCACCAGAGCAAGTGGTTGACACTTCAGGCAAGAAGCTCAGAGCTGGTGCCAATTACTATATCATTCTTCCATCTGTGCCTCACCATCCCAAATTTAGAACCAAGGTTGTCAGGATCGAGTTTTTGCACGTAGGATCGCACAATCCTACGCTCCGGGAAGCAGTGAGCGTGCTCGATCCTGGTCTTCAGCACGCAAGTGAAGGAACGCCGCCGGAGCGCCGTGCAAGGGCGTAGGATCGCAAGGATCATGCGATCCTAACGACTTCGCCGCTCCAACCCGACCCATAGAAACAAAACCCTCAATCCCTCTCGCGAACACTCTCTCTCTCACTCTCATCGAGCTCTGCCTCTCTCTGCCCTTCTCACATCGAACTCACGTTCGATCTCACAGCGCCGCCACTTGCCGGTCACCACGCCCCTCTTTCTCTCTCTCTCTCTCTCTCTCTCACGTCGTCGACATTCACCACGCCTCCTCTAGCCGCCTCATCCCTACCAATCTCGTTCATCCCCATCCGCATCTGCCTTCACCTCGACGGTGCTCTTGACTCTTTGGTTGGCTTACGGTTGGCTCTTTGCGCTCTTAAACTTCCTCTTGGTTGTTTCTTGCTCTTGACTTCACTCTGGTTGGTCTTTGGTTAGCCGCTCTTATTCTTTGCCGGTTGGGTGGTCTTCAGTGGGTGGGTGTGTCTTTACCTCTTCAAACAGTTGGTGACTGCTTCTGCCTTCTTTCCTCTTTGGACGGTGGGTGTAGCTGGCCCCTGCTTCTTCTAGTCTTCTGCTTTTGGTGAGTGATTGAGTGTGTGCCTGGCTGTGTGGTTTTTGTTGATTTTCTGTTTGAGAAAAAAATGTCATCAAGTGGTGGAGCTAATGAAGGTCATAGTAGGCATGGAAATTCAGAATCTGGGTCTGGGAGTATGGCTGTGAGTGGAAGTGGAAGTAGAAAAATTAGTAAGAATGCTCCTGGAAATAAGAGTGATGTTGCTTGGAGTCATGGGACTTGTGTTGATGGAAATGCAAGAAAAATAAAATGCAATTATTGTGAGAAGGTGATAATTGGGAGTGTTTATAGATTGAAGCATCATTTGGCTGGAACACAAAAAAGATGTTGGAGCTTGTAAGGCAGTTCCTGAAGAGGTGAAGAAACAAATGCGGGATATTGTTGTTGGTTTGCAACAAAATTTGATTAAAAAAACAAGAGATGTTGAAGAAGGAGGAGCAACCAATGATGGTGGTGATGATTGTTCTATTGGTGAAAGAAGGAAAGGGAAGGAAGTGGAGACACCTAGTAATCTTTTCAAAAGAAGGGGCATTAGCACTCAAAGCACCATCAATAGCATATTTAAGAAGAATTTGAGGGAAGAAGCATGCCAAGAAATTGCTTCTTTCTTCTACAACAATGCCATTCCTTTTAATGTGGCAAAGAGTGAAGAATATATTAGAATGTTTGAAAAGGTTGCCAGGCATGGTTTAGGATTCAAGCCTCCTTCTTACCATGAATTAAGAGTTAAATACTTGAAGCAAAAGGTAGATATTACTATGGAATCATTGCAGGAACATAAAGCTTATTGGAAGAAAATAGGATGCACTATTATGACTGATGGTTGGACGGATAAGAGGAGGCGAACTATATTAAATTTCTTGGTGAATAGCCCTAAGGGGACTATTTTTTTGAAGTCTATTGATGCCTCTCATATTTCCAAAACTACCGATAGGATATTTAAGATGATAGATGATGTTGTTGAAGAG
This sequence comes from Pterocarpus santalinus, assembly GCA_031439595.1. Classification (NCBI taxonomy): domain Eukaryota; kingdom Viridiplantae; phylum Streptophyta; class Magnoliopsida; order Fabales; family Fabaceae; genus Pterocarpus; species Pterocarpus santalinus. Next base: position 66,470,396 of record CM062531.1, on the reverse strand, counting down.
GTAGGTGAAGAGAATGTAGTCTAGGTTGTCACAGACAATGCAGCTAACTATAAAGCTGCTAGAGAGATGTTGATGGAAAAAAGGAAGAAGCTTTATTGGACACCTTGTGCTGCTCATTGCATTGACTTAATGTTGGAAGATTTTGAAAAGAAGTTAGAGCTTCACAAGGAGACAATTTCTAAGGGTAGAAAAATTACAACTTATATCTATTCGAGAAGTCTTCTCATTTCCTTATTGCAACATCACACCAAAGGAAAAGATTTGGTGAGACCGGGCATGACTCATTTTGCTACATCTTACCTCACCTTGGGTTGCCTCTATGAGAAGAAAGGTGCATTGTTGAGAATGTTTACTTCTGATGAATGGAAATCAAGCAAGTTTGTGAAGACAAAGGATGGAAAGTTCATTGAAAATGTTGTTTTGGATAGGATATTTTGGAGAGACATTGTTATTTGCTTGAGGGGTGCTTATCCTCTTCTCCATGTGCTTCGTTTAGTGGATTCAGAAGAGAAGCCAGCCATGAGGTATATCTATGAGGAAATGGATCGGGCTAAGGAAAAAGTACAAAAGGCCTTTCAAGGTGTCTAAAAGAGGTGAGATATTTAATATTCAAGTTCAGTTTAAATTGAAATATTTTGATGTTTGTTCAGTAGCTAATCTTAGTTTCCTATTCTTTAGTTATATGCCTTTATGGGAGATTATTGATGAAAGATGGGACAATCAACTCCATAGGCCCTTGCATGCTATAGGCTACTACTTGAATCCTCAGTTGCACTATAGTCCTGGATTTAAGGTTGATTATGAAGTTAAGAAAGGACTTTATGATTGTATGGAAAGAATTGTGGGAGATAAGGAGGAAATAACCAAAATTGATGCTCAACTTGAAGATTTCAAGAGCAGATCAATTTTTTTTAGAAGAGAAATAGCTAAGACTGCCCTTAAAACCAAAACTCCAGCACAATGGTGGGATTCTTATGGGGATGAGCATCCAGAGCTCCAAAGATTTGCTATTCGTGTGTTGAGCTTGACATGTAGCTCATTAGGATGTGAGCGTAACTGGAGTACATTTGAGATGGTAAATTCTAAATTTACATTTCAATTTTAAAATTAGTTGCCAATTCATATATGTTAATTAATTTAATATTTGTTTAGGTCCACACAAAGAGGAGAAACCATTTGAAACAAAAGACAATGAATGATGTAGTGTTTGTGATGGCTAATTCTAGATTGACCAAGAAGAAGCAATCTAGAAAACCTGTTGAGTATAATCTTGATGATTTGGATTCTGATGAAGAATGGATTGTGGAAAATGATGATGAGTTTGAAGGTTTAGAGGATTTGGAAATTCCTGATGATCTTGACTTGCTCCCTCAAGAAGGTGGTGGTGGAGTTGGCGGTCCTTCAGATGATTTGGAAATTCCTGCCATTGATGATGATGATTTTGATGAACTTCAAAGAGATGGCAATGAAGATGGAGGAGATCCTATTGAAGATGATGAATATGATGCTCAGGGCCTTAATGATTTGCTTTAGATTTCATTCTAGTTCTAGTAGTTGGATTGTTTTTAATGTTTTAATATTAAGTGATGTCAAAAACTTGTGAGTTGTTGTGGCTTTTATGCTTTCAATTATGAATTATGACATATGCACTTGATATAGTTATGTGTAGTTATGTGATATTTAAATTTGAAGTGATTTGTGACTTTGTTTACTTATTTGTGTTATGTTATATGCATATATACATAATTTTCTATTCTGGTAGGATCTTACGTTCCGTGCTACGATCCTACGTTTTACGCTCTTGTATCCCCCTCCCGTTCCTATGTAAAATCTCGCTCCTGACAACCTTGTTTAGAACTAATGGAGGCCTTGGCCGTGCTAGCATTGGTGAATCATGCCCTCTTGATGTTGTGGTTGTGAATGGATATCATGGCCTACCACTCACATTCACACCTGTTAATCCTAAGAAAGGTGTTATCCGTGTCTCTACTGATCTTAACATCAAGTTCTTGGCTCATACAAGTTGTCACACCATTCCACCGTTTGGACCCTTGAATTTGGTGCTTCTAAGGGACAGTGGTTTGTGACCACTGGTGGTGTTGTTGGCAACCCTGGTTGGCAAACAATTCACAATTGGTTCAAGATTGAGAAGTATGATGGAGCTTATAGGTTGGTCTACTGTCCAAGCGTGTTGCCTCATAAGCATCTCTGCAAGAATGTTGGGCTGTTTGTTGATGAGAAGGGGAACAAGCGTCTGGCTCTCAGTGATGTTCCCCTCAAAGTTCAATTCCAACAAGCATAAGCAAAGCTCCTCTTACGATGCATAAGAAAACTATGAATAAGTGTTGCATAAGAAAACTATGAACGAGTGTATTTCCTTTTTACCACTGATATGTAATTCGTTCAATGTTTATCAGGACCCTTTAATTATAATAAATAAATCAATAACATGAAATGTGTTTTCTCCTAATGTTACATATTCAATTTCAGCTATTTTGGATATGTTATTGCAAAACAATATTTAATTTTCATTTTATTAGTAAGTACAAATTTCAAAAAGCATTAGAGGTTAGAAAAATCCGTTCAAGGATTCTCTCATGTTTCTTACTGACACAGGAGTGTCATGTTATAAGAGAAAAAATATATATATAAATAAAATTGATAGATCAATATAAATAATAATGGATCTACATTAACAAAATTATGTCTTTCTCTCTTTAACATGTCACTCTCATATTAGTAAGAAACATGAAAAGATGTTAATGGAAAACTCATTCCAGTCAAAAGTCTATTTGGTGGTTGAATTATCATATATGATTTTTTTTTTTTTTGGTACAAGAGTGATAATAAAGTTTAAACTCCTGAACTTATATATATTATCTAAATCCATTATCATTAAATCATTTCTAGTGACTTAACTAAATTCCTAATTTTATATTAATAAATTTTGATACACTATTATATAATATTGTAAAGAGATTTACAATATCATTTAATTAGATATTATTATATGTTGGACTTTTGGGACGGTGGATTTGAAAATCAAACACTTTATTAAAATCAATATATAATTGAATGACAAAATAGAATACTGTATTGTATCCAACTTAAACTCTAATAAATTAAACTAAATTACAATATAGTTATTTGATCATATATACATGATCGCATAAAATAGCTAGCATACTCTACCTTGGATTTAGATTCTTTGAAATAAGTATTTTTGTAAAGTGAGAATTTAAAGGTTAGCCACCCTTGTATCATTTGAAAGAAACCATATATTAAGTGAAATTATTAATTTAAATATAATTAATTTCTTATTTTCATTTTTTTTACTTTATAAAAATACTCACTTTAAAATATCTAACTCATTTTATCGTGGAATATTAGACTTGTAGAGACTAAGTATGCCACACTAATTAGCAGCTAATGTATTTTTTTTAATTATATAATTGTTTTTTATTAGAAAAAGAAAATTATGTGAAGAAATTTTTAATTATAAATTATTGTCAACTAAAAATAATCTTGTCCAAATTAACACATACACCTAGTCTCAGTAAACTTTAGAAATTAGAATTCTTAACAAGTCCAATGAATTTCTTTTGTTTCTTTGCCTCGAATTCATGCCTTTAGTTATTGGTAACTGTCTATAACCAAAATGTGAGTCTATTGTTTTGTCTCTGCTGCTGTTTTTTACACAAGTAACCTAATCAAAGTAGAGCACAAAATAGAATAGATATAAAGAAATGACATTATTAAAAGTTTTCACTGATCTTGGAACACATTCCATCACAAAATGCGCACCAAAGTAAGTGCTTACACTTGGACCAAAGCATATGTTGTGCCCATCGATCGTTCAAGATTTTCATCTCTCTCTCTCTCTCTCTCTCTCTCTCTCACACACACACACACACAAAAAGAAAGGCCTAGTATCTAATGTAGAAACTAGCGCTCTAGTTTTATTCTTTCATGGTTGGTTTATAAGAGCTTAATTAAGCCCTTTTGAACACGACCGTGAAAGATGTAAGTCGGTCAGCAAGAGCCAAATGCTTGCTCCCATCAGCATCGGCGTATATCCCAAGTGCACTGCACGTAGTGCCGCAATTGCACACTGAAGGACAGAAAAAAAGCTGGTAGTCTTTCCCAGCTTTCTCAATCTTGAACCAATTGAAGATGGTGTCAGAACCAGGGTTGCCTTCCACACCGCCGGTGCTTACAAACAACGCCTCAGATATCTCCTTGAGAAGCTTCCACACTGGGGATTGGTTACAGGTGGATAATGTCACAATGGACTTGATGTTGAGATCGGTTGAGGTTAGGATGACACCTCTTTTGGCATTGTAGGGTGTGAAAGTAACTGGTGTGCCACTCAGCACTTCAAGCTTCTCTTGCACCACAAAGAGGGGGCACGTACTGTTGGCGCTGCTTGCAACTGTTAGGCCACCACCCTTGCCTCTTAGGACTGGTAGAATGTAGTACTTGACACCTGTTCTCAGTTTTTGGCCTGCGGTGTCAAGCACTGGTTCCGGTGCTGCAGCTGTTATGCCAATCAAGGCAGAACAAATGAGGAATGCTAAGAGTGAGGCCTTCATTTTTTGTCTGTGGCTATAAGAATTGTATTATTGGCTGTTTCTGTGGGTAGAAATGGAAATATCAGTATCTATTTATAGGGCCTTAAGGGGAACATGTGGATGTGGCCATTATGATCAACTTGCAAAAGGATAATACTATTTTATGGATTTGTGAGAAAGTGATGAGACAAGAATCTTGTCATATTAATGAATGTGATAAAGATAAATATAAAATTCATCTATAATGCTAGGAGATTTGTATTTTTCTCTGTCTTTGGGGTGCTGTGAAGAAGAGTAGTGACAAAAGATTCAATAAAGCAGCAAAGCTCTTTTATATAGTCCCGCCATGGGGCCAACCTTATCAATAGCATCATAGCAGTGTGCACTGTCCCGAGAAACTAATATTGTATGCATATCTTGTCAAAAAGTATTGTAGGACATATGACTAGCATGATTACAGCTAACGTGCTCTCAGGACATTTCTAAAACGTGCCAAAAGGACATGTTTGGCGGATTGTTTTCCATTTTTTTTTTTGGTTGGTTAGAATTTTGACATAATATATATTATTTAAATTTATCATCACTAAATCACTTTTAATAATTTTATTTTTGATCTATGCTATTGCAACAGGGGTATTATGAAATAAAAAATTTAGTGTATGGATATAAATATTATCAATTTTATTAAACATATAAAATTATTCACACTAATTTTAACAACCACTTATTAACGAAAAAGAACTTATAACTCTGCTTATTACCTATAAATTGTATTATTTATATATCTAATTTTGGAGATATTTAGAGACACTCATACATAAAATGATGAGTTCTTACAATCTTATTGTTATTACATCATATTTTTTCAACTTTTTTAACTCTAAAAATAAAATATATCTATGAACATTTACTATTTCAAGTTACACAAAAATCATTTTCTATTAACTATTCAAGTGCCACATGTGCTACACATATCACACATTGGGAAAGGGTTTCTCCAGCTTTTGAAAAACTCTCCAAGTGATAGTGCACACATTAATGTAATTGACAAAGAGAATTTTTTTTCTTATATAGTGTGTATTTAAGAACAGCTATAAGATTAAAATAATTTCAAGAATCATTATTCCTATTATTACTTTTTTATATAATCAATTATGTGAAAATTAATTTATATTTAGATATTTTAGTTGAAAAGTAAGATAATATTTTTATTTAAATTATATAAAAAAATTATTTTTGTACAATAAAATTACTAAGAAATATGTGAAATAATTATTTATATTATATAATATTTGATACTTAGAGTCAATTTGACAAATTTAGAGCATGATACTATGCATTTTGATTATAAGACAAAAATATCCAAAAAATAGCTTCTGATTATTTCTATAAAAACAAGTTAAATTATTATATTTAGATTATAATTTTGTCAACCAAACTTATCCAAACATACTTACTTTTTTCAAAATAGCTTCTTTCTTTTATTTTAGCAAAAAGTTATTTTCTATAGCTTTTCAAACATGCACATATTGTATAGACATTTTGATGACATTTGTAGTAGTAGTCCAAATATGTGTAAATTACAATTATATAAATATTAAATATAATATTAACTAAGAACAAATTTATATTATTAATAAAGATAAAATACTGTTTCATTTACAAAATGTCAATCAATATGGCCAGATGAATAGGTGCAAATAATAGTATTGATAGAATAATTATAAGCAGCCACTTTGCTTGGCTTCACAGTTGTACCTGTTGCCCGTGATGGTATTTCTTTAGGAGAAATTATTGATATGTACTTACCCCACCTACTGCATGTCATTTCAGCAAAATTAATGGGGTGGGCATACATATTATTGTTTTTCGTTTATTTTATTTAAATAAAAAATATAATTAATAAGATAAATTCGTTTAATTGAAATGACATGCAATGAATTGGCAAGTATAACCCCACATAGTGCCCTAAAAGTATATAATAATTTCTTATGATTTTATATATACTTATGGAAAAATGGGCATATATGATAATGTTGTTTTAAAAAAAAAAGATGCATTTTTTGACGCAGATAGCGATCAAATCTACACATAAAAATTTGAATTTATTTTAATATGTTTTCAATAAACCCGTAAACTAGCATGTGCGCTGCATCTTGTATTGCTTTAGGGTTTTGTGGTTCTTTAGCTTCTCAGCAATCTTGAGGTTCTATGTTCAATCCTCACTTGCTTTTTTTTTTTTTCTGTTTTTTGTAGTTTTCCTTTTTTTTCTTAGGTGGCTTTTTTTGTAGTTTTCAATTATTTTATTTTTTAAAATTTTTATTTAATAATTATTAACATAAAACAATTATAAAAAATGTTTTATATATAAATATAAACACTTACAAAAATATACACATATTTAATTCTTTTAATTAAATTTAATATCTTTATTTTTTTTTGACAAAGGCTAACAAATTTAATATCTTATTCTTATTTTATTTTAACCATTAACCAACAATCATTATAATGTATATATAAATAATTAAATTGAATTTTTGAGTCTTGAATTTGTTATATTGATAAATAAAATTTATATTTGTAATGGGCGTGTTTTTCATTTTTTAAATGTACAAAATCTTATTATATTAATACTGCCTAATTTATATATTGCAATTCATATCTAATTAATTTTTAATATAAATTTCTCATATAGGATTTTTTTAATAGTTTCAAATGGTAATCCACTATTATCAAGCAAAATGATATCACAATTAAACTTTTTATTTCGATAATTTTATCTTGAATTAGTTATACATAAAGACATGTTTTGTAATATTTTACAAATATGTGTATTTTATCATGTAATATTAGGAATTATTTATATTATTATATATATGACCTTGAAAGCTTTACATAAAATATATGTAAATTAAATAGTATGAGGTTAGGATAAACATTTGAATTTTATATATATTATAGGGATTAAGTATATTAAACACAAATAAATTAATTTGTAAATAGATATTATGCATATGTTCCATTTTAATTTTAAATTTTTTTTTATTATGATACTAGAGAAAGAGATGAAAGTAGAAAAATAAATAATATTTTATTAAAATTTTACTTAAATATTACGAGAATATATCAGTAAATATTAATTTTAATGACTAATATATAAATTTTCATCTATTTGTAATGATGTTTATTATAGTGTGTATATTATCACAATTTTTTTTAGTGTGTATACAACAATTGCAAAATACATGGCCAAAAAAAAGAAAAAATTTGCCAAATAGAAAATCTCAAAAAATGTTTTTTTTAGAAGAGGGGAATGGGCAAGTGAAGGTCGAACCCCACTTCTTAAGCCTCACTAGGAAGATGGAGATGTAGGCCTCAACCATACGATGTGGTTGGAGATTACAACAAAAATATATAAAAAGGCATACAAATCTTCAAGTGAAGATTTGGCTGTCATCTATACTAGAGGATGCACCAAAAATATAAGTTATTTTTGCATTTAAATATTAAAACAAAAAGTGAATTTTATTCTTTTTAAATTACTCTTTCTTTTTGTTTAAATAAAAGCAAGTATAGAAAATATACAAATTTAAGTGTGAAAATAACATTAGATTTATTTTTTAATTTTTTTATTTAGTTTGCACTAATTAAGGGAAATGGTTCGAAGTTGATGTGCAAAAGGAAAAGGAATATATTCCTAAAAAATTATGTATTTTCATATATTGTTAATAAAGAATGTTTGGGGTTTTATATTGTTTATTTAAAAATTGATTTAATGCATATATATTTCGCTCATTATAAGAAGGCAATATTATATGAATATGAATAATACCTAAAGATAATGATGCAAAATTAGGAGACCTAGATTAGACTAGATCATATTTAAAATTGTTTAAACATTTTTTACCCTTTTTGGGTGGACCGCTTTTGTTGGGGGATTTAACTCGAACTATGTGAATAGATGTGATCCAGGCATCTAGCTATTTTGTGATTCTAGCCCATCACATGTATCATGTCCAAGGAAACCAAGATTTACAAATAATTTTTTTCCCTTTTTTGTGATTTACTTTTTGTAATATAAAATCTAGGTTGAGGGGAACGTCTAGCTCAATTCAAGATTAAGGCATATCTCTAGGCTCATTAAACACTTGTATAGATACTTAAAAGTGACTCACCTTAAAGAAACGTATGTAGGAATCGAATAGCAAGCATAAGTAGAAGATTAACTCAGTGAGCTAATTAGGGATGTCACCCATGGGAGGTAGGAGCAGGGAATACCTCCTTGCTACTTGTCCTTGTAATCCCAAATCCTCCCCATTCCCTACTTTCTCGTCGGGACTCGCAAAGGTTCCCGAACTTGATAATAAATTTTATTTTTCTGTCTAGTAACAACATCTACAACATATCAATAAGATTATATACCAAAAGAAAATAAGAAACAACAATAGATCAACAATAAAACACAATCAAATCATGTACTTAAACCCCATAAAAAAAAGAAGGAAACAACATCAAATCATGAGTTTCTTCCAATACCTTCTCCTCTCCCCTAAAAAACTACCATTCTCAAATAGCATTTTGGTGTACCACCACCACTGCGCTCTATTTTCTTGAAGAAGAGAGGATGCGTGAGTGTAAATAATCACAAATCATGGAGATGGTAGTGATTTGCAGCTAGGCTCGCCATAGATAGGCTAGATCATGGTGTCACAGTTGCATCCATCAAAGAGAAGCGTAGGCTCGTACAAATTTATCGATGGCAATGCCATTGGAGATCCGTCACATCCAGAGAGTAATGCTGGAGGAGCTTTTGGTCTATTGCTATTGCAGGAAGAAGGCAAGTTGGCAATGAGGTAGGGGATAGAGGGAGTAAGGACGATGAAGTTAGGGATGAAAGGAGTAAGGCAGGGAGGGAAAATGGGGCTATGGCTCTCACAAAATGGAAGAAAAAATTGGGGATTGGGAGGGAAGGAGTGTAGAATAAAGGAGTTTATTTTATATATATATATATATATATATATATATATATATATATATATATATATATATGTGTGTGTGTGTGTCTATGTATATATATTGGTATTTTTATGTATATGGGGTCCCCACAATTCGAGGTAGGGATCGTCTCCAAACTTACTAAGGGGGAACCTTTATCTCCATCTCCACTCCCATAGGCGAAAATTTCCTGTCTTCAGGGCCCCGAAATAGGGTAGTCCTTGTGGGGATCCTCATTAAGTGAGGAATTTTAACATCGCTAGAGTTAATCCCTACTATTTTATTTTTCTGTGATACTATGTATAAAATTTTGGAAAATTCAGTTTATCAGTGGGACTTAAAAAAATGTTCTCTCTCTCTCTCTCCACCTTTTTTTGTTTTGGCATCATGATATTACGCGGGATTTGGTTCTCAATTTATGGAGATTTTAGCATGTGCAATGAGATCTCACAAATATATGGAAACATAGTAAAAGATAAAGAAAGGCAATTTAAATCCTAGTAAACATACTAAAAATCCAAAAAATTAACGCGAGTCCTAATAATATCATGGGGAGAGTTTTTAAGTTACTATCATTACATTAGATCTCTCAAAATTTTGTTTGTAGTCTATCTGTAAAATATTTTCAACCCCGCAAAAAATAAATGCTAATGTTGGAAATATAGTATTTACACTAAGCTTGTTGTGACTACAGTGATCCCACAACCACTACATATCAAAAGGGTATTCATCGATTATGTGAAAATTTCACACAACTTTATTATTTTTTAATTTTTATAATTGATTAAAAAGATATGATTAAATATATGACCCAAAAAAATTTAATTAATAATAAAAGTAAAGACATAATAAATTGATATAAAATTTTCACATTAAAGAATTCGAATTCTTATATTTTACTCGTCATGTAGCATGTCCGCCATTCAACCAATTTTTTTAGTATTTTTCTCTTTCTTACTTTTCACTAGATAATAGTTGAGATATATATAGATGAAGAAAAAGTTATTTCAAAAAGATATATATTATTTATACATAATATATCTTGAATATTATGTCGATATATTCCCATGCATCGTTGAATGGAGTATAGAACCTAAATCAAATGAGATTTATACCCAATTTAATGATAGATGAGAATATATCGATATTGTATTTTAAATAAATTATGTATAAATAATATTTCTTTTAAAAAAATAAAAAAAGCATGAATCACTGTTACTTATGTACGGCACCAACACGCCTTGTGGGTCCTTCCTTCAGTTTGGTTTATTGGAAGATAAACTAAAAATATCCATCAGTTTATGACCACTTTTTGTGGCATGTAGACGTACATGCTCTTTTGCCAATAATGTCTGTCTTATGTCACGAGATTTTATTTGTTCGATTGTTCGCTAGACTCCAAACGCACATTTCCGATCTTAGTAGAGTCGAAGATATATGCATTAGCAATTAGCCTACATATTATGGAAATTAAACCTAGGTATCTGCTCGATCATGAGCTTTGACAGAATAATATTATCTGTGTCTTGGGGTATTCATACTCTAGATTTCCTTTCGTGTTGTCTTCTGTCATTATCATTCTGCATGGCATATACTACGAAAGTAGCATTGACATACCTCCCTGACAAAATTTGATTTTGAATATTCTTACTCTCATAATGACCATGTAATTTGGCAGTGGCACTACCTTGTGCTTGCTGGTCCTTGATGAGATTTGTATCTCTTACAGTTTCATGGAGCTGCAAATGAAGGATAATGCTAACCCTTTTGGTGGTTATGCCTAATTATGGCATAAGCTCTAATAAATATAACTAATTAATTATAATATAGTTATTTGATGTGATCCTATAAAATAGCTAGCATATATACTTTGCTTTTTGGAGGTGGAATATTAGGCTTGTAGAATATATTTGTAAGTTGAGATCTGAGAGATGAATAGAGGTAAATAAATAGTTTGAAGTGCAAAATAGACTCATAATTATTTGTTAAAATTTTCTATTTCTGTCTAAAACTTAACTCATAGACACAACCGTAGAGAAGCCGTAGTAATTAGTAGCTAACCTATCTTTTTAATGATATTATCGACTTTTTTAAAATAAAAAAAAAGTTGTCTAATAATAATAAAGAAAGTACATAAAAAAAAAAAAGTAGATAGCCTGACATCTTTCGTTTTGATCATATACATATAATAATTTTTTTAAAAAGGAACCCTATATTGTTTTTGCCTTTGCTTTTTTATGAATGTATAAGGTGTCTAAAGAACGAGGATGTATAAATATCATCGCCCAAAAAAACTTTCGATTATATGCTATATTTTTAAATGAAAATAAGCTTATCCACACTGACAGTGTCATTAGATTAAAGAAAGTAGATTAAACCCAAGGAATTTCTCTTGTTTCTTTGCCTCGAATTCAAGCCTTTAGTTATTGATAACTGTCCATAACCAAAATGTGAGTCTGTTTTGTACTTTTTCCACACAAGTAACCGAATGAAAGTAGAGCACAACATACATATAAAGAAATAACAATATTAAGGGGTTTCACTGATCAATGAGTCCATTCCATCACAAAATGCACACCAAAGGAAGTGCTTAACAAATTTTCATGTCTCTCTCACACGCACATACACACGTACTGTTGATATCACTAATATCACAATATAACTCTCAAAATAATTTTCTCACACTCACACATATAAACATGTAGAGGAAGAAGAGCTCTTTATACACAAAACTCGCTTCATTGATCATTCATAATGATGTTTTTAATAGCGTACATTGATGCCTTTATATAGGCATAACAAGAGTAATAAGATATTATAAAATAATAAAGACTTAACACTTAAAGAGAAGAGTTTGGCGGTGCATTACAAGCTGCAGCCACTATTTTTGACTTTTCAACATTATCTAATCTTCATGAATTCTCCAATAGCTATTACACCTTGCATACAAAGGCGGTGATTTTGCAAGTTGAAGTCGTAAGTATCTTTTCTTTTGACTATTTCAAATTTGGCTAATGAATGAGCTTGCACATTGACTATTCTAGATGATTAAGAGATAAGCTGGCATACTTATCATATTTGAGCTGAAACTTCTAGCACTAAGTTTATTGGATAAGCTTGGTTTAATACTAACACGTACACACAAAAGAAAGGCCTAGCTAGTCTGATGTAGACTAGCTAGTTTTATTCATTCTTTCTGGCGTTGGTTTGGTTAGAGGCTTAATTAATTTAAGCCCTTTTGAACATAACCGTGAAAGGTGGAACTTGATCGCTAAGAGCCAAATGCTTGCTCCCATCACTATCAGTGAATATCCCAAGTGCCCTGCACAAAGTGGAGCACTTGCACACTGAAGGACAGAAAGAAAGCTGGTAGTCCTTCCCATCTTTCTCAATCTTGAACCAATTGACAATGGTGTCTGCACCAGGGTTGCCTTCAACACCACCAGTGCTTATAAACCACACCCCAGTTAACACCTTGAGAAGCTTCCACACTGAGGATTGGTTACAGGTTGATGATGACACAGTGGACTTGATGTTGATATCGGTTGAGGTTAGGATGACACCTTCTTTGGCATTGTAGGGTGTGAAAGTAACTGGCGTGCCATTCAGCACTTCAAGCTTTTCTTGCACCACAAAGAGGGGTCAAGTGCTGTTGGCGCTGCTTGCAACTGTTAGGCCACCACCTTTACCTCTTAGGACTGGCAAAATGTAGTACTTGACACCTGTTCTCAGTTTTTGGCCTGTGGTGTCAAGCACTGGTTCAGGTGCTGCAGCTGTTATGCCAATCAAGGCAGAACAAATGAGAGAAAATGCTAAGAGTGAGGCCTTCATTTTTTGTCTCTGGCTATTAAGAATTGGTATAGCTGTTTCTGCTTCTGTTGAGTGTTGATAGAAATGGAAATAGCTGCCTCTATTTATATATAGGACTTTAGAGGGAACATGTGGATGTGACCATTATGATCAACTTGCACAAGGGATAATATTTTATAGGTTTGGTGAGGAAGTGATCACAAGAGTCTTCTCTGTCATATTTAAAAATCAATATGATACAGATAATAAAATTCATCCGTAATGCATGGAGATTTGTCTTTTTCTTTGGGGTACTGCGTAACGAGCAGTAAGGAAAGAGTCAAGAAAGCAGCATAGCCCTTTTATAGGGAAGTAACATTATTTGTATATAACAAATAGACATTCAAAAGAGAAAGACATAAAGCATTATGTGATAATAGGTGGACGAAAACTTAATATCTCTCTTTTTATGAATATTTATCATTATACCCACTTATTATGTATAAGTATCGTTACTCTTTATATATTCTGACCTTGGGGCCAACTTTATCAATAGCAGGGTGCTTTGTTCTCAGAAACTAATATTGTATGACCATATGGCTAGCATGATTACACCCAACGTGTTCGTGCTCAAGACATTATAAAACCGTGCCAAAAGGAAATGGTTGGTGGAATTGTTTTCGATTCAATTATGTTTACACTTTCACTTGTGCTATAATAACGACGTATTATGGATATAAATGTTACATATTTTATCAAACATATTAATTTATTTACACTAAATTATCACTGTTTAGTATTTATTTTTATAATTTGAACATAATTTAAACTATTATTTTTAATAAAAAATGAACTTATAACTCTGTATATTGATTGAGGTGCCACATCTACTTCCCACACGGGGAAAAGGTTATGCAGCTTTTGAAATATTCTCCGAGTTAAAGTGCACCTTTTGAAAAATAATGCAAATTGTTAGATCTAGACTAGATTATATTTAAACTGTTTAATCAGCTTTTGTCTTTTTGGGTCGGCCGCTCTGGTGGGGACTTAATCTGAACAATACATGTTCGGACATTAGTTTTTATTGATTTCGTTAGGATATTTAAAAAATCACGTATAAATTATTATTTCAATTTTGTTATTAGTGAATTTTTATGAAGATATATCGGAATTTTTTTAATAATTTGACATTTTAGTTATTTTAATAACAAATTAAATCCTCAAATATATTGTATTTATCATTAATTATTTTATCTCATTATATTTATCAAAAACGTGAATGAAACTCTAATTATACGCATCGATCCATACCAAGTGTCTAAAATGGTGTCTGGATCATGGATTTAAAAGGCGTTTCTCTAATCCGAGCCATGTGAATAGATGTGATCTAGACGTCGTGTGATTCCAGGCAACCATATGCATCATGTTTCAGTTCACTAAGATTTCCAAATAAGTTTTTTTCCTTTTGTGTGATTTATCTGATAAACAAATTTTAAACTATTTCCTCTCCTGCTGCAGCTTTTCAATAAGCAGCCTTTCTACTTCACTTCCTAACGCTCAAATTACTCGTTGCCAATCAATAATTGGAATTTTATATATAGAGTTTATTTACAAAAAATTTCCCTCCATTTTTACCTTCAAATTAAATACACTAATTTCTATGTCCATACATACCAAATACACTCTAAAATAACTAAAATCTCTCTTTTTTTTTAAGTAAATAACTAAAATCTCTAGTTATTTAAAAAATTATTTGTAATATTAAAATACTTAATTATTTGTACCTAATTTTTTAAGGGTGTGTTTGACATGCCGTATTAGGCATGATAAGATACGATAATATAATACGTTATAATCTTATCCATTGTTTGGTGCAATCAACGTATTGTATAAATTTATCCATCAAACCTCTCTTATATACGTAAAAATGATGGATAACTTAATCCAGCTTAAAAAGGTTGTATTAGAATTTATTAGCTTTTAATATATAAGAGCTCTTTCATTTTTTAGTTTTAATATATTATATTAAAAGAAAAATAATTATTAAATAAATATTATTTAAACAAATATTATTTTAAAAAATATAAACATATAAATAAAAAATATTATTTAATAAAAATATTTAATAATAAATAAATATTTTTAAAAAATAATAATTGTAAAATAACTATTCAAACTAATATAAAAATATAGAAATAAAAATTTATTATTAAAATATATAAATAACAATAAATAATATTTAATATAAATTTAATTATATATAATAAAAAATACAACCAAATAGAGAAATATGATATTGACCTGCTTGAATTTTGATGTATAAAAACTCTCTCTTTATTTCTCTCTCTCTCACACACATTTTTTTTATATTTATGAAAAATATTAAAAATGAAATAAATAAATAATTTTTAATATAAAAGTGTATTTATATATAATAAAAAATAGCTAAAATAATTATAATAAATATTTAAACAATTATATTAATTTTTAATTTTAAATTTAATATTTAAAAAAATTATTATGATATCTTTTTCTAGCTATATTGTATATAATATAATATTTTATATAATGATACACTAAATGCTGTATAGAATTAATTTTTTATTAGATCTTATATAATCAGGCTTTATACTATCAATTCTTATTTTATCGGGTCTTATAGTATCAAGCATGTCAAACGGACTCTTAAGTACTACAATCTAGAGATCTAATATTCAAACAACAGTATTGCTCAGATTAAATCCCCAACAGAGCAGTCCACCCGCCCGAAAGGGGCATATAAACTGATCAAACGGTGTAAATATATCTAGACTAGATCTAACAATTTTGCATCATTATTTTTAAGTATTATTCATATTCATATGATATTACTTTTTTTATATTGAGCGAAATATACATTAAATTAATTTTAAATAAATAATAAAACAGAACTATTCTTTAATGACAATATATAACACATATAATTTTCTTAGGAATATATTCCTTTTTCTTTTGAATCTGATCAGCTTCGAGCCATTTCGCGGTTGCACAAACTAAACAAGAAAAAAAAATTAAAAACGTAACTCAAATGTTATTTTTACACTTTAATTTGTATGTTTTTCTTTGATTTTATTAAGAAGAAATAAAATTCTCTTTTATTATAAAAGATAAATGTAAAAATAACATGTTTTTTAAAAATAAACAACAACATTATCATATACGTAAGTAAATCGGATTGATCCAATGAATCCAAAGATCCAAATTAATTAAATTAATAGAATTGATTTGGATTAGTTCAGGCAATCTGTCCATTTTTAATATGAAATCAAACTAAACCAATTATTATTAGTTCAGTTTTAAATTTATGATTTTTCAACTCAATTACCTAAACATCCAACTTGATTATACAAGCAACTATTTTTTTTAATATTTCAAAATTTTACACTTAAATTTCTAGTAATATAATTATTTTTTATTTTCTTTGTTAATATTTGCTTAAAAAATTTATTTATTTATATCATTATTAAGTATATTATTATTAAATATATCATAATAAAGATTTATATTATTATTAGTTATTATAAAAAATAATTATTTAAAAAAATATAACTTTTTATTTTTTACTTCAATACGATAATTTGAATCAAACAAATCCAATCTTAATCAAATCGATTTAATTTGATTTAGATTTATTAAGAAAAATTTAAAATTTAAACTAAATTAATTTAATTAAATTTAATTAATTTAAATTTATTTTCCATTTAAATCTGATCCAAATTAATACATTTACACTCAACATGTGCTCAATTTTTGGTCGGTCACTGGAAACATACCACCACGGCCGACGAGTACAACTAACTCTACAGTCAACCAAGGTGGTTTCTTACAGTTATTCTATTACATCAATGTGCACTTTCACTTGGTGACTTTTTCAAAAGCTGCCAAACTTTTTCCACATGTGTGAAGTAGATGTGGTGGCACCTTAATATGCAGAGTTATAAGTACCTTTTTCATTAATAAATAATAGTTAAAATTATGTTTCAGATATAAAATGCATACTACATAATGATAATTTCGTGTAAATAGTTTAATATGTTTAATGAAATATATAAATTTTATATCCATAATACCCCCTATATTATAGCAAAGGTGAGATTGTAAACATAATTGAATCGAAAACAATTCCACCCACCATTTTCTTTTGGCACGTTTTTTAAATGTCTTGAGCACGTTCGCAGTAATCATGCTTGTCACTTATTCAATATTAGTTTCTCAGAACATTGCACACTGCTGTCGATAAGGTTGGCCCTACGGTGGAAATAAATAAAAGACTTGAATATACTGATTTAGGCATTTTAATTGATATTTGGTAATCATAATTTAAATAGGATGGATTTAAATTATGTAAGTGTTGAATTAAAATATTGTTCTTACTAATAGAAATATAGTAATCACAATTTAAATAAATATAAATTTTAATTATGTAAATATTGAATTAATATATTAGTTTTAAGAACGGTATATATCTATAATTCATTATCAATTAATCATCCACATAAAATATTTATATAACTAAAATTTATAGAATTTAATTTAAATATACTGATAGTGTAAAACAATTTTACATTATCAACCAATAAAAATAGTGAAAAGTGCCAATTCATACAAATAATTATCTATTATAATGAGGGATCCACTATGATTTCTCACTTTTCTCTATTTCTATTAGTTGACAGTGTAAAACTATAGTTTTACACTGTCAGTGTATACCAATTAAACTTAAACTTATATTTAATTAAACTTTTGTCATCATATATCGATTAAAGTGATTAAATCGCTATGTACAAATGCTATTTCTATTAGATAAAAGAGCTCTGCTGCTTCCTCAACCTTCTCTTAGTACTCTTCACAACACCCCAAAGAAAAAACAAATCTCCATGCATTATAGACGAATTTTATACTTTGTCACGTTGATTTTTGAATATGACCGACAAAAATACCCAGATGCCAATGCCATCCCTTCCTCACCAAACCTATAAAATATTATCCTTGTGCAAGTTGATCATATGGCCACATCTACATGTTCCCCCTAAAGCCCTATAAATAGAGCCTAATATTTCCATTTCTAGTCACCGAAACAGCCGTATCAATTAATTCTTATAGCCACAGACAAAACATGAAGGCCTCACTCTTAGCATTTTCCCTCATTTGTTCTGCCTTGATCGGCATAACAGCTGCTGCACCTGAACCAGTGCTTGACACCTCAGGCCAAAAACTGAGAACAGGTGTCAAGTACTACATTCTTCCAGTCCTAAGAGGCAAAGGTGGTGGCCTAACAGTTGCAAGCAGTACCAACAGCACATGCCCCCTCTTTGCGGTGCAAGAGAAGCTTGAAGTGGTCAATGGCAAGCCAGTTACTTTCACACCCTACAATGCCAAAGAAGGTGCCATCCTAACCTCAACTGATCTCAACATCAAGTCCACTGCGACATCATCCTCCTGTAACCAATCCCCAGTGCGGAAGCTTCTCAAGGTGTTAACTGGGGTGTGGTTTATTAGCACTGGTGGTGTTGAAGGCAACCCTAGTACTGACACCATTGTCAATTGGTTCAAGATTGAGAAAGATGGGAAGGACTACCACCTTTCTTTCTGTCCTTCAGTGTGCAAGTGCTCCACTTTGTGCAGGGCACTTGGGATATTCACTGATGGTGATGGGAGCAAGCATTTGGCTCTCAGTGATCAAGTTCCACCTTTCAAGGTTTTGTTTAAAAGAGCTTAATTAAGCTCTAACCAAACCAACCCTGAAAGAATAAAACTAGCTAGTGTCCACAACAGACTAGCTAGGCCTTTCTTTTGTGTGTATATGTGTGTGAGAGAGACATGAATATCTTAAAAGCTATGCACAACATATGCTTTTGTCCAAGTGTAAGCACTTCCTTTGACGCGCATTTTGTGATGAAATGGGCTCCCTGATCAATGAAACCCCTTAATAATGTTATTCTTTTTATATCTATTTTGTGCTCTATTCTACTCGTTAGGTTACTTGTGCGCGAAAAGAGAAAAACAGCAGCAGAGAAAAACTGCAGACTGATATTTTGGTTATGGTAGTTATCAATAACTAAAGGCTTGAATTCGAAGCAAAGAAACAGGAAATGAGACTAAGTAGAAGCAGGGTTTAACTTTCCATAATTTTACATAATTTCTTCTTATCAGTTTTCAGGCCGTTTTGGGATTAAACTCTTCACAAAAATACATACCTCATAGCGCAAAATACCGTGCTAGATACACATATTTACGCAGTTTTCCACAATCTAATTACAGTTTGGTCTACTAAAATCTCTGCATACTTATATTCAAATTCTCCATCTCCAATTGATTACCCCATAAAAATGTGCAGGTAGCATTATTTTATTACTATATCCTGCTTGAGGCCAAAGAACACGAAGAACTATATATGTTACTTTATTAAATGAAGAAGAGCCAGAATGGCAGAATGGCAGCTAGTCTAAGGGCCCAAGGCGCAAAACAGTATTGGAGTTTTAAGTGCTGCTGAAGGTGATATTAATTAATAATAAATAAAAAATATTACTAAAGACACTAGCTAAATTTGACACTTACATAACTGAAATTTTGGTATCTAAATAACTGTAATTAAATAATACATCTACACAACTCAACATGAGCGAAGTTTTATCGGTAAACCGTAAATGTCGCGCTTTGAAACAGCCTTTAATTTGCTTTAAACATGATCTCAGAGCCAGAAGACAATTTCCATTCACCTCGATCATTGAGTCCAATCTCCTTGCATAAGACCTTGCTGGATTTTCTTCACATGGGACCACAAACAAGTTTACATTCCCTCCAAAATTTCTCAATATTGTTGCCGGTCCATTCATGATTCAACCTTACAGGACATAGGTTGTTGCAACTGTCCCGTGTTAAAATCAAGTACTTCAAGCTTTCAAACAGGCTAAAGTCAGAGATATAGGAGCAGAGCGTGAGGGAAAGGTGAGCAATACTTTCAGATCTTTGGAGACTAATAATAAATTTAAGAAAAACAGCACAAACACAACTTTGCAATCCCATCCTTTGTGTATTTGGTTTCGACCCAACATTTGGTAATTTGCAATATATTCAATATTAGGTCTCATCGTCTCAATGACTAGGCTATTTCTGTTTGTGAAGTTAACATAAAAGAAGCCCAAAATGCAAGCAGTCTAATATGCTAACAGTTATGTATGCCTGCTTTTAAGTATAAAAAAATGGAATCACATAGCATGTGCAAAAGTATTCCAGCACAAAATGTTCCAAATTTTTTTCTATCAAATCTAGTGGGGTAAGACTTGTTGAATCA
This sequence comes from Pterocarpus santalinus, assembly GCA_031439595.1. Lineage (NCBI taxonomy): Eukaryota > Viridiplantae > Streptophyta > Magnoliopsida > Fabales > Fabaceae > Pterocarpus > Pterocarpus santalinus. The sequence continues at coordinate 66,449,708 of CM062531.1, read as the reverse complement.
CTGGTTACATAAATTTCCGTTCCTAAGTAGCTATAGTCTTTTGATTAAGGCTTTTGTGTAAAATTTATGGGGGTTAGCCATCGTCTTCTGGATCTGGTTTTCCACTTTTGGTCCCAATTTGAGGCAATCCCAAGCCGTGTTGCATTCACTAGCTCTGCTGAATCACGAGGGACGACAATGATGGCTTCTTCCATGACATTCAACCTAGTCACCGTTTCTTAATCACCAAGAGATAAGGGATGAAGCAATGATAGGCAACAACCATAAACTTGACAGTCAGATTTCTTGACATAACATTCACATTACAAAACTTCCCCCTATTGTCAAACATCTACCTAAAATCTCTCATATGAGACACTTAACAATGTTCAATTTTCCATTTTCTAGGATTAATTGGCCATGGAAATGGCTTTCTGGAGATTCCTTAAAGCTTTCTCATACCTTAAAAACCCCATAAACCAAAATTCAGAGTCATCTTTAGTCACTACTTCTATGTACTTCTGTTCTAACTTGTTCACGTTCTGGCTTTCGTTCACCTCTCTTATCTTCTCTGTTGGTATCAAAACCTGCATATATGAAGCCCCTTGATATCGTTAGAATGAAAAGACATAAGAAATATGAAGTAATTAATTTGAGCTTTCTACTTTCTACCATATGAAAGATTACCTTGTAAGGTGCACTGACAAACTCTCCAGATGCAGAAGAGAAGGTTGTGGGCCTTTCACTGCAAAATGCAACTTTTTTTGTGGATATAAAGAGAATTCCAGCAATAGGACCAGCTGTGGTATATAAATAGCACTGAGAGGCCTTCAAGAGTTTCTCTTCTTCTTGCATCCCAAAAGTATGCTTGAAAATGTTCCCTCTTCCACCTTCTTGTATAATTCTTGCACCTAAACTCAACTTACCCTTTAGTGTCTCGGACAGTTTAGGACCCAGTTTCACTGCAACCACACATACCATATATGTGAAGAATTAGTAGTGTTAAATAGAATTCACTTTTCTTTTTTCTCTGTTAGTGTTCTCTCTCAAACCATGAATTACCATGTTGATGAATCCTATATGCAAAACTGCTGCCCTTTCTTCTTGTGCTCCTCTTTGCATTTTCTTCATCTGCAGTAGGTAAAGGAGAGCCCCATCAATTTGTTGTTGGCACAGTATATTGATCTGATGAGAGATACCAAAGGAAGGAAAAGTTGCTTCTTACTTGTTTTGCTGGATTTTGAGCTACCATCAGAACTGGGACTCAGGAGTGAAGTGACAGGCTCTGCAGGGAAAAAGCATCTCCCTGGAGAGGTACCAAAGGACTTCATGAGTGAGTGAAAATCTCAGAAATCTGATATGCAAATTGGAATTCTTCAAAATATAACAAAGATTATGTTTGCTATTCTTGTTAACAGCCGTCCAAGGAAAGCTTTGATAGAAGAGATAGAGATGCCTATTTGGAAAAACCCATGTCTAAAATTCCAAATCTTATTCACTACATTTTGCATTAGAATCATCCATGTATACTGAAACAAATTTAGGATAGTTTAATATTCATTAAAGTCTAAGAGCACTAAGTCTAAGAATATAATAATTTGTTATAGTACTATTTAGCATTTGGTATATGCTTCTAGTAAGACAAAGCCTCATCTTAATTCTTAAATCATGCAGCATTGTTTCTGGCAAATAACAAGATTGAAATATAAGCCTTTTGCCAAGTCAAAAATAGTTGGCTAACTTTTTGGTTTTGATTTTGATTATCTAATTTGATAATTAGTTGACCTAAGACCGGCTATCCTGGACTCTTCTACGATAAACAGTTCTTCTATGCATTGAAAGGAATATTGAAAAATCTAGAAGGTAAGAATGCTGGAATACCTATCACGCAAAATTTCCTTGAATCCAATCTAGTGTGATGTGCTTATATTACAAAATTGGTAAAATTCAAACTTCAAATCCTTAGTCAGTAATCACTCTAAGATTCCAATAGAATGTCTCCTCTCCCATCTTCAATGCAGTTATTCTAATAAAATATTGTCAATTTTTAAAAAATGTACATTATTTTCCTTAATTGACAGCTCATCAATCTAGAACACATTCTTAGAAATGAAGCAACTATTTTCATAGCATTGCACCTCAATTTCAATTTTATTTCTCTATGATGATGATGATGAATATTGAAAGCAGTGGCTCAGGAGAAAATAAAACAAAAGATAAATAAATTTGAAATTGATATTGAATGCATATTCTTGTCAAAATAATATCATTAACATAAGAGAAAAGTAGAAAACTATCTCATAATGAGATGGTGAGAAGAATCAACATCGGGTAATCAATATTAGAAATTTACTGAAGTTTACATGATCAAATAATTTCTTTAAAAATTTGCATGACTATAATCTAATGTTAATGTTTAACATTGGTGCTCATATTTTTATTGGAAGAAAAATCACTTCGAAAGAGCTAATCTCGGTTATTATTATTTTTTAATTGTCATTTGTGTCTATATTACCCATAAAGAGGATTCCCCCAAATAACTATCTTTTGGTCACTCCTCATTGTATTTAAATATTTTTTTAAGTTCATATATATTCTTCCTATAGTATTTATGAAACAAAAAACTATTTATAAAAATACATATGTAAACAATTTAAAAATAAAATAATTTTAATAGGATAAAATAATTTTATATTATCATTTCATATTTAAAAATAATTTTTATATTATCATCATTATCTAATAAAAATCATAAAATTATGATATCATAATAGGAAAAACTATAATGTAGGTGTAAATGATTATAACATATTACTTGGCTATCCAAAAAACTTTGATGGGAAAATTGCAACATGGGTGAGGTGATGAGAGGAAAAGAAAAAGAAGTGGAGTGGAGTGGGGTTAACAGTGGGATAGATAGTTATATCATTTTTAAATTATTTGCATATTTATTTTTATAAATAATTTTTTGTTTCATAGATATTATAAAAAATATATATATAAACTTAAAAAAATATTTAAATAAAATGAGGAGAGACTAAAAGATAGTTTTTTAGGAAAATCCTCTTTATTAATAATATAGATTAATAGTATAGGCAACCAATATATAATTATGTTAGTATATAAAAATAAAAAATGCGGCTCGACTAGCACTATAGTTATTGTTATTATTGTTATTATTTTGTTGGGTCATCAATTGTCATTATTTTGGGCGATCGTGCAAGTCAAGCCGCTAATTATTATTTTTATTTTTATTATTATTATTATTAGGGTCAAGCCGCCAATTATTTTTGCCCTATTCTTATTATTATTGTTATTATTATTTTGTCATCGATTGTCATTATTTTGGACGAGGACGAGAATAACAGCAAATTCGAAGTGCAATTGGGCCTGGGCCTAAAAGTATCAATCAATTTTAGGCCCAATCATTGCCTATAAAATTAAAAGCAGTAACTTGACTACAGAGGCCCTCGGAGTGAGCAGCGCCAAAACCTAAAACCTTGGCTCCTCACAGTTCGCTGAATCAAGCCATGGATCCTCAGCCCGAGCCAGTCAGCTACATCTGCGGCGGTTTGTCCTCTCATCTCAACTGATTTTTCCGTTTCTGTTTGGTTCCAGAGAAAATTCTCGTGGAAGAAGAAAAACACTTTTACTAGCTCGTTTAATCCTTTTTCTTCGAGCGTGTATGTGTTTTAGGGTTTTATGAGCGGTTTGTGATTTTGCGTGTTTTGCTGCAGATTGTGGGATGGAGAATACGCTGAAACCAGGTGATGTTATACAGTGCCGTGAGTGTGGTTACCGAATCCTTTACAAGAAGCGCACTCGTCGCAGTAAGCCTCTCATTACAAATTGAATTGAAATCCCTGTTTTAGAATTTTCTCTGTTTCTCAGTTGCATTAGCATCAACTCCAATTTTGTTATATGTTGATATACATCTGTTTGTAGCACTGTATACTCAGAGGTCAAGATTATGCATGCAATTAGTGGTTGAAGTAATTGAGTTTATGTCGTTGTGTGCATCATTCATGAATGCCTATTTTTCTTTTTTCTTTTTTTTATGAGTGAAAAACACACTTTGTTCAGTTGTTTAGTTTAGAATGATGGTAGTAATAATCTGTAAAACTATGTCAACGGAATGAAACTTTAGAGTTCCACTGATTAGGAGAAGTGCAGAAACAGGAACGTGTAGAAGAGAAATGTCAAGAGTACCATGTTCAGGCTTCTTTACTGTTACTAGAATTGTCCTTAAACATAGGATTTGAGTCTCAGCCTCCTTGGAACAATAGCAGTCATCTCAATGTAGAATAGATAACATGATTTCTTTTCTCTCTGCATTGACTCTGTTGATTTGAAGATTCAAGTTTTCATCCTAGCAATCACGCCTGCTACCTTACAACTATTGACTGTTTGAATTTGAAGTTATATATATATATATATATATATATATATATATATATATATATTTGATATCGGAGATTTTTTCTTCCTCATCTTCATTCAGTGGTCGTTCATCTGAGAAGTCTATGGTTCATGCGGAAATGATAAGTCCTTACTAGCTGTTGCTTAACAAATTGTAGGCCCTCCATTCATTCAAACATTGCTGCGTTTAGATTCCATTTTATATATTGATATTATATGAATTCCTGGCTTCAAATACACAGGGTATAATAGTTGACCCTTTTTTTTGGGTTCTCTGAGAGAGCATTATCGTTTGGTTCAAGGCATCCTGGTTTTCTTCAGTTTAAACATTTAGCGATGTCCATTTAACCATGTCTAATATACTAGATATTTTTTGGTGACTCATATTTGTGGATTCTTTCATTACGTAATTGACAAAAGCAAAGACAACTTTTATTTAATTTATTTTATTATATATTTCTTGTATATTTGGATGTCTGAAAGATAAATATATCCCCATAAGAACAACAAAACCCAATAAATTAGCAAAGGAAGTATGAAATTATATGGATCAATGCATACATCATAAGCGTGTGTTGGATCCTATGCCACTGAAAATTAATGAAGTACTAGATTCTTTTGAGAGTGCCATGCTTAAAGCAGTGGTTTCATTTCTGATGCCTTACTTTACACAAGCAATTTATCCAGTGCTCACTTTTTAATTTTGGGATTTTTATGCAGTTGTCCAGTATGAGGCACGCTAAAGAAAATTGCAGAGGCATTGGCAAGTAATTCCATGGAAACATCATAAACTTGTACTGAGATTGTGGTTGCACCTTCCACCTTGTGCTTGGTCATCTTGTATTTACAAAAATGATCTATTTTAAATGGTGGGATGATCTAATTAATTCCAAGTTGCGGTTGCATTTTGGTGATATTGGAAAAAAAGGAATAGAACTTTGAACTGTGTGAATCTCGTAAGTTTGCGTCCCATATATTGTTAAAGAAACTCAGCTTCAACTATTAAAATGATTGGTGCTGAAAATGGATCACAAAGAAAACTCGTGGCTTCAACTATTAATATGATTGGTGCTTAAAATGGATCATAAAGAAACTTAGCTTCAACTATTAAAATGACTAGTGCTCAACATGGATCACCTGTTCTTACTTATTAACATGATTGGATTGCTCTGTACATTTTAAACCCGTAGTTTGGGATGTTTGTCGAGTTTAATCCACTTATAACATTGTGTCACAAATGAAATTGTGGGGATATTTTAATATAAATATTTTCATGCTTTTATATAACATTAAAGCGTAATTAATTTAATCAATATGTATTAAATTAATCAAATCATAAGTTTCTGTTTTTTAAGCTTCCAAGAGGTCTCACATGAATTATGGCAGTATTAACGTGCGGGAAAGGTCCGTGTATGCTCAACAGCCATGTCAGGCTTTTGAACCACTTACCCACATTGCGATAGGTCCCGTCACAAAAGAGTGCCTGTGTATTGTAATTATTTATTAGTATATCTTTCGGACATGACAGAGATTCGGAGATTGTATGTTCGCTTGTTTTGCCTGTTTTCCACGTGTCTACATAGTGGAATATTGAATAATTTGTGGTAAGATTATTGGTAAGTGAATTGAAGTTTAAGGATTCAATCGTAACTTTATGTATTTTTAGATTGGTTTTAATCCAAATTTTTTAAATGTTCGGTTTTGGTCATTGATATTCTAATTTTAGTCTCTATAAATATTTAGGAATATGCATTTAGTGCTTAATAATATTGAAAATTTTACTTTTAATTCTCATAAATATTTTAAGAATTTACTTATGGTCTTTATAAAAAGATCATCATAATCAAAATCAACACTTTAAAAAAATTTAGATCAAAATTATATTAAAAAATTTATAAAAACTAAAATCAAAATTTATTATATTCATAACGATTAAAATCACATTTAAACCTAAGTTTTAATATAACTATTTATAAGCGAGTTAAAGTTTAGAGGAAATAGATGCCCTTTCTCCCTTTTTTTTAAACATAATAGGTGCATATTTTTGTTTATATATTTTTTTTTTGTTACAATGTATAGCACCTTATTTAATAAGACTTTAAGGGAGTGTTTGATAGATGAGATGAATTTTTATTGTTGGGAATAGAATTTCATAAATGCTACTTTTAGGAATAATTTTTCTGGGTATAATATTTTAGAGTGTTTGATATATAAATTGAATTTTCGGGTATATTTAATAAATTTTTCAAAATATCCTTGATGGATATACTGGCAAGTGGCTGGCCGGCAACAGCATCGACTGGGCCGTTGGTGGCCAACAAATGACACAGGAAGGTGGCGGACATCAGCGGTGGGAAGGTGGCGCACGGCTACGGATGGCAGCTGTGGCCAGCGCTGAAAGGTGGCAGACGATGGTAGCAGATAGTGGACGGTGGACAACGGCGATGGCTGGCGCTAGAAAGTGGTAGGCAGTGGATGACGGACAGCGGACAGCGGCGGCCAATGATCGGTGGCAGGTGGCTTTAGGGAACGATAGGGATATTTTGGTCTTTTTATAATAACAAACATTCATTTCGCATGGAAATATTATATTTCCATGGGGAAGGTGGCAATCTTCGGGAGGCGAAATTCATTCTCGGGAATGTAATATTCCTAAGAATATTGCTTTAAACCTTCTACCAAACATAGGAATATTTTTATATTTCCGGTAATATAAAAAAATGCATGCATACCAAACACTCCTTAAATGGGATAATATTTAATCATTTCTATTTAGGCATAGATATTAAATTTTAAAATTAAGTAATTAACTCATACAAATAGGAATTCATAAAACATAATGATAAAAAAAATTCAACAAAATGAGTCGAAGTACACTGCATGAGTTATGTACTATGAAGCACAGATATAGATACGGGATATGGATGCGATACGACACGGATATGGAGATACGATAATGTTTAAAAATTATAAGATATGATATGATTATAGTATAACATATAAAATTAGTAAAAAAAATTAACATAAAAACATAAATCTTAAATTAAAATAGAGGCATATGATTTGAATATTAGCATAAATTCTTGTAAATATACTAAAATATATTTATTTTATTGATTTTTTTAGAATTTTCATTTATATAGATATAAAAATATCAAAAAAATAAAGTAAAATTTTTTAAAATATAACTAGAAGCATTTAAAAGTAACTGTAAAGTATCTGACATGACATATATTGGATACGGATGCAACAGCTATTTTAAAGTTTCTGTGCAACATAGGTTATATACTAGTTAGTAGTTATATTTGAGCGCGCTCTCCCACTTTATTCAATGCTATTGCTTCATATTGTTTGAAAGTCTTTTAGAAATATTTGTTGAAAAATAAAACAATTTCATAAATAGGCTCCAACAAAAACAGAGTAATTTTTTTCTTCATAATTTCTTTTTTAATGAATATAACAAAAAACTTAAAAAATTAAATAGTAATAATTAAATTTCTAAAAGAATAATTAAAGTTTTTAGGAGGTTTGTGGCGAGCAATTTCTTTGTAGCTCTGCTAACAATAGTTTCACACCTCAACGATCGTGGTCGCTTTTGCATTTGTGGGGGACGCTAACGTGGAACGTCAGAAGGATGGCCAACCTTTGAAAAGACCAAATGACCAATGCACAAATTTCTGTCTTATTTTTGTTTTGTCATTTTCGGTCAGTAAAGGAAATTAATTATATCAGCATCAAAAAACGAAATTAATCATATTATCATTATAAATCTTACTCGCTCCGTTTTTAAATACATATACAAATACAAATTAAAAAAACAATAAACAAGTCTTAACTATAAAAAAAAAAAATTTAGAGTATATTTTATAAAATTACTTTATCAACAGCTAATATTTTTCCTTTATATTTTCTCTATTAAATCTTATTTTTTATTTTGTCTTTATTTAATAAGGATAGAATAAGAAAAAATAATTAATATTTTTTTATACTTCTCGTGATAACAGATAATTGTGAATTAATTTTAAAAAATGATATTTATTTAAAACCAGAGAGAGTATTGACTATTGTTTGGAGTATCATTTACGATAATTGTATAATTGTTAAAAAGTTGGAAAATAATTAATATTTCAAAATTCGTACTAATATTTAATTAAAATAAAATATAATAAATAATTTGAAATATCATTATTTAGTTAATGTACTTCCATTGTTATTTAACCAAAGTATCAACAGCTAGTAGTTAAAACTAATCATTAATATTTATTAATTTTCTAAAACAATAGATAAATAAAAATGAAATATTTTTTAAAACAAAAATATCTTAAATCATATAATAACTAACTTTTAAATTATTTTAACATTAATTAATTTAAGAAATTTTTTTTTTCGGAAAATCAAACTTCTAGAAACGCAAAAACTTGTCGCCCATCGTTCCACCTACAATGGATAATTAAACACACTGTTGCTGCAGCTACCACCAGGCATGATTGCACCACCTACCACTTATTTGTAACACTGGAATATCCACAGGAATCAGATTTCATCCTACTTTTAGAAAACATGAATTTACTTTTCGAGCTATAGTGGCCCCAGAACAGGAAAGAATTAATTATCAATAAGCGTGATTCAAGTGAGGTCCATCCCAAATGTCAAGTCAATAATTGATTGCACAATTATCATTATTTTCTCAAATTTTGCTATTCTTCCTAAATATTTGCTGATTTTTACAGTATTATTGCAATATTTATTATAAATGTAATCACACAAATTTTATAATTTTTAATAAATACTTGAACTTTTTTATCAGAATTTCTACGCGATAAATTAACATTTTTTACATTAATAACTCTTTACCAAAATGATTAGGTGCAAAAAGAAAAGGTAGTTTTCTTCTAATATTAATCAAAAGCCAAATATTCATGAATTATTCATCAAACTAATTTGTTAATTTCTTAAAATCCAACTTAATTGGATTACATTCATAATCAAAAAGATTAAAAAACATTAAATACTTGAACCTTTTATCAGAATTTCTATCAAATAAATTAACATTATTGATTAAAAATAATAAATAATAAAATTAAAAGATTAAAAAAATAATAAATACTTGAACTTTTTCATCAGAATTTCTACCAAATAAGTTAAAATTTTTTATATTAATAACTCTTTACCCAAAATGATTAGTTGCAAAAAGAAAAAGGTAATTTTCTTCTAAAATTAATCAAAAGTCGAATGTGCATGAATTATTGATCAAACTAATTTGTTAATTGCTTAAAATCCAACTTAATTGGATTAGATTCATAATAAAAAGATTTTAAAACATTAAATACATGAACTTTTTTTTCAGAATTTCTATCAAACAAATTAACATTTTTGATAATTTATTATGCAAAAACTGATTGATTGCGATGAAAGTGTATCAAGACTCCAAATGAACCTTACCTTCAACATCAAATATTTAAATCCTAAGATTTTTAACCAATAAGGATTGGATTTAGTAGAAGAGTCTTGTTTATCACATATAATGAAGTACAATTGAATCTCAATAAAGAGAGGTATTCATATTTAATATCGATTGTGCCTCGAGCAGAATTATCTTTGGTAAAACTATAGATGATATATGTGAGAAATTGAAGTTCAAAAATATTTATTTTAAATGTGCTTTTATCTAACCACACCCGCCACTCAAAATGAAAATTATTAATGACTCTTTTTCTGGGATTTTATTTTTTATATGGGATTTAAGTTTCATATGTTCATTAATATGGGATTTGGATTGTATTTACAATAATACGACTTTTAATAAAATCGAGAATTTTGATTTTAGTTTTGTTGTAAGAATTTAACAATTGAGTTAACTTTTGTAGGTGTTGGAGGTGACACAAGCTAAAATTGGAATTTTTGATTTCCAAGTGCCAAGGAATCCATCTGATGTGCATGGGGAACAGTAGTAACAACATATTCCGCTGCATGCACTCTGCTATTGCTTAAGGAATTATAATGCAACATTCAAAATTGAAAATTTTGATTTTTGCTTTCCATCTTCGTTCTGCTGCACATACCTACTGTTGCATGAGAATCTTGTAGTATGAAATCGAAAATTTTGATTTTGACTGTTTGAAATTAGAAACTCACATTAGAAACTCACATGCATTGGCTGCACTGGAGTATAAATGAAGGGAGGGGGTGTTGGGGAAGGGTGCGAGGAAAGGAGTGCAGCATATAGGAAGAAAAGCGTTGAGTGTGTTGTGTGTGGGTTTTGGAAGAAAAGATAGAAAGGGAGAGAAAGAGTGTGTTGTGTTATGAAAATAATAAGAGTTGTAACAAAAAAATGATTTATTTAATGAAAAAATAAATTATTTGTAAAAATGATTCGAGATACAACAGTAGATCCACACCAATATATTTCTGATCAAATTCTTGATCATAGTGTAAGTTAATTTTTTTTAGAAATTAAATTTGTTACGTGTTTGTTGATTTATTTTTTTTAGAAGTTTATTGATATTGTGTAAAACAATTAGTTGTTGGTGGTGGTGCTGATGCATGGATTTGAAATTTTTTTTTTTGGTGTATTATGTTTCTTAATAAGTTTGCTATCATATTATGTCGTTGAATTTTTTTAAAATAATTTTGATTATGTAGAAAAAATAATTTGAAAATTTATAGTAATTATTTTTTAAAAAATAATTTAATAGCTATAGCAATATTAGTTTCTAAATTCAAAAATATCTACTAAATTGGTTAATTATATTTAGCATTTACATATTAGTTTAGAAACTATATACTAATTAGCTAGTTCAAAAATATTAGTTTTTATTATTAATTGAGGAATTTATTTATTTAAGTATACATTAGTTAGTCTTTAACTATTGGCCTAGTGGATATTAGTTAGTAGGGTTTTACACATCGTATATACTAATTATTTAAATTATTTTTATGAAATAATTAGCAGTGATAATATTAGTTTTTAAATTCAAAATATCTAGTAAAGTGGTTAATTTTTTTTTTGGTGTTTACATATTAGTTCATAAAATATATACTAATTAGTTTGTTAAAAAATATTAGTTTTTATTATTAATTTAGGACTTTATTTCTTTAGGTATACGTTAGTTAGTCTTCAAATATTGGTCTAGTGGATATTAGCTAATAGGATTTCACATATTTTATATACTAATTATTTAAATTATTTTTATGAAATAATTAGCAGCTATAATATCAATTTTTAAATTCAAAATATCTAGTAAATTGGTTAATTTTATTTAGTATTTATATATTAGTTCATAAAATATATACTAATTAGTTTGTTAAAAAGATATTAGTTTTTATTATTAATTCAGGACTTTATTTGTTTAAGTATACGTTAGTTATTCTCTAGATATTGGCCTGGTGGATATTGGTTAGTAGGGTTTTATATATTTTATATACTAATTAGTTGAATCATTTTTTTATGAATAATTAGTAGTTATAGAAATATTAGTTTTAAATTCAAAATATCTGCTAAATTGGTTAATTTTATTTAGTGTTTATATATTATTTTAAAAAATATATACTAATGAGTTAGTTAAAAAATATTAGTTTTTATTATTAATTGAGGACTATATTTATTTAAGTATACATTAGTTAATCTTTAAATATTGACCTAGTGGATATTAGCTAGTAGAGTTTTATATATTTTATATATTAATACTAATTAGTTAAATTTCTTTTCATGAAATAATTAGTAGCTATAGCAATATTAGTTTTTAAATTCAAAATATCAACTAAATTGGTTAATTATATTTAGTATTTACATATTAGTTCATAAAGTATATACTAATTAGTGAAGAATATTAGTTTTTAAAATTAATTGAGGTTTTTATTTATTTTGCTATAACTAGATGATATTAGTTAATACAAAAAAAAAAAAAATTATAAGTGGACTTACTCTTACAAGTGGATACTTTGTAGTTGTTAAAATATAAATAAGTTCAAAAATATGATACTATGCTTACTATTTGTAACAAGTAATGAGAGTATTGTGATACTATACTTTGTTGATACTAGATGATACTATGCTTTGTTGATACTAGATGATACTATGCTTACTATTTGTAACAAGTAACGAGATTTATGGGATATTGCAACGGGATGGTTTATATCATCTATATTATCAAGTGCGCCTTCGTCATTGCTTCCATATTCGTCTTTGAACTCTTTTTCATCACTTTCATTGTTACACTCTTCCCATTGTGTGTCTCTCTCAAGAAATGTGCTCGTCTTAGGTTCTATAGCAAAAGCAACTTTTCTTAAATCAACATATAGCTTGATGCAAGCAATGTTTATTTGATTTTGCTGATGTATCCTAAACATTTGTTGCATGTTGTTTTTGTCACTTATTGGAATAATGTGATATTGGATGAACCTATCAAAAATAGAGATTTCACATATGTATCTTATTTTTTTCACGATCTTCGAAGTATTTACATCTATGCATTGAGAGAGTCCATTCTCTAATTTTGTAAATGATATTGTATATGAAATAGAAAAATATGCTGGCCTCTCACATACAAATGTTACATCCTTATTTATATTTAGAATATTACTATTAAAATATACAATAATATTTACACTACTTTCTATTTCTCCCTGCTTTTTCATTCTTTTTGTTTTTTCAACACACACATCCCTTTAGTTTTTGGCCTCCACTCTCGACGGATTCAAGTGAATGTTTATATAGTTAAAGGATGGTGAAATAAAAAATTCTGTTTTTTGTTTTAAAATATTTTAATGAAATCGAAATTTCTGTTTTTAATTTTTTTATTAATTTATTGAAACAAAAAATTACATTTTTGTTTTAAAAATATTTTAATTTTTTGTTTGCAATGTCGATTTCTGCTTAATAAAATTTTTTATTGAAATTAAATTGGAATTTTCAATTTTATTTTAATAAAAAATTCTGTTATACGGAAATCGAATTTTTCAATTTATTTAAATCCCATATTTATATAAAATCCTACTAATTTCCATATTTGAGTATATTTTAAAAACGGGTCCCATATTAAAAAAAAAACTCTTTTTTTATGATTTTCCTCAGCTGGTTAAAAAAAAGAGGCCTTCTTTTGTCTTGGTGCCCTGCGCTGCATGCTCCACGCTTGGCTCGCTAGTTCTACAACGCCAAACCAGCCAATCAACCATTCAATATTATATCATAAAAAACTTTATAATTATATTATATATGTCCATGACAAAAAGTTATCCCTTTGGTAGTGATGATGTGAATTGCAGTCAAAATCAATTCTTTTCGGATTTTTCAATTTTCTTTGTGCGTCCCTTCACTACGTTGGAGAGTGCCTGTGGCCACTGAACTGCCTCGGTGTTGGAGTTAGTGCACTGTGAGGAAAGGGGGAGAAAAAAGGCAAAGTCGCTTTCTTTTCAGCCCCAAAAGAAAAAACATTAACAAGAGATAGAATTTTTCCAACCAAAAGAAGACAAAACGGGTGACTACTTGATAAAGAAGAGAGCCGTTGAGGCTTGGAAGAGGAAGAAGAACAGAGCCAACCAGCTCCTACCCTTTGGAAAATCTCTCATGGTTCGTCCCGTTACACCCTTCAATCATCATTTTTTTATTATTTTTTTCTATGTTTTACTTGAAAGTTCCATTTTTTATTGTTATGTTATGGTTTTTTGGTTTGATGGGATGGACCCATTTGAGTTTTCTGGGTGTATGATGTTTGATCATTTGTTAATTTTGATTTTTTTTTTAATTTAGAATAATAATGGGGTGTGTATCTTTTTGTTGGTTTTTTTATTTTTTTAAATAGAGATTGGAGTTTTATATGTGTGGATATATGATTGTGCTTATGGGGTGGATGAAACCTATTTATAGGAAATCTTTGGCTGATTTAGCTGTTCTTGTGCAATTCTGTTATATCAGACCTTGGCCTAAATCTGGGGAAGATTTGTATGGCTAAGGATACGCTCCTCTTTCTTTGAGATATTTTAGGCAGGGGATTTGTGGTTTAGTCAAATTCTACTGATAGATTTTGCATTGATGGTTCAAATAAGTCACAGCGTCATGTTTGATTTTCTTTTTTTTTTCCTCCTTTACTTATTTATGCAAGTTGAAGCTATGGAGGTGTGCTTTGTTTATATTCATTGGAGGTTTAGTGAGTTTTTTGGTTAAATTAGAGGGACACCTTTCTTTTCACTGGTAGACGAATTCAGTTTCATTTTGGGATAATCTAATCTTTTCTTGATTTTGATTTGGAGAAACCCAAGTTGAGGTTTCTCCTTTCCTACACATCTCTGTTGTGTGTGGAACTGCATTCTTTCTTCTTTATTTCACAGCTCTCTCTATAATTCAGTTTCATTTATTCATCAAAGCCAAGAAATGTGGGGGATAATAAGTACTTTGTTTGTATATACCTATAGAATATGAATCCAAGGCTGTCTGCAGTTTGGTGGAATAAAGGCTTCATGGCCTTTCATGTTTAGTGAAATGTACTTGCATTGGGATGAAATTTGAGCAGATAAAGTTTGATTTTTTGGGTATAGTTGCCATCTATTATGTTGGAATTGAGAGAGTGCATTCGAAGATTGCAAAGCCGAGGTAGATGTTTATTAGCAATATGCCTATTTGACTTGGAATTTTCAATAAAATTGGCTTAAGAAAGTTAATTCAGC
The DNA here is from genome assembly GCA_031439595.1 of Pterocarpus santalinus. Lineage (NCBI taxonomy): Eukaryota > Viridiplantae > Streptophyta > Magnoliopsida > Fabales > Fabaceae > Pterocarpus > Pterocarpus santalinus. The sequence goes on along the minus strand of CM062531.1, from coordinate 66,434,648 downwards.
TATGCATTTTATCCATTGTCTTTCTCATAATTCTTAACTTGTTTTAATCAGTATGATATTAATATTATCATTGCATGTTTTCTTGGATAGAAAACATTGTTCTTTGTCTGGCCATCGTTTGGGATAAAAGAAATATGGCTAATTTTTTGCATCTAAGCAATGTGGCTATTGTTAAATTATGCAGTTAACCCAGTAGAGGTTTGTTATCTACGTATGCGAGAAGAAACTAGTTTTGGTAATTTGCCTATAAGATTAGGCATGCCAGATTTTGTGCAGCGGTTTGGGCTTTTGATTCTGTAGGTTTTGCTGGAATTACTTGCTCTGTACCTGTTTGTTTGGTAAATGGTCATCTTTTAGAACTATGGAAAGAAAAGAGGGCTTACAAAACAATAAAATAAAGCAAAGAAAGAGAGTAAAGGAGCTTACCTTGTACAAATGTTTGCATGGTTTCCTCTTGTTCTAATTTTAGCTTGCAAGTTTTTAAAGTGAACATGAGCTTTTTTTAACTTAAATGGCCCTACGGTGACTCTTAGATATTCTGATATGGATTCTCTAGAGTAATATCTTCTTTATCTTTGTTTTGAAAATTCAATATCTTTCTTCTTACCCTTTTTCTTGATGCTGCTAATGTGCACAGGCAAGGAAGATGCATTGTACCCTTCAAGAGATAGATAAGGATAGTCCAAAGTTTTCGGCAGCAGGAAAGGATTCTATAGCAACAATCCATCAACAACAAAATAAAATCACGCCTTTCAAGGTTGCCCATATTGCAGTCCTATTGTTGCAATTAATTTTTTAATTGAGTTTGGCTAGGCAGTTAATCCTAACCTCTTTTTTTCATTTTAATTGTTCAGAATTGTGGAGAATCTTCCGTTTCAAGCATTAACTCTGATAGTGGGTAAAATATTTTTACTACTATAGCAATTTTTTGCATTTTCTTTTTGATCATATGTTAATATGGTTCTATGATTAATTTACCTGTTTCTTTTATTGAAATTGTTGATCTATTGACGGAACATGTATTCCTGGCCTTCTAATGACATTTCTTGAGAAATATACTTAATGGATACACTTAATTTCTCAACAGCATTGCCATGCCCATTATTATATAGCTCCCACACTCTTTTATCTCTTTCTGTTTGATTTTTTTGTTGTATTTGGAAAACTATTGAAACGTGAAAGTGACTATGATTAAGCTCTGCTGATTATTTATCAGGTGTGCCGTCCTTACTTTCCTTAATTTTGAGCCTGATGGAAATTGGAAGATTGTTGCCATACCAGTGCGCTGTCTCAATCATATTAACTTAGCTTCCGGTGTACATATGGATGGTCTGCAACTTCTTTTCCCTCCACCTCCTAATAGGTTGAAGATTGATCAATGTAAGGGGCCAAGAGGGCATCTTCCTCACTATGCCTATTCAGTCAAATCATTTACAAGGAGAAACATTAGTGGGTCAAATGTGCATCGTCGATGTCAAAATAAGATTGCTAAGAAAGCTTCGAAACTGAATGAATTAAATGAAGTCCCTGGGAATTCTAGCTCCCAAAGTTCATTGGTTTGTGGCTCTGGCTTGTTCCCTCATAGTTCTGCTGCAGTTAATCCATCTGATAAGTTTACGAGTAATGCCAAGGAAGAAAAGTTTCCGAAGAAAAACTCAAGAAAAAGGGCAAGAAAGAAAGTTCAACAGAGTAAGAAGCATGTGAGTGACGGTGGCTCTACTGAACGAGAAGTTCCTAATGAGGAGTATGTCTGTGTAAGTTTGACTTCTGAAACTTCCAGCAGCAATGATGTGGATAAGGAGGCTGGGCTGATGTTGGATACAACTGAACCAGACTTGTCATCTTCTGATGATAGAATAGTAAAAGATGTTTGTGAAAGGAATGAGATAAATGGCAGCATCAATGTAACAGAAGGACCAGAAAGTTGCAACTCTTATATTAATGAGGCGGAGATGTCAAAAGCTATTGCACCTATTGTTCAGAATTCTGCTGGAGAATCTGCCGCACTTGATTCCAAGAATCTGCTTCAAGATAGAGGCCCTGATTTTTCAGTCACTGATAAGGAAACAAAGGACATCCAACATGTTGATCTATGCTGTTATAATGATATACCTGACTCTTTGGTGTTGGATTCAGTTTCAGTTGGTTCAAACAGTGATGCAAGTACAAAAGCAAGTGATATAGGAAAACGATCCAACAAAGTAAGTTGCAGAATTACTTCGAAGTCAGGAGATGGGTACTTTCTTGGTCAAAATGTAACAAATGGGATTTGCAACAACTCTGAACATAATGAGGGAATTAGGAATGGTGGTCAAAATTGTGTCACTAATGATAAGGGAGTTAAGCAAAAGAGAACAGTGTCGAAGAGTTCAAGTTTTAACAAATTTGGGGGTGTTGGAATTTTGCATAGTCGAACAGGGAAGGAAAACAGTCATTCCGTCTGGCAAAAGGTTCAGAAGAATGGCTCTGAAGAATGTGGTGATGATTTAAAGAAAGTAAACACCACTTTGAAAAAGGATCCTTCAGTTATCAGAAAGTCTAGTTCTGCCAGTGTAAATGTTCCATCAAAAACAGAGGATAAAAAACACTTGAAAAATAAAGTTGGTAGGAAATCAAAAGTGAAAATGGACTCAGCTTCAAAAAAAGGACACTGCAGTTATTCTAGGAAGGGTTCCCATTTATACAGGTCTATGATAAATGATAATGCAAAGGTTTGTGTTCAGCAAAATGACACGTCACATGTCTCATCTCAGGAAAATAATCAACAAGGGTTGACCAGTGTCTCTGGAATTAATGCTGATATTAATTGCCTGACGGATGGGTTCCAGACCAATAGAGTTGAATGGATGAAATCTGAATTAGTTCACAGTTCACAACTTCATCTGGGGGAATCGGATTCACAAAACAATGCTTGCCATAACATTGCAAACATGAAGAATGAATATATAACCATTCAAGATAGCTCATTGGCAATGCCTTGTGAGGACATCGACCAATCAAACATGTCTGAGGAGCAATCGTCTGGGTCTTATAGTCTTTTAGGTGATGAGGCTGGTCAACCAGAAAAAGAAGTTTCCTATGCAGACAACAATGGACAAATCCAGAGTTCTGGAACTGGCCTTTGGAAATGGATACCAATTGGGAAAAAGGATACAGGGTTGGCAAAATCTGATTCTAATAGTTCATCACCGGAATATTCTGATGCACCACCTAGTAAAAAATTTAACTTAGAAAGCAATGTTGAACCACAAGTGGCTTCCGTTTCTCAGAATCAGGATTCTTCACTAGATGCAAGTAGAACATGCATGGGTCAGGTTCACAGTAAATTTTGTGGCCTAGTTGAGGGTGAGAATCAGACATTAGGTGATCAGTATGCATGTACAGAGGCAGAGCACAGGGTTAAGCATGAAGCACTTAAGATGATTTATGAGTGTGAGAATCAAGATACATTAGAAAATGATTCCGACAGAATAGCTCAAGCAGTCAATGATGCATGCAGGGCACAACTAGCTTGTGAAGCTGTGCACATGGCCTCGGGTGGCCCAATTGCAGAGATTGAAAGATTACTTCATTTTTGTAGTCCTGTTGTTTGTCAGTCACCCAATTCACTCGGTTGTTTCAGCTGCTCTCCGAATCATGGTGGTTGTGTATCACTCTGCAGACATGAGATACCAGACCTATCTTTGGGATACCTGTGGCAGTGGTATGAGAAACATGGGAGCTATGGTTTAGAGATAAGGGCTCAGGATTTTGAAAATCCAAAGAAACTAAGCAGTTTTGATCATGTTCCATTCCGTGCATATTTTGTCCCTTCTTTGTCAGCAGTTCAGCTGTTTAAGAACCATAAAAGTCAATGTGTAAATAGCTGCGACGAATCTCCAAATAAGGTTTCAGAAGCATGTGACATGATTGACGATTCAGAACACTTATCTACTGCCAGTCAACATCCAATATTTTCTGTTCTCTTTCCTCAACCTCGAAATCAGGATACAAACATTCAAACAATGACAAAGACGGCTTCCATCAATAATGCACATGATCCATTTATCAATTCAACATGCTCTGGTGATTTAGAACTTCTTTATGAATATTTTGAATTGGAACAACCTCAACAAAGACGGCCTCTATATGAGAAGTAAGAAGTTCATCCCCTTTATCCTGCCATCTATCATCCCCATTTTATATGTTCCGTAACTGATTATAATTATGTTGAATTTTATTGACCCAAGACTTACTATAGTTTTTATTTTGGTCATTCAATTATTGTGTAACATGTGGCATCATACCTTGTTCCATTTCCTTAGGAATAGTGTAACTTTCACAAGCATAAAGGAGAATTTCTGCTTGAGATATTTTTTCTAGCTCAGTTATTTTGCTTTCAGATATGTGATACACATTATAGTAATTTTTTTATAGTATGATAATTGTAGGCTCAGATATGTGCATATATGCTATTATTTGTGGTTCCGGCTTAACATAAAAACTTTTGATGGATACTATCCCACGAATAATATTAATAGGAAAGACCACCCAGTAAATTTTATGAGTCATTTGGGGGCTTGGGTGTAGTAGGGCAGTTGAGGAGATGAGAGAAAATGGTTTTTGGTCTGTACGGTAGTAGATGGTCATAAAGTTTGCTACTATAAAAGGCAGCTTTGTCAGGCTGGCAAGTACTTCTGAATTGACTTTTGATCTTCTAACAGGATACAGGAGCTGGTTGGAGGAGATATACCAATCCAGTCCAAAACTTTTGGGGACCCAACCAAACTGGAATCAATAAGCCTGAGAGATCTTCATCCTAGATCTTGGTAAGTGAACTTTATGTCAACTATATTTCACTTGGGGAACACAGTATATTTTATGTCTTCTTTAAGATCACATAACTAGAAGTATGGATTATCATCAATAAATCAAGTGAAATTTCAAAGGGTAGCATTTTAGACTGCCTAATTTGCATGCAGGTACTCTGTTGCATGGTATCCTATTTACCGTATACCAGATGGCAACTTTCGAGCAGCTTTTTTGACTTACCATTCACTTGGACATTTGGTTCGTAGAAGTACAAATTCAGATTCACCAACTTTAGGTTCTTGCATAGTATCTCCAGCTGTGGGTCTTCAAAGCTACAATGCCCAGGTATGAACATTGGAACCTTTTGAAATTTACAAGCTTTCATCTGATAATTTGACGAAAAACCTTTTCAAGATGAGTCAATTATAAATAAAATTTTTATACATCTACTGGTATTCGCTTTGTGTAGCTGATTCACAGATAATTGAAACTTTTATTGGTGTATTCAGTCATGTAGATAGCAGTTTATTTGGAGGCAATCATTTGCAGGGGTGGGGGAAAGAAAGACTGTAAAATATGAATCTCTGGTCTCCACTAGTGGCGAAAACTTTTGTAGTTTGCTGAGAGAGACGGTGAGGGAGAACTTTATTTACATTGGGAATGTTAATAGAAGGTGTTGGAGGCAATGTATTGTTGAATGAAGAGGTTCAAATTTGACTAGTTACATGTGACTATAGAACTTGCTAGCAGACTTTGAATAATGGTTTGTACAGAAGATCCCATTTGGCTAGTTTACAAAGTTGAGATAGGCATTATTTGATATGAGAATGAATTTTCAAAATATGGCCACTGCAAATGTGGAATAAATTATCAAATTAATTTTGTCGTTTGAGAGAGTGTATGGTTGTAATGCACCCTCAATTATGGTGATGATAGTAAAACAGTCATTGCTTGTCATAACATAAAACACTATTGAAGATGCAGGCTGTAAATAAATTACATGCTATTTGCAAGGTAGAAATGCTGTGGTATTTGATATCTTTGGTCAATATGCATATATTATTTTGAACCATATGATTTGTGGTATTTAATTACTAATTGTTTTCCGTGGAGATACACATATTTTGGGTATTTTTGCTTCTTTGGACCACAGCCTACTCTTATGACATTAAAGATTGACCATAAGATCAGTTTCTGAGAATCTTTGTCTAGTTTTATTTAGTGGAGCCCATTCTGTTATGTCTTCAAATAGTTGTGATTGTGCTAATGTTTCATTATATGTCATTTCTTGCCTTGCAATGACAGTTTTGATAAGCATGTGGAGATTTCTTAGGCTCACTAATGCAGTTATGCATTTTATGTCATATGAACAGGGTGAATGCTGGTTCCAGCTGCGGCAACCCGCTCTGGCAGCAGAAATGCTGGGCTTAAACCCTTCTTTACTCCTTAAAGAACGATTGCGGACGCTCGAGGAAACAGCATCTCTTATGGCAAAAGCTGTTGTCAACAAGGGCAATCAAATCTGCACAAATAGACATCCTGATTATGAGTTTTTCCTCTCTAGGCGACGATATTGAGATCGAAAATTTTTCAAAATAAATAATTATGACTAGGCCAATTAGTCAGAAAATAATTTTGGCTATGTTCAGATAGGAGATCATCACAAATAGGATCCAAGTGTGATTAATCATACTGCGTGTGACTTTAGGTCCTGGTTGAACTCGAATTTGTTTGTACATAGCTTTGTGCAGTACCCTCTTCTTTTTTGTTTTTTTTTGGGTCCTTTTATTCTCACTTTGAGTTTTAGCTCATTTTCATTCTCTGTAGAAAGAAACATAAAGAATATGTAGTGCTGATGTTGAGATTAGCAGTTATTCTGGAAATTTCCTTATAGTACAATTTATGATTCTTGTTTTGTTTAGCTTGAAGTTAGTGAATAATGCTGCCATATATGTGCGTTCGGACAAGATTACTTTCATGAACTCTTGTGATCCTCGATTCCAAGGAAACAGGAAAATAATAGAAATTATGTAACTAACGATTTGGCTAAAATTTGAAGAAAGGGTTCATAGCATTTTTCTTTTTTTCTTTTGTTACATGAAGATCCTCAATGGTGCATGGTGCAGTCGAAAATCATTGATTTAAAAAAAGTCAATTGTTTATTTTTTTAAAAAAATACATGCATATGGATAACAAATTATGATTTGTTAGAATTTATTTTGATTTTATCATAAGTTATTACGTCTACTTTATTGTCTTAAATGCCAAAAAATAAAAATAAAAATAAAAAAATCAGCAGTTCTTATCTATACTACAATGTACGCATGTCATTGTCAAATTATGGAATTTTTATCACGTACTATTTTGACTTCTTGTTCTTTCTATCTAACCACCGCTACGTGACAGATTATCATATATGATTTATTTTCCATAAAGCACCAGGATTTCGATAAAGTTCCTATCACTACTATTCTTTATACAAAAAAATAGGGTTAGTCTGGTTTAAGTTTTGGAAGAAGGTCTTTTGAAAGAAGGATTTTTGTTTGGTTTGAATATGTCAAAAGTAAGTTTAGAAGAATGAATTTTATTTAGATAGAATAAAATAAAATTATTTTTTATTATTGATGTAAGAGTAATAGTAAGATTCCTTTTTAAAAGGTATTTTTCTAGAATAAAAAATAATCTTAAAAATACTTTTTCCAAATAGAAGATTTTTTGAAAAAAATTAAACCAAATACTATCATTTATTGTATAAAGTCATTTTCATTCTCCTAAAAGGCTTTTTAACTATTGCAAACTTAAATCCAAACTGGCACATATATGGTGTATTTATTTCATCTTTTAAAAAAAAGTAATTTTAAAATTTAAATTTATATATAATTAAAAAATTAAAATTTAATTTTTTTAGAAAATATTCTTTTCAATTTTTATAAAAAAATTAAAAATAGATTTTTTACAAATTTTAATTATTTTAAAAAAATTATTTAAATATAAAAAATTAAATTTTTATTATAAAAAAATATTTTTTTTAAAAAAAATCCCAAATAAACTTCCTATAGTAGAGCTCCTCTAAAATCTATAGCCTGGTAGATATAGTACACGTTTTTTTCTTTAGCAGATACTGCAAAGAAGAGATCCAAAATGCAACGTGGAGAGCTAGAAAGAAGGCTAAAGTGTAGGTAAATCGATGTGGATGGACTTTTTATATCTAATAATCTCTAACGGTAAAAAAAAAAAAAAAAAAGATTGGCTTCTGACTCGTATACTCTTTTTAACATATATTTGGAAAATTTGAAAGGTTAAATTATTTTAATAATTATTTATTTATATAATTATTTTTTTATATAATTACTTATATAAGAATCAATTTATGTTTGAATGCTTTAATTGAAAAGTAGTTTTAAAATAATCTGTTTTATTTAGGTTGTATGAAAAAAATTACTTTTATATAGTAAAATTATTAAAAAAGATATGAAATAATTGTTTATATTATATAATATATAATATTTATGATCAATTTAGTAAAAATATAATAATTCTAAAATAATCAGCTTCTGCTTATAATTATAAACTCCAAAAATTTGCTTATACTTATAAGCTATTTTTCAACTTAAAATTATCAACTTTTAACTATAATCTATTCTACAAAATTTAACTAAATATTATTATTTTTGTAAAACAGCTTTTTTTCAAAATAAAAGCTGTTTTAGTAGGTTTCCAAACATGCACTAAATATGTGTTTGGGAAAGCTGAAAGATTAAAATTATTTTAATAATTATTTATTTATATAATTATTTTTTATATAATCACTTATATGAGAATCAATTTATATTTGGATACTTTAATTAAAAAATAATTTTAAGATAATCTGTTTTATTTGGGTTATATGAAAAAAATTACTTTTATATGGTAAAATTATTAAAAGGGATATGAAATGATTGTTTATATTATATAATATGTAATATTTAGGGTCAATTTAGTAAAAATATAATAATTCTAAAATAATCAGCTTCTGCTTATAATTATAAGCTCCAAAAATTTGCTTATGTTTATAAGCTATTTTTCAACTTAAAATTATCAACTTTTGATTATATTCTATTCTACAAATTTTAACCAAACATGATTATTTTTGCAAAATATAGCTTTTTTTCAAAATAAAAACTGTTTTAGTGGGTTTCCAAACATGCACTTAGTATGTGCTTGGGAAAACTGAAAGATTAAAATTATTTCAATAATTACTTATTTGTATAATTACTTTTTTATATAATCACTTATAAGAGAATCAATTTATGTTTGGATACTTTAGCTAAAAAATAGTTTTAAAATAATCTGTTTTATTTGGGTTGTATGAAAAAAATTACTTTTGTATGATAAAATTATTAAAAAGGGTATGAAATGATTATTTATATTATATAATATATAATATTTATGGTCAATTTGATAAAAACATAGTAATTCTAAAATAGTCAACTTCTACTTATAATTATAAGCTCCAAAATTTTGCTTATACTTATAAGCTATTTTTCAATTTAAAATTATCAACTTTTGATTATAATCTATTCTACAAAATTTAACCAAACATGATTATTTTTACAAAACTACTTTTTTTCAAAATAAAAGCTATTTTAGTGGGTTTCCAAACATGATTTATCTTTCATTATGTGATTAATTAGTCAAGCCCTGTCAGTACCAACATATTTCTTTATTAATTTTTTTTCAAGTTCAAATTTTGATATTCTGTTTAAGATTGTGGTTTATTTACTTCCACATCTAACGCTAACGCCCTGTGTAACAGTTTGTGTATTTAACAAGAAATAATTCTGGTCTGTACTCATAGTAACTCATGCATTAAGCTAATGCTTTCCATAAGAGTAAATGACTTTTCTACTCCTAATATTGTAAAATTGACATTAATTTAATTTTGTAAAAAATTTGACATTAATTTAGTTTTAATAAACTTTTTATAAAATTAAATCTTTTATTAAATCATTAATATAGAATTAAATTAACATTAAAAATTATTCAATATTAAATTAATATAACTTTTAAAATATTAAAATTAAAAAGAATTTACTCCTTTCCCTAATTCCATTCGTGTAAATGTTGGCATGGCACTTAGTAATGAAGGTAACGTCATACCGTATTCATAGCTATTATTCTTTTTATTTTAATTTATTAATCTATTTAGATAAATTATACCTAAATATATTAATTTAAAAACATATTAAATTATCTAAATAAACAAATAAATTGAAATAGAAAAAGTACTAAACAGCGGGATAAATCGATTAAGGTGGTCATTGGAGACACATACCAAATAATTAATATTATAGATGGTTTTGTTAACATGGTTCAAAAACAAACAAATGAAGAGTTTTCCGGGTGAATTTAATTGGACCTGTCTCCCGACAAGAGACAAGCACTGCTAATCCCGTTTGTGAAGCTGCGTTAAGCAGTAGCGGGAGCGTGAAGCACATGGTATCGTCATTATCAGATTCAACTACAACACAGTATACACGGTAAAACATAATTAAGAATCCTTTTCCTTGTCATTATCATGCATTAATGGTTTATATTACATTCTTGGCACTTGTCAAGGTGCAGTGGGTCATGGTGATCGTGACTTCGTGATTTTGAGTAATAATTCATTAATTTATTCATAAAAATTATTTTAAAATAAACTTACCAATTAAAATTAAATCAATTAAAAAATAAGAGTATACTCCTTGACAATAGCTTTTTCAACTCAAATATTTATTCCACATGTAGACTCTTGAATCCTAATTCAACGGCGGAGATAGGGGAGAGAATTAATAGATTCTTGGACTTTGTGGGACTATGCTTTAAAATTTACATTTATATTATATATATACATTATAAAGTTTTGAAAAATAAAATAAAATAAAACTGGAGGCTTAAGTGCCCACGACTATATTGAATTAAAATTTTTAACAAATTTATTTAAATTTAAATGCATTGTATAAAATGTAATACGCATCTAATTAAGACGCTTAAAAAGGCTATACTCCATCACATCAAAAAATAATAATTAAGAAAAAAGTTACACACCAAAGAAGTTGGAACTCAATGGCATTATTATTATATATGCAGTCCCCGGAAAACAACCTTGTTGAAATTTAATAATATTTTTTTTCTAAAAATAAATGTCTAGTTTCATTAATTAAATAATAAAAAGAGCTGTAACTTTGTAACAAAAAGTAAAAAAAGGATGTACCTCTTTCCTAATATTTTTAGTATTATTAAGCTATTAGGAATATATTCGTGATAAAAGACTTCGATAATATTCATAATATTATAAGTTTAATTATCAATATCACAGATATATTAAAAAAAAATATTATTTCATTGATAATACATAATAAAAAACATAAATTCAAAATATGAATGCAAATTAGAAGCTAAAAAGTCGATAATACTTCATTTGCTTTTTGATTATCTGTCATTATAATTTGAATTTAATTTTTTAGTTATCTTATTAATAAGTTGTTTGTATATATTTTTGTAAGTATTTATTGAATTTTAATATAGGAAAAAGATCAAGTAAGAGAGTGATTAATTATAAGTGTAAAACCAATAAATCTTTATTTTTGAATTTTATATAAATGATCAAAATTATAATATAAAATTATATAAATTTTAAATAATTATATAATATTTAAATAATTTTTAATATTAACTATCTGTATATGATTATATAATTTAAATTTATTTATTTTATTTTTATAATAAATCACTCATCTCACCTACTCCATCTCTCTCAATACATACCCTAGGTTTAAATTAGGATAAGTCCTCTTCGCAAAACTAATATTTTCTTTTCCCTAAAATAAACCTAGAAGCCAGAGGGCCGGTAGTGTTGGATTCTGGTCTTCTGATTAGGAAGCCAAACAAGGCAGAAGCGAAGTTGAAGATGGTTTGCTATTTTTGCTGAATGTCTGCCATTGCCAACCTCCAAATTACGACACATACTTTGAGCCCTTTCAAACAATATCCCATTCCCTTATCATATCTGTCCCAATCCAACTTGCATAAAAAATTCCACAAGGAATCCATTGTTGCCTTCAAAGATAGCGATAAGGAGGTCCAAACAATTACTTAATTTCAAATAAGTTACAAACCACAAAATATATTTGTTTAAAAGATAGAACCTCAACTATTTCACGTTCAACAAATCAAATATTCTAAAATAAAATTTGTTATCAATGCTGCCCTTTTTTTTTGGTATTAAGGCTCTTAAAGCCAGGAGACCCCGCCCTAAGGTGGGACCTGGATGTGCCCCTACTCTTCAATCTCCATGGCAGAGAGGTATGGAAGCTCCTGGACTGACACGGACGGGGAGTTCTATCAAATTCATCTCTTGGGTTTACATGTAGTTATTTTCGTTTAAATACTTAAAATTTAGCTTAATGAAAAATACATTCGTAATGGGAAAAAAAAAAGGTTGCGTTCGTAATTTGGACTTGGAAAATTCTATATTTTAATTTATCTGTTGATATATTAGTAATCAATCATAGTTACTATCTAACTCTACGTCGTTTATAAATGTAACTATAGAGTATTCCTTTGATTATATTTAGTCATTTAAAAAGTCAACCACAACATCATATCTCTGAAAAACGAAACTCTCTGTACCAAAAAACAAGAAAATAAAACAAAAAGTCTTGCATGCTATCGCTATGTGAGTGTTATTTTCCTTGTTAACGAGGCATCTAATTATTTTTCTAAGGTTATACCTGAGATATTTCCATAAAAATCGAAGCAAAAGAAAATTTTAGATGAACATGTGGTGTAGTTTAATAAAAAAATAATAACCACGGTACGAGGGTGGCGGAGATCACATGATGTGCTATGGAAGATATTAAATTCACATGGCTTGTTAAGGAAGAATTTAAATACAAGACATGCCTAGAAATAAATATAAGCAAAGTATTTATATTGATTAAGAATTCCTCATTTTGAGTTATTTAGTAAATTATAGGTTGAATGGGACATTTACGTGCTATGTGCCTATTTGGATTTCAGTTTGGGATTTTCAGAAGGCCTTTTAAGAGAAGGAAAATAATTTTGTATAATAAATAATAATGTTTAGTTTAATTTTTTAAAAAAAAATTTTTATTTTTGGAAAAAAATATCTTTGAAGTTATCTTTTATTTTAAAAAAAATCTTATTATTACTCTCATATTAATAATAAAAAATAATTTCATTTTATCCTATTTAAATAAAATTTATTCTCTTAAATTTATTTTTAATATATTTAAATTAAATAAAAATTATTTTTTAAAAATAATTTCTTTAAAAAATTTTTTAAAAAAATCTTTTTTAAAAGACATTTTCCCGAGAGTTAAATGAAACGAATCCTATGTAGATGCTTCACTTCCTCTTATCGACAGTTCTCCTCCATTTATTGTCCCATTTTCAAAGCTTTACTTTTGGCGTCAATATCGAAGTTACCAAAACCTTGAATCTTACAGAGCTAGGAGACAGCTGTAGCATCCGTAGGAAATATTCTGCATATCAACATGTGATTCAAATAAACATAAAACTTAAAACATAATATATGCTAAAATATATGGAGTCAGAGTACCATATATATCACGAAATAATATACATTTACATTTTAGGCGCTGACTGCAGTGCGCTTCACGGTAAAAAGTGTATTATATATTTTGTGATTGTAATATGTTTAATGGATTAAATTTATGAGGTGTATTGATATATTAATTATTTATAATATATTATAGTAATATATTAATTTAAAAAAATTAAAAAATTTAATTAAATATATTTTAAAAATTAATTTTTATATATTAATAATATAAAATTATATTAATAATATAAAATAATTTTATATTATTAATATAAAATTATAATAATAGTATAAAAAATTCTAAAATTATATTGATAAATTTTTTTTAATTTTTAGAAATTAATTTTTATATATTGATAGTGTAAAATTATATTAATAATATAAATTAATTTTATACTATCAATATAAAATTATACTGATAGAGTAAAATTACAAAAAATTATATTGATAGAGTAAAATTATGAGTAAAATTATATAGATAGAATTTGTTTGATTATATTAAATATAAAATTATTTTATAATGATAATATAATTTTATACTATTAATATATAATATTTAATTTTTAAAATATTTTTAATTATATTTTTAAATTATTTTTAAAATTAAAGATTATTACAACACATAATAGGTGATTAATATATTGATACACCTCACAATTTCACCATCAAATTGCAAGATATATCATATTCCTTGACCAACAAAATACACCGTATAACGCCCTTACATTTTAAAACAATTTGCTTTCAGGTCTGAACTGACTTCTTAAACTACTTGCGTATTCACTAAGGAAAAATTTCTCAGATGAAATTGTACATAGTTGACCCATATTTGAGAAAAGACGTTACTTTAAAAATCATAAATCTAGATTCTGTAAAATAAAAATAGCTATAAAATAAAAAATAAGAAATTATTTATTATTAAATTATTTTAATAAAATTTTTTATAATAAAAATTATTAATCCAAAAATAAATAAATCCTTACGTTTTTACTTTTCAACCATCCTTATCTCCAAAAATCACGGACACAAAGACAGAAAATATCATCTAGCCGTTGACATTATCCAGTCCAGCTTATTCTCTCTCGTCATCTTGCGTACTTTTTCCGCATGGATGCCATCTTTTTGCACCAAAAAGTAGATAGCAATATTTTCTTTTTTTGTTGAAAAAAAAAAGGAAAAGATAAAGTCGGTGAACGATCTAAACATCCGTAGACTATAATCTTACTGGCTGTTATGATGGGGGATTGCTATTGTCACGATGGTGGCTTAAGTATCTATAAAGAAAAATGTTATTCGAAAATTAAAAAATAAAATTATTTTATGGAAATAACAAAGAGAGAAAATATAAAATTTTGAATTCTATATTATTTAATCATCATATTAAGATATTAAAATATAATATTTTTATATAAATATATAGTATGTTATTTTATTTTGATACACGTGTGTATATATATATATATATATATATACTACAATACTTATTAATTATACTCACATGTATTATGAATGTATGAATATATTATATTTCATGTTGTGTCTATACATACATATATTCACAAAATACTTTTCTAAAATTTTAAGTGACAGTGAGCGTTTTTTTGGGATGGGGGGGTGGGGGAGTTAAGATTTTATGTGTTTTTCTTTCTGTTATAAAAATGATATATTTGTTTTTCTAATATCTAACACACATTTTTCATAATCTAAACAAGGTCTCTTATGCTAGGGTGGAAGGACTAGGAATCAAGTTAGGTTGGGATGTGTAATGCAAGAAATTGTGGGAGCCAATAATAATAATAATAATAATAATAATAATAACAACAAGTAAGAATAAGGTATCTGAGAATAGTGACGACGACCCATTTTCAATATGAACTAGTAAATTTTTTTATGAAACACCGCAGGAAAGGGATTTCCTATCCAAAATATTTATCGACAGTGTGAATAAATATTTAATTGGTTTGCCTTTACGGTTCAGATACACATCCACTAGTCTATTATTTTTATTTTCTTTTTCATTTAATAGATTCTAAGATCAGATCCCAATTTTTTAATGGTAAACGTGATCAAATCTCATTAGCCACATCTTATCTTTTACTTCTTTCTAAGGCTAGCGCATCTTATCTTTTCTTATAATATTATATATGCATTATTGATTGTCAATTCACTTGTTTACATATCCCCAAATTAAAGGATATACAGGAGAAAAAGGAAGTCATTTCCGTTAACCTCTAATCCAACATAGGGACCAGCATGACAGCATATACCTTCATGACATACAAATTTCTATATAGATAGACTAAATTGCAGAAACCACGTTCTGTGTTTTCCGTTATTCAACTTTGAGGCCCAGGAAAACAAATGGAAGCACTTATGGGAGGAGAACGAAAAAGAATAAATAAAAAACACACTTTGAACAGTTTGAAGTGTGTGTGTGTGTGTGTGTGTGAGAGAGAGAGAGAGAGAGAGAGAGAGAGAGAGAGAGAGAGGGAGCTTTTAGTTTCTAGAAAAAATTCTTTCTAAGTTTAATTTATTTATAAAGTGAGTAAATAAATGTGTGTTTTTTTAAATAATTCATAAACTATAATGTTTTTAAATTAAATACAAATATATTATTATTTTCTGACTTCAAAGATAAACTTATTTGACGAAATTTTATCCCCTTTGCAATTATTAAAGAAGTATAGAAAGGAAAAAAAAAAAAAAACGAAAAGAACTTTTGAGTGCGAAGTGTGAACAAACAACAAAAACTAGTGAATGACAGAGGAGAGGTTTCAAATTCAGTTTTCGGGGTCCATCGGAAAAATAATTCATTCCTTTATAATATAATAGATAATGGATAACCGTAGAACACGATAAAGAAATTACCGCCAATCAACTGCGAAGATCACCATCAATAACTAGCTGTCTATCACATGAAACTCGCAAAGTTCATAGCTTCGGGGCCAGCTTCATTAAACTTCATAATCTTTTTCATTGCGCAAAATTTTTTATCAAACAAGGAGGTTTTTCTAGCCTAATTTTTTGTCATCACAATAAAATCAGAAGAGACAAATTTCATTGCCGTGTAGATTCAAGCGTGCCAAAGCCAATGCAGAGAGTCTTTATACCGAATGGAAAAAATATCCACTTTGTCTTTGTGGAACAATCATCGTTTGCAAAAGACCAAACAACATAGTGCCAAATCTCGCATTTATCCACGCCACAAGAATGAAGACCCCGCAAACGGCGATCAATTATACAATGCGTTTCACAAGTTGTCACTTGTTTTTTCCAATAGAATAATTTAGTTTAAGAAAAAGACTTAATTCTATTTTGAAGTTAAGTTTATTAAATAACAAATAATAAATCAATTAAATAACAATAATAAAAAAATTAAACCTACTCTCACTAAATAGAATTGATTACATAATTCAAATGATGTCATAATTTCTTGTTGTATATGATATTTACATTTAATTTTTTTAATAATTTTACCTATAATTTTATTAAATATTTCTCTATCTTTAATTATTATTAGACTATTATCCATCTTATCTACTCTTTGCATTGACTCCTACAAGTCTTCCACCATTTTTCGCCCTCATTTCTGTCCTTAACATTAAACTTATTTTCTTGTTATTTCTTATTATCAAACATTCAATTTCATACAGCATTATTGGTCTTATAGTTATGTATTAAATTTGAATAATATCTTTTTTTTTATCACAAATATAATCTAAAATATTTCTTTATTTCATCTATTTTTTTGGTATATCGACAGTAATGAAATTTAAATCCCTACCCTCATACAATATTATCCAAACCCCACACTACTAGACCACTCCAAACGACTTCTTTTGGACTAACACTTGATTTTTACGCTTTGCATCTTGCATTTTTATCTTTTTTTCTTTAAATAAATTTCTCTTATTTCTTTCATTTTATCTTTTTTTCGACATAAATATTGCAAAACTTAGTACATACAAAATTACGTTCAAAAAGATTATGTGAAACTAATATTTTACATCTCTACAATTAGCCGTGAGTGATACACCGCAAGAGAATGTTTAAAATCTCAGTCTACACGAATCTCTCCCCAATTAAAGTCATCCAAATCCAAATCCATGGCCCCCAATATTATTGCGTGCTAGTCAATTCCACCATCTCATGCTGTATGACTCCTAACATAGCTGTGACCTTTGAGGCATCACTTGTGATCACTTTCACATTCGCATTCACGTGCTCTCTTTTTCTTTCTCTTTCCTACAGTGATGATGCTGACGTCCATAAATATATTGTCAAAAAATACTCAACGAGCCCAACATAAATATTTTCAACTTCCCCATAGGGTATAACGATAGACACCTACTTTAACCAAAGTGCTAGTTACCTAGGAAGATTCAACACACCCTTGGAGATTCCGAACTCATATCCAATATCCTCGGATCTCTCCTAGGACACAATTAGAGAACTGGGAAATGGCACAAAATGGAAATGGGGATAGGTTGGAGGACAATGGTTTTGAATCTGTTCATGAACATGCAGATGATGAACAGAAACTGAGCCAAAATGGTTACAAGCTGAAGGAAGAAGAGGCTTCTGTGGAGAGGTTGTTTCAGCACCAGCTGGTGCCATCATGGAGGAACCAGCTAACTGTGAGAGCCTTTGCAGTGAGCTTTGGTCTCAGCATACTGTTCAGTTTCATAGTGATGAAGCTGAACCTCACCACTGGTATTATACCTTCACTCAATGTGTCTGCTGGCCTATTGGGGTTCTTCTTTGTGAAGATTTGGACCAAGTTCTTGGAAGGTTCTGGCATGTTGAGGCAACCCTTTACAAGGCAGGAGAACACTGTCATCCAGACCTGTGTTGTTGCCTCCTCTGGCATAGCCTTTAGCGGTACCTTCTTTCATTCTATGCATTTCTAACTTGGTCCCTATTTAGTACTATCTATATAATCTTTCTGAAGTCGTTATTGTGACCCTTTCCTTGTTTCATGGCTTGGTATTTGATCTGTGAGTTAATCTAAATGGTATGCTTCCTAGCTTTGAAATTGATAAGAAATTCTTATAACTTACCTTTTTTGGTACCATCTCTGATTCTATGGATTGAGCAAAGCGTGGCTTGTAGTATTATTGACCTTGACTTTATTCTGATTGCTCGGAAAAATGAAATATTTTTCTCGAGTTATTCTGGCATGACATGACAATTGACTGATGAAGATGTACTTGCATTAATTTTCCAGGAAAATCTTCAAAGAGAAAGTCTAAATAGACAGAGATTAAAGGATTAGAGTGGTTAATTAAATATGTATGCAATCAACTTTTAACCACTTGAACCACTTAATCATCTATTCAATTGTTGACACTTGTATTGTTCCTTGGATTTCTTGCTTCTTCTTCTTCTCTTTTGTTTTCTTTCTTTCTTTTTTTTTTTTTTGAAAATTTCCGAGTTTTGGAGTCGATTGCCTCTGTTTGACTGGTTTGGAAGAAATTTAAGGCCAGATGACATCACAATCTTTTATTTTCAATTTTGTTATTTGTCACTGTCATGTCAGGCACTGTCTACTAGTTCTAGGACACATAAAAAATGGTATAGCAACAGGATAGGAGCTGCATAGCTATCAATTTTGTCCATGCCTTGAAAGATAAGGCGATTTTTCGTTGCCAAATTTCAACTTATACGAAGAAATTTGGTAAAAAACGTTGGACCATATTTATTAAACTAAATTTCATGAGAATTTAATTTTGCTTAAATATGAGGTTACAGGTGGCGCAGAAGCCAGATCAGGCTAACTGTGCAGCATCAGTAATTAAAATGACTGTTTATATGTAAATGCATTGTTCAAGGTTCAACAACAGTTTCTATACTGAAAAAATGTACAACAACAGTATGACATAACATGACTTTCTTGTTCCTTTGTC
Source organism: Pterocarpus santalinus (assembly GCA_031439595.1). Classification (NCBI taxonomy): domain Eukaryota; kingdom Viridiplantae; phylum Streptophyta; class Magnoliopsida; order Fabales; family Fabaceae; genus Pterocarpus; species Pterocarpus santalinus. The sequence goes on along the minus strand of CM062531.1, from coordinate 66,415,343 downwards.
GATGATTATAGTTTAGATTTGGCATGTATACACTGCATGAAACAATAGATAAACCTTCTGAAATTTGGGTGAGATTGAAAGTAAGTTGATGTCTTCTATCAACTTCAAGTAAACATCAGCAAAATTTTCAATTGACTTTAACTTATCTCAAATCATTAATTTTCCAAAAAACTATCAATTTTTTTTTTTATCATTGTGTGTATTCTATCTCTTCTTGGAATGAAGTATTACACATTGTTTAATCTAGGTTGAAATGTTATGTCATAGTTTACAGAGTTGGACTTTTAGAACAAATGAAAACTCTCGAAGGAGATTCTGATATTAAACATGTGAAAAGAAAACTAATCTTTTTACAGCCTACGAATAGTTTTTCGACAGACTAATTTTTATGCAATGATAATCTGATAAAAATTATGAAAATTGCTATGTCATGACAGAAAGTCACCCAGAAATGGATCACCTTAGCAAATTTTTTTTCTTTTCTTTTCTAAAATTCTATTGGATAACAATATAAATAATTTTATACTGTTAGTATATGAAAATTATTCTCATTTTTTGATAATATCATAATAGACTTTCCTAGAAGAAAATTCTCATTTTGTGGTTGACTTTGTACGGACAGGAGGATTTGGGAGTTATCTTTTTGGAATGAGTAAACGCATAGCTGATCAATCTTCAGACACCAGTGATTTTAAGGACCCAAAATTGGGGTGGATAATTGCTTTTCTATTTGTTGTTAGCTTTCTTGGTCTCTTCTCAGTTGTACCTCTACGAAAGGTGTGGCAAATTCTTGAAATATTCCCTGCAGGATTCATTAATTTTTCATTTTTTGGGTGCCAATTAATGTTCAATTTTATTATTAATAAATATGAAAAAAAATATTTTGGAAAATCAGCAGAGTTTTTTCTTGCTTCTTTATTTTTTTTAAATCTTGGAAAATGCATAGCAGAATAAATTTTTACTAATACTCAAATAGTGAAATGGTTTACCTTTACAGTTTTACCTCTTTAGCAATTATTATCGGTAGTCTTGATTACATTTTGCTTCTATTGTTGCTGACAGATTATGATCATTGACTTCAAATTGACATATCCAAGTGGTACTGCAACCGCTCACCTCATCAACAGCTTCCACACTCCTCTGGGAGCCAAATTAGCAAAGTAGGCACTTTAGCATAGTCTATGTTAGTAGAAGTAACTGCATAAGAAGTTAGACATTCAAATTTATGCATTGTTTCTTTTCTACTCTTCCAGGAAGCAAGTGAAAGTGTTGGGAAAATTCTTCAGTTTCAGTTTCCTATGGGGTTTCTTTCAATGGTTCTATACAGCTACTGACCAGTGTGGATTTCAAGCCTTCCCTTCTCTGGGGCTCAAAGCATTTGACAACAGGTATGTTGTCTCATCTTCATTTTAAATTAATTTTATTTGTCTTAAAATGAAAATGTGCTTAAATCTAATACTGAGATAATTCAAATTAGTCACATTCTCAATTACGCATTACCCGGACCTTTACTTATTTTTAGGTTTTACTTTGATTTCTCCGCAATCTATGTTGGAGTGGGCATGATTTGCCCCTATATCATAAACATATCAGTGCTCCTTGGAGGAATTCTTTCTTGGGGTCTAATGTGGCCACTCATAAAGAACAAAGAGGGTGATTGGTATGCTAAGGGCCTTGGTGACAGCAACCTTCATGGCATCCAAGGTTACAGGGTAAGTTTCCTTTTCTAAAGCGCCTCTAGTGCCATTATTGTTGCACTTACTCTTAAAGGTCTATGTTAACAGGCCTCCAATTACAAAAGTTTATGTTCGGAGGATTAGAGGGAAAACTGTCAATAAATGCCCCAGAGATGGTTAACAGAACAAGTGTTATCGTTATGTTGTACTAATTAAATGCAAGTTGCAGTTGCAATTAGAAAATAACTGTATCAAAATAACTGCATAACTGAATGTAAGCATAATCAGGAAAATAACTAGAAGCAAATCTGGAATTAAACAGCGGGGGAGTAATCAGGAGGGGCAGAGAATTTTCTGGATAAAGGATTGGAAGTGGGAGAGGTCAGACTCTTGAGATGTTACAGAACTCCTTTGTACTGTTAATTCTAACTTTATACCAATTGAAGTTCTAATTTTTTCTAGATTCTGATCAAGTTCTATTAGTCTACCAATTAATTAGATTTACCTTACACCATGAGCTCAGGTATTTATAGCCATAGCCATGATCCTGGGAGATGGTTTATATAACTTCTTCAAGGTGCTAACTCATACCTTCTTGGGCTTATATACCCAAATCCGGGACAAACAAAGGGGGAATGTTCTTCCTGTTGCTGATCAGGTCTCTCCCTCAAGTGCTCAGCAATCTTATGATGACCAGCGGCGCACCCAACTCTTTCTTAAAGATCAGATTCCCACATGGTTCGCAGTTGGAGGCTATGTTGCTATTGCTGCCATCTCTACAGCCACTTTGCCACACATCTTTCACCAACTAAAATGGTATTACATAATTGTTATCTACCTCATTGCTCCCACCTTGGCATTCTGCAATGCTTATGGTTGTGGGCTAACAGATTGGTCCCTTGCATCCACCTATGGAAAGCTTGCCATCTTCACAATAGGAGCATGGGCTGGTTCATCACATGGTGGAGTTCTTGCTGGCCTAGCAGCTTGTGGAGTGATGATGAACATTGTTTCCACAGCTTCTGACCTGATGCAGGATTTTAAGACTGGCTACCTTACCCTTGCTTCACCTCGCTCCATGTTTGTGAGCCAGATAGTTGGCACAACAATGGGCTGTGTAATATCTCCTTGTGTCTTTTGGATTTTCTACAAAGCATTTCCTGACCTTGGGACAGATAAAAGTGAATACCCTGCACCATATGCAACGGTGTACCGTAACATGGCCATATTGGGGGTAGAAGGCTTCAAGTCTCTACCAAAGAATTGCCTATTGCTTTGTTATATCTTCTTTGGTTCTGCCATTCTGATAAACGCGATTAAAGATTTCTTGGGTAAGAGAGGAAGGCTCATACCACTTCCAATGGCTATGGCCATACCATTCTATCTAGGACCCTACTTTGCCATTGACATGTGTGTTGGAAGTCTGATATTGTTTGTGTGGGAAAAGGTGAACAAGGCCAAGGCAGATGCTTTTGGGCCAGCTGTAGCTTCTGGTCTGATATGTGGGGATGGAATATGGACACTGCCTGCATCAATACTTGCCCTTGCTGGAGTCAAGCCACCCATTTGTATGAAGTTCTTGTCTAGGGCCACAAATGCCAAGGTCGATACTTTCTTAGGGAATTAAGGTCTAATTGAGTTGTGTTTAGTATCTTGTGAAAAGCCTGTAATTGCCTTGTAAATCTGTGAAGCAAAACAAGTTAAGTTTCCATTTTCAAATTTCTGCTATACTTTCTTAGGGAATTAAGGTCAAATTAAGTTGAATTTAGTATCTTGTGAAGGTCTTAAAGCATTTTATTTCCTTGTAAATCTGTCACGCAGAACTGGTTGAAGTTCCCATGTTCAAATTTCCGCTGCCAGATATAGGTGAACAAAAATATGATAAAGAAAATGTATTATGTTATATCAAGATACATCAGGAAGTGAATGTTTTCATGTTTAGATTGCTTTGTGTCATTTGAGACTCCTAACACATTTTCATTTCAAATATACTTGCTCAGCACTTAACATAATGTTCAATACATTACATTACCTTTAGTAGTTCTCAATAACCTTCATCTAATCCCGATACTTTCTTTGATGAATTCTTTTATGGAATTGCCAATTGATTTGGGTGAGTCCTTAGGTGATTAATTTGAAGTGTAGATAGAGGAAGAGCGTGGGGGCAATGATGTTTCTGGTTCATGTTATTCCTAGAAAGGAATATGGCTATGGTGTTATATAGGATTTGAGCGGTTCCTGTTGTAAGGGGTAAAATGCAAATTATATTAAAGTTCCGCAATGTTTTTTATTTAAGCTAAATGTCTTCTATTCATTGGTCTATCTCATGAATGCGCCGAAACCCTATACAATTCAAAGCTACCATGGCACGCCCCCTTTTACATCCATAAATGCTAGCCGTCAGTGGTACATTAGAATATGTTAAAGGAAAATGTTTGGGAACGCCCTTTCTGCGATGCATTACGCGACCCAGGAAAATAATAAAAATGTTTAGATAATTAATCTCACATAAGTATTATTATTTTGATTCAATTTTTTTTTATTTAAAAACTTAGTAGTGTAAGTTGTATAAATGCTAGTAAATTTTATATATATTGCACAAAACTTGTTAGCGTCTATATTGTTTATACTACAAAAAATGCTGGAAAATTTTTTTTTTTTTTACAAAACTTACTAATATTTGCACTATTTATGTTATAAAGATGCTAATAAATTTTTTTTCTTTTTTTTTTTTGTAAAACTTACCAACATAAATAATGTAAATACTGATAAATTTTGTATAAGAATACTACAGATACTAGTAAGTTGTGTATATTACATAAAATTTATCAATATTTATACTATTCAAGCTACAAAGATGCTGGTGAATTTTTTTTTTAACAAAATTTATGTTCACACTATAAAAGATGCTGATAAGTTTTTAAATTGAAAAAAAATTTAAATAAAACTAACAATAATTATATAAAATCTATCATTTAAATATTTTTATTATTTTTTTCACTTTTCAATATACATCACATATATATCCAGCGTTTATGCGTCCCTTGTCAGTTCTCTATGTTAAAAAATCCAAGTCTACACGTATCTCTCCCAAATGTCAGCCAAATCCAAACTCTCGGTCGCCTACGTTATTGCGTGCTAGTAAAGTCAACTATCTCATACCGGAGAAGTTATAGCATGCTTGTAGAATATGTCGGCTTAGTGTATATGTCAATCGTCCGGGATATCTTTGGCATTAATTATTATTTTTAAAAAATAGAAAAAATATAATTAAAAGAATAATTATATAAATTACTGGTAAATTTCACTATCAATTTGGGCTAAAATGTCACCTTGTGAATATAAACTAAAACTATATGACTCGTAGCAGAACTTTTGAGGTACCAGCATGTTAATACTTTCACATGCTCCCTATCTCACTTTCGTAGTGATGATGTGGATGTCTATATATCAATGGTCAAATATTCAATCAACCCACCACCATGCATATTCCAACTTCTCGTAGGGTATAAAGGACAACACCTACTTTAACCAAAGTATTGGTACATAGGATTAGGAAGATTCACCGCACGCTGGGAATTCTTTCCTAGGAGACAATTGGAGAACTGAGAAATGGCCCAAAATGGAAGTGGGGATAGGGTGTTGGACAATGGTATTGAATCTCTTCATGATCATGCAGATGATGAACATAAACTGAGCCAAAATAGCATAAAGCTCAAGGAAGGAGAACCTTCTGTGGAGAGGGGTTTTCAGCACAAGCTAGTGCCATCATGGAGGAACCAGCTAACAGTGAGAGCCTTTGTAGTGAGCTTTGGTCTCAGCATACTCTTCAGTTTCATAGTGATGAAGCTGAACCTCACCACTGGGATTATACCTTCACTCAACGTGTCTGCTGGCCTTTTGGGGTTCTTCTTTGTAAAGACTTGGACCAAGTTCTTGGAAGGTTCTGGCCTGTTGAAGCAACCCTTTACAAGGCAGGAGAACACTGTCATCCAGACCTGTGTTGTTGCATCCTCTGGCATAGCCTTTAGCGGTACCTTCTTTCACTCTATGCCTTTTCTAACTTTGTCCCTAGCACTATGCATAATCTTTCTAAAGTGGTTGTTGTGACCCTTTCTTGATTTCATGGCTTGAAATTTGATCTGTGATTAATAGATTGTATGCTTCTTAGCTTTGAAATTAACAAGAAGTTCTTGAGAGTTTTTTTTTTTTTTCCCCTTTCTGGTACCATTTCTGATTCTACAGTAATTTGTAGGGGAATATGGATTGACTCCTTGTTCAGTATTCTGGCATGACATGACAGTTGGTAGACGTAGATTGTATTTGGTTAAATTTTACAGAAAAATCTTCAAAGAGGAAATCTAAGCAGTAAATCCAGTATAGAGATGATAACACTACAGTGGTTAATCAACTTCTAACCGGATGAATCACTTAATTAACTATTCAACTGTTAATCCTTGTGTTTTGGTAAATACTTGGTTTCTTTCTTTCTTTCTATCTTTTTTATTTATTTTTATTTTTTGGGGAAAATTTTCGAGTTTTTGAGTCAATTCCATCTGTCTGTTTGACTAATTTGGAAGAAATTTAAGGCCGAAGGATGTCACAGTCTTTTGTGTCAAGGTTATTATTCGTCATTGACACAGCCTACTAGTTCTAGAATATAAGAAACGTGGAATAGCAACAGGAGAGGAGCTGCAAAGCCATCAATTTTGTCCATGCCTTGAAAGATAAGGCCATTTTCGAATTTAAACTTATACCAAGAAATTTGAAAAAAAAAAAAAATGGGAGCATCTTTGTTAAACTAAATTTCATGAGAATATAATTTTGTTGGAATGGGACCATCTGTGTAGCACCATCAGTAATTTAAATGTTTAAATGTAAATGCATTGTTTCAGCTTCAGCAAGAGTTTCTATACTAAAACACAAGTTCGACAGCAGTTTAACATAGCATGACTTTCTTGTTCCTTTGTTGGTGATTATAGTTTGGTTTTGGCATGCATATCAGTGAATGAAACAATAGATAAAGCTTCTGAAATTTAGGTGAGACTGAATAAAAGTTGCTGTGTTCTGTCAACTCAAGTATACATCAGCAAAAGTTTTAATTTACTTAACCTTATCTCAGATCATCGTTAAATTGAAAAAAAGAATATATCAATCTTGTATCATTGTATGTATTTTATCTCATCTTGGAATGAAGTATTACACATTGTTTAATCCAGGTTGAAATGTTATGTCATAGTTATTTGACAAAACTGAAATTTCAGAACAAATGAAAACTCTAGAATGAGATTCTGATATTATACATGTGAAAGGAAACATAATCTTTTTATAACCTATAGGAACAGTTTTTTGATGATGTTATAATAGGCCCTGCTAAATGGAAATGCTCATTCTGTGATTGACTTTGTATGGACAGGAGGATTTGGGAGTTACCTCTTTGGAATGAGTAAACGTGTGGCTGATCAATCTTCAGATACCAGTGATTTTAAGGACCCAAAATTAGGATGGATAATTGCTTTTCTATTTGTTGTTAGTTTTCTTGGCCTTTTCTCAGTTGTACCCCTACGAAAGGTATGCAAATTCTTGAAATATTGACTACTGTATTCATTACTGTTCTGTTTTTAGTACAAAAATATGTAGAAAATCAGCAGAGTTTTTTTTAGCATCTTTTTTTTTTCTTCCTTATCTTGGAAAATGCATTGCAGAATGAATTTCACTAAAATAGTGAAATGGTTTATCTTTACAGTCTTACCACTATAACAATTATTATCAGTATCTCACTTTCAATTGTCTTGATTAAATTTTGCTTCTATTGTTGGATGCAGATTATGATCATTGATTTCAAATTGACATATCCAAGTGGTACTGCAACCGCTCATCTCATCAACAGCTTCCACACTCCTCTGGGAGCCAAACTCGCAAAGTAGGCACTTTCGCAGACTCTATGTTAATAGAAATAACTGCATGAAAAGTTAGATATCCAAACTAATTATTTTATTTTATTTTATTTTCCACTCTTCCAGGAAGCAAGTCAAAGTGTTGGGAAAATTCTTCAGTTTTAGTTTCTTATGGGGTTTCTTTCAATGGTTCTATACAGCTACTGACCAGTGTGGATTTCAAGTCTTCCCTTCACTGGGGCTCAAAGCATATGAGAACAAGTATGTTGTCACATCATTTAAATAAAATCTATTTATCTTAAGATGATAATGTGCATAAATCTAATACTAAGATAATACAAATTGGTCCCATTCTGAGTTAGGGGTCATTAATCCAACCTTTACTTATTTTCAGCTTTTACTTTAATTTCTCTGCAACCTATGTTGGAGTGGGAATGATTTGCCCATATATCATAAATATATCAGTGCTCCTTGGAGGAATTCTTTCTTGGGGTCTAATGTGGCCGCTCATAAAGAACAGAGAGGGTGATTGGTATGCTAAGGGCCTTGGTGAAAGCAGCCTTCATGGCATCCAAGGTTACAGGGTAAGTTTCCTTTTTCTAAAGTACCTCCAGTGCCACTATTATTTTACAAGCTTTCAAAGGTCTACCAACTAATCGGATTTACCTTACACCTTGAGCTCAGGTATTTATAGCCATAGCCATGATCCTGGGAGATGGTTTATATAACTTCTTCAAGGTGCTAACTCATACCTTCTTGGGTTTGTATACTCAAATCCGGGACAGACAAAGGGAAAATGTTCTTCCTGTTGCTGATCAGGATTCTCCCTCAAGTCATCAGCAATCTTATGATGACCAACGGCGCACCCAGCTCTTTCTTAAAGATCAGATTCCCACATGGTTTGCAGTTGGAGGCTATGTTGCTATTGCTGCCATCTCTACAGCCACTTTGCCACATATCTTTCACCAACTAAAATGGTATTACATGCTTGTCATCTACCTCATTGCTCCCACCTTAGCATTCTGCAATGCATATGGTTGTGGGCTGACAGATTGGTCCCTTGCATCCACTTATGGAAAGCTCGCCATCTTCACAATTGGAGCATGGGCTGGTTCATCACATGGTGGGGTTCTTGCTGGCCTAGCAGCTTGTGGAGTGATGATGAACATTGTTTCCACAGCTTCTGACCTGATGCAGGATTTTAAGACTGGCTACCTTACCCTTGCTTCACCTCGCTCCATGTTTGTGAGCCAAATTATTGGCACAACAATGGGTTGTGTAGTATCTCCTTTTGTCTTCTGGATTTTCTATAAAGCATTTCCCGACCTTGGGACGTCTAAAAGTGCATACCCCGCCCCAAATGCAATAGTTTTCCGTAACATGGCCATATTGGGGGTAGAAGGCTTTAAGTCTTTACCTAAAAATTGCCTATTGCTTTGTTATATCTTCTTTGGTTCTGCCATTCTAATAAACATGATCAAAGATTTCCTGGGTAAGAGAGGGAGGTTCATACCACTGCCAATGGCTATGGCCATACCATTCTATATAGGACCCTACTTTGCCATTGACATGTGTGTTGGAAGTCTGATATTGTTTGTATGGGAAAAGCTGAACAAGGCCAAGGCAGATGCTTTTGGGCCAGCTGTAGCTTCTGGTTTGATTTGTGGGGATGGAATATGGACTCTGCCTGCTTCAATACTTGCTCTTGCCGGAGTGAAGGCACCTATTTGTATGAAGTTCTTGTCTAGGGCCACTAATGCCAGGGTTGATGCTTTCTTAGGGAATTGAGGTCTAATTGAGTTTAGTATCTCGTGAAAGTCTTAAAAATCTGTGAAGCAAAACAAGTTTTAAGTTTCCATTTTCAAATTTCTGGTATACTTTTATAGGGAAATTAATGTTAAATTGAGTTGGTTTTAGTATCTTGTGAAGGTCTTAAAGCCTGTTGCTGCCTTGTAAATCTGTGAAGCAAGACTAGCTTAAGTTCCCATTTTCAAATTTCTGCTGCCGCATATGCTTGAACAAAACATATATGTTATGTTTTCATGTTCAGATTGATTTGTGTCATCTGAGACTCCTAAAACATTTTTTTAGAAAAATATACTTCCTCCGAGCTAGCATACAGTTCGATGCATTACATTTACCATTCAGGGAAAACAAATTTTTGCTCAAGTTCAAATAAGTGGAACTCATACAGTTCATGAATAGTAATCAAATTAACACAAAACATTTGACACTTTTTTTTTTTCCGCATGCATTACTGCACATATGTTACGATTAAAAGCTCATAATTATCACCTTAAATGACTCGTTAAACAATTCAATTTATATTACGGTTCCTGCTGTGTTCTGTTTGATGGAAAACAAAACAAAATTGAAAACTTCCTTCTCGGCTAAGTTGGAAGCCTGCTGAAGGACAGAAATATAGAATGGTGAATAAAGTGAAAATTATATTAAGGTTTCACATTTTTGGGTATTATAGTTATTGGTATATCTAATCTCGATTTTGGGTTTTGTTACATGCTCTTAAGACATTCTCTTAATAATACCGCTGTTACTTAATAAAACAATTATTAAATAAAAAATGATTGTATTATATTTAACATCTAGTGAACATAGAAAGCAATCAATAATTTTCCCATTTAGCAATTATAGCGAATATTAGGAGGGTGTTTTAGTAAAGTTTAGCTTATGCACCGAAACCCTCTAGAATTCAGAGATACCTTAGCATGCATCCTTTTACATCCCTATTGCTAGTCATCAGTGATGCTTCGAGAGAATGTGAAAATTCCTAGTCCACACGAGTCCCTTCCCAATGTCATCCACATCCAAGGTCCTCAATGTTATCTCTTGCTTGTGTTTATTTCAATCATCCGGCCATATATTTGCTTAATTCGGTAGCGAAATTTTTCACTAATTTATATATTTAATAATCATTATTTCTTAAAAAAAAGATTTAATTTATGAATTTAATTTATATATGAATTTAATTTAAATACACTGACAGTGTAAAATAATTTTACACTGTCAACCAATAGAAATGGTGGAAAGTGCCAACTCATCCAAATAACTACCCATTATAATGAGGGATCCACCATGAATTCTTACTTTTCTCTATTTCTATTGGTTGACAGTGTAAAACTATTTTACACTGTCAGTGCATACCAATTAAACTCTTTATATATACTATTAGGGTAAAAATTTATATACAGACATTTAATTATATATTGCCATCTTAACAAAAGTGTATGATTCAGCCATCTATTATTTTAAAAATCTTACAAACACAAATATTTGATTAGATGATAGAGCAAAACTCCTTTATATTATCAATGTATAATAATTAAATTCAAATAAAAATATATATTAAAAAAATAAGTATATAAACTAATGGTGAATTTCACTCTTAATTTGGAGGAAAATGTCATCGGATGAATGGAACTGTATGACTCGCAGCAGAGCCCTGACGTTTGGTGCACCAACTTTCCCATGCTCTTTGTCTCTCTTTAGTACAGTGATGATGTCGATTTCCATACATAAATGGTGAAATACTCAATGAACCCCCCATGCAAATTCCAACTTCTCATAGGGTATAAAGGAATACACCCACTTTTACCAAAGTACTAGTTCATAGGAAGATTCACCACACCCCTGGAGATTCCGAAATGATATTCAATATCATGGAATCTCTCCTACGAGACAATCAGAAAACATGGAAATGGCCCAAAATGGAAGTGGGGATAGGGTGGTGGACAATAGTTTTGAATATTTTCATGATCATGCAGATGATGAACACAAACTCAGCCAAAGTAGCATCAAACTCAAGGAAGAAGAGATTTCTGGGGAGAGGGTGTTTCAACACAAGCTGGTGCCAGTGTGGAGGAACCAGCTAACTGTGAGAACCATTGTAGTGAGCTTTGCACTTAGCGTTCTCTTCAGTTTCATAGTGATGAAGCTGAACCTCACCACTGGGATTATACCTTCACTCAACGTGTCTGCTAGCCTTTTGGGATTCTTCTTTGTGAAGATTTGGACCATAATCATGGAAGGTTCTGATATGTTGAAGTAGCCCTTTACAAGGTAGGAGAACACTATGATCCAAACCCGTGTTGTCGCATCCTTTGGCATAGCCTTTAGCGGTTCTTTCATTCACTCTATGTGTTTCTGACTTTGTCCCCAACGCTATGTGTAATCTTTCTAAAGTCTGGAAAGTGGCTATTGTGACCCTTTTTTGATTTCATGGCTTGAAATTTGGGTACGTTTGTTACGGTTTTAATCTTTTGGGATAAAATGTGATTTTTTTATTTAGTTAAAACAAAGATTATTTTTTATAAAAAGGTTACTTATTTCAATTTTTATTTAAAAATTAAAAATAGTTGTTAAGTAAAAACTAAAATAAATAATTTCTATAAAAGTGATTTTTTTTAAAAAAATCACTTTTTTTTAATGAAAATAAGTTGAACCAAACAAACCCCCGATCTATGATTAATCTAGATAGTATGCTTCTCAACTTTGAAGTTGACAAGAAATATTTAAGAGATCTTTTTTTTTTTTTTTTTTATACCAATTCTGATTCTACTATATGCTAATTCATGGGGGAATATGGATTGAGCAAAGATTGACCTTGACATTAATTTTGATTGCTCAGAAAAGATGAAATATTTTGGTTTAAATATATTTTTAATCTTAAAAATATTGTGAATTCTGATTTTGGTCTCTGTAAAAAATAAATTTTGGTTTAGATCCAAATGTTTCTAAAAATATTTGGTTTAAGTTCCTTCCATTATTTTGTTTGGCTTTTGGTCCCTGTGCCAAAATAATATGTTTGTTTTAAATTCTTAAAAAAATTATGATAATTTAGTTTAAGTCCTTTAGTTTGAGCTTTGTAGAACCAAATTATTATAATTTTTTTGGAGAGTAAAATAAAATATTTTTAAAAATATTTTGATTTACATCAAAAAAATTAAAAAAAAAAATTGTAGGGGGCAAGCCAACTTTTTTTAAAAATGTTTGGGCCTAAACTAAATTTTTCTTATAGGTAAAATTCACAGCATTTACAAAGAGTAAAAATAAATTTAAGTCTAATATTTTTCTCATTGTTCAATATTCTAGCATGACAATACAGTTAAATGACAAAGATATATTTGGATAATTAAATATATATGCAATAAACTTTTAAGCAGATGAACACTTACTTAAATATTCAATTATGACCAACACATGGTCGGTTGGTAAGATAGATGCTTCTTCTCCTTACCTAATAATTTTGAATTCAAATTATAAGTATAGAGTAATTGATTTGGAAGATCTATATATCTTATGAGATATCAGATATTCAAAATGATTACTTCTAATAGAATAATATATATGGTTGTAACACACCCTAAAAAATAAAATAAAATAAAATTAACTGTTGTGTTTTGGTGAATATAGTTAATTGGATTTCTTTCTTTTGGAAAATTTCCGAGTTTTTTAGTCAACTCCCTCTGTTTGACAAATTTGGAAGAAATTTAAGGCCGATGATGTCACAATCTTTTCCTGTCTGTCAAGGTTATTATGACAGGCACTACCTACTAGTTCTAGAACATATGAAGCATGGAGTAGCAACCGGAGAGGAGCTGAAATGCCCTCATTCGTGCATGCTTTGAAAGACGGGGCTGTTTTTTGCTTTCAAACTTCAACTTATAACCAAGAAATTTGGAGGGAGAAAAACGAAGTACGGCCATATTTATTAAACTAAATTTCATGAGAATATAATTTTGCTTAAATATGAGGGGTACAGGTCGCACAGAAGCCAAATCACGCTAATTGCGCACCATCAGTCATTAAATTGACTATTTATATGCAAACTCATTGTTTCAGATTCAACAACGGTCTCTATAATAAAAAATAACATGTTTTTCTTGTTCCTTTGTTGGTGATTATAGTTTGGCATTGGCATGTACATCACTTTATGAAACAAATGATAAAGCTTCAGAAATTTGGACGAGATTGAATAGAAGTTGATGTCTTCTATCAACTTCAATTAAACATCAGCAAAAGCTTAATTTACTTTATTTTATCTCAGATCACTATTTTTTTTAAAAGGAAAAAAAGAATATATCAGTCTTGTATTGTATGTATTCTAACTCATCTTGAAATAAAGTTTTACACATTGTTTAATCAAGGCCGAAATGCTGTGCCATAGTCATTTGACAAAATTGGAACTTTAGAACAGACGAAAACTTCAGAATGAGATTCTGATATTATTATACATGTGAAAGGAAAGCTAATCTTTTATAAACCAACGAGAAGTATTTTGATGAAGTCATAATGGCCCTACTAAATGAAAATTCTCATTCTCTGGTGGACTTTGTATGTACAGGAGGATTTGAGAGTTATCTCTTTGCAATGAGTAAACGTATAACTGATCAATTTTCAGACACTAAGAATTTCAAGGATTCAAAGATAGGGTGGATAATTGTTTTTTTATTTATTGTTAGCTTTCTTGGCCTTTTCTCAAGTGTTCCTTTACAAAAGTGGCAAATTCTTGAAATATTGATGGTAGTATGCATTAATTTTCAATTTTTAGCACAAAAATATGTTTCATTTTATCACTGATAAATTTGAAAACAAATATATTAATGGATTTGCTTTATATGCATTATTAGTGAAAAAAAATCTATATAGATATACAATTATATATTGACATATTAACAAAAGTGTTTAGTTCAATCACACATTATTTTAAAAGTCTTAAAAATATAGGTATTTGATTGGATGTAAAATTCTTTTACACAATCGATACATAGCAAGCAAAGTCTATATTAATTTAGAAAATCAACAGAGTTATTTTTAGCTTCTGCTTTTTTTTTTTCCCTATCTTGGAAATTTATTGCGAAATGAGTTTTACTAAAATGGTGAAATGGTTATTACCATTTTATCACTTTAACAGTTATTATGAGTATCTCACTTTCTGTAGTCTTGATTAAATTTTGCTTCTATCGTTGGTTGTAGACTATGATCATTGACTTCGAATTGACATATCCAAGTGGTAGTGCAACCGCTCACCTCATCAACAGCTTACATTCTCCTGTCAATGCCAGACTAGCAAAGTAGGCACTTTAGCAGACTATGTAACTAAAAGTAACTGCATGTGAAGTTAGCCATCCAACCTTATGTAATGTTTCTTTTATACTCTTCCAGGAAGAAAATGATAGTGCCCGGAAAATTCTTCAGCTTGAGTTTCTTATAGAGTTTTTTTCAATGGTTCTATACAGCTTCTGACCAGTGTGGATTTCAAGCCTTCTCTTCACCGGGGCTCAAAGCATATGAGAACAAGTATGTGTTTTTGTCACATCTTCGTTTTGAGTAATTTGAAAAATAATAATAACTAGTGGATTGAGTGCCTATCAATCCATATTTATTTATTTTATTGTAAATTAAAAAAATATTTTTTATTTATGTGTAAAAAGATTAAATTAGAATGAATAATTATTTTGGTATTTAAATTTTTTTATTTTTAAAATATTTATAAAGTTGAAGAATTGAGAGAAGTTAAGGGAAGTTAAGGAAAATTGAAGAAAGTTAAGAAAAAGAGAAGGGTAATAATAGAAAATAAAATGTGACCAAAGGGAAGTTAAAATGGTCCAATCTCTTTATATAGTAGTATAGATAATAATAATAATAATAATAATAATAATAATAAACTTAAGATGAAAATGTGCGTAAATCTAATACTAAGATGATTCAAATTAGTTCCATTCTCAATTAGGACTTACTAATCCAACCTTTACTTATTTTCAGGTTTTACTTTGATTTCTCCGCAATCTACGTTGGAGTGGGAAAGATTTGCCCCTATATCATAAATATATCAGTGCACCTTGCAGGGATTCTTTCTTGGGGTCCAATGTGGCCACTCATAAAGAACAAAGAGGGTGATTGGTATGCTAGGGCTTGGTGACAGCAGCCTTCACGGCATCCGAGGTTATAGGGTAGGTTTCCTGTCCTAAAGCACCTCTAGTGCTACAATTCTTTAACATACTCTCAATGGAATATGTTAGCCGGCCTCCAATTACATAAGTCTATGTTGGGAGGATTAGAAGGAAAACTGTTAATAACTGTCTCATAGATGGTTAACAGAAGAGAAGCTATGTTGTAATAACTGAACGCAAGTTGCTGCTGCAATTAGAAAATAACCGCATAACTGAATGAAAGTTAAGTGTAGTCGGGAAAGTAACTCATTGTGAGCCAGAAATTAAACAGAGAGGGTGTAATCAGGAGACAAGAGAAGAGAGAGGGGGGGGGGGAATTTTTCTGTATAAAGGATTGGAAGTGGGAGCGGTGAGGACTCTTGAATATTTGTATTTTCTGGTTGTTGTTACAGAACTCCTTGGTACTGTCAATTCTAACTTCACAGCCATTAAAGTTCTACTTTTAAATAATATTCTGCTCCAGTTTTATTAGTCTACCAATTAATCGGATTTACCTTACACCTTGAGTTCAGGTGTTTATAGCCATAGCAATGATCCTGGGAGATGGTATGTATAACTTCTGCAAGGTGCTAACTCATACTTTCTTGGGTTTGTATACTCAAATCCGAGACAAACAAAGGGATAGCGTTCTTCCTGTTGCTGATCAGGACTCTCCCTCAGGTCCTGAGCAATCAATTGATGACAAGTAGCGCACCCATTTCTTTCTTAGAGATCAAATTCCCACATGGTTTGCAGTTGGAGGCTATGTTGCTATTGCTGCCATCTCCATCGCCACTTTACTGCACATCTTTCACCAACTAAAATGGTATTACATACTCATCATCTACGCCGTTGCTCCCACCTTGGCATTTTGCAATGCTTATAGTTACGGCTAATAGATTGATCCCTTGCCTCATGGAAAGCTTGCCATCTTCACAATTGGAGCATGGGCTGGTTCATCACATGGTTGAGCTCTTGCTGGCCTAGCAGCTTGTGGAGTGATGATGAACAGTGTTTCCACAGCTTCTGACCTGATGGAGGATTTTAAGACTGGCCACCTTACCCTTGCTTCACCTCGCTCCATGTTTGTGAGCCGAATAATTGGCACAACAATGGGATGTGTAATATCTCCTTGTGTCTTCTGGACTTTCTACAAAGCATTTCCTGACCTTGGGACAGATAAAAGTGAATACCCTGCCCCATATGCAACGGTGTACCGTAACATGGCCATATTGGGGGTTGAAGGCTTTAGTTCTCAAACAAAGAATTGCCTATTGCTTTGTTATGTCTTCTTTGGTTCTTCCATTCTGATAAACATGATCAACGATTTCCTGGGCAAGAGAGGAAGGTTCATACCACTGCCAATGGCTATGGCCATACCATTCTATATAGGACCCTACTTTGCCATTGACATGTGTGCCGGAAGTCTGATCTTGTTTGTGCAGGAAAAGTTGAACAAGGCCAAGGCAGATGCTTTTGGACCAGCTTTAGCTTCTGGTTTGATGTGTGGGGATGGAATATGGACTCTGCCTGCTTCACTTCTTGCTTTTCGTGGAGTTAAGCCACCAATTTGCAAGGAAGTTCTTGTCTAGGGCCACAAATGCCAGGGTTGATGCTTTCCTAGGGAATTAAGATCAAATTGAGTTGGGGTTAGTATCTTGTGAAAGTCTTAAAACCTGTAATTGCCTAGTAATTTGTAAATCTGTGAAGCAAAACTTGTTTAAGTTCCCATGTTCAAACATCTGCTGCCAGAAATTGTTGAACAAGACATGATAAAGGAAATGTATTGTGTTATATCAATATTTATCAGGAAATGCATGTTTTCATGTTTAGATTACTTTGTATCATTTGAGGCTCCTAAAAATTTTTCATTTCAAATACACTTCCTCCGAACTTAAAGTTCAATATATTACATGACATTTAGTAGTTCTCAATAACCTTCATCTAATCCCGATACTTCTTTCTTCCAACTAAAATAGGTTTGAGCAGCACAAAAATTGGCATTAAGGGAGATTGTTGCAATCTTGTATCAGTTTAACAGTGTAACAATATTAGTATCATGTTCTAAGCTTCAAAGAATAAAATTTTAATATGATTATCTCCTCAGTTAGACAATCTAATTTTTTCTTGCCTTTTGCGCATTTTATCGATTTGCAAACCTTGACATTGTTTCAATACAAGTTCGATGCTTTTTTGGTTAAAAATCAGATTTTCAGACACCCCTTTTCACGGGGTTTGATACTTTTTTTGGGTTTTTGCTTCGACGGGTTGTATGCCACTTCACCCCTCTTTTTGGTCCCAATTGATAGGGCTTTTATGGAATTGCTAATTGTTTTGGGTGAGTCTTTAGGTGATTAATTTGAAGTGAATTAGATAGAGGAAGAAGAGGAGGAAGAGGATGGGGTTAATGATGGTTCTGCTTCATGTTATTCCCTGAAAAGGAATATGGCTATGGTGTTTTACATGATTTGAGTGGTTCTTCTTGTTGTAAGGGTTGCCTAGAGATGATGAAAAAATTTCGAGCAGCTAGGTTGGAACTTGGAAGGGAGCTGAATAATAGGAATGGAAAAGAGTAAAATGCAAATTATATTAAGGTTTCGCTTTTTTCTTTATTTAATTTAAGCTAAATGTCTTCTATTCATTGGTCTATCTCATAAATGCACCAAGTCCAAAACCCTCTACAATCCACCAAAGGTACCGTAGCATGCACCCTTTCACATCCATATCGCTAGCAGTTTGTGATGCACTAGAAAATCCAAGTCTGCATGCCGTCCAAATCCAAATCCAAGGTCCCCCATATTGTTGTCTGCTAGTCAATTCAAGTATCCCACGTAGGAGAAATTATTGCATGCTTGTGGAATATGTCAATTTGTCAGCTTGTGTGTTTTCCAATCATCCAGCGATATCTTTGTTTTATTTATTTATTTATTGGTATATTAATAATAATAATAAAATTTAAATTTAGAATCTCACAGAAATTATTCAAATTCTTTACAATTAAACTACTCCTAGTAACTTATATCTTTACTCAATCTAACAATGCGATTTACCACTATATTATATATTTATTCTTTTAACTATATTTTTTTTATAATTTTTAAAAATTAATAAATATATAAATTACTGATAAATTTCATTAAT
Organism: Pterocarpus santalinus; assembly: GCA_031439595.1. Lineage (NCBI taxonomy): Eukaryota > Viridiplantae > Streptophyta > Magnoliopsida > Fabales > Fabaceae > Pterocarpus > Pterocarpus santalinus. Next base: position 66,396,680 of record CM062531.1, on the reverse strand, counting down.
TTGGACTAAAATATTACCCAATGAATAGAACTATATGACTCCTAGAATAGCCGTGACTTTTGAGGCACCAATGTGTGATCACATTCACATGCTCTCTATCTCGCTTTCATATGATAATGATATGATGTCCATATGTCAATAGTCAAATATTCAATGAATCCACCACCATGCATATTCCATCTTCTTATAGGGCATAGAAGACAACACCTACTTTAACCAAAATACGAGTACATAGGAAGATTCACTATACACTGAGAATTCTCTCCTAGGAGACATTTGGAGAACTGAGAAATGGCCCAAAATGGAAGTAGGGATAGGGTGTTGGACAATGGTCTTGAATCTTTTCATGATCATATAGATGATGAACACCAACTAAGACAAAATAGCATAAAGCTAAAGCAAGAAAAAGTTTATGTGGAGAAGGAGTTTCAACACAATCTGGTGCCATCATGGAGGAACCAGCTAACCGTGAGAGCCTTTGCAGTGAGCCTTGCTCTCAGCGTACTCTTTAGTTTCATAGTGATGAAGCTGAACCTCACCACTGGTATTATACCTTCACTCAATTTGTCTGCTGGGCTTCTGGGGTTCTTCTTCGTGAAGACTTGGATCAAGTTCTTGGAAGGTTTTGGCATGTTGCAGCAACCCTTTACAAGGCAGGAGAACACTGTCATCCAAACCTGTGTTGTTGCATCCTCTGGCATAGCCTTTAGTGGTACCTTCTTTCACTCTATGCCTTTTCTAACTTCGTCCCTAATACTACTTATAATCTTTCTAAAGTGGTTATTATGACCCTTTCCTAATTTCATGGCTTGAAATTTGATCGATGATTAAACCAAATAGTATGCTTCTTAGCTTCGAAATTCTTAAGAGTTTTCTCCAAGATTCTGAAAACCGGATAGGACGTTGAACCGGATAAGCTACTAGTTCAAAGGTTCAATAGTTCAACCGGTTCAAACAGAGGTTCAATTAGGATGTAATAAAATATATATTTATATATAAATATATATAAATATAATTAATAATATGTTATGAAATAAATGAAAATGATTAAAAATTTTTAATATGATAAAAATAACTTTAGAAATCAAAATCACTATATTAAGTCATATTAATATAACTAATACAAGTAAAGTATTAAGTCTCATATTGCTTAGATTTTGAATTTTTTATTCTTAAAGCTACTATAAAGCATTCAAAAAGTCTCATATTGTTTAGAATAAAAAATTTTCACTCTTAAGACATCTATAAATAGTATCCATGTATCATTTTTTCTTATATTTAATATATTTATTTATTTATTTATTACCTCTAACCTCTTTTCTAAAGAGTAAGGGATGTAATAATTTTTTATTTGGCCAATCAAAATGTATTTTTGATCGTTTTTTATCATAATGAAGTAGTTAATTTCACCATTGATGATTAAAAAAATAATTTTTTACTTCTTTTTTTTAAAAAAAAACCAGCCAACAGGTAAAACCAGTTCGGCTTGGCCAGTTTAGCTAGTTCAATACCAGTTTTTAGATGGAGCGATTTTTTAAATATAGCCGGACCAAATACCTGGCTAGTTCCCGGTTCAACCGGTCGGACCGGCCGGTCTGGTCCAGTTTTTAGAACAATGATTCTTTCATTGTTACCATTTCTGATTCTACAGAGTGCTAAATTGTGGGGGACATGGATTGAGCAAAGCATGGTTTGTAGTATTGACCTTGACCATTAATCTGATTGCTCATAAAAAATGAGATACTTTTCTCCTTGATCAGTATTCTAGCATGACGTGACAGTTGAAAGACGAAGATTGTATATAGATAAATTTTACAAAAAAATCTTCAAAGAAAAAATCTATGTAGTTAATCCAAGATAGACATGATAAAACTATAGTGGTTAATTAAATATGTAAGTAATCAACTTTTAATGGCATGAACCACTTAATTAACTATTCAAGTGTTAATACTTGTGTTTAGGTAAATATTATTGCTTGGATTTCTTTCTTTCTTTCTTTTTTGAAAAATTTTTCAGTTTTTGAGTCAATTCCATCTGTTTGACTAATTTGGAAGAAATTTAAGGCCGGATGATATCACAATCTATTGTGTAAGGTTATTATTTGTCACTGGCACGGCCTACTAGTACGAGAATACAAGAAACATGGAATAGCAACAGGAGAGGAGCTGCAAAGCCATCAATTTTGTCCATGCCTTGAAAGATAAGGCCGTTTTCGAATTTAAACTTATACCAAGAAATTTGAAAAAGAAAAAAGAAAACATAGACCATATTTGTTAAACTAAATTTCATGAGAATATAATTTTGCTTGAATATGGGGAACAGGTGGCAAAGAAGCCTAATATCATGCTAGTTGTGTAGCATCAGTAATTAAGAATGACTGTTTTATGTAAATGCATTGTTTCAAGTTCAGCATGAGTTTCTATACAAAAACAAAAGTTCGACAACAGTTTAAAATAACATGACTTTCTTATTCCTTTGTTGGTGATTATAGTTTGGCTTTGGCATGCATCAATGTATTAAACAATAGATAAAGCTTCTGAAATTTGGTGAGCTTGAAGAAAAGTTGATGTCTTCTGTCAACTTTAAATATACAGCAGCAGAAGTTTTAATTGACTTTACCTTATCTCAGATCATCGTTTAAAAAATTTTAATAAAATAAAATAAAATCTTGTATCATTTTATGTATTCTATCTCATCTAGGAATGAAGTATTATATTATACATTGTTTAACACAGGTTGAAATGTTATGTCATAGTTGACAAATTGAAATTTTAGAACAAATGAAAACTCTAGAATCAAATTTTAATGTTATACATGTCAAAGGAAACTTAATCCTTTTACAGCCTAAAAGAACAGTTTGTTTGCAGTGTTAAGAAAACTGGACCGGCCCAACTTGGAACCGGATCCCAGCCCGGTCCGGTTTTCACCATCAAATTGGATGTGATCAAAATCGGTCAAAATTGGTAAACCAGTGTGAACCAGATCGATTAAATCGGTTGACCGGTTTGGTTTTTTTTTTTTTAAAATTTGGGTAAAATACTATTGCTTCTTTTATAAAAAAAAAAAAAGGGAAGCTTAGTCAAAATAAAAATTCATTTTTTTAAAACCTTGATTTTTTTAGTACGTTTATTTGCTATATACTCTTAAATTAATTTAAAAATTAAAAATTAAAAATGATTGTTATACTGTATATGAATACTTTTCAAAAGAAATATAAATAAAAATTAAAATAAATGGATTTTAAATTTAAGATGTTTGATAAAGTATCTCATAATAAATATTATTTTGCATTAATTATGCTATTGTTAATAATTTAATATAATTTTTTACTTTTTAATTAATCATATGTATATATTTATATATATAAATAATTAAATATATATTTTTTATTAAGTTCTAGTCGAACTCCTGGTTGAACCTTTGAATCCCTATCTTGACCGATTCGATGCCTGGCCTAATTTTCTTAACCTTGGTTTTTTTGTGATGTCATAGTAGGCTATGCTAAATGTAAATTCTCATTATGTGGTTGACTTTGTATGGACAGGAGGATTTGGGAGTTATCTCTTTGGAATGAATAAACATGTGACCGATCAATCTTCATATACCAGTGATTTTAAGGACCCAAAATTAGGGTGGATAATTACTTTTCTATTTGTTGTTAGTTTTCTTGGCCTCTTTTCAGTTGTACCTCTACGAAAGGTATGACAAATTCTTAAAGTATTGACTGAAATAAATATATTAATTTAGAAATCAGTAGAGTTATTTTTAGCTTTTTTTTTTATCTTGAAAAATGCATTGCAGAATGAATTTTAATAATACTTAAATAGTGAAATGGTTTTTATCTTTACAGTCTTATAACTTTTGCAATTATTATCTGTATCTCAATTTCCATAGTCTTGATTAAATTTTGGTTCTTTTGTTGGCTGCAGATTATGATCATTGACTTCAAATTGACATATCCAAGTGGTACTGCAACAGCTCATCTCATCAACAGCTTCCACACTCCTTACGGAGCCAAACTAGCAAAGTAGCACTTTAGCAGACTCTATATTACTAGAAATAGCTGCGTGAAATATTAGATATCCAAACTTATTTACCGTTTCTTCTCTACTCTTCCAGGAAGCAAGTGAAAGTGTTGGGGAAATTCTTCAGTTTCAGTTTCTTATGGAGTTTCTTTCAGTGGTTCTATACTGCTGCTGAGCAGTGTGGATTTCGAGACTTCCCTTCTCTGGGGCTCAAAGCATATGAGAACAAGTACGTTTGCCGCATCTTCATTTTAAATAAAACATATTTATCTGAAAATGAAACTGTGCATAAATCTAATACTAAGATACTTCAAATTAGTCCCATTCTAAATTAAGAGTCATTAATCCAACCTTTACTTATTTTCAGGTTTTACTTTGATTTCTCTGCAACCTACGTTGGAGTGGGAATGGTTTGCCCATATATCATAAATATATCACTGCTCCTTGGAGGAATTCTTTCTTGGGGTCTAATGTGGCCGCTCATAAAGAACAGAGAGGGTGATTGGTATGCTAAGGGCCTCGGTGATGACAGCCTTCAAGGCATCGAAGGTTATAGGGTAAGTTTACTCTTCTAAAGCATCTCTACTGCCACTATTATTTTACATGCTTTCAAAGGTTTACCAATGAATTGGATTTACCTTACACCCTGAGCCCAGGTATTTATAGCCATAGCCGCGATCCTGGGAGATGGTTTATATAACTTCTTCAAGGTGCTAACTCATACCTTCTGGGATTTGTATACTCAAATCCGGGACAAACAACGGGAGAATGTTCTTCCTGTTGCTGATCAGGACTCTCCCTCTGGTGCTCAGCAATCTTATGATGACCCGCACCGCACCCAACTCTTTCTTAATGATCAGATTCCCACATGGTTTGGAGTTGGAGGCTATGTTGCTATTGCTGCCATCTCTACAGCCACTTTGCCACACATCTTTCACCAACTAAAATGGTATTACATACTCGTCATCTACATCATTGCTCCCACCTTGGCATTCTGCAATGCTTATGGTTGTGGACTAACAGATTGGTCCCTTGTCTCCACCTATGGCAAGCTTGCCATCTTCACAATTGGAGCATGGGCTGGTTCATCACATGGTGGAGTTCTTGCTGGCCTAGCAGCTTGTGGAGTGATAATGAACATTGTTTCCACAGCTTCTGACCTGATGCAGGATTTTAAGACTGGCTACCTTACCCTTGCTTCACCTCGCTCCATGTTTGTGAGCCAAACTATTGGCACAGCAATGGGTTGTGTAGTATCTCCTTGTGTCTTTTGGATTTTCTACAAAGCATTTCCTGACCTTGGGACATCTAAAAGTGCATACCCTGCCCCACAGGCAATAGTTTTCCGTAACATAGCCATATTGGGGGTAGAAGGCTTTAAGTCTTTACCAAAAAATTGCCTATTGCTTTGTTATATCTTCTTTGGCTCTACCATTCTAATAAACATGATCAAAGATTTCCTGGGTAAGAGAGGGAGGTTTATACCACTGCCAATGGCTATGGCCATACCATTCTATATAGGACCCTACTTTGCCATTGACATGTGTGTTGGAAGTCTGATATTGTTTGTGTGGGAAAAGTTGAACAAGGCCAAGGCAGATGCTTTTGGGCCAGCTGTAGCTTCTGGTCTGATATGTGGGGATGGAATGTGGACTCTGCTTGCTTCAATACTTGCTCTTGCCGGAGTTAAGCCACCAATTTGTATGAAGTTCTTGTCTCGGGCCACTAATGCCAGGTTCGATGCTTTCTTAAGGAATTGAGGTCTAATTCAGTCGTGTTTAGTATCTTGTGATAGTCTTGGTATGTTATTGCTTTGTAAATCTGTTGACCAAAACTAGTTTAAGTTTCCATGTACAAATTGGTGCTATACTTTATTAGGGAATTAGGGTCAAATTGAAGTATCTTGTGAAGATCTTAAAGCCCTGTTCAAATTTCTGCTGCAGGATATATAAAGTTGTACAAAACATGATAAAGAAAAAGTATTGTTAAATCGGGTGCTTGATGTGATGTGATGCTCCTTACAAAAGTTAGGTGCTTATGCACTATTTAATACGGTGCTCCTAACGTGGTATATTATTGGAAAGTAGAAGTAAGTTAACTGTAGAGTTGGTTGTAAATTTTTATTTTTATTTTTTTGCCCTATTTTTTGGAGTAATGATGCTACGTATCCGAGACGTGACATGATAAAAATCAAAAGAATACGAAACTAAAGTATGTCCTTTCAAAAGCGAGGAAAGTATATATATATATATATATATATATATATATATATATATATATATATATATATGTTTTGATATACTAATCTCTTTTATCCTAATTAAAATCTGCTTCAAAATTTTCCCTAATTCATGTTTTATCTATTTGAAAGGGTCGTTCTCATACAACTCAGATGTTTAAAATAAATACTAAAAGAATTTGATTGAAAAAAATCTATACATGGTGGATGCATATATTTGCTTATATAATTGTAATTTTTTTAAAAAAAATTATAATTATTACATGAGCATACGTTAAAATTAAACTAGGAAAAAAACAGGTAATGATTACTATTAGGATATTTTGTGTACAAAATCATTATGTCAATAATTATCATTATAATCATAATTTATCAAATAATTTGTATATATTAATTAATTAAGTTGAAAATATTATTTGTAAATATTAACGCGTAAATAAACAAATAATATAATCAATGACAAATTACAACTATGATTTAATTGAATTAAAACTATCAATTAATTGATTTAAAACCAAAAACAAAATTATGAAGCCTTAGTTTAGTAGTCTATCGAAATAATATATATTATCAGAAATTCAATTAGTCCTTAATTAATTAGTGCTTCAATAATTTAAATTAAATAAAAAATCATTTTGGAAAAAATGGCTTTTATTTTATTAGGTAGTTAATAATTATAAATTATTACGAATTTGAAATTTGAAATTGATTTTAAATGGCCATTATTTATTTTAAATGTCTCTATTTGGTTCATTAATGCACCTTTAGTCAATAATTGTTATAGAAAAATTGTAAAAGAAAAGAAAAGAAATAAATATCGAAATAGAGACATTTACCAGCATATTACATATATTTACCAGCATTTTGATGCAAATTTATCAACATTTTTAAAGAATTTACCAACATCTTAGAAACTATTTAAATCTAATTATTTGGAGAATTAAATCCAATATCATGTTAAATTAGTTCATTAATATGCCCTTAGTCAATAAATGTTACAGAAAAAATTGTAAAATAAAATAAAAGAAACAAGTATCCAAATAGATATATTTACTAGTGTATTACATATATTTATCAGTATTTTTAAAGAATTTTATCAGCATCTTAGGAACTCTTTAAAATATGATTATTTGGATAATTAAATCCAATGTCATATTAAATTGCTTCATTAATATGTCATTAGTCAATAATTATTATAGAAAATACTGTAAAAGAAAAGAAAAAAAATAAGTATCCAAATAGAGACATTTATCAGGTATTGCATATACTTACCAATGTTTTAAAAGAATTTACCAATGTCTTATGAATCTTATTCTCCAAATAATCAAAATTTAAAAAATTCCTAAGATGCTAGTAAATTCTTTCAAAACGCTAGTAAAATTGCATCAAAATACTGGTTTGTATATGCAATATGCTGGTATATGTCTCTATTTGGATACTTATTTTTTTGTCTTTTACAATTTTTTTTGTAACAATTATTGACTAATGGCGCATCAATGAACCAATTTATATGACATTGAATTTAATTCTGCAAATAATCAGACTTTAAAGAGTTCCTAAAATGTTGGTAATTCTTCAAAAATACTGGGTAATTTACATCAAAATACTGGTAAGTATATGCAATATGTTAGTAAATATCTCTATTTGGATACTTGTTTCTTTTCTTTTATTTTATAATTTTTTCTGTAACAATTATTGGCTAAGGGCACATTAATGAGCCAATTTAACATAAAACTAGATTTAATTCTCCAAATAATTAGATTTTAACGAGTTCCTAAGATACTGATAAACTTTTTAAAAATGCTGGTAAATTTGCATCAAAACACTTGTATATGTAATATGCTAGTAAATATCTCTATTTGAATACTTATTTTTTTTTCCTTTCTTTTACAATTTTTTGTATAACAATTATTGACTAAGGGTACATTAATGAACCAAATAGAGATATTTAAAATAAAATAAGGGCCATTTAAAATTAATTTCAAATTTGCAATAATTCATGATTATTAATTACCTAATAAAATAAAAGCCATTTTTTTCCAAAATGATTTCTTTTATTTAATTTAAATTATTGAAGCAATAATTAATTTAAGACTAATTGAATTCCTAGTAATATATGTATTTTTGCTACACTACTAAACTAAGGTTTCATCAGTATATTAATTTGAAAGAAAATTTTAGCTCCGTTAAGGATATATTCTTGCATTAGAGCTTCTGCAAATGATAACTCTCAACCAAAATCTAATTAGAAATTAAATATTATAAATTTCTAATTATTAAATTCAGGTATTATATTTGTCTATATTGTTTTCCAGAAAAAGAAAATATAACTAGTTTGGAAAATTTTGAGTACTTAATTAATTCATTAGCTATTAAAATCTCCATCTATTAATAGAATGTTTATTTATAAAATTTATGCTATATCAAAGTAGAGGATAATTCATATTTTACATGTCACTAAATCTTACTCTCCAAATAATTAGAATTTAAAAAGCTCTTAAGACGTTGCTAAATTCTTCAAAAATGCTGGTAAATTTGTATCAAAATGCTGGTAAGTATATGCAATATGCCAGTAAATATTTCTATTTGGATACTTATTTCTTTTCTTTTATTTTACAATTTTTTTTGTAACAATTATTGGCTAAGGGCACATTAGTGAACCAATTTAATATGACACTGGATTTAATTTTTCAAATAATTAGATTTTAAAGAGTTTCTAAGATGTTGGTAAATTCTGTAAAAATGCTAGCAAATTTGCATCAAAGCGTTGGTAAATATATGTAATACACTTGTAAATGTCTCTTTTTAGATGCTTATTTTTTTCTTTTCCTTTACTAATACTACAACTAATTGAGCTTAACAAACCATATATCCAAAAAGAAAAAGATGAGCTTTATAATTTACCAATTTTTTTTCTACACTAGAATCTTTTATGTTTGCTAGTGTTTGTCTACAATTTTGAATATCCCACAAAAAATTCAAAGCTTTCTTTCTATCCAAAATTTCATTTCTTTATTTATTTTTCCTATTTCTAAATACAGTTAATCTCCATCAATTGTTTATGGATTTATGAATCAAACCCATTTTTCAGATCCCTGCTTCGAAAATAAAGTTGTAAACTTTTGAAAAAAAAATGGAGTCTGTTGGGTGGTTGGTTTTATGGGTACTGGATATCCTTATTGCTCTTGTTCATCTTGGTTCTATGGTGGAAAACTGTAAAAGACTTGATGGAGTGAAAAGAGTGGTAGGATCACAGTTATTTTGTTGGAGAGATAGAGAAAAAGAGGGTAAGGAGGCTACTGTATCGTGCGATTGCCGGGAACAATTACAACCATTTAATAGTACTTATTTTAAAAAGATGGATCATATTTATTTAATGTCCTATATATGCTCGATGCATCAATATGATGCATTTAAGAAAGAGCCGTTATTATATCGGGATACATCAACAAGAATATGTTTTCACGTTTAGATTGCTTTGTGTCATTTTCAAGGCTCCTAAAAGATTTTCATTTCAGATATACATACTCTGAACCTAGCATAAAGTTCAGTGTATTACATTCACCTTTTGTGACATCTCAGTAGCTTCCATATGCTCGGAGACTATCATTTTGAGGCAATGATTATCATTGAATTTGAAGCAAAGGGGTCAGAATTGTTGTCTTGCCGCTTGATGAACTTTTTCTTTCAACTAACAGAGTATTAAGTAGCACAAAGCCATTAAGGGAAATTTTTACAATCTTGTGTCAGTTTAGCAATGAAACCAAGATTAGTATCATTTTCTGAGTGTCCCGGAATAAATTTTAATAGGATTATTTCCTCAAAAAAACAGCCTAGTTTCTGGACAAAGCTCCTATGGACCCCAACTTTTGTGCACCTTGAAATGCAATGGAGGACGTACCCTGCACCATTTTGTTATTGGTTCATCATAGAAGGCTCTTCTCTGCACACAGCTCCACCATTGCGCTCTCTCTCTTCCCCCAAAACTCGACCATCGATCCACCGCACATGGAGCAAAACCCACCACCCCTCAACCACAACCAATTGCCACCATCGCCGCCCCTAGATCCCCGAGCCACCACCATCGCACGCAACAAGTCTTGATCAAGGCTGCTATCCGCGAAGCTCCAAGTGAGCGTGCTCGTTGGCACCCAACTCTAGGTCGACAACGGCACTAGAAGTTTGGGTGGTGAGCAAGAGAGGGGAACAAATTAGATTTTGGGGTATTTGATTTTTTTTCTCCATCATATTTGGTTGATTGTGGGTTTCGAGGAAGCTTTTCACTTTCTTCTCTGTTGACTCGGTGATGATGTTCGGGGTGGGTTGTTGTTGTTGATGATGGTGGTGGTGGCGGTTGTTCTAAAGGGATGTTTGTTATTATTGATGTTGGATGGGTTGTTGTTGGTGCTTGTTTTGGATGGGCGGTTGTTGTTGTTGGTAGTGGTGGTGGACTGGTGGTGGTGGTGTCGATAATAGTGGAAGGAGGTAGAGTGATCGCAGTGTGTGCTTGAGAGAGAGAGAAAGAGAGAGTTTTAGATTGTATATCAAGTGTAAGAAAAATGAATGTACCATCCCGCCCAAGAGCCTTCACTCCAAGCGTTAAATCTGTTTAAATATAAATAGAATAATCGATCACACCTAGTGGAATAAAACTTAATTACTGTTATTATTATTATTATTATTATTATTGTCGTCGTTGTAGTTCTAGAAGTAGTGTCAACAGCAACAGTAATTTAAATGTTAAATCCAGCTAGTTCTTAACAACCCTTGACATTGATGGACCGCAAGTTCGATGCTTTTTTGGTTAAAAATCAGATTTTCAGCCACCTTTTTTCATGGGGTTCGATGCTTTTTATGAGTTTTTGCTTCGATGGGTTGTATGGGATTCACCCCACCTTTTTTTTTGTCCCAATTGATAGGGCTTCTATGGAATTGCCAATTGATTTGGGTGAGTCTTTAGGTGATTAATTTGAAGTGAAGTAGATAAAGGAAGAAGAAGAGGAAGAGGATGGGGCCAATGATGCTTGTGCTTCATGTTATTCCCTACAAAGGAATATGGTTGTGGTGTTTTACATGATTTGAGTGGTTCTTCTTGTTGTAAGGGTTGCTTAAAGGAGACGAAAAAATTTGGAGCAGCTAAGTTGGAACTTGGAAGGGAGGTGAAGAATAGAAATGGAGAAGGGTATAAGAGTAAAATGCAAATTACATTAAGGTTTCACTTTTTTTTTAATTTAAGCTAAATGTCCTCTATTCATTGGTCTATCTCATAAATGCACCAAGTCCAAAACCTTCTACAATTCAAAGCTATCATAGCATGCACCCTTTTACATCCATACTGCTAGCAGTCAGTGATACACTAGAAAATCCAAGTCTGCATGTATCTCTCCTCCGCTGTCATCCAAATCCAAATCCAAATCCAAGGTCCCCAGTATTATTGTGTACTTGTAAATTCAACATGGGGGAAAATATTGCATGCTTGTGGAATATGTCTACTGGTGTTTATTCCAATCATCCAGTGATATCTTTGCTCAAGTTGATTTATTTATTATTTTTGATAAATCGGTGAGAATAAAATTTAAATTTAAGATTTTATGTAAATTATTCAAATTTCTCACCATTAAATCATTCCTAATGACATATATCTTTACTCAAATTAATAGCGGGATTCACTACTATATTATATATTTATTCTTTTAATTATATTTTTTTATAATTTTTAAAAATTAATAAATTAGTGGTAAGTTCCACTAATTTGGACTAAACTGTTACCCAATGAATAGAATTGTATAACTCCTAGAAGAGCTATGACTTTTGAGGCACCAACTTGTGATCACATTCACATGCTCTCTATCTCGCTTTCTTATGGCAATGACGTCGATGTCCGTACATTAATGGTCAAATATTCAATGAACCCACCACCATGCATATTCCAACTTCTCATAGGGTATAAAGGACAACACCTACTTTAACCAAAATACTAGTACATAGGAAAATTCACCACCCACTGGGAATTCTCTCGTAGGAGACATTCGAAGAACTGAGAAATGGCCCAAAATGGAAGTGGGGATAGGGTGTTGGACAATGGTTTTGAATCTCTTCATGGTCATGCAGATGATAAACACCAACTGAGCCAAAATAGCATGAAGCTAAAGGAAGAAGAGGTTTTTGTAGAGAGCGTGTTTCAGCACCAGTTGGTGCCATCATGGAGGAACCAACTAACTGTGAGAGCCATTGTAGTGAGCTTTGCACTGAGCATACTCTTCAGTTTCAAAGTGATGAAGCTGAACCTCACCACTGGTATTATACCTTCACTCAACTTGCTTGCTGGCCTTTTGGGGTTCTTCTTTGTGAAGACTTGGACCAAGTTCTTGGAAGGTTCTAGCATGTTGAAGCAACCCTTTACAAGGCAGGAGAACACTATCATCCAAACCTGTGTTGTTGCATCTTCTGGCATAGCCTTTAGTGGTGCCTTCTTTCACTCTGTGCCTTTCCTAACTTTGTCCCTTATACTATGATAATCTTTCTAAAGTGGTTATCGTGACCCTTTCCTGATTTCATGGCTTGAAATTTGATCTGTGATTAATCGAGATAGTATGCTTCTTAGCTTCGAAATTCTTGTGAGTTCTTTCATTTGTTACCATTTTTGATTCTACAGTATGCTAAATTGTGGGAGAATATGGATTGAGCAAAGCATGGTTTGTTGTATTGACCTTGACTATTAATCTCACTGCTCATAAAGAACAAAATACTTTTCTCGTTGTTTAGTATTCCAGCACGACATGACAGTTGATAGACGAAGATTGTGTATAGATAAATTTTACAGAAAAATCTTCAAAGAGAAAATCTAAGTAGTAAATCCAGGATCGAGATGATAACACTATAGTGGTTAATTAAGGGTGTATTTGTTTGTGATTATTTGGGTAAAAAATCACTTTTTTCATTGAAAAAATTACTTTCTATATATTTAGATAATTTTTAAAAAATAATCAGAATTTAAAAAAAAATATGTTTTCAACTTTTTTGTAGAAGGTGAAAAGAGTAGCTTATAAAAAAAATTAATTTTCAATTTTTTCAGCTATATATAAAATTTAATTTTTATAATCACTTTTTTAAAAAATTAAAATAAATGCACCCTAAATATGTAAGCAATCAACTTTTAACTGCATGAACCACTTAATTAACTATTCAAGTGTAAATAATTGTGTTTTGGTAAATATTATTAATTGGATTTCTTTCTTTCTTTTTGAAATTTTTTTGAGTTTTTGAGTCAATTCCATCTCTTTGACTAATTTGGAAGAAATTTAAGGCCGGATGATATCACAGTCTTTTGTGTCAAGATTATTATTTGTCACTGGCACGGCCTACTAGTTCAAGGATATAAGAAACATGGAATAGCAACAGGTCGTTTTCTAATTTTAACTTATACCAAGAAATTTGGAAAAAAAAAAAATGGACCATATATATTTGTTAAATTAAATTTCATTCGAATATAATTTGCTTGAATATGGGGAACAGGTGGCAAAGAAGCTTAATATCATGCTAATTGTGTAGCATCAGTAATTAAGATGGCTGTTTATATGTAGATTCATTGTTTCAGGTTCAGCAAGAGTTTCTATACTAAAACAAAAGTTCGACAACAGTTTAAAATAACATGACTTTCTTATTCCTTTGTTGGTGATTATAGTTTGGCTTTGGCATGCATCAGTGTATTAAACAATAGATAAAGCTTCTGAAATTTGGTGAGATAGAATAAAAGTTGATGTCTTCTGTCAACGTTAAGTATACATCAGCACAAGTTTTAATTGACTTTACCTTATCTCATATCATTGTTTAAAAAATAAAGTAAAATAAAATCTCGTACCATTTTATGTATTCTATCTCATCTTGGAATGAAGTATTATACATTGTTTAACACAGGTTGAAATGTTATGTCATACTCATTTGACAAAATTGGAATTTTAAAACAAATGAAAACTCTAGAATGAAATTCTGATTATACATGTCAAAGGAAACTTAATCCTTTTATAACCTATAAGAAGAGTTTTTTGATGATGTCATAATAGGCTTTGCTAAATATAAATTCTCACTCTATGTTTGACTTTGTACGGATAGGAGGATTTGGGAATTACCTTTTTGGAATGAATAAACGTGTGGCTGATCAATCTTCAAACACTAGTGATTTTAAGGACCCAAAATTAGGGTAAATAATTACTTTTCTATTTGTTGTTAGCTTTCTTGACCTCTTCTCAGTTGTACCTCTACGAAAGGTAAGGCGAATTCTTAAAGTATTGACTATTGTATCCATTATCGCTTCATTTTTTTCCTAATAAATTTGAAAATAAATATATTAATTTAGAAAATCAGCAAAGTTAACTTTAGCTTCTTCTTTTTTTTACATATATCCTCAAAAATGCATTGCAGAATGAATTTTACTAATACTTAAATAGTGAAATGATTTATCTTTACAGTCTTACCACTTTTGCAATTATTATTATCAATATTTCACTTTCCAGAGTCTTGCCTAAATTTTGCTTTTTTTGCTAGCTATAGATTATGATCATTGACTTCAAATTAACATATCCAAGTGGTTCTGCAGCAACTCATGTCATCAATAGCTTCCACACTCCTCATAGAGCCAAACTAGCAAAGTAGCACTTTAGCAGACTCTATATTACTAGAAGGCTCGAGTTATGTTACTCCCTGTTAAGTTTGGGAGTAACTTAACCCATGCCTTTAAAATGGAAAATAAAATTGCTAAAAGAGTGTCTCTTTTTATTATTTACAAAATAGAGCCTTTGCCTATTCCCTTCCCAAGTTTACCCTTCACCAACCAAAAACCCATGAATATGATGAGCTCCACAACACAATTGAATAAGAAGGAAGCTTAATATGCTTGCCGAAACAACCATAGGAGTTTAATGATACAATGATTGCAAGTCATCACTACCTAAGACCAGAACACACACCATAAGCTACTGCTTTAAGAAAAGTGATAGGTAATTAATGAAATCCATGCTAAGCATTGCCTTTTCTCTTTTTACTTTCAATTCAGTCTCTGCCATCAACATCAAACAAACATAGCCCATGGCATGATTTTTTAGGGAGAGAAAGGAAGGAACAAAAATAAAAATAAAAAATAAAACCCAATCGATTCAGTACACAATAAAATAAAAAAACAACTGATTAGGGAGGGAACGAAACTTGAGCACTACCTAGGAAGCAAAACAACAAAAGAAATAGGATAACATAGCTAGATTGCATTAAAAAATAATAAAAGTAAAAAATTAAAAACCCCAAATGGACTAATCTACCGATGAATGATAAAAAAGGGACCTTTTGGGGGGAAATAGAGGAATGTTTGAAGAAGATCTGAGTAGGGACTTTGAGGGGCTTCAAGCCGGAGATATCAAAGTCTTCATCAATAGTATAAAGGCATCCTTGGAACAAGTGTCGAATGCCTTCCACAAGTCCACCACCGCCCTTCCTCCTTCCGCTACTGGAAATTTGAAAATCTCATTGAAGATTTGCGAAAATGATGTTGTTTCAGTTAGTTGTGGTGTTGATGCGGCATTTGGGAAGACGTAGGACACAATTTGTGTAAAGGAAGAGGAAAAGCCTATGATTTGTAAAAAATAAAAAGACACACCCTTTTAACAATTTTAATTTACATTTTAAAGGTTTGATCTAAGTTACTCTCAAACTTAATTGGGAATAACATAACATGAGCCTTACTAGAAATAGCTGTGTGAAATATTAGATATCCAAACTTATTTACCGTTTCTTCTCTAGTCTTCCAGGAAGCAAGTGAAAGTGTTGGGGAAATTCTTTAGTTTCAGTTTCTTATGGGATTTCTTTCAGTGGTTCTATACTGCTGCTGAGCAGTGTGGATTTCAAGACTTCCCTTTTTTGGGGCTCAAAGCATATGAGAACAAGTATATTTGTCGCATCTTCATTTTATATAAAACATATTTATCTTAAGATAAAACAGCGTATAAATCTAACACTAAGATACTTCAAATTAGTCCCATTCTAAATTAAGAGTCATTAATCCAACCTTTACTTATTTTCAGGTTTTACTTTGATTTCTCTGCAACCTACGTTGGAGTGGGAATGATTTGCCCTTATATCATAAATATATCACTGCTCCTTGGAGGAATTCTTTCTTAGGGTATAATGTGGCTGCTCGTAGAGAACAGAGAGGGTGATTGGTATGCTAAGGGCTTTGGTGAAAGCAGCCTTCATGGCACCCAAGGTTATAGGGTAAGTTTCCTCTTCTAAAGCATCTCTACTGCCACTATTATTTTACATGCTTTCAAAGGTTTACCAATGAATTGGATTTTACCTTACAACTTGAGCCCAGGTATTTATAGCCATAGCCGTGATCTTGGGAGATGGTTTATATAACCTCTTCAAGGTGCTAACTCATGCCTTCTGGGATTTGTATACTCAAATCCGGGACAAACAACGGGAGAATGTTCTTCCTGTTGCTGATCAAGACTCTCCCTCTGGTCCTCAGCAATCTTATGATGACCAGCACCGCACCCAACTCTTTCTTAAAGATCAGATTCCTACATGGTTTGCCGTTGGAGGCTATGTTGCTGTTGCTGCCATCTCTACAGCCACTTTGCCACACATCTTTCACCAACTAAAATGGTATTACATACTCATCATCTACGTCATTGCTCCCACCTTGGCATTCTGCAATGCTTATGGTTGTGGACTAACAGATTGGTCCCTTGTCTCCACCTATGGAAAGCTTGCCATCTTCACAATTGGAGCATGGGCTGGTTCATCACATGGTGGAGTTCTTGCTGGCCTAGCAGCTTGTGAAGTGATAATGAACAATGTTTCCACAGCTTCTGACCTGATGCCGGATTTTAAGACTGGCTACCTTACCCTTGCTTCGCCTCGCTCCATGTTTGTGATCCAAATTAATGGCACAACCATGGGTTGTGTAGTTTCTCCTTGTGTCTTTTGGATTTTCTATAAAGCATTTGATGACCTTGGGACAACTAAAAGTGAATACCCTGTCCCATATGCAATGGTTTTCCGTAACATGGCCATAGTGGGGGTAGAAGGCTTTAAGTCTTTACCAAAGAATTGCCTATTGCTTTATTATATCTTCTTTGGTTCCGCCATTCTGATAAACATGATCAGAGATTTCCTGGGTAAGAGAGGGAGGTTCATTCCACTGCCAATGGCTGTGGCCATACCATTCTATATAGGACCGCACTTTGCCATTGACATGTGTGCTGGAAGTCTGGTATTGTTTGTATGGAAAAAGTTGAACAAGGCCAAGACAGATGCTTTTGGGCCAGCTGTAGCTTCTGGTTTGATATGTGGGGATGGAATATGGACTCTGCCTGCTTCAATACTTGCTCTTGCCGGAGTTAAGCCACCTATTTGCATGAAGTTTTTGTCTAGGGCCACCAATGCCAGGGTTGATGCTTTCTTAGGGAATTGAGGTCTAATTGAGTTGTGTTTAGTATCTTGTGGAAGTCTTAAAACCTGTAATTGCCTTGTAAATCTGTGAAGCAAAACAAGTGTAAGTTTCCACTTTCAAATTCCTGGTATACTTTCATAGGGAAATTATGGTCAAATTGAGTTGGGTTTAGTATCTTGTGAAGGTCTTAAAGCCTGTTGCCGCCTTGTAAATCTGTGAAGCAAGACTAGTTGAAGTTCCCATCTTCAAATTTCTGCTGCCACATATGGTTGAACAAAATCATATATGTTATGTTTTCATGTTCAGATTGCTTTGTGTCATCTGAGACTCCTAAACATTTTCTTTTGAAATATACTTCCTCGGAACTAGCATACAGTTCGATGTACATTCACCATTTAGGGGAAACAAATTTATGCTCAAGCTCAAATAAGTGGAGCTCATATAGTTCATGAATAGTAATCAAATTAATACAAAACATTTGATATTTTTTTTCCCACATGCATTACTGCATATATGTTACGATTAAAAACTCATAATTATCACCTTAAATGACTCGTTAAACAATTCAATTTATATTACGGTTTCTACTGTGTTCTATATGATGGAAAACAAAACAAAAATGAAAAATTCCTTCTCGGCGCGCTAAGTTGGAAGGGTGCTCAGAACAGAAATATAGAATGGCGAATAAAGTGAAAATTGTATTAAGGTTTCACATTTTGTTGACTTAGGCTAAATGTCTTCTATTTATTGGTATATCTTATCTCGATTTTGAGTTTTGCTATATCCTCCCAAGACATCCTCTTAATAATACCCGTGATACTTAATAAAAAAAGTATTAAATAGAAAAAACGAATGTATTATATTTAATATCTAGCGAATATAGAAAGCATTCAATAATTTTCTCATTTAGCAATTACAAGGAATATTAGGAGGGTATTTTAGGAGAGTTTAGCTCATGCATCAAAACCCTCCAGAATTCAAAGATACCATAGCATGCATCCTTTTACATCCCTATTGCTAATCATCATCAGTGACTCTACGAGAGAATGTTAAAAATCCTAGTCTGCACGAGTCTCTCCCCAGTGTTAATCCACATCCAAGGTCCTCAATGTTATTGCTTGCTTGTGTTTATTTCAATCATCCGGCCATATCTATGCTTAATTTGGTAGCGCAATTTTCCACTAATTTATATATTTATTAATTATTATTTCTTAAAAAATAAAAAAAATTTAATTTATATATATTGTCAATATAAAAATTTATATACAGATATCTAATTATGTATTATTATCTCAACAAAAATATTTGACTGAGTCATCCACTATCTCAAAAGTCTTACAAACACGAGCATTTGATTAAATAATAGAGTAAAACTCTTTTACATTATCAATATATAACAATTAAATTCAAATAAAAATATATATTAATAAATAAATAAATATATAAACTAACGGTGAATTTCACTCTTAATTCGGAGGAAAATGTCACCGGATGAATGGAACTATATGACTCCTAGCATAGTTGCAACTTCTGGTGCACCAACTTATTATCACATTCCCATGCTCTCTGTCTCTCTTTCGTACAGTGATGATGTCAATGTCCATACATAAATGGTGAAATACTCAAAGAACCCACAATGCATATTCCAACTTCTCATAGAGTATAAAAGGAATACACCCACTTTTACCAAAGTACTAGTTCATAGGAAGATTCACCACACCCTTGGAGATTCGGAAATCATATCCAATATCATGGAAACTCTCCTAAGAGAGAATCAGAGAACAGGGAAATGGCCCAAAATGGAAGTGCGGATAGGGTGGTGGACAACAGTTTTGAATATCTTCATGATCACGCAGATGAAGAACATAAAATCAGCCAAAGTAGCATCAAACTCAAGGAAGAAGAGGTTTCTCGGGAGAGGGTGTCTCAGCACAAGCTGGTGCCATCGTGTAGGAACCGGCTAACCGTGAGAGCCATTGTACTGAGCTTTGCACTGAGCATACTCTTCAGTTTCATAGTGATGAAGCTGAACCTCACCACTGGGATTATACCTTCACTCAACGTGTCTGCTAGCCTTTTGGAGTTCTTCTTTGCGAAGATTTGGACCATAATCATGGAAGGCTCTGGCATGTTGAAGTAGCCCTTCACAAGGCAAGAGAACACTGTCATCCAAACCTGTGTTGTTGCATCCTCTGGCATAGCCTTTAGCGGTACCTTCATTCACTCTCGTGTCTTTCTGACTTTATCCCTAGTGCTACCTATAGTCTTTCTAAAGTGACTAAAGTGGCTATTGTGACCCTTTCATGGCTCGAAATTTAGGTGCATTTGTTTCGATTTTTTTTTTTTTGTTTTGTAAGAGAGGGGGGGGGGGGTAAAAAGTGATTTTTCATTTAATAAGAAAAATTACTTTTGACAATAATTACCCGTTTTAGCTTTTATTTAAAAGCTAAACACAACTATCAAGTAAAAGCTAAAATAAAATAATTTTTATAAAAATAAATTTTTATTTAAAAAAATTACCTTTATGTGAATATAAGCTAAACTAAGCACACTCTTAATTGTGATTAATTTACATAGTAAGCTTTTTAACTTTGAAATTGAAAGAAATATCTAAGAAATCTTTCGTTCTTTTTTGTTTTTGTAGCGTATCTGATTCTACAGTATGTTAATTAGTGGGGTAATGTAGAATGAGCAAAGCGTGGTTTGTAGTAACTGACCTTGGCATTAATTTTGATTTGCTCAAAAAAGATGAAATATTTTTCTCCTTGTTCAATATTCTGGCATGACAAGACAGTTGATTGACGAAGATATACTTCGACAAATTTTACAGGAAAATCTAAATAGTAAAACCAGGATAGAGATTACAGCACTAGAGTGGTTAATTAAATATCTATGCAAGCAACTTTTAACCACATGAATTACTTACTTAACTATTTAATTGTGATTAATATATAGTCGGTTGAAGAAATAAATGCTCATTTTCCTTAATTAGTGATCTTAGATTTGAGTCTTTAAATCTAAAGTGACTAGTTTGAAAGAGTTATCTCCTTTACGAATCCTCAAATACTTAAAAAAATTATTTTCAATAAAATAATACATGTGCTTTTGAAAAAAAAAAAAAAGAATTCAACTGTTAATGCTTGTGTTTCAGTAAATATTGTTAATCGGATCTCTATCTTTCTTTTTTTGCGGAAATTTCTGAGCTTTTGAATAACTTCTTTTGTTTGACAAATTTGGACGAAATTTAGGGTAGGATAAGGTCACAATCTTTCGCTATCAAGGTTATTGGGTCCATTTGGTTAAGATTCTAGAAGAAGTACTTTTTAAAAAGTAGAAGTAGAAGCGAAAATAGAAGCAAAAGTGAAAAATTATTTTATGTTTGGATATAATTGTAAAAGTACTTTTTATCAAAATTAGAAATTATTAAATTATTTGGATGTAATAACTATAGAAGTACTTTATTTAATAAAATTACAATTAAGGATATGGAGAGAGAAAATGAGAGTAAGAAGAGAGTGGTAATTTTTAAAAATTTTAATGATAAAATCATAATTGAGTGGTAAGAAAGTAGTTGCGAATTTTAAGGAGCAGTATTCTCTCTCTTCTACTGCTTCTGCTTCTGAGAGAAGTAGCTCCCTATTTGCTTCTAAAAAAATAGAAAAATTGATTATTTTCTGCTTCTATTTTTTTTAGAAGTATAAATAAATAACATTAAAAATTTTATAAATACTTTTTTTAAAAAAAATTAAAAAAAAGGTACTTCTTTTATATTAGAAGCACAAACAAATGCACCCATTATTTGTCACTGTCGGGCACTACCTACTAGTTCTAGAACAGGGAATAGCAACCGGAGAAGAGCTGCAAAGCCATCAATTTGTCCATGCCTTGAAAGACAAGGCCGTTTTATGTCCGTAAATTTGAACTGATACCAAGAAATTTGGAGGGAGAAAAAAAAAAAATACGACCATATTTATTAAACTAAATTTCATGAGAATATAATTTTGCTTAAATATGAGGGGCACAGGGCATAGAAGCCAAATCATGCTAATTGCGCACCATCAGTAATTAAATTGACTATTTATATGTGAATGCATTGTTTCAGGTTCAACAACAGTTTCTATGATAAAAAATAAAGTTCAACAGCAGATTTTCTTGTTCCTTTGTTAGTGATTATAGTTTGGGATTGGCATATACATCACTTTATGAAACAATAGATAAAGCTTCAGAAATTTGGATGAGATTGAATAAAAGTTGATTTCTTCCATAAACTTCAATTAAACATCAGCTAAAGTTTAATTTACTTTACCTTATTTCAGATCACTATTTTTTTTAAAAGAAAAAAGAACAATATATCAATCTTGTATTGTATGTATTCTAACTCATCTTGGAATGAAGTTTTGCACATTGTTTAATCGAAATGTTATGCCATAGTTATTGACAAAATTGGAATTTTAGAACAGATGAAAATTCCATAATGAGATTCTGATATTATACATGTGAAAGAAAAGCTAATCTTTTATAACCCAAGAAAAGTTTTTTGAGGAAGTCATAACGGGCTTTGCTAAATAAAAATTCTCATTCTATGATGGACTTTGTATGTATAAGAGGATTTGGAAGTTACCTCTTTTTAATGAGTAAATGTATAGCTGCTCATTCTTCTAATACAAATTATTCTAAGGACCCAAAGTAGGGTGGATAATTTCTTTTCTATTTGTTATTTGCTTTCTTGGCTTTTGCTCAGTTACTCCTTTACAAAATGTATGACGAATTCTTAAAATAAATTAATTTTCAATTTTTTAGCACAAAAATATGTTCCATTTTATCCCTAATAAATTTGAAAACAAATATATTAATTTAGAAAATTAGCAGAGTTATTTTTAGCTTCTACCATTTTTTTTTCCTATCTTGGAAATTCATTGCAAAATGGGTTTTACTAAAATGGTGAAATGGTTAACTTTGCCATTTTCTCTCTTTAATAGTTATTATCAGTATCTCACTTTCCATAGTCATGATTAAATTTTGCTTCTATCGTTGGTTGCAGATTATGATCACTGACTTCAAATGCACATATCCAAGGGGTACTACAACCGCTTATCTCACCAACAGCTTACACTTTCCTCTGAAAGCCAAACTAGCAAAGTGGGCACTTTAGCAGACTATGTAACTAAAAGTAACAGCATGTGAAGTTAGACATCCAAACTTATGTAATGTTTCTTTTATTATACTCTCCTAGGAAGAAGATGATAGTACTGGAAAAATTCTTCAGTTTGAGTTTTTTATGGGGTTTCTTTCAGTAGATCTACACAGCTACTGAACAGTGTGGATTTCATGTTGTATATATATATGGGTCTTAGTGTGTTTCAAACTTAGTTTGTCTATGTGTATTTAGCTATGGAAGAAGTCCCACATTGCTCATGAAAATGTTTTAATAAGCATTTATATATGATGATATTTAACTGGTAAATACCTTATGGTATTGAGGTAGCATTGTGGACTTGGGCCTTAGTTAAAATACACCTTCCCGTCGCGTCTCGTCGCTGCATGTGGGCTACCAAGCTTTTACTATCCATACGAATTTATTTTAATTTTAGCCAAAATTCCTTTTTACCGTTGCAGCTCTTTAATGCTCCAACAGCTCTTTTTCTGACCGTTATTCAATGGCTAGTTTGCAACGGCTCTTTTACAACAGCTATTTCTTTTCCTATATAAAGCCTGCTACATGGCTCAACATAGACATAGAAAACACAACCATCTCTCTATTTTCTCTTCTGCGCAATAGAAGCTACCCCACTGCTTCTACTGCATTTTCTGCTTCTTGCAAGGTCTGCTCAACGTCAGGGATAAATCGTGTGGACGAGTTCCTGTGGAGACCCACGTCTAATCCTGGAGGGTTGTCATTTTTTATTTTTATTACAAAAAGCTAAAATACTAGTGTTCAACATAATTGTCTACAACATTTCAAGCCTTCCCCTCACTGAGGCTCAAAGCATATGAGAACAGGTATGTGTTTTTGTCACATCTTCATTCTAAGTAATGTTTTTTTTTTTTTTTTTTAAATCTTAAGATGAAAATGTGCATAAATCTAACACTAAGATAATTCAAATTAGTCCCATTCTCAATTAGGAGTAATTAATCCAAACTTTACTTATTTTCAGGTTTTACTTTGATTTCTCTACAACTACATTGGGGTGGGAATGATTTGCTCCTGTATCATAAATATATCAGCACTCCTTGGGGTCTAAGTATGCTAAGGGCCTTGGTGACAGCAGCCTTCATGGCATCCAAGGTTATAGGGTAAGTTTCCTGTCCTAAAGCACCTCTAGTGCCACAATTCTTTAACATACTCTCAATGGAATATGTTAGCAGACCTCTAATTACAAAAGTCTATGTTAGGAGGATTAGAGGTAAAACTGTTAATAACTGCCTCATAGATGGTTAACAGAAGAGAAGCTATGTTGTAATAATTGAATGCAAGATGCTGTTGCAATTAGAAAATAACCG
The DNA here is from genome assembly GCA_031439595.1 of Pterocarpus santalinus. NCBI lineage: Eukaryota > Viridiplantae > Streptophyta > Magnoliopsida > Fabales > Fabaceae > Pterocarpus > Pterocarpus santalinus. The sequence continues at coordinate 66,372,472 of CM062531.1, read as the reverse complement.
CGTAATTGAAAGAAAGTTAAGTGTAGTTAGGAAATTAACTAATTGTGAGTAAGAGTGTAATCAGGAAGGGGAGAGAATTTTCTTGATAAAGGATCGGAAGTGGGAGAGGTCAGGACTCTTGAATATTTATATTTTCTGGTTGTTGTTACAGAACTCCTAGGTACTGTCAACTCAAACTTCATAGCCTTTAAAGTTCTATTTTTTAATTATATTCTGATGCAGTTCTATTAGTCTACCAATTAATCGGATTTACCTTACACGTTGAGCTCAGGTATTTATAGCCACAGCAATGATCCTGAGAGATGGTTTACATAACTTCTCCAAGGTGCTAACTCAAACTTTCTTGGGTTTGTATACTCAAATCCGAGACGAACAAAGGGAAAGCGTTCTTAGCGTTGCTGATCAGGACTCTCCTTCGGGTCCTGAGCAATCATATGATGACCAGCGGCGCACCCAATTCTTTCTTAGAGATCAAATTCCAACATGGTTTGCAGTTGGAGGCTATGTTGCTATTGCTGCCATCTCCATAGCCACTTTGCCACACAACTTTCACCGACTAAAATGGTATTACATACTCATCATCTACGTCGTTGCTCCCACCTTGGCATTCTGCAATGCTTATGGTTGTGGGCTAACAGATTGGTCCCTTGCATCCACCTATGGAAAGCTTGCCATCTTCACAATAGGAGCATGGGCTGGTTCATCACATGGTGGAGTTCTTGCTGGCCTAGCAGCTTGTGGAATGATGATGAACATTGTTTCCACAGCTTCTGACCTGATGCAGGATTTTAAGACTGGCTACCTTACCCTTGCTTCACCTCGCTCCATGTTTGTGAGCCAGATAGTTGGCACAACAATGGGCTGTGTAATATCTCCTTGTGTCTTTTGGATTTTCTACAAAGCATTTCCTGACCTTGGGACCGTTAAAAGTGAATACCCTGCCCCATATGCAATGGTGTACCGTAACATGGCCATACTGGGGGTAGAAGGCTTTAGTTCTCTACCAAAGAATTGCCTATTGCTTTGTTATATCTTCTTTGGTTCTTCCATTCTGATAAACATGATCAAAGATTTCCTGGGCAAGAGAGGAAGGTTCATACCACTGCCAATGGCTATGGCCATACCATTCTATATAGGACCCTACTTTGCCATTGTCATGTGTGTTGGAAGTCTGATATTGTTTGTGTGGGAAAAGTTGAACAAGGCCAAGGCAGATGCTTTTGGACCAGCTGTAGCTTCACGTTTGATGTGTGGGGATGGAATATGGACCCTGCCTGCTTCATTTCTTGCTTTTCGTCGAGTTAAGCCACCAATTTACATGAAGTTCTTGTCTAGGGCCACAAATGCCAGGGTTGATGCTTTCCTAGGGAATTAAGGTCAAATTGAGTTGGGCTTAGTATCTTGTGAAAGTCTTAAAACCTGTTATTGCCTAATAATTTGTAAATCTGTGAAGCAAAACTTGTTTAAGTTCCCATGTTCAAACATCTGCTGCCAGAAATTGTTGAAAAAGACATGATAAAGGAAATGTATTGTGTTGTATCAATATATATCAGGAAGTGCATGTTTTCGTGTTTAGATTACTTTATATCATTTGAGGCTCCTAACAATTTTTCATTTCAAATACACTTCCTCCGAGCTTAAAGTTCAATATGTTACATGACATTTAGTAGTTCTCAATAACCTTCATCTAATCCCGATACTTCTTTCTTCCAACTAAATTAGGTTTGAGCAGCACAAAAATTGACATTAAGGGAGATTGTTACGATCTTGTATCAGTTTAACAGTGTAACAATATTATTATCATGTTCTAAGCTTCAAAGAATAAAATTTTAATATGATTATCTCCTCAGTTAGACAATCTAATTTTTTTATGCCTTTTGCGCATTTTATCAATATGCAGACCTTGACATTGATTCAATACAAGTTCGATGCTTTTTTGGTTAAAAATCAGATTTTCAGACACCCCTTTTCATAGGATTCGATACCTTTTTTGGGTTTTTGCTTCGACAGGTTGTATGAGATTCACCCCTTTTTTGGGTCCCAATTGATAGGGCTTTTATGGAATTGCGAATTGTTTTGGTGGAGTCTTTAGGTGATTAATTTGAAGTGAAGTAGATAGAGGAAGAAGAGGAGGAAGAGGATGGAGTCAATGATGGTTCTGCTTCATGTTATTCCCTGCAAAGGAATATGGCTATGGTGTTTTACATGATTTGAGTGGTTCTTCTTGTTGTAAGGATTGCCTAGAGATGATGAAAAAATTTCGAGCAGCTACGTTGCAACTTGGAAGGGAGCTGAAGAATAGGAATGGAAAAGCGTAAAATGCAAATTATATTAAGGTTTCACTTTTTTCAAAAAAAAATTTAAGCTAAATGTCTTCTATTCATTGGTCTATCTCATAAATGCACCAAGTCCAAAACCCTCGACAATTCAAAGGTGCCATAGCCGGCACCCTTTCACATCCATATAGCTAGCAGTTTGTGACACACTACAAAATCCAAGGTCCCCAATTTTGTTGTCTGCTAGTCAATTCAACTATCCTACTTACGAGAAATTATTGCATGCATGTGGAATATATCAACTTGCCAGCTTGTGTTTTTCCCAATCAGCGATATTTTTGATTTATTTATCTATTTATTTATTTATTGGTATATCGATAATAATAAAATTTAATTTAGAATCTCATATAAATTATTTAAATTATTTATCATTAAATCACTCCTAGTAACTTATATCTTTACTCAAGTTAATAGTGCGATTTGCCACTATATTATACTTTTTAAAAATTAATAAATATATGAATTAATAATAAATTTCATTAATTTGGACATAAATGTCACCCAATGAATAGAACTGCATGACTCCAAGAACAGCCGTGGCTTTTGAGACACCAACGTATGACCACATTCAGAGGCTCTCTATCTCACTTTCATATGGTGATGACGTGATGTCCATACGTCAATGGTCATATATTCAACGAACCCACCACCCTACATATTCCATCTTCTCATAGGGCATAAAGGACAGCACCTACTTTAACCAAAATACTAGTACATAGCAAGATTCACTGCACCAAAATACTAGTACATAGCGAGATTCACTACACACTGAGAATTCTCTCCTAGGAGACATTTGGAGAATTGAGAAATGGCCCAAAATGGAAATGGGGATATGGTGTTGGACAATGGTCTTGAATCTCTTCATGATCATGCGGATGATGAACACCAACTAAGCCAAAAGAGCATAAAGCCGAAGCAAGAAAAGTTTTCTATGGAAAGGGGCTTTCAGCACAAGCTGGTGCCATCATGGAGGAACCAGCTAACTGTGAGAGCCTTTGCAGTGAGCCTTGCTCTCAGTATACTCTTCAATTTCATAGTGATGAAGCTGAACCTCACCAATGGTATTATACCTTCACTCAATGTGCCTGCTGGGCTTCTGGGGTTCTTCTTCGTGAAGACTTGGACCAAGTTCTTGGAAGGTTCTGGCATGTTGAAGCAAAACTTTACAAGGCTGGAGAACAATGTCATCCAAACCTGTGTTGTTGCATCCTCTGGCATAGCCTTTAGTGGTACCTTCTTTCACTCTATGCCTTTTCTAACTTTGTCCCTAATACTATTTATAATCTTTCTAAAGTGGTGATCAAGACCCTTTCCTGATGTCATGGCTTGAAATTTGATCTATGATTAAACCAGATAGTATGCTTCTTAGCTTCGAAATTCTTAAGAGTTCTTTCATTGATTGAGCAAAGCGTGATTTGTAGTATTGACCTTGGCCATTAATCTGATTGCTCATAAAAAATGAGATACTTTTCTTCTTGTTCAGTATTCTAGCATGACATGACAGTTGATAGACGAAGATTGTATATAGATAAATTTTACAAAAAAATCTTCAAAGAGAAAATCTAAGTAGTAAATCCAGGATAGAAATGATAAAACTATAGTTGTTAATTAAATATGTAAGTAATCAACTTTTAATGGCATGAACCACTTAATTAACAATTCAAGTGTTAATTCTTGTGTTTTCGTAAATATTATTACTTGGATTTCTTTCTTCCTTTCTTACTTTTTTGAAAATTTTTTGAGTTTTTGAGTCAATTCCATCTATTTGACTAATTTGGAAGAAATTTAAGGCCGGACGATATCACAATCTTTGGTGTCAAGGTTATTATTTGTCACTGGCATGGCCTACTAGTTCGAGAATGTAAGGACACATGGAATAGCAACAGGAGAGGAGCTGCAAAGCCATCAATTTTGTGCATGCCTTGAAAGATAAGGCCGTTTTCGAATTTAAACTTATACCAAGAAATTTCAAAAAAATAAAAAAAATAGACCATATTTGTTAAACTAAATTTCATGGGAATATAAATTTGCTTGAATATGGGGAACAGGTGGCAAAGAAGCCTAATATCATGCTAATTGTGTAGCATCAGTAATTAAGATGACTGTTTTATGTAAATGCATTATTTCAGGTTCAGCAAGAGTTTCTATACAAAAACAAAAGTTCGACAACAGTTTAAAATAACAGCACCGACTTCGGTGCGCTTCGCGATCCAAGGTGCTTAATGCACCTTGTGACTGTAGCGCATCAGATGATGTAGATTTATAAGGTGTATCGATATATCAATTACCTATGATGTATTATAGTAATATATTAATTTTAAAAAAATTAAAAAATATGATTAAATATATTTTAGAAACTAATTTTTATATACTGATAATATAAAATTATATTGATAATATAAAATAATTTCATACTATCAATGTAATATTACACTGATAAACAGTACAAAATTATATTGAAAGAGTAAAATTATACTGATAAAATTTTTATAACTTTTAAAAATTAATTTTTATATACTAAAAATATAAAATTATATTGATAGTATAAAATAATTTTATACTATCAGTATAAAATTACATTGACAAAATAAAATTATACTGATAAAATTTTTTGATTATACTGACAGTGTAAAATTATTTTATACTGCCAGTATAATTTTATACTATCAATGTATAATAATTAATTTTTAAAATATATTTAATTATATTTTTAAATTTTTTAAAATTAGATATTACTATAATACATTATAGGTGATTGGTGTATCGATACACCTCACAATCTCACCATCAGATTGCAAAATACACCATACTTCTTGACCAGCAAAAAGTACAGTAGATAACGCCTAAAATAACATGTATTTCTTATTCCTCGTTGGTTATTATAGTTTGGCTTTGGCATGCAGCAGTGTATTAAACAATAGATAAAGCTTCTAAAATTTGGTGAGATTGAATAAAAGTTGATGTCTTCTGTCAACTTTAAGTATACAGCGAATGTTATGGTGCCCCTTACTTGCAATAGACACCATGCACTTTGTAAAGGTGTATGAATATGATTTAAAGGTATATACATATATCAAATATTTATATTATATCATAGTAATTTTTAAATTTTAGACAGATTTTCAAATTATAATTAAATATATTTTAAAAATGATCAAAATTTATCTGCATGATCATAAAATATTCTCAAATATATCTCTTTAATTTTAGGATCATGCAGGTAAAATTTTATTTTATTTCAAGATCACACAGATAAGATCAAGAATTACTACAGTATATCACAGGTATTTTAAAAATAATTAAAATTTATCTGCATGATCCTAAAATATTCCCCACAAAGTATGTTTAATTTTAAGATCATACAAATAAAATTTTATTAAATTTCAGATCATCCAAACAAATTTTAGAAATTATTGTGATACGCCATATATAATTAGTGTATCAATACACCATTAAATTCCACCCATTGGATTAGGAAGTTGCACTTCCACTTCCAATGCACCAAAGACGCCGCCTAAGTATACAGCAGCAGAAGTTTTAATTGACTTTACCTTATCTCATATCATCGATCGTTTAAAAAATTTTAATAAAATAAAATCTTGTATCATTCTATGGATTCTATCTCATCTTGGAGTGAAGTATTATACATTGTTTAACTCAGGTTGAAATGTTATGCCATACTTGACAAAATTGGAATTTTAGAATAAATGAAAACTCTAGAATCAAATTATGATGTTATACATATCAAAGGAAACTTAATCCTTTTTATAGCCTAAAAGAACAGTTTTTTGATGATGTCACAATATGCCATGTTAAATGTAAATTCTCATTATGTGGTTGACTTTGTACGGACAGGAGGATTTGGGAGTTACCTTTTTGGGATGAGTAAACGTGTGGCTGATCAATTTTTAGACATCAATGATTTTAAGGACCCAAATTTAGGGTGGATAATTATTTTTCTATTTGTTGTTAGCTTTCTTGGCCTCTTCTCAGTTGTACCTCTATGAAAGGTATGGCAAATTCTTGAAGTATTGACTAATATAAATGTATTAATTTAAAAATTAGTAGAGTTATCTATAGCTCTTATTTTTTTAATCTTGAAAAATGCATTGCAGAGTGAATTTTAATAATACTTAAATAGTGATACCACTTTTGCAATTATTATCTGTATCTCACTTTCCATGGTATGTGTTTGAGAAAGTCGAAAGATTAAAATTACTTTAATAATCGCTTATTTGTATAATCGATTTTTTTATATAATTGCTTATATGAGAATTAATTTATGTTTGGATACTTTAGTTGAAAAGTAGTTTTAAGATAATCCGTTTTGTTTGGATCGTATGAAAAAAGTTGCTTTTATATGATAAAATTACTAAAAAGGGGTATGAAATAATTATTTATATTATATAATATGTAATACTTATGATCAATTTGGTAAAAACATAGCAATTCTGAAATAATCAGCTTCTGTTTATAATTATAAGCTCCAAAAATTTGCTTATGCTTATAAACTATTTTTCAGCTTAAAATTATCAGCTTTTGATTATAATTTATTCTACAATAATTAAAGCCCATTTGGATTGGCTTTTTTCAAGAAAAAAGTACTTATTTTTCTAAAAAAAAGTACTTCTATAAGTTTTTCTAAGTATTTGGATGTAACTTTTAAAAAAAATGCTTCAATTCAAAAAAGTTAATTTACCACTTTTTTTAAGAGTTAGGAATACCTAACTTCTAAAAAAAGCAGAAGTAGAAGTAGTTTTTAATAAAATTATTTTCTAAAAATATTCTTTATCTTTAATTAAAATTACAATATATATCATTTCTTTCTTATCCCTTATCAAACTTTACTTTTCTTCTCTCTTTTTGAATTTTTTTTTAATAATTTATCAATAAAAAAAGTATTTTTATTCTTTTGTATTCAAACATATTTATAAGTATTTTTAATATTTAAAAGTACTTTTTATATGTCTATCTAAATGTAAAATAACTTTTTCTAAAAATTAAAACTCTACTAAAAAAAATGTAGAAAAAAAAAAGTTATTTTTTTAAAAAGATTATCCAAATGGGCTCTTACCCAAACAAGACTATTGTTGAAAAATAGTTTAAAAAAAAAAAAAAGCCTGTTTGTGGAGGTTCGCAAACACGCACATAGTCTTGATTAAATTTTGCTTCTTTTGCCGGTTGCAGATTATGATTATTGACTTCAAATTGACATATCCAAGTGGTACTATGAGAGCTCATCTCATCAACAGCTTCCACACTCCTCACGGAGCCAAACTAGCAAAGTAGCACTTTAGCACACTCTATATTACTAGAAAATAGCTGTGTGAAATATTAGATATCCAAACTTATTTACCGTCTCTTCTTTACTCTTCTAGGAAGCAAGTGAAAGTGTTGGGGAAATTCTTCTGTTTTAGTTTCTTATGGGGTTTCTTTCAGTGGTTCTATACTGCTGCTGAGCCATGTGGATTTCAAGCCTTCCCTTCTCTAGGGCTCAAAGCATATGAGAACAAGTACGTTTGCCGCATCTTCATTTCAAATAAAACCTGTTTATCTTAAGATGAAACTGCGCATAAATCTAATATTAAGATACTTCAAATTAGTAGGGGTGTAATCGGTTCGAATAATCGGTTCATTTTTAAGGTAGAACCAAACTAAACCAATTATTATTGGTTCGGTTTTGGATTTATGATTTTTCAACCCGATTACCTAAACACCCAACCTGATCAACTATTTTTTTTTTTTAAATTTCTAATATTTCAAAATTTTGCACTTAAGTTTCTAGTAACATAGTCACTTTTTATCTTTTTGTTAATATTTATTTAAAAAAATTTATCTATTTACACTATTATTAAGTATATCATAATCAAGTTTTATATTATTATTAGTTGTTATAAAAAAAAAATTAAAAATATAATTTTTTTATTTTTACTTCAATTTAATGATCCGAACCAAACCAACCCGGTCTTAATCGGATTGGTTTGGTTCATATTTGTTGAAAAAAATTTAAAATCCAAACCAAATCAATCCAATTAAATTTGATCGGATCGGATTTATTTTTCACTCAAAACATGATCAAAACTAACCCGTTTACACCCCTACAAATTAGTCCCATTCTAAATTAAGAGTCATTAATTCAACCTTTACTTATTTTCAGGTTTTACTTTGATTTCTCTGCAATCTACGTTGGAGTAGGAATGATTTACCCATATATCATAAATATATCATTGCTCCTTGGAGGAATTCTTTCTTGGGGTCTAATGTGGCCGCTCATAAAGAACAGAGAGGGTGATTGGTATGCTAAGGGCCTCAGTGATGATAGCCTTCATGGCATCCAAGGTTATAGGGTAAGTTTCCTCTTCTAAAGCATCTCTACTGCCACTATTATTTTACATGCTTTCAAAGGTTTACCAATGAATTGGATTCACCTTGCAACTTGAGCCCAGGTATTTATAGCCATAGCCGTGATCCTGGGAGATGGTTTATATAACTTCTTCAAGGTGCTAACTCATACCTTCTGGGATTTGTATACTCAAATCCGGGACAAACAACGGGAGAATGTTCTTCCTGTTGCTGATCAGGACTCTCCCTCTGGTCCTCAGCAATCTTATGATGACCCGCACCGCACCCAACTCTTTCTTAAAGATCAGATTCCCACATGGTTTGCAGTTGGAGGCTATGTTGCCATTGCTGCCATCTCTACAGCCACTTTGCCGCACATCTTTCACCAACTAAAATGGTATTACATACTCATCATCTACGTCATTGCTCCCACCTTGGCATTCTGCAATGCTTATGGTTGTGGACTAACAGATTGGTCCCTTGTCTCCACCTATGGAAAGCTTACCATCTTCACAATTGGAGCATCGGCTGGTTCATCACATGGTGGAGTTCTTGCTGGCCTAGCAGCTTGTGGAGTGATAATGAACATTGTTTCCGCAGCTTCTAACCTGATGCAGGATTTTAAGACTGGCTACCTTACCCTTGCTTCGCCTCGCTCCATGTTCGTGAGCCAAATAATTGGCACAACAATGGGTTGTGTAGTTTCTCCTTGTGTCTTTTGGATTTTCTATAATGCATTTCCTGACCTTGGGACATCTAAAAGTGCATACCCTGCCCCACATGCAATAGTTTCCGTAACATGGCCATATTGGGGGTAGAAGGCTTTAAGTCTTTACCTAAAAATTGCCTATTGCTTTGTTATATCTTCTTTGGTTCTGCCATTCTAATAAACATGATCAAAGATTTCCTGGGTAAGAGAGGGAGGTTCATACCACTGCCAATGGCTATGGCCATACCATTCTATATAGGACCCCGCTTTGCCATTGACATGTGTGTTGGAAGTCTGATATTGTTTGTGTGGGAAAAGTTTAACAAGGCCAAGGCAGATGCTTTTGGGCCAGCTGTAGCTTCTGGTTTGATATGTGGGGATGGAATATGGACTCTGCCTGCTTCAATACTTGCTCTTGTCGGAGTTAAGCCACCTATTTGTATGAAGTTCTTGTCTAGGGCCACTAATGACAGGGTTGATGCTTTCTTAGGGAATTGAGGTCAAATTGAATTTGGGTTTAGTATCTTATGATAGTCTTAAAGTATGTCCTTGCTTTGTAAATCTGTGGAGCAAAACTAGTTTCCATTTACAAATTTGTGCCATACTTTCTTAGGGAATTAAGGTCAAATTGAACTATCTTGTTAAGGTCTTAAAGCCCTGTTACTAGTTGTAGTTCCCATTTTCAAATTTCTGCTGCCAGCTACATAGCAGTACAAAACATGATAAAGAAAAAGTAGTGTTATACCCGGATATATCAGCAAGTATATGTTTTCATGTCTAGATTGCTTTGTGTCATTTTCGAGGCTCCTATAACATTTTCATTTCAGATATACATACTCCAAACTTAGCATAAAGTTCAGTGTATTACATTCACCTTTTTTGATATCTCAGTAACTTCCATCTGTTCCGAGACTGTCATTTTGAGGCGATGAGTATCGTTGAATTTGAAGCAAAGGATTCAGAATTGTTGTCTTGCTGCTTGATGAATTTTTTCTTTCAACTAACAGAGTATTAAGAAGCACAAAAAGTGCCATTAAGGAAAATTTTTACAATCTTGTCAGTTTAGCAATGAAATCAAGATTAGTATCATTTTCTGAATTTTGCAGAATAAATTTTAATATGATTATTTCCTCACTAAAACAGTCTAGTTTCTTATATCCTTTAATGGAAAACAAGTACCCTCTTTTAACTTAAATCCGTTTGAATATAAATATGATTTATAACAGGATATTATAACATCTAACATCTGATCTATATAATCAATCCCACCTAGTGGAAATAAAGCTTAATTATTATTATTATTGTTCTTGTAATTTCAAAGTTAAATCCAACCAGTACTTAACAGTGCTCTCATATGACAACCCAACAGCTTATTCTTACTGAGGGAATAGAATTCAGTTCACTATTGTCTGCTTCAGGTAAAATTTAGAAAATGGACCAGTTTGTTTTCTGAAGTAGTATTATGCTTGAATTTATAATTACATAATTTACGATTGAATGGCTTTAATTTTTATAACAAAAAATTCAAAAACAAAAACAGGTAAAGCTTATTTGAGTCAAACATAACTCCGACCAAGTCTGAATCCTATCATAGTTCAAATTGAATTTATGCTCAACCTCAATTAAGTGGAGGTCATACATGAACTGTAGTCAAATTAATACAAAATATTTGAATTTTTTTTTTTTTGGTTCACATTCCTATCTGCATACTTGTTACAATTAAAAGCTTATAATTATTATATTCATTTTACAGTTTCTTTAAATAAACTAAAGAAATATTTATATAGTAGATCACTCCTAAATAAACTAGATGCAAACTGAATAAGCATAGATGTTGCATAAGTGAACAAGCTTAACATTAAGGCCTAATTTGGTAGTACTCTCCAAAAGAATGCTCTGACTTACGAAAAACATAAGTTAATTTTTCTATTTAGTAAATCGAAAAATTAGGGTGCTTTTCCTCCAGGCTTTTGAGAGCCAGGGAATACTCTCAAGAGCCCTCATTGGATATTTTTTTGGAGTTGACTTGTGCTCTCCAAAATTTAAAAGACTAATATAACATTACTTTATTTAATGACATTCAAAATAGAAATTATTCTCTTTAATATTTATAACTATTGTAGTTATTTTAATATTAAAATTAATTTTACCAAACACTACTTTTGTGTCTTCTACTTATTGAGAGCAATTTTTATATTATTTTACCAAACAATACTAGTATGACTTTTTTAGAGCAACTTTTAGAGAGCCAAAAGAGCTTTTAGAGAAGCAGGAGAGCTCAACGCTTTTAAAAAGTCATAACAATACCAAACCAATCCTAATTTCACTCCTGTAACATACAAATCCAAGCCATAGTTTTATAGAGAGCCTGAACAATTCACAAACTCTACTTATTTATTGCCTTAATATATGCTTGGAAATTATTCATGTTAGATCATTCATAACACAATTAGGAGTTCATCAGCAGGAGGTTTTCATTTCTTCCTACACGAGAAGCATCAAAATGTCTAGGAGTGAAAACTTCTGTTGCCGGTAGAGTAACTAAAACAAACATGCCCAATGATTGGTGAGTGAGAGACGTTGAACCCCACAACAAGTATACAAAATACATATTGGATAAACTATTTTCACAAAAATTTTGAAAATATTTCTTAATTCAAGAAAATAGAACCTAACTCATTCATTGGTTTTATCAAAATTCTAGCAATCTTCTAAAAATTCAATAGAACTTGCTAATCATACTTTCTTCCATGTCCTCCTTAAACTTGCTTCATTCGATTCCACTCGCCCTCATAAAACTCTTTTGAAGATAATTGATATTTAACTATGTCATTATAACGACTCCAAGTTGTGAGATGAAGATTGATGTGGTAAACGGCGAACCAATTTAATTCTCTCTCCATCTTAACCCCTTCTCTCATATATGCACTAGGGGGATGGGTAAGCAAAGCTATATCATCACAGTTCATCCATCATAATCAGTCAAAGGGCATCACATCACCTGCAAGACCTTGCCTTGTCATCTCTGTGCCTAATAACCGTATGTCATATCACACTCTCATGCAGTCCAGTCTTCATCGCTATCATCAGCATCCTAAATGAGACAATTGTAAACACAATCAGTTGAACAACAGGTCAACACCTTGCCTGCTATAAAGCATAAAATAACAGCAGTGAAAAACTACATGCATGCACATGCAGGCATGCGTATGTACCAGGAACAATTACCTCTGAAGCATTTGAAAATTCTTCGATGTTATCATCATCTTCAACCTACATTGATATTGCAAATGTCAAACTATCAGCTCAAGGAAAACTGTGCGCAAGATTGGTTACAAGTTTCTTATTTCAAACAGATATTTAAAAGCACCAAGTTATCATATTGCAGAGGTAAATGTTAGCTCAATTTCTACAGAAGGGAGTATAGAATATCAGATGAAATTGTAAATGGAACTGTAAGGGTACGCTATGGCATGAATCAATGCCAATCTAAAGATTGAACTTACAATACCTATCTTAATCATACACTAAATCTTTTCAACTCAAATTATTAATAATTTATGTTGAAAAAGAAAACACACTTATGATTGTACCAATTTTTTAGTAGTGCCTTCTTGAAACTACCTTATTCATACAAAGCCAGTAACAATCTTATAATCTTAACATTACTTGAAAACTAAATAAAAACCATAATTTTTTCTTTATGTTTTTCAGACTCAAATTGTCATAATGTGTTTATGTTTCCCTTTTCTCTCATGAACCTTTTATCATTCATTTTTTATCAGCTTGTCCTAGCAAACCAGTAAGCGGTAGCATTACCATCATTGCCTGGTTGTTTAAATCCAATACAGATATAAAGTTACCAATGAAAATTCTATGGCATGAGTTTAGGTGATAAAAAGAAAAGCAGGAAATACGTGGTTTGGGGTGACAGTGCAGAAGAGAGAGGGGGGATATGGAATGAGTTCATTTTCAGAATAGGCAATGTAAAAGTTTGAAAGCCCAAACTGATCCATGGCCGGAAAAAAAAAAAAAAAAAAAAAAAAAAAAAAAAAAAATCCAAATGCCTATTCAAACATTATGTGAAAAAGGACTAAAAGCCAATACTAAACAGAGATATTAAAACTAAAGGGAAGAAACAAACAAGAAGCACACGCACTCATGCAGGTACAGAAGTATCAGTGGTCAAATTGAACAAAGATACCTAGTCGAAGAGTGTTGCTCAAAGTAGAAACTAAAGTAGATAACTTTAACAGCATAGACAAAACAAAGGAAATCAAAGCGAGATGACAGAATGCATTTAGTGGTAACAATTATTGAAGGCAAAGCTAATCCCTGAAATAATGGGAGAAGCCAGATAGAAAGTTTATAAATTTCTTTCCCATCAGCTGCTGAGCTGGGCAGCATTATGACAAGCATCAAGCATAATAACCCACACAAAGAAAAGAATGGACTTCTGAGAATGGGAAAAACTTACGTCACACTCCTTGCTTTTTGCCGTGATGTGTTCACCTGAAAATTCGCATGCATGATAAGTTTGCCAGAGTTACTTATGCAATGACTTATTAAGATACAAATGTTTTTAATAACTACTTCAAAATGGAAAACTAATATTTAGGTAGTTACATAAAAGAAAGAGCCTTTAATGCAGATTGGTGGTCATCTGAAATGAACCTCATTCTCTATTACAGAAAACCCAGAATTCAACCCAAAATTTATAGAAACAGTAATGGAAAGTAACAAATATGGAAAAATAACAGCAACAAGGCTAGCTCTTGGAGGGGCTAGCTTCCTCCCAATGCCAATCTTCTACTGGATTCTCACCTACCTTCTACTCTCCCTTCACTTTTATCCTGCTCACCCCAACTGAACTCCCATTCTCATCTATTCTCCATTACAATGTAGACAGTCAGTTATGCTGCAAGTCATTAGCATGAATACTCCTCATCCTGCCGTTACTGTATCCATGGGTTTACCCCCTGCCTCCCCTTCTACCATTCCTCACATACACCTGATTACCACGGATTCTATCACTTATAAATGGTTGGATCCTTCTCACTGCAACTTACAAGTTCATAGTCCTATTACATTGCTACAATGAGGGAGCAACAATTTCTTCCTCTATATGCAGTCTGACCAAAGATCCAAAGACGCATGCATCCATTTAGATTGAATTACTACATTTTAATAAAGATAAAACCACATAGTCATTAGAGAGTGAAGGAGGGAAGGAGAATATTTACCAGGATGTTTGTCCTTGGTCTTTCGTGCCCTTTTCCTGGATCCTTCATCCTGCAACAATAGCCAACCAATACCTTAGCCCGTATCCTATTCCAACATTAAGCACTAACCGCTAATTAAGGAAGATTCTCGTCCCACATGAAGGAAAAGATATTCAGGAAATTAAGGGAAAAAGAATTCAACCAGATCAATCTTTCTTTTTGAACCAGCAGGCTGCAATTTCTGGCCAGAAACTGAAAAACATTGATAATTTTGTCGATCAATTTTCATAATCATAATTGCTCATACTAATGTAGAAACTAGGAAAAGACAACCTTTAGATGATAGAGATTTCCTTGAATTTGTTGTAGCCTTCTGAAAAAAATAATATTCTTGTGAGATAATCAATTTGACCAGTAATGAATAATACGGGGCAGTATATCAGATTATTCAAATCCATTTTATTATGAAGGCAAAATATTGAGAATCCAAGATCTTCCAAATAGTATCATGCACAAATACCTGATAGAGATGAACAATCATCTGTTCATATTGCATGCATGAACTGTTATCAGAAGTTAAACATCTCCCTGTTTAAAAAGGGCGGCCCAATACACAAGGCTTCCACCTGATGGGGTTGAGGGAGGGTAAATGTACGCAGTTCCCCCCCCCCGGGGGGGCAAGCGAAGAGGCTATTTCCAAGATTTGAATCCGTGACTCCAAGGTCACAAAGCAACAACTTTACTATTGTACCAAGGCTCACCCTCTAAACATCTCCATGTTTAAAGTTTGAAAATTTTTGTTTATATTAATCCTAGCCCCACCAAATCTATACCCAAAATAATTACATTCCACCCCCCCCCCCAATAAAAAAAAAGCAAGTACATCCTTGAATCTTCTAAAAAAATTAGTAAGAGAATATCAGAAAGTGGAGGTCATCTGAAGAAATCTTACATCCCATGGTGAAAGCAGGATTTAATTTTAAACCTCCAATAAAAGATCAAACGAGATATCTACATAGCTCAATGTCTAGCAAGAAACCAAGAAACCTTCCCTTAGTTGCTTAGAGATACAGCTTTCAAAGCATCACATATATTAGATGCCATTTTACCGATATTCTGTTTCTGTTCAAAAAAGAGTAGCCTAATATTGACACGTATACAGAAATTATAAATTTATAAAATATACAAGAGATGATAAAAATTTCAACATTTTTCTTTGAAGATATTAAGTGCTGGTTCTCCTGCTAAGCGCTAACACCTTCAAAAGCTTACCTTTTCTTCCACTTTCTTGAATAATGTGGATATAGTGGGCTGAACAAGTGAACCACGGTTACTGGACACAACTTCATTAGATGCAATGACTGAAGCAAATTGAGACACTTTCTTAGATTTTGACCCTAAAGCACGCTCTTTATTTTCCTTGGGGAGTTGATCTCCTTGTGTAGCATCCTCATTATCAATGTCAACAACTACAGAGCATGGACTTTTTTTCTGTATCCATGAGGTAACAAAGATATAATAAAAATCCATTGATAATATAAAATATAAGATCAATCATCAATGAAGTTCTAAATTCCAGATTTTGACTGGTGATCAAAGAAATCAAATATAAAAAGGACAAATAATGTTGAACACCATTAGCCAATCAACTAAAAAAACTATAAGGGTCGCTTTGGTGTACCATTAAAAATGAGGTGAAATATTCAGGGGATGGGGTTTATATGAAAAAATCTATGTAAAAATGCATCCTGATTTTTTTACCCCCAATTTTAAGGGGATAACAAACTGTCTATTAGGATATTAGAGTACTATTGATCATTTACGGCAGTATTAACTTGTACCACTTTTTCTTCATGTTCAGAAAGGTCAGGGCTGCTTTCACCAGAATCATTATCAGAAGTAAGTTCAGCAAACCTGGTCCAAGAAAAGAACCATATGAATAGGACTTTCAGTCACAGATGGTTCAATTTTAACATATGTCAGACCATCCACTTCAAGTTAAATAACTCAACAAAATAGTTATACAAATATATATATATATATATGTTAGCATTAAGTTTCAAGGCAGATTAGGCCACTGGTTCTATCACAATTTCACACTATGACAATAATCTGTTTATCTAATCATAATAATCTTTCATGACTTTATGCCTGGCAAGCAACACACTTCAACTAATATGCAATAATTCTGTTTACACATCAACATCATCCACAACAACAAAGCTTTTTCTCCACTAGGTGGAGTTGGCTACATGATTAAACAACGCCAATTATCATAAAGCATGCCTATAGATAAGCCATTTAAATCTAAGTCATCCTTAATAGTTTCATTTATAGTTTGTTTTAGTTTCTCTCTGCCCTAACTATCGAGCTACCCTTCACCTGGCCTACTCTTTTTACTGGGCTTCTACAAGCCTTCTCTGCACATGACCAAACCATAATAATTTTTCATGACTTTATTGCTAGAAGAGCAACACATATCAAGTAAACTAAGATAGAAAAGGCTTATACTTGTATGATTTTCTTGCAGTTCTTCCTGAATGGCGGACTGGAACCACTTCCTTTGTATCTTTTGAATTGATTTCACTATCAGATAAATCTTCTTCAATTGGTGTCTTTGGTGACTGTGGCTCTGCACATTGAATTCTGGTTTTGGGAGTTTCTTGATTAACTACAGAGGCTGCACCTGCACCCCCTTTAAAGTCATATTCAGTTTGCTGTCCCTGAAATAGAAGGGCAATCCAAGAGTTGTATCACCCAAAAAAAAAAAAAAAAAGAATTTAGTTTCTCTTCATGACAAATAAACAAAAAAAAAAAAAAACAACAGTTGTTTCTTATAACTAGGCAACTATCACATTGTAAAAATTACTAACCTCATACAATTCCTTAGGAAATTCCAGCTTGGCTTCTTCTGGGTTCTCATCTTTCCTCCCAATCCACCACGCATCCGAAAATACAATCTAATAAAAGCACAATATTCCCAATAAGGAAATAGTTATTTATGCCCAAATGCCCAATTCCATAATATACAAATTTGTGAATGAACAAGCAGAAAGAAATGGATAAAAACCTAATTCCTTGACCAACAAGTCAAGAGAGCAAGATAGGAAGAACACAAGCATTATTAGATCTAGACATGTGTACGTCACAAAGGATAAAGGAATCAGTAATGAATACAGTACCTCTAATAGCATCAACATAGGAATTAAAATTGCAGGAGTAGTCTATACAACAACAACAACAAAGCCCTTTCTCACTAGCTAAAGTTGGCAACATAGATCAAATGACACCATTGTGTCTTATTGTAAACCATACTGTTGCCCATAAACCTATTTAAGCACAAGAAAGTTCTTTGATTGAGCATTTATCAGTCCCCTTATACTTTAAACATTAATCTAACTTGCTCTATCTAGTTCAGGTCTCAACACAAATAAAGATAACAATGAACTGGGATAGAAAACCAACCATGTTATCAAAAGAATCCTCGCACATTACATTCTTCCCACCTCTAGAGAACTGTAGAGTCAGATATCTGTTCTTAGGATATACAATAGTACCAAATAACTTCATTTGGCCCTGGAAAGTGAAAGAAAACAAATCACATCCTACCAAAACACAACACAACAAATCCAACATTCATAGTCCATTCAAAAATCATAAATTTGTTCCAAAATTTAAAATGAAAATAAATAAATCAAAACAAACATCTTGTTTCTTGCTTTCTATTCCATCCTCCTCCCCAACAAGATTAAAACCAACAATACAAGCATATTACAGCCAAATCCATGCCACCCAAACACATGCTTGACGTTTACAGATTCCAAAACATATTATCATTACAAATCCCTTTCCACAACACATGAAAATCGAAAAGAAGGGATGACCAATTCAAGCAAGCAATCATACTAAAATTGTATTTGCATTTTATGCAGATGTTATAGGGAAGCTAAGTTGTTACTAATTAGTTGCAAACAGAATTAAGCAGTTACAACTGCTGTTGATATAAAACACGGATAGATGATACAGAGACAAATCCCCTAATTCTCTCCGAATTCTCTCTATTCTCATAGCTCCCATTTATCATAGCTGACCCTAGCAACTAAGAACCATACCATTGTAGCACTTCGAAACAGTTCAAATAACGCAACGACTAACTAAACCATACACTCAATCTCAAATCAAATACTGAGTTAACCTCATTACGACCTAATTACATTTTTCCACCACCAAATTACCATCTCCCTCTTAATCACAAACAGAACTCAAGCGAAAAACGCATTTTAACATAGAAATGAAAAAATTTAAATAAACCTGCGGGAAATCGAGGTAGAGGATAGGGTTTTTGGTTCCGAGATCCTTGAGCTCGCCGATCTTGCCGCCGGCGATGGGGGCAAGGAGACCGGAGAATGAGAAGAGGAACCTGGTGCTCCTTCGCTGAGACTTCTTGATGATATCTTTGCCGTGGTGCTTGGCCACCGTCGACGAAGGGTTCAGGTGGACGGAGCCGGCGGCGGCGGGTGCGTCGGAGAGCATGCCGGTGAAGAATGCCAGGGCCTTGAGCCTCTTGCGCTCTGTGGCTTCGGGGTTCGTTTCGTGATCCATGTCTTCAGCTTCGTCATCGTTCTTCTTCTTCTTCCCACGCGCCATTGAGATCCTCTCTCTCTCGAGCGAGCGAGCGAGCGAGCGAGCTGCGCTTTCACAGACACGGCGGGAACAAGCGAATGCTATCCAACAAAACTAAACGCACTTTGGTGGGCTTTTTCTATCCTATTTTTTTTCCCCGACAATTCTATGTTAATTAATGTTTATATTATTTGTGAATTATTATCTTATTGAATTTAATTTAAATACACTGTCAGCTAATAGAAATAGTAGAAAATATTAATTCATATAAATAATTATCTATTATAATGAGGGACTCACCATAATTTCTCACTTTCCTCTATTTCTATTGATTGATAGAGTAAAACAGTTTTACACTATCAATGCATACTAATTAAACTCTATTTTATTTTTATCTCTCTTATATTTTTGGTTTATTTTTATGCCATCTTTAAGCTTAGTTGAGTTGTTAATAATAATAATAATCCAATAAGTGAATTTTTTGGTACAAAATCCGGTAAGTGGCTAACAAAGTGTGTAAATTATCCACCAGCGATTAAAATGTAAAATGAAGGTTGACGCCTTTGAAAATGCATTAAAAATCAAAATACAAGAGGCATACAGATTAGTTATTTCAGCCTTCAACTTTTAATGCTAGATTTAAGACACATTGAAATCCCTCATGATAATATAGGAAGCAAAATTATTGTTTGTTCTCGGTTCCTTTTTTTTTTTTTCTCTAAATCATCAGTATCCAAAGTTTATTTTTAGGGTTAATTACACTTTACTTTTGTGCATTATAGATCATATATATTTTACCCCTTACATTTTAAAAATATACAATTTGACACCCTGCATTTTTGTTTATAAGTGATAAAAATATTAACAGAAGGGGTCAAAGTGCACATTATAAAAATATAGAGTGTTGAGTTGCACATTTTTAAAATATAAGAGATAAAATGCATATGACTTATAATACAAGAGAATAAACTGTAATTAACCCTTATTTTTATTATGCAGATAAAATATTTTTAGTGCTAATTTTTTTCTTCTCATTCCCAATATTTAAATTCAAAACTTTACTTAAAATAAATAAATGTCAAATCACTTATTCCGAATACTTAAATTCAAGACTTTACTTAAAGTAAATAAATATCAAATCACTTAATTAAAGTATAATTGAATATCAAAATTGGAGGTTTTTTATCTCAAAATATGTGGCACTTAATTAAAGTATAATTGAATATCAAAATTGGAGGTTTTTTATCTCAAAATATGTGAGCTCCCCACGCAACCAAAATAAACAAATCCCAGCTAGCAACCATGAGCAAAGGTGGTCAATTTATCAACTAATACAAACACAATCATTTGATTCAGCTAAACATTTCAACAATTGCGATAATTACAAATGCTTAAATCTAGTTTATATTTCTCTCACGATCCAAACAATATTATCATCAAGAGACTCACCGAGCGATATATTAAACAAACCATCTTTAATGAAAGGGTGAGAAGAAAAAGAAAGATGATAAAAAAAAAAAAAAAGAAAAAACCTATACAAAAGGATTCGACACAAATGATTGAATGAACCACTTCTATGGGTTAACTCTTCCTTTAAAAATAGTTGAAAGATGGAGGCTAGGGGTGAGCAAATAGTGAAGGAATGTAAGGGGCAAGAGAGGGTGTGGATAGTACTTTGCCTCCAATAAGAGTAAGAGCCTGCATGTGCTCCATGGCCTTGGCATGATAACCTAGTGGAGTGATAAAAGAAAAGAAATGCTACTTAACCAAAAGAGTTTTATTAGAGTCTTTAACAAAAATCATGGGAGGTGATAGATGGAATGATATAATTGCCAATAGGATCAATTTATTTATCCAATACTTAATAATATATCAGATTCTGACAATTTAATTAAAGATTTGAAGTTCAAAAAAGGCAAAAATAGCATGAATTAGCATATGTTTGGATTACTGTTAGAAGGCACTAGAAAGCCTTCTATTAGGCAAAAAGTATTTTGCACAATAAGTTATGGTGTTTAGTTTAACTTTTTGCAAATTAGTTCTCATTTTTTGGTAGATAAAAGACCTTCTCATAAAAGAGGCTAGAATTTGCTTTTTATTATAATAGAAGAGAATGAGAAAAGAAAGTTTCTTCACTAGTCTCAATATAGTAATATAATAATTTATTTTCAAATTATATTATGTCGTTTAGGATAATTATATCTTCAAAAGTAATTTTACTTTATTCTATTCAAACAAAAATACTTATCTTAAATTTACTTTTTAAATACTCAAACCAAACACAAGTATTTTTTCTAAAAATAATTTCTCTAAAAATAATTTTTTTAAAAGATTTTCTTCCAAAAATTAAACTAAATATACTCTTAATCCACATACTTAGGATAACTAAGCTGCACCAAACCCATTAGGAATAGCAGGGTGGAATACTACCAATGTAAATGGAGTTGATACCACATATCCCTCATATGTATGAGTTTTTCCCCTCCAAATTTCTCACTCACTTTATAAAACCAACTTTTTCGTCCATTGCAACGGAAAAAATTTAATTGTGATACATTATTAATGTAACATTTTTTGTGCTATCACCTAATTATATACTTAAATTTTATCATATAAGCAACTATTGAAAACATTTTTAATAATATGATAATGCGTGAATGGCTTTTCTTTGGTATGTAATAATATAAGATTGATAATAATATAACCAAATTTTGATATATCAAAACCAATTCCTTATAATATTTTTCCAAAAATAAAAACCTTCATCTTAAGTTGTTTGTAATCCATAAAGTTCTCAAAAGAGTGATTAGTCGTACTTGTATACACTAGCTAGCAAATGATGCCGCCATTTTTCCTTGTTCCATAACCCTTGAATATGGTATGGAAGGGCAAAGGTACGATGAAACGATAGATTTGTGGTGAAAATAGAATATCAATCCCATGATCTTAGTCAAGTTCAAAAGTCTTTCTATCATTATGAGGATTTGGGACAAAATTAGGCTTTCTATTAATTTCAAGTATTTTTTTTTATTGGATAGTTAATTACTTTCAAGTATGGTTAGAGGAATGGGAGATCACACGATGCCATATAGCTCAAATTCTCCCTTGACAGTTTTTTTTTTCTTAAGTGTTATTTATATTGAAACTTAGTGAGAGCTATTCCTCACACATTTCTAATAGTTAAAGAAGTCACGTGATTGAAATATAAATGACTTATAATTAGAAAAAAATATTGTTTTTATAATTCTTTTAGTACTTGAATATTCTAGACGAGACTAACTTCATTCCGAAATCCGAATATTACTAACTTTATTCAAAATATTAAAATTATTTTTTTTTCCGGTCGGAAAAATTATTCTTTCCAAGATTGCATCGCTGCGGGGGAAACTTTAGTTAGAGTTTAATAAATTTTAGTTAGATACTAATAATTTATATAAAAAAAATGGATTGCCCATGCTCCGGACCTTTCACTTATCCATAATTTATTAATTATTATTATTATTTTTGAAAAAAAGGTGAACAACAAAATCCCACCAGCGTTCGCACTTTTTCTTCGCCATCCCCGATTTAAAGCTTAAAAAAAAAAAGGAAAAAAAAAAGAAAAGAAAAAAGAACGGAAGAAAAAGCTATTATATAATTAATTTTTCTGGAAAATTTTCCAAGTCTCTAATCAAACGGTATTTTAACTAAAGCATGTTCATTGACTGCACGAAGCTCAAATCACTCCGTAAAATCGCTTCTCCTAATTCAGTTTCCGTTTTTCTGAATAATCTCCCTCCTTTTTCTCTGTAACGTTTTTCACACTCTCCTACAAGCTACAACCACCACACCACCTTCTTTATGGTCACTTTCCTTTGTGTCCGAAATTCTCCAATTACAGTTACACTACTTTTTCTCCTCTCCCTTCAATGCAACGCGTTCCTGAGAATTCAAAAATTTGAACAAAATGCGAAGCTGAAGCTGATTTCTACCAATTAGGGTTTTGGGAGTGTACTGTGCCTTTTTTTTTTGGGTTGGGAATGACAGCTCATGGCATTTGCGAATGCTTCAGCGATCGCGCCCTCTCTGCGTTACTTTGCACGTGTCGGTTACTTTGATTTGAAGGTTCCATTTGCGGGGTTTCATGGCGACGCGGGTTCTGGGTTTTGCGGTTCTGCGTTTTGCGTTGGGTCACACGCGGGGAAGAGTGATGTTGTGCTTGAGAGGAGGAGGTTGAAGCCCGTTGATACCCGCATTGTTGAAAATGCGCAAATGAAATCGTGTGTTGAAATCCCTGTTTCTTGCTACCAGGTAATAGAAGCTACTTTTTTTTTTTTTAATTGTATGTGTATCATTGAGGAATTGAGAAAGAAGAACAATGAATTTTGAGTTCTCATTGGTGTGTTTGCTGGGATTTGGCTAATCTGGACCGGGGATGATGATGATTGATGAGTAAATAGTGGGAAATTTAGCTCAACTGAGTTCAACATGTGGGAATGCTGGAAGAAGAGAGTACTTACTTGGTTATTGGTAGTTGTAAATTTTCTATGCAAAAAGCAATGGTTGTTTCAATGATTTTTATTTTTTCAGAAAGAAAAAGTATGTGACGATGTGATTGTTGAAACACGACCTTTAAAAAATTTATATCGCTGTGCAGAGAGACAAAGAATCAGGAATCTTTAGACTTGGATTCTGGATAGTGCCTATATAGAATATAGAATAATGGTACATTGACGGTGGCTGGATAACTCTGTTTGTTTCATACTACCCTCTGCAATTTTTTCTTTTTCCATGTGGGGAAGGAGCTGGTGTGTGGGATTGTTGAGTAGATTTGCTGAGTGCTAATATTTTTGAAGTTTACAATTAGAGTGACGAAATATTCAGTTGTCTTCCTTGTATTACCCCATTCATACTGATTTTCACTTCATTTGTCTTAAGATTTATGCTATACCACTCAGTTCATACCATTTTGTAGCTTGTTGGTGTTCCTGACCGAGCTGAGAAAGATGAAATTGTTAAGGCAGTTATGGGTTTAAAAAATGTAGAAATTGAAGAAGGCTACACCGCGGATGTTGTTGCATCTCGCCAGGTATAGATATGACCATCAATTATGTTTTGTTACTATTGCTTTTTGCTAAATTTGGTTTGGAGATGCAGATAAAGTAATTTTAGTCTTTGTTGTTGCTTTTATGTGAAATTGCTTTGCAGGATCTGCTGATGGATGTTAGGGATAAGCTTCTATTTGAGCCAGAATATGCTGGTAATCTGAAGGAAAAGATTCCCCCTAAGTCTACCCTTCGAATTCCTTGGTCTTGGTTGGCTGCTGCTCTATGCCTTCTTCATGAGGTACGCTTGACATGTGCTTAGTCCTTTTCTATATTTTTCTTAATGGTTTGCTTGCACATTTCTTCAGAAAGATTTGATTCCCTCTTTTTGATTTCTTCTGTTCAGGTTGGAGAATCAAAACTTGTACTAGAGATTGGACGGACAAGTCTTCAGCATCCGGATGCCAAGCCATACACAGATGATTTGCTTCTTTCTATGGCGCTAGCTGAGGTAAGACATGGGCAGAGAGGTCAGGAAATTACTCTCTCAATTTATAGCAGTCTTGTTATGTACCCTTTCCTTATCATAGGTGCTTTCTTGAAGTGTGCAATTGCAAAGATTGGATTTGAGAAGAACAAAGTTTCTCAAGGTTTTGAAGCTCTTGCTCGTGCCCAGTGTCTCCTAAGAAGTAAACCATCTCTTGCAAAAATGACACTGTTATCCCAGGTAAGAAACTATTTTGAAGTGTATATTCACTTTAGATCTTTAAGCCATTAGCTGGTTTGCTCTATGAAGCATTGGGCTATAAACCTTACCCCTCCTTTCAACAGAAGACAAAGGTCATTACGTCCACAGATGTAAAAATGTTATACTTCCCATCCTTGTTTACAGAACTTGTTTCCCGAGCTGTGGCATATTCAGTGAGTTCTGGTAATAATTTAGTATTATTGTTTGGTAAAAATTTTAGTTTGCATTTCAACATTGATTGGGATGCTATTGCTTACAATATTTCGAGAAGATTTAATAACAGATACTTCAGGTCTGCTTCATGAATTTATAACCTAGGATTTGTCAGGAAATACAGTATATTTACTTGTTAATATCTTGGCATACTTATTTAATTTTGCAACTATATTACTCTGTTGATTCTGTGTCCATGTCATTCTTAATCATTTATATCATTCCCTTCTCCTACTCTTTTTTGACTTGAGAATTTGGAGTCCCTGCAGTAATGGTTGAAAACATTTAATTTGGAGACGTCAACCTTCTTCCTCTTTGTATTATCACATTTCATATCTGGGTATTAGGCATGGAACACACCCCTGAGGATGCTTTTGATGGTTTCTAGATTGAAGAATCTCTAGAAGAGCTTGCACCTGCTTGCACCTTGGAACTATTGAGCATGCCTCACACCCCTGAAAATGTTGATCGAAGACGAGGAGCTATTGCGGCTTTGCGTGAATTGCTTAGACAGGGTCTCGATGTTGAAGCTTCATGCCAAGTGCAGGACTGGCCTTCTTTTCTATGCCAAGCATTTGACAGTTTGCTGGCCAATGAGATAGTTGATCTTCTTCCTTGGGATAACTTAGTTGTGATGCGAAAGAATAAGAAGACAATTGAATCACAAAATCAAAGGATAGTAATTGATTCGAAATGTTTCTATAGAGTTTTTATTGCTCATATGGCACTTGGATTTTCAAGCAAGCAAAAAGAGTTGGTAATACTCTCCTCTGAAGCTTAATTACTATAGGCATATTTTAATACTTCTCTTATAGTCCATATTTCATAATGCTCTCAAACTGTGGCTTTTTAAATTTCATCATGATACTAATTGTTTTTGTTTATATTAATTTTATGCAGATTAACAAAGCAAAAAACATATGTGAATGTTTGATAGCTTCTGAGGGCATTAATCTGAAATTTGAGGAAGCTTTTTGCTTATTCCTTCTTGGCCAGGTATTTTTTATTTATTTATTTTTTCAGGTTAACTCTAATCATTACTGCTGCCTTCATGAAGTATTTTGACATTATGTAGTAGCTTTAATTTTTATCCTCCCTTTCCATTCCGCCTGAAGTTCTGCATCATAATTCTTCAATATTGTTGTCTTAAATTCTAGGGTACAGAGGCTGAGGCGATTGAAAAGCTTAAGCAGCTTGAGCTGAACTCAAATCCAAAACATAATTCTGTCTTGGGGAAGGCAATAATAGATGCTTCTGTTGAAAAGCCCTCATTGGTATTTCTCTTATTATCATGTTAACTCAGGTTCTTATTTTGGTTACCCCTCAGATCACCATGTATTTGGAATGCTTTATGTGGTTTTGTTTGTAGCATGTTGCATGTGAAGTTGTTGATGGCTTTAGTGACACCTCCTCATCCCCAGGCAGCCCCATTTTAGTGTTTGATGACCCTAGTGATAAAGTGGGCTTCTCATGTTCAATGTGTGCTACTGACTATGAGATGGGTTTCCCTAACTAGTTTATTTTGGAATAATTCATGCTTATAGAGTCTAGCCTCAAATATAGGACATATTTAAATGCTGTACTCTTCCAGTCATTTATTTATTGCTTTTCTTTCATTGAAAAAGAGATTTTTATATTGAGAGAAAAGACTTTTGTTTTACTTGAGCTTCAGGATATATTATATTTTTACATGAGATAACAGCTGTAATGCTTCAAGAACAGTGTTCCATCCTTCATTGCAATGTTCTATGATAAAATTTTGAGTTTCTAATTTCTTATTGAAGACCACTTGCTGAACTTGACCAGGAAAAGTGGCTGAAGGATTCTGTGCTTGCTTTATTTCCAGATACTAAAGATTGTTCTCCAGCTCTGGTGAGATCAATTGTAGTAGTAGGTGACAACTAATTTGCTACCTCTTGATTTTTGACAAAACATTGTGTGTGGATCTACATCTCTGCAGGCCAATTTCTTTAATGCTCAAAAGAAATTTTCAGGAAGCAAGAAAATTAAGGGAGCCCCACAAACGATGCCTACTATATGTCATAGACCTCTATCGTCATCTGGTTCCTTAGAACGACGAGATTTTGAGGAACCTCACTCCTATGTGAACTCTTCTCCAAATCTAGGGTATGCTGTCAAGAAGCTGGCTCCTACTGATTTGCAGAGTTCACTGCTATCTGGCAAAAATGAAAATGGAAGCAGCCTTAGTGAGTCACCTGTTCAAGTGAAAAGGAATCTTGGCACTCATCGCAATGGAATTTGGGATACTCACTACACTCATGCACACATATTTGGAAGAATAACATACATTACCGTACTGGGTTGTATTGCTTTTGCTACCGTAAAGTTGTTTGGAATGAACTTAAGCAAGACTGGTTCTCACTGGGCTTCCACTAAAGCCAATGATAACATTGTGTGGACTACGGATTCTTCTGCTGACTATACTATAGGCCCTGCTTATATTACAGGGGGTAATATTTCCGGCAGACTGAAGAAAATCTTTGCAGTAGTTAAGATACCATTTCTGCACCAGTCCGATGCTGGAAATCGAAGTGATTTACACACTGCTCTTGCCAAATCATCCTGCCATATTAATGTGTACAGGAGGCTGATGCCAATGGAAGAAGCGGAAACCCTTGTCAAGCAATGGCAGACACTCAAAGCTGAAGCTTTGGGACCTAGCCATGAAGTTAATTGCCTATCCCAAGTCCTTGATGAATCCATGCTTGCGCAGGTAGGGCATGTTGTGGCTTTTGTTTAATCTCCTTTCATACAATGTCTTGTTTGTTTAAAATGGGTGACATCAGACAACTTGGATGCTTCAAAATACTCAATAATTTGTTGGTTTATGAAAATGATGATGGAATGAAATGATTATGAATAAAAATTCTTGCATCACAAGAAAAAAAAAAAAACAACTAATTGTTTGCTTATCTTTGACAGTGGCAAGCTTTGGCTGATGCTGCAAAAGAAAGATCATGTCACTGGAGATTTGTTTTGCTAAAATTATCTGTTCTACGAGCTGACATTCTATCAGATGGGAATGGAGTAGACATGGCAGAAATAGAGGCTCTCTTAGAGGAAGCAGCTGAACTAGTTGATGATTCTGAGCCAAAAAACCCAAATTACTATAGGTAACATATAATTTACGTGCACTACTGGTTAGTGATCTATTGGCATTTGGCAAGACATAGCCAAACATTTCTGCTATCCTTGACTATCGTCTGCTCCTCTATTCTTCCCCTTCCAGTAAAATTTTGCCGTGCTTCCTGCGGTTTCTATTTTTTTATTGTATTTGTTAACTTAAACTTTTTTATTGATATTACAGCGCTTACAAAGTTAAGTATATCCTGAAGAGGCAAGAAGATGGATCATGGAAGTTCTGTGAAGGTGATATACGAACGCCATGATATGTGCGCCTATTCTCTTACCACGCCAGGATTGACTGATGTTGCAGCTAACATGAATTCTTAGCTAAATTTTCTTTTGTGGAGCGTTAAAATTCATAGATGATGTTCATTTAGGCATACGATGACATCTTATAACTTTCACTTTATACCGTGTTAGGAAGCTAATTAGGTTGTCCTCCAAACCCCTTCCTTTTCTTGCTGATTAGGTGGCAATTACCTGTAAAGGAATGATTGATTGATATATTCATTGGTATTTACGAGAAAATTCTTATAAAAATTTTCTGATAGCAGAAGTAATGTGAAAAGCAAGTATTCTGGAGTCTAGAATTTATCTTTCTTCTATGTCAATGGTATAGATATATGCTACCAGTTTTTTTCATGGAGCTTTACAGCCTGATGGAATGGAATTGAAATGCTACAATCACGACAATAGGATGATTTTCCTTTTTCCATTTTTCCCAATGTCTTTCGAAGAAGGCACAAACTAAGCATTGGCAGTTCGGCCAGTTATGAGACGTTCATTTCAATGTCTTTCTTTATCTGGACAGAGGGTCAATGTGTGTAGGACACATGCCTAATGCCACATGAGACATTTTATTTTACAATATGATCTTTCAAACATGGGAATCTCACATTCTCACAAGCTAAAGTCTTCAACATGTATGATGCCTTCCAGACATGAAGTAATTATCTTTTATACTCAAGTGCTTGCATATCCTATTTCTGAGCATCCTATAAGATTGGAAATTGCCAGGTTGATGTACTATACACCTTATTTTGCGTTGTACATCTGAGATTCTAGTGGTATAATTTTGTAAACAGGTAGGTTGGATCATCTTTTGGGCCCAACCCTATCCTTAATTGTTGTCACTAACTCGAGCTTTTTACTTTATCATTTCTCACTCAACTTTGCTCGAAATGCAAAAATGGGTTAGATTTCTGGGTATTTAAATTGGATTGTTTAATACAAACATCCATTAGGCATTTTCACTCGGATGTCCACGCGACAAAAGTTGCCTTGCCCGTATAGGAAAATAACTTAGAACCTAACCCAAGTTAACAATTCTTTTATTAAACATATCCCAGTAACACTTCTAATAAAAATAAAAATGAGAGTTAATTTAGTATCTCTTTAAAATTCATATATTGAGTTTCTCGGACACTCTGTATTATTATTATTTTGTGTCGATGCTCTTTATTTTTTAAGGTTATCGAGTGACTAATATCAATTATACGTTCCATTTTTCAAAACTAAAAATTTAAAAAATTAATTCAAGATACTACTTACTAGGCTTGTAATTAAATATCAAGTACTCATTTGACATTTGTAAATAATATTATATGAGATCAATTTTGATGCACGGTTAATATTTCTTTTATACTGTTATTCAATCATATGTTTAAATTTGTAAGATTTTTAAAATAATGAGTAATTAAATTAAATATTTTTATTAATATAATAATATATAATTAGATATTTGTATAAAAGTTTTGTATCAAGCGTTATTCAAAATTAAATTCATTGTATAGTCCGTAATAACACATATAGTGTTCACATTCATCAATAAGTCCAAGTTTTTTTGGGCCGAAACGACTTTTCCTTTTTTATTTCCCTTCCCTGTTTTGAAAATTATTCATTTATTGACCAAAAAAAGTTTACTCATTTTCCTGTCTGGCAGAAAATGTCGCGTGCCCTAAATAAAAAACAAATAGACGATATGTCATAGGGAGCATCGGCAGAAAGCAGCGTGGAAATCACATTCGAACTCAGGGAGATCCGATACAGAGAGAGCGAAACGACGACGTTGTAGATGGGTCGCCAAGCCTTAACCAAGCTGATCGCCTCAGTCGCATCCCGCCGCCACGGCATCCGCCACTTCACGGCGGCGCCCCCTCCCCCTCCCGCCGTCTTCGTTGACAAGGCCACCCGCGTCATCTGCCAGGGCATCACCGGCAAAAACGGCACCTTCCACACCGAACAAGCCATCGAATACGGCACCAAAATGGTTGCTACCTCTCTCTCTTTCTCTCTCATAATCCATTGTCCATTTCAACATTCCCGCGATCAATCGTTGTAATGAGTTGAAAATTTGCAATGAATCTGTTGATTAATTTTGAAACGATCCTTTTCTTGTGTTATGTGTTTGTTATGTGTGTGCTGTTTTGCACTGAATCTGTGACTGATTGTGATGTGTTTGTTGTTATGTGTTTTTCTGTGTGAATAGGTGGGTGGTGTGACGCCGAAGAAAGGTGGAACGGAACATCTGGGGCTACCTGTGTTCAACACTGTTGCTGAAGCGAAGGCTGAAACGAAGGCCAATGCTTCTGTTATCTATGTTCCTCCTCCTTTTGCTGCAGCTGCCATTATGGAGGCTATGGAAGCCGAATTGGATCTTGTTGTCTGCATCACTGAAGGCATTCCTCAGCATGATATGGTAATATTTTCCACTTTTTATGTAAAAAAATTGTTTTTTTTTTTTTCTTTTCTCCCTATGTGGCACATACTCTGGCACTGGAGACGAACCGAATTTTAAAAGTTATAGGATACTGGAATATATGTATAATTGAAAATTAAAGAAATCGATTCATTAACTATTGTGCATATAGAAGCTTCACCCTTGCCTTCTTTTCTTTGTTCAATATTGAACATTGATTAAAAATTTTGAAGAAACTCAATTTGTGTGTTGTTTTCTTTTTCAAACTTTAAATGGCTTTTTGTCTATGTCGTGTCCTGCCATGTTAGTGTTTAAAAAAATAAATAAATAAATAACCACATACTGACGTGTGTTGTCACCCCCCCCCCCCGGGCTCTTCCCTTTTTTCTGTTTAATTTGGCATTACTTGGTTCATAATAAGATACTATGGTGTGTTCAATCTATGTAGTAGACCACATAATGGGAAAAAGTTTGCTTGTTATTGTCTGTTTAATTTGACACTGTGAGTTATTATCCTATATTATGTCAACTTTATTTGGAACTTGTTAACCCTATTGTAGAGTATATGATTTTTTGTTGTTTCTTTTTATTCCTACTGGTAGTTTTATCTTACTACATCTAGAGGTTTTCATTTTGGTGATTCTTTGAAATCTTTTAGTTCTATTTTTAGGTTTGGATTAATCTGTTACTCTGTTTATTTATGTGACATCAGATTGCCAAATGCATACCTTTGATTTTGTGCTGTTGCTTTTGAGAAAATGGACAAATATCAACATGTCATATGAAACCTTCTGTTTGAATTTGGGCTAGCTAGTTAAGCACTATTGTAGTTTACATTTTGCTCACTGCTGCTGAGATGAATGTTGCTGAAGTTATTATTTATGTATGCCAGGTACGAGTTAAAGCTGCCCTTAACCAGCAGTCGAAAACTCGTTTGATAGGACCAAACTGCCCTGGTATCATCAAGCCCGGGGAATGTAAAATTGGAATCATGCCTGGTTACATTCATAAACCTGGCCGTGTCGGAATTGTTTCTCGTTCTGGTACCTTGACATATGAAGCGGTGAGTCCTTATCTTGATGTCCAGACAACTATTTATTTTGTTGCTGTAGTGGATGAGATTGACTTTTGTGTATTGATGATGAGATTTATTTGTTCGAATTGAGTTCTTTCTTTTTTTTTCATGGGCAATGACGTCTTGGTGGTATGCACATTGTAGTGGGGATAGTTCTGTATATGTTACGCCACCTTTCTTAAGTCGAAGATGGACATGCTACTTTTCCGCTTGTGATTGTACATTGCTGTAAATTTTACACGCCACTTGTTTTATTATCATCTGTTTTGGCCCCCCCCAAAAAAAACCGCAAACTGCTGAGTTGAAGCTTAATAATCAACTATTGGTTCCTCTGGATCAATTTTCTTGCTCACTTTGCTGGCATTATAACATTTAAAATAATGTCTCAACTTTTATACATCTTTTAAAATTTTAACTGGAGCCTTCAAAATGAAGACTGATTCTTGTTTGTTATCAAATAACTGGCTTATTCCTACCGTTTGAAATTTGAAGTTCTTTCTGATTCATACAATAATGATGGTTACCCAAGGATAAACCATATATTTGTTTCTAACTACTTAGGTTTTCCAAACGACTGCTGTTGGCCTTGGACAATCCACTTGTGTGGGTATAGGAGGAGATCCCTTTAATGGAACAAACTTTGTTGATTGCCTTGAGAAATTCCTAGCTGATCCTCAGACAGAAGGTACTTTGTCATATTTTATTTTGTGTCATGTATATTACTGCATGTTTTGTTTATCTACTGAATGCGGGTGGTGTCTTCTGTTGAGTAGTTTCTTTATGTAGTGAATTGTTCCTGTAGGATTAATGGAATAGGGTTGTTTATCATTACTTTTTGTTTGTGTAATCCAGGTATCATTCTTATTGGAGAGATAGGAGGAACTGCAGAAGAGGATGCTGCTGCACTAATTAAGGTTCATTTTTAATGCATTACCTGTGCATAGGTTCTGTCTTTTACTTAATTATCAGTATTTGAGAATTAAAATATGTTTGTTGGTCTTGTGAGGAAGGTACACAACTAAACTAGTGTAATATGTTTCTTATGTTATAATTATATCCTGGGGAAAGTATTTACATTATGCTAAATTTTAATCCGGGTATAACTTGCTGTGTCAGTATTCTATTGCAATTGCTTTAAGTCTTGTATATATTGATTTTGTTTTGGGGGTATTAAATCAACTTGTGATGTTTTTATTTCTGTTCTGCATACTGTGAATTACTGGCAATCACTTGTAAGTGATCTCTTCTTCTTTATCCAACTTATTTAGGCATGTACTGATTTGTTATTGTTCTACTTCTGTCACCCTGCATACTAGTTGCATTTTGAAACCATGTTCTCAACTGTGGTGTATTCTTCAACAGGATGACATGCCATCAGAACTAAAAGCTTTTTTATTTTATCAATTTGTTATACATGATTATATGGTGTAGCAAAATTTAATTTCAAAATCAGCGACGTTGAGGTAATGGTTGTCACTTGTCAAAGCATAAAATTGTATGTGGCATCTCTCTATAAAAGAAAATTCAAATCGCTTTTTAAGGCTAAAAGTCTTGTCTTGGTTTACGTTGGAGTGGATTACCAGCAAGCCAAAGGCCCACATATTTTTATCCTTAGATATGAATTTTCTTCTTTTGCTGGAGAAGAAATTAAATGTTTATGAGATGTTACCTGGTGATATTTATGTAGATATCTTTCATTCTATAGAGAAAGAACACACATGCTCGGTTAGCATATTGTTATTTGAAAAGATCATATTCATGAGCTCTTAAATTAATTATATGAATGGCTGACTATGCAGGAAAGTGGGACTGGGAAGCCTATTGTTGCATTTATTGCTGGATTAACTGCTCCCCCAGGCCGTCGTATGGGCCATGCTGGAGGTAAGATTATTTATAAATTAGTTGTTGTGTGTGTGTGTGTGTGTGTGTGAGAGAGAGAGAGAGAGAGAGAGAGAGAGATTATCTTTTCATATTGAAACTGATCTTTTCAAAACTGATGAAATTACATATTTACATGGGAAAATTGCATGATGTACTAGAACATGTTTAGTGATGACAATAAAGCAATACACTTGTGGAGATAATTTTTAGTTATATCTTAATTTTGCTTCATTTGTGTATGATATTAATCGTGCATCCTCAATTTGCTTATGCTTGTTCGTGCAGCTATTGTGTCAGGTGGCAAGGGTACTGCACAAGACAAAATTAAAACCCTCAAGGAAGCTGGGGTCACAGTTGTGGAGTCCCCTGCTAAAATCGGAGCTGGCAT
Source organism: Pterocarpus santalinus (assembly GCA_031439595.1). NCBI lineage: Eukaryota > Viridiplantae > Streptophyta > Magnoliopsida > Fabales > Fabaceae > Pterocarpus > Pterocarpus santalinus. The sequence continues at coordinate 66,338,066 of CM062531.1, read as the reverse complement.
GCTAGATGTTTTCAAGCAGAGGGGTTTAGTGCAATAGTTTGGATTCATTTAACTTTATCAAATCATTTTGGTTTTTGTTGTCTATAACAAGTTCAAAACACTTGATTTCCCATTGATAGCAATGGGCTATTTTTCCTTTTCGAAAAAAAGGTTGAGAGTTGCATTGAAATAAAAGTAATTCAAGATGCTTTATATTTCCGGGAAGTTTGATACGGTCTCTTCCATTTTTTGTTGCGCGGATTTGTAAACTCCTGTATCCTTTGCAGTGAATTTCGAATAACTTCAAATTGCATTTTCTGCAAGGTTGGCCAGCAACCGAATCCTATGATATGATCGTCCTGGATAGTTCTGGGAATGTTTGTGGTAGCATTAGTTGTTATCGAGACGCTTTGTGATATAAACACACATCCTTTTGCAATGAATTTTGTACTACCTCAAATTGCTGTTTCTGCAAAGTTGGCCAGTTACATATTTCTATGATATCTTCGTCGCGGAAAGTTTGGGGAATATATATACGTGATTGGATAGACGCGACCACGGCTAGCATTACGGTTACTCACATTGATGGTGCATAGCTGCTTATTATGATAGATCAGAGCAATGACTATGCCGAGAGATATTTCCTCCGTAATTAGATAAAATTACAGGACTCAATACTTATTTCTCATCAGATCATTGCATTTGTGAACAAGCGGGAACATCTTACCGAGCCTGTAGATTGTAACAATAAAGTAATTTCTTTGATGTAAACAACATGGAATATAAGTACATTGTAGCATTGATATCAAATTCGATCGTAATAAATACTATGTCGCGCTGGGTTTGATGATTTTCACTTATAATGAAAATGAAAATCATCAAAGCAAACACCACCTAATTTTTCTAGTCTCCGGCCACTTTAGATCTCGAGGTATGTTATTTGTACATACCAAAATCTCCAACACCCCAATACTTTCTCTCAGTTTTTTCTCTATTCATCAATTATTTCACTCTTTTCATTTTCTTTTATAATTTTTTTCTCCTTTCTATCTCTAGGTGTTTACCTACTCCAGTGATATAAAAAATATTTCTCTTAGATCTTCGATGTGATCCAAACAACTGAAAATGTGCACGTTTTCTTGACATAATGTGGCAGTGTCGTATCATCCGGCTTGTTATCCCGTGTCTTGGGCCTTGTGCTCCGTAGCTCAGAGCTATGGTCCCAAAAACCAAGCACCCCCGGCTGGCCTCTTGTCCTAGATCCAGAAAGCAATTAAGATGTATTTGGATCATCTTTTAAATAAAATGATTTTAAAATTTAAATTTTATATATAATTATAAAAATTAAAAATAAAATCTTTTGAGATTCTGATTATTTTTAAAAAATTATTTAAATATATAAAAATTAATTTTCCAGTAAAAAAAATAGTTTTTCTAAAAAAAAAAATCAACAAAAATAAACACCATAACCTAATTAATAATAAAACAACCTCCTTTGGACCGATTGGATCAAGCAGTATATTTGGGTTTCAGCTTTAGCGTTGCTTACACACGATTGAGTAACACCATAAATGTGGATCCCTCGATTGGGATTGGAATAACTCGCACTAGGATTGAGTGTCCTACTGTATGTGTTGACTTTGACTTCTAGTTCCTCTCCTCTCTTCCTTCAGATCCATTCTCTCTTTCACCACTCCACACACTCACACACTCACACTAGGGTTTTCATTTTCCTCCACCCCCCACATTTTCCCGAGAAAATCCACCCCAATTTTCTATGGAAATCCCCACACCTTAAAAAAAAAAACACACTCCATCTGCCTGCCCCAATCAATCAAATCACCTCGATCCCGATCCACAACCATGGCAGCCACCTCAAAACCCGGATCACCCTCACCCTCATCAATGGCGCAAGATCTCCTCCACAACTTCCCCCTCTTCAAAACCCTAAAGCTCAAAACTAAGCAGCAAGAGCTCCTGATCCGCGTCACGGTCCTTACCCTCATCTACATCCTCGCCTTCATCACGCGCCTTTTCAGCGTCCTCCGCTACGAGTCCATGATCCACGAGTTCGACCCTTACTTCAACTACCGCACCACTCTCTACCTCACCCAGAACGGCTTCTCCGAGTTCTGGAACTGGTTCGACTCGGAGAGTTGGTACCCACTCGGCCGCATCATCGGCGGAACCCTTTACCCTGGTCTCATGCTCACCGCCGCCGCGCTCTACTCCCTCCTCCGATTCCTCCGATTCGCCGTCCACATCCGCGAAGTCTGCGTCCTAACGGCGCCGTTTTTTGCATCCAACACAACCCTTGTGGCTTACTTCTTCGGTAAGGAAATTTGGGACTCCGGCGCCGGCATAGTCGCCGCCGCGTTAATCGCGATCTGCCCGGGATACATTTCTAGGTCTGTTGCAGGGTCTTATGATAACGAAGGTGTTGCAATTTTCGCTCTTTTGTTGACTTTTTACTTGTTCGTGAAAGCGGTGAATACTGGGTCGTTGGCTTGGGCTCTGGCTTCGGCGTTTGGGTACTTTTACATGGTTTCGGCGTGGGGGGGTTATGTGTTTATTATCAATTTGGTGCCGCTTTATGTGTTGGTGTTGTTGGTTACTGGGAGGTACTCGTTGAGGCTGTATGTGGCTTATAATTGTATGTATGTGCTGGGGATGTTGCTGGCTATGCAGATAAGGTTCGTGGGGTTCCAACATGTTCAGTCCGGGGAGCACATGGCTGCCATGGGCGTGTTTTTCTTGCTGCAGGTTGAATTATTGTTGCTTTTTGATCTTTGTTACCATGTTGAATTGATTTGTGTGTATGGCAGAGGGGTTTTCTGAGCGAGTTTCTTGTTATGTTATTAATTGTTTGTTAGTTATAGTCATTGTTTTAAATTGTGGTTGCATTGAATTGTGGGAAAAATACAGCTGATGCAACTGAAATTGCTGTAGCGATGTGGTTGCGGAGACCACCCCAATTGCTGTTGTGGACAGCAGTTTAAAACCTTGGTTATAGTTATGAATTGAATGATGCTTGGTACACATTTTATTAGTACACATCACCTCACATCTGGAATAAGGTGGCACAATCAAAGTGTAGGTATGCAGAAAGTGAGGTGGGACCGAATGTAATCATAATCAAATGATCAAAAAAATATGCAGATGTGAAGCGACATGTTTAAAATTATTTAGCTCATTTTCTTAACAAATTACTTTTTTTGGATGCATTCAACCCCTGTTTTTTTTATTTTTTAAAATTAATATCAAAAACTCTGTTCCGTTCCGATCCGATCTGTTGCGTTGTAAAGTATTTTATTTGATCCAAAATTACGACAATATACTCTCACTTTGGGCTGATGCATTGCCGTTTCCCTTAACATTGAAATTCAATTTATGCGCGCTTAGTTAGGATTAAGTACAAAACATTGTGATGATGCACGTTTTTATGGTGGATACCACTTTGTCAGTGCATCTGTAGATTGCTTGATGACGTTAACATGCAGGACTTCTTTTGACTCTAATTTGGATTTTTTTTCCAGGTGTTCTTCTTCCTGGATTGGGTAAGGCATTTACTTAGTGACACAAAACTGTTTCAAGCATTTTTGAGGATCACGGTAACTTGTGCAGTTAGTGTTGGGGCCATTGCTTTGGGTGTAGGCACAGCATCTGGCTATATTTCTCCATGGACAGGAAGGTTTTACTCCTTGCTTGATCCAACATATGCTAAGGATCACATTCCAATTATTGCATCTGTCTCTGAGCATCAGCCAACTGCTTGGTCATCCTTCATGTTTGATTTCCATATCTTGCTGTTGCTTTTCCCTGCTGGGCTCTATTTTTGCTTCAAGCGCTTGTCAGATGCTACAATCTTCATAGTTATGTATGGCCTTACAAGCATGTATTTTGCTGGTGTGATGGTTCGTTTAATTCTTGTTGCTACCCCTGCTGTATGCCTCATTAGTGCTATTGCGGTTTCTGCAACTGTGAAGAATTTGGCTCGGTTGGTGAGGGCTAAAAGCCCAGCTGTTCAAAGTGGTTCTAGTAAAGGAGCTAGCACTGCAAAGAGTTCTTCCAAGGTTAGATTTTTCAAAAAACTGTAGTATGAGCAAAAGGCTTTGCAAGATACTTGCATGCTACTGAGTTCAATCTCTCTCTCTCTCTCTCTCTCTCTCTCTCTCTCCAATCATATACTAATCAATTAAATAATGTGCCTATTGTTGAATTTCATTCAGCCCTCTTTGTTTTTTTTCAGGCACGGTAATTGCCATGTTGATTGTGCCAATTGCAGTGCCATAGTTTTTAACTTAGATAGTAGATAGTTCATCCTTTGTCAACTAGTCTTAAATATGGTACTGGAGTGATGTTTTTGTCTCTTATTTTCTGTGATTCATTTCAATTATTGTGGTGGTGTGACAATTTAATGGTGCATGATTACTTACATGCAGGGTGTAGTTGATAACTCCCAGCCTTTCCAGAGAAATGGTGCTATTGTATTACTTCTTGGTGCTTTCTATCTACTTAGCAGATATGCTATTCACTGTACCTGGGTCACATCAGAGGCCTACTCATCTCCCTCGATTGTCTTGGCTGCAAGAGGGGCTCATGGAAACAGGGTCATCTTCGATGATTATCGTGAGGCTTACTTTTGGCTTCGCCAGAATACTCCACCAGATGCCAAGGTGATGTCATGGTGGGATTATGGCTATCAAATAACTGCCATGGGTAACAGAACAGTTATTGTTGACAATAACACATGGAATAATACACACATAGCAACTGTTGGGCGTGCAATGTCATCGTATGAGGACGAGGCTTATGAGATAATGAGATCACTTGATGTTGACTATGTATTAGTCGTCTTTGGTGGTGTTACTGGTTATTCTTCTGATGATATTAATAAGTAAGACCATCTGAAGTAATATATGTTGCCTTTACATCCAGTTGTTGCTTATTGCATATATACATTTTACTATGACAAATGCTACCTAGACTACACTTGCATGATTCACATCTTTTCACACCACTACACAAGTGGCTTCATTTGAGTTGTTAAGCATGTAAAAGTTTTTAGAGTTGCCGCCTGAACTTTGGGCCATATGTGTCGCTTTCATGTGAGTGAAGAGCTGCGTAGGTAGCATTACTCATCCTCTGTTTTTGCAATTGGTCACTTTCATCTTAAGTTATTTTTTTAGTCTGTCCTCATCTTTGGTTGTCTTCTTATCTCTCATTTCCAACCTGTTGTGAATGATAGATAGCCTTCATATCATCTAGAAAATAAAAATTTTATTGGCATTCCATTATCAAGTTGGTACAGATTGGTGGGCTAGTTCTATTAAAACAAGACTATAGGAAAACTTGGGTCAAGCATACTTCTCCGTCTCGTGGTTTGATAGTTTGCATCATGCAAAAGTATCTTTAGGTTTATAATGATTGAGTGGTTGGAATGAGGTTGGATAGTGTTGTTAGATTTTTCTTTTGCTATATTTTCTTCACTTATAAAGATGTAAATATATGCTTATTGATCATGTCCTGGACACTGACATTTATGTTTTCCACTGATTTATTATTTGTTTATTCTTATCATTTGAGTAAGTTTTTCTATATCTTGCCTGCTATAAGTCTTACAACATTTTTGTAAAGATATTGATAATTGTTGTGTAGATTTCTGTGGATGGTGAGAATTGGTGGCGGAGTTTTTCCCATAATTAAGGAGCCTGATTACCTTGTCAATGGAGAGTATCGCGTAGATAAAGGTGCAGCTCCCAAGATGTTGAACTGTCTTATGTAAGTTTCTTAACTACTAGTTGAGCTTGGCTTTTTTTTTAATTATTGTGCATACAAATCTGTTTTAGGTTTGGAATAAAAATATGGGTTAAATTTGACAGGATGAATTTATGGAATAAGAGTGTAGTAAAGTTGGATTATGCCCTTGGGGCATTCAAATTTAAGCTAGATTGGAAGTATTACAGAGTCCTTTGGCCTAGTTGTAAGGTTAAGGTATTTGGGTTTACTGTGTCAGAAAAGAGAGGGGGGAGAGAGAAGAAAAAGCACAAAAAAAGGGGGAAAAATAAGGAAGAATGTTCATGCTTCAGGATAATATTATTTGCTGATATTTCTATTTTATGTAAAGGCAATTGATGAATTGATATGTGGTGAGTTAATTATAATATTTTTTTCCTGTCTGTGATTGCTAGGTACAAACTATCTTATTATCGGTTTGGGGAGCTTACTACAGAATATGGCAAACCACCTGGGTAAGTTCCATAGCTCTTATGGTTGGTTCTTTGAATTATTTTAACACTGGCACAGCATAAAATTTAGGTGTCTTTACTAAGAGGCATCAATATTACTTATGTAGTTATATGCATGTTAGCATGATAAGACTAAAATCAACAATTGGTATTGGTATCTATGCTTACAGACAGACAATATTTACAAAGCCAATGTGCGTAGAATCTATGTATTGCTCCCTATGATTGATTTAGAAGGGAGAGGTGCAATTATATGCAAGTGCTTTTAACAAGGGTATATGATGAATCTATGACTTGATTAGCTATATGGAAATTAAGCTTATTATTAAAAATATCCCTACTACTTTATCAAAGTGTTGGAACTATACAAGTTATCTGATTATTTTCATTTAATATTTATTCATCTAAGGATGAGGTGACGTAAGCCTATATTATGCTTGAAATTAGGGCATCCCATGTAATACTCAGTTGAATAGGCAATTAGATTGAGACCAACCCGTGTGATGCTTGAGATTAGTCCCAAAACATCTGGAATTCAGATTTTTGCTCTATAGCAAACCTGTTAACGAATTTCATTACTTGGTATTTCTTGCAACATTGTGACCTACCCTTTCGAAGGTTTGGGAGATGGGTCTGCGCCCCCCCTCTCCCCCAACACTCACACATGCACATTCCTGAACAGAAGTACAGTTTTCACTGTTCGCTATCTGATTATGGCTATACCTACCCACCTTATTTTGTATACACTCACTCTGATTCTGCCACCCGCCATTGATGTGAGGTGATGTGCACCTAGAATTATCCTTTGTCCAGAGACATTAATGAACCTGATTGAAGTTTTGAAATTGGCATGGTTGACATTTGTGAGTAGTTTGTATGTCTGATAATATGTTCTGTTTGAAATTCAAAGTGATGTACATTTTTTATTTATAATCATGTGTACCATGGAATGATAGGTATGATCGTGCTAGAGGAGTTGAAATTGGAAACAAGGACGTAAAGCTTGAGTACCTGGAAGAGGCATTTACTACCCAAAATTGGATAGTTCGTATTTATAAAGTAAAACCACCTAAAAACAGGTGGTAATTCTAACTTAAAAACGGAAAAAAAAAAAAAAAAGACTTTCTTCTTTGCGGGAGCCATAGCATTGTAGTGAACTAGAGAGCAGACTAGCCTTGTTACAGATTGTGGACCACTTTTTGAATTATTCATATGTAGAATTCAGTTAAGTTAATGTTGTGGAATCATTTCTTTTTGAATTTTACCATTGCATTTGAGCTGCGCAATTTAACTTTTTAGCTCAGTGCTGCTTGGTCGGGCATGATTGCATGAATCATACAGGAGGGCTAATGTTTTCCCTTCAAATAAAATTCGGGTTGTTGAGTTTGACATGGCTCGTTGTATGGAAGAAATAAGAGAAGATACTGTTACTTTTTAAGTTAAAAAAAAAAAAAAAAAAAACCTTTCATAAGTTATGTTTTTCCCCTTAGCGTTGTGGATCTCAATCTAAATAAAATTTAGGAACGTGTGGTGTGATACTCACCAAATTATCCTAGGCCACTCAATTTGAGAATCCGATGGAATGTCCGGCACTCGGCAATAGTACTTCTTAAAATACTAAAAAGTAAAAATTGTTATATTAGAACTTTATGTACACGTCTTAGAATTTCCTCCAGTCACTTGCTATATAATATATTTAGAGGCACGTGATTCTTCATTTTCAACAGTAGCCATCGTTTTCAGCGTGTCGGCAATGTGATTCAGTCATGTGCGTTGTCCTAATCTCGTGCAATGGAAAGGGGGAACACGCACGTCCGTTAATCCCGACATTGAAGTTTAGTTGCTAACAAATCATGGCTTAACATTGCTTTTCTCCACCAAAACATTTTCATCTTGCTTTTATTATTTTTTGGTCCTGTGACGACTCATCTATGTCAAAAGTGCACCCACCCTACTATATAGATGTGCATCATCAAAGGTTCTTAAGATATAAGCACGTTTAGAAGGACAATGCCATTATGTTCTTACATATTTCATCACATGCTTTTAATTCAAGAGACTTATGCAAAAATCGATACATAGATTATTTTAGGACACCGATTTGCAAGACCCCAAAATTGAAAAAAATCAAAATCTGATACAAAGCTTGATTGCTTGGATTGACTAGACGGATGCATGTGAGAATACACCAGCATCCATCAACATGTAAGAATACACCAGCATCCATCAACGAGGGTAAACGAATTAATGTAATCTAGTAATATAGGAAGTAAAGCCAATAGAATGCCCATGTAATTTGCACAAATTTTATGTCATCGCAGTATAAAGGGTCCCAAGAGAAGGAAAAAAAAATCATAAATACATACACAAATATAATGCCATGATACAATTAAGGACTGGACAGAATGACTTTCACTTGCTTGACCCCAATCATTTAACAAATGAGACCAAAAATCTGTAAGTAACTTTTATAATCCAGGTGCGGCAACCATTATTGGTGCATTGGACAGAAACCAGTTGCAAACGAGCTTCATGCACCTTTTCCTCAGCTGCTGCAGCTTTGGGAGGGTCATTGATCCCTTTGTTATTCTATGCCTGGAATAAATATCCTAACCGTGTAATTTGTTTCTCCATATTTTTAACCTCTTTGCTCAGGCTTACTCACCCAAAGGAGTAGTATCTTGCTGCAATTTATATTTGTATAATGTCAAAAAAATAATTTTGCTCCAAGGGAAGAGTTTGAACTAATCAAGGGCAGCTTTGCTCCTGCGGCCGGTTATTGGAATAGGTAAGCCATCAAAGATAGGTTTGGAGATGGCAGCTTGCAAGTCTGGTTTCAAATTCCACATTGCAGTTGGCCAGACTGTTGCTGAATTGTTCTTCTCCTGCTCTCTGAGGCTTGATGCGCTCGATGATTTGCGTACTCCAGAAAGAGGATCAGTAAATATAGATTCTCCCATCCCCACTGGAATAGAATCCAGCCATCCTGATTCTGACTCAGGAAACAGCATTGCTCGACTAGCTGATTTTGGCCTCATCGATAATGCTTTTCCAGTTGAAGAAAAACCATTTGATCCACCATTAATTCCTTCCTTCAAAATCTTTTCCGGCATAACAGCTCCACTATCAACTTCAGCTTTCTGACGTCTGCGGACAGATTTCTCATCAGACTTTTCACCTCCCCCATCTCCAATATCTGTGAGAGGCACATACTCATGCACTTCATCATCTCCAGTCAGTAAATCATACACTAGATTTGTTGACTTGGGGTAATGGTTTGATGGTGGGTCAGAAATTGGTGAGGCTTTGGGAAGCCATTCATATCTGGAATGATCTGAACTAGCAGATGTATAAACTGCCAATTCCGTTTGAGATGCATCTCTCGAGTTAGAAGATTTTAGTCCATAGTATTTCTGTAAAATGCTCATAGCTGGAGAAACCTTCTGCTGGGGCGATTTCAGTCTTAAGGACTGCAAAGGTTCCTTCATGCCAGAGTGACCTATGTGTGGGGCTCTTCTTTCGGTGCTATTCTCTCTGCAATAAGTTTCACTTAAAAATGAGTTTCCAAAATTCAGCAGAATTTTAAATCCGAGTAACTTCTTAGTGTCATAGTGAAGCTATGCTATTTGAGACAGCAATCTTAAACTTCACTAATGAGCTATTCTATTTACTGTACTTGACATATTCAGTACAAAAGGTTTCCGTAACAAATTCTAAAATGTCAACAGCAACCAAAAGTCAAATACAAAGGAATAGTGGAATATGCACATCAAAATTCACAACAGCAACATCAGAGCAAAACAAACAAGAGAAAACATATTAATGTAAGCTGTAGTCAATGGGAACTAGCAGCACACAATAGCTGATAACTAATCACTTGTGATCTCCAGTTAAATGCAAGAATTACCATCACGCTCTAAAAGGAGTGGACTGGATGGGTGGATGATACACTACATGCTTGCAAAAGCATCCTTGAAAAGGATTTTAAAATTGATGCATCATGAAAAAAGGGGGGAAAGAGAGAGACGGGGAAAAAGAAGAAGAAATGAGTATAGTAGTTAGTACCCCAACTTGGCATGTCCATTTGGCATGCTGGGAGTGGGAGAGTGAGATGGTGGGTGTCGTCCTGGTAATGGAATTTTCAATGTCTTCAGCGCAAACATCTGAAGATCTGTGGCTAGCCCATTCATCCTTTTGATGTCACCTACCTGAATCATTACAAGGAATTCTGATTAGAAGATTTCAGTATCATGTTATCAGAGTCGCTGAGCCGATAAAGCAATAATTCATGCATTCACTGATCAGCCTCATTTATAACATAACAACCGGAGAACGAAGGCACTAAACCCATCTATAATACTAATACATTAATAATAAATAACCAATTAATCAAAAAATTAATAATAAATAATCATGTGAGGTAATAAAACTTATAGTAATCAATTCACGGGGAAATTAACATCTTGGATGGTCCTATACAACTGCTCTTATCTCAGACAACTCAAGGTGAGGTTTATGTATTCTCAAAGAATTATGTATCATCATTAGTGTATGCGGTTTTCCACATTATACACAATCATCTAATCTTGTCTATTGGCATATCCTAAAGATAATGCACCATCTCTAACTATAAATTGGTTGGTACTTGTAACGCATAAATAACTAAGTATTTGACAAATGCTAAGAAAAGTGATTGGATCGCATGAATTTAAGAACAGATATCCCAACTCATTCTACATTCAGAAGGCAGGGGCACGAGAAAATAAGTTCTTTATTCCCACTTTCCCACCATTCCTCACAAAAAACAACAGCTAAAACTGGAAACCCTTCATTCCTATTATCATTCCTCTCTCCATAGTCGTTCCACTAATCACCAAGGATATCCTAAAAGTGGAAAATGTAACTCAAAGGAGAGAAATCAATGATTAAACAGCTCCAAATAATCAAGAACCATATCAAGACTTTAAAACCCTTTCAAACATATGCTTTCTGCTAGAGCCGGCATTATCAATCACTGGGGGACAAATTGAGGCACTAGACTTAAACGGTTTCTTCAGATCAGCTCCCTGGCAAAAGAACAAAACAAAACAAAATACACCCACCCACACAACCCCCATCACTCCAAAAAGTAGAGAATTTCCAAAAGCTCAAAATAGCACAGAAAATCTTTATCTTGTTCATATTCAACTAAAAACGCTTTTAACTAAACACCGATTTTGCATACTCCAGAAAAGGGCATACAAACAAAATAAAATAAAAGTAAAGCCCCATAACACCCCGAAAAAAGGAAGGGAACAACCTTACCATTCTTAAGGCACTTCAAGTTCGGAATCAGAAGAAAAAACACAGAAAAAATAGGTATACCTCAACACCATACTTAATGGCCACACCGGCAAGCGTATCCAGCTTAGAAACCTGGTGCTCTATATAATTCAACCCACCGCCACCGCCACTGCCGCCGCCGCCGCCGTTCTGCAACCCGTTCGACGGAGACATCTGCTCCGATCGGTTACCGACACCAAGATCTACGATCTCACACCACAGGGAATAACAGCTTCTTCACATACACACAGAAAAGAAAAAAAGCATGCAATGGGTTTGCAGAAAGTGCGTGAAGTGGGTGCAAGAGTTGATGGTGGAATTGGACCTAAAGAGGAAAAGGGTCAAAGAAAAGGGAAGGGAAATTGGAAGATGGAACAAGTGTTTTGTGAACACAAGGGTTAAAACTGTGTGTTTTATTGGTAAAGAGAGAGAGAAAAGGGCAAAAAAAAAAAAAAAAAAAAAAAACGAAACGAAACGAAATATGGTTCTTTCTAATTAAGCTTCTTCAAATATGAAGTTGACTCTGTTCCACACACCACCACTCTTCTTCTTTCTCTCTACTTCTAACTTCTACGATGGAAATTTGGAAGTGGAGATGGAAAATAGGATTCTTCCTCTTGGTTCTTCACAAGAAAGCATGTCATTCTTCTAATTTTTTGCCCCCCTTTTTTGGGTTGAGGTTTTCAACTAAAAATATAATAGAATTTAATTTAAATATTTTTTGAAAAAATTTGTTATAAAGTAATTTAATTATTTACGGTTACTTATTATTAAAATTAAGTGACTCTTCTATAATTACTTCAAAATTTTATATTAAAAATAGAGTTTAATTGGTATGTATTGACAATGTAAAATTATTTTATACTATTAACCAATAGAAATAGGAAAAAGTGAAAAATCATGGTAGATCTCTTATTATAATGGGTAATTATTTGTGTGAATTGATACTTTCTATTATTTCTATTGGCTGATAATGTAAAATTATTTTACATTGTCAGTGTATTTAAATTAAATTCTTAAAAATAAGATATAATTAATTGAAAATATAAAATACTTTATTATAAAAATAAATTAAAATTAAACTCAATATAATAAATGATTTATAAACAAATTAATTTTGAGGTAATATTTGTATAAAATTATTTTATACAAATATTTAATAATATATTATCACATCAATAAAAATATTTAATTTTCACTTTCATTATTTTAAAAATCTTATATATAATAACATAGAATTGAATAATAATATAAAGAAATTTATACCAAAAATATATTAAAATTATTTCTTATAAAAAAATAAAGAAATGTATGAAGAATATTAAAAATATAATACTTGTGCATTGACTGAAAAGCTGGAGTTTCGCAAAAGTATTAATAAAATATGTTAAGTGAGTAGCCGAAATATTTTTTATCCGGTATTTTGCATCACTCAAAATTCTCATCTATTCTTTTTAATGTGTTGCAAGGATTTTCTGATATTTTTCTCGTTAGTCTATCATTTTTCATAAGTTTATATGAACATTTTCTTTTTCCGTGCAAGTAATGGCAAGTGTGAACAAAAGGAAGATAAATTAAATTGTGTAATCAGATTAATCTAAATGGAACTTATGAGTTAAGTGAGTCAAACAATCTCTGAAAAAATTTGATGCCAGCTAAAATATGACTCTGGGTGGACAAAATTTTCTTTTATAAGGGTAAATTACTGGAACAAATGGTGCTACGTAACTTTTAAAATATACAAATATTACTCATACAGTATTGGTAACATTAATTTAAAATATAATTACATACTTTTATTAATAAATAAACAAGGAAAGTTTGGTTTACAAAGAAAGTCAAATGATTGTGCAAGCCCACCGGTGGTGAGAGAAAGGATTCCTTGTACCTTTGTCAGCGTGGCTCTTCAACTTCTGCTCCCCCTTTTGGATTTGGAATCACGATGATGAGCTTGACCCCTCTTTTATCAATTTCTTAATTTTGTTCATTTGTAGTTTATATGTAATTTAATTGTTCGGTAGATTTTTTTATTTAATTTTGTTGAAAGGATTGGTATTTCTCAAGTTGTAAAGTCCAATAAAGCAGCACGAGTTTGTATTTGTGCCGATTTTTATATAATTGGCTAACGCGGTGAGAGAGAAGCACCGACACATTGCCGAACAGAGCCAAAAGCACTGAGCCATGTGGCCCCACTCATGATTGTTGCTCTTCATGACTATTCATTTTATTCGCTTACTAAAATATTCTTTTTATCTATTTAACTACATGTACTATCTTAAAAGTATTTATTTATTACATGTACAAAAAAAAAAAGTATTTATTACGAAACATTAAAACGTATTTATTACAAAAACATTTTATGCCTGAATTATTTATTTTATATGATATTATTTAAATATTTCTAACTAAGTCTGCTAAGGGCTCTTATATTTAAATTGTTTATTCTTCTACTTTTTAATCACTTGTAAGTCTTTCTTTCATTGCTGTGTCTATCGTTACATATTCTGATTAACTAAACAATTCTTTTAACATGATTCACTCTAATTTATTTAATTATTTTAGATTTTAGATACTGCTCTCAAGTTAGTTAAAAATTTCTTAAAATGAAATGACTAGAATCATGTCCTGTGCTCTTGCATAACATTTTAGGCAAAAAAAACAAAAAAAGAAAAAGAAAATGCTCAGGCTGTTAATCGCCCCTCGTTTCGTTTATCAGCAAACATTTATTAGCATGTGGTTTTATACAATTCTTACGGATTTTTTAATAGTTTACACCCGTTTCAATTTGTTGAAAATATGAATACTTAAGTGCTAGTACCTAAAACCATATAAATCAGAGTAAAGTTTGCTAAAAAGACCTTTTATAATATAAAAGCTATTACCATAATTTGAAAGTGTCATGTTCATTGCTCAAATCCATTTTCCTATTCAAATACATAACCACGTGACACGTGTACTTCCCAAAAGGCTTGCTAAAATAATTTGTTTAGAAAGAAACATATAACTATTAAGTGTAATTACTGATCAACGAACGCGGATTTGTGTAAATTACACTTCAGTTCGTATTGCTTCGATACCTTCTTTCATTAGTTAAGATGACAGTTTCTCATTACTTAAAATGTAAAATAGGGCTAGTGCTATCATTAACTATTATCTAACAACTAATCAAGTCAAAGAACGCTGGCAAAAAGACAAGTCAATGGATCCCTTAACATTCTTAAGATTCCTTCCAGTTTTACGATGTTTCTACGAGAGAGATTGATAATTTTTTTTTATTATTATAATCTGCAAGCTTACCGAAAACAGTCAACATAATGAAAGTTATTTTTTGGAATAACAACATATGCAAACCGGAGAGATTTGTTTTCCATCTCTCTCTCATTATTTTTTGCGGTGTGTTAATTAAAACTTATTGTTTATATTATGAAATGTAATCGTTACGACAACAGTTAAATAATGCGAAAAGGCTCATGATTTTATTTTTAACATAAGACACTTACTTTAAGATAAGTATGAAGTTAGGGTGTGTTTGGAAACCATCTACATAAGTTAGAATCGATTTTGTCTTCTAAAGATCAATTTTGATCAATTTTTATATTGTTTGATTGTATATTCTCAGAAATTTTTTTATTTTTTATTAAAATTATTTTTAAAAAAATTATTAAATATAAATTATTTTATTTTAAAATTAATTATAACCAAATTAATTTTATAAAAGTAGAATTAAACACGCATTTAATAGAGACATCTTAAAAACCTTCCTCTTTTTGTTTTTTGGTAAATGTCCCCATTTTATGTCGTTCCTTTATTGTATAAAAAAAAAAAAAACACGAAAAGAGGTTAGGCCAAAGTTTGACTCTAAGTGTCCTGTGGACACCAACTATTGTCCCCATCAAGAGATTAGCATATTAAAATAAAATTTAGCATTCCCATTGAAATAAAATAATTACTATAGTTTTTCATAAACATTATAAAAAGTTATGTCTTACCGAGACTGTCAACTTAACGTCTTAGGTTCAAGTTTGCTAAGAGTATGAATGTTGAAAAAAAATAAAATAAAATAAACAAAGTGTTAAGAGTTCGTCAATAAAATTTCATTGAATTTTTTATACCAAAAAGCCACTATTAGATAAAATCTTAGCCTTCAACCGCAATAAAAATGAAAACTGCCATTATATTAACATTTTCTTCATTTCAAACAAATAGAATCTCAAAACTTAAGAAATTGTAAAAATATGACGATAATCATATAAGATAAGCGTAATACTATAATTCCGTGACAGTGCAACCAATTATAAAAGTAGGCCATTTACAAGGCCAAAGCGAGGGCAGAGAAGAGAACATTTAGGCTTTGTTTGAATGGAGGGAAAAAAATGAAAGAAAAAAAATCAAGAAAAAAGTTGAATGGAAAAAAATTGAATGAATTTATATTTTCTATAAATATGTTTGAATGAAAAAAAAATAAGAGAAAAGAAAATAAAAAAATTATTTTTTTTTGTTTGTTTGTGTAGAAAGATGAAAAGTAAGAAAAAGATAATGTTGTTAAATGACAATTTTATTTTTATGTTGCTATAAAAGATATTTCAATTATAAAATAAACTTTAATTTAAATACACTGACAGTGTAAAATAATTTTATACTATCAACCAATAGAAATAGTAAAAAATATCAACTCACATAAATAACTATCCATTATAATAAACGATATACCATGATTTCTCACTTTTCCTCATTTCTACTGTCAATGCATACTAATTAAATTCTATAAAATATTATTATATCATATAATATTATATATTATACATAATTTATAATCAATAGACACAAGAGACCCCTTTTCTATCTTTCTTTGCCTCTGTCTACTTATTTGTACTGCATAATAAGAATTGTAATCAATTACAAATATCATTCTTCAGGCATGGGCAATATTAAAATAAAAAAATTCAATCTCCCTCCACCCATTTTCTACTTAATTTGGAGGGAAATAATTTTGGTGGGTCCCACATAAATCCCACCAGTATTTGACACTGTTTAACTTTTCGTTTGGAATTTCCTCCCACTACCAAACAATGGAAATTGTTCCATTTCTATCATATTTCTTTCCCTTCCCTCTCCTTCCTTCCAATTTCCTTTCAAACAAACAAACCTTAGGCTTACTTGGTCTCAAAACTAAAGCCGATAGTATAAACAACTTTTATTACCTTTTTTTCTGGTCAATATTATTTCCAAGACATGACATCATCCCCCATGAAGCGGGGAGTGAAAGCGATGCTAAACTGGTTGTGTTCAATAAACCTACAAACATTTCTTCCCATTCATTGCAAAATTATTGCCACAACTTTAGGAAACATACTGAGACTTCCCGACAAAGGATTAGCCACCTCCAATATGAACTCAACCTAAGCTCCAATAGCGATGGCAAAGTTAGTGCCACCACTTTGGGGATGAACAAGCTGACCTCTTACCAAACTAACTATTTGACTATAGCTTTGGAGAATTAACACGCTAGTCGCGAAGTCTCAATTTGAGATCAACGTGTCCCAAATCCAAAAAGAAAACCAGCATCTCCTTAAGTTAGTCCATTGTCATTGCTTTTCATTCAGCACATCACCGCAGACTACATTCCTTTACATCCATTTGACATGAAAGGCTACCGAATCACACCAACAAAAATGACAATAATAAAAAAGGACTACCGAATTATGGTTGATCAAAATACATCAAAAGATAAAAAGATTGAGTTCATTTTATAGGAAAACTTTCCATGGAACAAACAAAGCAAGGTTCAATCTGGAAACCTGATCATGGCTCAGTGACTTATAGCCCATATTCCAAAGGGTCATTGTTTCGACAACAGAAAATTGTCGCCACAGACCTTAGAAGTTCTTAACTATAGCGATCAGCGATTTCAGCGATTAAATGTTAAATCGCACTTTTATAACAAAAGCCCCTTTTTCTTTTTTATTAATATCAAACGGGACAGTGCGCCAAGGAAACAAATACGAAACAAGATACCGCGAACTAGCCACACAGCTTCCAGCTTTGACTGAACTATTGAAGAACATACACCAACATGGGGGCAAAAGCCCAAGATAAAAAACTCCGTATTCGATAATTAGCAGCCCTCCATGGACTGTGATCATCGAGCTCGATCAGACCAACCCATCCACGATTAACTTCACAAAACCCCGGGCCGAAATCCCAGAGTTTTTGCCATTAACCATACACATCATTATCAGAGCACGCAGTGATATATAAATCTACATAGAAAGTATACTACAAGAGACCTTTTATTAAATTTAAAACATAAATTTCAGGGAACTATTCAATTCCAAGACATTGTAGAAAAGCAAAATAAAAAATAAAAATAAAAATCTATTCTAACTTTTCAGGTTTGGGAAATAGGACCCAGTGGCGTTGCAGCTTTCGCCGCCACGCATCATATCAAAAGGCGGTATACAAGAGATGAACCCATCAAAGGCAGACGGAGTCACAAGACAATCAAAACTTCACAAAATATCGAACCAATAATGCACATAAAATTTTGAATCTATATATAAATCTAAGCGTCAAAATGGCGACGGACAGTTACGTGTGTTTATTAGTATAATGAAACAAAACATATGCAACTGTTACCAATCACTAATTCACATTTAACATCATTTCTATTAAACAAGGCTGCAGATTTGAAACACTCTTCATACCTGCCAGGAAAAGAAAAAAGAACCATGTGAAAATCTCCCAAGGTGTATGGCATCTATTCGTAATATTGGAAAGCACATATTTACTGTATTATAGAATCCTGCATAAGGCCAAAAGCAGAAAATAGCAAAGTAACATGCAGGACATCCGGACGTATTAATTCATTTTTATTTATTTATTTTTAAAAAAGATTGCCTCACAAATGGACCAAGATTTCTAAATTAGACTCAAACCAAAAAACACATCATGAAGTGCAGACACTGTTTTTGATCCACAAAGCTTAGTGCAAGGGGAGACACTCCACATTCAAAGCCAAGGCAAACCAATAACCCAAGATTTATAAAATGGGATTACAGTCCACCTTCCAACAAAGGAACCCAGAATTCAGACCCAAATTATGCAATTGTCAAGAGTAGAAAGTTGACTAGGTGAGCTAACCTGTATCAGCTGTGCAGTAACAGTGTAACGCTCAATTTAACAGACTTATTCCACAAACAATATAATAAGCCTTCCTCTTTAAAATTTCAAAATCCCCAGTCCAGAATACGCAATCAGATTATAACAGACCATATGATTTTGGCTTTCCTCACAACAAATGTTAATAGCTAGAGGGTTCAAGTATCATTGCACTTGCGAAGGTAAAATTTTTACACGGATACCTCATTCACCACATTTAGTGGCAGAGACAGAGATAACATTTCATCCCACATCATAGTTCCATTCGTAATTTGGGCACTTAATTTGTAAATAATAAGTTGAGAAAATAGTAACCGTCAAAAGCCGAATAATCCATACAAACAATTTCCGAAACTGAAGCCTTTCAAGAAACTGAGAGGGCCTTAAAAATAACAAGCATAACCTTATAAAGTTCAACAACGAGCATTAAAAGTTGAATACTGCACAAAGACAACTCATACAAACACATCCCAGAGTTGAAATCTTTCAAGAAAGCGAGGAAGGCCTGGAAAATAACAAACATTACTTCAATAAACAATGAACAGATGGAACCACAATTACTGTTGTTAATAATTGATATCTACATGGTTCTTCATATAGAAAACAGAAAAACAAAAGCCTATGAAGCCATGACCCACAAGTGGTAAAAATAAGTAAAATTTTCAAGTATCCTGTACTATGGTCATCATATGTTGCTACCTGCCAAATTAGAAGCCATGGTCCAATCCAATTAAAATCCACAAAAGGGCAAGTATACTATCAAGATCAAGCAGAACAGATGATTTCCCATAAGTGTCTACAATAAAAGCAACTAGTGACATATGGTATTCCTGAAAACATTGCTTCTAAGATTCAACAGAGACAAAATGTTTTCCATTAGTTTTTTTTTTTGGGGGGGGGGGGGGGGGGACAAAGTCATCCAATAGATTTTTTTCATAGCAGATCCTTTAATTGGATACTACATTAAAATTTGCATATAAACACACTAGGGAAGAGGACAAATGTCATTCTTTGATAAGTAAACCATTAAATATTACCAAAAATAAGTAATTCATTAAATAATTGATATTAGAACAATGTGAACTTCAATGTACAGACCGATAATAATAGTTTCAAATAAATAACTACATAGAGAATACCAATCTGGGACATGAGAAGCAAAGCAAATTCCTTTTAGACTTTGAATATCATTTTGAGCTTATGGAAAGCCATACTTATAAGTAGTGTACTATGTTGGTCCCAACAAAATTTATTATTCTATACAATTGAAATAATACAGAACAGAATCAAGTCAGACTCATGTTCAACTAATGTGATGACCTGCTCCTGTCCTCTACTTAGACCAAGCATTCCACAAACTGGATTGAAACTGCTCACTGCATTCCTCTCACAAGCTCGCAATTAAGCAGATTTTCATATTTCACTTGGCATAAACACATAAAAGACAGTACTTCTTTCTGAAGATTATGCCTTTAAATCCAGTACCGCAGCCAAAGATTTATTTACACTCCTAAATATCGGAGACACGGCAGTCATGACGCTCACAATCCCCGCCCCCCTCTTTCTGCTTCTTCCTTTCTTTTAACAAGTCTTCTTAAACAAAGGAAACACTAAATCATTCATTTGGTGAGCATAATGAAACCTTGACATGATAGATGGAAGAAAATCACTTAGCAGCATAACTAAGGGGGAAGATAATGAATGCACTACTTAGATTTCTTAGCTGTGGTCCTATGGCCTGTTTTCCTAACTTTAACAATTGGCCTCAAGCATTCCAAATGGACATTTCATGGTAGAAAATAATAATAAAGAAATCTGATACTTCCCAATTTGCTGTAATGCAGTATGGAGTCATAGACTGCCAATAAGGTAAATCATTTTTTCAATATACCCACCTTATTTTATAAATATACCCACCTCTTAGCAGAGTCCTATGGCCTGTTTTCCCAGCATGCCCTTCATTTCACATTAGCGGAGGTAAATTTTCCGCCATGCAACAAATGGTTCAGGCTGAACCATGGAAGTTTGTTTTATCAATAGTTATTATGCACATGGAAAGTTATAAACATATTGAGACTCATAGATGTTGAAGATATTCAAGCTTACTGCAATAGTTGCTAACTCCTCAAATATAAACAATAAAGGAGATAAGGAAGCTTCTGTTGTTGAAATGACTTTTCATATTTATCTCCAGATGGGTCGGGAGAGTGGCATAAATCATATTCTAATTATCTCATGTCTTCTGCTTAGGTGTGGCATAAATCCCTTTCTAATTAATGCACATCTTTTGCTCAAGCCAGATATAAGAGAAACCAAAATCCTTTGATTGCGCATGCTATAAATGTTTGCTTCTGTAAGTGATGATTAACATCGATAAAGTGATTGCATCCACAAAAACATAACAAACATCACAAAGCCCCCCATTCCCTTGGCTCTCAATTTATGCCCCACCCAAGCAACACCAAAAAAAAAAAAAAAAGGATAAAGTAAGGTTTCTCAACATAGCAGCTGCCCAATCCGTATCATTTATAGCTGAAACTAAAAGTTCAGAAACCTCACTCTTCCATAGCTGCAAGCTCAAAGCTATCACCATCTATATCTAATATGTCACCTAACATACCACAAATTTCTAACCATAAAAGCACTCCCACAGGACAACTACATATACATTCGTCACTGCAGGAGAATCAAACATGGCAAGCAAAATATGGATATCGCCACAACAATCCAGAGCCAAACTCAGCACTTCAATGCTCCTTTATCTAGTTACTCAATGCATTTGAATTATACTATACTATGATGCAATACCAACACCATAATTTTAATCCAAAAACCAGATGATAGAGCAGGAATTCAAAAGAAAGCAGAATGTTCCGAACTTACATATGAAACACGAGTGACTCCTTCAATCAAGATCTTCTTGTCTGGTCTCCGACTCAAAATTCTGATTCCCCCTACGTTCAGAATTCGATTGTCCACTATTATCTCCACTGTTGTTGCTGTTGCTATTGTTGTTCCCAACATTGCTTGTCTCCGCGGGAGAAGATCCAAATTGCCTAAACGGCCATGGCAAAGACACCCTAAACACCCTCCTCTCCAAAACTTGCCGATTGTTATCCCCACCACCACCACTGCCCCCACCGCTGCCGCCAGAAGTTTCAGCCGAACCACCAGGACCCGCGGCCCGGCTCACCGGGGCAGGGGCCGGGGCCCAGTCACGCCGAGCCCTCCGCTCGTAATCTGGATCGTCGGTTGGCAACTCGTAGCGGCAAACGGGGCACGAATTGTGCATCTCAAGCCACGGCAAGATGCAATCGGAATGGTATATGTGCTTACACGGCATCTGCTTCGCCGATTCGCCGAGCTTGAAGGTGTCCTTGCACACCGCACACTGGGAGGAATCCGATTGCAGCAGCTCCTCCGTCACCGACACGTCCGGCAGCCCCTCCACGGAGGACTTCGACGCCGGCGGCGTCCCGTACCGGTTCGGATCGTTCTCCGCCAAGTGCTGGATCAGCTCCTCGAGCCCCGGCCCGAAGAAGTAGTCGCCATGCGTCACGTTTCCGGTGGGGAATCGGAACGTTCCAGTAGCGTCGCCGGAGTTCTCGATCACGAACTGAACGTTGGCGCCGCCGGCTCTTAGGGTTTGGATGTAGTTCTGGAGGAACACGAAGGGGTTGAAGGCGTCGGTGGCGGCGGCGTTCCCAGCGCCGCCACCGAACAGAGCGGAGAGATCGTCGCCGCCGGAGAATAAGAGGGGGAAGGTGCCGCCGACGCCGGCGGCGCCGGTGCCGATGTCGGAGTTGAAGGGGAGGAAGGGATTAATAGAGTTAGGGTTAGGGATTGGGGTTTCGAGTTCTTCGAGGAAGCCTCCGTTGCAATTGGGGCAGAGGAGATCGGAGGAGGAAGAAGGGGTGATGGAGACGGTGCGGTTGCACTGGTGGCAGAAGTATTGCTGAGGGTTGCCGTACGTAACACCGCCGCCGTCGCCGCCGGAGGAAGACATGTCAACAGAAAGGTAAGTGAGAGAGAGAGAGAGAGAGAGAGAGAAGGGTTTCTTAGAGAGAGAAAGTTAAGAGAATGTAAGAATGAGGAGCGAAGGGGAGAGAGAGAGAGAGAGAGAGAGAGAGAGAGAGAGAAAGATGAGGGCAAAAGCGTAAATATAGTGAATGTTAGTAAAACCGATGGTGGGTAAAATGGTTAAATGGGAGGTAAGATTTCCACGCGCCGACTTCGGGAGGTGCGACTAGGCGCCGACCCTATTTATTGCAACTCGACTCGTTAATTGATTCGGCCAAGGCACCTGACCACAGGGTCGCTGATTCGACAAATGGGCCATCAGTTGAATTAAATATAATGAAATAAATAAATTTAATTTTGATATATTATTAATATAAAAAATTTAGTTGTAAGGCAAAAAAAATGTTAAAATTTATACAAGATTTGTCACAAAATTTTAACCCTTATTTTTTTTTCTCTTTTTCTCTAATTTACTTTATGTAAGTATTATTGAGGGGGTTGGCACTTTTATTCTTTGGTCATAACCCTTTCATTTTGTTTTCTTTTCCTTTTTGTTGCTTAAGTTTTGTATTTTTTTATTTACTCATTCCTTTTATGGAGTTTTTATTATCCCTTTTATGAGTATTTTTATTGTCTCCTTTATTATTGTTAGTAATTTGGTTTTTTCTTGTAATTATTTTTATTTTGATGCTCATATAGATGATATAGATATTTAGATTTATTTTAAAAGAAGATGTAATACATTATTCAAGTTACAACACTACTCATGTTTGACTCATTGTAAAAGATGCTTAGGCATCAACACTTTTCAAACAAGGAGCAGAATCATAGATCATTGGTTAGTTCAAAATATAGAGTATATTTGTTTCTTATCAAATTTGGATCTGAAGTATCTTTTTCATTTGATAAGTGTCTTTAGGTTTGATTATGAATACAAATTTCTTTCCTATAAAAAAAATTACACAAATATATTATTGTTATAAAGTAGCTTATAGGCCTAAAAACCATGGGTAGGACAACAACATCTAAGGCCCAAGTCAAATGTTTTGACCCATATATGACCCTATATCTATTAAAGGATTCTATATTATCACTTGAGGAGATATCTCAAGGCGGTTAAAGAGAATCCTAATTGAAGGAGAATCCTACAAAAAGAGGAAATAATCTCTCTTATTCAAATCCTCATATTTCTCTATAAATAACCCTCTGAACTACTAGTTCAATTATGTTCTCTTTTATATTTACACAATATCTTTTGACCCATGCTAATTTAAGTATCAGAGTTTTTGTAGGTACACCTCCACCAATTGAGAGCGAAGATCAACGGCAGATTCATGTTTCATACCTGCACCGGAGACCAGGTAATCTCTATCCGATTTCCTAGTTTCGAACAATGGCACCTTCTGTGGGAATACGACTGTTGTTGATCTTTTCTTGTTTCCACACCTGTCAGGGAAACAGAAGTATCCATGGGTCAACAGGATAACCTTGTTTGATGCCATGACATCGAAGAACATATTGCAGACAAACAACAATAAAGATCAAAGTATGCAACACCAAAAACATTACAAAAAAAATCTCAATGAGTTCACTCTTACTCATGTCAATTGCATAAACTTACTTATAATTTGCTAAATGCACAATTTTTATACAAGAATTGTTTATATCTTTCTCTAATACCGACATTTTTGTGAGCGACAATGTGTGCCTACACAAACATGGCAATGGCAATTACGAATCCGATCAACAACTCAAACATGATCAGGACAAATCCACCATTTTGTGGTGAACCGCTATTGCCTTATCGCCACGCCGACCATTCGTCTTGTACAAAGTGGGAGTGTGTGATGAGAAACACATCCATCAAGGAAGGGTTGATCGCCTTAAAGTATGGTAACACCGACTTGATGCTAAAACTTTTCATCTTCATCTCATACTTCACGTCCTTCTTCATCTTGTACTTCCCAGGTCTGCCATGCCTCTATTTTCCACGAAAAAAGCTTGATTCTTGCATTTTGTTTCTTGTTGGAACCAACTTTGGGCAACCATGACCTCAAGAGATGATGTGTACTTAGCTTACAAGAGCTTGATTCATCATAATGGTGGAGCCTATTCATGGAGTGCGTCAGCCCATGATTTGGAGATGAATAAATGCTAGTTTTTGTCGTCGTCGCCACTGCTATTTTGCAGTGCCATCCTTGGCTCACATTGCCACCTCCCCTAGGTCGTCCTTCCTTTGCTGCACCACAGCTGGAGAAGGGCCACCGTATTAGTGCTAAGTCCACAGCTATTCCCAAGAGGATTAGTGGCCCATTTGAGCCATCAACCACTACTATTGAAGGTTGCATTTCACAAAATTGCCACCATGTTCTCGATCTCACCGTTTAGTGATGGAGATGAACAACTGCCACCACTAGCTTCCCCTACACCACCACAGAAAAAACAAAACTACGACTGATAAGGGGCTCTGTGATGTTATCGTAAGGAAGGACCATTGGTTCGGGTTTCTCCAAGAACCAAATCTTGGGCCCATTTGCAAAGGATGAAAAAAAAGGCTGCTGGAGAAGGGCCACCGTACTGAGGCTAAGTCCATGATTGTTTGCAAGAGGATGAGTGGCTCATTCAAGCCACTGACGACCACTGTTGAAGGTTGCATTTCACATAATTGCCGCCGTATTCTTGATCTCTTTGTTCCGTGATGGAGATGAAGGACTGCTGCCACAAGCTCCCTATGCACTGCCATTGAAAAATGAAGCCGCATGGCTGATAGGGGGCTTTGTGATGTTATCACAAGGAAGGACCATTGGTTCAGGTTTCTCCAAGAACCGGATTTTCGGCCTATTTGCAAAGGACAAAAAAAAAGGCCGAATTTGCAGGCTCTAGGAGTTGAACCCGTGCCCTACAAATACATCACAACTAAGTAGCCACTAAACCAACTAAATGGCATGCAAAAATCTTGTGGCGGGATATATATGATTGTATTCGTGCCACAAGCAACGGGAGTAGAAACCAAAAATCTAAGATTTGGGGGAGACAAGATTTGAACCTACATTCTCTCAACTACTTAAAGCTAAAACTGACCACTATGCCATATTATGGCATGCAAAAATCTTGGCACACAATATATGTAAAATATATTTGTGATAAAAGGAAAAAAGGAGCTATAAATATGAGAAAAACATAGGATATGAGATTCAAACTAGGGATGCCAACGAGTCCTTCACCCTATATCCACATGGGTATCTGTTTTTTATGGGTACCTGCAGATATACATGAATACCAATTAAAATGTTAAAATTTTAAAAAAATTAAATTAAATAAAGAAATTATAATATCATAAAATATTTAAAATAAACATAAATAGTAATCCAATTCTACAATCCAAATTCTAACAACTTAAGATACTTAAAATAAAAATAAACACATAAAAAAACACAAAATAAGTATTTGCGCACTCTCATACTTGATATATTTTACCATTTAAATAGTTTTGGTTATCTTTATATACATTGTGTATAAATATTATTATTATGCACAAAATCATTATGAGAGTCGCTACATAAGATAGTTTGGCGCAAAAGCCACAACTAGCTATCCAAAAATAAGGACATTTAGCTTGGATTCATGAAGTCTTCATTATCCCTCAACAGAAACATAACAGAGACAAAGTGCACATTCATGAAGTCTCCTGCTATCCCACGATAGTTTGACATCCCTGCGGATTTTATGGGTACCTGCAGATATACATGAATACCAGTTAAAATGTTAAAATTTTAAAAAAATTAAATTAAATAAAGAAATTATAATATCATAAAATATTTAAAATAAACATAAATAGTAATCCAATTCTACAATCCAAATTCTAACAACTTAAGATACTTAAAATAAAAATAAACACATAAAAAAACACAAAATAAGTATTTGCGCACTCTCATACTTGATATATTTTACCATTTAAATAGTTTTGGTTATCTTTATATACATTGTGTATAAATATTATTATTATGCACAAAATCATTATGAGAGTCGCTACATAAGATAGTTTGGCGCAAAAGCCACAACTAGCTATCCAAAAATAAGGACATTTAGCTTGGATTCATGAAGTCTTCATTATCCCTCAACAGAAACATAACAGAGACAAAGTGCACATTCATGAAGTCTCCTGCTATCCCACGATGGAAACATGGTGAAATAAAGCAAAGTCCATACTTGGCCCTTAGTTAAATGTGATCTCTAACTCTACATAGGATCGACCAACACTTAAGTTTAAAGCCCGCATTTGACTCGAAACGAGATCAATAAAGGAGTGGTAAAGCTCATAGAAAACCTCCAACTCATAATGAGATCAGCTAGCAAAGGCAAAGTATGTCCTTCTACATGGACCTCAAATTAAATCCCTCAGACATGCTCTGAATGTGAACTATATCTCTCAAGGGAACGTTTCGACTAGGGAAATAAAAAAAAAAACCAAGTAAACAATTTAAACTCGGACCTCAGTTTATTCCCTTAGACAAACTCTAAGGATATTACTTAGAAGCTTGGATAAATAATTCGATTGTATAATGAAAGGATGACCTAAAAGCCAGACCTAATTTACTCCCTTAGGCAATTTCTCTAAGCATCTAGTACAAACTAACTCCTTTAGACAATTGCTCTAAGCGCGGAGTGTAAACTAACTCCCTTAGACAATTACTAGTGCCAAGTACAAACTAACTCCCTTAGACAATTGCTCTAAGCCCAGAGTATAAATCAACTTCCTTAGACAATTGTTCTAATCATCGAGCATAAATTAACTCCCTTAGACAATTGATCTAAGCGACAAATACAAATTAACTCCCTTGGACAAAGTGTCCTAAGCGTGAATAGTAAACACCCATTTCCCTTAGATAAATCATCTAAACATAAAACACAAAATGACTTTAAAGTCGGGACTTATCATGGCAAGATTCGATCTTAGCAGCGAAAGCTTGTTAACATACTTAGGGAACTAAGTCGCGATAAAGTAAAGCAGCCTTAAAGTCAAAAACCAACCACTTAGGAAATTGAGTTAAGTCAAAAATAACCATGTGAATAAGGGATGACATGAGAAAGATGAATCCTAGCCAAATCACTTAGACAATCAACCTAATTTAGAAACATCGAGCAAAAAAAGGACAATTTAAATTAGACTTAGATCTAAACCCTTAGACATGCAATCTAAGTGGGGAAGTCAAATCAAACACCATAAGCAAATGTCTTAAGCATGGAAACTTCAAAAGCCTTGAGGTAATTAACTCAAGCGCGAAGTTTCACTACAAATAAAAGTCGAGAACAAAACTCAAACCTTAAGATGCTCGAATAAAAGCATCATACATCCACATCCAACAAAGATCATCAAAATTTTTAATACCATACTTGTTTTCTCCTTAGGATGTGATTAATATCTTCACCCAAGAGATCTGATATATTCTTCACCCAATAGGAAGGGTGTTCCCAACACTTATCCACCTACCACTAATAGATGGGATCGGTTGATAGCAGAAATCGGAAGACCTTTTGTGAATAAGGAGCTTTCTTCCTATTCATACTTTACAAGAATCTTATAGGGAGAGCCACCAAAACTTCCCAAATTTCAAGGTTGGAAGGCTAAGTCCAGATGGGGGCTAAATGACCAAATTCAAGTTGAGAAACAGCATTCGAAAATAAGGTCGAACTCGACGAAGCCTTGACCAAGAATATAATAAACCAATGTCTAACCAGGAATAAGGTTATCACAACTCCTAAGGGTGATCACTCCTTGGTTCGAGTTCCATAGAACCCAAGTGCAATGCCTCAGGAATAATGGTGAATAAAATCTGAGTTAGCAAAATACTTGGACAACTATTATACCGTCCTTAAGTAGTCTACTTAACTGAAGAACTAATCCGGGTCATCAAAAGACTAAGGACGACTCTTGGTTGACCCAGGTTCATAATTACCTCGGAAGAGTCCAGGCTTTTACCTCAGACCTACTTAAATCCTTGAGTTTAACTTAAGCGAAATTAACTCAAAAAATCCAATTCGAAAAATCCAATTCAGTCATAATTAACCAATTCGGCAAATCCAATTCAAAAAATCCAATTCGGTTATAACCAATTTAGGAAGACCAGATTTTCTCTATAACCTTAGATTAATTTCATTCTTTAAGTGAGTTGGCAAGCCAATTGTAATGTCGTTGATATCCCTTTCAACTAATTTAACTTGGTGAAAAGAAAAGCACATACAATTGGCAATGTTAGCTTTATTAATAAACCCATAAATTGCGAAATGTCAATTACTTAAAGGCCATCACTAAGAGCTCAAAGCTGGAGGTTGTAACCTCTAAATCAAACTGAGAGCATTGCTATAGACTAGTTCAAAGGCTCCATACATCAAAGGGCCTAAAAGATTGCTTACAAAGGCCAAAATCAGAAACTGGCCTAGGAACTGATTATAAACAATTAAAGAATGAATTCTAGCGGATCTGATGTTGGATAATTCAATGCATGCCATACATACGAGTACAACAAGGTCGAAATTCGAGGTTTTAACTTTGGAATCGACTAAGGCTTGAAGTTTGGATAATAATTCAACTCCTGGAATCATCGTAATCTGAGGTCTTAACCTCAAATGCAAGTTGGGAGCTTACTGAATTATGTTTAGAGTTCAGATAACAATTCAACTCCTAAATGTATAATTCGAGATCTTAACCTTGGAATGAAGTTATTGCTAGAGTTTGGATAATAATTCAACTCCTAATATCATTGAAGCTTGTAGTCTGAGGTCCTAACCTCGAAACTTGGTTATGCTTACGGTGCAAACAGTGATCTAATTTCTGATATCATTAGAATTCATAATTTGAGGTTTTAGCTCCAGATCTGAGTTAGGGATCTGTTATTGACTAGCCTATATGCCCAATAGCCATGGCTAGGATAACAACACTTAAGGCCCAAGTCAAAAGTCTTAGCTGTATATGACCTTACATCCATAAAAGAATTCTATCTTATCACTTGAGGAGATATCTCAGGGCAATTATAGGGAATCATAACTGAAGGAGAATCCGATGAAAAGAGGAGATAATCTCTCTCATTCAAACCCCCATATCTCTTTATAAATAACTCTCTAAACTATTGATTCAGGTATGCTCTCTTTTCTATTTACACAGTATCTTTTGACCCATGCTAACTTAAGTATCAAATTCCTTGCAAATACACCCCTATCATCTGGGAGCAAGGATCAACGGTAGATTTGTGTATCCTACCCTACGCAGGAGATTAGGTAATCTCTATCGGATTTCCTAGGTTCGAACACTTATCATGTATTACCACATCACAAAAAATATTTGATCTAATCATCCACTATGTTAAAAGTTTTACAAATAAAAGCATATAATTGGATTTATATAAAACTCTTTTATATTATCAATGCTTCAAAATTAATGTATAAAAAATACATGGGGCATAAAATGAAACGCATGTTACTTGCATGCTAGTGAATATTCTGTAACATGTCACTTGCATTGGAAGTAACTACCCCACATCGAATGATGGAGGAATTCGAAGTCAATTATTTGGTTGTAAAATGAAAGAGCTTTAGCCTTGATGTAACTCTTATTTCAAAGCCCAAGTGGTTGAATGATAACTCAAGAAAGTCATCTATTATTTATGTGAAAGAAATTCAAACGAGTTTTTCTTTTCTTTTTTTTTTTGCTGAAAAAAATGTATGACCTAGTTGGTTTGATTGAACCAAGTTAGTTCACTGATTTTTTTAAAAAATTGGGCAAGTTAGCCTGATTTACACTGATGCTAAACAAGACTGATCTTTTATGTAACTTAGATAGCTTGTTTGGCCAATTCATTGATCCAACCAGTTCGGATGGAAGAACAGGGACCTATATTATTTTGTGTTTTTTTGTTCTTTCTTTTAGTATTTAAATAGTTATCATGCTTTAATATCTTAGGTTTAGCAAAAAAGATTATTTTTTTATAAGATGATGAATCATGAATTGAATTCTAGTTGAAAGAAATATCCATATTTAATATTTGATTGTATTTTGATCAAAATTACCTTCAATGACAAGTATTTGTTGAATATATATATATATATATATTATATCATGTTTTAGATTTTTTTTTTTATACATGTATGGGTACCAAAGATTTAATTGTATTCAAATATTGAGTTTAATTTTGATGTCCTGGTAGTATAAAAATATTTTATATAAAAAATGTGTGAACTTTTTTAACACCATTTAATTATATATTGCCACATTAGTAAATATATTTAACTCTTGCACTCACTACTTTAAAAATTATGTATATAGGAGAATTTGATTGAATGATAATATAAAAAAAATTGTTACAATATCAATATATCAAAATTAAATACTTAAATAATTTTGAAGACATCACAAATTTACATGAAATGGTCACACAAAAAATGGCAGTAGATAAATACGTCTCGTTCGTTGTTTGGTCACTGATCAGTGTATAATTAAAGGCACTATTATGACATAAAATACTTTCTTGATTGGCAATTATCTGCTTCAATATTTGAATGTCGATCTTTTCTGAAAAATACCGTCAACTTATTGTACACTCAATCTTTATTGATGCATCCTGCATCCTTCGATCCCAATCCAAAATCCTTATTGATGTGTCTTGTTCATCCTCAAAGTTAAAATTGTTATAATGGAGATTTTTCTCATATAAGATAGGGAATAATTTTTTCCACAACGATGATCTAGTGAGATGAATGGGGAAAAATAAAAAAATTTAAATTATAGATTCTCTTGCAGCATTCAGCATAAAACCAAAACTCAGCTATGAAATCCGTTCCAAATCTTTCTTTTCCATGGGAAATCAGTTAATTAATAAATAGTACAAATAGTTAATTAACAAATCACATGGTTCTGGCAACCTACCCCCAGCTGTCTTTAGGAAAAGCATGTAGAGGTACCTTCTAAATGTCTGATACATTGACTAAATGCATGTTGTAACATCTATGTTTGGATTAGTTTTATTTCGTTCAGAACTATCTATAAAAAATGCCTAATAAAGTGTAATCAAAAGATGAAAAAGGAGTTTTGAGTAGTGGATTTCTTTTTTCCCTTCTGAACTCAACAATTAATTGGATTCACTAAATCAAGTTTCTATATTGACAGTTGCTTACAATTGCTTTCCAGAACTTCCTTTCTTTTTGATGCCCTTGGCAAACTTGCAAGTTTGATTTAAAAAATCGACTTACCAGAAAATTTTAGCATGAAAGCAGACAAGGTTAGTGATTGAGATAAGACTACTCCAAATGACTTCTTCTACTATGTTTTGCATCAACCAAATCAAAAGAAAAATCAAAATAACAGCACAATCCTGGACTTCTTATTTCGTAAGTACAACAAATGGGATGGAAAGGTTAAGTGCTGATTAGCATATCTGACATCTCGTTAGCATATTGTAACTTCTTGAGATTTGTAATAGACACCTCTTCAACTAGTCAAAGGAATAAAATAGATTATCTAGCATACAAAATAAGACAATATTGTTCAATTGTGCTGATGATTGTTGTTTAGAGACGAGAATGCAGCTTGTGTAAAAGCTTGGTCAAGTAACATGACTTTGTATTGACTGATGCCACATAACGTTTGTCTGGTGAAGACTTTGTTCACATAAACCTTAGGATAGTGATCATCTGTGAATTTTTACTTCATTTGTCATGCTTTGTACAAAGCATAAAATGAGATAGCTGTCCTAAATTAGTTCTCTCGAGTACAGAACTCACAAAATTATGATGCAAAATTAAAAAAAAAAAAAAAAAGGTTGTCTAAAACAAATGCATGTCACAGTATTCTTTGCACCCGACAAAACAATCACCCGCCTTTGGCACCTTGAAAAAATGCAGATAAAAGCAAAAGTCGTGCACATTATTACAAAGCAATGAAATAGTGATATAGCACTTACTTATCAGCATGGCCCAACATGTTTTCTTCTCACCTTAAAATTTCAAACGCTAAGATAAAGCAGAGAGTATAGATTCAAAGTGACCATAGGCAACAGGGTTATCTAACTTCCATAACTATTATCCTGTTCTGCTATTTGGTATTGGGTATTTATTAATCTCACGTTCGGGAGAGAAAAGTATTTCATAATAAAAAGAACAAAAGCAAGAGCAAATAACACTATTATAGTCACTTTCTCCCGTTTCTATTCACCAATGGAGGAAGTAAGTTACTCCCACCATGTTCAGGAGTAAGTTACTCCACCCATTATCCACTGCCAGATTTTAAATAAACGGTAGAGATTAATCATCTATAATATTATATATAATTTATTAAACAATATATCAATTTTAAAATTACAATCTTACCCTTCTTCAGCTTTTATCCCCCTCTCTCTCTCTCTTCTTCCTCTTCCTCCCCCTCTCACTCCTGGAGAATGCCAAACATCCGAAAATTTATTGGGCTGAGCTTCATCGCTGCCAGACTCTGAGAAGAAATCAGTCAAGTAGGAAGACTCCTAGCTATCTTCAGTTCTGAAATCCCAGTAGATGCTTCGACCTCATCTTCATCACTTGAAGTTTGCATGGCTCCTCTACGTATTCTTCAGATTACAAGTTCAGCAACTGGAGTTGCATTTGAAGCCCTAAAAACAAGAAACGTACATGAAACCAAGGAATCAGAAAAGGGGAAAAGCCTCAAAAACAAACATGTTTAGGAGAATGCCAATCAATCATTAATCATTTCTTTAGTTAAGCTAAAGAAGGTTATTGATAAAAGCTTCAAAACATAGCATGGTCGCAAGTGTAAGGAATAAATTCATTTGCACTGGTTATTTGTCATCACACCAGAAAAAAATAAACATTCACACAGGATTTTTTTTTTTTTTTTTTTTGCATATAACAACCAGGCTAAATAATAAATTCACTAAACTTAATCTCATATATGTGGACCACGAATAGCTTTTACATATCTGGATTGAATTTGTATAAGTATTGAACTCTACGAACATATTTTCACGTATTTGAAAAGGGGTGCTGCAAAAGCTTCACACAACTTTCGGTAACAGTGGTGATGGTGACCGGGTGCGGAAGGTGGGGGTGAAGGAAGAGAGTGGTGACAAAATGGAAAGTTAAAAAATAAGTGAGGTTAACTAAATAATTTTGGTGGGTGGAGGAACGTTACTCCCAAACATAGGAGGAGTAAGGAATCCTTCACCAAAAATAATTTCTTTAGGCTCTTACATATGTATAGTCCTGTTTTCTTCGTATTCCTAGTACCCACTATTACCTTCAGAATCCACATATCACTGAAATTGTCACTCAATATACTAAATTGGAAGGCAATCTCTACTTCAAGCCTTGAAACTTTCACACCTTGAACCAAATGAGCAAAGGTAAAGTTAGAAGACCTATTTGAAATCGAATAATTAAGATTGAAATCCTCAGCTTCTTTATGTTCACAATTTTCAGAGATTTATAGCATACTTGGAAACCCATTTATAGTCTCTAAAATCAATTTTGGTCCCAGAATTGATTCTTTCAAATTTTGATGATATTTGATTTTTTATTACTCAAAATCAAATTTTGCCTTTAAAATTGATTATGAAAAAAGTAAAATTTTTTTATCTTTTACCAGAATCACTTTCAGAGGAACTATCAAACATAAATCATTTTATCTCCAAATTAATTTTAATCAAATCAATTTCAACAAAATCAATTTTATCTAAAATCAATTTTACAAAAGTAAAATCAAATACACATTTAACAGTATGCACAAAATTATAACTGTCTTGCTCGGCCTCTCACATTATAAGTATACAGCAGCAATCCAACAGTAACACAAGCACTGAATTGCTGTAATGCAATCAAGTTTGTTTTTTCTCCCTACTGAAACAAACAAACTGGATCATTTATGTTTTCTTCAAGAGTAAGATTAAATATCAAGAAAAAGATTAATGATGTATCTCCATCGAGCACTCTAGTCCAAGTGCTCCTTTTCACTTGTTACACTTATGTAGAAGATCAGAATAAACGGGAAATCTAAAATTAGAAACAAAGATAGCACAAAAAAAAGAGAATTTACCATCGATGCTAGTCATACCCCTTATCCGTGTTGATACCATTGAACCTGGATCTGGACTATCGAGACCATCATCTAATTTTCTCCTTTTACAACTTGAATCTGGACTACAGAGACTATCATTTAATTTTCTCCTTTTATAAGGATCGATGAATTGAATATCCTCCATGTTACTTTTTTCCTTGAATACGTGGATTGCTTTTTCTTTTGCAGAAATCCTAGCTTGGGAGCTTACCGCAATTGAAAGCTCTGCATGGTTCCATTCGTTGTCTGAAAGTGCTTCATCCATATTATCGTCGAATTTTATCTTCTGCAGATCAATAAGAAATATATGATCCATTTCGATGAAGAAGGAGTGATATAGATTAGAGCGACAAAAATTTTTGCGGCCATTGATGATCACGGTGAGATCAAAGTGAATCTGGCCACCACGGCACTCAACCACAGGTCCAGCAGTAAGACATAGAGCTAAGGCAGGGAACTTGTTACGAAACCAGAAAGAAATTGATGGTCCCCTGATTTGGTTCTCAAACCACTCTGGAATCCTTGCTGCTGGCAAAAAAAACATGGTGTTTCCAGCCTCATGCACGTCCTGTTAGTCAAAATTCACAAGTTTAGGAGCATTAAGTAGTGACTGAGTCAACATGAATATCAATTAACACATCAAGTAAATAATTAAAAAAGAGAAAAGAAAAAACCTGATTCAGTAACATGCTTGAACACGAGGAGGTCAAGGACCTGCAGTTTGTTGCTGAGAAGTGTTCCAAGTTTGGCGGAATCCCTCTAATTTCCCGAAGATCCTGGCATTCATCCACACTAAGCTTCCTTAGAAGGCGACATTCTTTGATGCATTCAGGAAGAATTGTGAAACCACCGAATGATAAGTCTAATTCTTTCGCATTAGCAAAACATGCAAGACCTAGCGGAAAAAAATCATCTGGCGGCTCGCAGGATGAGAGACGAAGACGTTCTGCGTTTGAAGACCCCATCGAGCTCACTCTTTCTTCAATCTCATCCTGTTTTGGTGGTGATAGCCGCTCCCCGTTATATGCATGAATGGCTAATGCAGTCAGTTCTGGCATCATGGCAATGCAACTTGGTATCCTAAATTTTCCCCTCATAGTAAACAAACTTAATCGCTGCAGCCGAGAGAGGTTTCGAAATGAAAATGGAAATTCACATATGCCAGTGCACCCCAAGTCAAGCTCTGTTATATTTTCCATCTTTCCTAGAATTTCTGGGAAACTCTCAAGACTTCTGCATTCCGAAAGATAGAGTTCATTAAGAGAGGGCAACTTGATGGGAGGAAAACTCCTAAGCTCGTAGCACCACCTAGCATCCAAGATTTTAAGTTTACCCAGTAAACCAACCGAATCGTGGACTGTGATTAAATTCTGACAGCCAAGAAATGACAAGTCTTCTAAATTTGGACAACCAGATACATCAGGTATTTGTGTTAAACAATTGTTGCCATCCAACTTCAAAACTTTCATGTTCACGAACTTCTGCCAAAAGAAAGAAAAGTGGAAAAATGTAGAAACAAGAATCAAATGAATAATCTTGAAGTGAATTTACTAACACACAAATTCAGAGAAATGAACTTATTATACTTGCCTTGCCAACCAACATGAGCGACATAAGGCAACTCCGGGGCAACTTCAACATGGAAAGTTTCTTTCGGTGAAAATTAGATGGTAAATACTCCGAAGGATATCCCCACCATTCTAGTACTCTTAAAGAATTTGGTAGGTATTTGGGACCCTCAGAAAAATGAGCATTTCTGATAATAAGTGTTTTGAGATTTTTCATCTTCTCAAAAGCATTTCCATCCCATACTACTTCAGCTTCTTCCTTTTTAGGTAAGGGGAAATCGAGATATATGATTTCAATTTTATCGGTTCCCTTTCAACAGAAAAAGCATAAATCAACCGCAATACATTTATATATGTAAGGACTTCAACACACTTATTTAGGGTGTGCAAATCTGATATAAACCAAAATAAAATTGAAACTCGAAATAAATCAATTAGGATTGATTCTTATTTTATGAAAACCGATGAATTCGGTTTGATTTTTTATTTTAGTTTCTAAAAATTAAACTAAACTAAACGAAATCGAATCAATAATATACTACTCATTTTATATATATTTATGGAATATATTGCATATTATATATTACTTATCCATATCTATATTTATATAAATATACATGATTTTTATTCAAGTCTTTTATTATTTTCTTAATTTGTTAATATTAGACATTAGCATAACTTTTGATGATTAATTTAGATTTTATAATTGTATGATTTTATTAAAAAAACTAATGATTAATCTAATTTAATGAAATTAAAAGTTACTTTATACTTTATACAATATTTAATAGAAAAATCGAAAATTGAACCAATTCAAATCAATTTAAATCTGTGAGGTTTAAATAATCAAACTGAATCGAAATAAAATTTATTATTTGGATTAGTTGGATTTTTGTTTCAAAATCGAACAAAATCGAACCACCAAGACCCTTATACTTATTTAAAGAAATTAAAATATTACAAAGGGAATAAAACCAACATTATATTAATACTGTTAACAAGATATTGGAAAATGAGGAATAATTGGCTTGTTATGAGCATATAATAGTCAAAAGAGATAAATCAAAGTTAAAGATGAAAAACCAAACCATCTATATTAGTCTAACTCACTTGATTGTCTTCTAAAACTTGAACTATATCTTCATAAAACCACAACCTATTGCGCAGCCCAGGTATCTCTTGTGATTGTTGTCGAACAATTTCTTTACCCATGTCCTCTATCAGATCATGTAATGTCACATGACCAACTTGACCAATCTTTATGAGAGACTTTTCGACCAACACTCCAATATGATATTTCATGCATCTCCCATGATGAGCACAAAGTATATCTTTGACCTCTGCGAATTGATATCCTTTGAAGCAACAAGCAATGTCAAGAAAAACATTTTGCTCATCTTCCTCCAATGCATCAAAGCTTACTTTAAGTATCTTTTGGATCTTATTATTAGGAATTTTTTCATATCCATCTAATGCAGATTCCCAATCTTCTACACTTTTTCCAAACAAGTTGGAACCTATTACTTCCAAAGCCAATGGAAGACCACAAGCATAAGTTATTGCACGATTTAATACACTCGCATAACTTGGACTAACATTGATAGATTTAAAAGCTTTCCAACTAAACAATTCAAGAGCCTCTGCCTTATTTAAACCCTCTACTTCATATGTTCTTTCAATCCCATGACATACTAACAAATGTTTGTCCCGTGTCGTAATGATGACTCTACTGCCACGACCAAACCAATCAGGTTTTCCAGTAATAGCCTGTAACTGCTCATGTTTGTCAACATCATCTAAAATCAAAAGAACCTTCTTTCGCTGAAGCCTATGCTGTATTATTGAAATCCCTTGTTGAATACTTGTCAACTTAATATTTTTCTCTCCTAATACTTCATAAAGAAGATCGCTTTGAAGATGTTCCAACCCATGTTTATTTGAATTTTCTCTCACATTTGCAAGAAAGCACAAACCTTCAAAATGATCAGCAATCGAGTTGTAAACTGCTAGAGCAAGAGTTGTTTTGCCTATTCCTCCAATTCCATAGATCCCTACTATGCGGACACCATCACCCAATCCAATATCCAGAAGTGAATTTACTTTTTCAACTTGGGGCTCCAGTCCAACCGGGTAATCAGCAACATGTAAAGCAATACGTTTAATCTTTCTTGACACCTCTTCAACGATCTTCCCAATAAACTCATGCTCATAACCATTCCTGCCCAATAAGATAACTTTATGTTAAGTCACTAATACTATAATGCACCATGTTTTCCATACTTTTTATCACAATCCAAAGTGTAATAATTACACAAATGAAAAGCAAATAAAACAAGGAAGAAAGTTACTCTCAAGTGAGCTTATTTCTGAAGTGCTATACCCATATTTTAGATGCAAACCAGACAAGTTAGCTGCTCGATGAAGAGCCTTCCTCCACTTATACACTTTGTCCATGTTATCCTTAAACCTGACTTCATGCCTAGCTAGGGCCTCACTGTAAGTCCCAGTTTGATGTCGCACGTGAGAAGGATCGACATCATAAAAAACTGGCAAAACCAACCGGCCCTTTCCATTAATGCACTCCATGATCTTGACAAGTTCATCTAAACAAAAAGAAGAAGAAGCATAGTTCTTAGAGAACACAGCAATGGCAATCCTGGACTCTTCAATTGCCTTGACAAGTGAGGGTGTGATTTCCTCCCCTCTTTGGAGCTCTTCATCATCGATGAAGGTTTGGATCCCCTTGTCACAGAGAGTTTTGTATAGATGGCCAATAAAACCGTAGCGAGTATCTTGGCCTCTGAAATTGAGAAACACATCATATTTCCATACATAGCTGAAGGAAGAAGAAGAGGAGAAGGAAGATTGCAGAGCCATGAGAATTGAGAAGGAAGCCTAGCATGTGAATGGTTGTTTGTGGTAGTCCTGGGTCTCGAAAACCAAGCAAGGAGAAAGTTCAAGTACTGAAGACTGAAAATGCGTGGACTAGTAAGTCCATGTACCGACTAGCGGGTAGCTAAAGGGCACGTCGACGAAAGACACAAAACAACTAGGAGTTTAATTCTACGGAGCAAAATATTTCATTTTTCAAATGTTTTGAAAATTAATAACTTCAACAAGTGATAATTTGACACGTGTATTAATACATCACGTGATGAATAGCTTTTGTTTAATTTATTGGACGGAAAAAAGAATCTACTCGCAATACATCCTAGAAATTTAGGAACATTTATTTAGAAATGACAATATTATTTTGAAAAATTGGGTGGCCTAGAAAAAAAGCAGTCTTAATGGATAGTGAATCCGTGATCCCTTTTGCTTTCTTCCGTGTGGGGCAATTGTACCACGACTTGCTCCATCCTCCACGCGTTGTCATTAGTCATCACGGTGTAGCTTTCTCATAATTCTCGGAAAGAAATTTCAGCAACAATTAAGAATGGTGGAAAGCAAACTAAGGTGTGGGAAAGCACTTAATATCGTAAACAAAATAAAAGGAAAAGAACAGAAAGTTGAGGAATCAAAAAGAGTATGTTGACTCAATTTCACGCTTAAAGGAGTTTTAAGCAGTGAATTTTGTCTTTCTCTTCTTAATTTGACAAATAATCAAACTTATTTAATTAAGTTGCTATATTGACAGCTTCTTATTACGAATAGTTTCCAAAACTTGAAGTCTTTGGCAAATGCGTAGCTTTGATTAAAGAAATCGAGTATGTATTGCCTGGACTATACTCCATGAAGTACAACAACTGGGATGAACAGGTTTAGTGCTGAGTACTATATCTAATATCTCGTTAGTATATTGTAACTTCTTGAGATTTGTAATAGACACAAATCAGCAACTAGTCAGAAAAATGTTGAAGTGAGGCTGTTCATTGTTAACCGTCCAAGGTCAATGAATTCTTCATTCTTGGTCTTGTAAAAGTTTATCATCACCATCTACATTTATTTTAAGGGTCCTACTATCTCTTCCTCCAGAGAAATCCATGGGAATTTTTCCAAGGAGAGATTAACTATGGCAAATGATAGTTGAGGGCCGGAAAGAGACAGGACTGTGTGACACACGGGAATTTTTTTGTGTTTTTTTTTTTTGTATTTTTTTTTTGGGGGGGGGGGGGGGGGCACTGCTGGAGGGGAATTGGGGGTGAGGAAGGGTTCAGAATCGAACGCGGTGTGGCTGCTTAACGAGGCTATAGTATGCCTTTTGTGTTGAATGCTTAGGCTTGGGGCTTAAGCTTGGGTCCGGAGCAGTGATCACTTATTCGTGTCTAAAAACTTGATGGGGGTTAAGGTTGCTAGATGCATTAAATAGGCCACTCCAACCTGAGACAAAGCTTGAATTTTAATCTGTAGGGACCCAAGGCCATAAAAGTTTGTTAAATATTACAAGCAGTTAATTAACAAAGAGGTACAGTCTAAGTATCTGATACACAGACTCAATTCGTGTTATAATGTGTTTGGATTTTTTTGAAAAAAGAAAAAAAGAGAAACTGTAATCTTAAAGTTTTCTAACAGCTTTTGAAATTATTTTTGAAAATTAATCAATTATAAAAACATGCCTAATCACACATAATTAACAGATAAAAATGGGGTTTCGAGTAGTGATTTTTGTTCTCTCCATTCTGACTTTAACAAATAATTGAATTCACTAAATTAAGTTGCTATATTAACAGCTGCTTGCGAATACTTTCCAGAACTTCCTTTCTTTTAGGAGTCTTTGGCAAACTCGCAGTTTTGATTAAAAAACTGGACTTTAGGAAACTTTTAGCGTGAAAGAATAAAATGTTAGTTATTAAAATGACTCCGATTGAGTTAGTCTAATATGAATTGCAATTTGCTAGCATAATAAAATAAATCAAAGAAAGAAATAAAAAATAACAGCACAAGCGTGAACTTTTCACTTCACGAAGTACAACAAATGGGATGAAAAGTCTAGTGCTTAGAAGCATATCTGACATCTCCTTGGCATATTGCAACTTCTTGAGAATTGTAATAGACAACTCTTCAACTAGTCAAAAGGAATAAATTCACATAAAAAAATGTTGTTCAAATGTACTCTTTTTTTTTTTTTTTTCTGTTTAGAAACGAGAACGCAGCAAGCTTGGTCATGCAATACGACTTTATATTGGTTGCTGCGACATAATGTGTTTGTCTTGTGAGACTTGTTCACATAAATCTTACAAGAGTGTTCGTCCGTGAAATTTTACCTCATTTGTCATGCTTTGTACAAAGTAGAAATGAGATGCGTGTCCTAAATTAATTATCTCGAGTACAGAATTCACAAATTGATGATGCAAAAATAAAAATGAATTATCCATAATGAATGCATGTCATAGTATTCCTTGCACCCGAGAAGACAATCACCTTCCTTTGGCGCCCTGGTCAAACGTAGATAAAAGCAAAGTCACGCCCGTCGTAAAGCAATGAGTCAGTTATAAAATAATGATAATCAAAATAATGAGTCAGTGACATAGCAATTAATTAAAATCACGCCTCAACATGTTTTCTTTTCTTGTTTTCTTTCGATAGATAGCAATATAAGCTCAGCCCATGTGAAAAGATGGGGAGCAACAGTTCAATAATTACAAGGCATTGCAAAAACCAAAAACAGCAAAACATCAAGCACTAGCAAGCATTGCCTATCTTATCTAGCGACAAAACATTGAAATTCAGTATCACCTCTGCTAGATAGAAGCTCATGACGATCACACCCAATAATATTAGCATACACAACGTATTAGGACCTGCAATGTCACGCCAAAACCACATCAGGCTAATAAGAGATCCAGACCGTAGCACAGCATGCAGAAAAACCAATTCTATTCCAGCATCACCAAATAGGCATAAGAGCTATAATGTGTTACAACAGACTTAATGTAACTAACTAAATTTAATAACTAACTCTAGCATAATGCACTATACTGAATTCAATAAGCTTTCAGCCAAGTTCTTCAAACAAATACCATATGCAGTGACTGACAATAGCTTGATATATCCAAGAAAAATCAAGATTTCTGATCTGCATCAAAGTTGAGGCCATAGCACCTTGACCACCTTACTTGACACAGCATTAAAGAATCTTCAAAACAGCACAAACTACTCGCCTTCAAAATAGCAAAACCTGGTGGCCAGAGTATCCATAATGCAATGCAATACTGTTCAGAAGGCGTTCCAACCAATCTAGCTAGCAACATGTTTTCTTTTCGCCTAGAGTTTCAAGGAAGGAAGGGAGGAAGGAAACACTAAGATAAAGCAAAGAATAAAGGCTCAAATTGACTATGGGCAACAGGGTTATCTACCTTGCCCAACTATTGTATAGTTCTGCTATTAAGTGTTGGATATTAACTAATCTAATGTTCAGGAGAGAAAAAAAATTTCCTAAGAAGAAAAGGAACAAAAGCAAAAACAAATAACATTATTATGATCGCTTTCTTCCATTTTTTTTTCCCTATTTTGGGGTTTATCGCTTTCTTCCATTTCTATTGAGTAAAGAATCGTCCTATTTTCTTTGTATTCCTAGTATCCATTTTTTACTTTCAGAATCAATGTATCATATCAGTTGTTGATCAAAGTACCAAGCCCAAGTACCAAACTGACCGGCCATCTCTACTTCATGACTTAAAACTTTCACGTTGAATCAAATAAGCAGAGGCAAAATTAAGAAATTCAGCATACCTGTCTAAAATAGAATAATTCAGATTAAATCCTCAGCTTTATGTCCATACTTTTCGGAGATTATGCACAAAATTATAGCTGACTTACTCGGTATCTCACAATAAGTATACATCGTCAATCGAACAGTAGCACAAGCATGTCAATTTCTGTAATGCAATCAATTTTTTTTTTTTGGTCACTACTGAAAGAAACAAATTGGGTCCCTTTATATGTCTTCTCCAAGAAAAAGATTAATCATGCCCCTCCATCGAGAACTGTAGTCCCGGTGCTCCTTGTTTGTTCCATTTATGTAGAAGATCAAAATGAAAAGGGAAACTAAAATTAGTTACAGTTAGCACAACACAATAGAATTTACCTTGGACACTAGTAGTGCGTCGTGCCCCTTATCTGTGTTGATAACATCGAACTTTATGTCTTGAATCCACATTCACATTGTCATCCAATTACTGCACTGCTGTAGCAGGAAGCAACAAAAGCCACTATGCTCTCAGTGCCACCACATGCATGAGAACGAACCTATATATAGTTGCTGCGGCACAAATTGTGTCTCAGAAACTCCCATGTCCACAAATCAATGCTTTTTCCGCAATGGTTGTTTTATGATTTTGGACTATTGAGACCATCATCTGATTTTGCCCTTTTATAAGGATTGGTGAATCGAATATCCTCGATGTCACCTTTTTGCTTGAATACGTGG
Organism: Pterocarpus santalinus; assembly: GCA_031439595.1. NCBI lineage: Eukaryota > Viridiplantae > Streptophyta > Magnoliopsida > Fabales > Fabaceae > Pterocarpus > Pterocarpus santalinus. Next base: position 66,294,308 of record CM062531.1, on the reverse strand, counting down.
ATCCCACTTTCTTTTGCACAGTGCTCAATTGGGGGCTTGTAATCCGAGGGCCACAAAGGGAAATCACTAACTACTCTATATGAAACCTGTGCATGGTGCCATTCTTTTTCTAAAATTCTTTCGTCCACATTATCTTTGAATTTTATCTTCTGCAGATCAAAAAGAAATATATGATCCACATTGACAGAGAAACACTGACTTTCTCTGGAGTCAAGCAAACTTTCATTGCCATTGACAATCACGAGGGGTCCAACCACAACATGTGAAGGGCTCTTAATTAGTTCAATAGCAAAACAGATAGCCAAGGCAGGGAACTTGTTACGAAACCAAAAAGAAACTACTGGTCCTCTGCTGTGGTGCTCAAACCATTCTGGAATCCTTGCTGCTGGCAGAGTAAACATGGTGTTTCCGGCCTCATGCAGTTCCTATTGGTCATAATTCACAAGTTTAGAAGCATAAAGTAAAGTCTGAGTCAACATGAATATCAATTACCATGCCAAGTAAATAATAGAAAAAGAAAAGCAGAACCTGATTCAGTAACATGCTAGAACACGCGGAAGTCAAGGACCTGCATTCTATTGCTGAGAAATGTTCCAAGTTTGGTGGAATCCCTCTAATTTCCCGAAGATCATGGCAAGAGTCCACTCTAAGCTTCCATAGAAAACGACATTCTTTGATGCATTCGGGAAGAACTGTGAAATTATTGCATTGTAGGTCTAATTCTTTCACATTAGCAAACAATGCAAGACCTAGTCCAAAAAAATCGTCCGACAGCTGGCAATATGAGAGACAAAGTCGTTCCACGTTTGAAGACCCCATCGAGCTCACCATCTCTTCAACCTCATCTGATAGCAACGCCTTCTTTTGTGGATTAATAATGGTAATCGTAGCCAGTTCTGGCATCATGAAAATGACACTTGGTATCCTACAATAATCACTGCTAATCAGACGAAAATGTTGCAGCCGAGAAAGATTTTGAAATGAGAATGGCAAATCTTTTATGGGAGTAAACATCAACCGAAGATGAGTTATATTTTCCATCTTTCCTAGAATTTCTGGGAAACTCTGAAGTTCCAAGCAACTAGAAAGCTCGAGTGCTTCAAGAGAGGGCAACCTGATGGGTGGAAAACTCCTAAGCTTAACGCAATTTCGAGCATTCAAGATTTTAAGGTTATCCAGCAAACCAACTGAATCGTGAACTGTAGTTAAATTACCACAATGTTCAAATGATAATTTTTCTAAATTTGGAATACCAGATACATCAGGTATCTCTGATAAGCATTCAGTCCAGTAAAAATTCAAAACTTTCAAGTTCACGAACTTCTGCAAATAAATAAACAAATAAAGTAAAAACAAAGAAACAAGAACGAAATGAATAATCTTAAAGCGAATTTACTAACATAAAAGATCAGAAAAATGAACTTATTACACTTGCCTTTAATAAGCGAGCTAACTCGATTGACATAAAGCAGTTACTGGGTAACTTGAATATGGAAAGTTTCTTTGGATAAAAATTAGATGGTAAACACCGTGAAGGATATCTCCGCCATTCCAGTACTCTTAAACTATCTGGAAAATATTGGGGACCTTTGGAAAAATGACCATTTCTAATAATAAGTGTTTTGAGGTTTTTCATCTTCTTGAAGGCCTTTCCATCCCATTCTACTTTTATTTCTTCTTCTTCCTCTTCTTCTTCTTCTTTTTCGGGAAAAACCAAATGTATAATTTCAATTTCACCAGTTCCCTTTTAACACAAAAACATGAATCAACAACAATACAAGTACTTATGTAAGAACTTTAACACACTTATTAAAAGAAAGCTACATACTATGAAGGGGAAAAAAGACAACCACAATGAATTAATGCTATTAACAACATATTGGAAAGCGATGAATAACTAACTTGTCGTGAGCATATAACAATCAAAAAAGATAAATTAAATTTAAAGATGAAAAATCAAACCATCCATATTAGTCTAACTCACTTGATTGTTGTGATGCCACGGTATAAAAAAGGAAAAACAGGGGAAAGGAAATAACAAAAAAAGGTTAAGGGCCTTTTGGTCTTTTTGCTGTAAGTGAAAAAAAAAAAAAAAAAGAAAAAGGAAACGGGATAAAAGAAAGGTGGCACAGCCACCGAATCATTACTTTATTTTTCCTTCTCTCTGTCGAACCTACTTCTTCTTCTCCTCTGTTCCTCCTTTTCAGCTTTCTCTCTGTTTCTTCTTTTTATTTTTACCACCACAACACTTTTCTTTCATTTTATCACAAAAAGTTTGATATCTCTTAGTCTCGAAACAGGTGAGTTCCTAATCTCAAACCTGTTTTTCTTCTGGGTAAATTTTAAGTTATATCAAATTTAGTAGTAGTAATAAAATAGTAGGCAGTAATATTTTGATATTTTGTAATAATAAGTATGATAGTTATTAAACTATCTCCAAACAAATTATCTAAACTTGTCAAAAAAAAAAAAAATATTTGTGTTGATCGAGATCCTTCTAATACGGTGCCAATTCTTTCATGACTGTTGAGCTTGTTGTTCAGTTGATCCCTATTTGTTGTGGTTTATTTACTTAGCTGATAGTTTTGATCTATTTTTATAGGAGAAACTAACTTTGTTAAAACTAATAATCTGATTTTTATGGTAATAATTGATTTGGATAGTCATTTTTAGATTAAATTTCTCTGTTTAAAATGATAATTGAGTTTCTTTTGAATACTTAATAAATTGATTTAATATTTTGGGTACCCTCTTAATTATTATTTCAATGCCACATGTTGCTATTCTTTCTTATTTTATGGTTTATTTATAATGAATTATAAAAGTTTATTTCTTTGCAAGAATTGGATTTTATAGAAGTTGATTATTGAATTTAAGTGATTTCATTTAAAATAAATTTATGTTGAAAACCATGATGGGTTCTAAGTTAGAACACCGTTTCTTAGTTGTGAAAGAATATAACTGGCCATGTAATACATAGTATATTTAAATGAGATAAATGCAGGCGAGTGCAAGACCATTTGGAGATGAGCTCATATTTATGATCGGATGGGTTGAGGCATCACTCATAAAAATTTAGTTCTTCTTTAGCTAACCCTCATGGAGTAATTAGTGTAATGAAATATTTAATTCTATATTGACAAAGTCTATTATGAAGTTGATTAAGGCAATATATTGAGAATTATTAAGTTTCTATTTATGGAAATATAGAATTGATAAACTATTGCCTCAATTAATTTCTTTGGTGAATGTATATTTATTCAGTTGTTTTGATTATTTTAAAGCTGCGCATAATTTAGCTTTCTTTCTTCCCGGTCCTTTGTTTATATCATACTCCTCAGTGCATGTATTTCATCCTATCTCCTTTCCTTCTCTTGATTCACAGGTCTTTGATACTTGAGTTAAGATTAGGCTTTACAGGTGATATTCTTTTGGTAGGCCTTTTACTAGGAAGAGGCTTCTATTTTGTTGATTCCAGTCTTTGCGCCTATGAGAATAGGATCAGTTGTCTTTGGGTTATGAATATAATTGTAATGTGCATATTACTCTTTAGTATAGTTGATCTTTTCATCCCTATAATTGTTGTTCTGGTAATATTTTCGAATTAATCTGGATTTGTATATTTGACATAAAACAAGCAGTTTATAAATTTTGGATTGTCTTTTAGGGAGACTCTGCCAAATTTTGCGACTGCATGTAGTTGCTAAATTATATGAACAAACTATGGTCATTAGGCTTGCCGGGTTATGAGTCGATTAACCTCACACGTGCGGTCACGAACTATGTTTCGTGAGGCAAAGTTGGTATCGAGGCGTGGGTAGTAGGTTCTAAAGGCAAAAATGTGGACAATCATAGAATCTTGCTTGTAATTTGTGTACCCGCAGAACTGCTTGTACAGGCAAGAGGCTTTGAATGACCACAGTTAAACTGGAATCTATCGTCCAAATTATTATAATATGGTTAGTGTTGTTCTTTCAATTCTCCTTTCTTGATTTTACCGATTTTGTTCTTTGTTCATGTCCTAGGTGACGATGCCACCATGAGGCGAGACACGCTAGGGGCGGAATTCTTGATGAGGCTTCCACTCAACTTCATGCGGCACCCCACGAGTAGTGGGCGTGGTGTGGCCAGTGGGAGGCGTGGAGCGGGGTGGTAGGATGCTGAGTAGTGATTCCTAGGGCTGGCGTGGGGATCCCGCTTTGGCCCGAATTAGCTCTTGGGATGCATAATATGCAACAAGCGGTTCAGCAATTAGTGAATGTTCTCGGTGAAACAGCGGCCTCAAGTGGATCGTAATCAAGAAGATCGAGTGCAGTGGGGAGACAACTCAAGGCGAGCCTCCACATTGCTCAACACGGAGGGCGAAGTTTCTTTAATGCCCGCATTCACGAGGCATAATCCTCCGGTATTTAGTGGTTTAGACTCAAGTGAAGATCCTCGAAGTTCTTGGATGATGTGGCATGGATATGCGAGCTTTAAAGGTGTTCTTCACTCGAATGGTAGAGTGGCAACTTTTTCAACTACGAGACTTGGCTGTGGGTGGTATCGGGCGTATGCCGTGGGGAGGCAAATAGGATCACCTCCGTTGGCATGGGATGAGTTTACTAATTTGTTCTTAGCTCATTTCCTACCAAAGAGTATTGAGTTAGCGAGCACGGGAATTTGAGTCTCTTGTACAAGCCAGACCAGGATAGTGAGCGATTACATCCCGGTTTGAGAGACTTTCTCAATATGCACGTGCACTTTGGCAGCTGAAAAATTACGGGTCTGCGTTTTGTTGAGGTTTGAGGCCCTACATATTCAGAGTATTAGCGAGGATCGAGATGACATATGAGGAGGCCTTGAATAGGGCTTTAGCAATTGAACGAGGAGGCAAGATGAGGTGGATCCTCCGTGACTCACGCAAGAGATCACGCCAGATGTTGCTCATGGTGACCGCCAAAGTCGCAGGCGGTGGTTTTAGAAGTGATGTTGGTCAGGTCGCTTCGGGGTCGTGAGGCCCTCGTATAAAAGCATACAAAGCGATCAACACTAGAATCTTGCTATAGTAGTGAGGACCTTCCCGGCATCTAGATATTCGATAGAGCTCACGATACGGCAAGCATATGTGGGAAAGAGGCATTTTGGGCCTTGCGAGCAGGTGGTTTTGCCAAGGTGTTACCAATGTGGTCGAGATGGGACATTTTGCAAGGAATTGTCCTATGTCACCTCTCGGCATACGCTAGTGGAGCTTCAGTACCAGTAGTTCTAGGAGGACATGTTGGGGGTTCAAGGGGGCGGGGAACTAACAATACCCCACGAGGTGGCAGAGACCGGTGGCGGAGGTGGGAGACGGATCGCAGAGGACAAGCTCGTGTTTGCTTTGACAAATCGCCAGGATGCTCGGGCATCTAATGTCAGGTAACAGGTATACTTCTAGTATGTTCTCATGAAGCACGTGCACTTTTGATTACGGAGCTACACATTCTTTTGTGTCCCGTTCTTTTGCATCTTGCCTTAAGAGAGCATTTGATAGTAGCCACGCCTATGGGTGATTTCTTATTGGCTGATTTAGTTTATAGATCATGTGAAGTGCTAGTCGGAGGTAAACTCTCAATAATAGATTTGATAGTACTCAATATGGTAGATTTCGATGTGATATTGGGCATGGATTGGCTAGCTTCTTGTCATGCTACCCTAGATTGCTACAACAAAGTGGTAAAGTTCAATGTGCCGGGTGAACCGACTTTCACATTTCAAGGTGATCGAGATTGGTCACCAAACAACTTGATTTCAGCAATAGTTGCTCAGAAGTTGCTAAAGAAAGGTTGTTTGGGGTATTTAGCAATGGTGATAGATACTAGTATATCACAGGAGTTTGGAGCAGATTAGAGTAGTATGTGAATATCCCGATGTTTTTCTTGAAGAGTTGCTGTGGTTACCACCGATAGAGAGATAGAGTTTTGTATAGATTTGCTTCCAAACACCGAACCAATTTCTATACCCCCATATCGAATGGCTCCAAATGAACTTAAGGAGTTGAAAGAACAATTGAAGGATCTTCTTGATAAGGGTTTCATCCGCCTCTAGTTGTTCTCCTTGGGTGCACCAGTGCTATTTGTTAAGAAGAAAGATGGCTCACTTCGCTTGTGTATTGATTACTGCAGTTGAATAAGGTGACGGTGAAAAACAAATATCCCCTTCCTCGCATCGATGACTTATTTGATCAACTTCAAAGATCCCAATGTTTCGAAGATTGATTTGCGATCCGGGTACCATCACCTGAAAATACGAGGTGAAGACATTCCTAAGACAAATTTTACTCGTTATGGACATTACGAGTTCTTAGTCATGTCTTTTGGACTTACCAATGCCCCCGCAGCTTTTATGGACTTGATGAATCGTATCTTTAGGCCTTTCTTGGATCACTTTGTGATCGTCTTTATTGATGACATCTTAGTGTACTCCAAGAGTAAGGAAGAGCATGAGCAAAGACTTGAGGTTAGCCTTACGGACATTGAGAGGGCATAAGCTATATGCTAAGTTCTCTAAATGTGAGTTCGGTTGGAAAGCGTGACTTTCTTAGGTCATGTGGTGTCTAAAGAAGGAATAAGTGTTGACTCAAAGAAAGTGGAAGCGGTGCGTAATTGGCCTAGGCCTACATCCGTGATGGAGATCCGCAGCTTTCCTTGGACTTGCCGGATATTATCGTCGGTTTGTCAAGGACTTCTCTAAAATAGCAGCTCCTTTGACTAGATTAACACAAAAGGTGTTAAGTTTCAATGGATCGATGCATGTGAGCAAAGTTTCCAACAATTGAAGAGTTGTTTGGCGTCTGCTCACGGTGTTAGCATTACCTACTTACGGTAGCGGTTATGTAGTTTATTGTGATGCTTCTAGAGTTGGTCTTGGATGCGTGTTAATGCAGGGGAGAGTTATTGCTTATGCTTCTAGAGCGGCTTAAGAAACACGAGCAAAACTATCTACCACATGATTTAAAATGGCGGCGGTGATATTTGCTCTCAAGATCTGGAGGCACTATTTATATGGTGAGGCGTCATGCGAGATCTATCTTGATCATAAAGAGCCTCAAGTATATCTTTCAGTGAGGATTTGAATTTAAAGCGAGAGAAGGTGGATGGAGCTCTGAAGGACTATGATTGCACGATTTTGTATCGTCGGGAAGCGAATGTAGTGGCGGAAGTGCTTTGAGTAGGAAGTCCATAGGTAGTCTTGCCCACATAGTTGAGGTTAGAAGACCAATAGTAAAGGAGTTCCAGAACTTGTAGATAGAGGTGAAGTTTGAAATTTCAGGTGCAAAGTCACTAATAGCTCAAGTTCAAGTTCGTTCCACCTTGGTGGATAATATTAGAGATAGCCAGGGAGAAGAACCTCATTTGAGGAAGGTTATGGAAGAGGTCAGAAGCGGCAAAGTTTCCAACCGTGATTGATTCTAAAGGTGTCTTGCGTTTTGTAGGCGCTTATGTGTGCTGATGTAGTAGACTTGAAGAAGAAAATATTAGAGAAGCCCATCATTCTTCTTACACCATTCACCCGAGGTTCTCTGACAGATGTATCAAGATCTAAAAAGAATTCTATTGGTGGAAAGGAATGAAAAAGGATATGGCGAGTTTGTATCTAAAGTGCTTGGTGTGCCAACAAGTGAAGGTGAGCATCAAAAGCCTGGTGGATTGCTCCAATGATTGAGATACTGAATGGAAATGGGAGAGAATCACTATGGATTTTGTGAGGTTGCCTAGAACCTCAAGGGTTATGACTCGGTTTGGGTAATAGTGGACCAGTGACTAAGTGCACACTGCATTAAGACTTCTTACACTTTCGGTATGCCAAACTTTATTTAGATAAGATTGTATCCTTACATGGGGTGCCTTTGTCGATAATATCGTAGGGTCTCAATTCACATGACTTCGATTTTGGAGATCTTTTCAAGCGGCCTTAGAACTCGATTGAACTTAAAGCACTTTTTCATCCTCAGACAGATGGTGATCTGAAAGAGCAATCTGATTTTGGAGGATATGCTCCGAGCTTGTGTTCTAGAACTTGAGAGGAGTTGGGACCGGTATCTACACTCTAATGGAGTTTGCTTACAATAATAGTTATCAATCTAGTATCCAAATGGCACCATTTGAGGCTTTATATGGAAGGCGTTGTAGATCAGGATTGGTTGGTTTGAAGCGGGAATCTAAACTCGTTGGCCCAGGATCTATCTGAGGAAGCCATTGAGAAGGTCAATTAATTCGAGAGCGTCAGTATTTGCTCAAAGTAGGCAAAAGTCTTATGCGAGATCAAAGGCGTCGACCTTTGGAGTTGGTGTGGGAGAACATGTGTTTCTCGTGTTTCCCTATGAAGGCATCCTGAGGTTTTTTGGTAAGAGAGGAAAATTAAGTCCAAGGTTTATTGGACCTTTTGAGATATTGGAGAAGGTAGGGCAAAATCCTTATCGTTTATCCGCTTCCACCGATCTTTCAAGTGTTCATCGATTTTCCATGTATCAATGCTACGGAAATATGTTTATGACCCTTCTCACATTATCCAGCATAATTTAGTTGAGTTTGATGAGAACCTAAGCTATAATGAGCAACCAAAGGCAATCATAGATAGGCGAGTGAAGCGTCTACGCTCCAAGGATGGAACGTCAGTGAAGAGTCATTTGGCGGGGGACCATCTAGTGAAGAAACCACATGGGAACCGAAACAATTATCTGGGAGAAATACCCACACCTTTTGATATTCAAAGGTGCGTTGATATCTCAAAATTCGAGGGCAATTTTCTTTAAGGGGAGGTATTGTGATGCCACGGTATAAAAAAGGAAAAACAGGGGAAAGGAAATAACAAAAAAAGGTTAAGGGCCTTTTGGTCTTTTTGCTGTAAGTGAAAAAAAAAAAAAAAAAAGAAAAAGGAAACGGGATAAAAGAAAGGTGGCACAGCCACCGAATCATTACTTTCCTTTCCTTCTTCCTCTGTTCGGCGGCTTCTTTCTTCTTCCTAAATGTCGTTCCTCCTTTTCCTTTTTCCTCTCTGTTTCTTCTTTTATTTTTACCACCACAACACTTTTTCTTTCATTTTATCACAAAGTTTGATATCTACTAGTCCTTAAAAGCTGAGGGTGAGTTCCTAATCTCAAACTTTGTTTTCTTGGGTAAATTTTAGAAGTTATATCAAATTTAGAGTAGTAATAAAATAGTAGGCAGAGTAATATTTTGATATTTTGTAATAATAAGTATGATAGTTATTAAACTATCTCCAAACAAATTATCTAAACTTGTCAAAAAAAAAAATATTTGTGTTGATCAGATCCTGCTAATACGGTGCGATTACTCATGCATTTGTTGAGGGCTTTCAGTTGATCCACATTTGTTGTAGTGGTTATTTACTTAGTGGCAATAGTTTTAGATCTATTTTTATAGGAGAAACTAACTTTGTTAAAACTAATAATCGATTTTTATGGTAATAATTGATTTGGATAGTCATTTCACAGATTAAATTTCTCTGATTTAAAATGATAATTGAGTTTCTTTGAATACTAATAGGTGATTTAATATTTTGAGTACCCTCTTAATTATTATTTCAATGCCACATGTTGCTATTCTTTCTTATTTTATGGTTTATTTATAATGAATTATAAAGTTTATTTCTTACAGAATTGGATTTTATAGAAGTTGATTATTGAATTTAAGTATTTCATTTTAAAATAAATTTATGTTGAAGAAAACATGATGGGTTCTAAGTTAGAACAGTTTGCAAGTTAGCGAAGAGATATAGCGGTCTGCAATATTGTAGTATATTTAAATGAGATAGTCTAAGGCAGAGACACAGAAGCTTGAGATGAGCTCATATTTATGATCAGATGGGTTGAGACCACTCCCATAAAAATTTAGTTCTTCTTGGCTAACCTCATGGAGTAATTAGTGTAATGAAATATTTAATTCTATATTGACAAAGTCTATTATGAAGTTGATTAAGGCAATATATTGAGAATTATTAAGTTTCTATTTATGGAAATATAGAATTGATAAAGCTATTGCGCTGATTAATTTCTTTGGTGAATGTATATTTATTAGTTGTTTTGATTATTTTAAGCTATTAATTTAGTTTCTTCTTCTTGTCCACTTTGTTTATATACCCTCATTTGATGCATGACTCATCATCCTTTCCTTCTTGATTCACGAGTCTTTGAGTAGCTTGAGTTCGCAGGATTAATGTTCTGCAGGATATTCTTTTGGTAGGCCTTTACTACGGAAGAGGCTTCTATTTTTGTTGATTCAAGTCTTTGCATTTATAGGGAATAGGATCAGTTGTCTTTGGGTTATGAATATAATTGTAATGTGCATATTACTCTTTAGTATAGTTGATCTTTTGATCCCTATAATTGTTACGGAAATATTAAATTGTGAATTAAGTTTGTATATTTGATATAAAACGAGTTTATGTAAATTTTGGATTGTCTGTTTTTGGGGAGACTACTGTGAATTTTTAGCGACTGCATCTTAAGTTGCTAAATTATATGAACAACCTATAGTGTTAGAACTTGCCGAGTTAAGTGAGTCAGTTAACTTGTGATCTGACTTATGTTTGGGGCGTGACAATTGTCTTCTAAAACTTGAACTATATCTTCATGGAACCATAACCTACTGCGCTTCCCAGGCATCTTTGGTGATTCTTGTCGGACAATTTCTTTACCCATGTCCTCTATCAGATCATGTAATGTCACATAACCAAATTGAGTAATCTTTATGAGAGATTTTTCAACCAGCACTCCAATATGATATTTCATGCAGCTCCCATGATGAGCATGAAGTATATCTTCTACCTCTACCACTTCATATCCTTTGAAGCAACAAGCAATGTGAAGAAAAACACTCTGCTCATCTTCCTCCAAGGCATCAAAGCTTATTTTAAGTATCCTTTGGATCTTATTATTAGGAATTCTTTTATATCGATCTAATGCAGATTCCCAATCTTCTACACTTTTTCCCGACAAGTTGGAACCTATTACTTCCAAAGCTAATGGAAGCCCACAAGCATAAGTTACTACACGGTTTAAAACATCCATGTCACTTGGGCTGACATTGACAGTTTTAAAAGCTTTCCAACTAAGTAATTTAAGAGCCTCTGCATTATTTAAACCCTCCACCTCATGTGTTCTTTCAACCCCATGAGATGATAGCACATGTTTGTCCCGTGTCGTAATGATGACTCTGCTGCCAGGACCAAACCAATTAGGTTTTCCAGCAATGGCCTGTAATTGCTTCTGTTCATCAACATCATCTAGAATCAAAAGTACCTTCTTTTGCCGGAGCCTATGTTGTATCATTGAAGTTCCTTGTTGAACACTTATTAACTTAATTTTCTTCTCTCCTAATACCTCGGAAAGAAGGATATTCTGAAGATATACCAACCCATGTTTATTTGAATTTTCTCTCACATTTTCAAGGAAGCACAAACCTTCAAAATGGTCTGCAATCAAGTAATAGACCCCTAGAGCAAGGGTTGTTTTTCCTATTCCGCCACTTCCATGGATCCCTACCATGTGAACTCCATCATTAGACCCAACATCCAGAAGCGAAGTTACTTTTGACACTTGGGACTCCAGTCCAACCGTGTAATCAGCAACAGGCAAAGCAACATGTCTAATCTTTCTTGAGATGGCTTCTACGATCTTTCCAATAAACTTGTGTTCATATCCATCCCTTCCCAATAAGACAAGTTAATATGTGTGAGATCAAACAAATACATCATATATACACCATGTTTTGATACTCACTTGTTACAATTCAAAATTGTAATATTAGACAAATGAAAAGCAATTAAAGAAACAAATATAAGAAGGTACCCATGTTTGAAATGATAGCCGGACAAATTAGCTACTTGATGCAGAGCCTCCTTCCATTTCTGCACCTTGCCCGTGTCATCCTTGAACCTCTTCTCATGCTTATCCATTGCTACTCCAAAACTCTCTATTTGATGTCGCACGTGAGATGGATCCACCTTATAGAAAACCGGCAAAACCAACCGATCCTTTCCCTTAATGCACTCAATGATCTTCACAAGTTCATCTAAGCAAAAAGAAGAAGAAGCATAGTTAGTAGAGAGCACAACGATGGCAATCCTGGACTCTTCAATGGCCGTGATAAGTGAAGGTGTGATTTCCTCCCCTCTTTGAAGCTCCTCATCGTCAATGAAGGTGTGGATTCCCTTGTCACAAAGAGCTTTATAGAGATAGCCAGTGAAACCCTCGCGAGTATCTTGGCCTCTGAAACTGAGAAACGCATCGTATTTCCATCCATAGCTGAAGGAAGAAGAAGAGGAAGAAGAGAATGAAGCTTGCAGAGCCATGAGATCTGAGAAGGAAGCTTAGTGTGTCAACAGTTGTTGAAACGTGGCTGTCGAAAACCAAAAAGCAACAAAGTTAAGTACTAAAGACTGAGACTGCACGAACTAGTCAAGTCAATGTATATGTATCAAATAGAAATTAGCTATGTGGATTGTTAAGACACGTTGGTAAAAGACAGAGCATAGTTTGCAGTTCACAAAAAAAAATAAGAAAAGCACAGAGCATCGTTGAATTATCATCACCACCAATATTTATTTTAAGGGTCCCACAATCTCTTCCTCCAGAGAAAAACATGGGAATTTTTCCAAGGAGAGATACCTTAATGCAGATGACACCTGAGGGGCCTGAACGAGACGGGACTGTGTGACACACACGGAGCTGAACGGGCTCAGCCTATGTAGGCTTCAGGGATCTTTTTATTTATTTTTGTTTTTGTGTTGAATGCTTAGGCTTGGGGCTTAAGCCTGGGTTTGGAGCAGTGATCACTGGTTTGTGTATGAAAACTTGATGGGGCTTGAGGTTGCTAGGTGGATTAAATGGGCCACTCCAACCAGAGACAAAGCTTGATTTTTAATCTGAAGGGACCAAAGGCCATAAAAGTTTGATAAATACTTCAAACAGGTGATTAACAAATCACATGGTTCCGGGGCAATCTTCCCTCGGCACTTTTGGGAAAAGCCTGTTAAGAGGTACATTCTAAGTATTTGATACACTAACTCACTTCGTGTTATAGTATGTGTTTGGATTTTTTTAAAAAAGAAAAATATTATAATCTTAAACTTTTTATAATAGCTTTTGAAATTATTTTTCAAAATTAATTTATTATAATATCATGCCTAATCTAATGCAATTAAAAGATCAAAAAGGTTTTTCGAGTCGTGATTTCTGTTTTCCCATTCTGAATTTAACAAATAATTGAATTCACTAAATCAAGTTGCTATATAAACAGCTGCTTACGAATACTTTCCAGAACTTCCTTCCTTTTTGAAGTCTTTGGCAAACTTGCAGTTTTGATTGAAAAAATGGACTTTAGGAAATATTCAGCATGAAAGAATAAAAAGGTTAGTTATTAAAATGATTGCAATTGAGCTATTCTAATATGAATTGCAATTTGCTAACATAATCAAATCAATATCAATATCAATATGTACTTATTATAATATTTTAGGAGCATTACTTGAAAACTTTTGACAAATATCATCCAATTAGAGACTTCTATAATTTTTTTTTGGTCAATTTACTAAAAGTAGAAGATTTACACCATAAATGATTAGTGAATTATTAAGGATTCTCAAGATCCCTTAATTGGGGAGCCCATTATGTATCCCTCCACTAACAATTTATTGTAACTTTTTTCATTTAAAAAGGTGAATGAAAATCAAACAGACATGCACCTTGAAAACATCATATTTTTATTTTTTCCAAGCATTGTGGCCAATTGATAGTTATTGCGATACACCATAAAAAACGGTAATAGAAGTGACATTTCTGTCAAGAAACTTACACGAGAAGCTCTCATATCTGCGACTTTATATCTCCTTCTTCTAAACAATTTTGATAAGATATAAATGTTGACTTTTTTGAACTTCTTATTCATCGTTCAAATGAATCTATGAAATTTTAAATTCCAACAGCATTAACATTATTGAAATTGATATGTTGAAAACATTAATTTCCTCTTATACAAATGTGTGAGTAGAAAAGTATTTATTACACATTTTTAATATAGTTCATATAACTTTTTTTTTCTCCCTCTGTAATTTCGAAAATAACTATATACATTACAATAATACTTTACTCATAAATTATTAACGTAAACTTTTTTATGTAATTTGTACTTTGTTCCAATAAAACCATTTATATTCTTCAATTATGTTTTAATAATTTGTTATTAGAATACTAAAGAAGTGGTGGATTTAAAAAATCAAATGAATTTTTTTCTTTTTGGTTATTGAATTTTTATTTAAATATCACAAGAATGTAGTTTTTGTTTATGATTAATATAAATTTCTTTCAATTTGGTTTTAGAGGCTAAACAATGGGGGAACAGGGAAATGTAATGAATGCTATTGTAACTGTTTAATCATTATTTAAAATTGAAAAAATATTATTTATAATACAAATTACATTTTTAATAACACGTGATTGGATCAATACAATTTTTGTTTAAAGTAACCTACTTTAACCAACAATAATTTTATAATATATTTTTCATATCTATAATTATTTCACCTATATATATGTGTGTGTGTTATATGAAATATTCATAATTATTTATAGCATTATGTATGAGACTGAAAATTTTACATAAAATTTAGGCACATTGTTTTAAATCTCATGCATTGCACGGGTAAAAAATACTAGTTACTGTAATATTTCAAAAATATTAAATGGAAAGTTTTGCCACTTATCATCCTCTGGTGCTTCTAATCTTAAGGTTGGAAGCTTAATTTATACCCTTTGTAGTGGAAGGATTAGAAGCTTCGTTTGCACTCTTTGTCACATAATTATGATTAATCATTGTAGTGTTTTTTAAATTGGTTCATTGGTCAAAATACTGTCCCCTAATAATTCTTCACTCATTATTCTAGATTACTCCACTCACCCACTATCTACATTAACTCTTATCTCCACCAACTATTTTTTGAATAATTATTATTCTTATTTTTTTTCCTCCTACTAATTCATGAACTAGATTTCAAATACGACTACATCCATTGACAAAACAATAAATCAAGGCCAAGTTTTATGAAACCCTTCGCTCACAAACCTAACAAACATCCCTTATTCTCAATCACCATTTTAAACGCTAATTGCCTCTCTCTCGATTTCTATCTCACTCCATCAAATGACTCTACCAATTCCCCAGAGCATGCGAGTTACTTCACTATACTCGAGCCATTCTTCATGCACCGTTCATGGTTATTGGTTGTCGCTTGGATTTGGCTAATGGTTCTTCAATGAGGTTTGTTAGGGCTTGATGATTACAAGGGCATCTCTAATCTAATAACAATGACTAACCCTAGCTCTCATATATGCACGACTCTTTATAAATACTTGAATATTGCATTTACAATTTTTCTTCCTTCATTGCTTCCTTTGTTCCTTCTTGCTTCTTCTTCTTTACTATTATCGTTGCTTCTTTCATTCCTTTTTCCTTATTCTTCTTTATCGATATCATTCTCTATTTATCAAATGGCTAATTGATGTAACCCATTAGACAAAATTTCTCTTGTGCGTGAATGCTAGAGGGTTAAGGTTTGAGTTGTTCGGCTAATGATTCTTCACACCCATTTAATTATTTATTAAATTATTAAATTAGGGTACTACCATGCATGCCTCTATTAGAAAGACATTAGTGTACAAATAACCTCTTTTAATTGAAGAATTGGTTTACATTATTGCTTATTTTGGAGTTTGTGGAAATACTGGCTATTTTTGTACGATAAGGCATGAATACTACCTGAATTTCCAATTCAGAATTACTGTAAGAGTCTTTGAGAGTGCTATTATTCCTTTATATGGATGCCAGTTTGTTGGGTTTGATAAAATCCTATGGTTTGATAGTCAATTCCCCTATTTTGTAGGTAATATTAAATTCAATTCCATTTTTTAATTTAAAATAATAATGTTAATTAGATAGCATTTGCTCCTAATGTGTTTGTTGCAATTTTTTTTCAGATGCAATTGGTGTTTTGATTAGGGATGGCAATGGGTATCCATGGGGGCGGGGACACTCCCTCGCGTTTAGGATTTTGTCCTCGTCCGTCCCATCCCATCATGAGTCCCCATTTTTCTGCTCTAAGTGATTTGAATCCCCACGGATATCTGTGGGTTTCTATAAAAAAATCTAAAAAAAATAAAAAATATAAAAAATACTCTTAAGCTTAATAAAGTATCTATAAATATTTATAATTTATATTATTATCCAATACAACTTAATACAATTTAAATTAAAAATAAAATACATAATTACAAATTCATTACAAGACAATAGAAATATAAATATCCAAATCACAAATTACAAATATTCAAATTATAAACTTAAATATCCAAATTTCAAACTCAATTAGTAAATTTCCTACTAAGTGTACAAGTCAAAGAGAAATATTGGTAGTAAAATAATATATTTAGTTATTATAAGACATATATATATATATATATATATATATATATATGTGTGTGTGTGTGTGTGTGTGTGTGTGTGTGTGTAATTTTATATTTTTAAGTGTAGATTTCGCGGGTCTCCATGTAGGGACCTTATCCCACCCCCGCTCTATTAGCTAAACGGGGACATCCCCCCATCCCCGTGGGGACCAAATCTGTCCCCATCCTTGTCCCCGTTGCGGGTAATCCCCACGGATACCCGCTTTAATGGGTATTTTTGTCATCCCTAATTTTGATTGCTATTGGTTCTGAGAGGGAATAGGATAAAGATGGGAAGAAGGCGAAAATGGTTGTTATTCAGCTTGAAGTGGATAGGTACCTTCATAACTTATATTAATATTTGTAACTTCTTCCTCTCTACATTACAATTATGGACTAAAAACTTTGTTCTATTTTTTTTTTTTGGTGTGGTATTAAGCTAGAGGTTGCTCTTTTTGGATAGTTTATCGATGAAATTAATAACTTCATTGCAATTAGTGATGTTATTCGATCAATTGTAGTCGTACAGTCTGCAAAAGTGAAAACATTCAAAGGTTGTACTACTTTTTATTCTTTTTTCATTTATTCTGAAATTCAGAAATTTCCTAATGTATTGCTTCCTATTTTTTAAGAAAAATACCCCCTTTATATTTACAAGTTCTTTTCCTTATCTATAATTATAGGGAAGATAATTCTTCAGAATGTTATGTTTAGTATCCGCTTGCTGTTTGAACCTAAAATTCCTATGACTCTTGAGTTGAAAAATAGGAAAAAATAACATATTTTTTTATTCAATTTTTCCAGTTATAGTTTTTCCTTATTTCAACTATTTTATATATGCTGGATTAATAGGCTGCCACCTGTTGGTGATGAGCAATCATAGTCATTGTCTACCCTCAGTGATGGTTCGTCTTATTCATTTGAACATGGCTTCCTCTTTGCTACATGAAGGAAGTTAATAGAAGACCTTTAGGATTGCAAAGAGGTACTTTATTTATCACTGAATTGAAAATTATTATTTAAAGTTAACTCTGTGCCATTTTTATACGTCTTTTAGCCAATCCCTTAACTTATATTATTGCCTTTTATTTAATTGTCCACAACAGTATGATATGTATGTTGTGTATGGTACAATTGTGGCCATCATTAATGGTTTGGATTGGTGGTATGCTTCCTCTAAATGCAATGAACCTAATTCAGGGATGTACTATTGTGAGCATTGCAAGTGCCATGTTGTCTACACCTAGGTAATTGGCTAAACTTAATGTTGATACTTTTTTACTTTGGAAAAAAAAAATGATAATCATCATTTTTGTTTCTAAAATTTTTCAAGTATAGGATCAAAATCTTTGTGACCGATGAATCCAATGCTGCTACATTTCTTGTTTTTGATAGGGATGGCCAAATGCTTCTTGGGGAATCATGTTCTGATTTCGTTGGTGGAAGCACTAAAAACGTATGTATTGGTTATTTGGTCATTGAATAAGCCTAATTGCTTATAACACTGTTTGAATATTATTTTATTAATTTGTTGTTTTTTGCCCCCAGAATGCTAATATTGTTGGTTATCCTCCTGAATTTGATGATATGTTAATTGGTCAAACTTTTCTGTTTAAAATTGAGCTCAAGGAAGCCATGGTTACTCACTCTGAACCTTTTTGCAAGGTTATCAAGATTTATTCTCTGCCTTTAAAGATTATTGTGAAAATGTCCCTATTGCCGCTAATGATGAACTCAACTCTGTTGAGTACGACTTTCTCGAAAAAACTCCTAAGAAGTCAATTAAACAACTGAAGGATACAAAACATGTGAGATGATTTATTCTTATAGCTGCATCTATTATTTCATACAATTTATTTTGTTTCTTTCATTTCCTTTCTTTATTTCAATCAGTTTTCTATTAATATAATTTGATAATATTTTTCTAACTACTTCTATTTGAATATAGGCTAGGTTCTATGCTATTTATGCCACTATCAATACTGTCAACCAAGGTCCTGATTGGTGGTTGTAGCATGTAAGTATAGTGAACAAGTGACTTTCGAGAATGGTCGTTCTTTTTGCAAGAAATGTGATAAACATGTGCTTACTATGATCCTAAGGTGAACTTCTCTTTTATAAGAATGATAATTCTGATTTCTTTCTCTATTATTCCTTAGGATATTCATACTTTGATATTCTATTTTTCTAATAGGTGTGGAACAAAACTTAGAGTCATGGATTCAATTGATAGTGCAACATTTGTTCTGTGGGATCACATTGGCTGCCGAATGTTGAAAAGATATGACTTTGACATGTTAGTTAAAGATTTCTTGCTTGAGAAATCCTTGATCGTTAATGCTGAAGTTGGGGACACACAAATTGAGCCAACTTTCAATGTTATAGATATTTGTGATGATGCTGAAATCATAAATAAATTTAAGTAGTTGATACTGGTTTTATAAATGCTGAGGTTTAACACTTTGAGTAGTTGAAGTGAATTTTTCTATGATTTTATTTTTCAATTATTCCATATTCACACAACTCATTTAATTTTATTGTTTCCCTTTTCTATTTTTCTTTTAAGCTTGACATGACTATTGGTGTCTCTTTTAGGATGTTCAATCTTCCTTTGTTGTTAGAGTTTTTAAAATTTTCCTTCTTTCGATAATGCTGTTAATAGAAGCATTTTACTACCTTATGATATGAAATTTATTAATTTTATTCTGCCTCTGATTTTAGGATTGATAAGTGAGTTTGGGGATGGAAGCAACATACCATTTTCACAGTCTGAGGGTGAAATCCCAACCTTTACTCCTGTGAAGCATATATCAAATGAATATGAATTTCGGATGGAGACCTATCGACTACAAGGGTGAAAACTCTCAAGCTTGAGATAGATTGAAGATCCTTCTGTTAATCTGAGGTTGTCTGGTTCTTTTGGCATTGTATTCCAGTTTAAGACTCTTTTGGGTCGCTCTGCTTTGTTATATTTAATGTTTAGCGTTTGTGGTTTTTCTCTACTTGGTACTACTCTAGTTTACGTCTATTTTGGGGTTGCTCTAAATAATATGGACAAGTTTCTGGGTTGTATTTTGGACATGGGTCATCGCTTTGGCTTGCTGCCGATGTGGTTGTTATCTAAGACATATTATGTTTATGATTTTACATATAACATTTTCTTCTAGACTTTCTATGGAAATTCTGCTATATAAATCTTTGGTAGTCCAATCACAGTGAACTTTAGTGTTAGATGAGTAATGCAAGCAAGTAAATTAAAGTGAACTATTAAATGAGTAATTCGAGTTAGTAAATCAAAGTGAACTAAGTGAACCCAACATTATTGTTTATTACCAGTACTGAAAAACGTTAACCTAAGTGAACTCAGCATTACTACTTATTTTTATTCTTAATCCAAATTAAAGATCAATAGTTAAGAACATGATGCAAAAAATAGTTTATATACACTGGATAGTATCTTCTATAGAAATATATTTGAAGTTATAATTTTTAACATCACTACTGTCATTGTGCTTGGCTATAAGTGATTAAAGTTTTAATAGAAATTCAATCTTAAATGATAACTCCAAATCACAGTGTCTTTTGCATTTTTATATGCATTGAAGTTGAATATTTCTTTTTACCATCTTAATTATAATTCCCTACCCAATATAACCGATAACGCTAATAATTAAATTATAAGGATATTAGGATATTAGGTCAATACATAGAAAATATTATATTTTTTATGACATGGTAGTTCAAGTAATAAAATTAATTAAAGCTTTCTGCTATTTTTTTTTTCAAGTTTGGGCGCTAACTCAGATTTTATAATAAAATTAACTCAAATTAAAAAATAAATAGTAATAATTTTTGTAATATAATATAATTTTATAATAATAATTATAATTATTTCAGTAATAAGATTTTACAGTATTGCATTAAATTCAAATTCATCTAAGATTTTATAATATACTATTTGTATTCAAAATTATTCCTGTAATAAATAAGATTATAAAAAACTTAATTCTTTCATATGAAATATATATCAAATAAAAATCCAATACTATCAATTTGGTGATCACATATACAGATATTATACATACTCCCTAAAAGAGAAAATAAATAGAATATTATTTCCATTTCTTTTAATAAATGAATAAATAATTTTATTTTTTTGTTAATAGTTAACAGTTACTTTTACTGGTCTCAATTGAAAAGAAAATAATGTTCGTACACAAGGATCACACTAATTCTTATTACAATTCTCAACAAGAAAACAAGACTTCGAGGTAAAATTGTACATAAACCATGCTTCATTCAAACAATCTTCGGCAATTTTATTTTTCTTTAAGTGTATTATTTTGCTTTCCATGATGTAATTTCAATAATGTTTTTGTCTCTCTAATATTAAAAATCATATATTTTATAATACGATCCATTTATGAATTTAATTTTTAAAATACTTTAATTTTATACATCTCTTTTTTTATCCCGTGGATAGCGTGTAACCGCACTAGTAAACTAAATCAAAGGAAAAAATAAAAATAACAGCACAAAAGAGGACTTCTTACTTCATAAAGTACAACAAATGGGATAAAAAGGTCTAGTGCTGAGGAGCATATCTGACATCTCCTTAGCATATTGTAACTTTTTGAGATTTATAAAAGAAAACTCTTCAACTAGTCAATAGGAATAAATTCACATCAAAAAATGTTGTTCAATTGTGCTGATGTTTTTCGTTTAGAAACGAGAATTCAGCAAGCTTGGTCATATTGTATGACTTTATATGGGTTGGTGCAACATAATGTGTTTGTCTTGTGAGACTTTGTTCACATAAATCTTGCAAGAGTGTTCGTCTGTGGAATTTTACTTCATTTGTTATGCTTTGTACAAAGTGGAAATGAGATACGTGTCCTAAATTAATTATCTTGAGTACAAAATTCACAAATTTATGATGCAAAAATAAAAATGAATTATCCATGGTGAATGCATGTCATAGTATTCCTTGCATCCAAGACGACAATCACCTTCCTTTGGCGCCCTGGTCAAATGCAGATAAAAGCAAAAGTCACGCCCGTTGTAAAGCAATAAGTTATAAAATAATAATAATAACAATATTAAAAATAAAGTAATGAGTCAGTGACATAGCAATTAACTAAAATCAGGCCTCAGCATGTTTTCTTTCTTTTTTTTCTTTCGATAGATAGCAATATAAGCTCAGCCCATGTGAAAAGATGGGGAGCAACAGTTCAATAATTACAAGGCATTGCAAAAACCAAAACAGCAAAACATCAAGCACTAGCAAGTGTTGCCTATCTATCTAGCCACAAAACATTGAAATTCAGTATCTACCGTGCTAGATAGAAGCTCATGACTATCACACCCACTAATATTAGCATACACAACCTATTAGGATCTGCAATGCCACGCCAAAACCATATCAGGCTAATAAGGGATCCAGACCGTAGCATAGCATGCAGAAAAGCCAATCCTATTCCAGCATTACCAAATAGGCATGAGAGCTATAATGCACTATACTGAATTCAATAAGCTTTCAGCCAAGTTCTTCAAACAAATACCATATGCAGTGACTGACAATAGCCTGACATATCCAAGAATAATCAAGATTTCTGATCTGCATCAAAGTTAAGGCCATAGCACCTTGACCACATTATATGGTTCTGCTATTGAGTGTAGGATATTAATTAGTCTAATGTTCAGGAGAGAAAAAAAATTCCTAAGAAAAAGAACAAAAGCAAGAACAAATAACATTATTATGATCACTTCTTCCATTTCTATTGACCAATGAATCTTTTTTGTTTTATCGGAAAAGAAAAAGTATCTTTTATTTTCCCGTTTTCTTTGCATTCCTAGTGCCCACTTGTAATGAACAAAATGGGCCCATTAGGCTGGAATGAGTCAAAAAGCTCAAGTGACCCAAGAGATAAACAAGATATATGTTGGGTTCAAATGAACTTTCCTCTCCTCTGTGACTTCCCTTCCTTATCTTACCTTCACTAATTCCAATCCCTTCTGTCAATGCAGGTGTGACAGCAAAGGAGGCGATGGTTTAGTGGTTCCCTCATATTACCTTACCTGCTATAGTGATTCTCATTGTTCTTATTTTACTTCATACTGATGCTGATAAACGTATAGCTATATTGTGATTCAAGTTACTGTTTCATTGGAAGTCTCTCTCAATTCCCATAGTATACCTAGTATTTGAGCTGTTCATTGTTACACTACTCTTACTTTCAGAATCAATATATCATATAAATTGTTGCTCAAAGTACCAGGTGCCAAATTGAAAGGCCATCTCTATTTGATGACTTAAAACTCACATCTCGAATCAAATGAGAAGAGGCAAAATTAAGAAAGTCAGCACATTTATCTATAACAGAATAATTCCGATTAAACCTCAGCTTCTTTATGTCCATACTCTTTGGAGATTATGCACAAAATTATAGCTGGCTTGCTCGGCTCACATTATAATCATACAGCATCAATCCAAACAGTAATGTCAATTTCTGTAAAGCAATAATTACTTTTTTGTCACCACTGAAACAAAGAATAAAGATTCAAATTGACAATGGTCAACAGGGTTATCAACTTTACCTTCCATAACTATTATCTTGTTCTGCCATTAATTGTTCTTGTATTAATCTTATCCTCAGGACTGGAAAGAACAAGATAACATGAGAAGAAAAAGAAGAATAACTGTTATGATCACTTTCTCCCATTTCTATTGACCAAAGAATCATTTTTTCTTCTCTATAACCCCCCCCCCCCCCCCCCCCCCCAAAAACAAAACAAAAACAAAAAAAAAAGGGTCCTCTTTTATTTGTATCACAGATAACCACTATTACTCTCTGGAAGTTGTTGCACAATGTACCAAGTGGCAAATTGAAAGGCAATCTCTACTTCATGCCATACAACTTTTACATCATGAATCAAATGACAAAGGCAAAGTTAAGAAAGCTAGCAGCCCTGTTTAAAATATAATAATCGAGATAAATATCCTCAGCTTCTTTATGTCCACAGTTTTAGGAGAGACCACCATACACACGAAATTACAACTGGTTTGCTCAGCTTCTCACAATATAAGTATATAGCAGCAATCTAACAGCAACACAAGCACTCAATTTCTGTAATGCAATCAAACTTATTTCTTGTCCCTACTGAAACAAACAAATTGAATCCCTTTATGTTTTCTTCAAGAAAAAGATTAATCATACAACTCCATCGAGTACTCTAGTTCGAATACTCCTCCTTGTTTGTTCCATTTATGTAGAAGATCAACATAAATGAGGCAACTAAAATTAGTAACAGTGATAGAACAAGAAGAGAATTTACCTTGGACACTAGTCGTGCCCCTTATCCATGTTAATACCATTGAAGTCTTGAATCCTAATTTACATTATCATCCAATGACTGCAATGCTGGAGCAGGAAGCAATGAAAACTGCTATGTTCCCCGTGCCGCAAGAGTGAGAATAAACCCATACATTGTTGCTACTGCACAAATCGTGTCTCAGAAACTCCCACGTCCAAAATTCTATGCTTTTTCTTCAATAGTTGCTTTTATGATTCAGAACTACAGAGACCATCATCTAATTTTCTCCTTTTATAAGGATCGATGAATCAAATATCCTCCATGGTACTTTTTTCCTTGAATACATGGAATCCGCTTTCTTTTGCAAATGGATCAATTGGGAACCTTTTGTTGACAAAAAAGTAATGGTCACTTGCTGCATATGAAACCTCTGCATGATTCCATTCGTTTTCTTCTAAAAGTGTTTCATCCATATTATATCTGAATTCTGTCATCTGCATTTAAAAAGAAAAATATGATCCATTTCGGTCCAGATGTCAGAATAACCTTTCTTGCCATTGATGGTCACGATGGGGCTTAAGAAAATTGTGTCCCTATCTGTCAGTCCAATTGCGAGACAGAGAGCTATGGCAGGGAACTTGTTACGAAACCAGAAAGAAATTGACGCTCCCCTGCTCTGGTGCTCAAACCATCTCGGAATACTTGATCCAGGCAAAGCAAACCTGGTGTTTCCAGCCTCGTGCAGTTCCTGTTATAACATCTGTGTTTGGATTAATTTTTGTTCATTCAGAAAAATTTATAATCTTAAAACTTTTGCGATATTATTTTTCAGAAACAATTTATTATAAAAAATGCCTAATAAAGTGTAATTAATAGATGAAAAAGGAGTTTTGAGTAGTGATTTTCGTTTTCCCCTTCTGAATTTAACAAGTAATTGAATTCACTAAATCAAGTTGCTATATTGACAGTTCTTAAATCTCTTTGGTCGGATTCTGTCCATTGTGTGGGCTTGTAGGCGATGGGCTATGTTTGGTGACATCTTCCAACAGACAGCTGCTTACAAATGCTTTCTAGAACGAACCTTCTTTTTGAAGCCGTTGGCAAAATTGCAGTTTTTTGATTTAAGAAATCGACTTAATGAAAAATTTTAGCATGAAAGAATAAAAGGTTAGTGATTGAGATAAGACTAACTCCAAGTAACTTCTACTATGTTTTGCACGCATTAACCAAATCAAAAGAAAAATAAAAATAACATCACGTGCCTGGACTCCTTATTTGGTAAGTACAACAAATGGTATGAAAAGGTTAAGTGCTGATTAGCCTATCTGACATCTCATTAGCATATTGTAACCTCTTGAGATTTGTAATAGACACCTATTCAACTAGTGAAAGGAATAAAGTAGATTATTTAACATACAAAATAAGACAATATTGATCAATTGTGCTGATGATTTTTGTTTAGAAATGAGGATGCAGCTTGTATAAAAGCTTGGTCAAGTGATATGACTTTATATTGATTGACGTGACATAATGCTTGTCTAGTAAAGACTTTGTTACATAAATCTTAGGTGAGTGATCATCTGTGAATTTTTATTTCATTTGTCATGCTTCGCACAATGTCTAAAATGAGATGCCGGTCCTGAATTGGTTCTCTCAAGTACAGAACTCACAAAATCATGATGCAAAATTAAAAATAAATTGTCTAAAACAAATGTCTGCCACGGTATTCTTTTCACCCCACAAAACAATCACCCGCCTTTGGCACCCTGAACAAATGAAGATAAAAACAAAAGTCACACACATTATTACAAAGCAATGAGTCAGTAACATAACAACTAATTAACAATCAGGCCCCAACATGTTTTCTTATCGCCTAGAAATTTCAAACGCTAAGATAAAGCAAAGAATGCGGATTCAAAGTGATTATAGGCAACAGGGTTATCTACCTTGCAAAACTATTATCCTGTTCTGCTATTTGGTGTTGGACATCTATTAATCTAATGTTCAGGAGAGAAAAGTATTTCATAAGAAAAAGAACCAAAGCAAGAGCAAATAACAATGTTATCATCACTTTCTCCCATATCCATTCACCAATGGCCAAAAAAGTCATTTATTTTAATTGAAAAGAAAAAGGCTCTTACATATATATAGTTCTGTTTTCTTTGTATTCCTAGTACCCACTATTTCATTCAGAATCTACATATCACTGAAATTGTTACTCAATATACTAAATTGAAAGGCAATCTCTACTTCATGTGAAACTTTCACTTCTTCAACCAAATGAGCAAAGGCAAAGTTAGCAGACCTATCTGAAACTGAAAAATTAAGATTGAAACCTCGGCTTCTTTATATCCACAATTATAACTGCCTTGCTCAGCTTGCTCGGATTGAAACCATATGCACAAAATTATAACTGCCTTGCTCGGCTTCTCACATTATAAGTATACAGCAGCAATCCAACAGTAACACAAGCACTCAATTTCTGTAATGCAATCAAGTTTTTTTTTTGGTCCCTACAGAAACAAACAAACTGAATTCCTTTATGTTTCCTTCAAGAATAAGATTAAATATCAAGAAAAAGATTAATCATGTATCACCATCGAGCACTCTAGTCCAATGTGGAAGATCAGAATAAATGGGACAAATAAAACTAGAAACAAAGATAGCACAAGAAAAGAGAATTTACCATGGACACGACTCGTGCACCTTATCTGTGTTGATACCATTGAACTTCAATCTGGATTACAGAGACCATCATCTAATTTTCTCCTTTTATAAGGATCAATGAATCGAATATCCTCCATGTTACTTATTTCCTTGAATACATGGATTCCGCTTTCTTTTGTAAAAAACCTAATTCGTGGTTCTTCTGCATATGAATGCTCTGCATGGTTCCATTCATTTTCTGAAAGTGCTTCATCCAGATTATCTTCGAATTTTATCTTCTGCAGATCAATAAGAAATGCATGATCCCCATTGATGTAGAAATAGCGACCTCCTTCAGAGCCACGGAAATGTTTGTTGCCATTGATGATCACAATGGGTTGAAAAATCAGGGATATGTGGCGATTATGCTCCCATCCAATAATAAGACAGAGAGCTAAGGCAGGGAACTTGTTACGAAACCAAAAAGAAATTGATGGTCCCCTGATTTGGTGCTCAAACCACTCTGGAATCCTTTGCCCTGGCAAAAGAAACGTAGTGTTTCCAGCCTCGTGCAGTTCCTGTTAGTCATACACAAGTTTAGAAGCATTAAGTAGTGTTTGAGTCAACATGAATATCAATTACCACATCAAGTCAATAATTAAAAGGGAAAAAGAAAAAACCTGATTCAGTAACATGCTAGAACATGCAGAAGTCAAGGACCAGCAGTTTGTTGCTGAGAAATGTTCCAAGTTTGGTGGAATCCCTCTAATTTCCTGAAGAAACCGGCATTCATCAACTTCAAGCTTCCTTAGAAAGCGACATTCTTTGATGCATTCAGGAAGAATTGTGAAATAATTGGATGATAGGTCTAATTCTTTCACATTAGCAAACCATGCAAGACCTAGCGGAAAGAAATCATCTGACAGGTTGCAATGTGAGAGATGAAGACGTTCCACGTTTGAAGAACCCATCGGGCTCACTATTTCTTCAACCTCGTCCTGTTTTGGTGATAGGCAGTACTCCTTGTTCTCAGCTGTTAAGGTAATCTCAGCCAGTTCTGGCATCATGACAATGACACTTGGAATCCTGCGACTTTCATTCCAAATAAGATCTAATCGCTGCAGCCAAGAAAGGTTTTGAAAAGAAAATGGCAATTCTTTTATGTGAGTGCCTTCCAACTCAAGTTGTCTTATGTTTTCTATCTTTCCTAGTACTTCTGGAAAATTCCCAAGTCTTAAGCAGTAAGAAAGATGGAGTTCTTCAAGAGAGCGCAACTTGATGGGTGGAAAACTCCTAAGCTTGGAGCAATAACGAGCATTCAAGAATTTAAGTTTATCCAGCAAACCAACCGAATTGTGGACTGTAATTAAATTCTTACAAAATTTAATTGACAATCTTTCTAAATTTGGAAGACCAGATAGATCAGGTATTTGTGTTAACCATTTGTTGTAATCAAAATTCAAAACTTTCAAGTTCACGAGCTTCTGCAAAAAATAAATAAATAAATAAAATAAAATTCCCCAAATGAATAATCTTGAACTGAATATACTAACATACAAATTCAGGGTAATGGACTTATTACACTTACCTTTGATAAGCCAACCAAGTCGAATGACATAAAGCAAGTCTCAGGTAACTTGAGTATGGAAAGTTCCTTTGGATCAAAATTAGATGGTAAGTATTGTGAAGGATATCCCCACCATTCCAATACTCTTAAACTATTTGGAAGATGTTTGGGAATTTCACAAAAATGACCATTTTTAATAATAAGTGTTTTAAGGTTTTTCATCTTCTCGAAAGCTTTTCCATCCCATTCTACTTTTGCTTCTTCTTCTTCTTTATATGACTGAAACTCCAAATGTATCATTTCAGTTTCACTCGTTACCTTTTAACACAAAAACCATGAATTAACCACAATACATGTACATATGTAAGGACTTAACATACTTATTTAAAGAAGCTAACATAGTATAACGGGAAAAAACAACATTGAATTAATTTCATTAACAAGAGATTGGAAACCGAGGAATAATTGACTTGTGGTGAGCATATATAGCCAAAAGGGATAAATCAAAGTTAAAGATGAAAAACCAAACCATCCATATTAGTCTAACTCACTTTATTGTCTTCTAAAACTTGAACTATATCTTTGTGGAACCATAATCTACTGCGCTTCTCAAGCACCTTCGGTGATTCTTGTCGGACAATTTCTTTACCCATGTCCTCTATTAGATCATGCAATGTCACACCTCCAAACTTAGTAATCTTTATAAGAGATTTGTCAACCAACACTTCAATATGATATTTCATGCAGCTCCCATGATGAGCATGAAGTATATCTTCAACCTCTTCCAATTGATATCCTTTGAAGCAACAAGCAATGTCAAGAAAAACATTCAGCTCATCTTCCTCCAAAGTATCAAAGCTTACTTTAAGTATCTGTTGGATCTTATTATGAGGAATTTTTTCATATCGATTTAATGCAGATTCCCATACTTTTACAGTTTTTCCAGACAAGTTGGAACCTATTACTTCCAAAGCCAATGGAAGACCACGAGCATAGGTTACTGCACGGTTTAAAACATCTGCATAACTTGGGCTGACATTGATAGATTTAAAAGCTTTCCAACTAAGCAATTTAAGAGCATCTGTCTTATTTAAACCGTTTACTTCATATGTTTTTTCAATCCCATGACATGCTAGCAAATGCTTGTTCCGTGTTGTAATGATGACTCTGCTACCAGGACCAAACCAATTAGGGTTTCCAGCAATAGCCTGTAACTGCTCTAGATTGTCAACATCATCTAGAATCAAAAGAACCTTCTTTTGCTGGAGCCTACGTTGTATTATTGAAATCCCTTGTTGAATACTTGTCAACTTAATTTTTTTCTCTCCTAATACTTGAAAAAGAAGATCGCTTTGAAGATGTACCAACCTATCTTTATTTGAATTTTCTCTCACATTTACGAGAAAGCACAAATCTTCAAAATGGTCAGCAATCGAGTTGTAGACTGCTAGAGCAAGAGTTGTTTTGCCCATTCCTCCAATTCCATGGATCCCTACCATGCGGACACCATCACCAAACCCAACATCCAGAAGTGAATTTACTTTTTCAACTTGGGGCTCCAGCCCAACCGGGTAATCAGCAACATGTAAAGAAATACGTTTAATCTTCCTTGACACCACTTCAACGATCTTCCCAATAAACTCATACTCATACCCATTCCTGCCCAATAAGATAACTTTGTGTTAAGTCACTAATACTATAATGCACCACGTTTTCCATACTTATTATCACAATCCAAATTGTAATAATTAGACAAATGAAAAGCAAATAAAACAAGGAAGAAAGTTACTACCAAGTGAGCTTATTTCTAAAGTGACATACCCATGTTTTAGATGCAAACCAGACAAGCTAGCTGCTCGATGAAGAGCCTTCCTCCAATTATACACTTTGTCCATGTTATCCTTGAACCTGACCTCATGCCTAGCTAGGGCCTCACTGTAAGTCCCAGTTTGATGTCGCACGTGAGAAGGATCCACATCATAAAAAACTGGCAAAACCAACCGGCCCTTTCCATTAATGCATTCCATGATCTTGACAAGTTCATCTAAACAAAAAGAAGAAGAAGCATAGTTCATAGAGAACATAGCGATGGCAATCCTGGACTCTTCAATTGCCTTGACAAGTGAGGGTGTGATTTCCTCCCCTCTTTGAAGCTCCTCATCATCAATGAAGGTTCGGATCCCCTTGTCACAGAGAGTTTTGTATAGATAGCCAATAAAACCGTAGCGAGTATCTTGGCCTCTGAAATTGAGAAACACATCGTATTTCCAATCATAGCTGAAGGAAGAAGAAGAGGAAAAAGAGGAGGAGGAGAATGAAGCTTGCAGAGCCATGAGAACTGAGAAGGAAGCTTAGTGTGTGGATGGTTGTTTTGTTGGAGTCATGGGTCTGGACAACTAAACAAGGAGAAAGTGCTGATGGCCGAAAATGCCCGCACTAGTAAGTCAATGCACCAAATCGTAGGTAGCTAGAAGACACGTTGATGAAAGACAAAATAACTAGGAGCTTTATTCTACAGAGCAAAATATTTCTTTTTTAAAAATGTTTTGAAAATTAATAGCTTCAACAAGTGAGAATTTAACGCGTGTATTAATAATTACGTGATGAATATCTTTTGTTTAATTTACTGGACAAGAAAAAAAAAAAATCTATTACCAATATATCCTAGAAATTCAAGAGCTTTTATTTAGAAATGACAAATATTATTTTGAAAAATTGGGTGGCCCAGAAAATAAAAAAGCAAAACCGTGTTCCCTTATCCCATCTTCCGTGTGGGGCAATTGTATCACGACTTGCTCCATCCTCCTCGCGTTATCATTAGTCATCATGTAGCTTCCTCACAATTCTTGGAAAGAAATTTCAGCAATTAAAAATGGTGGAAAGCAAACTAATTGTAAACAAAATAAAAAGAAAAGAACAGAAAGTTGAGGAATCAAAAAGAGCATGCTGACTCAATTTCATGTTATAGAGAAGTGTCATTAAAATATGAAAACGGAGTTTTGAGCAGTCAATTTTGTCTTTCCCTTCTTAATTTAACAAATAATCGAACTCACTTTTAAGTTGCTATATCAAGATCAGCATATTACAAATAATTTCCAGAACTTCTTTTGAGTCTTCGGCAAACGTGTAGCTTTTATTAAAGATTAAAGAAATCAAGTATGCATTACCTGGACTTCTTGAAGTACAACAACAGGGATGAACAGGTTTAGTGCTGAGTAGTATATTTAACATCTCGTTAGTATATTGTAACTTCTTGAGATTTGTCATAGACACAACTCTGCAACTTATGATTTTGATGACTTAAATTGTTGGTATCATATCAATATATCATACAAATTGTTGCTCAAAATACCAAGTGCCAAATTGAAAGGCCATCTCTATTTGATGACTTAAAACTCACATCTTGAATCAAATGAGAAGACGCAAAATTAACAAAGTCAGCAGATTTATCTAAAACAGAATAATTCAGATTAAACCTCAGCTTCTTTATGTCCATAATTTTTGGAGATTATGCACAAAATTATAGCTGGCTTGCTCGGCTCACATTATAATCATACAGCATCAATCCAAACAGTAATGTCAATTTCTGTAAAGCAATAATTATTTTCTTGTCACTACTGAAACAAAGAATAAAGATTCAAATTGACAATGGGCAACAGGGTTATCTACTTTACCTTCCATAACTATTTTCTTGTTCTGCCATTAATTGTTCTTGTATTAATCTTATCCTCAGGACTGGAAAGAACAAGATAACATGAGAAGAAAAAGAACGATAACACTATTATGATCACTTTCTCCCATTTCTACTGATCAAAGAATCATTTTTTCTTCTCTATAACCCCCCTCCCCCCCAAAAAAAAAGAGACGAGTCCTCTTTTATTTGTATCAAGATAACCACTATTACTCTCTGGAAGTTGTTGCACAATGTACCAAGTGCCAAATTGAAAGGCAATCTCTACTTCATGCCATACAACTTTTACATCATGAATCAAATGACAAAGGCAAAGTTAAGAAAGCTAGCAGCCCTGTTTAAAATATAATAATTGAGATAGTATCCTCAGCTTCTTGATGTCCACAGTTTTAGGAGACTCCACCATACACACAAAATTACAACTGGTTTGCTCAGCTTCTCACATTATAAGTATATAGCAGCAATCTAACAGCAACACAAGCACTCAACTTCTGTAATGCAATCAAAGTTACTTCTTGTCCCTACTGAAACAAACAAATTGAATCCCTTTATGTTTTCTTCAAGAAAAAGATTAATCATACAACTCCATCGAGTACTCTAGTTCTAATACTCCTCCTTGTATTTTCCATTTATGTAGAAGATCAAAATAAACGAGGCAACTAAAATTAATAATAGTGATAGAACCAGAAGAGAATTTAACTTGGACACTAGTCGTGCCCCATATCCATGTAATACCATTGAAGTCTTGAATCCTAATTTAGATTATCATCCAATGACTGCATTGCTGGAGCAGGAAGCAATGAAAACCGCTATGTTCCCCATACCACAAGAGTGAGAATAAACCCATACATTGTTGCTACTGCACAAATTGTGTCTCAGAAACTCCCATGTCCACAAATCTATGCTTTTTCTGCAATAGTTGCTTTTATGATTCAGGACTACAGAGACCATCATCTAATTTTCTCCTTTTATAAGGATCAATGAATCGAATATCCTCCATGGTACTTTTTTCCTTGAATACATGGATTCCGCTTTCTTTTGCAAATGGCTCAACTGGGAACTTTTTGTTGACAAAAAAGTAATGGTCACTTGCTGCATATGAAACCTCTGCATGATTCCATTCGTTTTCTAGAAGTGTTTCATCCATATTATATCTGAATTCTGTCATCTGCAGATCAAAAAGAAAAATTTGATCCATTTCGGTCCAGAAGTCAGAATAACCTTTCTTGCCATTGATGGTCACGACAGGGCTTACGAAAATTGTGTCCCTATCTGTCAGTCCAATTGCAAGACAGAGAGCTATGGCAGGGAACTTGTTACGAAACCAGAAAGAAATTGACGCTCCCCTGCTCTGGTGCTCAAACCATCTCGGAATACTTGATCCAGGCAAAGCAAACCTGGTGTTTCCAGCCTCGTGCAGCTCCTGTTAGTCATAATTTAGCAAACAGTAAGTAGAGCCTGAGTCAACATGAATATCAATTATCAAGTCATGTACATAAAAAAAATAAAAGAAAAAAGAAAATAACCTGATTCAGTAGCATGCTTGTGCATGAAGAAGTCCAGGATTTGCAGTCTATTGCTGAGAAATGTTCCAAATTTGGTGGAATCCCTCTAATTTCCTGGAGATTTGGGCAATAATCCACGCGAAGCTTCCTTAGAAAGCAACATTCTTTGATGCATTCAGGAAGAATTGTGAAATAATTGCGTGCTAGGTCTAATTCTTTCACATTAGCAAACCATGCAAGACCTAGTGGAAAAAAATCATCTGACAGCTTGCAGTCTGAGAGATAAAGAAGTTCGACGTTTGAAGACACCATCGAGCTAACTGTTTCTTCACCCTCATCCTGCTTTGGTGATAGCTGCTCTTTGTCACGTGTAGCAATCGTGATCACAAACAGTTCTGGCATCATGACAATGACACTTGGTATCTTACAATTTTCATTGTCAATCAGACTTAATTGCCGCAGCCGAGAAAGATTTCGAAGTGAAAATGGCAAATCTTTTATGCGAGTACACTCCAACTCCAGCTTTGTTATATTTTCCATCTTTCCTAGTACTTCTGGAAAATTTTCAAGGCTATTGCAGCCAATTAGATGGAGTTCTTCAAGAGAGGGCAACATGATGGGTGGTAAACTCCTAAGCTTGGGGCAAGAATAAGCACTCAAGATTTTGAGTTTATCCAGGAAACCAACCGAATCATGGACTGTAACTAAATTCTGACAAAATTTAAATGACAATTTTTCTAAATTTGGGAGACCAGATACATCAGGTACCTGTGTCAAACATTTATTGTTGTCAAAATTCAAAACTTTCAAGTTCACGAACTTCTGCACACAAAAAAAGAAAGAAAGAAAGAAAGAAAAGAAACAAGAAACAAGAACCAAATGAATAATCTTAATGTGAATTTACCAACATACAGAATCAGAGAAACGAACTTATTTCACTTGCCTTCAATAAGCTAGTCAAATAGAGTGACATAAAGCAATTATTGGGTAACTTGAATATGGAAAGTTTCTTCGGCTGAAAATTAGATGGTAAACATTGTGAAGGATATCTCCACCATTCTAGTACTCTTAAACTATTTGGAAGATGTTTGGCACCTTCAGAAAAATGACCATTTCTAATAATAAGTGTTTTGAGGTTTATCATCTTCTTGAAGGCCCTTCCATCCCATTCTACTTTTACTTCTTCTTCAGATGATGGGAAATCCAAATGTATCATCTCAATTTCACCTGTTCCCTTTTAACACAAAAACCATGAATTAACCATAATACATGTACATATGTAAGGACTTCAATGCACTTATTCAAAGAAAGTCACATACTATAAAGGGAAAAGCCCAATAATGAATTAATACTATTAATAAGGTATTGGAAACCAAAGAATAAATGAATTTTTGTGAGCATATAATAGTCAAAAGTGATAAATCGAAGTTAAAGATGGAAAACTAAACCATCCATATTAGTCTAACTCACTTGATTGTCTTCTAGAACTTGAACTATATCTTCATGGAACCATAACCTACTGCGCTTCCCAGGCACCTTTGGTGATTCTTGTCGAACAATTTCTTTACCCATGTCCTCTATCAAATCATGTAATGTCACATTACCAACCTGAGTAATCTTTATGAGAGATTTTTCAACCAACACTCCAATATGATATTTCATGCAGCTCCCATGATGAGCACAAAGTATATCTTTGACCTCTGCCAATTGATATCCTTTGAAGCAACAAGCAATGTCAAGAAAAACATTCTGCTCATCTTCCTCCAATGCATCAAAGCTTACTTTAAGTATCTTTTGGATCTTATTATTAGGAATTTTTTCATATCGATCTAATGCAGATTCCCAATCTTCTACGCTTTTTCCAAACAAGTTGGAACCTATTACTTCCAAAGCCAAGGGAAGACCACAAGCATAAGTTATTGCACGATTTAATACGTCCGCATAACTTGGACTAACATTGATAGATTTAAAAGCTTTCCAACTAAGCAATTCAAGAGCCTCTGTCTTATTTAAACCCTCTACTTCATATGTTCTTTCAATCCCATGACATACTAGCAAATGTTTGTCCCGTGTCGTAATGATGACTCTACTGCCACGACCAAACCAATCAGGTTTTCCAGCAATAGCTTGTAACTGCTCCTGTTTGTCAACATCATCTAGAATCAAAAGAACCTTCTTTTGCTGGAGCCTATGCTGTATCTTTGAAATTCCTTGTTGCATACCTATTAATTTAATTTTCTTCTCTCCTAATATCTCAGAAAGAAGGATATTTTGCAGATGTACCAACCCATGGTTATTTGAATTTTCTCTCACATTTTCAAGAAAACACAAACCTTCAAAATGGTCAGCAATCAAGTTATAAATTGCTAGAGCAAGTGTTGTTTTGCCTATTCCCCCAATTCCATGGATCCCTACCATCCGGACACCATCATCAGATCCAACATCCAGAAGCGAGTTTACTTTTAGAACTTGGGACTCCAGTCCAACTGGGAAATCAGCAACATGTAAAGCAACATGTTTAATCTTCATGGACACCTCTTCAATGATCTTCCCAACAATCTTATGTTCATATCCATCCCTACCCAATAAGATAACATTGTGTTAAGTCATACTAACGCACCATGGCCACGTTTTCCATACTTATCAATTACAATTCAAATTGTAATAATTAGACAAATGAAAAGCAAAGAAACGAAATATACAATACATACCCTTGTTTGAAATGCCACCCGGACAAGTTAGCTGCTTGATGAAGTGCATCCCTCCAATTATGCACCTTCTCCATGTTATCCCTGAATCTTTCCTCATGCCTAGCCAGTGCTTCACCATAAGTCCCTCTTTGATGTCTCACATCACAAGGATCCACATTATAGAAAATAGGCAAAACCAACCTACCCTTCCACTTAACACACTCCATTATCTTAGCAAGTTCCTCTAAGCAAAAGGATGAAGAAGCATAGTCCATAGAGAACACAGGGATGGCAATCCTTGACTCTTGAATAGCCTTGACAAGTGAGGGTGTGATTTGCTCCCCTCTCTGAAGCTCCTCATCATCAATAAAGGTTCGGATTCCCCTATCACAAAGAGCCTTGTAGAGATAGCCAGTGAAACCATGGCGAGTATCAGTGCCCCTGAAGCTGAGGAACACATCATAGGTCCATCCATAGCTGAAGGAAGAGGAAGAACAAGAGAAGGTCGCTCCACTAGTCATGATGAGGAAAAAGCTAAGAATGAGTACGGTTGAAGCGTTGTTGGGTCTCAAAAATCAAAAAGAAGTAGGAAACTGATAGAGAATAGAAGAAGACTAATAAAGGAGGAATTTTTCAAACATAATTTGAAATTAAAAGAAGACCCATCTAACAAAGTCAGGAATTTAGCAAGGGAAACAAGAAAAAAAAAAAAAAAAAACGAACGCTACTGATGATGCCCAGAGGGTATGGTAGTTTGCCACTGACAGTTTGAAAGAATCGGGACTGTGTGACACAGACGGAGCTGAACTAGCTCAGCCAGCCTATGTACGCTTCGGGATTTTTGTGTTGAATGCTTAGGCTTGGGGCTTAAGGCTGGGTTCGGAGCAGTGATCACCAATTTGTGCATGAAAACTTGACGGGGCTTAAGCTTAGCTTGCTAGCTGGATTAAAATGGGCCACTCCAACCAGAGACAAAGTTTAATTTTAACCCGAAGGGACCAAAGGCCATAAAAGTTTGATAAATATTACAAACATTCTAAGTATCTGACACGCTGACTCAATTCGTGTTATAATGTGTTTGGATTTTTTTGAAAAAAGAAAAAATTGTAATCTTAAAGATTGGTAACAGCCTTTGAATTTATTTTTCAAAATTAGTCTATTATAAAAATATGCCTAATCAAATGTATTTAACAGATGAAAATGGAGTTTCGAGTAGTGATTTTTGTTCTTCCAATTCTGAATTTAATAAATAATTCGAATTCATTAAATCAAGTTGCTATATATTAACCGCAGCTTGCAAATACCTTCCATAACTTCCTCTCTTTTTTAAATGCTTGTCAAACTTGCGGTATATTGATTTAAAAATCGACTTTTTTGGGGAAAACTTAATCGACTTTTTTGGGGAAAACTTTAGCATGAAAGAAGAAAAGGTTAGTTATTAAGATGATTCCGAATGACTTCTTCTAATATGTATTGTAATTTGCTGGCATAAACTAAATCAAAATCAAACTAAATCTAAACTATCATGTTTTGGATTTTTTCTTTTTAACATATATGGGTACCAAAGATTTAATTGTATTCAAATATTGAGTTTAATTTTATATTGTCACGTTAGTAACTATATTTAATTCTCGCAGTCATTACTTTAAAAATTATGTATAATGAAAGAATCTAATTGAATGATAATATAAATTTTTTTTTTTTACAGTATCAATACTTCAAAATTAAATCCTTAAATATTTTTAAAGACATCACAAATTTACATGAAATGGTCACATTAAAAATGGCAGTAAATACATAAATTTAAATACATATTGTTCGTTGTTTGGTCACTGATCAATGTATAATTAAAGGCACTATTATGACATAAAATACTCTCCTAACGAACAATTATCTGCTACAATATTCGAACATTAATCTTTTTTGAAAAATGCCGTTAACTTATTATACATTCAATCCTTATTGATGCGTTCTGCATCCTCCGATTCCAATCCAAAATCCTCATTGATGCGCATTGTTCATCCTCAAAGTTAAAATCATTATGATGAAGATTTTCCATACAAGAATAAAAAAAAGATTCAAATTATATATTCCCTTGCAGCATTCAGCATAAATGCCAAAACTCAGCTATGAAATCCGTTCAAAATCTTTCTTTTTCTCGGGAAATCAGTTAATTAATAAATATTACAAATAGTTAATTAACAAATTACATGATTCTGGAAATCTACCCTGACCTGTCTTTAGGAAAAGCATGTAGAGGTACATTCTTAATTTCTGAAACACTGACTCAATTCATGTCGTAACATGCGGTTTGGATTAGTTTTATTTTGTTGAGAACTATTTAAAAAAAATGCCTAATAAAGTATAATTAAAAGATGAAAATTGAGTTTTGAGTTGCGATTTTCGTTTTCTTTAATAATTGAATTCAGTAAAGGGTTTCAGTTTATGAAAAAAAGTGATTCTAAAATTAAAATTTTTTATATAATTAAAAAAGTTAAAAACAGATTTTTTGAGAAACTACTCTTTCTATCTTCTACTAAAAAAATTAAAATAATTTTTTTTTGAGATTTTAATTATTTTTAATAATTTATTTAAATATGTCAAAATTGATTTTTTTTTTAGTGCAAAAAGTGATTTTTTTTTTTTTTTGTGAAAAAAGTCTTACCCAAACGCATCTTAAATCAAGTTGCCATATTAACAGCTGCTAATAGATGCTTTCAAGAGCTCTCTTTCTTCTTGAAGTCATTGGCAAACTTGCAGTTTTGATTTTAAAAATCAACTTACTGGAAAATTTTAG
The DNA here is from genome assembly GCA_031439595.1 of Pterocarpus santalinus. Lineage (NCBI taxonomy): Eukaryota > Viridiplantae > Streptophyta > Magnoliopsida > Fabales > Fabaceae > Pterocarpus > Pterocarpus santalinus. Next base: position 66,255,618 of record CM062531.1, on the reverse strand, counting down.
CATGAAAGAATAAAAGGATAGTGATTGAGATGAGACTACTCCAAATCACTTCTTCTACTATGTCTTGCACGCATCAACCAAATCAAAAGAAAAAATAAAAGCATTGACTTCTTATTTCGTAAGTACAACAAATGGGATGAAAAGGCTAAGTGCCGATTAGCGTGTCTGACATCTCGTTAGCATATAATAACGTCCTGAGATTTGTAACAGACACCTCTTCAACTAGCCAAAGGAATAAAGTAGATTTTTTTACATGCAAAATAAGACGATATTGTTCGATTGTGCGGATGACCTTTGTTTAGAAATGAGAATGCAGCTTGTATAAAAGCTTGGCAAGTAAAATGGCTTTATATTGATTGATGGTACATAATGCTTGTCTAGTGAAGACTTTGTTATATAAATCTTAGGTGAGTGATTGTCTATGAAGTACAGAACTCACAAAATTATGATGCAAAATTAAAAATAAATTCTCTAAAACAAATGCTCGTCACAGTATTCTTTGCACCTCACAAAACAATCACCCACCTCTAGCACCCTGGGCAGATGCAGATACAAGCAAAAGTCGCGCACATTATTATAAAGTAATGAGTCAGTAACATAACAATCAATTAACAATCAGGTCCCAACATGTTTTCTTCTCGCCTAGAAATTTCAAACGCTAAGATAAAGCAAAGAGGATAGACTTAAAGTGAATATAGGCAACAGGTTTATCAACCTTGCCTAAGTATTATCTTGTTCTGCTATGTACTGTTGGATATTTATTAATCTAATGTTCTGGAGAGAGAAGTATTTCATAAGAAAAAGAATGAAAGCAAGAGCAGATAGCATTATTATGATCACTTTCTCCCATTTTTATTAACCAAAGAATCATTTCTTTTGATCGAAAATGAAAAAGGATCTTATGTATATATTCCTGTTTTCTTCGTATAAATAGTACCCACTATTACATTCAGAATCTAGATATCCCCGAAATTGTTGCTCAGTGTACTAAATTGAAAGGCAATCTCTACTTCATGCCTTGAAACTTTCACATCTTGAACCAAATGAGCAAACGCAAAGTTAGCAGACCTATTTGAAATCCAATAATTAAGATTGAAAACCTCAGCTTCTTTTATGTCCACAATTTTCAGAGATTTAACCATATGCACAAAATTATAACTGCCTTGCTCGGCTTCTCACATTATAAGTACACAGCAGCAATCCAACAGTAACACAAGCACTCAATTTCTGTAATGCAATCAAGTTTGTTTTTAGTCCCTACTGAAACAAACAAAATGAATTCCTTTATGTTTTCTTCAAGAATAAGACTAAATATCAAGAAAAAGATTAATCATGTATCTCCATCGAGAACTCTAGTCCAAGCGCTCCTTTTCACTTGTTACATTTATGCAGAAGATCAGAATAAATGGGACAACTAAAATTAGAAACAAAGATAGCACAACAAAAGAGAATTTACCATGGACATTAGTCGTGCCCTTTATCTGTGTTGATACCATTGAACTTGAATCTGGACTACAGAGACCATCATCTAGTTTTCTCCTTTTATAAGGGTCGGTGAATCGAATATCCTCCATGTTACTTTTTTCCTTGAATACGTGGATTCCGCTTTTCTTTGTAAACATCCTAATATGGGAATATTCTACATCTGCATATGAAATCTCTGCATGGTTCCATTCGTCTTCTGAAAGTTCTTCATCCAGATTATCTTCGAATTTTATCTTCTGCAGATCAATAAGAAATGCATGATACGCATGGAGGTGGAAATAGCGACCTTCTTCAGAGCCAAGGAAATGTTTGCTGCCATTGATGATCACGATGGGTTGAAAAATCACGGATAGGCGGGGAAGAGAAGCCCGTCCCATAATAATACATAGAGCTAAGGCAGGGAACTTGTTACGAAACCAGAAAGAAATTGATGGTCCCCTCATTTGGTGCTCGAACCACTCTGGAATCCTTGCTCCTGGCAAAAGAAAGTGGGTGTTTCCAGCCTCGTGCAGTTCCTGTTAGTCATAATTCACAAGTTTAGAAGCATTAAGTAGTGTATGATTCAACATGAATATCAATTACCGCGTCAACTAAATAATTAAAAAGAAAAAGGAAAAACCTGATTCAGTAACATACTAGAACACGAGGAAGTCAAGGACATGCAGTTTATTGCTAAGAGATATTCCAAGCTTGGTGGAATCCCTCTAATTTCCCGAAGATCATAGCAATAATTCACAATAAGCTTCCATAGAAAGCGACATTCTTTGATGCATTCAGGAAGAATTGTGAAATAAGAGTATGTTAGGTCTAATTCTTTCACATTAGCAAACCATGCAAGACCTAGCGGAAAAAAATCATCTGACAGCTTGCACTCTGAGAGAGAAAGACGTTCCACGTTTGAAGACCCCATGGAGCTCACTATTTCTTCAACCTCGTCCTGTTTTGGTGATAGCAACTCCTTGTAACGTGTTTCAATGGTAATCTCAGCCAGCTCTGGCATCATGAAAATGACACTTGGAATCCTACAAATTGCAAACCGATCCAGATGTAATTGTTGCAGCCGAGAAAGGTTTCGAAATGAAAATGGCAGATCTTTTATGCCAATTTTCCCTAACCAAAGATGTGTCATATTTTCCATCTCTCCTAGAATTTCTGGGAAACTCTCGAGACTTTTGCATCTAGAAAGCTCGAGTTCTTCAAGAGAGGGCAACTTGAGGGGTGGAAAACTCCTAAGCTTGGGGCAATGAAAAGCACTCAAGAATTTAAGTTTACCCAGTAAACCAATTGAATCGTCTACTGTAATTAAATTCTCACAATATTGAAATGACAATTCTTCTAAATTTGGAAGACCAGATACATCAGGTATCTGTGTCAAACATTTGTTGTCATCAAAATTCAAAACTTTTAGGCTCACCAGTTTCTGCAAAAATAAAGAAAGAAAGAAAAAAGAACCAAATTAGATGTTGAAGTGAATTTACTAACATACAATTTCAGGGAAATGAACTTATTACACTTGCCTTCAATGAGCCAACCAACTCGAGTGACATAAAGCAAGTCTTGGATAACTTGAGTATGGAAAGTTGCTTTGAATGAAAATTAGATGGTAGATATTGTGAAGGATATCCCCACCATTCTAGTACTCTTAAAACATTTGGTAGATGTTTGGGAGCTTTGGAAAAATGACCATTTTTAATGATAAGTGTTTTGAGGTTTTTCATTGTCTTGAAAGCCTTTCCATTCCATTCTACTTCAACTTCTTCCTTTTTAGATAAGGGGAAATCAAGATGTATCATTTCAATTTCATCGGTTCCCTTTCAACAGAAAAAAGAATAAATCAACCACAATACATGTATACATATGTAAGGACTTCAACACACTTATTTAGGGTGTTTAAAATTGATATAAACCGAATTAAAACTGAAAACCGATCAAAATCGAAATAAAACGATTTGGATTGATTTTTATTTTATGAAAACTAATCGGTTTGGTTTATTTTTTATTTTAGTTTCTAAAATTGAACCATACTAAATCAATAATATATTACACATTGATATATATATATTACTTATCCATATCTGTATTTATATAAATACACATAATTTTTATTCAAATCTTTTATTATTTTCTTAATTTGTTAATATTAGACATTAGTATAACTTTTGATAATTAATTTAGATTTTACAATTGTATGGTTTTATTAAAAAAAAACCAATGATTAGTCTAATTTAATGAAGTTATAATTTTTTTATATTTTATAAAATATTTAATAGAAAAACCAAAAACTAAACCAATTTAAATTGGTATGATTTGATTTGATCTTTCAAATATAATCAAATCAAACCGAAATAAAATTTATTCTTTGGATCGATTGGATTTTTGTCTCTAAACTGAACCAAACCAAATCACAAATACTCTAAAACTTATATACAGAAATTTAAATATTATAAAGGGAAAAAAACAGTGAATTAATGTTGTCAACAAGAGATTGGAAACCAAGGAGTAATTGACTAGTCATGAGCATATAATAGTGAAAAATAAATAAATCAAAGTTAATTATGAAAAACCAAACCATCCATACTCACTTGATTTTTTTCTAAAACTTGAACTATATCTTCATGGAACCATAACCTGCTACGCTTCCCAGGTACTTTTGGTGATTCTTGTCGAACAATTTCCTTGCCCATGTCTTCTATCAGATCATGTAATGTCACATAACCAACCTGAGTAATCTTTATGAGAGATTTTTCAACCAACACTCCAATATGATATTTCATGCAGCTCCCATGATGAGCATGAAGTATATCTTCAACCTCTTCCAAATAATATCCTTTGAAGCAACAAGCAATGTCAAGAAAAATGTTTCGCTCATCTTCCTCCAAAGCATCAAAGCTTACTTTGAGTTTCATTTGAATCTTATTATTAGGAATTATTTCATATCGATCTAATGCAGATTTCCAGTATTCTATACTTTTTCCAAACAAATCGGAACCTATTACTTCCAAAGCCAATGGAAGACCACAAGCATAAGTTATTGCACGGTTTAAAACATCCTCATAACTTGCGCTGACATTGACAGATTTAAAAGCTTTCCAACTAAGCAATTTAAGAGCGCCTACCTTATTCAAACCCTCTACTTCATATGTTCTTTCAATCCCGTGACATACCAACAAATGCTTGTTCCGTGTTGTAATGATGACTCTGCTACCCGAACCAAACCAATTAGGGTTTCCAGCAATAGCCTGTAATTGCTCTTGTTTGTCAACATCATCTAGAATCAAAAGAACCTTTTTTTTCTGGAGCATATGTTGTATTACTGAAATTCCTTGTTGAACACATGTTAACTTCATTTTATTCTCTCCCAATACATCATAAAGAAGGATATTTTGAAGATGCACCAACCCATATTTATTTGAATTTTCTCTCACCTTTTCAAGAAAGCACAAATCTTCAAAATGGTCAGCAATGAAGTTATAAACTGCTAGAGCAAGTGTCGTTTTTCCTATTCCGCCAATTCCATGAATTCCTACCATGTGAACTCCATCATTAGACCCAACATCCAGAAGCGAAGTAACTTTTGACACTTGGGACTCCAGTCCAACTGGGTAATCAGCAACATGAAAAGCAACACGTCTAATTTTTCTTGAGATGGCTTTCACGATCTTTCCAATAAACTGATGCTCATATCCATCCCTGCCCAATAAGATAAGTTAATATGTTACATCATGTTTTGATATTCACTTGTTACAATTTAAAATTGAATATTAGACAAATGAAATGCAATTAAAGAAACAAATATAAGAAGGTACCCATGTTTGAAATGATAGCCAACCAAATTAGCTACTTGATGCAGAGCCTCCTTCCATTTCTGCACCTTGTCCATATCATCCTTGAACCGCTTCTTGTGCTTAGCCATTGCTTCTCCAAAGCCTTCATTCTGATATCGCACGTGAGAAGGATCCACCTTATAGAAAACCGGCAAAACCAGCCGATCATTTCCCTTAAAGCAGTCAATGATCTTGACAAGTTCATCTAAACAAAAAGAAGAAGAAGCATAGTTAGTAGAGAGCACAACGATGGCAATCCTGGACTCTTCAATGGCCTTGACAAGTGAAGGTGTGATTTTCTCCCCTCTTTGAAGCTCCTCATCATCAATGAAGGTGTGGATTCCCCTGTCACAAAGAGCTTTATAGAGATAGCCAGTGAAACCTTCGCGAGTATCTTGGCCTCTGAAACTAAGAAACACATCGTGTTTCCATCCATAGCTGAAGGAAGAAGAAGAGGAAGAGGAGAACGAAGCTTGCAGAGCCATGAGATCTGAGAAGGAAGCTTAGTGCGTCAACAGTTGTTGAAACGTTGGTTCTCGAAAAACAAACAAGAACAAAGTATTAAAGAATGAGACTGCGCGCACTAGTCAAGTCAATGTATATGTATCAAATAGAAATTAGCTATGTGGATTGTTGAGACACGTTAGTAAAAGACAGAGCATCGTTGAATTTTTCCTTCTTTTAATTTAATGTATATTTGTACCAAAAATAAATTAATGTATATTAGTCAGTTGATAAAAATACAAAATAACTATAAGGAGTTTTGTTCAAAAGAGCAAAATAATTCTTTCAATCTTTTTCAAAGATTATAGATAAAAAAATTTATAAATTTAATAATTTCAACAGTGCGAATTTGACGTGTGTAAGTATTAACGTATAAGTGATGAATGTCTTTTGTTTAATTTAGTGATCTATTCGCAATATTCAAGAAATTTAAGAGCTTTTATCTTACCAAATTCAAAGAAAAAAAGAGCTTTTATTTTGAAATGAAAAGTAGGCAGTGATTATTTAGAAAAATTGGGTGGACCAGAAAAAACTAGTCTTCATGGATTGCGAAACCCTGTTCCCATCTCCTATCTTCCGTGGGGGGCCAATAGTTCCACGATTTGCGTCATACTCCTTGAGATTAATCATCACGTAACTCCTTGGTAAATGGTGAAAACAAGAACACTTTTCCAAAAAAGTATTTTGGAAATTTTATAATTGAAGAAAGAAAAGGCTAGTGATTGAGATGACAAATGACTTTTTCTAATGTGTATGCAAGGCATCAACTGGACCAAAAGAAAAACAAAAGTGGCAGCACAAGCCTGGACTATTGATTCTTCGATGAGTTATATTTTTTTGTCTTTGAATGAGTTATATTTGCTCAGTGATCACAATTGTGTATAGAGGTTTTTGCTGCAGGTACAATTGAAGAGTACAGCAGTTGCAGGCTTCCATGATGAGGATTATTGGTTTTAATTTATTTGATAATTTTGCTTTCCTGAATGAATATAAGAAATGTATTGAGAACTTGCTTTTCTCCAGTTCAATGTTTAGCATAGGTATTGAGAACTTATTCACGATTTTTATTAAAGGCTTGTTATTTGTACATCTTCAATTTGACGTCCATCACACCCTTTAATACATAGATTACAAAAAAAGAAAAAACACTTAGAAATGTGAGTTAAAAAATAAAGTTTAATTGGTATGTATTAATAGTGTAAAATAATTTTATATTGTCAACCAATAAAAATAGGAAAAAGTGAAAAATTATGGTAGGTTTCTCATTATAATGGGTAGTTATTTATATAAGTTGGTATTTTTCATTATTTCTATTGATTGACAGTATAAAATTATTTTACACTATTAGTGTATTTAAATTAAATTCTAAAAAATATTAAAAAATTCACTCTATTCATGGGATATCTCAATATATATCTAGAAGTTATGTACAAATATCATTTTTGTTTTTATCAACGGTTTCTTCATCTCGCTGATTTTGCTTTTGTTTATTCTTGGTAATATATACATTTGGGAGCTTTTTCTCTAAAATAAAATAAAAAAATAATTATTTATGTAAATGTCCTGTTTTAAATTTATTTTCAAAAATGTCCTATTTTTGGGGTCTATTGTTAAATCGTGTGAGGTTGGCACGATTTATAAGTGGTAGTGCACTGCCCATAAATTGTGCCACCCTCACACGACCCTTATGTAAATCGTGCTAATCTCACATGATTTATATGCAGTATAAAAACATAGAAATTGTGGTAGGCTGACACAATTTCTTTGTGGATAATTTGCACGTAAATTGTGTGACCCTCACACAATTTTATGTTTTCAACTATAAATCGTGTAAGGGTAGCACGATTTTTGTAGAAATCACTTACTTTACATATACTCAATTTCACCATCCATTTTCTCATTTCCCACCGTCGAGTAATTTAGTTTCCATAATCTAGAGAGTGAAATCTGTATTTCTGTAAAAATTAGAGTGAGATGGCTGAGAGATTTTACATTCTTGTTCATCATAATGGTGAAATCACAAATACAAATGAAGGAGCTATATTTTACAGTTCAAATCTAGTTTGTGTGAACATTCATCCTTCTATTTCTTTGTTAGAGCTGCAGAGTAAAATATTGCAGAAGTTATGCCAACAAAATAATAAGCACATAACACAAATGGTGTATCGATTGCCTATAGTAGTTGGAAAAGATCTGATTCGTTATAACAGTCTTGAGATCAGCTGTGATGAGGATATCGGTGTGATGTTCGATTGTCGCGCCTAGTTTCTAGAGATCCGAATTATAGAGTTATTTATTATTTTACAGGACTCAGTAGCAAGCTTCAGAGGATCTGCTCCAGATCCAGCATCTATTGCAGTATCACTCGCCGAGCGCTCGCCTACTTTTGCGATGGCGAGTCATGTGCAAATTGAAAATGAAAATGCTTATACACAAGATATAGATGATTTGATGGCTGAGCCAAGTTTTACACAGCTTACGATGGAGATAGCGGCACCACCTTCGCAGTATGGTCCCATTGCAGGTTACGAGTTTATTGTAGATAATGGAGATGATGAAGATGAGCCAGATGAACTACCAAATGACAACGATAGCGGTTAGGCAGTGCCTGCAACTGAAAGCCAAATAAGGAGCAATCATTCTCAATTTCGATCCCAATCTCAATCTCAATCACAGGTGCATGTATCTCACTATGATTCTTTAAATTTGGAAGCCATGCATGAGAGCACTTTTGCAGGGATTGGAGGTATTGTAGATGGTGGTGACATTTTGAGATTTGCAAGAGAAAATGAGCTGGAAGTTGGGCAACAGTTTCCTGATAAGGATGCTATATTATTTGCAGTTAAAACTTATAGTATCCAAAGATCAGTTGAGTACAAGGTTCTAGAGTCTGATTATATAAAATATCATGGCAAATGTAAGCAGTTTGGTAATGAATATAATTGGAGCATACGTGTGACTTATCGGCAGAAAAAGGGAGTGTGGGAAATTCGAAAGTATAACGGACCACACACGTGTTTGTCTGCTTCGCTTTCACAGAACCACTCTTAATTGGATACTAATGTTATCTGTGCCAACATATTCCCCATGGTGCAAGTTGATCCAACAATTTCCATTAAAGTTTTACAAAGATTAGTAGAAGTAAAGTATGACTTCAAGACTACGTATAGAAAGGTTTGGCTTGCCAAACAAAAGGCCATTAGTAAAATTTATAGTGATTGGGAAGAGTCCTATAATAAACTTTTGAAATGGCTAAGAGGTCTGCAGGCATTTAATCCAGGTACAATTATTCAGCTGGCGACTTAACCATACTATGTAGAAAATATTGTTGATCATAACAGTCTGATGTTTCACCGTTTATTCTAGACATTTGCTCCTTGCATTGAAGCGCTTAAATATTACAAGCCGCTGATTACAGTTGATGGTACCCACTTGTATGGTAAGTATAGTGGAACACTATTAATGGCAATTGCTCAAGATGGTAACTCGAATATTCTGCCAATTGTATTTGCCTTGATTGAGGGGGAGACAAGAAAGGCATGGTCATTCTTTTTGACTAATCTTCGGCAACATGTGACTCCCCAAGAGGGCATTTTCATTATTTCTGATAGGTATAGTGCTATCAAAGCTGCTTTAAATGCCGAAGATAGTGGATGGCATCCTCCGCATGCCCATCATGCATATGGCATGCGGCATATTGTCTCAAACTTTGCTTTAGCTTTCAAGAGCAAAGATGCAAAACGAGCTCTGATGAATGCAGCATATTCAAAAACCCGCCGAGAGTATGTCTATTACCGTGGTTTGTTAAGAGATAAGAATCCAGCCATATGTAATTGGATAGATAGAATCTCGATTGAAAAGTGGGCACAACATGCTGATGAAGGACGGAGGTTTGAGCGTATGACAATGAATTTGTCTAAGTGTATTAATGTTATTCTTAAAGATATACGTAATCTTCCAATTACAGCCTTAGTTAAGTCTACCTATTTTCGTCTTGCTGCATTGTTTGTTAACAAAGGGAAGGCTTCGGAGGCTCAACTTGCGAGTGGACAAGTGTTTTTGCAAGCCTTGTTGAGAGCAATTGACATCAACAAGCAGCAAATAGGCACTATGACCGTTTTCGCATTCTCTAGGGCAAACGAGTCTTTTGTGGTGAAAAAGCTCGCATGATTAGGGAACTATAGTCAAGGAAGTTATAGGATGAGGCTGATAGATCGTTGGTGTGACTATGGATATTTTCAGGCGCTTCATTACTCTTGCCACTATGTACTTGCTGTGTGCGCATATGCACATCTTCATTGGGGCTCTTTTGTTGATGATGCTTATCACATGCACACTGTATTTAATGTCTACAGAATGAAGTTCTTAGCTATTGCAAATAAAAATTATTGGCCTGAGTACAATAAGCCTCGAATACGTCCAAATCCACAGTTATGACGAGCCACTGAGGGTTGTCCTGTTTCAACTCGAATCCGCAATGAAATGAATGCTGTCGAACCTGGACCATCAAAATAGTGTGGCTTGTGCAGACAAGAGGGTCACACTAGATGGAGATACCCTACGCAGCCTTCTTCATCCTCCAACCGACCAAGTGAAGGCAATTAGTTTTGTGTGTTCATTAATGAGTTAGTTTCCATTAACGATATATTGTTGTGTTAGTTTCCATCTACTATGTATTATTGTGTTGGTTTCCAGCTATGATGTATTATTATGTTAGTTCCCTGTTGTTGATTCTAATTTATTAACCAGATGTTGTTAATTTTCATAATGTTTAGATAATACACTTTCTGTTATATGTTTTTTATTATAAATTCAAAAATTCTAATCATAAGTTGTTTATTCATCTATAATAACCAAAATAGTAGTAATAAAAGAGCTACAAAACAACTATATACATGAATTTATAATAGAAAATGTCCATAGGTAAGTAAATATTATACACATGTTAGTCAATACTATATAAAAATTAAAAACACTACAAATACAACTAAAAATACAACTAAAAGATCTAAATTAAAAGATAAAAACACAACTAGTCCCGTTTATCTCGACAAGGGGCAGGTAAACGACAACCCGTGTGACATTGATGGGGACGAATCTCTCTCATAGGTCGACCCCTCCCACGATCCTGATCCTACTCCTGACCTGGCTCTCTCTGCTGCTCCTGATCTAGCTTCGGCTATCCGTGTTGCTCCTCGTGAGCCTCGTGGTCAATCTGGCCAAATGTAAATGCTGATGGTGGAGTATCGCCACATAAATCAAAGCTATACAAGCTATGGTACGAAGGCACTGGTGTAGACGGGTCCGCATTCAAATCAATACTATCCAATGATGGCTTGTACACATCTGATGGCACTGTCTCATCCCGAGTAGGTGTAATAGCAGGAATAGGAGCATTGAGGAAAGTCTCAAACTCAGCACACATCTCACCCACCCCAAGACTAAATTGCTCGACTAGACTGGATACAAACTAGGAGCTAGAACCTATCATATACTGCTGACTAGGACCCCCATCGTCTGTGAAGTGGTGGCTACCATACCACCCCGGCTGGATGCACCATACTCAGGCATAGGCTACCAACTCGGGTTGCCGGCAGGAGAGTGGGAGTGGCTGTGATGCCGATCATCATCATCACCAAACTGGCAAGGATTAGCTGCATCATCATCATCATCATTATCTTTGCGATGGCTAGCACGAGTCCCCACTCATAAACGGCGCTTCCGACGACGCCGATCAGGAGCGTGAGCTAGAAAGGCCACTGCAGGCACGGATGGAACGTGCTCAAGAACATCTCCAGGCATCTTGGCACATCGAGGGTATTGAAGGACTCGATCTGAGCACAAAAATTTTCGCGCAACATTCGAGTACCATCTCATGTACTCAGCTGATGGACAATCATCGGAAGAGGCCTGAAATGGAACTATTTGGTCTGTCCGTGCATCCCAAAAATTGTGATATGCCCTATACTTATCTGGCCACCAATGATCTCCCCCACGAGCATCCTTGCTGTGAACTCTATCAATGTTTAGTGGCTCAATTGGTATGGGTTGTTGTCCACCGAACTGTCGGATAACACGATCAGCCTGCTAGAACTCAATCGTTGTGAAACAGATCAAGGCTGTGGCAGATGACCAAAGAGGGGAATCCCGGAAAATAAAGTCCGATGTGATCTGGGCAATATGTAGGTCCTGGTACGGAGTCCACCTAAACTGTAATGTTTAACAGCAAATCATTAATTTTTTTTTACGAGGTCAATCAAAAATCAATAAATTCACACCATCAATATAGGATAAGTGAATGCTTCTTATCTCTGTGATGCAAAAATCATCAATCTATCTCCATAACACTAGCAACCATGTCTTGTAACTATCAGAGGTACATTGATAATCCCCCCCGGAACAAAATAAAGAACAAAACTTAACGATACTCAAATATGAAAGGTAAACTTAAAAATAATTTTTTTTTGTTCAAAACTTTACCTCATAGCAAGTAAAAAGTTGAGCTCAACAGGAGAAAGTCTCAACATTGGGATTCTAAACAAAATCTACGACTGCAAAAGGGTCAAGCACCCAGAAATATCACGCACTCTAAAATTAACAGCACGACAAAGATTGCGATATAAAGTCGCAAGCACTGCAGACCCCCAGCTGAAACTCCCAAAGTACTCAAAGTCATGCAACAGAGACAGCCATCTCAAATGAACTCTGGATCCTGACTTATCGGCCATCAAAAACCCCCCAAGCATGATCATAATATAAGCCCGAGTGTGGCGTATAATAGTCTCTGTAGATGCATCTGCCTCCAAGTCATGAAATGTAGTCTTGAACCAAGATAGAAATATTAAGTATCCATCCCGCTCATCTAGACTTGATACTGTATCAAATAGGTCATAACACATGGTCCATATATCCCGACCATAATATCTCTCCCATGAACCCGTGCATCCACTAACTGCCTGTCCATCGACGCACAACCCTAACTAATATGCAACATCCTCCAGCGTGATGGTGCACTCTCCATAGGGAAGATGGAACATATGGGTCTCTGGCCGCCAACGCTCCACAAATGCAGTGATCAGCGCGTTGTCATGCTCATAAAATGGGGATCTGGGCTGCATACCATAATCCAGCCTATCTCAAATATGGCTCCATGAGAGGATGCGGCGGAGGTAAGCGGTGACGCCTAGTGGTCAACACTCAACGTGGCTGAAAAGTATAAACTTAATATCATTAACATTAAAATAAACAAAACTCTATAACAAACCAAATAAATACTAATTAAATTAAATTTCATAATACTCTATAATAAAGCAAATAAATACTATAATTCAATTTTATAGTAAAATATAGTAGAATAACAACCAAATTACATAAAATTAGCTGACTATATCAAGCTAAACCCTAAATTTAAATACATGAAAAATGATTAAAATATATATAAACTAAAGTTTTCATAAAAAAAAAAAATAACTAAACTAACTAAATATTTTTTATACTAATCAAAACTAATATAAACCGAATTTTTTCTCCACTAATCTAAACTAATATTTTTTGTTCCTATAAAAAATAAACTAAACTAAATTAACAAAAAAAGTTTTCCACTAATCTAAACTAACTAAACTAAACTAAGCTAATCTAAACTAACTAAACTAAACTAAGCTAATCAAATTTTTCTCCACTAAATTAACAAAAGAATTTTTTCACTAATCTAAAACTAAACTAAGCTAACCAAATTTTTCTCCACTAATCTAAATGAATATTTTTTATACTAATAAAAAATAAACTAAACTAACTAAATTTTTTTACACTAATCTAAACCCTAAACAAATATTTTCTTTTCTAAGTTAACTAACCAAATAAACTAAACTAAATATCTTATTTTCTAAATAAAATAAAATTAAAAAAATATAGTAAAAATTTATCTTTTCCTGAAGATGTGCAAAAATATGTCCAATTTCATCTAACTGACATAAGTTATTTTGAGTCATTCTCTACCAAAATTTTCCTCTTTTCTCGCAATTCCACCTCACACAATTTTCCCAATCGTCCTCTCTCACAATTTTTGAATGAAATAGTAGCCTCACACAATTTCTTTTTATAGGCAAAACACACCAAAATCGTGTGAGTCACACGATTTATGTGCAAATTAAACACACAGAAATCGTGTTACCCTCCCACGATTTGTGAGCTACTCATAAATCGTGCCAACCTCACACGATTTAACAATAGGCCTTAAAAATAGGATATTTTCGAAAATAAATTTGAAACAAAATATTTACGTAAATAATTATTTTTTTATTTTATTTCAATGAAAAAGCCTACGTTTGGGACATTCCTTTGTGGAAAAGGAAATAAATTCCTTTGGATGAAAAGATTGATCTTCTTAAATTGTGATTTCGCTATGAAAGTATAAATGCCGTTAATTGTTTCATGATCTCGTCATAATTGAACTGCATAGAGGTTTGGTTCTGATTGTCTGCCATTGTTTTTATGGTGCTATCATGATCGAGTTGCCTTGGCTAGAACATGTCAAGAAGCAAACCTGTCGTTAGCATATTGTAAAAGAAATAAAGCATATTATTTTTGGTGAAAAAAACGTTTAATTATCTTGAGGTCCTATAATTTTTCTTAATTTTAATTAAATTTCTATTATTTAAAAATTTATAATTAAATTTTAATATTAAACTAAAATTTGTGATCAAACCTTTAAAATTAATTGTTATCACAAAATTATTTGACTAAACAGAATATTCTTTGATTCTAGCCTTAGATGCTTCATGCTCCTATGTGTAAATAGCACTAAAGTCCAGCATTCTTGATAACAATTCTAGCAAATCCCAACTCCAATCAATCTCTCTCTCTCTCTCTCCAAAAGCAGAGTATCTTCCCTCTCTCTAAAGCCACTGTTGCCCTTCCCCTTAAACCATCGCCCCCCACTTTACCCGGTCTGCCCACCCTTCCCCTTACCGCCCACCCTCTATATGTCTTTCTTATGACAGCAAAACATTAAACACCGACTCTTCCTCCATAATGCCTTTCAATTTCTTTTATTTTTCTTAGTTTCCTTGGGGGTCCATTTTAGACTGTAATGTTTTGCTTGCACCATTAATGAGAGGTTGTGACCTTTCTCTGTCACCACTTTATATTGCTCCTCTTTGAAAGCCAATCCCGATTTTGAACCCTTTCCTCAAAATAGTCTTCAAAAAATAAAGAGGAAAGAAAGAAAAAAACCTCTTTGAAATTGGGCTTGTCCATTTTCAAGTGGATTTTTGAGCAATAAACAGCAAGAAGAAACTCATGTAAGTAGAAGAGCTTGTTCTCATAGGGTGTGGTTTTAGGTATCTTTGCCATTCGAAGGAAACCATGCTCTATGGTCTTTGGTCTATGGCCATGCCATCTCTCTGTTCTAGCTTGTACTCTGTTTACCCCAAGAGTTGTTGTGAATCCCTATGTATGTGGGGAGAAGAGAATTTAAGAGAAAGGAAAAAATGGTGAGAATTTTAGCATCAGTAAAGGTTGAATGGTGTACCAGTGTACTATGATAATCTGAATCTTAGATAAGGTAGTAAATGATGCAGTATATATAGGATAATACATCATAAAATACACCTGTATAATCCATTTAATCAAACATTTTTTTAACTGTGATTTGTTTTAAGGACATGATTACATATTTTTGTTCAATGTAAGAACTTGATTATAAAATTTTAAATTATAGAAATTTAATTAAAAATTAAATAAAATTATAAGAACTTGTAGAATAACTAAACAAATAAAAAGGATAGATTATTTTACATAAGAAAGAAGACAATGTGCTTCAATTGTGCTAATGATTTCTTTTTCAGAAAGAGAATACAGCTTTTCTAAAGGCTTAGTCAAGTAATATAACTTTACATTGAATGACACGACATAATGTTTGTCTGATGAAGACTTTGTTCACATAAATCTTACAGGAGTGATTGTCTGAGAATTTTTACTTCCTTTGTTATGATGCTTTGTACATAGTAAAAATAAAATTTGATGCGTGTCCTAAATTCTCTGATCCAAAGAGAATAGAACTCACAAATTTATGATGCAAAAATAAAAATAAATTGTCCATAATGAAATAGGATGCCTTGCACCCGACAAAGCAGTCACATAAAAGCAGAAGTCACGCACATTGTCACAAAGCAATGAGTCGGTGACATTGCAATTAATTAGAATCAGGCCTGGACATGTTTCTTCAAGGAAGGAAGGAAACACAAAGATAAAGGAAAGAATAAAGATTCAAAATGACTATGGGCAACAGGGAGTATCTACCTTGCATATCATCTTGTTCTACCATTGAGAGACCAAGATTGCATGAGAAGACAAGAGAACAAAAGCAATAACACTGTTATGATCACTTTCAACCATTTCTATTGGCCAAAGAATCTGTTTTCCTTTTGTCCCTATAAAATAAAAGATTTGTTTTTAGTCCCGTTTTCTTTGTATGCTGCTAAGCAACCACTATTATCCTTTGCATCTGCATATCATTGAAGTTGTTGCACAACGTACTAAGTGCTAAATTGAAAGGCAATCTCTACTTCATGCCAAAAGAATTTCGCATCATGAACCGAATGAGCAAATGCAAAGAAAGTCAGCAGACGTATTTAAAATATAATAATTATGATGAAATCCTCAGCTTCTTTATTGTCCACACTATTAGCAGATTCCACCATAAGCACAAAATTATAACTGGTGTGCTCGGCTTCTCACATTATAAGTATACAGCAGCAGTCCAACAGTAACACAAGCACTTAATTTTTGTAACACAATCAACTTTTTTTTTTGTCCATAACGAATACGTGTCATAGATAGTATACTTTGCACCGGACAAAGCAGTCACCGTCCCTTGGCGCCCTGGACACATGCAGATAAAAGCAAAAGTCACGCACATTATTATAAAGCAATGGGTCAGGAACACAGCAATTAATTAAAATTAGGCCCCAACATATTTTCTTCTCGCCAAGAAAGTTCAAGGAAGGGCGGAAAAGTTAAGATAAAGCAAAGAATAAAGATTCAAAGTGACTATGGGCAAAAGGGTTATCTGCCCTGCATAGCTATTATCTTGTTCTGCTATTGAGTGTCGGATATTTTATTAATCTAGCGTTCAGCAGAGAAAAATATTTCATAAGGAAAAGAATAAATAACACTATTATAATCACTTTCTCCCATTTTTATTGGCCAAAGAATCTTCTTTCTTTTTTTTTTTTAACCGAAGAGTAAAAGGATCTTACACCCACAATATATATATATATATATATATATAGAATTTAGTCCCGTTTTCTTTGTATTTTTAGAGCCCACTATTTCTGTCACATTCAGAATCTTACATATCATTTAAATTTTTGCTCAAAGAACCAAGTGCCAAATTGAAAGGCCATCTCCATTCAATGCCTTAAAACTTTGATATCTTGAGCCAAATGAGCAAAGGCAAAGTTAAGAAAGACTGCAGACCTATCTGAAATAGAATAATTAAGATTAAATTCTCAGCTTCTTTATGTCCAGATTCTTTTGAGATTTCACCATAAGCACAAGATCATAACTCGCTTGCTTGGCATTTCACATTATAAGTATACAGCAGCAATCCAGCAGTAACATATGCACTCAATTTCTGTAACACAATCAAATTTTTTTTTTCTCCCTACTGAAACAAACAAACTGAATTCCTTTATGTTTTCATCAAGAACAAGAAAAAGAGTATTCATGCACCTTCATTCAGATCTCTAGTCCTGGTGCTCCTTTTCGTTTGTTCCATTCATGTAGACGATCAAAATAAACAGGACAACTAAAAGTTAGAGTCAGCACAACACATTAGAATTTACCTTAGACATTAGTTGTGCCCCTTATCTGTGTTGATACCATTGAGCTTGAATTCTCATTCACATTATCATTCAATGACTGCATTGCTATGTGCTGGAGCAGGAAGCAATAAAAATCACTATGTGCCCAAGAACCACATGCTATAGAATAAACCCATACGTTGTTGCTGCTGCACAAATTATGTCTCTGAAACTCCCATGTCTGCCAATCTATACCTTTTCGGCAACTGTTGCTTTTATGGTTCTAGACTGCAGAGACCATCATCTAATTTTCTCCTTTTATAAGGATCAGTGAACCGAATATCCTCCATGGTACTTTTTTGCTTGAATACATGGATTCCACTTTCTTTTGCAAAGTGCTCGATTGGGACCTTATCGTTGATAACAAGGAATCCATTAACTGCTGTTGTATATGGAACCTCTGCATGGTTCCATTCCTTTTCTAAAAGTGCTTCATCCAAATTATCTTTGAAATTTATCTTCTGCAGATCACAAAGAAATATATCATCCAATTGGATATGGCAATACTGACCTTCCCCGGAGTCAAGGAAACGTTTATTGCCATCGATGATAACAATGGGGCTAAACAAAACTGGGAAAGGGTGCTTGTCGCCCAATCCAATAGCAAGACAAAGAGCTATGGCTGGGAACTTGTTACAAAACCAGAAAGAAATTGATGGTCCCCTGCCTTGGTGCTCAAACCACTCTGGAATACTTGCCGCTGGCAAAGTAAACTCGGTGTTTCCAGCCTCATGCAGTTCCTGTTGGTCATAATTCACAATTTTAGAAGCATTTGAGTAGAGTCTGAGTCAACATGCATAACAATTATCAAGTCAAGTAAATAAACAGCTAAGTAAATAAAACAAAACCTGATTCAGTAACATGCTTGAACACAAAGAAGTCCAGGATATGCAGTTTTTTGCTGATAAGTGTTCCAAGTTTGGAGGAATCCCTTTAATTTCCTGAAGATGATGGCAATCATTCACTTTGAGCTTCCTTAGAAAGTGACATTCTTTGATGCATGCAGGAAGAATTGTGAAATTATTGCTTTACAGGTCTAATTCTTTCACATTAGCAAAACATGCAAGACCTATTGGAAAAAAATCATCTGAAAGGTTGCTGAATGAGAGACAAAGATGTTCCACGTTTGAAGGCACCATTGAACCCACTGTTTCTTCACACTTGTCCTGGTTTGGTGACGGCCGCCAATTCCATCTCCAAGCAGTAATCTCAGCCAATTCTGGCATCATGACAATGCTACTTGGTATCCTAGAAATACTACAAAAACACAGTGTTAATCGTTGTAGCCGAGTGAGATTTCAAAATGAAAATGGCAAATCTTTTATGCCAGTGCGCTTCAACTCAAGCTGTGTTATATTTTCCATTTTTTCTAGTATTTCTGGAAAATTCTCAAGACTTGAGCATTCTGAAAGATGAAGCTCTTCCAGAGAGGGCAACTTGATGGCCGGAAAACTCTTAAGCTTGCGACAAGACAGAGCACTCAAGATTTTAAGTTTATCCAGGAAACCAACCGAATCATGAACTGTAATTAAATTCTGACAATATTCAAAGGACAATTTTTCTAACTTTGGAAGACCGGATACACCAGGTATTTGTGCTAAACATTTAGTGTTGTCAAAATTCAAAACTTTCAGGTTCTCGAACTTCTGCGAAAAAGATGAAGAAACAAAAAAACAAGAACCAAATGAATAATATTAAAGTGAATTTACCAACAAGATTAGAGAAATTAATGTATTACACTTGCCTTCAATAAGCTAGCCAACTCGAGTGACATGAAGCTATTATTGGGTAACTTGAATATGGAAAGTTTCTTTGGATGAAAATTAGTTGGTAAACATTGAGAAGGATATTTCCACCATTCCAATACTCTTAAACTATTTGGAAGATGTTTGGGACATTTGGAAAAATGACCATTTTTTATAATAAGTGTTTTGAGGTTTTTCATCTTCTTGAAGGCCTTTCCGTCCCATTCTACTTTTACTTCTTCTTCTTCTCCTTCTTCTTCAAATGAGGGGAAATCCAGGTGTATGATTTCAATTTCACCGGTTCCCTTTTAACCCAAAAACAATGGATCAACCACAATACATGTACATAAGTAAGGACTTCAACACACTTGTTTGGAGAATGTTACATGCTATAAAGGGTAAAAACAATAGTGAATCAATAGTTTAATACTATCAACAAGAGACTGGAAACCGAGGTCGCAAGCATATAACAGTCAAAAGAGATAAATCTAAGTTAAAGATGAAAACCAAACATCTGTATCAATCTAACTTACTTGATTGTCTTCTAAAACTTGAACTATATCTTCATGGAACCATAACCTACTACGCTTCCCAGGCACCTTCAATGACTCTTGTCGGACAATTTCTTTACCCATGTCCTCTATCAGATCATGTAATGTCACCTTACCAACCTGAGGAATCTTTATGAGAGACTTTTCAACCAACACTCCAATATGATATTTCATGCAGCTCCCATGATGAGCACAAAGTACATCTTCAACCTCTGCCAATTCATATCCTTTGAAGCAACAAGCAATGTCAAGAAAAACATTTTTCTCATCTTCCTCCAAAGCATCAAAACTTACTTTAAGTATCTTTTGGATCTTATTATTAGGAATTCTTTCATATCGACCTAATGCAGATTCCCAATCTTCTACACTTTTTCCAGACAAGTTGGAACCTATTACTTCCAATGCCAATGGAAGCCCAGAAGCATAAGTTACTCCACGGTTTAAAACATCTGCATAACTTGGGCTGACATTGACAAATTTAAAAGCTTTCCAGCTAAGCAATTCAAGAGCCTCTGCCTTATTTAAACCCTCTACCTCATATATTCTCTCAACCCCATGACATGCTAGCAAATGTTTGTCCCGTGTCGTAATGATGACTCTGCTACCAGGACCCAACCAATTAGGTTTTCCAACAATTGCCTGTAACTGCTCCTCTTTGTCAACATAATCTAGAATTATAAGAACCTTCTTTTTTTGGAGCCTATTTTGCATTATTGAAATTCCTTGTTGAACACCTATTAACTTAAATTTCTTCTCTCCTAATACCTCCGAAAGAAGGATATTCTGAAGATGTATCAACCCATGTCAATTGGAATTTTCTCTCACATTTTCAAGAAAACACAAACCTTCAAAACGGTCAACAATCAAGTTATAAACTGCTAAAGCAAGAGTTGTTTTGCCTATACCACCAGTTCCATGGATCCCTACCATGTGGACAACATCATCAGATACAACATCCAAAAGCGAGTTTACTTTTAGGATTTGGGACTCTAGTCCAACTGGGTAATCAGCAACATGTAAAGCAACATGTCTAATCTTCCTTGATACCTCTTCAACAATCTTCCCAATAAACTCATGTTCATATCCATCCCTGCTAGTAAGACAACTTTGTCTTAAGTCATACTCAATGTAGCTAGAATCGAGATTTTACGTAGAATCGGAAGAGGGATACAAAATCGTAAAACGTAGAATCGTAACACGGATCGTGAGATTCTACCAGAATACATAATGATATTTATATATATGTATATGTCACATAACAAAACATAAATAAGCATGTAAATCACTATCAACATAATTAAACTTCAACCTAATATGCATAAAGTCACAACTCATAACTTAGAATTCAAAGATAACATGGTTACAAGCCTACAAGTCTAAATTCATAACTCATAATGCAAAAGACGCAGCAACTCACAAAGTTCTTGTCATCATATAAACTAAAATATAAGAGCACAACTAAACTACTAGAATGACATCTAAAGCAAATCATTAAGGCCATGATCATCATATTCCTCATCTTCTATATGGTCTCCACCATCTTCATTGCCATCTCTTTGAAGAAGCTCATCAAAATCATCATCATCAAGAGAAGGAATATCCAAATAATCTGAAGGGCCCCCAACTCTACCACCACCTTCTCTAAGGACCAAGTTAAGATCATCAGGAATATCTAACTCCTCTAGATTTTCCAACACATCTTCATTTTCCACAATCCATTCTTCATCAGAGTCCAAGTCCTCAAGGTTATACTCGTGAGGGTTTCTTGATTTCTTCTTTTTTCCCAATCTTGAATTGGTCATCACAAAGACAACATCATTCATTGTTTTTTGTTTCAAACGATTTCTCTTCTTTGTGTGGATCTAAACAAATGCAATTATCCAAAAGCAATCAACGTATGTCAATTGGCAACTAATTCTCTTATTCTAAAAGTGAAATTCAAATCATATTAGTTGCAAGTTGAAAATTTACCATCTCAAATGCACTCCAATTGCGTTCACATCCTGATGAACTACACGTCAAACTCAACACGCGAATGGCAAACCTTTGAAGCTCTGGATGCTCATCCCCATAAGAATCCCACCATTGTGCTGGAGTTTTGGTATCAAGTGCAGCCTGGGCTACATGCCTACCAAAAAACTTAGATTGACTCGTGAAATCTTCAAGTTGAGCATCAATCTTAGTTATTTCATTTTTGTCTCCCACAATTCTTTCCATGCAATCATATAATCCTCTTTTAACTTCATAGTCAATCTTAAATCCAGGCCTATAATGTAATTGAGAATTCAGGTAGTAGCCTGCAGTATGCAAAGGCCTATGGAGTTGGTTGTCCCATCTCTCATCAATGATCTCCCACAAAGACATGTAACTAAAGAAAAGAAAAATTAGGCAATTAACCACTAAACAAACACCAAAATATTCTAATTTAAATTAAAGTTGATTATGTATGAATGACAAATATTGAAGTTGAACAATTTACCTCTTTTGAACACCTTGAAATGCATTTTGTATTTTCTCCTTAACCCGATCCATTTCTTCATAAATATATCCCATGGCTGGTTTCTCATCTGAATCCACTAAACGAAGCACATGGAGAAGAGGATAAGCACCCCTTAAGCAAAGGACAATGTCTCTCCAAAACAATCTATCCAAAATTACATTTTCAATAAACTTCTTATCTTTTGTCTTTGCAAATTTGCTTGATTTCCACTCATCAGAAGTGAACATTCTTATCAATGCTCCCTTCTTCTCATTGAGGCAACCCAAAGTGAGGTAGGATGTGGCAAAGCGAGTCATTCCTAGTCTCACCAAATCTTTTCCTTTGGTGTGATGTTGCAATAGGGAAATGAGAGAAGTTCTTGAATAAATGTAAGTAGTGATCCTTCTTCCCTTGGAAATTGTCTCTCTATGAAGCTCCAATTTCTTCTCAAAATCCTCTAGCATCAGATCAATGCAGTGAGCTGCACAAGGTGTCCAATAAAACTTCTTCCTCTTTGCCATCAGTATCTCTCCTGCAGCTTTGTAATTTGCTGTATTATCTGTTACAACTTGCACAACATTCTCTTCACCAACCTCCTCAACAACATCATCTATTATCTTAAATATTTTATCAGCTATTTTGCAGATATGAGAGACATCAATAGACTTCAAGAAAACAGTCCCCTTAGGGCTATTCACTAGGAAATTTAATATAGTCCTCCTTCTTTTATCCGTCCATCCATCTATCATAATGGTGCATCCTGTCTTCTTCCAATAAGCTTTATGTTCCTCTAGTGATTGCATGGTTGAATCTACCTTTCTTTTTAAATATTTGACTCTTAGTTCAGTGTAAGTTGGTGGTTTGAATCCTAATCCATGCCGAGCAACTTTCTCAAACATACTACTATATTCTTCACTCCTTGCCATATTGAAAGGAATTGCATTGTTGTAGAAAAATGAAGCAATCTCTTCACATGCTTCCTCCCTCAAATTCTTCTTAAATATAGTGTTGATTGTGGCTTGAGTGCTAACACACCTCTTCTTGAAGAGGTTACCTGCTGTTGGTGACTCCACTTGTTTTCCTCTTTTCTCACCAACCAAAGAATTATCACTTCCTTCTCTTACTTCCCTACCATCTTTTGTTTTCTTGATCAAATTTTGCTGCAAACCAACTACAATATCCCACATTTCTTTTTTTACTTCATCATTAACAGCCCCACAAGCTCCTACATCCTTTTGTGTTCCAGCCAAGTGATGTTTCAGTCTATAAACCCCCCTGTTATCACTTTCTCACAATATTTACACTTTATTTTTTTTGTATCTCTATCAACAGAAATTCCATGCTTCCATCCTATATCACTTCTATTTCCAGGAGCATTTTTAGGAAGCTTCTTAGTTGAACTACTTCCACCACCAGCAACACTTCCACTTCCACTTTCAGATTGAATAGTAGCACTAGCAGCAGGCTCAGCATCCCCCTCACCACCACCAGCACAAGACATTTTTTTAACTCTCAAATGATAATCTAATTAAAAGCAATAGCAACCAACAACTACAAAAGAAAAATAAGGAGGAAAAAAAAAGGGAGCATCGAACACCACCTCTTCAGTCTTCACGGCTCCACTGAACAGAAACAGAGATGGTTGGCTGCGCTGCGGAGTGTAGAGAGGAACAGACCAAGGGCTGAGAAAGGGAAGGAATAGAGAGAGAGGAACAACCGAACAGAGCTTCAACAACAGAGAATCGAGAGCTGAGGTGGAGAGAGATCGATTCAATGGCAGAAACAAGGGGAGAAAAGAGCAGTTTGCGTCGCGAAAATGGGAGAGGGAGAGGGAGAGGGTGAGAATAGCGAAAATCGGAGAGGGATTTGACCTGGGTTGCGTCGCGAGGCGGGTTAAGGTGATTGGTGGGCCGAGTCGTGTGTTGAAACCGGCTGGAGATCCACCATCGGTGGAGACGAGCAGCGCAGCCGAACTCACCGATTCAAGCGCTTCCACGATTTTCCCCGGTGATTCCACGACGGTGACGCAAGCTCTAGAATCGAACTCGCCCGGTGGTACCAAGATCGTGAAATCATGCGTTTTCACGAGTTAACTCTCGACTCTAGCTACCATGGTCATATTAATGAACAAAGTTGTTAAACTCGAGTTTAGGAATACTCGCAAAATCTTTGCAAACTCGAATTATAAACTTGATTCATAAACTCGTAAAAGTTTACCTAATTAAAAAATATTG
Organism: Pterocarpus santalinus; assembly: GCA_031439595.1. Lineage (NCBI taxonomy): Eukaryota > Viridiplantae > Streptophyta > Magnoliopsida > Fabales > Fabaceae > Pterocarpus > Pterocarpus santalinus. The sequence goes on along the minus strand of CM062531.1, from coordinate 66,230,932 downwards.
CTTAAAAAATATATCTTAATAATTAAATATAAGTAAATAATATTTTTATAATTAATATTGAACAATCTTAATTTTATTACAACATAAACAAAAGAAATATCACAAAATATAGACTAATACATGACTTAATTTTAATACCATACTTTATATCATGCATATATTATTTTGCAGTTCTACAAAATATAATTAAATAATAACAAATAGATAAAATTAGCTTAATAAAATCAAAAAATATTGCATAAGATAAGTAAGTAAACTAAAATATCCAACAAAAGTGACCAATATTTTATATTTGGAAGGCAAAATTAAGTAAAAATTTAGACTCATAAATTCATTAGTAGAATTGAGAGTTTACCAATTTTGTTAGAGCTTGATAAAAACAAAATATGTGCGTGAATTAACTCGTTTTTGTGTGGTAGAATCATAAAGTTTAAAGGATAACTTAAGAGTTTATCAATCATGCCCAGGTTTTCTATATTTATCAATTACAGTTAAAATTATAACAATTAAACAAATGAAAAGCAGAGAACAAAATATACAATAGATACCCTTGTTTGAAATGCCAACCGGACAAGTTAGCTGCTTGAAGAAGAGCCTTCCTCCAATTATACACCTTCTCCATGTTATCCTTGAACCTTCCCTCATGCCTAGCAAGTGCTTCCCCATAAGTCCCACTCTGATGTCTCACATCAGAAGGATCCACACAATAGAAAACAGGCAAAACCAACCTACCCTTCCACTTAACGCACTCTATGATCTTGGCAAGTTCATCTAAGCAAAATGAGGAAGAAGCATAGTTGGTAGAGAACACAGGGATGGCAATCCACGACTCTTCAATTGCCTTGACAAGTGAGGGTGTGATTTCCTCCCTCTCTGAAGCTCCTCATCATCAATGAAGGTTCGGATTCCCATTTCACAGAGAGCTTTGTAGAGATAGCCAGTGAAACCGTGGCGAGTATCAGTGCCCCTGAAGCTAAGGAACACATCATAGGTCCATCCATAGCTAAAGGAAGAAGAGGAAGAACAAGAGTAGTTTGCTCCACCAGCCATGATGAGGAAGAAGCAAAGAATGAGTACGGTTGAAAGTGTTGTTGGGTCTCAAAAATCAAAAGTAAGAAACTGATAGAGATAGAGAGCAGAAGAAGACTAATAAAGGAGCAATTTTTCAAGCATAAACTGAAATTAAAAGAAGACCCATTTAACAAAGTCAGGAATTTGGCAACGAGAAAAGAGGACACTACCGATGATGCCCAGATACAGAGGGCTAAGGAGAATAGCAAAGAGGGTTTGTTACTTTACCACCGTGGTATCTAGTCGTCATCGGACCCTTGCTCCAATTTTCACTTAATAAAAAATTGTTGAATCTATGCACACAATGCTAAAATGAGGCTGTTCATCGTTTACCTTCCAAAATCCAAGGTCAGTGACCTCTTGTTCTTAGGCAGGAGAGATAAAGAAATGCTTTCCTCGTGCTTCTTCCCCCACAAAATCATCTTACCATCGCCATCTACATTTACTTTTAAGGGTTCCACGATTTTTTTAAAACCGTTTTTTTTGTCAACCATTTTTTTCATCACTCCAAACACCATTTTCTATTTTAATGCCTAGTATCAACTTCTGGCAAATGACGGTGCAGGGCCTGAAAGAGACAGGACTGTGTGACTGTGTCCCTAGGCGTTGAACTGCCTCAGTCTACGTAAGCTTCGGCGATTTTTTCAAATTTTTTTGGGTCTCTAGGGCTTTTTGTTTTGTATGCTTGGGCTTTGGGTTTAAGACTGTTGGTTTAGTGCTGTGATCACTGATTTGGGCCTGAACATTTGGTCGTGGGGCTTAAGCCTCCTGGCAGGGTTAAGTGGCCCAGTCCAACGAGAGATGAAGTTAGGAATTTTTATCCAAAGGGACCAAAGGCAGGGCCGAGCCCCGTTGCTCCTAACAAATCCCCCCCCTCCCCCAATCAAAGAAAAAAAAAGGGGACCAAAGGCTATAAATAAAAATAATTCATTCGTTCTCTAATTTATTTTCTATTTTTAAATTTATCCTATAAGTTATAAATGGTTTAAATTTATCGTCTAATTTTTATAAACTGAAAATATTTATTCTCTTCGTAAACGACATTAATTATATTGATGAAAAAATTCTATATGATGTATGAGTTAGCTAAAATAACATACAGGACATCTTACGTGGTACGTTATATTTTCAAATTTACACATTAATATAACAAACAGTATTTGTGAAGTGATTGTGATGAGGACAAATATGTTATATTTTTAAAAGTTAGATGGCAAATTTAGAATATTTATTATTTAGAAGATGAATTTGAACATAGAAAATAAGTTAGAAGACAAATCAATTAATTTTGCCAAGGCTATATGATAGAATCTATCATTATTTCTGAGAGAAAAAAAAAAAAGAAGAATCTATTATTATTTATATTGATATTAATTTTATTTTTGTATTTATAATTCTCATAATATGACATTGTTACCTATACAATTATATATAGCCACTAGGAGTGTTTAACTTCCACTTGGTCATATTTTTTGGAACATTTTATCTTTATTATATCACTTTTAATAATTATCACCATCAAACTCAAAACTACCTAATAACTTCTAATACTCTTTTAAAAAATTTAAAAAAAAATCATTATGTAATAAAATACAATTAAATCAAATAATTAAAAATTATTTTCTTACATTCACACTAAATTTTCTTAAATTATTTTGATAATCTGTGGTAATGTTGCCAAATTTTCAAACACACTTACAGACAAATGAGTGGGTGATAAGGCGTTTATGTTTTCGGTTTTTTTTTTTTTTCGGTCCGTAGAATAAAAGCCGAGTTACAAGCTTCTGTTGAAAAAAAAAAATTGTTCCAGTCTCTTAAGAAAAGAAGCAGAAAATAGAAATCAAGAGATGAAACCAAGACATATTCAGTTAGAGTAGTTAACACTCCCTCTCTTTAACTAGTTGTCTTAGATTTGATTTGGTATTGTTGTGACTTTTTAAGAGCTAATGAGTTCTCTGAATTCTCTAAAAATTGTTCTAAAAAAATTATAGTAGTACCATTTGATAAACTAATATAAAAATTGCTTTCAATAAATAGAAGTTACAAAAGTAGTATTTCATAAAATTGTTCTTAAAATCTAAAATGACTGTAATTGACATAAATATTAAAGAGAATAATTTTTATTTTTAATATCATTAAAAATAATAACATTATATTAGCCTTTTAAATTTTGAATAGCACAAGTTAGCTCTGAAAAGTATTCTATGAGAGCTCCCGAGAGCACTTCTGGCTTTTAAAAACCTGGAGTAAAAGTACCACAACTTTTCAATTTACCAAACAGAAAAAATTAGCCTATACTTTTCATAAGTCAAAGCTCCTTTTATCGACTACTACCAAATTCGGTCTCAAATTTAAGTCCTAAATATAAAGTAACTGATATTAGGAGAGTCATACCCTCTATTAAGTCTCAAATGATTGAATAGGATTGTCTTTCCTCTAATAGGAGTATACTTATAGTTTCGAACAAAAAGAAATCAAGACATGATGGAAGTAAAATGGGTTTCCTTCATTTGGAGTTTATACTTCTTCTCTCAACATGCAAAACTAAGATTGAAGCAAGCAATAACTCCCTAGAAAGCCTACTCAAATCAACAAGGAATTATTCTCAACCAAGAGGAAAATTAAACCAATAGAACTCCATTACCATTGTCTCATATGCATTGAGCCTTGTATAGATAGGCGTAAAAACAGATATTTGAATCACGATTATCTCATTTATTCAATCCATTTCCATAACATTTGGCAAAAGAGAAGTGAAGCTACTAGTCATCTACAATGGAAACCAATGCTACTGGAGCTACTAGCAATCGCCTATATAAGGATTTTGAACCTCATTGCAAATCTCTAAAGCATGGGTACTTCTCTTAGACAAAAGTACCCATACCGAATACTTATTAAGTACAGGTATATTAGGTACGAGTACACCTAAGTATGCTTGGTTACGTATCCAAATTAATTATTTTTATTTTTTAATATTTGGTATGACTAGATACGACTTGTATATGGTTAGGTACGGTTTAGATATCACTCCACATAAAATATAGTTATTTCAATATTAATTTGAAACTTATCTATGTTTTTTTTTCCCCCAATCTCGTGACATTACTTTCAGAAGATAAGCATTAACTACCCAAAATTCAAATTCCCACAACTTCAAAATTGCTTCCTTAGTGAATACTAGCTAGTTACCGATGAGTAATAACCAATTATGACAAGCAATGATGGCCGAGTTTATTCTCTCTATCTAACATTGATGACAAACTGACAGCATGAATATTTATTTTTTTGGCTTATCTTTCTTCGTGTCTTTCTCAATTGATATTTTCATGTTTTTTAATCTTTATTTGCAATATATTTTTTTTATTGTTATGTTTAAATTTGTGTGATTTCTCTTATTATTATTATTTTGGTGCAGCAAAGAGCCAAAGACAAAACACATAAGAAACTAATAAAGCATTAACGATTGAAGCTCACACCTAGAGCATCAGCTAACAACATCCCTTGCAATCCGGAAGGGGGGTCTTCAGCAAAACCAGCTCCTCCTCTTGTCTCGTTCCCTGTTTAGCTAGAAAATCAGCACTTTAGTTTGCCTCACGATAGGTATGTCCCAAGGTGACAGTCCAATCTCTAGTTAAAGCAATCTTGATGTCATGGATGATGGCTGCATAACGGTGGCAAGGACTAACTCCGTTGAAGATAAAATGAACAATCAACTTAGAGTCTAAAGCACATTCCAAAACACGAATTCCCTGATCCCAAGCTACTTGGAGACCCACCTTCAAAGCTACTAGCCCCGCATGGGTAATGGAACTAATGTTATGAATCCATAAAAGCCAGTCGTCCAGGAGCCTCTATCATCATGAATAAGTCCTCCAAATCCTACACTACCAGGGTTGGTTACCGCACTCCCATCCACATTGAGCTTGAAGGAGCCAGCAGAAGGAGGAAGCCAACGAATAAGACGGCTGCTCTTATTGACTACACTTGGTCTGCCATAGAATCTAGACATATCCATGATAGAGTTGAGAATAAAACCTTAAACCTCTCTGAAGGACCAACACAAATCATCATGAATGCGATTATTCCTATATCTCCAAATCCACCAAAGTGTGGAAAGGAAAGAGGTTTGCAGTAGGACCTTTACTGTGAATTTCAATCCAACTCTTTAACTCCAATGAGAAAAAGTTATTAGGCTATACACCAATCCACTTCCAGGCGTCCACGCAATAGCACATTCATGAAGACAATGATTAGCGTCTTTAATTGGACATGCACACCAGGGGCAAGAGGTGTCATACGCAAGATGGCAAGTAACTCTCATGGCGTTTGTGGGGAGAGCATCATGGTAAATGTTAGCCAATTTTAACAATCAATTGCAGCAAGTATACCGGGTCACAAGTAATAAGAAAATGAGTACGGGATTGTCATTGCTACGAAGATTAAAACCAATTACCAGTTTACTTGGATATGTTACTATTCATGTAAACACAAATTGAGAGAAAATTGGGATTTAAATAAATGCAGAATAGTAATCAAACAAGCTATAGAAAATAGGAGTAAGCAATGCATGGAAAACAGGTGTTAGGGGTTGATTTCATCAAAGTTCCCTGATTTTTGTATTACTCAATTATTAAATTAATTACTTGACAATATCATTACCGGTCGAATTACTCTTAATTATATTCAAAGCTCAATGGCTTGATACTAGGACCCTCTTAGGACAAGTTGAATAGTTTTATTTCTTAGACTATTCTGAACCTATTCTAAAGATGAAAAACAAGAATTCAATTAGCCACACAAATAAGTACTTCCATTCCTGGCTACTTTAACCTATGTTAATTTCTAGTTTGACTTATTTTATGAAGTGAAATAGCTTTCAACGTCACAAAACCATACATCAGTTAATGGGTGATCAGGCCAAAAACAACATTAAGAACACTAGAAATTAAGCAACATATTGAAAAGATAATTAAAATAACAAAACAGAATATAAAATCAATTCCCTAAGACTATATCTCCCTAACACCTAGAAGAAATTTAGCAAGCCATAGAAAAAGAAAAGAAAATAATACTCAGAGTCATGTCAACTGAAAGAGGCCTGTGATAGATCTCTAAAGTCTTCAAACCTTAGTTTATGTTTCCTTCTATTTGACAATGGATCCCTCACCCTCTAACGAATAAAAGAATTTAAATCCAAAGCAGAAAGAAACTGATTTTGTTGATTTTCTCCTTTTTCAAATCTTCATCCCTATTCTCTTATCTTTATCTTTTTTTTTAAAAAAAATATAATTCAAATCTTTAGGTATTTTCTTCTATCTTTTCCATTCTTTAATTGAAATCAAATTTTTCAAAAATCCTTTTTTTGCTCTTTCAAATCTTCAAATCTTTATTCAATTGTTTCCCTCTAATCTTTAAATTATTGATCTAAAAATCAATTCTACAATCCAATAAATTTAGTGAGAATAATTGCCAATTAAATTCAAAATAATTAATTTCTCACTAAAAGCATCAACAATAAAGATTTATTAAATTAATTTAAAAAAATCATCATTATGAAAATAAATTTAGAACAATTTAATACACAAATATAGGGAAAAATAATATATTTTCACCAATTATCAGTAAATAAGCCAAATAAGGAACTTAAACTTTTTCTGGGGCCTTGAGTGACCAAATCCAATTCCATGATCCACTGATACATGGATGACCAGACTGCGCTAGGAGCCAAGCATACCCGATTTCGTAGAACACTCCCCTGAGCTCACATGCATCCAAGCCACAACATCTGCCAGGGATGAGTCATCAGCAATAAGGACCACCTTAATTCTATCCGTGATATCTCTAGGAAGCACTGTCGCTAGCTCCTCTAAATGCCATTTACCATCAAAATACACATCCTTAACTTGCAAGTGAGTGTCTTCAATATGGACAAAAGGAAGTATATCACATAAGCATCCCTCATTTAACCATTTGTCATACCACATGGAGATATTCCCACTCCCCAATCGGTAGCAATAATGTTTATCTTATAGAGACTTTGTTCACATAAATCTTACGAGAGTGATCGTCTGAGAAATTTTACTTCCTTTGTTATGATGCTTTGTACAAAGTAAACATGTGATGCGTGTGTTCTAAACTAATACTCTGCTCCAAAGAGAATAGAACTCACAAATTTATGATGCAAAAATAAAAATAAATTGTCCATAATGAATACATGTCATAGTATACGCTGCACCGGACAAAGCAGTCACCGTCCCTTGGCACCCTGGACACATGCAGATAAAAGCATAAGTCACGCACATTATTATAAAGCAATGGGTTAGTGACATAGCAACTAATTAAAATCAGGCCCCAACTTATTTTCTTCTCGCCAAGAAAGTTCAAGGAAGGGGGGAAACGTTAAGAAAAAGCAAAGAATAAAGATTCAAAGTGACTATAGCCCCCGCATAGCTATTATCCTCTTCTGCTATTGAGTGTCGGATATTTTATTAATCTAGTGTTCAGCAGAGAAAAATGTTTCGTAAGGAAAAGAACAAATAACACTATTATGATCACTTTCTCCCATTTTTATTGGCTAATGAATCTTCTTTTCATATATATATATATATATATATATATATATATGTATGTATAATTTAGTCCTGTTTTCTTTGTACTTTTATAACCCACTATTTCTGTCACATTCAGAATCTTACATATCATTAAATTTTTGCTCAAAGAACCAAGTACCCAATTGAAAGGCCATCTCCACTTAATCCCTTAAAACATTGACATCTTGAGCCAAATGTGTAAAGGCAAAGTTAAGAAAGACTGCAGACCTATCTGAAATAGAATAATTAAGATTAAATCCTCAGTTTCTTTATGTCCAGATTCTTTTGAGATTTCACCATAAGCACAAAATCATAACTCGCTTGCTTGGCATTTCACATTATAAGTATACAGCAGCAATCCAACAGTAACAAAAGCACTCAATTTCTGTAACTTTTTTTTTTCTCCCTACTGAAACAAACAAATTGAATTCCTTTATGTTTTCATCAAGAACAAGAAAAAGAGTAATCATGCACCTTCATTCAGATCTCCAGTGCTGGTGCTCCTTTTCGTTTGTTCCATTCATGTAGACGATCAAAATAAACAAGACAACTAAAAGTTAGAGTCAGCACAAAAATTAGAACCTACCTTAGACGCTAGTGGTGCCCATTATCTGTGTTGATGCCATTGAGCTTGAATTCTCATTCATATTATCATTCAAGGACTGCATTGCTATGTGCTGGAGCAGGAAGCAATAAAAAGCACTATGTGCCCAAGAACCATACGCGTTAGAATAAACCCATACACTGTTGCTGCTGCACAAATTATGTCTCTGAAACTCCCATGTCCGCCAATCTATGCCTTTTTGACAACTGTTGCTTTTATGGTTCTAGACTGAAGAGATCATCATGTAATTTTCTCCTTTTATAAGGATCGGTGAACCGAATATCCTCCATGGTACTTCCTTGTTTGAATACGTGGATTCCACTTTCTTTTGCAAAGTGCTCAATTGGGACCTTATTGTTGATAACAAGGAATCTATTAACTGCTGTTGTATATGAAACCTCTGCATGGTTCCATTCCTTTTCTAAAACTGCTTCATCCAAATTATCTTTGAAATTTATCTTCTGCAGATCACAAAGAAATATATGATCCAATTTGATATGGCAATACTGACCTTCTCCAGAGTCAAGAAAACGTTTATTGCCATTGATGATGACGATGGGGCTAAACAAAACCGGGAAAGGGTGCTCATCCCCCAATCCAATAGCAAGACAGAGCTATGGCAGGGAACTTGTTACGAAACCAGAAAGAAATTGATGGTCCCCTGCTTTGGTGCTCAAACCACTCTGGAATACTTGCTGCAGGCAAAGTAAACATGGTGTTTCGAGCCTCATGCAGTTCCTGTTAGTCATAATTCACAATTTTGGAAGCATTTAAGTAAGTGTGAGTCAACATGCATAACAATTATCAAGTCAAGTAAATATATAAATAAGTAAATAAAACAAAACCTGATTTAGTAACATGCTTGAACACAAGGAAGTCCAGGATATGCAGTTTATTGCTGAGAAGTGTTCCAAGTTAGGAGGAATCCCTCTAATTTCCTGAAGATGATGGCAATCATTCACTTTAAGCTTCCTTAGAAAGCGAAACTCTTTAATGCATGCGGGAAGAATTGTGAAATTATTGCTTGACAGGTCTAAATCTTTCACATTAGCAAACGATGCAAGACCTATTGGAAAAAAATCATCTGATAGGTTGCAGTACGAGAGACTAAGACGTTCCACATGTGAAGACACCATTGAACTCACTGTTTCTTCACTCTTGTCCTGTTTTGGTGATTGCGGCCAATTCCATCTCCAAGCGGTAATCTCAGCCAACTCTGGCATCATGACAATGCTACTTGGAATCCTAGAAATACCACAATAACATAGTGTTAATCGTCGTAGCCGACTGAGATTTCGAAATGAAAATGGCAAATCTTTTATGCAAGTGTGCTTCAACTCAAGCTGTGTTATATTTTCCATCTTTTCTAGTATTTCCGGAAAATTCTCAAGACTTGAGCATTCTGAAAGATGAAGCTCTTCAAGACAGGGCAACTTGAAGGCCGGAAAACTCTTAAGCTTGCGACAAGCCAGAGCACTCAAGATTTTAAGTTTATCTAGGAAACCAACCGAATCATGAACTGTAATTAAATTCTGACAATATTCAAATGACAATTTTTCTAAATTTGGAAGACTGGATACATCAGGTATCTGTGTTAAACATTTAGTGTTGTCAAAATTCAAAACTTTCAGGTTCACGAACTTCTGCAAAAAAGATCAAGAAACAAAGAAAAAAGAACCAAATGAATAATCTTAGAGTGAATTTACTAACAGGATCAGAGAAATGAACGTATTACACTTGCCTTCAATAAGGTAGCCAACTCGAGTGACATAAAGCTATTATTGGGTAACTTGAATATGGAAAGTTTCTTTGGACGAAAATCAGATGGCAAACATTGTGAAGGATATTTCCACCATTCCAATACTCTTAGACTATTTGGAAGATATTTGGGACATTTGGAAAAATAACCATTTCGGATAATAAGTATTTTGAGGTTTCTCATCTTCTTGAAGGCCTTTCCGTCCCATTCTACTTTTACTTCTTCTTCTCCTTCTTCTTCAAATGAGGGGAAATCCAAGTGTATGATTTCAATTTCACCAGTTCCCTTTTAACACATAAACAATGGATCAACCACAATACATGTACGTAAGTAAGGACTTCAACACACTTGTTTAAAGAATGTTACATACTATAAAAGGTAAAAACAACAGTGATTTAATAGTTTAATACTATCAATAAGAGACTGGAACCGATGATGCAAGCATATAATAGTCAAAAGAGATGAAGTTAAAGATGAAAAACCAAACCATCTTTATCAATCTAACTTACTTGATTGTCTTCTAAAACTTGAACTATATCTTCATGGTACCATAACCTACTACGCTTCCCAGGCAACTTCGGTGATTCTTGTCGGACAATTTCTTTACCCATGTCCTCTATCAGATCATGTAATGTCACCTTACCAACCTGAGTAATCTTTATGAGAGACTTTTCAACCAACACTCCAATATGATATTTCATGCAGCTCCCATGATGAGCACAAAGTACATCTTCAACCTCTGCCAATTCATATCCTTTGAAGCAACAAGCAATGTCAAGAAAAACATTTTTCTCATCTTCCTCCAAAGCATCAAAGCTTACTTTAAGTATCTTTTGGATCTTATTATTAGGAATTCTTTCATATCGATCTAATGCAGATTTCCAATCTTCTACACTTTTTCTTGACAAGTTGGAACCTATTACTTCCAATGCCAATGGAAGCCCAGAAGCATAAGTTACTGCACGGTTTAAAACATCTGCATAACTCGGGCTGACATTGACAAATTTAAAAGCTTTCCAACTAAGCAATTCAAGAGCCTCTACCTTATTTAAACCCTCTACCTCATATATTCTTTCAACCCCATGACATGCTAGCAAATGTTTGTCCCGTGTCGTAATGATGACTCTGCTGCCAGGACCAAACCAATTAGGTTTTCCAATAATAGCCTGTAATTGCTCCTGTTTGTCAACATCATCTAGAATTAAAAGAACCTTCTTTTTTTGGAGCCTATTTTGTATTATCGAAATTCCTTGTTGAACACCTATTAACTTAAATTTCTTCTCCCCTAATACCTCCGAAAGAAGGATATTCTGAAGATGTATCAACCCATGTCGATTTGAATTTTCTCTCACATTTTCAAGAAAACACAAACCTTCAAAATGGCTAGCAATCAAGTTATAAACTGCTAGAGCAAGAGTTGTTTTGCCTATACCACCAGTTCCATGTATCCCTACCATGTGGACAACATCATCAGATACAACATCCAAAAGCAAGTTTACTTTTAGGAGTTGGGACTCCAGTCCAACTGGGTAATCAGCAACATGTAAAGCAACATGTCTAATCCTCCTTGATACCTCTTCAATGATCTTCCCAATAAACTCATGTTCATATCCATCCCTACCAATAAGACAACTTAAAGTCATAGTAATGAACAAGGTTGTTAAACTCAAGAGTTTAAATAAATTCGTGAAATCTTAACAAACTCGAATCATAAACTCAACTTGTAGACTCGTCAGAGTTATGTATTTAAAAAATATTGCTTAAAAAATATATCTTAGTAATTAAATATAATTAAATATAATTAAATAATATTTTTATAATCAATATTGAAAATTTTAATTTTATTACAAGATAAATGAAAGAAATATTACAAAATATAGACCAATACATGAGTTGATTTTTATACCATACTTTATTTCATACATATATTATTTTGTAGCTCTACAAAACATAATTAAATAATAATAAATAGATAAAATTAGCTTAATAAAATCAATAAATATTGCATAAGATAAACAATTAAACTAAAATATCCAACAAAAGTGACCAACATTTTGCAGTTGGAGAGCAAAATTAAGTATAAATTTAGACTCGTAAACTCATTAGTAGAATCAAGAGTTTACCAATTTTGTTAGAATTTGATAAAAAAAGAGTTTGTGCGCGAGTTAACTCATTTTTGTGTGGTAGGATCGTAAATTTGTAAGAGTTTTAAGGGTTAACTTGAGAGTTTATCAATCATGCTAATGCGCCATGCCCAGGTTTTCTATATTTATCAATTACAGTTCAAATTATAACAATTAAACAAATGAAAAGCAAAGAAACAAAATATACAATAGATACCCTTGTTTGAACTGCCAACCGGACAAGTTAGCTGCTTGATGAAGAGCCTTCCTCCAATTATACACCTTCTCCATGTTATCCTTGAACCTTCCCTCATGCCTAGCTATTGCTTCACCATAAGTCCCACTCTGATGTCTCACATCAGAAGGATCCACACAATAGAAAACAGGCAAAACCAACCTACCCTTCCACATAACACACTCTATGATCTTGGCAAGTTCATCTAAGCAAAATGAGGAAGATGCATAGTTGGTAGAGAACACAGGGATGGCAATCCTTGACTCTTCAATTGCCTTGACAAGTGAGGGTGTGATTTTCTCCCCTCTCTGAAGCTCCTCATCATCAATGAAGGTTCGGATTCCCCTGTCACAGAGAGCTTTGTAGAGATAGCCAGTGAAACCGTGGCGAGTATCAGTGCCCCTGAAGCTAAGGAACACATCATAGGCCCATCCATAGCCGAAGGAAGAAGAGGAAGAACAAGAGAAGGGTGCTCCACCAGCCATGATGAGGAAGAAGCAAAGAATGAATACGGTTGAAGTGTTGTTGGGTCTCAAAAATCAAACAAGTAAGAAATGATAGAAAGTAGAAGAAGACTAATAAAGGAGCAATTTTTCAAGCATAAACTGAAATTAAAAGAAGACCCAGTCAACAAAGTCAGGAATTTGGCAACGAAAAAAGAGGACACCACCGATGATGCCCAGATACAGAGTGCTAAGGAGAATAGCAAAGAGGTTTTGTTACTTTACCACCGTGGTATCTAGTAACACTCAGATCCTTGCTGCAATTTTCACGTAATAAAAAATGTTGAATCTATGCACACAATGACAATGCCAAAATGAGGCTGTTCATCTTTTACTTTCCAAAATCCAGGGCCAATGAATTCTTGGCACTGGGCAGGAGAGATAAAGAAACTCTGTCCTTCTGCTTCTTCTCCCACAAAATTATTCTATCATCGCCATCTACATTTACTTTTAACGGTCCCACATTTTTTTTTGGTCGACTATTGTTTTCCATAACTCCGACCACCATTTTATCACCTTCTGGCAAATGACGGTTCAGGGCCTTAAAGAGACAGGACTGTGTGACTGTGTCCCAAGGAGTTGAACTGCCTCAGTCTACGTAAGCTTCGGCGCAGTTTTTTTTTTGGGGTCTTTGCATTATTTGTTTTGTATGGTTAGCTTTGGGCTTAAGCCTGTGAGTTTGGTGCCATAATGACTAATTTGGGCCTAAAAATTTGGTGGTGGGCCTTAAGCCTCCTGGCAGGGTTGAGTGGCCCAGTCCAACCAGAGATGAAGTTAGGAATTTTTATCTGAAGGGACCAAAGGCTGCATGATAGAATCTATCATTATTTCTTAATTTTATGTTTGTATTTATTATTCTCATAATATGACATTGTTATCTATACAATTATATAAAGCCGCTAGGAGTGTTTAACTTCCACTTGGTCATATTTTTTTGGACCATTTTATCTTTATTATATCACTTTTAATCATTTCCACCACCAAACCCAAAACTACCTAATAACTTCTAATGCTCTCTTTCAAATTCATTAAAAACAAAAAATCATTATGTAATAAAATATAATTAAATCAAATAATTAAAAATATTTTCTTAAATTCACACTAAATTTTAAAAATGTGGTGTCTATCAATCCGCTAGTATTAGTATAAAACATTTGAAGATGATGACCTGTGAAATAAACCATGGCATACACGCCCGCGACTTACACTACCAAAATATCAATGCTTCATTAGTTAACAAGAACATTGTCCCATATATGATGTGGACTTCCTGTCTTTTGATAAAGTGTGGTAATGTTGCCAAAATTTCAAACACGCTTACAGACAAATGAGTTGATGTGATAAGGTGTTTATGTTTTCGATTTTTTTTTCGGCAGAATAAAAGCCAAGTTACAAGCTTGTTTGACAAGAAAAAAAAATCCAATCTGTTAAGAAACGAAGTAGAAAATAGAAATCAAGAGATGGAGCCAATACATAGTCGGGTAGAGTGGTTGAAACTCCTTCTCTTGGTGGTTTCAAATTCAAGTCCTAGATATGGAGTAACAGATACTAGGATAATCATGTCCTCTATAGAATTTCAAATGCTTGAATAAGATTGTCTCTTCCTTAATAAGAATATATCTATGGTTTTGACTAAAAAGAAATCAAGAGATGATCACGGGTTTCCTTCATTTGCAATTTACAGTCCTCCTCTCAATATGCCAAACTGTCAGTAAAATTAAATCAAGCATTTAAGTATTGCCGCCCAAAGATCTAGCATTTGTGTGTGTCAATCTTTAGCAAATCCTAGAGCCACCCTACAATATCCACAACATCCACCTTATTGTCCAATATATTTAACTGCACTATCATTTATGAAGCTTTGTAACATATCCCATCATATTTATCATGCTTGGCTTGTCATTTAATTTGGTTGTTGGTGTCTTTTGTTTTTTTCAATGTTGTAACCTATAAAGTCCACCATCAGGATGTTGTACTTGTGTAAGTGAAAACAAGTTATTGAATATAGTTCAAGAGTATTTCTTTTTCTTTGCTACACTTTCGTGTGAGTGATTGTGTGAGAATAAAAAAAATACTTAGTGTGATTTCTGTGTTTCTTATATCAAAAACTAAGTTTGGAGCAAACAATAACTCCCTAGAAAACTTACTCAAACCAACAAGGAATTATTCTTAATCAAGAGGAAAATTAAACCAATAGAACCGCATTACCACGGTCTCATATGCATTGAGCCTTGTATATGCAGGCATAAAAAAGAGATATTTGAATCACAGTTCTCTCATTTATTCAATCCATTTCCATAATATTTGGCAAAAGGAAAATCTCAAGTTAAGGAGAAGAGAAGCCATTAGTCATCTGCAATGGAAACCAATGCTACTAGAGCTACTAGCAATCGTCTATATGAGGATTTTGAACCTTACTGCATATCTCTAAAGCATGTGTACTTCTCTTAGACAAAAGTATCTATACTGAGTACTTATCAGCTATGAGTATGATTGAATATGTTTGGGTGCTTATCCAAATTATTTTTTTATTTTTTAATATTTGGATACTGTTGAATACGACTTGTATGTGGGTGGGTACGGCTTGGATATGGTGAAATAAGGCTTCAATTAAAATATACTTATTTTAATGCTAATTTGAAACTTGTCTATGTTTTTTTTTTCCCCAATCTTGTGACATCACCTTTAGAAGATAAGCATCAACTACCCTAAATTCGAATCACCACACCTTCAAAATTGCTTCTATAGTGAATACTAGCTAGTTACCAATGACTAATAACCAGTTATGACAAGCAATGATGGACAAGTTTATTCTCTGCATCTAACATTGATGACAGACCGACAGTATGAATCTCTATTTTTTTAGCTTCCCTTACGCCGGCTCAATTGATTTTTTTATGTTTTTTAATCTTTATTTGCAATCAATTTTTTTAATAATATGTTTAAATTTGTGTGATTTCTCTTATTATTATTATTATTATTATTATTATTATTACATGTGACATTCACATACCCTAATTTTTACAAAATTTTCGTATCATGTAGCCGTTTCCACACCTAATATGGGTACCATATCCATATCCATGCAACATAGCTGCAAATGAATTAAAGAAAAAGAACATGAGACTCTTGAGATTGATTTGAAGGGTCTTATAATTTCTTGCTTATGTGTTCTCGTATGGATAACATTATATTACACAAATTGTATTTTAAGAGTCAATTTATTATCCTTAAAAAAATTACGGGTGATGTAAGGCTTGTCTCTGAAATTTTGTTCTTTATTTTCAAAGGACACCAAACTTAGCTTCAAATTTTAGGATTTGACAAATGATAAATACTATGAGAAAAATTTGCAGAAGGATTAAAAAGAATAGAAAGAAAAGCATACTAATAGGATATTAGTTTTAATAAACTACCAAAAAAGATTTTTTGACAATATTCTAATTATGGGTGTTTTTGGTATAGTGTGGTTTGAATCAATTTTGAATAAAAAAATTATTCGATCTAAACAATACAATTTACAATAGTTTGAATTGGATTGGTTTGGTTTGGATTTTAAAGCTGATTCGATCTGATCTATTTTTTTGTAGTTTGAATTGGATTGATTTCATCGATTTTGAAAAAATAAAATTTTAAATTTAGAATATTATAAAATAAAAATAACATAAATAAATAAATGAAAATAAAAAATAAAAATAAGTTATTTAATATTTATAAAATGTTATTTAAGTGAAAATAATACATAAATAAAAAATTATATAATAAATTTAAATTATTATAAGTAAAGGATAAACTTAATAATCAAAAATAATATTGTTATATAGTCTGAATTAGATTAGATCGATTCTGAAAATTAAATTCAAAATTCAATTCAATCTCTATGATTTGTAAAAAAATAAGATCCAATTTAATTCAAATTTTTACGATTTTAATCGGTTTTCAATTTGAATTAAATTGATTTAGTAGTTTTAATTGGGTTGAATTGGATTTGAATATCCCTACTTCTAATCATATATTATTTATGACTTTTTTAGGTAGTAATTACAAAAGTTAAACATATTTAGTTATGTGATAATATATGATTAAATTATTGCATAAAAAAAAATTTATACTGAGAGCATGGTAAAATTAAATTCTACTAATAATGAAATAACAATAATAAAGTCAAGTTGGCCTAATGGAGTATGATGATATGCTTTCTCCTAAACTTTTGCAGGTTTCAAGGAGGATCAACTTAAGGTTCAAACCAACACCAAAGGATTCCTAACAATTTATGGAGAAAGGCCTCTGGATGCATCCAAGCATAAATGGAACCGTTTTCAAAGAGAAATTAGGCTTCCAAAAGACACTAACATGAATGAGATCAGCACAAAGTTATTATCTCCGGGGGTGCTTGCTGTTGTGATGCCAAAGGAAAAGTAGGAAGTGGGAAGCAATTAAGGAGTTTTTAGTTTCTGTGGTGGCCGGGTTGTTGCTAAATTCTCTGTGCTTTTGGTCTTCAATGAGACTCTTTTAGTGATGGTGCACTGGGGGTAACCGACTTTGCTGGGCCTTTTCTTGCTGGTTTATCTTTGGTTGCTTTTTAGCCTATTGCATTCGTGTTCTTTAGAGGTTCCATGGAGATCCCTTTTCTGTTCTATCTTGTTTGGTGTTCTTTTTTCATTGCTATGGTTTTGTCTTCTTATCTGTTGTGTTTTTTGAACCTTGTTTTGTTTGGCTCTTGGCTCCCCTCTTGTCATGTGGGTTGAGTATGCTTCAAATTATCGAAAAAAAAAAAAAGCAATTAAGGATGTTCCAGTTGAATTTGTGGCTTTGGTGGTCTTGTTGGGGTCGCAGTTGGGATTTACGTAGCAAGTGTAGTGAATAGACGCCTCTTTTATTTCATGACTGCTCTTTTATTATTTCAAAGTTAATTTTATTTTTAACCATTATTTTATTTAATTATTCCTTTTTCTAATTCAATGCACATGTGATTATTGTCATCATTTCCCTGTATCAAAGGTTACGCTGCAAGTTTGACTAACATTCATGTGATTATATATCACAAATGTTTACTTCCTGAATTTTAGCCAAGAATAAACGTCGGGCAACAAACCCTTAATGTTTGCTGAACATTTCCTTAATATTTGCTACATGCTACAATAACTCTTATCTCAAGTTTCACGTGTTTGCTTGTGTTATCATTATTATTATTATTGTAACGATCATTTCCTTTTTCTTTTTTCTTTTGAGAAAATTTAGGAGAAATATTACTCTTGTAATTTTTGGGAATGCAACATTTACGATTATTCTCACTTATAATAAGTGTGTTTTTTAGGAATCAAACTTATATCTTCATGTTGGTTGTAACGACCCTTTCTTTTATTTATCTATAAAATGCTGACAGTGCTTCACATTAAGATGGTCATTATAGAATGAAAAATAACAAGACTACTTTATTTTCTTCTACTACTTTAAGACACAACTTTATTTTCTTCTACTAATTCTTTGGTTCCCTTGAGTAAATCCAATAAAATTGTTCATGTAATCCAATTAGTTAAGTATTAGCCATTATGACTTGATTTGGTATTGTTATAGTTTTTTAAAAGCTCTTAAGCTCTCTAGGCTCTCTAAAAATTGTTCTAAAAAATTATAGTAGTACTAATTGATAAAATAATATAAAAATTATTTTCAATAAGCAGAAGATATAAAAGTAGTATTTGATAAAATTACTCTTAAAATTAAAATGACTATAATAAACATAAATATTAAAGAAAATATTTCTATGTTTAATGTTATTAAAGAGAGTAAGATTATATTAGTCTTTAAATGTTGAAGAGCACAAGCCAGCTTTAAAAATCATCTCATAAGAGCTCCCAAGAGTACCTCCTGACTTTTAAAAGCTGCGAGCAAAAGTACCTCAATTTTTCAGTTTACCAAATAGAAAAAATTAACTTATACTTTTCATAAGCCAAAACACTTTTTCAGAGAGCACTATCAAACTAGGCCTTAGATCTGCACCAAATAATTTGCTCATGGTGGCAAAATACTCTTAGGCTTGGTTTGGTATTACTGTGGTTTTTTAAAAGCTGCTGAGCTCTCCCGACTTTCTAAAAGCTGCTCTCAAAAAGTCATAGTAGTATTGTTTGGTAAAATAATGTAAAAATTGTTCTCAATTAATAGAAGCCATAAAAATAGTGTTTGGTAAAATTGCTCTTAATATCTAAAATGACTACAATGGTTGTAAATACTAAAGAGAATAATTTCTATTTTTAATGTCATTAAATAGAGTAAAGTCATATTAGTCTTTTAAATTTTGGAGAGCACAAGCCAGCTCCGAAAAGCATCCCATGAGAGCTCCTAAGAGCACCCCCTAGCTCTCAAAAGTCAGGAGCAAAAGCACTCTAACTTTTTGGTTTATCAAACAAAAAAAATTGGCTTAGGCTTTTCATAAGACAGAACACCCTTTCGAAAAGCACTACAAAACTAGGCCTTAATTATAACTAATAAATATCTTATTTTTATTGAGTTATTTATCAACTTAATTCTTCAATTTAAATATTATTGTTATCAATTATTCTTATTATTTAGAGATAATTTTTATTTCTATTCAAATATTATTTGTATCATGTTATTGATTTTTTCTAACACATCCTTATGATGGTACTGGCAAGGTTAATTTGCAGATGTTTAATTTAAATGCGACATGTCAAGCAATAGTTTCACTGTGACAACCAGAAATGAGAATGAAAAGGGGGCTATAATCATATGATCTATACAATGAGAAGAGCAAAGAGGGTGTGTTACTATACCTAGTAATAGTTAGACAATTGCTCCAATTTTACTTAACAAAATACGTTGAATTTATCGACATGCTGAACTAAGGCTATTCATTGTTTACTTTCTAAGGTTAATGTCAATGAATTCTTGATCTTGGACAAAAGAGACAAAGAAATTCTTTTCTTCTTCTTCCTCCCTAAAATTGTGATCACTATCTACAATAACTTTCAATGGTCCCACCATTTTTTCCATAATTTTTTTTGTTCTTTCTCAACTCCGACCACCATTTTAATGTCTAGTACCTTATGACAAAATTATGGGCAAAGTCTCATTTATATCCCCTATGTTTAGCAAAGATTTCAATTTTGTTCGTAAAATTTTTTTTGTTCTATTTATGTTCCTTATATTTCACGGACATTTTAATATTGTCATTCCCATAGATGCCATCTTAATTGCTAACAGAAAATGATGACTTGTTCATTTGTGAAACAATTAGGACATAAACAGAATATTATGATTTTATTCCATTAAAGATATAAATAGAATATTAGAATTTTTTTCTCCTAACTCTTTTTTTCCCTATCTCCCTTCTTCTTCTTCTTCCTATGATTTCTTCTCTGCTACTCTTCCACCACCATCTTTGTCCATTATCACTTTGCTTCACTAGCCATTGTCAGAAATCACCACACCAACGAACAACCACCATCATTCTCTGCTATCACGAGGTCACGCAGGTCCTACCGCACCACCTTCATGCCCCACCTATGGCAACCACCACCACTCGCTAACCATGCCTCTATGACTGTCGCTTCAAGCCACAAACCCACTTGTGCCTCCACATCATCAAAAACCCACTACTACCAAGCAAATCAACCATTGCTACAAGCCCTGTTATTGTCTCATCGCCCAACCATTGCCACTTAGACCTTGGCATGGAATTGTCGTAGCTTCGCCAACCTTTGTTGTGGGGCACTATTGCCAGAAGCCCAGCACCAAGAAAAATACATGGCGTGTTGTGGTGGTGGTGGCATGGGGTTGAAGGGAGTAATGGAGGTTGTGTAGCTAAGGGTAGAAGAGGTATGGTGGTGGTGGAAGAGCAGCAGAGAAGAGAACATAAGAAGAGGAAGACGAAGAAGATGGAAGATGGGGAAAAAAACAAGTTAAGGAAGAAGAAAATTGGGAGAAGAAAACCCTAGTATTTTATTTATGTTCCTAATATTTTACAAATATTCTAATATTGCTATTTCCATAGACACATTATCATTTTCTATTAGCAGTCTAGGCTTGGTCTACAGGAATAGTAACATTGAAATGTTTGTGAAACATTAAAGACATAAATAGAGTAGAAAAAATCTCTAAGTTTACCGCTTTGTTCCATTTCTATTGAGCAAAGAATTGTCCTATTTTCTTTGTAATCCTAGTATCCATTTTTTACTTTCAGAATCAATATATCACATAAATTATTGATAAAAGTACCAAGTCCAAGTACCAAACTGAAAGGCCATCTCTACTTCATGACTTAAAACTATCACATTGAGCAGAGGCAAAATTAGAAAACTTAGCAAACCTGTCTAAAATAGAATAATTCAGATTAAATCCTGAGCTTCTTTATGTCGACACTTTTCGAAGATTGCGCACAAAATTATAGCTGGCTAACTCGGCGTCTCACATTATAAGCATACATCATCAATCCAACAGTAACACAAGCATGTCAATTTCTGTAATGCAATCAATTTTTTTTTGTTTTCAGTCACTACTGAAACAAACAAATTGAGTCCATTTTTCTTTTCTTCAAGAAAAAAGATTAATCATGCACCTCAATCGAGCACTATAGTCCTGGTGCTCCTTCTCGTTTGTTCCATTTAAGTAGAAGATCAAAATAAACTGGGCAACTAAAATTAGTTACAGTTAGCACCACATAATAGAATTTACCTTGGACAATAGTGGTGCCCCTTATCTTTGTTGATACCATTCAACTTTTAAGTCTTGAATCCTAATTCACATTATCATTCCAATGACTGCATTGCTGGAGCAGGGAGCAATAAAAACCACTATGTTCCCAGAGCCACATGCATGAGAACAAACCTATACATAGTTGTGTCTCAGAAACTCCATGTCCACAAATCAATGCTTTTTCAGCAACGGTTGCTTCTATGATTCTGGACTATTGAGACCATCATCTAATTTCCTCCTTTTATAAGGATCGGTGAATCGAATATCCTCCATGATACTTTTTGCCATGAATATGTGGATTCCGACTTCCTTTGTACCTGGGATGCAGCTGCATGAAACCTCTGCATGGTTCCATTCGTTTTCTGAAAGTGCTTCATTCAGATTATCTTCCAATTTTATCTTCAGATCAGAAAGAAATATATGATCCATCTGGCTCCGGTAATCCTGAATACCCCGATCTTCTACACCATCTGGGAAATGCATATTGCCATTGGTCTTCACGTAGGGGACAATATCAGGCAAGAAATATTGGTGCTGCAACAGTCTAGTAGCAAGAGAGAAAGCTATGGCAGGGAACTCGTTACGAAACCAGAAAGAAATTGATGGTCCCCTGATTTGGTGCTCGAACCACTCTGGAATCCTTGCTCCTGGCAAAATAAACATGGTGTTTCCGGCCTCATGCAGTTCCTATTAGTCATAATTCAAAAGTTTAGAAGCATTAAGTAGTGTATGATTCAACATGAATATCAATTACCGCGTCAAGTAAATAATTAAGAAGAAAAAGGAAAAACCTGATTCAGTAACATGCTAGAACACGAGGAAGTCAAGGACATGCAGTCTAACGCTGAGAAATGTTCCAAGTTTGGTGGAATCCCTCTAATTTCCTGAAGATTGTAGCAATGATCCACACGAAGCTTCCTTAGAAAGCGACATTCTTTGATGCATTCAGGAAGAATTGTGAAACGATTGAATGATAGGTCTAATTCTTTCACATTAGCAAGCCATGCAAGATCCGCGTTTGGGTGTACGAGTCTAAGACATTCCACGTTTGAAGACCCCATCGAGCTCACTATTTCTTCAACCTCGTCCTGGCTGCACTTTGATAGGCTCATGCCCAATTGCTGAATGGTAATATCAGCCAGTTCTGGCATCATGACAATGACACTTGGCATCCTAAAGTTTTCATTGTAAACCAGACTTAATCGCCGCAGCCGAGAAAGGTTTTGAAATGAAGGTGGCAGAGGTTTCATGCGAGTGCACTTCAACTCAAGATGTGTTATAATTTCCATCTTTCCTAGAATTTCTGGGAAACTCTCAAGACGGCTGCAGTAAGAAAGATTAAGTTCTTCAAGAAAGGGCAACTCGATGGGTGGAAAACTCCTAAGCTTGCGGCACCAACTGGCGTTCAAGAATTTAAGTTTATCTCGTGAGCCAACCGAATCGTGGACAGTAATTAAATTCTTACACTTTTCAAATGACAATTTTTCTAAATTTTCAAGACCAGATACATCAGGTATTTGCCTCAAACATTTGTTGCCATCAAAATTCAAAACTTTCAGGTCCTCGAGCTTCTGCAACAAAAAAAAAAAAGAAAGAAAAAAGCATTTTTTCTAAAGCATTTTGGTAATTTTAGAATGGAAGAAAGAAAAGGCTCGTGAGAGGTGATAAATGACTTTTTCTATTATGTATCGCAGGCATCAACTGAACCAAAAGAAAAAAAAAATAACAGCACAAGCCTGGACTTCCTAATTTCTTACATATATATATATATATAGAGGTTTTTGCTGCAGGTGCAATTGAAGAGTACAGCAGTTGCAGGCTTCCATGTTAAGGATTATTGGTTTTAATTTATTTGATAACTTTGTTTTCCTGAATGACTATAAGAAATGTATTGAGAACTTGCTTTTGTCCAGCTCAATGTTTAGTATAGGTGTGTAGAAGCTTGTCAAGCTGTCATGGCATTTGGCTGGGTGAGCCTTATACAAAACTCACCGATTTTAATCATAGGCTTGTTATCTATACATCTCCAATTTGACATCCATCATGACACCCTCTAATATATAGGTTAAAAAAAAGCACTTAGAAATGTGTGTTAAAAAAATCTGAAAATTCACTCTATTCACAGGAGATCTCAATATATATCTAGAAGTTATGTACAAATATCATTTTTGTTTTTATCAACAGTTTCTTCATCTAATTCGCTTTGCTTTTGTTTATTCTTGGTAGCATGTACATTTGGGATGTTCTTCTCACATTGTGAATTTGATATGAAAGTGTATATGCCGTTAATTGTTTCAAGATATCGTCATAACTGAGCTGCATAGAGGTTCTGTTCTGATTGGCTGCTACTGTTTTTATGTTGCTATCATAATATAGCTGTGTTGGCCATAATATGTCAAGAAGCATATCTGACATCTAGTTAGCATATTGTAACATACTGAGATTGGTAATAGATACCACTTCAACTAGTCAAAGGAATAAAACAAATTATTTTTGGTTAAAAAAAAAAAGTAGATGCTTTTACATAGGAAAAAGAAAATGTTGTTCAACTATGCTAATGATTTCTGTTTCAAAAAGAGAATGCAGCTTGTCTAAAAGCTTGGTCAAGTAATATGACTTTATATTGATTGACGCGACATAATGTTCATCATATAAAGACTTTGTTCATATAAGTCTTACAAGAGTGATCGTCTGAGAAATTTTACTTCCTTTGTTATGATGCTTTGTACAAAGTAAACATGTGATGCGTGTGTTCTAAACTAATACGCTGCTCCAAAGAGACTAGAACTCACAAATTTATGATGCAAAAATAAAAATAAATTGTCCATAACGAATACATGTCATAGATAGTATACTTTGCACCGGACAAAGCAGTCACCGTCCCTTGGCGCCCTGGACACATGCAGATAAAAGCAAAAGTCACGCACATTATTATAAAGCAATGGGTCAGGAACATAGCAATCAATTAAAATTAGGCCCCAACATATTTTCTTCTCGCCAAGAAAGTTCAAGGAAGGGGGGAAACGTTAAGATAAAGCAAAAATAAAGATTCAAAGTGACTATGGGCAAAAGGGTTATCTGCCCTGCATAGTTATTATCTTGTTCTGCTATTGAGTGTCGGATATTTTATTAATCTAGTGTTTAGCAGAGAAAAATATTTCATAAGGAAAAGAATAAATAACACTATTATAATCACTTTCTCCCATTTTTATTGGCCAAGAATCTTCTTCTTTTTTTAACCGAAGAGTAAAAGGATCTTACACACACACACACACAATATATATATATATATATATATATAATTTAGTCCTGTTTTCTTTGTATTTTTAGAGCCCACTATTTCTGTCACATTCAGAATCTTACATATCATTTAAATTTTTGCTCAAAGAACCAAGTACCAAATTGAAAGGCCATCTCCATTTAATGCCTTAAAACTTTGATATCTTGAGCCAAATGAGCAAAGGCAAAGTTAAGAAAGACCGCAGACCTATCTGAAATAGAATAATCAAGATTAAATTCTCAGCTTCTTTATGTCCAGATTCTTTTGAGATTTCACCATAAGCACAAGATCATAACTCGCTTGCTTGGCATTTCACATTATAAGTATACAGCAGCAATCCAACAGTAACATATGCACTCAATTTCTGTAACACAATCAAATTTTTTTTTTTCTCCCTACTGAAACAACATACTGAAACAACAAATTGAATTCCTTCATGTTTTCATCAAGAACAAGAAAAAGAGTAACCATGCACCATCATTCAGATCTCTAGTCCTGGTGCTCCTTTTCGATTATTCCATTCATGTAGACGATCAAAATAAACAGGACAACTAAAAGTTAGAGTCAGCACAACACATTAGAATTTACCTTAGACACTAGTGGATCCCCTTATCTGTGTTGATACCATTGAGCTTGAATTCTCATTCACATTATCATTCAATGACTGCATTGCTATGTGCTGGAGCAGGAAGCAATAAAAATCACTATGTGGCCAAGAACCACATGCGTTAGAATAAACCCATACGTTGTTGCTGCTGCACAAATTATGTCTCTGAAACTCCCATGTCTGCCAATCTATACCTTTTCGGCAACTGTTGCTTTTATGGTTCTACACTGCAGAGACTATCATTTAATTTTCTCCTTTTATAAGGATCAGTGAACCGAATATCCTCCATGGTACTTTTTTGCTTGAATACGTGGATTCCACTTTCTTTTGCAAAGTGCTCAATTGGGACCTTATTGTTGATAACAAGGAATCCATTAACTGTTGTTGTATATGAAACCTCTGCATGGTTCCATTCCTTCTCTAAAAGTGCTCCATCCAAATTATCTTTGAAATTTATCTTCTGCAGATCACAAAGAAATATATGATCCAATATGATATGGCAATACTGACCTTCCCCAGAGTCAAGGAAACGTTTATTGCCATTGATGATAACAATGGGGCTAAACAAAACTGGGAAAGGCTGCTCATCGCCCAATCCAATAGCAAGACAAAGAGCTATGGCAGGGAACTTGTTACGAAACCAGAAAGAAATTGATGGTCCCCTGCTTTGGTGCTCGAACCACTCTGGAATACTTGCTGCTGGCAAAGTAAACTCGGTGTTTCCAGCCTCATGCAGTTCCTGTTGGTCATAATTCACAATTTTAGAAGCATTTGAGTAGAGTCTGAGTCAACATGCATAACAATTATCAAGTCAAGTAAATAAACAGATAAGTAAATAAAACAAAACCTGATTCAGTAACATGCTTGAACACAAGGAAGTCCAGGATATGCAGTTTTTTGCTGAGAAGTGTTCCAAGTTTGGAGGAATCCCTCTAATTTCCTGAAGATGATGGCAATCATTCACTTTAAGCTTCCTTAGAAAGTGGCATTCTTTGATGCATGCAGGAAGAATTGTGAAATTATTGCTTGACAGGTCTAATTCTTTCACATTAGCAAAACATGCAAGACCTATTGGAAAAAAATCATCTGAAAGGTTGCTGAATGAGAGACAAAGATGTTCCACGTTTGAAGGCACCATTGAACCCACTGTTTCTTCACCCTTGTCACGTTTTGGTGACGGCCGCCAATTCCATCTCCAAGCAGTAATCTCAACCAATTCTGGCATCATGACAATGCTACTTGGTATCCTAGAAATACTACAAAAACACAGTGTTAATTGTTGTAGCCGAGTGAGATTTCGAAATGAAAATGGCAAATCTTTTATCCCAGTGCGCTTCAACTCAAGCTGTGTTATATTTTCCATCTTATCTAGTATTTCCGGAAAATTCTCAAGACTTAAGCATTCTGAAAGACGAAGCTCTTCCAGAGAGGGCAACTTGATGGCCGGAAAACTCTTAAGCTTGCGACAAGACAGAGCACTCAAGATTTTAAGTTTATGCAGGAAACCAACCGAATCATGAACTGTAATTAAATTCTGACAATATTCAAATGACAATTTTTCTAAATTTGGAAGGCCGGATACATCAGGTATTTGTGCTAAACATTTAGTGTTGTCAAAATTCAAAACTTTCAGGTTCACGAACTTCTGCGAAAAAGATGAAGAAACAAAGAAACAAGAACCAAATGAATAATATTAAAGTGAATTTACTAACAAGATTAGGGAAATTAATGTGTTACACTTACCTTCAATAAGCTAGCCAACTCGAGTGACATGAAGCTATTATTGGGTAACTTGAATATGGAAAGTTTCTTTGGATGAAAATTAGCTGGTAAACATTGTGAAGGATATTTCCACCATTCCAATACTCTTAAACTATTTGGAAGATGTTTGGGACATTTGGAAAAATGACCATTTTTGATAATAAGTGTTTTGAGGCTTTTCATCTTCTTGAAGGCCTTTCCATCCCATTCTACTTTTACTTCTTCTTCTTCTCCTTCTTCTTCAAATGAGGGAAAATCCAGGTGTATGATTTCAATTTCACCAGTTCCCTTTTAACCCAAAAACAATGGATCAACCACAATACATGTACATAAGTAAGGACTTCAACACACTTGTTTGGAGAATGTTACATACTACAAAGGGTAAAAACAACAGTGAATCAATAGTTTAATACTATCAACAAGAGACTGGAAACCGAGATCGCAAGCATATAACAGTCAAAAGAGATAAATCTAAGTTAAAGATGAAAAACCAAACCATCTGTATCAATCTAACTTACTTGATTGTCTTCTAAAACTTGAACTATATCTTCATGGAACCATAACCTACTACGCTTCCCAGGCACCTTCGATGACTCTTGTCGGACAATTTCTTTACCCATGTCCTCTATCAAATCATGTAATGTCACCTTACCAGCCTGAGTAATCTTTATGAGAGACTTTTCAACCAACACTCCAATATGATATTTCATGCAGCTCCCATGATGAGCACAAAGTACATCTTCAACCTCTGCCAATTCATATCCTTTGAAGCAACAAGCAATGTCGAGAAAAACATTTTTCTCATCTTCCTCCAAAGCATCAAAGCTTACTTTAAGTATCTTTTGGATCTTATTATTAGGAATTCTTTCATATCGATCTAATGCAGATTCCCAATCTTCTACACTTTTTCCAGACAAGTTGGAACCTATTACTTCCAATGCTAATGGAAGGCCAGAAGCATAAGTTACTCCACGGTTTAAAACATCTGCATAACCTGGGCTAACATTGACAGATTTAAAAGCTTTCCAGCTAAGCAATTCAAGAGCCTCTGCCTTATTTAAACCCTCTACCTCATATATTCTTTCAACCCCATGACATGCTAGCAAATGTTTGTCCCGTGTCGTAATGATGACTCTGCTACCAGAACCAAACCAATTAGGTTTTTCAGCAATAGCCTTTAACTGCTCCTCTTTGTCAACATCATCTAGAATTATAAGAACCTTCTTTTTTTGGAGCCTATTTTGTATTATTGAAATTCCTTGTTGAACACCTATTAACTTAAATTTCTTCTCTCCTAATACCTCCGAAAGAAGGATATTCTGAAGACGTATCAACCCATGTCGATTGGAATTTTCTCTCACATTTTCAAGAAAACACAAACCTTCAAAATGGTCAGCAATCGAGTTATAAACTGCTAAAGCAAGAGTTGTTTTGCCTATACCACCAGTTCCATGGATCCCTACCATGTGGACAACATCATCAGATACAACATCCAAAAGCGAGTTTACTTTTAGGATTTGGCACTCTAGTCCAACTGGGTAATCAGCAACATGTAAAGCAACATATCTAATCTTCCTTGATACCTCTTCAACAATCTTCCCAATAAACTCATGTTCATATCCATCCCTGCTAGTAAGACAACTTTGTCTTAAGTCATACTAATGAACAAAGTTGTTAAACTCGAGTTTAGGAAAGCTCGTAAAATCTTAGCAAGCTCAAATTATAAACTCGACTCATAAACTCATAAAAGTTTACCTAATTAAAAAATATTGCTTAAAAAATATATCTTAATAATTAAATATAATTAAATAATATTTTTATAATTAATATTGAACAATTTTAATTTTATTACAACATAAACAAAAGAAATATCACAAAATATAGACTAATACATGACTTAATTTTTATACCATAGTTTATTTCATGCATATATTATTTTGTAGTTCTACAAAATATAATTAAATAATAATAAATAGATAAAATTAGCTTAATAAAATAAAAAAATATTGCATAAGATAAGTAAATAAACTAAAATATCCAACAAAAGTGACCAATAATTTACATTTGGAGGGCAAAATTAAGTAAAAATTTAGACTCGTAAACTCATTAGTAGAATCGAGAGTTCACCAATTTTGTTAGAGCTTGATAAAAAGAGAGTTTGTATGTGAGTTAACTCGTTTTTGTGTGGTAGAATCATAAAGTTTAAAGATTAACTTAAGAGTTTATCAATCATGCTATTGCACCATGCCCAGGTTTTCCATATTTACCAATTACAGTTAAAATTATAACAATTAAACAAATGAAAAGCAGAGAACAAAATATACAATAGATACCCTTGTTTGAAATGCCAACCGGACAAGTTAGCTGCTTGAAGAAGAGCCTTCCTCCAATTATACACCTTCTCCATGTTATCCTTGAACCTTCCCTCATGCCTAGCCAATGCTTCCCCATAAGTCCCACTCTGATGTCTCACATTAGAAGGATCCACACAATAGAAAACAGGCAAAACCAACCTACCCTTCCACTTAACGCACTCTATGATCTTGGCAAGTTCATCTAAGCAAAACGAGGAAGAAGCGTAGTTGGTAGAGAACACAGGGATGGCAATCCTCGACTCTTCAATTGCCTTGACAAGTGAGGGTGTGATTTCCTCCCCTCTCTGAAGCTCCTCATCATCAATGAAGGTTCGGATTCCCCTGTCACAGAGAGCTTTGTAGAGATAGCCAGTGAAACCGTGGCGAGTATCAGTGCCCCTGAAGCTAAGGAACACATCATAGGTCCATCCATAGCTAAAGGAAGAAGAGGAAGAACAAGAGTAGTTTGCTCCACCAGCCATGATGCGGAAGAAGCAAAGAATGAGTACGGTTGAAAGTGTTGTTGGGTCTCAAAAATCAAACAAGTAAGAAACTGATAGAGATAGAGAGCAGAAGAAGACTAATAAAGGAGCAATTTTTCAAGCATAAACTGAAATTAAAAGAAGACCCATTTAACAAAGTCAGGAATTTGGCAACGAGAAAAGAGGACACTACCGATGATGCCCAGATACAGAGGGCTAAGGAGAATAGCAAAGAGGGTTTGTTACTTTACCACCGTGGTATCTAGTAGTCATCGGACCCTTGCTCCAATTTTCACTTAATAAAAAAAAGTTGAATCTATGCACACAATGCTAAAATGAGGCTGTTCATCGTTTGCTTTCCAAAATCCAAGGTCAGTGAATTCTTGTTCTTGGGCAGGAGAGATAAAGAAATTCTTTCCTCCTGCTTCTTCCCCCACACAACCATATTACCATCGCCATCTACATTTACTTTTAAGGGTCCCACAATTTTTTTATAACTGTTTTTTTTTTTTTTTGTCAACCATTTTTTTCATAACTCCAACGACCATTTGCTATTTTAATGACTAGTATCAACTTCTGACAATGACGGTGCAGAGCCTGAAAGAGACAGGACCGTGTGACTGTGTCCTAAGGCGTTGAACGGCCTCAGTCTACGTAAGCTTCGGCGATTTTTTTTTTTGGGTCTCTGGGAGGTTATTGTTTTCTATGCTTGGGCTTAGGCTTTAGGACTGTTGGTTTGGCGCTGTGATCACTGATTTGGGCCTGAATATTTGGTGGTGGGGCTTAAGCCTCCTGGCAGGGTTAAGTGGCCCAGTCTAACCAGAGATGAAGTTAGCAATTTTTATCCAAAGGGACCAAAGGCAGGGCCAAGCCCCGTTGGTCCTAACAAACCCCCCCCCCCAATCAAAAAAAAAAAAAAAAGGATAAAGAAACCAAAGGCTATAAATAAAAATAATTGATTTGTTCTTTAATTTATTTTCTATTTTTAAATTTATCCTATAAGTTATAAATGGTTCAAGTTCGTCACCTAACTTTTATAAATTAAAAATGTTTGTTCTCTTCGTAAATGACATTAATTATATTGATAAAAAAATTCTATCTAATATACAAATTAGCTAAAATAACATAAGGACATATTATGTGGTACGTTATATTTTCAAATCTACAAACTAATATAACAAACAATATTTGTGAAATGGTTGTGATGAGGACAAACATATTATATTTTTAAAAGTTACATGACAAACTTAGAATATTTATTACTCAGAAGATGAATTTAAATATAAAAAATAAGTTAGATAACAAATCAATTACTTTTGCCAAGGTTATATGATAGAATCTATCATTATTTCTGAGAAAAAAAAAGAAGAATCTATCATTATTTATATTGATATTAATTTTATTTTTGTATTTATAATTCTCATAATATGACATTGTTATCTATACAATTATATATAGCCGCTAGGAGTGTTTAACTTCCACTTGGTCATATTTTTTGAACCATTTTATCTTTATTATATCACTTTTAATAATTATCACCACCAAACTCAAAACTACCTAATAACTTCTAATACTCTTTTAAAAAAATTTTAAAAACAAAAAATCATTATGTAATAAAATACAATTAAATCAAATAATTAAAAATTATTTTCTTACATTCACACTAAATTTTCTTAAATTATTTTGACAATGTGTGGTAATGTTGCCAAATTTTCAAACACGCTTGCAGACAAATGAGTGGGTGATAAGGCGTTTATGTTTTCGATTTTTTTTTTTTTCGGTCCGTAGAATAAAAGCCAAGTTACAAGCTTCTGTTGAACAAAAAAAATTGTTCCAATCTCCTAAGAAAAGAAGTAGAAAATAGAAATCAAGAGATGAAACCAACATATAGTCGGTTAGAGTGGTTAACACGCCTTCTTTTTAACTAGTTGTCTTAAACTTAATTTGGTATTATTGTAATTTTTTAAAGGTTATTGAGTTTTCCGAATTCTCTAAAAACTGTTTTAAAAAAATCATAATAGTACCATTTGATGAACTAATATAAAAATTACTCTCAATAAATAGAAGTCATAAAAGTAGTGCTCCATAAAATTGTTCTTAAAATCTAAAACGACTGTAATTGACATAAATATTAAAGAGAATAATTTTTATTTTTAATGTCATTAAAAAGAGTAACATTATATTAATATTTTAAATATTGGATAGCACAAGTCAGCTCTGAAGAGTATTCCATGAGAGCTCCCAAGAGCACCTCTGGCTTTTAAAAACCTGGAGTAAAAGCACCATAGCTTTTCAATTTATCAAGTTGAAAAAATTAATTTATATTTTTCGTAAACCAAAACTCCTTTTAGCGAGTACTACCAAATTAAGTCTCAAATTCAAGTCCTAAATATGAAAGTAACTAATATTAGGAGAGTCATACCCTCTGTAGAGTCTCAAATAATTGAATAGGATTGTCTTTCCTCTAATAGGAGAATACTAGTAGTTTCAACCAAAAAGAAATCAAGACATGATGGAAGTAAAATGGGTTTCCTTCATTTGGAGTTTACACTTCTCCTCTCAACATGCAAAACTAAGATTGAAGCAAGCAATAACTCCCTAGAAAGCCTACTCAAATCAATAAGGAATTATTCTCAACCAAGAGGAAAATTAAACCAATAGAACCCCATTACCACAATCTCATATGCATTGAGCCTTGTATAGACAAGCATAAAAAGAGATATTTGAATCACGGTTATCTCATTTATTCAATCCATTTCCATAACATTTGGCAAAAGAGAAGTGAAGCTACTGGTCATCTGCAATGGAAACCAATGCTACTGGAGCTACTAGCAATCACCTATATAAGGATTTTGAACCTCACTGCAAATCTCTAAAGCATGGATACTTGGATACTTCTCTTAGACAAAAGTACCCATACCGAGTACGTATTGAGTACAGGTATATTAGGT
Source organism: Pterocarpus santalinus (assembly GCA_031439595.1). NCBI lineage: Eukaryota > Viridiplantae > Streptophyta > Magnoliopsida > Fabales > Fabaceae > Pterocarpus > Pterocarpus santalinus. The sequence continues at coordinate 66,197,900 of CM062531.1, read as the reverse complement.
ACGAGTATGCCTAGGTATGCTTGGATACTTACCCAAATTAATTATTTTTATTTTTTAATATTTGGGCATGACTAGATACGACTTATATATGGTTGGATACGGTTTAAATATCACTCCACATAAAATATAGGTATTTTAATGTTAATTTGAAACTTATCTATGTTTTTTTTTTCCCAATCTCGTGACGTTACTTTTAGAAGATAAGCATTAACTACCCAAAATTCAAATCCCCACAACTTCAAAATTGCTTCCATAGTGAGTACTAGCTAGTTACCAATGAGTAATAACCAATTATGACAAGCAACGATGGACGAGCTTATTCTCTGTATCTAACATTGATGACGGACTAACAACATATATCTTTATTTTTTTGGCTTTCCTTTCTTCGTGTCTTTCTCAGTTGGTATTTTCATGTTTTTTAATCTTTATTTGCAATTTTTTTTTATTATTATGTTTAAATTTGTGTGATTTCTCTTATTATTATTATTATTATTATTATTATTATTATTTTGGTGCAATAGAAAGCTAAAGACAAAACACATAAGAAACTAATAAAGCACTAATGATTGAAGCTAACACCTAGATCATCAGCTAACAACATCCCTTGCAATCCGGAAGGGGGGTCTTGAGGAAAACCAATTCCTCCTCTTGCCTTGTTTCCTATTTAGCTAGAAAATTAGCACTCTGGTTTGCCTCACGATAGGTATGTCCCAAGGTGACAGTCCAATCTCTTGTTAAAGCAATCTTGATGTCATGGATGATGGCTGCATAACGGTGCAAGGACTAACTCTGTTGAAGATAAAATGAACAATCAGCTTAGAGTCTAAAGCACATTCCAGAACACGAATTCCCTGATCCCAAGCCACTTGGAGACCCACTTTCAAAGCTATTAGCCCTGCATGGGTAATGGAACTAATGTTATGAATCCATAAAAGCCAGTCATCCAGAAGCCTCCGTCATCACAAGTAAGTCCTCCAAATCCTGCACTGCCAGGGTTGGTGACCATACTCCCATCCACATTGAGCTTGAAGGAGCCAGTGGAAAGAGGAAGCCAACGAATAAGACGGCTACTCTTATTGCCTACACTTGGTCTGCCATAGAATCTAGACATATCCCTGATAGAGTTGAGAATAAAACCTTGAACCTCTCTGAAAGACCAACACGGATCATCATGAATGCGATTATTCCTATATCTCCAAATCCACCAGAGTGTGGAAAGGAAAGAGGTTTGTAGTAAGACCTTTACTGTGAATTTTGATCCAAAATTTTAACTCCAATGAGAAAAAGTTATTAGGCTGCCATACACCAATCCACTTCCAGGTGTCCACGGCAATAGCACATTCATGAAGACAATGATTAGTGTCTTTAATCGGACATGCACACCAGGGGTAAGAGGTATCATACGCAAGATGGCGAGTAACTATCATGGCATTTGTAGGGAGCGCATCATGGTAAATGTTAGCCAATTTTAACAATCAACTCCGGCAAGTATAACGGGTCACAAGTAATAAGAAAATGAGTACGGGATTGTCATTCCCACCAGGGCTGAAACCAATTACCAGTTCACTTAGGCACGTCAATATTTAGGCAAACACAAATTGAGAGAAAATTGGGATTTAAATAAATGCAGAAATGATAATTAAACAAGCTATAGAAAATAGGAGTAAGCAATGGATGGAAAGCAGTGTTAGGGGTTGATTTCATCAAAGTTCCCTGATTTTTGTATTACCCAATTATTAAATTAATTACTTGACAATATCATTACCGGTCGAATTACTCTTAATTATTGTCAAAGCTCAATGGCTTGATACTAGGACCTTCTTAGGACAAGTTGAATAGTTTAATTTCTTAGACTATTCTAAACATATTTTAAGGATGAAAAACAAGAATTCAATTGGCCGCATAAATGAGTACTTCTACTCCTGGCTACTCTAACATATGTCAATTTCTAGTTTGGCTTATTTTATGAAGTGAAATGACTTTCGACGTCACAAAACCATATATCAGTTAATGGGTGATAGGCCAAAAACAACATTAAGAACACTAGAAATTAAACAATGTATTGAAAAGATAATTTAAATAACAAAATAGAATACAAAAAATCAGTTCCCTAAGACTACATCTCCCTAACACCTAGAAGAAGTTTAGCAAGCCATGGAAAAAGAAAAGAAAACAATACTCACAGTCATGTCAACTGAAAGAGGCCTATGATAGATCTCTAAAATCTTCAAACCTTAGCTTATGTTTCCCTCTATCTGACAATGGATCCCTCACCCTCTAACGAATAAAAGAATTTGAATCCAAAGCAGAAAGAAACTAATTTCTTTGATTTTCTCCTTTTTCAAATCTTCATCCCCATTCTCTTATCTTTATCTTTTTTTAAAAAAAAATCTGATTCAAATCTTCAGGTAATCTCTTCTATCTTTTCCCTTCTTTGACTCAAATCAAATCTTTCAAAAATCCTCTTTTTACTCTTTCAAATCTTCAAATCTTTATCTAATTATTCCCCTCTAATCTTCAAATTATTGATGCTAAAAATGAATTCTACAATCAAATAAATTTAGTGAGAATAATTGCCAATTAAATTCAAAATAATTAATTTCTCACTAAAAGCATCAATAATAAAGACTTGTTAAATTAATCCAAGAAAATCATCATTATGAGAATAAATTTCGAGCAATTTAATATACAAATATAGGGAAAAATAATATATTTTCACTGGTTATTAGTAAATATCCCAAATAAGGAACTTAAACTTTTCTGGGGCCTTGAGTAACCAAATCCAATTCCATGATCCACTAATACATGGATGACCAGACTGCGCTAGGAGCCAAGCATACCCGATTTCGTAGAATATTCCCCTGAGCTCACATGCATCCAAGCCACAACATCTTCCGAGGATGAGTCATCAATAATAAGGACCAACTTAATTCTATCCGTGATATCTCGAGGAAGCAGTGTCGCTAGCTCCTCTAAACGCCATTTACCATCAAAATACACATCCTTAACTTGCAAGTGAGTGTCTTCAATATGGATAAAAGGGAGTATATCACATAAGTGTCCCTCATGTAACCATTTGTCATACCACATGGAGATATTCCCACTCCCCAATTGGTAGCAGTAACCACTTGCTAAAATTGCTATAGTTTTTTGAATCGCCTGCCACACAATTGAGCCATTCTTTCTAACCCTTGGGTCAAGAGCTGAAATGCCTTGTAAGTACTTGTGGCTAATTAGCTGTACCCAAAGCTTGTTAGGTTGCTTCTGGATCTCCCACACCAGCTTCCCCAACATTGCTGTGTTACAAAGTTTGGCTCTTCTGATTCGAAGCCCCCTTGGTTAATATATTGACTAACCACGTCCCACTTAACTAGGAGCATGGCATGTTTGGACTCAGTGTTCCCTTTCCAAATGAAGTTTCGAATCATTACATCAGTTAAGTCACAAACACTTGTGGGTAACCAAAGTGTCTGCATTGGGTACATAGGAATAGATGAAAGAATGGATCTGGCTAAAGTCACCCTACTTGACTTGTTCAAGAGTTTACCTTTCCAGCCGCTTAGATGCTTGGTCATGCGCTCAAAGATGCCATGGAAGTCGTGCTTGGTGGGCCTTTTAGTAAACATTGGAAAACCCAAGTACCTGGCAATATTGTGAGTAATGGGAATGGAAGCTATTGTAGCAAATTTCTCCATTTTTGTCCTGGATATGCACTTAGACCCCATCATTCTTGATTTGCCAAGATTCAATCTCAACCCCGAGGCCCTACCAAAATCGTGCATGACTTGCGTCACCATCCTTAACTGCAAACTCTTGGCTTTAAGAAAGAGAAGACAGTCGTCCACAAAAAGAAGGTGGGAGATGGCAGGTGCCGAGTTGGAAATTCGAACCGGTTTCCACTTTCCCTCTTGAACTAGGTTACAAATGAGAATGGATAGCTTCTCCATGCACACGACAAATAAATAGGGCGAGAGAAGGTCTCTTTACCTTAACCCTCAAGTTGGCCTTAATTGCTGGAGTTTCTCAACATTCCATAAAAGCGAGGGCGGGTTGGAGGTGACTCCACTCATGATGAGGCTCATTGTTAATGGCTCAAAGCCAAAGTCTATGAGCGTGTCTTGGAGGAAGGACCAATTAATGCAATCATAGGCTTTTTCTAAGTCAATTTTTAGCAAGAGATCTCCCGTCTTCTTCTTAGACTTCTGCATATGATGAATTTTCTCTTGTGCTATGATTGCACTGTCTCGGGTTCCATGACCTGGGAGGAAGCTACTTTCGAGAGTACCAACAATATTCTCCAAGTAGGGTCTCAATCTGTGCACCAAAACCTTCATAATGAGCTTGAACACTACATTATAGAGGCTTACAGGTCTTAAGTCTTTCATCTGAAAGGGTGGGTCGACCTTGGGAATGAGGATGATCAGAGTTTGGGACAAAAAAATTCAATGGTAGAAGGAGACTGCTTTTCTTTTTAAAGTTTCCTCATCAGAACACCAAGTGCCATTTATCATCAGCCTGTTGATATTATTTCTTTGTCTTCTCCCATTATTATTATTATTATTATTATTATTATTATTATTATATGTGATATACCCGTCTCTCAATTTTTACAGACTTTTTGTATTCCGTACTTGTATCATACCTACGAGTATCGTACTTGTATTCATGCAACATAGTTGCAAATGGATTAAAGAAAAAGAACATGAAACTCTTGAGATTGATTTGAAGGGTATTAAAATTTTTATGTGATCTCGTGTGGATAACATTATATTACACAAATTATATTTTAAGATTCAATATATTATCCTTAAAGAAATTAGGAGTGACATAAGGCTTGTCTATGAAATTTTGTTCTTTATTTTCAAAGGACACCAAACTTGGCTTCAAATTTTAGGATTTGACAAATGATAAATACTATGAGAAAAATTTGTAGAAAGATTAAAAAGAATAGAAAGAGAAGCATACTAATAGGATATTAATTTTAACAAACTGTCAAAAAAGATTCTTTAACAATCTTCTAATTAGGGTGTTCGCAGTGTAGTGTGGTTTGGATCAGTTTTGAATAAAAAATTCATTCAATACAAATAATATAATTTACAATAGTTTGAATTGGGTTAGTTTAGTTTATATTTTAAATCAAATCTAATTCAATCTATTTTTTGGCAATTTGAATTGGTTCGATTTTTGAAAAAATAAAATTTTAAATTTAGAATATTATAAAATAAAAGGAACATAAGTTAATAAAATAAATGAATAAAAATAAAAAATAAAATAAGTTATATAATATTTATAAAATATTATTTAAGTGAAAATAATACATAAATAAAAAAATGTAATAAATTTAAATTATTATAAGTAAAGTATAGACTTAATAATAATAAATAATATTATATAATATTATATGATTTGAATTGGATTGGATCGGTTTTGAAAATCAAATTTAAAATTTGATCCAATCCATGCAGTTTGTAAAAAATAAGATCCAATTCAATTCAAATTTTTGCGACTTTGATCAATTTTCTATTTGAATTGAATTGAATTGAATTGATTTTACGATTTTAATTGGGTTGGATTGGATTTGAACACCCCTACTTCTAATCATATGCTATGGATTATTCTTTTAGGAAGTAATTACAAAAGTTAAACATATTTAGTTATGTGGCACTACAAGATTATATCATTGCTTAAAAAAAAAATTATACTGAGAGCGTGATAAAATTAAATTCTACTAATAATGAAAGAGTTTAATTGGTATGCACTAACAGTGTAAAATAGTTTTACACTGTCAACCTATAGAAATAGGGGAAAGTGAGAAATTATGGTGGTCCCCTCATTATAATGGGTAGTTATTTGTGTGAGTTGGCAATTTCCACTATTTCTATTGGTTGACAGTGTAAAATTATTTTACACTGTCAGTGCATTTAAATTAAATTCATAATGAAATAACAATAATAAAGTCAAGTTGGCTTAATGGGGTATGATGATATGTTTTCTCCTAAATCTTGCAAGTTTCAAGGAGGATCAACTCAAGGTTCAAACAATCCAACGCCAAAGGAATTCCTAACACTTTATAGAGAAAGACCTCTGGATGCATCCAAGCACAAATGGAGTCGTTTCCGCAGAGAAATTAGGCTTTCAAAAGTCACTAACATGAATGAAATCAGTGCTAAGTTATTATCTCCAGGGGTGCTTTCTGTTGTGATGTCATGGAAAACTAGGAAGTGGGAAGCAATTAAGGAGGTTCCAGTTGAACTTGTGGCTTTGGTGGTCTTGTTGGTGCAGTTGGGATTTACGTAGCAAGTGTAGTGAATAGACGTTTTAGAAATTAAATCTAAAATCCCTTCTAATTCAAATAATTTATGAAAAATAAGATCCAATCCAATTCAAATTTTTGTGGTGTTGTTCGATTTTCGGTTTGAATTGGATTGGTTTAGAGATTTTTTTATTAAACTTGAATATCCCTATGTCAAATAAACCAAAGCATATACTCCTGCGACTTACGCTATCGAAATATCAACACTTCATTAATTAATATGTCCCATATATGATGTCGACTTTCCTGTATTATTGTGACAATGTGTCGTAATGTTGCCAAAATTTGAAACACGCTTACGAACAAATGACTTGATGATAAGGTGTTAATTCGTTTTTTTTCCCCCTAGACTGAAAGCTAAGTCACAATCTTGTTTTGAACAAAATTGCTCCTATTATTAGATCCTAGTAAAAGGAATCAAAAGTCTGTTAAGAAAAGAAATAGAAACTAAGAGATTGGAAGGAAAATAAAGTACGGTTTCTTTCATTCCACGTATCTATTAAGATTTTCTAAGGGAAATATCTTTATAAAGTGAAAAATAAAAAGTTGAACTACCTTTTGAATCAATAATTTTTATTGTTTATGAGTTTCATTAAATTATTTTGAGGTGGTTAATCCCTCCTTTTTTAACTTTACAATAATATTCACTTTAGAGAATTTAAGTCCTTAAACTTTACATTCCTGCCCTCAACATGCAAAACCGAGATTGAAGCAAGCAATAACTCCCTAGAAAACCTACTCAAGCCAAAATGGAATTATCATCAACCAAGAGGAAAATTAAACTAATAGAACCCAATTACAGCAATCTCATATGCATTGAGCTTTATGTTAGAAATTGTTAAACCAAGCTTATCCTTGGACACATAAGGATATGTATCTATTATCATTAGAAGTTACCTGAGGCCTCCACCACCATATGTCGCGGCTGAAGATAAGTATGCTAACTTATGTTTTTAATAATTTCCTTTGAATAGTCAAATAAAAGGCATTTCCAGCTTCAATGATTTACCACTGCCTTTAGTTATAAGATGTGAACAAGTTTGCTGAAGCCATTGGAAGGATCAAGAGAATTGCAAACTTTGAATAGTAAAAGGAAAAGTGTCTTATGTGCAAGTTTTGATAAGCTGCAGGAGAAGTTTAAGATGTTTTGCCATTTTGAATAGTCAAATAGTTAGATTGGTCAACATTGAGGGCTCAAGTTGAAGTCCATCACCGCTTCTTCTTAAACATTAAGCAATAGGACTATTTTCTTAATATTGTATTTGTGTTTTATGCCTATATAAAGGCCACCCATGTACGTTGTGTGTAACATAATCAATGAAGCGAGTTTTTAGTGAATACAAGTTCATTCCTCTTCCTTATTTTGTTACACCATTATGAGTAAGAGTTTAAGAGAAAATTATTAGAGTGATTTATGTGTGTGATTTGATATCAATAATTGATATCAGAGCCCAGTTTATTTAATGCCAATTTGTTTTAGAAAGTTTGTGAGAAATAAGAGAGTTCTCATATTTTTTTAGAGAGTTATTATGGCAAACAATTTCAATATTGTTTGGTCAAGTCCTAAGTTAGATAGGAAATTAGATAACAACTATTGGGAGGTTTTGATGTCTACCCACTTGAAGACTCACAATATTTAGAGTCTTGTTGATCCAAGTTTACAAGAAGGAGTAGATGCTGCCGCTCAAAGGCTAGATCAATTGGCGCTATCTCAAATTCATCAAGGTGTAGATTATTCAGTGTTTGGCAAAATTGCTAATGCCAAAACTGCTAAAGAAGCAAGGAGAATTTTGAAGTTGTCTTACAAAGGTGTTGATAAGGCACAGAAATCTAAACTGTAATCTTTACGTAGAGAGTATGAAAGGTATGAGATATCTAACTCAGAAACTGTTGAGCAATATTTTTTTCGTGTTACTGATATTGTCAATAAGATGAGAGTCTATAGAGAAGAGATTCCAAATAGTAAGGTAGTGAAGAAAGGTACTGATTCCCTGCACCATGCTAATAAAGTATGACCATGTGGTGACTATAATCTTAGAATCCCACGACATAGATACGATGACAATTGCAAAGTTGCAGGGAAGCATAAAAAGTCATATTAGCAGAATTTTAGAGAAAATAGAAAAACCAATAGAAAAAGCCCTGAAAAGCCAGGTGAATTTAATTAATGATGCTTAATCGAGCAATGTTCGAGAAGGAAGTGTTGATTGATTACTGCCCTACTGAAGAACAAGTCGCAGATACTTTTACAAAGCCGTTGAAGGTTGAGTTGTTTTACAAATTGAAGAAGATGCTTGAAATGATTAAATCTACAAGCTTGGTTTAAAGGAGGCAATGTTAGAAATTGTTAAACCAAGCTTATCCTTGGATACATAAGCATACTTATCTACCTGTTATCATTAGAAGTTACCTGAGGCCTCCACCACCACATGTTGTGGCTAAAGATAAGCATGCTAGCTTATGTTTTTAATAATTTCCTTTGAATAGTCAAATAAAAGTCATTTACAGCTTCAATATTTTAACATTGCCTTTAGTTATAAGATGTGAACAAGTTTGTTGTAGCCTTTGGAAAGATCAAGAGAATTGCAAACTTTGAACAGTAAAAGGAAAAGTGTCTTACGTGCAAGTAGTGATAACCTGCAGGAGAAGTTCAAGATGTTTTGCCATTTTGAATAGTCAAATAGTTAGATTGGTCAACATTGAGGGCTCAAGCTGAAGTCCACCTCTGCTTCTTCTTAAACATTAAGCATTAGGATTATTTTATTAATATTTGTGTTTTATTGCTTAATGTTTAAGAAGAAGCAGTGGTGGACTTCAGCTTGAGCCCTCAATGTTGACCAATCTAACTATTTGACCATTCAAAATGACAAAACATCTTGAACTTCTCTTGCAGCTTATCACAACTTGCACGTAAAACACTTTTTCTTTTACTATTCAAAGTTTGCAATTCTCTTGATCCTTCCAACGGCTGCAACAAACTTGTTCACATCTTATAACTAAAGGCAGTGGTAAAACATTAAAGCTGGAAATGACTTTTATTTGACTATTCAAGGGAAATTATTAAAAACATAAGCTAGCATACTTATCTTCAGCTGCAACATGGGGTGGCGGCGGCCTCAGGTAACTTCTAATGATAACAGGTAGATAAGTATGCTTATGTGTCCAAGGATAAGCTTGGTTTAACAATTTCTAACATTACCTCCTTTAAACCAAGCTTGTAGATTTAATCATTCTAAGCATCTTCTTCAATTTGTAAAACAACTCAACCTTCAATGGCTTTGTAAAAATATCTGCTACTTGTTCTTCAGTAGGGCAGTAATCAATCAACACTTCCTTCTCATTTACCAATTCCTAAATTTTGTGGAATTGGATGTTTATGTGCTATGACCTCCCATGAAACACTGGATTTTTGCATAGTGCAGTAACTGATTTGTTATCACAAAATATTGTTGTAGGAGTATTCTGTTTCTGGTTCAATACTTCAAGAATTCTCCTTAACCACACCGTCTGTGTAGCACAACTTGCATCTAGTATATATTCTGCTTCTGCTATAGAAAGTGGAACAATTGGTTATTTCTTTGATGACCATGATATTACACATGATCCAATATGAAAAACATATCCTGAAGTACTCTTTCTTATTTCTATATCACCAGCCCAATCACTGTTTGCATAAAGCCAAGTATACGGGTCACGATCCGTGAGTTGGTCCGTTTAATCCGCAATTCGCAGCGCTTTAACCGCCCATTTATTAGTCCGTTTTTTCCACGGGTTTTGTAGCCCGCACCGTTTAGCCCGCGGGTTAAACAGGCTGAGCCCGCAGGTTCACAGACCAACCCGCTAACCCACATTTGAATTTTTTTTTTCTTTTTTTTACCTTGTTGAGAGCTTAGCTTAAAGCCCACTCATTGAGACCCACTCTTGACTCACTAAGGGTTTTCTCTCTAATAAGAAGGCTCAAAAAAATTTAAGGCAAAAAAAAAAAGCCCAAAAAATGTGAAGGCAGGCAAAAAAAAAAAAGAGAAAAGGCCCAAAAAGTTGAAGGCAAAAAAAAAACCCAAAAACTTGAAGGCAAAAAAAAAAAAAAGAGAATGCCCAAAAAATGAGTACAGAAAAAATCAGAGAAGGCCCAAAAAAATGGAAACAAAAAAAAATTATGCGGTGCGGACGTGGGCTAGTATTTTATGAGCCAATTTAATATGCGGACCAACCCAGTCTATCCCGTTTAAAAATAGTCCATCGTGGACCAGGCTAAACGGGCCGGGTTGGCCAGCTTACCCACCACTATGTCTGCATATCCAATAAGCTTCACATCGTCAATATTCTTATAGAAAATTCCATCATTCACAGTATCTTTAATATATCAAAGAATTCTTTTTTGCTGCTTATAAATGACAGGCACGCGGCGCTTCCATAAATCGGCTAAGTAATCTGACTCCAAAAACAATATCTGGCTTGGTTGCAGTCAAATATCTCAGACTTCCTATCAAACTCTTATAATAGGTGGGATCTATAACTCTTCCTTTATTTTCTCTTATCAGCTTCAACTTTTCTTCAACTAGAGTAGATACTAGCTTTGAATTTTCCATCTGAAATCTTTTCAAAATATCACTAGCATATTTCTTTTCAGAAATAAAAATTCTATCATTTTTCTGAGCAACTTCGATGCCGAGAAAATAAAACATCAAACCCATGTCAATCATTTCAAAATGTTCCACCATAGCCTCCCTGAATTCTGCAATCATCTTCAAATTATTGCCAGTGAAAATCAAATCATCAACATAAAGGCACACGATTAAAATATCATCAGGTTCAATGAATTTAATATATAAAGTATGCTCATATGGATATCTCTAGAAACCGTTCTTAATAAAATAGGAGTCAATTTTTCTGTACCACGCTCTTGGTGCTTGTTTTAAGCCAATAGTGATACCAGATCATTACGAAGAGGAAGATGGACAAGCAGGCACAATAATTCAACTAGCAACATCTAGAAGACCTCAGAGAAATTGTAGACTACCAGCCAGATTAGAAGATTATGTTGTGGGCAATGATAATGATTTCTCTGATGAAGAGGTTATCAACTTTGCTTTATTTGCAGACTGTGAACAATTGAATTTTGAAGAAGTGTCTAATGATGAAAATTGGAAAAAAGCCATGGACGAAGAAATTCATGCAATTGAGAAAAACAATACATGGGAACTAACTGATTTGCCTGTAGATAAGAAGCCGATTGGAGTGAAATGGGTTTATAAGACAAAGTATAAGCCTAATGGTGAGATTGATCATTTTAAAGTCAGATTAGTTGCAAAGGGGAAGTTGAAGTCCACCATCGCTTCTTCTTAAACATTAAGCAATAGGATTATTTTATTAATATTGTATTTGTGTTTTATGCCTATATAAAGGCCAACCATGTACATTGTTGTAACTGATCAATGAAGTGAGTTTTCAGTGAATACAAGTTCATTCCTCTTCCTTATTTTGTTACACTATTATAAGTAAGAGTTTGAGAGAAAATTATTAGAATAATTTACGTCTGTGATTTAATATCAACACCTTGCATATGGGTGTATACATAAAGGAAGATTGAGTCGAAGTTCTCTCATTCATTCAATTCATTTTTATAACATTTGGCAAAAGAAAAATATCAAGTTAAAGAGAAGAGAGAAGCCACTAGTCATCTGCAATCGAACCAATGCTGCTGGAGCTACTAGCAATCGCCTGTATGAGGATTTTGAACCTTACTGCAGATGGATTAAAGAAGAAGAACATGAGAGTCTTGAGATTGATTTGAAGGGTATTAAAATTTCGCGCTTAAACGTTCTCATGTGGATAACATTATATTACGCAAATTGTATTTTAAGAGTCAATTTATTATCCTTAAAAAAATTAGGGGTGATATAAAGCTTTTCTCTTAAATTTTGTTCTTTATTTTTAAAGGACACCAAACTTAACTTCAAATTTCAGGATTTGACAAATGACAAATACTATAAGAAAAATTTCCCAAAAGATTAAAAAGAGTAGAAACAGAAGCATACAAATAAGAGATTAAGAAAATATTTTTTTTTAACAATCTTCTAATTATATTTTTTTAAGTAGTAATAGTTAAATATATTTATTTATATAATAATATATAATTGAATAACTATATAAACAAATTTTATACTGAGAAGTTGGCCTAATGGGGCATGAAGATATGTTATTTTTGCAGGTTTCAAGAAGGATGAACTCAAGGTTCAAACCAACACCAAAGGGAACCCAACAATTCACGGAGAAAGGCGTCTGGATGCATCCAAGCATCAATGGAGCCGTTTCCGCAGGGAAATTGGGCTTCCAAAAGACACAAAAGTGAATGATGTCAAGTGCAGTTATCTCATGGGGTGCTTTCTTTTGTAGTGTAATGCCAAAAACGGATCAATTTTCAAAAAAAGAAGCTAATGAATCCATGAGGACAGCAATTAAGGTTGCAATTGGAGTCATGTTGCCATGGTGGTCATGTTGCTGGTACTTGGGATTTATGCAGCAAGAGCAGTGAATAGACGCCCTCTTTTACTTTATGACTATTATTTTATTATTCAAAAGTTAATTTTATTTTTTGATGACATCATTCAACATATTCCCTAATTATTTGATTTAATTATTCCTTTTTCTAATTCAATGTGCTGTCATTATTTCCCCAGTATGCAATAAAAGATGAATTTAATTTTTATTTACTATCTGTGTAAAAATATTTTACACAAACATTCGATTTTGTATTCCCATTAGTTTAAGCATAGAGTTAGTGTGAAATGATTGGTCTATCCCAAAAGGTATTTGCTGTGAAAGTTTTTTACACTAAGTAATTTGCTTATGGTAGTGAAATACTCTTAAGTTTAGTGTTTAACACACTTTAACCATAAACTGATGGACATCTTATTTTTGTTAAGTTATTTATTTATTTAATTCTTCAATTTAAGCATTGTTGTTATCAATTATTTTTATTATGTAGAGATAAGTTTTATTTCTATTCAAATATTATGTGTTATTTTATTTAATTTGTCTAACACAACCTCATGATGGTACTGACAAGGTTGATGTTGTAAATGTTTAATTTGATTATTTGAATGCGATATGTCATGCAATAGTTTAACTAAAGAAATGCTAAATTCTCATAATGATATGCCTAAAAATTTTATAATCTAAAAGTTCACTCACATATATTAAATAGCCCTTAGGTATTATATAAATTATAATTCATACTATTATATGTAAAATTTTGAATTAAATTTTTTTTTATGTTAATTGTTAAGAGGATATATTAACACTCATTTAATTATGACAGCCAAAAATGAAAATGAAAAAGGGGCTATAATCATATTATCTATACACACTACTAATGAGAATAGCAAAGAGGGTGTGCTACTTTACCTACTTGCTCCAATTTTACTTAAAAAAAAATGTTGAATTTATGCACACAGTTTTAAAGTGAGGCTATTCAGGGTTTACCTTCTAAGGTCAATGAATTCTTGGCCCCGGGCAGAAGAGATAAAGAAACTCTTTCCTTCATATTTTTATAACTCCGATCTGAACTGGCTAAGCCTATGCAGGCTCCTGATTTTTTTTTTTCGTATGCTTAGGCTTCGGGCTTAAGCCTGGGTTTCATGTTGTCATCACCAATTTGGGCCTGAAAATTTGTTGGTCGGGCTTAAGCACCCTGGCAACGTTAAGTGACCCAGTCCAACCAGAGATGAAATTAAGAATTTTAATCTGACCCAAAAAAAAAAAAAAAAAAGCAATCTGAAGCCTGAAGGGACGCAAAGGCCATATGATACCTTTGTGTTATAGTATTTTGTTATTCTCTTGTAGTTTAATTATATTTTTAAATATTGCAACAGATATTAAAAAAAAATTAATGTTTGAATCTTCATAGCACTTCTAGCTTTTGTTCCTAGTTCGGACTCACAACGTCGCAATAAGTCAGATTCAGACTGTCTTTGTATAAAATAAGCTTGGAGCTACATGAGCTAAGCCCGGTTTAATTTATTTCCACTCACCCCTATAGAAAGCCAACACTGATAAATCACCCCCCTACCACCCCCCCAAAAAAAAGGACAAGGAGAATGGATTAAAATCTTCATCTTCTCTTGTTTGATAAAGTGTTAAGATATTTTCAGAGCAAGGAAAAAAAAAAATTTCTAGAAGTATATAAGAATCATAGTAGAATCCATTATTATTTACATTGATATTAATTTTATTTTTGTGTTTTTCTCTCTTCTAATATGAAATTGTCATATTAGTAATAATTTAAAAAAAAAAAAACTGAAGACCCTGAATTTTGAAATAAATCAAGACATGCACACCTGCGACTTACACTATCAAAATATATACGCTTCATTAATTAGCATGCATGATGTGGACTTCCCTGTATTCTTTTGGCAGCGTGCGGTATGTTGCCAAAATTTCAAACATGCTTACAGCCAAATGGATGTGATAAAGTGTTAATGATTTTTTTGTTTTTTTAATTTCCCCGGTAGAATAAAAGCTTAATGTTTTTTTTTTTTAAATTTTATTTCCCCGATAGAATAAAAGCCAAGTCACAAGCTTGCTTTGAACAAAATTGCTCCTATTCTTAGGTCGCAGGAAAAGGAATCGAAAGTCTCTTAAGAAAAGAAATAGGGATCAAGAGATGGAAGTTAAAGTAAGGGGTTTCCTTCATTCGAAGTTTACACTCCTACTCATCATAGCATGCAAAACTAGGACTGAAGCAAGCAATAACTCCCTAGAAAACCTATTCAAACCAAAGAAGAATTATTCTCAGCCGAGAGGAAAATTAAACCAATAGAACCCCATTGCAACAATCTCATATGCACTGAGCCTTGTATAGGTGTATAAAAGGAGATTGAATCAAAGTTCCCTCATTCATTCAATCCATTTCCATAATATTTGGCAAAAGAAAAATCTCACGTTAAAGAGAGAAGCTAGCCACTAGTCTTCTGCAATGGAATCCAATGCTGCTGGGGCTACTAGCAATCACCTGTATGAGGATTTTGAACCTTACTGCAGATGGCTTAGAGAAGAAAAACATGACACTCTTGAGGTTGATTTGAAGGGTATTAAAATTTCTTACTTATATATGCTCTCGTCTGGATAACCTTATATTATGCAAATTGCATTAAGTCGGGGTAGTATAAAGTTTGTTTCTGAACTTTTGTCCTTTATTTTTAAAGGGCACCAAGCTGAACTTAAAAATTTTATAATTCAACATAACATGTTAAATACTAAGAAAATTTTGCAGGCAGATTAGAAAATAATAGAAAGAGAAGCATAAGTTACTAACAAAAAATAATAATAATAAAGATAAGTTGGCCTAATGGTATGATGATATGCTATATGCTATGTTTTCTCCTAAATTTTTGCAGGTTTCAAAAAGGAGCAAATTAAGGTTCAAACCAACACCAGAGGATTCCTAACAATTTTCGGAGAAAGGCCTCTGGATGCATCCAAGCATAAATGGAGCCGTTTCCGCAGAGACATTAGGCTTCCAAAAGACACAAAAATGGATGAAATCAATGCAAAGTTATCTCGTGGGGTGCTTTCTGTTGTGATGCCAAAAACGGTTCAACCTGTGGAAAAAGAAGCTAATGAAGCCATGGAGAAGCATTCCATTAGCGGGGTAAAAACAAGAAAGAGGACAGCAATTAAGGTTGCAATTGGAGTAGTTGCTGTGGTGGTCACGTTGGTGGCACTTGGGACTTATGTAGCAAGAGTAGTGAATAGACATCCTCATGGTGGTGCTTCTAAGGTTGATGTTGTAATTGTCTAATTTGAATGAGATATGCCATGCAATGGCTTAACTATGACTACCAAAAATGAAAATGAACAAGGGGGCTTTAATCATGATCTATACTGCACAGGAATGTGGGTTTGCTTTCAGAATATTTTCTGTGGTGAGAGAGAGGAAAGTGCCAAAGTTTATTGTATTCTTGGAACATCTCTTCGAAAAAAAAATAAGGAGGGCTTCACTCGTGCTTTTATTGCAGTTAATTTTACATGAACTTTGCCAACATAGTACAATTATATTGACTAGACAGAAATAAGATAATCATGGAGTAGGATAAATAATAAGAAAATTATTATTTGAACATTTTGATTTGATATCCATTGCAGACATATACAAGAAAGACAAATAGAAAACCATAGAAAGAAGGTACATAACACAAAAAAATATGATGAAATTACTTCTTTTTGTTTTTAGGTGTCAGGTATGTGTCTCGCAGATCAAATAATAAATGCGAGAGGCTGTTATAAAGTAATTAAAAAATCTTCTTTGTCGCCCTTCTTTTTTATGAGGGTATACTTGATTACAAAAGATATCAAAACAAAAGATTAATTAAAAGTATATATATATATATATATATATATATATATATATATATATATATATATATATATATATATATTCGATTGGTAGACTGACATAGAATATTAAAATACGGGAAAAGTGTTACGCTCCATCTTATGGGGAAAAAAAAAAAGAAAAGAAAAGTTTCATTTCACTAAAAATTTGTTATGCCAAAGCAATTTAACATTATTTAAAATAAAATATTATTTATATATAATATTTGTGGAATATTATATCAATCTATTCCTAAAATATGGAACCTAAATCAAGCAAAATTTGTATCCTATAAATATTATGGAAAAATAATATTACTCTTATTTAGACCATGCATAATATCTTAGTAGCGTCTTTGGCACCCTGCGGGGATAGCTCAGTTGGGAGAGCGTCAGACTGAAGATCTGAAGGTCGCGTGTTCGATCCACGCTCACCGCATCGTTCCACCTATTTTTACATTTTCTTTCTCTCCACATTTTAGGGTTAGGGCTTCCCCACACCCACACCGCTCCCACCCCTTAAAATTTTTCAAATTCAAATTGCAAAATCTCCACGTCTCATCTCATAAAACCCTAAAATCGAATCCTTTTTCTTCGATGGGTTCTCGGGGAGCGAGCATGGTGCTGTCGAGGGCCAGCAGGATAAAATCGAAGCTGCAAACGGCGCTGGAAGCAACCGTTTTGGAGGTAGACGACGTGTCGTACCAGCACGCAGGCCACGCCGCCGTTAAGGGAAACTCCGATCAGGAGACCCATTTCAACGTGAGGATCGTTTCGCCCAAATTCGATGGGCAGAGCCTCGTGAAACGACACCGCATGGTTTATGACCTCCTCGCCGACGAGCTCCAATCTGGGTTGCACGCGATCTCCATCGTCGCCAAGACACCTCAGGAAACCACCGGCGCTAAATGAAGTGCGAAAGTTCGAAGCTTTTGAGCTGTGAGTGTCTAAAGTTTGAATCTTGGAACTGTTTTGTGATGACCCATTTGGAATGGTTTGTTGCAATTTTTGTTTTGATAGAAGCTTGAGGCTTTAGTGCAATAGTGCGTGTTTCTTTTGGTGTTGAGAGATTTCAAACTTAATTTAAGATTTTTTGTCAAAATCATGTAGAGTTACATTTCAGCATGATTTTTAGCCTCGAATTATGGTTCGAATAGAAGTGAAAAGTGATTAGAAAATAAATAAGTTACTTTTCTGATGAGCTAAACTATAGTTTGTTAACTATAAATCAAACACACCCTTGGTGTTGATTTAATGTCTCATTGCTAAATGAATTAATAATTGGGAGAGATTGAAGTAGAATAATCCTTGGCTTAGTTGTCACCCACTAATATCATAGCTTCTTTTGAATAACAATTGGTGTTTTTACATCAGCAGTGCTTGCACTTGTTGTGTATGAATTGGAGTGTCGTGGCTATTGTTGACTCCACTAACCTGTCAATTTTGCCATCTACCATGTCTCTCATGTTAAGTACTTATAGTTTAGCAGTTTTTAGCTGTGTTTGTTCTATGAATGGAACCTTGATGATTTATTGTGGCCGAATGATTCGTAGAATGTGAGTAGTTATAGTTGTTTATAATAGAAAACTAATGTATGTTTGATCCTGCTGCTTTAATATGCACATGTTCTTTTTCTTGGAAACACTGTATTTTGTACTCTGTTTTACCTGCCAGGACATATGTCACATGTGTTCATTATGGTATTTAATATAAGTTAAGGTTTTGCTAGCAAAGATATCTGAGCTTTAGATGAGCGGTGTGGATGTGAGGGGGCTGCCCATCTTCTTACAGTTGTTATTGGAATATATAATTGTTTTGAATTGCCCTTGAGATGATAGTATTTGGAGTTCCTAAGTTGCTCATAATTTATTATTTTGTGTGATACTTTGATTTTTTTTCAATTGGCTGTGCATATATTACAAATCTCAGTTTTCTTATTGCAAGATTTTCTTGAGTATAATTGCAAGTTCCTTCATATTTGACGTTTAATTATTTAAGGCTCTCACTTTTAGCCATGCATGAATAAGCTTTGTTTCTCTGGGAAAAAATCTCACAGGCTAGATTTAGTTTTGTCGGTAGTTTATAGTTTAAGCTGTCAAAGGCACCCTAGTACTGGCAACTGGAGAAACATATTGAATTGCCTTGCCTTTGAGATTTTTAGATGAAACTAGATTGCTAGGGATAGTGTTAGTACTTGGTAGTTTTCACTTTAGATGGTTGGGAATGGGAAGTGGATTCTACTTTGCTGTGAATACCTTGTGCTTTTTGGTTGGTATCGACTCTGGCCTGAAGCTCCAATGATGAATTAACCAGATGCCATACAACTTTTAATTCTATCGTTCCAATTTCTGAACAATTTTTCTTATGTTGAACAATTTCTGAACAATTTCTGAGGAGCTTCTGTCATACTTCCTGATTGATTGTTATCATTATTCCAAAAGCAGCAATTTCAGGAATATTCTTTATGGCTTCTCTCCCTGTTACTCACCCACACAAAAGTAATATGTAAATGATTTTTTCAGCTTTTCCTCATGAGCTGTTTATGGAATAAGTTATGCCAGTGACCACATTATGAACAAATGGAGGATGAAAGCTGTCAATTGGCTATCAAAGGTTCTTGTGAGGATATTTTAGGCCAAAACTTTTTGATAAAAGAAGAAACAATCCGATAATTTGAAATGTGTTTGGTTTGTTCCTACAATTCCTTGGTTGAATCGGTGCATGTCACTGCCAAATTTTTAACTGAAAATCTTGTAATGTCACTGCTTTTACATTCTGCATTTTCCTGTTAGGCTCACCTGATTTTTCTGCAACGGGGAGGACTTGCATGTAAGAAGATAAAAGTATGGACTCTTAGCACATTGGCAAACCCTCTGATAAATGGTGGAATAAAGGGAATTTTTATTTCAATGTTGTTCGGAATTCTAGTGGAAGTGATTAAATGAAGGGAAAATAAATTGTTATAAATTTAAAATTTCAACTTCTATTTTGCAGCATCATTCTCCCAGGCCCCAGCCACACTTGTCAATTGAGACTTCTCCGATGTTTGTTAACCGGCGACTTATATAAAAAGTACAAGTTGTAATGAAAATAAGTAAATAACTAAGGGTTGGAGGGACTAGCATGCAAATAATGAAAGGACCAGCTAAAACGGAAAAGTCAACATCAAATCAAAGTTTAATTATTTTTTCTTCTAATTAAAATAATAAATGATATCTGGTAAGGCTATAGGCCCATGAGTGACCCCTCGGCTTCGCCCATATCCTAGTAAGATAATTATTGATGATAATTTGGATCAATAATTCATAATTCAATTGATAAGTAAGATTGGGTGAAGTCCTTGAAATATATGAATAAGTAATGTGGAATTAAGTAATCGGAGGATGGATATATCCAAGTGGTACAGAATATCTGAGCAAGGTAAAAATGTGCTAAAATGAAAATGCTTGCTTTTTTATTTTATTTTTTTTAAAACCAAACAAAAGAACACCTCGTAATCCTGCTTTTGCCACTAGTGAACATCTCGAATTTAACAATCGTTATTACTTATTATTTTTTGGGTTCATTGGCATCTCCTTTCAAAGGCTACTGGGGAGTAATCTTCGTGACAATCTTTGAGAATTTCGCATGTAATCATCTATTAGCATAAGTAATTAATTTATCCTCACTGCTATTTTACCTCTTTTTATGAAAAATAAAATAAGATATAACAACAAATGGGATTATCATTCTACTTCTTTCTTTTTTTCCCCCAAATGGATTTATCATTCTAGTTACTAAATATTACTTCTAATGATCAAGCCATTTTTTTTTTCCTTAATAAGTTAGGAATAGTGGTGATAATTAGATTAAATTACTCTTGGATTAATAATATTAGTTGTCTATCTTTATAATTGTTCATGCAATTTTGAGATGAAAATGGTAGTTAGATAAAATTCTACTAAAAGTTAGGGTATTGAAGTTCAATTCAAACAAGATAATCAAAATCTAAAAACAAGATAGAAAAGGGACAAATCATATATAAAATGAGTGGTTTATTATGAGAGTAAAAGGAGTAAATTTAGGACGTATAATCATATATAGATTGTTAAGATTTAAAGTTATTTAAAAGTCATATGATTATTTAATAAGTCATATAATTTTATGTTTTAATTTTGATTATTTATATAAAATTTAATAGTTAAGATTTATTTCTCTCAGTTTCATAATTAACTATTCTTCTCACTTAATTCTCTATACAATCTAGTAATCTAAAAACAATCAAAATCAAAAAAGATTAGATTGAATTGAGTATTATTTTTTGAAAACCAATTGGACTTCAGCTTTCAAAAAAGGAAAACAAGATTAATATTGTAATATATATTTTTTTTATTAAATTTATATTTTTAATTATAATAATTGTAATCTATCACATAAATTTTTATTTTATTTATGTGTCATTCTAAACTAAAAATTATTTAATAAATATTAAATGAGTTATTTTTTTAATGAATTAGGTTATTTTTAGTTTATAATATTTTATGTTTAAAATTTTGTTTGATAAAAAATTGATTAAACTAATTGAATTTTAATTGATAAAAATTGGTGTGGATAGGATAGGATCCAATATTTAAACTAAATTTTTAAACTAAATTAATTCAGTCCAATCCAATTCCAATTTGATGTAAACTATATACTTTGGATTTGTTAGCTTTGGAGCTCAAAATCGTTTCAAATTGAATTACAAACGCCTTTGTTAAAAGTGACGATTCAAGGGTTTAAATTTATAGATAGACTAAAATGATTACAAGTAAAGTCAATATTTAAACAGAAATTTTTTTAAAAAATAATCTTGATTAAAAATTTCAAAAAGTAAGAAATCAAACAATTATAATCTGTTTTCTGCTTCTAGAAAAACAAGGTCGGCAATCTGCTTAATTATCCCAAAGAATTATTATTATTATTATTATTTTTTCAAAATTTACTCTTTAACAAACTCCTTCCTCTTCTTTTTTTTTTTTTTTTTTCATCCTCAAGTTAAAATATTTTGACGGCAGTTTATTCTGGAATTGTTAGCGAGTATATAAATGCACAAGACTTCACCGATAAAACCCCAACTAGTAAATAAGAGAAAAGTTGTCGCACTCAGAAATCCAATTGTGCCCTAGTCTTTCTCTCCCTCTCTCTCATCGTCCTTTTTCCGATCAACGCTTTAGCCGTAGTAGCCTGTCAGGTACCATACCCTGTCCCTCCTCTTCTTCTTATTCGATTTTCTGTTCCTTCTAATTCACTTGCTCACTTGATTCCGAGTAGCGTCTTTGAAGATGTGCTGATATTTATTTCTATCGCAAAAAAAAAAAAAAAAGTAATGATTCGTTGGGATTCCTTGTTATATTGATCGGATCCTTGTGCCCCGAAATTAGGGTAGTTGGGTAGTTTGGAGAAGCAGTAGTTTTTGAAGATGCTTCATTTCTGGAGAGACCTTTTTTTTTCCTCTTAATAATAGGGATAGGGATTTTGCTTTTTATACTTGGTTTGGTTGTGATGTTTACATGTTTATATTGATTGAACTTCAATATTTGAAAATTCCCCCACTTTTCTTTTTCCTAATAGCTGGAACTCTGATTAGACATCTGTCATCTGTGTGATTAAGTTAATTAGCTTAATTGGTTGTTTAAAAAGTTTGTGTTATCCATGGAAAATGCAAGCTTTTTTTTATTTGTGGAGAACCCGGTGAGAAAGCAATAGTACTATACAATTTCTATGCCTTTGCCACTATAGAATCTTTGTAATATTACTTCTTTTTTTTTTTTTTGGTTGGGATGCAAGGAGGAGGAGCAGCGGGGGGCATTCGTGGTAATTCTGTTCCTTTTAATAATTAAATAATTTTTGTTCCCTCTATTTTTGGTGCCTCAAAAATGTGATTTTGGAATCTTGGAAAAACTTGTGGCTGATACTGCTAGCACTAGCTTCTTGTTGAACTTGTGACTCTGCATCACTCGTTGTGTAGAGGTGGTGTATTTACTTCTGAAGAATGTCACGATGGTAGTGATAGCCCTCAATGACAGAATGGAGAAATAAGACTAGTTGTATCTTTTGGTTTCTAATGTCTGTCACTGCACTGTTGTTACCTATCACTCCTTTTGCACCCGTCTCTCTGGTTCTAGAGCGGTTGAGGAGGCTGTGCTGGTTTAACTCAGTGTGTTTTCATTGCTTTAGGTATCTGACCAATTTTGTTGTTCATGTGTACTTATGCAGTTGGTTAGCTGGTACTTTGTTATTCTGTTTTATTGACGAAGTGACGCAACAAAATGGATGATTGGGGTATGATTCTGGTTCATGGTTTTGTTTTTATATGCACTCCCGCTGTTGTTTATAGTTAAAGTAATTGCTAGAAATTGGATTTTTTTTTTTTTGGGTGAATTTTAATTGGTTATGTATCATGTATTTACTTTGTTGGACAAACAATTTTCATGTTTGGAGAACGTTAAGCTTACTTGAAGTTGACCAATTTATTTTGATAATTTTTCTTTATTGCCTGTGAGGACAAAATTGTCAACTCAGGTATGAATCCTAGAATTAAATCAAGTCCACACAAATCCAACCAATATTGATTGAATTTCTAAATGTTAACAACTTAAATAATAAGATTTAAAAGTCAAATGTATCCCTATTTTGTAACTTTCTGAATAAAAATTTTCATTTATAAATCAAACCAATTCCCAAATTTTGGGATTCCAAACACACTCTATGTGCTAATATAAAAGCTACTACATTTATTCTAATAAATAATCATTCAATCAAAGTATTATATGTTTATTCTATTTCATTTTGTATTGTTGTTGGTTTGACAAATGCTTGTGTATTTGTTTCAGAGGATGAGCAAATTGCACCCCTTGATCTTACAAAAAAAGACCTGCCTAAAAGTAAATGGGATGATGAAGATGTGGATGAAAATGATGTAAAGGAATCCTGGGAGGATGAAGATGAGCCTGCTCCGGTATGAATAATCAAAATGATGTTGCAACAGGGGCATAGTTACATGTGAAAGTGTTTGCGTAATTTTTAAAGAAAGATAGATGTTTATTATTCATAGTTAGCCAATCATCTTCTTATTTGCTAATTAGCATGCCCTTTTAACTACTACATTGCGATCACAACTACTTTTTCTTTTAATCCTTTGCACTTTGCAGATTACTAAGTTGTATGATTTCTATAGTTGTTAGTAAATATAAGTTTATTTTCACGTCTGCTATTACATTTTCATCCCTATTTTATCTATCTATGTTATTTTAGAAGAAAACTTGGGGTGGGGGGAGGGTTCCTGTATAAACGGTAAGTGGTGTTAGTTGTTCAAGTTATACAATTTTAACAATAATAAATTTGTGTCGTGATTGCTTTTATGAAGTGATGCTGCATTTCTTATAATTATGGTCTTTTAGGTTTTCCTTTGTTATTAATTGCCAGTTTATTGTTTTTTTGCATAATATTGTCAGGCACCAGCACCTGCAGCTAAAACAACTGAAAAGGCTCCCAAAAAATCTTCTGAAAAAGCTGCTGAAAAGAAGGGAAAGGACATAGAACCAGTCAAAGAAGAACCATTGGATCCTGTGGCTGAAAAACTTCGCCAACAAAGGTATTTCTCTCCCTGTCAAATTTGCTTACACTGCTGCTTCTTTATAAAGTCTTGTTTTGGGTACAGCCGTGCAGATTTATTACAAGGTACAAATAACAATGTTTAGGTTTGACGTGTAAACAGGAAAATATAGTTATGAGCAAGTGCAGATTGTAATTCCATCTCAATGAATCTTCTTCCTTCTTGTTAAGTTGTTCTTGTTTAGTTTTCTATGGCAACTTGGTTTTGGTTGCATGATGAAGTGGTCTGTGAATACTGTGTCATTGATTCATGACGATTTCTCTTTGATAGGCTAGATCTTTTTTGACTTCTACATAGAATTAGTACTGTGATTTTTACATAGAATGTAGTACAGTGTTTTTTAAGGTTTACATTGACTAGCTATGGTACTCACATGATGAGGAGCTGATTTTTTTACTTTTGGGGTTGAAAAGCTATCACTAGAAGGAAAGAAAGGCTGTTAAGGAGTGAGAGTAATGTGTGCTCCTAAGACAAAAAAGTAAGCAAGTTACCCAGCAGTAACAGAGTAAATTCCCTAACAAATCTGTTAATACAGATGAGCTCTACAGTTTGTGTGTAAATGTACCAAAGGGACTTCCCACCAGAATCAACTTGCTGAACACCATAGATAGGCTAAGGAAACAGTAATGTCCCAGAGCATGACTAACGATTGTGACCTTTTTTGTGTGACCAGACGTTCCTTTTTAACCAAATGCATTAAAGTGCAGTAAGCATAGCACACTGTGATGGAACTTTGCCTTCGCTTTCCTTACTGTTGATAAAGCGTTTGAGCTTAATGATTAGAAAATACTCTTAGAAGCCTACTCCAATTTTATGGTTTGCAAAGTGTTGGAGTAATGGGATGCAAACTTTTGTCTATGCGTCCTTGCAATTAAATTTGATGTTTAAGTAACGATAGTGATAAAATTACTAAATTATTATAGCCTCTGAATTACTACATCATTTAAAAGAAGCAGATTGCTTATTTACATAAAGCAGCTGTTAGTGGATTGCTCTTGTTTCTTATTTAATTTAGTTTACCCTCTCAATCACAGACTGGTTGAAGAAGCAGATTATAGGTCCACCAAGGATTTGTTTGGTGGGGGACGTGAAGAGAAGAACCTTGATACTTTTATACCGAAATCTGAGAGTGATTTCTTGGAGTATGCAGAGCTCATCTCACACAAGCTTCGTGCTTATGAGGTGAGTTAGATACTTCTGTTTTCTGCCTACGTTAAATATCAATCGAAATGGCATCCTAATTTCTTTATTGATGAAAGCAGAAAAGTTATCATTATATTGGGTTACTGAAGGCTGTAATGAGACTATCAATGGTTTCACTGAAAGGAGCAGATGCAAAAGACATTGCATCTTCAATAACTGCCATTGCAAATGAAAAGATAAAAGCTGAGAAAGAAGCCAATGCTGGTAAAAAGAAGACAGGTAACTTCATTTGAAAGATATTGCTTTTGCATTTGCGCTTATCTGCTCGCTTTTTTTCTGTTGTCTTTGTTTGAGTATTTTCAAGCTTTTTATCTTGTCAGCAGGTGGCAAGAAAAAACAGCTTAATGTTGACAAACCTGATGATGATTTTGTTGCTGATCGATATGATGTTGTGGATGATTATGATTTCATGTGAAAAATTTTGGTCCGGTTCTATTCAGATAGTCATGGGATTCAACTTTTTTCAACATTGGAAGTTGGGACAAGACCCTTCGGCATACCCTTGTCTAAAATTGGTGAGAGCTGTCCTGTAATTTGTTCAATAAGAGTGTGCAGCAGTGTCTTCTACATATCATTGTCGATTTTGTCACTATGATTACATTGTCATCTGTTTACACATACTTGGACGGTAGATTTCATTAGATGATTCATATAAGTTAAAAAGTTTGAAGATGAACTTAGCAACATTCAACATCACTTTGTCCTTGGGTAAATTTATGTTCTTGGATTGTAAGAATGGAATTGCCTTTTTATTTTTAAAGGAACTTGGGCATGCCATGCTGTATTTATGTTAAAAATTGGATGTTGACATTGACAGAATATTTCTTCTATTGATTGCTTGTATAAGGAGTCTCGTTTATTAAGGTGAGGACGCCGTCTCCGATGGTTACTACAGTTTCGGTAATGTGTTCGACACAATACGAAGTCATTAAGCAGAATAAAATAAGGTTAAGCAGATTTTCTCTTTTTCCTGCTGGAAAACATGGTTAAGAGAGTGTATACATAATGGCGGAGAATAACTAGAATTAATCACTTACTCTCTTCCCATCATCCAAAACACGGCTAAGGATTCGTTGGTCCCCCTGTAGTTTGGGACCAACGTTAGTCCATCCATTTATTGCCATTAGATTCATTTTTGATGGTGTAGATTTAACAAATAAATTATTAAAAATAATTTTATATAATATAATATCTTTTAAATTACAAATTTATACTTTATCAACATCAATTATTTTCTCCCACATCATTACACCGAACACCCTTCCTTGTCTTTTTCTTGTAAACTCATTATCCTCTTCCTCTTGTCTAACAGTATTAACAAAGATGTTTTTCATAGCAAAAAATTCCATAAAATCAAAAAAAAAAAAAAATTAACTCAAGCCAAGATTTTTTAAACTTATTAGAGTACAACAAAATTTTGAAAACAAATATAACAAAATTTTTGAAAGCCCAGGTTTTTATTTATTTTTGAATTTCAATGTAACATGATTATTGCAAAAATAAAAAAAAAAAAAGAAAGGGGGCAAAATAGATTAATGCAATCATCGGCAGGGGCATAAGCTTGGACACAATTGTGTTGATCTAAGAAAAGGAGGGAGTTCTTGATTTGCTTGGCGATGAGTTCTATGTGGTGAATGAACTGTCCCAAAGGGAGGGGTTCTTTTCGAAGCACCTTCTTCATGAGAGAGAGAGAGAGAGAGAGAGAGAGAGAGTGGCATGGAAGGAAAGGAGAGAGAAAGGGGGAAGCCACGAGAATGGAAGCAATGGCTAACAACACCAAACACTTTGTCGTTCCTCGCGCAACACCCATGAAATGAGCTTGACGTGGTGGTAAGGCAGCGCAAGGCAGTGGAGGATGCAGTATTGAACTGTGAGGGATGGTTGATGATTGATGGCAAATGGTGTGGTTGTTTGATAGTAACACGATATGTGGTGGGAATTGGTTTTGCAGCATTCCTGCAGAGGATATTTTGGTAAATTTTAGGGTGGACTAACGTTGGTCTCAGACTAGAGCGGACCAACGAATCCTTAGCCCCAAAACACACCCCACCCCATGCACACAAATGTGGGGCCGCAAGAGGCAAAATGAAAGGTTTAATCGCTTTTCTAGCTCTTTAAAAGTATAATCCTCCCGAACAAACTAGTTCTCCTAGTCCACTGAAGGTTTAATCGCCTTTATGGCGAAGGCTATCGCCCCTCTTACTTGTGAGGGGTATTATACACTTTGTAAAGGTGCAATATGATGAATGGATGTAATTTAAAGGTCTATCCATATATCAAACATTTATAATGTATTATAGTAAATTTTAATTTTTATCCATATTTTAGAATTATAATTAAATATATTTTAAAAATAATTAAAATTTATCTATATGGCTCTGAAATATTTTTAGAAACATTTATTTAATTTTAAGATTATGTAGATAAAATTTTATTTAATTTCAAGATTATATAGACAATTTAAGAATTATTATGGTGTATTATAGTTATTTTAAAAATAATTAAAAATTACCTGTTTGATCCTGAAATATTCTCTAAAAATTTTATTTAATTTTAAGATTATATAGATAAAATTTTATTTAATTTTAAATTATATAAATAAATTTTGAAAACTTTTATAGTACATTATAAATAATTAGTGTACCAATACACAGTTAAATTTTGGCAAGTTACATGATGTAATTTGGAAGTGAGTTGTACCTAAGAAATCGCCCTTGATGGTTGCATGACAAGAAATGAATAGAGTAAGCTCTATATTACTTTCATTATAACATCTCGCAATTGATTTCGTTGCAAAGGAAAAATTGGAATTTCTCATAGCTCCATAGGTGATTCTTGTTCACGTTAATAATAATGATAATAATAATAATAATAATAAAGGAAGGTGATTTGTGTTGGTGCGCATGTCACAGTTATTTTGATCCTCTTATTAGGAAACTTGTTCTCCATTCTGATCAGGAGCTCTTTCCTTGCTCGTCCACCATCCCAGCCAATGCGTTCTTGAAATTATTCCTTTTCTTCTCTTCTAAGCTCCTTAATTAGCCACATCGCATATCCTGAAACAATATGCTCTAGAATAATGTTAATCAGGTTCACTTACAAGCACATCACAAATGCAGCAATTCGCATATGTTAGCGAATGGAGGGGCCAGAGCAGCAACATACTGTAGGTCTAATCAATGATTAAATATTCCGTATAATCCAGTCATATGAGATTTTTACAACAGACAACCACTTTTGTAGGTGCTTCTTCATGTCTCATTCTAAAGAAGAGTGAACCTGTACCAATCTAAATTCAAACTTAACCAAAACGCAAGATGCAAGAAAGGATCTACAAAAAGCATTGTTAATTGATAGATCATTCATAAGCCAGGTAGCTACACATAAATATTTGGAACTTGAAAGCTCCACTCGTTCTTGTTGGGAAACATTAAAAAGAGTGTCTAATGAGTCCTAAAGACTTATCCTTTCATAAGGCTCAACAAACTCTCATGACCCTTTTCAAGCGCTGTTCCACCATCAACCATCTCAAGCAAGTTCACGCCCACGTTATCCAAACCGGCTTCCATCAAAACCTCCTCGTCCTCGGACAAATCATTCTGTACTGTTCAGAACACAAACACATGAACTACGCTGTCTCTGTTTTCAACAGGGTCGAAAAACCAGACACATTCCTATGGAACACCATGATTAGGGGATTTGGTAACACCCTACAACCCCAAAACGCCTTTGATTTATACCGCAAAATGCAGAGAGAAAAAACAGCATTTGCAGACACTTTTACTTTCTCGTTCTTGCTCAAAATTGTTGCTTCATCGGGACCCAATATGTTGGGGAAGCAACTGCACTGTAACATCGTTAAACTTGGTTTTGATAATCATGCATACGTTGGGAACTCCCTCATGCACGTGTATGGGATGTTGGGGGAGATTGGGAATGCACACCAAGTGTTTGAGGAAATGGGGGATCCAGACTTGGTGTCTTGGAACTGTGTTATAGACTGTCATGTCCATTGTGGGAAGTATAAGGAGGCTTTGGAGTTGTTCACAAGGATGGTGGATAGGGGGGTGCAGCCAGATGATGGCACTTTGGTTGTGACCCTCTCGGCGTGTGGCGTGATTGGAGCGCTGGATTTTGGTAGGAGGGTTCATGATTGCATCCAGGGTACTGGTCTTGGTGAGATTACGAAGGTTTTGAATTCACTTGTTGACATGTATGCTAAGTGTGGGGCGGTGGAGGAAGCCTGCGAGACATTTTGGAAGATGAAAGGGAAGAATGTGGTTTCGTGGAATGTCATGATCTTGGGGCTTGCGACACATGGCGATGGACGAGAGGCATTGGCACTGTTTGCAAGGATGTTAGAAGAGAATGGTGAGTGCCCAGATGAGGTTACGTTCTTGGGGGTGCTGTCTGCTTGTAGCCATGGGGGGATGGTTGATGAAGGAAGGAGGTATTTTGATGTTATGAGCAGAGAGTACAACATCCAACCCACGATGAAGCACTATGGTTGCATGGTGGACCTTTTGGGTCGAGCTGGTTTAGTTGAGGAAGCATACAGGTTGATAAGGAGCATGCCAATGGAGTGCAATGCAATTGTGTGGAGGACATTGTTGGCAGCATGTCAAGTTCACGGGAATGTTGAACTTGGGGAGAAGGTAAGGAGAAATCTGCTGGAATTGGAACCAGAACATAGCAGTGATTATGTTCTTCTTGCAAACATGTATGCAAGTAGGGGTCAATGGAATGACATGAGCAAAGAGAGAAGATCAATGCAGGAAAGGGGAGTTCAGAAACCAGAGCCCGGTAATAGTTTCATTGGCATTCCTGGAATGGGGTTGGAGAGAGGGACTGTTGAAAGATTGGTATAACACTGCACGAAGTTTTTCCTTTATGCTTAAATCACTGGAACTTTCAACTGACTTAATCACTGGAGATTTAGAAGACCTTGTCATAATTGGCGAGTTCTATGTAGAAACTCTCAGCCAAAACAAATGGCAAGTGTTATATGAAACAGTTCACTTACAAAATGTAGTTAAAACTGTTTTTTTTTTTTTTTTTTTTTTTCCTTCCATACAATTGACAGTATTCTCTCTTGGGCAGTGAGATAGGCATTTATTCCCAATATTTACAAAGTTATCAACATTAGCAAAGTCAAAACATGTACATAATTGCGGGCTCTCCAAGAACCACGACCAAAAGTAATCATTCTTAAATGTTTATATTATGATAGAAGTATCATAGTATAGTAGAATATTCTTCATTTTGAAAGGTGACATCTGAATTCCGAAGGTTAAGAAGAATGCGGTTGCCATCAATTACATAACAGCTTATCTCATGACCTGGTATATTGACAAATAGCTTCCTTGTCTCTTAGAGCTCCTTAAATATCATACAGTTATTTATCTACTGCATCAATATAAATACAGAATGCAAAAGCCAACAGATATAACTATGTAGCTTTACTTCAACTGGCAGTGAAAATCAGATAAGTCAAATGTCACAGCCCAATGGCACCAATGATTAAATATTCAAATGTTAAGAAAAGACTCTCAGCATGGACGGTTACTAAGTTGATGTCAATTTAAGGTATGATAATTAGAATGCCACTAAACTGATCTATCAATTGGAAAAGTACTCAAAAGCCTTGTCTTGAAGCAGTAATCTAGAGAAACAGCAGCAGAGACAAAAAGGAAAAGACTCTCAGACACATAAATTGTTCCATCCAGGGCATGTGATAAGAAGCTTTCAGAGTTTAGTTCAAGAAGTGGTCCACCACCCAGGGTTGCAAGACCTGCATCACAAGTTTGTTTCAGTATTGACTCTAATCAGATTGTACTGTTTCAACGAAGCATTCAACTATTCAAGGCCACAAAAGAAAAGAAGATTACAACATTATAACAACATACAATGTTATACAAGTTGATATACTGGCAAAATTCTAACTTGTTTAACGTGTGAGTATTGTGGTGTGATTACCTTTAACTACACCAAAAGCTGCTGCTACCCCTGTCTTAAGCTGAACATCATCCAAGTTTCTCCTTATTGTGTATCGAAAAGTGATTCCAAACAATGCACAGCTAATGAAGTTGATAGCCAAAGGGAGAAGCAGCTGATTAGTGTCAGTGACATGAGTGAAGCATATAGGGAGCCCTGAAAAGGTACCAACAAGGGCAGAAATAGATGCTGCTTTCACTGACTCCAATCTCTCTTTGTCTCGGTCAATTTCTCCCCCATCTTCAGCTTCACTCTCAGTTAGTGAGAGAGCGCGTTCTGCTTCCTCAACCAAGGCTTTTGCTTCTGATATTTCTCTTTGACATTCTGCAATCTTACATTACAGTCATTCAAATTGTATCAGTAATGACTCAAAAGTACAAATCAAACAATAGAAAGAAATCATGTCAAGTACACAAGGTAAACTTCACAGTTCTTTTAACCACAGGGTAATAAACTGAATTGTACTTTTGATCAAAAGGAATTCATTAAGAATACATGTGTACATCAGGGGAAAAGCAAAACCATCAGGTTTATCATATGATCTCAGAAGTTGAACCACACAGATAGAATCCTCAGGGATCAGAGGTATGGTTTCTTTTCACTATTGTCCCCTTCCTCCTGTTGAAGGCATTATAGTTATGGAATACTTAGAATCTGAAGTTAAGGAGAATGCTAATGTTAGCAGGTCCAGGCCGGGTATTTATGACTCACCAGAAGGTAACTTGGAATTGAACTCAAGTGAGGCCACACCCACATGAAATGATGTGGAAAGACATGACCTTACTTTGAAAATTTTCTATTAACTATAACCCTCCGTTATTCCTATCATGTTTGAATTTTAATTTTGCAGGAATGAATGACTCTTTCTATAATAAAAGAAGTGAAAACCATCTTTTGTTAAATTATATATTGTCCTTCCCCGCATTGGCTAAAATTTTTCGATCACCCAAATCATGGCAAAGCATGAGCAATTAGACCCCATGATCTCTCAACTTATGACTCCAATCTCGCTATGAATAAGACAAGAATTCAATGCATTTGAATAAGCCATGAGGTATAAGACTAAACTTTATCTCAAAAATCAAAGTGTTACCAAAATAAAATGAAAACAAAATCATTTCAGACAGCAAGAACATACTATATAATAGTACATACCTCTGAAGCTTTTCCTTCAAGCTGGTTGACATAATCCTTGAATTGCTTTGCAGCGAGTTCTTGTTCCTGGATGATGGCAAGTTGTCTCTTGGCCGTCTCAACCTTCAGCGTTGCCTTCTCCAACCCATCAAGCAGTGACTTGTTCTCCTCTCTGCTCAAAAGCTCTTCAACTTGCTCATTCACAATCCCAGACAGAGACACTCTCTCCTTCTCTTCCTCTGACTCTGAGCTCCTGCTGCAGCAGCATGTGAATGATGGGAATGCTTTTGATGCTCTAAAGGACTTCATTAACAAAGGGGAAGGAACCCCAATGGAGTTCATAGTAACACTGCAAGGATTGAGAAGGTTCATGGGTAGGAACTAGGAAATCCAATTCCCCTTACTCTTATCTATACACTCTCTCTGTGGTGGCCAAGGAAAAACAACATCAGGTGCTGCCTGCCCTTCTGTTACACTTCGTCACTCAAATTCATACCTATTTACGATAATTT
Source organism: Pterocarpus santalinus (assembly GCA_031439595.1). Classification (NCBI taxonomy): domain Eukaryota; kingdom Viridiplantae; phylum Streptophyta; class Magnoliopsida; order Fabales; family Fabaceae; genus Pterocarpus; species Pterocarpus santalinus. Next base: position 66,164,734 of record CM062531.1, on the reverse strand, counting down.
ATATTCTAATCTTAAATAAAGAAAAAAAAATCTAATTTAATCATGTAATTAAGAAAATGGTAAGATGATTAATTTATATGATTAACTTTAAAGTAAATAATTTTTTATTAAATTTTATCAAACTTTATAAAATTTGTAAAGTAAAAGTAATAAAATTATAGAAATAAATTTATTTCTTAGCTTTTAATGTTTATAATAAAGTACATTTTTTAAATCAAAATACTAGATTTCTTCCATTTTTTTAACTTGTGTGAATATATGAAATGATAGAAGTATAAATACTAGTGTTGAGCATTGTTGTATTTTTTAACGTGTCCCCTGCTTGTCAGTTACGTAGTATTAGAAAACGGTTTCATATAACACCAAAGATTATTATTTTTTTTTTATTTCGATCAAATCACCGATATCTTGACCTTATTATTAGGAATTAGAATAATTCTGCCCGACCCAACGATTGGCCCATTGAAAGGGTAGAAATTTCTCAATGAAGATTTTTTATATTTTCAGAATGCAAACCCAATATCATTAATTAAGAGACCAAATACCAAATCACTTAACTAACTTTACGTGAGTAATAAAGATTAATTTTGATAGATTGTGGTAGTAAAATATTTTATATTATTAATTAATTACAAATTATTATAAATATGACTTCAAAGTAATTATTTTAAGAATTAATTTCTTTTAATGTGACAAAATATAATTGTATTTAGGTGAAAACTTTATTTAGATAGGGAATGAAAATTAAACCCTATAATAAATTAAATATTTTTCTTTCAATATAATAATAGTAAAATAATTAGGGAGAAAAAAATGTTAGACAGTATATAATAAAACTCTCCGAAAGTTTTGATTACACTTGCCCGCCGCCCCTACTTCGAGCTACGCTACAGTGTGGGCGTTTGCAGGCGGCGAGTGGTTCACAAACGCCGCAAAAAATGGCCTCCTTCCTCCGTACACTTCGGAAGCTCGCCTCCCCTTCTTTGTCTTCCCGTCACCTGAAACCACCGTCCGCCGCCACACGCAATGCTGCGTCCCACGCGCCGCCTCTGTCAATTTCCGACAACAACTTTTTCGCCCGACAAACCGGCAGCGTTACGAGAATGTTGTCGTCTTCGGCGTCACTCGCTAAAAGCTACAGGTTCAGGCACCGCAGATGGAGAACCAGAACGCTTCCTGTTGGTGTTGGTAAAGCAAACGCGGCGCGTGGTGATCCCAAGGCGGTGGAGCTTGCGTTGAATTCTGTTGTGAAGGTTTTCAGCGTTTTGTGCAGTCCAAACTACTTGCTTCCTTGGCAGAACAAGTCCCAGCGTGAAACTATGGGCTCTGGTTAGTGTTAACTTCGTTTTTTGCATTTACTTACTCAGTACCTTAGAAGTTTTTCCTATGTTGTTTTGTAGGTTTAGTTTTCACTTGTGTGGCTAGTAGCTAGACTAGAATGTAAATATCTGAACCAAAATAGATGTGATGTTTGTTAAACACGGTCATGAACTGAGTGCTTGCGTGTACTTAATTGTGGATTTAGTTGTACTATCAAGCGATCATGCATTGTGATGTTATAAAAAATGTGTTAGATTATCGTATTAACAATAACAACCAAGTCTTGTCCTACTAGGTGGAATCAGCTATATAGATCAAACGATAGACTGCCTACCTAATACTTTGTCGAATCTTTAGGCTCTCTAGATAATTATATCAAAAGTTATACATGTAATGCTATGTGATTGATTGATTTGAGAAATCTTAACATTGATGATGTATTAAAATTAAACTCGTTAATTAATTCAATTTGATTCTATATGCCTTTGATGGGCATGACAGGACTAAACTGAGATGAATTAAAGAGTTAAGGAATCTGTTGGTGAAATTAGAGGGAGTGAGTAAATTGAGAAAATGCATATTTTTCCAACGAACCTGTGGGCATTTGCATGTTTATGCTCTTGGGCTCTGTTGTCCTATTTGTTTAGTTTGGTGATTATTCCTTTTTCTCTTAAAAATCTTTGTGATGGTGGTGCAGGGTTTGTGATTCCAGGCAGGAAGATTCTTACAAATGCTCATGTGATAGCTGATCATTCGTTTGTGCTTGTAAGGAAGCATGGCTCTCCTGCCAAGTATAGAGCAGAAGTCAAAGCTGTTGGTCATGAATGCGACTTAGCTATTCTGGTTGTTGAGAGCGAAGAGTTTTGGGATGGTATGAATCCCTTGGAGCTTGGAGATATCCCATTACTACAAGAAGCAGTTGCTGTTGTGGGATACCCTCAAGGTAGAAATATAGTGTGGATTAATTAGTTTTATATATTTTGTGTTATATTCCTTTTTCATAGAGATAAAAGAACTATATTTTACTAGCACTGAAAGAAAGAATGTGCAACAAAAGAGGGATAATAAAACATTCTGCCAAAAAGGAAAATAAGACGAGAACAGAAAGCAAGCAAAGTGGCTTAGAAATACATGAAAGTTGTCCGATTTCTTGGCATATCAATAATAAAAATTCCTTGGAAACAACCTGAGCCAAACACCAAAGAAAAGCCATAAACACAATCCTATTTCACTATGGGCAAATAGAAACCCGTGAACTTCTCCTACAATCCGATCAGATACAAAATAGAACTATACAAAATACGTAGTGCCAGAAGATCATAGCCTCCTTTATTTTGGTCAAAATGTTTAAAATCAATTGTGAGAAACTTCATTGATGTTAATGGGGAGTTGGAAATTTTATCACTGTCCAACCTTAAGACTTGACTTAAGAGGGAGTTTTGGACTTCCAAATGGGTTTTGATCAGTTTGTGAAGGGGAAATTGGGGGAATGTGTTAGAAACTGAAAAAAGGTTCACAAGAAAATACACCAAATAATCAACAGTCCAAATTCTTCTTTTTCTCCTGAATTTTTTTTTATCCTCAAAAAAAAAAAAAAAAAGCGCTCTCAGACAAGTGGTGTTAATTGTGAAGTTATGCAGGGTATGCATTCCATCAGAATCTGTGGATATTTGTGACATAGTGACTTTGCATTTGAACTAAATAATTCACACGGGTTTTGATTTGCAGGTGGTGACAACATTTCAGTCACTAAAGGAGTTGTCTCCAGGGTTGAACCTACACAATATGTACATGGTGCATCGCAGCTGATGGCAATACAGATTGATGCAGCCATAAATCCAGGGAATAGTGGTGGCCCTGCAATTATGTGCAATAAGGTTGCTGGAGTAGCATTCCAAAATCTTTCAGGAGCTGAGAATATAGGGTAAGTTCTTTCATTTTTCTTTTACTTTATTATTCTAGAGTTTAAAACATCAGATTCATGAATCCCCTAATATGCCAGTTGTTTTTTGATTTTCGTATATGTTAGTTTTTACTTTAAAATTCACTTCTGCAACCATGAGGCGCAGTGCTCCATTAAAGCACTATTTTTTTCTTTTTCTTTTTCTTTTTCTTTTTTTCTCTCCCCATCAGGGCTGAATTGTTCTTTGTGGTGTTGTCAATGGCATATGGCTACCAATGCGGAGGACCAAAATCTGCCATAGTATCATGGCAGATGGCATGGTGGCCCTTGGCGGAGGAAAGGAAGCCATGACAGAAAGAAAATAGAAAGACCGAAAAATATATGTCAGGAACAATAAACATAATAATAGGTTTTCTAGGAAATTTATCTTATCATAAGGGATAGAATGGACAGCACAACCACTGTGTAAGGGAGCAGAATGGTGGGAGAAAATAGCGTTTGGACCATGGCTAAAAGACCAATCACCCCAGAAAATTACAAGCCCAGTGGTTTAGAGTGGGTGAAACAGTGGTGGGTTGCGATAAGCGACCTTACATGGTGGGAGGGCTAAAACCTACCAAGCCATTCTGCCATTGTGGCTGCCATTGACAATACTGGTTATCCACAAAACTACACAATAAATTGCACAATCCGCAAATTATCATGGAGCAGTATATATATTCTGTTTGTCTGATCAAACATAAATTTTACATACGAGATTACTTTCTTTCATATTGGATGTTGCAGTTACATTATACCTGTACCTGTAATAAAGCATTTTATATCTGGTGTAGAAGAAAATGGGAAATATATCGGATTTTGCTCTCTGGGTTTGTCATGCCAAACTACTGAGAATGTTCACCTCAGAAACCATTTTAGCATGCGACCTGACATGACTGGGGTGCTTGTAAGCAAAATTAACCCACTTTCAGATGCATACAATGTCTTGAAGAAAGATGATATTATACTTTCATTTGATGGCGTGCCTATAGCAAATGATGGTACAGGTGTGTTCTTTTCTTTTCTTCTGGTTTTCATTTATACAATATTTACTGTATAGATAACCTTTGAGAAGGATAAACATGGCAATGGTTACTTCATTCATATGAGTTCATTTCTTTGCTTTACTCATGCATATTGTGCATTGCATGCATAAAACTAATAAAACAGGTTTGATATAGTTTGAATTTGAGTTGCAATCTTCTGATTCTGAATCTTAAAAGCTTAATACATTGAATTGAGAGAGCAATAAATGGTTGGCAGTTTTTCACTAGAGGATCAAAGATATAAAGTGGATGGGTAATGGACTCATGAGTATATGAGAGATGATATCGTCAGATGTATATCTACTAGTTTTGGCAGTTCAAACAACCAACTAGCACTTGCATTTACTAACTTTATAAAAGGTCGTCAGGTTAGCTTTCTTCATAACAAGCTTGGTGCATATAATTTATTTGCTCTAGCTTGAGTGGAGTGTTAGATATTATAATTTTTTATGATTACTACTAGTTCTACACATACTTGTACTTCCGTTTATTCTAATATAAATAAGACCTCTCAGTACTGTGTCACATGCTGAAATATATTGTACACGGAAATCAAGAGTTTTTCTCTACAATTCTAATAACTAACCCCCTGTATCGAAACAGTTTTGTATTCTTCTGTTTTTGTTTTCCTTCGAGTAGTTGGCCATCAGTAACTTCGTGTCTGAATTATTACAATCAAACAATTTACGACCCCAACACGTCTATGACACACCTGTGGCATGTTTGAGCTGTACTTGTCATGTTCAAGTTCAACAAATTTTAATAACGGGTCCACTAATTTATTGCTTGCCATTCTATATACCTGAGGGTGGAGGGTTTGGAACTTCTGTGCCCATTGATGAGTTGACTTTTGACATGAGTTCTCTTGAATTCCCATTAAGTTCATAACTATAATATGACATATATGCTGCAGTTCCTTTCAGAAATAGAGAACGTATAACATTTGATCACTTGGTGTCAATGAAGAAGCCTAATGAAAAAGCAATAGTCGGAGTTCTGCGGGATGGCAAAGAGCATGAACTTAGTATCATTCTCCGACCTGTAAGTTATTGTATATATTTTCTGTTTAATAGGTCAATGATTGTCCTTGTCAAGTACACTTGATTTATATGTAGTTTTACTTTGGAAATTGATATAAATTAAGTACCATACCTCCAACTTGTGAATCACGGTATACTTGCTTACCTGTATCAGTCAATGAATATCTCTGTGTTGATCCTTGATTGAATTACAGCTTTATTGGGAAAAACCAGTTCATGGTTTGCTCATTAAAAGGTTTCACATTGGATGTTAGAAAAGGCAACAAATTTCAGTGATAATGGATGGAATAAATTAAAAATACCTTGATAGATACTGAGTTGCCTTTTGAGAGCACAATAGTGCTACTTGATCCATGTAACACAACCCCGTTTAGTGGCAAAAGATTTTTATTGTTGTATTGTGTGCCTTTCGCGTATTTGATTGGAGCAGTATGCTACTGCTTTTTTTTGGTTTTGTGGGATATCTTATCCTCCTTGTGGTTGCACTTTCCTGCCTTTTTATTTAATAAACTTATTTTTTTCCAAGTGGAAAAATGTACAGACAAGTTCTGGCCTTGGTGACCCACTTTAGTACAATTTTAATTTAATGGAGGAAATGCTAAAGAAATGGTGGTCTATGTCTCAAGTGTGAAATATTTGTATTCACGATTTTTTACTTCTTAAAGCTTGGAGAACCTTGAATATCAGTTCCAGATTGTCGTTCTCCACTCACTATTTGTCACTGTTTTGTTATATCTAACTACTATTGCTTGTGATACAAATCAGTTTTGGGCAGTAGTTTTGTTAAATATATTGCTGTCAATATTTCAGCTTCAGCCCTTAGTTCCAGTTCACCAGTTTGATAAACTACCAAGTTACTACATTTTTGCTGGTCTGGTATTTGTTCCACTCTCTCAGCCGTACCTTCATGAGTATGGAGAAGACTGGTATAATACTTCACCTCGTCGTTTGTGTGAACGGGCATTGAGAGAATTGCCCAAGAAAGCAAATCAACAACTTGTGATCTTATCTCAGGTAGCATCTTTTTAACTCTACTGCAGATCTTACATAAGTGATGTTTGTTATTCCTACCTCTGTTATGTACCGTTAATAATGCATTCAAATGGATAGTAGACAAATTGCATCTCCGGATGATCTAATTTACCACAATAAATTAATCTTAAAATTCCATTTAAATAGAGTTAGTTTGGACAGAATATGCCAACTTTATAAGTGTAGACAACAATTTATATTTCTGTTCTAGGGGGAAAATAAATTGAACTTTCTCATTTTAAAATAAACGATAACTTACTCTATGATAGTGCTTATGAGTTGGTTCCAGCAAATGAATGCAGAAGTTTGGTCCGGGTTTTGCTTCTATTAACAATCTCTTATTTGTTCTAGGTTCTTATGGATGATATCAATGCTGGATATGAGCGTCTTGCGGAACTACAGGTGCCAACTTATTTATGTTTAATTATTTACTGAGTAAATAGCGTAACGTTCATATATTAGTTTCTATTCACTCGTATAGATGCAATGGTCAATGGCTAACCTTCCCTCCATCCTAACTGAGGTTTGCTTTAGAAATTATTGAATATAAGTAATCATTCTTCAAAGACAAAATGTCTTAGTTGGAAATAGCATTTGTTGAGCATGGCAGATTTTCCTTTTAAAAGTAAATTACGAAGACTAACAGAGTATCACTTTAATGTTGATCAGAATTACCTTCAAAAATTAACTCTTAATGCACATTTTGACCATTGTTACGAGTTAAGATGGTTTGCTTAAATGGAAGTTCTTTTACTGATGATTTGGTTTAATATATTGATTTTGAAACCCAGGTTTTGAAGGTTAACGGAACAGAAATTGACAATCTAGAGCATTTATGCCAACTTGTTGAAAACTGCAGCAGAGACAGCCTGCGGTTTGATTTGGAAGATGATCGTGTCATTGCCTTGAACTATGGAAGGGCAAAAGTTGCCACTTCTAGAATTTTGATGCGACACAGAATACCTTCAGCAAAGTCCGCTGATCTTATTGATGCACAAAATAACTCTCAGTTTGGACTCGCTAGCCCATGTTAAGACTGTAACCACATGCTCTATGTCTTACTGCATAATAATTCGACTGTAAGGATCATATTGACATTCTCTTTAAAATTGAAATTTTTTATAGGGAAATTTTCATTTGAGCTATATGATTTTCCTGCTCCTTTACTACACAAGGTTTCAACTCTTGAATCCAGTGTAAGCACTCTTAATGGACCTCGCAATGTATACATAAAAAATAGATAGTGTTTTGATATGAAAGTGATGATAATACCAAGATATTAGTCCTGGTATTTAGACAAAGAAAAAATGACTATAACCCCTTCAACTACTAGATTTGGATAGTAGGCCTAAGCAACACTTCAAGGACAACGGGAAACAGGAATTGTTCAGGGAACCAAGGGGAATAACTACTTGGAAAAAATCCTTGAACCTTGAAAGCAGCATAACAAGGATATTGATATGAAAGCCATTAGCGAAATTCTCGAAATAAGCAGCGAAGAGAGTCTGAGTTGCATACCAATAGGAAAATTCATATTATACATTCTGATTTTCGGACACCTTAGAAACACATTCTCAGAACTTTCTAAGTGCAAATTGGTTGTTCTGTGTATGGAACAAAGTTCAAATTTAAGAATCGTCTAGGTGATGCCTTATGGATACATGACAAAAGCTATTCAACAATACAAAATCCACCTCAACTAGATATATGAATTAAAATAGTTGTTGCCAACATAAAATAATCATTGTACAATTTTACTTGAAATTGAATACCAGTTGAGATTAATTTTTGTACACTAATATTATAAAATAATTTTATGCTATCAACTAATAAAATTTGAAGAAAATGGTAAATCAATAAAATCATAGTAAGTAATTATCATACGGAGTAATTATTTGCTATGAATTGGTTTTTTCTTTTTCATTTTTTGATAGTACTCTTTGAATTGGTAGTTATTCTATTAGTTTCCGTATTATCACATCAGAATAGTGAAACAGAGGAAGTTGTCCGCAGGTCATGTCATTTAAATGTATGTTATTAGGTTTCCAATATAAAGTTTTCATAATTCATAGATCTAAAGCTGGAAAATTACGGTAAAAATAGTCTTCTTAACTCAGTTTCGAAGTTTAAGTGAGTCACGCAACGACTTACACATGTAGATTCCAAGATCTCAATTAGTGACTCTTGTATCAAAATAGAAACTAATTAACAGAAAAGCTAATAGGATAGTATTTTATATCAATAGCAATGCAGCTAATAGGACAATACTTCAAAGAATACTTCAGAATACGATGTATCTCACAAATCATATCATAATCGTAAAGTGCATGCATAAATCTAAAAACTTGAAGAAGCAAACTCGCGTGGGAAACAAAAATCACAAGTCTTCAAATTTGTTGCAACATCCGTAATTTCGACCAAGTTCAAACCTCCATGACATCATTGAAAAATTGAGAAGACAAAAAGTTTATAAACATGGCTTAGGGGCAAAAATCTGAGCATTTTTTCTTTTTGCTTTGTATTGTTTTTCCCTCTTGATTTATTGGATCAAAAGGGCATTCAAACGTCAACAGAACATACAAATAACAGAAAAGATGCAATCATATAAGAAACCTGGCAGAAGAGAAGGGCACAACGTAGCAGTGAAAGACTTGGACCAGACTAGGTAAGACATAAAGCCACAATACTCACAAATACAGGAGTTGCAGGACGTAGAGAAATCAGAGAAGGGTAACTCATTTCTACAGACAATAACAAAACCTCCAATATATTAATCCAACTGAGCTAAATCCATCCATATTTCATGTCATTAAGTGGAAAACGGAAAAACATCAGATATCACCAACAAATACACAGCAAAGCCATTTGCCTATCGATATAGGTTAATCAAGAGGTGGCTCTCTCATTAACCGAAACATTCCATTTCTGGCCAGATCATATGATGCTAACATAGAACAAATACATACAATATCTACCGGTTGCAACATTAAATGTGAATTACTACGGGTATACCATACACTTCAACTACTAGATGAAAATATCTAATTGTATAATAGCAGAACCAACCAAAGTGCCAATATTTGCCTCTCTCCAGTTTGTGAATATAATGCATGCAACAGACCAATCAGAAAGCACTAGAGTTCACCCTTCATGGTCTAATCTAGCAAATTATTGGCTCAAAAGACAAATTTGACGAAGAAATACCCATAAAATAAACAGACCACCTTCTAAAAGAGATTACAATGATTGATACAAACATTAAGTGTAATCTGTGCATATTCTGTAAGGAGAACATGAAAATGTCAAAAGAATTTAGCAGCAACTATCTGAATGACAGCAGAAGATGAATTCATGATAATATTCATTTAGCCTATCTCCTTTTAGTATGGATAGCTTCCAAGAGTGACAATGAACCTCCTTTCAATCCGATGAAATAGCAATATAAAGACACAAAATTATTTTAATTGCTTGAGTTTGATATTTAGATGAACTAGTGATTTGAAAAATGGAACCCAATAAATATCACAGCTTACAGAACTACTATAAAATAAATGCTTAAGAGTATGTTTGGATGGAGTAGTAGAAGAAAGTGGAATGAAAGGTTTTGTGTAAATCTTGCACTATTAGGATTTTTATAAAATGAAGGGAAGAAGATGAAAGCCACCCACATGATCATCTTAAACTCTCCACTATCTTTTATGCATATTTCACAATAATTTCTCTCTATTGTCTTCACTTACCTTCTTATCCTTTTTTATTTCTTTCATTCTTCCTTCTCCTTAGTGGAAGGAACAAGGAAAGATTTCCCGGCCGGAACAAAAAAATGAAAAGAAACACTCAATATGAAAATTCTAAAATTCCTTCAAATTAAGATGATTTTAAATTTCTTATCCAACAGGAAAGGAAATCAATTATTCAATCCTCATTCTTTTCCCTTCCTTTTTCCCCCCATTTAATTTCTTCCCTTCGCTTTCCCTCCGGCCCTCCCTACAGAGAAAAACACAGGCCAAAAGGAACATCCCTGCACAGAGTTCACGTCGGTATGGGCTGCATCACAGCACCAATAGTTCTCCAAAGTACCCACAGAAGCAGAACAATCATCACCAAAGGAAATCACCATCCCAAAACAGATTTTACAAACCAACCCTCCTACAAGTCACAACCGCAACCATCCCCCCACCACCAAAACAACAATCAACAACAATATTGAGTCAAAATTTCAAGGCAAAGCATTAGTCAAAACAGATAACAACAAGCACAAGTTAATGGAGCTGGATTACATACAACACCACCTCACTGCACGAGAGGGTCATGTCATCAATCATTATTTACTCAGATTATAATAATCATAATCATAATAACAACAACAACAGCAACAACAATAACAATGAAAATGAAAATTGAGAGGGAAAAATAGAACTGTATTATCAGCCTACAGTTTCATCCATCATCCATCATCATCATACAGTTAAAACTAAATATACTCAAATTCATCTTCCTTGAGGTGCGCGAAGAACTTCACACGGCCACGTCCTTCTATATCCGTAACAAACTCAACCTTATAAGGTAGGTTCGCGGAGATTCGCTTACCGTTCCAGAGCGCAACGTACTGCTTGATCTCACCCTCCATTCCCATGAGATCCAGCTCCGGCACTTTGGGAACATGGTACACCTTCAGCGGCACCTTCACCCTAACGCGCGCCCCAACCTTAGCAACCTTCGATGATTCCTCTTCGTCTTGCTGCGAAGACACTTGCACCGCCACCTCGCACCTAACGACGCCGTTTTGGGGGCGGCGAGTGGGGATTGAGACTGAGAGGGCGCGTGAGGAAGAGGAAGGGATTAACGTAGGATTCTTCGAAAGCATCATCCATGAGCATGAGGATGTGCAATTTGGGGACACGCTCACCAACGATGATGATGAGGCTGCCCTTATTAGGCAACTGCTACTGCTGCTGCTGCTGCTCATGTTTGTTTGGCGGATTGAGCTACCCTTGGTTGTGATTCTTTTCTTTTCGTTTTGGACTATGTACGTAACGTATGTGATTAATTTATTTATGACTATTTTTTATTAGTTTCTAGGTTTGTAATATCGTTTGTTTGTTTGTGCGTCTCGGAATGGAGGATGCGGGATTGGCAGTGTGATGGATAATGGATGGGTTTCTGATTCTGTGTTTAATTCAGCCACTCACCAAAATACCCCAAATTTTGCACAATGGATAATTTCGGGGATAATAATAATAATAACAACAACAGTAATCGTAGTTACGTTTTTGTAATATATTCTGTTAGACGAGGACACGTGACTGATCCTGCAACACACTCACAATATCCTTTATCCGTCCGTTTGTCTAAAACTCTAATATGATGTTTTTTTTTTTTTTTTTTTGGTGATAACTCTAATATGATGTTACTCCGGCACACTTGCGTTTTGTCCTTATTCTTTTATCTACAGAGATTTCTTTGCTACGTATTGTTCTTATCATACACGTTTGATGACTTCAACTGATATTTCTGGTTTGGGAAATATTGCCACAGCCTATGGTTAGGATATTTCTTTTATTCGTCATCATAGAAGACAATTTTTGTGGTGCCCTTTTCTTTCATTTCAATGTACTATTGTTTCTCTTTTAGCATTCAAATCCCTTTCCTGCACTAAATATTTCAAACAATGCTTTCGAAAAATATTTCAAACAATGCTTCCTCAGTGTTTCGAACAATGCCATCCAGAACCCACTTTATTTTACTATATTTTGAAGTCCATTACAACTCATAATGAATGAAGCCAGTTAGAGTTCAATACATTATTGAATATTAAAACATCTCATTAACACTATCATTGCAGTAATCTTGAAGTGAACTTGCACTATTCATAGAGTTCAAAGTGCTTGGAACAAGCACTGTTATGGCACAGTCCACCTTGTGCTTCTAGCTGTCGGTTAAGGCCCAGACTACAAATGCTCTCGAGTCACGTGTGAACCTGCCACAATTGTTAATTTCACACAAGTGGGCTACCCTACACATAAGCTACCACTTTTTGGATCCCCACTGTCTAATTGATTAGTATTACTATTCCGCTCAGTTTTGGTAGGTTTAATTACCCCTTCATTGCTCTACAACTTCGTCACCGCGCATATCACTTTACCTGCCTCTTCTACCATCGGCTGATGCTGGATTTTGAGTACAAGATTTAGTATAAACTTGAGATGCAGACACAACTTACCATCTCAACTTTCTCACCCATGTTGGGTTGGTAGATATGACACTAAACATGATCAGATAATCAGATATTGAGAAAAAGGATTCACAATTTATAGCTTCAGAATAAGAGAATTAATTGACCAATTCGAGGAAATGGTGACATGCAATACATTCAGCGGCTTGTTGCAGGTAATGCACAAATGTGCAGTTTTTTCTTTTTTATAATGCGAACAAAATAAAGAAGACAGGTAAGTAAGCAACAACAGATACATATAACCGGAGCAAAAGATTTACAAAAAGCTCAGCTGTTACAGCGATAAGGAATTTGCACAAGACAAATTGGGTAACTGGATTCATATATTTGACAAGGTACATGAGCTTCTTCCCAGAACCCATCAAAGAATTGAAAATAACTCACAGTTATCGTATACGAGAACGACCAATTAGTCTGCATTGTTCTGGAAGCAAAGCAGACACTACTTGCCCATTGAGTGCGAAAAACTCACCATCAATACCACATCCATCGTGAGTGTGCTTCCCAGACTTTATCCTCACAGACTTGACCTGCATCCAAAGGGACACTACGCTTATACAATGAACAGATACAGAAGTAATAATAACCAGGATAAAAGACAATGTGCAGCTTCTGCACATCAAATAACCTAACCAGATATGCCAAACAATATATAACCACACGAAATCAATTACACATAACACAGTTTAAAACTAATCACAATTGTCAATTGTATTATTCTAGATAGGCAGGAAAGACTGGAATATGGTTACATTATTTAAAGGTGATTCTACCAGTGCAATCATTACAATATTGTGCAACAGTGTAATAACTAATGCTGTGTGTAATGCAGTCCCAACAAAGTTTCTTTGAAACAAAAATATTGGGAGTAAAAATAATATTAATGCAAATACCTTTACATATTCAACATATGGGAGGGAAAGATGTCGACCCATCTGCAGAAGTACGAAAAATCTCAATAGCCTCAGCCTTCCACTACCACGAACCAAGATCAAATCAAGTGTGTTATCATCATACTCAGCTTTGGGAGCAACCACCTGAGAGCTTTGAACAGTTCTGCATGCATGGTTGCAAACCAGAATGCCAACAAAGTGTCCCTTTGAGACAACCCATTTGTCTCCAAATCGAGGCACAACCTCCTTTGTAGATCCTACTTCTGTATCTTCTGGAGGCCCCGGCAACTCAATTGGGTTTTCCACATCCCAATTAGCCTCAGCGTCCCACTTTGGTTCGGCATCCCAGATAGGACCTGGATCAGACAGTGTTGATGATATATCCTCTCTGTCATTTGTTGCAGCATTGCCCCATCTAGAGTTATCATGTGTAGTGGTCAGTCCAGTCCATTTATCATTCCTTGACTTAGACCTGGTTCTTGGCCAGTTTGGAGTTGTTGATAGAGGCAGCTGAGGATGAATGACTTCTGGCTCTGATGTTACATTTCCCCTTCCAGATGATAGGCGCTTTGACTTTGGATCTATGCCACGTACCAATTCAGAAGGTTCAGTGCTAGCATGAGTACTACTACAGGTATCCAGGTCTCCACCAGACATTCGACTTGGAGTCATTATTGAGTCAATACTTGAAAGACTAGATGCTCTGGGCATTCCATCCCTATTTGATCTGCCCATGATGTCAGTATAAAGATCTGCAATATCAACTACTTCCCGTTCACCTGACAGCTTTCCTTCTCTCTCAGTTTTTGATGCTGGAAGATATTCAACTTCATAGCTATACCGTGGTAAGCATAAGAACTTGAGGAATCCAGCAACAAAATAGCGCAGTGGGCCAAAGCGCTGCTGATACTTTTCAGAAAGTTCCAACACTGTAACAAGAAAAATACACAAGCACTTATTGCCAATTCAAAAGTGGACCTTAATAATCGTGTCCCAACATTGATCAACTGTCTGCAACTGCAAAGTAAACGTTTGAGTCTTTCCCTAGATTTTTCTTTTCTTTCCCTTTCTTTACTTTTCTTTTCTTTTCTTTTCTTTTTTTCCCCTTTCCAGGCCTTTTTCCAGTTACCAAGTGCCCATTGTTAAATTATCATAAAGGTTACAAACTTCCAAAATGAAGAAGTGGTCAAGACAATAATGGAAAACCTACAAAGAAAGCCATCTCAATGTAGCATTTTGACCCCATCCATTCTTGCTTGCACCTGATTTCTTCACTCCCCACCCCCAACCATACTACTACAGTGTGACTAACTGTGACTCGACCATGTGCATTGCATATATCAATTTGTATAACTACTCTATTAATTAGATCAATACCCATGAGGTGCACGGAGTTACAAAAAAGTAGTAAAAAAATTTAAAAAAATTCAAATTATGTAATAAAATCTTAATGAATTCTAAGTAATTATTGAAGATTTAATTTTTTGAATTGTTTGTAATAAAACAATAATTGCAATTCAATTTTTTTTTTTTGGGGGGGCAATAATTTTACAAAGGCAATTATCCTTTTATATATTATATGAAATATTGAATGATTGATGCCAAAAGTTCCTATGTGTCCTTAAAGAGAGAAGGCTTCAAATAAATTATATATATTCTTCTCTTAATTAGACCAGAGACATCTTTCATCCTAAATGTTAAATATAAAAATCATTCATGAACCTTCACCTAATAGCTTAAGCTTTTGCAATTATGGTCCTTGACATGATATCACACCCTCTATGATAGCAGTTTCCCTATTTTATCCTAAAATTTCTGCCATCAGTAATAAGGGGTGCATTGTCAAATAACAAGAATACAAAGTATGCATTAAGTATTTTATGGCTGCCATTGACTTACCATCGCTAACAAAACCATAATACGAGACTGTTAATCCATAGTGAATCGTATTACTTTGAATCCATTCAACAGCGAAAACATCTGTAGCAGTAAGGCCCCCCTGAAGTAAGAAATTAAACGTAGATATTAAATAACTCCAAGAGTTTATCAAGTAATAATGATATCTTAGAAATCTATAAAATTGTTGACATGGAAAATAGACGTGTCATTTAGCCCCAAAAATATTCACCTATTACACCAAAACAAGACAATGCTCTTTAACATTTTATTCATTCACAAGTCATATATACTTTAGAGCAAACAACGAAATGTAACTGAACAAAGAAAGGAAATTCATCTTTTCTTTTTTTGTTTTTAATAAAACAAGAAATTCATCAAGACAGAGATAAAGATTACAAAGAGTTGGGAAGATAAGAGAACATCTATACAAAATACACATGAAAAGAGGACAAACAAAAAATAGAATAGCACCAATGGAGCAAAGCAAATTTTTCTCACCAGAGCATTAAGCATACTCCTAATATAAAAATAAATATCTAGCTGAACCTAAATCACCCCAGACCCTGATGAACTGGCTGCAAAATTTATGCGATTCTTTTATACACATTGTTCTACCAATATCGTGGCAAAAGGTTGTTTATTAAAAGGATACTGTAGAAGAAGGATGTTACACCCTCCCACCTCCACAAAAAATGGAAATAAGGAACAATGTCAATTTTAAGGGTACTATGAGTTTACATAGCATGCCCCATTTCCAATGGTTTCCTATTTGATTATTGAGAATTTTTTTTTTTTAAATAGAAGAGGAATATTTTTTTAAATTATTGCGAATATTATTCTATACGAATGCTAAAATGGATCAAACTAAGAATGAAACAGCAACACATCATTAAAAAAGTTGCACTGACCAAAATAAGGAATCAGGATAATGAATGAACAATTGTATTAGAAAAGACAGACAAATAGTGTCCTAAATACGAAGAACAATAATGTATAAAGAGAATATGGCTAAGGTACAAACATGGATATAAAATTTAAAGTCGTCAATGTCTATTCCTAATTGTAATAGTTGAACTAATTCATGCCCATCAATTATTTGAGAGAAGAAAATCGAAAGAATGCTACCTTTACAATGGCCATTGCTGCAGAAACTGGATCTCTAACTCCAAGAACAGTCCATACCAGTGAGTTATCAGAACCAGCTGGTATAATTCCTATAGGTATAGATATTCCTTCCTTTTGATTGTCTCTATTAAGGAGACCGTTGAGAACCTACAAATCAACCGTGGCATATAACTTGCCCATTGTTAATGACATGTGCATATATTTGTGTGTTCAAAGTATGAAAGAGCAGTACTAATTCTGCAATTAGAACGACCTTAAAATCCTTGTTTTGAAAAAAAAAAATTATGGTTTATGAAAGGTCCATATTTCTTTTGATAATACATAGTATAGTAACTCAATCTTTGAAACGATTTCTATATATTCACGAGTAACTGGTGAGACTCTTATGAAAGGAGCAACATTTTAATTATGGTGAAGGTATACACATTACATAATGATGGTAGATAGATATTTCATATTTCAAAATGATACAGAGTGAGGCAAGGGGATCCTTCCTCTTCTTTCTTGATTACTTTAGTTGATCACCTTCTTCTCAATAGACCCATATCTCTCCCAAAGAAAGCTCATAGTCTATTTGGTATTGTGTATTTTCTTGGGATCTTCACTTCAGCAAGAAACTAAAATCACTTGCAGTCTAACTTGACTACACTCAATCTCTCCTCAAATCCAGATAGGAGAATGCAGATTCTGGATTTCCCAATTTCGAACTCATTTATAGCCAACTTTGGAGTTCACTGTCGTTTTAACAAACCCTAATGTAATGAATAGACTGTATTTACTCAATCAGAAAAAATTCCCTAGGATCAGTGCTTAAGACTAACCATAATAATTTGTAGTTTTTCTTCTATCAAAAGAAAATAATAATAAGATTATGTAGTATTCTCTCAATGGTAGGAAAGAGGAAGTACTGGAGAGAAAAGAATAAAAGAAACAAGAATCCAATAAAAACATAATATTTAAACCTTAAGACAACTTTTCCAATAGTTTGCAACTTATGCTATTGAACCACTTTAGATTATTAATTCCACTTTGGTCCCCATGAAAAATGTCAGTAGGCCTCCTATCACTAATATATATGTGAGAATGAGGAATGTGGGCTACAGGTAATCCCAGGCCCAAGTGGGCAAGGGACACATTGTGACCACTGCTAACTAACTGCCAAGTTAGCAGAGTACAGAAGAGGGAGAAATTCTGGTATCTGAGTAGATAGAAAATATAGAGGACATAGAGTAAGAAATAAGTCAGTAAGAGAATTGGTGGGAGAGAACCAGGCCTCTCGAATGCCTTGATTATCATTGTGTTTTCTATTCGTACACATATTAGACCCCACTGATCTGATATATCAGTTCAGGAGAGCAGAGGCACATCTCAGTTTCACCGTTCTATGCGATTCTGATCCAGTTCCTATCAAAAAATTAATAACTTCACCATCACATTTAATGTGATTTTAAAAATTAAAAAAATAAAATAAAAAAAGAAAAAGAAAAGCTATTAGCACTGGAATGAACAAGAAATATAACTATGAGTCTTCAATCAGTCCTAGATAGCTTATGGTCTAGTCACATACAACATACAAAACAGGCAGTACACACAAAGAAGAGAGTAATTTCATTAAACAAACCAGTACAGAGAACAAGTCACTGAATCATTAAAATAGCCTGCTGACCTCATTGATTATCCCATCACCACCAACACATATTATTCCTGAAAGAAACACCAATTTCAAGAACAGACAATAGGAATGCATTAAAAAAAAAAAAAAATCCAAAAGGTAATAAAGAAAACTACAGTCAACAAATGTTCAGACAATAGAAGAATGATTTTACCATCAGGGCAAGTACTGATGTCCACAGATGATGCAAGAGTTTTAGCATGACCAGCAGATGTCGTTTTGACTACCTCCAATCTAAACCCAGCAAGCTGTCACAGTACATGCCTGACATAATAAGTAAGAAAGTATACCCGCTGCTGTACCCGATCCTGCCTATTGCATGTTATATATAAAATAATGCAGGTACATCAACTACATTGGTCAAAGCATTCCAATAAACACTGACATGAATAAGAATAATTCAAAAGAGTAATATGTTGACAGAGCAATAAAAACTATACAAAATATAGATAATAATGTAATTATCAATCTTGCTTGCAGGATGCTCTACTGTTTTACGTAATAAACTTTTTCAACTTTATTTCCATTTGAAGATGCATACCAACATGAGCGCAGCAACAAGCATATGGAGCTTAAACAATCCAGGACAAAGTGTGTAACATACCTTAAATATTGGTTCCACAATGCCATGGAAAACTTTGCTTGAACGACCTCGACCTGAGCGTGGGTTTAAAATTACAAGCATCTTAGGTGGAGTTTTACATCTAAAGAGCAATTCTGGAGGGGTATCAGTGGGAAGTAATTCTGAGGAAGATTGCTTCTTTGAAGACACTAAAGGGTGGGGAAGACAATTCACATAACACTGTTGATCTGCAAATCCACCAACCCATTGAATTGCCTCTTCTTTAGTAGAAGCCACAAAGCGGAAGTCCTTCCGAGTTCTTCCAGATTTCATAAAACAGGAGAGACCACATGTGGCCTTTTTCATTGGGTACGAGTGCACTGTGAAATGTCTGAGACCAGAATAATAAGAAACCTGTTTAGAACATGGACTAAAACTAATTAGTCACATTTCCTTTCTTTTTCCTAGCACCTAAAAAGAGTATATGACAAATGTATTCATTCAATTCAACCATCCATGTGACAGCAGAAGTAATATATTACCGAGATGACATCGTCAAGGTGCAGCACATGCGATCCCCAAACCAAAGCCTTACTTGTTAGCTTGGCATCCACAGCTTCTTGTTTGGTAACCTCAAGAGAGGCTAGCTGAGAATCACTGCTGTTATCTATAGCAATCTTTCTCTTATCCAAAACCAGCTTCCCAGAGAACACCACATACCCCAGCAAATCGGACTTCTCATCTCCTCCTCCACCACCTCCTATATCAATCCTATGCTCAAAACCCTTGCTCACATCCTGATCATTAGCGGGGGCACCGCTGCCAACCTCCCCGCTCCTCCGCGAGGCCTTAACTTTGCCACGCTTCTCCGGGAACACGACAGGGGAATTGTGCTCCCCCGTCCCTATCGGGGAACACAATCCCAGCCGCCGCAGAGACTGTTGAGGCGCTGAAAGCCTCAACGCCGCAGGCCTATTACTACCACTACTGTTATTATTACTACTACCAGTGGAATTCCGCGAAAGACTACCACTCCTGTGCATATCCCTCATACTACCATCAATCTTGCTACACCCACCACGCAAGGGGTAACTAACATGCGCAAGCGCATAACGCAAGACCCTAGCCACCTTGTAGGGGCAAATTCCCCCTTCACTCTGATATAGAAACGGAAGATAAAGCCTAAAGGTTCAAGATTTGGGATTTAACAGAAATTAGGGTTTGGAGATTTCAAATTCGACACTCTTTTTTTGCCACTCTGCAGCTCAGATCGCGAATCGATGATTGGATCTATAATCAAAATTCCTAATTCATATAGAAAAATGAAAATCCAAAATTTCATCCAATCAAATCAGCTCCCTATTTCTTTTTCTGTTTTTTCAACCCTAAGTTTTTCTTGATGCTGCGTTTTTTTTTTTTTCTGGGGAAAGAAAGGAAAATCGAGAACTATAAATTGAAATTGCAGCTGCGGAAATTGAAACGAGAAATTGAAGAGAGTAAAACCAAACCAGTGATGATCGGAAGCGATAAGCAGGAGAAGAGGGATTATTATTGTGAATCTGAAGTGTTGTTTGGTGAAATTGAAAGAAGAGGGTTATCAAAGAAGAGTGATGATGACGATGAAGATGGACGCTCAGGATCGCTCAACCTTCAACGGAGTCACCACTTCCGTTTCCTTCTTTCCTTTGCCGTCATTGTGGTGTGTGTGAGTTGTGAGTAGTTGTTTGTGACACAACAAATCAAATTTCTTTATCTTTTTTTTTTTCTTTCTTTTTGTTAACTTTTCTAATCAATAAATTATTAATAAATAAATAATAATTATGGATTCTTTTTAGCTGCTCGTAACAAACACCAACACCTGCCACTGTTCCAGCTCAGACTCCACACTAGTCATGATATTAATCTATATTCGCCCAATGTTGGTTAGGCTAAAGTTGTTATTATTATTCTACACATGCACAACTTGATAACTTCTAGGCGATTGGTTTTCTCTTTTATGCGACTTGTGTATGTCAAAGTCTATGTACTAATAATGAAAGCTCATCTATATCTACAGGAATCTAATCTGCTATTTGTTTAGGTCCACGTTCGATTTTGCTTATTAAACCAATTGTTAGTTGTAGACTTGTTCATATTATTTTTCATATGGGTCACGTTATATGAATTAACTGATTATAATGAATGTTTTTTATATTCCGAAGAGGTAATTAGCTGAGAGACTACATAACTATTGTATTATCTTATGATGATTAATTCTATAGATAGTTTAAATTGGTTAAACAGATAAAGATAGTTCATGATTTCACAAAAAATAATAAATATTATTATTTTATCTATTAAAAACTAATTTAAATTAATTAAGAATCAATTTGAGTATAAAACATAATAAAATCAGTGATTACTTAATATTAAACAAGCTACTAATAAATGGAATACTGATATGATATGAATATTTTAAATAATTAAAATAAATATTACATATTATTTAATATTGTATTGATATATTATTTATAAAGTTTAATTATGTTAATAATTATATGAATTTTTAGAATTACATGTTAATACATTATTTAATTATTATATGAAACTTTTGTACTAATTATCTATCAAAACTATGTTATTTTTTTTTATTTTTCAAAGGTATCCTCTCTCTCTTATTAGAGAAGACTTCTTCTCCCAATTAAATTTTTTTTTAAGAATTAAATTGAAGTCTTCTTTGAAGTCATAGCATATCTCTATTACTATGTCAACTCCCTTGTTAATGTGTGTATATATATATAATATTAGACAACCTATTTTTCTTTTATTTTTATTTGTTAATGGATAATTTAAGTGAATTTAATATCAGTTATCCTGTTAAAATTAGGGTATAATCCCCGAACTCAAAAAGTATCTATAAGATACTTATGATATCGTCTATTAATAAGATTTTCACATGGATGGTGAGAATCAAATCCATATCCTTACGAGATACAAGTCTATTTCTTATTAACTATGCCAACCTTAATTGCCAATTTTCTTTCTTTTTCTTAGTGTTCTTTTTCCTTTATGTTACTTTGATTTCCTCTTTCGAATGTTTTTTCTAATAGGAAGCTGTGGCATGTATCATTCGTCGACGGCTTTTTCCGTTTCCTTTCCTACTTTTGCAAATTTGTCTAGTAAATCTATTCAGACTTTTTTAATTTTTCGTTCAATTAAAGTAGATATAACTTTAGCTTTTATCTTTTCATATCAATCCATTTAAAATAGTGAAATCTTATTAGACAATACCGTATTATGTATCCATTTGTAGTTGAAGATGCATCGTTCGTCCAAAGATTAAGGACAAAGTTACAGTATCATACGTTACTTTTGAGCGATAAGTATATCTGTTTTTATTTTTCACGTCAAGAAAAAAAAACTCCTTTTTATTTTCTTAAAAGATCTGTTACTTTTCTGAACTTGTAAGCACAGATAGTTTTTATGTTGACAATATTTAATTTATGTTGAAAATACACACTGAAAAATCATAAGTTATAAATCATTACGTAACTAGATACATAAAACGTAGAGAACATAAAATAGTAAAAATCCCTAATCCAATTGTTAACCTGAAAGTTTCCATAACGTACATCAAGCTGAAAAATAAAATTTATAAAATTTTAAAATTAATCAGTAGTTCATTTAATGACTTCATTTTAATGTTTAATATGTTTTTTAAAGTATATGCATCTAAATATAAGCTTATGTGCATTATACAGACAAAAAAAGGGGAAATAAATTTTGGTAGGAAATGTATTGAAAATACAATTGGGAGCTTTGAACTCATGATTAGAATGGGCAAATGCTCAACCAAACACATTCTTAATTTGTTGTATCGCTGTATTGTAATGTATTTAGTGGGATCTTGGAAAATAATAAAATGATAAAAGTAGAAATAAGAATCTGTAACTAACTTTGCTATCATAAAAAGATACGTCGTTGCTAAATTAATTTTTCGGTTTGAATCCTAATTTTTACCGCAACAACCTAGCAAAGAATTATAAGTTGAACAAGATTATGAGCAGTTCAAATATCTACATTATTGAGGGCACTCTGACAATATTTTTTTATTAATGTGGAGACTATTGTAGTTGAAGCATATGCAATCACACCAACTAATGACCAAAACTCATTATTATTATTATTTTAATTGGTAGTTGTGTTGGAGATGGTGGATTCAAATGTGAGGAGAGATTCCAATTTTGTTTTTTCCAAGAAAAAAAGGAAGAGGTTGTTGAGGAGAAGGATTGCATTGATGAAAAATGGAAGATTGAGCTTTGAAGAGGAGGGCATCGGAGTTGGCTCTTCCAAATTAAAAGGAAAAAAGAAGAAGAAATAATTGAGGATGAAGATGGATGATTAGGAGCTTAGTATTTAACATCATCGTTTTGTCCAAATAAACGGTTCAATTTTGTCAAGTGAAAGGGAATTTACCTATCAATCCACATTTTTACTTTTAGTATAAAATTTAAAAAGAATTTTTTAGTTAAGCTAAAATTAAGAGAAGAATAAAAGTATACTAGTGGATTGTTACAGTTATTGTGAGTAAAAATTGAAACAAGTAACCTATGTGAAAAATAATTTTTTTAACAGTTGAAAAATTATTTTTTATTAAGAATAACTTAAAGAAATGCATCCTAACTTACATCTTATAAGCGATTTTGAAGGACTGCATGTGAGTTTTATATATTTTTTAGATGTTTGTAATTAGCTATTAAACCTTTAAACATTGTTACCACAAAAAAAAAAAAAAAACAAAACAAAAAAACCTTTAAACATGGTTTGGTGAGCTCACTTCTTTCGGTTCCATATTAATTTTGAAAAAAAGAAATTATATCAGAAATTTTTGATAGAAATTAAGTACTAAAATAACATTACCTAACTATTATATTCTATCCAAAATTGCGTATATAAGTCTTTAAACAAAACAAAAAATTAATGATATGCTATGATTAGTGATATTTGAATGAAAGAGTAGGTCCTATTATTATTATTATTCATCTAATTATCATCGTAATTTATGTCAACAATTTTGATTATTTTGAATACATGGAATTGGTCCATGGATCGGTTCCTAGTTAACTGGTCTAATTGGCCAATTAAATTTGGATTTTAAAACAACTATTTTTATTAATAAAGAAAAAATCCAAAAAATTTCCTTTAATTTTACCTTACTTGCGCTTTTGACTTTCAACTTTTAAAATGTAAATAAATAAATAAATTAGGGCAATGTTTTAATACTTATTAGAAGTGTACATTTTGAATATTTTTTATTTCAACGGTGAGGATGTTGACACTTATTGCTGAGATTAGAAAAGAAACTTGTATTCTTAGTTAATGAAAAGCAACTTAGACAGCCCATTATACTTTCATTTTTTTTTTTCCTTTCAAAAGCTTTCCCCTGTATGTAGTCTTTGTCTCCTTGGCCTCCGTGACAACAATGCCTCTGACATTTCTTTCACAACTCTTCCATGGCAATCTTCTTTTGATGGTGCATTGTTTTTATCTTAGGGTAAATAACAAATACTACCCTTGAGGTTTACCCAAATAACACATAACCCAATTTTTCTCTCTATTTGACAATCCGCCCCACTTCTTAATACTACTCAGTTAGACACTAACCTAAAGGAAACCATGGTTGTGTTAAACTTAATTTCAGCCACACAGAGTAACAAAGGATGATGTGGGAGACCCACCACACCACGCCTCAACCACAATAACATAATGACCCCTCATTTTACAAGTAGAGAGTGGATTAGAAGTAGTGAGTCCACTTCCCCCAAACCTCATCATCCTTGTTCATCCTGATTTATGGCTGAAGGAGAAAAAGGCCACTACCCCATATCTTCATCCCCTTACAAAATCTCAGCTTTGGCAATGGAACTAATCCAATTCAACTAGATAGATTATCAGAGAAAGTGAGAAACCGCATTATAAAAAATGCCTTAGACCTAAACATAGCAAAAGTGGAACAATCTGGCATCCAGGATGTAAAGTCCTCCTCTATACAATACTACGCTTAAGTCATAGTACCATACTCTGGAGTTATTACTGTTACCTGACCAGACCTTATTTGATAGCAACTTCAGCCGTCTGGAATCTTCTTAAATTGGGGATAACACGGAAACAGGAGTGAGAATTTTAAATTCTCAGTAGGATTCATTAAGAAATTTTATACAGTATCATCATTATTATCTCCAATTACTTCAGTTTATTATGAAAAGGTGAGCATGTTATATAGACTGTTCAGTTTTATAGTTCGAAAATATATTATCCGAAGCAAAGTTCATTTTATTCATACACTTGTTAATCACAGGAAGAATCTAAACGTAAATGCAGCAGAATAATTAAGGTTAACATATAGATACAATTAGTCTCTTGATAAACAAGGAAAAGGATTGAAACATAAGCATAGCAGATCAAAGAACAACTAAATAATGTGCATTTATGAGTGCAATAATACATTTGATACAAGTGATTATTCCTCCTATTAACTTTCTTTACTTTTTTTACTTTGCACACCTAGGCGTTACGTATCGCCGCCCCTAGGGTGTGAGCTTGGATGTGTCTCTAATTAGAGGAATCTCATTTTGACCACGTGCCTCTAATTCGGAGGGATCTCATCTGGCCACATGCCTCCGAGGTAGAGGGATCTCATCTGGCCACGTGCTTTCAAGTAGAGGGATATCATTATCATATCACATTCCAGAGTATGATCACTATATCATACCCTATCGGGATATAATCGCCATGTCACACTCCTTAGGATGTGCTCATCATGCTATAATCCAGAGTATGATTGTTATGTCATACCCCATGAGGGTGTGATCGCTATATCACATTTCTTAGAAATATGTTTCTCTTCCATGTCTTAGAGTATGATTGCCAT
The DNA here is from genome assembly GCA_031439595.1 of Pterocarpus santalinus. Classification (NCBI taxonomy): domain Eukaryota; kingdom Viridiplantae; phylum Streptophyta; class Magnoliopsida; order Fabales; family Fabaceae; genus Pterocarpus; species Pterocarpus santalinus. Next base: position 66,139,058 of record CM062531.1, on the reverse strand, counting down.
GTCATACTCCATTGGGTGTGATTGCCATGTTACATCCCTTAGGGTGTGGGATCATTATATCACATTCCAGAATATGATTGCCATGTCATACCCATCAGAGCGTGATTGCCATGTCACGTTCCTTAGGAATATGGACTCATCATCATATCTTTCATTATAGAATCACTAATACACAGACTTCATACCTTATTCTCAAATGATCATACGTGCATGGTATTCATACCCTATCAGGATATGATCGCCATGTCATACTCCTTAGGATGTGCTCATCATGCTATAATCCAAAGTATGATTGCTATGCCATACCCCATCAGGGTGTGATTGTTATGTCACACTCATTAGAAATATGTTCCTTTTGCCACATCACAGAGTATGATCGCTATGTCATACTCCATCGGATGTGATCGCCATGTCACATCTCTTAGGATGTGGGATCATTATGCCATATTCTAGAGTATGATCGCCATGTAATACCCCATTAGAGCATGATCGCCATGTCATGTTCCTTAGGAATATGGACTTATCATCATATCTTTCACCATAGAATCATCAATACATATGCTTCATACCTTCTTCTCAAATGATCATACGTGCATGGTATTCATACATGTCGCGTAATAACATTAACACACAAACATTTAGAACTATCACTAATTTTTGCCAGAAATTCGGCAGCATGATGGATTATGTCCACTTTTCCATGAATAATGCCAGACTACCAGTAAAACCACTCAAACATGCAAATCAATATGGGTTAGTGATTATATTCTCACAATATCATTCATCAAATTCAATGCAAACATCAATACAGTTTTTTGCTTACTTTATCATATTTTACCCAAATTTTGTATAATTCATCTTTAGTCCAATTCAACTTATTTAAACATGAATTTTGGATATGTCATAACTTTATGTGTCTAGTTTTCAATTCTTTTGGTCCTATCTCATTTTGATTTGTATAACTTAAGTTATTAGTATTTTACCTCAGACTGCCCTATACTTAGCCAGAAATATACCCTTATAAATGAAAATTCACTAAAAATAAAACTTTGAGTGAAATTATACAAAATTTATATCAGTTTAAATTTATATAAGTATATTTTGAAATATAAGTCACGTAACTTGACCCTACTGGACTATCATGTTCCAGCCTGGTTTGAACTTAAGGTAATTTCATTAATGTGCAGAAAATAATTGGCAATGAATCTGATCCTGAAATTTTTATGGGATGTTCCCTTATATGTTAGCTTTCAAACAACATTGGTTTCACTCAATTTAGAGCTGTGTATGGTGAGTTACACCCTTTTCAACTCACATTGCCCAGATGAGAATCTAGATTTCTAAGTCAAACTTCAAAAATTCATAATTAATTCTATACTAATCCAATAGTCTTATAATTTATATGTATGGAAAGATGTGAATGTCTAGTTTCATAAAAATAGATTCATCAAATTTAAACTGTTGTAGATAGAGCCGTACATTTTATCGTATAGATTGCTGTAGGTTTTTTATCTAGATAGCATCCTAATTCTCCACTTCTTCTGGTCTTCTTCTTCTAACTTTAATTTCAACTAAAAATTTCTTATTAATCTAACTATAAACCATCAAATATATCCAATATCTCATCAAATATTTGAAGCAAATTAAAATTTCAAACAGCCACAATCCATAGAAATCAAGAATAAAAGTTGAATCCTACCTTGATATCCATGAAACTATAGAAGCAAGAAGGTCAAGAACCAACTCCTAGCCTTCTTCCTCCACCATGGCAGCAGCTCACATGAGTGTGGGAAGCCTCCACTTGATGTTTAATCATGAAATTGTTAGAGAGGTTTTATAGAGAAGAAGGTGAGAATCAATTTTCATAAAAGGAGCAAAAGGATTTGAGGCCAAGAAGGCCATGAACTAAGAGCTTGAAGCTCATAGCCATGGAAGCAAGGAAAGAAAAGAAGAAGAAGAAGAGCAATGGAGAGAATATGGCAGCTGGTGGGGGGCAAAATAATGGAGGAGTTAGAGGCGATTTTGGATGCTTGGTTGGTGGTTGTTTGGCCAAGTCTCTCCACTCATTTGGCAGTTAGTTGGCGCATTCATAGGGGTGGAAGTGGCTCAATTTTCAGCCACTCAACTAGTAGTGTTAGTGTGAAATTCTACTGATTCGATTCTGGCGATTTAAAATACTAAATCTTCGCCGATTTTCTTCAAATCGGCAAAACTTTACTAAATAACTCTAATTATTTCTAAGCCTAATCCCTCTAATTAATATCTAATTAACTCCTAATTAATATTTAATTAACTTCTAATTACCCTTACATAACTATCGAAACCGAATAAATAGATTAATGACGTAAATTAGACATTTTTGCAAATTTGGAGCCTTTTTATTTTTTATTTTTCGTAACTAATGGTATTTTCATAATTTTGAGTAAGTTTAGAGACACCCCATATCATTTCACACTAGACTGCCTCCATGGTTCAATCGGCAGAGATTTAAACTTCTATGATTTTACCACATGATTTTGCTTTGTTTAAAATCTCATTCTGCTAATTCTACAGATGTGGAGACATAAAGGTCATTTCATAAAAAGTTCTAGGGTTATTGTGGGAATAAGTCTTTGGGGTCAAAATATAATTTCTAAAAATTCTGGATATCACTGCAATTAATAAAAGTTTACAAGGGCAATTTTATCATTTTTTAATTTTTAACATATGGCAATGCCATATTTTCAATGATAGTGTCACACTACTCTATAATTCTGAGTGTGAAGATCGTTATGGCATAATACTATCTGAGAAATTCTCACACTATCTAAGAGAAATAATTTAAAGTTTCCATTACATTCTGTTTATGAAAGTGGGGATGTTATATTCTTCCCACCTTAGAAAGAATTTTGCACTCAAAATTCCTTTATCCGTAGTAAGCCAGCTGAATACCGTAGATTTCCACATACACCGAACTTCATATTGAGGGGATTAGACTCAATATGTAGTCAAGTGCGATAGAGAAATTACAACACACAACAAGGCTATTATGCACAAACATCTATGTATTTTTTATATAAGGACCTAAAGTATGGCCTTTCTTAACTTCAGAGTATGCCTCATCGGAAGCATAATCAGCCCATCCCAAGTCCGGTTAGGACGAACTACTCTGATACTATTTTGTAACGTCCTCCTTTGCACAGTACTACACTTAAGTTATAGTACTATACTCTGGAGTTATTATTATTACTTGAGCAGACCTTATTTGACAGCAACTTTAGCCGTCTTGAATTTTCTCGAACTATGTGGAGAAAACATGGAAACAGGAGTGAGAATTTTAAATTCTTAGTAGGATTCACTAAGAAATTTTATACTATGTCATCGTTGTTATCTCCAGTTGCTTTGTTTTATTATAAAAAAAGTGAGCATGATATATAGACTGTTCAATTTTATAATTCGAAAATATATTATCTGAAGCAGAGTTCATTTTATTCATATACTTGTTAATTATAGGAAGAATCTAAACATAAATACAGCAGAATAATTAATATCTATATATAGATACAATTAGTCTCTTAATAAACAGGGAAAAGTATTGAAGCATAAGCATAGCAAATTAAAGAACAACTAAATAATATGCATTTTTGAGTGCAACAATACATTTGATGTAAGTGATTATTCCTCTTATTAACTTTCTTTACTTGGCACACCTAGGCATTATGTATCGTCTTCCCTAGGGTATGAGCTTGGACGTGCCTCTAATTGGAGTGATCTCATTTTGATCATGTATCTCTAATTCGGAGGGATCTTATTTGGCTACGTGCCTCCAAGATAGGGGGATCTCATCTGGCCACGTGCCTTCAAGTAAAGGGATCTCATTGTCATGTCACATTCCAGAGTATGATCGTCATGTCATACCCCATCGAGGTATGATCGCCATATCACACTCCTTAAGATGTGCTCATCATACCATATTCTAGAGTATGATGCTATGTCATATCCCATCAGGGTGTGATTGTCATGTCACACTCATTAGAAATATGTTCTTCTTGCCACATCACAGAGTATGATCGCCATGTCATACTCCATCGGATGTGATCGCCATGTCACATCTCTTAGTATGTGGAATCATTATGCCATATTCCATAGTATGATCGCCATGTCATATCCGATTAGAGCGTGATCGCCATGTCACGTTTCTTAGGAATATGGATTTATCATCATATTTTTCACCATAGAATCATCAATACACAGGCTTCATACATTATTCTCAAATGATCATATATGCATGGTATTCATACACATCGCGTAATAACATTAACACACAAATATTTAGAACTATCACTAATTTTTACTAGAAATTCGGCAGCATGATGGATCATGTCCGCTTCCCCATAAATAATACCAGACTACCAATAAAACCACCCAAACATGCAAATCAATATGGGTTAGTGATTATATTCTTACAATATCATTCATCAAATTCAATGCAAACATCAATAAAGTTTTTTGCTTACTTTATCATATTTTGCCCAAATTTTGTATAATCCACCTTTTGTCCAATTCAACTCATTTAAACCTGAATTTTGGATATGTCATAGCTTTATGTGTCTAGTTTTCAATCCTTTTGGTCTCATCTCATTTTGATTTGTATAATTCAAGTTATTAGTATTTTACCTTAGATTGCCATATACTTAGCCAGAAATATACCATTATAAGTGAAAATTCACTAAAAATAGAACTCTGAGTGAAATTATACGAAATTTATATCAGTTTAAATTTATATAAGTATATTTTGAGATGTAAGCCTCGTAACTTGATCCTACTGGACTATCCTGTTCCAATCCGGTTTGAACTTAAGATAATTTCATTGATGTGCTGAAAATAATTGGCAATGAATCTGATCCTGAAATTTTTATGAGATGTTCCCTTATATATTAGCTTTCAAACAATATTGGTTTCACTCAATTTAGAGTTGTGTAGGGTGAGTTACACCCTTTTCAACTCACACTGCCTAGATGAAAATCCAGATTTCTAGGTTAAAATTCAAAAATTTATAATTAATTCTATACTAATCCAATGGTCTTATAATTTATATGTATGGAAAGATCTAAATGTCTAATTTCATATAAAAATAAATTCATCAAATTTAAATTGCTGTAGATAGAGCCGTACATTTTATCGTACAGATTGCTGTAGGTTTTTCACCTAGACAGCATCCTCATTCTCCACTTCTTCTAATCTTCTTCTTCTAACTTTAATTTCAACTAAAAATTTCATGTTAATCCAACTATAAACCATCAAATATATCCAATATCTCATTAAATAAATGAAGCAAATTAAAATTCCAAATAGCCACAATCCATAGAAATCAAGAATAAAAGTTGAATCCTACCTTAAAATCCTTGAAACTATGGAAGCAAAGAGGCCAAGAACCAACTCCTAGCCTTCTTCCTCCACCATGGCAGCAGCTCACATGAGTGTGGGGAGCCTCCACTTGATGTTTAATCATGAAATTATTAGAGGGTTTTTATAGAGAAGGAGACGAGGATCAATTTTCATAAAAGGAACAAAAGGATTTGAGACCAATAAGGCCATGAACTAGGAGCTTGAGGCTCATAGCCATGGAAACAAGGAAAGAAAGGAAGAAGAAGCAGGAGGAATGGAGAACATATGACAGCTGGTGGGGGGCAAAATAATAGAGGAGTTAGAGGGGATTTTGGTATTTTTAAATATGATACTTTTTTATGATTGGTGGAAGCTTGGTTGGTAGTTGTTTGGCCAAGTCTCTCCACTCACTTGGCAGTCAATTGATGCCATCTATAGGCGTGGAAGTGGCTCAATTTTCAGCTGCTCACCTAGTGGTGTTAGTGTAAAATTCTACTGATTCGGTTCTAACAGTTTAAAATACCGAATATTAACTGATTTTCTTCAAATCGGCAAAACTTAAAAGACTCTGAGAGAATTTCTATATTTCTATTCTAATTGTTCCTAAGTCTAATCTCTCTAATTAATATCTAATTAACTCTTAATTAATATTTAATTAACTTCTAATTGCCCTTATATAACTATTGAAACCGAATAAATAGATTAACGACGTAAATTAGACATTTTCGTAAATTTGGAGCCTTTTTGTTTTTTGTTTTCTATAATTAATGATATTTTCATAATTTTGAGCAAGTCCAAAGACACTCCACGTCATTTCACATCAGCCTGCCTCCTTGGTCCAATCGGCAGAGATTTAAACTTCTACGATTTTACCACGTGATTTTGCTCTGTTTAAAATCTCATTTTGCTAATTCTACAGATATGGGAACATACAAGTCATTTCATGAAAAGTTCTAGGGTTATTGTGGGAATAAATCTTTGGTTCAAATATATAATTTCTAAAAATTTGGGCATCATTGCAATTAATAAAAGTTTACATGAGTACTTTTGTCATTTCCTACTTTTTAACATATGGCAATGCCATATTTTCAACGGTAGTGTTACACTACCTTGTAATTCTGAGTGTGAAAATCGTTATGACATAACATTGCCTGAGAAATTCTCACATTGCCTAAAAGGAATAATTCAAAGTTTCCATTACGTTCTATTTACAAAAGTGGGGATATTACACATGAAGTTTAGAAAATGAAACATTGAATAAGATCCTCATGTTGCAACAAAATAAGACTTCAAAACACTTTACTTGAGCAAATTTAAAATGCTTCAAAATTATTGGAAACAAATTAATATTCACAACCTTTAAAACTTGTTTGATATCAGAATTGATATTAGAACCAAATCCAATAATGGAAATTATAGCTCTCTATTTTATTTTGAATCAGCAACAAAAGTAAGCACTGGACGATCCCTTATATTATGACTTCTACATGGCACAAACAACTGAAAGATTTGCATCTTTCTTCTCATGAAGGGTTCATGAGAAAAAATGCGCTAGTACCATGATCAAATATCCACTATATATATAATTTTTATATTTTGCTTTATTTCTCTGTATTCGGACCTAAACTGATTATGAGTGCAAGGGTACAACCAGCAGGCGTTGTAACACTCACTTAAATCGATTTGCATTATTAATTGCACTTGAACTGTCAGAACCATGTTTTTCTTGGTGCTTATCAATTGAGGAATTTTATCTTGCCTCAAATGCTTCAAGATACCCATTATCAAAAATCAAAATCAGAACCAAGCAATCAAGTAGCATTTGCGAAAAAAAAAGCCAACGCGAAAATTGGGATTGGAAAAGTAAAAAGGCGTCAGAAAAGACCTCAAATTGAGACAAATCTGAAGGTTGTGAAAGTGAAGGGACTACGATATAGAGAGAGAAATGAAAAATCCAAGATTATTGGTGTGAAGAAGCGTTACACAGAGAGAGAGAGAGGACCACTTGGAAGGAAGTGGCCTTTATAGTGGGTGATGGTCTCTCTTACAAGCTGTCAATTGCCTCTAGTTCACACACTAGGAGCAGGAGAGTGTAGGAGAAGAAGACCCCCCAAACGACGAATGTAATTTTTTTTAATATCATAACCATGGTTAAAGTGGAAATATTCCATTGGGATATTCCCATTTAACTGTTACTAATGTTAAGGAGTAGGGCAGACTGTCAAATATGGAGAAGAATTGGATTATGCGTTATTTGGGTAAACCTCAAGGGTAGTTTTTCTTATTTACCCTTTATCTTATTTGATATTAATTATCATTTATATTAAAATGCAAAAATAATTGTCCAAGACCTATTTTTAGAATGGTGCTCTGTTGAGTGTCTTCGAGCAGCATCCAACATTGGAATTTAATATGTTACTTCTAAAAATTGTTGATGATAACCTTCATGGCTTCATTTGAAAAAGAATTGCAGAAATCGAACTGTATTGTTGATTAATATTTTTTCAATCAAATCCTAAATCTCAAAACCTTAAGTGATTAATTAAATACTTATGCTTATCTGGCGAATTAAGTTTCCCTAATCTGAAAATTTTCAAGTTTTGATTTTTCTTCCTTAATTTCAATCTCAACAGGGTTGTAATGATAAGTGATCGAAGATGTTAAAACAATGATCCCAATAAAAATAAAGCACTTGCCATTAGCGTCTGTTTGCTTTCAAATTCAAAACTCCTCTCATCATCATCATCTCCATCGCTTCTACAACTCCCGTTTCCTTTCTCTTTCCTATCACCACAAAAGGGAAAAAAAAAAAAAACCGTCCAAATAAACACAAGAACTCTCCCACCAATCCCATCCACAGTCCCTCAAAGCTAAAGTCCAAGCCCGATGAACCACGCTTTGAGATCTTATCACCGATCTATGACTCCAATGACAAGGATAGCCCACTGCTGTAGACTTGTGTTGCCGGCGGTCTGCTGCAACAGTAACTCCTTGATGCATCCTTATTGGTGGAGGAGCTAGTAGCTGGAAAGACCCTCACTAACAAAGCAAACCATATGATGGGGCTGTTTAAGGTGCTTTTCATTAAGTACGAACACAAGTTTCTCTTCTAATCTTAGCCAATACGTGTCAACGTCCTCACCGTCGAAATAAAAAAATGCACAAAATGTACACTTCTAATAAGGTACCAAAGTATTGCCCAATAAATTATCCATAACTCTTAAAATGATGCAATTGACTCCAAATAGTTAAAAAGTATCAAGTTTTAGATGAAAAATGTATGTAAAAGGCTTGTAATATTAAAGTACTTAAATGACTCATTATAAAATTTATATCATCTTGTGCATCGCACGAGTTCAAAATGCTAATAACTTCAACAAATATTATTTTCATTCCAACAATGAAGGAGACCAAACTTTTGGTTTCTATTGTGAATTCCCACCCAATGCTATCTTTTCTCTACCTCATAACTTTTTTTCTTTTTCCTAACCCAATACATGTTTCATAAATCCAACAATCTCCATTAACCTGATCTTTACTCCACAAATGAAGAAGACCAAACTTTTGCTTGCTAATATGAAACTAGCAAAGTATCCCCAAAGATCTTCTAGTTTTAAGGATTGTAGTCAAACTTTTATTTGCGGAATTCCTTGCCAATTGCAAACTTCATGACTAAGAAGAATATATATGTAGGAGATTCTATGGTTGTGGAAGGTATGGGTCAAAATATAGTTGTAACTTATTTTATTGGTATTATCCACCTCCAACTCAAAGATGTTAGAAAATGTCATTGGACTCATGAGAAGGAGCAACCATTAAGTGAATAAATGAGTGTGGCTAGAGAATATATGCTAGGAGGAAGGGTATGGCTTTGGAAGAGACTTGGATTACATGTAAGATAATATAGGACTTTTGGGATCTCTTAGTTGTGATCAAAGTGCATGCAAGGTAAAGTTGAAAGAATTTTTTAGGCTTTTCCATTAATAAAAACAGGCGACATCATCTTAAAAGATAAAGAGATCATTTGTTTCTTTTTTTTAAAAGTAGTTTAAAATAAATAAATATATATATATAAAGTTTGAATAATTAATTAAATGCCTTAAAATTTTATAAAAAAATTGATATTTGAATAAGTAAGTTATATTTTTAATGAAATTTTTCTTAAAATCTTACAATAATATTTTTTATAAATGTAAAACAAACGTGACTTGTATACTATGTTGGTGATTCTTGTTCTTATAAATTGCTCAACTAATTTTTGGTCGAAGTGATGGTTAAATAAAGTAGTTTTTTTAAAGTGACGATTCTAGAATTTAAACTTTTGATTTTATAAATAAAATTTGTCTAATGTCACCATTTATTTTTATTATAACCAATTACTTTTAGATCGACAAAAATATTATTGATTCGAACACATTAAATTCGATTTCTACTAATAGCCACGTATTACTAAATTTTTTTGTGTCTTTGGTTACAGCCACATGTTAGTAAGTTATATGTTTTGCAAGAAAGATTTCCCTTGTTATTTTAAATTTGACGTCTTGAACGCATGTACCGTTGTTTGATGTTTCAAGCAAACTCCAATCTTCATGGCGTAAGTTTTTAATTTTTAATTTAGTAGAACGAAAGATCCACTTGACCGTGGTTCATGTTTTATAAAATTAACGATAAAATAATTGGCCACAGCTTTATCCATCCTAATCATTATGACCCCAAAATGAATCATTAAAGAAGGGAGAAATAAAAAAGGTGAGAAAAGGTGAAGAGGAGAGTCCACAAGAAGCAAAGGAGTTGAGGTGCCCTTTTCAATTTTGATTTACGAAGGGAGGGAACAGGATGCATCAAAGGCAGCAGCAGAACAGAAAGGTGAAAAAGAAGAGGCGTGTGCAATTTTTTATTTTTTATACATAGCTTATAGAGACCAGATCATATCGGGTGCCAACTGATCGTAGTTAATAAGTATGAATTTTAATTATATAAATATCGAATATAATTTTAGTTGGGTATAAATTTACATCTTTTATTTTTTAATCTTTAAGGTATTTATATTTTTGAGTATTTTGCAACTAAAAAGTTATTTTAATAATTATATTTTGTAGAATTTGAACTTCAATTCTCTAGTTAAAAGTGTAATTTACTTATAACTGGACTTAACATTTGTTAGTAAATATACATTATTAGTGTAAATAATAATATGTCAATTAACTATTGACATAGATTCAATTCACATTTATTTAAGCTGTTATAATCGCACGACAATCATTTTGATATCTAAATGATTATGTGTATGTTTGAGAATGGTAAAAGATTAAAATTATTTTAATAATTATTTTTTTATATAATCATTTATATAAAAATTAATTTATATTTTGATATTTTAGCTGAAAAATAATTTTAACATAATTTATTTTATTTCGATTATATGAAAAAAATTATTTTTGTATGATAAATTATTAAAAAAAGTATGAAATAATTATTTATATTATATTATATTTAATGCTTAGGGTTAATTTAGTAAATACAAAATATTATGTGTATTGTACATATAACTTTTAATAAAAAATGTTCAAATTTTAGCTTTAATCTTTTTTTTTTCCAAAATAGCTTAAATTCTTAAAAATTGATTATAATCTATTTCAATAGAAACTATCCAAATAAGATTTTATTTTCTAAATAAGTTTTTTTAGGAAAAATAACTTTTTTTGTTGTTTTCCAAATATGCACTATATATAAAATGACTATAATTTTGATTTATTGATAATGTGAAAATTTTTTTATATAATTATATAGTTATATATTATTATATTAATAAATAAATTTGACTCTCATATTCATTATTTTAAAAATTATATATATAAAAGAATTTGATTAAATAATAGATTTAATTTATATATATTAATAATATAAAATTTTTTTACATTGTTATTTAATGAAATTCTCCTATTTACATGACTTTTAAATTGGTGAAATAAAAGTCATGTATATTTATTTATGTGATAATATATAATTATATACTAATATAAAAAAATTTTACATTATCAATACATACAAATTAAACTTTTAAATAATAATATAAAAAATTTTACTGTCAAAATTAAATCCATACAAAATAATAGAACTGAAAATATGAAATAAAAAAATGTGGAAGGTACCTTTCACATATTTACTGAATTTCCTCAAAGTTCTCTGAATTCCACAATTTGACCCTCCCCTTCCCACTCTCAGGTTAATTTGAAACGAAAGCATTAACACCATTATCATTACAGTGTCACGCACAGATCGTGAATGAAAAGAAGCGCCTCTCTCATAGTGACAACGGATCCTCAACCCAAATGCTCCTCCATTGCCACTAACCTCAACACAACGCGAACCAAACCAACCAAAACGACAACGTTTCATCACTCTTGTGCTTTGCTTCTTTGCCACCTAAAAGGCCTTTTCATGCTTATGTAGCACACTCTGCTTCTGCAAGTTAGTGTTACGTGTTCGTTATGCTCTGAACTCTGAAGCAACAATTTGAGGTTCTTCGTTGTTCCGTTTCGCCGTTTCTGTTACTCTTTCGTTCTGATCTGAGCTGAAGATTTTTCAATAGCAATCATTCACTCGCGCATTCTTTTTTTTTTGTGCTTTTTTTTGTCGGCAGCTGATTGTAGCGAAGATCTGGAATCTTCTAGAAGCAGTTTGCTGAGATTAGATCTGCGTTTCTCTCTCTCGAATGTTTCGAGTGGAGAGAATTTGCTAGGGTTTTCAATTTTTGTGTGTAATTTTGTTTGTTGCGTTGTGTGCCGATGACTACCAAACGTGCCTACAAGCTGCGTATCCTTCAATGTGTTTGTTTGATCTGTGAAATTTCAATTTCAACTTGCTTTGTTTTGTAGAATATGGAATAGATCTCTATGTGCTAATGCCTAGCTACTTTGCTATGTTATGGTGTGGTTTTTTGCTTCTTCTTTTTTTTTCTTGTTTTTAGGTTTTGTTTTGAGTTGTTGTGTCCTTGACGAGTTATGTGCAGAGGAATTTGTGGCGCATGCTTCCACTGTGAATTGCCTTAAGATTGGAAGGAAATCGTCTAGGGTTCTAGTTACTGGTGGTGAAGATCACAAGGTCAATCTTTGGGCTATTGGTAAACCTAATGCTATACTGGTTCGTTCTACACTCCCTTGACCTTTTCTAATTTTTTGGTTTTATTATGTATTTTTTTATGCATTTAATACAAAAAGAAAAATATATTTGTTTTATCTACTTTTCAGTGAGAGCTGTTTTTTCCGCCTTTTTGCAGAGTCTGTCAGGGCATTCAAGTGGGATAGATTCTGTAAGCTTTGATTCCTCTGAAGTATTGGTAGCTGCTGGAGCGGCGAGTGGTACTATCAAACTTTGGGACTTGGAGGAGGCAAAGAGTATGTATGCTGTTGCTTATTTCCTTTAATGATATTAAAACACTGATGAAAACAGATCTGAATAGTCTCGTACAACATATTCAATATGTTATGTTTAAATTTTTTACTTGTCCTGATAAATCAATCGTTTGCATTGCTATGTTTCTTCGGTAGTTGTTCGGACTCTTACTGGTCACAGGTCCAACTGTACATCGGTGGACTTCCATCCTTTTGGAGAGTTCTTTGCATCTGGATCTCTAGACACTAATCTTAAGATATGGGATATCAGAAAGAAGGGTTGCATCCATACTTACAAGGGCCACACTCGAGGGGTAAATGCAATTAGGTTTACCCCAGATGGACGCTGGGTTGTTTCAGGTGGAGAGGACCATACTGTGAAGGTTAGAATTGCTTTCCTTTTTCATGTTATTGATAGAGACAGATTCCTTGCCAAGGTTATTATGGTCAATTGAAATAAATAATTTAAACTTCTCTATGATTATTTGTTGAAATTTACAAGCTTGCAGAGTGACCCTTCAAAACCTATATGGCAGTTTCCTAAGACATACCGAAATAGTGTGTGTGTGTGTGTGTGTTTTCTTGGTATTAACCATGGAAGGAGATAGTATTAAATGATACTGAAGCAGATATAATATAATTGCATGTTTTGTCTCATAGTCATAAAGATTTGATGAAGTTTTACATTAGCTGTCAACTGGCTAACACAACTCTCCTCTTTTATCCGATTTTGGAACCGGCTATGTAAAGATTTGCCATGGCGCATAACAGGGGCAGACTCTCAAATAACAAAAATTGAGAGCTGTGCTTCAAGCTTGGCTCACACTGGGGAGGACGTAGCTCACAGAATGAAGGTGGCTGGTGAAACGAAAATGTACATCAAGATTTCTAAAAGACAATGGATGCCCTTAAATACCAATTTCAAATGTCTACTATAATGACCATTATGATTGGAATATGAAATTTTGGTTCAGTAAGAGAATAAATTGGAAAGGTGAACATAATAAACATGATAGGAAAGGGTTTGGGAAGAGATGGAGAAATTAGATTTCAGGTTGCTTGTCCTCTTCCGTTTTCCAGTTACTAGGGAATGGAAATGTAATCTTGATGCGTTAGGCAAGGTGACACTTTTTCTTCTTTTCTTTTCCATATTTATGTATTTCTTGAGTTGGCTGCTCTTTAGGGGAGTGTAGAATGGTCTCATCGAGGGGTTTGCAGCAGGATTAGAAAAAGTGTGAGATATAATAACATATTCTCTCATTATCTAAAAAATGAGAAGGATCAGGAAAATTTTCTAACATGTTATGACCATTTATGACATAGAGAAGTATTTGGATGAGGAAGAGCTTGTTATAGTAGTAGATATATAGATATAATGATAACAAGAGATACTCGTAGTTAAATGACGAATAGAAAGCAAGGATTCCAGAGGTAGTATGATTGTACAGAGCATGAGGATTTATGTCCTTATTAATTCTTGAGTTTGGGCCTCTGATGCATGTGAATCACCCCAAATATTTGAAAATGTGATCTGAATGTTTGATTGATATAAAGGTTTTGGTTAAAACAAAATTATGTTCAGTGTGCATTTTGTGCAATTCTTTAGTGCATCTGGTTGGAGCAGATGTTTTACTCTATTTTTTTAAAAAAAATCATAAAACCTTTTTTGACAGTCTGTATGATATCTTTACTTTGACAAGCTACGGCTTTTTGAAGAACTATCTAGCTTTGTCTTCTGGCATGTATGTAATGTTTTGCTCTAATTTGGAAACAGTTGCACATCTATTTTTACATTTCTCATCGGCTAGTCTCATTTGAAATAGAGCTTTTGGAGTTTTTGGTGAAAATTGGGTATATGCCAATGGAGCTTGGAGCATTTCTTATTTTTCAAGTTCAGAGGCTTTGGCGGGAAGAGGGCAAAGTGTTTTGGTGTCTTCGGTTGAAGAGGAATGCTCAGAACTTTTGGGGGAAATCCTTGCCGCTAGACCTGCTTTTAACTAGAATTGCTTTTGTCTCTTTGATGTTCTTCACAATGTTCTGCCTTGCTTTAGTTTTGGTTGTGTTCTGTTTGAGGGGGATGCTCTTATTTTGACATAAATATTAAAAAATACTTATAATATCTAATTAATATAATCAATTCATAATAAAGCAAATCTAAGTCAAAATTTCAATTGCATCATCATATTGAAGTGAACCAAGTTATAAAGCATGAAATATAAATTAAAATCACAAAAGAAGTACCAGATCAAAACTTTAGGATATTGAAAATCAAAATAACTTAAGTCAAGATGTCAAGATCTTGAATTTAGGAGATTCTAATTATAAGTGCTCCTTATGAAATACTGTTTTTGGTGCTTGAGACGAAATTTTGATTAAAAGTGAAATTGTGAGTTTACCCGAGTTTATCTAGTTCACTGAGTTTATTCATGCTTGAATTTTCAAGCAGGTTAACTTAATTTAGGGACCTAAGCTTGTAAACCTGCAGTTAGATTAGTATTTGTACGAGTTTATGAGTTAACTCGAGAGTTTAAAAACCGTG
This sequence comes from Pterocarpus santalinus, assembly GCA_031439595.1. Lineage (NCBI taxonomy): Eukaryota > Viridiplantae > Streptophyta > Magnoliopsida > Fabales > Fabaceae > Pterocarpus > Pterocarpus santalinus. Next base: position 66,123,758 of record CM062531.1, on the reverse strand, counting down.
TAAATGGAAACAAATAAACAAAGAAATGACCCCTCTACCACATTATTTTGGATTGAGTTTTCTAATCATCACTGACTTCTGTATGTGGCTACTTAAAAGCCTGTGGAGTTCTTCACTCATCAGTCATTGACTTAGTGAATAATTTGCAATACATTTTTATCTTCTTAGTGTTGCTATGGATTGTATTAATGTACGTAGGCTTATATGGTTCATGGTTGTACTGCACTTTACTGTTTAAAAAGAGAATCTATTGATTTTTTATTTTAACACTTTTGCAGTTATGGGATCTGACTGCGGGAAAACTCTTGCATGAGTTTAAGTGCCATGAGGGCCAGATCCAGTGTATAGACTTTCATCCCAATGAGTTTCTACTGGCAACAGGTTAGTCTGACTTTTTATGAACTCATGAAAGTAGCACCTTAACAATTAAGTGTTCTGTTTCTCTTGCTCCAAAGTAACATCCTGCTAGCTGTTGGTGGGAAGTATTATGGTACCGTTTGGATAAACAGCTTAGATTAGTACTTATTTGAGCAGAACTTGTTAAACAAGCTCTACTATCATAAATGCAGTTTAGAATAAGCTAAATCTCATTTGCAAAGACACTCCAAGAAGCACTTATGCAGAAATATAATTTTGTTGATGGTAGTCACATCATATACAGTGCTGGATCCTTGTATTGTTTTCTTGTGGAAGCTTCTGTTTTTTTTCCCATTTTTCTTCAAATAAATGAAATCAAGTGTAATTTTATTTTATTCGTTTCTTCTGTGCCCAGGCTCTGCAGATAGGACAGTTAAATTTTGGGACCTTGAAACCTTTGAGCTTATTGGTTCAGCTGGTCCTGAGGTACTTTTTTATGTCAATTTTGCTATTTTCTCCTCGATGATGGAGTTTAGAATCAATTATAGGCAAGTTGTTAATTTTGGTCTTTTTTTGGAAAAGTTTTTGAAGTATTTTGTATTCTTTGTACTGTAGACGACTGGAGTTCGCTCTCTTACTTTCAGTCCTGATGGGAGGACCCTACTTTGTGGTTTACATGAGAGTTTGAAGGTAAGCTCCAATTTTAGTTGATTTATTTGATGTAATAATTTGTCAAGGTAACAATGTTCCACTTGCTTCTGTGTAGGTTTTCTCTTGGGAGCCTATAAGATGTCATGATATGGTGGATGTGGGTTGGTCTAAATTGTCAGATCTTAATGTTCATGAAGGAAAACTTCTTGGCTGCTCATACAATCAAAGTTGTGTTGGAGTCTGGGTTGTAGACATCTCGGTACATGCATTTATCTTTCACAGAAAAGTTGCTTCTTCTAGTAATGGTTGTATTTGATGCTAATGGTTTTTTTGTTTTTTTAACATTTCTGCCCTCTTGTCCAGCGTATAGAACCATATGCACTTAAAAAAGTGAACCAACAAAATGGGCATTCAGAAACTAAATCTTCAAGTGGAAATGTGACTGTACTGAATGAGATCACAGCTAAGGTTAGGGTATCTGTTTCACAAAATCCAGATCCATTACTGAAGGAAACAAAAACTCTTGGAAGGCTGTCACTTTCTCAAGATTCAGAGCCCGGGAAGGAGGGAAAATGTTTGGCATGTATGTATCCTTTCTCTTTTTTTTTTCCCCCTTTATTTTTTCTTTTTATTTTTGTTACTATTGAATTGTGTGTTTAATCCGTCTCTGGTTTTGATCCATTTGGATCCTATAGTCCATTAATATCTATACTTTCTCATTACTTAATTTATGGGTTGCATGAAGCCACAGGAAGTGCACCAAGTACTCCTCAAAGGATCAATTTGAACTCTGGTCCCAAAACAGTATCTGGTGGTTCAACAGCAGTGCTTAATGCAGCTCAGAAGAGGAGCTCTTTGAAATCTCATACAACATCTAATGTACCACTTATCAATAAACCAGATATTATACCAGTAATTGTCCCCAGAACTAGCATGAGGTCAGAGCCTGCAGTTGATTCTAGAAAAGAAGTTGGTATTGTTGAAAGAACAATGCCATTCTCTTTGCAGTCAAAGGCAGCAGATATACGTAAACTTCCAAACAACAGAGATGATGTGGATAAGTCACCTCTCTCTCCTGTAACCGAATCTGCAGCTTCTAAGGGTAGTGAATTAAGTGCTTTTGAAGATAAAAATAATTTCCCAGTTGCAGTAAACTCAACTCAAGGTATTCCTACTTCCGAGAAAAGGCTTAAACTATGTGTTGGAACTGGCAAACATTTAATAATTGACAGAGCTGAGTGCTAGTAATCAGCTTGAAATTTGTACAAAATCCTCTATCCACAAGTTTGGTTGTTATTCAATGATTGATATTTATGCAATATGCTTAATAAACTTGGTTGGAAAATGGGTTTTTGAAGATAAACATAGGTTATGTTGCTTGATATGTCTGTGCCAATAAAACAACCTTGTCTGCACACGTGAGTTCTATGCTACAAATAGAAACTCCAAATTGCAAAGATAGATATTGACATTGAGTATTCTATGATCCTTTCTTTTTATACACTTTGAATCACCATGATCAGAAGATGTTGTGAGAAACAATGACTTGTTTTCTCACAATCATTCTAACATGTAAAGACTAAAGATGAGATGCTGTTAATAAATTTGACAAACATAGATGTGTAGACTATAGACAAGGTGTTAACTTTGCTGGAGCTTTACCTTTCCAAAGTGACTTGCTTGTTAGAAATTGCTAGGGGTGTCTAAATGCACATTGCACATCAACTTGTTATGGGGTGGGATTGTGCTTGTGGCCTTTCTTTGGTGTTCTACACATAGCTGTCTCAATCTCTCTGTGCAATTACATGGACACTAAATACAAGGATACAATGAGACTAAACATAAACTAAGGAAGCCCACATAACCTGAAGCCCAAAACATGAAGGTCCACTGCACCATGTTGTGGTTGTTATAATGATTGATGAGCATTTGTTAGTAAAAATTTGGATGTCTTGTGATCTGATAGTTACAGCATTACTGATGTTTGGGTTCTGTCTTGTGCCAGATGAAGCTCGGGGCCAGAAATTGAATAGAGATTTATGTTCTGTTGAAGTACAAAAAGGAGGTATCTTTGTATGAATTGTTGTTGATTATATCATTAATATAAATGGTTTCTCAATTTGTGCTCTTTAAATTATATAGGTAGAATGCGCTCACTTCTTAATTTGGAAAAGAGAGAACGGTCTCTTAATTATGAGGGACCTAGGCAAGGAATTTCTCATAGGAGAATATCATCCGTACAGCTTCCTTTCAATGGGGTATTACACTGTTTCTTATCGCTTTCTATGATAATTTTCTTTCCTTTCAACTTCTACCTATGTTTGTTATGATGATCAATGGATCATAACATTGTTTTCATTTTTGTAACTTAATAAAGAGCACAATATACTTGTTTTTTGAAAAGTACTGGTATAATCAAACTTTTTCTTTGTTAGAATTTGCATAAAATTTACATTATTTGGGGGAGTACATGCAAAATGTATGCAATATCTTATTAATCAAGATAATCATGTTGAACTTGGAGGGTTCATGGTTCTAAAAGCAATTTAATCTTTGATGTAATTATATTGAGGATAGATTTGTTTGCTCCTGTCTTTGTGTGTGTGTGTGTGTGTGTGTGTGTTTCCGTTTTGATTTCCTTGGGGCATGTAGTTTCCTAATCCCTCAAAGTTAAACAGAGAGCACCTTCCATATCCACTGAGAAGGCTACAGTTTCTGCTAGCGATGAAGATTCTATTGCTGATGTGATGGAACAACATGATCAATTTCTCAGTTCAATGCAAGCTCGTTCAGCCAAGTTACAGGTAGATAATTGAACTTGTGTTTTCATTGAGTCGTTGGAATCTGCTCTGACTTCTATATTGTCTATCAGTCTACCAGTATAACATAATAATCAAGGATCTTTGCATGTTATTAAATAATTGTCAATGGATCAGGGTTGTAGGAAGCTAACCACAATAAGCAAAAAAGTGCTTCACCTTCTTTTCTTTTTCTTTATCTTTTTGTATGAGAGAAGAAAATTAATTGAAGAGGAGAGAAGTACTAGAAACTACAAATGTAAACTGGAGTGCATAGTGGGGAAAAAAACATTCTAGGAAATGCTTGCTAATCACTTTATATATCAAAAGAAGAAACCACTGTTAGCCAAGCAGCACAAAGATGCTAGGAGCCTAAGACCACTTATCCAGTCATCCCATAAAAGAGGCAATGACAAACATTTATCTCTGAAGTTCTATCATACCTCTCTAATTATAGATGGTTAGATACCAAATCACTGCGACCATCTGATCCATTTTGAATCAAGCTTTTTTGGTGAGTTGAAGTTGTACCTAAACCCAATTTGAAGGATCCACAGCCCAACCCAGAGAGGCTTTCCTGAACAAACACAATAAGAACATGGTTTTCATACAAAAACTGTAAAAATTGTTTTCTATAAAGAAGAAAGACTAATAAATTGAATTTTGGTAACTGAATCAAACCTATTACCAGTTATTAATTTGCTCAACTTTGTAAGCAATGTCTTGCAGGTGGTCTTCAGATGGTGGGAAAGAAATGATATTAAGGAGGCCATTGATGCGATGTCGAAGATGAATGATCATGCTGTGAGCATTTTGAGTTGCTTGGTTTCTCAGTGTTATTTTATGCGTTCTCATGGTATTGCCGGTATCATCTTTTAACAAATAGCGAAATTCTCATGATACTTGTGTCTTATTGGTATTTATTCCAGGTGATTGCTGATGTTGTTAGTATTATAATGGAGAAAATTGATATCGTTACGCTTGATGTGTGCACTGGTCTGCTGCCGCCTTTGACTGAACTTCTGCAAAGTGGAATGGATAGGTAAGTGTTGTCTTCTCTGCTATCTGATTCAAGGCAGCATTTTCTATGCTTTGTGTTGTACAGATATGCTGCCAAGGGCTTAAATTTTTTCTTATTGAAATCATTGTAATGAGAAAAGGGAAAATAAAAAGATACAGATTTATGGTTTATGAAATGTTTCTTTTGTGTTCAGTGTCACCTACGCAGTAGAAAATTGCACTTATAACCATCTTGTTCTTGCTGAATTTTCATTTTCTATTTCTTGAATATAAATTTTCATCTGCCTTCATTAATTCATTTGTTTCCATCGAAGCAAAAAAGATGTCTTACTTAAGGAGTGTTTGATCATTTTTCTTATAAATTCTGCAAGTAATCGCCGGCAATATGTCTTGGGTTTTCATGTTTAGATCAGCTTTCAAAGCACTACTTGACTCATTTTCCCTTAATGTTTTTTATGGTTGCAATGTTTTGGTCAGTTTTGTGAGTATATACAAAAAGAACATCAGGAGTTTTGATGTGCTTTTATTTATTTACAAACTTTATAGATTTCGCCCCATGTCATTAACAACTTGATATTTATATATCTGTAGACATCTAGAATTATCATTGGAAATGCTATTGAAGCTGGTCAGAATCTTTGGTTCAGTAATTTATTCAACCCTATCAGCTACACCGTCCGTTGGTGTTGATATTGAAGCAGAGAAAAGGTGTTCATTCATCATCTTGGTCTTTCTTATTTTATTTTTGTATATATTGCATATCGACTCAATTTACTATGCTTTTTAACGAGGTTCAGGCTGGAACGTTGCAACATGTGCTTTATAGAGCTTGAAAAAGTCAAACGTTGTTTACCTTCTCTTACGAGGTACCTATTCAAGTTTATTTATTGGGCTTTCTTTATTTTCCTTTTATTTTAGCCATATTCACGTAGTTCTAATTTAGTAATTCTAAGTAGTATGGAATAATTAGCTTAAAATCCTCTTAATTGAAGTACTAAATGGGAAAAAAAAAATTAGTAGGAACATTAACATTATGAAAGCTCGAAAAATATTAAAGAACATTAGGTGGATTATTAAGCTAATATATTAGGATGGTTTATGTTTAGAATTTCTTTTGCTAATTTCCTCATTTATTTATTGTCCCGTCACCTGTAGAAGAGGAGGATCAATTGCAAAATCTGCACACGAGTTGAATCTGGCTCTTCAGGATGTTTCATGATTCCATGTGGATTTAATTATTTCTTCTTCTGCTCCATGGTTTCGCGGGTGCTTTTAGGGGTTTGTGCATTTTAAAGATTTCAACCTCTACATAAGTTCCCAAGTAGTTTGATGATGCATTGTATTGGATGAAGCCCTGTCCCGTACCTACATTTATTTGTGTTCACCCTCATGATAAGTGGAAGCACCTGATGACTGGTGTTCACATTCATGATAAGTGGAGGCACCGATAACTACTAATTCCACGACAAGCCAAAGCTTTGAGACATGTCACCCTCTACTGATGGTTGCACAGTTCTGACTATATAACCTATCGTCATCTGCTTGATGTAAAGATCTCATCTCACTTCGTTTGACAGCTGACCTCATGTAGCGCAAGATACTACTGCTATGATCGATCTAATGTTATTTTAAAATTTATGATGATTTTTGTAATGCTGCTTGCTGTTATATGTTGTTTGAGTGGTGGCGTTCATATTACTATTTGTTTGCAGATTCTTGTGTGATTTCGTGTGAATTATGACGCGATGAATTAGTCTTATATGCGCCAAGAAATAAGAAATGAAGTCGCAGCTTTGCCCAATGATCTGGTATTCAGACCAACGTGATTGACACTCGATTTTGATTCCTGATGCATGAAATTAGACTGGGTCATAACTAATCTTTTTCAAGAGAATTAAAAATGAAATAGTAATAAGTGAAAATCACAGAGATACAAGTGGATTGCGGTGTGAAAAAGAAAGTGCGCTATATTTTTTGATCCATGCTTGCATCGAGTTGCTTTAATAGCGTACTTTAGTCCCATTGCTTGCACATATCACTTTCATGAGTTTTGCTATATCCTTATAAATATCTTTTAAATGGTCTTCTTATTACTTACTAAATTATTAAATAAAATAATACAATTAATATCTGTAGAACACAAAAGCTTTCTATGCGTTTTTTTTTTAAAATTTTTTTATCTAGTAATTAGATAGATGGGTTCGGTAAATTTAAGTTATTCTAATACCACACACTAAAAGGCATACGATTAGTAGTAATATGAGTGACAACCAAACTTTGTTATATAATTCAAACTGAATCGACCTAATCAAAAAGCTATGCCAACAACCAAATTGTACGTCCTATAGCCACAATAAAAAAACTTAGATAATTCTTCTTAACAAAGTATGAAAAAAGAAACCTACATTAAAGAGTAGTATGCAACAATTATTCGTATGAAAGAAACACATCATGATGTAACCACATTAACAATGATAATATGGTCCATAGTAATTTTTTTTTTTAAAGAAAAACTGAGAACACTGCCGAACAAAAATGTGTGATTTAAAGACAATACACTTCATCGTAAGGGTCACCTTATATATATATATATATATTGAAACCAACCATGTCTCAGCAGAGCATCTGGTTTGACTACTTCTTTGGCCAAAACCATCATCGTATGCAAGCCGGTCCAGTCCAAACGACCATGCAACCAAGCAACGCATAATGTCACTGAGAAGTGAGAACCTCCTACTGTCCTGTTTCTGAACCATATCAAAAGTACAGTGCAAGGAATGGAACCAATAACATCCCTTCCCAGTTCAGATCTTGAAGTATTTGTAACCATAGTCAGGGTTTGTCATACCCTCTTCCCAATCACCCATGCACCGACCACCAAAAACAACCTGCTGGATACCAAGGTATCTGACATATGCACAAAAAACATCAATCATAAGTTCTCCCTAATTTTTTGCATAACAACACACAAAAGAAAACTGTCTGTGGACATATAATTTAGATATGTTCACTATTTTTATTGCATGTGATTTGGTATTCAAACTTACTCTGAGCTTAAGACAGTTAGGCAGTTGAGAAGCACATCAATTGCAAAATAATCAGATGTACCCAGGTCCACCCTGTAAGTAAGATATGTTTAAAGTTGAATATACTGTACCAACAGGAATAGGAATTCTTTACCAAATCACATATTTCACATTATAGACAGAGGGGAAAAGAAAGGCAGAGTTCTAGAGCTTATATACCAAACACGTCCCCAGTTATCCTGAAACTCTATGTCACCAATATCATGGAAAGATGATGGCATGACTTTGAAACCCTTATCTGCATCATATAGAGGATCATACTCCATAGATGAATTCGCCAGCTGCCATCAATTGAAGATGCTCTTAATTCTTTGTTAAAAGGTAACAGCCACAAATCGGAAACTAGAAATAGATGACAATGCCATACATATATGGCTAATGCAGTTAGATCATGCCCCCCAGCCTCTAACCATGTTGAAACTACCAGTAAAGAATGCAGAACGAGAGAAGAGATAATGTGTGAATGTATTATGATATGATGTGTGATAAAAGACTAACATAATACTCCTATTTATGTATACTAATTTTTGAGGTCAAGTACTAATGGTATGTAGTACAACTAGTACAAGTCCAATAACACTACCAGCATAAAGATTGCTAAAGCTGTAAGAATCGTAATACTCCAACTGGAGTTTCAGAACTTTCATGTAACCTCACCAAACTCTAATAACCCATTTTGATTAGGACTTGACACATCTCAATTTCACTTTCTCCCATTAAGAATATCAAAGATGGTGTCCCGCACTTAGAAAAAGTGACAAGTTGACAACCATGAAATAAATAAAGTGGGACGAAAAGTGAACAGGGCCTAACCTGCAAATTTGAAGAATTGAAGGCACCAAGGCGACCCATGACATACCATGATTGAATAACCTGCATATGTTACATGAATCTAAATGAACGTAAGTACATATTTAAAAGCTAAAATGCTAAATGAAACACTTACACTACCAAGTAGATTGACATCCTTATCAGATGGTGATCCATACAATTCAAACCAAATATGTGAATCCAGTGGATTGAAGCTGCAAGAGAAATGCCATTTGAGTGATGCCGGAATAAAGTGCCGATGAAGGCTCAGAATATGCAAGATTGCAAATACAGTTTAAAACATAGCATACAGAAATTATGAAAATGCAACGATGATTTATAACTGAAAACGGTTTATATCGGAATAATGATTCTTTTTGCATTAGGTTACCTAAACCATAGTATAGAGGAAGTATGCAATACATGATGGACTCTTGAACGAGTACAAATAGAATAGAAGGACCCATATGGTTGCCGTTGAAACACCAGGAAATCAAATTATGACAAGTAAAAACAAAAAAAAGGGACAAAATCCGTAGTCTTCCTTTGCATTTGTATGCATATGATCTATGAAGAGAAGAGAAAGTAAAAAGAGATGATAATAGTGTAAGTAATGTAGTTTACTCACTCTCTAAAGCTGACTTTGAAGGCAACAACGGATCCCGTTTTAGACTTGCGAAAGTCTCTACCCTTCTTCCGAACTCTATCTTCCACCTATAATATAATATAACACATTCATCCATTAACATTCCAAACCATTAAAAATTAGAACCAACCAACAAAACAGAAATTTAACCAAAAGTTATTTTAAACTAAATTAAATAGTTGAAACATAGGAACATAACCAACACTTGGTCACTTTTGAGTGATTTAACACTTGTTCTCGTTAATCAAATTCTCAAGTTTAAGTCTTAGTGGGTCGACACGGCTGAAGACACATTGAGCTAGACTTGTGTTTCATACCAAAACATAGAAACATAGGAAGAAACAAAGAAAGTAAGATACCCGTTTCCGCATGAGTTCGGGGTTGCCGATGCTGTCTCCGAGAACAGCACGGAGCTCAGTGTCGTCTTTGCAGGCATCTTCGAGGACTGTAGCCCAAGCGGGGTAGTTGTGAATGCGGTCGTGTTCTCTTTGCTGCTTCTCTTCGCGGATTCTGAGCAACCGGCGACCCCTGGCGCTAGTTCCAGAGCCTTTGATGTTTACGGTTTGTCTTGTTCCGGTGGTGGTGTTAGAAGAAGACTTGCGAGTCTGAGTGAGAGAGTTATCGCTATCGTTATCATTGCCATTGCCATTGGAGGCAGAAGAAGAAGAAGAAGAAGAAGAAGAAGAAGAAGAAGAAACTTTGAGAAGAAGAGGGCTTGTCGAAGGAAGAAGGGAGGAATTCGAGTGTGTGTTGGTGTTGGGGCAGTGCCACCGCAACCGGCAGCTGCATCCGTACGCCATCGCCATCTCTTCCTTCTTCCTCTTCCCACACACTCTTTCTCAAATGAAATATCTATCTGCTGGGATTTAATTTAATAATAATATCAGAGACCCATTACAAATTTGAAACATTAAAGGCAAATATGCTAGAAAAGCAAAATATTTGTGCGAATTTATTTGGTCGCACGGAAGTTGACCCCTATGTATGTAAATAAGCTATACTTTAGGGGGTTCTGAGCTTAATTTAGATGCCCCGAAAATGTAAAATCATTTTATTTGTATGATTATTTAAATAATAAATATGAGACTTAAATATATTTATTAATATAACAAATTTTATATTATCAATACATCTAAATTAATTTTTTATTTTCTTTGACAAATTTTTTATTGAATTTTATTTATATATATTGTTAATATAAAAAAATTTATATAAACATCTAATTATATATTATCAATTCAGTAAAAATTGATTTAATCATCTATTACCTTAAAAATATTTTAGACATGAGTATTTGATTAATTAATAATATAAAATTATTTTATATTATCAATATATAATAATTAAACTCTCTTTTTTATTGTGTTGCAATCCTTGATATTAATTTTTTTTAAATTGTCTACCAAAAACATTATTTTTAAATTATTTAAAACTTTATATACTTAATTTATTAGGTAAAAATTTTAATTTATGAAATTGAATATCTATAAAAAAAATTATCCGATAAAATAACTGTACAAACGCATTAAGAGCAGATAAATTCCTTCCTTTATTCTTTTCTTTTTAATAAAAATTTAAGAAAATAATCATGTTAGGCTGGAAACATGCACCTAAATTCATCAAGTACTCGTACGATACTTATAAATAACTTAGTAAGATCAATATTACATATAACCTAATCTTGTGTGATAAAATTAATAATACAAGGAATATATTAAAAATTTAATACCATGACTAATTCAGTTCTTTTATTTTATTTTTATACACCAAAGTAAAGAAATTTTTCGGTCTTATTTTCGCTTAAGCGTGCAAACATGAAAAATAAATCTTCGCATCTCATCTCTTCCATTTCCACTTTCTGAACGATGAACACTAGTCCATATCTACCACTTGCAGCGCAAGTTACTCTGAAGCGTAGGATTTTGTTCAAATAGGCTTTTAGACAGCTTCCTCCCCCTGCAAGAACTAATTTCATGCAAAATTGATATCAAAATCAAAGTGCTCCACTACATTCGCAAAGACCGCAAATAGCATAGTCAAGCACAACAGAACATAATTTCGGCAACATTTAGCAGCAGAGATTTGATCATAGATTTAAGCCTATGTCCTAAGCCATGCAGTCATCTATTATGAACGAGGATTACTTCGATATTCAATTTAAAGACATTCAAACTGCAGTAAACTGCTTCGTCTTTTTACCAACACAAAAACAACAACAACAACAACTACAACAGCAACGAAAAAAGTAATACCTCTTGTACTGTATATTTTTCCCTTGAGCCAGCCAAAAAGGCTACCACATCTTAAAATGCAAGGATAATAAACGTTGATTATTTTCATACCAATCCGAAATTTAGAAGTATTCCTCTTATCAACAGAGAATACCAAAACCTGCTCGTCTAAAGCTAACAGCAAAATCTCCATCTTATGAAGAACAAACAGCACAAAGTTTTAATAAGTAAAAGCCAAAACATAATCCTGCATCAGTTGGTGCCAGTCTCTCAGGCAAATAACACATCCCGCATGCCTTGCTTGAATCATTTAACTATGCAGATCTTTATAACAGAGGCGACTCCGATACGATGTAGGGCAACAACTGCATCACCAGGCTTACAAAGCCCCTTTTCTGTTGCTGACTTAAGAGCAGCTTCCAGAATCACTTCTGTAGATTCTGCATCAGTAGCTTTTGCAGATCCCTCAGCCAATATAGGAATCAAGCCCCTGTATATTAAGCTGTGCCTTGCTGGTGTCTCATCACTGCAGGTCCAGTCGAACGAGTCTGTCGTCAAAACTGGAACTACCACCGACAAGATCGGAACTGCTGGCCTATACTTAGCAACCAACTTGGCCGTAGTCCCGCCGCGTGTCAGCACAACGATGAGTTTTGCTTTGGCCTTGTTTGCTGTGCGGACAGCAGATGATGCAAGGCTTTCCAATGGGCTCATAGGTAAGGGAGTAGCCCTTATCATCTCTTTGAAGATAGCACCATAGTCGAGGGATGATTCTGCTTCGATACAAATACGGGCCATGATTTTCACAGCAAGTTCAGGGTAAGCCCCGGCTGCACTTTCACCACTAAGCATGACACAGTCTGTTCCATCAAGAACTGCATTGGCAACATCAGTTGCTTCTGCTCGGGTTGGCCGGGGAGACTTGATCATTGATTCAAGCATCTGGGTAGCAGTGACCACAGGTTTCCCAACATGGTTACACTTGTATATCATCATTTTCTGTGCCAGGAAAATCTTTTCAACTGGGATCTCCATTCCGAGATCACCACGAGCAACCATGAATGCATCAGTCTCACGCAAGATATCATCAAAATTCAGGACACCCTCCTGATTCTCAACCTTTAGAATTCCACAACATCATTAAAAAATAAGTCAGGATATCGGAATTAAAAGAAGAGCTGGTTAGCATATGGAATAAAAGCAAATCCACAAGTACTCCTTTATATATGCAAAGTACAAACAAGCATGCAACTTCCCTTAAAATGAAGATAGATGTGAGATGCACTCATTTATGGTGAAGAACAAGAATCAGCCCCTCCCAAAGAAACCACATACAAATCAAAAATAGCTCACATGTAAAAGTAAAACGTATAGTTTTATATTATGGTAGATGCATTTGGTTAATATTATGGAAGTCGCATAAGCACGCATCGAAATACCTTTGACATCAACATAATATGCTTTGCATGTGGCCCCAGCACCTTCCGGACATTAACAAGATCTGAACCCTTGCGAACAAATGAAAGAGCAATCATGTCAATCTTGTTAGGGACACCCCATCCAAGAATATCTTCCTTATCCTTCTCAGTAAGAGTGGGAAGATCCACCACAACACCAGGAAGATTAACATTTTTCCTCTCACCCAACATTGCAGTGTTTTCACAACGACATCTAACAGTACCGGCGCCCGGATCACAAGATAAGACAGTGAGGGTGATTGTTCCATCGGAACACAATATGACATTTCCAGGCTTCAAATCGACAGGCAGTTTCTTGTAACTCATTGATATCATCTCTGGGTCCCCCTTAATACTATAATCAGTAGTTATGGTGATTTCTTGTCCTTCTTTAAGTTGAATAGGTTTTCCATCTTTCAGAAAACCAGTCCGAATCTCAGGGCCCTACAAAAATACAGCAGGAAGCAGATGTGCATAGAACAGTTAATAATAAATAATTTATTGATCAAGAAACAAATTTTTTTCGCTATAAGAGAAACAGATTAGCACAATGAAGGAGACAAAAATATCCTGCTGGAACAAGAGATATTTGGTAACTGAAAAACATTAGCATTAAAGCTGTGAGCTATCCACAACCCTAGACTAAACATAGAAAGCAGATACTGGTCATCAAAGATCTGATAATACAATACCACCCAAATACAATAGATTGGAACGCCAAATGAGAAATAAGAAGCAAGGATGAGAAATGTAGACAGATAACATGCTTATCCTTGATTATCACTTATTGCAATGCTCTTTCATGAGCTAATAAAGAGTTACATTATCTTTTATGTCTCCCATTGGGTTTAAGCTGAGCACGGACATAAGTAAATCTACTACAGCAAGGAGTTGTTTAGTTTGGGAACTTTCATGTGGTACCCGTGATTAAGATATTCCAACCACCAACCAGCTCAAAAGTATAATCATTTTCACCTCGAATTGCCAGGAACATAACAACACCAAGATAACTTCCCTCACATTAACCACTTTGATTTTAAAAATTCAGACGGGAGAATGCTGCCTAAACAAATAGTAATAAAAGTGACCACTTTTATGCATAACCCCCTTCACATTTCACTCAATCACGCATTTATAAAGTAAGTCATGCATAAAGCGAATTTTCAAAACCGTTACTCCAAATTGACGAGAATGTACCTCCTCCATGCAGGCATCACAGTCACAGACACAACATATCTGTCTTTCTTTCTTACTCAAATAAAACAAGGCTCAAATTCCTTACATAAGATAATACGGTTAGTGACACAGTTCACCAGATCGAGCAAACAAACAAGCACCCACAAAGCAAAAGAGAATAATATATTAACAACACACATAGAAGCCAACATTAATAAGTATAACCGAATGAATAGACTAAAATATGAACAATACACATAGAAGCAAACATTAACAAGAATAACCAAATTAAAGAGAATAAAATATCAACAATACACATAGAATCCAACATTAATAAGCATAACACAACCAAAATAATAAAAAATGAGAATAAAATTTAAAAAAAAATTAAAAGAGGGCATGGAACAAAAAAGTGACCTTAGTATCAAGCATGACGGCACAGAGGATCCCAGTGCTGTGCATGGCAGACCTGAGATTGTCGAGTGTCTCCTGATGGTACTCGTGTGTCCCATGCGAGAAATTGAACCTTGCAACGTTCATGCCAGCCTTCAGAAGCTTCTCGAGCATCTCCACCGATCGAGAAGCAGGTCCCAAGGTGCACACGATCTTGGTCTTCGGAACACGACCATCGTGCGGCAACTGCTTCAAGATCCCCTCGATGTCTATGTTCGCCATTTCCTCACCGATCTGATAAAAATCTCACTCTTAACCAGTGTTCTGTTCGTACACACACAGTCACACACATATATATTAACGAATGAAAAATTAAAAAAAAAAAGTCAGGAATAAATAATATGCAGTAGGTGGGTAAGAGTATAATCTGATTATCTAATAATAAAATTAAAAAATATAACAACAATAATGGTGGCAAGAAAAGCACCAAGGAGTAGCAGAGAGAGGAACAAGGGTACCTTTGTGAAATGCTGAGGTTGTTGTTGTTGTGGTTGTGGAACTTGTTGAGATGCACTGTCGCTGGGAAGGGTTAGGAACGATTGCTATTTATTTGATTTTTCTATTGCTTGCTTGTGTTGCCTTTTCCTACGTTTGTGTGTCCCTGTTTGCTGATTTTTGGCTTGCCTTTTTTTTTTTTGGGGGTAAATACTAAATAGGAGAAAAGCCGAAATACCGTGAGTTAGGCTTAGGCATGGTTTTTGTAATTTTGTGGGCGTTTGGTTCAAGCTGAAAGTCATCTCAGCTAAACCAGTCACCGGTCGTTCCCACCAAGACCTGCATTTTTATTTTTCTCATTCTTTGAGGAAAAGTAGCGGATGCGATTCTCTAGAAGCGGATGTACCAAAAGCTGAAGCGTATATTCCTTTTTTTTTTTTTTAATAAGAACTTAATTTATATTATATGTACTATTAATATAAAGTAATTTTTTATATATAATTAATTATATATTATTATATCAATAAATATATTTAATATTTATTATTTTAAAAATTATATTAATCAAAATATTTGATTTGATAATAATATGAAATTTTTATATTATTATTATTATTATATATCAATTAAACTCAAATAAAATCTAATTCTATATACTAATAACATAATTTATAATATTAACTAATAAATTTTTTTAAAAAGTATCAAATTATAATGAGCATCACTATTTTTTTAAATTCTATTGATTGGTATTATAAAATTATTTTATATTAAAAATTAATATCTAAAAAAAAATTAAAAAAATTTTATTTAAAATTCACTTAATTTTAATTGATTTGACTATAATGGAGTTAATTATTATAAAATATAGCTCATCTAATATTTATTTCTATAATTTACTATACTTAAATTTGAGATTTTATTAAAAAAAGGTATCAAATCAATAGAAAAATAGGTTATTAAATTTTTTAAAAAATTTAAATTAAATAAAAAAAACATCTCAATATAAAATAAGGATATATCTTATGATTAAATGAATATTTTTTTAAATGAATATTTATAAAAATATTTATAAATAACTCGCTATATTATAAGTAAAATCTACATCATAATGTGATAATGTGATAATACAGGAGTGAAAGACTAGGTAAACCTGTTACAAGAAGAAATGTCTTTGTTTGTGTTAGATTCACTTTTTCTGTCTTGGATCCATGATGTCGTGGTATCGGCGTGCCATGTGCCGGTCCTTTCGCTTTTTTTTTTTTTTTCGGTCCTTTCCTTTCGCTTTCGAGAGACAAAAAACCGAAGCGGAGAAGCCCAAGACTGTGGGCTGGAAGGGGACCCACTGATTTGGACTCTCGAATTTGGACGCCCCACGTCGCCTTCCGTGTGCGCCTCAGGATTTTTTGGGGGGTGACTTTCAAGAATCCTGTTCATTTGCCACGTTCTATTTGTTGACCCAAACAATTAATTAAAAAACAATTATGAATAAGACTCTTAAGAACAGTATAAAATTCATAAAATGAAGTAATAGACATGAGCATGGAAACAATAACAACCTGCCAAGCACATAGTTACGCTTTTTTAATTATATGATCAAAAAAATTAGGGCAATCACATATTTATGTCATAAGTGAGCACAGTGTATTATAAACATTTTTTTTTTATCAGAGCCTATTATAAACACTAATTCGAAAATGATATGACTTTATTCTCGCAAATTTATCCGAAGATAAAGTATATATTTTCTTTTTATGTGACGCTACTCATTTTTAATCAGTGCTCTAAAAATCAAACTTGATCGACCGATCTGACAGGTTGAACCGAAATCGACCATGTATCTAATCTGGATATAACTAAAAAATCATTTAGGCCAAAAATTGATATTGAATCGACTGAATCGGTCAAAAATCGATAAATCGAACCAATTTTATCAGTTGATCGATTTTTTTTAAGAAATATAAAATTATTTTTTGATCATTAATGGTGAAGTTAACTCTTCGTTATGATTAAAAATGGCCAAAAATATATTTTGATTAACTAAACCAAAGATTACTATATCTTTCACTCTTTAAAAAAGAGCTTAAAGGTAATAAATATAAGAAAAAATTAATATATGAGTACTATTTATAGAAATCTCAAGAGTAAAAAATTTTTACTCTAAGCAATGTGAGACTTCTTTAATACTTTATAATAACTTTAAGGATAAAAAATTCAAAATTTAAGCAATGTGGGACTTAATATTTTACTTGTATTCGTTATATTAATATAATTTAATATAGTGATTTTGATTTGTAAAACTATTTTTATCATATTAAAATTTTTTAATCATTTTTATTTATTTCATAACATGTTATTAATCATATTTATATATAAATATGTATATTTTATTGCATCCTAGTCGAACCTCCAGTTGAATTAGTTGAACTATTGAACCTCTGAACCAGTACCTTATCCAGTTCAATACCCAGTCCGATTTTCAGATCCTTGTTTTTAATGCTCCACTAACTTTGCATGTGAATTTCAATAGTTATACAATACTAAATTCTTTAGAGTTTCAACAACTTTTGATGAACTTTTTTTTTTGGATAATTATTGAACAAGGTTCAAGACGCTCCAAAAGGATAAGAGCAGGAATAAGAGAAACAACAACCACCATAAACACCTAAGAAATCTTAGAGAACCCGAAGAACAAAAGGCACCACCCAAGAATCTTAGCAATGCAAACATATCCCAAAAAAAAAAAGACAAAAAAACCTTGACAAAATATAGATGCACAAGCAATAAAACTTAAGATAAAAAAATGGGACAAGAACCCCACACAATCTTTCCGTCAATAATGACCCATAAAACTAATTATGAGAATGCCAATATTGCACTCCCACATAAACCCAAGTCTTTGAAAGTCATTTGGCAAATCACATGTAAACATTACGATCACACCTCTTTCTAGAGAGATCAAAGAGTTGCCATAACACCATACTATTAATCTTTGAACTTCTTATCATTCCATGTTTCCTACATCTCGAATTTGCATTTTTCTTGCCTTTTTTTTTATCTTTTCGGTTCTTTAGAATAGTCCATATGACGTCAATTTCATTGGAAGAGAATAGCCCTAACATTTTTTCCATGTTTAAAGCTCTTTTTGCTTCCTCCAAATCATCTTCTTCTAGATCAAATGCCAAGCTACCACTCTGATCAACTTTATTTCTTATCTCTCCTTCCTTAAATTCATTCTAATTGCCAGTTTATTTTGATATATCTTTTTGAGGCTCGAAACTAGGTAGAAAGATAAAGCTTTCATTTGAAACTTTCATGATTATATTATCAAAACACTTCTCTAGCATTATCTCATTATTTACTTTACTTGTAATTTTTATATCATCCACATTGCCACTTCTTCCAAGAGGTTGCATTGTGGCAAGTTGAGACTAATCCATCACAATTCTCTATGGATCTTGTTTGGGTTTAGGGTTTAGGGTCCAGAGGAAATAGACATGATAAAAAGTCTACGACCTCCTAAATTGAAGTAGGCTTGGCATAACATTATTCTTGGCCCAAAACTGCAAGTCCATGCCTATTTTCCTCATCCGCACAAGAAAATCTATTGGCCCCAAATTGACCATGTTTTTCCTTGGAGTGTAATAGTTTTCATAGACTCTGGAACCACAACTTGATTACATCCTTGATTGCATTCTATGATTTTTTTCTCAAACTTCTCACCATCATTGCTACAAGAATCTCTACCTTTCAAATTCCCAGCTTCGCCATTATGAATATTTGCAATAATCTCTTTTGTATGCCTATCATCCATGATTGGCTCAGTTCCACTTTCTATAGGTTCATCCCCCCTATATACTTTGCCTCATTTTTACATGTTTTGTCACTAAATTCTTCCATTTTCTCATTGTTAATTTCTACACTTCCCAAAATATCTCCCCTTGATTTTTGTTCTTGCATAAAAATATGTCTGCTATCACACTGTCCAACTTTATCATCGCTGAAATGCTTCTTGCAGAGCTTTCTGCAATAATTTTTGATGAAACCTCCTCGTCCTATGTTTCATCATTACTTTCTCATGTGCAAGCTCATTCTCCTTCCTCTTAACTCTTAACTCATGCCTATAAGGAGGAACCCCAATACATTCAAGTCGTACAAGCCTTATTTGGCAATACCCTAGTTTTGACCATCATTAGATATCTCCAAATTGATTCAACAACAAATCACTTGCATCCATTAAAGTAGCTTCAATATCTTTCTTTGTCTCAAACATCAACATACATTTATACAACCCATGGCTCTTACGCGAGTCAAATAAAACCATTCCTTGTACAACTTTTCCTTTAATATATCATGATCAATAGATTTCTTCAATTCAATGATCAAGCTATTATTCAGCCAACCCACTTACTCTTTGCAAACTCTGCTTTAACAATTTGCATCTTCTTTTCCTCTACATATCTCCTACCATCATGATTTAGACCTTTTTTCAAATTTAATTCTTTGTTGTTAGGTTTTAACACATCTTTATAAAGCCTCACATCTACATTGGCATTCAACTTAGTTTCCACCTTCTTATTTGTCCGTTTGGATTGCTAACTACTAGCATATCTTACATCCCTGGAAGCCCTTCTCTTAAACTCTGATTCTTTAACACTAACAAGATTGCCTTTTATCTCCACTCTGTCAAAGATTCTTCACAACCCTTAGAGCTTCCTCCCTAGTTATATATCTCACAAAAATAAAAGGTTATGTGGTAGTTCTTCTTACTTTTCACTATATATAAATATCAATTACCTTACTCTCAAAGTTGAATATTTGATATAACCATGCTTTTGACATTGATGAAGGCAAGTTATCAACAAAATTGTAGACGACTCTTCCTTCAGCCTTCTAAAAAATTCCTCAATCCTTGCCTTGTTTTGTTTGAATCTTCCATCTCTTCATCCTTTGTCATATTTCATTAACCTTTGCCATACTCCAATCTTTTGTTCCCCGCCCAGACCTCCCTCTATTCTGGCTTGATACAAACACTTGATAATAGTAGTTCACAATACAAAGGTTATATATAAGAGTGTAAGGATTATATAGTCTTTCAACCAATATACAAATTATATACAAGAATATAAGGATTATATAAGTATATCAACAAGATTAGTTCACAATAAAAAGATTATATACAAAGGTACTCAACTCTCATTTTATACAAGAGCATAAGGATTATATAAGATTATATACAAGAGTACTCCATGCATTGTTAAGAGGTAGTATCATCTAATAAGTATCTACGTTCATAAGAGAGATGTTTCCTATGATGTTCTTCCTCCTTACTTGATGCATTTTTGGCATATTTATATGCACATGGCAACAATGTGTTTGAAATGGGGTTATCAAAAAGAGATTGAAGGTTGAGAAAGTATTTGGGATGTTCACGAAAAAAATAAATATGAGAGCTTTTTTTTTTTCAAATTTATGCTAGATAAATTATTATTTCTCACACATTTTTTCTTTTTTTTTTTTATTCAGAGTTGATGGTTGTAGGCTTTATTTGACTATTTTTGACTTTCAGGCAGCTTAATATTGTTAAAATTCTGGCAATGTAGCTCCCCCCAAAAGCCAAAAGCAGTGAAATGAAGTTTAGAACCATAAGCTTTGCATAAAAAAATAAGAATAGAAAAACATGTGAGAAATAATTATCTATTAAACAAAAATCTAGACGAAAAAATAATTCGTACCAATTTGGACCTTTTTTAGAGCTTCACATAGAGCTTTCTTTTGCCCTTGTAATAGTCACTAAGAAAATCATAAGAAAACTAATGTGAAAATCATAATTGAGCCATGTTTGTAATGGCAAGTTGGAGAGTTATAGTGTGTGTGTTGTCATGTGTGTAGGTGTAGCAAAATGTGAGTGGTGAGTAGAACAAATAAGATGAAGCGTGTAATTCTAGTTAAATTTTTTCAATTTTTTAAATTTTTTTTAATGCAAAGTTGATAGTTCTAGGCTTCATTTCATTGCTTTTGATATTTGGGCAGAGTTACATTGTTAAAATATGTATTCCTACTAATGTTTCCTATGCGTTGTATATAAAGGATAATGGTTGTGCATTGGATGAGTTTGTTAATGTATTTTGATATACTTTTGAAACGTAAATTTACCTTCCCTTCAGCTAGGTCAACCTAACCATAATGCTCTGTCAAAATAGGGATGTGAATCCAACATTAAAAGAATATATCTTATGAAGGACTTAGAGTGGAAATTCATTGTGCAAAGCCAAGTAACCAGTCTTACCCACAGATTTATAGAATTGTCTAAAGAAGTAACCCTAAAATCAACAAAATGAAAAAGATGATAGAATATCACTTTTAAAAGAGCACGATTAATTGAAGTTATAAAACAAAAAATATCTAATTAATAATATCATTAAAAAATTTAGCAACAATGGGTCAATTTGCTATACATTAAATAATGCCACTAAAGTAGCGGCATTCTTTTTCTTTTAACAAATTGCACATGTCTATGTGGTTCAGCAAAAACCACAAGCATTTGTCATGCCTCTGTCTTGTTGATAAAATCAACAAGATATGAGTGGTGAGCAAAACAAATAAGGTGAAGTGTGAAAATCTAGTTAAATTTTTTCAATTCTTATTTTTTTTTTAATGCAGAGCTAATAGTTCTAGGCTTCATTTCACTGCTTTTGACATTCGGGCAGAGTTACATTGTTAAAATATGTATCTCTACTAATGTTTCCTATGCATTGTATACAAAGGATAATGGTAGTGCGTTTGCCCGTGCATTAGACAAGTTTGTTAATATTTGTTGATATACTTTTGAAACGTAAATTTACCTTCTTTTTAGCCAGATCGACCTACACATAATGCTCTATCAAAATAGGAATATGAATTCAACATTAAAAGAACATATCTTATGAAAGACTTAGAGTGGAAATCCATTGTGCAAAGCCAAGTAGCTAGCCTTACCCACTGATTTATAGAACTGTCTAAAGAAGCAACCCTAAAATCGACAAAATAAAAAAGATGATAGAATATCACTTTTGGATTAAAGTAAAATTACCACTCCATTGTTTGGAAAACATAATTAAAAGGAATGGAATCAAAAGAATTAAAATTTATTTTTTCAATTTTACCCTTATATTATAATTTAATATAATACTATTTTTAAGGGGTGACATGCTGGCGAAGAGGGGTTGCTGCCAAAAGTTTTCAATGGATAGAAGAATACATGCACATGTTCTTTATATCAAGTATATATTCTCCTAAACTAGAAATGAATGCATTAAATATCCCAATGTATGTTGAAGTTGAAACTAATTAGGGCAATTTGATGGTTTGGCATTGACACTTTAGAATCCTCTTCATGATTGAAAAATTGCATTTATTTGCTTCCATAACTCTTTACTTTGGAAATTGAAATTGAAAGCAAAATAATCCTTGGCATGAAGAGAAAAGTGCCAGAGAACCTACTTAAAACAAAAGAAACATATAGCATCAAGCACAATGCTAAAAGAATAATAAGACAAGATGAAACATTATTATTGAAATAGTGGGCTCCATCAGTGATGAGTAATAGCATAACAGGAGGAAAACTTGACTCTTATATGAAGCTTAAGCTAGATAAAATAACATGCTTCCATATAGAAAGGAAATTGTACACCATAATTAAAAAAGTATTATTTAGTCCAACTAGAGGAAAACACCATAAAGTAACACAAGTAAAACAACATAAAATAACATAGTCACTAACTAACATTAAATAACACAAGCAAAACATCAACATAAAAGTCTTAAGAAGTCAATTTATCAAAGTTCTAATCCGAAATGATGCAGAATTAACAAAATGAGAATGTCATGTTGCCTCCAACACTATTTGAAGATATCACATGTTAAACTCTCCACATAATCTACAAAACCGTAGTATAGCATATTTTGAAGATGTTATTGTACCAAACAAATATGATATTCAAAACAAAGTCTAAATGACAAAAAGTAAAGAAAACGAAGACAATGCACCAATTACCATGAATAAAAAGGCTTGAATAGAGAGGCTAAGTACTAGGTTGGTATTTTGGCACAATATGAGGTAACATATCCTTATGCTGATGAACTGGAATTCGATTAAAAGCTTACAAAGCATCAAGATCTCAAATAAAGTACATGTATACCTTTGGCAAGAAAGTTGGTTCAATGCCAATGTCCTTCAACAGTGCCCATATATCCATAGGAGGAACTTTCTTTTTTAGATTGATTATATCTGTTGTGCCCTTGCTTAAGTTGTCAAACACATCAACTATTCTGTCATAGATTAGAAATATGCATATTTACATCATCTTCACTTATTTTCTCCCTCTCTTCTTAGTCCTAGATGAGGTTGTAGCAAGGGATTGATTATCACGAGACCCTTTAATAGAAGTGAAAGGATGGTTCTCCTCATCAACAATGTCAAAGCCATCTAAAGTAACTTCATTAGTAGACACCAAATTGTCTATGTCATCTATGGTGTCACTATATCTATTCCCTCTATTTGCTGCTCTTTTTGCTCTTATTTGAGCTACTATCTCTACATGCTCTCTTGTTGCTCGTTCTTTTCCAAAAAGTTCAGCCAGTTTATCATAACATGGAATAGGCTTATTTCTCCATTCAGCAACTTTAGGTTTAGCCTATAATTAAAACAAATGAAAGTAAATATTAATAAAACAAGACAAATAAATAATAAATCAAAATAAGAAAAATATTTCTAAATAAAATAATTGATAACAAGAACATTGAATTGAAGAATTAATAATAACACAGGAATAGAATAAGAAATTTTCATAGAACTAATTATTCCATTTAATAGAAAATTAATATTTTCTAGCAACAAACATTTAACTTTAATGTGAAAAACACGGGATGACAAATAATCAAGCTAACATTCATATTCCATTATATTCTCTTGTACATTAGCTAATGAATGTGAATTGCATAGTTATAAAAACATGAATATTGGTGAAACTAATTTTGAATGACACTATTAATTGAATAACATTCTAACTTAAAGATTAGGTCGTTAACATCCTTTCTAAAGTTTGAACTTCAAATTTATTAAAATCCTTATGTAGGGTACTGTAAAACACATGTCGAAATAGAGTTAAATAATAATAATAATAATAATAATAATAATAATAATAATGATAATAACATCAACAACAACAACTTTGAAATATAAATAAAATGTAACACAAAATAACTTAATTAGCTTGTCCAATACTTCAAGTTCAGCAATCCACATGCTTGTTATTGTATCCCAATTAAAACCACTTAGACCATTTTTTGAAAGATCATAATAACTATTGAACTTCGCTTTTATGTACTTCATGTGATCTTTTATTTTATCTTTAGAGATTGGTCTGTCTGGAAAATGGTCTCTCAACTCCTCTAAAATACTATCCATTGCAATTGATATCATACAATTGCCATTCTTATTTCCTAAAGTACAAATCGATCAAAACCTCATGCATAGACCAAAAAAAGGCATCACCACACCTTGAGCCTTCTTTGCCCTTTTTATATTGGCTTCCATTGCTAAGTTTTATAAACACCAATGACATGTAAAACTTGATCAACACAATTAACCATTGATTAATTATCAATAAAAGTTTAAACTAATACATGACATAGATGAAAAATTTAATGTACAAAAATAAAACTCAATTAAAGTACATTAAACTAAAGTTCATGCAAAGAACTAAAGACAATAAAAGTATATCAAAACATATAACTAACAAACTTAACACATAACAAGCAAGAGATGTTTAGTAATTTAGCCATATAGAAGCTTCAATGTTATCTCTAATTAACTCTTCTCTAGCTGTATTCTCAATATTTTCCCTATGAACTTGATGTCTCTCTTGAGAATCCCTTTCAATTGCAAGTTCATGTTGCACTCATATATGAGATTTTGATCAGGATCTATACCCATCAAGTAGTTGTGCAATATGCAACAAGCAATGATAATTTCTTTTTGGGTCGTAATACCAAATGTGGATCTGTTTTAGTTTGTATAATAGAAAATCTCTTCTTTAACACACAAAATGCACATTCAATGCAAATCCGTACTGATGAGTGGCGATTGTTGAATAATTCGTGAGGATTCCATGGTGGATTTCTAGAATATTCTTGCAAGTGGTATCATTCTGCCCTATAAGATGTGATCAGACAAGCCTTTAAAGCAAATCTAGCATCAGCAAGACAGAATATTTCTAAAAAAAGAAAAGAAAAGCATTTTTAAGGGTTTATTACTTATTTTAAAAAGGAACTTGTACCATGTACTTTCAATTTTCATTTCCTTGTGGCATTTTGAGAGGATAGTAACATGTCAAAGTACCTTTTACAGTTCTTGAGTTTGATGTTGTTCCTTCCTATCCAGACAAGACATATGTGAATTTCAAGTCAAAAGTGCATGTAGCTAATACATTTTGTGTTGGGTAATCTTTCCTATCATGATTCTTAGGGGCTTGTTTCATTGAAACTTTGACGTGCATATATGTACAGTCAAACGCTCATATACAATCCTGACATTCAATTATTTTATTAAAATGTGTATGACAACAATTTATTATTTCTAAAATAAAAAGGTAAAAAGATCACCTTAAAATATGGGTAGAACCTAGAGTTGTTGAGTATCTCTGGGTGAACATATGTCCTATCAAGTTATATATATTTCCAACTCTATCAATGCTTGTAGTACTCTATGAAAATGACAACTAATAGTTTTTCTAGATTATCTAAAAAAGAAAGACATTACATGATTCCTCACATTGTGCCCTACTATGTAAAGAAATTTTGCAACTTGTTCCTTAATTGTTGCTCCTTATGTATGCTGAAGTCCACTTTGATCTTAGTATAGTGCACAAATTTAAAAAAGCTTGAGGACCCATACAAATTATATCCCGACATCGATCATTGGCCATAATATGTTTCATTAGTCCATCTCGAACTCTTTCTCTACGTTCTGTTATTTTAGAAGATATTTGACATCTTGTAAAATTATTTTTTTAGTGCAAAAAATATGGCTATAAGGTACAATATTTGAGTAGCTGTAATTTTCAAAACATGGAGCAATACTGCATATTCGAATATGAAGTCTTCATCGGACATCTATGATAATAAAAAAAAAATAGCAAATAAATAAAAAAAAATGGCAACATAAATGCCATATATGTGGCGGTAAAAAAAAATTCACTTTTGTGCATAAGATTGAGTAGTATAACTATTCCATACAAGCTCTTGAGAATGAAGAAATATAACAAATAATTCTATGTTCCACACATATACTATTCCATACAAGCTAGTGAGAGTCAAGCCTTAACAAGAATCAAGAAATTAAATACCTTCTAAAATAACAAATATTCTCTTAGAATAGGAAATATCGGCTTTCTAAAAATAATAGACTCAAGAAATTTAACAAATATAACAAATATTTCGTGGACTAGTGAGAATAAAAAAATATAAGGAAAAGAAAGAAAGAAAAAAGACCTAATTGTTTCTTGTATGATTTTGATTTCTCTCTACTAGAATATCCCGTATGTTCGAAAAGTAGCAGGGTTCAATTCACTCATCTTTACCTTTATATATATCTATACTATTATATAAAGGGGTTGGGATATTTTAACTTCCCTTTTGGTCACATTTTATTTTTCACTATTATCCCTCAACTTCTTTTAACTTCTCTTAATTTCTTTTAACTTCTCTCAACTTTTCTAATTTTTGAATATTTTAAAAATAAAAAAATTTAAATTAAAAATATTCACTTCAATTTAATTTAAAAAATAAATAAAAATAAAATTTTAAATTAATAATAAAAAAAGTGGATTGATAGGCACTTTAGTGCCTATCAATCCACTAGTTTATATAAAGGAGCTGGAGAGGTATAACTGCTATTTGGTCACAATTCATAATACCTAACATGGCCTTACTCACTTAACATAGCTGGCACTATGGAAACCACATTCGTTGCCCACGTTTATGTCACATTAGTGTTCACCACGCTCACAAAACACACTGCCACACTCATCCTTCTTTATTCTGTTTCTCATTTTATGTTTCTATTCATTTTAATAATATTCTAATATTAATGAAATTATTATTGTGTATTAGTAATATTAATACCCAAAAAAATAAAAAAAGTGGCTTAACAGGTACTGTCGTGCCTGTTAAGCCGCTAGTATTGATAAGGCAGCTACAGTTTTCTTTTACATGGTAATCACAATTTTGTAGTAGGATAACTACATAATAAACATAGAGTACTTTTCTTTCATGTTTGATTTAAATGTCGCTTTGCCGATCATAATTGACTCAGCAAGTGGAATAGTAAGGGTTAATAATAAAAGCTTGATTTCATGTCTGGCTTTTTTCTGGCCACTTAATTTTTATCCTATGGTGTTGCATGAGGAAGAAAAATTTTTGGAAGGAGAAAATAGGGATCAACATTTTAGATGCAAGTTTGCAAATGAATATTAAACTTATCGTACATAGAATTCGCTTGCCATGTGGATTAGATTATTATTATGTATAGTGGCAAAAGAGAGTCTACATATTAGAATAACCAACTAAAAACAACTAAGCAAAAACAACAAAATGCCAAACACATTTTGATGCCAATCAAATGCTACTCTTAACACCTTATTGCCCCTTTAGAATTGTGAACCAAAATGGAATATAAAGGTCAATTTGGCATACCGGATAGTATAAGACTTGATAAAAATTTAATACTATGCAATATTTGGTATGTCACTGTATAAGATATTGTATTATATACAATATAAATAGAAAAAGAGATTATAATAAATATAATTTTTAAATATTAAATTTAAAATTTAAAAATTAATATAATTATTTAAATATATATTATAATAATTTTAGCTATTTTTTATTATATATAAATATGATTTTATATTAAAAGTTCTTTATTTATTTTTAACATTTTTTCATAATATAAAAAATATGAGAGAGAGAGAGAGAGAGAAATAGAAAGAGAGTTTTTATATATCAAAATTCAAGTAAGTCTCATATCATATTTTTATATTTGATTATATTTTTATTATATATAATTAAATTTATGTTAAATATTATTTTTATATTTTATTAATAAATTTTTATTCTTATATTTTTATATTAGTTTGAATAGTTATTTATAATTATTAATTTTTAAAATATTTATATATTATTAAATAATATTATTTTTCTATTTATATTATTTTTTATTTTTTATTTAATAATTATTTTTCTTTTAATAAAATATATTAAAAAATAAAAAAATGAATGAACTCTTATACATTAAAAGCTAATCAGGTCTAATGCAGCCTTCTCAGGCTAGATTAAGTTATCCATCATTTTAACGTATAAGAGAGGTTTGATGGATAAGCTTATATACAATATGTTGACTGCACCAAACAACGGATAACGTCATAACGTATTATATTACTTTTTCCTATAATGTCTAATACGGCATGTCAAACACACCCTAGATGCCAAAATAACTTAAAGAGGAGAGGACAAGCCTTAATAAAACAAAAATAATAAGTTTGTTTAACATACATTTGATCAAATGAAGCTGATGATGAAAGAGCTTGTTGAGACAAGCAGGAAAAGACCTATGAAAAAGGCGCAAACTAAGAATGGGAGAAGATAAAAAACATGCAAATTGTTAGTGCAAGAGCTAAAGAATGATATGGGGTTAGGGGGATAAAATAGTAAATTTTTAAAAAATAATGAAAAATAGAGGATCTACTCCATCCCCCAAATTGGGGGGAGGGGTGGGAAGTTAATTGAGGAGAGTTAGTGAGATATGATGGGATCTGATCTATCTACTCCCATTTCATACTATCCAAATTTTTAAAATCCAAACAATGCAATATTAACTCTTTCCACCACTTTCCACTCCATCTCATCTCTTTCCATCAATCCAAACATAGCCTAAGTGTCTATATTCATAGGAGAGAAGTTTCCTATAATGTTCCTCCCCCTACTTGATGCATTATTTGTAAACTTATATGCGTATGACAACATATTGTGTGCGACAACATGAAGGATGCATATTTTAGCAATGTAGCTCTCCTCAAAAGCTAAAAGTAGCGAAATGAAGTCAAGAATCATTAGCACTGCATAAAAAAATAAAGAATAGAAAAACATGTGAGAAATAATTATCTATTCAAGACAAATCTTAAACAAAAAAAAACGTGCCAATTCGGACCTTTTCCAAAGCTTCATGTAGAGTCTTCTTTTGCCCTTGTAATAGCCTCTAAGAAAATCACAAGAAAACCGCTGTGAAAATCATAATTGGCAATTGGCAAGTTGGAGAGTTATAGTGTGTGTGTGTGTGTGTTGTGATGTATGTAGGTGTAACAAAATGGGAGTAGTGAGCAAAACAAACAAGATAAGCATGGAAACTTAGTTAAACTTTCTCAATTCTTAACTTTTTTTGATGCAGAACTTATCGTTCCAGACTTCAGTTAACTACTTTTGACATTTCGATAAAGTTACATTGTTACAATATGTATTGCTATTAATGTTTTCTACGCATTGTATGCATGGGATAATGCCTATGCATTGCACAAGTTTGCTAATATTTTTTTATATACTTTTGGAAGGTAAATTTATTGGCAGAAGCCAGACAGACTTACACATAATGCATTGTCAAAATAGGAAGGTGAATCCAACATTAAATGAACATATCTTCAAGTAGCTAGCTTTACCCACAAATCTATAGAATTGTCTAAAGAAGCAACTTTGTAATCGGCAAAATGGAAAAAGATGATACAATATCACTTTAAAAAGAGCACGACTAACTGATGTTATAAAATTACAAAATTTTAATTAATAATATCATTAAAAAATTTAGCAACAATAGACCAATTTGCTACATATCAAATAATGCCCCTAAGTAATGCCATTCTTTTTCTTTTAACATATTGCACATGTCTATGATGGTCTAACAAAAACTACAGGCATTTTGCATGACTATATCTTGTTGATAAAATCAAATCCCCTACCTCAAGCAAAATAAAAAGAAAAAGAAAAAATATGGTAGATTAGTAAAATAGGTTTTACTATATGGAAGAGGATTAAAATTCTTGTTCAAAATGTGTTATGGGCTCTCACAAATGATGTTTCATGAGCTAACTGGAATCTTGAAGGATCTGCACACAAGTACCCAATATAGGCATAAGATTGCATGTAAGAGGTGGCAATGGAGGTTTTATGGAAGGCTCTAAATAACAAAAGAATTCGTATTGCTAATGTTAGCCAGCAAAGATATTCATGATGCGGTCATGATTATAACTAAGTACAGTTTGAATAATAATTGAAAATTTTCCTATAATTATAAGATTGCATCAAGGTCATTTTTGAATCATTATCTTTTTACTATGGTCTGAGATATACTTATTTAACATATTTAGAAACCACTATCATGTTGCATGTTTTTTTTGTAGATGATATAATCCTAATAGGAGAATGGAGAGAGTAAATAAATGAGAAGTTAGAAATATGAAGACAAGATTTGAAAGCATATGATTTTCATACAAGTAGAAGTGAGACATAGTTTGTGGAACATAATTTTTTCACAAAGTGCACAAACCCTAGCTTAGAGGTAAAAATTAGAGACAATACCATACTATAAGTCATATAATTCGAATATCTTAGGTTTATTATTGAAAATGATAGGGAAATTCAGGGAGATGTAAATAATATAATTCAAATTGAATGAATAAAATGAAAGATTGCTTTGACTATTATTTATTATTAAAAAATATTATTCAAACTTAAAGAAAAATTTTATTGCACAGCTACAAGATCAATGGGATTTTATTTTTTCTTTTCATCTATTGCATCCCTCATATCTTTTTTTCTCCCCATGCTTTTTCTCTCACACATGTACAAATAGGAGTTATCCAAGACAAGTATATTTTTATGTACTTTTTTTTTTAATACATATATCTTTATGTACTTTAAATTCATAAAAATAATATTTAAAAGAGTTATAATTACTCACTTTTTTAGATGAAATTTCTCTTCCTCAATTTAACTTAACCAACCTTTAGACGAAAAAGGAGTAATAAACTTTCAAATGGTTTCCATATCTAGTTGCCATTATAGTAGCTTTGAAAAACTAATTTGTTATAAGATTATAAATTTTTAAAATTAGGATCCTACACTTTTAAAAGCTTCTAATTAGGTCTTTAATATATATAAAAAATAAATGATTAAGATACAAATTATTTTGAAGTTCTACCATTTTTAAAAATATTCAAATAAATCCCTCTATAAAAGTTTGTATTTGAGTCCTTATACTAGTTATGTAACGGAAGTTGATGGTAGGTACTCAATACCTTAAAGAACCCAACCACAAATTTTTAAAGTATATAGGCTTATATATATATATATATATATATATATATATATAATGTAAAATAATTTTATACTGTTAATCAATAGAAATGGTGGAAAGTAGCAACTCATCTAAATAATCACCCATTATAATGAGGGACCTACCATGAATTCTCACTTTCCCCTATTTCTATTGATTTACAAACAGAAACTATTTTACAATCATAATAAGATACCAATTAAACTTTATATATATATATATATATATATATATATATATATATATATATATATATATATATATATATATATATATAAACCAGCGGAGTAATAAAAATAAAAGACATTTTTAGGTTTTCAAATTACAATAATAAAAAATAATAATAGCACATCTTATTTTTTCAAATTTTTTTTGGTAATATTATATGAATTTAATTTAAATAAACTAATAGTATAAAATAATTTTATATTGTAATAGTAAAAAGTACCAATTCATACAAATAATTATCGATTATAATGAAGAACTCAACATAACATCTCACTTTTATTTATTTCTATTGATTCGCAGTATAAAATTATTTTATATAATATATACTAATTAAACCAATATTATATTTACTAATATTAGTATTAGTAAAAGAATTTAAATCGAGTTGACAGAACGAAAGCAGGGTTTTAGGGTTTGGTGGTGGAAGAGAAAGAGCTGAAGAAGAGAATGGCGAAGTTCAATGTGGTGCAGAAGCAAAGGAGAGCCCTAATCGCAGAGAAGAAGAGGCAGCTTCACGGTGACCCTGCCACCGGCAGGCTCAAGGTCAAGAACCAACCGACCTCCCTCTCCGGCAAGCGCAAACGCAAGCTCTTCAAAAAATGGCGCCGGGTATCTATTCTCTCTCTCTCTCTCTCTCTCTCTCTCTCTCAGGGAAAGTTAGTTGCTCTGAGTCGGTTACTCTGTTGTATAATTGTTAGTTAAGCAGTTACAAGTCTGTTAGTTTGTTTGTTTTGTGTATAGCTGTACCTGAGAATTTCGCTCACTTTTCTTTCTTGCATTTTGCGCGTATTGGAATTAACTGAAGGAACAAAAGGAAGCCCTAGAGAAGGGCTTGGTAAGCATGGAAGATGTGCAAATGGCAGTTGCCGAAGCAGGTTTGGTTATTATGCTCTCACTTTTAGCTACTTTGATTTGCATTGCAATGTGATTTTCTTACTTTGCTAATTTTTCAAGTGTGCATTTTTTTAAAGTTTTTATGTTGTTGTTTTGGTAGCTTGACTCAAGCTAATAGCAGAATAAACGTGTTTGATTTTTCCAAGCAGGGGAAACCAAAGATAGCGGTAGTAGATCTTCAGGAAAAATTCACTTGAAGAAGAGCGTGAAACTTAAGCAATTGAAGAAGCGCAAAGGTAAATGTTTTGTGCTTATAATTTTTCTGTGCCATCTCTTACTAGGTTCTATATGGTACCGTGAGTAGAAAAAATTTCTAAAATTTGGGATGCAATTACAGAAAGCACATAATATAATATGTGTACAGAGCATGAAAAGAATGTAAACAAGATAAATTTCGTTTACATAGTAATGACATACAAACTCCAGATTTCCATAAAACTCAAAATGAACATTCTTAATTTTTGATAGAGGTTGTATACGTACACCAGGCAAGATACCTGAACTCTACCACTAACACCATTAGTGTCATTTTGATCATCTTCTTCTCATTATCATTATCAATGAAAGGAATAGCTATCCAGTTCCTCCAGTCAAGCTTTGCAGTCTCCTCAAACCATCATAATACTTGTCACACTGGCATGATAGAAGAGTTAAGACAAAGATATGTATGCACATAGACTAAGTTCAACTCTTTTAAAAAAATGTTGATTTTATTTGGTGAGCATCTCTCTTAGGATTTGTGGGCTTAAGGTGCCTATAATGGGTGCACTGGCGCATATCCTTAATCCTTGATGCAGTTTAGAAATTACCGAAAAGGAAGTTGTATCCTCGCAATCGGCTATAGCTTTTGACTTAGTGGTCCAATAAAAATTAATCCCACTTCTTCTGGGGCATGGTTGAGGAAGGAGTTTCAACGCAAGGGGTTGAGGTAAAATGGCTCCATATGTAATTCACTATTTTTTTTTTTTGGTTCTAACTCTCATCTTGTTGAATGCACTTAGTAGTTAGTATGGCCGAAAGCCTTTTGATTGCTTGGGACTTAACAAATTACTTTGGCACCACTACTACTATCATCACTTGATGGAAAATATCTCCTCAAGCATATATTTGTCTCATGAGTAATTTTTTTCTTCCCTATGTGGAGGAATTCAATTTGGAGTCCCTTAAGAGTGTGTTTGTGAGTTAAGATTTTGCAGATGAAGGGAGGGAAGGGAAGGGAAGGTCTGAAGAGCAACTATAACTCCATTTTGCTCTTCAAACTCTTCCCTTCCCCTTCAAAACCTCAACTCACAAACACACTCTAAGGAAATTCATGGCAGTAGTATATATAGATTATGAAATAAAATTTTTTATTTGTTTAACTCCACAAATTCAGTTAGGATTTAGGGAAGAATTGTAAAAGTAAGTTTAAATTTATAGTACATTTAGTGAATGAGCTAAGCAAGTAATGTGCCACTTGTAGACTTGTCCATTTTTCTTTGAGGTTGGCATGGATCAATGGATCAAATTATGAGAAGATGGCTTCACTTTTAATGAGTTTTTTTTTTTTTTTTCCCCGATGCTGATAAATTGCATAGCTCACTTTTAATCATTGAACCTAACATCTCATGTACCAAATGAGTGGAAGGATATTCAGTATCACAATTATGAATGATTTCATGCATAAGCCTTGTATATTGAATAATAGTCAATTTTCCTCCACTATGGCCAGTTCACGAAGCTAGCATTTTTTGCACCGTTATCTTCATTGTCCTTTTTCTTCACATAATGACCTTAACTTGGATCTACCTCTGAATGTGTCATGTTCTTTTGAACATTACAATTGTTGAAGCCTAATCTTTGCAATATAAACTAGCTTCAAACGTGCAAATTGATTGTATATAGATAACCTCAAGGAACTATTATTGTGAAATTTTTAATGAAAGAAGCATGAAGCATCATCAGCTACCAAAGTATCCAATGGCATTTTTCATAGGTTAACTCATTGGTTGATGTATTTTTAGGAGCAATATTTAATGTGTGTCATACATGTAGTGTCAAATATATTTTGCATGGACTAATTCTACAATTAATTTAGGAGACTTGCATACATGAGCATTGTCAGTGATAATTTGGACAATACCTCACTGTTAGTTTACAACATCAAATGTGAAATGGATGTCTTAATATTCACCCATTGAATTCTCTTGTAAAAAGATAATACCCAATGTATCAATAGTTCACAAGAATTGGTCTTATTCCATGCATCTATAATATTTATCGTTGATCCCTGTTGTGCATAAGTTCGACCATATGTGACTACTAGCTTTTTACGTGTTGAACTAGTCTCAATATTTGCATTCCCCTTTTGCAACATATATCAATGCACTGATAACATATGGAGTTCTAGCAATATTGAGAGGAAAACCAGAAAGGGAAAAAATAGCCTATCTATTTTCTCATAAGATGTTTATACAGATTAGAATTTTTTCCCATTGAATCCTGCCCTGTTTTTACTAGTCACAAGATTGTTCCAATCTGTCGGCAAGTGGCTTACATTTTTGTACGTTGTACCTGGTACTGGTACATATGCAACATAGATTCACATGTATAAGCAAAACGACATGATCTATTTGATTACATGTATCTTATTGCAACTATGTAGAATTCTTGGTGATTGCTATGTTGGACGATGTAAATTTAAGTATGCTGAGAAGGTTTCACAAATTGAGAATTATTTTGGACTTCACAAATTGACAAATTGAGAATTTGAGTAGGAAATAGTTGTGTTGTATTTCAGTTGCTAAGATCATTCTTGGAACAGTTTTGGCTAATGGATGTGTTTCTTGTCGGGAGGCTTAAAAACAAAACCGTCGAATTGTTGACGAAATAGATATGTTTTCCCATATCTTCTGCTTCGTGATGTCTAATTGATATTTGTGGTGGCTTCATACAGGGAAGAACAAAAGGAAATCTAGTGTGCCTGCTGCTGATAGTTCGGCTGATGCTATGGTGGAATAGGCATGAAAATATGATACACTATATATTCTTGATCCTTGTGTTGTCTTCCGCTTGGTAGGTTAGAGATAGAAGAGGCAAAAGCAGAATGATATAAAATGTTGTAATCCTTGAATTGATTGATAGGGTCTCCAGGTATTTACATTTTTTTGTTTTAATCTATGTTGCCAATGGAAATCAGATTGAAATTTGGAAAACGCTATTAATCCGACGGCATAACACACTCGACAATTGCAAGCCAGTTGTAAATGAGCCGTGTGATATTAAATGTGGGAGTGAATTCTTTCATGCATTATTTTATTTTTCCGGGTCAAGTTCATGTATGTTTTTCAAGTGTCAGGCTATGTAATGGACACAGTTTTTTAATTGTGGGGGCCCGTTAAAATGAGTAAGGCCTTGTGTCTTCGGTTTGGGTTTGTCTCCTTTTCACATGAGAAACCCAAGATCCATTTTCCTATCAGGATTTTTTTGTTTTTTGGGAGTGCTATTTGGTACGAAACCTTTAGCACGAGTTGAGTACGAATCTTGTTGATCTACGGAATGAAATGAGTAAAAGCGAAAATAATGGATGAGAAAAACATGGAAGTAGTTAACATGAAAGAAATCAACCAATGAAAAGCTTTTGTACACTTGGTATTTGTAGAAAATATCTCTACTCTTTTTCTCTTTTTCCTTTTTTGAACTTCAGTTTTCAAGCAATTGATATTAATTTATTTTTTTTGAAAAAAGAGAATATCTAGGTTTTGTGGTTTCATTGTAATAACAAGGAAGGACGTTTTCTAAACTGGGGATTTTGTGGCTCAAAATTCGTACAAGTTGACATCCAATATTTACCGGGGGCAGAGAGCAACATTTCTATTTTGAAGAAAATGATAGTGAGCACATTACCAAAAGAAAGAAAAATGAATATGATAGTGAGCACTGGTTACTCCACTTCAATTGATCAGGGTGGCAGTAGCATGCTTAGATTTCCGGTTCGTTTGAATCGTGATGTAGTGACTTATTTCCCCATTGAAATCATGTATTTTTATTAAAAGAGCATATAGTATATACGAAAAAGAAAGAAGAGCATATAGTAGTCAATGAACTTGAACCAATTTAATTAATCACACTTTCCTGTGGCACATGACAAAGTTTCACCTACTTTTAGATTAGAAGTTATAAATCGACCACTTTTGAGTTTCTGGTACAACAAGTGTGTCACAATCTTATAGTCTCCAATAAATCTTGCTCATTCACATTGTAATCGTACCTAAAGGTCTGAACAACTCACTGATCATGTAAGAGCAAGTAGGCTCAACCCAAATGGGTCATATAATTTGCTTCCTCTCTCTTTCAATCTTCGGCTGGCATTCTTAAATCTCACAGTACATTGCCTTTGACAGAGTGGTGGACAACTATTGTGGTGGTAAATTGTGGGGTCCTCAGGCTAACACATTTTTATTGTAAAGTTGGGATATTAATTCAAAAGTTGAATGGATAAAAAAAGCTATAAGGTTGCATATTCGAAAAGGATGAAGAGACGATGTCTCTAGAATCTTTGATGGTCACCACTCCATAATTAGAGAGAAAGAAAGAAAAAGAAAAAGAAGGAGAAGGATATGTGAAGAGCCGTTTTTATTTATCATTTTTTCCCCCTTTTTTGTGTCTGTTCTTTTCTATACATTGGAGAGCAAGAATAGCGTGTGACAGGTATTGAGTGAAGCAAGTTGCATTTGCATTTTTCCTGAAATTAAACCTTGTCCATTATTAACATAGACCATTATATTGCCACCACCGTTAATTTCTCTCCAATTTTAGAATTTTCGTATATGAAAGAGAGAAAAAAAAAAAGAAAAAGAAAATAGAGTTGTATTGTTCATCCGTTAATTTCTCAATTTTTTCGCTAAATATAAAGAAAAATGAGAAAATGTAGAGTGGACAATCCAACGGTCGTGATTCGATGCTATGCTTGTTATATTCAATTGTGTTCTGTCTTGAGACTCACTCACACTCTCTTTCTCTCTCCATTGCCTCTCTCGCCCTTCTCCTCCTCCGCATTTCCCAAAGGTATTCGATCTCTCTGCTCTGATTTCACGTCTCATCGTAGCGTTTGTCATTTTCCTGAATGTGCATTCCTTTTATTTTCAATTTTTCATATAAGCATTCTCAATGCTATGTGTGTGTGTGTTTATATTTGGATTTGGATTGGTTTAATTGATTGCATTCTCGGCAATTGTTATTTAGATTTGTTGTGAATGTGACTAGATCTGTCAAGTTAGATTGCATCACGTCAACTTTTTGGTTGGATGTTGCTCAGATCGAGGAGCGCATGCTCTGCATTTGGAATAGTGTGATTATGCATAAGAGGAAATGGATGAAAATTAAAATTGGACATGATTTATTTCTTTTTTCTTTTTTCTTTTTTTTTCCCCCAATATTTGATAATTAAATCTGATTTTTGCACTTGACGTATCTCCATAGACATTGCAGTGAGATTAATTCTAATTGAACTGAATCTGGTTTGGTCTGATTTGTGAATGAATTATTGGTGGTTTCTATGTTGATTTGTTTTCTTGGTAATTTAATCAAGTGAATAAAAAAGGGAAAATGCATTATTAGATGATGATAGATCGCTCATGCATTACCATTTCCTAGATGTAGAAACGGTGCATTTCTATTAATGAAGATTAGTTGTTTATCCAGCAAATATCATTAGAAGATGGCAGACGCTGAGGATATTCAACCTCTTGTTTGTGACAATGGAACTGGAATGGTTAAGGTAACGTAATAGATTGTGTGTGTTGGATTAACTTATTTTGTGATTAAAATAGCTTGTAATCAAAAGCTGAGAGAATTTTTGAAATCCAAACATGATGGAGCTATTTTTATTTCAAGTTACCTTTCGGTGGGGCATTAACTTTGCCCCGGTGAATCTTAGATAGATAAGAATAAGAGAACCGATTTGCAAATGTAAATTTTTCAGGCAGGATTTGCTGGAGATGATGCCCCACGTGCTGTGTTTCCCAGCATTGTTGGCCGTCCCCGTCACACTGGTGTGATGGTTGGCATGGGCCAAAAGGATGCTTATGTTGGTGATGAGGCACAGTCTAAGCGTGGTATTTTGACTCTCAAGTACCCAATTGAGCACGGAATTGTTAGCAATTGGGATGATATGGAAAAGATTTGGCATCATACTTTCTACAATGAGCTTCGTGTAGCCCCTGAAGAGCATCCAGTTCTGTTGACTGAGGCTCCTCTTAACCCCAAGGCTAACCGTGAGAAGATGACCCAGATCATGTTCGAGACTTTTAATGCCCCTGCTATGTATGTTGCCATTCAGGCTGTTCTTTCACTGTATGCTAGTGGTCGTACAACTGGTAAGCAATTCTTGAAGAATTGTTTTGATTATGGTTAGGTTCAGGCTGTAGTTTGAGCTTATCTGCGGAGCTTTAAGATTGTGACATATGATATGACAACATGCACCTACAATGGAATAACCTTGGTTGTTGAAAATTGTTTTAAACTATCAGTTTCCCCATCAACCAAGCAGTGCACTATTCATTGTTACATATCCAAGATGATGATTTGTTTTCCTTTTCTTTTGCAGGTATTGTGTTGGATTCTGGTGATGGTGTCAGCCACACAGTCCCTATCTATGAGGGTTATGCCCTCCCACATGCCATCCTTCGTCTTGATTTGGCAGGACGTGACCTCACTGATTTCTTGATGAAGATTCTGACTGAACGTGGGTATTCTTTCACCACCTCAGCAGAACGTGAAATTGTGAGGGACATGAAGGAAAAGCTGGCTTACATTGCCCTTGACTATGAGCAAGAGCTGGAGACAGCCAAGACCAGCTCCGCAGTGGAGAAGAGCTATGAGTTGCCTGATGGGCAGGTCATCACTATTGGTGCTGAGCGTTTCAGGTGTCCAGAGGTCTTGTTCCAACCATCCATGGTGGGAATGGAAGCAGCAGGCATTCATGAGACAACATACAATTCCATAATGAAGTGTGATGTTGACATCAGGAAGGACCTGTATGGTAACATTGTCCTTTCAGGAGGTACAACCATGTTCCCTGGCATTGCTGATAGGATGAGCAAGGAGATTTCTGCATTGGCCCCCAGCAGCATGAAGATCAAGGTGGTAGCACCACCTGAGAGAAAGTACAGTGTCTGGATTGGTGGTTCTATCTTGGCATCCCTTAGCACCTTCCAGCAGGTTTGTTTCTATTCCTCGATTCTGCATTTTCCTTTGGATGTTGTTGTGACTTGTAAGATGCCATTATATGATTGCTGATAAAACTGTCCTTTGAGTGCAGATGTGGATTGCAAAGGCAGAGTATGATGAGTCTGGACCATCAATTGTGCATAGAAAGTGCTTCTAAATTGTTGAAGGAAAAAGACTGCTGTTTATTCCTCGGGAAGAAGTGCTGCTTGTAACACTTTCATTCTAGCTTTTGTTACCCGTTCATGTAATTCTCTGGAGTGATGATTTGGAGAAGGCGAGGAGTTGATTTTCAAAATGGTCCAATTCTTTTCGGTATTATTATATATTTTGATATGTTTTTTTGACATTCATTATCCGTATGAATTAGCTGAGACTACCAATCAAATGAACTAAAGCTTGCGTGCCCTTCCTATGCTAAATTATAATCTTGGTCCTTTGAATTTCATATTTTAATAACTGTTTTGCAAGTAAAGGCAATTGCCTACTAGGGCTAAGACTGAGATCGTTTATTCCCTAATCACTTGACGACTGTTCTCAGTTTCTTAATTATTTTTTTCTTCACCCTATATTGGCTCCAACAGCACAGACTTTGAAAGTTCAAAATGGAGAGAGAGCTGAGTTATACAATAAGTTCTTGAGATGCTTACGCAATCTGTAGGTTTATTTAGACCTAGTTTACAAATAAATCTAGCAACTATAGTGGAAAGTACAGTAATGAAGTAATCACGTTTCTTTTTTCGGTAAAATGATAGTATTGAGATTCAAACCCATGAACTTAAGCAAATTATTCAATTTTCACATTATTAAGTCAGTGCTAGTGGCTTCAAGCAATCACTATGATAAAATACAGACATATGAGCTGATTTGGTGATAGATTATTCAATGGCCAAAACAAGTAGCAAATTGTTCCAAATTTATGATAGCTGAAAGCAGGGGCATGTTCAGTTATTGTTATTATTGTTGTTGTTATTATTATTATTAATATTATTATTAATGAAAGCATACATGTGGGTAAAAATTGAGTGCTTGACTTCTTAGTTTCCTCGAGCTTCAGGAAGCCTATGCTCCTCACTAAATGCAGGAATTATCAAAGAGATATACTTTGTTTGTAAATTAACAATTAATGTATAGGGAAGGATTACGAGCCTAGATAAGCAAGTGGTAAAATCAACCGAAGGTCCAAAATCAATTTGTATCGGGCATCCATCGTCATAAAGTTAAGTGTGTGTTTGGATGTTCGTGGTTTAGAAATTTTTAAACGGAAAATGAAACATGCCATTATCCCTCAACTTGAATCTCCCATAGCAAATTATAAACACGGAGAGGAGCAAGATGTATATGCAAGTAACTGAAAATACACTCCTATTCAGTTGCTACTTGCTAGCGGAGTCTGCTCTTATCTA
Organism: Pterocarpus santalinus; assembly: GCA_031439595.1. Lineage (NCBI taxonomy): Eukaryota > Viridiplantae > Streptophyta > Magnoliopsida > Fabales > Fabaceae > Pterocarpus > Pterocarpus santalinus. Next base: position 66,082,481 of record CM062531.1, on the reverse strand, counting down.
CATGTGATGTCAAATACCATATAGACAATAACATGAAAAAAAAAAGGAGGAGAATGCAGGAGCGCTGCGTCCTCGAATTTGCAAGGACTTGCCGAGGTAAACTCAAGATTTTTCTCCCTCGACGAACTGGGCCGTTCGGTTCATGACCAGGGATTGTAGGCCCAATAACAAGTGATATTTGATACCCAATTGAGCCCAAAGGGTCTTAAAAAGCGCATCACACGGATTTATTAGATTAAAGCTATATCAGTAAAAATCAAGAAGGAGGATTTAGATTAAAGCTATATACGTCCAAACAGAAACAATTATATTTACAATTTATCAGTTTTACAAACAATCATCATTATATAGCAAAGATATAATATATTGTGTTAGTCAAATTTCAGAAAGATATTCATAAGGGAATGATAAAGCTGACTGACATATAGAAAATCACATGAGTAGCTTTTAAATTTTAATAACGAGCATATGAATAGACGAGCAAATAAATGGCTTTACAGAATTTTTTTTTTTCCCCTTTTAAGGTAAGATGAGAGTGGAAATACGAATTTGGTGTCGATAATAATAATAATAATCAAATGAAAGGAAATAAGCAAAGCATAACACAGCACACACAGTCTCATCTCGTTTGCAAATTTTGGAGTGCATAAGTAGAGATGGCCAGCTGTAGCTTATGGATTTCCACATAAAGCTGTGACAGACAGAGACGAGGATGATTCCTGTGAAAGATAGAAGCAAGTTTGCAAATGGCACTAGACATGGGTCCTTTTCATGCCATGATTAAAGAAACGGCCTTGCCTTTTCCCCTTCACTTTTCTGAACCAATGTACAAACTTTACGTAGAGGGATGGATTGGCTTGGCCATTGTTCCTGTCCCACCCATTCCCTCTCGGGTCATATATACTTCCACTGCTCAACACTATTATAGCACGGGATTCTCTTACACTATCTTCTTTGAAGGGAAAAACAAAAGTTTATCTTATTTTATTATAAAAATAATATGAAAATAACATAAAAATTAATATATACGTAATGCTATTATTTTTTAGGTTTTTTTTATTATTACTATTATTTATTAATTTTTATTTTTTTTATCATTATCACGGTTATTTACTTTTTGTTTATTATAATTCTTTTGCTAATATAATTTTTTTTATTTAGTTACTCTTAAATTTATAAGAATTCTTTAAAAATAATATCATTCTATTTTTTTATTTCTTCTAATTAAATTATTATTTTTTATTTTATTATCATTATCTTTGATAATTTTTTATTAATTCTCCTTTGTATTCACATGGGTTGTTTATATCCTCGGATAATTATTTCTTATTTATTAAATTTTTTTTTACTGACACATGTTGCTTTAGTGATTTATAAATTTATAGAAATTCTTAAATAACATTATTGTACAGTGTTCTATTAAGCTGAAGTATTTTATCTTGTTATATTTATATTTAATTGCTCATTTTTCATTTACTAAATATTTTTTGAAGACGCACATCACTTATCCAATTTTAATTTTCATTTCTTCTTTTTAAAGCAAATTTTTCCTTTTTCTAAAAAGAATCTAGTAACGTTATTTTTAACTTTAATTTTTTTACACCGATCGATATAGATTGCTTTTATATTTCAACGGATCTTAATTTATAGCAATCCTTTACAATAATAATATTTGAAGCACTTTACAATAATAATATTAATATTATACTTTATTTTTGTTCTTGTTTCTAAATTTGAATTTTTAATTTTGTTTTGTTCATTAACATAGAGTCGGTTTCTTGTGTAAAGTAACTTCATTAATTTACACAAAAATTTCTCCTTATTATGGTAGAATCGTTTTTACAGTTCGATAAGATTTAGCCTTTTGTTAACTTTTTTTTTTTTAAATAAATGCTTTTTGTTAATTATCAATTGTTAAATATACCGTAATACTTATAATAATAAGCACAGGCTATCCAAATGAGGAAACGACCAGGACGAGGCAACCGAGACCCCGCACTGCTCAAGTGGCATCGTGGCACAATTTGGTAGAAAATAGTATCTCAGACTCGGTGGGAAAAATGAATTGATCAGTTTTTTGTCCAGTGAGAATTTCCAAAATTTCTGACTGTATATTCTTGGTGCTACTCAATTAATGCACTTTTTGCAACGTGAACTACTGAACTTTACACTTCTCCTCCGTAAACTTATTAAGGGCGTAGTGGGGAAAAACTTAGGCGATGTTTGTTTTTGATTTTTTTTTTTTAAAACTTTTATAGCTAATATATTTTTATAAATTTTATTAATTTGTATTTTCATGATATAAGCCGAAGAATTAAGAATATAAATATTAATTTAAAAAATTTAAAAACAATTACCAATTCGTACTAAATAATTTGAAACTTTTTTCAAAAAATTACTTTTAGAATACTTTTAGAATAACAACCCTGAATAATTTAATCGGGTATTCTAATATTATTTTCATCAGAGAATAAATTTTCAATTTCCAGTAAAGGATAGACTGGCAAATTTGCATTAGTATCAGTCAGCAAAAAGAACAATGGGAATCGGGATTCATGCCCAATTATTCATGCTAAAATATAATTCCTTGCCCCCGAATTTGAAAAAAATAAAACAATATATAACACTTATCAGATAAGATACATCACCACCAAATAAACCAATAACACATAACCTCCCAAAAACCGCCAAATGCCAAAAAAGAAATTAGCAAACTAAGCAAATGAAAATTCAAATTAAGATCCTAACAGTGATGATGATGATTAAGGTGAAGAAGTTGATAATGATGGCGAATATAACTTAGATAAGAGATGATATCTTAACCTAATTAATGTGCCATGGCAAGAGAAGGGTGTGAGTAACTGATGCTTCTCTGGTTGGGCATGGCAAGCATAGCGGTGTGGTCCAAAAAATCTTTAAGCGCCACAATGGACTCTAGAATTGTCCTTAGATCCTCACCACAAGAAAATCCAAAGCTACCTACTTTACGAACCGCATAGACATAGAATGTTATGCACCCTTTTCTGAATTTGAACCGAGCCATCTCAGATTCATTGAGAAGACCCTTTAAGAGCTTCTTGTTCACTTCCCCTAGTGGTATTTCTGATGGCCAAACTCGATCCATTGCCACTTTCATGGCTTCGGTTTCAAACACAAAGAGGAGCGCTTTGAACTTCTTGGTGCCAAGGCCAAGGGTGAGGGTGTGCCAAGCATGGTGTGCCAAGATGGTGAAGTTTGAGGGCAACATGGCTATGGTTGAAGGGAAAGTGTGGTGCTTATTATTGTTGTCTATGTTGTGTTTTGTTGGTGGGAAAGAGAGGACTTTTAGAAGCTCTATAGGCCTTGCTCTCCTTATTGTGAATGATTTCACTATGAATTGGCCTCCAAATCGGAGACCCTTTACCTCGGAGCTTGGCTTGAAGGAGAAATCTGATGTTTGCTTTGTGGTTTGGTCATTGGGGTGTTGATGCTTTTGCTTCTTGTTCTTGTTCTTCTTCTCTTTTTGTTCCATGCTTTTTTGCATTTGGAAGAGGGGAGGTTCTTCTAGTGGAGAGAAACGGGCTTTGCTATTGCTAGATAGTACGTAGTAGATAGATAGCTATCATAAGGAAACCAATCCAATCCAATGGTTTTGATGGTATATGTCACATACACATTTAGTAAATTTCTCCTCCACAGCTTTGGCAAGTTAAATATCTTGCTCGGTCTAAAAAGATATTTTTCTGTAAAACACTTATAATATTATATAAAAAACTTAGAACCCACCGAAAAGTGATTGTAGTCAAGAGGAAGGATATCACAACTTTACATAAATTTCAACCATCAACCATATCTGTTATTTATAGAAAAAGCATAAAAGGGCACAAACTACTCTAATTTGGATATTTCTAGGTTCGGTGATGTTAAATTATGCCGAAATGAATTTCACGGACTCTCCCCAATTGTTATCCAATGAAAGAAATTACACCAACCAACATTATTTTGAATGATTTTTTTCATGTGTAATCCGTGAAGTTCATGTGTAAACTGTAAAGTAACAATTTTGTGCTTTGTCTGTGTTTTTTTTTTTGTTTTTTTTTTTTGGGGTAATGTTTAAGTTGTTAGAAATAGAATATTAGAATAATTTTAATTTGTTCTAACAGGATTTTTTTTTAAATAATTAAGATGAATCAAACTTTTTATATAGTATCTAATTATAAATGTTATAAGTATGAATTTTAGTGTAGCATATAATCTAAACTTGCCAAAAAATAAAGGAGTCATCCTTGTTATGGCATACTGAAGTTTAATGACGATGATCGGTTATCAAACAGAGAGTCATCAATAGTGGTTATTATATGATTGGTTGATATTGTTGAATCGAGTATTTATTATTAGGCCAAAAGCTAAATCTAATGATAAAAATATAATTTTATTTTTTTAAATTTTATTGCAAGTGTTATGTACGAGGATGTTAAACTTCTTGAATTTTAAGTGTAATACTGACTAAATAAAGCCAATAATTATTGTCCAATATCAGTCAAGGGATTCAAACCTACAATCTTATTTTGATATTACTTGTTGGATTGAATGCTTAATTGCCACACTAAGTCAAAAATTATAAATAATGATAAGAGGACACTTATTTCCTCAAAAAAATTTATCAAAACTACATGTTTAGTATAAAGGCCTGTATACATTATATGCGCTTTAAATGCAAGATATTAAACCTATTGAATCCTAAAAGCTGATGCTAGCTAAACAAAGCCCATATTGATAACTAAGATAATAAACAAATGAAGTTGATATTTGTTTTTAGTAGTAGCTAGATACTCCAAGAAATTTCAGCTTGAGTTATTTGCTTTTGACCAAACAAGGAAAAGAGTCATCGAACAGTGTTGATCCGATTAGCACCAATCGTGATATAAAATAAAGGTTACTAGCAATCAAAAGTTGTTTAAATAACGCTTAAATATGTACCAAAAAGAATAACGGTTAAGTGCATTGGAATTCTTGGGTCGACATGTTTACTTAAAAGGGGGAAAGGTAAAAAAGAAAAAAAAAATGATTTCATACACCCACAACGTTTCAATGCAATTATGTGGACAATGCTGCCTACCTAGCAGAAGGGGAAACCTATTTTGGTGTCATGACCTCGAACACCGACACATGTAGGCCATCTTAAACTCAGTTTAATAATATATTAATTAAAAGAATAGCATGTGCAGCCATGGGATTGTGCTCATGAGTCATAATTACCCTGCAAAATCAATTCACTAGTAGAGTTCGGGAACACATGCATAATGATGCTTTCATATAGAGAGGGAAGAAGTTGAGCTGCTTCGGTGCTTCCAGCAACCATAATACCAGCCATTTTCCATTCTGCTTCAAATCCTTCAATTAATTGCACAGGACTGCTAGATTTCAGTTGCGATCGATATGGCATAATGTAACAGTCACTCTTAGTAGAAAAACATTATAGTACAATAGTTGGAACACTATCCAAGCATCTTGACAAGTTTGGATGGAATGTTATTCAACGCAAAACCAAATAAATTGACCAACATGGGATATTCAGTAATGTAGTTAGCTAGCATTACAAATTATAAATATGTTAATATTGAATTTAAGAGATTTTTTTTTTTTAAACGAAACTACTTAAATTCAAGCACGTAAGATAGACAATATAGTGTCAATTCGTGAATATAATAATAAAGTTATGTAAATAAAAGTTTCCTTTTTTATGAATATCTACATGAGAGTGGTTGATAGTTGCATTTGATACTCCAGAGAGAAGGTAGGGTTACCTCATCATCAGACAATCCGCTGTTCTCTCATTGAAGTTGTTTCCTTCTAAAGGCATCATGGCTTTGATCATTAAACAAATAAATTCCTCAGATGTGAGGAGACACAACCTGAAGCAATTACTACAGCCATAGCAAACAATCAAGTTTCCAACTAGTTTCAAGCCCGTCGGGAATGATAAGCTTTTATATGCCATTCATCTTCTATCAATGAGGCTTGAGGAAATTAGCTATTAATAATAATAAAGATATATATCATGTATTTATTTCATGGCAGAGTGACGAGTCACAAGACATCATAAGCTAAGACAAAAACTTAGTTAATTATTGCAAATGCGACTTAATCAACAAAGCAGGCCGGTTAGCCTTGCTGAAGTCAGTTTTGGTGTCCATTCGTTTTTCCTTTATTATGGCTAATTATTGGTATGTTGATACAAGTAAACTCTATTTCTTTGTGGCATGTCTTACAGTAGATGAGGAGGAAAATGATCCTAAAGTGGATGATAGCATTGTGGAGGGCGTCTAGTTTTTAATTTAAATCGCATTCATGCTACGCTCGCGGACAAATCACTCTTGCAAGTTCCACACATCCCTTTAATATACTTCATGGTGGTTTGGCTCAATGAGGCTATATCTATAGTTGGCTCTCCACAAATATGAGTGAAAATAGTGGATGCGTTGGTAGAACTTGGTCTTGGATTTAGAAACCGATAGCCTTAGAAAATATCAGAATTTTTGTTTGGCAACTTTCTTATGAATCCATTTCCCATGATGTAGCTTCTAAACCCTCGTAATTTGGCGTCCTTCCTCATATGCAAAAGATGTGGAGTTGCACACCAATTTCCTCTTCACTTTGATCTTGTGTTTTCATTTTCATTCGAAACTTTAAAATTATTTATAGTTTGAATAAAAGTTGGGAGAGAAAGGTTTTTTTTAACTCAAACTATATTTAAGAAGTTTTCAAAATAAAAAATCAGACATGTTGATATATAATCTTGTAGTAGTCAAAGCTAGTATAAATTTACATGAACTTAATATATTTAAAAAAAATGTTCTCGAAATATCTATTAATTATTCTTTACATGGACTTTGTCAATTATATAGATCAGTAACAGATTTCGTGTGCGTGTATATATATATATATATATATCTAGGGTAACGCGGAAAAAGAAGAGGAGAAACAAGACTTAAAACGCAGAAACAATTGACATATAGATAACTTAAATGATTTATTGTAATAAAATATTTTTTATTGTAATGTATTATTTATTTAGAATATGATAAATCATTTTTATTAATTATAATGAAGAATTATTAAATTATTATTATTTTTTTTTTATGATTTTGTGCATCACGCTAGTGATATCTAATTATTAATATGAAAAATTGTTACATACCTCATTTAGGGAGCATTTGTTTCATTTTTTTAATCAAAAAGTGATTTTTTAACTACTAAAAAATTATTTTTCACAAAAATTACTCATTTTAATTTTTACTAAAAAGTTAAAAATAAATTTTTTTTAATATTTTTAAATAGAAGCTGATATAAATAATTTCTATAAAAATAATTTTTTTGTTAAAAAATTATATTTTCTGTTAAAATAAACTAAACCAAATATATCTTAATTTTCAATTTCCAAATTATTTACACAAATTAAAGAAATTAATAACGTGCATGAATATGCATTCCCATTTAAATCTTTTCCGTTCAGAAAAAAATATCTTTTTTTTTTTTTTTGCTTAAGATGGAAATTATTTTTATACAAAAAAAATAATTTCAGTTACCCGGTTTGTTTTATTGCCTTTCTTTTGATTTGGCTATATCTATATTATCATAAAGTGATTCTTTTTAGTGTCTATTTTTTTTTAATTTTTAAACTATCATTAGTAATTATTCAATTAAATATTTAAAGAAAACATTAAAAACATTTAATATATGTTATTAATCATTTAAAGGCTTAAAGAAAACTTGGAGAAAAATAAAACTTATTAATTATTTAATTAAATATTTAAAGATAATGATGAAAATAATAAAATCATTTAAATAATTTTTAAATGCTTATTAATTCTTTATATAATATAATTACAACCCACTTCAAATCATTTTTATTTTCATCATAACAACATAAAAAAAAAAAAAGATAAAAAGAGTTGATAGACATGTAATAAAAAAGTTCTGGCAAGGGCTGGTGACGTTATGAATCAAATTATCACTATAGTTTCATTGATAAAAAAATTATTATCTATTTTTTTTATGTACTAACAGAAATAAGAAAATTTAAACAATAAGTTTATGAGATTAAAATATTTTACACTATTAACTAATTACATCTCATTGTATGTTACAAAAATTAGATACTTTAATGATATGACAAATAAAATTTAGTGTTTTATTAATATCTTTTTAAAATATCCTCTTAATAATTCTATTCTTAATAAGGGAAGTATTAAATAAAAAGGCAAATACATTAATGTCATGAAAATATAATAAAATACTTATAACTTTTTTTTACTAATAATTAAGAGGATATGTAAAAAAATTAAAAACATTAAAAACATTAATTTATTAGGGGCATTAATTATAAATTTAAAATAAGAGGAAAAATATTATAAGGGGAAAAAAAAGCGTGTCAACTTAATTAGCATAAAATTGTGAAGGTTCTAGACCTATAATCTGATTGGCTGTTGCATCGTGGCCGGTGGCGGTGCGAAGTACATTAGAAACGGTTAACATGCATCGCTAAAAAACATCGAACAGACCAGAATCTGTTCAATTTTTGGCTGTATTTATCTGCGTATTCTGTCATGGTAGTAAAGATTTTAAATAACTTTATTTTGCAATCAGTACTCATCTTTCTATTTACTACGTGCACCTCTTCAGATTTTGCATATTTATGAAGGATCTATTTGTTGTTCAGAAAATTTTATTTTGAACCTTTACTTGTTTTTCTTTTCTCAATTCATTTTTCAATATATTCTGTCCTTTTAATTCGATTACTGATGTTTGATTTCCATTGATTGCTGTATATCAAATATTTATCTCGAAATTCAGGGCTAATTCTCCTTTTTTTAAAAAATATGTAAAAGAAATAGGATAAAGGGATTTGTACATTAATTAATGTTATTGAAAAGCGAAAAGAAAATAAATTTGATCATAACTAATTGTAAATGTAAGAAATCTAATTTAGAAAAATTATGATGCACAAATCAATTAAACACAATTATCATTTGTTTTATCACCTACGAGTAAGCTCAATTTTATGACAATTAATTAAATCCTGATCAACAATCATGTACACACGTAGCCTAGTAAACATAAAGAACTTGTAAAAAGCTAGCAATGCTAAAAAGGAAAATTAAATATAGGTGCAATAGGGAAATAAGGAGAAATATTTTGGCCGGGTAAATTTAAAATAGAACTCTCTTGAAGGTCATAAAAGAAAATAACTTTATGGTGACGGCTCAAATAGTATAATTAAGGAGAGTCCATATAAAATACCTATGCTAATAACCCAAATTCCAATTTTTCTATCTTACATATATCACTCCCTAGCAGTACAAAGCTTTCACTTCCTTTGATTTAATTTCCGCGCTGTGTAGTCGTCTTGTTCTCTTCCTTTGTCTATTCCCAAAAAAAAAAAAAAAAAAAAAAAAAAGCTTTAGCATAACCTAGCAAAGGCCTTGAAAACATGGAGACACAAGGTGAACAAAGCAATGGACAAGGGAAGAGAAAGAACGAGAGTGGATCATTATCTGAAATGTCACAAAACACCATAGACAAGATAAAACATTATCGTACTCACGCTAAAAATGAGCCCTTCTGCACTTATCATGATATGAATTCACCTGGCTACGGGTGGCTTCTGCCAGGCTGGGTGGTCGAGGAGCGCTATATGCAGTCTGGAAGGATTTATAGGGTAATCATCACACTCTTGATTTATTTAATTTTATTAAAACAAATGGTTGATTATATATATATATATATATATATATATATATATATATATATATATATATATATATATATATTTGGATTTTTTTTTAATTTTGTCGATTTTGATGCTTGGTGGTTATCTTTCACAGATTTTAAACGTATAAAATTGAAGTAACAATTGAGGGTGAAAATTAGAAACGAATGAAAGAAGGATAGGGAAAAAAAAAAGCCCATTTTCTTTTTTAAATTAAAGATTAATTGATGAAAAATCCTTGCACATCAGTTCTAGAATGCTAAACACAATTTGATCCCAAAACCTAACACGAGAAAAATAGATCTTTTTATGTGAAGTTTTATATGAATTAGTCATGACTGAATTTTTATTATTGGTCAAGTGAAACTTGGACAAAACATGTGAGAAGATCTGATCAACAAGAAAAATTTATATATGAATAGATCATGTGATATTTTTATATAAGAAGATCAATTTTTATTTGAGCGTTAAAGTTAGATCTAAATTGAATTGATTAAAATTTTTGAAAAAATTAATTTGGATTATAGTATACTTTACTTAAACTATGAAAATTCTCATTCAATTGTTTGTCAATTATGTTTTATTAATTGGGTCAGATCTAAATGCGAAAGTTTATACTTGATTAAAATTTTAAATAAAAATTAATTTGTGTTATAAATTTGACTTAACGCGAGTTATTGAATTTCTTACCCAATTGTTTGTCAATTATTTCTTTATTACTTATGTTTTTATACATTTTAAAATCATATATGATAATATATAATCTCCATCGTTTTACATAGCCCTAATTGTATTCCTTTTGGGTTTGTACCCTTATTTTAGTACTTTGTTCTCTTTATTTTCCCTTTCTCAAGTTTAGTACTTAAAATTGAGCGGATCTGAGGATATGTGATGTCTTATGTCTCTGTTTAACCTAAATAAAATTAGTTGGGGTTTGATTATTCCATCTGTAAATAATCAGGGATGCTAATCAACATTATCTAAATAATGTGGTAAAGTACATTTCATCTGTAGTAACATCATACATAACGCTATTGGCATTCTTGTGCAGTATTATTATGACCCAGCAGGCCAGCTCTACAGAAGCCAAGTAGAGGTCATAGCTGCTTGGGACAAATCTGGAATGGTTGTTATCGACCCCTGAACTATGAAGGTAATGTAACTAGTTAGCTTTTACTATATATCTGCATGGTAATGTGTCCTTTTTGTTTCATTTATAATTCATCACCTTAGTTTTGTGTGTTATTATTGTTTCTTACTTTCACTACATTTTTAATTCAATAGCTGAGATATTGAATGAAACTAAGTGCCACCACCTAAAAATTTCTTCGACATGTGATTCATTGTCCAACAAATGAGCATGTTATGTTTATGGGGGCATCTTTTACTGCTTTCCAATTAGTCTTCTTTGTGTTCTACAGGGGTACTCTTTGTGCTAAGCTTGTCTCAGAGAATTTGAGCCTATTGGAGAAAAGCAATGAAGCTTCCTTTCAAATTCAAGTGGCGTTAAGGTGTTTTTCTTTCTGGGTTTTTGTAGTTCTTTTGAGATTAAAGCTTAAGCATTAGAACCATATATGTATGTGTGCTCTAACTATCTTTCGGACTTTGGTCATGGATGCGTTGCGCATCTAATTATGTTTCATTCTATTTGCTTTTGAATTTTCTGTGGAGTATCCGTAAGGATATTTGACTTTCATGAACTGAATGTTGTGTTTTGAATAAAAGTTCATTTTCACCATAAAATAATAGTTGATAGTTACATTATTTACTCAAAACGCTTACTCACTCTAAAATATCTATGATACACAACACAGATGAGTACGTCCTAGCTAAATCAGTTATATCTTAAAACTCTGATTTTTGTAAAACCATCACTGCATTGAAGTGAAATATAGGTTGTTTAGGCAAACAAATAATTAACCCATTAAATAAATAACATTCATAATCAACTTGCGATTTATTTCGATCATTAAAATCTAAGGATCTTTAACTGTTGCTGTAATCTGTGTAGGCGAGTATATTTGAGATCTAATAAAGTTCGGAATTTAAAATTTAATGCAAGTATTGCGGTTTTAATTATCTTGAATGAAAAATGATTTTTATCGAAACGGTTTTTAAAGACTTATTCTATTACTATACTAATTTAATTGATCACTGCTTATGTTCTACAAATTCAACTAGCTAGCTAGTGATGTGTTTGGCTATTTTACATTCTTTGAAAAATGATTACTGCTTGAATTAATATATAATCTCTAATTATTCCTCTATCCACCCTTTCTTCTATTGACATGGAATGTTAATATAGAAGGATCATTATTTTTATTCACTGGTCTGTACTCCTCATTTGCAATTGCTACTTTAATTTCAAATTCCTTATATTGTAGACTTGTTCCTCTTGTAACCTATGCTTGAAATTTGACATCAAATTTTGTGTAAACATGTGATACAAAAGAAAAAGGATTGATAAGGTGAGAAAGAATGTGTTAGAGTATGTAATTAGTTAATTTAAAGTATATATGAAAAATTGAAGGATGAATATTAAGGTAAAGAAATATAAATAAGATTTTTTTAAAAATATAGGAAATTAAGAAATAAAATAATATAGTTTTAATTAATTTTATGATTATTAATATAATAAAAATTTGCTTTGTTTAAAATATTTCTTGTTTATTACAATTTTGATTTTTGAGTAGTAATGCGTTCTATACTGTTTAAGTAAGCATTAGTATTATATACCAAACTATGCTTATTAGAATTATCGTTCCCTTATGAACATTACTATTTTTTTTATAAAGAATAATCATTGTTATACGATGGTGGTTTTATTTCTTTCAGATGATTTTCCAATCTTATTCTATCTTTGACAAATATCCGCATTACGACATTAGAAAGACTCAATGCATTTTTGTAAATAAGTGTAGGACAACTTTCGGGACTCTTATTAAATTTTGTTTCTGGCATCTATGATCCTGGGTGTTGATTATTTCTTTTAATCCTTAATTTATCTAAAAACTATTGTTTTACACATTAGGATATTTATTTTTATGAGAAAGCGTAAGTATTTGTAAATGGTAATTACCAATTCATCCAATAGAATTATTTCTAAGAGAATTGGCCCTTCTTAATTTTCTAGTATGAAAACTTGCTAAAAGCGAATGGCATGAACTTTGAAGAACCAAACATCTTGTTCTGTATTGAGTTTCTTTTTTTTTTTTTTTTCAAGAAGCTTATATTCCATATTATTTTTTGTGGAACCTTTGCTGTGAAATGTAAAGAGTAAAATATAGAGGAGCTAGATAATGAAAAGTTGTTTGAGTCAAAATGCATGTTGATTTTTGTGACCCTATTCTTAAATATAGGTGTGAATTTAATTTTTAAATGAATTTACAGTTTTATTTTATGATTAAATTGGCTTTAAGGCAATGAATAACTTTTTATATTGCGTTAATTTGGCCACTGCATGTCTCCTATATATCATAATGAATGTGTGAAGATGATATTAGTTTACGCTTATATATATATATATATATATACACGTGTGTGGACGTTGAGCATTTTTGCTTGAAGCAAAGAGAGCAAATTCCCTATTTTATAACCTTTTGTCAGTTACATCATAGGAAATTAATAATATTATTTAATATTGCTATTAGAAATTATGAATTTTGTAACTGGGCAAAGATTTTAATATGAGTATATTAGATTTGTTGACCTATGTTTCTCATCCTTGTGCCTCATCCATTTAATTTAGGGTCTTGAATGGTGGGATCGGGAATGTCGGATGTAAAAGTGACCTTTCTTTTGAACCTTTTCAACAAAAAAAAAAATGAATAAATAAGAAAATAACAACTTGAATAATAAGCTAATGTGGCATAATATAGAATAGCTAAATGTCAATATTTTATAATGCAAAATCCTTTATTTTAGAATTAATATATTACAAATAGAAATCTCTAATTATATCTACAGTCCTTGCTAATTAAAGGTTTATTAAAGTTCATCATATTGTCCTCCAATTTGGCGTAGCAACTTTCCCTACCTAAAAGGGTTGCTATAGTATTGCATATAATGTAACTTGTAGGAAGAACGTAGCCACAATACTGTACTGAAGACGCATCTGTATTTACATAAAAATTATAACCGAATGCACAGAAATCATGCTTAATAGAGATGACGGATTGTAGACATAGCACTGCATTGTAACATGATTTCTTACTGCTAAGGCTGCTTATATATGAGCCTTTAGGTGTGTTCTTGGGAAACACTTGAGGTATCTAGGGGAAAAGTCATGTGAGATTAAAAAAAAAGAAAAAAGAAAAAGCGCTGCAAGATTAGTTATCTTTCTAATTCAGTGTCTTAAGAACTTCAAAGCTAAAACCTTTCTGTTGATTGTGGACTAACATCCTTTGTTGGCAAGGTCTAGATGTAATCGAAGTCAAATCTAATTGTAACACTCGATAATGGACTTAAATAAAAAGAGTTATATCTTGCCTAATGGATATAACTTCTGGTGTACTATACCGGTAAAAGAGGCTTGAAAAAGGAGCGGTTCCATCTAACATGCTTCTTCCTCCTGTAATTATTTTCACTATTTCTAGGCTTCAAAGTTCGCTCTGCTTCGATTCCTGATTGCCAAGATTGCAGCCTCTTCAAGTGTCTACTGCACTGCATGTGGTCAAAGTAATTGCCTTTGTTACTACTATTGCCTTCTACATGAGTATATCTCTTGTAGGGTGATTGCCACTTGGCTTGCAAATATGGTAAAGATCTCCAAGGAGGAAGAGGCATAGAATTCTGCTTTAAAGAAGATCTACTGGCAGCCTCCACCATTATGTCAAGAAATTGTTTCAGCCTTCTGAATGAGTCCCCAAGTTGAGAAGGGTTATCAGAAGGCAATATGAGCAAAGACATGTTTGATTTATCCAGTGCAAATGTGAAAGACGAACAGTAAGATATTAAACACTTGAAAGATTAGACATGCTTACAATAAAGTTAGTGATGACGGGAGCCAAAAATTAGCTATGTCATGACAAAGCTGATAAAACCCAATTTTATCGTGAATGTAAATAAATCTTAAATGTTAAATCATAGATTTTCATACTTTTGTTACGAATAGTATTAATTTTCTCATCTCACGAGTGCCTTCTCTCTCCCCGTGATTTCCACTATAAGAGCTGATTTTTTTGGTGGGAATATTTTCCGTACAACTTCATGCACTTGGTATTTGTACCAAGTAGCACCATTGTAAATTTGTTTTTATGCAAAATCTCCTATTAAAAATGGTTAAAAAATTGTATTTATGCAATAATCTCTCCAACATTATAACTAAAAGCATGTAATCTCCTATTAAAAAGGGTTAAGAAAATGCCCTTTATGTGTAGTAGAACACAAAATTCCACATCTAGTACTTTAATCAATGTTGGTGGTAGCATCATGAAGTGTAATCCGCGAAGCAAAGTAGAATAAAAGATTTTGGTAAAATCAGCAAAAAGTATTATATTCAATGGAATATATACCTCCAGGGACCTTGCCACTAGCCTGCAACTTAGATGCACAAACAAACACCAGCATCATTGCCAGAAAGTCTCATCAGCTTCACCAGATATAATTTGATGCAGCTGACATAACACGGCCCAGAATGCATTATTTAAAGGTTTGTCTGCTTCGTTGATCTCATGAGAGAATGAACAACTGATAGCAAGTCACTCTCATAAGGAGCCACCTAGAGCTTGCAGATCTGCATCACTGTACATGTTTTAAAAGTAAAACAAAAAAAACAATGTACATTAGTACTGTGTATATAACTAGTATATAGAAAATAATGCAGCAATACTGTAGAATGGAAATTCCCCTTCTTTGATGTCTGTTTTCTGTTTTTCATCCTGTATTTCTAATAACTGAGAACCTGCTTGCACCCATGCATACCCCTACAAAATAGGAGATTAAATGTTCAAAACTTAAATAAAAACATTGACAAGGAATTGGCATTCTTGTGCTAGGCCCTGGTGGTTAACACTTAATATGAAGCTAAATTTTGGACACTTGTCCCTCCACACAATTAGTACTAAATCCATGTAAATAAAAACGTTGGTGCATGATATCACAGGTTTCAGTAAATGAGGAAAACAATTCTTCTCTTCTACTTTAATGTCTCCTTCAGAGAGTGTCAATGTCCTTGGATAGAAATTTGCTTTGTACTTCCTCTATTTCAATTTATTTATTGATTCGGACAACTTAATTTATTTTTAAATTAATATATATTTGTATTCAGATATATTAATTTACAAATAAACCAAGTTATTCAAATAGGCAGATGAATTGAAACAAAAGAAATATAATATTATAAGTAGCTTGCAAAGTTGATTTTGAGAAAATTGATGGGTGCTATCATATGACGTTATATTTGTCAATAAGTGAGAGAACAGAAAGAAGAACATAAAAATGAGACAGGAGATCTCTACCTGTCTTATCTAGTAAATAAAACCTGGAACTTGGAATCACAAACATCGTGGGTATAACTATTAACATGCTATGTAGTATACATAAAAATGGAAAAATAACACGGCAGCAAAGGATCAGCCAGCTGAAAGAGAGAAGTTACAAGGCCACGAAAAAAAATCTACTAATAACGTTACTTTATACTATATGTTATGTTGAATCAATACTTCCCAAGTTCCCATTAGGTGGGATCTATAGTCTATATGCTTCAGACAACAAAGAGATAACCATGCGCACCATTGTGATATCTTGTATCGTATGGGCACTTTTCGGTAAACAAAAGATCTGGCAAATAATAATGACTAATAACCAAAGTAGAGCCAGAAAAAGAGGGAGAAAGAAATACATATATACGTTTGTATGTATGCATTTAGAGTACAGTAGTGCAAAATTGACTCAGTTGTGGCTCTTAAGTCCTTAATGAATTTAAGGGTTGTTGGTACTTGCTGGTATACATTAATTAATTCAGTTATTACTGTACTTGCTATTAATACTTGTTGGTATATTAAATACTGTACTATATATAACTTAAATATAAATTAGTCTTTATAAAATAACAAATTTTGTAACTAAATTGTTTAGTTTTCTTTTAAGTTAAACAAATTATTACTTCATCTCTTTGAATCTTGTGCCTCTTTACGTATTTTTGCTTTTTTGATATATTTTATAGTATTTTGATAAAACACTTGTAGTAGGAACATTACAAAAATAACTTCTATATTATGATTTGATTATTTTATTGTCTATATTTTACATTTTTTTACAATATATCTTCCCACACTTGTATCATGACTTTTATAAAATTTCTGTACCCATATCCGTACCTATACAACATAAATTTATATATTTTTTGTTGAGAAATTGTAGTGCTGGCTGGCACTAGGGATTGTGGTTTGGGAAGAGTGTAGGAATTAGGATAGAACCTCGTGGGGACCAAGTCACTTTAATCAATTATTCAAAGATTGGAAATGGAAACAAACCGAAAGTGAGAACCAAATTGAAACAAATCTTTGGTATTAAAAAAATGAAAAAAAAAAGGAGGTAAGAAACACCGTATACCCCACCTTTATACGTAATATATTTATTGTCCAATAATTGACAGCTGAATTTGGACATGTTTAGATACTATTTGCAAAGTTCAAATATTATTATTATTATTATTTTCAGTTTTTACCGTTTAATCATAATCCAAATCATTCATAAAGACGAGGGAAGGAAAGATGGCATGGACCATTTTTTTTTCCAAAAATGTATACATATTTTATTAAAATTTAAAAATAGGAAAGAGAAATTCAAAAGTAAATATTACGTTAAAATACTATTAACTTAACATGAACAGCTGCTTTGGTTGCTTAGTTGTCCTGGTTTGGATTGACTGCTTTCGTGTTCAGTTTTTGCAGGTTAAATGTTGCAGGAATCAAAGGAAGCTTGATCTCTAGTGCTTTTCAGCATTGCAGACTCTTGAATGTGGAGTTCTGATGGTACTTGATTTGAGTTCATTAGGAGTCATGTGATATGTTTTGTATCTGGTTTTCTTGCAGTTGTAGCTTAGTTTCGGTTTACCCTGGTTTTGCTGTCCTATTATGGTTCAGTGTTGTATTTTCTATGCTCTTCACTTTGTAAGTGAGTTGAGCCTTTATCCAAATTATCAAAAAAAAAAAAAAAAAAAACTTAACATGAACAGATATATAAAAAATTATAGAAGTTTAATTTAAAATTATATTATCGGTTTTATATAACAAATGTTTTTATGGCAAAAAGTACTTTTACATTTTAAAGTTTTTCCTTGGATACATCTCGAAGGTGTAAATTTGCTGAAAAAAATGACATTTGCTACCAAAGTTTGATTAGTTTATGTGGTTTAACATTTTCTTTTTGTATTACAATATTTGGTTTGATTTTTGTAGATTGCAAAAATTAATATTAGGAGAATTCCATTTTATAGTAGATTGACTCAATTCAAAAATAAGTTGAAGTTCAGTAAATTTTGAATATTAATAGTATTAAAAAAAAAAAAAAAACACGCTGCATATGCAACCCACTATGTGTCATTTCGTTAGTTGAAGGAGAGTAGGAGTGTGCAGATTTAGCATTTTTCAGAGTACTTTAAAAAAAAAAAAAAGGCTTTTACGGTGAATTTTATAAATACACCTCGTTAATCCCAAAAAGAACATAGAGTTGACAATTGACACAAAGAATGTAATATGGATCTTAAAAAAATAAAATTAAAGTTGTTGCTTAAATGTCACCATATCAATCAAAGCACAAAATGTTGTTGGGAATGTCTTAAAAGTTCACTAGCTCCTTTAGCACAAGTTTTTCTTATAGGTGGCTTTTATGGTGAAGATAATAAAAATATCTTTATATAAAAATTATTTTTATTTTTTATGTGTGGATCTCACAGACTTATATGGAACTACACACAAAATAATAGAGCTCATATACAAAAAATAGAAACAATCTTTATGTGAAAATATTTTTGCTACCTTCACCGTAGAATTCACCTCTTTTACAATAATGCCTTTGGTCATTTTAAACCTTAAGGGGCGCTGATCCTTATCATCATGATTCGTATTCCTACCTTTTGGCATTAGTTATTAATAAAGTAAGCATGCGTGACCCATCTTTATAATTATGCAATTATGCAAGACACATATATATCAAATATATATAGTCAAAAGGGTCACCAATTAACTGGAAATTATACATATGCATAGCGGAGTTAGTTGATTGTCGAGTGTGCAAAGGCTATATAAAAAGGTGAAGATATTTTGCTCACTGTCAAAAAATATCAATAAATAACGATTGATTTGCCATTGTCCTTTGTAAATGGCGAGATCAGAAATGATTACATTTATCTCAATCAGATTCAAATACACTAGGCCTCTTGTTAAATAAATAATAATAGAAGTAAAAGCAAAATTTTGGGGATGTGCGTTGTTGGCTAATGGCTACGTCATTCCAATAGCAATAAAGCCTAAATTTAGGGATGTATGTTCTGAAATTATTTTCAACTTGTGTGGAGGATTGCTTAGGAGAAGGCGGGGCCTGTGAATAATTAGTTTTGTTGGTTATGGGAACTTGGGAATGGTTCTTAGATCAATTATTGCGCCAAGGAAAAAAAAAAGAGAAAAATGCCTCTTTTAACTACTTCATTATCGCAATCAAGTCTTTGTATTAGCTTCAACTGAACCATTCTTTCTAATTTATTTCAGTATAGATATTCCTTATACTCGGTTGATGTAAGTAGAACATCTTAGTTAGCACGTTAATTGTCCTCTACATCTCACATGAAGCGATTCGAACTGGTCTATAGACTATAGGTTAATGTGGTGTGCAATTACAAACAAAATTAAATAGGTTTCCTATTGAGATCTCTAAAAAGCCTCTTAATAGGGTATAAGAGAGAAATGAAAGATAAAGGAAAAGAAATTAATAAGATGTCTAGCATATGCAGTGACTGAACTCTGTTACTCTCCTTAATTAGATCTTCTTAACTCCTATTACAAGTTGCTATTTTTATCCTGATTTGTCAATTATGTCTTCTAATCTGGCTACGATAATTAACATCCTATTTTAAATCTGCTTTTTTTTTTTTCAGAAAAAGACGCATAACAGTGAAGTATTTACACATTGGCTTATACGATTTGTCTATTAGACAGCAAGATTCAAATTAACGTATAGTAATATAGTTTCTGTTACAGCATACGACTGAGTTAATTGATGATTAGTTTAGACAATTAATATTTAGCTACAAATACATGTCATTAAATTAGTTATATTAGGGGCTAATTGCTTTTTGTGGTCTATGTAAATTAGGTATTAGATTTTGTATCATACACATTTGTTATTATTATTTTTTTCTTTTCAATTTCGCATCTCTTATTTCTTATTTTTTATCCTCGACTCATTTCCGATTCTTTTCACGTTTCTCAAACACTTTCTTAACGGCGTTTTACATAATTAATTATACATAGACACAGTAATTGACCACATACAGCATGGCATATCAAAGTTTGTTTTTCTCAAAACCATGGTTGAAACAAGACACTAGCTAGTCACAGTCAATGACAACACTACATTCGTGGACTCTTCTCCATCATACATGACTTGACTTGCACAATAAGCGTAGAGAAAAATGAGCTTGATCTCCAGCATGAATGCTGTGGTTCGGAGGGTTCGTGGACTTCAATTTAGAAGAAGAAAAATATTATTTATACACAATAAACATAACGTGCACTTACATAGCACATATATGGAGAAGAAACAAAGGTCTTGGTAACATTTCTCTTGATTTATCACATGATAGAGCATGCATTTACGTTATCATCATTGAAAAAGGACACAAATTTCTCTTCAGGTGCATTGGGTGAGGCAGGAAATGCCTGCACAACATTTCGAACATACCCTGAGGGTGCCCTTCTGGAATAGGCTTCTCTGGCATAAGGGTAGGACACAAGTTGCTGTTCAACATAAGGCCAAAACTTGGCTCTTATTTTGCCGGTACTCCTTACCCTCTTTAACACCTTGTTTGGATCGACATAACCGCTCACTACCACCCGGCTTTCCTTTCGGTTCACCTCCACTGATTTCACTCCTGTAGGAAAAGGCCAACTATGGATCAAAGGTCTAGCTTAGATATATATACCTAGCTACATATAGCATAAAAATTAATGTCATGTTAAGCAAAATGCACATTCATGAAGATAAGTAGGTTATTTCATGTGTACTTCATAGGTGTTTGCGTTCCTTTGTTAGATTTTTCATAACATAATGTTATATAAGAAGCGTTACATGTTATGGATCTACATAATGTATATTTTTGGTTAAATACAGGATCTGAATATGTTGAAGTTTTGTAGCTTCCAAGAGTAGAATTGAGTAAAATAATAGACAAAAATATATAGGTATATCAACTGATCTACCTCCGGATAGCAAAGATAGAGAAAATGAAACGCACCAATGCTGTGAAAAGTTTACTTCGATAATCAGATTTCAGTAACGGTCACAATTTGCTATTAGAAAAATTGAAACAATCTTTCCGTCCTTCCTTTATCATGTAATTTTATATTTTCTCTCACGTAGAGACTCTCTATATCTCTTTCTCTCTTTCTACGTTGAAAACAAAACCCCCTACTGTATCGAAAAGAAAAAATAAAATAAAAGGCTCTATATGCCTTGTCATGCAACAAGTTCCAAGAGATCAAAGTTAGGCTTTAATTAGTGAGGGAAACAAGCTTCGAAGGAATAGAACCTTTTAATGAAGTCACTGCATGTCTTACTCTTCTTTCACAACCATCACAGTCCATTTTGACTTTGATCTCAACTGTCTGAAATATTATACAAGAACAACTCATGTGAGGAATGAATGATACATCTAGAGGAATGGAACTACAATAAAATTAGACTAGCAGCAAGGTGTGAAAAAAACAAAAAAAGTGAAGGAAAGAAGGAAATTCAAAGGAAAAGGGTTTGTTGGTTGTGTTGCTGAGTTCCTACCTGCATTGCTTTGTGCTTGGTCCTAGTGCTGGTTACAGTGCAAAAGTTGGAAAGGTAATCAAGTGCACCCATGTTTTTTTGTTTCTTTTTTCCACAAAGCAAAGGCAGGGAGAGAATGAGAGAGGAGAGTGGCGTTTATATAGGAGGAACAAAATGGGTTTGAGAGAACTAAGGTGCAAAAGCAGTGTCTATAAAATTATATCATAAGCCTGAATTATTAATGGAGACATGTCCGTATGCGCATAATGCAGGGAAAGTGTTCCAGATAATGAGAGACTTGGGTCTATCTGGGCTGGTTCACTGATTTTTTTTTATAAAAATCTATATATAAAATTTTGAAAAGTGATTTTGTGTTGCCTTTCAGTTTTGTTCAATGAGTATGCCTTGCTTCTTTATAATTCACTAACAATACTCCAATAATGACTTTCACTAACTGATGATATCCGTACTGTTTGATATACTAGACTGAATGGTTCAATATAGGACTAAAACAACCTACTTAGAGAATGTTTGGATTAGCATTTGGAGGGTTTATAATTGATTTTGACACTGCAAAATTGATTTTGTCAAATTTTTATATTGTTTGATTTTAAGAGATAAAAATTAATTCTTACCTTTAAAATTGATTCCGGAAAAAATGAAAATTTCTTACTTTCTATTAAAATCACTTTTAGAGTAACTATTAAACATAAAAATTCTACAACAACAAAATCAAGCACACTATTAAAAGTTTCAAAATTTTGGTTAAGGTAGAAAGAGGGTTTTTTTTTTTTTTTTCCTTTGAATATGGGATCTATTTTTTATATATACTGAAATATAGAAATTTGGGAGATTTTGCAGGGATATGGGATTGAAATGAAATCAAAAAATCCTATTTCTGTTTAACAGAATTTTTTATTAAAATAAAATCGAAAATTCCGATTTTAGTTTAATAAAAAATTCTAAATAAAAATAGGAATTCCTAATTTCATAACAAACCAAAAAACTAAAATATTTTTAAGACAAAAACATGATTTCCGATTTTATTAAAATATTTTAAAACAAAAAATGGAATTTCTGATTTTATAAAAGTCATATTACTGTAAATACAACCCAAATAACATATTAATGAACATATTAAAGTCAAATCCCATATAGAAAATAAAATCCCAAAAAATGATTAATTTTAATACAATATCAATATAAAAAATTTTATACGGTCATTCAATTATATGTTATTATATATATAACTTTAAAGGTAATAATTGTTAAATTTAAATATTTTTATTGATATGACAATAATGATTGGATGACTGAAAAAAAAAATTTATACTAATAATACATCAAAATTAAATTCAATGTAAAAAAATATGTAAATTAATCTCAAAAAGTTACACGACATCCAACTTCCGTACTCGTGTTAGCATTCTACTTTCAAGAGTGCTATAATATTAATTGCACATCTTATGTTGAAAAGGAAATACTCAAGGGAAGTCACATAAATTCATAAAACTACGTGTGAACAACTACACAACTAGCTCCATTTAAGTTCAGGTAAAAACTAAAACTTTCCTCAATTATGCTAAGAATTCACACAACACTGATCATGATATTTACCTAATGTCATGAGTTTGATTCACATTCCATCTTTTTCCTTCCCCCTTTATTATGTTGCAAAACTTGCTTTAAGAAGCACTGCATGAATATAAGTTACTCTCCAGAGCCAAAAATGAGCATTATTCCATTCTAGAATTTAAGAGATAAGATATTATTTTTATAGGTGCATTATTACTATTAAAAATATGCAGAAAGAAAAACAAGAGCGGCGCCACGGCGGAAGACCACAAGTTGTTGTAGCAGATATATGCATAAAATTTAACAACTTCCAAAAGGATAAATATTGACATTGATATTGATTATCGATCCATCACCATCTCATCCCAATCCTGTCGCAGAATAATTGTGACCCACTTTATTATGCTTTGTAACCTTCCTCAAGTGTAAAGTCGCTCTCCGTTTGAGCACTAAAAATAAAAAGTAAAAAAAAAAAAAAAAAAAGACGAGAAAAGAAAATTATGCAACCATACTTCCCGATCACATATCTTTGCTGACCTTGTTTGATCATTGATTTTTCTACTTTGGCACTTCGACACGTGCATATTCATAAATTTCATGTCTTCCTGTCGACATGTATCTACATCTAACAACTTGTTTACAATGGACCCTTTTTAATAGGTGTTAAAGTGGAAGGAACATACGACATAAGAATGTTGAGTAATAAATGACAAATGCATATAAGCATTGAGCATTATAATTTCAGCGAGAAAACTTCAGCAAGTTCCCATTCGCCAGAGAAAGTGACCATCATGGTAATCACATACATGGTGAAAACTATAAACGATACAAAAAATAAAAGTATGGTTGGTTGAGAAGCCCTTTTCCTAAAGAGAATTCCATAATTTGATAGTTAGTTATACATAAATCATACAAAAATGAACGAAGAAAAAAAAATTTAATTAAAACTAAATGAATTAATTGCCTAAACAGGCGAAACATCATTTAAAATATAGCTTTCTGTGTGATAAACCATGTCTCATAATTTCTTTAGCTTTTGTCCCCGCAACCCATTCCAGAAAGCAGCTGCGCTTACTACCTTTTTCCCTGGAAGCTGAAGTTCCAATACCTGACAGCGTTACAACATCACTGAATTCAGAATGACATACTGATTTGAGGGAATATTGGTTACAAAATTCTATGTTAAATTTGTGTGAAAAGTGCTGTTTTATCAATACTAAAAAGTAACAAAGCTTCCTCAATGCTTGTTACTCATGAAATAAAGAAAGGAACATAACAGTATCTTTGAAAGCAAGTAATTTTCATTAACCTGCTTAATTATATTTCAGAATATAATTACAAATTTAGAGAGATTATGCATTATTAAAGTACAAAATGCACTTGAATAAAGTCAGCGTTACACAAGTTGGACCCCAAAGACATTATTACCTCTTTATCCAACACCATTTGTTTTCATAAGGTATATATTTTTTTAGTTTCAAGATGCAACATAGTGCAATATGACTAAGAATTTCATCAAAGAGCACTTGGACAAGAGGAGTAAAACAGGAGGCATGGGAATTCCCATTTCTTAACAGAAGCTCATGCATGAACTATATTAAACAGTGATTTTCTGTTAAAAAAGAAATTAAGTAAAGCAGCTTCAACTTAGGGGAACATATTACAGTAACAAATTTCAAAATGCAACTTGTCAGACAAGTGTTATTATTTTGGCTTTAAATTATTGTTGACCTATGATATTTTAAAAACAAATGAACTACTTCTAATCTGAAGTCAAAAGCAATTCCTTGGAAACATAATTACTTTCAGAATTATTAACATTACAACTCAAACCTATGATTTAGCTTGAACATAATAGAAACTTCAAGATAGATTGTAAAAATTAAACATACCTCAAGCGTGGTGCCCCTTCCACATGGAAATGCCAATGCCCCCTCAATAAATGCAATATCATCTACTTCATTGGACAGCACACTTTCATGACTGCAAACTCGAGTGGTTATAATTTTCATCTCCAAAGTTGTCTGCTGACCATTTTTATCAACTACTAAAACTTTTGCTCTAGTTCCTGGCCACCCTGAAAAAGCACGAACCTAAAATTGTTTTATGTCACAACTGCACGGTTCAGATAAGATCATGAAGTTTACCTTATTATGTAGAACTGATGCTTCTTGATCAAAGACCAGCCATGATTCATCTTGACTTATCTGCATAAAGTAGCAAAACCAAAATAAGAGCAACTCATTGTTAGGAAGATATGTCATCAACTATATATAATGGATTCTGTAAGGATCCGGTTGCAAGGTATGGATTATGGAACTTGAGTCCCACATTGGAACCGTAGGATTTCGATGTAGAGTTTATATGGTCTTGCGTTTCTTCCACCACTATGGCTAGCCTTTGTGGTAGGGTTCTCCCAAGGTTCATATCAGATTCTTTTTCTTTTTCTCTGTGGATAACTAGATATATACTGGAGTTAAAAGAAGGATAAAGTAATTTCTCCCTAATTTAATTTTTCATGGCTTCCAGTTTTTTATTGATTGCAGCTAAATGCTGAATTAAACTATGTAGAAGAGATGGTACAAAAACATGTTTCATTTCAGCAGGAGCTCAGCTGTAGAAAGCTCTCAGAACATCAAAAGAGGGGCCCGAAAGAAAGAAGGAAAGAAAGAAAAAGAAGAGGGGGGGTGGGCGACCTCCGCATTTCATGCAAGACCGTTGAATTATATTTCTCAGCAATATGCTTCACTTAAGATAACTGGTTTCTTGAGTTGGGTGAAGGTTCACATACCATATTTTGGGTGGGGGGAATTTAAGTGGGGAATATTGCTTTTAGGCTCTGAGTGATAGAGAAATCAGGAAGTCACTGACCTCTGTTCATCTCTCCTCAAAACTCTTCTGATCCTTCTGGTTTGTTTTCTTGTGTCTTGTATTCAATTTCTAACTCGTTTTTTAATCATCAAAGAAATCCAAAACAACCTGTAATGTAGCCTTCAATTTTTCCCTTGTAAGACCACAATGCCTGCTGACATCGTAAGCATCAATTTACTGATGAGATAATTTGTTTGGGATTCTTGGTGAACAGTAGATGCATCCATTCCACCTTGGAGATTTTCTCATGGTAAATTTTAAAATGTTTTGCCAGGAAGATGAAGGCTAAAATTAAGACGATGTGTACTTGACGCAACTCTAAGGTGTATGGAGGAATACCATGTCTTCAGCAGTGTGTCTTTGCCCATACATTTGTTAAAGGATAAGAACCTCTCATTGCATCTCTTTTGATAATTGTTTCAAGGGAATTTATATTACTGATATGTGAAGGGACTGAACAGCCTTGTTGCATTTTTGAGCCATTAATTTGGTGACAGAAAAACAAGATATATTGTTTTAAGTATATATGCAATATCAAAGTTTTCCAGTCTAACAATTAAATTGGGGGAAACACAAGAGGATCTGATATTCTCTGAACAAATATCAATAGGATACCTCATACCTATTTTGGCTTTCAAGTAACATAATCAAAACTAACACTACCTTTGGAGCCAATGTAGCCTTAGAGTGATCTTGAGGTTGTGCTTTAACTCTCGCCGATCCATCAAATATAGAAGGAAGTTCCCTAATTAGAAGTTTAGATCCTGCTTAGTCAAATAAAGATATGAAGTCATTCAGTAACAAAAACTTGCTACAAAAATGTCTGAATTAGAATAGCTTTCTACAGCATAGGAGAAAAGAAAAGAGGACTGCAAAACATAACATTGACAAAGAGAAGAATTATACCTTGATGAAAGAGGAGCTCCAGCAAATCGGGTGCCTACATAGATATCTAAAGATTTGTCAAAAACACAGAGAAAAAGCAGTAACTGCCTTGTAAGTTTCACCAAATAAGTTCAGAGACAGAGAGTTATGGTAAGCGCAAGTCCCACAATGATGGGCAAAAACATGACAGCTACAAATAGGAACAAAATGTTGTCTATGTTTGTGTTTGTGTTAGTGTACAAACCTTGTACATGTTTGATTTCAAAAGGCATAAATAGCATAGCATAGATGTCCCTCTCAGGAAAAAAAGGGGGGAAAATCTCCGATGGAAAACGTAAGGATAGTGAATAAAATTTACTATATGTTCTGGTTATGAATCTAAAGATATTATTAATAATTTAATACAACCAAAAAGCACGTAAAACATAATATGCACCAGTGTCCAGTATTACTCATTCAAACCAACTGTTGAGAAACTCCAAATTAGGTCAACAACTAGGGCCAAAGACAAATATATGAGTATTAATCTTTTTCATGGAACAACATTCACACCTTTTGTAGCACAAAGAGACAACAGAAAACCATACCTTTATTTGATCATCAACTTCAATGGTTTCGCTAGCAATGATAGGTCCAGCATCCAGTTCACGAACAGTGAATGCTAATGATACTCCAGTTTCTTTAACACCGTCCTAGTACAGAAAACAATATATACAACGAAAAATAGCTTTGTGAAATAAAGGGTGTAAGAGCATTCACAATTTAGAGATTGAAAAGAATTGACACCAAGAAAAAGGGGGAAGAAAAACCTGCAATGCTCTTTGAACAGGAGCAGCACCACGATACAATGGCAACAGGCTAGGATGAATATTGACAGTTCCTGAGATATTTGCAAGTGTAATTCAGAAATTCCAGTGTTAAGAGCCACAGGTTTCACTATTATATTTTTCACTATTATATTTTTCAGACTTTAAATTTTCATTCATCGTCAACTTATCTGGTAACCATATTTTGGAGTTTGTCCAAGTAAAATATATGCAGAGGTTCATGACCTACAGATTAGTGGTTTAAAACTTTAAATTGGTATTACCAACAGCCAGTCTTATACAAAAAGGGAGGCATAGAGGAATTCTAATAATTTAAAAACTCAATTAAACGTGACTTAAATAGGCGCATTATGCTATAATTCATAATTATAGCCACAGACATGAAGGAAAGTTAATGGCAACAACCCACCAAAAAAGAAAAAAAGAAAAAAAAAGCACTAACCCAATGGTGGAATATCTAGAAACTTGGTGGGCAATATGTTCCCATAGGCAGCAGTAACGCATAGCTCCGGCTGCAAAGCTTTCAAATTCGACAAGAAAGCATCCTGCATTGCAACAATAAACAGTTCCAATTATTTTGTGCGACTGAGTCACTGACATTAGATTATTAGAAATAGAACGAAATGGTGCAAGGCAATACACAGTTAGTTAGTTAGTTAGTTAGTTAGTTACCTCACCAGCTCGTTCAGGAGTGAAAATAAGATCAGAAGAGAAGCCCCTATCAAGAGCATACTTGGCCAAGGGAGAGGGCATCAATTTTTTGCCCCTGTCCCTTCTAGCAGGTGGCTGAGTAACAATAGCTGCAACCTAAACAATAGAGTATGCTATTACTACCAACCAAATCTCAGTTTCTAACCAACTTTTTTAATTTTTCAATAGCAATAACATTAGAGAATAATTTCTATACAATATAACAATACAGTATACTTTTGTGTTTATGCATAGAAATTATTCTCATAACATTGTAGAATATAAATATTAAGTAATAGTGAGGGATGAGGATAGGGACCTGAAATAAGGAATCAGGAGCAGAAGAAGCATTGAGAAGGGAATCAAGGACTAAAGCTGAAACCTGAGGTGCGCCCAAGAGGACAAGGGGTTTCTTCTTGGTGCTGGTGTGGGCATGGGTGTGGGTGTTCGAAGAGAATGTGAAACAAGAGGGAGTAGCACTCTGTAAGCAGCATAACCGTCGAAACATCGTGTTTGTGATGGAGGAGGTGCAAGTACAAGTGTGCAATTCTTCGAACCGGACATAAAAACAGGCTAAGGTTTTAGGGGCTTATATCCTTCTGCACGTGGTACGGTACAGGACTGTGGAAAGAAAGGAGATTACCGTGCTGGGCCGCGTTGGGCTGCTAACTGTTGGGCAAAATCATTATTTTATCTTTAAAAGTACGTGTCGATTTGGAAAATTAACCAAATTAAAATTCACCAAGTACCTGTTTGATTGCCATTAGTTTGATTGAAAAAAAGATTTTTTATTATTTTTTTGATATATTTGGGTAAAATTTTTTGTTAAAAGTAGAATCACAAGAAAAAATTTAAAAAACAAAAATTTTTTTGAGAAGCTACAATTTTTATCTTTTTGAAAAAGATCTTTTTTATAATATAAAAATAATATTTAAAAATAAAAAAAGATCATTTTGATATTATATCCAAATATAAATTAATTTTATATTTAAGTATAAAATAACTTTTATATTTTCAAAACATCCTTTAAAAAAAATATTTTAAAAAAGATTTTTTGAAGAAATTCATCCAAATGAACCCCAAAAAAATACTCACAAGAGGTGAATCAATATAAAAAGCAAATTTGTAATAAACATAACATTGCCTAATAGAACTTTTTCTTAGTATTAAATTATTTATGAAATGCCAAAAATAATATTTTAATCATACATTTTTCGAAAAACTTTTTAAATGTACGAATACTTAGTAATATTTTAATCACTAAAAATCGTAATCCTGATATTCTATTGCCAAAGTATCCAGGTTTATCTTGTGTTAGAATATATCGCGATCCAGTCAACAAAAACCAATACACATGAGTTGATCACCATCCGCTTAAGTACAGGGCAATATATTAAATATTTTCGTGTTGATTAGGGTGGCACATATTCTCTTCTCACCTTTCCTTATCGTTCTGGCCTTCTCTAACACACACAACAAAGCACCAAGAACACTACATATACAGAAGTAGTAGTGCATATCTGACATTGGTTTTGCTACGTGTTTGTGACAAGAAGCACACTCAATCCCTTGCTTCGTTTTTGAGGACCAACGAAGGAGGAAGGAAGAGATTGCTGCTTTCTTGTTTGCTAGAAATTCCCATTTCCTTTTCTCCGTGTTCCTGTACTAGGTAAATTGTACACTACTTTCTTTTGGGTCAGTGCTTTTCAAGTCTTGAAGGTTTGCTCAATGTATAATGAGATTCTCTTACATCACTTCTTTTGCAAGGACAAGTAGAGGTGAAAGCCATGCATAAGCAAAATAAAATGAGAATAATACTACAGAAGAATATCCAAGTTTGACTCATAATGCAATCCAAATCCAGACATACAAGCAAGCACACATAACAGAGCTCAACAACACAACACAAACACAACACGATAGGCCACACAACAATTGGACCCTTTATTAGAAATCAAAGACACAAGCAAAGAAACACAAACAGAAGACAATTTGAGCACACATTATTCTTCCTCTGACTCTGATTCCGCATTCTGAAGCCAATCAATGAAAGGTTCAGCATTCTTCCATATCTTAGAGTCCTTATTAGCGCCCTTCAGCCCACCTTGATACCACTGCACAATGTGCTCTTCCTCCAACACATCAGCATCATAGAGTGCCTTCAAAATAAGAGCAACTTCCTTCAGAGCATTGGAAGAGGACTTAAGACAAAAAGCCTCAATTGCGCGAAGCAGTAGTAGCTGTGATCCCTCCTCCATAGAAGCTGCAGCAGCAAGGTAGCTCTTCTTCTTTATCACTTCTTTTGCAAACCCTTTCTCGATGCCCTCAAATAAGGCCCCGAATAGAGCACTGACCTTTTCTTGGGCAGATGCAGGAAGTGCCGCAAGATGGGATGGCAATTCCTTCGCCACAACACCTTTCTTCAAAATTGCTTTTAGTTCTCCGACGAGGTTACCACAGTTCATTGAGTTACAATTTTCAGAACCATTGCTTACCTTGCTTGCTGTTTTTGCCTTCTTCTCGGGCTCATTTGTGGAGAGCATGACCATATCAGCTGTTACAGCACTTAACTGTTCTTGGATACGCTGGCGAGCAGCCTCCAATGATGTATCTGTTTGCCACTGGATGTCATCATCATGATCTTCATCAGGAGCCTCTTCTTTCTCATCAACTTGACTATGAGTAGGAGATGTACGATCTTCATCAGAGCCACTTGCTTTCTTCTTTGTAGTGGTTGACTTTGCAGTGCCATCCTTCGAAGAGGAAGAGCCTTTCTTCTTAACCTCTTTCTTCATTTTCTTCTGCTCCTCATCAGCCACTTCACCTTCCTTCAATCTCTCCTTCTCGGCTCTTCTCATGGCCTTCTTGTCTTTGGATCCTTTCTTTGTTTCAGGAGGGTTTTTTACAATAAAGGTAGTCAGCTTGTCTCTCATATCCACATCTGACACAAAACCACAAGCAGCACATTTCAGCTGGATCATTTGGCTCTTAGTAATCACTATCTCCGTTTCAGGATTTCCACAACCATAACATTGGACATATTTCTTGATGAAGTTCTCAAGAAGACCAGCAAGCTTCACAGTGTCATGCGCCCCATTAACATGAGAAGTCCCAGCTTTCTCGTCAAACTTCGATTGGGCTCCAAGTTCACACCCAAAGTACTTGGTTGTGTAAGAGGCTGGCCTTGCCAATGCCTTGGCAATATCAACCATATTGACAATATTGGTCTTGATGCCATTACCTCTACCCTCAATTTTGGTAATCATTTTGGGCATCTTATACCTATAGAAGGCATCATCACTATTTGCAGCACCAATGTTTTGTAAGGCCATGATGAAAAGTTGTAAAGACAGACAAACACACAGTCAGGTAGCAAATGCTGGAATTCAGTATGATGACTTGCCGCTTGTAATCAGAAGGACCCTCTTTGTGCAATTAGAGAAGGCTGCCAACAGTAACAACAAACAATGGCGTGTTGTTTCCGGTATGGCTCGCGATGCATACAGCTCGATATTGTTGGCAATAAGGGCTTGTTCTTTTTTCTTGAAGAAGAAAAACACTCCCCAAGCAACTCAATTGCTCCCAAATGGGTAATAGCCCGTTCAAACATGAAAGAAAGTTCAACCGTGACACCTTCCACCTTGGAATCTGGTACAGCAGAACTTGCAGGAATCCTGATTCAACAACAACAACAACAACAACAACAAGGCAAAGACATCTGATGTTAACACTTTCATCATGAGACTGTTTCATATCAGTTAAGCCCACAAAGTTAATACTAATTACTTACACACACACACACACACACACACACACACACACACACAAAAACACAAAATCATAAAAAAAAAAAAAAAAAAAGCAAACGAATAAATAAATAAGCAATAATTATGATGCATGATTCTTCAAGCAAAAAAATAAAATAAAATAATATAAAAGCAAAATAGACATCATATAGATCGTTGAAACAGATTAATCGAGACACATACAACATATTAAAAGGATTGATTTATGGTAAGTTATACAAAATTGATGTAAGCAAACTCAACCCACAAAGATGGGGCTTGTTTATTGGTACTTGATTGAGGTTAGTGCAAAAAACGTCAAACATCAGTTTTTTCAATGGAAAAACATCAAATTTGATAATGTAAGGAGATTAATATTATTATTATAATGAATAAGTATGTGGTTAGATCTTAATCTTAAGAAATAAAACCCTAAAATCTAAAAATATAAAACAATGATCCAATGGAAGCAACAAGTAAAACAAGGAAAAGGGTTAGGGTTACCTGCAGGGGGTTAGGGCGATTGAAATATGAAGGAAGACGCTAGAGAGGCCTAAGGTAAAGAACAGAGGCAGCTGCGGCTCAAATCAAATGAAACGTCAAACGGGGATGTCTTTCCTTATATATGCCCTTCCGAGGTTAGCTATAATAATATACTAGTGTTTTTGACCCACGGGTTATAAAAAAAGTTAAATTAATATGTACAAATTTTTAAGAATATTAGATAAAAGTAGTTTGAGCGCATTTTTTTTTATAAATATCTAAACTTTTTAATATTTATATAATGAGATTTATATTATGATAATTTTAAAAAGAAATTTGTTATGTTATAGTATTATTTTATATTAAACATGATTTTTTAAATCAAAATAAAGACAATATATAAAATTAAAAGATTTAAAATTTAATTTAGAATATATTTTTATAATATTTAAGAAAAATTCAATAAAATAAAAAATTGCTGCATTTCTCACCCTTCTATGTCTTTATTAAAACTAAACTAAAGTATATTTATAATATTTATTAAATAATTCTTACATAGAGATTCAATATAACCTTATTTTCATGATAAATATAAAAATTGAGTTTTTTAACCTAACCACAATTTAATTGTATTTTATATAAAATTTTCAAACATATGTATAATAATACAAATAATTGTATATATATTTGACAATAAATTATACAACTTTGTAGAGTATTACATAAAACATTTTTATGTGTACAATTAGTTTAAGATGAAATAGCTTTAGAAATAAAAAAGTGTAAATATGAAATTATTGCTAAAAAATAAGTTATATTAAAAAAGTGTATAAATTTATTTTATATATCATCTCATTATTCATAGCATAATTTGTTTAATAAGTTTTTCTTTTCCAATTTTAAAGTGAGAATTGAATAATTGAAAAAAGAATTAATTCATTTTTCTTTTTTCTCACCCTAATTAAAAAAAATTCATTCTATTTATTCTTTATATCTCTTAATTCGATCTTTAATTAACAATTTGTTAAATTCTAACTGAATAGAATATCTATATTCTTATAAAAGTTAAATGAAAATCAACAATTAAAAAAAAATCTATATATTTTCCCATCTTCCATCACATCTTTTGATATTACAATATTTGAAAGCATAAATTTATTCTCTATAACAACTTATTATTGAAAGTATTATATATTTTATAATAATTTGTTTACCCCTTTAATTTGTATCATAACAATGATTTATTAAAAGCAAACAAAAAATAATATAGCTAGAAATTATTGAGGCAAAAAATTTAAATTTTAAAATCTTTCTCCACTTATAAAGTTATTAAATTTTATTTTTTTAATTTTAATTTTCAACATAAATTGTACATAGAAAAAAAAAAGATTGAATCTAATTGGTTAGTTAAAAAATTTAGTGTTAATTATGATAAAGAAATGTGCTTTTAATTTTAAGTGAGATCTGAACTTACTTTCCCTTCAAATTTTTTTAATATTGTGATAAAGTAATTTTAAAGAATAAATTTCACATAAATATTTCAAATAAAAGAATATCATTTAATGATAATTTAAATTAAATTAATCCCAATTTTTTTGACTGATAATAAACGATATAAAACAAATTAGGTACTAAAGTATTTTAAATGGATTAGTGGAGGATATGTTAGTAAAATTATTTGAGAGAGAGGGTAATGGTGTAGAATATCGCAATAATGGATAGAAATACAATAGTTTCCTATTAGACTTTTTTGTGATAATGGGTTAATCACTTTTAATTAAAAATAAAAATAAAATCTCAAAATAACTCTCTTTATATAGTAAGTTTTTGATAATGTATTATAGAAGTTTTTATCCTTTGTTTGACATTTATCAAAAAAAATTTTATAATACTTTTGAAATATTATAGTAATTATTGTAATAATAAGTAGACAGTAAATTTTTTTTTTTTTTGATGTCGCATTTACGTGTGCACTTTTTCCCAATCATAAGTTTGATTTTTTCTTTATCACTAGATATTTATATAAATTTATAATAATTTATTGGATCCTTTTCTTAATAAATAAGGATATAAGATTTTTCACATGTTATTTAATATTGTATACATCATTCTGGTTAAAATGACTGCCTACGTGCAACATTATGGATTTAATTTAATTCTAGTAATTAGCAGAGCAAAAAAAAGAAAAAAGAAAAACCATTCGTAAGATATTTTTAGGAATGCCAACGACAATTTAGTTAGCTGAGATATTTTTACGTCCAACCGTAGGAATGGCTATTGTGGTTTACTATTTCTAATCATGTTGCCAAATGCCAATGACGATTTAGTTAGCTCAGATATTTTGATATGAAATAATGTCATGAGAACGGGACAACTTAACTAGTATGAGCTAGACGTTTACTTGATTATGATTTAATTTTGACGGTTACGCTACTTTGAATTAGCCAAAATAAGTTAAAATGTTTAAAGAGTAATCGTTAAATAAAATAATTTATTTATATATCTAAATTTTAATAAATATAATATATCATTAGGATAAATAAATTCAAATAAAAATTATGACTCTATATATTTTTTAAACTATAAAATGCTATAGTATTTTTTGTTTTATTCTCTAGAAAACTTTAAAGTGAGTGACCGATCGACTTACATTGAACTAATCTAGCAAAAGAGATTATATGTTTTTTTTCCGATCGAATAAAAGAGTTCATATGTTATTAAGAATATTTAAAAATCAAGTTATATTAATATAACTTTAAACAAATGTTTTCCATCAAAAATTTTAAACAACTATTATATCATTTTATAATTTTTTATTGATATAATTTTTTTATAAAATCCACCATTAAATTAGAAATTCATGTTTTACAGATCATATTTATAAAATTTTATATTAATCTACAATTGTTTGATATTTTTTTATATTCATCAAAATCAACATACTAAACATATTTAAAATATATATGGATAAGATTTATTTGGTTATACTCTTATTAATGTTCAATTTTTATAATATTTAGGAGAGAATCCTCTTATATTGAAATTATACATGATATATCATTTGCACATTTCAAGCATTAATTAAATTACTTTAAAATGATAAAAAGTAAAGAAGGTAAAAAAATAATGGTCAAGATATGCACAGAACCAAATTCAACTTGAGAGGATCTTTTTCCTAATTGTATATTAAAGGTTGGATTGATAAAAAATATATTTTATAGAGAGTTACTAGATGACATAACAGTACTTAAAATTATATTAATGTAATTTGATGCTAACCTTGTTTATAATAATTGCATGATCTTCATACTTTCTAGGTATATAATGAATTTTTAACCTAAAACCCTAAAGAAAGAAAACCTTTTAAAATAAGAAGTTAAGGCATAATTGTTCAATTTTTTTTCCTCAAAACGTTTACAAAAAAGTATACATAATGAAAATAAAAAGATGAACTTTTTTAAATCTAAAAGAACAATATCTAAATTTAATTTTAATATATTATTTATACTATTAATAAACGGAGATTCCCTCAAATAACTATCTTTGGTCTCTTCTCATTGTATTTAAATATTTTTTTAAGTTATATACATTTTTTTATTGTATTTATGAAACAGAAAAACTATTTATAAAAATAAATATGCAAACAATTTGAAAGAGATATAACTATCTATCCTACTATTAATCGCATTCCAATGCACTTTTTTTTCTTTTCCTCTCATCACTTGCACCCATATTATAATTTTTCCAACGTAGAATTTGGATAGCCAAGCAAAGGGTTCTAATTATTTACACTTACATTGCAATTTTTACTATTATGATATGATAATTTTTATGATTTTTATTAGGTAATGATGATAAAATAAAACTATTTTTAAAATATGAGATGATAATTATAAAATTATTATATCCTCTTCATATATAGTTAATATTTAAATATATTAATATATAAAAAAAAAAATGGGGCTTGACTAGCATTGTAGTCGATATCCTATTTTACGTGCTCATCCAATTATGAATAGCTTCCTTGTTAAAACAGATTGATTATATTATGTAACAAATTTAAAAAATATAAAAAAATATAATTTGAATATATTATCAATATAAAAATTTTTTATATAAATATTCAATCATATATTATTATATCAGTAAATTTTTTTTATATAATTATCCACTATTTAAATGACTAATAAATAGAAGATTTTGATTGGATGACAGTGTAAAAAAATTTTATATTATCAGTGTACCTAAATTAAATTTATATAAAAAATAAGATATAGTCATTTATAAGTATAAAATATTTTATGCTTACAGTTATTAAAAATAAGATCAAAATATATTATATAATGAAAAAAAAAATGATGAATATCATTATATGTTTGTTACATTGTATTTCGCATAATGTTGAAGTTGATAGAAAGAAAATTGATAGGAGAACGTATAAATAGTGGATGCATACGTGATGCATATTGAAAAGTGAGAAAAATGGTAAAAATACTTGGATGATAGGTCCTACATAATTATTGCTACTTTTATTCAATTTTTTTTATTCAGAAATGTAACAGTGCAAACACTACAAGCATCGGTGTACATATAAAAAACTTACCAGCGTTAGACTGTTCATGTTGGTAAGTTTTGTAAAAAAACAAAAAAAACTTACGTGAACAATGCATATATATATATATAATGTAAAACTTATCCATGTATTATTGAAAATGCTGGTAAGTTTTTGAATAAAAAATATTAAATAAAAGTAATAATGATTATGTGAGATCTATCATCAAAATATTTTAGTTATTTTGTTCACTTTTTCCATATACATCTCATATTTTGTTACAAAAAATGTGTTCCCAAATATTTTTCTAATAAAAATTGTCTCACTTAATTGTTCTCCCATTTATATATTATTATCATAAGTTAGATTTGATTTCGATGTTTTTTTAATGGTAGATAAACTGTAAAAACTGAATCTAGATTGCATTAAGCTTTTCCCTCCATCTAATGTTTTTTTTTTTTGTTAATAATAAAATTACAAGACGTTGGAAGAAAATTTTAATTTCACAAATTAAACTCTAAAATAAACATCTTTTTTTTAAAAAAAAAAAAGAATATTGTAATCCTCGGCCCTTTTCGAAATTGTGATTTGTGAACCGAGCCCCGCTTGTGGGCAATTCGGACATTGTACTACCCCTTCTGCTCGTCACTGTCGCTGCCTCCTCCTACGCCCGCCCTAGCTACCGCAACAGCCCCAACATCTTTGCTCTGTTACTCTTCGCTTCCAGAACAATCGCGTTTTTGCTTATGGCGTTTTCCGGAGCCGCCAAACGCCTCTCTATTCCCATAAAGCAGCTTTCCCTGATTCCCTCGCGCCGCTACCACTCTCTCTCGCCGTGCAAAGCTGCTTCTTCTTTCGCCCAGTCTCGACGCTCAGATGAACCCTCGCTTCTCTCTCATTTGAGCTTTCTTAGAAATTACAGTGTCGCCGCCTCGGACCAAATGAATCTCATCAAGCAGCTGAGAGAGCGAACCAGCGCTCCCATCAAAGACGTTAAAGCCGCACTCGTTGATTCCAATTGGAACATTGGTACACACACCTTATTATTATTATTATTATTATTGAATTCGAATGTTGATAGATGATATGATCATGAATTCTGATTTTCTTGATATGAGCTTAGTTGCAAGATGAATGCATTATAGTTACTATAGGCTTGTTTACATCATATCCTGGCGACTGTGTAGTTTGTTATAACGGAATAGCTGAATCTGTAACAACCTTAACTAACTAGTCTAGTGCTTGGTGGTTATGATGATGGTGCAGAGGAGGCTCAGAAGGAACTGAGGAAGAAGGGAAAGGTTTTGGCTTCCAAGAAATCGTCTCGGACTGCTGCTGAAGGTTTGCTTGCCCTTGCTCAAAATGAGACCAAAGCTGCGCTTATTGAACTCAACTGTGAGACTGATT
Source organism: Pterocarpus santalinus (assembly GCA_031439595.1). Taxonomy (NCBI): domain Eukaryota; kingdom Viridiplantae; phylum Streptophyta; class Magnoliopsida; order Fabales; family Fabaceae; genus Pterocarpus; species Pterocarpus santalinus. The sequence goes on along the minus strand of CM062531.1, from coordinate 66,043,682 downwards.
TTGTTGCGAGGAACGAGATTTTTCAGCACTTGGTTAGTTACTTTGGAATGCGAATTACTTCACATTTGTTGTGTTTTTTTAAAGATTGACCCCTTTCTAATGAATTATGTGTTTTATTGTATGATTTTACTATGTTGTTGAAATTTGTTCTTCTTGCTTTTTTGTAGGCATTGTCTTTAGCGAAGCAAGCTTTGCTGGTTGAAAACACTTCTCCGCTGGTTTCGGGTGCCTTTCATGTTGGACCTGAGTCTTTGGAGGTAACTAACCAAAGTTCCCTTTACCCTCACTATTAGTAATTCTGTTTATTTAATATGTAAACAAATTTTTCCTATATGTGTCTACTGTACTCTAACGGTCATACAATGCTTGACTATTTTTGAGAATTAGTGTTTGCATGCCCCCGTCACAAATTTGAAGTTACAATGTTGCAATTCTGGATGTATTTGCTTCAATAAATTGAACATATCTATATTAGTTTGATGCATTGCAAAAAATGTCATAGTGCCCATGATCGAATTGTTCTGATGTTTTGACCCTTTGAGGCTACTTATTTTCTATAAAATTTAGTTATCTTAAGATGACTTTTTCCACAATTTGGTCTTGCTCAATCTGCTATTGAAATGAAAGCTGTTGTGATATTCATTTAAATCACTTACTTTCACTAGGAGATGACATTGAATCTTGAGCATCCAAAGGTCAATGGAGAAACAACTGTTCAGAATGCAATCACTGAAGTGGCTGCAATGATGGGGGAGAATGTTAAACTTAGAAGAGGTTATGTGATGCCTGCATCATCCCATGGTCTTATATCTACATATCTCCATACCAGTCCCCAACCAGGTAAATTGAATTGAATTTTTGTCTTTGTTCCATTTAATTTACGCACTTATGAGTATTTTGCCACTCATGCATGTGCATGCTGACACTCAGAGGCAACAGCCACCATGCATACATGCATGGGCACATTAGCTCACATATAGGTCATGAAATGAAATTATTATCATTTTCTTTTACGATATCTTGTGCTAATACCAAATTCTTTGCAAGACCTAGAAACTTGACCTCTCAAGGATCCTAACTTCGCCCGGATTTAATTAGGTTTGGGTCGCATTGCTGGAATTTTGTCTCTTGAAGTAGATGATGGTAAAACAAATGTGGATGCTATTCAACGTGTTGGATCAGAATTGGCCATGCATGTAGTGGCAGCGAAACCATTATTCTTAACAAAGGAACTTGTGTCATCAGATACATTGGAAAATGAGCGTGAATTTCTGAAATCTCAGGTACTTTGTGATTTATTTTGGAGTTAGGTATAGGTCCATGCTTGGTATACAAGTCATAATTGTTAGACATAAGCTTAGGTTTTTGTAAGTTGTGGTCTTTAAGAATTAATGAAAATTCATTGTTATTCAAGTATAATACAATTTAAAAATTTTAGATGAATAAGCCCTTCTAGATTATTGTATTAATTGTCATATGATAATTCAAATTTCTCGTTTCCTTGATTAACATATTTTCCTGGGAGGGGGGATTGACATAAAAGTCCGAATGCTTGCGTAGATGCAACTGCTCTAAGTTTCATTCAAAGTGTTATTTAAGACTAGGTTGTAGGGTCTTAGGTGGTTTAAGCTGACTTGTAGTTTAGTTTAGGTTTAAATATTCTTCAACTGACAAGGTTTGGTTCAGTTGGCAAAACTGACCTTTGAACCAGTCTCTCTATGGACCATGGCCAGGTACACCCACACAAGAATGATAATCCCCTTATAGTATAGAGAATTATAGTCCCCTTTTTTTCCCCCTCTCTCTTTGACTTTTTCCCCTGCTATAGACACATATATATGCCTTGATGCATAAGAGCATTTCATTAGTGGCTTCAGCAACTTGTGTGAGTTGGACTAGTGCAACTTTTTTGATAAACCAATTTTGACTAGCTCTTTTAAGAATTCAGAATCCAAGAAATTTTGTTCAGTGAATGAAATCTGCTCAATTTGTCTCATATTGGATGTCTTAATTCTTATAGTTAGTGTGCTGAATGCCACTTTCTTTACCACATTATAGAAACTGAACAAAAACTTTTAATTTAAGATTGTGTTATGGTTTTAATATTTCAGGCTGAAGCCTCTGGTAAGTCTCAGATGGCCATAGACAAAATGGTTGAAGGACGCTTACGCAAGTACTTTGAAGAAGTTGTACTGCTGCAACAAAGGTTTATCATAAATGATACGATGAATGTGAAGGTGTGTGAGGTTTCTCTAAATTGAATGAGATTAATTAAGCGAAAGTTGAGATTATGATGGTTATAATTATTGGTCAATGTCATGATTTTGATCGGTGAAAGAAACAGAAATTCTACCCATGCATCTGTTTGTTCAGAATCCATTACCCTCTTCATTTATTTATTTATTTTACTTGACCTTCTTCCTGAATTATTAAGGAGGGAAATATGCAATTATACATTAGTGACTCCCATTCTCACTTCAATAATGAATATGACTATATGACTCATCTATAGCGAAGTAAGAGATCTTTGGGATTAACTTGTTATTACACTCTTGCCCCTATACTTCTATAATAAAAGCAAAAGTCATTTGCTCAATTATAAAGTAGAATAATAAGGCAAAAGAGAGGGCGAACTTGGGCGTATAAGTCTGGTTCTCTTTCTTTGAAACCCCATCATAGGCCACTTGTTCCTATCACATCATTGGAGTTCTAAATCCTTCCATGGGTTATGGATAAAACCTAATAAAAGGAGCGAAAACTGTTGTTTAGATATAGGTAATTTATATTTTTAATATTTTTCATATTCTGTGCGTCTATTAAGAATGAAAAAGGATCTATCCATGGAGTATATGTTTATTTGATCATTCATTATCCTAGTATCTTCTTTGCTGCTCTGCAGACGGTGTTGGATAATCTATCCAAGGAGGTGGGTTCATCTGTGAGGGTTGTGAGCTTTCTCAGAATGGAAGTTGGGGAAGGAATTGCAAGGTGAAACCTTTGGCACTTTTCTTTTCTTATTTTATTTTTAGTATACTTATATACTACAGCAAAAATAACACTCATTGCAATAGTCTACATTTTAATGTTTTAATCGGATTGTATTAAATTTTGTGGTTTAGTTAGTGTTGTTTTACTGTGCAATTTATGTTTTTGGTGTATGCATCATGTAGTCATGAGGGTATACCTTGAACTGACATCTTGATGTCTCTAGCAATGTGACAGTTGATATAGTTGTCAGTTGCAAGTGTTAAATTCTCCATTTTACATTATAAAATAGATGCAATGTGTATAGGCTAAAGCATTTCTTGCCTGCCTAGAAGTATATCATGTCCTCATACTTGGAGACCTTCGGTCAGTTTCAAGTTTCTTTCTGGCTTTGCAGCATCCTTTTCCATGACTGAACCCCCACCTAATAGCCAATGCATGAATAGAATTGTGGGTAAAAAATTCTCATTATGTTTTTCATTTAAAAGAACTTAGTTGATTTTACTGTTAATGGATTTTAACAATTTTTCTGACCATCCACAATTTGCAGGCAAGAAGATGCATCTGAGCGTGTTGCTCAGGCTGCCTAATTTAACCTGATGTCATCCATTCATGGAGGAAACTTCTAGAGCTTTGATTTGCTGCTAAGGCGTTTGCTCTCTAGCTGATAATTTTTTGTGCGCACTCATTTAAATAGTATCTTCCATTATTAATCCAGGGAAGTTCTGAGGTACACGTATGTTCCATCTATTGAAAATTTTGCTTCACGGTGGAAAACTTCAGTGGGTTCTGTTATGATTGTACTAGTATGCTCTGGACTTATGGTGCCCTCTGCTGATCTATATCTGCAAAGCCCAAGTAGGAAAGCGTAGTTGAATCACATTAGCGTTGCTTTCAAATTCCATAAGTTTTGTTTGTGCATCTTAGTTATACGAAGCTGATTAATAAATTAATATGTTGAGCTACCCTGTAGAATGAACCAAAAGGTTCTCTAAAGGTAGACATAGTGGGTTTTATCTTTACTTGTAGGAATATAAGATATCAACTTTATTATAATGCAATTCATGAGTCATCCACTCTTTGCATTGAATTTTCAAAGCAAAGCTTGCATACTAACATGCAGCACTTTTACACCTTTATGAAGTTCTGTTTGATTTACCATTTCATCGTGCCTGCACTTCCAATGAGTCAGAAACATCTATCGTCCAAGGGAATGATTTCTAAGTTTTTGGCCCTTTAATTTTTTTTTATTGAAATATGTAATTTTTTTCAAAAAGAATTTTTTATATTTAGATTCATAAATTTTATGTTTATAAGCAACATTTAAATTACATGCTTTTAGAAATTTTCATAAAGATATAAAGAAAGATGTTTGAGTAAATATCATTAGCGGATTACATTGTTTTTATCTTGAGTAAACATCATTAGCGGATTTCGCGTGTTTAAAAGGCATAAAATTTGCATAAAAATGCAAAAACATTTAGCTCGACGTTCGTGTGTGTTACGTGTTAGGGCAACCAAGCGATACGGATGCTGTGTGCTGTGTTTTTCCTTATTAGGAGGTCAGTGGTTGATAAACGATCATTTTTTTTCGAATGAACTGTATTTGTTCGCTCTTCTTTTTGATAAATTTTTATTTTCTTGTATAACTGAAGCATCTTCACAAAATAGGTATGAAAATAAACAAATTTATGCACTCTTTGTAAGAAAGAATATGCTGAATTCAGGGAAAATAGGACATAAAAGTAATGTGGTTTTTCTATAATTATATGGTTCCATAAGAGATACGTTGTATGAGAATTGAAGCCAGGGAAGCCATAACTTAACCCCAAAATTTTGCGGTGGCATGGGCTCATCACTCTGTCACATGACCTTTTAAGCGAGATAGTTGATGCTTGCGCAGGCAACACGAGATTTCCCACCGCACCGTAGAACTCACGCAAAATAAATATAATGCAATACCTACAAAAAAAAAAAAAAGAGGGATTATATTTTTTATATGGTATTTGAGTTTTATATATATAGGGAATTAGGAAAAATTTATATTGATATGGAATATACTAAAATTAGAAATTTTCAATTTTACTACTAACAAAATAAAATATTTTTTTAATTGAATTCGTAATTTTTGATTTCACTTTTTTAGAAATTGAATATTTCAATTTTATTAGTATAAATTCATCTAAATTTTCATATTCTGGTATATTTTTCACCCAAATACCATATTAAAAAAAAAAACACCCACAATAGCTAATCTAAAATAATTTATCACCGCTAAGACGTACGGGACGTATCGCAGCTAATCATGAATACCAATGGGTCCTCCCTGGCAATGCGTTGCACTGAGAATGAATTGCCATCTGATAAACCCGTGACATATATGAGGTGGAATAATATCTATCATTAAAATAATAACCAAGAAGCAACAATATTCATTGCAATCATGTTATAGTACTTTTTAAATACTATATAAAATATAGAAGTAAAGAATGTATTGTAAAGTTGGAAAATGTGGAACCAACGATTCCGTGAATATGATAAGCCGCTACCACTTTATCAACACAAGCAAACCGACAACGTCACACCGCAAATAATAATGCCACGCAAAGCTTCGTAGTGTCTTATAAAAGGTCAATTCCGTGAGTTCACATGCAACCTAATTAAAACTTTAATGTGTCAAAAAAATAGAATATTCCTTATTTTATGCTGAAAGCCACTAAACTTGAGGTAATGGGACGTGTGTTGTCAAGGCATAAACCACCTGTGAGCACAATAATAATGAACTAGCTCCATCGTAGTTCCTCTCTGCGAAGCAAACTCTTAGAAATATAGCACCACTAGTTTGTTCTCCACGCGCACATTGACAGTTGACACTCAATTGTTAGCAGCCGATCATATAGTCTTGCTTGTCATAAAAAATAAACAAATACCTTATCACAAACCACAAAATGGCAACGAAGCTTCCCATTGATCTTATTGCTTCTATTATTATAATCATTATTTTTTCATGTGGTGACTTTTCAATCCCCAACGCGGACTCTCACTATGTCAACCGTGTGAGTACAACTGGCCACCTTTGAAATCTTCTAATACGAAACCTTCTTAATTGGACCTTATCACACCCCATTACCCCCTCTTATATAAATAACATCATTTTGAAACTTGAAAGCCTCAAACAATCAAAAACACTTGTCTCCAAGTTTAGCTCATCCTCAAAGTCTCAAGAGAACCAAGTCCTCTAGCTAGCTTCAAACCCCTTCAAATTTCAAGCTTTTATTATTTTTTTTTTCTTTGTGTGTGAAAAACATAATATGGGGAACTACATTTCTTGCACTCTATCAGCACCGGGAAGCAAGCACTCCAGAGCCATAAAGGTGATCTTCCCAAGTGGAAAAATCCAGCAGTTCCAAGAACCAATCAAAGCAGCTGAACTCATGCTTGAGATGCCAAGCTTCTTTGTGGTGAACACAAGGTCTCTACAGATTGGAAGAAGGTTTTCAGCCCTCAATGCTGATGAAGAACTTGAGTTCAGCAATGTTTATGTCATGATTCCCATGAAGAAGCTTAACTCAGCAGTGTCAGCAGCTGACATGGGTGCCTTGTTGCTCACTGCCAATGCTGCAGCCAAGAGGGTATCTGGTGGAAAGGTGAGAGTGATTCTACCGGAATATGACGTTGACGAGAAGGAGAATAGGGCGATGGAATCACAGCCAAAGTTGAATTTGGATGACATTGAAGAGTACTCTAGCCCTGAGTTTATGCACAGGTTGTCCATGTGCAGGTCAAAGAAGCCCTTGCTAGAGACCATAGCAGAAGAGCCAGTGTGTTCAAGATGAGAGGGTCTCTTTCTTTTCAGGTAGCAGATGGAGTTTTGGAAAGAAACTGCGCCTGCTAAAGTGGGGAATTTTAGATGGAAAACAAGTTAATACGTTGGAGCTGCTAAAGAAATTGAAAAATTATGGATAGTGATTGTAATTGTATGTATTACTAAGGCTAATTATTTGAAATAGCTGATGTTAGGCAATTCTTTTATTCAATTGTAAGATTTCATTACGTACAAATTCATTGTAGGCTTTTAGTATGAATTAGAGTGGAATTTTAATGCCTATTTGATACTGCTGTCCAATATAATCAACTTTAATGTGTATATCTTTTAACATGTATCATTAAATTGAAATAACTTGGCTCCTGTATACCAAAATTTAAGTTATCTATTTCAGGGAAAAATTAAATAAAACCCCAAGTTTATTATACATATTTTAAGAAAAGAAGTGGAAAAAAAAAAAAAAAGGCTAGGCATTAACATTCTCGCGAGATATACCTTTACGAATGGCAGATGGTATTTGATACGTAGACAAATGGAGAGATTATAAGTTGCCTTGGTATTTGCAACCTCACATGAATTACTCTAGTGTTATTTGAAAATCAGAATTAGATACTAAATACAACAATATATTTATCTCATTTTATCTTGATACTCACCCACTCTCACATTGGTATTCCATGTCTACAAAATGTCCATACTTTATAGGTTTGAAGAATATTTTTCATCACTTAAATGTTAAACGGACAGAAATATTCCCACAAAATTTCCTCACATCATGACCAAGGACAAAATCTGCTGACAATATCCAATGTAATATTCTTCATAATTTGAGTGTTTAATTGACAGATACAAGGACTTTTAGCTAAACGTAACCGCCCAAAATTCAAGGGAGAGTGTAAATATATGAAATTTACATTGCTATTATATACAGTAGTAGTATTAGCAAGTAGTAAATCACGCGCCCCTTTTTCTCCTGCAAAGAATATCACTATCCCCTAACTGCACAAAAAGGAGGTCTTTAGGCAGCATATATCCACCATGCTCCCAAAGTTCTGGCCAGTTAAAACCTACTTTGGCTTATCATTTCAGCTACCTCACCCATGACGCTTGACCCTCTAATTTCTAACAGGCGCAGGGCCAAGTCTTCTTCATTCAACTGTCTTAACCCCTTGCTCACTCTCTTCAATATACCCACATCAAGTTCCTCTATCCACATTGGGGTGCAACTCACCATCAAGCTCACAAACCCGGACACATAAGCACGCCAAGTTGCACAATCACATCGAAGTGATATCTTCCCATCCATGGCATTTGCAAGAAACTCTAAATGAATGCCAAGAACCTTTGGTCGCCGTTTTGATGCTACCGATGAAGAGTCGATACCCCAAGCAAATGTCCCACTAAGCACAGCAAAACATGCCAGTGCATAACCTCTCAGCATAGCAACCAGAGCTCCAGATCCTCCAACTTCCTGCTCCAACCCTTGAGCTGATAAGAACCAGGAAGGTAGAGTTTCCGTTATCAAAGATTGAACCAAACTTGAACCACCAGATATCCAAAGAAATGAAGCCCCCAGAAGAGCAGCATGCTTGACACGTGTCATTGATGCAGCGAGAGAAACATGTCCATATCTCATTCCATACTTAGTCTTCTTTAGCTTCTCCACTTCACCCTTGGGCAACTCACCACTTGCTATATCTCTCACTGAGAGCATTAAAAGAGAGACAATTTCTTCTGTCAAGAACATGACATCTCTGATAGACCTGTGAACTCTTAAGTATAGAATCCCAGGGGCAACTGGGGAGATCCCACCACAGAAGTGAGAACCAAAGCCATGACCAAGGAGGGCGCCAACACCACCATTTTTATAAAGACAGGCAGAACCAAGCCCAAGGGTGGATGCAAAGCAACTCTTCAGGAGCTGAACTACGGCATCCCTGCTGTGGTGGAAGACAGTTCCAGAAGCAGAGAAATAAAAAAAGTCACTCCAACGCTTCACCTTCTGAGCCCACAAAGCACCTACAATGGGCATGCATGGCCAGGGGCAACCAGCAGAAAGGGCGATCAAAGACGGGCCAACCAAGACAAGGAAGCGCTCATAAGATTTCTCCAGTTTATATGTTATTGTGAGGCTTAGAAAAGCTGCCAAAGGCAAAGGAAGTGTAGCTGGAGCGCTCCCATCTGCTTGCAGCAGTCCAGAATGTAGTGTCAACAGATTTAGTCCACATAAACAGAGAATGAAAACAAATTTAGTCCGCCATAAACTCAAGACAAGTGGATATTTCTTGGTCAATCATATATCTATTTGCTAATTAAAAAATTATTCATCAGCCATAAATTACTTCTGAACAGAATTACAAACATGCAAAAGGTGACAAATTAGTTGGCTTAAAATGGCCGTATGTAAGAATCACACCAACCTATAGCAAGGCTTGGGATGTCAACTCCTGTGGCTGCTAGAATTTTCTTGATTTGCTGCTCGACAATGGATAAATTAGCAGCAGGGCTAGGCCAATCAGTTCCATTCATAAAAGCTGGCTTCCATATGCTACGTGTTACTTCGGCTGATAAATAGCTTACAATTGTACCCAAAGATGCCGGAAGAAAATCAGCAAGATCTTTGAGACCTGGGACAAAAACCAAGCTCATATAACTTACTAAGCAAACAGCCTAAGATATGCTTGACGGAATAAAGCATTGGCAACCAAGTTTATTGATTTCCCAAAATTACAATTTTATATCAACATATATTTAAACAAGTTATTCTATGCCAACTTAAAGAAGAAGCAAGTCTTTTTAGAGAATGCTATTATGCAAATACTCAAAGAAAAGGGTCTTGGACCAAGTGTCCTTGGATATGGCTGAAAAATTATAAGAACAAAAAAGCGGTGTCCAGTCCAACCAAACAAGAGAGGAGCTTATGGTCAAACTTGTTACAGCACAACCTAAAATCCAACGAAATTTCAGAAGCTTGAATTTACACCATATAATTGTTTTATGGCCATTTGGTGTGAGACCAGAGTTCTACAGTTTTCCCTATCATTTTGTATCTACACTGACATGGACGAGAAAAATAGGAGAGGACCTGATGAAAACACCCAGCAGAACACACTCCAAAAGCCTAAGCAACTTTAGGAGCTAGGAATTCAGTTACAAACCACAGAACATACAGCCAGCCCTCAAGTTCATTTTCCTCCTCGTAACTGTAAGTGATGCAGCATCAATAACAGGAGACACTCCAAAAGGCAGCATTGCACATCTGACACAAAAACTTGCATGCTCCCAAAAGGAAAAAAAGTAAATAAGTAAATTCAAATACTAGACACGCTGGAAGCACCACTTCCACACTTCCAGTCATTTTTGGCCACCTCAAATGCCCCTCATTAACGTAATTACAAATCATCATCAGCATAATTTGTAATTATTATTATTATCAACATCATCATCTTTTGGTTTCTGCTGTACTGTTTAAGTCATGTGTATTATCAACACATGCCATATTCAACTTTCTTTCATCCTTTCACGTGACATATTTACCCCCACAGTTCTGACATTCTCACGTTTCAAAATATGAATAACTTATCACTATAATACTGAAATATATTTCTATGATGCATAATGAGAAAAGCAAATTTAAAAAACATGACTACATCCATGAGAAAACTGGGAAAACCTGTAGCCAATTCTCGGGGAGAAAGTCTTCCATGAGCACAAGCTGTAAGAGCAGCATCAAGAACGAATGGAGCTGCTTCAAGGATATCCCATGCCGGCACTTTGAGTTTCATCAAAGCATCATCCAGTGAAGAACAAGATGAATTGCTGCTTCCTGAAGCTGAAGGAGTCAATGACTGACCACTTCTATTTATTTTTCTGAACATCATGCTTAGTAGTGCATCAGCAATCTGATGAACAGACCCTCCAGGTGCAAGAGCAGTGCGGGTTGACGCAATACATTCTTGATGTTGTCGATACCACATCTTTAATTTTGGAAAAGAATCCATAAATACAGGCTCTAGAGAAAAACTTATCACTTTTGAGAATCTTCTGCTGCGTATTCGATCTTTTGGTGATTTCCCAAAGGATGCTAACATACAATTCCGAACCAATAACAGGTACTCCGGACCTAACTGTGACCCTAATGCTGGCGTTGCTGCACCCCCCATCACATGTTCAATAGGTGGATGATTAAACCGCCATAACCTCAGCAGTAGAATAAATGCATTAGTGAACACTGCATGACAAGAGAGTTTTTCTCCAGTTGCAGCAGTCCATGAGACATTAGGAACACATGACCCAAAAGCCTCACATATCGGCATTAGCGCAGCTGCAAGTAGTGGAACCTGAAAGATGGCAAAATTACTGCATAGTGAGGAAACAAGCTAAATGTGCATACTTATCAGTTGTCCTCTTGATTTTATTTTTCCTTGAAGAAGGGGGTAAAAAATACTGTAGCCCACTTGCCATTCACAAGGCAGAGTAAAAAAAATTATTCAATCAGAACATACCGCACCATGTAGGGAGAATATATGAACACTGTCCACAGGTGAAATTCCAACAAGAAGGACATTCAAAAATGGAGCATAGCTAATCAAATGGCTTTCAGTTCCAGAGTATTTAGGAGGAACTCGAGGTGAGAGCAATGTTATAATGAAAAAAACGATGTGTTCCTGCAAACAAGATAATCATTGTAATCACAAAAGAAAAGAACATAATGGGAGGGGAATAAAATGTTATATAAAAATCTAAGCAAATAAAAGCAGTCTAGTAAGGCTTTCTGATTCCAGAAAAATTTGGCCTCAGGATTACCTGCACATTCCAACCACGTACTAGAGATGCACCACAAAGAATGGTAGTAGCAGATATCTTCTCTTCATCCGAGCCATTGATTGCAAATTCAAATATTTTCTCAATCTCTGCTAAGCTTCCATTAATTCCACGAGCTTAAATTCAGTTGTGTTACCACTAGTAAATATTCAAGAAAAAGCATCTGATATAAATGGCTTCAGGAAATAGAAAGGTGTAACTGAAGGCCAGGTACTAGGTACTACAGCCAATTACACACTTACCACTTTCAAACACGTCTCCGTGAGTATGTTGTTTAATAGCTATATATCCATCTCTACTTTGCCTCAGAAACAAATATTTTTCTATTTTTTCCTTTTCCAGATTAAATATGACCCTTTATCCAGGATTACCATGAGTGTTAAAGCACATAGACTAGGAAATACCATGCACAAGTTTGTATTAAGAAAACGTATTCCATAACAAATTTTTTATATTAGATATGGTATACTTATGTACTTCCATATTAGTTCTATATTATGTATTTTATTAATCACATTCACTTATCATTGTTTTAATACAATTATCATATACTTTAAAAACTTGAATTTTTTTTGTAAAAGAATTCTTTGAAGTGAGAAAAGAAATATAGAGCAGTACAATTTACATTAAACATAGAAAAATACTTCATAAATCTATTTATATAGTCTTTAAGAGTGAAATACAAAGAGGTAGGGGTGAGGATGAATAAATTTCCTTTCTATTATTATTATTTTTTTTTTGGGTGGCACATCAAGGAGCTATTACCATAATTTGAAATATATATATTTTATAGGATAGAAATTATGAGAAAATAAGTTAAATATCAAATCCTAACGACTCAAATAAATAAATCTAATATTGACCATCCAGAGTAAACAAAAGGACATATGAACCTACAATAAAATGCCCAAGATATTCACACTCCTGATGCTGTGATGCATGAACAGTGGTCTTTTCAGCATAGCGAATAGCAGGAACCAAGGGGTATTCATAAGTGTTATAAATTTAGTATATTCTTTTTTTTTTTTTTTCCTGGGTATGTTGGTGGCACTGAATCTATGACCTCATGCAAAGTATCTAAGCCTCTCTCACCACTAGCTCACTCCTAATAGCTTAAATTTAGTATATTCTAAGAACACTGAAGGTTGTTAATGGAATTTATAATATAATTCAGTGGATTTGAAGGCATGTAGTAGCTTTAGAGAGAAGCACCAACTAAAAAATCCAAGTTGACAATGCTACCAAGTGGTAGCAGCTATAATGAGAAGAATATAAAAAGGAAATACAAAAGCTAGACTAGCTAGTATTTTGAGTTTTGTCATAGCAGCTTTGCCATGTTGGAGAAAGTAATCCTCACAAAGAAGGCATGCGATCAGGAAAAGCAAAAAATTTTGTTTATATGAAGAAACAGAACCATCTGAGCTGGTTGCTTGAACCATAGTTATTAAACTCGGACCGGTGATTAACCCGGTCAAGGCATTGGGTCACTGGATCACTGGTTCAACCAGTTGAACTGGATTTAACTAAATAAATGTATAAAAATATAATATAATTCAAATAAATATATAATATATATTATCATTGGCATATTATAACATAATAGGTTGTATGGCTTAGTAATAGTGGAATGCGTCCTATATTGTCCATGGACTAGGTTTAAATCCCACCGGCCACAATTTTTGAGCTCAAAATATTTGTACCTCAAAACCGGTTCAAAGTAGGCCGGGTCATACTAGGTTGACCGGTTCATAGCCGGTTCGTATCGGGTTTGACCGGTTTAGATATAGATCCGGTCCAAGTAGAAAATCAAACCAGACAAGTGAGCGGTTCACTGGGTTTGACTAGTTTAGATGCAGATCCAATCCAAAAAGAAAATCAAACCAGACAAGTGACCAGTTCACCGGTTTCCAGTCCAAACCAGCCGGTCCGGTCCAATTTTAACAACTATGGCTTGAACCAACCAACTTCCTGCTGGGGAAGGGGGTGGACAAAATTGACATATGAGGCAGCAGAATACCTGGAAGCAGGAGTTGCCACTAAGACATTAACCAACTGAGGAGTTAGTGGAGATCCCTTCATCAATGATGACCAGCTAGGCAAATTATTAGGAATGCTATGAGGTAGTTGATTGCAAGGTGCACTCACATAACCAGGCCAAAAATAAGCTGAAGTGTCAATCAGCTTTCTTGCAATACAAGCCTCGACAATCAGATGCCATAAGTTACCAGCTGCAGGAGAAACACAAAATAGATGTCACTCACACACCAAAGATGTAAAACTTGGGGCACAAAACAAACATGAGAAGGCCTTTATAAAACTGCCACATCTACAAGCAAATAAACAGAAGGAAACAGAAAACATGAGCATTGTCAGCAAAAATATAATTAAATCCCATAGAACTAAGCTAAATTTCGAACAATAAACTGATGAAACTATTGATGACTAAGATAGATAAGATACAGAGGGAAGGATCAGGTCATGTTAACTGTCTGCACTCAGGAATATACCTACATTGTCCAATTTTCTTTGTTATCAAGTTTCCCTTAGATTTTAGTTATAATTTTTTAAAGATGCAATTGGCCAAAACTTTTGTTTTAAAATATGCTTAAAGCCCTTCATTTGTTTATAATTTAGGCCCTGAAACAGTAATAATTGTTTTGCCTGTCTGCACATACTACCAAAAAAAAAAAAAAAGGATACATAGCAAAGTGCAACCATTGACATCAGTTCCTTCCGTAACCAACACTTATTACGAGTTCATATTACTATAAGTAATTACTTACAGTAGTTTGTGGGTAAGTCATTCACATTCATGGCTTCCAAGTATCCATTACCAACAGCATGTCCTGATACAAACATAGTAGCCTTGGCAGCAGCCTGGTTGGCTACCCAGATAACAGATTGAGGTGGATTCAGTAAACCCTCATAATCACCCAACAGCTGTAAGCAGGTAACCAATTCCCCACGACACTCTCCAAAAGTCTGTTTGTCCTTCCTTTGATTAGTAGGGCTACGTTCAGCTTCTTCAATTAGTTCACCTTCCTCTTCCTCAATAATATTAGCAACCACAAGGGTTGTAATGCACAATAGCATACACAAACAGGTATCAAGGCGAGGTACAGGACCCTCACTTGGATCCCTCTCCTAAAAGAACAGGGGAAAAAATGGAAGTATTATATAAAATGAATAGATATCAATAGCATGCAAATTCAGTGTCACTGACTGGAATTTAGTCCAGAACCAGCAAATCAGTTAAATTTAAATCTGCTAAAAGAAACAAAGTAGCATGCAAATGACATGCCGGATTGTCTTTCATTTTTTATGACTGAATGTATCATATGACTGCATCTTAGACACGCCTAAGTTAATCGAGCAGCTTCTGACACAGAAACCCCCATCCACTCCCACCATCAACAAAATTATAAAATCTAGTCTGCATTTCCCATTCACCACAAGAAAAGAGATCAGAGACTACACTGGTTCTTACCCTTTGAACTAGTCGTAGTGCTGCAATCCATAAACCTAAAAAAGCATTGTGCCATGCAGTACCATTAACTGCTTGTAAAGCCTTCACCAGCCCTGCAAGAAGCAAATAATCACTTAAACTAAATAATAATATTAATACTTCAAAAAAAGGTCTTATGGATGGAAACTTTCCTAAAGTCCAGAAGAGTTAAATATTCCAGATTTACCCATACCAGTAAGAACTTCAACAGCACTAGTTTCCGCCACATGGTCTCCATCCATTGCATCTTCAAGTATAAGATCAATAGGAAGCCAAAGTGAAGACCAAGTATCATTATAAGATTGAACAGCACAAGATATCCGAGACCCAGCACCAGCAGCCATGACTGCATTAAGTTCCAGCTTATGTGTCGTTTTCCATTCGGAAGACAATAGTTTAAACCCTTTATTGGACTTCAAATCGAAAGGCAAAAGGGATTCGGGAGTAATATGCCTCATGTTCCTCAAAAGTAATGAGTTTGCTGCAAGCCGCTGTAGTTGGTGAATAAAAGATCCCGAATGTGTTGGCCTACAATACAAACATTCAAGATTAGTATCTCTCTTTTTTTCTTTCTTTGTTTAAACCAACAGTATCCGAACTCTATTCAACCCCAATTAAATTGACTCAAGCTAGTTCAAGCCAACTTATTATAGAAGCAAAGCTCTCCCTACACTAGTTTGACCTTACTTAAGAGGAAGTAATGGTGAACCACTTGAATCAACCAAGTGTTAAAATTTAGCTCTCCCAACACTAGTTTCAATTTATATCAAGACATGGCCTGGCTCATCGAGTGCTTACAAGGTACTTAAAGATGACTCACTAACGAGAAAACTCTACAATCCAAACCAAGTGATAACCAAACATGAACACACCACCAACAACTTAAGTCAACTCGGTTGACTAATATCAGTACCTCACTTCGAATGAACATCCTAAAATCATAACACAACGAGTAAAAACAAACTAAATTCAACAAAAAACCAAAAAACAAAAATCAAAGTCGTTACATGTTTCGATGAACCAAGGAAAGTATCCTCGAAGTAACTTTGTCCCTTAGAAACTTCGCAATAGTCTCAATAGCCATTGCCGTATTAGCCCTCTGCAAACCCTCCTTCTGCTCAGAAAAATAGTTACCGCCACCACCATCACCACCCAACACTCCATTATTCACCCACCACCTAGGCTTATGCTCCAGCAACCCTTCGTCCTCCAACGACGCCTCCACCAACTGCCACACAACCGTAAAAACGAACCGAACAAGAACAACACCACCTTCACCCTCACCCTCAGATTCACCGTAACCGAAAACCTTCGAAAGTTGAAGAACGCTATCAACAGAATGCATAACGGTTCGGTAGTTAGGAGAATTGATGGTTGATGAGAGGTTGAAGGCGTGGCGGTTGAGGAGGTCGAGGAAGAGGCGGTAGGCAGCGGGTTGGAGGCGGCGGCTGGGGATGACGGCGGCGGAGAGGAGGGAGAGGACGAGGAGCGGAGGCGCGATGTTGACGGACATGGATTTTTCTAGAAGCTTCCACGTGATTGGCACGTGATTTTCCCAGCAGATGTGGGAGACGAGGAGGCGCGCTAGCTCCGGCGAGGGGAGGGGGACGGCGGCGGCGTTGAGGGCGGAGGTGAGCTGGATGGACCAGATGAGAGGGTCCGTGTTGTGATGCTGCGCCCACTTAGTAAGCTCCGCTACACCCTCCCACACACTACCACCACCACCACCACCACCACCCTCTCCCATTAGATTTACTATTCAGTTTCAATTCACTTTCTTTCTTCTTCTTCTTCTTCTTCTTCTTCAAGCTTCTTCTGCTACAACACAGAGAATCACTCACCGTGTGTTATTCTTCTCTCTCTCTCTCTCTCTCTCTCTCATCTATTACTTTGACTGTGAACTCGATTTTTGAAGAGTCAGCTTTGGAGGCGTGTACTACAATAAGGGAAACGACGTCGCTTTCGTTTGGGCAATTTGGAGTTTTGAAAATTTATTATTTTAATTGTTAAGAAAGTGGGTGATCAAGGAAGGTTTTTTCTTCTGTATTAATTTATTCGTGGTTTATTAACGTTTGTTTGAAAATTTAGCGTGATCCCATTAAATATACCCTTGAAAGTATTAACGTCAGTGGAATTTCAATAAAGAAATAGTAGATTCGAGTATGATTTTTTGTTGATTGATTCGTTTGAGAGATATTATTATATATACTGATGAGTGACAGTGGCAATTGTGGTTGAAAAACTGGGCGCTGCTACTATCGGATTTTAAAAAGTTGTATAAACTACCGGGAAAGCTGAGAGAAATGTCCATAAAAAAAAAATATATGATATATGTCCTTTAGCCCTTGAAAAAAAAAAAAAGTGGCTTCTCTAGTATCTTACTATTATTATACATTTTGTATATTTTTTAAGAATAACAAGTGTGAAGTTGACAAATGATACAATACATCATTTACTTAGTGAGTGCATTCTAAATGTGACTTTCACCCCTCCATTTTGCTGCACCACCACCCGTGCCACATCCCTCGCCCCCTCCACTATCAACAAAGCATCACAGCCACCCTAGTACCTGCATCAATTGCCTAGCCACCATAATGAACCACCACCATTATAGTCTCAAGAACAACCCAAAACCCCAAATCAAAAATCAAAAGAAAATAGAGTGACAATCAATAGCATCCTTATTATTTAGCCACTATCTAAATTCAAGCCAAATCAAAATCATCAATCCCTTTATAAAATCAAAACCCCATCACCAAGATCTCATTTTTTTTGCCCAAAAAAAAAAAAGAAGAAAAAACAAAGAAGAAGATATACATATCTAGAGAGAGAAAGGAGTAGTAGTAACCACCATTCACCATTGCGAAGCTCTGCCGTCACTGGAAGCCATCACACCACCGGTAGTCGCTCATCCCATAGCGTCATTGATGCTCCGTCACTATTCCATTTACCAAACCCTGGCAATTTCGCGGCTGAAGTTGAATCCCGGTGGTGGCAGCGAGAGCTCCAAGGCCTATGTGGAGACACGTAATGCTTCCTTGGTGAGATCCAAAATGTCCACCACAAATGGAGGCCATCAGAGCCGTAAATTTTGTCGATGCGACGAACATTGCTAATAGTGGATGGGAAGACATCATTGGCCTGGAGGACTAGCAGCGGCGCCACCTCTAAAGGCTCCACGCTCACCATCATCCTCCTTCCTCAAAACCACCGTCTTCCGCCTTTCTCATAGTAGTGAGGCCTCCGCTAACGGAAACTGCCTCTTCATGGCATCGCGGAAGGCAATGAGTTGGTGAGGGGTGGAGGATGAAAATGTGGGTAGGATAGTGCGGTGGTAAGGGAGTGGTTGGAGATCGTGGTGGACCTAAGTGTAAGATCTTCATACGGTGCTTCAACCATGGCAAGTCTAAGATTGATGTTTTGAATGCACTCCACTGGATGTCTAAAATACACTCACTAAACAAAGGTACATCATGCACTATACCATTTGTCAACTTCACATTTGTTACCCTAAAAAATATACAAAATGTACGATATGAGTGAGGTACCAGATAAGCCACCAAAATTTAAAAAAAAAAAAAATACTAAGAGATATGTCATGACATTTTTAAACTTGCAATGATACCGTGTAATGCAAATCTTCTACACCAATTTTGGTTTCACACTTCTGTTTTTTAATTAAAATTTAATTTTAGCCTTATGAATTAAAAAAATTAATATTAAGAAAACTTTATTCTATAATAAACTTATTTAATTTAAATTAAACTGATTGAGATATGAAAAATTTTATTTTCTACATTGCTTTACCACCTATATAAAAAGGAGACATTATTATATGTTTTTGGAGCGTTATTATGCTTATTATAACGACTGTATATCGTTTTAGTTTAATTAATTTAATTAACGATAAGATTTGTCACTAATTTATATATTTATTTTTTATTTTTAAATTAAAAAATATGATTAACACACGTATAAAAAAGTATTTTTACACATATCGAGTAATTCTATACATGTTCTAAAGATGACGTGAGACGGCGCTGACCGTTCCTACAGCCTTGAAAATATTAGCTTATCTGTATTGTAACACACCCGATGATGCTGTCACGGTGTTCTTCGATGGTTTTTTGGTATAATTGATGTCGGCGATAGAAAGCTTGTTTTCTCGTAATCAGGAAGAAATATTAATCAATGTATAAACATTTATACATTACTAAACTACGTAAACATAAGAGAAACCTTTCCCAATCTAGAGTAGTTAACTTGACGAGTATTTATTGGTTTGTAACGTCTAGCATTTATTTATTTTTATTATAACGGTGACCTTTCTGCGCTACAATATGCAGTCTTATCCTATGAAAAATGAGATGATTCAGCTAGGTACTATACGATTATTTGTCTACTAAGCAAACCATTGACAATTGCCCTCACGTTCATTTTTCCACGTTTAAACAGTAAAAGTAAAAGTAAAAATTAAATTTTTAATTACCATTGTCAACCTTCTTTTGAGCGCTAAAGACAAATATTAACATTATAATATATATTCTTTTCTAGAAATTTCACAAGTAAAAGTGATTTTAACTAAAATTATCTAAATAATATTTATTTTGGCAAATTTTTTTTTAAATAAAATTTTTTAAATATAAATCATATTATGTCAAGCTCATTTTACAAAATCATGTTCACGTAAAAAAAAAAAAGTTTACAAAATCATGTTGATTTAAAATCAATTTTATAAATTTCAATCTAAACACACATTAATACTCTAGACGCCTTCTCTATCATGCTCCGCACTTACGAGATGCTCATCTTGCTACGTAACTTATAGATTTAATTGCACTATAGTCGTCCTATGCTACTATATAGATGAAACTAGACTATAATCCCCTTATGGTACAATATAATGTTGTTGAATGCTTAACTGATAGAGATGTTCAAAATTAAACTTGACCGATTAAAAAATCGAAAATCGATTCAAAAAATAAAAAAATAAAAAATAATCAATTAAATTGATTTTTTTTATTTTTATTTTTTCAAGAACCAATCCGTTTAGTTCAATTTTCGGTTGATAAATGCAAAATCAAATCGTATAAATATACTTAAGATATCTAATTTACCCTTATATTTCTTACACATGGACAAAAAATCCTTTATTTTAACTTTCAACCTTACCATTACTATGTTCTATTCTCCTTGTGCTACATCACACATCCACACCCATTCTTTTAACCCAGAACCTCTCACATTCTCACATAGCCACACATACAAACCCTCACTGACCGATGATCGTCGCTGAGAACGCCTCCCCTTGCAACCACTGTAACCTTTTCAAGCTCACTTTCTCAAATTGCTACTGTCACCACCATTGCAAGATTGCGACGTCTCTTTCATTGTTTCTTTGCAACCGTCGTTATCATCTTTTCTTTGTTATTAGCAACTAATCATCCCTCAATCTTGGTAAAGTTTGGCCTTATTTCCAATTTTCTCTTGATCTGTGGGCTATCCACAAGTATTTTACCTTTTTTCTTCGATTAAATGATTCTTTGAATCTATTTAATATAAAAGAGGTAGAGGCATAGACATTGTTTGAAGTGATGTATCTTTTTTTTTTAATTTTTTTTGACTTGGTTAAAGCGGTGTATCTAATAACCAAATTCAGTGGCACTTTATAAAGGTATACAATGCATAATTATTAAATCCAATTCACAACTTTTGATCTTTCTAACTTTTGTTTATTTTAAGCGAAAGATTTCATCTTTTTCTTTTTTGGTGTTGATGAGGGGATTTTAGTGGTGTTGATTTGGGTTTTTTTTCCTTTTTTTTTATCTTGATTTCATCTACAATTTGTAAATAAGTGAAATACACAAAATAGGATCTATTTCTTTCTTTTTAATTAAAAATAGAAAATTGAACCGAACCAATCATAGTTTGGTTCGGTTGGCTAATGATATTAAAAACCAATTAGATGATATTTGTTACAAATCAAATAATTTGATTTGGTTGAAAATTTTTATAAAATCGAATTAAATCGGACTGCAAACCACCCTTCTAACTGCTGTTATTCACTGGTGACATGTGTGGATCACATCTGGTAGTCCACAGTGGTAGGCCTGATAGCTCAGTTTCCATGGGATGAAATCAAGCAGACTCATCTGAACCGTTCACTTCATGCATTCGGGCTTGTCACTCCCCCATTGTTCTTGCCTTGGCAACTTCCCACGTGGCAACTCAACTTTGTCCTAGGATGTTACTTGAAGTTCTCGTACTAGATGGCGCTGGACACAGAATCTCTACTCTGACAGAAACACAAGTCTCAATGTAAGCACCAATTCGTGCATAATAAATAAAAATAGAGTAACTAATGAATCATGTAAAAAGTAGAAACAGCAGGAAAAAAGAAAAAAGAAAAAAGAAAAAAGAAAAAAACAAAGCAGAGAAAGCAAATAAGACGCCTTATGTTTATTAGAAATTAGAAATAAATAAAGCATCGTAAGTGGAAATTCTTTTATAAAATTAGTATAGACGTAGATTAAATTAATAAATAAAAAATATTATCATCTTAGATTGAACAATTTTGTACTTGTTGTGTTATATGATTTTTGAATAGTTAAAGATGAGTCAATTAATTATTAATTTATAAATGATTATAAAGTGGGAAGTTAGTGTGTTTTTGCATTTAAAAAATTGATTTAAATAAAATTGATATAATTTAGAATTCATTTAAGGCAAATTAATTTATATTTAATAATTTGATCTAAAAAATAATTTTGACAAAACTTAAGAGAATAAAAATCTAGAAGCAATAATTTTTCACTTTCATATAGAATTAATTTTAAATTCATAATTAATTTTGGAGAATTAATTCAACAAAAAACTAAACAAAATGAAAAATATACAAAATTGATTCTAGTATTCCAAAATTAATTCTAGAAACCCCCAATGGAAAACAAATAGACACTTACAGGATGCAACTTCCCAAAGTTTGCTTAAAAAACCAATTGAGCTTAGTTCACATCTTAAATTAATAAATTTTAATTTTAATTTTTTTATTATCTTATAAAAGTTATAAACTAATAATGTAATTCATAATCTACCGGTAAATACCCCATACAACGATATATCATAAATTCATAACGTAAGTAAATTATTGGATAATAATATATAAATATTAATAAATTATATTGTTGATACAAAAATGTTTAAATTGAGATGAATGTTTATTATAATTTAAAGTTAGGGTATATTTTTTTGACTCATTAAATATTTTTAAAAATACTTACATATTATTTATCAACAAAGAGAACTTAAGAATCAATATCAAATCACGATTATGCATAATTAAAAGGCCAATTAAGTGAGTTAACTTTGTTAGCAATGATTAATCAATATACAAAAGAAGATTAAAAACATTCTGGTTAGCTGCCGATAAGTCGTTTTTCAAAAAAGTGAATTGCTCACAAAGTTGGACACATCATACGTATACTAGCTCCCCCAGTCGCTATCGTTCTTCACTCGAACAAACTTTTTGCTTTTCCCTGGGAAGTCACTATATGGAGCCAGAGATGAACCCTGGATTTATCACTGCTCATACTCATAGTGTTTCCTTCCTCAGTTCAACCCAAAACAGAAGGCCCATATTAGTCCGTCACTCCCTCTGCTATGAACGATGACATATTCATCTCAGGATAAAATAGGGAATATTGACTGGCCTGAATATAATTCCACAATTTTAAGGGACGTTTATCTATGCTAAAAAAAAAAATGGACGTTTATCTGAATTTAATTATAATATGTTGTTAGTTAAACAAAAATTTTATGTATAGTCATCCGAACATATATTCTTATGTTACTACAAACATTTGACTTTAAAAATAATTTTTTTAAAAAATAATATATGATTGATGAATAATGTCAAACATTTTATATTAAAAATATATCAAAATTAATGTCTTTTATTTTTAATTTATTTAATTTTTTGACATATACTCTTCACATTGTCTAGTTAATAATCTTTTTATTATTCAAATTAATGATCGAACACAAATATAATGAACTTAAAAAATAAGGATGAAAAACATAATATTTCAATGAATAAAAATAAAAAAACAAAACATTAAATGAAAGGACAAAAAGTAAAAATATTTTTCAATTAAATATAAACCAATATATTCTTATTGGACATGGATCACCTAATCCATCTCGTTTTAAATGTGGTGACCAACTCAAATAAAGTCAGGTCGGATTTTGCAACTTATGGCTAGAGATGGCAAAGCTGGCGAGCGGTGCGACCAAAAGCCCGCCAAAAGCGGGGCAGAGCGAGGCACCGGGGGGGGCCAAATTAGAAAGATAGACTCAATATTTTAATCTGCCCGTTTTAGGGCGAGTTAGCAGGCTGACCTATCAAAAAAATAAAAAATATAAATAAATTTATTTTAATACTTTTTATAAGTCAAATTACTTTAAAAATTAGAAAAATATATTGAATGAAAAATCTATTTAAATAAAATAGAATAAAATAATTCAACTACATAATCTATATCCAAATTTAACTCAAATACAAATATAATAAACTAATTAAGATATATAAATAAGTTTATAAATAATAATTAACTATAAATTTATAATATAAAGTCTATAGTATAAAATTCACAAATTAATAAAAGTATAATAACAACATAATTTATAATAAAAATATAAATTTTATTTTTAAAAATACTCTTGAATCTCAAAAAATAAAGTGATGAGCTTGGCCCACCGAACCAACCCACCTCGGCCTGCCAAAACCCATGGGTTAGGCAGGCCGAAAATTTTTGGCGGATTTGACGGGCTAACTTGATGGATTGAGGCCATTTTACTATCTTTACTTGTGGCTAATCATTATTATGCGCTCAATTTTTTATTTTATTTTTTTTTGGGACATTGCGGGAGGGGATGGGGGTCATTGCGCCACAAGAGTCGAGCACAACTTCACGCCGACCCTGATATGCGGTATAACCATTCGAGCCATTGGCTCTCTGCTGAGGGCTCAATTCATGAACTACCAAACTTGGCAGTCGTGGATCGATATGTCGAATTGGGCCAAAGTTCAACAATTTGTACATGACCTACTGCAAAGTTCTCTAGCATTCTTTAAGTAGTCTAAGATCACCCACTCATGACCCCAAAGAAAGGTACGGAGAGAAATATTTAGGGAATTCATTTTTTATGGAATATTATATTGACTTTTGCTCTATTCATCATTGGATGAGGTAAGAATTAACATAATATCCCAAGAAAAATGATATCTCCTATCACTTCTTAAAATTAAAAAAGACCGCCCACTCAAACGGTGAACAGGGCAAAAATAAAAGATGTGGCTTAGTAACCATAAAAAACACACAATAAATCTCAGTTGATACTATTTGATAATTGGCCGCATGAACTATGAAGAGTGAGTCACGCACGCTTTTAAAGCGAAGTTGCAAGTCACAGTGACAGTCAAGCATTAACTTAACATAATTAAAGTAATTTAGTGAAAAAAAAAAGTTGAATACTTTTGTCTTTATGACGCGAAGTACTCGGAAACAAGTATTGATGTATTATTATTATGACAGATTAACAGCACTATCCAGCCACACCCAAAGTTAAGAATTTGAATTTTCGTTTAGAATTTTAAAATAATAATTTAAGCAAAAGATATAAGACAAAAAAGAAATTAATCGAACCATCATTTAAAAAAATTTAAAAACGAAAAAAATTCAAGCAAGCTGTAGCTGAGTGAAGCAAAGTGACTGGTGTCCTGTGCTGGAGGCTGGAGGTTCTGTTCAGATACAAAGATGAATTTGCATTGTGCTGTGACTGTGTTTGTCAGCTCTCATCAGTTGATAACCTAACCAAACGACAATTTCAATTTTACTTGCTTCAAGGGCTACTTTAGTCATTCCAAAATAGACCTATCCTCTTATTTAGCACTACCAATTATTAATTATTAATTTATTATAAATTCATTCACGCCACCACCACTTTTCCTTCACCATCACCAAGCACACACTTTAACAAACCAAAGCAAAAAAAAAAAAAAAAAAAAAAAAGCTTCGAGCTTCAATTCAAGCTTCATCAATGGAGGACTCCATCGACGGCAACGTTTTGGCGGCGAAGTCGCTTGCCAAGTTCGGCGTCCAGCACATGTTCGGCGTCGTCGGTATCCCCGTGACCTCCCTGGCAACCCGTGCCGTCTCCCTCGGCATCCGCTTCATCGCCTTCCACAACGAGCAGTCCGCCGGCTACGCCGCCTCCGCCTACGGCTATCTCACCGGCCGCCCCGGCGTCCTCCTCACCGTCTCTGGCCCCGGCTGCGTCCACGGCCTCGCCGGCCTCTCCAACTCCGCCGCCAACGCCTGGCCCTCCGTCATGATCTCCGGCTCCTCCGACCAAGCCCTCGCCGGCCGCGGCGACTTCCAGGAACTCGACCAGATCGAAGCCGTCAAGCCCTTCTCCAAGTTCTCCGCGAAAGCCAGTAAGATAACTGAAGTCCCCAGTTGCGTCGCCCAGGTCCTCAGCTGGGCCTTATTGGGCCGGCCCGGTGGGTGCTACTTGGATCTCCCCACCGATGTCTTGCACCAGAAGGTATCTATTTCCGAAGCCGAGAATCTGTTAATTGAAGCAGAGAAAATTTTCTTGAGTAAAAACCAAGTCAGCGTCGCTCAAATCCAAAATAAAAGTTTAGTTTCCGAGGCGGCCTCGCTGCTGAGAAATGCGGCGAGGCCGCTGATTGTGATCGGAAAAGGAGCAGCTTTTGCGCGGGCAGAAGCTGCTCTTAAGAAGCTGGTGGAGACCACCGGAATTCCGTTTTTACCCACCCCGATGGGGAAAGGGGTGTTGTCGGATACTCATGAGCTTGCTGCCACTGCTGCAAGGTCGCTTGCTATTGGAAAATGTGATGTTGCACTTGTTGTTGGGGCGAGGTTGAATTGGTTGTTGCATTTTGGGGAGCCACCGAAATGGTCCAAGGATGTTAAGTTTATCTTGGTGGACATCAGTGAGGAAGAGATTGAGTTGAGGAAACCCCATTTGGGTTTGGTTGGTGATGCTAAGGAGATTGTGGAGATTTTGAATAAGGAGATTAAGGATGATCCATTTTGTTTGGGGAGGAGTCACCCTTGGGTGGAAGCTATATCCAATAAGGCTAAGGAGAATATGGCCAAGATGGAGGCTCAGTTAGCTAAGGATGTTGTGCCCTTTAATTTCTTGACCCCGATGAGGATTATAAGAGATGCAATTCTTGCATTGGGAAGCCCTGCTCCTGTGTTGGTGTCTGAAGGTGCAAACACCATGGATGTGGGCCGGTCTGTCTTGGTTCAGACCGAGCCGAGGACTAGGTTGGATGCAGGGACTTGGGGGACCATGGGGGTTGGTCTCGGTTACTGCATTGCTGCGGCGGTGGCTTGTCCCGATCGGCTCGTGGTTGCGGTTGAAGGGGATTCTGGATTTGGATTTAGTGCCATTGAAGTTGAGGTATATGCTGCTGAACTCATTTATATGCTTCTCTACTTAGCTGCTGTTGTGCTATACATTCTATTCTAAATTATCAGTGTGTGTGTGTGTGTGTATTTTATTGTCCTTTTTATTGTCTTATGCAAATTGATTTTTTATCCCCTTTATCTTTAATTTTTTGCTCATATAATGTAGCTAGCAGAATAGGATAGTTCTTCTTATAGCTCATGTGTACATATGCTCTTAAATCATCCCATTACGGCACCCTATTCATGTGGGCCTTTACAGTAAGAGATGAGATAGAGGGAGAGAAGGGGGGCGAGGGAGGTAGGGAGAACATTATTATGTACATTCATTCGACAGTAAGAACAGATGTGTGACCAAAAATAGCCTAATATTCCTTAATGAATACACTTATCTATTTTAAGGAGAAGCGGAAGGAGGGAGAACATTGTAAAAATATGTGAAAATTCTCTTTCAGTAGTGAGAACATTGTAGGCTACCTTAGTGGATACCTATCACCTGTTTTAGTATTAGTATTTTCCTTCTTTGCAGAAAAATCGACAATGTAACAGAAATTTTGACTGCCTTATCTTTGGAACTTGGATCTTCCTTTTAATGTTTCCTTTGCGTTCATTGGAGTTCTTACAGCCATGCAGTAATTCTCCATGATGCCTTATGGATGCTCTCTACCTCTGCATATTGCTAGTAGTCCTATATTCAGATATGTTATAATGTAGCATCCGATTTATTCTCTTTGCATTTTTTTCTCTTGCTTCTCTTGGAGATAACTGTAGCCTGATCATTATTGTGGTTGCATTTGCGTCAATTGTATATTCTTCATTTTTGTGATATAAAATATTGTAGGAAGTTATATTACCATTGTTTTAGAATTGTGTGATAATCTCCACAAAGCGTAGACATTCTACTAGGTTGTGAGGGTTTCTTTTGGAATCAATTTTTGGATAGTGTTTTTGATAGTATAGAGATTTATTGCTAGTGGCAAGTATAATGCCTTCTTGTCCTTGATATTGGAAAATGTGGTTCAGCATACACTGGGCTGCACTGTAGTTTCTTAGTGCCCATTTTCTATGGGAGGTCTGAAGAACTATGTAGATGAGAGAGTAAAAATCCAAATGGATGAGAAACATATTACAGATATGAGATATGTAGCTTTTGCCCAAAATTTTTCTGAACATGGGATTTCCTCTTTTAACAATGTAGAAAGGACATTCTCTAAGATTTGGTGTATGATGGTAAAAGGTCGAATTTGTTGGGATTGGTTGCAAGGGTTCCTTATTGTGAAAACTTCTAAACAAGTTGGAGATTGTTTATGCTGTTGACATGGTTTTAATCTAGCAATGTGCAAAGGACCAGAGAAGATAGTCAATGTCAGGCTAGGCTGCTAGGCAGAAGGGGCTTTATTTCTGGAGATTTGCCTTTTAGTTCTTATCTTTTCTTAATTCTTGAGGAAATTTATGTCTTGTTCTACACTGATAATCGGGGAAATAAATGTCTTCAAGTTTGAAATATACTTGCTTTTGAGTTTTTGTAGATCGAAATGGATTTCTTGCTTAAAGAACTTTTATGGAATTCAATTTTTTTGAGTTATACTTTATAAATAACTATTGTTACCATATGCACGTTCTACATATTGATATCATCATATATGGTTGCATGTGTTTTTGCTTTTATTTGTTATTGCTCTTGCAATTTGTTCTATTAATACAAGCATGTCATGTGATGCGTTATATATATATTTCCAGACATTGGTTCGGTACCAGTTGCCTGTGGTTGTGATTGTTTTCAACAATGGAGGTGTATATGGTGGCGACCGGAGAAGCCCTGAAGAGATAAACGGACCTCACAAAGATGATCCTGCTCCCACATCTTTTGTCCCAAGTGCAGGATACCATGCTTTGATAGAAGCTTTTGGTGGAAAAGGCTATCTTGTTGGGACACCGGAAGAACTCAAGTCTGCTCTTTCAGAAGCCTTCTCGGCTCGGAAACCAGCCGTAATAAATGTTATCATTGATCCCTATGCTGGTGCAGAGAGTGGGAGGCTGCAACATAAGAATTGATTGCCAAATGCTCTTGTAGCATGCTTAGTTTGCTGTGGTTTTTCTTTTTGGTTTTCAATAACGCGCAAGTTATATTCCTATGGTCATTTCTGCCTAGGTTGTCTGATGTACCATATCCATCAACTATATTCCGGAGACCACACAAACATAATATTTCAATGTCTTTCAGTAAACGTGATATGATGATAACAAATATAAAGTTTTAGTAGCAAACCTGATTGAGGTCTGTTTGAAGATCCCGTGTGATGGATTCATTACCGATGTTTGTTACATACTCTGGGTGGTGAATGGTGTGTGCTTAGTAATCATCATGAACCGAAGAAATTTTTCATGTCAAAGCACATCAAATTTGTTAATCATTTTGTAATGCAACTTCTACGGGTATTGCAGTCCAATATCAGGTTTGACCCTCTCAAATTGCTATTTCTGCAAGCTTATGGTTGATGGATAACAAAGCTTTGATCTATAGAAGGACATATTAAGGATTGTTGAGATTTTATTATTGAAAAAAAATTAAGACTCGAATCTTAGTATGTACCTGATGGGGGGAAAATGAATATATTGGAAGACTCGTTTGTGTAATATTTACCCTTACAATTATCAGAGAAAAAGGATGTGAAAAAAATCGTTTTTTTTGGGCTGAAAAAGTATTAGTTTTGAAACAGGAAGTCTGGGGCCTAGGCTTGTTTTCTGGCTTGGGCTTCGATAGGCCTGAGTGTAGGTTTTATCTAAAACCAGAAGACCCAAAAAATTACCGAACCCAGTCTCTAAGCCGCCTAGATCAAGCCCTTAAACAATTCATGCTATTCAATTAAGGCGTTGGGTTAGTGGTGGATTTGTTTGCCTCTCACTAAGTGCACCCAAGTTATGAACCCCCTCCCCATAAAGGTATGTGTGTGTGTTTCAGGCTCTTAATGACCAAAAAACCAAAAATCAAGCTCTTCATCCAAAAAAAAAAGAAAAAGACAACAAATCAGGCTCCATTTCGAGGCCGAAGACTTGGTGACAAGAAGGAAACATCCAAGATTTTCGAGTAATTATATGCTTGTTATAATTCCCAATAGGGCATTGCAACGCATCATATCAAGGTTCCTTTGTTTTAAGCTTCTCTATACCTGAGGATTGCTAGTGGGTGGGTTTATGGGCTGATCTATTTTGGTTTATTCTAACTTCATGGATCACCCAAACCAAACAGTTCGGTTCAGCTCTAGCCTCTCTTTTGTTGCCCTACCGGTATATGAATGAATAACACCTTAAAAGATAACGGCAAATTAGCAATTGCTTCCCACATGGGCTTTTCGCTACACAATAAAAGAATGAATGCTCTACTTTCAACAATTTGAAATAAGCGTGTTTGTTCACAAGGGTGTTGTGTATATTTCCAAATTCCAACACAAGTTTTTGTTCACATCACACGAACAAACTAATAAAAATAAGTGTGCAGTAACGAGATGTCCAAGGTATTGTCATATAGCATTTTTTTTTTATTTTTTTGGCAATGCCTAGATACCCCCATATCAATTGGATGCGATTAATCTTGGGTGTATTTGGAATTCACCTAGACTCTAACTAATTTGACTTGAATAGGGTCAGTCCATTATCCTAAAGATTCAAATTCAAAACTTTACTTTAAATGAACAAATACTAAATCACTTAAACTAATCGAGCATTATTAACAACTTCTTACTATTTTTTCTTTTTCCGGTTACACAGCTTCTTACTATTTAAGCTGCAACTTGTTATTATAATAAATGCAAATATGAACATTCATATATTTAAGTAGTACTTTAAAAACTAATTCGTCATTTATGTGCCTGGAGCCTTCATCACTACTGTTAGTGTCGCCGCAGCCAGAGCCCATTCAGACGCTGCTATTCAACCTTTTCTATATATAGTCAAAATTAGCAGACTCGAGCCTATCCTATCCGAAATTTTATTTGACACTTCCGTTTGGTCAAGCATCATGGTTTAGCCAACATGTTCAATTGTTTTACCGCATGTCTGTCATCTTTATGGTGGGCATGCGAGTTGCTTGTATTGCAAATACAAAGATGGACACACAGCTATATGTATATGGTGTGCTTACTTTGACTTTGGCACCTACTTACATGAAGTTTTTGGATTCTTCGACATTTATTTTAAAAGTTTAATTTTGGTAAGTGTATCAATCGCACAAATATGAACTTTGTATATCTTTTAGGTTTTTGTTTTTAAAAAAATTATAAGAGTTAAGTATTTTTAATGATTTTACTGTATATGATTGGATAATTATATAAAATATTACACAGTTATTATATATACATTATTAATATAATTTTTTTACATTACATTGAATTATGTTGGATACAATGACAATAAGTGAAGAGAGAGAGATGAGTGAAGAGATGCAAGTGATAATATGGTAATTTTATAATTTTTGGAGATGGTCAATGGTAGACTCAAACTTGGGAGCCTAAATAAAAATTTTATTTTGATACATTATTAATGTAATTTCTTTTTAACATTCTATTTACTTATAGTAGATACACTAACAATAAGTGAAGAGAGAAAAATGAGTGGAGATGGAAGTAATAATATGATAATTTTGTAATTTTCAGATATGGTCAATAGTGGACTCAAACTTGAGAGGCTTCTTGTAAAACCCACCCAACTTGGGGGCAATGTTTATTCGTGATGACGCTTAAAAGTCTGCTATCACACATACTAAGGGTGCAGTTGTTTGGGATGAATAATCATTTTTTTTATTGAAAATTTTAGGAATAATCATAATTTTTAAAAAAATATTTTTAATTTTTTAACTATATATAAAATTTAAATTTTAAAATTATTTTTTAAAAAATCTTAAACAAACACACCATAAGCTACTGACCATTAGTCTTTTTTTCTACTATTTGATTATCTGTGCCTTGCCTTCATCATCACACAACATAAAAATCTAACTCCCGGAATTTAAGGTGCTTAAGGAATCGTAGTTGACATGTGGACCTGACGTTTACAAGAATGTGGATATAATCTTGTTTATCAGGAATTTCCTTCTAGTACCCTTGAATATTAATATAGGATCCATTCTGCTTTCTTCATCAATGACGTTGACGATATTGCACACATGATTCTTTGATTGTCACGAAATTATTGCATGTCTTTGTTTGTTTTCTAGAGTAATATGGGACCACACACCGCCCAGGTCCGGGGTTGGTGGAGTTTTAAGATCATGAAGCCATACGAGGAGACAGTTAGCATTAGTGGCCAGAAGGAAATACCATTGTCGAGCTATAAATGATGGCGCATTTGGCTATGTTCTGGTTTAAAAATGGTGTATAATGCATAAGAAGATCCAATGGTGAAGATCAATGGCATATCGGTACTCTAGCACTATATGTGATGCACTATAGCCACCCTTTCTTCTTCTTCTTCTTCTTCTTCTTCTAGTTCCTGCGACAACCCCCACTGCCCTTGATGCTCCCCACCCCTCGTTGCATTTGCGATTGCCTCCTCGGCTCCCGCCACCACCACCCTCTCGTTCAAGTCCCCTTGCCCTGGCAACGACAACAAACCCCGATCGCTAGAGATCTAGTCGTTCAGCGTTGGAATCCACGCTCTTTGTGTTCAACTCGATGAACTCCTGGAGGCTGATGCAGCCATCGTCGTCGTTGTCAATCTCGCGGATCATGTTGTCCAGCTCTTGCTCCGTCGCCGGTTGCCCTAGGTTGCCTATTATGGATCCAAGCTCCGGCACCAAGATCTTGCTGCAGACACCTAGAAATGCTCACAGCTTCAGAACCACAAAGCTCAGTTTCAAAAACACAAAATAACAAAGCAGAACCAGAACTAGCAACAAAAATTACAAATAACAACAACAACAACAACAACAACCCTAATGCACGATTCCAACGAGACAAAAAATAGTAGCAGCAATAACACCAACAGCACCAACTAGAAGAAAAAGAAGGAAGAAGAAGAAAAAGAAAAAATGAAGCACGATTCACCAACACTTTTTTAGTAATTGGATTTTTCAACACTTCTTTCCAATCATAGGCTGCTTGCAATGGAGGAGGACAGCAAAGGGAGTTGGTGCTAGGGAGAAGAATGGCTGAGGAGAAGATTTTGAGAAATTTAGGGAGGTATTAAAATGCATTACAAGGATTTGGTACACAGATGCATCATAAATTTGGATTAAGATAGCTCCAAGGTGCATATTACACCATTTTTAAGGGGGTGCATAATGGATGGCACCATAAATGATGGATCGGATCGTGAAGCATTGATGAAAACATGAGATTAAGGAAACAAGACCTGTGAATTGGAGGTACCATATTAAAACTTTATCAACTCTTTTGGTGTAATGTCAATTTTGGATGCAGAAATGTTATTTGCATGTTTGAAAGTAGACATATTATAATATATTAAAGAGAGAAAAGTACAAATTTTTATGTTGTGATTAGTGTTGAGAGAGAAAAATTAAGAATTGATTTTTTTTCTCCAGATGATATCTATAAAATATGTTCTTTTTGATGTGTAAATAACACTTCACATTTGAAAATGATCAATTTTGTTGAATAAGTCAAACTACATAAAGCTAAGATGATTTGAAAATACTATTTATTTATTTTTAATTGAATATCACCACATATATTAGCATAAGAACATTCATCAATAACCCTAAGCAATTTTGATTGTAAAGTTATATAATAAAAGTGAAGAATGTATGCGCCTTCTACCAACACAAATTAATTAGGTTTAGTAAAAAGATCTAGTCCTCACGAGATGATAAGCTACAGTTCAAATTCTAATTCGGAGAAAAAGATGCCCATATTTTAGTGTTGACCGTCTCTTAAACATGACTACTTTCAATTAAAAAAAGAGTTTAATTGGTATGCACTGACAGTGTAAAATAGTTTTACACTGTCAACCAATAGAAATAAGGAAAGGTGAGAAATCATGGTGGGTCCCTCAATATAATGGGTAGTTATTTGTATGAGTTGGCACTTTCTATTATTTCTATTGGTTGACAGTGTAAAACTGTTTTACACTGTCAGTGCATTCAAATTAAATTCTTAAAAAAAACCTGTAAAAAATAAAAAATTAATATACATGTCTTCTTAAAGTTCTAGTTAAGTGCATATATATATATATATATATATATATACTCATTTTCTTGGTTATAATTTCAGCTAATATTTAAGATATTAATTAAGAAAATACTAGTTAGTAGAGCCTGTAATTGACCGCTATATAATGTAGGGTGTGTTTGTTTGGGATTATTTTGGCAAATAATCACTTTTTTCACCCAAAAAAATTAATTTTCATATATTTAGATAATTTTTTAAAAATTAACAGAGTCTCAAAAAATCTATTTTCAGCTTTTTTAAAAAAATTGAAAAGAATAATTTCTGAAAAAAAATCAATTTTTAGCTTTTTTAACTAAATATAAAATTTGAACTTCAAAATCACTTTTTTTAAAAATTTAAACAAACGCACCTGTAATTGTCATTATTTTCTAAGTGATTAGGATCACTTATTGACTATGAAATATGATCTCAGATATAGGATATATATAAGATATAATACGCATATAGGGATACGATAATTTTTAAAAATTATAGCACATAACACAGTTATAGTATAACATATAGAATTAGTATGAAATTAACATAAAAACATAAATTTGTCTCCAATATGAGAAAGTGGAGGTTCTTTGATATATAGGCAAATACTCAACCCGTACCCAGGGGGGCACAGAAATCAGTCCACAAAATATGAAAGTACCAGCACAACATATCTTTCAATCAAGCCAGAAGCAAAGACAGCAGAAAACCAAGCCAAATAACAAAGCCTATATATGAGATCAGCTAGAAACAACAAAGCAACTAGATAAACAAAAGACGCATGACAGAAAGACCATCAAAACCAGATTCTGCACCATATCAGCAAATCAAGCAGCATTGATGTGTTTCTTCAGCATTCCATTCAGATCTTCAGCTATCCCCGAGTGCTTAACCATCTCCATTTTCTCAACGCCATTGGATTGGTTACTAATTCATCAACGTTTTTCATTCTTTTCCGTTTAGGGCTCAATGTTTATCATGTTTGAGAAGGAAAGAAGGACCAAATTAACAAACTTCATCATCTCTCG
This sequence comes from Pterocarpus santalinus, assembly GCA_031439595.1. Classification (NCBI taxonomy): domain Eukaryota; kingdom Viridiplantae; phylum Streptophyta; class Magnoliopsida; order Fabales; family Fabaceae; genus Pterocarpus; species Pterocarpus santalinus. The sequence continues at coordinate 66,008,856 of CM062531.1, read as the reverse complement.
CAATATACAAGGCCGAAAGTGAATGTACACGTCGCCGGCTATGCCCACCGCATCTTAGAATTATTGATTCGTGACTATATCTATACTGACGTGATATACTTGCGGGCTTCTGGCATGTATAATTTAAATGGAAGCTTTTATTTACTCTATATAGCAACGGTTTAGATTCTACTTTAGGATAGTTTTAACTTTTATAGAAGGAGTTTGAATTGAAGGGAAGGGAAGACAAGAGTTACGTTTTTTTAATGATAGAATTATAAAGTATTTATAGAAATGAGAATATACAATATTAGGATATAAAACTATTTATGGTTCTCTACCTAACATTTTAAGTTTTTTAAAAAAATGATTCATGACAAATAAAGTTATATTTAGTACTTAAAATATAATTTTATTTATTCATTGTTTTAAATATATTTTATTAATTTAGTCTTAATTATTTTTTAAATTTTATCATTTCATCTATTTGTGTTTAATAATGGGAAAAGCATGTTTAATAATTTGATTTGTAAATAGGAGGAAAAGAATTATGTAACAAAGAAGAATGTTTTAAGTGCTATAAGTCTACCAGTCGACCGTCCACCTATTGCCGCCCGCAGCCCATTGGCAACCACCACCCACTAGTGACTATTGCCAATTATCTAAGGGTGATCGCCACATATCTACTGGTGGCGACTAGCCGCCACCCACCACCGATTATCCGTTGATGATTGCCTCCCATCGGCGACCACCGACCACCCATCATCCACCGATGACTACCAATCGCCCATTGCTTACTGCTACCACCGCCTACTAGAAACCACCCATTGGCGACTACCCACCAGCCACCAACAACTACCCATTAGCAACTGTTCACAACCCACTAGCAACCACCTATTGACGATTACCGATTGCCCGCCGGCAATCACCAACCACTCCCCGACGACTGCTAACCGTTGTCCTCAAACATTGCCCAAAGAGAATATAATATAATTTCATTATATAACAATGTATCTTGTAAATAAAGTAATACAATCACTTTATCCAAACAAAAAATTTCAAAAATAAAGGGAATTAAATTGAAACATTTAAATTTTTTTGTATTTCAAATTCCGTAAAATTTGATAATACTTCATCTAAACACACTCTAAGGTAAGGAAGGATAAATGTGATGTGAAGAAAAATGGAAATCTTTTTTTTTTTTTATTTTTTCTTTTTTTTTTTTACGGTAGAAGAAAAATTGAAATCTATACAGTAGTGAGGGAAAATATTGAAGAAAATCAATGAGGTATGAAATCTTTTAGATGGTTTGACAGAAAGAGGTGTTTTTGGCATAATATAGGCATACTAGTGAAGTTTTGAATGTTTCTAGCTATTTTTATAGGTGCAAATCCACTACTGGACAACATGATTGGGTGTCTTTGAGTAATCTATGGCCACTATGTATGCAAATAAAGGAATAATTAGAGCAAGTTTTTTGGCAAGCAATCCATGAACCCTTATCTGCATAAAATTCGTGTGAATAATGACTAATTGGAAAGCAATTTGTTCTCCTCCATTTAAGTAAACCAACAAGAATATTGGTGACTATAGAAATCATTAATTGGCTTGATTTCTCTACCTGGCTTGATTGGAAGGTTGCTATATCATTATCATTCTAGCCTCAATAGATGTACGTATGGTTAGTTGTTTTGATAGTCATCTCATGTTGTTTTAGATGTTTGCTATCATGCATCTTTATTTTTTCTCTATGTTTCTTATGTATTGTTCCTCTTTTCTTTTAAGAGTCTTGAGATTGTGATCTTTCACCCTCCAAAGTACATAAATAAAATATGATACCGGTATGATACGAGATTGATGCAATGATATGGCAAAATCTAAAAAATTTAAGATACCGCGTGTGCAATGAAAATCTTAACGACAATCTCACTTGATTTCTCAAACTTACAAGGGCATATCCACTTTTTTTTCCCTCACTATTTCTTTGAATAATCTCACTTACCCAAATCTCTTAAAACTATGCACTCTTTCTCAAACCAAGCAAGTACATGTCTTTGCCCACTTCCATGGCTTACTTCTTCAGCCCATTCTCTTTATGCCTTGCATTCCACATCATTGAGTGTTTTTTTTTTTTTTGTGGTGTTAAACCATGAATCCAACCGTGTCGTGTCATGTTCGTATCTAACACAAGAATGGCTTGGATATCAAGCATGGGCTACACTTGCTGTGTTAATGTAATAATAGGTTTTATCTATCGAAAAAAAAAGTAACAAGTATCAAGTCACATTTTTTCACTAAGTATTATTAAAGGCTCAAGTCATCAAAAACAAGTGAGGAGCAAGAGGCTACACAAACCCAAAATAGAATCAACAATGGACAAAATAAAATCAAGTAACACCTATATTGATCAACTAAGACCTACAACATCCAAAGCTTAAATGACCCCTACAACATGCTCCTCCACATTATTTTCACACCAAAATAGATTAAGTATACTCCTACTCTATTAACTCCTAGCCCCCCCACCCCAATATTGCATTAAGCCGCTAACTCCTCTATTTGGTTATCCACGTGTTAGAAATAATGAGAGTGCCATACAATGTCTCTATCATATCTTAAAATATCAAAGAGTATCATAGGTGATCTCTTAGGATTGGTATTCATATTTACTTTAATTTCATGATTATTTCCTTAATTAATTAGGATTAGGACTGTAGTATTATTATAAATAGGGATTAGTATTTTGTCTCTTGTATCATATCACATTACACCAGAATATTATTTATTCAGTCTTTATTCTCTCTTTTCCTCCTTTTCGACCTAAAACCCATAATCTCAACATGGTATCAGAGCGGTGCCATCTGCCATGACCTATCTCATCACTATTTTGCTGCTGAGTTTCTAAACTCAAATTAAAACTCAATTATTTTTTTAAATTATTTTTAGTATGTTTCAAGATCTTTAAACCTTCAAAGTCCGTGTCCACTGTTTTCAAATAGCCGTTGTTCATCATTGGCATCTTCTCCAGTGACCTTTTTCCGGTGTTCTTTCTAGTCGACAACCCACCATTCGACTCACCATCATCTATGCGGCCCACATCCTGATTCAGCCTTTGATATGCCTCTACATACCTCAGTCGTTCATTGCTGTCCTCCTCCGTTGGCGATATTTGTCGGCGTGTTTTTTGACTGATGACACTACTGTCAGGCTCGCCACTTTCTTGCTGGCCCAACCTCCATTATTGTGCCTTGTTTTAGCTACCCATGTGCCTACTTGCGCTGTCATAGTTGTCTACAACCTCACTCACTATTGCAGCACGTGGCAACGCATCTTGCAACTTTTCCTACAGCCATATTCACTGCTTTACTCGCTAGATTCCTTTGAGCCTAGATTCGAGGTCACCCAGCTATTTGGTTGACTTCTTCAATAGTAGGCACCCCTGTTTCAGATCTCTTACGCTGTGTTTGCATTTTAGATCCGTGTTTTTTGCACGTCTAGTGTAGTTCGTGCTTTTTCACATACATCCTTCCTTGCCAACTCTATCTCAGTCCAAATCCAAAGTCGCATATTGTTTTTTACCACTTTTTTGATACTACTATCCGTGTTTGTCTTTCTCTAGTGTTGTTTTGACATGTCAGCCATCACTGTCTAAACATTAGTCTCATTTCTTATTCTGGCTACTGTTTGGTTGATGTCCAATGTTAGCATTGATGGGAGAGAAAGTTCACTCTTTTCCTAGTCCCCAGCAATCTAGCCCAATTCATTTCCTGTAGTCCAAGTCTGGCCCTAATTCTTCTCCAGCAGTCCCAATCTGGCCCAGTTCATCTTCGGTTGTCCCAGTCTTGCCAATTATAATTCTCATTGTTGAGTGTTTAATTGTAACAAGCTTAAAGCTTAGTAAGCTTTAGCTTGAGGGAGAGTGTCAAAAATAATGAGAGTATCTCTATCATATCTTAAAATATAAAAGATTATCGTAGGTTATCTCTTAGGATTGGTTTTCATATTTACTTTAAGTTCATGATTATTTTCTTAATTAATTAGGATTAGGAGTGTAGTATTATTAAAATTAGGGATTAGTATTTTGTCTCTTGTATCACATCACATTACACTATAATATTATTCATTCAGTCATTATTCTCTCTTTTCCTCCTCTCCTACCTAAAAACCCATAATCTCAACGCCATGAAAATGATGTAACGACCTCACCCATTTGGAAACTAACCACAAAATAAGCCCCCAAATATGCACCTTTGTTTCTTTGAGATTATAGCAACAAAGCCACCATAAACATTTGAAATCTTCAATTAAAGAAGCACCCAATTGTGATCCATTTTCAATGTGATATTTCTTCATCTTCTCCTTTCTTTCGTTTTGCCTAGCCCTTATTCAAATTTTCTTTGCTTTTTTCCAATCCAAACTCTTCTCCATCGGAACTCTTCTCCATCGGTGCTTGAATTATGAGTTTATCATAGTCCAATATTGATCCCAAATCCTTCCCAAGCTTCTAAGTCCTAATGGTTTCATCATATTCATCCTGATTAGAATATTCCTCTTCACTTGCTTATTCCTTAGTTTTGTTGCTAGTTATAGAACAAGGACCCCTTATCTTATCCATTGAAGTCTCCATTATCTCTTTACATACTCTAAAGCTTGGAGGTACACTTGGGCTAGTGGAACTCCCTTCATCTACAAACTCATGTAGCCCATGTTTGCTCATTTGATTAACCTCATTAATGTCTACCTCCTTCCATGGCCTATCTTTCAAAAGACCCAAGTCTCTCAATAATTCTTAGGTGAATTTGTCATCATCAAAGTTTCTAGTGCGATTGGATTGTGTTCCCTTATATGTTTTTGCATCATCCCAATTTGTCACATGCTCTATCTCTGGTGCTGCCCTGATTATGGCCTTATTATTCTTCTCTTGTTCCAGTGTAATAGGTGCATGCACTTGGATTCCCATTAACTCATTATTTGTGCAATTAATAAAAGTGGGTCCCACCTTAGCATTGACCCCCGCTAGAATATTCTCCTCCTTTTTCTGGCATTGTCTTTTTTATTGCAAATCATCTAGATGCCGGCATATCCATTTGAGAATCGTTGTTCTTATTACACCTTATGATATCCATAATACTATGACCTTTCCCAATCTCCTTCACATATATATTGTAGCCAAAACCATCAATGGAGAGGTATATAGATCCTTGAATATAATGATGATAGCAAGTGTCCATTAGCATCTAGGCTTCTCTGAATCCATTACCTTTCTCAGTTCCTTTTGCAACTCCAATCACTGTTCCCCATACCTCAGCAACCTTTGTGAAATTTTTCGTGGACCATGCATGCAAAGGAAATCCTAAGCATTTAACCCATATATGACAAGTTTGACATACTTCCTTAAGATTCCATTTTCTAATTTCATGAAAATAATCCATGAGTGGTTGCTTATTATTCTGTAGGCATTCCTTCATTGCATCCTTTGAAATGAACATAACTAGAGTGTTATACACTCCCATATCCTTCCCACTAATCACTAAGTCCAGATTTTGCTTAATCTTGTCCCCCACTAAGAGAATATCAAAAGGTTTCAATGTCTTCCCTATAACACTTCTATATAGCATTTTTACCATTTTCTAATCCACCTCATCATAAATGACCCTTGTTTTTCAATATTTTTTCTCTTCATCATCCTTTGTTGCAATATTAAGCTTTTGAGCCTCCTTATCTCCTTATACTCCTTGTTTGTGATCGTTTCTTTGTAAAGCTACATCTGTGTATGATTTTCCTATTATGATACCTCTTGCTTTCTTCAAATCATCTCATAAAGCACAAACTGGCTTCTTTCTATTGCTCTATGCACCTCTATGCCTTTGTTCTCGTTTATAACTCGCCATAGAAACTACCATCTTATTCCTTCTGATCTCGATGCCATCCAGAATAGTGATTACCTGTTGAGCTTCCTTTAGGGTTGCAGATCTAATGAATGCAAATGGTGATAAAGATGTTTTCCTTTTCTTTCCTTTTTTTTCTTGACATGAAAACATCCACTAACTCCCCTCATGATCAAACATCTGCCAAAGCCATGATTTGGATATGGACTCTGGAAGGTTGTCCACAAATACGGTGTGAGATATTTCCTTTAGCTTTATCGATGCATTAACACTCCCTTTGTTGTCAACCTCAAATGCGTGATAAGTCTTATGTTGCTCCAGCTAATAATTTTGAACTTTATTACCTTTCAAGATCCATCTTGTATTTGCCTGAATCTGTTGTTGTCCCTGTTGATGTTGCCCACTCTATGCTCGCTCTCTCATTGCTTTATACCCCTGTTCTTTGATTCACCTTGTCCACAAATCAAGTCACTTAAAACAACTAAATATTAATATATTTAACTTCTTCTATGTGGTTGTTTGGAAATAGTAAGACAACTTAGATATTTTTTTTTTAAAAAAAAGATTTAGGAAAAAAATAAATAATATAATTAATACAACAATAACATGCACCAAAATGTAGTCTCAAATATGTAGCCCTCCAAAAAAAAATGCAGTCTCAAAATGCTCTAAAATCATGAACTGGATCTATGCCTGGGTTTAGTGTATTATGTCTATGACTACGTACCTTCATGATTAAATCGTACGTTAGGATTACCTACATAAAATCACAAGGTTACCATAAAAAATAACCCACACATTCATATAAATCGAGCAATAAGCAAATCAGAAAAAACAACACACGCATATATCAACATGTATGACTACAAAGCACCAAACATATTCATAAAGCCTATTTTTAGCTATGTACCCAAAAAGAAAGCCTATGTTTAGCCACTAAGGCTAGAAACCCACAACCATCAACAACCCATGATGCCACAACCCTTCAGTGCAACATAATCATTTTTAGCAAAGTGATAATGGTACCACAAAGTTAAAGTCGAGAAGAATAATGGCATCGACTATAGCTTCCTCGCAACCTTACATAAAAGATATAGGTGAAGGCTATGGTGCATAGTGTTAGTAATTTTGTATGATGCATTGAATGATCTGGTAGTGAAGATTTATTTGGAGTATCCTTACATCAAGCACTGGTGATACACAATAGAAGACGCCTCACTTTGTTCTTTCCCCCCATCGCCCATTTCTCTATGCCTCTGCCTGGCCCCCTGCACTACATCATAGCCTGTCGCACTTCCCCATCAGTGCCACTACTTGCCCCGCTCCCCATCGGCGCCACCGCCACCTCGGACTCCTCATTGCAAACAACTTGGACTCAGTGATGATGCACACGGATCTAGCATTGGCGGTGGTCTTGCAGGTTGCTGGCGAGGCTGAGCGATAGCGTAGATGGAGCTAGGCTGCGGAGGTCCTATAGGTTGTTGGTAGTGCTGAGTGTCATCGTGGGTCGCAATGTTGGAAGTTGCAATGACAATCAAGGCAGTGCAAGTTACCAGAGACGACATCGAGAAGTCTGAGTGGTGACAAATGTGGAACAACGGTGGTGGTTAATGGTGGATGTGGAGGAAAAGGAAGGAGTGGAGGGGAGGTGGTTGCGTTGGTGTTGTCAAAATATGGTGGAGGTGGGTAGAGAAGATGATATGCATTGATGAACCTCTAAGGGAAGCATTATGCCAAAGCCTTCGCCAAAAGATATATAATAATGAAATTTGCTTGAAGCTTTTCACAAAATTCATTATTGGATTGAAAATTCCAATTGTATGTCATATCTATATCATTTTGTATCAATTTAAAATTACATTTAATCGATTCAAGTGATTCCACATCTTATTTTCGACCTTAAGTAAGATGTCAGTATCAAATCTTATGGATGGAAAAAATTAGTATCGGGAAAACTTTAATCCCATAGCAGAGTGATCTACAGCAAAAAAAATCTATTACTTTAAGTTTTTGGTAATAAACAATTTAGATGGATTTTGTACCAATCATCCCATTAAAGTTAGGGCATGGCCTTCGGGCTTAGAAAGTACTTACAAGGGACTTATAATGTCGCCTACTAATGGGGTTCTCACATTGCCAGCGAGAGTCGACTTTGGGTCCTTATGGGATTTGAGCTTGTTCTTTGCCAATTGTGTCAACTCTTATTGATATCTATTACTTTTATTAATATATATTAGATTAATTAATATACAATATATATTTTTCAAAACATATAAAAATAAAAACTATTTAACTACATTCTTGTTAGTATTAAATTAGAAACTTTCCTAATCCCAAAACAAGTCGTTGTCAAAGCCTTCAGTAATTTGGTATTTGGAAATTTATAATGCACAATATAATTGGGAGAAAACATTGACGAGTTAATTGTGGGCTTTCTGTTCATTAATATTTGAAATAATGTTTTTTTAATTATTATTGTAAGGTATTCTTATATTTCATTCAATAACCTATTTTTATATATCAACTCAAATTATTACTATTATGAATTTGATTTTGATATATTGTCAGTGTAAAAAAAAATTATACAAATATTCAATTATGTATTATTATATTAGCAAAAGTGTTTGACATAATCACCCATTTCAAAGTCTTACAAGTAAAAGCACGTGATTGGATGATAATGTAGAACTCTTTTATACTGACAGTATATCAAAATTAATCTATACTATTATTTTTTTTTCTCCATTGAGTCTACCAAGTCATAAAAAATAAATTTCACGTAGTTTTTAAACATGTTTGAACTCAAGCATATAACTTGAGAAAAATCTCTTAATTAGGATCTAGGTCAACATTCATTAATAAAATTATTTGACTTTGAAGTTGGATCGAAAAATAGTTTGACAGTCCAGGGTACAAGGCTAATCGGTAATCATCTTCTCCTATCTAATAAAGTCATTCTTTTGAAATCAAAAAATAAAATGTAAAAGTTTAATTTATATGTACTAATAGTGTAAAATTTTTTTACATTGTCATTCAATCATATGCTGCCGTATAAGTAAACATGCACGACTCGTACCCCCACTACTTCAAAAGTTATGCAAATGGAAGAATGTGATTAGATAATAATGTAAAACAGATTTACACTGTCAGTGCATATAAATTAAATTTAAAATGTAATTACTAAATCTTTTACTGCTATCGTTTTCATGTGATTAAAGTAAAATGGATTGTTATTGGAAGTTCATTGATATGCGTACATAGGAATTTACATAATGAAATTGATAAAAAGTTTAAACAAATGAAACCCCAAAGAAAAATCCCACACTTCATCTCAATCGTCCTAAAAGAAATAGACCAATATAGGATCCAAACAGCAACTAATTATGCAGAATTGGCCATCCTAACTATTTGAAGTAATTAAAGGTACATTTTTTGTGGTCTAAGATATCAGATTCACCCATAAACTTAAAAGTATCGTAATGGTCGGTACAACGGATTTCACACATGTCGGAGGATGAAATACTATCAATATGATTGTTGAGGTAATTATGTAAAAATTAAATAAATAATTTTGATAATATAATAATATGTGATTGAATGTATGTAAAGGCTTATTTTGGTCCCTAAAGTTGTATGCGTGCTTCACTTTAATTTCAAAAATTAAAAAATTAACAATTTAGTCTCTAAAGTTGTAAAAATTGATTCAAATTAGTCGTTAAAAGGATGTTCATAAAGACTAAATTGAATCATCAAAAGGATTAAGTTGAATCATTTTTGTAACTTCAGATATTAAATTGTTAATTTCTTAAATTCAAAGACTAAAGTGAAACATGTATACAACTTCATGGGCTAAAATAAACCTTTACTCAAATAACCTTTACACTTATGATATATAATGAAAATTAAGTCTCTCTCTCTCTCTCTCTCTCTTACACACACACACACACACACACACACACACACATAAGTTGGCCCTACCATCATAAGTTATATATTTTGTTTCAACTGTAAGGAACCGAAATTCAGACAAGTTGGGTATGTATAAAATGCATGCACCTGGAAAATAAGTTGTATCCCTGTTGTATTTTATATACCGACAACTTTACTCATCACATTCTAGAGGTAATTTACATTGGATCTGGTTTCTCTTTAAGCCAACAGGAATGGCAAACAAGCTAATATATTTATGATACAATATTTTAGCTATATGAATATTTTGCTGACCCAATGACATTTGCAACATGCTGGCATGTAGGCCTCCGTTCATCTTGTTCTACCAATAATGGAAAGATGAAGCATAGCGAAGTTAATAAGTTACCAAACATTCAAAGACGGATCATAGAGAAGTATATTAATCCTGTTTGTGTTTTAAATATTTATTTTTATGATGAACATATTATGGTATGACTTCACTATAATATTTTAATAGCTACAGGTAAAATCCAATTTAGATATTTTTTTTAAAAAAAGCATTTTAAAGTAATGAAATCTTTAAAAAGATTTTAAGAAAGGATTTACGTTTTTATGTATTTAAGTCATTGAATTGGTATTGTTATTAGTTTAATGGGTTATAGGACTCAAAATTAGGTTTAAGTTTGGGTTAATCTAGTCTAATATTAGATTAGGGCAACAAAAGATGTTTTATTATGACTTCTAATTAGAAAACACACCACACTACTACCTCCATTGACTATCATCATTTGCCTCACATAGTCACACTATCAGTTTGTTGCTCTGATGCCGGCAAGAAGCAATGTCCAGGAAGGCTCCAGAGGTGTCATTGTGTAGGCATATTGCTTGGGCCAGTTTACACCCCTAAAACCCAATTTTGGATAAAAGGTTAAGACAGTAAGGCTTTTGACATATGAAAATCCCAAGCTGCGAGTGGGCCACCTCTAGGCCCATAAAATACCTCAACTTCCCCAGACCCTTGATCGCTGACGAGTTGTCAGTAAGAAGCAATGTCTAGGAAGGCTCCAGAGGTGTCATTGTGAAGGCACATTGCTTGGGCCAGTTTACACCTCCAAAAGCCAATTTCGAATAAAAGGTTAAGACAGTAAGGCTTTTGACATATAGAAATCCCAAGCTGCGAGTGGGCCACCTCTAGGCACAAGAAATACCTCAACTTACCTAGATCCTTGATTAGAAACTATGAATGAAGTTAGGCCTTAAGAAAGTCAAACTCCTACATGTTATTTCCAACAAGTATCACATCATCCACATAAATCAATATCAAAGTGACATGAGGACCAGAATATTTCATAAAAAGAGTATGGTCAGTAGGAGCTTGTTGATATCCCAAGGCAAGAAGAAATTGGGAGAGTTTCCCATACCATTGACGGTTCGCCTGCTTTAGGTCGTAAAGTGATTTCAATAATCGGCACACTTGATTAGGCTTAGATGTGGGTACTCCCAAGGAAACCTCCATGTAGATCATTTCCTGCAAATCACCATGCAAGAAATCATTATTTACATCCAATTGACATAGGTGCTAATGCTTGATAGAGGCAACCGCTGAGAGCAATTGGATTGTAGTCATTTTGGCCACTAGGAAGAAAGTGTCAAAGTAATCAACACCTTCCATTTGTGTATAGCCTTTGGCTATTAAGCGAGCCTTGTAGCACTCAATGGATCCATCAACATTGTGTTTAATTTTGTAGACCCATTTGGAGCCAATGCAAGTGACATTCGGTGGCAAGTCAACAAGTTTCCAAGTTCCATTCTCCTCATGTGCTAATATTTTCGCTTCCTTGGCCTTATGCCAACACTCCATGGTACTAGCCTCTTGATAGGATGTAGGTTCTATTTGGGTGGACAAAACTAGAACATAGGAGTTAAGGGAAGGAGAAACTTTATGACAAGAAAAATAAGAGAAAGGATAAGGATTATTAGAGGAGATTGCACTGGGCTAACCTTGGATGGTGTTGTTGCAATAGTAATCCCATAGGTAAGCTAGAGGCTTGCAGGTCCTGTGGCGTATAGGATAGTCTCAAGTGGGGTGGATGGATGTAGGATCAGAAAGGATGTAAGAGTGTCTATGGATGGTTGATTGGTGGAATTGGACCTAAGGGAAAGCCTAAGGTGTGAGCCGGTGGATGAAAGGGATGGACTTGGAAAGGGTGAGGGTGAAGGACTAGGCATGTAAGTAGGCAATGTAAAATTTGGAGCAGTAGGCTACATGGAATTGGGATGAGCATTTGACTTTTGGTTTGGAAAAAAGGAAAATGAGTTTTGACAATCGGGCATATCTAGTGGTATTAATTTCCCTAGTATCCAAATCATAATACAAGTATCCTTTTACATCTAATTTGTAACCCAAAAAAATGTCTCACTTTGCTCTAGGATCAAATTTGTGTCTGTTATGAACTAGAGTTGAAAAATGACATAAAAAACCAACCAGTTTCAAATCCAAATAATCAAGCACTTCCTTGTATAAAACTTTATAAAGAGACACTTGCTTCAAAATGGGTGTAGGAATATGATTAATGAGAAACACCGCATACAAAATGGCATATGACCAAAATATTTTGGGTAAATTAGACTAAAACATTAATGCTCTTGCTACATTTAAAATATGTTGATGTCTTCAATCTACCCAGCCATTTTGTTGTGGTGTCTCTCTACAACTTGTTTGATGTATTATCCCCTTTGAAGAATAGTAATTAGCAAGATTAAATTCAAGACCATTATCACTACAAATGAACTTTACATGCGCATTAAAGTGTACTTTGGCAAAGGAAACAAAGTCTTGAATTTTATTTGGTACCTTAGATTTTAATTTCAATAACTAAACCCAAGTGAAACTGCTAAAATCATCAACACCTATTAAGAAATATTTGTGACTATGTATAGAAGGCACATAGAAAGGCCCTCAAATATCACAATGAACAAGTTCAAAAGGTTGTCTTGCATTATGTATACTAACCTGAAATGACAACTTCTTTTGTTTAACATACTGACAAATGTCGCACAAAGGATAAACATGATTTGAAATAAAAGGAAAATTCTTATTTAGATGGACAATTAGGAAACGAATATGCCATAATTCATCAGAACAAGGAGAATCAATAGTTGTGAAGGTGCTATGATAGAAGGTAGGCCTAGTCACCATGGGAATCCTTCTATGTGATACAACCCATCTGTGAGTCTACCTGAACCAATCATCCTCTTTAATCTTGTATCCTACGCAAGACAGCAATCAAAGAAGAAATTCAAAGAATAATTCAATGTTTCTATGAAATGAGAGACATAAATAAGGTTGTAATTGAAGTTTGGAATGCAAGGGCATTAAGGAGAACAAAAGCAGGAGAAAAATACATTGTATCTCGTGTGTGGGCCATAACATGTGATCTATTAGGTAACCTCATATAAGTGGGCTTAATTTTGTGACAAAAAGTAAAATAGAGGTTATTACAAATGTAGTTCATGGCTCCTAAGTCCAAGATCCATAGGTCATCAGATCCAAATCTGAGAGTAGGAATGAACTAGAGTTTACCTTCGGGTTTGGACGTGGCAAAAGTTTGAGAAACCTGGATGGGGAAAGGTTTGGTGCTGACATGGGAAGCCATGGCAGGAGGTGGTTCAAGAGGTGTAGCGAGGTGCTGGAACAAAGTCATCAATCGTTGATACTAGTCTTGAGTCAAGTTTGGAACCAAGGTCTACTGGACTTGCCTTAGTTTGTCATTAGATTTGTCGTCTTCATCATCAACAATGACATTGTGAATTGAAAGGAGCTTTCTGGGACAGAAGCAAGTGGAAAAACGGGTTTCCAAAAGAAAACATTAACAATGTGTCTAGACTTCCTATAATAAGTGCATATCTTCCCGATTTTGCGTCCAAACGAGCTTGTTGATCCCCCACTACGACCATGACCCTGAGGACGGTGTTCAGCGGCATTAATGGAAGGTAGAGTATCTTTAATTAGTTTGATGCGTCGTTGTTATTCTTGTTAGAGTATCATGGAGAAAAACTCGATTGAGACTGCAAACTAGATCCATTATCAGGATATGAGGCCGTGCATTCTCAAACTCATCATTAAGCCCTATTAGAAACAACAATATAGTCTTGCTCCCTATGAATGGGAGCATTGTGAGAGGCAACATAAAAGCATTTGATTGGACACACACATGTATACATAGGTCTATAACATTCAAGTTCTTCCCACAAGCCACTTACCTCAATGAAATAGACACCTACAAAGAGTGCCCCTGGTTGCAAAGCATAGAGCTTATATTGGAGCTTCCCAATTCACGTGAAGTCATACTATGAGAACTCGTCCTGATAGATGTGCCAAACATCAATGACATTTTCAATGACATCAACACTGTTCATGATGGTAGGAGCTAAGGAATTCATGAGCCATGTGTAGATGAGATTATTGTATCTCTTTTGAGTTGGGTAAAAGGGATGATAAGTATCTAGGGGAAGAATAGTGCCAATGAGGAAGCCAAATTTGTTTTTGCCTATCATGGCCCTACGCATAAAGCGAGCCCAAGTGTAGTAATTGGGACCAATAAGGACATCAGGGGCCATAATGATAGAGGGGGTTTCATTGGGATGGACAAAATAGGGACTAGAAGGGTTTTGGATAGGATTTTGGTTTTGGGTAGTAGCTCCGGCATTTTTGGTGGAGTTGGAAGATGGAGCTGGGTTATTATTATTGTTTCAAACAATTGTGGGATATGCAGCAATAGAGCCCCAGAGTGAAGGCTCTGATACCATCAAAGGAAAAATAACTAATGGAGTAAAAGTGCTGAAAAACTCATACAACTTACTTCTTCATTATTGAATATAGGTATACATAGATACATGAGGGTAAGGAAAAAGGAAAATAAATATGACTTGCTCAAGGTGTTGAGGAGAGCGCATTCTGTTATGAGGTGAGGGGCAAATCCGGATATTGAGGATCTAAGAATCCAATACACACAAAGGGTGTGAATTCTAGAAGGTCTCCTTCATCATACATGCAACATCATTCATCAGCATGTGACTTATGTTGAATAGCAACATCTTCATACTCTTTTAAACCCAACCACCGAAGTTGTCATTTTGGTTATCATAAGGTCAAACCCTAAGGTTTGACAAAACAACCTACAAGAGCTTGAGCTTGATGTGGTCACAATCATCGAAAAAGCAAAGGAATATGGGGCTGGACCGATGGAGAAGGTTGAGAAGAATGGTGGTGTTGGTGGTTTGATGTTGAAGATTGGGAAGGAAGAGAAGAAAAAAGATAAAACCTTTTTTTTCCTTACTAGAGCTTGATAACATAACACATTTGAGAAATGATTTTTGAACATCCCATTTAATAGACACCCCCAACATTCTTTCTACTTTTTCTCTTGCCATCACTTTTTTCATTTTCTTTTATAATTTTTTTCCTTCTCCATGTGTGTGGGTGTCCAAGATACCTAGGAAGGAAGGATGTTCAAATATCATTACTCAACACATTTTTTTCTCCCCATGTAATTTTAATGTTATTTTTTTTGTACATTATAAAAAAAAGTGAAAAAAAATTAAATGAATGATTGGGATTTGAACACATAGGAGATGAGGATTATGCTACTTCATCTTTTGCTAGAGACTCAATAGTTATAAACAAATCGATATAGTTTTAAAATTTGCGATGACACACTTTATAAATAGCTCAAAATTTAGAGGGGCAAGAGACACTATCTTTGCATATTTGATTGCCTTTATTTTATGCAAGCTTGCTTTTATTTACTTATATTTTTAATCGAATAAGCTTCCTTATATGTGTTAATAAATATTGTAGTACTTATATTAATTGTACGAATAGCGCTATCATCTTTTCATTAGTAGTTTTACAAGTATGAATTTAAAAACAAAAAAAAAAAAACAGAAAGGGCATAAATTGTGAAGAGCAGCCAGATTAGATGAAAAACTCCGATATCATTGAGAACTATTGAAGTTAATTCATCTGGTCGACATTTTATTTTTATATATTATCATGACTTGAGTTTAATTTTTGAAATCTTCTATTAATAAATCATTTATAAATATTTCTGTAAATATATACCAACTTCAAATTAAGGTGAGCTTTTCCTTTAATTAACTTAATTTTAAATCCTAAATCTTAACTCTAAAAATATTAATACTTCAATGAGAGAGAAATATAATGCAAAATGAAATTTAGCAAATAAGTTGTGGAAAAGATAAGAAGATAAACGGGAAAAAGGGAATTTGAGGCATTCGTGAAAGAAAAGTGCTGATGGAAAAAGGAAAATTCATAAATTTATTTAATGATGAAATTATTTTGAAATGTATTTTGGTAGAATGTAATTTTACTATAAGAAGCTATGATCCAAAGAACCTTTACATTCTCAATTAACAGACAAAAGATTTTCGTGAATCAAACTGACAAAATATATATAGGGAAAGCGACAACATTTTCCTTGCTCATATTGTTTTTTTTTTTTTTTGTATAACATATGTGAAATGTTTGGGTAGTAAGTGTTCTTAAAATATATATACGTTAAAAGTTTGAAAAACATCTATCACTTATTATTATACATTTAAAATGTAATAAATATATTTTAAATTATAATTTTGTACTTTTATTTAATGGTTTCTTATTTTGTTATCCTATAATTTAAAATCACTTTTTTTTTACTATATTGGTGACATTGATATTTAAACCTAGAATCTCATTTAAGCCACCCAAACCCTTCACGACTATAATGGCTTTTTAAAACAGCACTTCAATAAAGCTGTAAATTATATTATTAACTTACATGTTGGTAAAAGAAAAAAAAAATGAGTGCAGTGGTGAATGAACTACACTTTAAGAAAGAGGACATATGTTTAAACCTTGAAGAAAGCAATTGTTAATCGAAAAATATTTGGGAGACGCATTTTTTATGATGCAATCCAAGATATATATGAAAAAAGTGACTAAAACGATAAAAATGCTTAGATAATAGATCTCATATAGTTATTGTTACTTTTATTTAGTTTTTTTTATCCGAAAATTTACCAGCATTTTTTAACAATATGCTGGTAAGTTTTGCATTTTGTATACAAAACTTATCAACGTATTGTTTAAGATGCTTCTAAGTGTTACATTTTATATACATATATACAAAACTTACCAGTGTATTGTTGAAAAATGGTGGTAAATTTTTTTTTCACAAAATTTACCAATGTAAACAGTGCACATGCTGATAATTTTTTTTTTTACAAAACTTACCAGCGAGTGCACTGTTCACACTGGTAAATTTTTTTTTTAACAAAACTTACCAGTGTGAACAGTGTACACGCTGGTAAGTTTTGTGTAATATATTCAAAACTTACTATTGTAAGCATTGTTCATACTGATAAGTTTTTTTTCCATAAAACTTACCAGTATGAATAGTACACATGCTAGTAAGTTTTGTGTAAAATTTTTAAATAAAATTTTTTTAAATAAAAATAGTAATAATTATATGACATCTATCATCCAAAAATTTTTATTATTTTTTTCACTTTTTAGTATATGTCCCCTTATCAATTCTCTTGTTAATAAGGCCTTTTATTTGCAATAGTACCTAACAATAGAAATACTTCAAAGATTAAAAAAAAAAGAAAAAGAAAAAATCCAAATAAAAAATAGAAACTTGGATTTTAGATACATTTAGATTAATATTTTAAATATATTTTTAAAATAATATTGAGGATTAATATTTAAAAAAAAATTATTAGAAATAATTTGATTTATTTTTGAAATATTTAAACAAATTATATTTTAATTTTAACTTTTTTCATAAATCTCATTCAAAAAATTTATACAAACTTAAATGAAAAGCGTTTATTAAAAAACATTTTTTTAATTCACATAAAAAACAGTTTTTTAATAAAAAACCTTCTAAAAGAAACACAAACAAACGTACTCGTTATCCAAAACGGTCGAAATCATAAACACGTGGGTGGTATCATCTCCGTTGAATGCCTTACTGGTACACCCATGCAGCTCACGTGATTCAACAATTTAATATTCCAATTTTCAATCGCATTCTTGTTTGTATAACTTTATTTTTCATACGATAACAATTGAAAGGAAGGGTACGTTTGATTTATGTCAAGACCAATAATTGTGAGTATAAACGATAATTAATAATACTATGGAATAAAATAATGATTATTTACAATAGTATTTATTAATTTAAATAATCAAATTATTAGTAGGAACTAAAATTTAAAACAGAGAAAAAGTCAATGGGAGGTTGACAAGCCACTGACCCAAGTAAAAAAGGATCCAAATATTAACTGCGACAGGGCCGAAAGTTAGTAAAATAAAAAAGTTGAATTAAATTAAATTTATATGTAATTTCATATTTTTTAAACAAATGTATACCTTTATTAGCAATTGATAACTATATATCAAAGTTTTAAATATATATTTCTCATTAAATAGTTTATCTTATTAGTTCATTTACATATTTTAAAAAACATATAAAAGTTTAAGAATATTGACAACAATTATTAATAAATCGATACACATTAAAATTTTGATATTAAATTGTTTAAAAATTGTGTAAAATAATATTCATTTAGTTACACATCACACATAATATTATCAAGTTAGCCTTGCACATATTAAATAGTACATTTTAACAAAGTTATAGTATTTTATTAAATAGTAAGTGATTAAATTTATTCGATAATTTTATATTATCTATATTAAATCTAAATGAATATAAAATATGCTAAAAATTACAATATTTTCAACTTAAATATAATAAAATATCTTATCAATACATAAATTCTTTTAATTGATAATTTTATGCATATTATTATTAGTAGTAGTAGTAGGAAGAGGAAGGGGAAAGGAGGTGACCAAGGCCCCACTTGTCCCCTTTTTATCCGCCATTGCCTTCAAGGTTCAAAATATTTCTTAAACATTCCTTGAGATTTTTGTAGAATTTTTTAAATTTGTTTATATAATTTAATATTTGGCTTTTTAAAAAGATTCACCCATAATATGGAAATTCTTGCAAATGCACCTTCCCAGGACGTTCAAAAGTTTGCTTTTGCCGCCAAACACAGTCGGGCTGAGTCCCAAGGGTAGTTAGTATACTTGACTTCTTTTAAAAAATCAATTTCCTCACGTTTTTAGGTTATAAAAGATTTTTGCTTCTTTTTAAAGATAATTGATTTTACAAGTGAGATTTAACAAGATTGTTATATATATATATATATATAGTTTAATTTAGATGTATTGATAGTATAAAATTTTTTTATACTGTCATTCAATCAAAACCTTCTATTTGCATGACCATTCAAGTAGTGGGTGATTATATGAAAGAGTTTTGTTAATGTGGCAATTTATGATTGGATATCTATATAAAAATTTTTTATATTGACAGTACAGTCAAATTAAATTCATATATATATATATATATATATATATATATATATATACACACTAACAAAATAATTCTTTTAAATTAAATTAAAATATTATTCCCTAATAATGTAAATTTTCAATAAAATTTATCAACATTAGTCATTTTAAAATAATTCTATCAAAAAGTTAAAGAAAGCCCGAAGTTGACGTATTCCGATCTCACATTTTGATTTAAGCCGCTTAATTTGCTTTAGAATTTATAATTTGATAAATATTTATAAATACTCAATATCAATTTTGTTAATTTAAAATATATATTATTTGAAAAGTATTAAATATTTTTCAATAGTTATAAATAACTAAATGAATTCATTTAGAAACTTTTAAATTATTTTTCCCTCTATTCCTCAATAACAAACGGGGATTCAAATTAAAAAGAAAGTTAAAATATTTACTCATAATTCATTCTGAAAAGTTCCTCATATATTTTACCATCGATTCACATAAACCACTATAATTAGTTACAGTGGACCAAGGTATTATCGAATGAACAGTTGTATTTATTTATTTATTTATTTTTTGGCAGCCGAAATTGACTCTTAAATTGAGTGTTCATTTTCGACAAAAAAAAATTGAGTTTACATTTGATTTGTAAAAGAAAAAAAAAGGAGGAAAATTAACACTACTGTTTGAGGTCATGTTATTACATCCATTAAAATAAAATAAAAAACAGACTTATCAAATCACTATTATCATAATTAAATTTCATAAAAGTAAATATTGAAATATAGGGTAAAATGATTTTTCAAATACAATACATCAAAATTTAATTATATTTTTTAATCTCAATTTAAGGTGATCCTAAACTTACATTTAGAGTTAATTTAGCGTCTAAAAGGTTGACGTGAATATTTAGGAATGCACATTTTATATTCTTTCTTATATTTCACTTCAATAAGAGGCAGCTGTAAAAATTTGGCTGCATGTTTAAAGATGAGACCAAAACATTTATAGATAATTCTTCATACCAAAAATGGATAAAAATTCATTTACTGTTTTTCTATATTTTCAAATGTTAGATTATCTTATAATAATAATAATAATAATAATAATAATAATAATTATTATTATAAATAATTGAATCTAGACAGCTTCTAGTGCCACATGCACATCTGGACGCGATTTTGTCCATATATTCGTTAAACTATTATTCTAAACTCATTTTAGCCGCGTATCATGTCATATCACTACTTTACACCTACAAATCATATTAGAAAATTCCAGGACGAACTTTATAGCCATCCATTATTTTTCTTTCAAACTCACTGATATTTAAAATTCACCAAATTCTAATTAAGTTAATTGAAATTGGATCTGTCAATTATAAAGGTGCTCTCCTAATTTTAGTTTTTTGTTTTTATAATACTCAAGCTTAAGATTCTATTTAATAAAATATATATTAAATTACTTGAACTAATTAAATATTATTAGATTATTTTATTGTCCAGATTTTATTATTAGATTAAAGTAGCCTTATCAAAATAATATAAATTCGGTATAGAATTATAGTGACGTACAATAATTAAAGATTTAATAATTAATTGATATATTAGTTAGAAAAATCTATTACGAAGATATTGTATAAAATTATAGTAAATTATTCTTAATATATTAAATTTTTTAATTTTATATAACACTTTCCAAGTTTAACACTTGCAAGATAGTTTTTCTTTTTGCTATTACGAGTATTTCTGGAAACATTGCTAAGAAATAAATTTAGCAAACCTTGTTAAACTATTAGACCTATCGGCCATTTACAAAATATGACTCCAACAATAGGCAAATCTCAACCTAGTAGAAGAACTTTGTGATGCACGCGGTGGGATGTTTACGGCATTTGTCTGCGATTGATTCTTCTCGTACAAAAATGATAAACACAGAATTGTCTTCACAATTTTTTTTTTCCCCTTCTTTGTTTCTTTTTTTAATTTCCGCATTTTGTTGCTTTGTAACGATTTTCCATCTCATGTGATCTTATGATAACCCCAATGGTATCTTTTAAGTAATATAAAATAAACATAGAAAAATTAAAATCAAATTTTGCAACAAGACTAAGATATATATATATATATGGAGAGTTTGGCTCACACAAACCAATACCTTTTTCACCTCTTCTCCATGTACCGTGCGTGATTTGTTTATTTATTTGCAGTTTCCAGTGCCGGTGATTAGTTGACCATAAAAGAAGAACCACTTCTCCTATTGGGTGGAAGAGGTAGTGGAAGAAACCATTGGTGGTCCCTGTATATATTTCTATCTTGACTCATTGGATGAACAGTGTGCTTAGAATATGGAGAACTCTAGAGAGATGTGCAAGGAGGTAACAACACCACTGCTAACAAAGAGTGGTGAGAATAACAATGGAGTTGGGGCGTTACTATCATCATCAGAGAGCAGATTCTTGCAAGAGCTAAAGAGGGTGAGCTCCATGGCAGCACCAATGGTGGCTGTCACGGTGTCTCAATACCTTCTCCAAGTGGTGTCACTCATGATGGTGGGACATCTTGGAGCACTAGTATCCTTCTCTGGGGTTGCCATTGCTATGTCTTTTGCTGAAGTCACGGGCTTCAGTGTCCTTGTAAACTCTCCTTCCTTCTCCTCTCTTTTTTAGTCAATGCACCCATTTTCTTTTGCTTTGTCCACCTTTTCCATTTATGAAAGTTTTTAAATATTGCCAGTAAGCTTTTCTGCCTTTAATTTCTTTAAAAATAAAAATAAAAATTTGTTGGTCTTTTGATTGTCAAAGCTGTTTCTTAATTGTTATGGAGAGGGCACTTGATCCAGTTTGTTAGTACTAACATACTGTTACCAAATCACATGTGAGAAGTATATTGTGCAGTAATTTATTTTAATGATTAAATGATTTACTAGGTTTTATAGCTACTTAATCCACAATCTAGCCAAAAGCTAGATTAAGTAGAAAAACAATAGGTTTTGTGGTTAGTTAATTGATTCTTGTTTGGAACATAGCATCCTATTGGCTATTTGTGTTTTGAAAGTACACAGTAGTTTGCTTTGGTTGATAACTATTCTCCAGTTTGATATCTAGGTTCTGAAACAGGATATATATGCAGAAACAGTTGAAAGTGAGGGCCTGAAAAAAGGGGGGAAAAAAAAAATCTTCCCTTATTCAACCTTATTCCAGTTTAGCCTTAAAATTACTATAACATTTGCTATCATATACATATATTTTTTCATATATTAGGCACTGTCCTTTTCAAATTGTTGGTACTGTACTATGTTCTTGTTGATTAATTAGCTATGTTATGACATTGATTGCAGTTAGGAATGGCCAGTGCATTGGAAACATTATGTGGCCAAACCTATGGTGCTGAGCAGTTTAGAAAGCTTGGGAACTACACATGCTGTGCAATCATCACTTTGATTTTGGTTTGTCTCCCCATATCTCTCCTGTGGACATTCACTGATAAAATACTCATGCTGTTTAGTCAAGACCCTGCAATGTCTCATGCAGCGCGCGAATACTGCATGTACCTGATCCCTGCGCTATTCGGCTATGCAGTTCTTCAATCCCTGGTTCGGTACTTCCAGACACAGAGTATGATCTTTCCCATGGTCTTGAGCTCAATTGCCTCGCTGTGTTTGCATGTTCCTATTTGTTGGGGTCTGGTATTTAAGTTGGGGATGGGACATGTTGGAGCAGCATTAGCTATTGGAATTTCATATTGGTTGAATGTGATTGGGCTTGGCATTTACATGAAGTATTCTTCGGCATGTCAAAAAACCAAGATTGTGTTTTCTAGAAATGCTTTACTTAGCATTGCAGAGTTCTTCCAGTATGCTATCCCCTCTGGACTCATGTTTTGGTAATATGTTGTGATATACACTCTGCATCTCTTGGAATATAGTGGTGCTTCAACTTTTTTTGAAAAATAAAAAATAAAATAAAATTTCTTCTCTAATTTTAACTTTTTATATTCCAATTTCAATGTTCATATGCATAGTTTTGAATGGTGGTCCTTTGAGCTGCTTACATTACTTGCTGGGCTCTTACCTAATCCACAACTCGAAACCTCAGTTCTTTCGGTCTGGTATGTCAAATCAATCCCTCATCTGTTACTCAAATAACTCATGATTTGATCTTCTAACTTATCTAAACTCTTGCAGCCTTAACACAACCACATTGCACTACTTCATTCCTTATGCTGTTGGAGCTTCTGCAAGGTTTGGGCCAAATCTGTTATTTTCTATAATACTGTGCAGTGATAATGATACGAAAAATGCTAGATAGACAATTTTATTGTTATTATTTTTTTTTAAAATTTATTTGCCAGAATAATGTGACATATTTACTAATAAGTAAGTGGACCATTTCACTTTACTAGTTTATTTTAACCAATTCGTCATCCTTGTTTTCTAACAAAAGTTCTGTATACTTCTTCCAATTGTGTAGCATTGCTCTAATGATATTGCAAAATCATATGCTTAATTACTAAGCACAATCCATGACCAATGTTTTGCAGTACTCGGGTTTCAAATGAATTAGGAGCAGGGAATCCAAAGGCAGCTCGAGGTGCTGTTCGTGTGGTTGTGATTCTTGGCATTGTAGAGGCAGTTATTGTCAGCACTTTTTTCCTCTGCTTCCGTAACATAGTAGGATATGCTTATAGCAATGATAAGCAAGTTGTGGATTATGTTTCTGGCATGGTTCCCCTTCTTTGTGTGTCTGTTAGTGCCGATAGTCTAATAGGAGCACTTTCTGGTGAGTTTCTATTTGCTTGAACAATATTGTATTGCACAAATAGAACTTTGATTTGGATCAGCAGCCATAACTTTCTTGCTTATATACCTGCAGGGATTGCTAGAGGTGGAGGATTTCAGCAAATAGGGGCTTATGTCAACCTTGGAGCCTATTATCTTGTTGGATTTCCCATAGCTTTGTTTCTGGGATTTCATCTACAACTAAGAGCCAAAGGGCTTTGGATGGGAACTCTGTCAGGGTCTTGTCTACAAGTAATTATACTTGCTGTTGTAACAGCATTAACAGATTGGCAGAAAGAGGTTAGTTTTAGTGTTCTTATAATATAAATATATATTTTATAATAGGCTAATAGCCACCTTTTGGACTCCTCTGGGCGTGGAATGAACTGGATGGTAATTAGAGGCATAATTAGCACTGAATGATTGTATTTTTATGGTTATTGCAGGCAACAAAAGCACGGGAGAGAATAGTTGAGAGTTCAATTAAAACTCATAATGGATTGGTATAAAGTTTAAGAAAGCTCGAAGAATAAGAGTGGAGGGATATTGAAGTATTGACAGTATTCTTTCCTTTGTTTTTTTGGTTTATTCACTGACTCCCGCAGTGGAATGATGGAAAATAGAGAGATAGAGAGATAGAGGATAGTGTGTCATGTTTCTTTCGTGTGTTTTGTTCTCTTTTTTTTTTTTTTTTTTTTGGAAAAAAAAAAAAATTTAACCAATGTTGTGAGTTTGTTAAAGACATTGTTTTTTATCGTGGGTGGAGAGATCTAATGATGTTAACAGAGATGCAACTTTGTTTGTGTATATGTGATTCTCTGTACTGGATTTGTGTTTATGGTGTATGAGTGTAAATCATATCCCAGAAATTTTAATATCATGCTTGAGTTACATGGGTGTGGATCTGCTCTATCAATGTCCTCGCATTATTATGTGTTCCACTAATTAATATAATATTGTTACATGATTGACTGGTTGATAAATGATAAGGGTTTTATTGTTGTGCATAATGAGACTAATTATCTCTATTATTGTGCATAATGAGACTAATTATCTCTTTTGCTGTTTTTTGTTTGTCTTTTGGCTACTCTATGAGATTCGAGTCTCTGATGATTTTGTCTGTGGAATTACGTCTCTGCAAGGGTTGATTCATTTGCCGCCTATATTGATATTCATTTTTTAATGATTGTTGCCTTTCTGCAAAATAAACTTGGTGAAATATACATGTGATGCATTAAGTTTGCGTTCATCCTCGCAAATTCATACCAATTCAGATTTAAATGAACATATAGTAAAGCACATAGCGATCCTTAATACAGAAAAGAATGTTCTCATGTTACATACTAATATAAGGTTATATTACTAAAAAGAAATACACAAACTAGAGAAATAAACAAATTTATTATTTATATTGATTTATTAACTTTATTTTTTTTTAATAATATGGCCATATCCTATTAGGATGTAACATGACCAAAATATGTAAATCCTTGTCAACTCACTGTATACTATATAGATTCATCTCCACCCAGCTCAGTTCCTATCTCGAATCACTCATCTCTGCGAGCTTCAGACATGACATGCACAGCAAAATGTATATGTATCACAAATAAGAATCTTCCCAATATTGGAGGATACAGGAATGAGTCTCACTAGGTTTTGCCTTGAACTCTGACCCCTTTTGTTCCCCAAAGTCATGAAACCATATATGGGATTGTAATTTACATGTCATCTAATTATTTGCAAGCTAAGTCTACAGATAACAACTTATTAACACGAATAACAACTAATTAATTAGTTTTTTATGTCATTTCATGTAATTCAGTAATTGATGCGTTATCAAGTATAGACATATATTTAATATTATCATTAGCAACTTAAAAGCAATTTTAAGCATAAAGCGAAATCTCACTAGGGTAATTTACAGGAATGCAGTTAATCGAGGCCGTGAGGATATCAACCCATGATCCTCAGCCCCGACAACTTTTAGGAGGAAATACCTACCCATTAGATGAGAGGGCACCAACACAGGGTCCACCAACCGTGCATGCCTCTTGCAAAAACGAGTAGTCACAATGAGTCGATGTACAATTATTATATGAACAAAAACAAAGTGTCATTAGACAGGGTCCACAAACACGTTACCGTCTTACTTAAATGAGTGATAGGTTCAAGATAAAGCCTTTGTATAGACCGAAATGCAAAGTTTCTCCTTTGGGAAAGTGAAATGGACATGCCATTGGAAAGCAAAAACAAAAACAAAGTGAAGTGGCAAGAGCGCGAGTTACACGCGGCGAATTTATAAAGCAGTTGGCCAGACCTATGAAATAATTACACACTGTCAGGTGTTAACTTAGAGTGAATTTGAATTAATTAAATTTTGGAATTGATTTAATTTAAATTAAATTAATTTAATTTAAATTAAATTAAATTAATTTATAAATTAAATTTTTATGTTTGAAATAATTATATAAAAATAGAATTTGAATTGATTTAGAAATCAATTTTTATGCTTATAATATATTAGAGGTGCTATTTAAAATACTTATCCACAAAAAATGAGCATCTAGTATTCATCTAATTTTTAACTATTGACCAAGTTAAAAAATAAATTTAATGATTTATATTGAAGGATCACTCATATTTTAAATATCATGTAGAGCATGATAATCAATTTTTTTTATTAAATATCAATAGTTAGATTTACCTTTTTAACTTGATCAATAGTTAAAAATTAGGTGACTATTAAGTGTTCACTTTTGTATGTAAGTATTTTAAACATTATCTATATTAGATTATGTTTGGAATGATTAAGAATAGAATTGAATTAATTTGATTTGATTTATACATAAATTTTAAAATTAAATTAATTCTCATCAAATCCTTTTAAATTTGATAAGATTTCAAATAGAAAGTAGTTAAATCTCATAATAATTAGAAATCATATTATTTCTTATTTTTAAAATATTCAAACACAATATTTAACTTCTAAATCAAATTATTTCCATTTTTTTAAAATTCTAAACACACTCATAGAATAGTCAACTTCAACATAAGTGAAAGAATTGCCGGTGAAATGCATACATTTAAAAAAAAAAGTGTGCTATATTTTGGAGTAGGAGATTTGTTTCTACATATGGAAAATGTTTATTTTAAAAGGAATTTATCTTAAAGAATGAGAAAGTGATAGTATGCATTTATATTTTCTTACTTTAAAAATAAGTTTCTATCAGCGGAATGATTTATATGTATAGAAAAAAATATTTTTAAATCTCTCATTTAGATATCAATTATATTCTAAAATATTAATTTTTCACTTATTAAATAAAGAGATAATCTAAAAAATTAAAAAAAAAATAGTTAAATGAAAACTTACATAGCCCAACAACACGCATTTAATGACATATAGAGTAGGTCTTCTTAGTCTAGAAGAACTTTTTTCTTTGAGCGTTAGTCTAAAAGAATATCTATTTTAATAAGAAATGCATTGTAAATTAATGGTAGACCACGTGCATCGTTTTGGTCTTCTCATTTTCAACTTTTATGTGAAATAACTAATGAGGATGAGAAAGATAGGGAAGTGTGTGTTGGCAGGTGCGTGTCCCCATATCGGAGTTCCTTTGGGATAACTTTTTCTTAATTATTAATATTTGATGAATTATTTAACGTCTAGTATCAACTAGTGTTGGATAAGATTTAAAACAATCATTACAAAAAGAAATTGACAAATGTTTGGAAATACTTTCAACATATCAATGAAAAAGTATTATAACCATCTCCCAATATGAAATATTATTTTTCAGAACAGTTTAATTCAAGTTCTATAAAAATATTCATCAAGAATATGCATAGCAATATTATTCACAGGAAGTGGTATTATTAAATACTGTTACGTTTAGCCGACTTTTTAACAAAAATATTCCAAGGAATGACTGACTGCAATTTGTTTGTTTTAATTATAGCAAATTTACATTCCCCAACCATATCAGAACGTTGCTACTGAAAGCTCAAGACATTAGACTAGGATGAGAGCATAAAGACAGTGACTTATTTTTTCTTTCTTATTTTAAAACACTGTGTGTTTGAGGCTTTGAGCACATCAGGTCCACCGGTCCAGCGTATTTCGTTGCAATCTCAAGCATTTAATAAGGTTAACGCCTACCCCGCTAACTCCGCAAAGTATAGCAATTTTAGTGTTTAGGTTGACACCTCCCCCGCTAGGCAAGCAATTTTAGTGTCTAGGTTGACAATGTAACAAGGTTAACGCCTCCCCCGCTAACTTCGCAAAGTATAGCAATTTTAGTGTTTAGGTTGACAATGTTAGTTTTTTTTTTTTTTCCCTCCTCTATAAAATTACTGGTATTCAAATCTTATTATCAAAAATTTAATTAATCCAACTTGATTTGATAGAAGTTTCTGAACTAGGTAAAGATCTCCCAGCTACAATTTTTTTTCCTTTCACATAGCTCAAATCCGAAACCTCCTATTAAAGAATCAAAATATTAGATATATACTATTTTGGCCAACTCTACATAAAAATAGTTTTAAAGAAAAAAATCCAAATAAAATAAAATAAAATAATTTTTGTGGTACTTGGCAAGACAAAGACAGATATACGGGCATTGGACCCAGGGCAGGCGAGTGGTACCAATAGCGTTACCAAAGTTCTGGTTGGAGTTGGTATGGCATATTTATGTTGGGAGTTTAGAATATTCTATCAGCCATAGCGGTCTGTCTCTATACATTTCTCGCTATTTTTTAAGGATTTTGCTCACGAAAGAAGATAATTAATAACAAATATAATTTTCAATAATTTAAAAATGGACTCTTACTTAAGGAATCTGATTGGAAAAACTCTTTTTGACTTGTAAAAAGCTTAGTATGATTTGTTTGTTTTATAATTGTTTACTTCGTGCGTTACTTATTAATCAGTTCCAATGTATTATCTGTTCATGCAAATTGATAATAACAACAAAGTAAACTATTAACTGAGAATCAACTACGGCTCCATGAAACAAGTTTATTTGCGGAAGATGCGATTTCACTCTCTCTTCTTTTTTTTTTTTCGGTCTGGGGGAGTGGGTTACAAGGCTCTTTTTCAACCACTGTGCTCATGCAATTTCAATCTTGTCTAGCAAATATTGAATTGGGCTTATTCCAGCACAATTGGGCTATAATAGGTTCCTCAATCCTTGATTTACTATTTTGGGCTGAGACTTGATCTTAAGACCTATTACTTTTCTTATTTTGCACAAAAATGTTTATTGGGCTTTAGTGGTTAATCTGGGACTAGACACAAAACCAAAAAAAAAAAAAAAAGAAAAATTCTGGGACCAGGCAACACCCAAAAGACGGAAACAACTGGGACGAGTGCTGAAGCAGCCTAATCCCTTGAAATTTCATAGTGGCAAGGTGTCATTTTGCTCGAAATCTTCATGAAGCATTTTGTTGTATGCCAGTGCTAGCAAAGAAGGCTTTAATAAGCGTCAAAATGTTCTTTTTAGCGAAGTTTTTCAAATGGTATGATTGAGAGAATAAATGGTGCTTTCGCTCTTTACTTTATCCGTGCTATTTCAACTTTGAGTGTGGTCATTTGAATTACGAATAATATTAGGTGGAGTTCTACCGAATAAAGAACTTGAAATTTTAGTTCTGTCTATCTGGTGCCTTCCTTCGTGTTTCTGTTAGCAAACATTTATTTAAAACCTTTTTCTGTGTAAACCACCCACACGTAGTATACACTGAACCCAACTAATTTGACTTGAGCAGAGCAACCCCCGATCCAATGTCAAATAAGACCCCTCCAACACTAATCTTTGTCATACATTCAAAACTGTTTCCCATGGAAACTCAAGGACTTATCATAGTTTGGTTTTCATTGAGCAGCCTTAACATTAGTACCGTGCAAAATTTCATTCTTAATGCCATCATTGCGGCGGTTAGGCATTCCCCATACACACACTGACAAATCTATGAAATTTAAGTAATAGCAAAAATAATATATAAATATAATAAGAAAATTTTCACAATTTTTATCATAATGTAAGATCAAACTTAATAAGATAATAGGAACAAAATACGTACAATAACTATATATTTTTTACAAAAATTCTCAAATTTTGATGGAGGCATATGCCCCAAAGTTTAGCAAGTAAATGGACCCCGGGATACACACAGTGATAGCTAAACTCATTTATTTCTTTGAATTCTGTTAACTTGAGAATATCAAGCGCATATTGAAGCAGAATCCTTCAACCGTTCTACTACCTATTGCACCCTGGTTTCAAACGCATTAGAGATGGGACAACCAAAGGTGGCTCGAGACGCCGTTTGTGCTTTTATGGTTCTAGCATTCACAATCACAAAAGCAATTGTACTCACCTCTGCACACTTTCAGCATTATTCCGTGAATTAAAATCACCATGTACTTTGCTAAATTAAGAGTAAATACATCTTATATATCTTTCCCAAAGTTAATTCGGCGTGCCTATGCGTAATGTGATGTTTGATTGTGCATAAATTTTTAAAAGGGAAATACAACAGACATTTTCGCTCAATCATAAGTAATAAAACATTTAAACGAATATAAATCTGGTTTCAATCAGTGAATAGTCATCAAAGAATCATAACTCTCAGCTGATTGAGGGGTTGCCAGTGGCAGTGGATGGCAGAGTACTGGGTTGGGGCATGTACAAATCTTGAAGTATATTATGCTGTGTCGTGTGGGAATCCCATTGGGTATCTTGTTGGGGTCTTTTTGGTCTACATTTAAGGGGCAAATGCCTAATTCGAATATTGACCGGATGCTTGCATAACTTCATTAACAAATTGGGAAGAAGGTTCTTATACTTCTATACTTTAGCTCTCCTCAAAATCAGTAAATAATAATTAAGAAGTAAGACACAAGAACGAACAAGCTTAAAACAACAACCATAATCAAGAATCAAATCATCTCAAGATTTTGCGAGAATTGAAAGTCTCATATCCCATGTCATAAGGTATCCTAAAAATTGTAACATCCATATAATCCGTTTCTGCAATTCACCAAAAATACTTAGAATTCTGCTATAATATTATTTCAATAATACAAACTGAACACATATCCAGTGAATCACAATAAAATTACACATAACCACGTAACAGGTGCAGCCTTTTTTTTTTTTTTTTCCTCCTAAACGAAAATAACTAAGCTACACATAAAAGTTCCAGACAGAGAAGAACGATTCTAATTTCCAATAGTAGAAGCTAATAAAGTAGTTCAATATGATCCAATTTACAAGCCAAACAGACTTAATTATAACACCATAACACAAATAATATATGACATATGCGATGAGCAACTTACTAGATGGTCTAGATGGTAGAGAGACCACAACATAAATACGAGTTAATAAGGTCCCGGTGGAGGTCGTGGATGAGGCCCTCCGTATGGTGAAGGACCAGGAGGACCGGGAGGCCCTGGCGGTGGTGGTGGATAAGGGTGATGGAGAACTGGTGGTGGGGGAGGATAAGGATCTGGTGGTGGAGGGTGATGCTGATGATAGAGTGGTGGCGGTGGTGGTGGTGTGTGGTGGTGGATGACAGGTGGCGGTGGACCTGGTGGCCCCGGTGGTGGTGGATAGCCGTAAGGGTCAGGCCCCGGTGGCGGCGGTGGACCTGGCGGACCTGGTGGCCCTGGTGGTGGATGAGGGTGCCTGTGGTAACTCATGCTTCCTAATTTCAATATCAATTATTACTCCTGGAGAGGAGGGTAGTGGGGGAGTGAAATATTTGATGAATTTATAAAGTGGTCAAGTAGAAGCTTCAAGATTGCAAGACGCATAGACAGATGAGAAACGATAACTGTGGGCGTGAGGGACTTCTAGTTGAGACTTTGACCAGTCGTTGTTGTTCCATGAATAGTAAGATGGAATGCCAAAATCAAATTATTCGGCTATGAGAGCCCGAAAATGCTTAAAAATTTATTTGAGAATTTGAAAAGAGAGAATAAAATAATATTTTTTCATTATTTAGTTTTTATTTTTTATTTTTTTGAATTAAAATTAAAGATTAAAAAAGATGTATTTTTATAAAAAAATAATTTATTTTATTTCATTTTATTATGAATTGTTCTTTTCCATGGCCCCTAAAAGTTTAAAACATAAACTTATTTTGTGTTTGGTTGTATTTTTGTAAAATTGATTTTGTTGAAATTGATTTGGTTATAATTGATTTTGTGGTAAAATGATTTATGTTTGATACTTTATCTAAAATTTATTTTATAGAAAATAAAAAAATTTTACTTATCATAAAATTAATTCTAGGGACAAGAATTGATTTTGATCTTGCTAAATCAAATATCATCAACATGAATTAAAATTAATTTTAGTGATCCAAAATCAATTCTTTGATACCTAAATAGATATCCAAACACACTATTAATGGGCAAGGGAGAGTTACTCTAATAAAAAACTTAGATAGTAAGGATATATTTAATTTAACTTTTGAAAAAATTAATTTTGAAAAAATATCTTTTAAAGAAAATTATTTTTAAAAGAATAATTTTTATTTATTTGAATATATCAAAAATAAGTTTAACAAAATAATTTTTATTTGGATAGAATAAAGTAAAATTATTTTTAATTATTGATGTGAAAATAATAATAAGATTTTTTTAAATTTTTTTAAAATAAAAATAATTTTAAGAATATTTATCTTAAAAAAATATTTTTAAATTTTGAAAAATATTTTAAAAAAATTTTTATACACTTAAATATATTAATTATTATATAATTTTATTCTTATATCAATAAAAAAAAAAAATTTAATCCTCCCATAAGTATAAACCCTCAAGTCTTTAATGTGATGGGGATCATATAAAAGCGGCGTGTTCCGCGCTGGGTTTTTGTAAGGTACTTTATTGTTAGATTATTATTATTATTATTATTATTACTACTATTTTTTGGGTCAGAAATAACTCCTTTTTTGGGTTGTGGAAATAACGCATTTTTCATTAATAGCATTTGCATTACCGTAAAGATGACCAAAATACATCTAACGTTGGCCCAAAGCAATGCTGCTGTGCAAACAGACAAAACATCAAAGCAAGATTGGACCTTTTTGGTCTGAATCCCAAATGAGGGTTTTTTTTTTTGTCAGACAAATTCGGTCTTTTGAGAATATGCAGATAAGCAACACTCAATAGAGGAGTGGGCCTTTGGCTGAAGAAGCTGTTTCACTGGACTTTTTACTCTTTCCTCTTTCATTTCTATGGCCAGTGATCAAATCACCCACATTTAGTTTTCTTTTTTTCCCACATATATCTCTAGATTTTTCTCTTTTTTTCCCTAAGAAAATAAAATTGCCAAAGGTCATTATCCCTCAATACTAGAAAGAGAAATGCTGACTCTCTGCTTCTCTTTTGCTACACACATGGTTCATGAGAATGAAATAAAAATTGAATTTTATTTGAAATCAATATGCTTCGTGTAAACTAAAAACGGACTTGTGGCCAGGTGACGGAGTGCGCTACCTAGCTAGTAGGACCTGAGGGCGATTCCTACCAACAGAGCCAATATCCTGGTGAAAAATATTATTTATAAACACTCTGTATAGATATAATATATAAATGTGAGTGTAGTTGAGTATTGAGATATTTGTATTTTGAAACAAAAAAAGTATTATATATATATATATATATAACACTAGAGCTTTTGGATTGGTACAATGTATGAGATAAAAAATATTTGACAAATATAAAAAAATAGCTATTGTAAAATTTTTGGCAAATATAAAAATTTTATAATAAAAGGATTATGTATAAAAATTGCATAATTTGACCTGAAACTAACAAAACGATTGATATACAAAAAATTTAATATACAATTTCATTATAACTTTTATAACTTGAAAAAATAAAATCTAATATGAAGAATAATAAAAAAATAAAAAAAAGAAAATAGTAAAATAAATTCTTCATTTTGATGCTATGTTAAAAATTCAAACTTCTTGTAAGACACTAAATTCAAATAAGTATAAAATTGTATATTATATAATAATAAATTATTAAATAATAAATAAATAAATAAAATTATCTAATCTCAATTTTTAAATGATTATTAAACAACTCAAAAAAATTCCATTTTTTCTGCTTCCCTATTTTTTAATATTCTAGTAAATTAATTTTAAAAATAAAATTATATAAAACTATTCCATATAATAATTAATTAATTATTCACATCAAAAACAATTAATTATTAAAAGTATAATTTATTTTATAAAAATATATACTTCTAATTTTTAAAAGACATGATTGAAAATACTTAAAATCAATTTATAATTTATATAGATTTTGTATACTCTATTAGAAATAAAGAAGGTCAAGTTATATATTTATTATAACCTACTATTTTATTTGCTTCAAAGTTGGAAATTTGAATAAACCCTATATTAACGTCGATTAATTCTTGAAAAATTAGTTGTATAAAAATATAATAAAGGAATTATTTGAATAATATATGTTATAAGAATCATTTTCCCAAAACTTGATTTCCAGAATTAAAAAAAAAATGCTTGATATAAAATTAAAAATCATATAGAAATTTATTTCAAGCTAAAAAGAGAGAATAAACAAATACATATATCATTTTCATTACTAATTGAGAAAAAATAAATAAACAAATGCTTTCTTTTAGAGCAAAATACATTCTTTTAAAGATAAATTGAAGATAGAGGATCAACAAATGCAAATATCATTCCATTGCTAATTGATATATATCTTTGCCAATACGAATACACCACATTCTTTTAAACGAATTAGAGAGTTCTAAATAATATAAAGAGAGTTCAGAGATTTGGATAGCAACTCACAATTGAATAGCAAAGCACAATAAAAAATCTCCTTCACAATATCAAACTTGTACCTATCCTGTAGAAAAATCAAAATAAAGAAATCAAAAATCCCCAAACTCAAATTTCTAAACCATAAAACAACATTAAACCATATAAATAAAAAATATAGATTTAATGGTAGGGACAAAAGTTGTGATACAAACTCAATTTACATGTTTGTCGTCATAGATATATGAAGAAATAGTGGAACAAATCTTCATTTCCTTGCTATTAACCGCAAGAGCTTTTAATGTTCCATCCATTGGTTATACAGGAATAACTCCAACGATAATATCTAGTAGAAAATAGAAAATGCAAAGTAACCATTATAGAAAAAAGGGAATTCTGGGATTTTGGTAAAAGAAAGAAATATATGAAGGGATAGATATATAAGAGATCTGAAAGCTTCTCATGAAAGCTTAAAGATAAAAATAATGATGCTTCTACTACCTTTTAATTTTTAATGATGTATCTCAATAAATTATCATTAGCCACAAATTTGAAATATGTGTGTGTGTGTGTGTGTGTGTGTGTGTGTGTGTGATGTTTTTCTAATGGCATGCATGCATGTGTGAGTTCCTATACCAAGAATCAAAATCACTTTGCAAAAATAAAAGGTGACAAAATACTATTTCATAGATAAATGGTACTCTAATTCTAGAAAAATAAAAGGGAAATAATATAAATTGAGTAATAAATTCTTAAATAATAAATAAATATATTAAAATTGGGAGAGAAATTTGCATATAATAAAGTACTCAAAGAAGAATATTAATAAAAGTAATTGATTTTAAAGAGATTAAAAATTGACTCATGACGACAAAAGGATGAGTAGTGAAAATTGATTGGGCAAAATAAATTGCTAATGGAGAGTAACAACTATCAACATTAATTTTTAAATTTAATATTATATATATATATATATATGTATATATATATGTATATTTTTTTTAAATATGAAACGATTGGCTGAGTAGTAGAAAGGTAATGGAGTTCGTAATAGTTGTATTAATATTCATTAAATTTGAAATTTTTATTTTAAATTATCTTAATTTTATAAAGAAAATTTAATATAAATTTATTTAAATTAATTTAATCAACTTTTGTGGTTGAAATGAAACCACGTAGAGATATTTGAGTAATGAATCATTTAAGAAGAGTTAATAAAAGAGAAAATCAAGGGTTTATATTTACTGTAAGTTAAATTTTGAAATTAAATATTTCTTTTTAATAATTTTAGTTTGAAATATTTTCTTTAGTATTAAATTTGAGAAAATGGTAGAGCTAGAATTGATGGGAAGCCGACATATGACAAAAGTTTCCATATTTTGAGTCTTAATTATATATCATTAGCATTATGGAGTTACATTATTTCAAAATAATTTAGAATAACTATTCAAGGCCCTTATTTATGAGGGCTCACCAAGGATCGAGAACTACTGCTGTGAAGCAGAGGGATCAGCTCCCAAGTCTAAACTTGTATTTGAAAAAGATAAAATAGTCACGGGGTGAATTTATGAAACTCAGTAAGAGATAAGACACTCTTAAACCTTATGAATCAATGTACATATGAATATAATAGTTATGATAAATAATATGAAGAAAACACTGGAAATATCTAACAGCCGTAATTCATCACGTACCACTCTTAGAGTGGCTGTGTAATTTCGTCATGCACTACACTATGTGTGGCTTAGGATTTAGTGTTATATACCAATAGCATATCTCTATCCTCGATTAGATTATAACCACAGCAATTGTGTGTGTAGACAACAATTTGGTGTCAGGACCAGGGAATTAAATGAGTCAGATACATAAGCTTAACTACACTATGATTTTATGTTACCACCAATGCCATACCACCAATGCCATTAATGTGAGGAGATGTATTTTGAGGAAGAAGTATTCTTGAAGAATAGCATGACGCACCCCTAGTCTTCTAGTTAGGAGAAGTGCCTTGCAATGAATATATGCAATTTACTCAAAGAAAAAGTTGACCGATACATATCACCATTAATTCTTTATTCTTCTATATCAACTGAATGGATCTTTTAACGGTCCATGCGGTATAATCAGAAAAAAGATAGCTGTCGTCATTATCATAATTGAAGAACAAAAGAGAAGCATCTTCCAGATATTCGTCGCTTTTGAAAGGGTGGATATTGATCGTGGAATTCACACTACCTGTGAGGCTAATGAATCTTATCTTCAATATGATTTAGTTATATAAAATGATTAATTACATATTATTATAAGTGATATAATTATTTTATGTAAGTTAATAAACTATGTTATATCACCTAGAAGCATACGATTTCTATTTAAGTGCACTAAGAACACCTTATCCCACAAAATTGAGGGATTAGAAAATGTTAAAAACAGCTTTAAAGCAGTAGGCTCAAATTTATGGGCATATACGGAGGACCGTGGGGATGGTCATGGCATGATAACATAACAAGCATGATCAGAATTTGTTATTCGTCGGTAATAACAAAGCATTTACTTAATGGAAACATTTCCTACTTTCCAGGCATGATCATTGTTCACATTATTGAGAGGGTATTCAAGAAGTAAACTATGTAGTCATCTCATTAGAAATGACACTAGTGGGACATACATGAGCTAGGTAAGTTGTCCTCTCATAACAAATGAGCTTTTAGGCATAGGGACTATATAGAGAGAGTCTCCATGGCATTAAACAAAACCAACTGCACCTCCGTGATCACATTCACGTCTATCTTAAGTAGCATCTGGTACTTATTGTATATCTCGCGGTTTCTGGCTTATAATTCAGCAATGACAACAAAAAACTAGAGCAATAACCACAAGATCACCCCATCAAGCCTTAATTAATCCAAGGAGATTAACATGCAACCCATTTTTTTAAAAGGTATTTACAATAAATTATCAACTACTGTATATTATGGTTGATTAATTATATTTAATCAACTTTTAACTATTTATAATAGCACCAACAATCAATAATTATTTATCATCATCAGTGCCCTTATAAGTAACATAAGAACTCCCATAAACCACCTATCTTTTTATTATAATGCGCATATATCTCGTAACAAATTATGAAGTCCATCACATATAAATCCTTCCCTGGGTAAGCATGATCAGCTAACACAACTAATCTAACGCAAAGAATTATACTTTTTCCCTTTGTACGCTAATCTAACACAAACTAGGATTTTCAGAATGTTATACATGAGCTACATATGTGCATGTTGCTCAGATCTACGTACAATTATATATGTGAAGGAACAAATAAATGAAAGGAAATAATGCTTTTTCTAACTAAGTGAAGCAATGACAACAATAAGATATGGCTTTCGAGTACTAGATACCGAAACTAACAATGATGTAGAAATAAACGAGATGGATATGTAACAAGAGTATGGGATTGGAGGCTGAAGTGTGATGACAAAAGATAGAGAGCACAAAGGAGTGAGATACAATTTCCTTCATGCATCTCATCATCTGTGCTCTCTATCTTCTGTCAACGGAATCATCAACGCACCTCCTGCCCCTGAGAAACTTGTGTAATATACGAATGAGATTGAACAGAAAACTAAACAATGTAAGGGTACTTCTTTTCTCCCCACTGACATGAGAAACTTCTTCAAGAACCAAATTGGATTGCTGCGACACTTTTTAAGGGAAGAATCAGATGATAGAAATGAAAAAAAGGGGAAACGGGTGAGTGAGCTCTTTTTCTTGTTGTTTGGCCAAAGGTGGAAGAAGCCTTAGAGTTGCTGATATAAGAAGATTGTACTTAATGACTCTATTTATAGGAAAAACTAATGCCTATTGTTTTTTCCTTCTGTGAATAAGCCATTGATACCTTTTCACTTTGTACCGTTCAAAGCCGTTCACACACACACCTCTCACCAATATTACAATGGGGTGTATTGTTTGAATATACTTCAATCGGATCTTTAAGTGAGATATTATAAGATTTGTATGTTAAACAAATAATAACAAATCTCTTCTTTCAATTTTTTTTTTAATTTTATTTCTCACCTGGCTTATGTAATGTCCAACTTAAAGATGTCCGACAAATGATTAAGAATACATTGCTTTATTACAATTACCTTATTATTATTACTACTACCAGCGCATCAACCTATATATGTCAGGCTGATACGTTGCTTGTTGACCCTTAAGAGCACCTATGCAAAATGTATATGCAAGGATTTTTTTTTTTTTTGGAAAAAAAAAATTAACCTTTTGGAATGTACTCAAAGTGAGAAGTGCCGCAAGAATTTAACATTTCACTATCAAATCACTACACAATTACTAAGAGAAATGTTACCACAATATTTTTGTATTGTTTGTCAAGAAATTACCTTGTAAAACACTGTAGCCGCAAAGTAATTCTTTAATAATATGAAACATATAACATATCCACAAAAACTCTATGGTCAGTCTATGAAGAATCTTCTGGCATTTCAAAATCTTTCTGTGCTGGAGAAATTCTGTTCACCAGTTATAGTACTATGCATTACATTATACGCTTCTGATTCTGAACCATCGCAATTTAGTTACGTGAAAGCGAGATTGTGCATGATGTAACAAGGTGGAATCTATTTCTTCACTCTCCTTGTCATTTTTGGTAGAATCATAAAAGCAGAATATATCCCGCTTCACTTTAGTTTCATCGATCATTTGGAAAATTCCCAGCGAAAGGAAAATAAAATAGCTAGAAGAATGACTAAGCTTTTTAACTCATTGTGTTCAATAGTTATTTTGATTAACTATGATTTAAATTGAGAATAAGGCTCGCCCTCGATTAGTTATGGTAGATCGTAAGGTTCAACAAGCATTTATAAAAATATTTATAGATGACTTTTTAATAAAGATGCTCAAGAACCAAATTCAAATTATGAATAAGTGAAAGACTCGAGAACTAAATTCAAATTATGAATAAGTATCTGGTGAGCCTAGCAGATACATGTGATAACTAACACAAACTCGAGACGTATATAGATCGATAGATGTATATATAGATAGTATAGACCTTTCTCGTTACACATAATAATTTAAACATTTTATGTAAAATACGTTGTAAAGTATTTTGAGAAAAATGTTAGATATGTATTATTTTTTAAAATACAACAAAATTAAACACTGTTTGCTAAGTTATATAAACTAAACATTAATATAATTTGAAAAAAATGAGAATTTGAATTTACTCCTTAAGAATATGCGACATGGAAAATAGTACTGTTGGCTACAATTAGTGTTAGCAAAATGCTCAAAAGTATGGAAGGCAATAGTACTATTCCAATTTGGACACCATTCCCATTTGGAAAGGAACCTTTGCTTCTTTAGGGAAACTTGAATGCTCTTCAAGCTGCGCGTGCATATGCAATGTTTAGAGTTTCAAATTTAGTGCTTACGTTTAAGAGTTTTTTGTTTT
This sequence comes from Pterocarpus santalinus, assembly GCA_031439595.1. Lineage (NCBI taxonomy): Eukaryota > Viridiplantae > Streptophyta > Magnoliopsida > Fabales > Fabaceae > Pterocarpus > Pterocarpus santalinus. Next base: position 65,968,568 of record CM062531.1, on the reverse strand, counting down.
TTTGGGCTTTTTTGTTTTTGGGTTTTTTTTTTGGGGGGGGGGTGGTTTGATTTTATAGCCTAATTGGCTTGGCTGTTTCATGAAGTAGTGCTACTGCTATGCAATTGTACAAAATTCAATATATAAGATGTAAACTAAACGTGTACGATGGATTTTGGGTTTACAAATTTAGTTTTTAATAATCTTAATTAATATTTTTATCTAAAAAATAATTTTGACAAAATTTAGTGAACAAACTATAAAAGCAACACAAGAATTGTTCCTAGTAAGAATAAATTCTAGAGCCACAATCTTATGTGACAAAGAATCAGATATTGATTAACTGTTTTTTTTTTTTTTAACATTTCTCACTTTAATTAATTGTTCATGCTAATTAAGACCCCAACAAAAAAGTTGTCGTTTGTTTCAAATAAACTATGTTATAATGAAAGGTTTTAAACCTTTTTTTTTTGGGGTCCAGGAGCTTTTAAATTTGGTTGATTTTATTTTTGATAAAATCATAGTAGTTTTTTAATATAAAAGTGAAAGGAATATATCTTAACAAATGTTAAAGACTAAAGAGAAGTATAATATATTTTATTCTAACAAATTATCGATGTCTGCATATTTTGTTTGACCCTCTAATTCCACATTGAACTACAACGATATATTCCTTCCCCCCCCCCCTCTCTCTTCTCTCTCTCTTTTTCTCTCCTTCTCTCTCTCCAAAACGCCAAAAACAAACACACACATAAAGGAAAATATTTTTTTAACTTGATAGACATCCCATAAATAAGTATATCAATACAAGAGTATGTGAATATCAAAATGAATATACATTGAATTAAGATAAATGTAAAATGATATTGTATCAACTTTTAATTGATTTAAGTGATTTAATATTTATCTTTTTAAGTAATTTTTTTGAGTTTAAGTCTTGTAACTAAAAAAAGAAAAATAAGTGTTGAAAAAATTTTACCCTTATAATAAATCTTAAACTTTAAATTAATATACTAATATTTATTTGATTCAAATGGTTAAATATTTATTTTTTTTATAAAATCTTAGATTTGAATTTTATAAATAAAAAAATTAATATTAAAAAAAATTTACCTATGTAATGGATTGGTCCAATCTAATCAAGGTTAATTATAATTCAGTAAATTTCAAGTGGTCTGCAAAAGAAAAAAAGAGAGAGAAGAGAGAGAGAGAGAGAGGGGGGAGGGGATAAAAGTATATTTAACTGTATGTAAGCGCGTGCGAGAAGTTGAGGCTAGAACTCGGCGTCATAGATTAGGGAATTGAAAGACCGGAGAATTTTCCAAGATAGGCATGGAACTTGGAAGCATGTTGATTTAGGTTAGCTTTATTTAATTTTTTTTGTGGGAGATTTGGGTTAGCTTTATTCCTCTCAGTTTTGTGTATCACCCCGCTTATTGGGCACCATCTACAGTATATTTTTTGGGTTGGTCAAGCAACATCGTGTGCCTTGTAATTTGACGGTGAGATTGTGAGATATATTGATACATCAGTTACCTATAATGTATTATAATAATATCTAATTTTAAGAAAATTTAAAAATATAATTAAATATATTTTAAAAAGTAATTGTCACACACTAATAATATAAAATTATAGTGATAATATAAAATAATTTTATACTATCAATATAATAAAAATTTTTTATCAAATATAATTTTATATTGATAATATAAAATAATTTTATATTATTAATATATAAAAATTAATTTCTAAAAATTATAAAAATTTTATTAATATAATTTTATTCTATCAATATAATTTTATATTATTTATAAGTATAATATTATATTAATAATATAAAATTATTTTATATTATTAATATAATTTTATATTATTAATATATAAAAATTAATTTTTTAAATATATTTAATTACATTTTTAAATTTTTTTTAAAATTAATATATTATTATAATATATTATATATAATTGATATATTAACCCACCTCATAAATCTTAAGTATCTGATACGCTGCAATCACAAGCATATGGCAGTCGGCGCCGCTTATTGATCTCATTTACTTTATGCTCTACTACATCTCTGCTCTCTGGCCACATCCTTTCTTTTGACTTCTGTCTATCTGCCCGCTACATGCCAATGCTCTATCAAAGGCCCGTTGTTAAAGTGATTTGTCAACAATCTCATTATTTCTCCCATATAAATATAAAGTATGTATATTCATTTTATTTCAGCGTATATTATACCCCAATATTCATACACATAGTTTCATTACTATAAGTTAAATTTTTATGAAATATTTTTCTTTATTCAAACTAGTAAAGGAGGTTGGCTAAAATTAATTGCATTCCTCAATATTGTTTTAAATTCTCTCATCGACATATTTGGCGATTATGAATAGTTTCAGAATAACCAAATGAACCTCAATATTCATAGACATATTTTCATATCTATAAGTTAAATTTTTATGAAATATTTTTCTTTATTCAAACTAGTGAAGGAGGATGGCTAAAATTAATTGCATTACTCAATATTGTTTTAAATTCTCTCATCGACATATTTGGTGATTATAACTAGTTTCAGAATCTAAAACATGTCTTGATTCTGGATTGGAGGCAAATTTTTCCTTCAAACTAAATTTGTAATTATAAAAAATAGGATATTTTATATTTCAATAGAATTAAGATATTTTTATGCAAAATGAATTATCATTTGACAATTCATTCCTAATTTTAATGAAATGCCAAACTTGTAATACTTTATTTTTGGTTATCAAATATTGTTTGGACAGTAATAATTACGTAAACTATGAATCTATGATTTAGTTTAACAGTGAGTGAATACGTAATATATGAGTAAGCACACCTTGGTCTTTGCTAAATCAGACAAATTAAGAATCCTCTCCATTTTGCTAAGTACGGTTGTGAAGCAATACAAAATAATCGAAGTTTGTGGGCAGCGTGCATCCGTAAGTTGCGTTGCATCTACAATATTGATTTGTATATTAATCATAATTACCAAAATGATTGAACATAGATTTTTAAAATTGAACATAGACAGTTAATTAATTTGGACTTGTTCGAGACTAGGATAATTGAGTCCATGACAAGGTTTAAAGGTTGAAGCCCACTTAACATTTTGGGCTGGCAAAGGCCCAACTCGGAACTCATGTGGATAAGGGTCTCCTATGCAATGCTAGGATGGGGAGGTTGAACAACACCCACGAGCAAGAAGGAACTGCCCATGCCCAATGGGCTACCGCATATCTTGGGCGCACCATCTAGCATGAAGCCATTGGGAAATCCCAAGATTGCTTCCCAAAATCATGGAGCACTCCACCTCGTCCCCATCTCCTACCCACTATAAATAAGTGGCCACTCATTGAATTCACGTACACATAATAACACATTTTGAACCTAATGTCTCTTACACTCCTTGACTTAAGCGTTGGAGTTTATGTAGGTACACCCCTCTTCGCCATGGAATGCTATTCTCAGCTTTCAACCACCAAGACTAAGCAGCCTTAAAGTCCCTTTAACGTTTGGAGCTCTATCACTTCTCAAGATTCGGCTACTAACCTCCGAACATTGGTGCCATAGGTAGGAATTGAGGTTGCATTTTACCATTTCACAGCTTCTTTGATCGCCATGTCAAGTCACCGAAGGTAGGAGCTCGCGGCAACACATGGCCCCTCAAATAACTAGCAATTGTGCCACTCAGAGCAGGTGGATGGCAGGATAGCCTCCGAGTTGGTATCAAATGCTGGTGATCACCATAATGCATAGAACTTAGTGGCCCATCATTCCTTGATCTTGGCTCTGGGCAACGTCCTAGCACCTATGGTGGAGTTGTAACTCTAGGAAAACCCCAACCAACTCATTGAAATGGCATCCCTTATGTGGGACCAAGCTACTCGCATTTGAGACCTAGAGCCAAACTTAGAGCAAGTATGAGAAGCTGAGGATGAGAGATAACTTCAGGAGGGCTGGCGCTGACAACATGGAAGCTGAGACCGTGATGAGCCTCAACATCACATGGAGCATAGCCACAATAAGGAGCCCAAACCTCCGAACAACCATCGCTATTGGCATGGTAAAAGCGCAACTCGGAGGGAACCTTAGATCCAACATGCATGCCACCATGTGGAGCACTTAGAGTCAAGACCCTCCTGGGCAAAGAGTTTAGATCGGCAGTCGAGGCATTATTTAGACCAATATAAGGCTTTTGAGGATGGCAATGAGATACCATTCTCCAACTACATTATGGGGGTTCCATTCCCCAAAGGGTTCAAGCCCCCGTTCGACATGGAACCCCATGACAGGAACATTGATCCCCAGGAGCACATAATCGCTTTCAAGTCAAGAATGACATTGGCTAAAGCGTCTGACCTTGTCTATTGCTGAGCCTTCCCAGTCATGCTAAAGAAAGCACCTTTCAAGTGATTTAACTCCCTCTCACCGAGGCCCATCAACAAATTCTTGGACTTCTCGTCCCAGTTTCTAGCTCACTTTATGACTCAAAGATTCAAACCGAAACCAGTTGCTAGCTTGTTAAGGTTATCCCAATGGCAGGGAGAGTTGCTCTAAGATTTTCTAGAAAGATTCAATGCATAGACATTATTAGTGGAGAAGCTATAGACCCAAGCCGCAGTCCTTACTCTGCTTAACGGGCTCTAACTTGGGCCTTTAAAGAGCTCATTTTCCAAGTGCTTGGCCAGAACCATGGAAGAGATTCAGTTAAAGGACGACAAATATATTTATCTTGATGAAATAGAGAAAGCTACTGCCAATTCGGGAAAGAACAAGATGGAGAAGAAGTCGAGCACCCGCCAAGAAGAACGCCAAAGGAAAGAACCATAAGTATACTCCCCTTAATATATCCCTCACAAACCTATACGGAGAAGTTAGGCAAGTAAAGAGATTTTCCAAACCAAAAGCTCTCATGCTGTAAGCATCACAATGGTTTCGGGCCCAAGACTGAGGACAATTATAACCTCTGATATATTGTAAAACAACGGATCTTGGAAGGCATATTGGAAAAATACATTGCCTTGCAAAGGAGCCCCCGAAAGAGAAGAGCTTCCTTGCCAAAGGACAAAGAGATGAGGAATCCTAGACACCAAGGACCTCAGAATAAAATAGAACCCTAGAAGGCAATGAAGAAGACGAGTCGATCACCAGAACTATCAACGTCATTATTGGAGGTTTTGCGAGAAGTGGCACGATAAAGTCTGCTCTCAAAAAGCAACTCCAAGATATTCTAAGTTTATCCTCCGAGGAGATGAAAAATACCCAGCAGCTTGTGGCAACCCCCGAGATCATCTTCTCAAGTTTCAACTTAGAAGGAGTTGTCTCAGGACATAATGACCCCATGGTTATTTTAGCAGTAATGGTTAACATTGAGGTGAAAAAGGTCTTTGTGGACCAAAGGAATTCAGTTGACATGATATTCCAAGATACTTTCGGCATGCTTGGACTTAAGAACTCTAACCTCTAGACCTACAAAGAGGAGCTCATCGGATTCTAGGGTGAAAAGGTACATCTCGACGGATGTGTCTTACTTCACCCGATAATGGGAACTAGACCATGAATCCAGACAATTAAGGTTGACTTCTTAGTTGTCGATTGCCCTTCTGCTTACAACGTGATTTTAGGGAGACTAACATTGAACAAGATTGGTGCCATCATCTCTACGACATGTTTGACCATGAAATTCTTCACTGACAATGGGGAAATTGCCACTGTAAAGGTAGATTAGGTAGTAGCCTGCCCTTGCTACAATGCTAGACTAGAAATCCAAAAGGGCAAGAAGGAAGAATCCCAAGATAGTCACTACCTTCTGAGCTCATCGATGGTGCAAAGAGATGAAGAGGCCTGAGCCCGACGGGGAGCTCAAAATTGTGCAAATTGGGCCAAATCCAAAGCAGACAACCTGGATTGATAAGAGCCTCGCAACCTTCCTAAAGGAGGAGCTCCTGGCCCTACTTAGGAAGAATGCGGACTTGTTTACATGGATTGCCACTAATATGCCCATGATTGAGTCGAATTTCATGGCCATGATTGGCGATACTCCATAAGGCCTGACCCGTGGCCTAGAAAAGGAGAAAGATGAGCCCAAACAAGGCCCTTGAAGTTCAAAAGCAAGTTCAAACTCTCTTAGTCGCATGTTTTATCCGCGAGGTTATGTACCCAACCTAGCTGTCCAGCATTGTCATGGTAAAGAAATCTAATGGGAAGTAGTGAATGTGCATTGGTTACATCAACCTCAATAAAGCCTGCCCAAAGTATTCTTATCCTTTACCAATTATTGATGGGCTTGTTGATGCCATATCCAGTTTCCAATTCTTGTCCTTCATGGATGCCTACTCGGGATACAATCAAATTCTGATGCACCAACTTGATGAAGAGAAAATGGCATTCATAACCCCGATGGCCAAATATTGCAATAAAGTCATTCCATTTGGATTAAAAAATGCTAGGGCCATATATCAAAGGTTGATGAACAAGGTATTTGTGGACTACATCGGAACCCTGATGGAGGTATATATCAACAATATGCTCATGAAGATGTCAGAAGATGAGAAGTTGATCTCAAACCTCCAAATTATCTTTGGATGCCTGCGCAGACACAAGATGAGACTAAATCCTCAAAAGTGCACCTTCACTGTTAAAGCCAGGAAATTCCTAGGGTTCATGCTCATGCACTGGGAAATTGAGGCAAACCCCAATAAGTGTCGAGCGATTTTTGAGATGACTTCGACCTCCGTGAAGGAGGTTCGACATTTGATAAGGAGGATAGCATCCCCCTCTATATTTATGGCGGCATAAGCCCGAAAAGCTCAACCTTTCTTTTTGTTACTCAAGAAAGATATTAGCTTTGAATGGACATTAAAGTGTGAAAGGGCATTCCTGGGTTTTAAGGAATATTTTTCCTCCTCTTCAATTTTGCATAAGCCGAAGTCCGGACAACCCCTTTATAATTTGTATTCTATAATGTTGCCAATGATGGTCTAGTTGTTTGAGTCTCTAGCATTGTGCATGGCTGCATATGAATTTTCGAAAGCTGACATGGTATCATCATCAAGAAAAACAATATACTCAAATGAAACAATAAAAAACCTCATTAGCATCATCAATGAGGACAACAACAATAGCACAACATCTTGTCTGATACATTGAACAATGCATAACTCTAGTACGTACAACAAACTATTAAAGATACATAACAAATAGAGGAAACATGTGAGACATATCACTGGATATTACAAAAATAGTTTTGAAAACTTATGGGTTTTGGAGATTGAACATGTTTAAACCGTACACTATCTTCTATTGGTGTAAAACAAGCCAACACGGGACATCACTCTCTGTAGTGGAAGAGGCCAAATGATGCTTCGAAGCAGCAAAGCAAGATTAATTGCTTCTGGAGACTAGCATATGGCACCAGATATGAATTCGCAGCTGGGTGCAGAAGATTATCTTTTGTTGTTGATGAAAGGAGAAAAACAAGGATAAACAATCTCAGTATCTTTTATTATTATTCTTGGAGATCTTGATATTTTATCCATGAATCATTGTTTTGAGACTCAGACAGTTAGACCATCTTTGGAATTTATTTAGAGAGAAAAATTATTATAGGTTTCTTTGAAAACTATTTTTAAAAATGGTTTTAAGATTTTAAAAATTAAAAGACAAAAAAACCTATTTGAGTAGTCATTTTTTGATGTCATTTTTAAAATTGAAAAAACAGATTTTGGCTTTTAAATTTTGCTCCATGGATGTTCTATACTCTTAGTATGCATTTAATATAAGGGTAAAAATGAGATGGAAGCTAATTTATAAAAAATTTCACTTCATTTTTACCCCTATATCAAATACACCTTTAACGAGAATTATTTTTGTAATTTTTAATCATTCTATGAGAACAATTAACTTCCTATTGTCCTTTAAGTATAATTTAATGATGCCCCTCTAAATAAATTTTGATGAATGGTTTTGCCAACAATTTTTTTTATTTTATTTCTCTCAAATTAATTATTTCTTATTAGTGATGCCTAAAATTTATTTGGATGTGGGATGCCTAAAATTATTTCAAGTACATATAAATAATTTTTTGGATTTAATTTTGATTTATTATTATATAAAATATTTTTATATAGTTATTTAATCATATTTTTTCATATATAAAAAATATTTAATATTTAAAAATTATCCATCTCAAAAGTCATATATAATATAATTGGTAGACGGTGTAAATATTTTTATACTAATATTATATTATATCAAAATTAAACTTTACTTTTTATTAATTTAATCTCTCAAAGCTCAAATCCGCAATAATTTATTTTCTCTTCGATTTTAGTCTATTCGTTAATAGAAAGTTCACATAGCATCATAATTGAACGATTTTATTTAAGTATTTTAATATAAACTTTAAACATCCGAACATCACAGCCTTGTATTTGAATATAGGAGTTACTTGTGCGATCTAGTCTAGAGTATAATTTGAATACTAAGTGGTTAATTGTTGAATATGATATTCTTATATTAATATATTTTTGATTTGTATTAAAATATATGAGTAACATTTTTGAACTTTCGAATATTATAATGTTATATCAATTTTCTGATAATAATCTTAAATTAAAATAGATAAAAATAAATAAATAAATTATTAAGAATTTGAAACTAATAAAAAGTATATTCACAAGTTGCTTAGCCGTGCAATAAGTCAATGAAGGATATATAAAAGTTTAAGCGAATCCTATAAACGTCACTTGTGAATTAGACTTAACAATTTTGTGTTAAAAAAAATTACTCTCACATGTAAAAGATACAAAACCCTGAAAATCAATTATTAATTACACAGTTGTATCATTGGCAGACTAAGTGTATGTTACTCAATTATGAACTACCTTTCTGGAAAGGTTAAACTGTTGGGTAAAATCTGAACTCATCCCCTCATGCAAAACTGAAGTAAAGATAATGCACACATTTATCTTATTTTATACTCAAATTTAACTTTTGTTTATAAAAATAGAGATAAATGAGAATCAAACTCTAATATATTTGGTTATAAAAATTATAATATCATTTCATAAATCACCTCTTCCAAAATTTTAAACTTTAATATAAAGGCACATAAATAATTTTATATTTGAACAAATAAAAAGTTATTTATTCATATATTATTCCATCATTAAAAATATTTGAGTTTAATAACAAATTCCTCAAAAGCCAGACACATAACAAGACATGATTCATTGAAAATGTAAAAGATTTATAATACAGTATATCAAAATTTATTCTATGTTTTCTTCTCTGTTCCAGCTCTGAACAAATTATGCCTGCGCGCTCACGTGTTTCATGAGAGAAAACTCACAGTTGGAGAGCCACCGGATCCGCCATATTGATCAACGAATAGCATCAACACAGTCCAGATCGGGAAATCAATCATCCACAGTAAGCTATACTCATTCAATAAACATCAAATACAGCCACGGATCTGATATTCTGATATCAGTTTACAAACACACACAAAATCAACAAAACTTTATAATAAATTGAATAATTGTGTATTACCTTTTACAGGAATGAACTAGATCCTTCATGCAGGACTACCTTGGTATAACAATCATATTGATAACATATAGAAAGCAAAGGGAAAGGGAGGAACCTTTAGAAATCATCGGAATGGGCGGCTTTGGGAAGAAAACTGAAAAAGGTTCCTTTCATTTCATCCCAAACCGCCCATTCCCACAACTTCTAATAGCTCCATCTCCCATTCCCCGCTCTCCTTGCAATGTTTTTTTTTTTTTTTTTTTCACTCACACTTGATTACAACCCATCTCTTAGCTTCTCTTTTATAGGCCACTCAAACCATGCCCTTAACATGGTGCATGTTGTAATTTTGAAGCTGAGGGAGGGTAAAGTTTTGGACCAAGGAACAAATGCTTGTGTTGCGTGCGAAAAACGACTGAGGAACCCGAATCAACTAAAGGCCCCTCATGTAGTGGGGAGAGGGACGAATCATGGGAGACTTACGTCTGCATAATCACTTTTATAATTGTTCTCCAATCTGTTCACTTAACCAACACATGGATTCTTTTGGCGTTTTTCAAAGATTTTTTCATTGCAAATCACTTTTATAATTGTCATCTAATCTGTACACTTCACAAGCAGAGATTCCCTTGGTGTTTTTCAAAAGATTTTTTTTTATCGTTATTTTCTTTCCTTTCTAAAATTGAAATAGATTTAATAATGGGTTTGACAAATTTACTGCCCCGCAATAATGTCTTTAGCTTATAATTAATGTGTGCTGTTACACGACATAAAATGGAAAATTTTATTTAGTAAGAAGGCTTATCCGTACCTCTTTCAAGAATAGTGTTAATTGAAGATAATTTCTTTGATAACTTTCTTTTACACTCTGTGTTTTCACCAAAGAGTGGATATCACTGATGCAAAAAGAATTCATACGAATACATTGCAATGCTATTCGTACTGAATATCATTATTTTATAAAAAATAAATATGAAATTTTTGGGAGGATTGTAAATTGCTGTTTCGACAAGGAATGATAAATTCTAATTGTGTTGGTGGCGAGGTTTTCTTTTCCTTTTTTTTTTTTTTCATTTTTCAAAAAGAGCAAAACACATCACGTTTTGAAATGTCGGTCTTCTTAAAAAAGAAATAACCACTTATTTTGAAAAGTTTGGCCACGTGCAAAGTATTATCACACGGACGTGTATAGGAAGGCATGTAGTAAACAAGGCATGAAATTATTAGAAATAAGGAGACTATTGTTGTCTGAGCTCAAAGTAAAGGATAGTCGATGTGGTGGTGTGGTGTATAGGCTAGATGATGAACTTATGTTAACCCTTGGCCATGCTATGGCATTTATAAAGGGATGGAGGATACTTGCCATCAAGGTGCATCTTTCACACCCTTAGATCACGAAGATGGCCAAGGTTGTGGTGTACTAGAAAAAGTATAGTGCACCATATAGATGATTTAATGACTAAGATATAGTGTGTATCTAAACACCAACTACATATGATCTATTTTAAAATCTTTCTTCTGTTCCCATCCCCTCCCCCACCACTCTCCATGTTTCTAAAAGTGGTCCACCAGAAGCTGTGCTCCCTGTTTGCCATCCACCACATCGACATGCTGTGGGTTGCCCTCCATGCCATTGAGCTCATGTCGTCCTATTCCCCAATAGCTACTCCACCCCGATTTACACTCCCACCGCCCGTTGTCGTCGCTGCCAATGGCACCTCCTCCGATCTTAAAAGGCAATAAATCGAGGAGCTATATCATATTGTAGATGTTTGGCATTGTGTGGTGATACTGCCACCGCTGTGTCAAGAGATTGAGTACATGGTGATACACCACCATCATTCATGGCAAAGCATATTCAACTACGAAAGTGGTGCCAGCAGCAAGGAAGAGGGAAGCATAACGCAGTATGCTCAAGAGGAAGAAATCGGCCATGAAGCTAAAATGAGAGATGAGGGAGAGTGAATAAAAATTATAATACACCATAGATAATTGGTGTATGAATAGAATGCAAGATCTTGACTATTAGATTATTTGATGCGTGGTATATCATACTTTGTCTGGTACACCACAGCTTTGGCCCACTTAGATTAGGGTATTTGAAAGAATCTTGGACTGCTATTCTCGACGTATCATTATTGAAGGGCATAAGTTAAGGAAAGGAAGAAGGGAATCCCTTATGATGACATGGCCAAGAGGCCAAGAATAATAAAGGGAAATCCTTGGGCCAAAAATAAGAGAAATCAATGACTAATCTACACAGAGTTTCGTTGGGAAGGCCCGTATGCTTGGGTGAGGTCCAATCCAGAGAGAAAATTTTAAACAAGTATTTTACATTGATTCTACCAAAAAAAAAAGTATGTCTAAATCCCCACAAGGTGAAAATTTAAGAATATTCTCTTCACTATTATCAGTTTTGTGATTTTGAAAAGGAAAAAAACCATTGTTTCATAGTAAGTATGAAATAGAGGGGATTAAAGTAAAAGGACTGGGCAAAGGCTTATTGATAAAGCAGGAGTCCATGTAATTCCATGGGATCGATGTGACTGCCTCGCTCACTTAATTGCTTTGTAGCTTTGCTAAAATATCTAATAAATTAGTGAATTCAGTTTGTGAATTATGTTTTCCATGAATTGCTTTGTTGAACTATATATGTGTGCCTTCACTGCCTTGTAGGCAAGCCCTTTTACTATCTTGCACTTATCAAGGTATGAGTAATGTGCGGGATACAATAATTTCTTTTTTCAAAAAAGGAAAATGTGCAAGTTCAACCCAAGCCTGACATTTGTGAATTTGTGAAGATGATGATTAGTAAAATCGAAGAAGATGACATTTGATATAAACATTCGAAAGGGACATTGTTCATCACTGATTACACAGAAAGTAAAAACATAAAGATAAAGGTATCCTATAATTTTACTAAGCCAAAGTCTTTCAAACATAATGATAAAGGTTTCCTATAATTTTACTAAGCCAGAGTCTGTCAAATAGCTGAACTAATGGAAAAAGGCGGGAAAACATTTGAAGGAAAGGTGGTAACATCGTTGCTCGCTCCGTTGCCACAAGAGAAAAGGTAGCTTCCACAACATTCTGTCAATTGGTTCGCCTGAAGTACATGTGTCCCAGGTTTCACTGCAATGATAAATAGGGGATGTTAAAATTGAGAGGAAAATATATGAAAGAAAGGAAAAAAAGGTTATATGCATTCATTCTTGTATCAGAATTCGTCCACGGTTACGTTATTTTACTAACAATGTTCCCCTCACCTTGGGATGAAAATTGTAAGGAAATGGATCAGAAGGCAAATTTGGATGCTGAACTATTTGAGATTGGTCAGAAGGCAGATATGGATCAGGTTGCGTCATCTCAGATTGATGAGAAGGCAGATATGGATTCGGTTGCATCATTTCAGAATGATCAGAAGGCAGATATGGCTGCATTATTTGAGATTGATCAGAAGGCAGATATGGCTGCGGTATCATCATAGATTGATCGGAGGGTAGATATGACGGCTGCATAATATCAGATTGATCAGACGGCAGATATTGAGGCTGCATGAACTCAGATTGATTAGAAGGTAGATATGCAGGCTGCATCATCTGAGGTTGATCAGAAGGCAGATAGGGAGTTTGCATCATTTGATGTTGAGGAAATTGTTGGTTTGTTGCCACAATTTCCTATAAAAGAAAAGAATAGCCATTAATTAAACCAAATCAGTTAAAAACATTATGGGAAAGAATACCTTAAATTTCCTCCAATTTACTTCATACTCACCCCCATATTCATCATAGGATTTTCCATAAACCCAGCAGTATGATATTGGAAAGCTTGGCTTCCTCGTTTTCCGGCCTTCACTTCCTGGTTTTTATAAGTATATACCGTAACTTCTAGTTAGTATAGTTGCAAATATTCTGAATCTGAATACAATGAACTTAAATAATTGCTTAAGTTACCTCAGTAAAGTATAAACATAAGTAACTAGATAAATGATCACTCACACAACACATCTACACATATTTCAGCAAAGAGGTTTAGTGCATTACCAAATAATCTAAATCTTAAACACCAAATTTGCTAACTTTCCTCTCATGCTTATAGAGAAAGTTCTAGTGTCAAAGGTCTTAAATTGCACTAGAAGCTAACGTTCAATTTGTTTGTCCTTTGTTACCTAAACATTGATAAATTAATATTTCGGACAAAAGCACAATATTTACTTCTCATAATCGAATAATTAAACCACGAATAATCTTTGTATATATATCTGCAGATGAATACAGTCATTGAAAGCATATATATATAAAAGAAAGGTATAATCATAAATGTTACATTATAATCAGGTTAATCGGAGATTATTTGAGTTAGGTAAGAATTAATTGAGTTTTCCACGTATATCAAAAGAGAATTAGTTGAATTTTTTTATTATTGACCAATTAGTTATTTCTAGTTATGCTTGGTTACTCTATATTAGTAACTTTTATCACTAGTAAAATTTAGATTTCTTATTCACTATCAAACTCTCTATTGCAATGTTTCTAAACAGTAAATGAAGATTACAAAGAAAAAGACCTTTAGGGAATCAATTGCATCATGGTCATGGCCGCAGTCAGCAACATTCTTGAGGAAATTAAAGACTTTATCTTTTTTAATAGCCATGGCAATGTCGCAGTGTTGCAGGGTGCGCTTCTTGTTCGCTTCAGCACGGATCCATGCTCGAAAGGTGAGTTCCTGAATGAACACCTCACATGCTTTTGCCAACACTATTGGAGCTTCTGAACTGATCATCTGCTTATGATACATGTCATCAAACATAACTAAGAAGTGTTATCCAGATGTGCATGCTATCGTTGATATGCATTATATATAGAAAACAAAAGATTAGGATTCCTCTAAAGTGATGATAGTAGTAAAGTAAATAAATGAGTGATTATTTACTTTTAAATCAATAATTTTTAATAAGATGGGTTCCACTGAAATGATTCAAATATAAATAATTATTTACTTTCTTACTTTATAATCATCTTCATTTTAGAGGATCCAAATCTAAAAAAAAAAGAAAAATTATGTATGTTATGTATGTGTGTGTGAGTGTATGACACAAACACACATCAATACATACATATTTAGATGGTCTATTACAAAATTAATTGTCGTTAGACACAAAAGGCTAGGGACAATAAGAAAAACTAATATTTTAAAGATAAAACACCCATTTTTTTCCTTGAGAAAAATTTCGGGAGATAAATTAATCCCTTAAGATTTGAAAGTTCACAAATAGTCCCTCATTTTTTAAAAAAGGGTATATATTAGTCCCACCTTATAGAATTCGTATAGGTTTTTTGGCAATATAGATCTGTATGAATTCCGTATGAAGAGACTCATATATCCCCCAAAATTTTCCTCTGGGACCAAAATAAGTATTTTGTCTTTTTAAAAAATTGAATTGGAGAATAAATCAATGAGCTTTTCTTTCAAGATTCAATCCCTTAGATTTATGGTTGATATGTGATTAGATCGTAATCAAATCGAAAAATATTTAACCTGAAACTAATGTTGATTTAAGATTTTTTCTTTTTTTTATGGAAGTTGATTTAAGATTCAATAAGTTCAATCAAACAACTCGATTTGATTTTTAAAACACTGAGAAAAGTAAAGTCAATGTCAATTTTTAAAACATGTCATTATTTGATGTTAAGCTTGAATAAAGAATATTACTTTGAAAATAAATCGAACAAATCTTGTTGCGTATAGTAGAAATCAAATTGCAAACCTTGATACGCTGATCAGCTTTCATGATCTTCTTGACCCGAATCGGAAGCAATTGTTGCCGGTTCGCTGCCATGTATAATATCATAGGGAGCAGTAAGTGGTTAATTGAAGAAACATATTTATGATTTCACTTCAGTTTGAAGGGATCAAAGAAATATATAAATCTATTGTGTGCTTTGTTGATGAAAATATAGAACCTTCATTGCTTTGAATATCAACAAACTGCTGGTGCCAAAATTGCTGCAACGCCAACTTCTGCACATGCATAGATCAAATTTAAACGTCATTTTATTTTTATACAAAAACTAGTATAGAAAAGAAAAAGAAGAAGGAAAAATGGATTTGATAGATATATCTAGGGTCAACTGAGAGTCCAAAATTTTATTTTCCGTAGCTTTAAGCAGGGAAAATGGTACAGTTAAAACCTAGTAAAAATAATCAAATGACATAATGTTATAAATAAAAAAGTAATTTTAATTAGGATTGAAGAATTGCTTCACCTCTTTGTCTTCTTGACTGTCCTGAGGAAGAGGGTAAGGGGGCATTGGCATAGAATTAGGGAGCTGATTTGGTGGAACTGAACCACTATTGAAATCCATGACCTAATCGATTGAAATTGCTTACTGCTTGACTTCTCAAGACTCGAGGCAGATCTTTAAATAATGAGTCCTACACTAGCTATTTTTTTCCTCTTTCTCATTTTCTCTGCCCCTTTTTTTGCGGGGGATGTTTATTGATTAATTAAATTTAAGAATGGGGCATTAACTATATTGTTTGAGTCAAATGAGATAGTAATTAATTCCTATGTAAAAAGTAAAAATGGGCATTAAATATGTGTGAATACATTAATGCTTATCTTCAGCTTTTTTTTTGGAAACATTTAAATGTGTTATTAATTTATTATTATAGCTAGTCAAACACATGTTCAATCAAAAATATTTTCTCATGTAAAAATTTTATATGACTTGGTTATATCTAGATCTTTACAAGTGATTAGGAAATGGGTCTAATTTGAGACCGATGAGAGGATCTAGTCAAGGATTTGACAAATTTGGGATATAATTCAAGATATAATATTAGAGCCTTCAAGTCCAAATGATTTAATTTAGAGTTTGATCTTGGCTACTCTATTCTTTTAAATAAAAGTCAAATTTCAACACAAGTTAAGATAGGTTTGTATATTATCCACACTTAAAACCTGATGGCCTCTAGCATGAGGGGGGTATGTTAGATATAAAAATTATTTATATACCTCTATCTAATAATTTAAATTTTTATAAGAGATGGACCATAACATAGTATCAAAGCTTCTATAATCAAATAATCTAAAGTTCGACTCTTATTTGTCCTTATTTTTTTAAATAAAAGTTAAATTTCAGTATAAGGTAATATGAGTTTATGTATTACCCATATTTCAAACCCTAAAAGGCTCTTTTGTGAAGAGACATGTTAAAATATTAAACTATTTATATATCTCTATTTAATAGTTTAAGCTTTTAAGAGATATGGTTCATAACACATATATGGTTAGTTTTTTTTTTTAATGAGAGAAAAGTTTAAACATGTATTTTTATATTGATTCTCCCAAGAAGTTTAGGTCTAAATCCCCACCAGTAAAAAGTTGAGATTTTGTTTTTTTTTTTTTTAAAGTACTCCTTTGATTACAGGCTCTCCAAGCCAAATATATAAGTAAAAAATTTCCATCCTAATCAATGTCTTCAATTTGCAAGTTAAATGCTTTGGTGATACAAACCATGAAATTTACGACTTTTATTGGTGTATTTTTCTTGTGAATTTTGTATTTTATGCATATTGTTACCTTCAAAGATGTGTATAGAAAAAAATAAGAGAGATACTCTGCCAGTGTTTGAATAACTATCCATTTCTATAATTTTACTTTTTCATACATAACTATTTTTTAAGAAATTTAAATAATATTAATTATTTTTTCAGTCATACCTCTATTAAATGGAGAGAAAATAATAAAGAAAAAAGAGTAAGTAAAAATAATACTAATATTATGAAAAATAATTAAAGAAGAGAGAATTAAGCAATAAAGATAATTTTATAAAATATATCTAAATTTTTTCAATATTAAAATTAATTTAATTATTTTTTCAATCTATATCCACATTTAAAATTGGATAATTATTTAAGAATGTATGGTGAGAATATATTGATAAGTAATAAGGTGTCAAACATAAAAAATATAAGTCTGAAGATATTTTTCAGCAGTCACAATTGTCAATCTCTGGTTGGCATATAACGAGAAATATTTGGGCGATCTCAGAATATCACGTGATTATATTCATAGCCAATAACAAAATAACATTTTAGATTATCTAAAATATCATTTTTTAATTAGATATAAGCACAGTTATATAATGTTCCAGGACAATATAAGAATTTCTCGATATATATCATGCTTCACAAACACTTAGAACGACTATAAAATAGTATTTTCAGGAAAAAAAAATGGTTTCTATAGCACCCACACTCTAAAATAAAGAGTTCTAAACCCTTTTTTTATTGGCCCAATATAATATGACCATGTGTGTAATTTAGTCTATTTAAGTATCCATTTATTACTACTTTTAATTTTATATTTATACCCATATTATTTTTATTTGGTTATTATTTTACCCTAATCTCTATATGCAGTGGACCTAATCTCAAAATAGGCTAATTATTATTTTTATTTTACTTATTATCTTTTCATCTCATTATATTACGACGTTACTCATTTTTATTATCTATGAAAGTTCCAACCATACGCTTAAGGAATAACCTCCTCACTATTATCAGTTCTGTGAGTTTGAAAAAGGGAAAAAAAATAAATAAATAACCGTTTGCTCATCAGTGTAAGATAGAGAGAACTTGAGATTTGAGAGCAAGGAGTCTCTATCCTAACTCAGTTATATATAATAAGAGGAAACTAACAAGGCAAAGAATTATCAATAAAGCAAGAGTTTCTCTAATTTTAATTCCATGAATTGTTTTTTTGAATAGTGTGTGCCTTGCACACAAGCCCTTTTACCATGTTGCACTTATCAATATGAGTAATATATATATATATATATATATATATATATATATATATATATATATATATATATATATATATATAGGCATAGCTTGTCTGCGCTTAAAGTTCAACCAATGCCTAACTACGTTCCTTAAGATCTAAATTTGTGAAGATGATGATGATTACTAAAATTTAACAAGATGAAGTTTGATATAACCATTCCAAAGGAACATTGTTCATCACTGATTATTTAGATACATATAGATAAAGGTTTCCCATAATTTATGTTTTGGACATAAAGGTTTCCCACAATTTTATTAAGCCAAAGTTTCTCAAAGTACAGATGAACTAATGGAAAAGGGGGGAAACATTATTTGAAGGAAAGGTAAACATGGTTGCTCGATCCCTTGCCGCGACATTGACAATTGGTTCACCCGCAGAAAATGCCTCTCATGGTTCACTGCAATGACCAACAGGGGATCTTAAAATTTAGAGAAAAATATGAAAGAAGGAAACATAAGGTTTTATATATATATATATATATATATATATATATATATATATATATATATATATATATATATATATATATATATATATATATTCTTGTACCAAGATTTGGTTATTTTGCTAACAATGTTCCTCTCACTTTGGGACGCAAATTGTAAGGAAATTAATGGAACAGGTTATATATTGTTATTATATTGTATATTTTAATTAGTAGACTATATTTTATTAATTCTAATATTATACTCTATATTAGTAGAATATATTATTAGAATGCATTACCTGAGATTGGTCAGAAGGAAAATTTGGAGGCTGATTCATTAGATGCGGATCGGTAAACTGATACGGAGGCTGCTTCGTCTTGGATTTATCAGAATGGAGATGTGGAGAATGCATTATCTGAGCTTGAGGAAATTGTTGGTTGCTTGCCACCTTTTCCTATAAAATAAGTAAAGATAATTAACCATTAATTTAACCAGTTAAGATATTATGAGATAAAATACCGTAAATTTACTCCAATTTACTTCATACTCACCCCCATATTCATCATAGGATTTTCCTTAAAACCAGCAGTCTGAGTTTCGGAAGCTTGGTTTCCTTTGTTTCCAGCCTTCCCTTCCTGGTTTCAATAAGTATATATACACCACAGTTACCAAACAAACAAATTAACCAACGAAAAAAAAAAAAAAAAAGAAGAAGTACCTATATAACTTATAGCTAGTTATTAGTTACATATATTTTGAATCTGAGTACAATACCTCAATATACATAAGTAACTAGCGTAATGATCACACACAACACATATATAGATATTAATTTCAACGAGGAGTTTATTACCAAAAAACCTAAATTACGACACCAAATTTGTTATCTTCCTCTCATGCTTACAGGAAAAACCCTAGTGAGCCGAAGATCTTAAATTCCAGTGAAAACTAATGTTGTGGAAGTCATCATTCCGACGAAAGCACAACATTTATTTCTCTTAATCAAATAATTAAACCATGAATAATCTTGGGATATAAATTTGCAAATTATAGTCATTGAAAGCATAAATATAACAAAAAAGGAAGCTATAGCCATAAATGTTATATAATCAGGTTAATTGGTGATTTATATGAGTTTTGGTACTGAGTAAAGTTCAATTTAGATTTCTTATACACTCTCAACTCTTTCTTTAGTTATTGCAATGTTTCTCGATAGTAAATAAAGAAAGATTAGAAATAAAATACTACCTTAGTATGGAAATTAACATCATGATTATGACCACAATCAACATCAGCGAGGAAATCAAAGATACTATCGCTCTTAATAGCCATGGCAACGTCACAAGGTTCCAGGGTGTTCCTGTTGTCCGTTTCAGCACGGATCCAGGCTCGAATCGCAAGCTCCTGAATGAACATCTCACATGCTTTTGCGAACACTAATGGAGCGTCTGAACTGATCACCACCTGCTTATAATTACAAGACATTTCATCAAACGCAAATAAGTAGTATTATCCACATGTGCATGCTTTCACAGATAAACATTATATTTTGAATACGAATGGGGGAATGGGATTGTTTCAATAGGCGGCCACCAAACAGAAATATTATATAATAATTAAGATTTAGTAATATTTAAAATTTTTTATTAAATCACAAAAAAAAATATTGTTAAAACTCGTTAGTTACACTCATAAAAATGTTACTAAAGAGTTTTAGCAAAAAATCTTAATGTATTTAGTAATATTTTTCAAATGTTGTAATTTTGATAAATGTTTCTAAAAATCAAATATGTAATTGTGCAAAGTTGTTATACGTTTGTGTGTGATACAGAAGAGAAAGATCAACATGTACTACAATTTAGATGGAGATTACAACATTAATTTATGATTTTTGTTTTGACGGGAAAAATTAATTAATGCCGTTAGACAACAAAATGCTAGCGACATAATGTACTAAAATTATTACTCTTTCAGTTTTAGAATATTTGTCAAAAATCAAAAAATATATAGATTAATAAAAAAAATTAACATTGATAATAGCATAAAATTATATAAATGAATAAAATTATCCTTATATAAGAATAGCGAGTTAATTTAGCATATTTTTTAACTTTAATTATGATAATAGTGAATGATAATTAAATTAATTATATAATTAAAAAAATTTAATATTATTTTGATATTAAAAATTGACAAATATTCTAAAAATTTAAAATATCAAAATTAGACATATATTATAAAACAAAAGAAATAATAAATAATTAAGCTGAATCAAATATTACACCGACAAGCCTTTTGATTTATGATTCAGTTTGTTCAATTAAATAAAAAAATATTAAGAAGTAAAGTTTATCGAATCAATTCATCGAACCGTTCCATCTAATTTTTAAAACATTGATAAAAGTAAAGTTAATGCCAATTTTCAATAAAACAATGGTGTTAAGCTTGAATAGAGAATATTTATATGAAACTCATTAAGTACGGGTCCTTATTAATTATTAGAATCCTCGGGATGTTGAAACCTACCCACGAGTGGCCAATCAAAATAAATCGAACAATAACAGATCTTGTCATGTAAATACTAGTACTAATTGCAAACCTTGATATCCTCATCAGCTTTCATCAATTTCTTGATCCGAGTTGGAGACAGATGTTGCTTGCGCATAAACGCTGCCATTTATATATCATAGGGAACCATACCACGAAAATAAGTGGTTAATTGAAGAAACATATATACTTATGATTTCAGTTAAATATCAAAGGGGTCGCAAAGAAATATTAGTATAAATCTAATGTGTGCTTTGTTGAAAATAATAGAGAATACCTTCTCCGCTTTCAATATCAATTAGCTGCTTGTCCCAAAATTGCTTCAATGCCAGCTTCTGCACATGTATAGATCAAAATTTAGGCTTCATTTTATTTTAATAGAAAAACTAGTATATAAAAGAAAATAAAAGGATTCGCTCTATATATCTAGGGGTCAACCGAGAATACGAGATTTTTATTTTCGGTAGCAGTATGGGAAAATGGTATAGTAAAAACCAAGTAAAAATAAACTGACGACAGCAGGCTTTAGCAACAGGGGAATAAACAGTACAGGGTGGTGAAATTTTGAAATAGGAGTTTAATTAAAAAATAAATGATGGGTTTTTTTGAATATTGAGGAATCACTTCACCTCTTTGTCTTCATGACCGTCCGGAGGAACAGGGTTAGGGGCCACGGGCATGGAATTAGGGAGCTGATCATTTGGTGGAACTGAACCGCTATTGCTATCCATTGCCTGAATGAAATTGGTTACTGCTCGAGTTCTCAAGACTCGAGGTAGATATTTAAATAATGAGGCCTTCACTAGTTATTTTTTTCCCTCTTTTTTCTTTTTCTCCTCCCTTTTTCACGGGGGTTATTGCATTAATTAATTAAATTTAAGATGGAACATTAACTATATAGTGTGAATTAAATGAGATAGCAATTAAAAGTAAATGCATTAATGCATCAATAAATTGATGCATTAATTGTTCAATGCGTTATTTAATTAAACTTAAGACTGGGGCATTAACTATATGGACTTTTTTTTTTTTTGGAGGGACGGACATTAAATATGTGTAAATACATTAATTTTCACCCGGCAATGATTGGTAAGTGGTAATCGAGTTGCACTCCCAAGAAAATGAAGATTTAAACTCTAGAGAAAATAATTGTTAGAAGACTTTTTAGTCACAATAATACCTAAGGTAGCATTTAGCATATTGCCTAACAAAATTACTAGTAATTCAAATTACCATCCAAAAATATTATTATTTTTAAATTATTGGTAATATTATAATATAGTATTTGATATATACAGATAATTTAACTAGCAATTCATATTATATTATTTCGTATATAAAAAAGATTACTTGTTAATATGCCTTTTACTGATAAAATAACAACAGTTATTATTAATTAGTATTATAATAAATAATAGTATTAGTAATAATATTAATTATTATATATAAATATCAATTAATGATAATTATTGATAATAATAATATTAGTAATAACTATTATTTATTATTATTATTATTATAATAAAAGAATTACTATATAAGTGATAATCCACATAAACACTTTTATTGGGGCAATCCATACTATCACTTTGAAATAATGTGGATTGTCTTAAAAATTTGGATTACCAATAAGTAATGTAGCTCAACCAAATAAAGTGATGTAATTGATCCAGATAATTTAATTAAAAATTACTAGTAGTCTAGATGGACTATCATCGTACGGATTTAATCTCACTGCAATATTTATAAAGATACCCCATAGACAAAAAATAATAATTTTTATATCATTAATATATTTAAATTTGTGTTATTAATATACTTTTATTGGCAGCAAACATAGTTTCAACTTTAAACCTCATATATGGCAAACATAGCCACGGAAATGAACTAATAATAAAAGGTTTGAGTAATAATAGGTTCAACCTCATTTTTACTATTGTACTGAAAAAAAAATATCAAACAAGTTAATCCTGTGAAATTAAAAGTAATGGTAAAAATATATTTTCATTTTACAATTTAAAAACAATTAACAATACTTCTAAATGAGTTTAGAAAAACTTCATTTAACATTTTTCTATCTTACAAAATTTAGTTAACTATATATAAACATCAATTTTATACTCTCTTAATCTATTTATAAATGTTTCTTTAAAGGTTTTTAATAAGGATTAAGACATTACCCTCTCTAATTTAAATTATCTATCACTTTAAGTAAAAAATTTTGATTCATATTATCTATTTTTCTCACATTTTAATGAAATATTTATTGTAAATTTTCTTATTTTACCATCCATATATACAATTCTAGACATAATAAATAATGAAATATTAATATAATAAATTAGCTATTGAATAAAAATATTTTAGTAAACATGCATCTTTATAATCAATCCTTTATTTTAAGTTCCTTAATACTTGTACAAATAGTCAAAATGATAGTTATTTTAAACCAAAGAAAGTATTAAATAAGCTTAGATATGGAATAAATATAACTTAATTTTACTAAACTAACTTTTCTCTCTCCACCCATTAATTAGCTGATAGAATAAAAGATAAAGATAAAGTTGGAACAAATTCATTAATGATTCATTAATGCATCCTTAATATTATAAAATGATAGATAAAAGTTTGCGGCAATTTTTTTTTAAAAAAAGATATTACTTCCAATTTACTTTATCTATCAATTTAAGTAAAAATTATTGATTCATTTTATTTGTCATTCTCATATATTAATGAAAAATATATTATTAATTTTTCAATTTTATCCATTACACACTTCTAAGTACAACATACATTTAATGAGCTTAATAAGATGAAGTAATTAGATATTAATATTTAAGAAAGAATATTTTAATAAATATCGTTCATAATTAAGCCTTTGTTTTGAGATCTTTAGTTCTTGTGTACATGATTAAAGTAACAGATAAAGTGGAGATAAAGTAGTAATTATAAGTGGGCAAATGAAGTATATATGAATATCAATAAAGCATCGATGAATTTTTCTAACTTTATTCTTACCTTTTAATCTCACAACTAATTAACCGAGCGAAAAAGAATATAATTTAGTAAAATTAACTCATTTATTTTATATTTAAATCAATTTAATAGCATCCTTAATCATTATACAAAAATCTTAAATGATACTTTTGAATGGACAAAGGGGATATGAATTACTAATATTACCTCCAGTTTATTTTATCTGTCCCTTTAAAGAAAAAAAAATTATCTACTTTTTCCGTCATTCTCATTATCAAAAAAATATTTATTATTAATTTTATAATTTTACCCTTTATAGTTCTATGCAGAATATTAATTAAAAAAATAGTATGTGATTAATACAATGAATTAAATAGATGTTAAAAAATAAAAGTTGCATTTGTTTTATTTTTCTTTTCACAAAAAATTATTTTTCAATTACTAAAAAAATTATTTTTTATAGAAGCTACTTATTTTAATTTTTATTCAAAAGTTAAAAGTAGATTTTTTTTTTTTTTACTTTTGAGTATTAACTAAGATGAATAGCTTTTATAAATAGTGATTTTTTAGTTAAAAAAAAATCACTTTATATTAAAAAAAAGTTGAAACAAACTTACTCTATATAAGGTCATTTTAGTAAACATGTTTAATAATTAAGTCTTGATTTTATGTTCATTAATTCTTGTACATATAACTAAAGCGATTGACAAGATGCACCAAGGTACTATATTGTGTGAGTTAGATGAGATAGCAATTAATTCTTGTGTGAAAAAAAAAATTATCAAATAAATTTAAAATATTATATTTAATTACTAAGGTTCATAGTTGTTGTAAAAGAGGCTGAAATAAATGCACTCTAAATAAAGGCTATTTTAGTAAACATGTTTAATAATTAAGTCTTGACTTTAGGTTTCTTAATTCTTGTACATATAACTAAACTAATTGATGAGATAGATCAAGGTAGTATATTATGTGAGCAAGATGAGATAGCAATTATTTCTTGTGAAAAAAGTAAATTTATTAAAGCCTAAATTACCAATTTGATCATCTAAAATTACAAATAACATCAATTTAGCTTCTTAAATACTTGTGACATTAAATAAGTCCTTCAAAGATTAAAGGGCATCAAATTAGTCCTACCGTTAACTCTCGTATCTAATAATTATCATGACATCTACGAGGTCACGTTATTTTTCAATGTGGAAAGACTAATTTGATATTAATTAAAATCTCTAGAAGTCTTATGTGATATAAGTCTTTTGAAAAACTAACTTGATGTTGCTTGGATCTTTGGAAGACCTATTTGATGTCATTTTAATCTTTAGAGGATTTATTTGATGTCACAAATTTATAACTAAAGTTATATGTCAAGTGTATTTTTAGAGGACTAAATTAGTTAGTCTTTATTAAATTCTAACTAATAAGACTCAATCTAAAATTTTATTCAAATTAGGGTGTTCGTGAGTTGGATAGGGTTGAGTGAGTTTGAGATATTTTTTCGATCTAATCCACTCATTTAATTAATTGTGGGTTGAGTTAAGTTGGGTTGAGTAAATTTTTTTCTTGAACCCAATGTCCCACTCTGACCCAACCTGCCTATAATTGGTTATATTAAGTCAAATTCATAAGTCTAATATATATTTAAAAAATTTACCTATTCAAATATGTTAAAATATATAATCAAATATAATAAAGCTACACACATATAACCTAAGTTCTAATATAAATATTAGATCTTTTAATAAGCACAACAACTCTAAGTCTTAATACGCAAAAATTTAAGAAAATATCCAAAAGTCCTAGAATTTTTCAAGCAAGCTTACATAAGTCATAAAAAGCTTTCAACAAAAGCATATATAAATTCTAATAGTTTTCAAGATATATATAAATCTTTAAAACATAACAAACTATGAGTTAATTAAAGTCAATGCCATCACATATAATATTTATATTGATATAATTATTGAATTCACTCTCAAGCTTTTCAAGCTATTTACTATCATCTAAACACTTTATTGAATTCTCATCGCGGTGGTCCCTTGTCGCTCCATTAACTTCTAATTGTTATTCTCTTTAGTCACTTGCTAAATGTCAAATTCTATTGAAAAAAAAAAAAATGTCACGAGCCATGATAGCATTAGCATGATCTTTTTGTTCTAAAATGATTCTTTAAGCCTAAAAAAGGCATATTATATTGTATATATTTTATGTAAGTTTGAGACTACAAAATAAATAGATAAATTGCATGGGCTTCCAAACTCACATCTCAATCTATATCTTATGAGATATAAATATTTTAGCCCAATTGAACCTATTGATTTTTATAAAAAAGATCCAAGTATCCAACTCAATTACTTCGAGAAGCAAGCTTTGCATACCAAGCAGTACTGATTGACTAACGTACGTTAACATCAAACCTCAAACTAGCGATTAAACCCAACCTTAACGCCTACATAGAGCTGTCCAGCTCAAGCCGCCAAAATTGCCGCTAATATAAAAGTGGGTCAATTTAATCCAACCCATAAAATTTATGGGTTAAATGGATTTGGTTTAGATTAGAAGTGGGTTGGTCCATTTTTTTTTTTACAATTTTTTTTAAAAAATATTAGTACTAAGAATAAGTGATAGATAACACTAACAAGTAATAATTATATTCTATGATATATGATATATAATATTTTATGTGATTACTTAATTGTTATATTTGATCAATCTTAACCACTGCTTGATAGGATTATAGGTTATTAGTTTTTACTATCTTAGTGAATATTTGCTTGTTATGTTAAATTTTGTATGTTATTCTCCTAATTTTGCATAATTTCTTTTGATTTTTATATAGATAAAGTTTTTAATATTAGTGTATATATAATCTATTTAATTTTTTAACTTTTTTTGTATTTTTTAATTAATTTTAAAGTTTTTTTTTATTTTTTTTAATTTTTAACTTTTTTGTGAGCTAACTCATTTAACTTACCAATATAGATGTGTTGAGCAAAGTTGACATTTTTATGATTAACTAGAAAAATGAGTTAGCCTATATGATTAGTTCCAACCCATGACCTCATCAGGATAGGCCTACTTTAACAGCTCTATCCCTGCACTTCCCTCTCCCATGTTTGATGGCAAAAAATAAAGCAAATAAATAATTTTTTTATTTTTTCACAAGAAAAAGAAACCCAAATTTTTATTTTTGGGAAAAAAAAACCCCTGTATAAAGCACTGTTCTTTCTCCTCGATTTTCTTCCATTCCTTTTCTCTTCTTCCCTACCCGAAGTGCATAAGCAATGGACCCACCGCCACCACCGCCTTCTGCATCCTCCTCCGGCGGCAAGCTCCGCCTGATGTGCAGCTACAGCGGCCAAATCCTCCCCCGCCCACGCACCAACACCCTCTTCTACGCCGGCGGCGACACCCGCATCGTCTCCTTCCCTCGCCACGCGCTCTCCACACTCTCCTCCTTCACCTCCCACCTCTCCACCACCCTCTCACTCCCCTTCCCGTTCCACGTCAAGTACCACCTCCCCCCTCACCTCCACCTCGACTCCCTCATCTCCCTCTCCTCCACCGACGACCTCCTCGTACTCCTCGACGAGCACCGCCGCCTCTCCCACACTCCCTACCGCATCAGGTTGTTCCTCTTCCATTCCGCCCCCATTCGCCACCCTAAGACCGAGGCTTGGTTCTTCGATGCGCTTAAGAGCGCTAAGATTATGGAGGGTGAGGCTCACGGGAGTCAAGAGTGTGCCGGCTTTTTTTCTTCTTGTGCGGCCGAGTCTATGGTTTTGGACACGAGTTCATCTTTTGGCTCGACCTCGTCTTCTGCTTCGTTGACCAATTTGCCTCCCTTGAGGGGTGGTCAGGGTGGTGAGGACAGTAACGATGGCGTTTCGAAGGATGGTAAAGTGAAGTTGGCCTCTTCGGATGCAGTCCCGTGGTACTTCTTCTCTCTTCTTTTACATGTTTTAACCGTGTTTTGTTTGTTGTTTTTTTCATTCCTGAGGTGGTAGCTGATGAATGGAATGGATAAAGTCATTTGAGTAAGGCTGGAAGTGAGTTAAGTGAGTTCGTGAGCTATTTTCAATTCAGTTCATTGATAATAAAGCCAAGAACACAGTATAGCCAAGCTTATGAGTTCATAAGTCGAGCTTGAATTAAGGATTTGATCTCATATATCAAATGGGCCTAATTTTAGTTTTACTATGTTCGAGTCAATAGCTAGCTGACTTGATATATTAACTCGAGCTACCTCCGAGCTTGAGCTGCTCAAGATCTTTTGGTAAGTTGAGCTCTAGTTTGGAAATTAGGTTTATGTCTTATCTAGCCTTAGCTGAGTACAAGATCATTGAGCTGAGACTGAGCTTTGCCGACCTCGGCTCAGTTTCACTCCTGCATTCAAGTGCCATTAGTAGTTTTATTAGTCTACTTTCTCATGTGTTGCTACTGAGTAAATATTGCAATCTTAGAATTATTTGTCAGAATTTGATGATATTTAAGGATGATGGTTAGTTAAGCCAAATTAATGAGAATCACTTATCCCTTCCATTTGAAGGTTAAAACAATGTTAAACCATCCTGACGAAAATTATGGCAACAACATTCCGGCTATTTAGTTTGTTCTGTCGCTGCTTTCTAGTTGCTAGGCATGTTTATATTGTCTCAAGTCTCAACTCTCAATAACCTAGTCGGATTGCTACTTTAGTCTCAATTTCTCAGAAGCACTTTGTGAAGATAACTATAATGCCAATTACTGTACTCTACTAGCTGAATGCTTTTGTTTATACTGGTTTTTGTGGTAACTGGTTGTTTTTTATTTTGTTTCAGTGATAATACTGTTTCAACTAGTTTTGTGTCCCACCAGCAGAAGGTATATTACCAAGACCCTGTGGTTCATGCTTCGGAGGGTAGAGTCAATGCTGAATCCATTCAAGTGGAAAGTAAAATTGCTTACATTACCTCTGGGGTCACAGCGAATGACATGAATGTGGATCCTGGGTATGCCTCATTCCCACAGTTTAATCAAGTGGAGAGCTCACATTTGCAGTTTGTACAAGCTCCTAAGCACTTTTTACCAGTTCACCCAAGTGGCCTGTTGCCAGTACCGTCTTGCCAGCCCATTTACCAGCAATCCCAGCTATTGCAGCATATGGTTTATTATCCTAATCAACCCTGCGCTGTATACCTTGTGCCTATTGGAAACATGCCTCCCAATAGTTTGCCTATGGCTGCTTCTGGTCAAGCTTTATTGAATCCAAATGCTTCTTTAATGAATTGTCATGTAGCTCACAACCCTGCAGGGGAAGCCAGGTCTCCTTTTGCCCCGGATTTTGCCCCACAGAATCACTTAACTGATGATGTGACCACATCTTTTGTTCATGTAACTCACAATGGAAATCAGCAGCAAGAAATGGATATTTATCCAATGCATCATCAATCTCAGAATGTATCTATCACTTCCAGGGAATCTCCCAAGTTTGTAAATGAACTTGATGATGACCTTGCTCATGTTCAGATATACAAATCTCAGCCCCCGCCTCCAAAATTGCCTTCAAAATACCAAACCATGTCGAAAGCTACAATGAACCTGTTATCCGAGGCTCTTGCTCAGCTGCATCTGGATAACCTCAAGCACCAGACAGAAGCATCACAGCCGCAGTGATTTTTACTATGTGGAAGATACAGTTTTGGTAGAAGTTCTACGATGACTTTGAATGTTTCTTTTTTGTTTCTTATAATGTACTGGTATGTCTTGTTTGTCTTCGCCCTCTAAGTGTTTAATACGGTAGATCTTTTCTTGTTACTTCTTTTTCTGTCAATTTCTCTTTGTTATTTGAATGTAAGTAACTCTCTTGTTTGATATGTAAACCATACATAATGTCAAGTCCTATAGAAGATTGGGTTTCATATAAAAGAAGACCTTTAATTTCCTTTATAGTCAGAATTTATGGTCTGTAATCTTAATTGTTTTGTTATGTCGAGGCTACATGAATTCTGATATGTTTATCTTTGTCCTCGTTTGCTAGGCCTATGCCCTCAATTGCTTCGCTTACTATCATTGAATTTTATCAGCAGTAAAAATAGTGCTGACGTAAGTATGTATTGCCTTGTCAAAAATTGTTTAATACATGCAATTTCAAATGCTTGCTTGTGAGGTTGATCCCTTATGGCAAAGGTATGGCCCTCACATTCCATACAAGTTTTCTGTTAAATGTTGTGCAATTCCCTTAAAACACTGCAAAGATATCAGAAAATTCTGTTGATCGTCGTGCTTCTTGTGATTTTGGTTGGTTAAGAGAAATCAGCAGAATGACCATCATGCCAAAAATGTCAGTTTGTTTGGTAAGGCACTTCAGAGGTTGGTTGATTGGACACTATATTGTTTCTACATTTCGCCAACTTCACGTGATGAGATAAGACTTAGTTGTTATTGTTTTGTTTTTGCATTCAATACCTTTATAAAATTGCTTATATAACGAGTAAGAGTTCTGCAGATAAATGGGTTCTGATATGTTCTAGTTTCCATTGTCATATTCTAAACTGCTAAGCATATATGTAGTTGTTTTACGTACGTTGTATGTTACTTCTAAAATATCTAAAATCTTTAACAGAGCGTGTCTATCATTCAGTCAACTATACTTGTCAGTTTTTGCTTCCAGGGTCTTTTTATTTTTTATTTTTTTGGCGGAAAAACTAGGATGAAATGTATTGTAATGGTAGGGCTGAAAGATCCAGG
Organism: Pterocarpus santalinus; assembly: GCA_031439595.1. Classification (NCBI taxonomy): domain Eukaryota; kingdom Viridiplantae; phylum Streptophyta; class Magnoliopsida; order Fabales; family Fabaceae; genus Pterocarpus; species Pterocarpus santalinus. Next base: position 65,937,497 of record CM062531.1, on the reverse strand, counting down.
TTGTTTAGCAATTTTCCTTAGTTATTTATAAATTTACTAATGTAATTTTAATGTGACTGCTATCAAAAGTACAAGTGGTGCTGCTTCATCGTGGAAAGTATAGCGATTAGAAACTATACTGGAGGCTCAAGATAATGTTATTTGCTTCAATATTTTTGTGGTGCTATTGATGTTGTTAATTAATTGTTCATTTTTTAAAAATATTTTTTATTTCAATAATTTTTAAATTCATTTTTTATTATATTGATGGAACATAATTAAGAAATTATAAGCTATACATAAAGAAATTCTATAGTTAATGTTAACGCTGAGATTAAAATTTTCGTCAGCGATTTTGAAGCTGCATACTTTACATCGTCATAGCGACGTACGGTATTTCAGAGAACCAGAGATGAGAGATCTGGTTAATGTTCAAACTTGATTAAGATACCGAATACATCACACCCCACAAAACTAATATAGGTATTTATATTATAATAAGCACTTTTGATGTCACTGAGTTAATAATCTTTGCTGATTCGATCTTCTGTCATTTTTCTTTACCTCTCCCTTTCATTGGTCATCAGGCTTTCTACATAGCCAACTTATAATAAAATTGAAAAAAAGAAAAAGAAAAAGAAAAAGCGGTTGGCTGACAGTCACCCGTGTAACTTTTGGTAAATTTGTCCGCCGTTTGGATTTTCATTTACAACTCCAAAGCCATGGTTTAGAGGTTTCTAAATGACAAACCGAACATGTTATTTAAACTATAACAATGACGACAACTCCAAAGCCATGGTTTAGAGGTTTCTAAATGACAAACCGAACATGTTATTTAAACTATAACAATGACGATCATTTTATAGTCAATATGAGTTGTGCACTATGAAACCCAAAACTATGTTATCTCAGTTAATATAAGATAAATTAATAACAAAATGAGTGTTGTGGTGCAGATGGTTGTTGATATAGATATGTGGTGGCTTAAGGGCAGAATGACACATGGAGCAGAAATGTGTGGGTCATATTCAAGTCTACAAATATTATTGGCTTAAACCATGTAATCTGCACCATCTGTACATGTGGTCATCTGCACGATAGAAATGTCCTGATAACAATTGTCTCAAAATCTTTCACTCTAAATAGTAAATAGCACAACACATGCAACATTTTTGGTACAATTCCTCAAAAAATAAATCAGGATTTTAAGTAGCACCATCCTTTATCCTTATCTAGAGTCACTATTCTTTACAAAGTCTGCAAAGAATAGTGCAGCGTAGTGCAATAAGACTGGTTGCTCCATTTTTCTATTGAGGAAAAGCAAGGTTGTAAATTAAAGGAAATGTAGATTAGATACTATCATGGGAGATATCAAAGGTGAAATGAACATGAGCCATAAGGGAATGAAACAAAATTAGAAAAGAAGAGGAGACCTATATAGCATGAGTTCTGTAGTGTAGTCAAATGGCATTAACTGATAGAAACGTGTGCTTAACTCTTCAATGCTGTTAAATTGAAGCAGTGTTACAGTTATGAAGTCCTATTATTTCCCTTGTTTCTTGCCTCTTAAAAGCTTGGTCAAATTTGGGATCACTTTCTTTTTCTTCTTGATGATGAAAGGACTGACCCGAGATGCTGGTGAAGCAGACTTCTGAAATTTGGATCCCCTGGCAGGAGTCATACTGCCATTAGACTTGAAGCTCTTTTGAGACATTGATCTCTGCAAGTCCCTGGACACATTCTTTTTGCATTTTCTTGGCCAATTCTCCAACCCTTCCCTATTAACTCTCGTTGAGACCAACTTTTCTTTGTTATAGTCCTCCAACTTTGTCTCTTTGATCACTGTCTCAGCTATTTTAGTCCTTATCAGTATTTCCTTCTCACTGGCCTTGACAGCTTCAGTCCATGCCTTAGCTGCTGCAACTTTTTTATCAGCAATTTCTTTTGCTTCAGCTGCATGATTAGTTAAATACTCGTATTCGAACTTTGAGATAGTAATGGATGAACTATTCTGTGTAGCTAATCCTCTGTCTCTTATGGCATTCTCAGTGAGGGTTTTCAGCTTCTCTAAGGCTAAACCTTCTGATAATTTGATTGCTTCAAGCTCCTGCATGGCACCTTGCAATCTTTCCTCAGCCATCTCTTTCTCAAACTCGGCTTTTTTAATCTCTGCTCTGGCAGTTGTGACCTCTTGACTTACAAGCTCCTTTTCATTTTTTGCTGCCTCTATTTCTGCATTCAGCTTATGCAAAGAATGTAAGAAACTAATGACTATTGATTTGGCCTTTTCCTCTGCAGCGGTTAAACCTTCTAGTTTGGATTTTGCTCTCAAAATCTTGGAACTGAGATTTTGAACTTTTGAATCAGCTTTTGATTCCTCCTTCTTTAAGCCAACTATCTCAGCATTCACATGCTTCAGCTTGTTTCTTGTTACATCCATAGACGCCATTAACCGAAAACCTTTCTCCCTTATTAAAGCTAAGTTTTCCTTTGCTGCCTCTATTTCTTCTTTTATAGTCTCTGGCACAGGAGAATCTCTTGATTCCTCCCATTCACCCAAACTTCCTTCCATATGCTCCATGCTCTCATTTCTTTGAACCCTTTTCTCCATTTCCTTAACTAGCTTCAATTCATTCTGCAAGACATCAACATCAGATATCGTCATAGCTAATTTCAGTTCAAGCTCTTTTGACTCTTCTATCTCTTCAGCAGCCTCCTTCAACTTGTTCTTTGTCCTTTCCAATTCAAATGAAAACTCGTTTGCTTCCTTTTCTCTCTGAGCTTCAATGTCTTCCAGTTCCTTCAATGCGTCGATCCTGGCCAATTCAACTAGCAGCTGTTCTTCATTGGCTTCCTCAATCTCCTTCCTCAATACTTCTGCAGTTCTTGAGCTGGACAGCATGTTTGATCTTGATGCTTCAACTTCCTTCTCTGCTCGCAATTTCTCTTCCAAAACAGCATCCACATCAAGCTTAAGCTGGAACAGTTGCTGTTTAACATATTCCAATTCTCTCATCACTTGTGAATACTCATGACTATTATTATTCCTGCTTACCTTCCCCAACTTCTCTAGTGATGTTATATCTTGCATATGGACCTTTGCCTTGTAGCTAGATTCCTCAATCATAGAAGAAAGATCTTTCACTGCCATGTTGGCATTCAAAAGCTCATATTCTGCTTGTGCTTTTGCAGATTCTGCTGCCCATCTTCTCTCTTTGTACCGACCAATATCCCTTCTTGCTCCCTGCAGCTCTCTTGCTGTTGAAGAGTACTTCTGAAGAACATGTAAGAAAAATACAAAAGAAGGTAATAACATGAATGCCATAAGGGCGAATAAATTGCAGATAGATGAAGATTAAAGGCAAACTTACTGATGATAAATCCATTTAGCTTTTCTTCAGTGAAGGACTATTAACATCTGCAATCCTACCACCATACAAGTTAACTGTGGCTTTGACTGATCCAACTCATGTTCTTTTAACAAACTCTGAGCCATCTATACCTATGTATGTAACCTGCTCAAAACCGTTGCAAACTTATTAGCTTTTGCTCTAGTGTTGCCAAAACTAAAGGTTCAATTCTGATAATAAAAATAGTTCACTTCTAGTTTATCATGCAACAGTATCAATAAGATAACTAGCCACTTGGGAGACATTTATGCAATGATACAGGAAAACAGCATAAAGGTCGCAAATGCCTTACCTGACTGAGAATGTTTTTGGAGACTGTTTAGCCCGAAAATCAATGTGTTGGGGGTGAAAGTTTGTGGTTGAGAATTGTAATAAGCTCAAATGGCAAAACAAGAAACGATGTAACAGCAATGGGGTGAGAGTCCAGGTGACTGGCTATTGTTGGACACGTCGCTGCTCCTGTCCCATTACTATTCTTTTGGATTTTTCGTTATTGTTTTCTCTTCAGTCTTTTTCAATATATTCTTTTCGGTACGACTATCAAAATCTTGTTCCGAATTTTTTATTTTTTCATTGGACCCCATCAATTTTCATTTTCTTTGGACCACTAAATTTTCATCTTCTTTGTTTGTCTGTTTAGTTTTCTTTATCGCATCGCATAAAATGAAAATTATGTCATCCGATGTTATTTTGTTGAATGGCTCTCACTGCACATCTTCTTTACTATTTTTTTTCCCCTTGTACATCCAAGAAAATTAGAAAAAAAAAAAGCCAATGTTTTCTTAGTTTCTTGTATTATTTAAAATAATTGAGAGAGAGATTCTATTTTTTTTCACATAAGTAATAATAAGATTTGAATCCCTAATTTCATATGTATTATCAAAACCTTTCATTATTAAATCACTCCTAATAACTTAAATAGATTTCATTTCTAATTCAACAAAATGAGAAGGGCCCATTCTTACCAAAAAATTCCGATAACGTTATTTATACACTAGTTTATTGGTATTCATTTTGTTAGACATCATTGAAAAATTTTGAAAACCATATTTAATATTGAAGATTTCAATTGCATTATTGACAAAATTAAATTATTTTACTAGCGAAAGGATTTTGTAATTATTATTAGTTATCTTATGATACGGTAGATGAGATCATATCCACAAATGATAGGCTTAACGAGGACCATATAAATATAAAGACTCGTACATTATGGGTCTTTAATGATTTCTCACTCACTTAATAGAGATTTTCTTGAATTTTGGGCTTTGGCCTCTCCAAGATAGTTAAGACATAATCAGCATGTATTATGTAATAATAAATAATAAATTATCAAACTATAATAATGATGATCATGAATTATGTGGTGATCAACTTATCGTACATCGTAACAACTAACGTACGTGTGTTATATAATGGGAATGGCAAAACCGATAAAAGGAATGTTTGCTTAATGTCATTGTTTACTATATGGCAACGACTGGTGTATGAGGAAGAGGAAGCGAGAAGCGCGCAATTCCAAAAATGAAATTGCATGGTGATAATGATACGTGGGAGATATGCATGAACAGAAGCCGGAAGCAACCTTGTTTGATGGTTGTTTCATCTTCCCCCTTAAGAATTTGGATGAGATCTGTGTAAGAGGAAGAGGAAGAAGAAGATGAAGGTGATGGACGTGGAGAGGTCATCGCTGTGCAACTGCGTGGTGAACTTTCTTCTGGAGGAGAACTACCTCCTCACCGCCTTCGAGCTTCTCCACGAGCTCCTCGACGATGGCCGCAACGATCAGGCCATTCGCCTCCGAGAATACTTCTCCGATCCCTCCCGCTTCCCTCCTCATCAAATCTCTCGCTTCAACTCTCTCCCATGCATGTCCACTTCTTTATTTATCTCTATCTTTTACCATTTCATTACATAATATAGTTTTCTTTCATTTTTCTTATTTAGTGAAAAGAAAGATAGATACAAATCCTTTAAATAAGAATGAACATATTTACGAAGCTTATATTTGTCTCTTTCTTCGTATGACATGTTAATAAAACTAGATATATGCAATTTTATCTTTGTAAGCAAAAGCAAAGTATTTTCAAAATTTAAACTCGTGACTTCCAAGTAACAATGCAGTAGCCTTTCTGTTGTTGCGTCACTACTCACCCTCTTCGCATGACATGTTAATATGGATAAGAATTATGAGAAGGTGTATCTTTTTTTTGTTTTGTTTTAAATTTCTCCTTGATCATATTGCATGCATTTATGATTTGATGATATTTTCATTCTTGCAAATGCAAATGCAGTGGCAGATCCTCAGACTCTGCTGCAAGAGAAAGAAGCGGCGGAAGGAAAGTTAACACTTACTGACTATGAGCTACGTTTGGCACAAGAAGACATCTCGAAACTCAAAACTGAACTGCAAAGCAAAACACAATACCTTGATCAACTAAATGGTATTTTGTTATTTCTCAATGCTATCTTAATTTTTTTTTTCTTCTTTAAATTTTTGGGTTCAGTTCTTATTTTCTCTCAAATGGTACTTTTGAATAACGTGTTTATAGAAATACTTCTATGATGATTCCACAATATTATAATTATGGCATGCTTCTATTCTGAATGCAGCTTCACAGTCGAGAAGAGATGTTTCAGTGAATGATGGGCAACAAATTCAAGAACAAAAAAGCAAAACTTCATTGACTGATTTGGGCCCACTAAAAAATACTGAACGTCGAGATCTTAACTGTGCTGTGAAGGAGTATTTGCTTATAGCTGGCTACCGTCTTACTGCAATGACATTTTATGAAGAGGTAGGAACTGCTATATTGGCTCAACTTCATTTTTCTTCCCTATGTTTTCCTTCTTTCTTTTCATTTGTTTCTTTTAGCAAGTAATGTGTCCTTTCTTCTTTGAGATGCACTTTTGTTGTGTATTTCCATCAGTTTTGGATTTTTCCTTTTACCCCTTTTACCTGATTTATTTGGCATTTGAGAAATAAAGTAGTAGCTTCATGTACGCAACTGAACTGATCAAATATAAAGAAGTCATAAATGGAACATTGAGGGAATGTTATGCTGTTTTAGACTAGTCAATAACACTGCCAACTAGGCAAAGGAGTATCACAACAATAGGTACCAAAAAAATTTCTCCAAATAAAAAAACTTAAGTTTCATATGGAGTTCTGAATCAATATAACATATCTGTAAGTTGTTGTGTTGTTTCATGATAGTTCTTGGGTTTGCACAAATCAGAAATGTCCTTAAGATATTATATCTGCTGTGCTGGTCATTTTTGGTGCTTAATGTTTGCAATGTTTAATCTGCAATAACTGTTCCTGTAGGTTACAGACCAGAACTCGGACATTTTACAGAATACACATGCAGTAATACCAGATGCCTTGCGTCATTATTATTATCATTATCTTTCATCAACTTCAGAGGCTGCTGAGGTGATTTTTAAATTCTTGGTGTAGGGAAGTTGTTCACTGAATACTGCCTAAAGGAATGCTGATAAATGGCCCAACTGGTTGTTTATTTGATGCCTTGGTTAAACGTAGCTTCTTAATCTTACCGTTTTTTGTGTTTTTGTTTTGTTTTTTTTTTTTGGGGGGGGGGGGGGAGGTGCGGTGAGGGGTTTGTATGTCTTGTATTATGCATACATATATGTTATGCTTTTTTCTTCATGCACATTTCTTATCCTCATATTGTGTAAAAATAATACTATACAACAAGAAAAATATAGTCAAAATCTTTGACAGAAATCATAATAATTGTTGGATGAAATAAAGTGGTATGACCCACTTATTTATCTAAGATTCAATAATCATGTCATATCATTTTGACAACTAAATTCTGGCAAAATTTTTGGCTCTTTAGCATTTTTTTTTTCTATACAAAGAAAATTGGTCTCATCAAAATTGTTTTCTTACAATAAAATTCAGTTTAAGGTTTCCTTCCTTCTTTGCTTTAATAAATGAAACATTTGTTCTTTGTATTGTGGAGGAATTTATTGACTTGAAATGATTTTTATTAGGTCTTTGAAGATTTATGTAAATATGGTAACCAAATTAATCCAATTCTTTGATATTGATTTCAAATAGCCGTGTTTGTTGAATCGCACATGAATTAATATGCAGGAAAAAATTGCCCTACTTCGAGATAATGAAACATTGCTGAAAGCAAATGAGAGGCTGAATCAAGAAAAGGAGAGCTTGTTGAAGGATAAAGATTTGGCAAATGGTCAAATAGGAGCATTGACTAAATCCTTGGGGGCACTGCAGAAAGATCTTAAAGACAGAGAAAACCTGGTAGGCCCTATTTACTTCCAAAAGATGCTGTCAAAAAATATTCATATTTTCTATTATAAATACGAACCTTAACTTTTAGGTACAAGTTTTAAAGCAGTCCTTGGAGAATCAAAAAAAGGAGCTCCATGCTTGCAGAGCCGAGATCGCAAAGCTGAAGATGCGTATCGAAGGGTCTGGTTCTGCAGAGTCTTTAGATAGGTACAAGGAAGAAATTAAGAACTTGCAGATGGAAGTTAAAAGGTTGAAGGAAAAGAATGTAGGAGCTCCTGAACCTGCAAATTTTGTTGGTTCTGAAAATGAAATTATTACTGAAGACAAAGTGATTGAGATTCACGAGGACAAAGGTTCAATCTCTTATCTTGTTGATGTGGCATTGAATCTCACACAAAATGAAAATGCTCAATCACCAGCAGTTGAGACTCTTAATCAGTATGGTGATAAACATGAAGATGCGCTGCATGGATTATTCAATCCTACAAATTCAGATGCTTCTATTGAAAATATTTTGAATATCTCTGAACAAAATGTTGACAAGCAAGAAGAGGATAGCAGGTTACAATTAAAATTAGACATTGTAAATGATGAAGCAACATCTGAGAAGACGGCAAGTCCCTCCTACTCTTGCATGAGGAAACCCTCAAACATCATCCATCACCTTTTGGTTTCCAATTGCCTAGTTTTAACTTTTTCATATTATCATCCAATCATGTATTACAACATTATTAACAGATTTTGATCAAGATAACAACTAACATAAGATGTGAAATTCTTTTAATGATGTGGTAACAAATGTAGAGTTAGACTAACTGAAGACAATCGCCATGTCTATATCATAGTGAAAAGTATGCATTTTTGCTCTTATATAGGTTTTTTCTTTAACAGGGATTTGGAATCATTCAGATACTTGCAGATTCTTTGCCTAAAGTTGTTCCTTATGTCTTGATCAACCATCGCGAGGTTCGCTACTCACTAATTTTGTTTAGACTTGTACAATGCACAACATTTGTTGCATTAATGCTGTTTGGTTGCAGGAGCTCCTTCCTCTAATGATGTGTGCAATTGAGCACCACCCAGATAGCAGCACTCGGGATTCCTTGACTCACACATTGTTTAACTTAATCAAGCGCCCCGATGAACAACAGAGAAGAATCATAATGGATGTAAGTTACATTGGTTTCTTAAGTTTGTTTAAAGACTCTGGTCATGAATGCAACTTTGATCACTTCAGGCATGTGTCATCCTTGCAAAGAATGTGGGAGAGATGAGAACAGAAACAGAATTGCTTCCTCAATGTTGGGAACAAGTATGTATTCTGGACTTCATTTTCAGCTTACCCTCTTTGCCATTCTGACTTTGGGAATAAAGTTTATAGTTTGTGACTTTGTTGGTGTTATGGATTATAGATAAATCACATGTACGAGGAGCGTAGGCTGCTTGTTGCTCAATCATGTGGAGAGCTTGCAGAATTCGTACGGCCTGAGATTCGGGATTCTCTTATCTTATCCATTGCACAGCAACTAATAGAAGATTCTGCCACCGTTGTTCGAGAGGCTGCAGCTCGTAATCTGGCTATGCTGCTTCCATTTTTCCTGAACATGGATAAATATTTCAAGGTCAGCCTCACTATATATGCTTCGAGGCAATCATGGAGAAGATTTCTGACTTGAGAGAATTGACTGCAATGTAAGCTCTGCAATAAGATGAAGAGATGGTCTAGGAAATGGAGCCTTTTATTACCCTTATCATATAATATGACAACTTTTAAAGAAATAGTACATAAAGAATGAGGATAAATGTGCTTGCTCCAATGCTTTGTTTGATTTGTTGTTAGGTGGAGGAGTTGATGTTCCAATTGATATGTGATCCTTCAGGAGTGGTGGTGGAAACTACTCTCAAGGAATTGGTTCCTGTAGTTATAAAGTGGGGAAACAACCTAGACCATGTTTTGAGAGTTTTACTCTCTCACATTTTAAGTTCTGCCCAGGTATTTGTATTCCTTTATGCCGTCAGAACTTCATCCTCTTGTTGGCAATCATTTCTGAGTGGAATTTCGTTCCCCAAAATTGCAGCATTGCCCTCCTATTTCTGGGGTTGAAGGGTCTATGGATTCACATCTGCATCTTTTGGGTGAAAGGGAGCGCTGGAATATAGATTGTCTATTGAGAATGTTGATGGAATTGCTCCCTGTTGTGCACCAGAAAGCAATTGAGACCTGCCACATTTCGTCCACCACCGAAACTAAGCAAGTTGTGTTATCTACCACATTGCTTGAATTGTATGCAAGGTAAGCTAAGCACAAAATGTTGACTTTGAAAAAAGACCATTAGGACATGTAAAAGAACGTATGCAGCTAAACTTTGGTTCATAAATGTCACATCCTTCCACCAACAAGATCCTATTACTTGGAAGGAATAGGGGCTGATGCGGCCACAATAGCTGATGCAGTTGCAGAGACCACTGCAATAGCAATACTGCGGCCACAACAACTGTTGCTGACCACAATTTAAAACTATTACTATATGCATTGCACATAGGCATAGACAGAAACATAAATTGTGCATAACTGCATTCTCAAAGCTGCTACTGGTCTTGAATGGTTTCTACTTTTGCTAGTGGACGTGTTGAATGGGATGCATTTGAATGGATGCATGTTGAGTGCTTTCCTAAATTGATACAACTGGCTTGCTTGTTACCATGGAAAGAAGATAACTTGAGGAGCCGAATTTCAAAGGTCACAAGCTTACCTTTTCTGGTTTTCTAACTTTTGTTTTGTAATATGTTCAGGGCACAAGCAACTGAGTTATTTCTGATCAATGTAATTGCAGTTTCTGTTATCTGTTTCTGAAACGTTTGGGGAATCCTATATGACATGCATAATGCTACCTGTATTTTTAACATCAGTTGGGGATGATGCCGATTTGACATTTTTTCCTAGTGCTATTCATTCTAGAATTGAAGGTAATGTTCCTTCAAGTTTTCAGTGAAACTTTTTACATGATTGTTTTATATTTGACACAATTCACTTGTAGATTTGAGGCCAAGATCTGTTCTTGCTGAGAGGCTCTCTGCATCGTGTGTCCTGCCACTTCTATTGGCCGGTCTTTTGGGTGCTCCTGGAAGACGCAGCCAATTAGCAGAGTACTTGAGACAGCTCCTACTAGAAGACAATTCCAAGGAGAATCCACCAACCAAGCACACTCCTGAGATTATTAATGCTGTCCGCTTCATTTGGTTCGTGAATCCCCACCTATCTTATATTTAAACAACAATGCTACGCAGCAAGAATACATATTGTGCTAAAATGATGTGTCACGATTATAATATAGAAGACTGGAATAACAAAATCAGGAGTAGGTAAAAAAATATGAGGTGTTCATCATACTAAGATGACACTTAATTTGGGCATGGAGACTCACACAGAATCTTCTGACCGTCTAGCATTTTTCATATTTTAATTATTAAAATTGATTGTATTTTTCCCCATATGAATCATGGGCTTTATTTATGATGCAGCATATATGAAGAAAACCATGGTATGGTATTTAATATAATATGGGACATGGTTGTTAGCTCCAACGTGGAAATAAAGATAAGTGCTGCCAACCTTGTGAAAGTTATTGTAAGCTTACTGTTTTCTTAGTTTCTATATATGTCTGATATAAATGCTAAAACTAACGTAGGGGGTCTTCAATCATAGGTACCATATGTTGATGCAAAGGTTGCTTCAACTAATGTGTTGCCTGCCCTAGTTACTCTTGGATCTGACCAAAACACCAATGTGAAGTGTGCCAGCATCGATGCTTTTGGTGCCGTGGCTCAACACTTCAAAAATGGGATGGTATCTATATATCTAGCATATCTCCTCGGTTTCTATTGACATAAAGTTGCTGCTAGTACACATTTTTTCAAATTCCTGATCAAACAGATATCTGCAGATAGTTGACAAGATACGAGTTCAAATGGGTGCTTTTCTTGAAGATGGATCCCATGAAGTTACTATTGCTGTCATTCATGCTTTGGTGGTTGCAGTGCCGCATACAACAGAACAGCTTAGAGATTATATCCTTAACTTCATTTTGGGAAAGAAAATTTTAGAAATGTGATTAATGTCCTGACTATATGTCGCATTTTCTTGTCATTTCCATTTTCTGTTGGTTGCCAAGGTCTCTCAAGTTCCGCATTTTTGTTTCTGTAACTTGATGTTACATCTTTTGTCCAAGATTGCTCAACTTACGGCCGCTCCAACTGCTGCTTCAATAGACTTGATGCTTCGGCGAGAACAAGCCAATGCATTTTGTGAGGCAATCCGTGCTCTGGATGCTACAGGTTTGCTCAATTAAATATATTAATCTTGCCTCTCCGCACCCTTCTCAAGTTACTTTCTTGTTATTCAAGTCAAGGTTTTATAATAGTACTTATTAATGGCGCATGGATATTGCTTTAGCAAGGTTTTCGAAACCTATCTTTGACTATCTCCTCTATCTTGGATATTCGAGTAATGCTTCTGAAATCAACCTAAAATATTAACATTTTGGTATTAGTGATTCATCGGGGATACTGTGATAAAGACCACAAAATAGGAATCAGAAAATTAGAGAAACTGAGCGTGTTTTTAACAAAGAAGAAGAAAATATAAAGTCAGCATGAAATTGAAGAAGAAGTTTCTGAGTATTAGAGAGGCTCAAACTCTCCCAAAGCCTAGTCCAAATTTCTGCCTACCCTCCCTCACACACACCCTCTCTTATATATACAACCTCTCACCTTACTTCCCAAACCTCATAACAGAATCACATGGTATCTCCCTCTCCCACTATCTTATTGCTGACTCAGCAGTTTGTTACACAAGAATGCCATCATTCTCTCTCACCTAACATACTTAGCACTTACAACTAAGGCCTAATTCATGAGTGGCTTGGTATCTAACAATACTCCTCCCTAAAAGAATCACCTTGTCCTTAAGGTGATGGTGTAAAAGCCAAGACAATATTGCTAAAGAAAGAGTTCCACCTGGATCCCAAATCTTGAAAAAAGAGGAAAGTGTTCTTGCAGTGTGGAAATGTCCACTTGGGTCCCTTCATGTTGTTCCAAGTCTCATACTCAACACTGCTGGACTTCTCTTAGACATGAAGGATTTTAGACATTCCCTAGACTCCTGCAAGCTCTGGTGGCGTTGGTGGCCTACTATATCCTCCTGAGGCTCAACCTTGAGCTCCCACTCAATTATTAGGCATGGAAGCAGTACTTGGCTACTTAGTGGAAACTGTTGGTCAATTGCTTAATCTTCAGTTGTAGGATTCCACTTTAGATCTAGCATAAGAACATGGAGGGCAGCCACCATGTTGAGACCAAGACTGGCAGCCTTCAATGACATAATCATGATCGATACCTCCTTAGAAAGAGTGTTGAAACCTTTTCCAACTATCCCTCTTACAAAGACTGACAATATTCCATCAAGTCTTCTATATTGAATTGAAGAGTCCTTAAGACACACTTCAAGCCAACCTGACATCCACCTTCACTGAGAAAACACTATAGCTTTCTTCCCTCCAAGGTTGTCATTGCTGTCTCCAAAAGTGTTCTTTACAATATTTGTCTCGGAAGTTTGGGATTGTTGTTTAAACAATGAGTGCAAGACCATAAGTACAGCCTTAATTCTTGAATAATGAATCCTCTGACCAACTCCAACATCATCACTAGACTGGGCACCCTTGTCCACAATCGCTAATGCCTCATCACTTTCTATTTGATAGGAAATTTGTAGCTCATTTTGCAGAACCTCAAAGCTGCAGAATTCACTGTGGCAATCCATACAGCATGGATTAGTCATTACATAGTCGATGGCCTCAATACTTCTCCCCTCAAAACCCACCTTGTCCTCAAGGTGGAAGTTTAGAAAGTTGCTCTTTGGTTGCTACCACTGCTATAGATACATCACCTTCAACTGCCTTTCTTATAAGAGCAAACATCTCTATGAACAGAAACTTTGGGCAAGCAATGGCAGTTTTGTCCGTTAACTTGAGTTCTCCTACAACTGAATCAAAGCTAGCCGGTGTATACCCAAACAACAAATAATAATTGTTATTAGTAACCTTGTAAAATAGAGTCACCTTGATGTAAATCAAAAGGAAGGCCCACACCACTCTGTGAAGGAATATCTATTCTATTTCTTCATGTTCCTTAGCCATAAAGCACTCGATTTGAGAATCGTCCAATTTGCCAAGGATCAATTAAGCAATGGCTGCACACCATTGTCTCAGCTGATGGAGTTAAAAGCAACCATCTTCATCTTTAGGTTCAAGTTTGACAGCTGGCTTGGATGGCTTAAAGGGACCAATTACTTCTTTGAGACGTGATGGGTCCTGGTTCCACCTTTTCAATGCTGGAGAGCAACTTTCTTTGTCTCTGAAAAAGAAAATGATTCATCCCCAACCATGCTTCTCGTTGAGGAATTTTCAGACCCTAGTTTCTATATATTTCCTTCTCGGTTTGGCCCAATAATTTCAAGACATAGCTACTTTCTTCAACACTCCAATCCTTCTCCAATTTGACTTGGACTTGGCCCAATACTCCTATATCTGAATTTGAAAGCCACTTTTCAAATATTGGTGGCATCTGGCCCCATAATAATATTAGTGGCATGGTAATGCTAGAGTACACTTGCTCCCACCTGTGGGCCTGGCCCATGAGGTTAAGCAGTGAACATGCCTGAATAATTTGGGTTTGGCCCATTAGGCCAACAACTTGACCCACTTCCTAAAGATCCAATTCTGCTCTTCCTTTTTGCTCGTTCTTGTTCAAGCTGCAGCCATGGTGAATGGTCTGTTCTGCAGCCGCTGTCACATCTGCCATCTCTGCCTAAACATCCACCATAGACACCTCAACGGCGATGGCACTCTCTTTTAAGTCCGTCGGATCGGGTGGGTCTGTTGTTAGTTGCTTTGTTTCCACCTCCACCTCTGAGTGAGGTAATTCAATGGCCTTTGATGGTGGCTCTCTGGCTGCCACCCACACTAGGTCTGGGGTTTAAGTGGCATTAGACGGTCTTCCTTCATATAGTAGGGATGAGCTTCTTCGGCCACCTCCGCCTCCACCAATACCTCCGTCATGACCATTGCGAAGGTCTTAAGGTCCGATGGCTTCCACGATGGTCGACCATCACTCGACCTTTCTCCTCTCCTTCCCCTCCTCGTGCGGTCTTCTCTATTGTGCGATGAGTCCCATTCTCTCACCCTCATGGTTTGATGGCCACCCACGTTGACGATTGCTCATCTCTGTCCTTCGTCGTGATGCCATGGGTGCCCACTATTCCAAGACGAGTCAGGCTGCCTACTCCCCCCAAGAGAATCCTTCTTTGCATCTCAAAGATCCGTCCTCAGAGCAAGCAAGAGAACATCGCTCATGCGTCTTCCTGATTCCCCCATACCAATCCTCCATCTCAATTCTTTAACGCTTTCTCCGTGGTGGAAATTGCCCTCTGGTTCGAGTTTGGTGTCGTCTTCTCAATAGCCGCTTGACCTCATCCATCTTCCTCTCCAAATTCTTTATCCTAACTTCCATGGTAGCTTCAATAGTTGGCCTCCACAGCCCCCAAGAACGAGGCTTTGATGCCAATTGATAGAGACCACAAAATAGGAACCAAAAAATTAGAGAAATCGAGTGTGTTTTTAATAGAGAAGAAGAAAATGCAAAGTCAGCATAAAATTGAAGAAGAAGTTTATGAGCATTAGAGAGGCTCAAACTCTCCTAAAGCCTAGTCCAAATTTCTACCTACCTTCCCTCACACACGCCCTCTGTTATATATAGAGCCTCTCACCTTACTTCCCAAACCTCATAACAGAATCACATGGTATCTCCCTCCCCCACTATCTTACTACTGACTCAGCAGTTTGTTACACAAGAATGCCCATCATTCTCTCTCACCTAACATACTTAGCACTTACAACTAAGGCCTAATTCATGAGTGGCTTGGTATCTAATATACTGATTACAGATACCATGAACATCATGAGTACTATATGGTCATAAGTTCTAGAGTTCTGATCGATATATTTGCACCTAGAGCCACTAGAGTGGTAGCTTTCACAATATCTATCAGCCCAATTATTAGCTGTTGAGAAATGTTTATTTGAATATAGCTTTTAAATACCCAAGTCGACATCTAGTGAACCATGTGTACATAAGTATAGATTTTAGTTATGTAAGTGTTGAATGTGATGATAAGTAATAATGGATTAGAAATGTTATTAAGGGCACTACATCAATTCAACATTTACATAATTGCAATCAACACTCATTTGCACACGATTCACCAAATGTTGATTTTGGTGTCTAAATCATTATGTTCGAATAATATATCTATTAGCTATTATGTATGAATTTGGTTAGCAGAAGTGAGCTTGTGTTTAATTGAATAAACTCCACATTTTGATGAATATAATCCTAGTTCTAAAATGACAAATCATTTATAACTTCAACTATATTCACCATCCGGTAGTGTAAAGTCTAGATTGCAACATTAGACATAAAAATTGTAGTTCACAAGCTTTAATTCTTAATCATAAAGTACTATATTAATTCTGAGTTTCGCTTCTTGTAGATCTTGGTGCAAATAGTGTTAGGGACTTGCTTCTACCAGCTATACAGAACCTTTTGAGAGACTTGGATGCACTGGATCCAGCACACAAAGAAGCCCTTGAAATCATCATGAAGGAAAGATCAGGGACAAGGAGCAATAAGGTGATGGGTGGCCATCACTCGCGCGCATCATCACTGAGCAACTTGTTTGGTGAGGGTGGCTTGCGTAGCAAGAGAGACAGCACAGACACACCACCAGAGACAGTTGTGTCACCTAGGGCCTCAGCAGAGGACACCAGATTCAGGCGCATCATGATGGGACATTTTGGTGACATACTCCGTGGCAAGGGAAAATCACCAGAGGAAACTCAAAACCAATAGCATGCATGTATGTCTGCCTAGTGTATTCATCATCGGAAGATAACTGTTGTTCCCCAAATATACAAGAATTGTTTTCTCTTTGAAGAAAAAAAAAACTTTTCAGTACTTAGGGATGTCAAAAAAACCCGTACCCGCAGATATCCGTGGGTAATACCATGACAGGCGGGTATGGGGAAGATTTTGCTCATGGTAATGGGGGGATTTTAAATACCTACATGTTAAACGGGGTGGGGACGAGGATCACTATATCCATACCATGCATTCGCCATAAAATTATTATTTTATCCTTAAATTATTAACTTAATTAAACTAATATTATTGTTATTTAAATTGATTAGATTAAGGTCTAAATTTATAAGTTAAATTTATTTGTACTTATTATATATTAGACTAATAATTGGATTACTATTATATGTTTATTTTTATTTTAAGTATTTTAAGTTATTAGAATTTAGATTGTAGAATTATATTATTGTACCTATTTTTTGTTTATTTTATGTGTTTATTTTAATTTTAAGTATACTAAATTATTAGAATTTGAATTGTTAAATTAAATTATTATTTATGGTTATTTTAAGTATTTTATAATATTTGAATTTTTATATCTAATTTAAAATTTTAAAATTTTTAATATTTTAACGGGTATCCATGGATATCCACGGGTATCCGTAAACCATGGGTAAGAAAAACGGTACCACTACGGATATGAGGCGGGGGACGGGGGCGGGTAGTTACTCGCATGGGCGGAGAGGGGGCCTATCCCCGCCCCGCCCCGTTGACATCCCTATCAGTACTCTTACATTGATTTTTCTTCGATGAAGGTAAATTTGGTATGAAGTAAAAATAGAAGGAAAAAAAATTACGGATTAGATTTATGATTAAAATTGTATATAAAATTAATTTGTGAAAATTTTCATCTCTATTTTTATGTGTATATCTAACTCACCTTAAGAGTTGACAATATTGTTGATAAAAAGTAGAAGTTTTGTTGATTTTTTGGCTGAATGTCATTTACTAATGCTATGTTTTTGTGCTGGTCCTCTGCTGGACCAAAGGAGAGGTGTCTGGATTGAAAAGCAAAATTGAATATGCGAATATTGCTAATTGAATTACAGTTGTGGTACACAAGAATTTTTAGGCTATTTTGATGCTGTTAATGATTATTAAATTATTGGTAATGTTTATAAATTAGTTAGCGAATTATTATAATAAATAATTGATAAATTTTTCAAAAAAAATCTGATAAGTAATTAACTAATATATATTTATTAAATCCATAATTCAATTATCGTTAACCACTATAAAATTAATATAAGCAGAATGTTGTGTAAAAGTGATTTTTATTGAATTAATTATTGTATGCTCTTTTCCTGTGGGCTTCATAGACTTTTTCTTAAGGAGTATTCATGAGTTATAAGGTAAACGAAATGGAAGACATCAAAAGGGAAGAAAAGAAAAGGAAAGGAAGAGCGTAAAGAGTTTCAGTTAATCTTGTTTATGAGTTTAAAATTGATAAGAAAAAAGAAATTGATGTCTTATATTATATTTTTATAATTTTATGTTTTACTAAAATAATTGAGTGTAATTAACATATTTTATAGTATTATTAATTTTAAAAAAATGAAAATATTATATATATTTTGTAAATTTAAAAATATTTCCTTTCTAAATATTTTTTTAAGAGGGAACAAATTTAGATGAAAGTTGATTAAAAAAAACTAAGAGAGAAATATAATTTCTATAAAAAGATGAAATAAAATTAGAATAGATAGGTAAAAATAATATTTTATATTTGAATAGAGATAGGATAGTAAATTAAATTCAAATATTAACAAAATTTCTAATTTGGAGGAGCCATAAAATGGAAATTTTAAAGGATTTTGGGGAGTTAGTTAAAATCCTTATACATTTTTCCCTCTTTAGAAATAAAACTCATAAATAAGATATAACCCTCGTAAATCTTTTCCTTCCTTCCCTTTTTTCTTCTAAATCAAACTCGGAAACATTTCCTTAAGGATGGTGATATGCTAGCCGTGACATCTATATTGGATTTCTACGAATATATTTTTGATTAGGGGTGAACCTAATAGTAGAACCGAGCATGAAAGAATTAATTAAAAATATCAAGCTTTTTCTATGAGAAATATTATTTGTGTATATATGCTGGGCACTCTTTAACAACCGTGTATTAATCAGGGTAAGAAATAGATGTGAAATTTTTTTTTTAAAATTAAATGTTTTTAATACTCTATGATCCATATCCATAAGAGGGTAAATAAATAAACTGCCATCTTTTTCTGTATGTGAATTTTGGAATACGAGTGTAACTTGGTAGCACAAACTGAAAGGATTTGAGTTTACGAAACCGCTGTCTAGTCATTAAGCCATGCTTAAAGAGATATGCTTGCAATTTAATTTTTATATATAGATACGGTTGAGATTAGGGATGTCAAGGGGGTGGGACGGAGGCTATCCCCAGCCCCCTACCACTTATCTGCACCAGTATCCACTTTTGATTTCCCTGCAAATTTACGGATACCCGCGAATATCCATAGATATCCATTAGAATATTAAAAATTCAAACAATTTAAATTAAATATAAAAATTCTAATATCATAAAATACTTAAAATAAGTATAAATAATAATCTAATTCCATAATTTGAATTCTAACAATTTAAGATATTTAAAATAAAATTAAATGCATAAAATAAATAAAAAATAAGTATAATAATCCAATTTCACAATCTAAATTTCAACAACTTAAAATAAAAATAAACATATAATAATAATCCAACCATTAGTCTTACACATAATAAGCACAAATAAATCTAACTTCTAAATTTAAACGTTAGTCTAATCAATTTAAATAATAACAATATTAGTTAATAATTTAAGGGTAAAATAAGAAATCTATGTCAGGTACCTACGAGTATGGAGATACACTACTAGAATTTGTAAAAAATGCAATCGATTTTGTGATCAATTTTTTTGGTAGCAAAAAAAATGGATTTACAATTGATTTTACAACCGATTTGAATAAAATGGGACTAAATTAATGCTTAAAAAATTGGTCGTAAAACTAAATTTTGCGGCCGATATGAAAATGGAAAGAAAAAATAATGAGAGTGTATTTTAGCCACAAAACGGTTGCAAATTCAAGATTTGCGACCGATTTATAAAATCAACTAAACAATGTGTTGAGGAAATTGCAACCAAAAAACGGTCATAAATTAAAAACTTTTATGTTAAAAAAAATATTGAAATTTGCGTCTGAAAAATCAGTCGCAAATCTCGAAATTTGTGACTGAAAAATAGTTCACAAATTTAAAACCTTGATGTTAAAAAAATTTTGAAATTTGCGATCGAAAAATTAGTCGTAAATATCGAAATTTGCAACCGAAAAATCGGTCACAAATTTAAAACCCTGACATTAAAAAAATCTTGAAATTTGCAACCGATTTTCAAACACTTAACCAAAAAAAAATGCTCCAACGTTAGAACACTTAAGTTAGGTGTCGAAATTTGCGACCGAAAAATCGGTTGCAAATTTAAAAACTTTAATGGAAAAAAGGAAGCAGAACTCATTTCCCCCCATTCTGATTCTTCTTCTTCCCCAATTACTCTCCACCCCTAACCTTTCCCCCACCCCAACCTTCCCCCAATGCAACCCCAAGCCGTTGCTGACATTCCATGCCGTCGCTGCCACCACACAAGCTGGAGAGGATGTTGCTGTAGGAGGGAGAAGACACTGCCAATGCCGCAAAATCCATTGCATGCCACAAAATGCCGCTACTGCTGTCTCGCCTCTACTATTGTGGTAGATCCACCCCTCCTCCTCCTCCATTGTGGTGTTCTCATTTATCTTTTTCTTTTCTTTTCTTTTTTTTTGCAGAAAAATTCTGTTCTATTTTTTTTTTCAAATAATGAGATGTTTAGGTGTTGTTAGTTAGTTTGTTTTATTTGGTTTTTTTAAGTGGCATTACTTTGTTGTTTGTGGTGTTAAATTGGTTTTGATTTTGGTGATTGATTTTTGATTTTATTGGTTGCTTGATAGAGTTTGCTGTTGTTAATGGGTAGTTGTTTTAATTGGAATTAGGTTTAATTATATTACCAGTGGAGAGTGAGAGCATGTGGTTGTTCTAATTTGTTTAGTTTTTTAGTTGGATGTGTTGGTTTGTTTCTATTCTTGAAATTGTTGATGTTGTTGTGATTGATTTTTGATATTATTGTTTAATTGAGAGAGTTTGTTATTGTTAAGATTCTTAAATAGGGTTTAATTTAATTTTTGGATGATGTTGGTTAGATTATTTTTTGATGTCATTGGTTGATCGAGACAAGATGTTGTTGTTAAGTTAGTTAATGGTTTGGAAAAGTATTCTAAATTTATTAAATTGTTATATTTGATAGGTATGTTTTTATTGATTTGTTTGAATTGTTTTTACTTTTTTAAGTTGTCTATCTCTTGATGCAGTGGATGAATTTCCAACCAACTGACTTGCAATCCACCATTGCACACCAAGTTAAGGATAAGGAATCAAGTGATGAAGGAGAAGAGTCTGAATGAACTTTTTACATCCATGCTACTTGTTGACCGTAGTTTGGATCATATGCTACTTATTTATATCTTTGTTTGTATCTTATAAACTTTATGTACTGCATTTTTATGTTTTGGGATGTTGTAGTATTAGGTATCAATACCTAATTATATGGAACATTGATTTCTTAGCTTATGGATTACTGGCTATTGTTAAATCCATGTGTATGAAATGTAGAATTTATTAGATTTTTTTTCCTTTTTTCTTTTCTGTAGTTTAAAATTTGCGACCTGTTATTTTGGTAAATGGGATTCATAATTTGCAACAAAAAAATCGGTCGCAAATTAGAGACTGAAAAATCGGTTGCAAAAGGCCAACTTTGCGACCGATTTATCAGTTTCAAATTTGCAACCAAATTTTTGGTCTCAAATTTGCAACCGAAAATCGGTCGCAAAAAAGTCAACATACGACCAACACATTCACTGCATAAGGGTCCCCAAAATTAGTCGTAAATTTATTTGCAACCTACATAAATACGACTGACAAAATTGGTTGTAAAATTGGTCGTAATTAGCCAATTTTCTAGTAGTGTAGTGATCCCCGCCTCTGCCATTTTTAATATGCGAGTATTTAAAATCTCTATTTTCATTACCTATGCAGATAAAATCTTCCCTCTATATCTCCTTCATTGCAGGTATTATCTATGAGTATATGTGGATGGATTTTTTTGTCATCTCTAATTGAGATGGTCGGCGGTGGCTTACTTTTCGTTGTCTAACTTGCAAAAGGAATAGTATTTTTACATGGAAAAAGCTCAAGAGCTATTAATTCTACGTACGGTGCATGCAAGCAAGGCGAAACACATGCTCAATTTTCTCGTCAAAGAATGCTGCACCTAATGCATTGAATGACATATCTACTCTCCTTGGCAGTATACGCATTGGCAACAATATCAATAGTGGCGGCTTGCATCACATCTACACATTCTCGTTCTCAGCTAGTGATAACATAGAAGATTATTCATTCCTTTGCTTCTTCTTTTCGAGTATTGAGTGTATAAAAAATACTTTGAAGTATTTTTTGGTGTATTTAGAATATAGCATGACCAGTTTTTGTAATCTTTATTATATTTTTTGAATGAAATATTTAATTGTCGTATTTATTTGTGTACATAAGTTATAAGTCGAACCCGTTACTGCATTGTACTATTTTATTGGTACCTTTGAGCCTAATATAATTTAGGCAAACATATATTTACGTGGGATTCGCATTCCACATAAAACGTGTCTAATGCGTAAATTTATTTCAAATCTGTATAAAAAAAATATTCATTGTTAAATGACTAAAAGAGCTATGATTAAACGAGTCTTATCAAGTTATTAAAACGATGTCCTTTAGATATTAGTTTTGTCATTTAGGCATTTAATGTAGTTATGTTTTATTAGCATAAGCATATCTCATACATGATTTTTTTTTTTTTTAACTGAACTGCTTGTATAATAATCTTTTTCACAAAATTTCTTTTGAAGTTATTTTCTCCACTTATACTAATTCTAGCTTCAGTACTCAAACTTCTATTTGATTTACTAATATTATACGGCTCCGAATTTATTGAGTTTAGCATATAGTATATAACAAACGTATCTATATGTTCTAGGAACTTGCACGGACTTGTTTCTGCTTGCCAACTAAGAGGAAAATACAACTTGGAATCATGGTGTACATATGATTGTCATGATAAATGCACTTTGCTAAAATATACAGCACCACGTGCTTCGTATTTATTATGTAAATATTGCATGCTCTATATCAGCACATGGAAATTAACTTGAAGCAACTAATACAGATTAAGGTATATATACTGTAACGTATACATAACAATATGTATCATGTCACCTCTACCCTGACTTATAGGTTGGAAACGGCACTTCCCCTGATTCAATACGTTTAATGTCCTCAGCAAGGAGTTCATAGTGCCTCTTCACTTCTTCTGCAGTTTTTCCACCAACATCCTTAGCAACATTGTTCCAACGCTCTGGAGTGTCCTTGTCATGAACAGCTATAGCCCTTTCAAAAGCTTTGTTCTCCTGAGCGGTCCATGTACTTGTTGAAGACATTATTGAATTGAGATGATGATCCGGGTATTATTATCTGGCTAGGGAAGCAAAATAAAGGAACAATATAGCACCAAGTCACGGTTTTAGAAATAATATATATATAGGTAATGGTATAAAGGCTGAAGGGCAGAGAAAAATTAAGTGAAATGCTTAATAATAGAAAGCATATGGTAAGAAAAATTGAAGAGTATGTGGAATTAAACTTTGAGGAAGAGCTTATGCATGAGGAGGGGTGGCAACTCCTGCACCTCTTATAAGCAGAGGGAGGGAGGGTAGTGCCAGTTGTCATGAAAACGTAATTGCTGAAAGATATAAAAGTAAAATTCTAATGATTTGTTTCCTTATGAATAAAGCAGGGACCAGCAAGAAGAATAGCCATATTGGCGAATCAGAATCAGTACGTCTATCTTCAAGAAGTACTGTCGGCTAAATGTCAGCCAATGATTCTTTATAGTTTATATTATTCGTTCGCTAACAGGGTATTCAGTGGTCCACACCATATATAGCTCATAATACTCAGTTACTCACTGAATCTAATGCAAGTACTAAAGTTTTCAATAAGTGTGCATATTTCAGATAAGTCTGCTTGCTTGCCAAGATCCTTGTCTTGTAAGTGTACTATATATATATATACACAAATTGAAATTTATTGTCTAATACACTTTTATAAAAAATTGTGGGATCTATATTTTTATTTATCTTCGGATAATATATCATATATTTTTATTTAGTAACTCTCCTTTATTGAGTGAGTCGGATAGTGAATTGAATAGAAAAATAAGTACAAATATAATTTCTGATACTATATATAAAGAAAGGCATTGATATTTTTGGCGGAAAAAAGAAAGGGATTGAAAAAGAAAATAATGGAGTCCAAAATTTATATAATTAAAAAATATTTTATTTAAAAAAATGGTTTTCAAAAATCAAATTTAATTTTAGAAGTCGATATGTATTTGTAATTTTTTTTTTAATTTAAGCACAACAATTATGCAAAAGGAAATGATTAAAGTAAACTATTCACAAATAAAATAAATAAATTAGAAAATTTTAATTTGATATGACAAAAAAAATTTCCCCTATTACATATCCTCAATTGCAACAAGGCTCCGAGTCATGTTGTTCTTTAAAAAATATTTTTGTCGGTTAGTTTGGTGTTTTTGTTTTTGATAAAAATAATTAATTAAAAAATAAATTTTATATTCTTAGTTTAAAAATTAGTGGACAAACTAATTATGTTATTATTTTTATTGTAAAATAAGTAGGAATAAGAGAAATAAGAAGGAGTAAGTGAAGTAGATTAAAGAAACACACCTGGATGCAGGTGAAAAAAAGGATTATTAGTCTTCAATAACTACTCATACAGTAACAAGCAAGCGAGGATGGTTTCGACAAAGGTACCTCGACGTTTAAGTAAAAAGCTTGCAATATGAGATTAGAGAGTAGAGAAGCATATGTGTAGATAAGATTATTCTTACCGTGGTGGTTAAACCCTTTATATAGAGATTGATTTAGTTACTTTTGGAAACAATCCACCTAGGATTTATTTTTCCTCCAATTAAAAGTTAACAGATATAATGAGGATTTGAGGGAGATTTTCCTTAGTATGAGGAGTTTGAATTTAATTTCCCACTTAATAAGAATTGACATATATCACGGGAATTTGAGGGAGATTTTATATATTTATTTCTTGGAACGAGGAGATTTGGAGTGTGTGATTCTTCTTTAATTATTTTCTAAAAGATGTGGCTAACTATTATGAGGTAAGATCATCAGAATAAATATTAAAGGACCAATAAAATTCAAATAAGTTAATTTCCTCTTATTTAAAAGTTCATTGTCTTTCTTCCTTTTTTATTTTTATTATTTCTCAAAATTATTAATTAATTAATAAATTAATTTTTACTAACTCAAAAAATTGGTCGCTTATCAAGCCTAAATGACCGATACATAATGGTTATAAATTATAACAAAGGTCTAGAGCTTAGGACCATACAAATTTTAAAATGACTTAATCTATTAAAAACATTTGTGTTTATTAATATAGCATAGTCACACTAAAACCAAATATGAAAGGATCCTAACCTACTTTTCTATCTACTTGAGCACCAATAGCATAGCGTATATAAGTTGCAATTGTTTATTTTCCAAGATTTCATACATCTTTCTTGATCTCCTATATATTATTTTTATTTAACACCACTGTATGTGATTAGTAGCAACCATTCTCTGCAGGATTTATGCTTTTAAAAACATAACTATATTCTCTTGGATTTCAGTCAAGAAAAGGACTATTACTATTTACAGCTAGTTTCCGGATAACGTTTGGAATGAAGCCAAATCTTATAAGATTAAGAATCATATTTCAGAGGGCGGTGGTGGTGTCACACCATGGCATTATAGTAGCAACTTGGAAAATTTGGCCCGCCCTATATGCCAATATCTTGCAAGTAGACCTCCATAAAAGCCAAACCATTGCACAATATATTGGGAGATCCCGTACGGCCGTACCTCATATGATTGTCTCTTCTTAAAATCTTTATGATATTGTTGTGATCACATTCTTTCATAAAGTGAATATATTCATAACTCCAAGTCCTTCAATTAGATGCAACAATATAGCACCAATGCATGATATTTTATTGCTTTCCAGAAACGTAAAAAGGAGTTGCTTTCCGGAAAAATGCATGATATTTCACAATTAAGGCTAAATCTAAGTCTCCCCTACTGCGGATAAAGTTTGGTCCTGATTGGAGCTAAATTTCATAGCTTTATAAACATTTTTTTGTGTCTGGCTGTCCATCGCCTGCTTTTTATGTAGAAACTATATAGTAGATAAAGAAATCATAATGAAAATTATACATATAAATAGATATGTCAGATTGAGTTCATTTGATATGGCATGAGATTAATTTTAATTTTTTTCACAGCTGTTATTTTTTTTGAAAATGTTAACTTGTATTTTATTTTAAACAGTTGAAATTATTTATCATCACTCTTTTCTCAATTATTTCATAGTAATATTCTAATTAGACTATAATATCTTTTGATGAATCTGGTCTCTTTGTAAGTTGCAACAACCGTGGTCCTTGTCAGTACAACGTATACGGATTCTTCCACCGTTATTGGAACGGCAAAAATCCTTCTCATTGTCCTTGACAACCATGCAAAGGCGGCTTTTTCCTTTCTGCATTATTACAGAGCATGGAACTAGGAATCAGCAACTTTATGGACAAGGTGAGGAATCCAGCATGTAGGTTGGTCCTAAGTCCTAAAGTAGCTGCGAAAGCATAAAGAGATAGTCCTATAGAAGGAATATTTGTTGTTGAGCGAATCTGCCAAAATCAAAATGTTAGGTGGCGGGCTTTTATTAGAGCCTTGCGGAGTATTAAAAACATGAATAAACAACCATTTTAATCCTAAGATTTTATATTTGACATAATTTAATCCTAAAATGTTTTTTATATCATTTTGATTATAATATTTTAAAATTTGATATCAATTTACTCTATCAGACAAATTCCACTAACTCCGTTAATAATTATCCCATTTAATTTACAAATTTATCCTATTGAACATTAACATCGATCATCAAAATTACAAAAATTAAAAAGAAAATAATTTCCCTACTTCCCAATCTCCAATTCTTTCCCATTCATCCTTCTTCATCTCCCCATCCTCGTCACGCCCAGCCACTATAATCATTCCCTGTTCTTTATCCTCCGGCCATCATCGATGATCTTATGGAGATCGAAACTGCCTCTAGTAGTCTCCAGGACATTGCCGCCCCTCTTGCCCCAGTTGTGAGCGAGCTTGGGGTTGAACTGGATGAGCTCCCTCAAGTAAAACCCCCTGTACTCGGCAGTCACATCGAAGATCTCACGCATCCCATACCCACAAGCCCACCATCAGCTCCCTGATGACGGTGTTGAGGCTCGGGCACAAGCCCCCGCACATCACAATGGCCGCCCGCACCTCGGAGAGGTTGAAGAACACGTGCTTGCAGGGGCCGATGCAGTGGTTGATGGGCTTGAACGAGTTGGTCGTGTCCACAGTTAGCCCTTCCATGCCGGAATTGGTGGTGGCTTCTTTCAATAAAACAAGCACGGATGTGTGGCGGCAAGCTATGATAGAAACAAGAACAGAGACAGAGAGATGGGAGCAGGTAACTAAGAGTAAGAGCTAAAGACAAGAGTAGTTGAAAAATGAAGAGTGGAGACGGGGTGCTCTTAAGGTTTGACATCTTCATATTGTACTAGAAATTCTTAGACACATACACGCAAAGAGAAAGAGTAGGAAATGACTATGGTGGCTGGGCACCATGAGAACGAGGGGATGAACGAGGAAGATTGGGAAAGAATTAGGGATGGGGAATTAAGGAAATTATTTCTTTTTAATTTTTGTAGTTTTGACGATGTTGGTATTAAAGAGGATAAATTTGTAAATTAAATAGGATGATTATTAATGGTGGTAGTGGAATTTGACTATTAGAATCAATTGATGTCAAATTTTAAAATGTTGGAATCAAATTGATGTAAAAAATTATCTTAAGATAAAATTGATGCCAAATATAAAATCTTAGGCTCAAAAAGGTTATTTACTCCAAAATCATTTAACGTCTTTTGAGATCCTAAAAATATTTAACATCTTTAATTAATTTGAAAAGCCACTAAGAAAGTTATATATATATATATATTAGGATATAGAAATTTTTTCAACATGAAAACTTGAATGGTTTAGCGTTTGTTTCAAAGACGGACCACTTACTAAATTGATAAGTATCCTTGTTTATTTATTTTGGGTAGGATCACAAAATATTTTTATAAATTCAGCTCATTTAAGACACCTATAAAACTAATTTTCATTTGACTGTAGAAGTACTAGGATTATCTAGTCTTTGCAATAAAAATGATGTCCCTAAGATTTATCAAGGTTAAGTTATCAGCTCAATCAACCGTTTTTAGAACAAAATATCTTAGGTTGTGAGTGGGCAGATTCAACCATGTTAACAATGAATTAAATAGGATCGCATAAAAACGTACATTGAAATAGTTTTTTCATCAAGAAACACATAATTGTGAACAGGAAAAAATACACACACATATACCTGTTAGAGTTATAACTGTAACACAGATTTTCAATATATATTATGTATAAAAACTATAAAGTTTAAGCTATTACAAGATTCACATTGAGCTATATAATATTTAAGATATTATTATATGATATAAAATTTACAGATATATGCGAAAAAGTGAGCATCAAAATTTCAAGATGAAAGAAAAAAGAATTATAATTTGTAGCTATGCTTACTTATAGAAAACCAAACTCAAAGCCCCTTGTATTAAAAAAATAAATAAATCAATGCCGGATGTTAAAAACATTAAGGTTATGTCACTATTGCATATGTAGCTTTTAGTAACATCTTGTTAACGCAATATTTTTATAAACGTCGTTAAAATTATAATAAATATTGTTAAAAGTATAATAAATGTTGCTGAAAAGTTTAGTATTGTTAAGATCTTTTAGTAATATAATCTAAACACAACATTTGTAAAAATATTACTGAACTAAATAATAACACTTTTTATAATTTAGTAACATTTTTTAAATATTACTAAATTTCAATTATGATATAATGTATTCGTGAATTGAAACATATTTTATTGTTTAACCATCAATCTCGATCCAAAATTAAATAAGCAATTTTTAACATAAAAAATTATAGAAATAAGTCCCACATCTGTCTTGGGAGAAACACTTGTCAACACTTATAGCGATATCGTAAAGTATACAATTCAATAAACATTCAAGATAGGGGAAGTTATCCTTATCGATATGTTAAGCCACTCATATCAAATTAAAAGAAGCAAAGAATCAAAACAAGATTAGCTTAAACAAAAGCCACCAGGTTTCAATTTAAACCGAGCAAAACATTAGTAATTTTGCGAGTGATTATTTTAATAAAAGGAAAAGATCTAAAATTTCCTCTTCAACTTTGTCTATTATGCACTTTGGTTCTTCATGTAAAACCCTTCTAATTATATTACCATGCTTAAGTCATGATACCCAATTAGAGGTTGCTAAAGCCTTTTTTTTGTTTGCATTTTAAAATACTTCTAAAGAATATAGGGGTTATAAATATGAAAGTAGAAATTTTTTGAAAAATTGAACCTGTATCGAAATTATAGAATTCTCATGCACTATCTTTATATTTATTACAAAAGTTGTAGGAACTCAGCCCACTCTTTACATTTCTCGAGAAATTGAAAATACATAGGCAGTAGTAATAAATACAAATTCTGTCCGTATAACTAGCAAGTACGTGCGAATCCATATATGTATCCAAATAGTGCTGGTACAAACATCTGAAATCTTCAAGGGGCATGGAGCTGTTCTCCCATACCGCTACCACTGATACTATTTGCAGATGACACAGGAATATATACAGAAGTGAAAATTATAAATTCTCAGTAAAATATCCTAGGCTATTTGGATACAGTGTCATCATCATCATCATCATCCCCACCTGTTTGGTTTATTTTCAAAAATCATGTTCTCAATAGATAACAGAGCAAAGGATTATTTGATGAATTTCTAGAACTCTTTATCTGAAGCAAATTCATTTTATTCACGCACTTGAAATTAAATAACAGTATATAACGTTGATAATAGTATAGTAAAATAATGGAGTATGCATATATAATGCAAATGGAATGGGCTATGCAAGTGCACTTATCTTTCTAGTTCTTTCTTTAACTTGTAACTTGAACACATGTAATTAATCTCCTAGAAGTGGATGCCTTTCCTACTCTTGGGTAATAGTATGTTTTTCAAGACCAAAACTCATTCCTAGACATCATTGGCGGATTTACTTTCTCCGACACTCACACCAATTTATTTCCCTTAATCTATTCAGGGATTGACCTAAGTAACTCTTGTGATAATATCATCCTAGCCCATTATTAGATGGAGGCCCGATATGTCACTTAATTAACTTTCGAGTTCATGTTACCTTATACATTTTTATACATGGTTGTGCATGAGGATGTCGTATATACTCATGCACATGCTTCATAACTTTACTTTCAAAATATTCTTTCTTTAAATATAATGTATGCTCATGAATTCCATGCATATGCTCATCCTTCATAATTTCATTCTCAAAATATTTCTGCAAGAAATTTGGTAGCATATGGCTATAATATTATAAGGGTTCTCAAAGCTTACAATAATGATTTCAGCTAACTAGTCATAGAAATAGTAAATTCTAGCATATATTTAAGAAGATTTCAAATATATTTATCATCATATACGCATAAGCCACTTCAATCTTAAAAAAGTCAATAGACAATTGCATCGTAGCTTATATATTAATATGGTATCAAAGCCAATATAAATCTCTTAATCTACCATTTATATTTGGCCTCATGTAGTTTGGGGACTCCTAAACTACTTCTATAACAAGTTTGGCCATAATCTCACAATCCTATCTAGGAAGTTGGACATGTACCAAAATTTTATTTTAAATCATATTGGTCTCAAATTTTGCATTTCAAACCTTTTTGATCTCACTCAATTTTGATATATATAACTTAAGTTATTTAAGTTTTCGTCACTACTGCCTTGTTTTAGGGCAGACATGAACACTTAAAATGGGAAAAAATTAAAAATCTATTCTTTATCATTTTACCCTAAAATTTTATGTGCTTATACTCAATCGAACCTTCTTTCAAAACAAATCAAGTCTCACTCGATTTTGCTGAGCAGAGCTTAAGTTATAAGCTCTATACTGTAGCTATCCTATTTTGGTACTTATAGAATATAGAGTAACTTCATGGAGTTACTGGAAGCAATTTACTGGTAGTTTAAATCTGAAAATTTATATACTTATTCTCTCCTATATGTTAACTTTCTAATAAAATTGGTTTTATTTAATTTGAAGGATTATAGGACAAGTTATTCCTATTAGAACACATCCTACTCAAGTCTAAGTTATTCCGCTTATAGCCTAATTCAAAAATTCATAATTTACTCATCTTATGTCTAATGGACCTCAAATTTATTAAGTACACTCTTTTATGAGTTAACTTTCAATTAAAATTGGTCTTACATAAATTGAAGGTTCCTAGCTCAGGATATGGCTCACAAATTCAACACTATCCAAAGTTATCCTAGTTATTCTATTTTCTATTTGTGAACATCTTTGAATTCCTGGCTTGTTTCTCTTATTAACTTGAGTTTCACCAGTTCTAACTCTTTAATATGAGCCTAGAGAATATCACTTCCACCCAAGAAATATAAGAAATAAAAGAATGCAAAACCTTAGCTCATCTAACTATATAACCACATATAAGGTGGTTTAGAAGCCTACCTCAATTTCAAGCTCAAAGAGGCTTTAAATCTTGCTTCCAATAACTCTAGGACCCCCTTAGAATCATAAGACCATACCCAAGCTCTTTCTTTTCTTTTTCTGTTTGAAGCCATAAAGGTCCAAAGGGATTTTGAACCTCTATATAAGTTAACAGATGGCAAATAAGCTCAAAAGCTAGGTAGATGCTGAAGAAATAAGAGAACACTAAGGGCTTGAGAACTTGTAAGAACAATAATGGAGGAGAGTGACTGGGAGGGAAGTGGTGTCCATGAAGGGGAGGAAGAGAAGAATATGATGCAAATTTAGGGTTTCTTGAGATATTAAGTGAGATTTTTAGAAAAGCAAGAATGACTCATCATTGGATATGTGGTCTATATCACTTCTTGCAATTTTGGCTATGTGGCCCGCTCTAGGCCACATATATTAGGTGTGGTCTCTTAATGATTAAAATCTCTTGTATTTTAAATTCCTATCAAAGCAATTTCTTGTGTTCTAGTAAACTGTTCTTAATAATTGGGTAGTGTGACTTCTTCTAAGCCGTTCAATTTACCTAACTTAGGGTGTGTCGCATAATTGACCACTCTTGAAGGGAAAAATATCATGCCTAGAACTCATCTCAACCAATATGGGATTAAGTCAAAGTGCCCAGCGATTAATTTGGGGACTCAAAGTTACCTGCGATATTATTTATGTGTGTGAGTAATCCCACACTTTTATTTAAAATTATATGTATAAAACATCATTCATAAGATTATTATATATATGTTGTTTAGCTTTTAGTATTTTGAGACCCACATATTCCCGAATCAGAATTTTTCCTCCAATGCCCTTCTTGATAATTGTAAGTCATTATTTACAGTTTTATCGCTTTTTATTATGATTCAATTATTTACTATTCTGCCCCTATCTGGAGACCGGTTTTCCTCTATATCGAGCTATTCCTAGAGTTGGGGATGTTACACTTTAACTCTTAAAATGTGCAAAAGGAACTTATAACTTTTAAAATTATGCAACTTGGTACAAGTTATTAATGGACGTCAAATTTTGGATTGAAAAAAACATGTGAGAGGCACTTGACTTAACTAACCCATCTATATGCATCTTATGTTGAGGGTAATATCACTCATGGGTCTTATCCCTTAACATATAATCCAACCCTAATCACACACCTAAATCCTTAGACTCATTCTTCTCTTTTCTGACCTTTTGAAATTAGAAAATAAAAAACCTCTTTTCCTTGTAAACATCTTCTCTCCCAAAACCTCTCATGGCTAACTCACAATCACTCATCCATAACTCTTAACCTTTTTCAATCACAAGTCACAATTGCAACTATTTATGGGTAAGCTAAACTATGTTCTCAACAATTTACCAACTTAAGCTACCGCTAGTATTTTCTAAGCCATGTATTGTCAATTGCTCTCTTGTAGCTAGTTCTTTAGCTAGAGCTTCTATGTTTAGTGTCACTCGGACTAGCACTATCACTCTGATGTTCCTAACACCAATTGTCATTTGCACTAGTTTTACCCTTGAACCACTACAGTCACCACCACTTCCACCCTAATTAATCATTGGGAAAAGCTTCTCTTTAAAGAAAATTTTGGATCTTAGCCTCTAGAAAATTGCTTAAACTATCATTCCTATCCTTTATAGCAGAACCCTATCTAATTGCACCATAACTTGCCTTTCATTCAGGAGTTATGAGATTGAAAAGAGAAGTTATGGGTTATGAAAGAATAATTGTGAGTTAGACATGAGGGGTTTTGTGAGAGAATATATTTATGAGTAAGAGGGTTTTTGATTTTCTAATTTTATAAGGCCAGAAAGAAAGAGGCAAGGGAAGAATGAGTTTTGAAATTTAGAATGTGATTAGGATGGAATTATATGTTATGCAATAAGGCTTAAGACCTAATGGTAGTATTTCAAAAAATATCCTCATCTGAAATGCACATGGATGAGTCACCTAATTCACGTACCTCTTACATGCTTGTTTTCGGTCAAAATTTGATGTTCATCAATACCTTGTAGCAAGTTGCATAATTTTAAGAGTTGTAGATTGTTTTTGCACAATTTTACAAAGAACAGAAGACAAAATTGAAATAGGGGGTATTTAGATCTTCCCCTTACTCCATGTCTGGCTGGGGGGATTTTGAGAGGAAGGAGATGGAGGGAAAGAAATAGGAAAGAAAGAGAGATGTTTCCTTTGTGGTGACTTCTTTGGTACCTTAGCATTTTTGTGCATTTGGTACATTATCTATTTTTAGCCAATAGAAAAAAGACTAATGTCCTTGTATGGATGCACCTCAAAAACTCTAGTGCACATTAGAAACCCAATCCTAAAGAAAAAATCCCTCGACTCACCTCCTTTAATCCTAATCTACGAAGCACTCACCCCGGGACCCTTCCTTGTTTCGGTGCCAGCGCCGAGACCCAGCAACCTCCACACCACTTTGACAGCGAGTCTCAGATGAGGGACTTCATCCATAAGCTACTTACAAAGAGCATCGAAATCGGTGCTGTCGACACTATTTCGTGAGCAAGAGACATCAACAAAGAATGGCATGGTGGAGGTCGTAACTGGGTGCATTTGCAGCATTATTCCAAGCCATCATTCTCTGCAAATGGCCATTGATGAACCTGTAGAGTATTTTGGGGTCCAAGTCAATCACGATTTGGATATTTGTTCGGAGATGCGCATTCTTCCTCAACAATAAATGCATGAATCTATGTGAAAATTTATTGTTGATGGTCAATGGATGCTGGGCTTAAATTTTGAATGAAAATTGTAGCAAGAACCTATGAAAAAGGTCCACTTTTGGAGCTTCAATTCACTGTTAATGGTGGAACTTGCTTAGTCGGCGATAATGGAGTTTTTCAGTGGCATATGAAAATGGCATCTTGTACTTGATATTAGATATTTAGATATATATTTTTTTAAAATTAACTATTTCTGATGGAGATTTCCTAATGTGCTCCAAAGTTTTTGAAAGTGCACCCATACAAGGACACTAGTTTTCTTTCTATTGGCTAAAAACAGAGAATGTCCCAAATGCACAAAAATGCTAAGGCATATGAGAAGTCACCTTCCTTTGCTTGGATACAAAGAAAATGGAAAAAGAAAAAATAACAGTGCACAATAGTAATGGGCCCATATAAACAGTGAAAAAACTCCCCCCCTTGCCCGAATCCGAGCGGAAAATCGATGGAGAATGGGGGGTTTCAAACTTGCCTTTATTACTCCATTCTGTTGTAGACAATACTATAGTGGAGGAAAGGTCTTTTCACTTTCATCGATCTAACCCGCTATTTCACTCTAACCTGCCTGTACACATCCCGCCTACGTCACATCTCCTTCCTTCTCCATCGCTGGTACTCTATTAGGTAGAGAGAAAATAGGGTCGAAGTTATGTAAAATGGAAAAAAGATCCCGTGCAAGAAAAAGGAAATAGGGGAGGGACTGCATCCAGAAGGAGGAAGAAGTAATAAGAGAGGGGACTACCGTGGATCATGCTACTTTTGGTGTTGCATGGTCCATTCTTCTTTTTCTTCTCTTTTTTTCTTTTTATTTTTTCCACATACTCTTCTTTATTTAATATTTTATCCCCCTCTAATTGAATTTCATTTCCCTATTACCGTAAAATTTAATATTGTTAGTTTACATTATTGTTATTTTGTTTATTTTTTATTATATTTGTAGTATCTATTAGATTGTTTAATATTGTTAGTTTATATTATTTGATGGATATTCAGTATATTATTTGTTTCTAATTATTTTATTTCTTCTGCTTCTTGTTACAGTTAATATATTTTACATTTTTAATTATGTAAAAATTTAAATGATTATTTTAAACTTATTAGTTTAAAAATAGTAAATTTTTTTATTTGATATTAATTAATATAATTATTAAATATAAATTAAAAATGTAGACATGAACATTTTTATATAAATATAGAAGGTCAATTTTTATTATATTTATTTATATTATTTTGATAGATAAATTTATGATAAAATTTTATTAACTTTTATGTTTCCATTAATTTTTTACCAGATTTTATTTTTATAGTTGAAATAGCTTTTTATAATAATATAAAAATAAAATTATTATTTGACATTATTATCTTTTTTTTTCACTTTTTCACATAAATAAATAAGAAAAAATAATTCTTTTTCTATTTTTTTCCTTTCATTTTTTTTTATCCAAACATACCTATAGGAAATAAAAATTTACTCAATTTATTTCCTTTCAACTTTTTTTCTTTTATTTTCTTTCCTTTACCAAATAAAGCTTTAATGAAAAAAAACCTATAGAAGTGTGTTCCAAGTTAAAGCGATTTGCCCGTTAAAGAAAAAAAAAAAGAGAGACAGAAAAAAAAGGTTAAAGCGATTTGGGTTATGATGAAGCCAACTAACAACAAACACTACCTAAGGTAAGAGTGTGTTGGTAGGCATTATAGAATAAAACTTATAGTATAAAACCGGCCTTACACAATTTATATTTGATACAACATCACTGTGTCTAATGCCTCATCCGCGTGTTGGAGCCATTTGAAAAAAAGACACTTATCTAGATTTTATTGGACCCTTTATACATCATGGGCCAATTGGTGGACCCTGAATGGGTCATAATTATTCGCAAAAGATTGATGTTTACCACATAAATTTGACTTTCAGACCGAAATAATTAAACAACATAGACTTGACATCTCATAGCCATGATACATGCGAGCAATCATACCAACGGTGTGTTTCAACAAAAAGCTCGGGGTACGTACGACAATACCACATTTTTAGAAATGCGACAATATTTAAAAATTATAAAATACAATATAATTATAATATAATATGATATATGAATTTATTAAAAAAATATGAATTCTAAATAAAATAGATAAATAATTATTTAAAGATCGACATATATTATAATAAATATAATAAATTATATTTTTTAATTATTTTAAAATTCTCATTTATATAAATTAAATATAATAATTTAAAATATAAAATTAAAACTTCTAAAATATAATTAAAAGTGTCTAAAATTATTAATATAGACAATTTTAATATTCTTTTTAATTTAATTTTAATATATTATTAATATAAAAAAATTTTCAAAAATATTAATCATATATTCTCATGTTATTAAAATTAATTAATTTTTATAATAATTATATTAAAAATTTATAATTATATTATTAAGTGATAATATAAAATATTTTATGCTTGATTCCTAAATAGAATACTAAATAGGAGGTCGAGTTTAACTGCACCTGAAATGAATTAACCTCCTTCTCTTATAATAGAGTGGGAGGATACCCCTGAAAAATAGAAGAAAAAATTTACACTAGTAATATATATATATATATATATTTTAGTTCTTTGACTGTATAGTATTAATTCTCCGAGGTATTGTTTTGAAATTAATCCTCCAGCGCTTTCGCGTAGCTCGTTGGTGGTACCTTTTTTATTTTTTTGTTTTTTTTCTCCCTTTAATGGGTGGATTGCTTCCCGTTGGCTTTTGTCACTTCGGTTGGACCTTTGTTACGAAATTATGAGCCCTACGTTCTAACAAATTAAACACAGGACGAGAGGGTTCCATTGTTTCTTCCTGACGAAAATTTGTCTGCTTTCAATACATTTTTCACTGCGTTCAGACCAAATGACAAATTACTAAACTGGTAAAAGAAAAGGAAAAGAAGCGAGTTAACTTCAAGGAAAAAGGGTTTGGGTCAAGTTGGCATGCAAACTACTTCATTTGAAAAAAAGTCTGTAAATGAGATAAACTAGTTCATATACAGGTTATTAAAGTCTAAAAAATGTACGTTAATTCATTTAACATGCAATAACTTATTTAGTTGATCTATTTATTGTTCTTAATTTTTAAATATTTTAATTTGTTAATACGTCTCTTAAAGTTTATTTAACATCTAAGCCAATTCGGCTAAACTGTTAAAGATCAATTTGATTTGGGTCTAAGCTGTTTTTCCAACTTTATGCAAATTAATATTTCATTTAAATACTCTGCGTATTTTAGTTTGCCATCATTTCGAGAAGTACCGGTTTTTCAACAAGAAACAATGACTTCTAAATTCTAATAATTAGAAGCTGTGTTAGAATTTTATCGGATGCCCCGAAGGGACAGAAACTGTGCTAGAAATTTTCCCATCTCTATATAGCCGTGTAAACTTCAAATATTGTCATTCTAACACTTTAATCCCTCTTTCACGGCTTCTTTAACGGGGAAGAAATGACTTCTAATGAATTGGGGCACGGGTCCACAATTGTGTGCGAAGATTTGGACTTATTTACTTTCCACACTCTAATTTTCAATGTCAAGTAATAAGAAACTAAAAGGCTTAAATTTTTGTAAATTTTTTATCTTAAGAATCGTAATTTTGGTCCAAGAATAATAAAATTAAATAAAGTCCTTCCAAAATAGTAACTTCAGTGTTTAAAGCTCTGACATTATAAATAAAATTAACCAAGAATTGCAGTTTATTTTCACTATCATCAACCACGTTTGAGTAAATTTTATTTAGTTCCTAACATATTTATTAATAGTATCAGTAATACTTGTCATTTTTTATTTCATCAAATATCAACCTTTTATATTATTTTTTCTAGCTACTTGTATCTACTTACGTAGCATTACTTGTTAAATGATTGCGGTGCAACATCCACTGTCAAAGTGGGACCTTGGGGTATTCTACTTTCCAGACTTTGTTTAGCAGCCAGTGATTCAATGGCCAAACCAAACACACTATCTCCAAATTCCCACTTATATAAAGTGCTGCATAAGTTAAGTTTGAGATCATAGCCATTAGCCAATATATATCCACCTCAGTAGACACTGTGTCTGTGAGGTGTATAGAGTCACAAAGGCCGAGAAACTAAGAGAGAATATATCACAAATGACGAAGAAGGTCTCTTCCTATGGCTTGGCAGTGTCACTAGTGGTGTTGATGGCACTGCTTCTATTGGAGGATTCTCCAATGGCAGAGGCAGTGACTTGTAGCCCGGTGCAGTTGAGCCCTTGCTTGGGGGCAATCACATCCTCTTCTCCACCATCGAGTGCCTGTTGCCAGAAGCTGAGGGAGCAGAAGCCATGCCTTTGTGGTTACCTCAAGAACCCAAGCCTCAAGCAGTATGTTAACTCTCCCGGTGCTAGAAGGGTAGCTAGCTCTTGTGGTGTTCCCTTCCCGACTTGTTAGTCACCCTAGTTATAGTTACTTAATATCAATCTGTGCGTTATCTTTGTTAGTATGTAATAACACCACCTGCAGCTTGCAAATTAGAAGTGTGTTACATAAGAGTGATATCAATACCCCCCAATAAGAAAATAATTCTGTTCGAGGGTTGTACTAGCTTGAACACATGCGAATGACTATGAAATAAATGTTGAAGGAATTTAACTGAATAAATTATCAGGTTTTGCTGTTTTTATGTTCTTCGTCTGGCTTTGAATTAAGGTCCAGGGTTGTCTAAGATCCCTTTTTTTTTTTTAGTGGTCTCCTGCAAGACCCTAACTTTAATGTTGCAATAGCTACTTCAATTGCGTGGGTCGTGATTTGTGAGACAACATATATTTAAGAAGAAAATTTTGCTAATCATAACTGATTTTCAATTGGGTTGTGAGACATGAGAGTATAGTTGATTTTCAATTTAAAAAGCTCCAAACCATAACTTAAGCAAGACGTTGCCTTCCAAAACTTTTCGTCAAACTATAGTTTCAGAGCTACAAACAAAAATTCAATCATGCTATAAAACGCTTTTGTTTGGTCCATCGTATGGACAAGGCCTGGACATGTTAGGAGCTGGGATTACATGGCCGAGGTTGATTATGAGGGTACTTGGGAAAGGAAAAAGAATTCTTATAAATATTGTATATTTATTTTATAAGATTTTATCGATCCCTATTATTAGGAATCTAATTAATTTGATTCGACCCGTAAAGGTCTTAGAGGGGGGCTTCACATCTCCTAGCAAGAATTTTTTTATTTTCAATATTTAAATTCAAAACACCTGATTAAGGGATCAAAATACTTGTCACTTTAACTAATCACATGTTGATTTTATTTTATAAATACACTTACACAAACTTACACAAAAAGTGGGATAAAAATTCCTCAAGGTACTAAAAAGTATGGCTGGAATTTTTTATAATAGATATAAAATAATTGTTATATTTGTAACATAGATCTATACTATTTGAACATAGTTTTGGGATATATTCTTAAACATCCTATCATATTAATGGTCAAAAAGCCACAAAACTTTTTATGTTAAATTTTTATTTTTTCTTTTCCCATCCATCCTATGAGGGTGTCAAAAATTATATATATAAACTATGTTCAAAATCATTCTCCTTAACCATGCATTTTAATTTATGTATTTTCTGTTTCAAGTAATCTTATTATTCATTTTTTCACCACACATCAGATGGTTTTTAAAGAATTTTTTGGTCGAAAAGATGCTTTTAAGGACGGGTAGATATTTTTATCCTAAAATCATTTAGAATGTGACAATCAGTAGGCTCAATAATTTTCTTTGCCAAAACGAGCTCGTCCTTTTTGGGACACAGAGATTGGGCCCTTTATAATTGGTAGCCCAATTCTAATTGGGCCTTTGAATCAACTTGAGTAAACTCCAAGGAAGCTTGAACCAAAACAAAAATTGCCGCTCCTCCTCCTCCCGACGAAAAAAAAAAAGGCCCAAGGAGCTTCTCTAGCTATTTAGAAAAATGGCGACAAAAACCTCCAAGGAACCTTTTGCAAAATCTCATGTTTGACGGGCTTGGTATAATGTCAATGCACTTTATCTCCAGTGATAATAAATTTCAACTTCTTTATTTGCAATATAATATTAGATAAAGTAATTGTCTTCTTAATATTTTCGAGAGTAAACGAATAAATGGCGGTAACCTTTACTTCATAATCTCAATTTAGGAAAAAAAAATATTCCTTTATAAACTTTCAAATTAAGAGTTTTCGTCAATATTTAGTGGTTGACAATAATAGGATCGCGTCGATAAACACAAACTACTGACAATTTGCATGTTAAATGATCAAAAGTTGCGTAAGAGTTAACTTTGACCAGAACAAGAACTAGCAACGTTGATTGGTAAGCATTAACAATTAGAATCATGTGTACTATACGATAATCATAATGAAAACGAAACAAATAAAAAATAAACGTGGAAATGAAAAGAAATAGATCAAAATGAAAACGGAAACGAAAACTAAAGCTAAAAATAAAAGATGAGGAATGTTATTTAACTCCCTTGTAACTCTTGAATGTCAGCATGCCTAACAAAGTGTGTGAGGTGTTTACCAGTATTTCTTTCCAGCTATCTAATTCTAATTCTCTTTCTTTATTTATAGACAAATCCTAGACTCTAAGAATATGTGTCATCTTTAGGTAGTTACTTGAATGTCATAGCCTTGTTCTTCATCATGCACAATCCCATTTCATCCGCATTCTCTTATTGACTTGTAACTGCTTCAAATCATGTAATAACGCTTCAAACCTCACCTATACTCTCAAAATAGTGGTAATTACGTAATTCTTCATTAACACCATATAGATCTTCTTCGACACTTTGATACATACCTCAAGTTTCATCAACCAAAAATGGCTCAAGTCCATTAGCCTAGGATTAGCTTCGATATCTTCTTCAGTTGACAAAACACCCTTCATCAAGACTACCGTTATAATAAAGTAGTTGATTTTCTAGCTTCGTCAGCCAGATCAAAAGAGTTAGAGATTTGGCTAGAGGAATGCCCAAATTGCATTGTTGATCTGTTATACCGAAAATTTTTCATTCTAATAAATTCGGTACTTCTCTCAAA
Organism: Pterocarpus santalinus; assembly: GCA_031439595.1. Classification (NCBI taxonomy): domain Eukaryota; kingdom Viridiplantae; phylum Streptophyta; class Magnoliopsida; order Fabales; family Fabaceae; genus Pterocarpus; species Pterocarpus santalinus. Next base: position 65,895,986 of record CM062531.1, on the reverse strand, counting down.
AAAAAAAAAAAAAAAAAGAAGACTACCATTACATAATCGAACCTGTATTCATTGTTGATTTTCCGCTTATCGACATGACTCGAATTGCATATACTTCTCTTAATTTAATTTTTACCAGTGAAACTATATATATGTTAACCATATTTGATCCATTTAAATCCACTATCTTACCAATATAATTAGCCCTTCTCGATTTAAATCCATAGTTTGATTGGTAAGATAGTCGATTTGGTGTAGTTGAATGATAAAATGGAGGCACTGATACTGCAATAACTACTCTTTCTGCCCTCAAAATCTACGTCTCACATGTTACATTAATGATTGCATATTTAAGAAATGCCAGAAAATAACCACTATGATCCATTTACATTTAAGCATTATCAATTTAGTCAACTAAATTATTAAAACAAATACACTCGATTCTTGTCTGTCTTGCGGCATCCACTTACATGAGTATTATATTCATGTATATATATGAAGAATCAATTTTATATCTAGAGCCCATGCACCATATATCTCAATTTGACACATATATAGGCCGGTAGGTAACACAGTTAACAGCTTCTACTTGATTTCTCCATCGGTTCCCAATAGTAACTGATGCTGTCAACTGACCTTCAAAGTTAAAGCCTCCCCCAAGTAATCCATTTCCCCTCCTCTATGCTTGGTCTATAGGACTAATTGCAGGGTGCTTTATTGGCTACTTTTCACACAATTTTCTTTTTTCCAGGAATCTAGTAATCATCGCAGTTTTTGCGTTGTTTTCAGTAGCTTTTTCATGCACACTGCCCATTGCCACCACTGCCTTCAACCTTCACTGAGTAGCACCTTCCTAAATGAATCTTTCGGCAGACAATATTTAATATTTGAGAGGATTATTAACAGAATTTAAAATTATCTTGTTTGAGCTTTGTTATATTTATTTAAAATATCTTTTGACATTTTTTCCCGTACTTAATAAAGATAACGTTAAATAAAAAATTAATATATTTAATATCTAACGATGATACAAATTAAAATTCAATTTGTTGTATTTCATTAGTTAATTTGAAGGATTGTTAAGACGACTGAAAATTATATATACTGAACAGTTCGATCGTTCGCACACTTGCGCTTTTTTATTTTATTGTTTTATTTTATGTTAGTTCAGGATTATTAAAAAGATCTAAAATCTTGCATTTTCTAACTCTACTTTAACAGCAATTTAGATCTTTAAAATGCTAGTGAGTAAATAGAAATACCAAAACTAGAAACTCCACTAACTAACGCATTAACGTTGTTAGATAACTGGTTGTTTTCCAATATAACTTTCAATCAATCACTTAAATAATTTCTTATTATCACATATTGGATAAAACTTTATCATTGTATTATGTATATCCTTTAATGAATGCAAGATAAATTATAATTTGTTCAGTGATAGAAATCCTACAATGCAAGTAGAATATTAAAAGAGCTTAAAATCAATGCATTATCATTCCACAATTTAAAAGTTATCTATCAATGCTTAATTAGTTCAAGTGGCTCCATATTTATTTCTTTTTAATAAGGTTTGGATTTTTAATTTTTTAAATTAGTAGACAACTTAGATAAGAAAAAATCTAAAATAATTTAGAGCACGCAATTGCAACTAACCGAACCATTTATGATAGTTGATTAGGATTAATTAAAAAAACAAATTATCTCAGCCTGCCGTAACCCTATTCTCTTGATCACATTGATAGCTCACAGATATGCGTGTTCAGACTGAGTTCTGAGCGTAATGTTGGTAGCTTCATACTCATTCATGTGTGCTGTTGTTGTCGTCCTTTTTTTTTTTTTTCCAGTTCTAATTTCCTTCCCAAGTTGAAGAATGAAAAAAGAGATCATAATCATACCGCCCCTGCATGCAGCCCTTCGAAAAAGTTAAGAATTAAGAACCACCTGGAAAATGTTTCCTGCTGCCCTATACTCCCTTTGGACCTCACTAGCTGCTGTCTCCCTAAAATTCAACTTGAAAACCCAAGTCAATAACTTTTTAGCGTGTGTTTGTGAGGGCATTTAGGCTCGCTAGAATTGATTCAGGGGGATTTTGGTGATGTTTGATTATCTACTTTCATAATCAATTCTGGTCTTTAGAATTGATTCTGGAATAAGTAAATTTTTTTATTTTCTATCAGAATTACTTTTAGAGGAACTACTAAATATAAATTACTTTACCTCAAAATCAATTTTAACTAAATTAATTTCAATAAAATCAATTCTACAAAAGTAGAACCAAACACAATCTTTTTCTTTTATCTTTTAATTGCAAATTCCTAGTTTCTTTTATGAATATATAACCTGAATTTATTATGGTCGGATATATATTTGAACTAATAGATACATGATCAAATGAATTACCATTCTTTGTGTATAATTTTCTTCAATTGTACAGTGAACGTTTTTCTTATATTTCCAATTAATCTTCACCAATTCTGTCCGATGCTGGAGTATGATTAGCCGATATCATAATTTGCCACGTGCAAGTAGTACGATGTTATGTTTTCATGTTAAAGGCATTTTAGAAATATTACAAATAAAAGCAATAAATACTCATAAAAAATAAAAATAGAAGTAATAAATGAAGAGCGGCAATAGATAATTGAGAGTAATTATTAAAATTTAAATATGAATTTAATTTTGATATATTGTTAGTATAAAAATATTTTATACAAATATTTAATTATATATTACCATATTAATAAAAATATTTGACTTAACTATTTATACATTAAAAATCTTACAAAAAGAAATATATGATTATAGGACAATGTAATTGTAGAATATTATCAATATATCAAAATTAATCTCTTTAAATACACAGTATAAATAAGGGTACATTTATTTCAAATTTAAAAAAAATAATTTTAAAATTTAAATTTTATATATAATTAAAAAATTAAAAATTAATTTTTTTGAAAAATAGATATTTTTAAGATTTTGATTATTTTTAAAAAATTATTTAACTATATAAAAATTAATTTTTTAATAAAAAATAATTTTTTATAAAAAATTTCAAATAAATACATCTTAAATTAATGGTTTGGATCAAGATATTGCGTAGACAGCGACATGGCAAGTACCGCGTTCCTAATTCGGCAAATAGATGTCTAGACGCATGGTCGTCCGAGTCGGGCTGTTGGGTCTGGATGAAGGGACCATTAGTTGCTGAAATAGAACAAGCGTTTAAAAAGGGACCTCTTTTTCACCGCCTTCCTCTCTCAGTCTGGGAAATTTGGACAAGTGCTCCACCAAATGAAACCGCTGTTTCCTCCACATTCCATGCAAATCACCGTCACCAGTTATGAACCGCCTTCCACGTACCTACCTTTGTTATACGTGCTAATCACTAACCACGTGTCTTGCATGCCGCTTACACCTAGGGGTGAAAATAGGCCGCCAGCCCATTGGATCTATCGATCTATTCTATATTAAACTTTTTGACTTAGCTTATTTAAGAAATAAATAAAGTCAAAATTTTTCATAAAATATTTTTAACTAAAAAGATCATATTATAATTTATACTATATTATATTTTAAAAAACCTAATAATAATAATAATAATAATAATAATAGAAGTCTTCTAATTTATTTAGAAATAAATTTTTTAAAATATTATTTAGGAAGCTTTTTAACTTCTTTAGGAATATATTTTTGGTCTATTTAAGAGATATTTGGGTTTATTTAAAATTTTTATTATCAAATAGGTTTTTAAATAATCTTTCAAGTTAGGCTAGTCTTTAAAATGATCAGGTTAAGCCTTAAAAAAAAAATACTTATATCAGATAATAAGTTTAGACTCAGTTTGCATATTCAAAATATATGACAAATCTATTTAAGCTAAAGTCTAACTTAACCTAATATATTTCCAACCTATTTACATTCATCCCCTTAATCACCTCACAACTTAAAATATTTAAATTTATATTATTTTTGGTAAAATACAACACGATAATAATTAATACAATTTTTCTTTTGATTCAAGTGGTTCAAAATTTATTTTCACTAAGTAGGGTTTTAAATTCAAATTTTGTAGATGGAAAAAATCATTGCTCAACTTTATAGTGGGCAAATTTGACTTAAGTCCAATTTGTTGGAATCTAATAAATTTCAAATATTGGTAATTTAGACTAAACTCACAATTTACCTTCATCATGAGTACTTCCTCCAAAATAGATGCCACTTTTGAGAAAATTTTAACTAATTTATGATTATCATCTAACGATGATTAATTGCTGCAATCAACATTTACCTTCTTTTTTTCTTTTTGGGTACATTGGAAAGAAGACTAAGGTCTAGTTTGGTAGTATTTTTCGAAGGGGTACTCTGTCTTATGAAAAATATAAGCAAGTTTTTTCTGTTTGGTAAACCAAAAAGCTGGGGTACTTTTGGTCTTAGCTTTTGAGAGTCAGGGGTACTCTCAGGAGCCCTCATGGGGTGTTATTCAGAATTGACTTGTGCTCTCCAAAATTTAAAAGATTAATATAATTTTATTTTATTTAATAATATTTAAAATAAAAATTATTCTCTTTAGTATTTATAACTATTATAGTCATTTTAGATATTAAGAGTAATTTTACCAAATACTACTTTTGTGATTTCTGCTTATTGAAAGCAATTTTTACGTTATTTTACTAAACGATACTACTATGACTTTTTAAGAGTAGCTTTTAGATAGTCAAAAGAGTTCAGTAATTTTTAAAAAGTCACAACAATACCAAACCAAGCCTAACATATCTAAGCTCAAACATGCAGCACGCTCATAGAACCAGCTAGGAGCATTCCATAACTCCAGCTCCTCAGTCACATTGACCCGCATCCTAACTAGCAAGCATATCCGCACAGCTGTTAGCAACAATATTTATCTATGCCAAATGTATTTACACATCAAAAAAAAAAAAAAAAATCTAACATCAAAGTTAAAACTACAGCAAATTCCATTTAGTTGAACTGCACAAGTACAAACATGTGAAAATCGTTGAGTATGAGCTAAATACTCACTGTACGCTTTGAATCCAGTACAAAGCCATAGAGCACGTCTGGTATATAATTAATTATTTGCACTCCAGAAAATATATATAAAATTATATTACGTTTGAATTATTTATAACTATATTTTTTTCTCAAAATTTTAATTTAAAAAGGTAAAAAGGCTTTGCATTTTTTATTTGGATTTAATTTTATTTTTATGCATTGTTACACGGGTGATGGAGGCGATGCTGTCACACCATTACTCGTCTGGAATTAGAGAAAGAAAGGAGTCTTCGATTGGGGAAGAGAGGACGAGAGGGAAAAGGTTAAGAGAGAGTTGGGAGTGGATGATTTTTTTGTAAAAAAATACAATTGATAATTTAATCTTAGCCATGCAGTTTGCTCCAATAGTTAAAGTATTCATTATCACTTCTCATATAACAAACTCTTCCTTATTTGATATGTTTCCATATATTAGTAAAATATTTAATTTAACCATTAATTATTTTAAAAATCTTATAAATAGAAATATATGATTAAACGAAAATATTAAACTTTTGTACACTTTATTTGCATCAAAATTAATCTTTCTATTTATCCAAGTTCAATTTTTCAAACTGAAAATCAAACATATCTGACTCCTAGGAGGAGAAATTCGTTTCTAAGCTTCTCTTTCCAAAACTCAATGCCCTTTTAACTGGTAGTGGCTACTAACCAAACCGTTGTCGTGGCCTTGTTTTCTCCCCTATAAATATTAGCAACTGAACCAATTGCAATACAAGCATTTACGCTTTATAGTTCATCAAACCCATTAGCCTCATTAGTTCCACATCAAATCTCGATCGAGCGAGAGCACAATTAATCAATCACCAACCTCAATCATATAATGTCTTCCGATCTCTCTGTCATCCTCCCCCGCGTTCTAATCGTCTCTAGAAGAACAGTTCGCAAGAACAAGTTTGTTGATTTTGTCGGTAAGTTGATTCCATCCATCAAATAAACGTGCCAATTTAATTTTTTTAGTAACACGAATTCTAAATTAATTTTCCAATCATGTCATGGCTAATTATTGTCATGTGAACCAACCCTTTTGATCAAACTTATTCTTATCCGATGTTTTTTTAATAATTTTTTCAGGGGAATATCACCTTGATCTTATAATAAGCTATGGTGCGGTACCCGTAATCGTTCCTCGAGTTTCCGGGGTTCACATGTTGCTAAATAGCTTCGAACCGATTCATGGTGTGCTTCTATGTGAAGGAGAAGACATCGACCCTTCATGGTACGAACAAGACACCGCGGGTCTTTCCCAAGAGGAGTTGGATGAAATAAGGAGGCTCCATGCAAGTGACACAGCCATTGATAAAGAGAAAGACTCAATCGAGTTGAGTCTAGCGAAGCTTTGCCTCGAAAGGAACATTCCCTACATGGGAATTTGTAGGGGTTCGCAGGTCCTAAATGTTGCATGTGGGGGTAACCTTTACCGTGACATAGGGAAGGAGCTTTGGAAGAAGTGCCCCGAAAGCCAAAGAGTGATGCACATAAATTATGATGATTATGATGGGCATAGGCATGGTGTTAAGGTTGTTGAGAACACACCTTTGCATCATTGGTTCAAGGATTCGTTGGATGAAGGGAAAATGGAGATTTTGGTTAATAGCTATCACCATCAAGGGGTCAAGAGATTAGCACAACGTTTTGTACCTATGGCTTTTGCCTCTGATGGCTTGATTGAAGGGTTTTATGACCCTGATACTTATAATCCCGAAGAGGGTAAGTTCATTATGGGATTGCAATTTCACCCGGAGCGTATGAGAAAGCCAGATTCAGATGAATTTGATTACCCTGGATGCCCTTTTGCTTATAAGGTTTGAAAATGGTTTCTTTATAAGGTCTAATTTAGAAAATTGGATTATGTTGCTTGCCAACATTGACCAATTGAGTTAATGTTCTGAATTTCATTTCATGGAAACTGCATGTGTGCAGGAATTTGTGAAGGCAGTGATTGCCTATCAGAAGAAGCTGAATAGCTTAGCATCTGTGCAAAAGCCTCCGAAGCTGAATAAGGAAATGGAGGACAAAAGGAAGATCATATTGCGTAGTTTCTCACTTGCAAAAAACCTTTACACAACGGGCAGTGGGATGAGTTCTTCCAAAGAGTCTGACCTTGAAGCTGGAGCAGAATTTCTTGAGGTGCTAAATTTTAAAATACACATAATGATTGTTATTTAATCTTTCAACATAAAATATTGTACTAAATAGTTTCCACCTATTTTTTTTTTTTTAAGGAAAATGTTTTCTAGTCCTCAGACATACAAAATGGGAAGGGACATCGTATATTAATATAGGTATTAGAAAGTATCAAAATATGCATTATACTACCTGTGGAGTAGAAGTGTTGTATATGATATTAAATTCCGGATAAGATAATTCTTTATTTATCTAATCATGGAAATACGAAAGAATCTTCTTTTGTACTTATTAATGTATGTTTCAATTTGCAGTCAAACACAGCATTGAGCGTGCAGCAGGAGAATAGGTTAAAGCAAATGGGTGCAACAGTTAGGAATGCTGGGTCATATGTTGAGAGACTTAAGCTGAATAAGGAAAGAGAAAAAATGGCAAGAAATGTGATGGGAAAAATGTCAGTGGAGCAGTTGTCTGATCTCCTGTCTTTCTACCACACCATGGGGCAAATTTGTTCCGAAGTGTTGGAAAGAAAGATTCATGGCCTTGTGAATGACTTTAGTTAGTTCATGATTATTTTTTGTCTCCTTAATTTCCCTGCCTTATGACGGCCAAGCAATATTTATTGTTTGGTGTGCTTTATTTTATGGTGGGACTCACATCACATGAACCTTGAGTGGTGGTGGGTTCCTTTCCTGTGTACATGTTTAAACCTTTTTTTCCCCTCTTCCTGTACTTTTGGCTTTCCTGTTAATGAAAGTGATCTTTGTCTCCTTCTGTCTGTTTCTCTTCATAAAAAGTGGAAACTAAATTTTTTTCATTTTGATGTGTAAACATCTTTTTTCCAAAAAAAAGAAAAGAAAAGAAATATTAGATATGTATCTCTCTAAAAAATGTGTCTTTTAACATTTACTTTAATAGTAAAAGTATATAAAAGTTTACATTTAATTTATAATTAGCATGAAAAATTTTATACTATCACATAACCATACATTATTAATTATATCATTAAAAATAATTGATTCTCCCGCCAAAAAAAATAATAATTGATTCTTGCAATCATACAAATTAAATACATCATTAATTAACCGTCCAAAAAACTTTACATTTACAATATATTAAAATTAAACTTATAAAAAAAATGATAACTTTTAATATACTTTTAATATAAAATTTTTTATACTATCAAAAAATAATATATGATTTTTGTGTGATTTTTGAGATAATTACAATATGATATAATTATATGATAATACAAAAAATTTTATGTTAAGAATGTATCAAATTAAAATCTTAAAAATAAGGTAAACTTAATTATAAATAAATGTTATGTATTATAAAAATTAAATAAAGAATAAGATACAATCCCCTCCCAAGATATCATTATTATACTTGCCTCCCCTAAAAAATTAAGATAAGGAGTACAATATAATCCTTTCCTTTAAGAGATGATATTATTACATTCCCCTTTCATCTATTTCTAAAACATACACTCTTATCCCTTAAAAAATTAAGATAAGTTACACTTTGATCTATTTTCAAGTTTTTCTATTTTTTTATTATTTCATTTTTTACCAAAATACCCTTTATTAATAGTTAAATATATTTTTTTATAATATATATATATATATATACACACACATAGAGAGATAGAGAGAGAGAGAGAGAGAGAGAGAGAGAGAGAGAAAGAGTGAGAGTTTAATTTAACTTTTTAATTGTTACTATATTAAGAGGACAAATTATTAATAGTAATAATAATTTGTAATAATTATTTTCTCAAAAATAAAAATTAGGTATTTTCTCATCTATTAATTCTACAATATTAACATATATGAAAATGAGAATTATTTACTAATATCATATATAAAGATGAATTAAGAGGATAATAACAAAAAGAATTTTGTGATTTTATATTAAAAAATATGCATTAATATTCTAAAATTAATAACTAAGAAAATATGTCATTTTTATTTTTTAAAAAATAATTATTACAAATTATTTTTACTATTAATAATTTTTTCTTTTAATATAATAATAATTTAAAAATTAAATTAAACTATATATAAAAATATTTTATATTATTATAAGTCACGTATATATATTTTATTGTGTAAAAAATAATGTGTTACTATTATTAAAGGGTATTTTGGTCAAATATAAAATAATAAATATAAGATAATGAAAAGTTAATAAAAAATTTGAAAATAGATTAAAGTAGCTTATCTTAATTTTTTAGGGAAACAAAATGTAAGTTTTAAAAGTAAAAAAAGGAGAGTGTAATAACATCATCATTCAAGGAAGGGGATTATAGTTTAATCTATTATTTAAGGGGAGGGAAGTGAATATTTTAGAAATAGAGGTGAGAGAAGAATAATAATATCATCACTTAAGGGAGAGAATTATATTTTACTCTTAAATAAAACATATATAACATTATCAGTCACATAAAAGGAAAAAGGACAAATGTCTTCTCATATTCATAAAGATAATGGGGCAAGGCTATTAGTACCATTGTCATCTACCTAGCTCTATTCATATTAATTAGAATTTATTTTTGTTAATAATAAGACATGATAATAAATTTTTAAAACATTTTTATATGATAATATATTTCTTCATAAAATTACAAATAAATTTTATTTTTAAATTATTTATATAATTAATTATTTTTTAGAATATAAATAATTATACTCAAGATTATACCAGGCATACCCCTGGAATCATTAAGTGTTTATAGAAATATTTACAGATAATTAACTAACAAAAAAAAAAAATCAAATAATCAAATCCAAGTTACATAACAGCTGAGCAGAAGGTGGACCACTTGAGCCAACGGGCTTGGCTCTAAATGATCGTATATCACCTCAATATTTGTTTAAAATTATATTGATTCGTACATACTTATTTTAATCTTTCCTCACTAATAATATAAGTATAAGATTCAAATCAAATATGATTTATTTATTACTTTTTATCATATTTTGGAAAGATTCAAATTGATAATATCATTCTTATATAAGATTAATTAATTTCTTACTTAAGAAAGTAACGTAAATTTTTATTACATTTATCTTTAAGAAAAATGAAAAGTGATGGGGGTTAATTATTTTCTTAAGCAAGGGACCTACATTATTCTTTATTAATAACACGTTGAGAAAAAACTTAAAATCTTGTTTACCAAAAACAAAATTAAAATTTTTGAAAGTCTTGAAGGAAGTATTATTTTATTAATGAATATTTGATATGATATATATTTCATATGAGACACAAAAAAACTCGAATTGTTGTTTATAACCTCTTAAAAGTTATAAATATATAGTATGGCTGTTTCAATTTTTATATTTAAAGGATTTAAATTGTTTTAATGTTTCATAAAAATAATAAAAAGTAAGAGAAATATATTTATAAAATTATAAAAGAAGTATAAATATAAATGAGACATTATTTTTTAATTTATAATTATTTTATAATTAGTTTTTTAAAACTAAGTCAAATTTGATGAACTAATGGAAATTAAAAAAATCTGGCAAAAGTGAAATATATCCTTACAACTAATGCGATCAACAACAAATACATCATCAAACTCATGTAAAATAGCTAATGCTTTGCTTCAATATTAGTCCAAAAAGCATTATAAAATTTGATAACATATGAAAGCATGGTCGTATCCTTAACAAATTTTAAATTTGTAAGGCTAATATATACCATACCATGAATTAAAGCAAATTAAAACATTTATTTTTATCTCTTTTTCTTTTTCAATATCAAGAAATTGAAAAGGCAGACAGACAAGAGTTACACCCCAATGGTATTAATTCCATGACTTAGGTGCCTCTCTCCAACAATGTCCTTTTTCCACTCCAAGCATTCACGTCTCGCGCTCACATTCCTACATGGACCTGCTTCAGTGATATCCCAAGGCAGAAAATGACCAAGTCCTGTGTCTCTGTCTTGAACATAAATGTCAAACCAGTGGTCTCCTCCTGCCCAATAAAAGTGGCAAAAGTATAACGTTACTTGGATAATGGGATTAGGCCTGAATCTGAAACTCCATTTCTGATTAAATTGAAGGTTTTGAGGACCAAGATCATGACTCTTGTCTTTGCAATGGAGGCCAAGCTGCTTGTTAGGTAAATTGTTGGTTATCTCAACCGTTACTTTGGAGAACCACCCTGCGCTGCAACCGTTGAACTTCGAAGCAAGAAGTATGGTTAATAGCATAGAAATTGATAATACAACTTTGGATACAGGAGCCATTTTTGCACAATAGGTTGATACAATAATTTCATAGAAGACTCATTTCTCTTTATATAGAGTCGGCATTAATAAGGAATTGTCAATTGTGCCCATCCTTCAATTATACCAGGTAATTTTTTTCGGTGAACTTTGCACCTAATAATTATGGTAAGCATAATTGTCTTAGATATCTTACTACAAATAAGAATCATTTATTATTATTGTATTTTTTTGTGCATCATATTCATTTTTTCTTTTTGGTAGGTAATAATTTAGGTTGAGGGGACATATTGTCGGTTTTTATACGCCAAAAGTAACAAATTCATTTTATATTTTATTCTTATCTTCGTTTAATTAATTCAATTATTTAGGTAACAGAACTTTACATCAAATTCCATTTATTTCTTTTTCCTTTTGTATTTTATTCCATTCCATCTGTGTAAATTAAGAATCATTTATTAATTACTATTGCATTTTTTATTTCTATTCAACGTAATATTAAATTTTTTTAATTAATACAAAAGTATTGAATTCATTTTATATTTTGTTCTTATCTTCCTTTGATTGATTCAATGTATTCAGGTAATTAATTACAGAACTTTCCATCAAATTATATTTATGCCCTTTTCTTTTTGTCTTTTATTCCATTTGTGTAAATTAAGAATCATTTATTACTATTGCATTTTTTTTAATTGTATACACTTTAATATTGAATTTTTTAATTAATAAAAAATTATTAAATTCATTTTGTATTTTGTTTTTATCTTTGTATAGTTAATTAATTTTATTTAGATGAATTAACTTCCCACAAAAATATCTATTTATGTCTTTTTTTGTCTTGGAATGCATAGTAGTACAAAATGAATTTATAATAAAATATTTCTTTATTATTATTATTATTATTGTTGTTGTTGTTGTTGTTGTTGTTTTTATTATGCATCATATCTTTTTAGAAATGCAACAATATTAATTTATTTTTAAATTTTTATATCTTAATATAGTTAATTCATTTTATTTTGACGAATCAACTTTCCATTAAATATTTATTTATGCCTTTTTTTTTTTGGGTCTTTGACTTCATAGGTAGACCAAAATGATTTTATAACAAAAAAATTCTTTATTCAAATACAGTTGAATTTCATTGACAATTGGGGAATAAAAAGAACATTGAGGTAATATGTTGATTACCTAGCCAATCTATATTCTAAGTTTATAATGTTCTAATGTATTAATTGAAAAATAATGTTCTTTTGTATTAATAATTTATTTACGTAGACAAATTATAATTTAAAAAAATTAAGGTAGGACTATTAATACCATTATTTATTTGTTCCATTTTGATTATCAAAACCTAATTACTTAACAAATAATCATATCATTTTACAGCCAAATTTATTTCTTTCTTAGAATTTTAATTTCTGATATATTTTTATTTGTTAATTTTACTTTAAAATTAATAATAAATGCATAATGATTATAATGAATTCATTTATTATTAAAATTATTTAAAAAAATAAATAATCGTCCTCTAATCATAATGGCGTCTAAAAATTAGTTTCACAACAATGTCGAAATAAATACTAGATCTAAGACAAAAAAAATAAAAGGTTGAGACAATTATTACCTTTGTTTGGTCTAGAAATTTTTTTTCTGTTTCTAATTTTAATTTTTAATACTAATTAAAAAATCACTTTTGTTTTTATTATGTTTTCATGATTTTGTAAAAAAAAAAAAATAGTAAAAAAATTTGGAATCTTCTCCTTTTTTTTTTGGGTTTGAATTGCCAAAATTTAAATTTTATTAGACTCCAACTAATTTTGCTTAAAACAGGACAACTCACTATGGATGTAAAATTCTACCAATGCTAGGTTCTCATCAATGAGACTCAAAAATGAAATCTTTTTTAAAAGGAGCAACTGAAAAAAGTGAAAATATTAAAAATATTAATTGCAAAAAGCATTTTAATAAATATCTCTTTCAAGTCATCATTTTTTTATTCAGCTTCGAAGATTTAAATAATATTTTTAAAATCCGTATTTATCAAACAGTTAATGTTTTCAAAGTTGTGAAATAATTATTTATACAAAATTTTTATTATATTAATTAGTAAATTGTCAATCATACAATGTGGCTATAACTTTTTATTAAGTTAAAAAATAAATAAAACTTAATTATGTTTAAAACTATTTAACAAAGCTATAAAGCCACCAAAAGTTGTTTAGTAGTTAAGGATTCAAACTTCATTATTATCATCAATCGAAATATCAAAAAACTCTTTATCAACGTTTGGTTGATTTAAATAGTTTGATACTTATTTTTCTTAAACAATATCTCAATATTTGAATCTTATAAATGGAAAAATTAGTACGAGGAGAGTTTTGCCTCCAATTGTGAGCTAAGAAAGCTTGAGTAAGATTAGTTAGAGTCTTATAAATTATAGAAAATAGTGGTTTAGACCAAAAAAAAAAAAAGAACTATATTATAGTTATAAAAAAATTTAAGAGATACTTACGTAATAATAATTATTATTAAATCTTAAATTGCACGTTGAGCCAAAAAAATTTTTGAAAGTTTTGAAGGAGGTATGGGTATAATAATGCATATGTGATATGATATATAATTCATATGAGATACCAAAACTTGAATTTATGTTTTTTATAATTTGAAAAATTGGCTTCTAATAAATCTTAGAAGCTCTAAAAAATTATAAGCCTTTAAAAGTTGTAAATATATAGTATGGCTGTTTCAATTTTATATTTATAGGATTTAAATTGTTTTAATGTTTCATAAAAATAATAAAAATTAAAAAATAATTATTTATAAAATTAAAATTGATTAGAAATAAAGATGAATATTATGTGACATTATTTTTTAAATTATAATTGCTTCACAGTTAATTATTTTAAACAAAGCCAAATTTGGTGAACTAATGGACCGGAAATTTAAAATCAAATAAAAGTGAAGTATATCCTTATAGCTAACGCGATCAACTACAAATGCATCATCGAGCTCATCTACAATAGCTAATGCTTTGCTTCAATATTAATCCATAAAGCATTATGAAATTTGATAGCATACCAAAACATGGTCGTATCCTTGACAAATTTTAAATTTGCAAGGCTCTTACATACCATGAATTAAAGCAAATTAAATATTTATTTCTATTTATTTTTCAATATCAAGAAATTGAAAAGGCAGACAGACAAGTTACACCCCAATAATATTGTTTTCATGACCAAGCTGCCTCCCTTTGCCAATGTCCTGGTTCCACCTGAAGCATTGACGAAACTCGCTCACATTCCTACATGGACCTGTTTCAGTGATATCCCAAGCCTGATAATGACCAACTTCTGTGTCTCTCTTTTGAACATAAATGTCAAACAGGTGATCTCCTCCTGCCCAATAAAAGTGGCAAAAGTATAGTGTTTTAGCCCAAAAAGGATTAGGCCTGAATCTGAAACTCCATTTCTGATTAACTTGAAGGTTTTGAGGACCAAGATCATGATTCTTGTCTTTGCAATGGACACCAAGCTGCTTGGAAGGCAATTTGTTGGTCAACTCAACCGTTACTTTGGACAACCACCCGGCACTGCAACCATTGAACATCGAAGCAAGAAGTATGGTTAATAGCATAGAAATTGATAATACAACTCTGGATACGGAAGCCATTTTTGCACAATAGGTTGATACAATAATTTCATAGAAGACTCACTTCTCTTTATATAGAGTCGGCATTAATAAGGAATTGTCAATTGTGCCCATCCTTCAATTATGCCAGGTAATTTTTTTTGGTGAACTTTGCACCTAATAATTGTGGTAAGCATAATTGTCTTAGGTATCTTAATATAAATAAGAATCATTTATTCTTGTTATATTTTTTTGTGCATCATATTCATTTTTTCTGTTTTGGTAGGAAATAATTTAGGTTGAGGGGACATATTGATGGTTTTTATACGCCAAAAGTAACAAATTCATTTTATATTTTATTCTTATCTTCTTTTAATTAATTCAATTATTTAGGTAACAGAACTTTACATCGAATTCCATTTATTTCTTTTTCCTTGTGTATTTTATTCCATTCCATCTGTGTAAATTAAGAAGTTCTGTTACCTAAATTCAATTTCAGTGGATAATATTCTTAGGTGAGTTTTACACAAATAATTATGGTAAGCATAATTGTCTTAAAGATATATTAATATGTATAAGAATCATTTATTATTTTTTTATTTTAGGCATCATATCCAATTTCTTTTGGGCAGGTAATAATTTAGATTGAGAAGACATGTTTACTATTTCTAATAACCTAAAAGTAACAAATTATCTTCTTTTAATTCATCCAATTTATTTAGGTATCAGAACTTTCCATCAAATTCTATTTACGCGCCTTTATTTTTTTGTCTTTTACTCCTTTTGTGTAAATTAATAATAATTTATTATTATTGTATTCTTTTGGTTCAATATAATATTGAATTTTTAGTTATATTTTGTTTTTGTCTTGATACAGTTAAATCGATGTATTTAGGTAATTACAGAATTTTCCATCAAATTGTATTTATTCCTTTTTCTTTTTGTCTTTTATTCCATTTGTGTAAATTAAGAATCACTTATTACTATTTTTTTAATTTCTATTGAATGTAAGATTGAATTTTTTAATTAATGGAAAATATTAAATTCATTTTATATTTTATTCTTATCTTCATGTAATTAATTCAATGTATTTAGGCAATTACAGAATTTTCCATCAAATTATATTTATGCAATTTTCTTTTTATCTTTTAGTCCATTTGTGTAAATTAATAATTCTTTATTATTATTGTATCTTTTATTTCTATTGAATGTAATATTGAATTTTTAATTAATGCAAAAGTATTAAATTCATTTTATATTTTATTCTTATCTTCATGTAATTAATTCAGTGGAATTAGATAATTACAGAAATTTCCATCAAATTATATTGATGCCTTAAGCTTTTTCTTTTTGTCCTTTATACCATTTGTATAAACCAAGAATCATTTATAAATATTGTATTTTTTTATTTCTATTCAATGTAATATTTGATTTTTAATTAATAGAAAGTATTAAATTCATTTTATATTTTTTTCTTGTTTTTCTTTCACTAATTTAATGTATTTAGGTAATTACAGAATTTTCAATTCTTGTTATTTATTCCATTTCTTTAAATTAAGAATCATTTATCACTTCTTTTTTTTTATTTCTATTCAATGTAATATTAATTTTTTAATTAATGCAAAACTATAGAATTCATTTTATATTTTGTTCTTATCTTCGTCTAATTAATTCAATGTATTATAGGTAATTGCAGAACTTTTCATCAAAATATATTTATACCTTTTTCTTTTTGTCTTTTACTCAATTTGTGTAAATTTGGAATAATTTGTTACTATTGTATTTTTTATATCTATTCAATGTAATATTGAATTTAAGGCAAATAGAGTAGTCGTGAGGAGATTCAATAGTTTGTATGAGATTATAGGTTTAAATTTTAGTGTCATTGATGTACTAAAAAAATGTATATTGAATTTTTTGAATTAATGCAAAAGTATAAAAATTCATTTTATATGTTCTTGTATTTGAACGTTTAATTCATTTTATCTAGATAAACCAACTTTTCATAAAAATATTTATTTATGTCTTTGACTACATAGGTAGAGCAAAATGATTTTATAATAAAATATTTTTAAATGCAAAAGTATTAAACTTATTTTATAATTTGTTGTTATCTTCATATAGTTAATTCATTTTATTTAGACGAATCTACTTTCCAAAAAATATTTATTTTAAACCTTTTTTTTTCTGTTTTTGACCACATATCTAGAGCAAAATGATTTTATAACAAAAAATTTCTTTATTGACATGTTAGAGTTGAATTTCATCGACAATTGGAGAATAAAAAGAACATCGAGGCAATATGTTGATTACATAACCAATGTATTTCTAAATTCATAACGTTCTTATGTATTAATAAAAATTAAAACATAATATTATCATGTATTAATAATTTTTTTACATAGACAAATTATAATTTAAAAATAATTAAGGTAGGACAATTAATACCATTATTTATTCGTTCACATTTTATTATCAAAATCTAATTAATTAATAAATAATTATATCCCTTTATAGTAAAGTTTATTTATTTTTAGAATTTTAAATTCCGATATATTTTTTATTATTTTAATTCAATTAATAATAAATGCCTAACGATCATAATGCATTCATTTATTATTAATATTTTTTTAAAAGGAAATAATTGTCCTCTAGTCATAATACTGTCCAAAATTTAGCTTCGCAACATTGTTGATAGAAATACTATATCAAAGACAAAAACTTGAGACTATTAGAGCATTTATTTGGCTTGGAATTTTTTTCTACTTTTAATTACTATTTTTATTTTTTATTATAAAGTTAACAATTAGACAAAATACCCATTTTGGTCCTTGATGAAAATTTTGGAAGATAAATTATTTCCTCAAGATTTAAAAATTTACGGATAGTCCCTCACTATTCAAAAAAGGAGATATATTAGTCACTCAGTGCAAAAATTTTAAGGATTTTTTGGTGGTATGGATTTGTACGAATGGACAAATATGTCCCCTTTCTTAATAGTGAGGGACTATCTGTGGATTTTCAAATCCTGATGAGCTAATTTATTCTTCCAAATTTTCGTTAGAAACCAAAATGAGTATTTTGTCTATCATTTATCTTAATTCTATTTTCAACATTTTGTTAAAAAAAAAGTACATAAAAATATTTACAACCTTTTTTTTGTTTAAATTACTGATATTTGAAGTTTGTTGGACTCCAACTAATGTTATTGAAGTTGGGAAAACCCATTAAGAATTTAAAGTTTTACATAGCAAGGCTTGGTTCCCATCCGGAGAAATAAAATACAAAACCTTAATTAAAATAAACAAGTGAAAATAATGAAAACATTTAGAATATTAATTGCAAAAATATTTTAATAAATATCTCTTTAAAGTCATCATTTTTTATTCAACTTCCAAGCATTAAATAATACTTTTAAAATAAATATTTATCATATACTTAATGTTTTCAAAGTTATGAAATAATTTATACAAAATCTTCGTTATATTAATTAGTGAATTGTCAATCACTTTGTGATATATTTTTTTTTCGAGTTTAATTTGTATGTATTTACAGTGTAAGGCAATTTTACACTATTATCTAATAGGAGTGTAATTATTATGTTAAAATTGGTAGTTGCATGAATTTACATTAAAAAAAACACAACATGGCTCATTCTTGCATTGGGAGAACCATCAATTTGGCTACGAAAAAAATCAAAATGCTGATAATTTAGCCCTCAAAAGATATTATTTTTTCCTGTGGTATCCCAATGATGAATGTGCTAACAAATTAGTCCCTAAAAAATTCTTAACAAATTAGTCCATAACACATCTTTTACTAACACTAATAAAGTCTATTAGCAATAATAAGATTTATCATTGAGGTACCATGAGTGAATAAAATATTTTTTACGGACTAAATTATCAGTGTATTAATCTTTTAGGGAGCCAAATTGATGGTTCTCCCTTCTTGCATTCCTATTAGTGCATAGGAATCAAACTCTTTTTTTTATTAGTTTAAAAAATAAATAAAACTTGAGTATATATGTTTAAACTATGTTAAGAGTGGACTAGTGGTGAAAGGTTTGGAGTTTGTACGAGGTTATGAGTTTGTACGAGGTTATAAGTTCAAATTTCAGTATCATCAATGTACAAAAAAAAAATTATTTTACAATCACCTGATTGATTCAAATGGTTTAATATTTATTTATTATTATATTTTTTAATAAAGTCTTGGTTTGAGTCTTATCAATGTGAGAAACTAACGGTAGGCGAGTTTTCTACTATAATAGACCAACTCGACTCAACAAAAATTAATTGAAATTTATTAAACTTCAGATATTAGTAATTTAAATGAAAAAGAACTATATTATAATTAATAAAAATGTTAAGAAATTTTTAATTAAAAAACTTATGAGATTATGAAGAATAAGAAATATTTACATAATAATAATTATTAAAAATTAAACTATTAATAAGAATTTACTATTTATTTAGTTTGTCTTTAAATTATGAAATAATGAAAAAAAATATTTACTACTATCATGATTTAATTATATAATATAGCCCTAGCAAATAATCATATCTTTTTAGAGTGAAATTTATTTCCTTTATAGAATTTTTATTTTTGATAGATCTGTAATTTTATATTTATACTTCAAAGTTAATAAAAAAAAAATACGTGACTATAACGCATTTTTTATTTATTATATTTTTTAGAAAACAAATAATTGTCCTCTAATAATAAGTATCTGAATTTCATTGAATCCACAATTAATCTTGTTTGAGTTGAATTGACCAACTATAGAAATAAATCTTTCACAATTTTAGTTTTTTTTTTTCTTTTCATTCACAAGAATATTAATTGTAAAACACCTTTTAATAAATATTTCTTTAAAGTCATAATTTTTTTATTCAGCTTTCAAGCATTAAATATATTTTCGATATCATTATTTATTAACTTTACCAAAAAAAATCATTATTTATCAAATAGTTAATGTTTTCAAAGTTATGAAAATAATATTTTATGCAAAATCCTAGTTATATTTAGTGAATCGTCAATCAGTATGTGACTATAATTTTTTTTATTAAGATCGATGAAAAAATGAATAAAATTAGATGTGTTTAATAAAATACATTATTATTAATGAAAACTTAAGAAATAGTTTATGAATGATCCGACTTACTTTAGTCTATTAAACTCAGAACGCAAAATCGAGCTCATCTAAACCAGCTAATGTTTGCTTGAATATTAATCCAAAGTCAATATGAAATTCGACAACATACTAAAAAAGTATTGTCTCTTTCTTGCCGAATTCACAATTAGTATGGTTAATATTCCATGCATAAGAAGAACGCAGTGTTTATTTACTTTTCCCTTTTTTTTTTCCAATCTCAAGAAATTAAAAAGACAAATAGATAAGTTACATCCTAATAGTATTATTTCCAAGAACAAGGTGCCTCCATCGGCCAATGTCCTGGTTCCATTTGAAGCATTGACGAACCTCTTCCACATTCCTACATGGACTTGTTCTTAGAATTGAGTAGATCTAACTCAACTCCAAAAAGTAACTCATGAAGGAAGGATTATCCAAGTGTTTATAAAGGCTGTCTATATCGTATCCTTAAGTGATGTGGGACTTTAACACACCTCCTTTATGCCCAGGATTGGAAATCTAGAGCGTGAAGTTTGCAGGACTGGATATCTATAGGTGACCCAATAACATTCATAAGATAAGTTCTGATATCATCTTAGAATTGAGTAGGCCTAATTCAACTGCAAAAACTAACTCATAAGGGGAGGGTTGCCTAAATATTTATAAAGGCTATCTATGCTGTATTCTTAAGTAACGTAGGGCTCTAACACCTGTTTCAAGGATTTCACAAGCCAGAAAATAACCACTAGCTGTATCTCTCTTTTGATCATAAACGTCAAACCAGTGATCTTCTCCTATCCGAACAAAGTGGCAAAAGTATAACGCTAGAGGCAAAAAGAAATTGGGCTTGACACTGAAACTCCATTTTTTATCTGTTAAAAGTGTTTGAAACCCGAAATCATGATTCTTGTCTTTGCAATGAAGACCCAACTGCATGCATATTATTCAATTTGTTGGTCATCCCAAGGTTGTTTTGGAGAGTAATCCACTCTCATTGGGTGTGTAACCGGATTGGATTATCTAATGAAGCCAAAAATCCAAATCAAATCAATAAAATTGGTTCAGATCGATTCAGGTGATCGGTTTATTTTCAAGGTGGAACCAAACCAAACCAATTGTTATTGGTTCGGTTTTGAATTTATGATTTTCAATCTGATTACCAAACGCCAAATCCGATCACTTGGTCAACTAATTTATTTATTTTCATTTCTAATATTTCAAAGTTTTGCACTTAAGTTTCTAGTAATATAGTCATTTTTTATCTTTTTTGTTAATATTTATTTAACAAAATTTTCTATTTATACAATTATTAAGTATATCATATTCAAACTTTTTTTTAAAAAAATATAACTCTTTATTTTGTACTTCAATCCAATAACCAGAACCAAATTAACCCGATCTTAATGGGATTGGTTTGGAACCAAATCAATCCAATTAAATTTAATTGGTTTGGATTTAGTTTTCACTCAAACTCAATCCAAATCAATTCGTTTACACCCCTAACTCTCACTGCCATTGTACTGCAAAGCAACAAGTATGTTTAATAGCATAGAAATTGATGATACAACTTTGGAGACTGGAATCATTTTTGCATGATGGGTTGATACAATAATTTCATAGGAGAGTCGTTTCTCTTTATACAGAGTTGGCATTAAGGAACTGTCAATTGTGCCCATCCTTAAATTACACTCGTGAATTTTTTAGATCAATTTGACACCTAAGGGGTGTTTGTATCAAGATTTGAAATTATATTTCAAGGAATCACGTTTCTAGGAATAGTATACCCAAAAATGTCATTCTTGGGTAATCTATAAAACTTGTTTTTTAGCAAAAAAAAAAATGTTTAGGAGTATTTTTTAAGATTCCGGATAATAAATTAAAATTTTTTTTGGTTTATAATACAAATTTTTGGAAATGCATATGGTAATTATCAAAATATCCTTAACATATCTAATTACGTTATTTATTATTATTAATTGAGGGACATTTAGTGTATTTGTTTAATAATTTTTATTCTCATATCATAGGAATCTTTCATTCCTAACCCATATCATGGGAATAAAATTTTATTAAAATATGGGAATATAACTTTCTTGGGAATGATTAAGTTTTAAGAATATTATTACATAATTTGTAACAAACATGGTAATATATCATTTCCATATAATTATTCCTGAAAATAAGTTGATGAATCTTGAAACAAACACCCTCCTAAAAATTACAGAAAAACTATATTTTCATTTGTAAAATATGGGATGTAACAAATTTGTGTCTAAATTGAAAAATAGATAGAATTTGATCCTTGAATTTACCCACATTAAAACAAATTTACTTTTTAAAGGGTCATTTTGTTAAATTAACAGACCGAATTTTTACTTTATTTATTAGAATATAGGTAAATTCATGAGCCACATTATATGTGTTTTCCAATTTATTGACAAATTTATTACACCCCAATATTTTAGGGATGAAATTGTAATTTTTCTCTAAAAGTTCGGGTAAGCAATGATTGTTTTAATATCCTGATAAATATTAGGAATAGTTTATTACTATTCATATGGAATTTTTTTGACAAGTCACATTGAATTTTTTTTTTTTTTTTTTTGAGTCGAATCATATTGAATCTTTTAATTAAGGGTAAAGTATCAAATGCATTTGATTCAATTTATTAAATGTAATTAAACTTGCGTCAAAATATTTATTTACGCCTTTTAAAATCTTTAACTGAATTACTCCATTCGTGTTGATTAATAATCATATTACTATTGTAATTTTTATGTCCATGTGGTTTAATATTGAATGTTAGTTAATTAATTTTATTTAAACGAATCAACTTTCCATAAAAATATTTATTTATGTCTTTTTTTTGGGGGGACGTTAAAATTATAATGCCCTAATAAGACCATATCACGCTTAAGTCGTATTGCAGTATTTATTAGCCGTTACAGCTAAACTAGCGGAACATTTGTATATATAAAATATGTTAATTATGAAAGAATTTAATTTAAATGCACTGATAATATAAAACAGTTTTATACTGTCAACCAATAGAAATGTTAGAAAGTGCCAATTAATACAAATAACCACCCATTGTAATGAGACACCCACCATGATTTCTCATTTTTCCCTATTTTCATTGGTTGACAATGTAAAACTATTTTACAATATCAGTGCATATCAATTAAACTCATTATGAAAATAGCATAATTTTTTTTTTTTTAGAATAATACTCTTTAAAAATTGAGCCTTATAGCGCATAGAATCGATATTATTGTTATGATGTACGATACTAGGAGCCGTGATTTTAATTTTTATCATAAAACTGTATAATAAAGGAACTATGGAATTTACATGGATAAATGTGTATTCATATATTTATAGGACTAAGTACTGGGTGTACATATTTACCCAACAGTATTTCAAAAGCACCCAAGTAAGTCAACTTAGCTAGGCTCTATGTCAAGCTAAACAAAATATGTACAGTTATCCTCAAGGAAATACAAATCAGCATAAAAGTTTCTATCATAATCACATGACCACTACCAAGCATGCCTAAAATGCCATGGCACCAAATATATATAGCTTTTAAGCTACAGTTCGAGCATTCTAACACAAACATGCACTCATTAGCTCATAGCTCAGGATGCATATATATATATATATATATATATATATATATACAAAAAGGTCAGCCTACACTAAAATCCCAACCTACAGAGTGTAGAACCCATTCTCGTACATGGGCTCCTCAGGATCTTCCTCTAATTGCATCTTTGGCAAAACCTCAGTAATCGCAGAAGAGGAATCAGACTCAGCAATATGCACAATTGAGTGAGGTTAACTCCCCTCAGAGGGGTCAGTCTCCATCAAAGAGGCAGAGGGAGCAGGCTCCGGAAATACGATGGATGAGCGAGACTAAGGGGGAAATCAGCATACGGACGACAAGGATCAAAGTGTCAGCTAACTACTGGGATGCTGAATGGGCGGTGGAAGAAGATATGCAACCTAAAGCTACTATGAGGTACCAGAACCAGCAAGTCTAAGGCAGGGTTATAGTATCATGACCACTAAGGCACCTTCATGAAGATCACCGCGGTCGCTATCTGCTTTGTCTGAGGACAACATGGGAACACATAAGGATGAAAAATAAATTATTTCTTAGTAAAGAGTCCTAACTGAACATTCAATTGACATCATCATCACCTCAGCCACTTCAGTTTATTTAATAAAACCAGTGAGCAAGTATAGACAGAATAATGGTTCCTTTTAATAGCTGTTGAAAACTTAATTTCGAAGTGGGTCAATTTTTATTCATTCAGTTGGATTAAGACTCCAAGATATAGTAATATCACTAGCACATGGAGACATTACTCAAATGCCAACATGCAAAGAATGCTATGCAACACTCATGATGCATGCTTATGCTCATTACTCATTTAGTCGTTGTGACTACTTTTTATTTATTTGGCCCTTGTGGCCATCTTTATTTCTTTTGTCACGACCCAACTAGGGCTGTGACCGGCGCTTAGGGAATGTCATTCCCCAGCAAGCCTCTGGAAAATTTTTCCTAAGAAATGAACAGAATTTCCCCTAAAAATTGAACGTTTCCCAGAATACAAAAAGCTCCAGATACAACCCAAAAATATACAGACCAGCCACAAATTTAGAATATCAACAATATTGAAAATACAGACTCAAGACAGCAAGCATTCTCCGAATGCCCTCAAAATTCAGAATATGCGAGACATACATAAGGATAGATATTCTTTTAAAAACAAACCTATCACCATTATATATATAAATACATTACAATGGAAGCCAGACCTTGCCTGTGGATTATGGAGCATAACTAGAAATATTTACATATGATTATTCAATTATACATGGATCAAAATATATAGACAACCCGACGGCCCACACTGATTGCATCAAGTTCACGGAGCTTCTATACCTTTGGTTTACTAAGACAAGTCACTTGTAGCTCGTACCTAACTCTGAAATAGAGAGAAAGTGAGGAGTGAGTCAAACAGACTCAGTGAGAGATAATATACTTATAACAGGAAGTGGGACAAGTGTAAGCACGAGTTTTTATTAAAATAAATATAATTAATTAATGATACTCTCATAAAAGATTTATATATAGATATACATATACAAATACAAAAGATATTCTAGATTAAGCATGTTGCATGAAACCAAAGCATGGTAAAGCAGAATATAAAATAAAATTCTTAATAAAAAGTCATCATTAACAAATTAATACTTCCAACTATTAATAATTTGAGTACATTTGAATATGGAGTTAACATTAGTTTTAAAAATAAAACAGAACCAATTCTAAAGTTTAGAAGGGGAGGTCTCAATGCAGTCGTAACGAGCGAGCAGCACACGTCTCACCAACGGGCGTCCCCGAAGGATCAACGAGAACAGATATCTCACCAACGGTCCTATGCCGAAGGATCGACAAACAAATCCGGACGTGTGGCCGTCACGCCGGGCTAGCAACCACCCTGCTAGCTGGGTTGGCCAAACCAAGGTGCACCCAGGGCTAACGTATACTGCCGTTAGCATACAGTTCTGTTAAAGATCCCTCCCAAAATTATTTATCCAAAACTCAAAAAAAAAAAAAGCTCATAATTAACTTTATTTCAAAAATTAAATTCCTCAAAGTCTCATAGTCCTATCATAATAAAATCCAATATAATTCCAAGCATATCAAATTTTAAAATCTAATGTGCTAATTCCCAACCTTTTCAGTCATGTCAACAATATTAAGTTTAGAATTAGTTTAAGGAAATCAATTTCAAAACTTACTATATCAAAATCTACAATTTCTATTGTCCGAGTTCATAACATTAACATGAAGCATCATATCGATTTCAAAACAGTTAGATAATTAGATCTCAAACATCAATTGTTAACAATACATGAAATAATTAAACTACATAGGACATCTGAGAGCAAATCTTTTCAAAATACTTATCCCACCTGCAAAAGTTCAGAATTATAACATAATAATATTATAAACAGCTTTAAAGATTCGATTAGAAAACAAGTAGCTGCCAAAACATATATTTAGGAAAATAAGAAAAACAGAAAACAAGTATAAATATACTATCACTCACAGTACTAAGCCAATAAGAGAAGGCCCAAGTCTCTTGTGCCACGGAATTAACGATTGATCCTCTCGCTATCTATCGTCACAAATAACATGATGTTATATAAAAGGGAAATTTATTAAAAGGAAAAGGAACAAAATAAAAAGATAACAAGTAAATGTTGAGTTTAAACCTGTAAATCTTCCTATCACACATCAAGCAACAATAACAATGGCGAGATATAGGGAATCTATAATAAAAATCATGACGCACACACACGATTGCAAGATTTGCTTAAGTAGCATTTACCAACAAAGAAAGCAAACAAGGAAACATATTGTTTAAACCAATTACTGGTTTGTAAAACTATATTAATTTTATTTTTCACATATTCAATTCCTAGTATTATAAGTCCTTAAGCACAAACTGTGTTAGCACCTAACAACCGTAAATTTCAACTAAAACGAAACATTGCAATAGCCAAAAAGGAGGTTTAAAAATAATATATATACTTATTACTTGACTCATCAAAATTTCAAGTGTTGAATCAATTCTAATCCAAGCATTTTATAAATAGGATAATCAAAACCCAAATTTCCACTTTTTTCCTTTGTATCAACAAAGGAAACTAAACACCGTATTTTCATCTGAAATAATTGACATCAATAAAAAAAATCTACCAAAAGCTATTTGCTTAAATCCATACATATTCTAGATATTCTGTTCCCCGACCACCTTATCAACTAAACTACTCACCTAAATTCAATCTTATCTCTATTTCTTAGCTTTAAAATCAACCCTTTACACTCAAGAATTTTAAATAAAAATTGACCAGCAATACAAGAATCAAACCAACCAAATAACACAGTCAACAATCAAGTAATCAATCTTATCATCCATTAACTAAATTTATGAATCAGAGGAAAATTAAAACAAGCAAATAGAAAGATGTTCAAACTTGACTCTACCACAACTAAAAAAAACAAGAATAACTTACCCAAGGGTTATGGGTTTAGAGCAAGCCAGGCAACTTCCAGCAGCAGAAGGGAAACGAAATTGAAATGCATGAAAAGAGGGAGATGCAGTGGAGGGAGAGAGACGAATGGATAGCAGCGGAGGGAGAGAGAGACGAACGAACAGCGATGGAGGGAGAGAGAGACGGACAAACAGTGGCTGAGGGAAAGAGAGACAAACAGACAGCGGCGGTTGATGAGGGGGCCAAGAAGATAAGATCACAAGTGTGTGTATGTGTGAGGGAGAGAGAGAAAGAGAGAGCGAGAAAGAAAGAAAGAAAGATCGAGAACGGGAGAGAACAGAAAACAGGAAAAAAGGAAAAGAAGGATGCTGACGGTGGGAGGTGGGGGAAAGAAAAGAAATGGAGGGGCATGGGGTGGACCACCATTAGTGAGGTACACCATGATCCCTTGTCTTGTCTCTTTTTTTTTTTTTTCATGTTTTATTGTTAATTAGTGTTTTGTTTTAAGCCAGGATATTACATCTTTAGCCTTGAGGCTATCTTTAACTCGTGCTCTTGTTTATTACTGTCCTTGGATAGACTGTCCTATGATGTGAGCTCACTCCGTGACCGTCATCACAAAGTACTATTCAAATCAGACTCTAACTGACAAGGGGGTCTTCTTCTACAATTGGAGGGGTGCTCGGCTGCTACCTCCAAAGTAGAGAGGTATCTTAGAGGTCACTTTCCTTTACCAAAGGATCACGTTCGATTATCTGGTATATGCGGATCACCTTTACTTACCGAAAGATCATTTCCTAGTTTTAATTAGAGAATTTGTGCTTTACTTTAACAAGTAGTATTTTTTAAATAGAGTTCATGATTCTTAGCACAACTTTCTCTAATTCTCATGTACTTATGCATTATGATGCAACACATAAGAAGAAACTTTTCTGGCGAAAATCCGGTAGCATAATGACTACTATACTAGACAAAATCCAAAAATTTAAAAACACTAATAAACAGCCAAAATTTCTCAGTCATAGTCATAACATCAATAATAATTTATCATCTCAGAGTTCCAATACATCCATCATCATAAATACAACAATCATCATCATAAGGCATAAGTAAAGTACTCAAGGCAAGAATCATCAAAATTCCAAGAGTAAAAAACAGAAAGACATACCTTGACTTTCATTCTTTGACCTCATTGGCCACAACAATCATTCAATAATTTCCATCCCAAAAAGCTTACCATCATCACAATCGTTTCATATATATATATATATATATATATAACACTTTTCTCAAGAAATCTTAGCTTCAAGATTTAAGTTTATTGATGCAAAACCATATATAACATATGGGTGGAAGGGCATTCATGCTTTGTACAGACTTACGTGTTCATATTGGCTCCACTTCAAATTGATTGGCAAATCCAAGTTTAATCTTGGTCAGAAGTGCCTTGAGGGGATGGTGTGGAGTCTAATTGAAGAAATTTTCAATCCTTTAAACCTGGAGGAAGTGAAACATAAGCTTGAGCTAGTGGTGTTTAATGTGCTGAAAATGGTGCGTAGAGATGAGGATGCCGTGCTAATACCTCATGTATGCAGAGAGGAATCTGTACCGTCGCAGACAAGTGAGGGGAACGTGAAGGCAGGGGATTTTTTGGAAGAAAACAACTTATACATTCAAATATATCATAGTGACCAAGAGTGTTCTAATGAGTCCATTGGTGGGTTTGAATTTCCCTTTGAAGTGGAGTGCTCTGTCTTGAGAAACCCATCCAGTACTCCTTTGGAAGGGTGTAATGGGGATAGTAGCAATCCTGTATTCCTGTCGTGCCTATGAGGCAAGCCCATTACTCTCATCAAAACAGGATATTTTCTAGAGCAATGGGTTGTGGTGAGCTTGAGTGCAGTAGGCCAATTTACCCCCTTAGGATTTGAAGATTATTGTGGTGTGACTGGGCCTTCTCGATGAGCCCAAGGCTAGAATCAGGGTGTTTCCGTTTGGTCCCTTTCAAACTCGGTTGAGGAGAGTCCCCAAACCCCTTTCTTTGAGTCAGTTTCTGTGCG
The DNA here is from genome assembly GCA_031439595.1 of Pterocarpus santalinus. NCBI lineage: Eukaryota > Viridiplantae > Streptophyta > Magnoliopsida > Fabales > Fabaceae > Pterocarpus > Pterocarpus santalinus. The sequence goes on along the minus strand of CM062531.1, from coordinate 65,866,673 downwards.
TTAGAGAGAAGAAGTCCCAGATGAGATGCCAAAGGAAGAAGGCCTTGTGAAAACACAGGTAACATGGGACATAGGCAGGGCGTTGGGGCTCCACGTGAGTAATGAAAGAGCTACAGTTGCTGCTTTGGCCAAGGTTCGGGAGATTCAATATTTTGTTTTACCAAGAAAGAGAGGTCGCCCCAGGAAGAATAAAGGCTGCTCCATGGATTGAGTGGTTCGTTTCTCAACTCGCATGTTTGTTGTGGTGGTTTGGGTTTTTGTTTTTGTGCTGCAGATGGTTTTTACTTTCTGTTCTTTGGTGCTTTGGTGAGTGCTTGGCAGGACTTGTTGGTTCTTTGCTTGCTGGTTGCTTTGCGAGGGTGGTGGTTTTGTGGCCTTTGGGATATCTTCGCCTCTGCGTGTTTGGCTTCCTCTTCTTTTTCGGTGGGTGAAATCAAGTAGGCACTTGTTTCTTGATCTTTTTTGGTTGATATCTTCTTTGGTCACAGTGATCTGTTGGTGGTGGGATCACATCTTTGCCTTGGAGTGTTGGTTCTGGATGGTTGATTTTCACTCTCCTCTTTCGGTGTTGCTGCCTCGGTGGTTCTGGTTTGCGGTATTGTGGTCTACTAGAGGCTTCTTAGTGGTGTGCTTTAAGGGTATTGTTGTGGGTTCTTGTTAGTTGGTGATTGTTGTGGGCTATTGTTCTGTGTCAGTGTTTGTCGTTTTCCCTGTGTCTTTGCTTCGTGTTTTGGATTTGTTGTTGATTGGCTCCTCTCCTTCGTAGAGAGCGTTGAGTGATTTTGATCTATAAATAAAAAAAAAAAAAAAAAAAAATTCAAGTTAATCTAAAATTTTTAAGAAGATCGGACCAAATTTTCATGTGATCCTCTATTATTTCAAATGAAGAACATGACGCCATTAAGATGATTCGCCAACTCCATTGGTTATCATTGTTTTGACCCATAAAGGCCAATGATAGTTTGTTGGTAATTAATGATAATTAATGATAATTAATTAATTCATAATGATAATTTAAAAAATAAATTATTGAAAATAATTTTAAAAATATTAGTTTTTATATTTTGATATTATTATTGTTAATAAACAGATATAATAAATGAATATTACCAATTGATTCAATATATTTTTGTAAATTCATTTGTCAACATAAATAATTATAAAATGATAATAATAATAATAATAATTATTATTATTATTATTATTATTATTATTTAAAGTAAATTATAGCTACATAGTGAAAATTTAAATGTGTTTAAAATTAATTGAAATGAATAATATATATCTCTAATTTGATTGGTATTAAAATTTTAAACTTTTGTTTAGTAAAAGAGCTACAGCAGTTACACGTTTATAGTTTCATACTTCATTCCCATAGGTTATATCAAAATCACAGGTTTATATGAAAACTAATTTTCTTTACTTTTATTCTGGTGCTAATTTATGAATGATCCAGACTTACTTTACACGATTAAAATCAAACTCAACACATCATCGAACTCATCTAAACTAGCTAATGCTTTGCTTGAATATTAGTCCAGAAAATAATATAAAATTTGTCAACATATGAAATAAACATAGTCGTTTTCTTTACAAATTTATAATTAGGATGGTCAATATACCATGAATTAAAACTGCATATTTATTTATTAAATTTTCATTCTCAAGATTCAAGAAGTAAATAGACAAGTTACACCAACTACGACAACTATTACTACTACCTCTTGTCCCATTAAATGGGATTGGTTACATGGATAATAGACAAATTACACCCCAAGAGTATTATTTTCATCACCAAGCTGCCTCCCCCCACTAATGACCTGATTCCAACTGAAGCATTGACGTTCATCCAATATCCTACATGGACCAGACTCAAGAATTTCCCAAGGCTGAAAAAGACCAAAACGTTCATCTCTCTTTTGATCATAAATGTCAAACCGGTGATCTCCTCCTACCCAACTAAAGTGGCAAAAGTATAACGATACTTGGAAAATGGGATTAGGCTGGAAAGTAAAGCTCCATTTTTGACCTACTTCAATAGTTTGAAACCCAAGATCATGTTGCTTGTCTTTGCAATGAACAATGATCTGTAGATTCGGCAATTTGTTGGTCATCTCAACAGTTACTTTGCCGAATGGTCCACTCTAACAAACATTGAACTGCAAAGCAACAAGCATGGTTAAAAGCACAGAAATTGACAATACAACTTTGGAGACTGGAATCATTTTTGCACAATGGGTTGATAGATTCGTTTCCCTTTTATATAGAATAGACATTAAGGGGGGTGTTTGGTATGCCATATTAGGCATGATAGAATAAGATAATTCAATACGTTATGACCTTATCCGTTATTTAGTGTAGTCAACGTATTGTATAAGTTTATCCATCAAACCTCCCTTATACGTTATAATGATGGATAACTTAATCCTATCTAAGGAGGCTGTATTAGGCCTGATTAGCTTTTAATGTATAAGAGTTTTTTTAATTTATTTAATATATTTTATTAAAAGAAAATTAATTATTAAATAAATAATAAAAAATAATATTATTTTATAATAAATAAATATTTTTTAAAAAATAATTATAAAATAACTATTCAAACTAAAATAAAAATATAGGAATAAAAATTTATTATTAAAATATATAAATAATAATATTTAATATAAATTTAATTATATATAATAAAAAATACAACCAAATATAGGAATATAACACTAAGTCTGCTTAGATTTCAATATATAAAAACTCCATCTCTATTTCACTCTCTCTCTCTCTCTCTCTCTCTCTCTCTCTCTCTTACATATTTTTATATTTAAGAAAAAATATTAAAAATAAATAAATAAATAATTTTTAATATAAAATTATTTTTAATATATAATAAAAAATAGCTAAATTAATTATAATAACTATTTAAATAGTTATATTAATTTTTAATTTTTAAATTTAATATTTAAAAATTATATTTATTATAATCTCTTCTTTTTGTTATATTTTATATAATATAATATCTTATACAGTGATATATCAAATACTGTATAGTATTAAATTTTTATCAAATCTTATATAATCAGATCTTATACTATCAGCCCTTATCCTACCAGGCATACCAAACGAGTCCTAAGTAACTGTATATTGTGCCCATACTTCATTTACAACGGTAATCTTTTTCAGATAAGCTTGAGTACTTGACACCTAATAATTATGATAAGCAATAATTGTCTTTAATATCTCAATATATATAAACTAGAATTATATATATTTTAACTATAAATGCATCATATTGAATGTTTTTAATCAAAGGAAAAGTATCAAATGCACTTAATTCAATTTACTAAGTTAAATATAATAAATCATTTTAGATTTTGTAATTGATTCGTTTATTTATATGACTCAACTTTCAAATAAAATATTTATTTATTTCCTTTTTGTTTGTTTTTTTTTTACCACATAGGCACAAAATCATTTTATAGTAAAATATTTCATTTTATCATGTTGTTATGTATTAATAAAATTTTTTACATATACAAATCATATTTTAAAATAAACTAAGATAGGGCTATTAATACCATTTGTCTATGTACAGTTTTACTATCATAAATTAGTTACTCAAAATAACCTTATTAAGGTATTTATTTATTAATTATCTCGTTTTATAATATAAAAAATAGAAAATGATTATAATTTATTTATTTATTATTGATGTTTTTACAAAACAAATAATTGTCGTCAAGTTACAATAGTTTTTATGAAATTAGTTTCACAACGAGTTATTTTATCTCGTACGTTGAATAGATTATACAAATTAAATATTTAGTAGTATAAGTTTTATTTAATAAATAAATATTTAATTTATATATCACTTTATTTTATTTTTTAAAAGCTAAAATTAAAATAATTTTAAAAAATTCATTGTACTATTCAAAATATAATAATATTTAATTTATATTTCAATTTTTTTTTGTTTTTAGGAATAATATTTATATGTATTTCTTAAATCTATATACATAATTAAATGAAAGAATTTTTATTTTCATTTTAATATTTTAAGTTAGTTTTTCTACAATATGAAAAAACTTTGTAACTAGTACTCTTAATTATTTTTAATTTTACAACTGAAGCCAACGGAACAAAATTTACATAATAGTATTCAATTCATTATTATTTAAACCACCAAACTTTGAATTAGGCCTCAACTTATCATGTCAATGTATAATTTTTTTGGTGATGTTAGCGTTTATGTCTTACACTAATATTAACAATTATTATATTTTGATTGTTATTTTAAAGAAGTTAAAAAATTAAAAATAAAATAATTATAGAAGCTGAAAATTTAAAAAAGATTTATTGAAGAAAATGAAAGCCCAAAATATAATAAATTTATGAAAAGTATAACGTGGTTATTATAATGAAAAATATTAATGAAAGAAATAAAAATTAAAGAATATTTTAGTTTAAAACAATTAAAAATTTTAAAATAAAAATATGTGATGAAAGGCTTGCGTAGGGACTTATCCCTATACGCCAGTCACACCCCAAGTTGGGACATGACAATAACATTGATAATTTTTTATTATTACATTGAGTAATATATTATTTTTTATTAGATGCCTATGAAGTATAAGTTGAAAACACCAGGTGGTGAATCCACTCTTTTCATTTGTTAGATATTTATATTAGTTCGATTTAATTTTAATTTTGATTTTTATTTGTACTTTGTTTGATTGATTTGATTTTAATTTAATTGATTTAATTTGACTTGACTTAATTTTGATTTGAATTTAATTTGATATAATACTTTTATTGTATTATTGAATATTTTATAATATTTTATTTGCTTTATTTTAATATTAAAATTGAAATATAATATTTTTTGAATTTTCTATTTAAAAAATTGAGATAGAGACATTTGGCTATATCACTCTTCTGTATTGTTATTTATATGATTTGGTATAGGCCGATTCAACCTAACTTCGTTGCTTTACACATTCTTTGTTTCAAGAGATTTTGGGTAAAGAGAAGATAATGGAAGAGAAAAAGGAGAGAAAGGAGAATTTTTCTCAATTTGAATGTGAAAAGAAATAAAAGAAAAAAGAAAAAGAAAATAATGATAATTGAAATTTGGCTAATTTGAAATCTTCATGAACAAAATGAGAATTGAAAGTTTTCAATAAAAAATGAATAGCTCTAAAAATGTTTGAAAACAATGGTAAGTTTCAACCATGTTGTTACGTGAAAAACCACATGGCTACAGTGTCATTTTCAAAAATCCCGTATAGTCGTATATCAAAACATAATATCGTGTGAAATAAATATTAAATACAACATGTCAATGCAACTCTTTCTATACACGTGGAAATAGACTCAGCGATCCATTGAGATTTTCAATTTAGCCCACATTAAACCTATTTTGGCCTAATTTGTTTAGCAAACAAGCTCCAAGATTTTTTAAAAGCCTTTTTAACTAAAGATTGGGCTCTAGATTATATTACAAAAAAAAATTTATTGGGCCTCGTAGGCTAGTCTATTTATACTATAGTATTATTATTATTATTATTATTATTATTTTCAAAAACTTAATGATAATATAAGTATTTTGATCTATTTAGAAATAAACTTTTGGCCTATTTAGGAAGTCTTATGATCTATTTAAAAGTATATTTTTTGATATATTTAAAAACTTTCAGCCAATTTAAGTATAGACTTTTTAATCCACTTAAAAGTCTTATTTTTAAATAGATCTTTAAATAGGCTTTTAAGTCAGGACAAAGTAGACCTTAAAAAAAAAAACTTCAAGTAATAAGCCTAAACTCAAGCTATATATTTAAAATACAAATAAGACCTATTTAAGTTAAAACTAACCTATTTCCACCATATCGTTATAAACATAAATAAGACAACATTGAGTGCATATAACATCTTTGCTTTAGTCTTACCATTCCTTAGTTTGCTTGTCTCACTTAATGTCAAAGGCATTCTTAGGGAATTTTTCTCTTCTAATGTTACTTATAAAATCATGACGATAAGGCAAAACCTAAATGCTACATTAACTTAGGCAAGTAATATAGAAGTATCTTCCATCTATACCTCTGCCTCCTTGACAATTAATAGCAAGTTTTAAATGTCTTTTCTTTAAAAAAATCCTTGCTTACCATGATGCATAAATTCTCATAATGTATAATAATGCATAGTTTAAATAAATCGTAATTCTTTAATACCAGTCCCATAAATAAATTAATACATAATTAATAGAATATAAGTTAAATATACTGATTGTCAGCCAATAGAAATAGTAAAAAGTGCTAACTCATACAAATAATCACTCATTATAATAAGGGGCTCAGCATAATTTCTCACTTTCTAATATTTTTATTGGTTGATAATGTAAAATTATTTTACACTGTCAATGCATATCAATTAAACTCTAATTAATAACTCACATAAATCATTAGAATAATTATAAGGGAAAACCAACTCATAATTTTTAGATAGCATCAAGAAACTCAAAAGTTGTTATACAAAATAAACATTATCATAAAAATAACGACGAATGAATTGAATGGCAATTTTAACTTATAAGCATATGAAAACGAGCAATTTTAAAGCATAGTCATGGGTTTATTTTAAAAATAAATTTATTTCTTACCTCCAATGTGTGCAAGAATAAAAATTGTGTATGCAAACGAAGCTCTTTTACCCTTTTTCTTCTCTCCTTATCTCGCCCACACTCCTACTTCTCTCTCAAAATTCATTTATCTTTCTTTCAAACTATCTCTTTTTCTTCAGCACAGAAGCATTCTCTCTCGAACCTACCCAACCCACTCTGCATCCAAGTTCTTGGTGCAGATTTACGATGCCTTCTTTCCTTACCGATATATATAGCATGTTTGGTTCTGATTTTATCAAATTGATTTTAAATAAAATTAATTTTGTTAGAATTAATTTTGAGGTAAAGTAATTTATATTTGGTAATTTGATATAAAAATTGATTTATTATTAGATAGTATTAATTAAAATCACTTTTAGATGTATAATTTACAAATAAATACCCAAAATCAGTTCTGGTCGAATTGAAAAGTGAAAAATTTTCACTTATATCTAAAATCAATTTTGAGACTATAATTGATTTTGACATAAGAAATCAAACAAGAATTGTATATTTTCTATATCCAATCTAACCTAACTCATGATAATTTGATCGGGTTGGATCTTATGTTTTTTCTAAACCTAATCTAACTCGACCTGTGAACACCATTAGAACTGGCACGAAAAAAGAAAAATGACAGCCCTTAACAACAATCAGTGTCACACAATGGAAAACCAAAAAAAGAGGGAATAAAGAAAAATTAAGAAGAATTTTATTTTATTTTTTTAATGTCTGATTAATGTAATAATGAATGTTTTCATTTAAGGCAAATGTAATGAATCATTTTAAATTTTAGTTTGTTCTTATCTTCGTTTAGTTAATTCGTTTTATTTAGACGACTCAACTTTATATATTAAAAAAATATATTTATGTCTATTTTGGTCTTTTACTACATAGGTACAAAATCAATTCATAGTAAAATATTTCATTTTATCATGTTTTTAAGTATTAATAAAATTTTTTATATATACAAATTATAATTTGAAAATAGCTAAGGTAGGGCTATTAATACCGTTGTTTATCCCCACCAAAAAAATACCATTATTTATTTGTATACAATTTTACTATCATAATTTAATTACTCAAATTAATAGCCTTAATAATAATCGACTTGTTTTATAGTGAAATAAATACATAATGATTATAATGTATATATGTATTTTTTATTGCTATTTCCAAAAAACAAAAATTGTCCTCTAGTTATAATAGTGTCTAAAAAATTAATTTCACTACTAGTTACTTTATTCCATGCATTACATAAGTTATATAAATCAAATATTTCTTATTATTAATTTTATTTAATAAATAAATATTTGATATATATTTGCAAAATAAATCAAACTAGCTAATGGTTTGCTTGAATATTAGTCAAGAAACAAATATAAAATTTGACAACATACGAAAAAAGCATAGTCATTATCTTAACGAATTTATAAATTAGGATGGTTAATATACCTTGAATTAAAACCACGTATTTATTAGTTTTTCAATCTCAAGATTCAAAAAGTAAGTAAACAAGTAGTTAGACCAAAAATAACAACTATTAAATCTTATTCCATTAGGTGTCATCCGCTACATGAATCAAGAGACAAATTACGAGAGATTGTTAGATGTTTTTAGAGCAAGAGAAAAGCTTGACTTTATATCATTCATAGTTTAATACATCAATTTTTTGGGCCATCATTATCTTCTACTATTCTTACATTTTTAATGTAATAATAGCTAATATATTTAAGTAATGAATAGAACAAAGCAAAGTTTTTCTTTCATTCAAAAAGCATCTAAGAATTCGTCAACAAATTACATCCCAATTGTATTATTTGCTTCACCAAGTTGCCTCCCTCCGCTAATGCCCTTATTCCAACCGAAGCATTGGCGTGGCTCCAAAGTCCTGCATGGACCTGATTCATGGATTTCCCAAGGCTGAAAATGACCTAGAGGTTGGTCTCGCTCTTGATCATAAATGTCAAACCAGTGATCTCCTCCTGCCCAACCAATGTGGCAAAAGTATAGTGTTACCTGGACAATGGGATTAGGCCTGAAACTAAAACTCCATTTTTGATCTACTGCAAGTATTTGGGATCCAAGATCATGACTCTTGTCTTTGCAATGAACAATGATCTGCAGATTAGGCACTTTGTTGGTAATCTCAACGGTTGCTTTGGAGAATGGTCCACTCTCACAGCCATTGAACTGCAAAGCAACAAGTATGGTTAATAGCAGAGAAATTGATAATGCGACTTTGGAGATTGAAATCATTTTTGCTTTGCACAATGGTTGATAGACTTATTTCTATTTATATATATAATTGGCATTAAGGATTTGGAATGTAAAGAAAATGGAAATGATTTGATTTAGGAATCAAATATTGTGTTTCAATGTTTTAGAAATAAGAAATGAATTGATTTATAATTCTTATGGAATTTTATTATTTTATATTTGAAATCCTATCAAAATTAAATGAAAATTGATTTGATTTAATTTTATAATTTCAGTACAAATCCAATCAAATTAATTCTATTTTTAGTCATTTTAAACATAATATAATATCTTATAATTATAAAAATTGATTTCTAAATTAATTCAAATTTTATTTCTACATAATCATTTCAAATATAATATTTAATTTATAAATCAAATTAATTCAAATTAATTTAGATTAAATCAAATCAATTCCAAATTTTATTCATTCCAAACACTAGCTATGAATTTGATACCTAATAATTATGATAAGCAATGATTGTCTTCAATATCTTAAGGTAATCTAAGAATCACTTACTACTATCATATGCAACATATTGAATGTTTTTAACCAAGGGAAAAGTATCAAGGGCATTTAATTCAATTTAGTAAGGTAAATAAGCTTTCCGTCAAAATATTTATTTATGCTTTTTTTTAACTCGTTTTCTTCATTTGTCGTAATAATTCATAATTGTTACACTCTTATTTTTTATCTCTAATATTGAATGTTTTCAATTAAGGTAAATGTAATATATCATTTTCAAATTTGTTCTTATCTTCGTTTAGTTAATTCTTTGCATAAAAAAAATTTATTTATGTCTGTTTTGGCATTTTACCAAATAAGTAGAAAATTCATTTCATAGTAAAATATTTCATTTTATCATGTTTTTATGTATTAATAAAAGAGATTAATTTTGATATATTATCTTTGTAAAAAAAATTTATACTCTCATCCAATTACATAGTTTTATTTATAAGACTTTCAAAGTAATTGGTGATTAAGTTAAATAATTTTGCTAATGTAGCAATATGTAAATAATTAGATACCTATGTAAAATTTTTTACCATTAACAGTATATTAAAATTAAATTCTTAATAAAATTTTTTACACATAAAATTTTTAAAGTTAACTAAGGTAGGGCTATTAATACCACTATTTATTTTATACAGTTTTACTATCATGATTTAATCGCTCAAAATAGCCTTAATAGTAATCAACTCGCTTTATGGTGAAATAAATACGTAACGATTGTAATGTATTTATTTTTTATTGCTATTTAAAAAAAAAAATTGTCCTCCAGTTATAGTAGTGTCTGAAAAATTAGTTTCACAACTAGTTACTTTATCCATAAATTTAAAATATTCATCCAAAGTTTTACTCAAAACAAAATAAATTAATATAAACATAATTGTAATATTTTAAAATATAATAAAAAACTTATATTAGAAATTTAGTAACTATTTGACAATTTTTTTTTGGGTTTTTGGGAACAATGATTATATGTACATATTTCTTAAATTTATATATTTAATAAATGAAAAAATTATTATATTCATTATTTTAAGTTTATTTTTCTACAGTGTACAAACTCTTTACTTCTTGTTAGATTTGATTTAATTTATATTTATATTTATACTTTTATTAATTTGATTTGATTTAACCTGATTTTAACTTTGATTTGATTTGATATATTATTTAAAAAAAAAAAGATATGAGCTGATAATACTTTGTGTTTTTCAATGTTAAGTAATTTTTTTTTTTGTAACATTGATAATTTTTTATTATTATATTAAGTAATATATTATTTTTTATTAAATGCCTACAAAGCACCAATTGGAAAAATCACGTGGCAAATCCACTCTTTTCTTTTATTAGATATTTAAATTAGATTAATTTGATTTGATTTGACTTGTATTTTGATTTTAATTTAATGTGATATAGTATTTTATTGTATTATTGAATATTTTATAATATTTTATTTGAGTTATTTTAATATTTAAATTTAAATATAATTTTTTAAAATTTTTTATTTAAAAAACTTGAGATAGTGACACTTGGCTATATCACTCTACTGTATTGTTATTTATATGATTTGGTATTTGCCGATTCAACCTAACTTTGCTGCTTTACACATTCTTTGTTTCAAGAGACTTTGGGTAGGGAGAAAATTACCGAGAGAAAAAGGAGAGAAAAGAGAATTTTTCTCAATTTGAATGTTAGAAGAAATAAAAGAAAAAAGAAAAAAAACAATGAGAATTGAAATTTGACTAATTTGAAATATCTATAAATAAGGTGAGAATTAAAAATTTTCAATAAAAAATGAATAGCTCTAAAAATATTTGAAAACTATGGTTAGTTTCAACCGAATCATTACACAAAAAACCACATGACTATAGTGTCATTTTCAAAAATCCCTTATAGTCACATATCAAAATATAATATTATGAGAAATAAATATTAAATACATCATGTCAATGCAACTCTTTATATACAGGTGGAAATAGGCCCAGCAGTCCATCAGGGTCTTCAATTTAACTCGCATTAAACCTATTTTGACCTAACTAGTTTAATAAATAAACTAGGCCAAAATTTTTTAAAAGCTTTTTTAACTAGAGATTGGGCCATAGACTATAAAAAAAAAAAACTATTGGATCTCATAGGCGGATCTATTTATATTATATTATTATTATTATTATTCCTTCAAAAATTTAATAATAATAGAAACCTTTTGATCTATTTAAAAATAAACTTTTTGGCTTATTTAGGAAGTCCTATAGTCTATTTAAAAGTGTATTTTTTGGTATATTTAAAAATTTTTCAGCCAATTTAAGAGTAGATTTTTTAATCTACTTAAAAATCTTATTTTTAAGTAGATTTCTAAATAGGCTTTTATGTCAAGCCAAAGTAGACCTTAAAAAAAAAAAACTACATGATAATAAGCCTAAGCTCCAAATATATATTTGAAATACAAATTAGATCTATTTAGGTTAAAATATAGCCTATTTCCACCATATCTTTATGAACATAAACAAAACAACATTGAATAGATATGACATTTTTGCTTTAGTCTTACCATTACTTGGTTTGCTTGTCTCACTTATTATCGATGGCATTCTTAGGGAATTTCCCTCTTCTAATGTTACTCATAAGATTATAACAATAAGGCAAAACATTAATGTCACACTAATTAAGATAGGTAATATAAAAATATCTTACATCTATATCTATGTCTTCTTGACAATTAGTAACAAATTTTAAATATCTTCTCTTTAGAAAAAATCTTACTTATGATAATGCATAAACTCTCATCATATATAATAATGCATAGTTTAAATAAATCATAATTCTTTAATACTAGTCCCATAAATAAATTAACACATAATTAATAACTCACATAAATCATTAGAATAATTATAAGGGAAAACCAATTCATAATAATTTTTAGATAGCATCAAGAAACTCAAGTTGTTATGCAAAATAAACATTATCATAAAAATAACGACGAATGAATTGAATGGAAATTTTAACTTACAAGCATATGAAGACGAGCAATTTTAAAGCATAGTCATGGGTTTATTTTAAAAATAAATTTATTTCTTATCTCAAATGTGTGCAAGAATAAAGATTGTGTATGCACACGAAGCTCTTTTACCTTTTTTCTTTTTCTTCTCTCCTTGTCTTGCCAACACACCTATTTCTCAAAATTCGTTTGTCTTTCTACCAAACTATCTCTCTTTTTCTTCAGCACATAAGCACTCTCTCTCAAACCTACCCAACTCACTCTACATCCAAGTTCTTAGTGCAAATTTACGTTGCCTTCCTTCCTTACCCATATATATAGAATGTTTGGATCAGTTTTTATCGAATTGATTTAAAATAGAATTGATTTTGTTAAAATTAATTTTGAAGTAAAATAATTTATATTTAATAATTTGATCTAAAAAATAATTATATTTGGATAATATTGATCAAAATCACTTTTGGATATATAATTTATAAAAAAAAATGCCTAAAATCAAATATGATGGAATTGAAAAGTGAAAAATTTTTAATTTTATCTAAAATCAATTTTGAAATTATAATTGATTTTTACATAAGAAATCAAACAAAAACTGGATTGATTCAGTTTGAGTCAAACAAAAATATTTCCTATACTCAATCCAACTTAACTCATGACAATTTGATCGGATTGGATCTTTTTCTTTTTTTTCTAAAACCTGATCTAACCTGAATTGTGAACACCATTAGAGACTACCATGAAAAAAGAAAAATGACAGCTCTCAACAACACTCACAGTCTCACACAATGGGAAACTAAAGAAAGAGGAAATAAAGAAAAAGAAGAATTGTTTTTTTAATGTTATTTAATGTAATAGTGAATGCTTTCATTTAAGGCAAACGCAATAAATCATTTTAAATTTTAATTTGTTCTTATCTTCGTTTGTCTAATTTGACTTGTGAACACCATTAGAGACTACACGAAAGAAGAAAAATGACGACTTTTAACAACACTTAGTGTCAGACAATGGGAAACCAAAGAAAAAGGGAATAAAGAAAAATTTAAGAAGGATTGTATTTTTTTCTTTAATGTCTAAGTAATGTAACAGTGAATGTTTTTATTTAAGGCAAATGTAATAAATCATTTTAATATTTAATTTGTTCTTATCTTCGTTTATCTAATTTGACTTGTGAACACCATTAGAGACTACACGAAAGAAGAAAAATGACAACTTTTAACAACACTTAGTGTCAGACAATGGGAAACCAAAGAAAAAGGGAATAAAGAAAAATTTAAGAAGGATTGTATTTTTTTTTTTTTAATGTCTAAGTAATGTAACAGTGAATGTTTTTATTTAAGGCAAATGTAATAAATCATTTTAATATTTAATTTGTTCTTATCTTCGTTTAGTTAATTCGTTTTATTTAGATTACTCAACTTTATATATTAAAAAAAATATGTATGGCTGTTTTGGTCTTTTACTACATAGGTACAAAATCATTTCATAGTAAAATATTTCATTTTATCATGTTTTTAAGTATTAATAAAATTTTTTATATATAATTTGAAAATAACTAAGGTAGGGCTATTAATACCATTATTTATCCCCACCAAAAAAATACCATCATTTATTTGTATACAATTTTACTCTCATAATTTAATTACTGAAATTAATAGCCTTAATAATAATCTGTATAATAAATAAGTGGATTCTATATAATAATGCTTTATTTATTTATAAAAAAAATCAAGAGTACAAATTTATAGGATATAAACACACTCATACGCACTTCACTTATGCATGCACACACTAGACTCCTTGCCAAGTCACTCACTCACGTTGCACATACCAGAAACTCTCACACTAGTGCACCTAGACACTCACCTCTATGGCACACACTGGTACCTCACTTCACACACTCACTGCTTCTCTCTGCCACACTCATGTCACTTTTCTTGCTACTCTATGTGCACATATATGTGCTTGTGCACACTATCACTCACCAAAATCTATTCACTCTCTGTACTCACTCCACGTTCCTACTTGCTGCACACCTGCACTAATGGTTCACGCTAGTATTTATAGGCACCCAAAGTTGGTGATGTTACCGACTCAAACATTGCTAGAAAATTCTAGCATTCAACTTCCTCTAGATATTTCTTGTTCTTTCTCTAGAAAACTCTAGTAATTTCTAAATCTTCTCCAAACCACTACAAGAAGCTTGCAACATGTTTGAGCTTTTATTTTTCTTCAGCTATGTAGAATATTCTAGAAGAACTTGTACTGAATTTTCATAATCAACTTGTTTTATAGTGAAATAAATACATAATGATTATAATGTATATATGTATTTTTTATTGCTATTTCCAAAAAACAAAAATTGTCCTCTAGTTATAATAGTGTCTAAAAAATTAGTTTCACTACTGGTTACTGTATTCCATGCATTACATAAGTTATATAAATCAAATATTTCTTATTATTAATTTCATTTAATAAATAAATATTTGGTATATACTTCCAAAATAAATCAAACTAGCTAATGCTTTGCTTGAATATTAGTCAAGAAACAAATATAAAATTTGACAACATACGAAAAAAGCATAGTCATTATCTTAACGAATTTATAATTAGGATGGTTAATATACCATGAATTAAAACCACGTATTTATTTATTTTTCAATCTCAAGATTCAAAATGTAAGTAAACAAGTAGTTCGACCAACAATAACAACTATTAAGTCTTATTCCATTAGGTGGTATCCGTTACATGAATCAAATAGACAAATTATTAGAGATGCTTATATGTTCTTAGAATAAGAGAAAAGGTTAATTTTATATCATTCATGATTTAATACATTAATATTTTGGGCTATCATTATCTTCTACTGTTCTTATATTTTTAATGTAATAATAGCTAATATATTTAAGTAATGAATAGAACAAAGCAAAGTTTTTCTCTCATTCGAAAAGCATCTACGAATTCCTCGACAAATTACATTCCAAGAGTATTATTTGCATCACCAAGTTGCCTCCCTCCGCTAATGCCCTTATTCCAGCCGAAGCATTGGCGTGGCTCCAAAGTCCTGCATGGACCTGATTCATGGATTTCCCAAGGCTGAAAATCACCTAGAGGTTGGTCTCGCTTTTGATCATAAATGTCAAACCAGTGATCTCCTCCTGCCCAACCAATGTGGCAAAAGTATAATGTTACCAGGAAAATGGGATTAGGCCTGAAACTAAAACTCCATTTTTGATCTACTGCAAGTATTTGGGACCCAAGATCATGACTCTTGTCTTTGCAATGAACAGTGATCTGCAGATTAGGCAATTTGTTGGTAATCTCAACGGTTGCTTTGGAGAATGGTCCACTCTCACAACCATTGAACTGCAAAGCAACAAGTATGGTTAATAGCAGAGAAATTGATAATGCGACTTTGGAGATTGAAATCATTTTTGCTTTGCACAATGGTTGATAGACTTATTTCTATTTATATATATAATTGGCATTAAGGATTTGGAATGTAAAGAAAATAGAAATGATTTGATTTGGAAATCAAATATTGTGTTTCGATGTTTTAGAAATAAGAAATGAATTGATTTATAATTCTTATGGAATTTGATTATTTTATATTTAAAATCCTATCAAAATTAAATAGAAATTGATTTGATTTGATTTTATAGTTTCAATAGAAATCGAATCAAATTAATTCCATTTTTATTCATTTTAAACATAATATAATATCTTATATTTATAAAAATTAATTTCTAAATTAATTCAAATATTATATTTATATAATCATTTCAAATATAAGATTTAATTTATAAATTAAATTAATTCAAATCAATTTAGTTTAAATCAAATTAATTCCAAATTTTATTCATTCCAAACACTAGCAATGAATTTGATACCTAATAATTATGATAAGCAGTGATTTTGTCCTCAATATCTTAAGGTAATCTAAGAATCACTTACTACTATTATATGCAACATACTGAATGTTTTTAACCAAGGGAAAAGTATCAAGTGCATTTAATTCAATTTAGTAAGGTAAATAAGCTTTCCGTCAAAATATTTATTTATGCTTTTTTTTTTAACTCGCTTTCTTCATTTATCGTAATAATTCATAATTGTTACACTCTTATTTTTTATCTCTAATATTGAATGTTTTCAATTAAGGTAAATGTAATAAATCATTTTAAAATTTGTTCTTATCTTCGTTTAGTTAATTCTTTACATAAAAAAAAATTTATTTATGTCTGTTTTGGTATTTTACTAAATTGGTAGAAAATTCATTTCATAGTAAAATATTTTATTTTATCATGTTTTTATGTATTAATAAAAGAGATTAATTTTGATATATTGTCTTTGCAAAAAAAATTTATACTCTCATCCAATTACATACTTTTATTTATAAGACTTTCAAGATAATTGTTGATTGAGTTAAATAATTTTGCTAGTATAGCAATATGTAAATAATTGAATGCTTGTGTAAAATTTTTTTACCACTAACAATGTATTAAAATTAAATTCTTAATAAAATTTTTTACACATAAAATTTTTTAAGTTAACTAAGGTAGGGCTATTAATACCACTATTTATTTTATACAGTTTTACTATCATGATTTAATCGCTCGAAATAGCCTTAATAGTAATCAACTCGCTTTATGGTGAAATAAATACGTAACGATTGTAATGTATTTATTTTTTATTGCTATTTAAAAAATTAATTGTCCTCTAGTTATAGTAGTGTCTGAAAAATTAGTTTCACAACTAGTTACTTTATCCATAAATTTAAAATATTCATCCGAAGTTTTACTCAAAACAAAATAAATTAATATAAACATAATTATAATATTTTAAAATATAATAAAAGACTTATATTAGAAATTTAGTAACTGTTTGACTTTTTTTTTTGGGTTTTTGGAAACAATGTTTTATGTGCGTATTTCTTAAATTTATATATTTAATAAATGAAAAATTATTATATTCATTATTTGAAGTTCGTTTTTCTACAGTGTACAAACTCTTTGCTTCTTGTTAGATTTGATTTAATTTTAGTTTGTATTTATACTTTTGTTAATTTGATTTGATTTAACCTGATTTCAATTTTGATTTGATTTGATATATTATTTATTATATTATTAAATATTTTATTTGATTTATTTTAATATTTAAAGTAAAATATAATATTTTTTGAATTTTTATTTCAAAATTTTGAGATAGTGACACTTGGCTATATCACTCTTCTCTATTATTATTTGTATGATAATTTAGATTTTGATTTGATTGATTTGATTTAATTTTGATTCAACTGAATTTTAATTTAATTTGATAATTTAATTGTATTTAAATATTTTATAAAATTTTATTTGATTTGATTTTAATATTTGAATATAATAATTTTAGTTTATAATCCGTAGCTTTTAATTTTATTTAAAATGTCAATATATTATTAGGTATAATATAATTTAACTAATATTCTATGAATATATAATAATTATTATTTTAAAAAAAGGATATGAGCTAACAATACTTTGTATTTTTCAATGTTGAGTAACATATTATTTTTTTGTAACATTGATAATTTTTTATTATTATATTAAGTAATATATTTTTTTTATTAAATGCTTATGAAGTACCAATTGAAAAAATCACGTGGCGAATCCACTCTTTTCTTTTGTTCGGTGTTTAGATTAGATTAATTTGATTTGATTTGACTTGATTTTGATTTTAATTTAATATGATATGGTATTTTATTGTATTATTGAATATTTTGTAATATTTTATTTGAGTTATTTTAATATTTAAATTTAAATATAATTTTTTTGAATTTTTTATATAAAAAACTTGAGATAGTGACACTTGGCTATGTCACTCTTCAGTATTGTTATTTATATGATTTGGTATTGGCCTATTCAACCCAACTTTGCTGCTTTACATATTCTTTGTTTCAAGAGATTTTGGGTAGGGGAAAAATTTCCAAGAGAAAAAGGAGAGAAAAGAGAATTTTTCTCAATTTGAATGTTAGAAGAAATAAAAGAAAAAAGAACAAAATAATGAGAATTGAAATCTGACTAATTTAAAATATCTATAAATAAAGGGAAAATTAAAATTTTTTAGTAAAAAATGAATAACTCTAAAAATATTTGAAAACCATGGTTAGTCTCAACTGTATCATTACACAAAAAACCGCATGACTATAGTGTCATTTTCAAAAATCCCTTATAGTCACATATCAACATATAATATTATGAGAAATAAATATTAAATACATCATGTCAATGCAACTCTTTTTATGCAGATGGAAATAGGCTCAATGATCCATCAGAGTCTTCGATTTAGCCCGCATTAAATCTATTTTAGCCTAACCAGTTTAATAAACAAGCTAGGCCAAAATTTTTTAAAAGCTTTTTAACTAGAGACTAGGCTATAGACTATAAAAAACAAAAAAAAAAAGTTACTGAGTCTAATAGAAGGATCTATTTATACGATATTATTATTATTATTATTCCCTCAAAAACTTAATGATAATAGAACTTTTTAATTTATTTAAAAACAGACTTATTGACTTATTTAGGAAGTCTTATAATCTATTTAAAAGTATATTTTTTTGATATATTTAAAATTTTTTTAACCAATTTAAGAGTAGACTTTTTAATCTACTTAAAAATCTTATTTTTAAGTAAATCTCCAAATAAGCTTTTAAGTCAGGCCAAAGTAGACCTAAAAAAAAAAAAAAAAACTACATCAGCTAATAGGCCTAAACTCAAAATATATATTTGAAATACAAATCAGATTTATTTAAGTTAAAATATAGCCTATTTCCACCATCTTTTTATGAACATAAACAAGACAACATTGAATTTGACATTTTTGCTTTAATCTTTCCATTACTTGGTTTGCTTGTCTCACTTATTAATGATGGCATTTTTAGGCAATTTCCCTCTTCTAATGTTACTCATAAGATTATAACAATAAGACAAAACATTAATATCATACTAACTAAGATAGGTAATATAAAAGTATTTTACATCTATATCTATGCCTCTTTGACGATTAGTAATAAATTTTAAATGTCTTCTCTTTAAAAAAAATCTTACTTATGATAATGCATAAACTCTCATCATATATAATAATGCATAGTTTAAATAAATCATAATTCTTTAATACTAGTCCCATAAATAAATTAACACATAATTAATAACTCACATAAATCATTAGAATAATTATAAGGGAAAACCAACTCATAATAATTTTTAGATAGCATCAAGAAACTCAAGTTGTTATACAAAATAAACATTATCATAAAAATAATGACGAATGAATTGAATGGAAATTTTAACTTACAAGCATATGAAAACGAGCAATTTTAAAGCATAGTCATGGGTTTATTTTAAAAATAAATTTATTTCTCATCTCAAATGTGTGCAAGAATAAAGATTGTGCATGCACACAAAGCTCTTTTACCTTTTTTCTTTTTCTTCTCTCCTTGTCTTGCTGACACATCTATTTCTCAAAATTCGTTTGTCTTTCTACCAAACTATGTCTCTTTTTCTTCAGCACATAAGCACTCTCTCTCAAACCTACCTAACTCACTCTACATCCAAGTTCTTAGTGCAGATTTACATTGCCTTCCCTCCTTACCCATATATATAGAATGTTTGGTTCAATTTTTTTCGAATTGATTTTAAATAAAATTGATTTTGTTAAAATTAATTTTGAGGTAAAATAATTTATATTTAATAATTTGATCTAAAAAATTATTATATTTATATAGTATTGATCAAAATCACTTTTAGATATATAATTGATAAAAAAATGCCTAAAATCAAATATGATGGACTTGAAAAGTGAAAAATTTTTAATTTTATCTAAAATCAATTTTGAAATTATAATTGATTTTTACATAAGAAATCAAACAAAAACTGGTTCAGTTTGAGTCAAACAAAAATATTTTCTATACTCAATCCAACTTGACTCATGACAATTTAATTGGATTGTATCTTTTTTTTTTTTCCTAAAACCTGATCTAACCTGAATTGTGAACACCATTAGAGACTACCATGAAAAATGAAAAATGGCAGCTCTCAACAACACTCACAGTCTCACACAATGGGAAACTAAAGAAAGAGGAAATATAGAAAAAGAAGGATTGTCTTTTTTTTTAATGTTATTTAATGTAATAGTGAATGTTTTCATTTAAGGCAAACGTAATAAATCATTTTAAATTTTAATTTGTTCTTATCTTCGTTTGTCTAATTTGACTTGTGAACACCATTAGAGACTACCACGAAAGAAGAAAAATGACAACTTTTAACAACACTTAGTGTCAGACAATGGGAAACCAAAGAAAGAAGGAATAACGAAAAATTAAGAAGGATTGTATTTTTTTTTTTTAATGTCTAAGTAATGTAACAGTAAATGTTTTTATTTAAGGCAAATGTAATAAATCATTTTAATATTTAATTTGTTCTTATCTTCGTTTAGTTAATTCGTTTTATTTAGATGACTCAACTTTATATATTAAAAAAAATATGTATGTCTGTTTTGGTCTTTTACTACATAGGTGCAAAATCATTTCATAGTAAAATATTTCATTTATCATGTTTTTAAGTATTAATAAAATTTTTTATATATAATTTGAAAATAACTAAGGTAGGGCAATTAATACCATTATTTATCCCCACCAAAAAAATACCATCATTTATTTGTATACAATTTTACTCTCATAATTTAATTACTGAAATTAATAGCCTTAATAATAATCTGTACAATAAATAAGTGGATTCTATATAATAATGCTTTATTTATTTATAAAAAAGTTCAAGAGTACAAATTTATAGGATATAAACACACTCATATGCACTTCACTTATGCACGCACACACTAGACTCCTTGCCAAGTCACTCGCTCACGTTGCACAAACCAGAAACTCTCACACTAGTGCACCTAGACACTCAACTCTACTGGCACACACTAGTACCTCACTTCACACACTACCACTCACCAAAATCTATTCACTCTCTGTACTCACTCCACGTTCCTACTTGCTGCACACGTGCACTAATGGTTCACACTAGTATTTATAGGCATCCAAGGTCGGTAGTGTTACCGACTCAAACATTGCCAGAAAATTCTAGCATTCAACTTCCTCTAGATGTTTCTTATTCTTTCTCTAGAAAACTCTAGTAATTTCTAAATCTTCTCCAAACCACTACAAGAAGCTTGCAACATGTTTGAGCTTTTATTTTTCTTCAGCTATGTAGAATATTCTAGAAGAACTTGTACTGAATTTTCATAATCAACTTGTTTTATAGTGAAATAAATACATAATGATTATAATGTATATATGTATTTTTCATTGCTATTTCCAAAAAACAAAAATTGTCCTCTAGTTATAATAGTGTCTAAAAAATTAGTTTCACTACTAGTTACTGTATTCCATGCATTACATAAGTTATATAAATCAAATATTTCTTATTATTAATTTTATTTAGTAAATAAATATTTGATATATATTTCCAAAATAAATCAAACTAGCTAATGCTTTGCTTGAATATTAGTCAAGAAGCAAATATAAAATTTGACAACATACGACAAAAGCATAGTCATTATCTTAACGAATTTATAATTAGGATGGTTAATATTCCATGAATTAAAACCACGTATTTATTTATTTTTCAATCTCAAGATTCAAAAAGTAAGTAAACAAGTAGTTAGACCAACAATAACAACTATTAAGTCTTATTCCATTAAGTAGCATCCGTTATATGAATCAAATAGACAAATTATGAGAGATTCTTATATATTCTTAGAATAAGAGAAAAGCTTAATTTTATATCATTCATGATTTAATACATTAATTTTTTGGGCTATCATTATCTTCTACTATTCTTATATTTTTAATATAATAATAGCTAATATATTAAGTAATGAATAGAACAAAGCAAAGTTTTTCTCATATTCGAAAAGCATCTACGAATTCCTCGACAAATTACATCCCAAGAGTATTGTTTGCATCACCAAGTTGCCTCCCTCCCCTAATGCCCTTATTCCAACCGAAGCATTGGCGTGGCTCCAAAATCCTGCATGGACCTGATTCATGGATTTCCCAAGGCTGAAAATCACCTAGAAATTGGTCTCGCTTTTGATCATAAATGTCAAACCAGTGATCTCCTCCTGCCCAACCAATGTGGCAAAAGTATAATGTTACCAGGAAAATGAGATTAGGCCTGAAACTGAAACTCCATTTTTGATCTACTGCAAGTATTTGGGACCCAAGATCATGACTCTTGTCTTTGCAATGAACAATGATCTGCAGATTAGGCAATTTGTTGTTAATCTCAACGGTTGCTTTGGAGAATGGTCCACTCTCACAACCATTGAACTGCAAAGCAACAAATATGGTTAATAGCAGAGAAATTGATAATGCGACTTTGGAGATTGGAATCATTTTTGCTTTGCACAATGGGTTGAAAGACTTATTTCTCTTTATATATATAATTGGCATTAAGGTTTTGGAACATAAAAAAATGGAAATAATTTAATTTGGAAATTAAATCTTGTGTTAGGGTATTTTAAAAATATGAAATGAATTGATTTATAATTTTTTTAGGATTTGATGAGAATTAATTTAATTTTAAAATTTAAATATAAACTAAATTAAATCAATTTTATTTTTAATTATTTTAAATACAATCTAATATATTATAATCATAAGAATTTTTGTCAAAATCAATTCAAATTTTATTTTTACATAATCATTCTAAAGATAAAATTTAATTTATAAATCAAATCAATTCAATTTAAATCAAATTAATTTTAAAATTAGTCATTCTAAATACTACCGATGAACTTGATACCTAATAATTATGATAAGCAATGATTGTGTCTTCAATATCTTAAGATAATCGAAGAATCACTTAGTACTATTATATGCATCGTATTGAATGTTTTTAATCAAGGGAAAAGTATCAAATGCATTTAATTCAATTTAGTAAGGTAAATAATCAAAATATTTATTTATGCCTTTTTTTTACTCTTTTACTTCATTTGCCGTAATAATTCAGAATTGTTACTATCGTATTTTTTATGTCTAATATTGAATGTTTTAAATTAAGGTAAGTGTAATTAATTATTTTAAATTTTGTTCTTATCTTCGTTTAGTTAATTCTTTACATAAAAAAATTTATTTATGTCTGTTTTGGTATTTTACTAAATAGGTAGAAAATCATTTCATAGTAAAATATTTCATTTTATCATGTTTTTATGTATTAATAAAAGAGATTAATTTTAATACATTATCTTTACAAAAATATTTTATACTGTCATCCAATTATATGTTTTTATTTATAAAACTTTTAACATAGTAGATGATTGAGTTAAATAGTCTTGCTAATATAATAATATATAATTAGATATTTATGTAAAATTTTCTACCACTGATATTGTATTAAAATTAAATTCATAGTAAAATTTTTTACTTATAAAAATTTTTAAGTTAACTAAGGTACGGCTATTAATACTATTATTTATTAAGCACCAAAAAAATACCGTTATTTATTTGTATGCAATTTTACTGTCATGATTTAATTGCTCAAATAGCCTTAACAGTAATCAACTCGTTTTATAGTGAAATAAATACGTAATGATTGTAATGTATTTATTTTTTATTGCTATTTGAAAAAAATAATTGTCCTCTAGTTATAGTAGTGTCTAAAAAATTAGTTTCACAACTAAATACTTTATTACAGAAATTTAAAATATTCATTCAAAAGTTTTATTCAAAACAAAATAAATTAATATAAACATAATTATAATATTTTAAATATAACGAAAGACTTATATTATTAGTAACTGTTTGACTCTTTTTTTTTTTGGGTTTCTGGGAACAATGATTATATGTACGTATTTCTTAAATTTATACATACATACATCCATATATGTATAATGAAAGAAGTATTATATTCATTACGTTAAGTTTTTTTCTACAGTGTATAAAAAATTTTATAATTAGTACTCTTATTTATTATGTATTTTATATAAAATTAATATATAATATTTGTATATATAAAGAAATTTGATAGTAATTATAATGATTAGCAATTAGTTAATAATTTTTATTATTATATAATTTGCTTTTGGCATTTTCTTTATAAAATTTTGAAAACAAAAAATAAATTGAAATTAAGTTGATATTTTTATAATTAATATTAAAAAGAGATTTTTCTTTTTTTGAAAAAAAAAATCTGAAACCAAACAAACCCGAAAATAGCTATGTTCCCGGGAAATGCTGGTACCCTAGCAGCATCAGTCATAAACGAAGCGAAACTAAGAGCAGGCACAAAAGAGAAAAACATGATGCCACCAGCATTGAGCCCAGTGCAATCGTTCGCTCCATGAAAAGCATTATGAACCCTCACAATCTAATCTTTATCCAGTGGATATCTTTCACAGCTTTAATCATGGATCTACTAGCATGATAATCCTCCTTTGTACCTGTGATTAGCCACACAATATTAAGAGAGTCCACTTCCAGAATCGATCTCTGCCTTTGAGATAGAGCAAGGCATAGAAGGCCGCAACGAAATTTCCCCTATATATGGTGTTGAATAATAACTCCTTATGTCGCTGATAAATCATTTTGGACCATAGAACTATCAGTGTTATACCATCCCATATAGAAGGAGGTGACCTACCAATGTATTTAACCAATAGTTTTCACCCTACCACCCAATGCAACCACTGAATAGCTTATACTCCTTCAAAAACAAACTAATTACAATAGGCACCACATCGCATGTCATCATGCAGCGGTAAAAAGGAGGCTAAAAAATATTGCCACTTTTTAAATTACTGATAATGTTATAAGATAGTATTTAGTATATATAATTAATTTAATTGATAATTTATATTATTTTATTTGATATATAAAAAAATTATTAGATAATATATAATTTTTTAATATTAATAATAATATTTATTAATATTCATTAATAATTATTTTTAGTAATAATAATTATTAATTATTATTACATTAATTAATATTAGTATTATTAATATTAATATTAATATTTTTATTATTATTAATAATAATAATAAAATGATTACCACATGGGTGATAACTCACGTGACACCTCTATAAGAATAATCTACATTGCCACTTTAAAGATAATATGAATTATCTTAAAAATTTAGATTACCAATAATGTGGCTGAACTAAATAAGACAATATGATGAGTCTAGATAATTTAAAATTATATTACCAATAATCCAAATAGATTATCAAATTTCAAATAAGAGTAGTCCAAGAATTCATCAGAAGATTACTCTATCCACAATGCTCATCCACATGTCTTCGCAATACCGCATTTCACAATGCTTATCCACAAATACATAATAATTATAATATATTTTTGTTATTAATTAATATTTTTTAATATATAAATAATTGCTTTTTAGTTGTGATAGCATCTACCTTAACTTTAATTGAGGTAAAATTTCACTCATAAATGGAAAAAAAATTGAGGTAAAATTGCTTTTATGATGTATCAGATATCTTATTTTTTATGAATTTTTTCCTCTTTAAATGTTCATTTTTTCTTCCCCTCGTACCGAACACATGTATATGTAATACGGTCCACCAATCTACCTTTTGGGTTTGACAAGTGCTGGTAACAATCGCTAGATTAACTTTTATATCTATGATTTGTCATTCAGATGTATTTTACTTTATAAAAGTTTAAATTGGTTCTCTGTTAACTAATAATTATTACTACTATACTTTGCCTGTTAAGTACATTTCTCACTTTACAAACTGTAAATCCTTAGCGTTGTAACCCTTCTTAATTAAAATTTAAACTTTTGAGTGATGGAGTTGTAGGAGTCACAGGCGTTATGGGCGCACGGCTCTCTAAGCCTCTATAAAAAATCCTAAAAAATTTTAGAGCTGTGAAAATTTTTTTGCCATCACGTGTGTATTCAACCTTTATATCAAAACCATTTTTTCGTTATACTTTTGATTCATGAGTGATCATACTTGCATCACTCGATTAAACCCGAACTCAGTGTATTATCGAACTCATCGAAACTAGGCAATATAAAAGTCGATTACGGATTACATACGGAAACATAGACGTTTTCTCGCCAAATTTATAACTAGTATTTTTTTGCTGGGTGAGGAACTAGTATGGTTAATATACCATGAATTAAAACGACATATCCATTCTACCAAAAAGAAGAAAAAAATACGGCATATTGATTATTCATTCGTTTATCAAAATTTCGGGAAACTGATACAAAAAGCAAATAGACAAGTTACACCCCAATAGTATTATTTCCATCAGCAAGGTGCCTCCCTCCGCTAATGTCCTTCTTTTGCCAAAAGAAGCATTCACTTGTATTCGTGTCCCACCTATGCCTGCATGGACCTGATGCAAGGATTTCCCAAGGCTGAAAATGACCAAGTTTTTCGTCTCGTTCTTGATCATAAATGTCAAACCAGTGATCTCCTCCTTTCCAAACAAAGTGGCAAAAATATAACGTTACAGGCATAAAGAAAGAGGGTCGGAATCTAAAACTCCATTTTTGATTTGGTTGAAGTGTTTGAGGCCCAAGATCATGATGCTTGTCTTTGCAATGAAGACTCAACCAAAGACTATTAGGCAATTTGTTGGTCATCTCAACAGTTGTTTTGGTGAGTAATCCACTCTCGCAACCATTGAACTGCAAAGAAACAAGTATGGTTAATAGCAGAGAAATTGATAATACAACTTTGGAGACTCGAATCATGTTCGCACGATAGGTTGATACAATAATTTCATAGAAGACTCATTTCTCTTTATATAGACCTAAGGAACCGTCTATTGTCCCCATCCTTCAATTACACCGGTGAATTTTTTCAGAAGAATTTGACATCTACAAATTAAAGAATTACATCTTCATCTCTAAAATATGGGATGTAATTTGTCTCTGAATTAAAAAATACGTATAATTTAATCTATAAGTACTCATATTAAAACAAGTTAATCCTTTTTGGAGGGCCATTCTGTTAAAATGACAGACCAAATTTTTACTTTGTTATAACGTGGGTAAATTCATGAACTGAATTATGCATTTTCTAATTCAAGGACAAATTTATTACACCCAAAATGTTTTAGGGATAAAATTGTAGTTTTACTCTAAAAATGATGGTAAGCATTGATTGTTTTAATATCTTAATAAATATTAAGAATCGTTTAGTACTATTATATTTTTTATACATCATATTGAATCTTTCAACTAAGGGAAGAATCCAATGCATTTGATTCAATTTATTGAATGAAATTAAACATCGGCCAAAACATTTATTTACGCATTTTTAAATGTTTTACTGAACTGCTCCATTTGTGTTGATTAAGAATCATACGACTATTGTAATTTTTATGTCCATTTAATTTAATATTGAGTGTTTTCAATTAATTAGTCAAATGTAATAAACCATTTGACATTTTGTTCTTATTTTTGTTTTGTTAATTCGTTTTATTTAGATAACTCAACTTTTCCTAAAAGCATTCATTTGTGTATTTTTGGTCTTCTACTACGTAGGTACAAAATCATTTAATTTATAGTAAAATATTTTATCATTTTTTGTGTATCAATTTTTTAACATATACAAATTATAATATTAAAATAACTGAGGTAGGGCTATTAATTAATACCGTTATTTGTTTCTATTTTGACTATCATAATTTAATTACTCAAAATAGCGTTAACAAATAATCATCTATAACAAATATCTAGGTGGCATTCAATACATTACTTAACAAGATTATTAGTAATTTAGATTATTACTCGAAAAGAATGTTACTTTTTAAATTACTAGTAATATTATAATGCAGTATTTGATATAAACAAGTAATTTAATTGGCAATTTATACTATTTTATTTTATATTTAAAAAGATTACTAAGTAATATATATATATATATATATATATAAAATAAATTATTATTGTTATTATTATTATTATTATTATTATTATTATGACTTGTAATATTAATTAATAATAATTATTATTATTAATTATCATTATTAAAACAATATCAATTAATAATAATTGTTAGTATTATTATGAATTATCACTGATATTAATAATTATTAATATAAATTATCAACTATTAATTATTTTAATTAATATTAATATTAAATAATAATTATTATTAATTATTAATATTAAATATTATTAATTAAAATTATTAATATTAAATATTATTAATTAATACTAAATAGTAGTTAATAAATATTATAAATTACTATTATTAATTAAAAATTAATAATTATTATTATATTAATAATATTATTTTTAATAATAATAATAATTAGAGGATTACTATATGATGGTAATCTATATGGACACCCGATGTGAGCAATCCACTTTGCCACTTTGAAAGTAATATAAATTGTTTTGAAAATCTGGATTATAAATAATGAAGCTTAACCACACAAAACAATGTGATAGGTCCAAGTAATTTTGAGTAATATTACCAATAATATAGATAAATTATCCCATATCGAACGTGCTCTTAGTTGATTCGAATAATTCAACACTTTTTCTATTTAAATAAGGTCTTAGATAGATTATCTTTATAATAGACTGACCCAACTAGAGTTGAGCAAATTTTGGATACTGATAATATAGACCAAAAATAATCATCTTGCTTTATAGTAAAATAAATACATAATGATTATAACGCATTTATTTATTATTGCTTTTTGTTTTACTGTTGCTATTTTTAAAAAACAAGTAACTATCCTCTAGTTATAACAGTTTCTAAAAAAATAGTTTTACAACTAGTGATTTTATATTAGGGAGAGAATAAAAAAATAGGAGTGGTTGATTATAAGATTGAGAAGAGTAAATCTTAACCATTAAATTTTATATAAATGATCAAGATTAAAATATAAAGTCATATGACTTTTTTAAGTAATTACGTGATCTTTAAATAACTTTAATTTAATTTTGATCATCCATATATAATTCTATAGCTCAAATCTAAATAAGCTATAACTATCATGTCATAAATTAGCATGTCTCACCTAATGGTAGAGAGGGTCAGGGTTTGGTACTTGGGTTTAGATGAAGCTATTTAACCCCCTCCGCCTACTATGGTATTTATAGAAGGTGAGGGTGGTACCCACTATTAATGCAAGGCATATACCAGGATATAGATAGAGGAATTTTTCCTACAAGGTGAGTTTGGGTTAGGTGGATAGGAAACAGAGATGGATCAATTAGTAAATTGTCAATCGCTATGCAATTGTAATTTTTTTATTAAGATAAAAAAAAAGAATGAAATTTAAATGTGTTTAAAATATATTATAATTAATAAAAATTTAAGAAATATTTGAAAAAAGTTAAGATTAAAAAATAACAAATATTTAGATATAGAATTAAACTATTAATAATAAATTACTATTTTTATATTTACATTTAAATTTACAAATTATGAGAAATATATTACTATTTTATCCTTTTATTTATTTCAAACTTTTTTAAATAAATAATCAGTCATGATAATTTATCGTTATAACAATAACACTTTGAAAAAGAAAAATTATCCCAAAGGAACAATTCTTTTTTTATTTTAGTTTGATTTGTTTATAAATTCTCATTAAAACCTTTTAAGAATATCGTACTTAAATAAATTATGTTTATGAATCCTTTTCATTTAATACAAAATTTTAGTCATTTTCCTTTATTCAAGAAGAAAGGGGTGGGCGGGAGCAGCAGGGTATCATGGACATTTTTTATTATTATTGTTATCACAATTTATAATGCTCATAAAGTCTGTTTCAATAATTGATGTATATCATTTCTAATCAATAAATTTTGACAATATTTTTTTATATAATATTTTTTTTCTGTGTAAGGGCATATATACACCAATTTACAATTATTATGCATTTTGTAATCAATCTTTGCAACCACAAGAATCGCCAAATGACTTCCCTATGCGTAGCTCCTCCTTTTGTAGGTGGGGAAAAAAAAAGAGAAAATAGTAAATATTTACTTATTCTCCGAACACGCTTGGACATGGGCTTGGACATGGGGGAGACCACCTTTGCTCCGTTGCATGAAGACAGCATATAGTGACGAGTTCTCCT
Source organism: Pterocarpus santalinus (assembly GCA_031439595.1). Classification (NCBI taxonomy): domain Eukaryota; kingdom Viridiplantae; phylum Streptophyta; class Magnoliopsida; order Fabales; family Fabaceae; genus Pterocarpus; species Pterocarpus santalinus. The sequence continues at coordinate 65,836,146 of CM062531.1, read as the reverse complement.
CTTCCTCAATTACTTTTCTAATCTTTATTAAAAATTTATTTTACGAAAGAGAAGTGCTAGTTAGCACGAAAACTTCGGTATGAATGGCTCACGAAGATAAGCAATGGTTGCTACTGGTGTCCAGCCCAGAATTTACGTAAATTATGATTGGGTTGATTGGTGAAAAGTAACTCCATGTCATACATCGCTCATTCATGCGCACTTCTTTCGTACCAATGAGTATTTCTCTTTATATATATAATCTTATATATTAACACACGACTAAATCCCCGTGCATTGCACGGGTTTTGCACTAGTATAAAGATAGAACAAAATGATTTTATAATAAAATATCTCTTTATTTAAATGTTAGATTGGATATCATTTTATTTAGGCATCTATTTAAGTCAATCGTGTTTTTATGTATTAATAATTTTTTCATTGACAAATTATAATAATTACGGTAGCACTATTAATACCATTTCTGATTTGTTCACATTTTATTATCATAATTTAATTACTGAACATAGCCTTTATAATTAAATAATCATCTCGTTCGGGAGTGAAATGTATTTCCTTTTTAGAATTTTAATTTCTTATAGATTATTTATTTAGTTTTTTACTTTACGGCTAATAAATAATAAAAGCGCGATAATTATAGTGAATTTTTTATTATTAATATTTTTTAAAAACAAATAACTGTCCTCTAATCATAATAGTGTCTTAATTTTTTTTTCCACAATAACATTGATAAGATCACCGGATCAAAGACATAAAAAAGTTCAGACTATTACCATTCTACTGTATGAAAACATAGATGTTTTCTTACCAGTATCACTAAATGTACGTTGAATATATCATGAATTAAAACAAAGCATATAAGTATATTATTCATCTATTTTTTTATTTCTAGAAATTCAGAGGGCAAATAGGCAAGTGACACCCCAAGATTATCATTCTCTGCGCCAAGTCGCGTCCCTCATATTATTTAATCCTTCCAATTAAAGCATTCTCGAGATGCATCCGTAACCCTACATGGACCGGATTCAACGATCTCCCAGTTACATGATGAGCATGTATCACGGTCTTGATCATATACATCAAAGCGGTGTAGATGCTGGAACCAGACAAAGCTGCAAAAGTATAATGTTGATTGCCAAAAGGGGTTAGGCCGAAACCTGAAACTCCAAGTTTTATCAACTTGAAGTGTTTGAAACCCAAGATCATGATGCTTGTCTTTGCAGTGAACACCGAGCTGCGTATTATTCAATTTGTTGATAATCTCAACAACTGTTTTGTCAGGAATGAGAAATCCTCCGCTCTCACTAACATTGAACTTGAAAGCAACAAGTATGGTCAATATCATAGAAAGTGATAATACAACTTTCGAGAATGAAGTCATTTTTACACGATAAGTTGATACAATCATTTCGTACAAGGCTCTTTTCTTTTTATAGGTAGTACCAGCGTGAATGAATTGTCAATTGTGCCCTTTTTCAATTACACCTTGCATATTTTTGTTTCTTTGGATAAACTTTGCACCTAGTAACTGTGGTAAGTAATAACTGGGGGCGCTTGAGCCAGAAGTCTAATAAAAGGGGGATAGACTAAACATATATAACTTAAAAAATTAATTAATACGTAAAAAATATGCTATATAAAATAATTAATACAATATAAATTAGTCAAATATATATATATAACCTTTAATTTTATTGTCTTTTATTTTTATTTTTTATGGGGACCAATATATTATTGTATAAGTAGGCTTTTAAACAAAGTGACTAAATTAGGAGACCTAGTCCCCCGTTCCCTCCATCCTAGTAATAAGCAGTAACAATTGTGCTGGACATCTGACTACAAATTAATAATTATTTATTATTAGAATTTTTTTTATGTCTATTGAACGTATTATTAATTTTTCCAATTAAGATGCTAATAAGATGTTAGTTCAAGTGGAAGGAGTATGGATTTCTTAAATATATGTTTTTAGATTTAATCCTGAGATTCAAGTATATGAAAAAATTATCGCTAAGAGGAATTACTACTTAGATATATGACCATATTTTAGGATATTAATTTTTTTATTTATTGGATGAATGGACACTCTAAGAAACCCAAAAAAAAGGTTTCCAATTTAGGAATGGTTGTAATAAAAATGATGTGCATTTATTACATGTGAAATTAAAAAATTGATCAAATTCATTTTTAAATTTTGATCTTATCTTCGTCTAATTAACTCAATTTATTTCGGTATCAGAACTTTCAAGATATTCCATTGCCCTAATAAGAATCATTTATTACTACTGTATGTTTTATGCCTATTCAATGTAATATTCAATTTTTTTAATTAATGCATTAAATTCATTTTTATATTTTGTTTTTGTCTTTGTATAATGAATTCATTTATTTAGATGAATCAATTTTCTATAGAAAGATTTATTTGTCTTTTTTTGTCTTTCACTGCATAGGTAGATTATTAAAATGATTTTATGATAAAATATTTCTTTATTATGTCAGAGTGAATATCTTAATAAGTATGGCAAGCATAATACTATCCAGAATGTCTTAATATAAATAAGAATGATTTATTATTATTGTAGAATGTCTTAATATAAATAAGGATGATTTATTATTATTGCATTTTTTATGCATCATATTGACTGTTTTTAATTAGAGATTAATTTTGATGCATTGTGTGTAAAAGAGTTTTATATTATCATCCAACTTTATATTTTTATTTGTAAGACTTTTAAGATAGCGAGTAGTTGAGTCAATCACTTTTATTGATATAATAATATATAATTGAGTGTTTATATATAAAAAATTTATATTTAATGTATCAAAATTAAATTATTTAATTAAGCCAAAAGTATAAAATTAATTTTATATTTTGCTTTTATCTCCGTCTAATTAATTGATTTTATTTATGTGCCAGAAATTTTCATCAAATTGTATTTGTGCCTTTTACTTTTTATCTTTTATTCCATTTATGTTAATTAAGAATCATTTCTTTCCTTTTTTTTTTTTTGTCTAGTCAATGTAACATCGAATTTTTCAATTACCACAAAATTATTAAATTCATTTTGTATTTTGTTCTTATCTTCGTATAGTTAATTCATTTTATTTGGATGAACAACTTTCCACAAAAATATTTATTTATGTCTTTTTCTGTCGACTTTGACTACATATATGGGCAAAACAAAATTATTTTATAATTAAATATTTCTTTATTCAGATATCAGACTTGAATATCATTTTATTCCGATATCTGTCCAAGTTTATCATTTTATCCATTCCCTCTTCAAAATTTCAGGAATTTGAAAAGGAAAAGAGAAATATTTATATGATCCGGAAATATCATGTGGTTATACTCCTAAATCAATCATGTAAGTATATTTCATATGGGACTTACCACTAACACATAATTATATGCAAAATGCACTTATATCATTAACCGAAAATATAGCTACGTGATGCTTCTGGATCATGCACGTATTTTTCAAAGGCAAATACGTAAGTTACACCCCAATGACCTTAGGCCAAGGGAAGCATTCAATTGACCCCCCAGAGTCCCACCTAAACCTACATATACCCGAATCGGTGAGATTCCAAGGATGATAATGACCAAGAGTTTGGTCTCGCCTTCCATCATAAATGTGAAACCGGTGATCTCCTCCTGTCCAAACAAAGTGGCAAAAGTATAACGTTTTCTTCAAAAAGAAATCCGTCTGGAATCTGAAACTCCAGCTTTGATCCGTTTGAAGTGTTTGAGGCCCAAGATCATGCGTCTTGTCTTTGCAATGAAGATCCAATTGCAGATTATTAGGCAATTTGTTGGTTATCTCAACCTTTGTTTTGGAGAATAATCCACTCTCACAACCATTGAACTGCAAAGAAACAAGTATGGATAATAATAGAGAAATCGGTAAAACAACTTTCGAGACTGGAATCATTTTCGCACAATGGGTTGGTACAATAATTTCATAGGTGACTCATTTATCTTTAATATAGAGTTGGCATTAAGGAACTGCAAATTGTGCACATCCTTTGATTACACTGGCGAATTTTTCAGATGAATTTGACACCTAAAAATTATGGTAAGCAATGTTTGTCTTTAATATCTTAATATATATTAAAAATCATTTATTACTATTAAATTTTTTATACATCATAAATCCTTTAAATAGGGGAAGAGTATCAAATGCATTTGATTCAATTTATTATAGATAATCAAACCTCCGCCAAAATATTTATTTTCGCCTTTTTAAATATTTTACTTCATTTGTGTTGATTAAGAATCATTTATATTTCTATTGTAATTTTTATGTTTATTTAATTTAATATTGAATGTTTTCAATTAAGGCAAATGTAATAAATCATTTCACATTTAGTTCTTATCTTCGTTTAGTTAATTCGTTTTATTTAGATGACTCAACTTTTAGCAAAAAATTTTAGTTATGTATTTTTTGGTCTTTTACTAAATATGAACAAGATCATATATTTTACAGTAAAATATTTCATTTTATGATCTTGTTTTTATGTATTAATAATTTTTTTCACATATACAAATTATAATTTAAAAATAACTAAGGTAGGGAGATTAACACCATTATTTATTTCTACACATTTTGGTTATCATAAAAATATCTTGAACAAATAATTATCTCAAACCAATGCTTAATTGATTCAAATAATTGCATACTTGTATTCTTCTAATTTGTAGCTGCATGTTTATTGCAACAGTTAATTTGGAGAATGGTCCATTCTCACAACCCTTGAGTTAAATTAGGAGGGCCGTTTTTTCTCATTTATGAGTGAAATTTTAGCTCAATTAAAGTTAAGGTAGATGCTACCACAACTAAGAAGTAATTATTTGTATATTGAAAGATCCTAATTAATAAAAAATATTACAATTATGGTGTTTGTTACGGTTCATATAATAATTAGATGGTATCAAAACATACAATATGTCAACATATACTCAGTATTCAATTGGTATATTTAAAATATTGAAATTACTAGTTTTCTATTTACAATATAATCTCAAATTTTTTTTGGAAAATACTATACCTTAATCAAATTCTCAATTTATATCAAACTTCTAATTTATTTCAAATTTAACTAGTGCATTATTCTTTTGCAATATTTTTTTTCGATAATTAGAAGGACTGCTCGAGACTCTCATAGAAAGAGAGAGAGAGGAGCAAAAATAGGCACATCCAAATACACAATCTCAGCAAGCCCACACAACAACACCATGATACACAAATACAGACACCCGATGAAAACACAACACAAAGACCCCACAACAACTCACACAACGCAACCTCAAAAGCACCCCAAAAAACTAGGACGACTCTTCTATAGATGCTTTTCTACTTCTCCTTCTTCTATTTTTGACACAAAACACGTTCCTTTGATTTTATACTCTAGGCAAGAGACTCAATCGCCATAGCACCATTCTCCGCGTATAACCTAAGAGATTTTCCCACATTCTATGTATTCCTCGCTTCTCTGTAAAAATCCTCCTGCTCATGTTGAAAAGCTTGATATATCCTCCTCAAACCCTTCCTCTAAAGGGGCCATATTCGGCTGCTTTGAGCTGTTTTTGAACTTTACACAATTCTTTTTTTGGCAACCAAAGCTGCAATAACTCGATCCTCATCTTCAAAATCATTATGGCCCAAACCATAACCAGCAGGGGAAAACCTGGCTATGTTAACTTCGTATTGCAGGTCCCGCCAAGAAAATAGTTGGGTTTTAGGTACTTTGTCGTGGCCATCATCAGAGCAGATTGGGCTACAGCCCATCATGGACCTAGGTGCTCCGAACCCAAGGCGTGCGCCCAATGATTGCCCGGGGAAAACCAACACACCACGGTCATGCTCCAAGCCCATCTCCACCAACTCATGACCCAGCCCACAAAGCCCGACCTCCCTCATATCACGGTCAGACAGGCCCAAATACTCCATGGAATTGAGAAATTGATATATTGGCTTCATGCTTAGGGTGCAGCCGCAGATGAGACTTTGGCTCACTGGCGTTACTACATATGGCTAAAAGTCTGCGTATGAGGGGAAGTGGCTTCGATCCAGAGCCCCCCTCCCTTCCCCTCCCTTGGTGGGTGAGTGTGTGTGTGTGTGCGCGGGTGTGCGTGACCAAAAAGATAAAAAAGGGTGCAATTATTCTTATTTAATGTTGTGTTCTTTGCTCATGTAACCAATCCATAATTATTTGAACCATGAGCATCACATGGTATGTCTAAAAGATAAATATAAATAATATTATTTTAATTTTATATTATTCATTATTTAATTTTTTATTAACAATTATGGTTTATTTAGATAATATTATTTATAATTTTTTTTAATTTTTTAGAATTTAAAATTTACATTTTTTTATTTTTTTATGTCATTTGATTATATACCTTATTACTTTCAAAAAAATTATTTTTAGTATTTTTTGAGAAATTAAAATATCTAACTGTTAAAAAAACATTTTCACAAGCATTTCTATTACTGAGTATCCAAATATAAAATAATTTATTTATAAGTTACTTATATATAAGGGTTTAAATAAATTATTTATCTAAACAAATCCTTATTATTGTAACACTTTTTTTTTATTCTAAGAAACTCCTAATAATAGTAGAAAAAATGGGAAAAAGGATGGGCAAACCAAAATCGAACATGGTGCCCAAAACTAACAATCCACTTGTCACCAGAATAAGAAGTTGCCACTTAAACTATAGCTCATTGGCATTATTGTAATACTTTTTTGCTTGTTAATTATTCAGTTTACAAAATGTAATTACAATTTTATCTCTTGGGTGAAGGAGTTGAAGAAGTCATAGGGTTCATGGTCTCACGGCTCTCCAGCCTCCATAAAAAATCTTTAAAATTTCTACAGCTGTGATGAAAAAAAAATTGCCATCACGTGAGAACACCTTCATATCATTATTCCGGCAATAGTTTATGATGATCCAGACTCATATCACACGATCAAATAAACTCGAACTCAGTGCATCATCGAACTCATCTTAACTTTTTTTCGGTGATGAAACTCATCCTAACTAACTAATGCTTTACTTTGGATATAATTAAAAAGCAATATAAAATTCGATTACATGCGGAAACATGGCCATTTAATTTTCTCACGAATGGCTAAAATACCATGAATTAAAACGACATAGATTTATTTATTCACTCCTTCCTTTTCGAAAAATTCTGGGAATTCGAAAAGGCAAATAGATAAGTTACACCTCAATAGTATTATTTCCATGAGCTAGCTGCTTCCAAGGGAAGCGCTCAGTTGAAAAGCCCGAGTCCCACCTGATCCTACATGGACCCGATTCAGTGATATTCCAAGGATGAAAATGACCAAGAGTTCGGTCTCGCTTTTCAATATAAATGTCAAACCAGTGATCTCCCCCTTTCCAAACAAAGTGGCAAAAGTACAACGTCCTCCCCAAGAAGATATCATCCTGGAATCGGAAGCCCCATGCTTGATCCGGTTTAAGTGTTTTAGACCCAAAATCTACCCACTTGTCTTTGCAATGAAGACTCAGCCAAGGACTATTATGCAATTTGTTGGTTATCTCAACAACTGACGTGGGGAATAATCCACCACTCTCACAACCATTGAACTACAAAGCAACAAGTATGGTTAATAGCAGAGAAATTGATAACACAGATTTGGAGACTCGAACCATTTTTTGCACGATGCATGGGTTGATACGATAATTTCACAGATGTCTCATTTATCTTTATATGGAGTTGGCATTAAGGAACTGTCAATTCTACACATCCTTCGATTGAATTTTTTAGATGAATTTGGCACCTAAAAATTATGGTAAGCAACGATTGCCCTCAATATCTTAATATATATTAAAAATCATTTATTACTATTAAATTTTTTATACATCATAAATCCTTTAATTAAGGGAAGAGTATCAAATGTAATAAATCATTTTGCATTTTTTTCTTATCTTCCTTTAGTTAATTCGTTTTGTTTAGAATTTTAGATGACTCAACTTTCAATGAAAAAATCATTTATGTATTTTTTGGTCTTTTATTATTTAGGAGCAAGATCATTTTATAGTAAAATATTCCATTTTATGATCATGTTTTCATGTATTAATAATTTTTACATATACAAATGATAATTTAAAAAAAAAACTACGGTAGGGCTATTAATACCATTATTTGTTTCTATATATTTTGACTATCATAATTTAATTAATGAAAATATCCTTAATAAATAATTATCTCGAACCAATATTTAATTGATTCAAGTGATTGGATATTTCTTTTTCTTAAACAAAATATCAGGTTTAAGTCTTATAAATTAAAAAAAAAATATTAGTGCAATAATAACTTTACTCCTATATTAACTAATTTGCAAACTCGATCATATCATTTTATATTGAAGTTAATACACAATGATTATAATGTACTTATTCATCATTGCTATTTTTAAAAAACGAATAACTGTCCTCTAGTTATAATAGCATCTAAAACCTTAGTTTCACAACTAGTTATTTTATTCTATGTACGATACAGATTATATAAATTGAGTATTTATTATTATAAATTTTATTTAACAAATAAAAATTTAATATGTATTTTAATTTATTTATTTTTCAAAATTATAATTAATATAAATATAATTGTAATATTTTAAAATATAATAAAAGACTTATATTTAGAATTTAATAACTATTTGACTGATTTTTTGGAAATAATATTTATATGTATTTCTTAAATTTTTTATATAATTAAATGAAAGAATTATTATATTTATTTTAATATTTTAAGTTAATTTTTCTCCAATATAAAAAATCGTTATAATTAGTAGTCTTAACTTTTAGATTTAACAAAATAGTGTTCAAGTCATTCTTATTAATATTTTGATGATTTTTTTATTTAATTTGAATGTACTATCAGTGTAAAAAATTTTTGCACAGACATCTAATCATATATTGCCATATCAGGAAAACTCTTTGACATAACTATTTATTACTTGAATGGTTATACAAATAGAATATTTTGATTGGATGATAGTGTAAAAATGCACCCAAATTAAACTTTTTTTTTTCTCTTACAAACACCAAATATTGAAAAATAAATCAATTTATCCGGTTGACTTATATATTTTTTTGGTACATATGTTAACTTTTTTTCTTATACTAATATTAAAAATGAGTATAATTTAAATTCTTTTAAAAATTTAAAAATAATAATTATAATAATTATAGAAGCTAAAGAATTCAAAAAGATTTATTGACAAAAATGAAAAGTCAAAATATCATTAATTTTAATAAATATAATTAATGCTAATTAATATAAATTCATGAGAGATATCACATGATAATATAATTACAGAACATTATTGAAAGAAATTAGTTAAGTTTTAAAGGATCTAAAATTATAAAAAAAGTGTTGCATGGACTATTTAAATTTAATTATGAATATTATATTTAATAATTAGATGCTTTGTGTATAATCTAATTCAAGTAATTTAATTTTAGTGTAAAATAATTTAATATAAATATATTTATAATTTTATAAAGTATAATAAAAAATTTATAAAATTTAATAATTATGTAGCATAATTTTGTTTGACTTATTTGTAACAATGTTTTGATGCATTTTGCACTTTAATTATAAAATTAATTTAATAGAAAATGTCAATATATATGATAATGAAAAACCTATATTATTTTTATTATATAACCATTTATCAAAAAAAAAAAAAAAACAGAATTCAGTCTCAAATGTTATACCCTGGTAATTTTCTCTTAAAATTATTATTCAAATTATTTAATTTGCATTCAATTCTAATAGGATTAGTTCATTAATCTTCTCATTCAATTTAATATTAAACAAAATTAGAAAATAAAAAAACAAAATTAGAAAATAGAAATATTAAAAAAAAAAGATTGTAAGAAATGAAGAGTGTAAAGAAAAAAAAAATGAACGGTAGAAATGAAAAGTCAAAAGGAAAAGTGAAACTATAAGCAAAAGAATTACAAATAGTTAAAATTTAGGGGAAAAAATATCATGTGACAGAATGACTGACGGAACTCCAATATATTATAGATAGATAACACCGAAAGGAACATTAGATCAAAGATATGTAAAGAAAGTGAGGCTTTGAGCAATAAAAGTGAAATACAAACTTATAAAGAAATTGTTACGTTAGACATGCTTTTATTTTATTATGTTTATTTTCTCACACACACTCATCAAGTAGGCTTGCGTTATCATATGCTGAATAAGCTAGGGTTCACTAAATTAGAATTTAGTCACTAAAACGAAGAAATCAGTTCAGTTGACAAAATATCATCCGACTATATGAAAAACATAGATCTTTTCTTATCAAAATCACAAAATGTACGGTCAATATATCATGAACTATAAAGAAACAAAGCATATATGCATATTATTATTTTATTTTTTATTTCTAGAAATTCAGCAAATTGCCTGATCTGTAGATCCATACTCATTGCAACAGTTGCTTTGGAGAACCATCCACTCTCACAACCATTAAATGCCTGTTTGGTTATATTTTTGGGAGGGTTAGAAAGCTTTTTATTAGAATGAGAATGTAAATACATAGTAATTAATGTGTTTGATATGTAAAGGCCTTTTGAAATTCTAAAAGGCTTTTTGGGAGAAGTATCCTTGAGGTTATTTTTTATTCTAGAAAAAGACTTTTTGAAAAGGAATTTTATTATTACTTTCATATTAACAATCAAAAGTAATTTTACTTTATCCTATTCAAATAAAACTCATTTTTCTAAATTTAATTTTGACATATTCAAACTAAACAAAAATCATTCTTTAAAAGTAATTCTTCTAAAAGGCTTTCTTTTAAAAGATTTTTTCTCAAAAGTTAAACTAAATGGACCCTAAGTTAAATTAGGAGGGCAATTTTTTTTTCCCCATTTAGGAGTGAAATTTTTTAGCTCAACTAAAGTTAAGGTAGATGCTATTACAACGAAGCAATTATCTATACATTGAAAAATATTAATTAATAGAAAAATTATAATTATGGTGTTTGTTACACTACATCCAATAATTAGATAGTACCAAAACATAGAATATGTCAACATCTATTGAGTATTCAATTGGCATGTTTAAAATATTACCAATAAAAATTGACACAGTAGATAAGGAACAAACTTATATCTTACAAAAATACAAGTTTGATTTTCATTATTGATGTGAGCATTTCATTAGCAAGTGATCTCGTAAGTTTTTGTAAGTATTTTTTAAACCTAAGGACCATGCCCTGAACTTGGCGGGATGATTGGTACCGAACCCACATGAACTTTGAGGTATCGAAAAGTATATTTAAAATATTGAGATTACTAGTTTCTTATTTACCATATAATCTTAAAGTTTTTTGGCAAATACTCTAACTTTAATCAAATTCTCAATTTGTCTCAAACTTATAATTTATTTCAAATTCCTCAAATTTAACTAATGCATATTATTCTTTTGCAAAATTACTTTGGGTTTGGCAAGTGCTGGTAATAATTGCTAGATTAAATTTTATAGAGTTATGTTATTTGAATATATTCATTTAGACACTTTAAGTGATTACAATTTCAATTATGTAAGTGGCAAATTGATATATTACTTATGATAACAGATATACAGTTCAAATTAAATGTAAATATCAATTATATAAATGAGAAATTGATATATTGGCTTTATGAACAGTATATATCTATACATAATTAATTTCCAATTATTTGAACCGTGATCACTATATATCAATAGTATGTCTAATCTAAAAAATAAGTACAACTAATATTTTTCAATTTTATATCTATGATTTGTTATTCATATTTATTTATTTTATAGAAGTTTAAATTGCTTCTTTGTTTCATTAATAATTGTTATTGCATTACTTTTTTTTTCTCTAAGGAGCTCCTAATGGAGCAAAGAGAAATGAAAAAAAGAATGATCAAACTTTAACTCAAAGTCAACAACCCACTTGTTACAAGGATCACGGGAGATGCCACTTGAACTATAATTCACTGGCATTATTGTAATACTTTGCTTGTTAATTACATTTCTCAGTTTACAAAATGCAAATCCTTAGTGTTCTTAATTACAATTTAAACTTTTGAGTGAAGGAGTTAAAAAAGTCACAGGCGTGATGGGCTCACGGCTCTCTAAGCCTCTATCAAAAATCTTAAAATTTACTACAGCAGTGAAAAAAGAAAAAAATTTCCCATCACTTCTGTTCAACCTTCATATCATTATTCCGGCCATAGTTTATGAATGATCCAGACTTACATCACAAGATTAAACTAGAACTCAGTGCATCATCGAACTCATTTTGACTAACTAATGCTTTGGATATTAATTAAAAAGCAATACAAAATTCGACAACATACGAAAATATAGTCATTTTCTCACCAAATTAAAAAATTTATAACAAGTATTGTTAATATACCATGAATTAAAACGACATATTTATTTATTCATTCCTTTTCCAAAATCTCAGGGAATTCGACAAGGCAAATAGATAAGTTACATCACAGTAGTGTTATTTCCATGAGCAAGCTTCCTCCTTCCGCTAATGTCCATATGCCAAGGTAAGCATTCAATTGACCCCCCGGCGTCCCACCTGAACCTACATGGACCCGAATCAGGGACATTCCATGCTAGAAAGTGACCAAGGTTATTAGGCAATTTATTGGTTATCTCAACCATTGTTTTGGAGAATAATCCACTCTCACAACCGTTGAACTGCAAAGAAACAAGTATGGTTAATAGCAGGGAAATTGATGACACAACTTTGGAGACTGGAATCATTCTTGCACAATGCATGGGTTGATACAATAATTTTCATAGATGACTCATTTCTCTTTATAGAGTCATATTAAGGAACTGCCAATTGTGCACATCCTTCGATTACACTGATGAATTTTTTTAGATGAATTTGACACTCAAAAATTATGGTAAGCAACGATTGTCTTTAATATCGTAATATATATTAAAAATCATTTATCACTGTTAATTTTTTTTTATACATCATATATCCTTTAATTGAGGGAAGAGTATCAAATGCATTCGATTGAATTTATTATATATAATCAAACCTCCGTCAAAATATTTATTTACGCCTCTTTAAATCTTACTCCATTTGTGTCGTCTTAACTTTTAAATTTAACAAAATGGTGTTTAACTCATTCTTATTAATATTTTGATAATTTTTTTCTCTTACAAATGCCAAATATTGAATAAAACATCAATTTATCTGGTTGACTTATATATTTGTTCGGTACATATGTTAACTTTTTTCTTATACTAATTTAAAAAATGAGCATAATTTTAAATTCTTTTAGAAATTAAAAAATTATAATAATTATCGAAGCTGAATAATTTAAAAAGATTTATTGAAGAAAATGAAAAGTTAAAATATCATTAATTTTAATAAATATAATTAATGCTTATTAATATAAATTCATAAGAGATATCACACGGTAATTATAATTACAGAACATTGTTGGAAGAAATTAATTAAGTTAAAAAGAATTTAAAAATTTAAAATTATGAAAATAAGAGTGTTGCACGGGCTATTTAAATTAATTATGAATATTATATTTAACAATTAAATTTTTTGTGTATATATCTAATTCTAAGCAATGTGAGACTTAATATTTTATTTGTATTGATTATATTAATAACTTAATATAGTGATTTTACTTTTTACAATTATTTTTATCATGATAAAATTCTATTTTACTCTTTTTTTATATTGTTTAATAATTTTTATTTATTTTATAATATATAATTAATCATATATATCTATATTTATATATAAATATATATATTTTATTACATTATGGTTGGACCTTTGGCCGAACCAATAAACTTTTAAATAAGTACTTTGATTCAATATCTAATCTAATTTTAAAAACTTTGATTGAAACAAAACATATATGCACATTAATCATTTTATTTTATTTTTTTCTAGAAATTCAAAGGGCAAACGGACAAGTTACACCCTATGATTTTGATTCCCCGCCCAAAACTGCCTCCTTTTATTATTTATTCCATTCAAAGCAATTCCGGTTTCATAGACGTCCCAATTATAACTTTGGAGACTGGAATCGTTTTTGCACAATGGGTTGATAGAATCATTTCATACAAGACCCAAGTTTCTTTTTAGGGTAAGTTACACTGGCGTGATATATATATGGTACCTTTTAATTTTCAAAAACATATACTAATCTTATAGTTGGTGCAAATAATAATCAAATAATAGTGATATACATAGGAAAATTGCACTGAAGAGTAAGTAATTTTTAATAAAATCACATAATAAATATTGAATAAACATTATGATGTAGTAATTGTTAAGATAAAATATTGAAATAATAAAACTAGAAAACATTTTACTAAGAAAAAAAAAGAAGTATAATTATTAGTAAGAAAATATTAATCATATAATAATAGGGTGTTACAGACATTTTCTTAAGTACACAATTATTTTAAATCAAAATAAATAAATAAATAAATAATAACATGCCTGTGGCCATGACTAGGGATCGAAGACACATCAATTACTACATTGAAAAAACAAATAATAAAATGTCAAATTTAAAGAGAATAAAGATTAAACATCAAATTCCTCATTTTATCTTTTTTTTTTTAATAATATTGTATGCTATTCCTTTTAAATTAAATTTCTCAGATATTGAAATTTAAACTTTTCGCTAACTTTTTATGTAGAGATTATCTCATATAAATTACACTTGACCTATATACATCCTCACCATAAATTAAATCACGGTATAAGTGGAAAATTAGAAAAAGATAAAAAACCAATAATAAAAATATACACATAACCAATTTACATACAATTTTCACATAAATGTATTCTCATCTTTTCGTACGGTTCTCACATTACTCTCCAGTAAAACATTGTTCATTCGGCCTCCTATTTCTTTCTTTGTACATCAAGACCGGTCGATCTCCATCTCACAAACGAAACTTCCCCCTTTTTTATGTATTTTTTTGTTTTTCAAATTGTTTATACAATTTAGGTAAAAGATAATAATTAAATAAATAAAACCTTCTCCAAAGTAATAACTTCAAAATTTAAAACCCAAATATTGCAAATAAAATTCACCTAAAATTACACTCTACTTTCATTATAATCAACCACTTTTGCCAATTTATACATTGAATAAGTAACTCACGTCTCCATTACCATCCATGATTGTCGCTTTCAACGAATGAATATCTTCATATAAATAAATAATGAATTTTACAAAACATTTCACATCGCAAAAAAGAAAATAATTTCACAGAACATTTTTTTTCCCTGAAATTTATGTACGTGATGAATCAGACATAAAATCTGAAAATTGAAAATAAAAATAAAAATAATTCTACAAAGGACCATATACTTGAAATTTGAACATGTATTTACCCACCAAAAAAGGGAAAAGAGCTACAGTCTGCATGTGATGGCTCCCATACATATTCATGGGAGGGAGTAAAAGCAGTCAGAGATAACTTTTGGTAATAGCCTCTTCCAGCTCTTGGAAGTCCCACGCATCATCTGCTGAATATTGCCCTAAAGAGAACCATGATGAACTTAATAACAGCTTACACAAATAACAAGACAATCATCACTTTTGAAGATCAAAGGGAAAGAACATTTACCAATTGAATCTCTTCGGAGAGCAGTTAAATGGGCGCAACTGCAAAATTACACCAAATAATAACACTTCAAATCATAGACTAATCATAAAAGTAACAGGCAGATTAAATCAACAGATAAATGAGGGCAGAAAATTATAATGTGGGGCTGACAATATTTCTACATATTATGTCACTGTAGATATAAGGAAGAAAATTTTTAAATGAGGAATAATAAACAAATACCTGCCAAGAGCCTTCCCAAAATCAGCACAGAGTGACCGAATGTATGTCCCTTTAGAACATGTCACCCTAAAAATCAAATTTTGTCTGGAAAAATATAACACAACTATATCAGGGGTGAGTAAAGTACAAATCAACTACAACTCTAAACAAATAATTACCGAGATACATTGTAATAAGTGGAAGGCTCTCTTAAAGGTAAAAGTTTTCATTTGGACAGTGACATGACTAATAAGATCAAAAGAAACGATCCGTTACAGGTGCAACAGCCACAAGGTTTAGAGTTTAGACAATATGGAGGCTTCCCGAGAGTTACCTGTCATCCAAGCTGCGCTCTATGTCAAACTGGAATATTGAAATTCGTCTAGGCGAAAGTTCAATGTTTTCCCCTTTCCTTGCCTTGTCATACATCCTTTCACCTCCAACCTATGATGAATCAGTGATAATGTGTGAGTAACTGGACAAGTTGCCTCAGAATAATTAACATAAAATACTAGCGTTCTGAAAGGGAAAAAAGTGGATAAAATTGCATGATGTGAACTGTTCCAGAAACAGAGCATGATGCTGATTATATTCATGCACAAAAGTTGAACTAAGGTCCAAGATGAAAACTTGTAATAAATGATAGTTAAAATTACAATTTAAAACCAATATTTAAATCAATGAGGTAGTCGTAATTCACATTAAGTTTCACGTAAAGTTAAAATTTTAATACCTGTGAATATTTGAATATCTTTTCACATATAGCAAAACATCCAACCTCAAAACGTAAAGAAATTATGAAAGAATTGAAAATCAAATGTTTCAAAGAAATGTAAAAGTTCTTACTTTAATAGCAGAGAACATAGGAGGAACTTGCCAAATCTCCCCAGCAAAGGATGCAGCAGTTCTCTTTATGTCCTCATCTTTGATGTGTTCCCATGGCTCCCGCTGAATGACCTACATATCACACTGATTATACCATGTTTCACTATCTTGAACATTGTTCAAACCCCAAATATTACAATATGCAGCTGGAAACTATGTTCAAAGTTGCGGTTTTAGAGAATTACTTGGAGAAGAGTTAATTAGCTTCTGAGACTAAATTTATCTGTAGTTCGGTCACAAGAATTATTCTAAGCACTGTGCATCCCTTACCAAAATATAAATTGGATGTTCTCTTAACCATTTCATTATTAAAAAAAAAATCATTTTCATATGAAACAGAGGGGAATTGCTCTCTGACAAACTCATTGATTTGTTATATATATGTATCACATCGGACAAAAATTCGCTAAGGTGCGACAATGCAGCCTTGAGCTTTAATTTATGATTTATGTTATTAAACTTCTGAAGAGCAAAAAACTTATGAAGAACAAGTATTAAATTTGCTGGAGCTGTTGTATTCCTGTTCTACCTAAAAGGTTAACAACCGAAGATGAATAGATTCTCATGCTTATTTACATGTGACTTGTTAACCAGCCAATTGATGACCTAAAGTATATTTATTTTCAGCTTCCTAAACTTCAAAAGGAGAAAAACAGATTGAATAACTCACTGGTGAATCGGCATCCCATGTTGAAGTAGCCTCCCCTAGACGGAAAACCCCACTATAACCCTTAATCATCCCTTGATATCTGAAGCAGAAAAGTTCAAGTACTTAGAAAAATCAGTCGGATCAAATATTTCAACCATAAAGGAAAATTATAGTATCGTGAAACAGGCACCAATGCTTGGTACTCAAATGGAAATAAATTTCTACTCAGCTTCTAATCACCTGTCTACCAGTTTTGTTGCTTTCCCAACACAAACAACCAACAAACCAGTAGCCATTGGATCAAGAGTTCCAGCATGGCCTACCTGTAAATTAGAATTCCCAACCCCCAACCACCAAAAAAAAAAAAAAAGGGATCATGAAAGTATACATGGTGAAGTAAATTTAGATATAAATATGCTGCAGAAAGTAACCTTTTTCACTTTGACTATGCGACGCAGCTTACCACAAACTGTGAATGAGGTCCAACCTGCCATAAATTTTACATGTCAGTATTATTTTTACTGACAGATAAAAAATAAACCTTGACAATTTCAAGCATTTCAAATTTACAATATTCAACAACATATTGTTGCACACTTAACAACTTCAGTAAAGTGTTGAAGCAGTGTCTACCAAATAAACAAAGATTTCCATCAGATTAATATTCTATAAAGATCAATAAAGATGAGACGTCAACATCAAGTCTGACTCATGAACCACTAGTCCTGCAGTATGTGCATAATGCAATATAATTTGATTAATTCATTCTAATGATAGTTTTTCTAAACTTGCATTGCATTAACAACCAAACAGAAATCCAATTTGATTCTCAATCACAGAGGGGAAACTGTCCTTTTATCTTGAAAAGAGTAGTCAAAACTAAAGTCATGCGAGACAAATTCTTATTAAGCCATAGACACATAATTATTGTATACTGAAAGTTAGTTTAGTTACCCTTTCTGTTAGTTACTTGGTTTATTGCATGTATCAGTTCTGGTATTCTCCAAATTCAGATCATTATTCTCCAAATTCTTCCGTTCTATTTCTTTCTGTCCTCAATTTCTTTCTCAACACATCAACTACTACATTAAAAATAACAGCATTCATAACACACTTAGCTAATATGTTGAGTTATGAATAGTATAGAGCACCACTTTTTCTTGTTCTGATAACGTATCGTGGGAACTCACCTTTGGGTTTGTTAATCAAAACGACAGTGCCATGCGGACTGTCCCACACGGAAGGGAGGCCGGTCCTCCTCGACGAAAGATAAGGGTCTCCATTAACACTACCAACTTCACCATCCTTATTCTCAACTCTCTTCAAACCCTTAAAGAACTCCTCAACCTTCTTCTCCCTAAGATTCTTAACCAAATCCCCATCACCCTTCTTTTCCTCTTCCCTCTTCTCGAAAAACACCAACTTGCTATCACCCTTATCATCCTTCTTCTCCATCCTAACACCACAAACACCAACGCTCTTCCTACCCTTCTCCTTACTCCTCACACCACCACCATCTGCATTTTCATTTGGATTTGCATTTGATTGTCCCGGTTCGAGAAACGCCTTATCTAGGCACTGATCTGGGAAATACTTCTTCTCCAATTGATACACCATCTTGTAGTGCTTCTCCTTCTCCCAAGGGTAAGCAAACGCATCATAGAAGTACAATTCTTCTTCTCTACGGTGAAGCGTTGGAAGCTCCACCACCTCAGGCTTCAGCTCCACGAACCTCTCTTCGTTTCGCAGCCGGGTCTCTTCTTCCTCAGAATCCGACCCGTACATCCTCTTCCTCCTCTTGTTATAGTACTTCCTCTTGGCCTTGTCAAGTTCCAATTTTGGCGAACCGGGTCGACCCGATTCGGAGTCGGAGCTCAGTTTCCGGTCAACCCAGCTGTCGAGTCGGAGCTCCGAGGTGGGTTCCTCTTCCTCCGGTTCGTCCGGTTCGGGGAGGGATTGGGGGTCGTTTCGTCGAACACGTGGAGGGTGTTTTTGGACAGGGCGATTGATGATTAGTTCGTATTGGAGAGGGTATGGGGTGGGGGTGGTGGAGAGTGGTTTGTGGAATGGGGAGAGGGAGAAGAGGTGGCGGTGGTGGTGGTGGAGGGGTGGAGAGAGAATGAGTGTTGAGGGGATGATGAGACGGGAACGGGAAAGTAGAAGGGAGGAGAGGTGGTGGGTTAGAGAGAATGGTTTCGCCATGGAAGATGATGATGCTACCTGCTACCTCTGATGGAAGTGAAAGTGAAAGTGAAGCAGAGGTTGCAGGGAAGTTCTGAGATGAAAATGGAGGGCGAGCGTTCGCGTTGTTCTGTCAGTTGCGTACATGTGTGCAAAAATGCTCAATTCGTATCAGATATATTAGCATGCGTTTTTTTCACCATACACGATGTATATTTTTTTTATTTTATTTTAAAATTAATTCTAGAGTTCGGTTCCCGAAAAAAAAAAAAAACTAGAGTTATAATTTTAATCGAGAAAGTATTAAAAAATAATTATAAAATGAGTAAACTTCATTTTATAATTGCAAATTCTCACTTAATTTATTCAAATATAAAATCAAACACACTATTCAAGCAAATGCTCAAATTGGTAAAGATTTGTGAAATACCGAATTATTTTTTTAAAATATTTATACTAATTTAGTCTTTTATAATTAAAATGATTATTGATTTAATGATTGAATTGATGTTTATGTACATATTGAAAAAAAAAACAAAATTAATCTTCATTTTCAATATTAAAAAATTAAATTGATGCATAAAATCTTTAAAAAAATTAACTTAAAGTCCCTAAAAAAAAAAATTAACAATTGATTTGAGTGTTTAGCTGGCGGCCAAAGGCCTAAGTAATAACTAATTTACGAGACGTAGTTTATTAAATCATATGTTAATTCAAATATGGAACATATGAACATCTCTCAACCTCCCTTCTCCAGTCCTCTCTTTTCTAGTAGTTGCTCCTTCCTAGCTCCTAATTTGACCTATACGGGGAAAAGGAAAATAGTTGCAGTAATGATGAAAGTAACTAACAAAACGAGAAAACAAAACCCGTAGAATAAATAGATAAACTGGCAAGGGGGAAGAAAAAAGGCGCAAAGGGGAAGGGTACCTTTACCCACATATAAATAATAAATAATAAACGATAATCTCAGAAACCAAACACAGAGAGAGAAAGAGAGAATAATAGGGTGAGAAATGGAAAGAGCGT
This sequence comes from Pterocarpus santalinus, assembly GCA_031439595.1. NCBI lineage: Eukaryota > Viridiplantae > Streptophyta > Magnoliopsida > Fabales > Fabaceae > Pterocarpus > Pterocarpus santalinus. The sequence goes on along the minus strand of CM062531.1, from coordinate 65,815,524 downwards.
GAAAACTCAAAATCCCGCGCTCTCACTTCTCCTTCCAATTTTTGAATTCCACATCCATTTTTCCCCAAGTTTTCCCTCTTTTTTTTTTTTTTCACTCTCTTCGTTCGCATGGAAGAAGATGACGAGTGGGAGCTCTGCAACGACGATGGCTTCGTCTACAAGCGCAAACGGCGCCGTCTCGATCCGGCGGCCGTTGCGGCGGAGGCCGGGGTGTCGTCGGCGACGGAGGCCGAACAGGAGAAGCGGCGGAGAGAGCGGAAGAAGCGGACGCTGTTGAAGCTGAAAGCGAAGTACGAGAAGGAGATTCGCGAGTGGGACACATTGTCGAACACCTTGCGCTCGATGCAAAACGCTGCGTTTCAGCTTCAACAACAACCCGCTTCGGAGGAGCAGACGCGAGACCCGTCGTCGCTCGCTTCCACTTCTTCAACGGATTCCGTTGGTGGATCCTTACTCGACGAGCTTCTCTTGCAGGTAAACATTAATTGGAAACTGGGTCTTCGGATTTGCATTGCTAAGAGTTGCTTTCTTCATTTTGCTGTTAAATTCTATCCAAAAAAACAAAATCGATTCTTTCGGTCTCAGATTGCTATAGAGTTAAAAAGATTGTAAATTCTGTGAATTAAGCTGAAATTCAAGTGAATAGTTCTCCCAATTTTGTACCTGTTGCTCTCAATCAGCTTTTATCAGGAAGCTTGTCCTAAACCTAATTGCCCTAATTTAGTGCTTATGGAAGAGGGTTTTAGTCTTTTATCATGGTAGTGCATAACTTTCTTCCTCTTAGTCTAAGAAAATGTCATGAATTTAATGAGTAGTTAAAAGTAGTCCGGTACTTATTACCATCGAGTAAGGTATTGGTCTGGAGTCTTATGAATAAGAAAATTAGTGCCGAGAGAGTTTTGTTGTTCAACTGGGGTTGAACTAAATTAATTGGAACCCAGTAAATTCTAGATACTGGCGATTAAGACAAAAAAAATATGAATTAAATTAGAATTACAGATTTATTTGATGTTAGGTTGTTGGCTACAACATGGAGTAATCCATAATTGATAGGTTATAATAGCCATTTAGCAGTGGAACAACCTTTGTGCATTTGTAGGGTTCACTTCATCTAATTTATAGAACTGTCAACCATGCAGGTGGAAGCCCAGGAAGCAATCATTCAAGACATTTCACATTTATGCAACGTAGCAGAAGCAGTGTGCTTTAAACGAGAAGAACAGTTTAAACAATCCTTGTTTGATCTTCCAATCTGGGCTTCCCCACTTGAGCTCATGCAAGTGTTATGTGATGAATGAATCGAGTTTCTTCTGTGCATTATCATTATTCTCTTTGGTGATGGATGTGATGTGGAAAGGATGGGCTTCCCACAGTTCAACAACTAGTTTCATTATCTAGTACACTGATGTCATGTAGACCATTTGCAGATTGGTAAATATTTTAGATGTATTAGATTTAAGGGTATCAACCTTTTGGCTGGAATCATGCAATTGGAACAGCCATCTGGTGATTGAAAAAGATAGAGAACCCTTGATTCCTCCAAAGGGTGGATAGGCAGTCTCTTCCCAGTGAAGCACAAAGATTGAATTCTGTAGTTTTGTATATTAGTATATTCATTAACTTTTAGTCTCTAATGGCTTGATGTGATTTCTCACTACTTGTGTTTAGAAAATGATGACACATTGCATATTTATTACTAAGAGTGGATGACTTTTCTATAAGATGCCTGGAAACATGTCATGAATTCAGTGTAGAAGACCCTTACAAATAGTGTCTTGCTAAATTCTGTGTTTTGATTCTTATTCTGCGGTTACTTATTAGGGTGATAAAAGTTGTATGTCATTTTACCGTAATTAACATTCAACACAGACAAATCACGAATGACCTACCAATACCACGTGAAAATTAAATACCACTAAAGTTTTCTTCCTCCCTTTAGAAGCACTTAAAAATTACTTCCACTACCATAAGCAGCCAAATCGCTGTCAAATTATCAGACATCCTTCACTGTTCATAACGGATAACAAGATGTCGATATTTTAAAAAATACATCCATATTTTATCAAATATTTTTTCTGTTTTAATATATTTGTTAGTTTAATTAAAGTGGTATATTTTTAAATTAATATATTTAGATACAATTATCTAGATACATTCGTTTAAAAATATATTAATTTGGTTAAACCGACAAAAATATTAAAATGCGGAGAGTAATAAGAAATAAGTCGTTAGTCATGTAGACCAAACACAAGCATGAGCAGAAAAAAGTGTCTAACGTACGTCACCTTACATAAACAAAACAACTGGGGTTCATAATTAACAAATTCAATTAATATTGTTTATTCTTAATTACAACAATAAGAAATATAACAACCAGAAATCAAAATTTTAATTCGTCTTTAATGAAAGGGAAAATTCGTCTTCATGGGAACAACTAATTTATAAAGGCCCAAAAATTGATTACTTCATTTATAAGGTTTTCAAATCAAATGTCATTTAAACGAGAAGGTACAAGTTTAATAGGTTGTATCGCAAATCCTGCCTGGTGACATTCCTCCTCCAGAAGCTTCACTTGAGAATCCCCCTCAGGACAAAATGCAACAACAGCTCCTCCGCTACCTGTAAATTTTGACGCAGCTCCAACCTTTCTAGCAACCTCTACCATTTTGATGTTCAAATCACCAAGGGCAGCATCTCCAAACATTGATCTGCATAATAATATCCCAACAACAAAGTCAACTAGAAACCCCACAATTTCAATTTTCGTACGCCTTTCATTGATAGGGTGAACAAGATTCATGATTTGTAATTTTTTAATCGTACAAGACACTTGTTGAATCTTATATATATATATATATATATATATATATATATATATATATATATATATATATATATATGTCACTTGTGCACTAATCCATTAATCCAAGAACAAGGGTAATTGATAGTGGCAAGTGACATAACATAAGGGCTCATCCTAGAAAATGTTTAGAGAAAATTCTTGTTTAATGGGCAGTCTAATGCATAAGACTCCCACCTAGTGGGGTTTGAAAGGATAGATATACGTAGCCTTATCCCTGCAAGCAGAAAAGCTATTTCCAGGATTTGCACCCGTGACCTCTAGGTCACAAGACAACGAGCATACCATTAATATGCCAAGGCTCACCTCAAAATGCTAGTTTAATATGCCATATATATATAGAGAGAGAGATGAAAGAAGAGTGTAGTATTTTGTTAGCGTTCAACTAGGTAAGATTTAAGGATTTTGTAGATGATATGTTAATACTTATTGGCTTCTCACTGCAGGTAAGTTGAGTACATTAGGTTTATACAAGAATCTATCATGAGATAAATGGTGGAGCAGAGGCCAGAAATAAGTGAGGCCATCTTAATTTTGGCTTGCTGCCCTAAGTGCTTAGGAGAAGGGTATTTATAGGAGAGCCAAGGAAGGGTCACATTAACCAAGGCTGAGCCAGCCAAGGTTATGCCACCTGGGCTCCCTAACCTAGCATCGTTTGAGGTTGTGCTTATCAAGCTAACAATGATAAGTCTCATGTAGAAGTCAATGAACAGTAAAAGGGGTGATAGTGATAGCTCAATTGGCCAAACAAAAGGGAAGATGATGCTTCCTTACAATTTCAATGCACAGGAAGACTAAAATTATTTATACCTGATTCCAAGTGGAGCCTTGGAGCCTCCTGACCACGGTACTGAAGTCTCAATGAAGTTGTCCCTCACCTAAAATCCTATCAGATCACTGAAATGTTGCTTCCTGCACTCGGGAAAGCTTTGTACCCATAAGGAATGTGGCTTCCCTTAAGAGTGCCGAAAGCACATGAGGTAATGTGCTATGCTGTGTTCACTCAAGTGGTCCAGTGTCATATAGGTGCTTTAGAAGCATTGCAACTTCACCAAAATCCATCTAGAAACAACTACAAACTGATTTTTTTGTTTTCAACATCCATGAGGGATTATGTGCTAGAACACTGCAGGTCAGTCGGTAGTGACAATGACCTATGTACACATATCAGATACAGTGATATTGATAGATTTGGCAAGGCTTGACTTAGTTTAGCTATTGAGTGAGCATACTCTTGATACCATATTTTGGCTATTGGGACCCTTAGCCCTTTTGTTTAGTTTAAATGGGAGAGAGGACCCTTAGTTTCCCTGTTCAGCCACAGCTGAGCAGACCCCTGGCAATATGATTTGCCAGGTGATATGAGCCCCCTAATTTGAGATGATTATGGGATGTGACATTATTTGGTGGAGGTAACTCCCCAACTTGTATTTAAGGTTGTTGCAAAGTATACTTATATAAATGACTTCTTAAGTAACCTATGCATATTTTTGAAATAGGAAATCATTGTTATATTGTTACTTATTGATGAATGTAATCTTTATTGCACTCACCTTGTTTATTATGCGCTCATTGACTTTGTGTAATTCACCCCCCCCCCCCCAAAAAAAAAAAATCTCTAGTAAAATTTCCAGAGTATCCGAGAGTTATTCAGCGAGCATTGGAGTTCGCTCCTTTCTTGTGGATGGGCATTGCCGTCTACTTAGGGTAGATGTTCAGGCCCTTGACGTCCATGTTCTGCACTTTAGGAGTCAATTGGTAAAGAACTTGTATTTGAATTTTGATTAAGTTAATTGTATGTTGGTAGACTGGAGCTGTGTTATGTCATTAGTAGGCCTGCAAGATGAAGAGCTTAGTCTATATGCTGGTCATGATTTGGAGTTCTTGATCATGACAGCTTGTCAAAAGAAACAATAACTTGCTATCAATAGCTAAATTGCTGCTTGAAACCATCATATAAGTTTCAAAACTGAATTGTTGTAATTGCTATCAGTCATATACACCAAATTCATGTATATTAAATGATACAGAAAAAAAGTGAATTACCTTCGCAGGTCAAAATTTCGATTCATGAGTGCTGCAAGTTTGGAGTAGTCCTTTTCTTCTAATGCTGTCCTTCCTTCTTTTGCTATGTCTGCAACTTCTTGCATTGATGACACAATGAACTCATCACCATCAAGCCACCTCTGCCTTACTTTACTATGAACCTACATGTTACTGTAAGTTAAAATTTAAAAATGAAAAAGCAAATATTGAGAGAAGCTCCTAATATGGCCCATTTTTATTAGAACTTTTAAGTGATGTCCCAGAATATCACTTTTATAAAGCTACCTCCAACATACTTTTCATTGTAGTATATAGTGACCAGCCCAATGCCAAATATTTAGTAGTCCTCTTATACAGATAAAAGGACCATCTTAGCAGAGAGCAGATGGGATTTGATAACTACCGTACAGCCAGAGGCAGGAAGCATATGTAATAAAATAATAAGAAATATAAAGTCATTCTATGTCACTAACCTTCCCAGAATCACTAGGATTCTCGGCATATATGAGATACAAAGGCGGGAGGAGATTCATATCCATGGGCTCATAAATTCCGTGCCCCAGCTTATCCATGTTTTCCTTGCTGAAGTCCTATAAAAGCAGACCAACAAAGTCAAATGAGAAATGACTTATTGGTATTCATTCATCGTACTGTTAAGAACCTGGTACCAGCCATGGAGAATAAAATGGAAATGCTGTATTAATTCACTGGAGAAGATGATACAGTGTGATATCAGTCTTTTAAAGAGATACAATAGTTTCTAGGTATTAGAGAGACCTAGAACTCTCCCAATCCAAGTCTGCCCAATTCTGAGATGCCCCCCTCAGCACCCCTCCCCTTGCCTATATTGCTTCCCACCATTCCTCCCTAACAGATTCAGGATATTCTCTCTCCTCTGCCTAGCTGGCAGTTAGTTACAAAACCCCTCACCCATGCCTTTATCACACATCCCATATACATCAGTAACCCCCTTCCCTTTTCTTCCTACATATACTATTAATAACAACATTAGTATTCATATTAGGGGTCCTAACAATACTCCCCCCCTAAAAAATCACCTTGTCCTCAAGGTGATATAGCCAAAGGAAAACAATAATGCTTAAAAATAAAGGGCTTCCTCCAGGGTCCCAGATCCTGAAAAAGATGGGAGGAAGTTTGCTTGTAGCATAGGGATGTCCACCTGGGTCCCATGGATCTGAGTCCCATCCAACCACTCGAGTTTCTTGGTTTTCAGAAATAGCGACAAGTAATCTTCATTTTCACAAAACATAACAGCCTGCACTCCTTCTAAATCATTGATGCCAACCCCTACATCTTGCTTATCTTTGCCTAAATTCTGTTCAATTGAGAACTTTCCCTGAAACTTGATTCTTCTGGTCGCTCTCAAAAGCCAAGGCCACATAAAACCCAATGGGTAAGTGGAAACCAAACTAAAGAGTTTAAGCTCACTCCTATGTAATTGTAATTCCACGTCATTAATAGTAAATGGAATGGTTGTTGGTGCATAAAACTCATTCCGTTTAAGGAAAAAATCGTCAAAATAGGATGTCTGAACTTTCATATACAAAACCAATGCAGTAGAAGCAGAACTAACAGTGATGCATATTTCTGAGTTTCTGATACCTCCTCTATCATCGCCAAAAGACCCTTGTGCTGTAGGTGCAAGTCCTTTCACCGAGTAGTTCACATATATGGCTATCTCCTCTGACCCCACCCAAGCTCTCAATTCGCAGTGATTGGCCGGTTCATCCAGTAAAGGAATAGTTGAGTTCGTGAACAGAGTTCGTGCTGTAGTAATCTTCACTTTCCGGCCACTAGAAAAATCACATTGCTTCTTTGCCTGTATCTGATTATTGAAACCCGGACCAAATAATATTCTAGCAGCACATTTTTCTGCGATTGAAGCATCAATGACTTCCAACCTTTCACAAAGAATCTTCAGAGTTTCACCACCCCCTGCCTGTCTCTGAGATAGTAAATTTAGTTTCTCCATGATCCGCAACATATAGGATAGAGCTTGTTCTCTAGCTGAGCGTAGAAACAGAGCTCGTTCCTCACCTCCCTCTAAGCCCTGGTATTCCTCGTTTCTTAATCGGATTTGTGCAATATTTTCCCCAACAAAATTAAATTCAGTAGATTCAATAACATCACCCTCAGTCTCAACCCCCCTTCTTCGTTCTATTATTCCAGCATCCACATCTCGAGCACACCCGCTCCCATAAGGGCCTTCAATTCTCTCACCGTCTGGCTCCTTTGGAATTAAGATTAGGATTTGTTGCGTGCTGAGCTTCCTATAAACAAGGACACCCAATGATTGGGCTAAGTGGAAGCTTACTTCTCTTGACCCAATTCTTCTCCAAAAGCTCTGGTCTCCCCTGTTAAGTGACTGGGCCTGACCATCTTCCACCTCATCCTTTGTAATTTCAGCCTTCAATTGGGCCTGGCCTATTAGGTCACTTACCTTGCCCAATACCAAAATTGCCCTACCCGTTGGACATCCTCCCTTCTCCCCTTTCACGCAGCAGTCAGGGAAGAGTCGTGCAGTGGCCCTCACCATGGCTGTGCCGATGGCCACCATACACGATTCGGCGTCGGGTGGTTCAGGTGGTTTTGGTGGCGGTCGTAGGTCAACCGGCATCCTCAAGGTCCCGTGCTCCCCTCCATTCTGCTTCTCTTGTTTCGCGCAAGTCATGGCTACACCCCCACGTCTCTGCGCTTCTCCTTGGTTCTTCGTCGGCTGTAGCTCCCCGTCTTCCTTCTCTGCCGCGAATCTCGACGCTGCACATGATTCCATAGACCCCCACGATTTTGCCGCTACTTGCAGCTCCCCCGCCGGTATTTCACACGCCATCGCCATCAGATTCGGGTCCGGTGGCTCTAGTCGTGGTAGTTGCGCAGTCCCTATCCCCTTCTTCTCCTTTTGCTTCATTTCAGAGACGGCCTTCCTCTCCATCTCCTCTTGATTCTCTGTCACTGTGCTTCCTCCATGGAGAGTCGGAGGTCTTATCTCCCGATAACCAACTTGATTTCGCTTTTCCTTCTTCCGTTCGCGATTATAAGAGTCTCGCGGTTCTCCATTGTCAATCCTTCTTCCGCGCTTTTGACGTTCATCTCCCTCCTGTTCCGGTGTCCTACGTCGTCGACAAGGCTCCCTGGTGTGGTCGTTGTTCCTCCCCTCCAAATCTTGTTTCTTGTCCCTCACCCATACCAGCTGATCGAAATCATATTCCGGTTGAAATTCTTTGACCACAGCTTTCATTAAGCTCCACCAAGTTACCTCTGAGTTACGCCGCTTCCACCGTTGGTACCAGGTGAAGGCTCTTCCTCTCAGAGCATTCACCATTTCTGGTAACTTCTTATGCTCCGGTGTTCATGCGCCTCAAAATCTTTGGGCATCACTCACGATGGTCCACCCATAGGCAGGTCCATATCCTCCAAACTCTAGAATCTCCTCCCTCTTCGGATAACTCTGATTCTTCCTTTCCCTCCTGTATTCCCTCTCAGATTTGTTATGCACAGGGCCCCCAAGATCGGAGGCTCTGATACCATTTGTTAAGAACCTGGTACCAGCCATGGAGAATAAAATGGAAATCTTGATAATTCAACCGGAGAAGATGATACGATTAATGATATCGATCTTTAAAGAGATACAATAGTTTCTAGGTATTAGAGAGACCTAGAACTCTCCCAATCCAAGTCTGCCCTCACCAGAGATGCCCCCAAAGACCCCTCCCCTTGCCTATATTGCTTCCCACCACTCCTCCCTAACAGATTCAGGATATTCTCTCTCCTCTGCCTAGCTGGCAGTTAGTTACAAAACCCCTCACACATGCCTTTATCACACATCCCATATACATCAGTAACCCCCTTCCCTTTTCTTCCTACATATACTATTAATAACAACATTAGTATTAATATTAGGGGTCCTAACACGTACACATTTGAAACGAATGGTTTGATGGAAACTAAACAATGTACCATGTAAACTAGGCCGCCATAGACTTGTGCAACCCGATCTTGAAGACCAGCAACAATTCCAAGCTCATTCTCTGCAGCAAGGATAAGATTAGGCCTCACCTCCACCTTGATTAGGTGCCGGACATCGTAGAAGTCGAGAAAGCAGTTTAAGGCCGCACAAACAATCGCACTAGAACCTGAAAGTCCTGTCTGAAATGTCAAATTTACAATAAGCTATAATCACTCAGCAAAACAAGAAATTGAAAAAAATTGAAATATAGCAGCAAAATTAATAAGGATCAGGATAAGAAAGTGGATAACATTGGCAATGACAATTATCATAAGAAAACATTTTTCTTTTTAATTTCCACTTACTGCAGTTGAGATCAACATACAAACATGACAGCTAAAGGTTATATTCTTGGGATCTTAAAAACAGTTTAGACGAAATGCTTCAATCATGTATTACATTTCCTGTGGCTTTGGCTTATCAATTACAGGGGAAAAAACTCTTCTAAAATAAGTTTTTCTCTAAGGGCGTGTCATTTTACTCTTCAACTCCTTTCCTTCCCTCCCTTTCCATTTAAAACCTTAACTCACAAACACACCTTAAAATGGGAACTGCAAAAGTATATAATATTAAGATTTTGATCACCATTACGCTCAAGAAACTTTTAAAGATTAAAAAAAGAAAAAAAGAAAGAAAGAAAACATATATATGACTTGAATAGTAGAGTTCTATAGAGCATTTAATGGCATTGGAAACCTACAAACTCTAATTTCAGTGTGATATTTTGCATTTTTTGAATCATTAATAAGCGATCTCTGGATATTTGTTATCAAAATTCACAGGTTTAATTTCGATGACAATCATCCAATCTTGAGTTAGACACCTAATTTAATGAACTAGTGACAATGCCAGCTGTTAAAACACAATTACTAAATAATGATGAGGTAACGCAGTTTTGGATTATGTGATTGGGTAAAATCCTTCTAAACCGTGACGATTATGTAATTTAATAATAATCAACACATCGAAAATTAAATTCTAATATAAACAAAATTGAGATCTCCGTGGAACTAAACGGAAAATTAGAGTACCTGACGAGGTATATCAGTCTCATAAGAGAGAGTGAAATTCTTGGAATGGAGGCTGATATTGTTATCTCTGCAATAATCGTAGAAAACCTTGCAAATCGCCATGAGCAATCGCACGCCACCGTAGTAACCCTCAGTGTTCAACCTACTCACCTGCACACAACAGCAGCAGCAGGAGGACACTCATTCATCAGATCAATCAAACGGTGCAGATCAGATCAAATCAAATCAGATCAGTGACGAGAACATTGAAAGAAGATTAGAACCATTTGGTGGAGAGAAGAGAAGTGGACGAAGTCGTGGACGGGGTGAGGCTGAATGAAGAGGTCACGTGAGGGGCGGAGCGTGACGGTGGCGGAGAAGTTGGCGAGGCTGAGGGAGATGGTGTTGCCGAAGTACACATCGCTTGGGTTACCCAGCAGGCCAACGCGAGCGTAAGCCTTGTGCTCTATTACTTCACCTCCATATTCCATTGCTTACTTTCTCTTCCTTCTCTGCTTCTCTCTCTCTCTCTCTCTCTCTCTCGGTATATCCCGCTGAGGTTGACATTCATCTTACGTTATATATGGTTAGTGTACACGTCATGCCACATTCGATGAGATTTTCGCCCCGTGCAATGCACGGGCTAAGATAGAATATTTTATACGGGTTAGTTTCTATGCACTGTCACTCGCTGTAAAAGAAATAAAAATTTACAATTATTTAAGAATTTAATTTATTTGTACGGAGAGGGTAAAATTATAATTCAATTATACCCTTCTATTTGTATGAATTTTGAAGTAAAAGGAATAAGAGTCATATATATTTATGTATAAATTTTATATTATCAGTGTAAATAAATTAAACTCATTATTTAATCATGATATATCAATAAAAATGTTTAATTTAATTATTTAATATTTTAAAAATCATACTAATAAAAATATTTAATTAAATAATAATATAAAACTCTTTTATATTGTGAATATATTAAAATTAATCTTTAATTTTTGTATTAAAATAAAAAAAAATTAATTTTGATATACTATTAATATAAAAGAGTTTTGTACAGTGATCCAATTACTTATTTTTATTTGTAAAAATTTTGAAATAATAGATAATTAAATTAAATATTTTTACTAATTAATATATAATTGGATATATATATATATATATAAAATTTTTTTACATAAACAGTGCGCTAAAATTAACTTCCATAAAAAAATAGAAGTATAAATAGTTTTTAATATATTTCTTAAAAGAGATTAATTTTCTTATGCTAGTAGTGTAAAATAATGTTATACAATCAGTTAATAAAATTTGAAGAAAATAACAAATTATATTGGATAATTATCATGTTAGGTAATTACTTATTATAATTTAAAATTTTCTTCAAAAATTATTGATTGATAATATAAAATTATCTTATATTATTAATGTATAAAAATTAAATCTTTCTAAATAAAAATGTAATTAGTTTTAACTATATTTTTAAAAATGTATATATTTAAATATAGTAAGAGATTTGGGTAGTTTGTCATGAAATCCTAATTTTAAATCTTATTACCACCGATATATCAAAAAAATAAACTAATTAATTATATAAATTATTTTGAATTTAATTTTGATACATTGTCAGTATAAAAAAATTTACATAAATATTTAATCATATGTTACTATATTAATAAAAGTATTTGACTCAATTACTCATTATCTTAAAAGTCTTATAAATAGAAACATAAAATTAGATGATGGTATATCAAAATTAATCTCAATTTTTTTATAAAAGAAATATAAACAGCATAAATTTTATCATTAAATTTTGAGTGATGTTAGTATTTTCTTTCTTTTTTTTCTCCGTAAGAAGTGAGAATTGATTTGATTTATTTATATTATAGATTTTTACTATTAATTAAAATATTTTATAATCTTAAATTTGGCTCTACCTCCTTAATCAAAAATAAAAATCTATGAACAATCAAATTATGTAAATTTTTCACATAAAAAATTTGATTTCTATGAAAAATTGCCCCTGCAATTTCAGAGTGAGTATAATAATTAGGTACGGTCATTTCTGAAGCAGCGACTCCATGATCTACTGATGATCAATCTCAAGTGGCCCACCTTAAAGGCCACTATAATGGCACAATTTAACTTTTTAGTCCGATAAGTTAATCTTTTATATAAATTATTCAAAACTCTAAAGCCTCTTTTATACGAGTAATCAATACCAATTAATAGGTTAATAATGATTAATTACAGGTTGATCCCTATTTATGAAACCATCTTTCAATAATTACCCCATTTCTAACAACCTTATCCTTTAAGCTCACCCAAGGAAAAGACAAATAAATAAAACAAAACAAAACATGTGAATTATGAGCGGCACCTTTGCAAATCTCATTTGTGCATCACAACGCCATGTATGGCGTCATTGAAGTCGGTAACGACACGCGGTGACTAGAATGGGACATTGCAAAAGCCTAGCCAACTGGTACATGCAGACAACACAACACCCCAATATTATAGTTATATATTAGCATGTTTGGGAGCCTAGCCAACTGTTACATATAGACAACACAACACCCCAATATTATAGTTATATATTAGCATGTTTGGCTGTCTATTTGAGCTTTTCAAAATTAATTTTAGATCCTCAAAATTAATTTTGGAGTTTTTTGATCATATTTGGTTATCCACTTTTAGAATCAATTCTGGTCTCTAGAATTGATTATGGGAGAAGTGAGAATTTCTTACTTTTTGTCAGAATCACTTTTAAAGGAATTACCAAATATAAATCACTTTACCTCAAAATCAATTCTATTCAAATCAATCCTATAAAATCAATTCTATAAAAATTGAACCAATCATGCTAATAGTCCCGTGCCACTTGGATTTTGCAAGTTCCCATTTTGCTGCTCAACAGCCACACAGTTTTGGCTTGAAATTTCCAATTTCACTGTCCCTTCTCCGTGTGCATAGCTGAAGACAGAAATATATCGTCTCATATACAAATTTTATATAGCTTAATTATGTATGATTTTTTATTCAAGAAAGTGAGATTTAGTCTAAAATTCAGATAATTTAATTAATAATAAAAGAAAATACATAACTAAATCTTATAAAATGTTCACATTAGAAGATTTATTATTTGAAGACAGACTAAAAAATTCTCAACGCAATCAAATTGGTTAACACTTAACAATACTGAGGTCCACAACACTGATTGCAAACCTTAACTTTGACATATTGCTAAATAATCAATTATTGGGTTCTTTTTTTCAACTCTCTTTAGCAACCAAAAAAAAAAAAAACGCTCTATCCCTTCTCACGTGATTTCTCCTCAGTGACAAAGAACAGATTCTTATTTTTAAATGGAACTACAAATCTTGTAGAGAATGAGGCTCGGGACCCTGGTGTTTGCCTCACCCAAAGACAGTCATCGCCTTCTCATTCCATGATTTAATGATTTATAACTTAGTGAACCTTCCTTTCTACTGCTCGGAATGCATTATGGGTATATATATATATAAACAAAAAAGTCAACATATTAATAAATGTTTCTTGCAATTAAAATGAATTTAATTTTCACGTATTTATTAGTATTTAAAATTTATTAAACATTAATTAATTTGATTTGTGTCAGATTAATCAACTATGGAATAAAATCATTTCAGTGCCAATACTTTTACTAAAAAAATTTCAATATAAAACATTACTTAAAAATAATAAATACTAAATTATTTGAACCAAGTGACGTGAAATTTTCAATTTTGATTGTATAATTACCTATGTCAATACCAAAGACAATGCTCACTCCATATGAATTGTCCCCGAAGAAAATCAATACATCTACATTAATCTTGAACATATATTTACCTTTGAGACTTGCCAGCTCTTCATTCTGAATTCAGTGTGAACGTGTGTTCCCTTCCGTGGAATGCTTTCAAAGAGATTGAGTCAAACACATGATCGGTTGGTCGAATAGTTTTCATTACTATTTATTTTGAAAAACATAAAATTAGTTAGCACCAAATAATACGCTGATAACATACTAGTGATTTCAAATTAATCCCTCTTTATATCAATGATTTAACGGAGTTTCATGGCAAAGATTCAATTAAATTTTTTAAAAATTAAAATATAACTTTACTCCTTCACATCAAAAGAAACTTTAGTCTTTATACACATCATTAATTTTGAATTTAATCTCTATATAAAAAAAATTTTAAAATCAATTCCTATACTTGAAATTATTTATAAATTATAAAGACATTTCTATTATCAATTAGAGTTAAGTCTATTAAAAGGTGTTGACTATGTGTTAGCATTTTATCTTGGTCAGGCTCAGATGGAGTCAGATTCAAATTAGACTATAGCACTTGATAATAGACTTAAGTAATAAAAGTTACACCTTGACTAACAAGTATAACTTTTGCTTAATTGTAAGTATTTGATTCAACAATTAATATCAAAGTTGAGGTCATAAGTTCGACTCCGAAGTAGGCACAAAAATTGCGAGGCAGATATTAAGGGAAATGTTGGTTGTAAGTCAATATTTTATCTCACTAAGGCCAAATGGGTTGGAATTAGACTATGTTAGAAGTCTAATTCCTAGAAGGCATGGAGTAAAGCTTGGTGCTGCAAGGATTGTTGGTTATGGACCAATATCTTGTCTTAGCAAAGCCCTAATAGGGTCGAAATTAAGTCGGACTATGATGTTTGGTAATGACTTAAGTAATAAGAGTTGGTTTTGGCCTGGTGATAAGTCTTTAAGTCTATAATAGGATTTTGCTTGACTAACAGAATATGATCTAGCTATTTTACTTATTTGGTTGGCTATTATGTGACAAATGTCAGATAGGTGGAACATATGTTGGGGTCAAGCCCAATGGAATTTTCCGTTCAGACACACAAGTCTTTCGTCTAACTGCAAGCAGATTATCTTCAATGGAGTATGTGATCCTCCTTCTATGAGTGAAGCTAAAGTTTGTTGCTTTTGACTCTATCAGTGTAGCTTTGTCTTTGTGCTATACCATTGGTCCAGCATAGCTCCACTAGAACTCCCTATCGGGTTTTATCAAATTGGAAATTTGGGGTTTCACTATGAAAAAGAAAGAAATGTCACATTAGATGATAACATTGGTTTGAGTTAGAAATAACAGAGCTAGATAATACTCCATTAACTAGACAAGATAACCCATTTATGAAATTATAATTCTAATTGACGGCAGAAACTTCTTTTATAAATAATTGAATATGTAGGATTGAATTTCTTTTTTCATAAGCACTAAATTAAAAAACATACATAGACGATAATTATATTTTGATTTTTTAAAGTTCAAATATCTGCAGAGTAATTACTCCTTAATTCAAAAAGCAATATCTTCCCAATTGGTAAACAACCACTTCGATCTTGTCTTAAGCTGGAAATGTAAATTCAACGTACTAAGAGTGGCCGTTTGAATTGCATTTTCAATCCACCGAAAGGCCTTTCATAATAAAAATAATAGTTTTATATAATAAATGATAATATTTTATTTAATTTTTTATTTTTTTAAAAATTTTTTAAAATTTTAAAAAGAAAATTATCTTTAAAATTATTTTTTATTATAAAAAAATCTTATAAAAAAAATTTTATTATTATTTTCACATCAATAATAAAAAATAATTTTATTTTATTCTATTTAAATAAAATTTATTCTTTTAAATTTATATTTTATATATTCAAATCAAATAAAAATTATTTTTTTAAAAATAATTTATTTAAAATATTTTTTTTAAAGAACTTCTTCTAAAAAATTTTCTTTAAAAAATTAAACTAAACATATCATCTTAATAAAATTGACCACTGACTGCCACTTCCATATTTCAACCATCATCATTCATCAGTCCAATACTGTGATCTAATTTTACATCCCAAGGCATCTAGATTCCTAGTTTTCATCCATGCTCTTTATTTTCTTTCATCTTTAAAGAATTTCTACGGCCACTATTGCAATTAAAAAGCTCTTCTAATAATTACTTTTTTTTCAGGATTTGAATCTACATTTTTTTTAAGTGTAGCTCACTTAACATTGCATGGAGTCATCCACGCTCTTTGTTTAATTTGTCCATTTAAATTTTATTTTGCAAAGGAAAAAACCAAAACCAAAAACCACTAAAAAAGTAAACTAAAAACACTGTTTTCTGACAGGGACTCCATTCCTTCCGCGGCTTTACTTTGCCAGCAGAAGAAGAGATTGAGAGAGAGAGAGAGAGAGAAAAGGAATTGAATACGCGTAGCAGATCAGTTATAATAATAATAATAAAAATAAAATTATGTAAAGATATTTCCTTTCATCTTCCACCACCTTCTTCTCTCCAACTCTCAATCTGGGTCGTTCACTTTCTCTGCTGTCTTTCACTTTTCAACCTTCCATTCAAGCTTCTACTTATCTCTTCCCTTTCCGTTGTTTTTTAAGAAAAAAAAATGTTTCATTTGGTTAATGTTTATTTTATGTGACAGAGCCTATTGTTTTGGATCTTTGATTTTTATGTTATTTTAATGTGCTGGGTTTGTGGGTGAGTGCCTCTGAACATGTGGGGTTTTATTCTTTGCGCCCTAAACAAAGGCAAATACTGAATTTTTAATTTTTATTTGTGTTTTTTATATTGGTCTATGAGCGTGATTTTGGGGATAGGGTCAGTGTTGGGGTGCAAGAAAAAGATGACCTTTTTTGGGTCTTGTCAAACGCAGGAACCATAACCTTTCCCCTTATCTTCTGTGTTGACATGTAGCTATGATTCATTTCAGTTAAGTTGGTTGGTTGTGCTTCCTTGTGTTTTGTGTTGTGTGTGATGCAGTGAAGAAGAAGGGTATGCTGAGAGTGTTGAGTGCGAGTGTTGCTGCTACTTGTTAGGTAGTTCCACTTTCACAACTTGTTGAGTTGGGGGAAAAGAAAATAAAATGGGATCTGGCAATGAGGTTCATTCTGTTGGGGAGTTCAATTTAGATGCCAAGTGGCTTATAGATCCCAAACAACTGTTTGTTGGTCCAAAAATTGGGGAAGGTGCTCATGCCAAGGTGTATGAAGGAAAGTAAGTCAACCCTGGTTCTTCGTGTGCTTTTTTTTTTTCCATGAAATCTATTTTGATTTTTGAAACCTTCTGTGATATAAATTTCCATTTTTATTTTAAGATTTATGCAAAGTTTGTTTTGGTTTCTAAGTCAGCAATAATCTGGTTCTTCTTTTTGAAACCTTCTATTGACATGTTGACTTATTATTGTTGGATTTGTCTGATTGCAGGTATAAAAATCAGAATGTTGCTGTTAAGATTATCAACAAGGGAGAAACCCCAGAACAGATTTCAAGGAGAGAGGCTCGGTTTGCCAGAGAGGTTGCTATGTTATCGAAAGTTCAACACAAAAATCTGGTTAAGGTTGTTAACCCATATCAGAAGCAATATTTTCTCGCTTTCAAATCTAAATTAGATGTATAGTTTGATTAGAATTGGCAATAGACTAAGGTTAAGAGGTACTCAAACTATGTTGGTATTGATGAACTGGGAAAAAAATGGTGTCTCACAAAACGTTATGTCTTCTGTTTGATGCCAGTTTATTGGGGCCTGCAAGGAACCTGTTATGGTTATAGTAACTGAACTTCTATTAGGAGGAACATTGCGCAAATATCTCTTGAGTATGCGGCCAAAGTGCTTGGACATGCCTGTGGCAGTTGGATTTGCTCTTGATATTGCTCGAGCAATGGAATGCTTACACTCCCATGGGATCATTCACCGTGACCTGAAACCTGGTATGCTTTATGAATGTTGAACTTGTCAGTTTCATTGAGTATAAGCTGGTAGCAATTAATGAAAACGATTTTGATGTGACTTAGCTATAGTTTTGGGGAATTTTGCATCTTGCTTAGGTTACATTTTTCATTATTACATGCTAGGGGTTGGTGATCTTGATTAGTTAGGCCTTTCAAGCAAATTGAAAAATGGTATCTTTTCTTTGTTGGCCACTATGATCCCTCTCCAAAAAGGAAAAAGTTTTTTTTTTTTTTTCAAAAAAAAAAAAGATGTTATTTTAATATTGTGCTAGACATTCTAGGCCATCAAGTTCGAGATGATAGCGACTATCTGATTTGAGAAATAAAGCTTCTAATTAACATACAATTGATTATATTCTCATGTATATATCGAAGAACAAGCATAGTTCTGATAACTTGTTTCTTCTGTCCTTCCCAGACAACTTGATCTTAACAGAAGATCATAAAACAGTTAAACTTGCTGATTTTGGTCTGGCCAGAGAAGAGTCCTTAACAGAGATGATGACTGCTGAAACAGGGACATACCGTTGGATGGCACCAGAAGTACTAATTAATTCTTGAAAGCTTTGAATATTTATTGATTTTCCATTTGGTTGGTGCCGTATTAGGAAACTCATCATTACGTTCCCCTTTGGTGGCAGCTTTACAGCACTGTCACTCTGAGACAAGGCGAAAAGAAGCATTACAACCATAAGGTGGATGCCTACAGCTTTGCAATTGTGTTGTGGGAGCTCATCCATAATAAGTTGCCCTTTGAAGGCATGTCTAATCTACAGGCAGCATATGCAGCCGCTTTCAAGGTAAGATCACGTTGTTAGGCTTACTTCATAATCAATTCTGCTTAAGGTGATAATACTTGCACAAGTTCTGGCCACTAGCCAAAAGGTCTCCACTGCAGTAGTAGAACAGTTACACTGGAAAGTTACATTTTTACATTTTGGAAGGACTGATCATTTCTTCACACTTCTGTAAACATATTTAACCTCTTCATTTGGAGGTCTAGTTCAGTTTACCATATTAAATGTATATTTATCATCATGAAAAATTGACAATTGCCCTTAATAGTTGAGAGTGTGAGAATTTATATGCATGTATGATCAAAGTGGGCAAATGTGCAACATTTTGATCATCAGACTTCAGAAAAGAACCATTTCATTTATTTTTTGGCCAGTATTACTCTACCGCTACTGCTTTCATTTGATTGTTGATATTTTTTACATATGACACAAACATCTGCACTTCTTAAGTTATTCCATTGGGCTATTATACTTTTCTAGTTGTCATATTCTCATTTAATTGTGCAGGTCATTGAATGTGCTGCTGTTATCATTGGATTTTATGAAGGATTCATGATAAAAATTATTTTATTATTTCAGAATACAAGGCCCAGTGCTGAAGACCTTCCTGAGGATTTAGCTCTGATTGTAACTTCATGTTGGAATGGGGATCCGGATGATCGACCGAATTTCACTCAAATCATACAGATGCTCCTCCGATATCTCTCCACCATTTCGCCACAAGAGCCAGTTGTTCCTCTGCGGATGACTTCATCGGAGAATGGCAACAATGCTGTATTGCCACCAGAGTCTCCTGGTACAAGTGCTCTAATGGCTAGGAGAGATGACTCTGGAGAAACCCCAAAAGCCAATATGGAAGGCAGGCCTAAAGGGTTCTTCTTCTGCTTTAACCAGTGTTACTGATGATGCCTCAAAAAGGACATACCTCAGATCACAGTTAGGAAAACTAAATAAAAACCACATGCACCAATTGTAACAGCTAGAATCTTAATAAGAAAATGTTAACTATTGTTATCAAATAAGTCAGTTTAGTAGCATTTGGTAACTAGAAGGCACCTTAGTTCTCAGCAAGAGTTGCATGCTTCTTTTAGCACTATGTTGACTCACTTCTGACTGATATCCGAGAAAGCTCAGAAAATTTTGGGGTTAAGGTTGCTGAGATGTAATATCATTGTAAATTAAGGTTCATCCGAAGGCCTTCACCACCTGCTGTTGTTATATATATGTGGCATGGATAATAAAATGAAAAGGGTTAAAATGTTTATGTTGGCATTCATGTGTTCCGTTTATGAGACTTTGTACCATAGCCGATCAACCAGCAATAGCAAAAGATGAAATTGCTATTAGGATTAAATCTACACTTGAATTGTCGCTCACATAAGTGAAATGGTTAGAATTCATTATGGAGATTTTGTTTTGAAATGAGATATCTTAATTTGATATAAGTTTTTGCGAAATAATGTGAGTAGAATAAGATGGAAAAGCGAAATCGGAGGTTATTGATTTGTTGCATGTATTGGAATACTACTGATCAAAATGACCGTGATAGAAAACCAAAACAAATGTAACAAAAATAAATTTCGCCGTTGCCGGGGATCGAACCCGGGTCGTCCGCGTGACAGGCGGAAATACTTACCACTATACTACAACGACATGTTGGTGACACGGTGGCAAAATCAAAATCTATTTTCGTAATATTTCCTACGTCATAGTGTTGCGTCATTTTGGGAACAGAGCACAGAAGATTCTTGAGGCCGTCAAGTTAGCTTGGAGATCAAGGTAAGCCATGGCCCCACCCGAACCAAAGTTTCTCACTCGGTTTTCGAAGAGGCAAAGACACAGTTTACTGTTGTGGTCTAAGTCTAACTCCAAAGCAAAGGCTCGGAGTCATTGAGTCAATAGTGGAGCCCACCCACACCACAGGCTCGTTAGTTCTTCCATTGAGATTCTAAGCACAAGGGAACAGGTTCGGTTAGCCGAGCCTCTGAAAGAGTTTCCCCGCTCTTACACACACATTAACAGAAGGTGTTTTTCTCTCACTACCTTACTCACTCGCCCAAGCAAAGCAAGGCAACATAAATAGTACTCACACACTCACAAACACAAAACGCGTCTTTCTCTGACTTTCTCTCTCTTTCTGTGTGTGTTCTTAGATTCTCGTTGTTTCACCATTTTTGGCAACTATTCATCTTCAATAGCAATATAGCATGGCTAGGTGAGCTTAGCTAGCGTTAGCTGAATGTGGAGCTCGCTTGTTAAGATTTTTTCCTATAAAGTTTTCGCCTTTGGTTGTTTTCTTAATACTCCGTTTTCGGTCATATCTTCTTCTTGTGATATGGGGTTGTGGGTTGGAGACCCTTTGTTGTGTTGATGAGTAAAAATGCAAATTTCTTTTGTGGGTTGTTTACTTCTGGGGTGGTTTGTTGTAGGAGCTTGGTGTCAGAGGAAGGTTCCCCTCCTTGCCAGCATTGTCTTTTTGTCTCTTGTTTTAGTTGTTTAAAAAAGAATTAGTGTCATGCAGTGATATACGTGTTACATCACATGGTTGAGTTTTGGCTTGTGGGGTTGATAAATAGGAGGCAATTTTTTTTTTTTTCAAGATATGGGAAGATAGTTAATGGATAATGTGGCATTCCCATTAGTATGAGTTTGGATTAACTTATGTGTGTGTACGATAGTTTATGATTACGATTTTAGTGAAGGAGGTTTTTGAACAAAAAAGTGAATAATTACTCCCAAAATTTTAAGCAAATTCAGAGATGCACTTAGTTGGACATACTTCCTTTCTGCTACTGGGAATGCATTGTAGGAAGGAAACATCTGGGAAGTGCTCAATAATGATTATGGCTATCTGGATGGTTGAAATGCGCCATTTGTCTTAGGGATGCGATCATGTGGAGTAAAAGCCAAGATGGTCTTTGCCGGAGTTTCGAAAATAACTATATGTTAATGGGAACGTAAGGGTGGCCTGTGGTAGAATCAGTTTACGTGACACTGTCCTTCAGCTAATAATAATCCATGAAAGATGTAACATTTCATGCTGTAGTCTTGTCCTTTGTGCTCCTCAGAATGAAGCAGTTGGTGAAACAAGTTTTCTGAAGAGGATTTCAAGCGTGGAGACTAACATTAATTTGGAGACCATTGACAATGCACAGTCCTCACTGGAGCGTATTTTGCACAGGTCTTTCATAAGGGAATGTTTTGGAAGGGTGGCAAGTGAAGGAGTAGTAAGGAATGGGGTGGAAAACTTTAAGTGGATTGTGTTTGGAAGCAATTTAAGAGGAATGAGATAGAATGGCAATGGAGGGACACTTTGACCTCCCTTGCTACTCCAAACTCTCCAAAATTTTGTCCCTCCAATTTGGGGGACAAGAAGTATTGTCATACATTTTTTTTTCCGTTCCTCATTAAGCTTATAAAACATTCAAACCCGAGTAATAGATGATCTGTTCCACTCCATCCTTTGTCTTTCCACCCCATTCTATTATGAGTTATTCTCTTCCTATCTTCCATTATTTATAAAACTCCTATACATAGCCTTAAACCATCAAATATTATATATAACATATTTTATTCGGTGTTTACCCTTATAAAGGAACAGATCTTGATCACATTATAAGATATAGGCAAATCTTGCTATGCTTTTGGGCTGGTTTGTCGGGAAAAAAAAAAGTGATGTGTCGAATGTTTAATCCTTAGCTTAATTTTCATTAGCAATATTGCTGCTATCATAGACTGAAGGATGCTCATTGTCTAAATTTACACATAAACACTAGTGTTCATGTCTGAATTTAATTTCATAGGCTGAAGGATGAATTGCTGCAATCATAGAACCCTTAGAGTTTGGCGTACTTCAGCATCAAGAATCTGTTGCAGTACATGTTTTTGTATTCCCAAAATCCCCTCTTACTTCGATGCTTTCTGCATGCTTTTCTTCTTTTGCCCCTACCTGTGTTTTGCTTTCACTACTTGATTGGACCTCACGGAATGTGTCATTGATGTCCTTAAACATACTCAGTGCCATCATGAGAAGGCGCAGAATTTTCACTTTGCCTATAGTTATCTTAGAAATTATAGATTCATTCAGCACGCAAATTCTGTGAATCATTTTTATAAATTTTTAATGATCAATGAATTACGGTTTATTTCTTCTTACCTAACATAGTTTCACTACTTCTTTATGCATCCTTATAGTTTCTTCTCTCTTTTTCTTTGCCAAATTTCATTTTAACTTTATGCACTCAAACTTCTTCAGCTAAACAATTTCCATTTTTTCAAGGAATGATGGGCTGAGTATATTTGTTTTGCAGGAGCTGGATTATTGACATTGGAGGATTTGCAAAGAAAGTGAAGAATACTACACTGTCATCAGCTGATCAAATCAAGGACTGTGGAGCATATCGTGAATGCCCAAGATGTCATTATCGTATTGATAACAGTGATGTATGCTAGAATTCAACATAATGTTCAATCTCAGTTCATATATAATTCACCTTCAAATTCATACGTGCACCAAAATAGAGAAGACTATAAATAAGCCTATAAGCAATGAAATGTGCTATTATAGTAGACTCTTCATGTTGCCATGGAGTTAATTCAAATATTACCTAGATCAAATTCTGCAAACAATAATTGCAGATGTTTCAGTAAGATTATTACTTGGCTTGTGTAGGTTTCTCCTGAGTGGCCTGGCTTTCCTGCTGGTGTAAAGTTTGATCCTTCTGATGTTGAACTCTTAGAACATTTAGCAGCAAAATGCTGTGTTGGGAACAAAGAGCCGCACATGTTCATCCATGAATTCATCCCAACTCTAGAAGGAGACCAAGGAATTTGCTACACACATCCTGAAAATCTTCCAGGTAAGGGTTCTCTGACTTTCCCTTACATTTATGCAAACGTTTACCATTCTTTCCACAATATTTAATTCATTAATTGAGTAATGGACCGGTAAAATAAATTCAATATGTCAAATCTGACAAAATCTCAAAGAACTCTACTTAAACATTTCCTTACATGTGATAGTGGAAGGTGATGGTTCCTTGCAGAATAGGTGTTAAGTATGAGCAAAATCCTCTAGGAATGCATCGATGTAAAATCAAGGTGCCTTCTGCACCATAGCAGGCATTGCTCTTTTTCTGTGGATTTGATACTTGATGACAAGGATATGAAAAAAGATAAAAGCACAGATTCTGGCGCGTTGTGATTTATAGAGTGCAGGTTTAATCAAATCTCGATAGGCATCTAATGAACATTCTCGGGTAGTGGAGGGTACTTTCTTTTGGTACATTGCAATTGCATATGCGATTCTGGAATAAGGCTAGTAGTTAGGGAATACCATCCAAAGTGTCAATTTCAGAATTCAATGCCACTAAAGTTCATCCGGAGTTCCACTTTTATTGCAACCAATCACTTTTCGGTCTAGAAGATGTATTATTTCCCTTTTAAGCTACAATCTAACAAAGATTTGCATAATATTAATTGATATCTGTGCTTAGATACTACATCATGGTTTTTCACATCTTTCTCTTTGGGATCAGGGAAAGGCAAGCTTTTATGATTGCCAAACTTAATAAAGTTTGTGGCCAGTATTAATGATTATAATCTATTTCACTTGATACATGTTATGTATTGAAGCTCTTCCAGACTAAATGCGGTTTTCTATAGCTCATTCTCTAACAAAATTAGGCCTGTTTTGTTTCAGGTGCTAAGAAAGATGGGGGTAGTGTTCATTTCTTTCACAGAACAATTAATGCATATGCTACTGGACAACGAAAGCGTCGAAAGATTCATCATCAACATGGTTTGAATGAGGAGCATGTGCGCTGGCATAAGACTGGTAAGACCAAAGCTATAATAGAAGATGGAGTACATAAGGGCTTTAAGAAGATCATGGTTCTTTATATAAGATCTAAGAAAGGGTCCAAGCCAAATAAATCCAACTGGGTGATGCATCAGTACCATCTGGGGAGTGAAGAAGATGAGAAGGATGGTGAGTATGTGGTTTCAAAAATTTTTTATCAACAGCAGAAGCAGGCTGAGAAAAATAATGAGGAGAATCCAGTGGTTGAAGATTCTAATATGGCATTACAAACAAGTCCAAGAACACCAAAGCCAAATCCTCCCAATCGACCTGGTACAGGCAAATGTGTTGATTGTGATGACAATCTTGATGAAAATGACCTTATGTTATTCAGTCAGGTGGGTAGCTATTTATGATGCATATGAGTGCATATGATGATTCAGTTAACTTGGAGGCTGATCATATTTTATTAAGTTCAAATGAAACAAAAAAAAAATGAGAAATCAAATACAACATTTTTTTAACCTCAGAAACAGGCATAAAATTCAATATTGCATCCGTATTTCAACTTCTACTTCTGCACAACATCGGATAGACACAGAAAAACCAGTGAACTTCTCTTGATTGTTCTAACGAGAATAGAAACAAAGTCATATAACAGTTTTACTCAATTCTTCCTAACATTTATGCATTCTTTGATTCATTTTTGAAATTTTAATTTTATGGACTAGGATGGCAAGCCTATACCCGGAGAATCACATGCCCCACCATCTGATGTTCAGGATGAGGACAATGGAGGCAACCCTGCATGGCTGGCTGGTGAATCACAGGCTATTGAAAACTCTGACTTTGATGGCTTGGAGTTGGATGACATCTCATTATGCAAGGAGATGTTAGGTTCTTCTTCTCTCCCAAATGATTCTGGAAAGTCCAACACTTTCAATGGCTTTGCTTGCAATGCAAACGAATCGGCTGGAAATGATAATGCTTCTTATGGAACTTCTGTCCTGGATACCCTGGAATTGGATACTCCTCCAGATTTTGATCTTTCTGTAAGCTTCCACTTACCCTTGCTCATTCTTCCATTATGTTAACATGCTCTCATCTATATGTGCTTCTCATTCTGCATGCAGAATTTGCCATTTTGTTCTCCAGACAGTATCCTTCAGTGGATGGACAGGCTATAGGATTGTCCTTTGGAGTAATTTATATTTGATATTGAAGCTCAATCCTGAAAGTGTTGCATCAACGTTGTGACCATGTGGTGCTTACAAGCAGAGACTGTAGTAGGTGATATAATAAAACTAAATCATTAAGCTGGAGCTGGTGTTCAGGGTTTCGGGTTTAGGCTGAAGCTGGTGTTCAGGATTTCTTCATGTGAGCTGTTTCTGTGAGGTTGTTTTTGTTGGAGGTGTAGTCTTTAATTGACGTCACTGATGGAAATGGAACAGTTTACGATGAAACCATCGGTTGATTAATTTGTTTTCAATTCAAATGGTTTTATGTAAATTATTTTCGATTTGTTTAATTGCTATGAACTTGCAAAAATTGCTTTACTGTCGGTGCGTTGCCAACCAAATTGGCTAATTTAGTTCACTTTCCTTTCTTGCATTGCTATGAATAGGATTTGATTCTTGCGATTTTTTATTAGTGGGTCATTGATAAGTACTTTTGTAAATACTAATTGAATTTGGAGGTATATCCTCACTTTAGATTGGGATTAGTTTTCGACTACTCTAAATTTGGTGTGAAAATATAGTATTATCTAACATAGGATTCTAACTATAACGTGGTGATAATAATTCTATATTATTTTAACTAGCAGCGATTCTTATATGAATAGATCGCGATAAATTTTGATAAGACTGATTTGCAAAAATTGGCATTAAGAATTATTTAGATGAGTTTTTCCACCTAACAACTTGACTAATGGATTATGTTCTAAATTTTATTTATTTAACATGAAATAATCGTGATAAGAAATTAATTAAAGGATAAAATGAAAAAAGAAATAATCATTGTACATATTAAATCGACACAAATCCGATATGCTGCGATTTTTGACTGTCGAGTTTAGTAAAAAAAAATTTAAAAATATAAATTGTAAATAATTTTGACCTTAGATTAAGTGTCTGCTTCGCGAACGAGTCATGAAAGTGCAACAATGTGACAGATTTCAACTGAAAATTAAAATACTTCTTTTTGTTTTACAAGATTTGTTTTATTATGAAAACCATCACATTTGCATCATTTAATAACTACAAAAATTTTTGAAATATTAATTTAAGCTGCATTTGATTCAATTTATTTTGACAGAAAAATAATTTTTTATTTAAAATTGATTTTATAGAAAGTTATTTATTTTAGTTTCTATTAAAAAAATTTTAAAAAATTTATTTTTAACTTTTAAATAAAATTTGAAATAAATAAATTTTATAATAAGTGATTTTTTTAATAATTAAAAAATCACTTTTTTGACAAAAAAAATTAAAACAAATGCCTTCTTAATCTTCAAAAAGTCATTATATATCAAATTAGGTTCTAAATGATAGTCCTTTTTGTGTCCACTTATTGAAAATTTATTTATACGTAATAGATTGATATAATACAAAAACAAGTTATTATTTGAGAACAAGTTTAATTTTATTTTAAAAAATTAAGTTTAAAAAGTCTGCCTCCAGTATAACATTAAAATATAATTCTTAATTCATTGAACACTTATATATACATATATAATATATAAAAAATAAAAAATTGAACCTGTGCCATGAAAAAGTATAAGCAAAATTTTAAGTTGAAGATTTACTAGATTAAAATGGAAAAGAAAACGCGAATTTTGGTTTACATGCAAATTAGACTTAGTTTAGACCAAAAATAATATAATTCCAGGGCGCGTTTGGCAAAATTTACATTTCTCCAGAGTCCAAACCCTTTTGTTTTTTTTCGGCCGATGTCAAACCAAGACCTTAAACCCTGAATGAAAAAAACGAAGAGAGGCACGAGTTAGTAGTGAGTAGCATAAAACTGTAAACTGATTCAGACATAAGAACAACAAAGCTTCGATTCAGCAATGTTTGGTGCAAGGAATCTGCAGAGGCATTGCTTCAAGTCCCTCTCCTCTCTCCTTCAACTTCAACCCAATCTCTTCAAGTATGTGCTTTCATCTCTCGTTTTTCTCTTTATTTTTGTACGAATCATGAAATTCAATCTATACCCTTTTCTTGTTTAAGCTCAAAGTTTGTAGCTTTAGCTGAATGAGTGTGATTTGTTTGTTACTCTCTTCCAAGTTCATATTTTTTATGGTACCCTTTGAGCAACAATACCTTTTTCTTTTTTATTAATTGGGCATCCTCCTTTTGTTTTTAATTCCATCGGTGACTGTAAAACAGTTTTTTTTTTTTTTTTCCTTTAATTGAATTTCTTTGTTTTAATTGAACAGTGTTTCTTATTTCTGTTGGTATAGTGATGCAACTTTCTCATCAATCAAGGTTCCTTTGTGTGTTTTTTTATTTTAAATAATGTTTGTTATGGGATTGATTCTGATTTGCTTTTGCTCAGACATGTTGTACCTTTCGGACATGCACCCGTGCACATGTCAAGCAACATTGTTCAAGTTCAACCATGCGATAAAGTTACTTTGTGTTCTTATGTTAAGCCATTCAATCTTTTGAATTCCCGGGCAATGTCAACAAAAGGGAGGAGTATGCGGAGCAAGGTGGAAAGGCGAATGCAGAAGGAGTCTGGTAAAACGTTAAGAGAGATTCGGAGAGCTAAAAAACTGAAGAAGAAGCTAATGACTGAGGAGGAGAGGCTTGTTTACAATCTCAAAAGGGTAAATTATCTGGCCCTTCCAAAGAGCAGGACGAAATAACTGTTTGGACTTGACTTTTTGATCCTTGCTCTGAGTTTATGTATTGATTTCATTGTTAGCATAAAGGGTTTGCATTCATTGGTGTCGTTGAAATTGGTAAAAATAATTGTTCTGTATCTAATAACTCATTAAGATTGAATGATTTCGTGTGAAATTGGTAAAAAAGAATTGTTTTGTATCAATGATGCCTGAACTTAGATTTCTGTGGAAAACAGGGTAAGCTCAATTGTTTCTGTGAGAGAGGGAGTGTAGTGCTGAAGATCCTTCTTCTTTCTTCATTGAAGAAATTGAATATTCCGTATTAGCACATACATGATAATCATCAAATGGAAATTTTCAAGTCATTATTATAGATTGCACATTTATACTACCTGATATATTTTTCACTTAATTTTGTTGCAGTCCTTCTTATATGAACATTTGATTAAATCTTATTCGCATACTTCCAACTATTGCAGGCCAAGAAGAAAGTGGCCTTGCTACTACAAAAACTCAAGAAATATGAACTACCAGAGCTGCCTCCCCCTCGGCATGACCCAGAGCTCTTAGCACCTGAACAGCTTCAGGCATATAAAAAGATTGGATTCAGGAATAAGAACTATGTTCCAGTTGGTGTTCGTGGTGTCTTTGGTGGAGTTGTGCAAAATATGCATCTCCATTGGAAGTTTCATGAGACTGTGCAAGTTTGTTGCGACAATTTCCCCAAGGAAAAAATCAAAGAAATGGCTGCAATGCTTGCAAGATTGAGTGGTGGGATTGTGATTAATGTTCATAATGTGAAAACAATCATTATGTTCCGTGGTAGAAACTATCGCCAACCCAAAAATTTGATACCTATTAACACCCTTACAAAAAGGAAGGTAGGTTCACATTGTTACATTCCTTATTTTGGACTGTACCACTTTCTGGTTGTGTTTAAAAAAGTTGGTGCTGTGAGGAGGTAATGTACTTGTTCCTGTTGTATGCAGGCTCTATTCAAGGCCAGATTCGAGCAAGCTCTTGAATCTCAGAAGTTAAACATAAAGAAAATAGAACAGCAGCTCCGACGAATGGGAGTAAATCCTGAAGATCCAGCTGCCATGGCCAGCATCCAGAGAGTTGCTTCCACATTCTTCAATGCGATTGACAAGAAAGAGGGGAGCCCTTACGTCTTCAATGAAGGCAAGCAGTCAATAATAGAGCCTACTGAAAGTTTGGAGGAGTCAGAGCCTTCTGTTGATAGTGATCAAGAAGAGCTAGATCGATTCATTGCTGAAATAGAGGATGCGGCGGATAAAGAATATGAAGCTGAAGAGGCAAAAGAGAAAGAAGAGCTAGGGAGAATTAGATATTGGAACAAAGAAGAGTATGGCGGAAGATTCAGAAGATCAGATGCTTCTAGAAATGATGAATATGATGGTGAGGTTAGAGGCTCGAGGGCTCAGCAGACTACACATCCTAAGCATCAGGCTACTGATAGTGATGATGAAGACAATGCTCATTCTGATGTCGATGATGACGATGGGTGGCATTCCAGTAACATCACAGATGCTAGTGATCCTCGCAGCAATTCTGAATCTGATGGCTCTAATGAAGCTAGAGGCAGGTTCAGGGAAAGCAGGTTTGGGAGAGAGAGGCAGAATAATATTGGTATGAATAGGGGCCAAGTTAAAGAAAGCTCAAATAGACATGCTGAAGCTAAATTTAGGAGGAATATGGCCATAGAAGATTCTGAATCAGAAGGTATGTTTAGTGATGTTGAAAATGCAATGTGGGAGTCTGATGAGGAAGAAAACGACGCGGAGCATTTGCGACGGTTCAGGGATGACTACAAGAGCAGCAGCAGCGATGATGAGTATGCATATCAAATCAAGAGAGACAAGAAGAATGATGTGAGGAGCTTTGATGCGCCAAGGAGTGTGAGGGGGAGGGAAGAAGGAATTGGCAGAATTGATTCTGAATACAAAGATGTACTTAGTGATTCGGAAAACTTGATGTGGCTTTCAGATGCTGAGGAGGACGCAAGAGCATCAAGAGCTGATAGGTACAGGAGTGACACTGGGGATGAAGGGGACTACCCCATAAGCCAAAATAGTAATGTGGCTAAAAAAGATATCCATGAAAGAACACCAAAAGAAGCAGATGAGGCTTGGGACAGTGATTAGACCAGCAAATCCAAGAGCACAATTCATTGGGCAATTGTAGTCCTGTAGACTTTGAGAAGCAGGCTTGAACTAGTTATTGGCCCAAACAACATAGTGAAGGTATGAAGCCCAATATGGCCCATTAATTCAGTTGTGAGGCTTTTGACTGTATGCAAAAGGAAATTGTTTTGTGTAGCGGTATTTGACAGTGAATGAAATGACGGGAAAGGAAATCTTATAATATGTTAGCAATCCCTTCTGAAAATTATCCACGTTTAAACGTATTTTAATGTCCAAAAGTCAGACAGGACGGTCTTTGCGTAAAGAGTATATCTCACCCACGTTTTATGAAGCATAAGATGTATACTAAAAGTAAAAATACGAAACAAATCGGCACTATGCCGCTTACTTTTCAAGAATATATTTATGGACTTGTCTATGGCCATGATTTGTAATTTAAATATAAATAAATTT
The DNA here is from genome assembly GCA_031439595.1 of Pterocarpus santalinus. Lineage (NCBI taxonomy): Eukaryota > Viridiplantae > Streptophyta > Magnoliopsida > Fabales > Fabaceae > Pterocarpus > Pterocarpus santalinus. The sequence continues at coordinate 65,784,705 of CM062531.1, read as the reverse complement.
GTTTTGGTGGAAAATGTGAATTATGATAAAAAAAAATCTAATTTATTAATTATAAAACGTTTAATTACCAAAATGTATCAACAGTGTGTATTCATTATTATCTTGTGAGAAATTATTGCATGCTTTGAAGCATCACACTAGTGCGTATTCATTCAATTCAGCTGGTGATATTTTAGCTTAAGATAGTGGTGAGGTCAATCAATAATTTTTCATTTTGTAATTAACACGGTACGAAACAAATGGACAATTTGTTAGTCACACACGTCAATAACAAGCTAGTGTTGCTAGTGACTCAGCTTGGGCAGGTCTTAGACGTTAGTAGAAGGAATACAGATGGAAGCATTAAATTAAATGGCAGTGAACGTAATTGACGCGTCGACGAGCAATTAAGTATACCTTTTTTGCTTGTTTGTCAATTCGAACATGCATGTCTTTGCGACCATATGATAACTAAAGCCATGATAGAATGTACTTATTATACCAATGCAATGCAATGGTCATGTGCTGCATATTTTTTAGGTAGCTGTCATGTCTAACTATAAATTTTTGTCTGGTCAGCTATAGAACAGTTTCAAGTTTCAGAAGTTCGGGCACACAATAATGTTAACACACTGATATTTAATCATGTCAACACGGTTTGTCACACATAATCTTTTACATTTCTTCATAATTTGAACCTAATTTCATAGTACTTTCGTTGATTAATTGTTTATAAGTAAGATTGCTTCTAAGTTTTTCAATAAATGTGTGTTTGATGAGCTCAAAAAGACATGTTTTGATTCAAGCTAGCATTTTCCTCAAGTAAAACAAGTTGTAACATTGAGGTTCTGTGAAAGAACAGTGATAGTGGTCCACACGTAGGATGATTAATGGCCATTGACTCATACACTAGAATGAAAATCATGACAGGGTCAGACACACAGATTTAAATAGGAGTGGACTTGCATAAAACCTTTTGGGTCTGCCATAATCAATTTGGACGGCGGAAGATATGCCAAGTCAAATGCATGAGCAACTTCATTGTTAATGGTCTTCAAAACTTTTTAAATCATTTGTTCATAGTCGAACACAATTATTTTCAAGCACATAAGGGATCCACTCATGTGTCACAAAGTAATAGTAACAACTAATCAAGAAAAGGGGATGAACTATTGAACTATATAAAGCAAAGTTTACTTTGATGAAGTAATTTTATCAAAGATAAGCACATAAAAGGGAAAACAGTTTTTCGATGGAACTATTGGTATCTGATTCCTATTATTAAGGGTTCGACTAATCTAGCCTGACCTAATAGAGGCCTCTGAGAGGGATATGGATCTCCCTATGAGGATTTTTTTTTTTCCTATTCTTAATATTTGAATTCAAGATTTTTGATTAAAGGGTCAAGACATCTACCACCTTGACCAACTTATATCGGTAAAAATTATCAAAGATAAGGATAATATTTTCAAACATAAGGTATATCTACTTGTGTAACAAAATAGTCATTTTTAGAATTCAATAACTAAATTTAAATATGACGTTTCGTCTTGTGCATGGTACCAATAAAGAAGGGGCATTACTTATGTATCAGGGAAAAATACATCGATTTCTTAATAGATAAGATTTAGGAATTATCTTATTTACAGATGAATAATTAAATCTGAATTTGGATATTGATTCTTCTGCGTGGATACAATTTTCTTTTGATGTTTTTCAAGGAATAATCCGTCAAATACGGCACTTTTTGTTGATTCTTTATCTTCTCAATTGGGTTTCTGAAGATCTATCCAGAATAACCAGTGACTTCAACCACCATGCCCGCGTGTGGCTATGTCCACATAAAAAGTAAGTTTTGTGGTTGAGCTTCTCCGACTATTGCTGTGATTCCTCAAGCTTCCTTACGACAATGGTGGTTGGAAGATAAGGATGTTTAAATTCCCTTATGGACAAGGGCATTTGCTGATGAGACACCTTGTTGGTGAATTAACTTATGAAATTTAGTCACTAGACATAAAAGTAAATAATGTTCTTTTCTTTTTTTTTTTTTTTTTTTGTTCCCCTTGCCTTAGTAACCGCGCACTCAATTCTAAGTTAGAGTAATGATTGTAGTTTTTGTTTTCGAGCATTGCTAAAGTGCACGAATTGATTTTCGCTATTGTGTCACGAAACAATTTATAACTAATCGGGAATGGCAATAATGTTGAGTGGGAGGAGAGAGAAAACAGTTGCCAAGCAAAATGCAAACGACTTGGTTTAATTTTGAAGATTTGTGGGTCGTTTACGAATTTTTATTCGTAGCATTTATCATTTTTGTTTTCTTAAATGACAATTTTAAAGTATGAATATATTAATATTGTACATTGGGAATGAATAAAAAAATAGATTAATTAAAGCATTGTACATTGTTAATAAATCATATTTTATACAGTCAAATACTTTTAAAGATATAATTATGTATGAAATATTTTACAAATTTAATTTTAATGTACTGTCAATATAAAAAAAATTCATAAATATTTAATTATATATTACCATATTAATGAAAGTATTTGATTTATCTATCTACTAGTAAATAAAACTCCTTAATATTAAAAGTACATCAAAACTAATCTCTTATTTTATATTCACTGATATATTTTTTTGATATACTATGAAATAATATCATTCATAATATTTGATATACTAGACTTACCAAATCCTCAATAATAATACAGAAAGTAAAAAGCCTCCAAATTTTTTAATTTATTTTTTTTCAATCAAACAACTGTTACATATGTCTTCCGCCCTCTTTTTAATGTATGGCTAAGTGTACTTTCACATGCACAAATTTAATTTTGCAATATGTAAGGCTCTGCCAAAAAGAAATGAAAACACAATGTGCAAGATCCCGAAATTTGCTTTCCAGTTGCATAGGCCCAAACGTAATTCTAGCAGAAATAATGATTTCTTACTTCCCATAGAAGTGCATTGGGAAGCATATCCTTTTTCACTTTTTCTATGAAAGAAGGGCAAAACAAACGGGCTCGAACTCTGAAAACATCAATCTCCTCCTACTTATTCATTGCATCAAGGCAGAAACTTCTGTGGCCAACAAATTGCTACAGCTTTAGAGTTAAACCCTTTATTATTGGCTGTGATAAGAGGAGAAATACTTACATAGTCCGAGAATACTATGTAGTTGTGCTCCCGAATTAATCATGTAAGTGTATTTTATATAGGATCCACTACTAATATATAATTCCATGTAAAATGCACCTATATGATTAGTCAAGAACACAATCACATGGTGCTCTCAAATCATGCAAGAATTTCTCAAGATAAGAGGCCCTTTACTTCTAGAAATGTCAGTTCTTAGTATTTCTAAAAAATTTTAAAATATCGGATAAAGATTCTCACTCAGCATACACGAACAAAGAAATGGCAATAAGGCCAAGGTTAACAGAAATCAGTGTGTGCTCCCAAGGAGCATTGATGTGCTATCTCTTGAAAGCATGTTGAGGAAAATGATTGGTTTAGCAGTATCATTCACAAGATATAAGGAAAACACCAAAGGGTAAGAGTCAATCACACAATAGATTTGATCATAGAAGAATGAGAAAAAAACTTAGTGGGAATCTAAATTTTAAGACTTGCTGTTTAGTCTTGTGTGGTGGGGACACAGATACATCCTCAACACAAAGGGTTGCTCAAGGAACTTTCCGTGTGGCAGAAGAGCCACTCTTTCAAAATGAAAAGAATATGTCAATTTCCATGGAAAAAATCGAGCTATTGGCACAACTCGACCAAGTCAATAGAGTCCACTATAATACAAGAGCCATATATTTGAAGAGAGGATAAGAAGACAATCTTTCCCATAAAAGATCTATGAAGAAAACTATGTGCGAGGGTGGAGACAAAAAAAAAAAGAAAAAAACAATTTTCTGTGAAATCACAATCTGAATTTCATGGTTGTAACCATTAGAAAACATCATACAAATTTTTTAAAATAAAAAAAGGAAATTCTGTTATATCACAAATGCTTTGGGTACCTTATCCATTGATCATTGGGTGAACTGGAATGCATAATGATACTGTAAAATACTAAACTATAATGATGATTTGCACTGAGCCAGCCTCAACTAATAAAGTTATGGCAGATTCTAAGGTGCCACATACCACGCTCTCTGATAGCTGGATCAATTGTTAATTGAATTTTGATGCTGAAAAATTAAACATTCAATGAACTTCTGAGCAACCAAAGTGGTTAGAATATGTGTATAACTTACTACAAGAAATCCAAATTCCCATGAGAAAAAGGTTGGTATTGTCTTGCTACTATGTTAAGCAAGTTGAGCTTTTATGAATATCCGAAGCTACAAAAGCTTGTGAAAAGCTATAACACTATTTCCCTCACAATAAGCTCCTCACTCCAGAATCTCACATGCTTCCATGTCAAATTCCGAGATTCCATCAGGCTCTTCCCAATATCCCTCCAAAGAATGGCCTACATCTGCTTGGTACAAAGGTGTATTTGTACCTTGACCTTGACCACACCACAGCTATGTATCATGCAATGCTGCTCTTTTGGTGCTATACACGACAACAATGTTCAACCTTAAAGGAAACATCTCATATTCAAACTCAGCCACTTTCTCTTTTGCAGTTACCAGGCAACAGGAACTTGTATTTCTCTGCATTATTCAACAAATACGATGGAAGATGTACCGCTGAATAAGAATGAGGAATAGGACCCAACTTCCCAATAATCTCTTTAAATGTATACTCTTCAGGAAGCATGTCAAATAGGTCAGCTCCTTCACATATCACCTTTTGAATCCTGTTACGGTTCAAGTAATGAGGGAACCTCACCCGATCATTATGGCTGTAAGCTTTCATCTTAAATATGAATTCACTTATATGATGGAAACAGAAGCTGCAATGCCAGCCAGCATCTGACAACAAGACATCGGACTGCCTATAGTGCGCGTATCGTGTCTTGCCGGACTGGTATCTATGGACTGAGGCTCTCCAACTTTTGTTGTCTAGAAAGAACTCAAAAGAATACAAGTAGTTCCTCATTTGAAGATGAAGAACAGGAGGGATGTCATCACACCACCTCAAGAGATTAATTGTGTGGGCACTAGGAATCTCATCAACATCAGACATGATCAAGAGATCATCATCTTCTATTCCTGCTATCTTGAGAAGCCGGTCCAGTGCAACTCTTTGATATGCCTCTTCAAAAAAAGGATTTTCTCCTTTCTTAAATCTTCCTCCAATCACCCCATTCGTGAGTCGGGACTCAACAAACTTGAAATTGTTCCTATTGCTTGCAAAAAGCAATGGTTTAGGCAATCCTGTAAATGTGGAGTTTGATTCAAGGATCACATAATGTGTCACGTATGGATATATTTCTTTCCACCGGATAGTAAGCATGTCAACTTCATTACTAAACAAAACCGCGTCATAAACTCGCCTTGGTGATTCACGAATTCTCCAGCCATGAAGTTTGCATAAAGTCTCCATTGATACATTCCCATGATAATAGTGAGGGATTTCGTGGAAGGGCTTTGGAGGAGATTCCCAGAGTGGTCTCAGAAAATAGGATATTTTCTGCCCGTGCAAATAGAGAAAGAAGATGCTCACTGGGACAACCACAAACAAAAATATGTAAGTCTTGAAGTCCAACCCTCTTAAAATACACCGGACCCTTGACAAGCTCAACGCTGCTCGAGTTCCCTGCAGCATCGAAAACAAAAACTCTCAAAGCTAAATGGATAATTCAATGATCAAAAACCTCACATGCTTAACTGCACAATTATTATTAACTATTAAGCAGTAGCAGTCCATCCCTCACAAACATATATCAGGCAAAGATAGTACATGGCAATAGTTCAAAATCCACAATATAGTATTATTTCATCTTCTCATGAAAATATGAATTGGGAAAATCCAGAAAATGGAATTCAAGATGATAGATACACACATAATTACCATAATTCCAAAAAGCATAGAATTCTGTATTTCCTAGGCAAGGGAAACAAAATGAAGTAGCAAACATAGATAGAATAGAAGGTTCAGCGGGAGACACAGAGGATGAAAGAACCCAACATTCAAAGTTTAAGTCCATAATTCGGATGCTTATATAAAAAACCTACACTTAAAAACTTCAGAGGTTCAAAACCTGGAAAACCACAGAGAAACTAAGCATTGAAAAATACTGGAGCAAGTATAGGCCGCATACTGAGGAATTAGGCAGGATGAGAAATTGAGAAGAGTATTTTACTAGTTAAACCCATCAAAAACAAAAATTCCCATCACAAAACACACTCAGAAAAGCATTGAAAAGTAAACAACACAACTTAGTTGGGTTGAAAAGGAATAAACTCAAAAGAGACTAGGAATTTTTAATGAAAAAATGGGACAGATGAAGAAACCCAACACAAACCAAACTGAGGATGCCCATTAACCCCCCAAAAAAAAAAATATCAAGTAAGTAGAGAGAAATCAAAAGGAGAGAAAAACCCACTTGGGACAAAAAAAAAAAAAAAAAAAACACACACAAGTACCTGGGCAGCAACATCCCCGCAGAAATCATCAGTTTTTTTGGAATTGTAGTACTCCTCAGACATCCTTAACAACAACGAGAACAACAGAGTAGTGGTTTCTTCGTTGTCCCTGTCTCTGATTGTACTATGAAGTATGATTATGAAGCAGTTAATCACTGAAGCAGATCAACCCCCCAAAACCAAAGGGCCAAAATTGCAGTGAAAACCCCTTGTAATGTAAGGCTACAATCTTTGAGGCCTGAGGCCTTAGCTATCTCTCTCTCTCTCTCTTTCTCTCTGTTTTTCTTTCTCTGTGAAGTGTGTTCCCCAGGCCAGGCTTCGTCGCTTTACCTCAATTATAGCCGTTTGGTGGGTTTTTTCCGGGGTCTTTCACCGAACGTAACACAAACGCCTCTTCCGAGATGGTTATATATATGTTTTAACTTCTAGGATTTGTCTGTTATAAAACTACTGTTTGGTATATTTTAAGAATTGAATTTTGGTGTATTTTTAATATAAAATTTTGGATTTAATTTAAATATATTGTCAGTATAAAAATATTTTACATAAATATTCAATTATAAATTATCACATCAACAAAATTTTTTGACACAACCACCCACTACTTGAATAGTCATGTAAATAGAAGATTGTAATTAGATGATAGTGTAAAAAAATTTTATACTATTAGTGCATCTAAATTAAATTCTAAAATTTTTTATATAATTATTTTAGAAATTAATTTTGATGTATTATCAATAAAAAATATTTTATAATGCTATCTAATCATATACATTTATTTATAAGATTTTTAAAATAATAATTAATTAAGTTAAATATTTTTTGATAATACAGTGATATATAATTAGATATTTGTAGAATTTTTTTTATATAAACAATATATCAAAATTTAAATTATTATTAATTATATATTATTATATTAAAATTCACACAAATAATATTGCATAATTAGATAGGTGAAAATTTTTATGGAAAATATATTAAAATTAATTTTTATTCAAAACAATAAAGTATTTAATTATATTTTTTAAAGAATAATTTTAAATTTGCCAAGATGCACGTAATTTTAAATATTTATATAATAATAAAATTAATTTTGATACACTATCAGTATAAAAGAATTTTACATTATCATCTGTTTGGAAGTGGGTTAATTGGAATGGGCACCAAACTAGTTTTTGCGCACCAAGGTTGCTCCAATCTAGATGTTGGATGGTTGAGGCTGGACTTTCGCGACAATAAGAGGACATACCTACAAGGACTCTGACGCTCGAGTTAGGGAGTGGAAAAGATACTAAATATGATGTGTACCTAATTTTAATAATTGGTCATCTATTTATAGTGGTGGGTAATTGACGATGAGCAGGGATGTTCCATGATTCCATGGGATGTCTCGGAACTTCCAACTGTTTTATACTTGTTGGTGGGTTTGTAATGGGCAACAACATTTTAAGTGAGCGCCATTCCGGCTTGATTGCGGATACTGTTCCGACAACTCTATCCTTGCACGATGCAGAGGGTTCCATCATTTGAATTCCAAGTTGGGCCTCGGACAATAGTATCTAGGTATCCTAGTTGGGCCTTCCTACATTGGGCTGAGTTTGGTTTTTTAATCCTAGTTTGGAATATTATCTAATCACTTGCTTCTATTTGTAAGAATTTTAAGGTAATTGATAGTTGAGTTAAATATTTTTATTGATGTAATAATATATATATATATATATATATGTTTATGTAAAATTTTTTATGCTAACAATATATCAAAATTAAATTTTTTATTAATTTATCAAACAAGATGTTAATGTATAACAAAATAATAATGTTCGATAAATAAGTAACAAAATAACAATGTAAAAGAATGAAATTTAACTTGTACATAACATAACCAGTCGTAAAATATCAATATAAATTGATATATTAACAATGCATGGAAACTAGAGTAAAAATTCTATCGTATCTCAAAATGAAATTGGTATAAATATTTATTTTTTTATCTGAAAAATTACTTCATAGAATAATTCAGAAAATGGAAGTTGTGTGTGTTTCTTGTCACACGTGTACATGTCCCTTGTCACCCAAGCATCATCGATTCGAGGAAATATATGAGGGGGAAAAAAAGGGGCAGTTACTGGAGGGACTGCACATTTTATGGTGGTAAAGATTGTGAGTTAAGGTTTTTAGACTTCTGAGAGAACTGGGTTAACAAGATAGCATATATCACATTGGATAAAATAGCATCTGTATATACCAAAAAACAAAAAACAGAAAAGAAGCAGCTGTAGATATATATCAAATCCAAAAAATAAAAAATAATTAAAAAAAAAAAAACAACGAATGGCAGTTATGGTCAGTGGATAGACACGAAGCAAACATGTAAGGGTCGTTGCCTGTGCAAGTTTTATTATGAGAAATATTTGAATAATTTCATAGTATTTCCTTTTAACTTTTATAAGGTATTAGAAGATTCTCCAAAATATGATATTTTTTCATGATTTATTTAACTAGTGTCCACAATTTTTGCAACAACTCATATTTAATTCAGGAGAGATTTGTTAACATCGGTATAAGATTTGGTATACTTATGCTTTTAATAACTTTTTATATAATATATTTTTTGTCAATTCAACTATTAAATTTTAATTATATATGATGTTGCTTATTTATGCCAAATTTTAAAAAATTTAAATATCAATAAAAATATGATCAATCGGTTCTTATTTACATATATTTAAGAAATATATATTATATTGATTTAGATATGCATAAAAAATATATTAAATGATTATGAATTAATATAAAATTTTTTAGACACGATTTATAATATATATATATGCTTTCAATCTAATGGTTAATTTTATTAAAAAAATTAATAAAAAATTATTTAATAGTATAAAATATAAATTTAACTTACATCAATATAAGTTAATCATCTCCCTTATTTAATAATATTTTAGTTTCTAATCCTATTATATATATAATAAATTTAATTTTAATAAATTATTAATATAAAATATTTTTATATTATCATTGAACTATGAACTATTATTATATTATAAAATATTTAATTTTTATAATAATTATTTCATAAGTTAGGTACATCATAATATATAATTAATTGACGTATTACGTATTTTAATAAGAATTTAATTTTTAATGCATTAATATAAAAGTCTTATAGTATAATTTAATTACATATTAGCATATTATAGAAAGTGTTTTGACTCATGTATTGTTGTATAATTAAAAATATTTAATTTTTGTAATAATTATTTTAAATATCATATATACATATAATATCTAATTAGTTGATAGTATAAAATATTTTATATTACTAATGTATTATAAATTAATCTCATATAATATAAATAGTTAATAGTGTAAAATATAATATTATATACTAAGAATATATTTAAATTAATTAAATAGTATAATATTTTCCAAATACGTAAAAATTTCTTAGTTTGTCGGATGCTTGACAAATTTGAACAAAATATAAATAATCCAGCCTTATTTTGAAAAGTCGAGGAGAATTTGAGCCATATAAAAGTTGTCATTTACAAGGATTGAAAAAAAAAAATAGAAATTGTCCTTTTAGCAAATAGTTTCTTTTCTTTATTTGACTTTTAACAGATAGTTTCCTGTGTGTGTCTCACTCATTATTTAATTATTCGCTCCTAAAAGTATTACTATTTTTGTTTTTCGAAATATATCTTGTCTCCAGCACTATCCGAATTTTCATTTTTAAGATTATCCTTTTTTTTCCCCTCCACATATATAACCGTAGCTTTTATTTTTGAATTTAATTTAAATGTATTGACAATATAAAATAGTTTTACACTGTCAGCTAATAGAAATAGTAAAAAATACCAACTCACATAAATAACTATCTACTATAATGAGAGACCCACCATAATTTATCACTTTCTCCTATTTTTATTGGTGGATAATGTAAAATAATTTTACACTGTCAGTACATTCCAATTAAACTCTTCATTCTTTTCTCACTTTTCTTTAATATTTTGAATTAAAGATTACTAATTATTTAAAAAGGATTTTTTTTATAACTATAACCTAATAAATAGTTTATTTTTATTTTATTATTTTTATATGTATTACATTAACAAGTCTTTAAGATTATTACCCATTAACACATCTCTAATTTAGACTACTATTGTCTTTTTTTGAGTAAAAACAGATTTTTATTTTATTTTTTTGCATATTCCCAAACATAAACTGCTTTTCAAAGCCCAAAAAGCCAAACGTAGCATTCCACTCGTGGTAAAACACCTCGGCAAATTTTCCCTTTTCAATTCATGTTCTACTATACAACAACTAAGGTCTCTTCTTGTTGGATGGATTGAAGAGAGACAAGGAAATATCTTGTCAATTTTGTTTATACATTCGTTTCCACAAGGTTGTCTTTTGGTGATTCTAATCATTAAATGGTGAGAATTTAGGTAGTTTAATTTGTATGAAATTATCAGTTTAATTCTTAGCACTATCGATACACCAAAAAAATACGGTTAAAAAATTTATTCCTTAAAAAATTACTTAAATTCAATTCATTATATGTAGATAAAACCTCAAAACTTCTGTCCAAGTCTTTGGCCTTTACATTATAATGAACGGATAGATTGCTCTGGACTGGCTAAAAATAATGCAAATATATTATAACAGTTTTACAAGGACGTTTTTGGTTCAGATCTCTGCCGATTACAAATGGCAAAGGATAATGCACTGTATACCACCGGACCCAAGGGCCAAGGCCTATAGTAAGAGGTTTTTTCTGAGGAATATAATCTTATTTCTTAATACTTTCTTTGACTAAATCAAAATATCACTCATGGTTTGCTCCCTCCAGCCATTTTCTTTATTTCTTTTACTAGCAATTTTTCACATGCGAGGGCTTAATTAAAAGGAATGTTACAAATTGCACTAGTTTTTTTTGATTGCACAGCCTGGCAACCATTTGCGATCATTATTATGTTGAAAAATGTAACAATGGATGACCCTTCTTCCCAAGGCTTATGCCTTTTTCTTATATTATGGACATATAAAGTCAAAACCATGTGCCTCACTATAAATTCATCTATATTTAAGTCTTTTGCTAGAATTTAAATAACTCAATTTGATAAAGATTTAAATAAATAATTGTAAACATTTTAAACACCGACTGATTTTATTTAAAACTTTTAAAGTATTAATTTTCCTTCATCTTTGGCAAGGCTTTTTCCGAGTCATTTTATGGTAAAACTGAACAAGGAAATTTGGTACCTTTATAAAATTTAAGGATATTAACATCTTTTAATTATTTTTGATTAAGAATTTGTCATATTTTTCATTAATTCAAATTATTAAATTTTTTAAATTATATTTTAATTATTTTTAAGATATATAAAACTTGTGAATAAATCAAAGTCGTTAAATATAAAAAGGGGTATAAATAAGGGCACTAAATACTTCTTTAAAAAAATAAAAATAAAAAATAATCAATTTTTTTAACTTATTCGAGAAGTAGATAAGAAACAATTTTTTCCAGGGGCAATAGAAGACAGAGAGTTTTAATCTACATATCTTGCATGAATTATGCGATTTTATTTTATCCAATAAATCCTAATTTTTGTTAAAAAAATTAACAATTTTCGCATATAGTAATTAATATAGCATTAAGCTTCAAACTCTTAAACTCTTGAGGGCACGTGGTGCGTATAATTGCATATTAAGTACGATAGAATATAAGATTTATATTTGATTTAATGTTCCTCGCCTTCCTCTCGTTACCCCAAAAAATTCACTATGGTTATTTTTCTCTCTGGATGTATGCTTGGAACCCATACTTCTCATGACCCTTTGCTTTATTGTTCTCCAAGACATAGCTATTTTTATTTTTACCATGCAGCAAAAAGATAATTTATTCGTTCATTTATTTAACCTTCAATTTTAAATGCGATTGGGTTAAGAAGCATCTTGTCCAACCGGTCACATGTAAGCATACATATAATTTTTTTTTAGCAAGGATAAATATTTTAAGAATAGTCCAAGCATGGCGAGCCACTCCAAAAGTGTTCAATCGCAGCATGAGTGGGGTTTGTGCGTAACTTCCTAGAAGGTTCAGTTTGTATGCATATGCCAAAGCTTGTTATATTTTTCGTTACGTAAGTCACAAAGCATATTCTCCATAGAATATCGAAGTTCTTAATATACTTGGCTATTTTGTGAAGATTGGGATGGGATGAATCCCCACCATGATTTTCTGTGTCTCTTAGGCAAAGTTAAGAAAGCATCAAGCTGCATGTGGATGAGCCATTATCATCTTTTCGCATAGTGGCTCTTGGAACATTTATTTTAAACATATATATAATAGGGTGACAATAACAACAAGAAAAGTTATACCCTAAATGTATATTGTGTATTGAGACTTAATAGACATATCGTATGCTTCTTAAAAGAGTAATGCCATATAAAATGTGGAGCTCGAGCACAACTTAAATCCATAGAATGAGAGTGAAATAAAATCTTGATTAGTCAATTTCAAGGTCCACATTTCTCATGTTCAATTTACTGTTGCAAATTTTTTCCACAAAGGGATAACTTCAAGCTCCAGACATAGGAACGTAAGAATAATGCCAAATCACAGAGAGATTATTACGTTTCATTTGCTTTTTGTCTTTTATTTTCTGGACATTTTGTTTGTTTCTTTCATTGTTTTTGACAATTTCTAGGTGTACTTTTTGTGGAATTTAAGACGAATTCAGTTTCTATTAAAATTTTGAATTAGTAATATCGTTTAACATGGGAAGTTAAATAGTTTCAACCGTACGGTTTTGCTATTAGTTAGTGTCGCTACATAGTGTTTGGACTAATTTAGCTGATGTACATTTAGATTAGTTCATATACGTACCTAGCTGCTTTGAACCATCCAAGCAAAGACTACTTGGTTCATGAATAAATCCTTGTGACCTAATATGGCAGGCTTAAGATAGTGTATATATCCAGTATATCTTGGGATAAATATATGTAACTTAAAATGATATATAGTTTTAGTCATTATATTAGGGTTAGTAAGTTAATAGAATGGAGATGAGGAATTCGGAATCCTATAACATTAGGTATGCATAGTTTACATATGAAATGAAGTGCTATTTCTTATGAAAAAATTATATAAATTTAATTCTTATATATATATATATATATATATATATATATATATATATATACTGTAACAAATGCCCACATAATAGACTGGAGTCCGATATGTTTGCTTTTGCTAACTCCAATGATTAAGGAAAGGACTATTTTTCTCTCCCACTTAATGGTTCATGATTGATACGAAGCCCGCATGCTATAGCTGCAGCTACATTTCGGAGGTTCAAGAAGACACCTTGAAACCATCATGTCTGGCATCTTGTTGGCTTAATTGGTCCTACATGTAAAAGAATATTCGAGATAAACATATATATATAAAGCATTAACATAGTTAATAACAAGGGGACGGGTAAATCAAAGTTGGATAGGACAGTGTTCTCATGACTTGTGTTGTGTGTGTTAGGCTTTACCAAGGTGACACCTTGAAAACTTTCTTAAGCTTAAAAGCTATCAAAAAGGCACCTCAAGCAAGTTGTTATTTATATATAACTAAAATAATAAGTTTATATTTCATTCACGTTTCTTTGCCGAGTTCAAGAGAGCACAAAGTGGCTATAAACTAGTCGACAAGAATAAAACTTCAATGTTTCTTCATAGAAGTAAAAGACAGACAGTGTTTCAAGCTTCTCTTTTTTTTTTTTTAAAAAAAAAAAAAAACTAATAGTGATAGATTAGAGAAAGAATAGTTTAGTAGCAACAAAGTGTACGTAAACAAAGCTTGTGGAATGCAATGTGGAAGGGAACAGTGTGGAGAAGACAGATACATATCTTACTGTCTGCACTGAAGACAATTCTGTTACAAAGAGTTTGAAAACAAAAACATCGTGATTACCGTTTTTCTTTTCGGTTTGGTTTTCTTTTGGTAGCAAAAGGGATTGCATGGTTGGAACAAGAGGATCCCAACATGGTTTGTCTATATCGTCCTTTTTTTCCCCTAACCAGATGTATGGTATTTGCCATTTCGTGGCTATGAGAGTTTAATCTGTTAAAAGATTTGGTGTAACGCAAAACATAAAAATAATATTATCTATATCATTAATTTTAATGCATTGTCAATATAAAAGAATTTTATACTATCGTTCAATCACATATTTATATTTGTAAGATTTTTAAGATAATTAATGATTGAGTCAAATATTTTTTCTGATACATATAATTGAATATCTGTGTAATATTTTTTTACATCACATCAAAATTAAATTATTAATTTAATACATACTTAGCATTATTTTGCACACAGTCACATGCAACTCAATAAACTTATATAAATTTAATTTTGATATAATGTTAATTTTTTATGTTGTCATTTTATTAATATCTTGATACATTACTTATTAAGTTAACAATCATATAATATGTCAAATTTATTAATTAAAATGATATGGCAATACGTTATTAATATAATGTAAGTTTTTTATACTAACAATTCATCGAAAATAATTTATTTTAATATTACACGGGCCTTTCATCTTTCTATTGTTTTTTATTTATATTTTATAAATAGATTTTTCCATGTCTCTCTCACCCTTTTTTCAACCATATTTTTCATTTCTTTCAATTCAATAATAAGCGTAAAACAGTCTGTATCTATTTCTTTTTTTTTTTTTTTTTGGTGGTGCTCAAACAATCCGTATTTTACTCTTTGTATCTTTCGTTTTTTTTTGGTCGTGCTCTTAAGTGTTTTTCGTGGAGTTATTACACATCATGAAGTATTCCTGCTCATTAGGGAAGCCCATGTACTCATTTCCATTTTTTGGGTTTAGCATTTCCATTATTCAAAGGTTGCTAGGTGGGTTCTTCCCAAGGGCCTGAAGCCCAGGAATGGCCCAATCTTAAACAGGAGACATGGGCTTTTGCTGGTTACTGTGAAGCCTCTCCCTCCATCTTGGGGTGATGTGACATGCAAATCTGCGAAAAGAAGTATGAGCACACAACACACTTCTCCAAAGTGTTGCACGACCGAAAAAAACAAAAAAAAAGGCTCCAAATTGTTGTTGTTTTATGCCAAAAAAAAAAATAAATAAAGAAAAAAATAAAAAATAAAAACTCGAACGTGATCGTGTTAAGGATAAGGAGCATTTCGATTTTCCTACGATCGGTACCTTTCTCTTTTATTCATGCACGCTTACAATTATTACAATCGATTTTTAAGAGTTCTGATAAATTCTCAATCCTTAATCCTCATTGTGAATTATTGAATTACATTGTGAAGCACTCTGTGTTCTATGAAGATGGATTTGGTGTCTGGTTACAAGGTAAAACCTCAGCTCAAATTAAAATATTTTGCAAAAAAATTTCTAGTTTTGAGTGGTTAACCTCGGTGCATTTCTTTTGATAGTGAGCTAACTCTAAGGTTATGGTAACTTGTGCTTGTCTAGAAACTAATTTATTGATTAATTCGATTAATTCGGTCTGTGCAGGGGGTTGTTGGGCTTGTTTTTGGCAACGAGAGTTCTTCAGATGCAGATAGGTAAAGTGGTTCTTAATGTTCTTTATATTCTTTAATGTTCTTCTGTGACCTGTAGCACATGTAATTGGAGTTGGAGGTTTTCTACAAGTGTTATGTTCTGTTCATTCCTTGTCTCCATTTCAGTGTAGTCAGTTTTTACTCTTTTTTCTTGCTGCTTTCGGCTATAGAGTAATAGGCTCTGAAGGATATTCTTTCTTTTTGTAAGAATATTGTTTAAAGGCATTCTGGATTTGGTCATTTGACTGTATTTCATAGTGTTCAATTATCCCAGTGTGAAACCATCTGTTGCTTGATCTAACTACCGTTCCTTCTATTTGTCTTGTCTCAACAGCTATGTTGAGCACTTGCTTGACAGGATAAGTAATGGTAAACTAGCAGAGGAGAGGAGAAATGCTGTTACTGAGCTTCAGGCTGTTGTCTCTGAAAGCCAAGCTTCCCAGTTAGCATTTGGGGCAATGGGTACGTCCTGTCTCTCAAACATATTGTTTTAATATTATTTTTCTCTCATTTGATATAATATGTTTAACGCTTCTTTGCAGGCTTTCCGGTAATGCTAAGCGTCCTAAAGGAAGAACATGATGATGTTGAAATGGTGACAAACATTCCTTCCCTGTCCTGTTTCCTGTCTAGATTGTTTTGTATTACTCAAGGGTCCAGATCCTCAAGTTCATGTTTACTAAGCAGAAAAAAAAATGAAAAATAAGAAACAAAGAACTAGAACATGAAATGCGTGAGCTTGTTTTTCAACAGTTCAACTACTAGATTCATAATCCAGTTCACCATGCTAAATCTAGAGTTGAATACAGACTTTACTTTAGGGCTATGTTGCGATACACCAAATTGGTATAATGGTAATATTTTACACTCATCTGTCATGACTAAAGCAATTTCCTTTGTTTGGTTTAGAGCTTATTCAGTTCACTTATTTGCTTTACTGGCTTTGTTTTTAGCTCTGAAATTCACTTTAGCCAGCCATGCATGGGTTCTATGAAATTCTCCTCAGTACTGGCCTTCTTTTGAAAAAGATATTTTTGATATTGATGCATTGCTCCTCAACTTACTGTATTGGGGTATCATATGTTGGTTTTGTTAATCTCAATTAATGATGGCCATAGGCTCAGTTAGATTGTGATTGTTTTGGTTTATGGTTATTGAATGGCAATTTATTTGCTGCTGTTCCTTGCTTTTCTGTCAACCCTTCTGTGTTTTTTTTTTTTTTTTTTTTTTTTTTTTTTTTCTCTCCAATGAATTTCCTCCCATAGATTTATACCATTTGCTTTTAGTATATCAAGTCCCCATAGTTTGTTGAATGGAAGTTACATCCAATTATCCATGAAGGTTCGTGGTGCCCTGGAAACTCTTGTAAGTGCACTGACTCCTCTTAATCATGCAAAAGGGTCGAGTAATGAAGTTCAGCCAGCTTTGATGAACACTGATTTACTTTCAAGAGAAGCAGAAAGTATATCTCTCCTTTTAAGCCTGTTGGTAACAATTTCTTTACTAAATCATGGGATGTGTTCTCAATTATATCACGAGAAGTTTGCTTGACTTCTAGGATTATATTACATATAAATCATCACAATATTGTCTTTGCCATCTTCCTTTGGGTTACTTTGACAGGAAGAAGACGATTTCTATGTGCGATATTATACCCTGCAGCTAGTGACTACCCTCCTCACTAATTCTCCACAGAGGTATTAGTTTTATGGCTTCTATTTTGGTTTAATGGCTTAATTCCTGAAATTGTTAAATCATCTTGCCCAGTAAACACCCTTGCTGAGTTCCTCTTCAGGTTACAGGAAGCTATATTGACCATCCCTCGTGGAATAACTCGGCTTATGGATATGCTTACGGATCGTGAGGTACAAGACTTGAAAGCTCCACAGTCTTCTCAGTAACCTTTTCAAACTTTTTTGTTGATTTTTGTCATATGTCTATACAATAATTACTTGTTTAACCTTTTGCATTTGTGTTGGTTGATAAAATTTCAATATCTATTTTGCGGTGACAATCTGATTCTTTGGATTCTTAAATATTTGCCATTGGGAATATTCTGCTATGGTTTGGTTATTGATCCTTGTTTTGAAAGAAAGCCTCAGATTTGCTAATTCTGTTTGAGAATGTTGTCACTTGGCTGTTATTGATACTGGGATAATGATCAAGATTTTCCTTCCAGGTAATAAGGAATGAGGCCTTGTTGCTTCTTACTCACTTGACCCGTGAAGCTGAGGTAAACTTTTTACTCTATACTAATTTTTCTCCCCTTTCAGATTTTATTTTTTATTTTTATTTTATTGGGTGATAGAATTTTTTTCTTATCTAAATAAATTTAATTATTATAGGAGATTCAAAAGATTGTCGTCTTTGAAGGTGCATTTGAGAAGATTTTCAGTATCATAAGAGAGGAGGGAAATTCAGATGGTGGAGTTGTTGTACAGGTGATACATTATTACTCTATGACAGTAGTTTATTTAAGTTGCTTTATGTGCTACATGATGTATGATATTAACCCATGGTCATGGTCTAGTTGAGCTTGCAAATTTAGAGCTGCCTATGTTTTTGAACGTACACCTTTTTTTTTTTGTTGTGGATAAAATTCAGATAAAGTATGTTACATGGCAGGTCAAATACTGTTGATGAGTCTTTCAGTGAGCTTACCTGTTTCAGTTTCTAATTATGATGAGCTAGTTTTGGTTATGAGTCAATATGCACTCAAGCACCTTTATGAATGTTATGTGTTTCCATTACCATATATGTAGATTTGTATCATTCATCATATTTTGTTTATACTTAGTGTTGAAAATTGGTTTTTCATGAGTGTTGGCCAAAGCTATCATATCTTAGTCTTATTTATGTAATTATAATTTATGAGCATCAGCGGACTTTGAATAGCTTTTATTCTAGTTATTAATTCTGTGGATACTGTGCAGGACTGCCTTGAATTGTTGAACAATTTGCTTCGTAACAACGCATCCAATCAGGTTTGTTGAATCTGTTGTGTTTATTCAGTTCTAATCCTCATAGTGACTTCAATTATGTATGGTTCAGGTACTACTAAGAGAGACCATAGGATTTGATTCATTGATATCAATTTTGAAGCTGAGAGGAAGTGCTTACTCTTTTACTCAACAAAAGGTTAGATTATTTCAATTGTTTACTTAAGTTTATGCTATTAGTGAACCCTTATAGCTAACTCTTGTTATAAACACCGTGCAAGTAGACAATCAATCTGCTCAGTGCGCTAGAAACCATTAAACTGCTTATAAAGGGTTCTGAGGCCAATCCTGGGAAAGACATGAATAAACAGGCAAATAAGACAAATTTGGTTCAGGTTTGTCAATAACTTAGTCTCCTGATGATTGCATAAAATAGCAATCTGGTGAGCTTATACTGCCATTTTGTTGACTTGGTTGTAGAAAAAGGTGTTGGACCATCTGTTGATATTAGGTGTAGAAAGCCAATGGGCACCTGTTGCAGTTCGCTGTGCGGTAAGATAGCTTCACCCTCTATTTGCCTCTAACATAAAAATTCTGTAATAAAGTTATAATTATATTTTAATGTATAAATAAAATGAACGGGCATTGTAACCTAAAAGAAAAAAAATAAAATGAACCAGCATTGTAACCTAGAAAGAAAAAAAAAAAAGAGGAACTAGCCATCCTTTTTTAGCTTACATTGTTATCTTTCATTCTATACAAGACACATGACATCTAGATATGGTTGTTGTCATGAATCATTTTTTCCAAAAGCTTAAGCTATTAGGTAGAAGCACATAAATGGTTTTAATGTTTAACACAGCCCCTCATGCAAGAACCCATTGAGCTTGAAGCGTACTGGCATAGACAATGCATAGGCTTACTTTTCCTTGTGTTGAAATTAAACTTTTATTTTGAAGAATGGGAGTAAAAAGAATCGAACTTTAGACCACTTGGTCATAAAAGGCAAAGACTATGATATCATATCATGAATTATTTTTCCCAAAAGCTTAAGCGATTAGGTAGAGGCACATGAATGGCTTTATTTTAATATCTAACAAATAACAATTGTATATCACTGCTCTGTTTGATGTTATTAGTAAAATGAGAAAGCTGGTCTTTGAATTTTGATGGCAGCTTGGCAGTAGTTGCTGGTCCGGAAACCTTTGTGTAAATTATATGAAAACAAGTCTTTTTGGTGATGAATCAGTCCTAACTGAAGTGTTATTGAGTTACAAAACTGTCAATGCATCCACTTCACTTTTTATTCAATACAGTTCAAAGAACATATTTATTATTTAGGATTTTAGTTATAGTAGTAGTGCCATTTCCATTTTTTGTTGTTCTAGGGCATTGATTTATATTTTTGTTTGTTGTGTAATGCTAGTTTGTAAGAAAATTTTGTTATGATGAAGTAAGAAGGGATGCTCAGTTTTATACTGTTAATCTCAATCTATGTTAGGCCATGCAATGTGTTGGTGATTTGATTGCTGGAGATTCAAAGAATCGTGATCTTCTTGCTAGCAAAGTTCTTGGAGAGGATCCACAAGTTGAACCTGCTTTGAACTCCATGCTTAGAATCATTTTGAGGACTTCTAGCATGCAAGAGTTCATTGCAGCAGATTACGTTTTTAAGTGCTTTTGTGAGGTTGGTTATGAATATGCATACTTCTTTCAAGGTTTTGTTCCTCAAAAGCATTCCTTGTGGCAATATAATATTACATAATTTTTTGGTTAATAAAGTTTGATTCATGCACATATTGCTTCTTGGCTACATATGTCTCATTTCCGCTTCTTTTTTTCCCCCCTATATTCTTTATCTTATCTAAATCAGAAAAATGCTGATGGCCAATCAATGCTGGCATCTACTCTAATTCCGCAACCATATTCCATGAATCATGCACTCCTTGAGGAGGATGTCAATATGTCTTTTGGAAGGTTTGTTTTGTTGTTTGAGCTTTATCACTGCACTTACTGTGTGTTTGTATTAAATTATTTTGTGGTCAAAATTACCTATAATCAAAATCTTACTTGGAGAGGTTTTGAAAATTAATCAAATCCAAACATGCTCTTACTTATACTATTTTGCTAATATGAGATCTTAAGTTTCTTGGTATAGCAAATCCTTGTTAATTTATGTATCCAAATTATCACACTTCTGTTTATACACTTTATTTAATCAGTTTTAAGATTATTAATTGTTTCTATTTCAGCATGCTATTACATGGTCTCACTTTGGGTGAAAATGATGGTGATCTTGAGGTATGTGATATGGCCAACGAAATTGTTGGGTGGCAATTCAATGAACTCTGGCTTTCCGTTCTTGTACTTGTACAATGGAAGTTGATTTTCTTGATGTTTTACTTTTTCTGCAAAAACTATCTGGCTAACGTAGCGTCAATAATGTAGATTTGTTGCAGAGCCGCGAGTGTTCTATCTCATATATTGAAGGACAATCTCCCTTGCAAAGAAAGGGTATGAAATAATTCCCCATCTCATTGTATTCTTAGCTTTATTCTACTGCCAGTTTTGGCAGATGTAGGACCACAGAGTCCACGTTCTTGATTTTTTATGCTTAAATAATTTTAGTTTTATGACCTAAGATTTTATCATGAAAGAGTCAATGTACTTATGCTATTTCAAATTATAATGTGAGAAAACTATAATCCATTCTTCGATGGAAAGGCATTCCGCCACTTGGGGATAGTATCTGATCTTTTCCCCCAAGAGGCCAAAGCCCAAAATTTTGCTTTTACTCTGACTTACAATAAGAGAGGAAAAACTTGTCATTTAAACAACAAAGACCCACCTCTTGCCCCTGCAGTTGTCAAATTAGTGTGCATTCGGGACTAAAGTTAAAGTGAGTTAAATTATCATTCTATCCTATAACAGGATAGGGCAACTGAAAAATTAATTATACAGATAAACTAAATAATAAGTTTAAAATTTTGATGATATGTTCTGTATGAACTAACTTATTCAAAAGTGAGAAATTAGCTGAGTTTTATTCTTTGCCATAGAGCTAACCGGGCTATAGCTCATATATCCTCTTTTATCTATATGTTCTTGTCTTTTGTCCCTCTCTCTTTCCAACTTCTTCTCTTAGTAGTTGGGTGGAAGTTTCATAACAAAATTGGGTAGTTTTTATTTCTTCAATGCTTTTAGCACTTTGGTTTTGTAAAATTTAGTGCCAAAGGCAATGCATTTTTTGGACCAAGTAGTTGGGCTTTTGCCTACAATATCTTGTTGGGTTTTTTTCCTGCTGCTGATGCACTTATTTCTGCTGGAATGCTATAAGTATTATTGGTAATTGCTCTCCTTTTGAGAAGTAACACTCTAAAATGTCTGATGTCTGCATATTATGGGATTGAATAGGTTTAATGTGTGCGAAACACATAAGTGGGGATATGTAAAGTGAAGTTTCTATTTGATATTGTAAAAAAATTAGCATTGGTAGTTACTCAAACTGGAGATGTGGCTCGGCCTTCAGATATGAGTGTCACTTGGTGAATGTGTATCTGATTTGCTTCATGTTTCTGAATGTTTCACAAGGCATACTTTGGGTGTGTCTGTTTCAGATTTTGAAAAAAGTGATTTTGAAACTTAAATTTTATATATAATAGAAAAAGTTGAAAACTGATTTTCTTTTTTTTAGAAGCTTCTCTTTTCAGCTTCTCCAAAAAAGCCGAAAACTGATTTTTTTGAAAATCTGATTATTTTTAAAAATTTATCTAAATATATGAAAGCTGATTTTTTTCAATGAAAAAGTGATTTTTTGCTGAAAAAAGCACAAACAAACACACCCTTTATACCATTGTGCTTTCCTTCCTTTTCTCCTTTAATATTTTTTATTATATTTTGTAATGTTATAATTCATTTAGTTAAAGGATAATCCAAACATAGCAGTTTTTATTTTTCTATGGTTTCTGACGTGAATTATTCAGTTTTTCTTTTGTAAGTGACTTTTGTGTATGCTAGATGCGTTATTCAGAATTTTGTGGCATTGCATAGAAGTTTGTGATTACTACTTCTTCACTATTTTTTTTTGTTCTTTTTTGTGAGGAACTGGTATCAGTAAATATATAAATGCAGCAGAATGTCAATGAATAATGAGGAATAGAATCAGTACCACTGTAATATCTAGCTCCTCCCTCTATGGTGTATTATTGACAGCTGAAAGGGATATGTTTACAAAGCTCCCTAGGTATTCGAGAGACCTAGTTCTCTCCCGAGAGTCTATTCCCACAATTCTGAGATGCCCCTCTCAACATCTCTCCCAACTCTATATTCCACCTTTCCAACCCCTAATAGAATCAGTATTTCCACACACTCCCTCTCTAACCTTGCCAGCTGGCAGAGTTAGTTACAAAAGCCACTACCCCCACTCATGCCACATGCCCCTCCCATGTCATTCCTCTTTTTCTTATTCTTTCTCACGTACACCTTAGCATAGGGTGAAATTCTATTGCTTGGGGTAAAGTCAACCTCACCATATACTGCCTCACTATTTACTGGGGTCCTAACACTACCCCTTTCGGTTTATGCCCATTTCATGCTTTTGCACTGAATGTTGTTTACAGTCTTCAAACATAAATATATTTTATATGGACAGTGAGATTAAGAAAGGAAAAACAGAAAATTTGGTTGTGTTCAGAGAAATCTTATGAGGAAAGTTGCAGGTTTTACGAGTTGAAATTGAGGCACCCATGCAATCTTTAGGAGCTCTAGAGCGACTAATGCATCGAATGGTGAAATATTTGGCCCTTGCTTCTTCCATGAAAGGCAAAGATGGAAAGTCTAGTACAACAGAAAACTCTTATGTACAAGTCATTATCTTGAAACTACTGGTTACCTGGCTAGCAGATTGCACAAGTGGTGTACACTGCTTCCTAGATGCTTGCCCCCACCTTACTTATCTTCTTGAGCTGGTATCAAATTTGTCAGAAACAGTGTGCATAAGGGGGTTCGCAGCAGTTGTCTTGGGTGAATGTGTGATCTATAATAAATCCACTGATAGTGGAAAAGATGCTTTTGCCATTGTTGATGCAATAAGTCAGAAAGTTGGGCTTAGTTCATACTTCTTAAAATTTGATGAGATGCAGAAAAGTTTTGCCTTTGCCATTGTGGACTCATCTATGTCCCGTAAATCATTCACTAGATCTTCAGCAGCTAGCATGGCAGATATTGAAGATGTAAATGAGAATGATTTGTCTGAAAAGAAAAACGTGGATCATCCAATTCTTTCTTCAGTCTTGGATTCTTACTTTGTGAATCTTGTCAGAAGACTGGAAGCAGATATTAGAGAACAGATTGTGGATGTTTATAGTCAGCCAAAAATCAAGGTGGCAGTAGTGCCAGCAGAATTAGAGCAGAAGAGTGGCGAAAGTGATGGTGATTATGTAAGGCGGCTGAAAGCTTTTGTTGAGAAGCAGTGCTCTGAGATACAGGTATAATTTGTACTTATCAATTACTCTTAAAATATTCTTATGAGGATAAGTCCTGAATTTGTTCCTCATGTGCTAAAATCAACCTTCAAATGTCTGATCGTTTTATTGTGTGGTTTTTACCGGCATTATCATTTTGCTTAAAGTGAGAGTCTGGTGTTGGTTTTAACGGTATGTGGGTGATAAGATTACAAAGAACATTGATGAAATTGTTTGCTATGATGTACTGTTGTCAATTTGACTAGCCTTGATATGTATTTGATGTGGTGGTTCTTTATCTTGTCATCATTTCAGGATCTCCTTGTTCGAAATGCTACTTTGGCTGAGGATCTGGCTAAGACAAGTGGAGGTAGTAGAAATTCAGAGTCCGAGCAAAGAGTGTGTGGGGCCTCAGACACAGTCCAAATGGAGAAACTCCGTAGAGATTTCCAAGAAGCATGTCTAAGGTTGGAGAAGCTTCAGGCAGAAAAAGCCAAAGTTGAATCCGAGGCAACGATGTATCAGAATTTAGCTGGAAAGACAGAAGCTGATCTAAGGAGTCTGTCTGATGCGTACAACAGTCTTGAGCAATCTAACATCCAACTGGAGAATGAGTTGAAAGCACTGAAGAGAGGAGGGTCCTCAACATTCCCAGACTTGGAGGCAATAAAAGCAGAAGCAAGGGAAAAAGCTCAGAAGGAGAGTGAGGGTGAACTGAATGATCTGCTTGTATGCCTCGGGCAAGAACAAAGCAAGGTGGAAAGACTTGGTGCTAGATTGCTGGAGTTGGGGGAGGATGTTGACAAACTACTTGAAGGCATTGGAGATGATGCTGGGGTTGGTGACGATGGCGAAGATGAGGAAGATGACGAATAATATATTTCCAACTACCCTCTGCTGGCTCACGTTATATATTTCATGTTGAATTGTACAGTCTAACACAATTTATTGAGAATAGAGCAGAACATACATTCCATGGTTGGATTTTATTATGCTTTATTCAGGACCTGTTGCTTGCTGGTGTTATTTTGCAAAATCATTCTCTTTTATTTCTCCTTTCTGGTGTTAACCAATCAATTTCGGAAAGCCCCATATTTGTATTCTGTTTATATTTTAGATGAGGATTCTGTTGTTGATGTATATTTATGAATATTATGTTATTTATTGTTTAGACCATGCTCCAGCCTTTCCATTTCATATGGTTCAGAATGAAAACTTGTTAATGCTTTCCTTTTTTTTTTTTTTTTGTCCTTTTGGGGCTCTCCTGTATAATACGAAAAACTGGTTGCTTCTATTTGATGTCAAGAAAGGATATGCAACATATGTGCTTAATGCCAGCTCTATTAATATGTTATTATGTATAAGATCATGCTATTTTTACTAGGTAAATAAGATCATGTTATGTGCGATCATATTATTTAGCTGAAGCTGAAGTATTGCAAGATTGATACAGAATTACGTTCTTAGAGATTGAACCAAACAAAAGAATTCCAAGTTCACAAAATTGGTTCGGTTTCAAGTAAAGGACCATTGGTATTCCGAGTTCTGGTACATCGTCAATCCTTGACCTAGTACATTCAACAATATCACCTCTCTGCTTAGTCTCTTCTGATCATATCCGGAATAATTTCAACTTTCTACATTTAAAGCCGACTAAAGTAAGCCATTGCTCTTGTAATATATTATTGTTACCTTACAAACACAATGCAAAAATTGCATCCCTCAATTATTATACAGTGGCAACTGAATAATGTTCATATTGCTGATCAGGCTCAGGCTTTTTGTTATAGTCTCAGCATGATCTTCATGCACTTCTAATTTATGTACACCTAATAAGGAGCCTATAGACCATATAAAATTTCCATTTGACTGCATTAACTAGTTCAGTGAAGGCCATAAATAACCTTAAGAGGATCCAATTGTCCACTGCAGTAGCTAGATGAAACAGTAGAGAGCTCCTGATACCCTTTCCACTCTTCAGAAGGCTTCAATAGAATAGGGGTTTCAATAGCTGCAGAATTCACACATATCATGAACTTGTAATCATCATCTCCCAAGTCAGGGAGAGCCTTGGCCTTTCTGTCCCAGGGATTCCATACCACTGCACTCATCAAAAATTAATAAGTAAGACATACTTGCATATCTGGAACAAATGTATCAAAATAAAGATAAAAGATGTAAAATTTTGAATGATGAATAGATATATGTTGTACAAAATTATTATCTCTAACTATTAACAACCTGCATCAGGCATTGCACTCTTCTGAAGTACAAAGGTTCTTTTCTTCTCATGGTCTATGATGGCAATTTTTGATGGGCTGCGCAAGTACACCCTGTCCGTCTGCAAGGCAACCAAAATTGTCCTTAGATAACACTCGGAAAGATATATGACCTGGCATCTATGTATGTATATTCCAAACATTAGAAAATCAATCAGGAAAACAAATACATGTCTTTCTTTAGAAATGTTATGCTTATGATGTCAATTTTAATTTTGTTAGTCCTTGGGAAACCTCGAACCAATTAAATGAAAGGAGCAGAATACGAATTTATACCTCCCCATCAAATGTAATTGCATCTGCCTGTTCTGTGAACCTTGATCTGTTCATCAGGTTGTCAAAGTAATCAAGTGTCTCTAATCCCTCAATACGCACTTCACTGCATATTTAGCCTCTCTTAATGACATAATTGAGCAAGATGTTTCATACTCATCATTTTGAGTCATAACAATCATAGGATCCAAAAATGATTATTGTAGCATGATGGTCAGATGCTAAAAGTAAAAATGTGAAAAACTTTGGAAATACAATTGCAAGAAGAACAATGAGGACTATAAACTTTTGTAGGCATCATCTTAAGATAAAAATAGTGGTAAATCAATATAAAATGCACACCTGATATCTGATACGGATAAATAGTTGCATAGTGCAAATGTAAACGAAAATGCTTTGTTATCAGTGTTTCTGATTCGGGGGATCAGAATGAGCTTGCCAGGACTGATAGATATGCGAATCCGGAACTCAAAACTGCAGAAGCAGCCAACCAACTATGTTACAAGCTTAGACATTACATGGTTCCCTTCAGAAGTACTTCATTTTTCACTGAATGAAATGGAAAATGGAAAATAATAATAATAAAAAAGAGACAAACACATATTGAATCCTTACCTACGGGGTGTCTTTAAGTCTACTCCTGTTGACTTCAATATAAGGTCCACTGATGACTGATTGTCTGATGGTGGTAAAGGTGAAGGGTCCCTATCCAAAGACCATAATCTGTTTCTTGCAAATTCATGTTGTTCTAGTGAACCAAGATCACCAAACTGCAAAAGAAATTGTAGTTGAAAATGTAGGACTTAAGCAAGGACTAAAAGTCAAAAATATGTTTCCACCAGTGTGATAAAACTAACCCGCGGAAAGCATGCTGATATCCCTCCTCTGATTGCTTTTGGTTGTTTACAGTTAGCCTGATGGGTAGAAAATCCCCATAAATGGCATTAAGTATGTATAAATTGTCCTAGTGAATTGAAGAAAAATTCAAACAAGGCAATTTAACAAGTTGACAACTATAGCTGAGTGGGGCAAACGCGTGGAATTCACATCCTCACTAATATGATAAGAACTAATAAGAGAATAGATCTAGAGTCAAGATTCAAGATCGACCATGAAATTAAGTATGAACATAAGTTTAACTTCAAGCAGTAATTTTACTTTTCACTGCTCTGATTTTTTATGAACGTATTTATTGTTCAAATAACTACTGAATTTGAAAGGACTATATGTTATATATGCTATCAATTAGCAAGAGTTTTTGATTTATCACAGAGTCATATTATATTATATTGTATTGCTAACATTGCTGCACTGCATTGGCTTTTAAAAGTGGAAAGCATCTTATGCTCAGACACACCACTATGGTTGTTAAGTAGAAAAGGTAGGAGAATTTTCTTTTTTTCTCACCTTACTGCTCATAAAAAGTAGCTCTTCCTTCCTTTGATTCTTCCAAGAAACAACCTGTCCTCCATACAGAAGCACCTGAAAACCACACATTTCAGACAGTTGAGAGCTGCAAAGTGAAATTACCACTTCTACATGAGATCAATTTTTGCTAAATCATGATTGCTTTTTTTGAAAAAATAAAAAATTAGTGCTGAAAACAAAAATTCATAAGTTAATCAAATGATAAGAATGGCATCACCAGCCTAAACATAGATTCTGTATTATGAGTTGTGAAGTGAGCACTTGCTGCTTAGATGACCAAAGACGATTAATCAAGTTCACAGTAACAAAAATTTTCTCAAAATGTTCCAGAATTTATTGCCAACTTAGAGCTTCTATGTCCTATTTCAAAAGTTGATCATAAGCTACACAATCCATAATTAAACCATCAAATTCAAAGCATGATATGAGCAAAAACTATCATCCTGGGAATTCCCATTTAACCACACAAAAAAGACCCTTTAGATCATATAAGCACAGTAGAAACAGAACAAGAACCAACCTCAGCTGATGAACCTTTTGGCTCAGTCAATATTATCCGGGGCAATCCATCTTTGTCCTGATATATATTGAACGGCATCGTTGTTGGCTCTAACCTTGACCTTCTGCTACTCACAAATGGCCTCACTTTCGCTATGCTCCAATCCAGCTGCAACCAACCAAAGTCAAAACATATTTCAGTTTTCACCTATACCAGCCACACCATAAGAACAACGTACCATACATGAGAAAAATAGTGTGTATATATTACGTAAAAGGTTGATCACCCTTCACCCTTTTGCAACTCAAAAAGACCCTTTAGAAATGAGATAGTTTTTGAAGCAGAAGAAAGAAAAAAGGAATAAGAAAGAAGCAATTTGCTATTGAATTCTGTGAAAAGAAAAAATGGGGTTAGCGTACTTTTGTGGCTATCTTTTACTACAACACTATGAAACTGTTTATTGGCTTGGTGCTCCAAGGGGGATAGCAAATAACTCTGTATTTCTTCAAGGAAGTCCATGTTAGATTGTCTGTGGTATATATAAGCCTCTTATGGATATAAACAAAGGAAAAAGTGAGATGCTGGTTAACGTTGAAGTTGGAGAATAACCAACAGATATCAACCAAACCCACTGTTTTTTTTTTTTTTTTGGCAAGAAATTCTTCGATATTCTTATAACGAGGGAAAAATATTGTTTTGTTTAATTTATCATTTAACATTTTTATTAAAAATATAGTAAAAATAAAAAATAATAATAACCTACAAAATTAAAGTGTCAAATAATAAATACAATAGAACAAAATTTTTCTTTTATTTTAAAAGCACCTAATAATTCTATTTTCTCACCTCGGATTCTTTGATCCTTGTGTCTTTTTCAGGAGTTAACCATCGAAAATGTTGGACTCTGGTTGGTCCTGCTTGTACACATCAGCAATCAGTTCTGCTGTGCCATGTCACTCACATGCATGCGACAGTATTTTATCATTAAAGTTTAATTTTGATCCAATTTTAATATGTGAACGATGATAATAATTACATAAAGTTTCAAGATTAAATCGATAGCATTATTGAAATTGAGACAGATGGCATGAAAGGTGACTGATGTACATATATTCAGCCTTGTGCTCAATATATTCAAAGAATGAGTGCGAATTAGGCACTCAAAACCAGAGCTGATATTTTGTTGAGGTGGATAAAGTGACCAAGTTGAAAATTTCAAACACCAAGGCAAAAATCACAGGAGTAGATTTCTTCTTCGTATGGCAGTTCTCTCTTGTAGATATAGGTGTCAAACTTCAATTTTTTCTCTTTTTCTTGAGTAAAAAAGAAAAAAGAACAATCTTCAAAATATCTACAATTACTTGTAAATCTTGAATTCAAAGTACCTTAAACAGTAGGGGAGTGGAACCATTGCTAGCAGGTTGAATGGAATTAGACATAATGGCCCGATTGATTAAGCTCATAAAAAAAAAAAAAGGTACTTTATTAGAATAAGAAGTAGAATAAAAATAAAAAATTATTTTATATTCAAATAAATTATAAAATACTTCTATCCCAGCCCCAGTCTCTCACCCTTATCACCTCACCCTCAAGTGCCACATAGAGACTAAATGGCCAAAGTGAGTTGACGTCTTAAGAATGATTCAATTTTGATTGATGTGTTGATACTTTACCATCTTATTTTGGCATGCCTTCCTTTTTTTTTTTATTTTTTGTCTTAATAGAATTATGGGTATTTGATTCTTGTTATTATAAATTCGATTAATTTGAATTAAATTGATGGAGGTCTTAGGGTATTTATTTATATTTATTTACTTATAATTAAGATTTTTTGGTGATATCTTCAGCATTTATCATTCATCATTTAATATTGTTTTTCTCTCTTTATAATTTTATATCATTTGCATTATCTTTAATTCAGTACCTATTTTTTATTTGTTTGTTAAATCGATACCATGCTGGCATATTTAGTATGGTTTTACAGATTTAGTATGCTCCATCCAATTCGAAAATTTTGCAAATTGGTTTTGTAACGTTCATTCCTTTCACGTTAGAAGTAAGTTTTATCGAC
Organism: Pterocarpus santalinus; assembly: GCA_031439595.1. Taxonomy (NCBI): domain Eukaryota; kingdom Viridiplantae; phylum Streptophyta; class Magnoliopsida; order Fabales; family Fabaceae; genus Pterocarpus; species Pterocarpus santalinus. The sequence goes on along the minus strand of CM062531.1, from coordinate 65,753,611 downwards.
CTAATATATACATACATATAAACATATAAATCAAATTGTCAACTTAGATCTAACAAATATGTCAGATTAATTCAACCACATGTGTTATTCTACTCTTTCCATTTTGAATCATTCACACACAATAAATCATAAGAAAGAAGAAAGGGGTGATAATCTATTGTTATTATGTGTTTGTCTTCAAAATTCTGTAACCATATAAAGCATATAGAGGTTCCTATCTACAACTTCCTACAAAACCTGCAAATATGCTTTTGATATTTACAAAGATTATCTCTCAATAAAAACAATACAGAGTAATGTTATTTGTACATTAATAGTGGATATTTTTGATAGATATTATAAAGAGAATACAAAATCTTGACCCCATGTCTTATTATCAAATGTTTTGTCTTTCACTTTTTATGATATTAGGCAAAATTACTCTCTTTTAATGAACAAATAATAGTATTCAATAAATAATAGTATTCAATGCGATAAAATGAGGGAGATATTAAAATGCTCCTAAAATATTTTGTAACATAGAAATTCATTAATTCATCACCATTGATGCAAAGCACCTCCAATCCAATGACTCATATTTTAGGTAACTTAACCTTTTATTTTAAGTCTCAATGTTTTATATTATTTGGGGATATTTTCATGATAACCTTTATAGTAATTTGGACAACCTTTTTTTATAAGCTAATTTTTCAGATTAAATTAAAACTACTCAATTATAAGATGTTACAGCAGCGGGCAAATTTCGTTAAGCTCGTGATCTTTTTATAAATGATCTCATTGAAACATAAGAGACACATCAATATATTTGTGAAAGCTATAATTAATATTTTTGTTTGGTGCAACGGTGTCCAAAGCTAAGCTAGACGTTGCTTTCTATCTACGCGGATTTGAGTGGACAGAAGAAAATCTAGAAAGGAACAAATGTGGGCCTTAAGCATCACCATCTTAAATGCTCCTATTTGCTGCATAAACCTTACATGGGAATGGAAAATGACCTACGACCGTAGGATTTATAGACAAGTTACTCCTACTTTGTTCTTTATATAATATAGAAGGGCGGTGAGGTGACTAAAGCATATTGGAAGCCTGTGCTCCAGACAACACCAATTTCATGTTTGACAAAGTTTGAGAAAAAGTAGAACACTAGTCCTTTAACAATTACCCCCACAAGTTGGCACACAAAAGGGTGTACACGGTCACACACTTCGTATCATTTTACTTTTCAACACCATAAAAATACCAGTGATAAAATATAATGTTGCATATGTCAAATTATGATTAGATGACGAAGGAGGAGACAGGACAACTTTGCATAAGATTTTTCAATCCAAGTATTAAATGGTGAAACATAAGTATACAAAATGAGAGGCTCACGTTAAATAAGAAAGCTCAAAGCCACAAGAATCTTTCCATCAAGAAGCACAAAGCTATTCATTTTTTCGCCAGCTGCTGCTTGTGATTAATGGCCATTTGGAATCCAGTGAGCATATTTTGTCTGCAAAACTCATTTCGCATTTTTTTGTAAGTTACAAGTAGATTGAGAGAGGAGTTTGCCAGTTGGTCACTTGAGGCCTTACAACCCCTTTTCGGGGTTGGTTGGTGTGTGACTGTTGATTATTTAGCCGTAAATCATTGACTACCCAATAGTCAAAGATACTCCAGGATTAAGTCTTAAGGACTGAGCAAAGTCCAAATTTGTTAGGAGATATTATTGATAAAATTTAACACCTATTTAAGTATACTTATCGTAAAAGTAGGTCTTATTAATTTTATTCAAGATGCATTTAATCGTATCTAGATTACATTAATTTTATTATGAATATATTTAAATATAAAATATTAGATTAATACTTGTATAAAACAATTTTGTTTGTTAATATAAATACTAGCAGGTACTTTGTATCCCAATGTGTTGTTTTAGAAAATGATTTTTGTTTCATTTTATTTGTTGCTTTAAAAATTTAAAACTATTATTATTTTAATTGTGTCATTCTCCATTCGCATCTCTTTTTCAATTTTTTTTTTTTAATTGTAATATGTTCTCTTACATATCTTACTTTTTTCATGAGGGCTGCAAATTTGGCAGTTTGGTACAAGAAATTCTTGTTTTTTCTATGGAAGAAATGTTTTTCTTTCTTCATATGTAATATTCACCGTCGATCTTTATTAATTCTTTCACCTTTCTCAATTTTCAAAGTTATTTAATGGTACAAGATATATGTGAAGGAAGAATTTTCTTTCACTATAATGGATCCAAGAATTTCTGGTCTGGGACTATGATTTTTATAAACCTCCTTTTTGAACACACATTTTCAGAGATTAAGGGATTATTTATATCAGAGTTTAAGAAAAAAACAATCAAACAGAAACTTTTTCTTTTGCTCAATAAGAAAGAAAAATAACTTTAGTATTCATTTGAATTTTGATATTCAGTTTTCAATGTCTAAAAGTATTTCTCTTTTCATAGAATCAATGGCTAAACTATTAAGGGGTTGTTTTGTAGCCCTAGCAAATATCTTGTAACATGATTTAGATTATGAATATAGCTAGAGGATCAAAATAACGCTATATTATAAGTGATAAGGTTTTAAATTTTAACTACAATAGTAATTGACTCAGTTAATTTACTTTTTGCTCATATTTCATTATGATTTTGATTTAATTCTTTTATTTTCTTAATAATGGACTATCTATATATGTAAATGCTCATTGATTCTTAAAATCTGTCATAACTTCAAACTGAAACAAGTCTTCCCCATAAACTTAAAATTTTTTCAACAAAAAAAAAAAAAAATCTTGACTATAACTAATTCATGTTATAATGCTTTAGAACTTTTTAAGCATTATACTTGATATTAAATTCCCCCAACAAAAAATATTTGGATATAAGCTTAGTAAGTGTAGACAGTTGCTGATATGAAGTTAATGCAAGAACAACTTATTGGTAGAGCATGCTACAGGTGGCCTTCATCTGAATTGGTGGCAGAGTATTACTTTTGTTTGGTTGTGAAAGACTATGTGTGGACATTGGTTCTTGAGGCTATATTGCAGTGATGCCTCGTGTTTGTTTGATTATGATGCAGTCAGTCGCACTCTAGAAGGTGTTTTACTCGTTTTACTTGATTATGATGTATTACCCATGTATTTTGGCCTTGCTGTGTGGTTTTGGACTTTGTAGTACCTTGCTCCTCACTTGCTTCGGTGATGTTGAGCCATCATTAAAACTAATCGAAAAAAAAAAAAAGTAAGTGTAGCATGTTAAATATTATAATTCAGGATAATTTAATTGAAAGCATTTTATTTTTTTGTAGTTGAGATTATTTAATAACATTAATAATCTTTGTATACCAACAAGGATCGGATGCATTGATAAACGAACTGCACTTCCCAAGGGTAGAAATATCTTACAGGTAAAAAAAATTTATAATCTTTGTATAGTTGCTATATATATATATGAAATAGAGCTAAGCAATTATATTAATGCTACAGTATGTAGCTATATTTCAATGAAAGTCTAAAGAATCAGCTTAAGAAAACAAATAAGAAATCTTGAATAAATTATTATTTTAAAGAGAAACTCTGTATATAAAAAAAGATCATTTTATATTATGAAGCTCCTCACGTCCATGTACTTGCTACACGTTATAGACACAAGGCAATATTATACTCTGCTATAACCCAAAAATAAATTTTAATTGTTTATAATTTATTAATTATATTTTTTGATCAGGTGTCATAAAGGCTTGATTAAAAAAAAAAAAAACTTTAAATTCGCCAACAATTCATTCATTTTAAGTATCTATAAAACATCTTTCTCTATTTTTCTTCTTGGTGAATAGGCCTTAAGATTAAAGGGGAGAAGACATGATGATCTTTAATATTTAATCATATTTTTCAATGATAGAAAATTCATTTATTTACGTGATTGCTAACGAAGGCAACAGATAGTAAAGTAACAACAAGAAAGGAATATTGGGGAAAAAAATCAATGCATAAGGAGGATAAGGATTCCTGTTTAGTGATGGACTTCGACGTCTAGAAACTGTTCAACATGATGGCCAGAAATTAAAGCAGTGTTGCTCGTTGTTCTCAAACAAAAAAAAAGACGGAAAGTAAGTTGAAGATGGCAATGCTTCTTGTTTTATGCAAAAAGGATAAAACAGCAAATCAACAACTTTGTAATAAAAGCATAGATTCCAAACCAAAATGGAAGGTAGAGATGGTGTACAACTGAATGAACTGAGATATATAATAGTTTTTTTATTTATCTTTAGGGTATCTTTAGAGATGTTAATGTGAAATTAACTCTTCAGACATTATTACAATTAAAAGCTTTTCTTAACTATTGTCTTTTTAAAATTTTAATTTCTTTCCCTAAAATTAAAGTGTAATCTGCTTACCACTAAACCTTTGTTAGCAACTGAATAATATAATATGAGCGACAATAATAGGAGAAGAGAAAAATAAATTAAATTATAGCATAGTTCATTTTTATGGTGGTAAATACCCTCTTATTGTTCCTGGCAACCCTTTTCAGTCTCTACCAAAAATAAAAATCTCCTCCTTCAACTTCTTCAATAGTACGAGTTCTTATTTCATAGAGTTTTAAAATATAAGTTTATGTGGCCAATAATGCCTATCACTATTTTTCTGGTCTACAACATCGTTGCCTTTTCTCTATGAAGAAAAGGGTTAATTTGGGTGACGTCTTTTTCTCTGGTGCATGCATGTCATGTCTTTGTTCTTGGAATTGGAAGAACGCCTTGTTTGTAGCATCTTATTGCTAAGACCAATCTTCTCCTTGGTGAAACTGCAGCAGCTACCTCACCTCTTTTCCTTCTTTTATCTTTTTTGTATTTTTGCGTTATATCTATTCAACTCTCTCGTTTTCTTGGGGGGGGGGGGGGGGGATTCTTAATTGCATTCCGTTAAATTGAATTGTCCATAGGCAAGTTAGATATTTTCTTGTCATATTTAGATTTTTTCTGATGGTTAAGCCTAATCTCTTTGGATGGTTTTGGTCGGGACTGATTTGGAGATTAATTATTGAGTAGTAAAAGAAGATCTTTAAGTAGACAAACGTTTATATGTAAAAGTGATATAGCTTAATTTTAAGACAAATATATTTAAAATTGCTTTTTTTTTTTTTGGGCCACGTCAATTGTTAGAAAATTTTTCATAAGAATCAGGTTTTTGAATGTTCGTTGATTTTCGGCCAAAGGCTTTTTTGTTTCTGGGTAAAGTTAATACGATTTTCATTTGTTCTGAAGGCAATGGGCTGCTCCAATGACTAAAGTATTTCCAACGTCCGTGGGCTAGACTGGTGATAATTCTATGTGGGCTCTGGCCAACTATTTCGACACTACAAATTGCGAAATGGAAATAATTTACTTTTTAAAATAATTTACCTTTATTTCCCCCCTTAATTTTCCTTTTCAGCAAATAAATCCTTAAATACAGTGAAAGAAAAGAAAGATTATGAACTACAATGTATAGTTAACCAATAAGATTTATTCAAAAAATTAAAAAAATGTGAAATCTGCTAAAACAAAAAGGTAAAAATAGTTGAAGGAAAAATGCACAAACCATGACGTTGTGGGAATCATATTTAGTCATAAGATAACGGAGATGTTGCAATTTTAATTTTAAGCCAAAGAATGATTGCATTACTTCTTTTGGCCAAAAAAGGAAAAAGAAAAAAATCCTTCTTTCTTAAGCCAAAAAAAATTGTACAAAATATGAAGGATATAAAATAAGCATCACTTCTTTGTTGAAGGGGGACATTTTGGGATGAAAACAAAGGAAGAGATGTTGGAATGAACCCTAGCACGTTCTTTAGGCGAGCGAGAGAAATTTTTTTGTCTCCTTTTTGTGTTTCTTTCTTTGTATTTTTAAATGTATTTAATTCAACTTATTTTAACCAAAAAAAAAAGTGATTTTTTAATTAAAAAATAATTTTATAGAATTATTTGTTTTAATTTCTATTCAAAAATTAAAAAAAAAAACTATTTTTAATAGTTGAAAAATTATTTTTATTAAAAAAGTTGAAACAAGTGCACCCTTAATTAAAAGTTGATAAAAACTCTTTTTACATCCTTTATGTTTTACATAAGTTTTGATTTTGTCCTAAATTTTGTCTTTTGTTTTATTTATATCTTCAGGATTTTCAAATAGTGTCAATCTTACCATCTCACTAAACAATGTTTAAATTGTTAACAAAAAATAGCTTATGGAGCTTGGGTGACAATATTGGTATTAATGGATTACAAGTTTTCTGTGACATATCTATACAATAATTTTAGGAAGAAGTTTTCAGGTGTTTATCCTTATCCATAAGTCAAATGTCTTCTAGTAAAATAGTAACATCAATATAATTTGAAAATGTTTAGGACATAAATAAAATAAAATAAAAAATATTTGGGACTAAATCAAAATTTAATAAAAATGCGAATGACGTAAAAGGAGTTATCTAGTTTGACATAAAATCCTCTTGCAGCAAGAATCTAATGGGGAACCTTGTTTCCTTCTCTCTTTGCCCATTGGAAACCAAACTTTGAGAATCTGTTTTTGGTTTATCTCCCATCTCTTTATTACTTCCTTGTATAAATCTCCAAATTGTTTGCCTTTATGAGGATCTGTTCGAGACCAGGTTGTTTGCCAAGAGCAATCCCACAAAACTTGTGCTTATACATCACCTTCACAATGAAGCATGCAGAACATGCAACAACTGCCAAAACCAGAGGTCCCATCTAACCACCATTACCAAAGATTATTGATTCATCACCTACCATGAGGACATGACTCCAATGTTGCCTAAAGTGTGAGCAACCATAAGAAATACAATGGCATTAGGTAACCTCACTTCATTTCTCATGATTCAGACATAGCTATAATAAAGAGAAGCACATCGGAAGAAAGATCAAACAAATCTCATGCAATAAGGAGATGGTATAAAGAAAGAGAAAAAAAGAAAAACAAAATTAAAAGAAAAAGAAAGGTGTGAGATAGGGATCACCAAACCACTGTAGAGGGAATAAACCACTTTCATGGGGCTAATTTTCCCATGAGCTAGATAAGAAATGAAAAAGGCACTAGGCAGAGAGCAAAAAGGAGTAGCAACGTTGAGGTTTCTTTAAGGAGGAGGCAAAGTATTGGCTACAGACCTCCATTTTTTTTTTTTTTGGGGTCAGGAATTCAACTTTATAAATAGATAGAAATAGGCACAACACATAATCAAGTATTACAATAAACCTAAGACAACAAACAGCACATAAAAGCTATTGTCTTGCTTAAGCCATTTACACTAACAACTTATGGCTTTTAATTATGTTGGCCTTATCAGCTTTTACCAATAATGCTATTTGAGGCAACAACTAAACAAAGTTTGGCTCCAAAATCCTATAGCAGCAAAGAAAGCATTTGGATGGACTTCATGATCTTTTTGCCCATAAGAAACAAGTCTTTGAGAATCTGGTCTTCAATCTATGCACAACTATAATAAAAACATTTTCCTCCCATCTCTTCATATCTCCTTTGCAATCTTCAAATACTCCAAAATGTCTATCTGCAAACAGCTTGAGCTACAATAACCAAGCAACCATGAAACCTCAAGCAATGTGCTATCACACATAGCCACAAGACCAAAAAAAACAAAAAAAGAATCGTTGATGTATAACTTGTCCCAAGCGCAGTCCTTAGCCTCACACTTTTCTCACAATATAAATACTACCAATGTCAGCAAAACAGCCTCCTCCATGGCATCCAACTCCCCCTCAAAGCAAGGATGAAAAAAAGCTATGAGAGAGAAACAGGCTAGCGAGGGTGTCGAGGTAACTGACATGACAAAAAGAAGCTAGGCCTCGATTTCATCCGCAACAATTTGCGTAACTTTCATTATTTGTGTTTTTGTCTTTCACTTTATATTTTTGGGCCTCTATTGCCTTCCGCTCTTTGCTGGAGCCCATAAACAATTTTGGGTTTTGAGATGTAAAGATTTGGGTGCTCTTTGACCAACCCCCCCCCCTACAAAAAAAAATTCCCCCCTTCTCTATATAAAAACTTGGATGTGATACGAACATATGTAGCATGGATATATGATACGAGGCATGGAGTATGTATACCAAACGATGTGGATACAAAGATAAAACATTTTAAAAAAAATTATAGTATAATATATGAAATTAGTATAAAATTAATATAAAAGCATAAATGTTAAATTAAAAGATAACTAAATAATTTATTTAATTATTATGACATTTTTATCTATATGGATATAAAAATTCAAATAATTAAAGTAAAAATTTATAAATATAATTAAGGGTGTGTGAAATATTCGTAAAATGTACGACACAAACACAACGACTAGTTTAAAGTATTTGTGCTTTTTAAATACAAATACCACATTTACGATATTTAAACATAAAATGCTTATGTATCAATATCTAAATGACAATTGAAGATGATAATATTACGTTTCAGTGTTAATTTAGTAAATCGAACAACCACTCATAGTGGTTATTTAGTCTCTGGTTATAATAGAAAATTTGGGTCGCTAGACTTAAGTTTCTCTCAACAATCATCTTCTTGTAAAACTGCTGGCTTATTAATTATTATATATCGCCAATTAAGCTGAGAGTCTTCTAAACCAAACATACCAAACTGTCCATTATTAATTACCAAACTTCATAAATGATCCATGTGACTTTTCAACGCACGCTTTCTATAAAAAGTAAATTGTGTTACATTTTTTTTTTTTATTTCGATGAATATTATTGAAGGCTCAACTCCCAAAAACGTGTCCAAAATCAGAACAGCAAGAACAGAAGTAAACTTTATATACCTTCCATATCTATCGATTAAGACACCTGTTATATCTTAATTGTCTACATGATAACACTGAAAGCATGAATGGCCCCTACAACATGCGCCACCAAATTGTTTCTACGGCAAATTCATCACACACGAAATAGTATTATCTTAAATCAATTGAAGCCATGGTGCATCATAGGCCACCTATAGATAGAAATACCATAACACATTGCGAGATGTTGGCTTTGTTGTTGTAAGCACTGACCATCCTTCAAGGATTCTTTAATTACTCTTTATGAGTCACCCATATTGAGGCCATTTAACCACCTATTCACATTAATACTAAAATAGCTCAACCACTCCTATTTTTTAGTAATATCTATGGAGAAAATTGTCAATTGTCCTTATCGATTCAAACAGTGAAATTGAGACCATACCTTCAGGTTGTTCGATCCTCTCCTAATAAATAGGATTGTGAGTTTATTTTTTGAATGTTAGGTCCTGTGTTTTTATTCATTTAAATTTTAGTCCCAATCTTATTAAGGCACTGGCTTGAAATTTTTCATATCATTTAATTTTTATAATTTTTAATCATTAAAAAAATAATTCTTATTTTTTTATAGAGAACTCATTTCTGTAATATTATATATAAAACACATGCCGGGATCGAAAAATGTCTTCTATACGGGCCTTTAAATACAAAAATTGACAAAGAATAAACAAGGGGACTGGAGGGAAGGCCAAAAAACAGAATCCCTCCAAAGGGAGACACAACATTGAAGTAGACCACGTGAATATTTTTCTAGGGAAATGTTGTAGTTTACTGTAAGTTAGAGACTCAATTGATAAATGGTGATAATAATTTAAATAAGTATAAATTTTAATTATGTAAATATTGATAGTGAGATATACAATGTTCACAAAGTCAATGTTGATTCGATATTTATATATATAATTAAAATTTATACTTAATTGAATTTTGGTTACAACATATTTGCTACTAAAGATAATATGTCGATTCAGTACTTATATGATTAAAATTTACACTTATTTAAATTATGATCATAAAATATTGATTGAAATATCTAACTTACTATGTATAAATAATATTGCTCATTTTCTTATGAAGAATATTATTAGGATATAAAAAGGTAGATATTCTGTCAATATAATAAAGAGAGAAAGATATAAAATTTTGACATTTTTCTTTCCGCTTATTATTACATAAAACTTTATATTTTTATTTCTCTATTATGTTTATAATATTTCTCTTTTTTGTTGAAGTCTTAAAATTGAATGTATCTAATTTATCTCCAAAAACTAACTTATGAAAAAAGAATTACTTAAACTCTCGTAAAGACTATTTTGATGACGGATATTTCTAAGTGATGAGCAACTCTTAACACTTATGATGTCCCATTTGCTACCAAAATATTATTTGTGGTCTAGATGAATTGCTCGGTAAAAATCACCTTTTTGCGGGCCAGCTTTATACAATTTTTCTTTTAGGAAAAAAGTCAATAAATTGACATACTAATAAGATACATACCCACCAAAAAAAATCTTAAACCCACCAAAAAAAATACTAATAAGATACATACTCTAGTGCATTTGTATATGCATTTGATGCATTTTTATTTGACTATCCAATTGGAAAGTAACATGTGCACTTGGATCCGTGCAATAATCTCTATGTTTCATGGTATAAATAACTCATAATTAATTTGAAAAAAGGCAGAGTTTGTTATGAGAAACAAAAATTCTAGATTCATGGTAGACATGAACTCTCCTACAGAAAATATAAACTCAACCTTATCTTGCCAGCAATTGTACTCCCACACAGTCGATGTTGACCTTGAGGATGGCGTAGCGAGCGGAGGGTCGCCAGAGGTTGGGATTGGCGGTAGAGGAGGCAACGTCACTGCAGCCAACAATGACATCGGGGAATTGATGATGAAACTTAGGAAATCGAGGAACTCGGAACTCGGAACTCATTATTCTCTATGTTGATTGATTTGGTCTTCATCTTCAATAAGTTAAAGGGAGATAAAAGGATAGGAATTGATAATGAAACTCAGGAACTCAAAACTTGTCAATCTTCATGTTGCTTGATTTGGTCTTCGTCTTTGACAGGTTGAAGGGAGATGAGATGGGAGGAATCAATAACGGATCTCAAGGAACTTGAAACTCGCTGATCTTCATGTCGGTTGATAGGTCCATCATGGACCCAATACTTTTTTTTCCATGTTAAGTTGCCCCTTAACAAAAAGAAAAAATTGAACTTACAACTCCTCATCTCCTCTTGCTCCACAGTAAAAATGCACCAAATGCACCCTTATACAAAGCTACGAGAGAATTGGCCTACTAGTAAAATATAAATATTTTTGGTTAAACTAATAAAATATCATTCTCTGTATATATATACTGACATGCACACTCACGAGACTAACATAGCAGCCACATCTAAAGCCATCTCAGACATAAGAAACGACGAACTCTTTTTGTTGATTGGTTCACTATGGCTATGGCTGGCTGTGCAGCAATAATTGCAGCACTCCTTTGCTTTCTATATTCCTTTCATCGGAGACTACGTTGCAAGAGCCCCCTCCTAGTAGATTGGCCTATCCTTGGCATGTTACCACAAGTGCTGTGGAACTTGTGGCGGATCCATGATTTCAGCATCGATGTATTGAAACAACGAGGGAGAACTGGTGAATTCACGGGACCTTGGTTTACCAAAATGAACTATATGGTCACTAGTGACCCCATCAACGTGCACCACATGATGAGCAAGAATTTTGACAACTACGTGAAAGGCCCCGAATTTCGTGAGATTTTCCAAGTCTTTGGAGATGGGATTTTCACCTCGGATTCGGAGACATGGAGGTACAATAGATCTTTGCTCCATTCTTTGTTCAAGCATAGAGGCTTCGAGATGTTTCTAGAGAAAACAATTAAGAAGAAGGTGGAGACTAGCTTACTTCCCATATTGGAACATGTGCAACAACAAGGGGCTGAGGTAGATCTACAGGATGTGTTCAATCGGTTCACATTTGATAACATATGTTCCATAGTTTTAGGATATGATCCTCATTGCCTTTCCATTGAGTTCCCAGAAGTTGCATGTGAGAAGGCTTTCAATGAAGCGGAAGAGTCCATATTCTACAGACACACGGTGCCAAAAAGTGTTTGGAAGCTACAAAAATGGCTTCAAATTGGTCAAGAGAGAAAGATGACACAAGCTTGCAAAATATTTGACCAATTCATAGAGTCGTGCATAGCATCTAAGCGCGAAGAGCTAAGCAAGTACACTAAGATTGAAATGGCTGAAGCTGAAGTTGACTTGCTCAGTGCTTTGATGAGAAAAGAAGAAAAGGGTCAAGTACACGACGACAAGTTTCTAAGGGACTCAGCCTTTAATCTTTTTGTGGCAGGGAGAGATACCATAACTTCAGCTCTAACTTGGTTCTTTTGGCATGTTGCTACAAACCCACTGGTGGAAGCCAAGATTCTTGAAGAGATCAAAGAAAATTTTGGAGCCAACAATGAAGAGAGCCACAAGGTTTTAGGCATGGAGGAGGTGAAAAAGCTGGTTTATCTCCATGGAGCTCTATGTGAATCTTTGAGGCTTTTCCCTCCCATACCTTTTGAGAGCAAGCAAGCAATCAAATCTGACATACTTCCCAGTGGGCACCATGTTAATCCAAATACAATGATTTTACTTTCTTTGTATGCAATGGGGAGGTTTGAAGAAGTATGGGGAAAAGATTGCTTGGAATTTAAGCCAGAGAGATGGATCTCTGCGAAAGGAGGAATTGTTCATGTACCATCTTACAAGTTCATTAGTTTTAATGCAGGACCCAGGACTTGTTTGGGAAAGGACTTGTCTTTCATTCAAATGAAGATGGTGGCGACTGCTATTTTGCGCAATTATCGTATACAATTGGTGGAAGGTCATCGTGTTATCCCAAGTCTTTCAATTGTACTTCTTATGGAGCATGGTTTGAAGGTTAGGATTAAAAAAAGAGAAGTTTGACGGATGAATTTTAATTTCAAATGTTTGAAGAGTTGTAGAAACTACTCAATGTGTGTGCATGTATGTGTGTATTGATAATGTACAATAAGACGTACTTGGATTGTGAAGAAAACCAAGGAAATGAATGTCCCTTGTTTCAACAATTATATTATTATATAATAAAATTTAATAGATTATTGAATTTAATTATTCTTTTGAGAAAATTCTACACATGACAAGAATTTTTTATTAATAATTTTTGATTGAATAAAACATGTTTGTTGACTCTTTTTATTGACTTTACATAACCAAAATTTTTGATAGATCAATTACTGATTTTTATCACTTTATTCTATTTAATAATTATGTTTAAATTTGATTAATTCAATTAAAATTCTAACAATTATTGTTTTATTTGTATTGCATTATTACTTGTGCCTCATGCGGAGTATCGCGAAACTTTCGGAGTTTCGGTGTAACGTGCAGGACATTGCGAAATTTTGTTATCTGAATCACCATATGCCGCTGCCTTAACTTGATTGGTTATTAGGCAATTCGTAGCGTTTGTGTGAGAAAAACAAATTGCAGTAATAGCACCTCATTCAGTCATGTATATGGCCTACTTGGTGCCTTTTTTGTTTTGTTTTGTTTTGTTTGGTTTTTTGTTTTTTGTTTTTTGTTTTTGGTTTTTTTTCCAAAATTTCAATTGATAGGACGAGTGTTTATATAACGGCTAACAATGAAAGGGCTATCTTCAAGTTGCCCAAAATCATAGTAAAGGAAAGCTACTGTATTTCTAACTTGATAGCGACTTAAGCCTTTGTTGCATTAAAATTTGAAATACTAACTTAAAATCTACTTATCTCTTAAGTGTTACTGGTTCTCATTCCCAAATTTTGCTTTGATAGTGTGTTGTACTTGTCCATTTTATTTGCTATTTTAGAGAAAAATATATCTATTAACGAGGAACTTATAATTAACTTTTAAATTTTACACTTTATAATTTACGGTTAATTGATTGGAAAATGTAGCGTAACATTAATAGAGTGATAGAATTAGATATTAAAAATTAAGTTAGAGTATTTTGATAATATATATATATATGTCTCAATTTTAAGTTTTTTAATTTCTATGCATCTTATAAAAGTGATAAATAAAATAGACTATAGAAATTAACAAATTATTTAATTCTAATGCATTGAAAGTATGAAAATTTTTGTACTTTCACGTGTGTTACTAAAAATATTTAGTTATTTTAATAGTTATTGCAAAATTAATTTAAACATATGTTAATATGTGATTCGTTAGTAATAAAAAAAATATTTATACTATCTATATATTAAAATTAAATTCTATAATATGTAACAGTCTAACAGAAAAAAAAAAAAAAAACTCTATAACAAATCACATACTTATGCATTATTCGAATCTGACCTAGTGTCAAATTGAATTTTTTTTTACCATGTCATTCGGAAGGAAAATTCTCGTAAGAACTAAGAAATCAACATTTAATTTTCACATTCATAAATGCTTATTGATTACTGATAATCTACATGTTACAGTAAACAAATTCTCAGATTTTCTAAAAAAATAAAATTATCTATGTATATTTTGTATCTTTCAGTGTATGATAAGCCACTAAAATTAGTTTAACAGTAAGAAGTTTAAATAGTTTATATGAGATCTTAAATTCAAATTTTATTATCATCAATATCCCAAAAAAAAAGTCTGTGATCATCTTATTTCTTACTTGGATAATATTTTTAATATTATAATTGACGTAATATAAAACAAACAGTTAATAATAAGAACTTCTCTAAGTATTAAAAAATTTCTGAAAAAGCTCTTGGCACAATAACTATCTATTGTAAGAAATGTTTTTTATACATAGTGATTAGACATACTATTTAATTATGAATCGTAGTTGAAATAAATGTAAATTTTAATTATATAAATATTAACTATAATATTAATTAAAAATGTATATATATACTATTAATAAAGATAAAACATCAATTCTAAATTTACATAATTAAAACTCACATTTATTTAAATTATAATCCACATATATCAATTAATATGTCTAAAATAATATACAGAAATGACAGGACTACTCTTTTATATATATAAACAATAATAACAGAATAGCTGATCTATTATTGACATCGTCGGCCAACTATTTGGCCCCCACAATGTATGGAACGTTATTTTAAGTAGAGAGATTTTCAAATATTCTTATTGTAGAAAAAAATTTTAAATATATTTTTAGTTATATAAATATAGATTATTTCAGTTTTGATCTCTCAAAACTTTTTACTTTAATTTTGATCCTTTTTTTTTCATTATTAGGTTTTTTTATCCTTGTTGTTTGGATTTATTATTAAGTGATGATATTTATAATAGGACTTCGATCATAAAATTTTTAAAGTATACAGACTCAATTAAGTAAACCGAAAAAAAAAAGACTCAATTAAAAAATTTTAAAATATAGAAATTTATTTAAGAACAAGCTGAGATTACAGGAACCACAAATTAATTTAACCTATAAATTTATCATATGGCTGCTTTTATTTATTAATCATTTGTTAAATATATTTAACCGATATAAAACTATAAGCAGACTTTTGCTAAGGAGTAATTTAAGGATGTTTATTAAAGATTTAAAAGAGAAAACTTTTACGCGAGAAATAAAGTTTTTTAAACCATTTAAAATATTAAAAATTTAAAAACTTATATATATATATATATATATATATATAGCAAAATACTTATGAATATAATCAATAAGTTTAAAATGAATTGGTCATGACTTGTAGATTCATATATTGTTAATTATTAACATTGAGTGATCAAATGTACAATTGGTATTAGCAATAATCATTCAGGAGAAATGTCCATTAGCCACTATCAGAGGCATTGCCCAAATTGCAAAGGGCACTAACAAGTGATTTAACAGATCAAACAAGCCCATTATGAAAAAAAAAATTAAAAATCTTGACATTCTTGTCAAACTCCATTTTAATACGTGGATTGGACACCTCAAGTTACTATTGTTTGGTAGACAGACCTCAATTCGATATTATTTTTTGGAAAAAAAACAAAGCGAAACAACTCCTTGTGCACAAATAACAAGAGAGGTGTTACTTTGGGGTATAGCTTATTGGCTCTCATCGCACTTAATATCTATTCCTATTACTGTGCAATTTTACTTATTTTTTTTGGGTTTTTTTTTTTTTGTGGGTTGGGGGGGGGGGGGTGGTTGTAGTGTTGGTGTTTGGGGCTCTGCCATGTGACTTGAACTCGCACCCTCGAGCATGCAGCATTTTCAGATGCAGCAGACAACCACTACGCGACAGCCTTATCTTTTTAGTTTAAGCGTGCAATTTTACATTTTACTACAAAATAGAATGGATCAACTCCATGACGGATCTGTGCAGGACAGTACAAACCTTGGCCCCATCCGCGTCTGCTAACTATTGTACTAGGGTGATCGGTTCTTTAGTATTTTTGGCCCAATACAGCTGCTCAATATGGAAGTTTGGTGCAACATGTGGCAAGAGTAGTGCCGGCAGAGACTAAAAAAGAAAAGTTTTAATTGAAAAGTTAAAATATTTAAAATGTTAAAATTTTCTATTTTTTTGATTTCTTAACCAATATCTTAGACTGAATAGTAAAACTCTAGTTATCATTAGAGTTTGTTATGCAGAGAATTAATTATATACAAATGAATTTAGCCTCTTCTCCTCTATACAAAAATAATAATTTTGCTTACTTTGACGTCAATTTCTCCAAAATTAAGTGCACCCTGGCACACATTGAGATTTGTCAAAGCTGTACCAAACTCAATCTCATCTCAATATTATACTCTATCCCATAATTTCAAAGGTTAGTTAGTTTTATGAGTCATCCAAATTAAATCATAGTTAAACTTTTGGACCACCAGGGATTCATTTACTTTTAAGCGCTAAATATTATTTCAAAAGTTTAGATCTAAATATATAATAATTATATAAAATTATGAAACAAGATAATAATTATTAAAATTATTAAATTATCCCATCTATCTTTTCTCCCTCTCATTTTCTAGGTGTCAAAAGGGTCGGTCCAACCCATTTAGGTTTAATTCATTTAAGCTTGCAGGTTAAATGACTTAATCTATTTATCTTTTTCTTCAAAAAATTGCCAAATAAAAGTTTTAATTTATTATTTTATAAAAAGATAAATAAGCTAGCCCACTTACGCGCCGTGCTAACTAATCTATTTACTTGCAAAAATTAGGTGCATTGAATTGTAAATATTTTGAACTGTTTGAAATAAATTACTTTTAGTCTGACCAGTTTAACTCACAAGTTAAACAGATAAGTCCGATATTGGTTCGTTTACCTATTAATTTTTAAAAATATAAAATTAAAACTTCTATTTGATCATAACTTTATCCTTCTTTGTTAATTTTTACTTTTATTTAAAAAAATGTAGTTTTCTTTTTATAGTTTTTGAATTTTCATTTTAATGTAATTTGAATTCAATTGTAAATTATATTATTTGGAATTTGTTTGTAGAAAAGAACTTCCCTCAAAGAATATAGAATTAAAAAAAAAAGAGAGAAAAAGGTTGGCTCATTTATGCCTACAAACCAACCTTAAACAAACTATGCTGCTATACTGCTAGTTTATTTAGCAGGTTATATGGTTGACCCAGTTTATTTGACCCACAATCCTATGAGTTAGGTTGACTCATTGAACATCTCCTAAGAAATGGAAAAGAGAAAAGATAAATATAGTAGTTTAGTAATTTTAAAAGTTATTAACTTGTTTTATAATTTTATATAATTATTATATTTCTAATTTTAAATTGTTCTTTTTTTTGTCTAATAAAAATTGCTCAAATAATATCTAATGATTAAAAGTAAATGGACCATAGTGATCTAAAAAATAGGGTGGACTACCTTATAACTCATCATTAAGTATATTTAAGTTTGGATATCTCTTAAAACCTATGTTGAACATATATGGATACAAGTATTGGATACAGTATGATATGATATACAAATATAATAATTTTGTTAAAACAAATACGGGTATGGTAATATATATTAAATAAATTATTATAATTATATAATAAAAATAAATATTAATAAAATAGTTACCAATAGAAAATGATAGAAGAAAGTAATTGATAAGGATAAATTTTATATTTTTTATTTTAAAATTTTCAAATAAGAAAACTTTTAACATGATAGATATCTATGAATTTTTTTTAATAGATATAGTAAAAATATGAATGCAGAAGCATAATACGAGTGTTGATACGCAATACGAGTATTAATACAAGTACGTCACCATTTTTGAAATATCTTTATATCATAACTTAATACTAACCCATCCTCAAACTTATAGAGTGGAGTGCAATATTGAAATAAGATCGGAGTTTGGTGCATTTTGACAAATTTATACATTTTACCCTAAAAATAATAATTAATCCAATTAAAGTTTTTAAATTTTGAATGTTTTCTTTCGATTTGGAATGGATCATCCCCCATAAATGGTTCTGTTTGTGTTTGGAGTTACTGCATTTTGTTAGCAAATAGTGGAATTCGGTGACTGGGTTGCCCTTTGAAGAACTCAACTCAACTCGCCAAAATTAGTAAGGAGCATCGTCTTAACACTAGAATCTGGCATCACAATAAAGACAAAGCGTACTAAAGCAGAGCAGCTAAGCATTAAACATTAGTACACTGTACACCCAAATCAAAGACAACCTATTATAACGCCTATCTGCACAAAAGTACTCAAAATTTTCGTTGTTCTTCATGGCTATTGATCTCCTTGATTGAAGTATCTCCTTGATTGGGTTGCCCTATGATGCTTGGGTAGAGTGCTACTTTGGGGAAGTATAGCTGCTGTCAGCATGGTACTAGACAACGTGCTTTTATTGTAGTTTTGGTGGTTGTTCAGTGTGATTTATGATTGATTAATAAGTGGTTGAGTTTAGTACATAGCGTAGATAAAGAGAAATATTTATAAGATGATAGAGTAGAATATACTTTTAACCATTTATAAGATAATATTTTGATTTTAAGTGTTAGAGAAGATTTACAATTAATTATAAAATATTATGATTATTAATGATTAATTCTTTACTGATATTAAACTTACAAAATATTTATATAAATTGATTTTTGAGAACATAAATACTTCATCTATAGAAAAATATTCATAAAAATAATCATATTTATAAATTATATAATTAAAACAATTATATAAATAAAAATATTAATTCCCATCAATGATTTAGGTTTTCAAAACAAAATATTAAATTTTAAAAAAATTTGACATAATATTAAAGATATATTAAACATGAAACCAAAATTACAATTAAATAATCTAATTTAACTTTAAAAATTAACTCATAAAAAAGAGAGTTATTCAAACCCTTGTAAAAATTATCTTAATCATGAATATTTTTAACTCAGGTGCGACTCTTAACACTTATCATGTCTCACTTGCTGCCAAAATGTTATTTGTGGTCTAGGCGAACTGCCCAATAAACATCACCTTTTTGGGGGCTAGCTTTGTACAATTTTTTAGGAAGGTTGATTTTGGTTTTTAAAGTTGTTTGTATATTTTATTTTAATTTTTAAAATTAAGAAATTAATAATTTAATTTTTAAAATTATATAAAATGATTCAATTTAATTTTTTTTGATGATTTAAATTAGTCTTTACAAATATTTTCTTAAAAGTTATTTTAAATCAATTTTTTATAATTTTAAAAATTAAATTAAATTTCTTAATTTTCTTTTAAGAAAAAAGTCAATAAATTGACATACTAATAAAATACAAATGTTTTTTGTTAAACTAATAAAATATCATTCCCTGTATATATATACTGACATGCACACTCACGAGACAAACATAGCAGCCACATCTAAAGCCATCTCAGACATAAGAAACGACGTACTCTTTTTGTTGATTGGTTCACTATGGCCATGGTTGGCTGTGAAGCAATAATTGCAGCACTCCTTTGCTTTCTATATTCCTTTCATCGGAGACTATGTTGCAAGAGCCCCCTCCTAATAGAGTGGCCTATCCTTGGCATGTTACCACAACTGCTGTGGAATTTGTGGCGGATCCATGATTTCATCACCGATATATTGAAACAACGAGGGAGAACTGGCGAATTCACGGGACCTTGGTTTACCAAAATGAACTATACGATCACTAGTGACCCCATCAACGTGCACCACATGATGAGCAAGAATTTTGACAACTACGTGAAAGGCCCCGAATTTCGTGAGATTTTCCAAGCCTTTGGAGACGGGATCTTCACCTCGGATTCGGAGACATGGAGTTACAATAGATATTTGCTCCATTCTTTGTTCAAGCATAGAGGCTTCGAGATGTTTCTAGAGAAAACAATTAAGAAGAAGGTGGAGACTAGCTTACTTCCCATATTGGAACATGTGCAACAACAAGGGGCTGAGGTGGATCTACAGGATGTGTTCAATCGGTTCACATTTGATAACATATGTTCCATAGTTTTAGGATATGATCCTAATTGCCTTTCCATTGAGTTCCCAGAAGTTGCATGTGAGAAGGCTTTCAATGAAGCGGAAGAGTCCATATTCTACAGACACACGGTGCCAAAAAGTGTTTGGAAGCTACAAAAATGGCTTCAAATTGGTCAAGAGAGAAAGATGACACAAGCTTGCAAAATATTTGACCAATTCATAGAGTCGTGCATAGCATCTAAGCGCGAAGAGCTAAGCAAGTACACTAAGATTGAAATGGCTGAAGCTGAAGTTGACTTGCTTAGTGCTTTGATGAGAGAAGAAGAAAAGGGTCAAGTACATGACGACAAGTTTCTAAGGGACTCAGCTTTTAATCTTTTTGTGGCAGGGAGAGACACCATAACTTCAGCTCTTACTTGGTTCTTTTGGCTTGTTGCTACAAACCCACTGGTGGAAGCCAAGATTCTTGAAGAGATCAAAGAAAATTTTGGAGCCAACAATGAAGAGAGCCACAAGGTTTTAGGCATGGAGGAGGTGAAAAAGCTGGTTTATCTTCATGGTGCTCTATGTGAATCTTTGAGGCTTTATCCTCCCATACCTTTTGAGCGCAAGCAAGCAATCAAATCTGACATACTTCCCAGTGGGCACCATGTTAATCCAAATACAATAATTTTACTTTCTTTGTATGCAATGGGGAGGTTTGAAGAAGTATGGGGAAAAGATTGCTTGGAATTTAAGCCAGAGAGATGGATCTCTGCGAAAGGAGGAATTGTTCATGTACCATCTTACAAGTTCATTAGTTTTAATGCAGGACCCAGGACTTGTTTGGGAAAGGACTTGTCTTTCGTTCAAATGAAGATGGTGGCGACTGCTATTTTGCGCAATTATCGTATACAGTTGGTGGAAGGTCATCGTGTTATCCCAAGTCTTTCAATTGTACTTCTTATGGAGCATGGTTTGAAGGTTAGGATTAAAAAAAGAGAAGTTTGATGGATGAATTTTAATTTCAAATGTTTGAAGAGTTGGAGAAACTACTCAATGTGTGCATGTGTGTGTATTAATAATGTACAATAAGATGTACTTGGATTGTGAAGAAAACCAAGGAAATGAATGTCCCTTGTTTCAACAATTATATTATTATATAATAAAATATAATAGATTATTGAATTTAATTATTCTTTTGAGAAAATTCTACACATGAGCAGAATATTTTATTAATAATTTTTGATTGAATAAAACATGTTTGTTGACTCTTTTTATTGACTTTACATAACCAAAATTTTTGATAGATCAATTACTGAATTTTATCACTTTATTCTATTTAATAATTATGTTTAAATTTGATCAATTCAATTAAAATTCTAAAAACTATTGTTTTATTTGTATTGCATTATTACTTGTGCCTTATGCGAAGTATCGCGAAACTTCCGGAGTTTCGGTGTAACGTGCAGGACATTGCGAAATTTTGTTATCTAAATCACCATATGCCGCTGCCTTAACTTGATTGGTCGTTAGGCAACTCGTAGCGTTTGTGGGAGAAAAACAAATTGCAGTAATAGCACCTCATTCAGTCATGTATATGGCCTACTTGGTGCCTTTTTTGTTTTGTTTTGTTTTGTTTTTGGTTTTTTTTCCAAAATCTCAATTGATAGGACGAGTGTTTATACAACGGCTAACAATGAAAGGGCTATCTTCAAGTTGCCCAAAATCATAGTAAACGAAAGCTACTGTATTTCTAACTTGATAGCGACTTAAGCCTTTGTTGCATTAAAATTTGAAATACTAATTTAAAATCTACTTATCTCTTAAGTGTTACTGGTTCTCATTCCCAAATTTTGCTTTGATAGTGTGTTGCACTTGTCCATTTTATTTGCTATTTTAGAGGAAAATATATCTATTAACGAGGAACTTATAATTAACTTTTAAATTTTGCACTTTATAATTTACGGTTAATTGATTGGAAAATATAGTGTAACATTAATAGAGTGATAGAATTAGATATTAAAAATTAAGTTAGAGTATTTTGATAATATATATATATATATATATATATATATATATGTCTCAATTTTAAGTTTTTTAATTTCTATGCATCTTATAAAAGTGATAAATAAAATAGACTATAGAAATTAACAAATTATTTAATTGTAATGCATTGAAAGTATAAAAAGTTTTGTACTTTCACTTGTGTTACTAAAAATATTTAGTTATTTTAATAGTTATTGTAAAATTAATTTAAGCATATGTTAATATGTGATTCGTTAGTAATAAAAAAATATTTACACTATCTATATATTGAAATTAAATTCTATAACATGTAACAGTCTAACAGAAGAAAAAAAAAAAAAAAACTCTAACAAATCACATACTTATGCATTATTTGAATCTGACCTAGTGTCAAATTGAATTTTCTTTACCGTGTCATCCAGAAGGAAAATTCTCGTAAGAACTAAGAAATCAACATTTAATTTTCACATTCATAAATGCTTATTGATTACTGATAATCTACTTGTTACAGTAAACAAATTCTCAGATTTTCTAAAAAAAATAAAATTTTCTATGTATATTTTGTATCTTTAAGTGTATGATAAGCCGCTAAGAATGGTTTAACGATGAGAAGTTTAGATAGTTTATATAAAATCTTAAATTCAAACTTTATTATCATTAATATCTCAAAAAAAAAAGTGTGTGATCATCTTATTTCTTACCTGCCTAATATTTTTAATATTATAATTGACGTAATATAAAATAAACGGTTAATAATAAGAACTTCTCCAAGTATTGAAAAATTTCTGAAAAAGCTCTTGGCACAATAACTATCTATTATAAGAAATGTTTTTTATACATAGTGATTGGACATACTACTTAATTATGAATAGCAGTTGAAATAAATGTAGTTTTTAATTATATAAATATCAACTATAATATTAATTAAAAATGTATCTATACTATTAATAAAGATAAAATATCAATTCTAAATTTACATAATTAAAACTCACATTTATTTAAATTATAATCCACATATATCAATTAATATGTCTAAAATAATATACAGAAATGACAGACTATATATATATATATATATATATAAACAATAATAAGAGAGCAGCTGATCTATTATTGACATCGTCGGCCAACTATTTGGCCACCACAATGTATGGAATGCTATTTTAAGTAGAGAGATTTTCAAATATTCTTATTGTAGAAAAAAATTTAAAATATATTTTTAATCCTATATATATATATTAAAAAAAACAATAATAACAGAGCAGCTGATCTATTATTGACATCGTCGCCAGCTATTTGGCCCCCACAATGTATGGAACGCTATTTTAAGTAGAGAGATTTTTAGATATTCTTATTGTAGAAAAAAATTTAAATATATTTTTAGTCTTATAAATATATAGATTATTTCGGTTTTGATCTCTCAAAGCTTTTTATTTTAATTTTGATCCTTCTTTTTTTTTATTACTAGGTTTTTTATCCTTATTGTTTAGATCTAGTATTAAATGATGATATTTATAAAAATTAGAAAAAATTCAAAAAAATATTTATAGTGACCAAAAATAAAATTTTCAATATTTATATGGACTAATTCATGTTTTAAAGTATTTATAACAACCAAAACTTAGTAATGATAGAGACTAAAAAAAAAGATAAAAGATAGATAAAAATCAAAATAATTTATGTTTATCGAAACTAGAAACATATCTAAGAAAAAATGTGATATACTATATATAATTCATAGTTCAATATATATTAGTTATGAATGTTATTATTGTCTTTTACTTCTTTCATTTTATTTTAATGCATATAGTGAGAGACAACAATAACACATAAAATTAATACAACCAAAACTATAAATGATACAAAACATTACTATTTTTCTTGTTCTAACAACATCAAAAAATTTCTCTTTTAACTAACTAATTTCAGTATTATTACTCGACAAAATCACATATAAGATGGCTTAAAATGCACTTTTCGAAACCAGTTATTCAACTAATTTTTATAATACATGCTTTTGTATTACCTAGATCTTGTCATTGAATTAATTTAAGGTAATGCACTTTCCAATGATAAGTATGGTATTTCCTATCCTTTAGGATTTTGAATCATATTACTTTATTATATCCAACAATTACTTTTATTGTCCGTTAAAAAATTTGACAGTATAGCATTACTCAAGAGCCAAAGAGCTTTCTTTACAATTTTTTTTTTTTGGGCCATTTCTGTTAGCAAATCACAAGTTCAGCAATTAACCCTCTTAATTAACGCCTGCCTTTGATTTTCTCTCTTGATTTTTGTAGTGATTGAATGAATTCAGAGTTGCAAGAACAACTATAAGTTACAATATATATACATATCAGATTACACACAGATTGTTAACTAACTGGTTTATCTACCATAACTAACGTAGTCAACTAGTACCACTCAAAATATATAATAGTTTTCGTTATATTTTTTTTTCGTATATCGATTATCGTTTTAGTACTTTCTTTCTTTGATACGGAGTATGCAATTTTTCTTACTATTAATGACTTGCGCTCTCCTTCACTTTATCTGTTCGCGTTTCAAATTCGTGAGCTCTCAAATTTATGATAAAACAAAAACTAATACCGTCTTTAAAAGAAATCGTGAAAAATCATTTTAGACAAAGAAAAAGCTTATGTTAAGCTCCGTATACATACATATATATATGGCATAACAAAACAATTAAACACGTAAAATCTTGGTGTTCATAATGATCATGCATCCAATTTTATTTGTAATATTAAAGGATATATGCTCATGTGTCAATGCTCCTAATCTTAAAGGTAATTTAATACACAGCAATAATATAAAATTAACGTGCGAGAGAATGGCCTAGAGCAATTTACGCATTATTTCTCTGCTCTTACAACACATTTGCAGGCACGTAGATGATTTAATGCTTACATACTTCTTCTAGTTCCAAAGAAAAGAAAATTCAAACTCGTTGACGCTTATCCCAAATGACACCGGCTATGCTGTATGGATATAGCTATGGTACCCATATCCAATACGAATAAAGGTACAGGGTACGAAAATTTTGTAAAAATTGGGGTATGAGTATGTTAATTTATATATTTTTAAAAATATAAAAATTTCACAAATTTTATAAAATAAAAACTAAAATTTCCATATTATTACTTAAAAATAAAAAATTTAATCACTCATTTTTTCATTAAAATGATAAAGAATAAAAATTAAAATATCCAAAAAAAATTAATCACTCATTTTTAGGAATAATTCCAATAGACTAATAGTCAAACATAGTAAACAGAACAAAAACAAAAACAAAACAGCCACAAAACTCGAATAGAAGAAGGAAGGAGATAGTTGGACGATGGTGGCTGGTGGGTGAAAGTTGGAAGTGAGATGGGATGGGGTGGGGTATGTTAAGAATGGAAGGAAAAAGGCGGCAGTGTTCTCACTTCACTCCTTTAGTTTTTTGAAACAAAAGAAAAATGAAAAATAACATAGTTTTAGCTAAAACTCCTACTCAATCATACTCGAGCAGCACCAAGTTATACTCAATATTTTTTTTAAAAAAATTATTAAATACATAACCAAACATATCTAAATATACTTAATACGGGTACTTTTCCAAAAAGCACGTGCCTGGATAATAACATCAAATAATTCCAGTTTCCCAGCAGCCCTACCCATTACCGTCTAGTGGGGTCCCCTATAGTGGTGTAGTGTGTGCCCCAGAGGAAGGGTTGCAGGGGTGCACTTAATTATTCTCCTTTTCTCCTTTTTAATTATAATTATTATGTTCTACATCTTGGCTTGACTAGGCTGTGTGGAGAGAGATGTGGCCAACTGTTACAGCACTATTTGCATTTTCATTTAAATTGATTGAGTTGAAAAACATCCAAATAATATAATTTATATTAAATTTTAAATTAGAGTTGTTTGATTTAAACTTTGCATTCGATCTAATTCAAATCAATTTTTGTTAGCTTAGATTAGATTAATTTAAACAATTTTTAACAATATATATATATATATATAAGCTTAAAATATTATAAATGAGTGGTTGTGACAATGATAAAATGCTGCCTTAGTAAACACACATATTAGAATTCTATTTCCATCCTCATCCCCTCCTTTGTACCAAAAAAAAAAATTTTAAATTGAAAACAACTTAATTCATTTAGAAAAAATATAACGATAATAAATTATTTAATAAGCATAATTTTTTTTTAATTGAGAATAACACGGGTAAAAAAATTACATGATAAATTAAAGCTATTATAAATAAAAGTATAAATTTAATGATTAGAAAATATATTATATATTATTGATCAGTTTAGATTAAATTTGAGATTTTAAAAATTAAAACCAAATTCAATTAATTTTTAAAAACAATAATCCATTTAATTTAATTTCTTTTATCGATTTTTTTGGATTTAGATTGCATTTCATCACCTCCCCCAACCACAAAAAAATAAAAAAAGGTTCTGTTTCTGTTCGGAGTTCTGGATTCGGGTAGCGATCGAATAGTGGAGCTTTGTGGCTGGCTTGCTCATTGATGCTTAGGTAGGGTGCTACGTTGCCGTTGGGGCAATTATAACTGCTGTGGGCATGGTACTTGTTAACCGGCTTTTATTGTAGTGATGGTGGTTGTTGAGTGTAGTTTTTGATTGATTCACGTCGAATGAGAAATTTTATGTTAATCGATTGGAGATTCTAGACCCAACCCAAAAAAAAAAAAAAAGGTGGTTGGAGATATTAGACAGCGCGTAGACGAAGATCTTTAAGAGGCTTAGCTATACGTGCCCTGATTATTCATGAGTGATGAGCAGAGAAAAGGTAACTGTAAATATGGGTGGGAAGTTCACGTCATTAAATTGAAAGAAAAGATATGTAGTAATAGAAAAATGAGAAATATTATTTATAGGTATATCTTTTCATCTTTTTTGCCAATATATTCTTATTTATTATTAAATGAGATATAAATTTTATTTAATATGAGTTTTAGACCTTATTTAATAGTAAATAAGAATATATTGGCATAGAGTCTAAAAAAATATATATACAAATAATATAACTTGTACAAAAATATATTGATTGAAATCTTCTATCACATTGTCCTATCTCCTTTTTTCTCTCTCATTCAAAATTTAATACATATATTTACAAAGTTTAATTGATATGTACTGACAGTGTAAAACAATTTTACACTATCAACCAATAGAAATAGGAGAAAGTGAGAAATCATGGTAGATCCTTCATTATAATGGGTAGTTATTTGTGTGAGTTGGTACTTTCCACTATTTTTTTTGATTGATAGCATAAAACTAGTTTGCACTATCAGTGCATTTAAATTAAATTCATATTTACGTAACATCACTCATTTTCTCTCTTCTTTTTTCAAATTGACTTTTTTAAAATTATTCATGATTTTACGTATAACAAACTTTAATTGATGGAGAGGTAGCGACAGAAAAATAGCATAGACGAGTATGAATCCAAAAGATACATGCTATTGCTATACGTGAAATCTCTATCAATCGTGGTATGTCACTTTGCCGTGTAACGTTTGTGTCGCCTCTGAATTGTATGATTAAGATATGAAGCTTTTATTCAAAAATTTCTCTAGACTTTATAGTTTGGGAAAAATAAACAACGAGATATTGTGACTGAAAAAAAGGTTTTTATTACATAAAAAGGAACTAATATTATATAAACATATGCTTTTGTGTTTTTTTTTTTTTTTTTTTTTTCGGTCGAGGGAGGAGGATATTTGAGGGCAACGAGGCTCTGTCCTACGACTCGAAATCACGCTTCTTGACTTATGCCCCTACTTGCTTAAGGCCAATAGCTTTTGCTAATCGAAGCAAGCCCTCGGGTGCTTTTTTTTTTGTCTGTAATAAATGCTTAATTGATCTACCAAACTTTCATATGTAGCAGCTGTATTGGCCCAAAAATAATAAAGAACCAAATACCGTAGGGAAGAGTATCATAGTTGGCAGAATAGAAAGGGGGCCAGGGCCAAGGCTTGCGCCGGCCCGTGTAGATCCATCATGGTTTTGCTCCGTTTTGTTTTGTTCGTAGTAAAATGTAAAATTGTACACTAACAGGAATAGATATTTAGTGGGGGAAAGCCAATTAGTTGTAGGTTTTTTTCCCCCCTTGGCAACCAATTAGTTGTAGACTTGTGCAAGTGGCAACTTCTCTATTCCTTTGTGATTAGGGATTGTTGGGTTTGGGTTAGGCTGAATTCTTACTTGCCTATCACTACCTATAAAAAGAAAAAGATATTTAGTATGAGAAATGTTTAGAGAATTCATCTTTTTTGGGATGGTTGTGAGTTGGTACAGTATCCCAGAAAATATAAATTCATCTATCTTTACTTTTAGTACATGAGCTATAATGAGAACAACAGTATTCGTACACTACTATTCAAACGAGAGAAATCAAGTATTTTGATATTTGAAAAATTTGTGTGATATCAATTGAGTTTAATTGGTATGCACTGACAGTGTAAAATAGTTTTACACTGTCAACCAATAGAAATAGAGGAAAGTGAGAATTCATGGTGGGTCCCTCATTATAATGGGTAGTTATTTGGATGAGTTGGCACTTTCCACCATTTTTATTGGTTGACAGTGTAAAACTATTTTACACTGTCAGTGTATTTAAATTAAATTCATATCAATTTAGTCTCTCAAAAGTTTTTGATATTCAATAGGTTCATAAAAGTCAATATATGACATCATATTAGTTCTTAAAAATTGTTTGATGTCAAATAGGTTTGTAAAAGTTAAAATGTGAAATTACTTTAGTCTTTGAAAGATGTAGATGACATCAAATAGGTTCCTAAAAACTTCTTTTGAAAGAATTAAAGTGATATTATATTTTAACTTTTAGAGATCTATTCGATATCAATATTTTAACTTTCAAGTACTTATTTGATATAAAAAATTTTCAAGAATTAATGTGATATCATATTTGACCTTTTAGGGATTTATTTGATATTAAAAAAATTTTAAGAGCTAAATTGATATCACACAACTCTTTAAAGGATCAAAATACATGTTTACTCTTAAAATACTTACGTTGTTAACAGAGAAAAAAATTGTATATTGCTGAAAA
Organism: Pterocarpus santalinus; assembly: GCA_031439595.1. Classification (NCBI taxonomy): domain Eukaryota; kingdom Viridiplantae; phylum Streptophyta; class Magnoliopsida; order Fabales; family Fabaceae; genus Pterocarpus; species Pterocarpus santalinus. The sequence continues at coordinate 65,724,153 of CM062531.1, read as the reverse complement.
TATATTACGTAAAAAAGTAGTGTTTGCTTATTGAAGTTTCTCGATGTTGTGGTTTTTGTTATTTTAATAAATAATCCAAATTGAGATCTACCAAGTTTTGGGAACTTGAGGTGTATAATCCAGGTGTTAAAATGGAGTTTGACACATACTATCTAGCCAATTCGTAAAAATAAACTCTAGCGCTGAAAAACTCGTCTCTCTACACTTTGTCTCATCCACTCCCTTATCTACTTTAAGGGGAAGTTGAGCTGCACGGTGGGCTTCATCCCCTTTATGGTGACTTTGGTAACCCCCTCTTTTCTAGTTTCTTTGCTTTTTTTCCTTTGCATTTTTTTCTTTTATTTTGGTCCCATCTCCCCATTATATGATAGTTTGCTTGATTTTTTGTCAGATGTATCGCTTGTGATTGTAGCTACTTTGGATTGTGAGAAAGGTTTTGAGTTTGCTTATTCTTTGCATCTCTCACCATTGCCAATGTGTATGCAGCGTCAAAGGTTTGCATTTAGGGCAAATAAATTAGCAATATCTAATGGTGGTGGCTGTTAGGGACTCTGTTTTTGAGGTTACAATGTGTTCTATACATTTTGTTGTGTGGTTGTACTTCAGCAAAGGATGCTAACTGTTTCATCGCGGCACTTCACTAAAGCTCCAACAGAAAAAAAACTACGAGCAAATGCTATGATGAAAAAGGAAATGCTTGCCAATGCTAAGGGAAGGGAAAAAAAAAAGTGGAGTTTTCTACTTGCTAAAGATGATACAATCTGAATATAAAATGGAGAATTTGGCACAAGAGAAAAACTCAGAATTCTTAAAGAGTGTGTTTGGAATGTTAAAAAAATGGAAATGATTTGATTTAAAAATCAAATCTTGTGTTTGGGTATTTTAAAAATAAGAAATGAAGTGATTTCTAATTACTATAGGATTTAATTACTTTCTATTTGAAATCCTATCAAAATTGAAAGGATTTGATGGGAATTGATTTGATTTTAAAATTTAAGTACAAATCAAATCAAATCAATTCCATTTTTAATCATTCCAAACACAATCTAATATATTATAAACATAAGAATTGATTTCTAAATCAATTCAAATCCTATTTTTATACAATTATTCCAAACATAAAATTTAATTTATAAATTAAATCAATTCAAATTAATTCAATTTAAATCAAATCAATTCCAAAATTTAGTTAATCCAAACACAGAGAAAGAGCAAGATTGTTTGTGTAGATTTTTATACTTAAATTGGATTGTTTGGTTTGGTGAAAGTTTATATAAAATTAGATAGGGTTTGTTCTTTATTTTTTTGTATTCTAATCTCATTGTAGATAGCATCTCAGAGGTGTAGTTAGTAAGTTGTTTTGGGCTTGATTGCCTGTTTCGCAACTATGGGCTTCGAGTTTTTGATCTTATTGTAATCTTAAGCATGTATGTTACGTTTGATCATTAATGAAATTCAAAACTTTTGAAAAAAAAGAAAAGAAAAAGGAGTTTGGCATGTGTGTACGTCAAGACTTCATTTTCATTACGAGCCTCAGCTTGTGTGGTCTGTCGGTGCCCTTCGCAGTTTGTACTTTGCGCAATACCTCTGATACTGGCCTACCTTGACTTAATTTTTGTTCAGAATAATGGACATTTTCCGATGAATGATTATTGATTAGAAAAAGAAAGACACATCACTGAGAACAGATATGTTTGCTAATAGCAAGTTTTTCATTCACTGTACATTTGATCACTTAATCTTAATAATAAACTAAGAATCTATGACCAATTCACTTTATATTTACTTATTATACTTATAAGTGTTTTGCTAGCAAGTCTTAAAGACGTAAAGCTTTTAATTATTAATATTTTAAATAGTCTAAAAAATTTATTTTCACGTAAAATTTTTCTCTTTTAAGTCTTTACCAAACATCCTTAAATTACTTGTTAACAAAAGCCTATTTATAATTCTATATAGGTTAAATATATTTAATAAATTATTAATCAAGTATCCACAAGTGAATCTAATATACACCAATCAACAAAGCCTGCTTCTAAGTAAAAGCAACCATATGACAAAATTTATAGGTTAAATTAATTTGGGGTCTTTATAATTTTAATGTCTTTTAAAATAATTCTCTATATTTTAAAAATTTTAAATTAGGTCTTTATATTTTAATTTTTTTTAATTGAATCCCTACCATCCATTTTCCATCACACCATACATGTGGCCGTTAACTATGCTCAGATGTTAATAATTTAGTAAGCTAGATGGCAAAGAAAAGAAAAGAAAATATCATAATGTACACAAAAACTAAATATCATGACTTTTATATAACATTTAGAATATGTATGAGAAGGAAAATAGGAAACAAAATCATTTTAGACAAAAATTAAATAAGAGTATTGGTATTAACAAAATTAATTAAAACCCTATATCGCATTAAAAAAAATTTTAAAACCCTATATGACACGTATGGTGTAATACAACATAATTAACAACTACTTGTGTATGGTGTATTGGAGAATTGATCACTAACCAACAGTAAAGATTCAGTTGCAATTTTTCTTTTTAAAAAAAAGTATAGGAACAGTAATTTAACCAAATCTATATTCGCATAACATGAAACCTGCAGGAAATCATGTGCAATGAATTCTCTTGTTCATGATGAACTATACACTGTCTATTTTTGCTAGTGAAGCACGACGTCGACAACAACTACATCAATATCTGTATTTCTCCCCAAAAAAAATGAAACAAATATTACAAGTAATAAGCCACACTAGTTATAACACACACACACACACACAAAAGGTCAGAAGCATATGCTCAACTAAATCTGAAATGGTAAAACTATGACAACTTTGCCAACATGAAAATATCTAAAAGATGAATCAAGCCAGATCGTCCATACATTTATTAAATGTTGTGGGGAAAAGGAGTATACAATGTGATCTATCTTTAATGGGTGGTCGATAAAGTCAATAAAGCGCTGGTGTACAGCTGTGAAAACATTCATTGCTTTTACACAACTTACGGCATCTTGTTTCTATATAAACGCAGCAACTCAAGTAGCTATACACCAACTCATTTCCTTTGAAATTGTTTCTCATATCAAAAGTTTCATTAGCCAAATTTTACAATGGCCATGTTTTTCTATGCTGCAGCAACAATTGTTGCAATAATCCTATATCTTCTTCATCGTAGAAGATGTTGTAGAACCCCTCCCTTGATAGACTGGCCAATCCTTGGTATGTTACCGCAACTCCTCTTCAACTTGTGGAAAATCAATGATTATGCAACAAATGCGTTGAAACAAAAAGGGGGCACTGGGGAGTTCATGGGACCTTGGTTTACCAAATTGGACTATATGGTCACTAGTGATCCCATGAATGTACATCACATAATGAGCAAAAGCTTCGACAACTATGTGAAAGGCCCTCAGTTTCGCGAGATTTTCCGAGCTTTTGGAGATGGGGTTGTCACAGCGGATTCGGAGACATGGAAATACATCAGAACTTTGCTCCATTCTTTGTTCAGACAGAAGAGTTTTGAGGCATTGGTTGAGAAAACCATTCAGAAGAAGGTGGAGAGTGGCTTACTTCCTATATTGGATCATGTGCGGCAACAAGGGACTGTGGTGGATCTACAAGATGTCTTTAGTCGGTTAACATTCGATGAGACATGCTCCATGGTTTTAGGATATGATCCTAAATGCCTCTCCATTGAATTCCCAGTGGTTGCTGTTGAGAAGGCTTTTGATGAAGTTGAAGAGTCCATATTCTACAGACATATTGTGCCAAAAAGTGTTTGGAAGTTTCAGGAGTGGCTTCAAATTGGTGAAGAGAAAAAGATGACAAAAGCATGCAAAGTTTTTGACCAGTTACTATATGCATGCATAGCATCTAAGCGCCAGGAGCTAAGCAAATGCAACAAAACTGAAATGGGTGAATCCCAATTTGACTTGCTCACTGCTTTGATGATGAGCCAAGAAAAGGGCCAAGTACACGATGACAAGTTTCTAAGGGATGCAGCATTCAATCTTTTTGTAGCTGGGAGAGATACCATAACTTCAGCTCTTACTTGGTTCTTTTGGCTTGTTGCTACAAACCCATCAGTGGAAGCCAAGATTCTTGAAGAAATCAAAGATAATTTTGGAACCAATATCGAAGAGACGCACAAGGTTCTAGGCATGGAGGAGGCGAAAAGGCTAGTTTATCTCCACGGTGCTCTATGTGAAGCTTTGAGGCTATTTCCTCCTGTACCTATTGAGCGCAAGCAAGCAGTCAAATCTGACACACTTCCAAGTGGCCACCATGTTAATCCAAATACAAATATTTTATTGTTTACGTATGCAATGGGAAGGTTTGAAGAGATATGGGGAAAAGATTGCTTGGAGTTCAAGCCAGAGAGATGGATCTCTGAGAAAGGAGGCATTGTTTATGTACCATCTTACAAGTTCATTAGCTTTAATGCAGGACCAAGAACTTGCCTGGGAAAGGACTTGTCTTTCATTCAAATGAAGATAGTGACATCTGCTATTTTGCGCAATTATCGTGTACAAGTGGTGGAAGGTCATCTTGTTACCCCGAGCCATTCAATTGTACTTCTTATGAAGTATGGTTTGAAGGTTAGGATAACAAAAAGAGAAGCTTGATGGATGAGTTTTAATTTTAAAACGTATCAATTGTTGTAGAAACTATTATGTGCGCGCATCCGTGTTTATTAGAGATGTGGGTAATATTGTGCAATAAGATGCTACTGGATTGTGAAGAACAACTAAGGAAATAAACCTCTTTTGTTTCAATCAGTATATCATGATAAAGTGTGATTTATTCGATCATTAAAGGCACTGATTTCTTCTTTTTAAGGAAACTGAGGATAATTAGAATTTTACTAAAATTTTTTGATAAAATAAAATATGTTTGTTTACTCTTAATTTTACCACCTTATTCCATTTAATAATGCCATTGAATAGAGCGAAATGCAGTAAGTAACAAATTGATTTACGTGTAGCAGGTGGGATAATTTGAGGAAGATAGTTTAATGGATAATTGAATGATAGTGTTCAATTCCACAAGAGAGAAAGAGAAAGAAGTAAAGTTGGCCATTGATAAGATCGAAATGGGCTAGTTAAGCTTGTGGCTCAATGATGCCATGTAAACACTTTTCATTAAAATCAAAAGTGTAACATACAATAGGATATATAGAATTACATGAGAGAGAGATAGTTCCTAAATAATAGTAACAAGATTACAAAAAAAGAATAAAGAAGTTACAACCAGTAGCTATAATCAAGAGGAAGTCACGATCCTGCATGATCTTCAGCTGGTAGTTGCTGTGGATTGGAGAGAGAGTCTACACTCTTCACCAATTTGAAGCCATTCCTGAAACTTCCAGACATTTTTTGGCACTATGTGTATGTAGAATATGCACTCTTCTACTTCATCAAAAACCTTCTCAGCTGCAATTGGCAATTCAATGGAAAGGCAATTAGGATCATATCCTAAACTTATGGAGCTTGTGTGATCCAATGTATACCAATTGAAGACATCTTGTAGATCTACTAATAAGTTGTTAAATGAGTGATAAGCAGTTTGGTCCCTCATAAAAATGAGGACACAAATTTAAATCCCGCAAAATGTTTAAATCATAGAAAGCGTATTTGTTGGGAAGCGAAGTAATTATAAATGTTCCATCCAAAAATTGCAAGAGCAATATCTCCCCCAATTTTATTCACCAAAAATAAGAAGACATCTTGTAGATCCACCACAGTCCCTTGTCGCCACATATGATCCGACATGGGAAGTAAGCTACTCTCCACCTTCTTCTGAATTGTTTTCTCAAACAATGTCTCAAAACTTTTCTGTTTGAACAAAGAATAGAACAAAGACCTCGTGTATTTCCATGTCTCTGAATCTGCTGTGACAATCCCATCTCCAAAGGCTTGGAAAATCTCACGAAACTCGAGGCCCTTTAAATAGTTGTCAAAACTTTTGGTCGGTATGTGATGTGCATTAATTCATGGGATCACTAGTGAACAAATTGTTCATTTTGATAAACCAAGGTCCCACGAATCCCCAATGTCCCCTTTAAGTTTCAAGATTTTTGTTAAGAAATCATTGATTGGCCACAAGTTGCAAAGGAATTGTGGTAACATGCCAAGGATTGGCCAATCTATCAAGAGCGGGGTTCTACAACATCTTCTACGATGAAGATGATATAGAATTGCTGCAATTATTGCTGCATAGAAAAACAACATGGCCATTGTAAAATTTAGCTTATGAAACTTCTGATAATGACAACAATTTCAAAGGAAATGATGAGCTGGTATATATATTTGCTACTTGAATTCTACGTTTATATAGAGAAACAAGAGGCTTCAGCCTATAAGTCTTGTGTAAAAGCTATAAATATTTTTACAGCTGTGCAGCTACTTATTGACATTACAGACTACCATATCCGTTAAAGATGGATCACATTGTACATTTTTCCCCCCACACAACATTTAATACAATTTATTGAAACAAACTGCCACAGATTGATTCATCTTTTAGATTTCGTCATGTTGATTTTGAAAGTTTATTATCAAATTTGTCATAGTCTTTTAAGTTGAGTATATATCCTTTTGACCTTTTGTGCGTGATAACTAATATTGTGGCTGATTACCTGTAATATTTGTTTCATTCTTGTGCTGTATGACGTCGTGCTTCAGTAGCAAAAATAGGCAATATATAGTTCATCATGAACAAAAGCCATCATTGCACTTGATTTCCTGCAAGTTGCATGCTATGCGAATATAGATTTGGTTAAATTAATCTCCAGGTTACTATACTTTAAAATTTTCTAATTAGATTTTTATACTTTAAATTTTGTAATTGAATCCATACTGTTAGTTTTTCATCAATTCTTCATTACACCATATTCATGCAGTTGTTAACTTCAAATTTATATTTAATAATCATACAAATTAACATTAAATATAAAAATTAAATATTTTTAATTTAATAAATTTTAAATAAAAGCAACCTATTAAATCAAGCTCAAATACACTCTTAGTTCTCAATTAAAGATTATATAAGAGCCTCGTAAAAATATAAAACTACGATGTGATATACGTGGACGTTTTTGGTGAGGAAAACAAAATATTTATATTTGGAGAGTTTGAAATGTAGTTCTTAGTTCTTAATAAATACCATGGTAGATGGAAAAGTTTTGTTAATTTTGAAGTTAATATTTGTCATAGTTTTATTGTTGCTTTAGGTTGGGTATATTTTCATGAAAAATTAGAATAAGAAGAATAAAAAATGCATTAAAAAATGAATTTTTTTAAAACTATAAATAAAAACACTTTTAGTTTAAGTTGTAAAGAAAATACGTTCTCTATAATATTTATATTATTATCTATGAAAGAAATAAAAGGACACTTAAGAGACGCGAGAGAAGATTTCAATCCATATATTTTTCAACTACTACATGTCCTTCCCTTAAATGTAATGACGTGAACTTTCCCACCACCCTTTCTATGTCCACTCCCAATCCCCATCCCATACTTAGATTTTACGGGGAGATAATTCTTTTCAAAATTAATTTTTACACGTTGGTGACGAGTTTTTTCAAATATTTTTATTTTTATATATATATATATATATATATAGTTGGACCTCTTAAAAATCTTTGAGAAAATATTTGACAATTGGAATGTTACTAACATTTTTCGACAAAATAAAATATATATGTTTGTGGGATGTTAATTTTTCCACCTTATTCCATTTAACAATGCCATTGAATATTGCCAAATTCTATCAAAATCATAACTATTTTTATTTTTGGTTATCTTGCATTGGAAATTTTTTTAATACTCTATGGAGCAAATTTTTTTTTCTTAGTCTATATCAATATTAACCATACAATGTTTAAAAGTAAGAAAGACTAAATATAGTAAAAAAATTAGATTTTTTGTTATAAAGTATATATGGAGTAGAGTTATGTAATTTTTTATAACGTGAAGATTTTTTCCTCCATAAAAGAGAGGATAGAACTTCTCTGTAATATTATTTGTACCTAAACTTTTTTGTGGTTATTACATGTATCCAATCGTGATGGGTTGACATACCATGGTTTATAGAATACAAAAGCCAACGTACATAAATATAATTCATATTTCTATTAATTTGATGACTAGTGTCATGATGACCAAACACATGAGAGAGAGAAAGAGAGAGATTGGTTATTACAAAACAAACCAGAATCCCTCATCTAATATCACAAAGTGGGTCCATTGGTGCCACCAAGGACAAACTCCACATACAGGTTTTTCAAAGCAATCATCACTGTCATCAGCAAAGGACCCATAATTGCTCCGTATACAAGCACAAGAAGGGATTCCACACTTAGCTTGGCTAAACAGAAAAAAGGGAAGATTCAAAATCAATCTGGAGAAGTATAAGTGACCTAAAGCACATGGTTTCCAATGACATTGACGTGAATTTCATGCTTACCAGCTAGCATTCTTGTGATAACAAAATTTTTCTGCAGGTAACTATAATACTAGATTTCTTTCAAATTCTATTGTGAGACAAACGGTAAACTTAAAAGCCAAAAGTAATCAACAGACATGAATCCCTATGTATATATATATATATATATATATATACATACCTTAAATTGATGTGCAATCTTGGCTTTACTTCTTTAATTTGTATAATTAAGAGTAAGGCTAAGGATAATAGAATAGCATATTAGGTCTAATCAGATTATTACCACCAAGACCCTGTCTAAGAATCCTCACAGTAACCATGCTACAACTTATAAAACTTTGGGCACGTGGCACCGCAAGTAACCAATCTTTTGCACCGTACATATGCTTAATGTTCTTGTTCATAATGGATATTGTATATACTTAGCGCTATGGGACAAGTTCATCAGTCCCTAAGGTAATGAGGTCCCCCATGAAATACTCTTAGAAAATCAAACTTTAATGACACAACATAAACACTCGTAGTTTTGCATGGGATTCTAAAGGAATACCACACAATTAAACTATCTTACAGGTATATATGGATCCGATATGAACTCAAATGCACAACACTTGATATAGGCAACATGAGTATGTCAACATTAATTATTATTAGGATAGAGAGAGAAGAAAATTACTTCCGGAGCATAGGGAAAAAGAGCAATTCCTCCGAGTATGCTAAGCTTTGTCAAGTAGGCATTCTGTCCAGGTATCTCATCTTGGATAGCAATGGTGCCATATTCCAAGAGCACTTGATGAACGATTGTCAACAAAACAGCTTCAGCATACCTTGCTTCCATTCCTAACTGTGCAGCTGCAGGGATGGACGAAAGCAAAGAAGGTGTAATGGGCAAAGCGGCACTCACAAGTGCAAGAAACGCTGACATGTAAAGGAAATGAATGCGGTAGAATCTAAACAAGAGGTATGTTAAAGCACCCTTGGAAGAACGTGACCTTAGCAGCAGCCAAAAGGACATATGATTGTCACTCGTCCATTTGTTGACACCAATCCTCTCCGCGGAGTTGCTCTCATCCAAATGCGCCTTCAACGAGAACATAGCATTCTTCCCCTCCATGGCAATCTTATACGAGAAGAAAACCAACCCAAACACAGACCCTACAATCATGAACGCAATCAAGCCAATCCCCACTGTTGATTTCAACCCAGTAAGCATCATACTTCTCAAATATCTATCAAACCGATCCAATTCAAATAACAATAAATTATATTATCTAAATTAGATTGATTTTTTAATTAAGACTGATTCAAATCAAACAATAAATGTTATCCCTATTTACACATAAGGATGCAATGCCAACTTTCCCCTTTTCCCCTTCTAATTTGATGAAAAGTGCTTCTTAGTATGAAAAGAGTGATATCATTCAATAATAGCTTCTTCACGAAATGAGTACGAAAACAATTGAGACCAATCAAAATGGGTCATTTGGCAAAAAACACGGGTGAAATTGAATAAAAGTAAGAGAAGTTGTTATTACACAAATGCTAGACAGCCAAAGGATATATTCCAAAGAAAATGAACCCGTAACGTAAGGACATATTCCAAAGAAGTGTAATAAACAAAAAAAAAATTCAGTTATCTACGTATCTTTTTCGGTTATAAAGTTAGGTATTGTTATGTTTTGGACTTGGTAATAGAGATCAGGTCAACTGATCACCGGGGATCTGTGGAACCCTAAATAATGTGTGGATTAAAAATTCAAGCTCTCGAGGTTAAAGATTTAGGTGAAATAGAAAACAAGTTAGACGTTAAGTCTACTTCCACAATCAAATTAATAAGATAACTAAAGATTAATGAAGTTGAGAAACAACAGGTCCAAGCCTTTTTTTTTTGTCCCCCGTGTTCAAAGGTCCAAGCTAATTTTTTTGGTCAAAGCTTGCGTAACCAGTGACCTTCTCCTAACAAGTAATAGTTAATGAAGTGAACTTTATACCAGGAGGGGATTTAAAAAAAATAAAAAAATAAAAAAAAGAACTCCTGAATAGACTGAGTGGATTGATTTTTCTGGGTTGAGCCGGACATCGACGACAAATACACAGTTAGGAACATGTCACTACCAGTTAAGTAATTTTGAATGTCTCACGATAAATAACAATTTATTATTCTATATTAATCTATATATATTGACAACTTAAGAAAGGATAATCGTTACAATTATCCGTGTAAAATAATAAACTACTTATATGTAAAGTATAAGTTTATAATATTCATAAAAGAAAGTGGCATAATTATTCTAGATGAAGTTCACCTCGTCAGCCACTTTATAATTGAAATCTAAAATAACTAAATTAAATACCCAAGCGACAAGTCCTTCTTTCACCTGAAAATAAAGGGTCCTTGTCTATATCTCCTTTTTTTATTTACTCTGAATAAAATATTTGTATTCGGTACATGAATTCACTGATATGCTAGAGTGGTCTTTTCAAAGGATGCTCACATTTTGCACGAAGTAGCTTAAAATTCCAGTATCCATCAAGCCCCAAAAAAATCTACTAGAGATCTCAAAATAAACTAGAAAAATACTAATTTGCCACACTACATAACTCATGAGCGGATATCAGCTGTTACTGATGAGAAAGTGAAAAAAAAAAAAAGCAAAAAAGAAAAAAGAAAAAAGAGGAGAAAAAGAAAAAAAAATAGCAATGACCAGAGTTAGTATTTTTTTATTCAATAAAATAGACAAGCATTACCATAGATTCCGTATAAAGTTATGATTTATGGCGACACAAAAAATTGTGTGAGACAATGATAGTTCTCTTTCAAAGCTCACATAATTCAAATTCATGGCATATAACTTGTCAAATATTGCGAACCACATGTTAAGTTTAAAAAAAGAACACAATCATATCACACCTGCCGGGGAAAGAAGACTGGAATTGTATACAACAATGTGGAATAATAAACATAAAAGGAAAGCAAGATCAAAGAAAAATATATTGAAAAAAAGGCCCAATCATGTTTTTAAATAAACAAGTAATCCATTTAAAATTTGAAATAAAAAAGAGCTTGCCCATGAGTACAATGAATTAATTAAAAATCTCTTGGTAAATGAACCTGTCCGTGAGAAAGTGCAAAACAAGGTCAAAAGAAAGTGGCGAGAGCCATAAATATAAAGCCATTTTTTTAGATGGATACGAAGTCCAATTGTTCGAAAATTGTACAAATGAAAACATCAAAAGCATATCCCTAAAGATATTTTGAGTAATAACGACGAAAGCAAAAGCTATTAGATTCGATATACCAATATTTTGGATAAGGACTCTATTTATTTATTTACTTTTCTCTATAATCACTGTCCTCTCATTGTCTCTCATCCCAATTTGCCTTGCATTAATTTGTTCTATAAATCTTTTGAAAATATTAAAGAGGAAGTAACTTATTTGATGTTTGAAATTGATAAGAACCGTGGATTAAGTTTTTTTTTTATTGGAATCAATTTGTCGGAAGCAAAAATTAAGAAGGACCAATTTAGGAATTTTTTTTTTTTTTTTGTTTTTATAAATATACGTCTACTCCGTTAGATTCACATGCTAATTGATTCATAATACAATTTTGGAGCATAATACGTTTATTAAAAGGTGTATAATAAAAAACATTTCATCTTTCAAACAGTGACGTAGCTACATTATAATAATCAGGGTAGAGATAATGTCTATACCCATATGTTTAAAATCTTTTTAAGACATAACGGTATTTATATACTCTCAAGTTAATTAATTAATTGTGAGAAATTATAGATAACCTTGTCATGTAAAAAATTAACATAAGAGGATCCACTCCCACAGTATTGTGTTGAAACTTAAAAAGTTCATATTATTATTTAGTGGTTAAGGAAGTGTACACTTAAATTTGACTATGTAGGTTATAATTTAAGGCTAGGATACAGGAGAACTAATTCCCTTAAATGCAGTAGATTCATATATGAGTTCATCCCTTAAAATTGTTTCGAAAAAGCTTATTCGGTTAATCTTGACTGATGTAAAAGCTGGCCTGAGAATACATTCATTGTGTCATAAACTAATTAATAAAGCTACGTTTTTACTTTGAATTTACTATATTGAAAGAATAAACTCCCAATTCGGTTCGTAACCAATATATTAAGGGATAAAATGGTCCTTTGGAGCTTAAATGTTCACTTGAGGTTCTTCATTATTCAAAATATAGGATATTTTGGTCCCTAAACAAGCATACTTGAAGGGGTCAAAGTGTCCCATTTTGGATGTTTAGAGATCAAAGTGTCCCACATTTTGAATAGTGAGAAACGTTGAGTGGACTTTTAAGTTCTAAGAGATTATTTTGTTCCTTAATATTTTGGTGAGGGATAAATTTGAGGATTTTGTCATATTGAAATACGACATCCATTTCAATATATTTGTTAGTTTGACCAAAATATTATATTTAAAAATCAATGTATTCTAGATATATTGATTTTCAAATACATCATTTTAGTTAAACTGATAGATATATTAAAACAGATGAAGTAATGATTAAGTGTATATGAGGGAGATGGTAGGTTAATGTGCACAAAAAATTAGACAATATTGAACATGATTAATAAATGGAAAAAACTTAAATCAAGTTTCTTAAATCCGTTCTATTTAATTTTCAAATTAAATAATAATATATGGATATTTTTATTAAAATGAGTGTACACTTTTAACTTTTAAATCACTTATTTCAAGAAAACTATCCTCGTGAAGTTATTTGATTTAAGAATTGGTTGAAATAAATATAAAGAACTTGATAAAAGTCTTCTGCTTAATAAATTTGAATGTAAAAGTGAGCAAATAAAAATGTAAAGACTAGAATAGATACAAAATAAATTATGAATTTAATTAGTGTGCATTAATAGTGTAAAACAGTTTTACACTGTCAACTAATAGAAATAGAAGAAAGTGAGAAATTATAGTGGGTCTTTCATTATAATGGGTGGTTATTTATATTAGGTACTTTTCACTATTTTTATTGGCTAACAGTTACACTGTCAGTATATTTAAATTAAATTCATAAATTATAAGAACAAAAAACTTATACTTGGTAATTAAACTTTTAAGAGAATACCTATATACTTACGCGTTTGTCACTTCCTGGACTAATTATTGAACGCATGAATTTTGAGATCGCTTCTGTCCCTTTTTTTCATTCTTCTTTTTCTTTTCTGTTTGTTGTTTTTATTTTGGAAAATAAAATGGTATTGGTGGCTATGGTAAGATACAAGGGTCCAAAAGGGATTTGGCATTATTGAAGAAAAGCATAAAGAATGTTCACGACGTGATTAACAAGAGGGATTAATTATAACATTCTTTCTAAGGTCCAACAAACCTACCACAGAGACATAAAATCACTAGAAAATTATGTACCGCAAAAAAAAAATCGCTAGAAAATTTCCAGAAAATATTTAACCTTCCAAAAGCTGACGGCGTTTGCTTCTATATGAGGAAAGTTAAAGATTCATTCTTAGGAATCGATATTGTTTTTACTCAATACCAACATGCACCAAAGAGGGGAAGGGAAAAAAAAAAAAAAAAAAAGGCTGACCAAAAGAATTGTATGTTGCTTCTAGCTGAAACAATGGATTGGGATACCCGCAAAAGCCTAACATTACCTCTTCAAGCAACCAATCTCGATGCTACAATTACCACTTGCTAGCAAAGAAGATTTAGACCTTTGGAGTGAGACAAAGCAAAAGAAGAAACCAGAGAGAGAGAGAGAGAGAGAGAGAGAGAGCTTCAATGGAGAAAGAGGTGGTAGAAAACCTCTGGAACGGTGATAGAGAAGCACAAATTCAAGCAGCTATGGAATTTAGTAGATTAAGCAGTAGGCAAAGGCACAAGTTGGCAGAAAGTGGAGTCATGGCTCCTCTCGTTTCCATGCTCCATTCTGAAGACTGTGAAGCCATTGAAGCTGCTCTTAGTGCTCTACTCAGCCTTGCCTTTGGCAGTGAACGGTTAGTTCATTCACCCTTTATGTTCAATGCTAAATTTCTTCCAGTTCTCCCTATAGTTCATTTCTCCATATTGCTTTTAGTCAAGAAGATCCCCATTATCAAGAGTTAAGAGTAACTCATAACTAACAGAACAAATTGATTACCAAAAATCATTTTTGCTTATTAACAGGAATAGATGAAACAAAACATACCCAACCCACATGGTATTAGTATAGGAGTAACTAAAAAGTTTGAACTTTTTACTACCCCATGATTGGTTTTATGCTTGTGGGACTGAGGAATATGTTCTTGGTAATAATGCTTGCCATTGGTTAATAGTACATTCTACCATTATGATTCTTTACCAAAAAGTAATGTATAAAAAGCACAAGGGAGAATATAAATTCCTTCTGTTGTACGAATGCCTTCAAAAGTTTCCTTAGCAGTTAGTGAAATCTTACAGTAACTTTTACTACAAGTTGTGCAGAAACAAGACGCGGATCATAAAGTATGGGGCTTTGCCAGTTTTGCTGAATCACCTTCACTGTCAAAGCCAGACGGTGGTACAATTGACGATAGCATCCATGCTAACCCTCTCTTCCTGCAAGGCAAATAAGGTAGCAATTGCTTCATCCGGGGCTATCCAACTCTTGGCTGAATTTGTCAGTAGCAGTAGCACTCAGTCCCAACTTGATGCTATAGCCACTCTTCACAACCTTTCAACCTGCCAAGAGATTATTCCATTGATTGTCTCTTCTGGTGTTATACTTTCCTTGCTTGAACTGATCCACAGCTCGGTAAAATCATCTCCATTGGTTGAGAAGGCAATTGGGTTGCTAGAAAATATTGTCTCTTCATCAGAGAGTGCACTTTGTGAGGCTGCTAGTGTTCGGGGATCAATTCGGATACTGGTTGAGACTATTGAAGATGGATCTTTACAAGGCAAAGAGCATGCAGTGGGTATACTTGTCCTTATATGTCAGAGCTGTAGAGAAAAATACAGAGGATTGATTCTGAGAGAGGGAGTGATGCCAGGACTGCTTCAGTTAAGCGTGGATGGAACGCGGAGAGCCAAAAACATGGCTCGAGAATTGTTGTTGCTTCTGAGAGACGGCTCTAATTATGGTTCAAGACGTAAACAAATGAATCATGAGCTTATAGAACGGATCATGGAAGAAATAGATGCAGATGGCGAGAAATTGGCAGATGCTAAGTTGAGGCTAGTGGAGGAGATGATTGCAAAGCTCAATACATAGTCTTGCAAGTAAATAGGGCTTTCGGAATAGGTTTAAGCTCATAATGCAGTAAAGCATCACTTCTTTTAACTTTTTGGTATCAGTTATGCTTTTGACAAGGCCTTCTGTGTAGGCCAATGTAGAATTGACAACATTTCTGTGTACATAGATTGGTTAGGGATCTTGTGGTATGGTTCGAGTTTGGTTTTGGTGGGGTTAGGGATCTTGTGGCATTGTTCGAGTTTGGTTTTGGTGGTGTCAATTGATCGATATGCTAGACTTCTAACATCATTGATAGCGAGTTGCAAGCCTTAAAAGTCTGAATCCGAGAATTTAAGACCTAATGTTACTTTATGCTTTTTAATATATTCTTAACAAGTGAACAAATTTGACAGACAGTGCCCCGCCGTTCTTAAGTTGTTTGCCCCACTGTGAAACTAGGTGAACAAACAAATCAGCATTCCTATCCTAACGCCCCCAATAAAACCGAGTTTTGAGATGCTGGTTAATGTATGATAGCCCGGCAACTCGAATTGAAGCATGTGAATACTGAATTTCTCAAAATTGAGTTTTCTTAATTCTTACATACAAGATGCTAAAACATCTAGCATTATCATTTCCGCATATCATACGTCTCTAGATCTCCAACGAGGAGAATTCTATGATACTTCTTTGTTGTTTTACCTCCATCTGATTTGATAATATTGATGACTGTTGAATAACTTTTAACTATATTAATACTAGTTGAATTATTGTCCCCTGAACCTGCATACAGTTTAATCGGTAAAAATAGAGGGATACCAAAAACTTTTAGACAAATGCCAAATTTATCGATTGACAATATATATCACAAGCAATTAAAGCGAAAAGGACTAAACCTGAGACAAACTCACATTTGGCATGGTTAATTTCGATTTATTGCCTCAGTAGTGACAAGGTGAATAAACCTAAAATACTTAGCCGAATAGAAAGATAGCGGCATCTGCTATGCACCATGTTGGTGCATCATGCAGTTAGGTAGGTGATCCGATGGCCAAGATCAGCTTAGAACATCAATACACCAATTAAAAGGATCCATCATAGTAACCCTTCTTCTTCTTCTTCCGCTTCCTTCACTCTCCCTTTGGCGCCACCGCCACCGTCACTGCTCATGGTATGAGGGGCGCAATTGGTGGTTGCAGTGGAGCACGGGGACTGATCTTTGCAGTGGTTGAGCAGAGCTGCAATGGTTTTGGTGGCGAAGCATGGTGGTCACAAGTGTTGGTGGTGACAGCATGTGTGGTGGCCCATGGTGGCTAGGAGGTTGTGTGATGGCTTGGGACTGGAGATTGACATGGTGGTTGGCGGCACAAGCGAAGATGAGGTGGTCCATGTGGGAGGAAGAAGAATCATCGGTGGCAACAGAAGCAAGGCTGTTGCAATTGCTAAAGGCAAAGGAAGAGGAATCATCAATGAGGCATGGGGAGCAACGCCCGTTCTAGCATTGGTGGAAGGAGGATGGGGTGGCTGGGCGGCAAATTACGGAGAAGGAGTTGATGTGCACCAGTGGACCATTGAGAGAAAGTACTATGGTGAAAATTGGTGTGTGACATACCAAACTTACATGGCACATAGCATAACGAGCGGCATATATTGCAAATAGACGCAACATGCGAGTCAGAAGAGAGCCTGAGCTAGGCAAGCTAAGTCCAAAATGAAGTGTACCGAACATACAATATTAAACAAGATCAAGACACATAATATTCGAAAATTTCCCGTATCCATTGTTTGATTTACTCTCTGCATTTTTTTTTTTTAAATTTAATACATGTAGTAAACATTAAAAAAAAAAATAGCAACAAACAGCTCAAGTTTCATCATCACTGTAAAGTTTGAATTTACTAGAAAACCAGTAACGTAAAGAAACAAATACAGCATAATCAAACAAATACAAATCATAATTGTGTAGAAAAAGAACAGGTATAGTTATCATCACTATATCTCTTGCTAGACTTTTCACTATCTCCCCAATTAATAATGGAAGATTGTACCTATGACTTGTGTAGACTCGGTTCTCATGATTATTTATTGAGGTTATTGGACCTCTCTACAAAAAGGTAAGGATTATAAACGCTCAAGCAACATAATACTTATTATAAGAGCGTATTTTCAGCCTGACCTTTTATAAAATCTGTAAGCCACAGCAACAGCTCCCAAAGCTCCAAGTATACCAGCCGCTGCAAGAATATCACGCTCCTGCAATGCAGGCCACTTCCAACATATTTTGCTCCCCTGCTTTTTATGTGCTTCAGTGGTTTCTTCAATCCCTTTGTTTTGCTCAAAATTTGCACTTCTGCAGCAAGAAACCCCATTAACACCCTGGCAACAACCAACCACATTTTCATTGTTGCTCAGATTGTTGCTTTCAACATTATTCTTCCTGACATTGCCAGTATCACCGCCGTTAGCTAGTTTCTGGTCATCTGCTCCCTTAACTTCAGCAATGCGTGGCCCCATTTGGCCCCTAAAAAATATTCACATAATTTAATTTAATCATCCCTCCACTATAATCATCATGCTTCAGATGCAATGAGTTATATGAACATGCGCCTAAACAGTATCATAGATGATGTACTACTTAATGAAACAACCAATTAATTTTCTCCTTTGGTTATTTTAAGAACACATAAAATTTCATCAGACAGAACCATAACAAAACAAATGATATGGCAGCATTTGAAGGATGAATGAGAGTTGAGGCTCACGACAAATAAAGACTGCATTAATTCTGATTTGCCTGCCCACAGGCTTATTTATTAGTGGGGCTGAGAAAAAGAAATTGGGTTAGCAGCAAACTTAACCACAAGCTAATTTGTGTTCTTACTGAAAATAATTCAGCATGCAACAAAAAAAATAGAGATTCAGTTATATATATTAATAGGATACAGAATATACAAGTGTAATACTTCTAATAACTAGAAGGATGTAGTTGTACACCATAAAATAAAAAAATAAAAAATAAAAAATAAAAGAAACAAAACCTAGAAAGATGTAGCTGTCAACAACTATTCAAACTCCCCCAAATGAACTATCGTATATCGATATGGCTATGAAACAGTGACCATATTGACAAGTCTACACCATAGTTCCATAACCAATAGCAGGATACTTTCTCAGGATCCAAAAAACACTGTTTTCATTTTGTCTATATAAACAAAATTCCTTCACATTAACATTTCATTAAAGGATAGAAAATGCAGAATACAATGTACCAACCTCCACAGTTTCTGTATGATCTCTCCTTTCGCAATATGTTGGTCCAACAATGTAGGCACGTCATTAGGAGTAACATAGCCATACCTGTAATTAATTATATACTAAGAGCTAAAATTAAACCAGCAACACTAAATTCCTTCAAAATTAGAGGATATATATCATATACAAGTCTGAGATCTCACCAGTGACCCATAATTTTCCCATCTGGTCCTGGACTGAACACGATCAAATTACCAGCATACTTGTGGCCACCAATATGAGAACAGGCCGTAACAGATATCTGATCCTTCAACCCCCGAAGCTCAATTTCCTCATTAAGCCTCTCTATGAGAACTGGCCCACAAACACCACATCTCACATCACGACTTCCATGAGCACATACGAAAATATGTGAACCAGTCAACCCATCCAGCACCTTACCAGCCCATAGTTTATCGCCCACCAAGACATCATCAAAAAAGCTATCAACATTTGATTCCTCCAAACCCCTTACAATAAGACAAGAACAAACCTCAGAAACAACAGATAAATCCTCAATATTCAAATCCAAAAGCTACAATTTAGCATATAGACCTTCTGCCACAACTAAATATCAGTCTAGATTATAGTTGAATTTAAATTATTCACAAACGCAATATCGTACTTTTGAAGGTCTCATAAACCGCAACGCAATAGCAATTGATGGTTGAATCAGCCATATTTTTCCAAAAGCTACGATTTAACACAAAAGACTTTCTACTTCAACTAATTAGTCTATTTTAGTTTAATTTAAATTGCTGTTCAGTGTTCACAACCGCAATATCGTAATTTTTGGAAGTCTCATAATCCTCACCAACCATATTCTTTTTTCCCTAATTATCAGCAATTTCACTAATCGACACGTATACGCAAATCACAGAAAGCTAAATTAGCACAACAGAAGCAGCATCTAGCATCAGATCCTAATATATACCAAGCGGTTTACCTGTATTGGACCATATCCGGGAAAATCAACAGGTCACCGTCCGAGAAGCCATCCTCCTCACGCGCCTCGCACACCGTGATCTTCGTCTGCAAACATCAAAAACCAAAACCGGAAAAAAAAATCAAAATAAAAAATCACTCTCAGACAATTACGCAGACGAGCCAAAAAAAAAAAAATCGCAACCAACGGTTACGACACCGCACTGACCTTGACGGCAAGCTCGTTCTTGCGATTTTTCCAGGCGGAGGCGACGCGCTTGACAAGCGGATCGTCGTCGGAGGCCTCGACGCGCGGCGGCCACTCGCGGTGGTTCTTGTAGCAGAGGAACACGTGGCGGTCGTAGGCATCGACGGTGCCGGCGAGGTTCTCCTTGTACATCTCCGGCCGCGTGAAGCCGCTCTTGGCGTCGACGTCGGCGGAGACTGCGGCGGCGGCCGCGGCGGAGGAGTTGGAAGCCATGAGAGCAACGGTTGGGAGAAGAGAGAGAGGGTTGTTGTTTAGAGAGAGAATGGGAGCGAAGAGAGAAGAATAATAATGGGTACGGATTCTGAAGAGTTTAGCGATAGGACTATGAGGGAGCGTGAACGTCATGGGTGCGCAATGCGCACAGCGTACGTTAAGCTCTTTACCTTGTAATCGTGTTTTTTAAATTCGAGTTCTCAGACGTAATGAAGAAAGTGACTCGCACTGTGCCAGCTTGCCATATATTTGGATCTGAAATAAGCGACGTTCGTTCAACCGCCGCCACTGCACGCCACGCGCTCCTTTTTGACACAGTCAAAGTCAACGCACATGGCAACCAACACTATATTCATGGCCACTACTGTAGATATTTTCATGTGTGACTGTTTAAACACGAACAGCTTCCAGCTTCTGGTCGTCTAATGAAGCACTTTTATCCCCCCTTTTTTTTTTAATATAACTTTTTATTTTTTGATAAAATCTAAATAGGAGAAACTTTGGTTATTTTAATAAAAATTAATTTCATTTTGCTATGTGATATTATCACTAATAACTCCCACAACTAAAATTGTACATTTAAACTAGGGATTGATGTGAGTTGAATTAGTTTCCGATTCTCAATTATCTATTTCCTTATCTAGTCTCTACTAATTCAAACTCCCAAGTATCCGACAAAGGAAAAAGAAAAAAAGAATCCCAAGGTCCTTTTAAGTATATACTTCCTTTATTTACTTATAACTATCATTTTAATAAAGATATTTTGTCCATAATTATTAGTTATTGGAGAGTTTTAAGATAGTATTAATTAATTTTTTTAAAATTTATCTTTACTTTTATTTATTTATCTATTCATAATAAATATTTTATAATCTCCTACTAAAGGGTAATTTTATCAAAATATTCTCTAATTTTTTTTTTGTATGTTTATAGAATTCTATTGACATCTTAATCTGTATGTTAAAATCTTAAAAGATAGTTATAAATGAACGGAAGAAGTAATAAACTAATATCATCTAAAAATATATAGTTTTGACATGATTCTACTAGTTACTAATAGTTATTATTTCATATTATGTATGTTTGGTTAGTTTTCTATGTTAAATTTCTAACTACATTCCTGCATATGAAGTAATATTTAAGCTCTATTAAGATTTTTACCATGACCTAAGGAGTGATTTCGACAGTGCCCATGTGGCATGGGTTATTCTAAAGAGTGAAAAAAACAAAGAGGTAATAGCTCCTACCTTAACACAATGCATCCCAAACTTAAATTTTTTTTTTTTTTGATAAGTCAAACAAAAAGGCTCAAAAGTCTTCCGCATAAGAAGAGAAGCAGATATACAAAAGTACATCCACAAAATTAATAAAACCATAACGGAAATCAGGCCAAGCAAAAACAGCACCTATGAAAATTCAGATGTTGAAGTCTTCACGTTGTACTCCAATTTCCTTTCCAGCTTATGCAACTTAAATTAACTTTAAATGGTATTATTCTTACAAACTCTCAAAACATAGATATTACAGGGACGAGTCTGTTAAACATTTATTTTCCGGTAAACTAACTCAAATTTTAAAAAATAGATCTATGTTAAAGTCTATACTGCATCATATTTGTACATATCAACTTTTACCTCTTTTTTTTTTTTTTTTTTTTTTTGCTTTTCTTTTCGAATTTTACAAAGTTACCGGTCAATTGACAATCTATCCGGGCTACGTGGGTCAATTCAAGGGGAAAAAAAAAAAGATCAATTATCAACTTATATTAATTTAGATGCGCGTTGGTGAATGAACAGAAGAGCGTGGGTGTAGAGTTGAGAATAAGAGCGGAAGTACGGTTACGTGACCCAACCGACCCATAAGTGGCTGCTTCACCTGGCTAACTTCCGTTGAACTGGTCAATCAACGTTAAAATATCTACTAATATATATGCGAATTTTATATTATAAGATATAAAGTTATTCGCTTATCAAATAAAAAGTTATTCTTTTTTAAAAAATTAACGTTATCATTTTAACAGTGACAAGTGATCAAAAAATCATTCTGAGGGTTAACAGGCAATGAAGACATTAGTCGTTCTGTTCAAACGTTCCAATTTAACAGTTTAAATGAATTGTTGAATGCTCAAGCATGTCACTAAAATTTCTTACATATTAAAGATTAAACGATGTAACAACGTAGGACTGGTTGAGGTGGCAATATCTTGGTCCTTTAACTAGAAGTATCGGATTCAAATTTTGGAAATGGAAAAAAATCTTTGCTAGGAGATCCCTCCCTTAAAGAATCTTAATCGAATCGGACCAAATTAGTCGAGTTATAAGATCCGGATATTGGTGATTCCATTCAAACAAAAAGTAAATGACATCAATATTTTTTTTCCAACAAGGATGTAATAGTCGAGGACACATTACATCTTTTTCAAATGATGTTGGTCCTCTCAATCAGTCATTCCAACTGAAATATGTCACTTGATTAGAGAAAAATATGTCAATTATTTTTAATTTATTACGAAAGTTTTACAATTTGGTTGGCTTTTTGACTGTACTATGGCACTTTTTAAAACAAAATACCAATTAGTTGGTGTTTAGAAACAATTTCATTGTCTGGGATAGTTTCTGCCATGATGGATATGATGGCGCAACTTCATATTCCGCCACCATCGACAAGCCACTGACAACGACGTGACAAGTTGGGCACAGGTTGGCTGGCGCACGTTCAGGTGGCGTCACTCCTTTCCCTTAAACATCGACTTGACGTAACAGGTGATTGACAACACCACAGGATGGCAGTGGTTCAAGTTGCACCATCTCTAGGGTTCATGTCACCCTAGTTTGCACCGGGCCACACGTCGGAACCCCAAGGATGGCGGAACTCGAACCGCTGCCATTCTATGGTGTTGTCAATCACCTGTCACGTCACGTCGATATCTGAGGGGAGCTAAGGAAAGGAGTGACGCCACCTGAACATGCGCCAACCAGCCCATGCCCAAGCTGCCACGTCGATGTCAGTGGCTTGTCGATGGTGGCGGAATGTCAAGTTGCGTCATGCTATCCATCATGGCAGAAACTACCCCAGACAATGAAATTGTTTTTAAACACCAACTAATTGGTATTTTGTTTGAAAAAGTGGCACATTACGGTCAAAAAGCCCAATTTGGTTAGTACATTAGAACCGATTTATAACTTTATTTGAAAAAAAAAAAAAAAGAATAGATGGCCTAGTTAGAGAATTTTCATGGCTTAGACGTACCCTACAAATCAACAAATGATTTTCCCTCCAGGGCCGAAAAGAAGCACCAGTGATTAACCTGGTGAAAGATATGACGCATGCTCTTACGTATCATGCAGCAAGGGTTATGGCAAAAGTCTTGCTGGCCCCTCTTCACCCCTGTTTGGTCCAAAAAGTGGGACTCTGGGATATTTTATTGTTTTGGGAAGCACGTCTTCTTTCTAGATGCCAAGCATGCATTCAAAGCCAAAGCCCACACCATTCCTCCAAGTGGCCTCGTTAGTCATTCGTATTTTTGTGCAAATTCCGGACCATTTCCGGTTCAATATTCAAACCCATATATTTGAATGCTTGATAATGACCCAAAAAATGGGAAAATGGAATGCTTGGCACAACAATTGGAATTCTACTATAAACTTCTTTCCACGTTATTCTTCTTATATAGATCACTTTTTTTATTAACATTAAAATCGTGCGCTATAATTAGTTTAGGTGCAGGACTAACATATTTGTTACTTTCCTTTGCAGGATATTATTTTTCTTTAGCAATTATTAACGTGGTAGCTAGATCAATTTCTCTTAAAATGCTGACTCTAGCATTTGAATTTTTAATATTGTATGTGAAGTTTAATTAGAATGATAGTCCACTTTACATTATATGGAGCTATACATAAAATTAACAAGGCATGAAACACGCAAACAATTCCGGTGTTGAGTATTAATCATGGTGTGACGGTAAATAAACTTATAGGAATGTGATTTAAGACAGTTGCGTGTGAAGTGTAAGCTGAACTAGGCATTGCTTGACCATAATCTACGAAACACGAATATAGACACGAGATACGAATGTGATACGATACGGATATGAAATACGATAAGTTTAAAAATTATACGATATGATACAACTATAGTATAACATATAAAATTAGTAAAAAATTAATATAAAAATATAATCTTAAATTAAAATAGAGGAATAATAATTTAAATATTAGCATAAATTCTTGTAAATGTATTAAAATGTATTTATTTTATTGATTGCTTTAGAATTTCCATTTATATAGTAAAAAAAAGTCAAAAAATAAAGCAAAAATTTTTAAAATATAACTAGAAGTATCTAAAAGTATCGGTAAAGTATCCAACATGACATGACACGTATCGGATACGGATACAATGACTATTTTGAAATATCCGTGCATCATAGATCATAATAGTACTCAAATCACAATTCTTTTCAAATGAGAGACAAGAAGCTTTGTTCCTCAATTTAAGGCATTTGGAATTTCTTACAGCAGTTTATCATGGACAATTATAAGGACTCATCAATGTAGTTTAAATTGTTGCATCCTTTTTATGCAAAGCAAAGAACCATGGGCCAAGAAACAACACAAATGAGAGATGGAAACTAAAACTAGTCCAAAGGAGAAAACAGACACTAGGATCAAAAGAAATCAATGTCTAAATAATTACCAGAAGGCTTCACACCAGGGTCCACTTCAGCTGGGGTTGCTTTCATAAGTCTTGGCACCTCTGGAGGATTTGCACACCTGATCAGTGCCCAGTTAACATTCTGAAAGAATGGATGCTGTTTGATTTCGGTGGCTCCACGTCTATAGGCAAGACGATGCTGAGGCTCTTTCACGAGTAAACCCCTAATCAAGTCCCTGGCAGCAAAGCTGACAGTAGGCGATTCTGGAAACCTTAAGGGCTGGCCAACCACATTAAACAGTGTTGCTCGGTTCGCTGAGCCTTTGAATGGCGTCCGACCAAACAAAAGCTCATATAGGAATATCCCAAATGTCCACCAGTCTACAGCACTGCCATGCCCTTCACCCTTAATGATTTCAGGCGCTAGATACTCGTGTGTACCAACAAATGACATCGATCGGGCATTTGTGGGCTCGGCAATAAGCTCAGGGAGAGGAGTCACCTGATGATGCATGTCATTCTTTGGTTTGAACTTCTTTTCTTTCTTGGATTTGCTGGATAGAAATCGCGGTGAGAAACATGCAGGTTGGATGCAGTCTGGCCGCATTGAACATGTTGGTTCGGTGCAAGCAGGCTGAATGCAGTATCCTGAGCTTTTTGCCTCCAAGGTAGAGGTTGATGACTTTGCAAGAGTTGGACTGACGGTGCACCTTAGAGAAAGATCAAAATCTGACAGCATTATATGACCATCTTCCCTTACCAACACATTCTCAGGTTTAAGGTCTCTGTAGATGATCCCAAGCATATGCAAGTACTCCAAAGCAAGGAGAACTTCTGCCACATAAAACCTGCAACCAAGTATGAAGATTACTGACATGATAATATACTTTGTTGTACCATTTCTGTTCCTTTCAAAATATTCAACCAAACAAAAGAAGGATAAACCTCTATCTTTGTCAAAGTTCATATCTCCTAAACATGCAACTAGAAACTAATATAGCAGTATTATTAATCTACTTGTGATTAGTTGGACCCAGGTCCTCAATACTGAGGAGTGATTTCCATCAAGCAAGCTATCAGAGAGGCCAAATTAGTTGGTATCTGATTCTTCCTAACTGATAGTGAAGTATAGGTGTTGATGGCAACCAATGAACACTAGTAATTGGCAAAAGAAAATATCAGAAACTAATATTTTTAACAGAAAAAGACATAGGTCAGCACTTGAAAAAGCCATTAAAGAAGCATTACGGGTGAAAGATAACCTATTCATAGTATTCACAAGGGTTGGAGTGAAAAGAGGCAAGAAAATGGCTATTTGCAAGACAATTAAGCACTAACATAGTTGACAGAAAGAGTTCACTTTTGATCTATTGTCAATAAAAACTTGTTTACACTATTGTTTAATCATGTACTGCCACATTATTAAAAGAGCTTTACACCAACATTTGTTAATAATATGGTAAAACATGATTTAAAGATAGTGTAAAAATTTTCACTAACAGTGACAACATTAAAATCAAACTCTTTGTGGAGTCAGAAGGCCACAGTGGTGGAAAAGGGGAAAGCAGAGAACTAAAGTAATCAACTAATCATAAAGGCAGTAAAAGAAAAGGAAGAGCGTAGAGGGTTGAAAAACCCATGAGAGTTTTCCAACAACGAGGGAAGAAGAAAAGAAATTATCTTGGCCATTTAGAAAACTCAAGGGTCATGTTCTACTATAAATATGGATCACAATGATTAGAGGTACACTGACAGTTCAGCTCTTTATTTGTACTGATTTATAGTATGAAAACCTCAACTGGTTTGAAACTTTCCCTTATTCCCATGGAAAGGGATAGAGTTTTCCTTAATGACTACAATTTCCTTTCAAGTGCCATGGAACACTTGAGTTCATAAATCCAAGGAATACAGAATCAGCTAATATCAGGCTTGCTGATCCTTGCTTTTTGTATATGTGCCAGCTTGTTACACATGGATACAATTGAAGGGGGCAAGCAGAAAAAAGAATTGCTATTTGCTAACCTGACAGCATGCTCCGAAAAATACTTCCCAGGTTGCCTTTGCCTGATTGCATGCAGGTCCCCACCAGGGCAGAACTCCATTACCAAGCAGGAGAAAGTCTCTGTCTCAAAATGTGTATATAATGTGGGCAGAAAAGGATGATCTAAAGACTGCAATATCTCTCTCTCCGTCTGAGCCCTCACAAGCTTCTTGCGGCTCGCCAACTCCGTTTTGTTCATGATTTTCATGGCAAAAGAAGTCCTTGTTCCACTCAGTTCCGCTAGGTATACACTTCCTATGTCCCCGCGCCCCAATTTCTTCAACAACCTGAAATGCCTCATTTCCAACACCCCATCACGAGCACGAATGGCTTGAATTGCTTCCCACCGTATATCATTAGCCTTATGGGGTTTATACAAAGCACTGCTCAAGCTACTGGTGCTGCTCTCGTCACTAACATCACTTCCGGTACTCCCTCTGCAGATGCTGGTTTTCCTGCTCTCATTAAAATCACAAGAATTTGCAACCTCTCCACTCTCACATGATTTATCAACACTTGCACACTCACTCACTTCAGTATTGGTGAAGCTTTCTTTGGCTTCTGAATATACAGTGGCCGAATACAAACTATTCTGAGGACTTGGACAAAAAGTAACCTCTGACTGGCAGTAACTCTTTGTATGATTACCAACAGCTCGTTTCGATGGGCCTAAGATGGAATCATCAGATTCTAATATGACACTCGAATCGCAAGTCTTGGAATCATCAAATGGTTGCTTGCTGCACAATTTTGTTGGCAATCCTTCATGCTCCACATTGTTGCCCTCCTGACAGGAATGCTTTTGATTAATTACATAGCTGCTTTGATGGTGGATATTCTTTGACCCGTAACGATGGTGACCATGCAAATAGGGTGTGGAAGAAGCTCCATGATTTCTAGGTGCTCTTAAGGGAGGCCGCGAAGGACGGGGAGTCCCAGATGTCGAAGGAGGATCGTGATGTACCCCAGAAACTGAATTCTGAACCTCTGATAAAGACTCTACTCCATTTGCATGTGACTCCATCAAGAAGTTATGAACACACTTAAAATTCCAACTCAGCTCAGTGAATTACCAATATGTGATCATCCAAAAAGTCCTTAATTACAGAATCTCCTGCCCTACAAAAAAAAAGTCCTTGAAACTGTAAACAATAATTATGCTGGTTGAAACAACAGACATTATTCTGCACACACAGAATGAAATTAAAAAAAAAAAAAAAAAACAAAACAAAACAAAGAAAACGTGAGAGAATCTGCAAGAAACCCATTTCAGACGCATTCACCAGAAAACCATTAAATTGAACAGAATCCACTAAGACACCCCCAAATGGAAGATGTCAAATTTTAGACACCGTCATAACACAAAAGAAAGCATCACAAAAAGACAAACATCTCAACAACTCCATCATGCCTCAAGAAAATTCACAAGGCTTTCAGAGACAGTAAAGGTTCAACTTTTACAAATTCCCCGAGAACCCATGTTCTTCTCTCTTCATTAAGAGAGAGAGAGAGAGAGAGAGACCATAACTTGATGAAGCAACGAGCCTCATCATTCAGAACCAAGAAGGTTAATCAATGCCACCTAGAACTTTTTGATACTAAATGGACCAAACTACAACACCCCAAATGAAAAGTTTGATTCTTTAGAAGCCCCAGAACTTTCTTTGATTCTCCTTCTACCACAGTGAACGAAAAAAAAACTCCCAGTGAAGAAAGAAGCAAAAGGTTGAGAGAGAAAGAGAGAACCTGATCAGAGTAGAGAAATGGCAATGCGAATGAAGAGCAAGAAATGTAGTTTCATTTCTTCTTCATGTCTAGTGGAGAAAGAAGCAAAAGGAAAAGCGCATGTGGGCATGCTAAGGAAAAAAAAAAACCACAAAAAAAAAAAGACAGCGAGAAAGTGAAGTGACTTTGGTGTGTCGTTCTGCACCACTGAACGAGAGTGAACTCCCTCTCTCTGTCTCAGATCCGATCCAAAAAGAAGGGACTAAACAAATAACACTGTGATGTAATAATTGTAAAAATCATAATAAATAGTAAAAAAATGTTTTTTGAAATATAATAGTCTGTATTTATTATGTTATATTAATATTCATTTATTGTTACTATTATTTTCTTTCAAAAAATTCCTTTTAAATGTTTTTGGTAGTTTTGGATTTTTGGCTTTGTGGAATGAACATTGGAGAAAACGTAGCAAACTTCACAAGCAACAGCAAATAAAATAATAAAATGAAGGGCCTTCCTTATCTTAATGGATGTTTCCCTCTAAAAAGCCAAAATTCTCCTTTGTTTCTTGTTTTTGTAAAGTTTTTTATGCTTTTTATTTTTAAGTGCTGACATTGAAGAGAAAATGGGTTATGTTGTGGCCGCTAGTGGTATGGGGCACTTCATTTTAGGTCCACAAGGCATGACTCGTGAATCATGATGCCGCTTCCAAGCAAAAATTGCTAGACCGACCCACAAAAAAAAAAGTAAAAATTGCTAGAGAAATAGAAATGTTTGCTAAAATTAAGTTATGAAAATAATGTGATATATTATTGACTTTTTGATAGATAAGTGGATTTTATTATTTTATTTCATTAAGAATTTTTATAAAAATATTTTGACTATATAGTATTTTTCTTTTAATATATTTTTATTTCGTATCATAATTTTTTCACTGATGTTTTTGAGATTTTTTTTATGTTGTTTTAAGTTTGACAATAATGCAAAATATACTTTTTGGCTGCTTGTCTGATGTTTGTGCTATGTGAATTATTGTGTATGGTGTTAAATAAATACTAAAATCAATATATATTTTAACAATATTACATTTGTAGAGTAAATTCTCATTTTAGTCCTCGAGAGATATAGTGTGTATTGAAAAAATTGCAAGATTAGAATTATTTAAACAATTACTTAATTGAAAAGTGATTTTAAAATAATCTGTTTTATTTAGATTATATAAAAAAATTATTTTTATATGGTAAAAAAATATATAAAATAATTATTTATATTATATAATATTTAATACTTATGGTCAATTTGATAAAAGTATAATAAATCTAAAATAATTAGCTTTTGATTATAATTATAATTTTTAAAAAGTTGATTATGATTATAAACTATTTTTAAACTTAAAATTATTGATTTTTGCTTATAATCTATTTTTAACATTTTTCAAAAAAATATTATTTTTCTAGACACGACTTTTTTGAACAAAAAAATAACAAACTGTTTTTCAATGTTCCCAAACATGCTAATAGATTTTATCATATTAATGCTCCAAAAATTATTGTTACCACTTTATATAGTCAATCAAAATGATAAATATGGTAGTTTTAAATCTTTGAAATAATTATGTGGTGATAATAATATTTAAATGACTAATGTGTATATCTTTTGAGGACTGAAATAAAATTTTACTCTACATTTATAATACTCTCTCTATCCTACAATAATAATATTGTTTAAGAAAAAATATCTTATATGTTATTTTAGAGTTTTAATTGAAAATTATTTTGTATTAATTTTATTATTGTCTCAATTAATAATTTGACTTTTAAGATCTTTCAATGTTTATTTATGTAATTTTTTTTTCTCTGATTTGGTAGGCTTAGGGAAGACTTTGGTTTTCATCCTAGAGAAAATACCAATTAGAAAGGTAAGTTTAACTATATTTAAAAGAAAATAGTCTTTTTCTCTAATAATAGGGAAGAGAAATATCCTTGGAAAACTGAAAAATAATAACACTTAAAAGAACATTCAACAAATGAAAGGGTAATTCGATCTTTTATTTTTTATTTTTTTGAAAAGTAAGGCTATTGAAGTGCTTTTTCAAGGGTCACATTTCGGTGGAAATAAAAAAAAAAAAAAAAAAAAAAAAACTTCCTGGTCCTAATCTGACTTGGCTTTATTTGATTAAGTCATTTGGCAGAGTCTACCATGGAACTTATTCTTTGATATCATATGATAGACACTCTTCCCCATGAACTCCCACTTTTCTACACTCTCCTCTACCAACATCCTCCGCACCATCTTCCAGAAGCTTCCCGTCCCCAACCTTGCCTATGCCAACTGCGTCTCTCGCCTCTAGCACTCCATCACCTCCAATAGGGACATCCTCACTGCTGCCTTCCTCACACCTTGGAAGCTCAAGGTCATCGACAACTTGCTTTCTGGAAGCTTCTGGAGAGACAACACCCTCATGAAGTTTGCCGTCGCACCAGATCCTGCGCGGTGGATGAAGGTTGAGAAGATGCGTGGTGGATGAAATCGGCAGGGAAGGAGAGGGAGATAGAGCAGGTGACGATGTTGGTGAGGGCGGCGATGATGATGGAGAGCTCCTCCTCAGTAATGGGTGGTTGAAGGAGTAGTGGTCATCGCAAGCGGTGGTGGACAACCTCCATCTAGGTGGGTGCGTGGCTCGAGGTTGAGATTCCAAATTCGTCACTAAGGTTGATGGCTCATAACGATGGTTGCAAAGGATTTAGGTTCTACATCGTTTGTGGAAGAAAGAGAGGAGAGAGAATGAGCGAAAGGAAAAGTAAGGGAATAAGAATATCTATCATATAATATCAAAGAATAAGCTCCATCATAAATTTTGCCAAATGGCTTAATCAGATAAAGCCCGATTAGATTAGCAACGATGGAATTTTTTTTTTAATTTCCACCAGAGTGTGCCCCCTTTTTCAATTGTAATGTCATTAGGTTCCCTTTTATGTGAAAAAAATTATGAAAGACTAAATTATTAAAGTCATATTATTCTTTGATTTTAAACTTTAAACCCTAAATCCTAAATATTAAAGATTAAATTATTCTTTGACTTGTTAAAGTCACATTAATTTTATGAAAAAAAAAAACTATGATAGGCTAACAATTGAGGTGAGATAAACAAATTGTAATTAATGGGAACAAAATATATATATATATATATATATATATATATATATATATATATATATATATATAAAATACTCTTCATTCCAAGATAATAATTGTTTTATAAAAAAATTTTATTCCATATTATTTTTTATTTTAGAATTTCAACAAAAAATAAGAATTATTTTATTTCAATTTTATTCTTATATTTATTAATTGTAAATTGTTACTGTTTCTCTCTCACGTATCACTTTCCCCATTAACTTATCGTAATTCTTTAATTAATGTCACTCTTCAATAAGTCAAAGTACAAATTAGTATATGAAAGTTATTTTTTCAAAAAGTTTAGTAAAGTATTTTTCTTAACCCTTGTGTCATTACCTAGAACAACTACTATTATTGAGAAATGCAGAGAGTAATTAATTCCTTCTTGAAATTATAAAATGACAAATAATATGAAATAAAAAAATCAAAACAATTGTTAATAAGGGCATTAATTGAATCGAATTGACTTGATAAACTTGAAAATTAATTATATTTCTATTTGATTATTAAAATAATTTTAAATTCATGGTTAACCCAAACACACCGAAAATAAGCTAAAGATTATAATCAAATTTATCAACATGTACCAAATATACCAGATTATATTAAAAAAAAACTTTTATGATGCATCTATGGAAAAAAAAAAAAAAAAACCCATTTTGAGGGGGGAAAAAAAGTTTTCAACCAGACACTAACTATACATAAATAATTTCTTTTATACAATTCAAACAAAATATATTATTTTAAATTTTTTAAAAAAATAATACATTTAAATATAAAATCAGTTTTATCATTATCAATTTTAAAAAATAAATTATACTTATTATTTATTATTATAATAATTATAATTTCACAACTAATACATAGACACCCTTTTTATTACCTCGAATCTAAATATTTAGCAAAGAGAATTTCCATTTTTTTCATTTGCCGTTAGTATGAAATAGAAATAATTCAATTATCGAGCGAATGGGACAACAGAGTTGATATTTGTCTGTCCATTCCCGCACCACATGCTTCCGTTGATTTAGTGAATGTTTGAGTTGCTTATCCCTCCCCCCCCCCCCCCCCCAAAAAACAAAAAAAAACAAAAACCAAAAAAAGGTGAATGTTTGAGTTGAATTATAATGCTGTGAAAATTGTTTAAATTAAAATATTTGACTTTTTTCAAAAACGTGATGTTAAAAAATGATTGCTTGAATAGTAAATAGAATTATTTTTGACATACACCTATAGATGTATATTTTTGAAAGTTGTGAGTCTCACTTATTAAGTTGATATTATAGTAATTATAAAATATAAGAATTGCAAGATTGTAGATCAAAATCAAGTTTTTCACCTTAATTATTCTAGACTAATTCGAATAAAATCAATTATAGCATCTTGTTTCTTGCTGATGAAAATTTAAGATAAAATTATCAAAATTATAGAGCAATAAGTTTCAGTTCCATTTCCCTTAAAGCTTTTTACCCTTATTACTTCCTAATTTGGAGGAAAAGGAAAATGGAGCACTTCCTCCTCCTCCTCCCCCCCCCCCTCATTTGTCCTCTTTCTATCTCTAATAATTTTCTTTTTCACATAAAGGAACATGCTACTTTTCTATTTCCTTCAATTTTCTTTTCCTTCCTTACATCTCATCCAAACATGAAGCATTTTATATGGCATAAATATAAGCCAGAGCGAATAATAACCAGTGCTCCGAACATACTAGATATATCCTACTCTCGCCTAGGTTGTAAAGTTCAATTGGTTGTAGACTTGCATTGAGCAGAGTAAGAGAATAAAATTAAGTATTGGAGTCTAAAGTGAACATATCTTTTGCAGTTTAGGTTGAGCTTCTTATATAATATCACAAACGACCGTCGTAGCATCAATGGTAGATAGGTCATTCATTTGGGTGGCTCATAAAGAGTCGAACAACATAACATTTCATGAGAGACAATTTAATGTTAGTGTAATAGCCTTATTAAGGCAACAAAGGACTAGCCGGACTATGAGGTCCTAAAAATTTGATCGGCTATTGGGTCGGTTCGTATGCCTACTGAAGAAATGCTTAGATATGCAATACATCATTTATATATGTATGTGTAGTTAAGGTGCATATTTGCTTTTAATTTCTTGTTTTGGAATATAACTTTACTCTAATTACTGTTCTTTCTCAAAATATAAGCATAGTTAATGTGTATTGAACCATCGGGTATGTGTAAATATTCTTTAAGTTGATAATATTTACAGCTTAATGACTCCATGGAGTTGTATGTATGAGTTTCAAACTAAAGAGGGTTTTCTATACATGATTAATAGTTGGAGGAAAATTCTTACGTTCTTCCTTTATTTCTTCATACTAAAACTATGTTTCCAAAAAGCTGAAATCTCAACATGTTTTTTGGTTGTTGATGCTTAATTAATTTGTAATTTGAACACAAATTACCTATTTGTAATTTGATAAGTAATCAATCATTTATATTTCTTTCAATTTATGGAAACAAATATTTTTTGTATCTAAAATTATCTTCTATTAGCGGTAACCTAACTACGTCACATCATCAACAGGTTTTGATTGAACAGTATCTATTTCTCAAAGTGTCAAACAGGTCAGAGTTAGCGGTCATCCATCATTTGCACTTTGATAGGGCCACAGGGTCCAAAATTCCAGGACCAATATTTTCTTATCTGTTTTTAAAGGAGAAACTTATGTCTGTGTATAAATTTGAGTGAAATGCTCACTTGGAAAGGCAAAAACAACATATTTCTCAAATTTATTTTCTGCTTTTAAATTTATTTTTTTAATTTTTAAAAATTAAATATATTTATTTTTTATAAATAATATTATTTATATTAATAAAAAAATTTATTTGACATTTGATATAGTAAAAATAATATATACAATATTTTATATGATAAATTATATTTTTAAATTTATTTTTTAATACAACAAATAATATTTGTTAAAAGACTATAAAAAGAATAAATATATTTATTTTTTAAAAATTTAAAACATTTATTATTTGAAAAATAAACATAAGAACAAAAAATAAGTTAAAAAATGAATCAATAATTTTTGTCTTTAGCTAATAATTGAAAGAAAAATGTTATAGAATTGGCATCGGTCACATGGGAGTTTGTTCAGCAACAAAAAACCAGAAGGTCCAAACTAAGTAGACCGGCAGGAATAATAGGAGGGAGCCTTCACATGCACACACGTGAACCTGAGTTGTACCACTTGGAAGCTTGTCACTCTTCTAATGGGTTTGTTTGGGATTATTTTTATAAAAAAATATTTTTTTATAAAAAATTTAGTTTTATATGTTTAAATAATTTTTTAAAAATAATCAAAAGTTTAAGAAAATTTATTTTTAACATTTTAATTAAAAAGAATAATTTTAAAAAAATTAAATTTTTATTTTTTTAATTATATATAAAATTAAAATTTTAAAATCATCTTTTTTTGAAAAAAAATTTAAACAAACACACCTCTAAATTTTTCAACTAAGATTCTTACTAAGGAGATTGATGTTGTTCTGGAAATGAATTCTATTATGTTTGCAACCACTCGGGAGACACAACATTCAATGTTAGGCTGTTTCTAACCTTCTTTCGATGCAAGACAAGCGGTTGTGCATTTTTATAAAATGTAGTTTGTGAAAAGAAAACTCTAATTCACTAACAACAAAACTAAAAATATATTATATCAGTACCAACCTTCAGTTGATTAACATAACCTTTTAATATCGAGCTTTTATATTAGAGAATTGATAGAGCCACACAAATAGTGGACGTATACACGACATATACTGAAAGGTAAGAAAATGATAAAAATACTTGTATGATAGGTCCTATATAATTATTGGTATTTTTGTTTAATTCTTTTTTTCAGAAACTTATTAGCGTGAGCAATACACAGGTTGGTAAGTTTTGAAAAAAAAAAAAATTTACCAGTATATACATTATTAATGCTGGTAAGTTTTGCTGTAAAACTTACCAGTATATTGTTAAAAAATATCGGTAAGTTTTGTAAAAAAAAATTTATCAATATTTTTCAACAATATATTGATAAGTTTTGCATATATATATACAAAATACAAAATTTACTAGCTTCTTAAGTAATATACTTGTAAGTTTTGCATAAATTAACAATAATTGTATAGAACTTATTATTCAAATATTTTTATCATTTTATTCACTTTTTTCATATACATTCTATATTACGTCCCAAAAAATACATCCCCCAAATATTTTTCTTTATATTAACAAGTTTAACTCACTTGGTCACGATAACTTAAAGTTGACTCTTGAGTTTCTACAGTAATGAGTAATTTGTAAGTATTTTCATAAACTTCCTAAATTGAATTAGATTTTTTTTACCTAAATTTTTGTTGATAAAAAATTTCAAATATTTTAAATTAAAAAAAAAGTGTTGAAAAAAATTATATTCTATAATAAACCAACCCAATTGTAACCCTATAAATACGAATTTAGTTGACTTCAAATAGTAATAATTTAAATAAAATAACGTATGTTATATTAGTGATCAATCATGGATTTAGCCTAACAAATTTCATTATATAAATTTGTCCGGTGCAAAACTTATCCCCTTGAAAATTGGGGCGGGAATGATTTGAGGGTTTGAGTTGCTACATCAAAGCTAGAGAACATGTGGGTCCTCAATGTGACATTGGGGGCTCGCACCCTCCTTCTCTTGGGGCTGTGTAGTGCCAGGGGTGGGGCACCAACAGCACAAGCCAATTGGGTAGTTCCAAAATTCTAATGATTGTAACCACATTCATGGTTTTCCAATAATGATGGGTCTCACTCACCACTAGCCCCACAACAAGTAACCCCATCTTTGAAATTCTGAAGGTATGCAAATCCAACGATGAGGAGAAGCTCCAACTTAGATTCAGTATCTACACTTCAACTAGGACTAGAAAAGAATTAGATTGGCAGTATCTGGAATAGCCATGAGTGCCTACAGTTTTGACAAGTGTAATAATTAGGTGGGGTCAGCAGACAGTGTGCAATAGGTGGGACAACACATATATAACTAATGACCAAAACATGTTTCTAACAATAATTTTCAGTAAACACTGTGTGCGATCATATCCGTTAGCTACCAATCATTCTAATTCATCCAATGTAATAAGTGGAATGTTGGCAGTTTCATGGCTTTCTATAAATATTTATGTGTGAGTGATATAGAGATATGTTATATCAAGATAAGATAATATAGTGTATATTCATATGAGAAGGTATTGTATTTTAATATCTTAATTAATATATTGTACAAATAATAGAACTCATGATTATATGGGATAAGCACTCAAGACCTGCCGAGCTTATAAAAATTTCCAAGGATACTACTTGACATTCGAAAAATGATTTTATAATTTGATCAAATAGAACCAAAAAAAAAAAAAAAAAAAATTCTACTTGTACTGGGCATCACAGGCCATTGACCAAGAAGAAAAATATTTGTTTTGCCACTCAGATTAAAATGAATGCTTCGGGGTCATAGGTTAAAAGGGGGTCTGGCTTTCCTGCCGGTGCTGCACGTGAGGACTAGTTGTCATGAGTCCCACATTAAACTTGATGCTTTCACCCGCTGCCCTAGTTTTAGGTAAGACTATGTTTATGGACTTATGTTATGTTGATTTTTTTTATTGATAGTTGAGTTATGGAGATGGTTATCTGTAAGCTGTATTCAAATACAATAATAAAAGTATTGTATCAAATACTAATAGTTAAGTGAAGCCAATAAACTCATGTTTTAAGGGTTGGATTTTTTTTTAAGGATTTAAGTCATAATAATTGATGTTTTTATTTAAAATTGAATTATGAAAAAAGCTACTACGTACTCAAGTCCATAGAATGAAACCGTCATGAACGTTTACTCTTAAAAGGAGTAAAATATTATAAATCTCATATTGAGTTTGTAAATAAAGAAGTTTACTATAATATCTAAATCATCAGATTTTTTTCATATAGACTAATTTTTTGAGTTTGACTCTTTTCATTTACTTAAGTCGTAACACTAATAGTAGCCGAAAATGCAACTTTGGATTTGTAACGTACTATACTGGAGAAAACCCAAATATGAATTTCGCCGATCGAAGAATTTAGTTACCGAGATACGACTTAACAAGCATAATAGCACTTTGAGAAGTCCATGCGACTTTACCAACGTGCTTTACTAAGCCTTTTTCATCAAACTTTTTCAAAATACATGGAGCTTTTTAATTTCCCTTTATGAAAGGACGCTAAGGGAGAAGGATGTGATAAAGGAATTAGTACTGCATCCTGAAATCAAATAGAACCAGACTAGATGTACACATCAATATTATTGGATCAAGTGCTTACCATTAGACTAAAAATTATAGTTGTTGGCAAAGGTGCAACTTTATTTCTTTATAGTTTTTTAGAATCGCATAAGGGGTTGCACCCATTATAGGCGCCATGGGCTGGGATGTTAAGCCCATCGAATCCTACGGGTGATGCTGACCAAATAAAATCAACAATCTCCCCACCCAATGTCAACCGCGAAATTCGAACCCATGACTTTGCTTGATACCACTTATTGTATTAAGCGTTTACCATTAAGTCAAAAGCTATAGCTGTTGATAAGGGTGCAACTTTATTACCTTATAACTTCTTAAAATCGCATCAAGCATAAGGGGCTGTACCCATTATAGACGTCATGGGTCAGGATGGTAAGCCCATCAAATCCTAAGGATGACGCTGGCCAAATAAAGCCAACAAAAATTGTTGTAATAAAACTTTCAAATATAAAATTAGTATGTATCTCCCCTTGGAAAGGACATCTGGTATTTTCCCTTTCAAATATAAGATTGTTGCATGTTTCTGTTTCCAATTCAATTCTCACAAGTATGTTGGAACACTAGATGCATTGTTGAATTAAAAGGACAATATCAACAAAATGAAAGGCGATCAATTAAGAGGATATATAATCTACGCTAAAGTTCTGCTTTCTGAACCATAAAGGCAAACTGACAAAATCACAGCTGGTTAACCAAATTCAATTGCTCATCTCGAATGGACCCATCTGCCATTACCCCACTATGTATCGAAAATGAGAAACATGAAACAATAATTCCAAAGGAGGCAATCACAACCATATTCCTCAAACTCATAAAACAAATATACTAAAATGCCATCCTCCATTTACTTTTCATGTAATTTGAGCACCAACATGTGCACTGTCTTCAATTATATGCCTATTATCTACCTCTCATAAGTGATTGCATCTGTGAACTCCCATCATATAGCATGAAATATGCTCTATACTTTGCAACTAACTCGTTCTTGTCATGTGATTGTTGTCATGGTGCTCTTATGAATTTTTCGATTTTCTTCTTGTTAGTTATAACTTGTTACTCTTCTCAGTCTTACTCATGTCCATGCAAAGCAGTTCTATGGCGGCAAAGGTCTCCCGAAGGAAAGCTAGCAATAGCTTGAGACGGTGGTTAGCATTAACCCTGCAGTTCTAAATGATCAATTTTCAAGATCAAGACTCTCAAATTCATTTGAAATCTTTGTGAAAGGTGAAATCAAAGTAGTGGAAATAACAACCTCAAGACCCCTGGGTGTAGGGTAGATTACAGTGTGTACAGAAAAGGCATAACCATGAAAACTTCTACCACAATAAATATAGTTGAAAACGCACCTTTGGGGATTAACCAAGACCAACCTTCCGTGGCGCCATGCCAGTTTCGGTCCATGCTCATTTATCACATTGAACCACTACGTCAAGAGGCAAATGAAAATTGTATGGTGGGACTGGGACACCAAGATGGTCCCAATTTTCTGAGACCACATTTTTTATCCTTCAATTTTGTCCAAAAGAAAATATTTTATCGTCTCTCTTTGGCTATGCACTGTGGGAGGACAGTAATACCCCAAACATCCAGAAGCAACCGCAAGTGAAATTCATTTTTTATTACCCTCTTATTTCATAGTTTGGTTTTCTCCTTTCTTTCTTTCAGTACAGTCAGAGAATTTAAGGCTCCCCAACTTTACCAAACATATATATAAAAAAAAGACAAAAATTATTAACAAAGAGACGATCCATTTCAAAATAAAACATAAGTCTAAGAGAGTAATCAAACCAAATAAAAAAAGGCAGTAGTAACAAACATTGCAGCAAGTAATGATAAACAAGATTAAGAATACAGCCATCTTGCAATTTGCAGCTCGTGCATCAATCATAAAACATACTTCAACAGGAAGCCAAGGAGAAATTTGTTTAGTCTTCTAAAGCTGACAAAGAAATGAGTATGCTGAAAACAAAAGTATCCTGGACAATTTTTGAGAAAAACAATGTAACCTAAATAAACAGAAAATACAAAGTTGCTTTGGCGCTAGACATAAGTCCCAGATTAAAATGCTTGTTTACAAGCTTCTATCTTCCATAAGGATGATATCGACCAGCGCCATATCCTCCTCTACTCCCATAAAAGGAGCCTCCACTAGCCCCTCCATATCCACCCCCTAGGCTGGCACCATAGCCACTCTGATAGGCACCACCACCAGAAGAGCCCCCACCACTGGCACCGCCACCGTATGCCCCATAATTCTCACTAGGTCCACCATACCCACCAAGATCATAGCCTCTGCTAAAGCCTCCACCACCATAACGACCAGCATATCCAAGGGACGGATCTCCTCTATAGGGCCCCATTGCACCAGCATATCCTCCATACCCACCAAAGTCACTTCCATAGCCTCCATAAGCACCACTCCTACCACCATACATACCGCCTGACCTATAACCCCCAACACCACCAAAGCTGCCACCAAATCCATCATAAGCATCTCCATATCCACTACCATATGAAGACCTTGAGTCATTATAGCGCTTAGATGATGCAGGCGGTGGGTTTGGCTTCTTTGGTTCAGCCTTCTTGATTTCCACCTACAACAGAAGATAACAATCTTCCTTAATTGATAAAAATTGAATGTAATGAAAAAAAATAAAAAATAAAAGAAACAGTTCAAGTTTTTTTTTTTTTATCAATCAATCATAAATAAAATAAGTACAATGTGAAAAATGTTCATAATTCATAAGGCAAAAACCGATGATGGTAGTTCAGACAGCTAAAACCAAGAAATTTGATGAATCAGGATAACGAACTACTAGGGGCAAAAACTCATGCAGATGGGGTCATGAGACAGGAAATCCCACTCCCCTCTCCAAACGACAAAAAGTAAAAGTGAATTTATAATTCTCACTTTCTCAGGAAAAAATATAGTTGAGAACTTCCTCCCCATACCCTACTGCATATAACAATAGTTTCTGCATACTACTCAAAAACCAACAAAATCTTATTGGGCACCAAGAAAATTCTACTCTACTAATCAAGCAGTATGTAGATAGCAACTGCTACATCTAATCTAATTCTATACAAAAGCCAAAATCATGGCACCTATCTAACAGTTTGCATTGCCTAAAGTTCATCATGATTAACAAGAAGAAAATCTTTTGGACCTCCACCTAAAAGCTTAAACTTTTAAAGAGTCTAATCTTCACATACATAAATATTAAGACACACATTCATAAATATTAAGAAACACAATTCAGAGTAGCCACAAAATCAATGGGTTATCATTTTTCTGTTTTCTTGCAATTTAACATGAATTTTCAGCCAAAAATAATCTCAAAACAAAAATAAGGAACCCTCAAGATTTGAAAGTCAATTACAGAAGTCAAAGCCCTTTTGACTGCCCTGTATTATATATCTGCTATGTACAAATAACCCAATGCAGGCAAACTTGTAGAATAACAGATTCCTCACCTGAGCGCCAGCAAACTCAATCCTGTTCCCCATAGCAAGAAGATCATCAACTGCTTCCTCAGAGTCGAAGGTGATAAACCCAAAGCCTCGAGAACGATTGGTGGAGTGGTCCCGCATTATTTGGTGATCTTTGACTTCTCCATAGCGTGTAAAGAAGTCTCTAAATTCATCTGCACAAGTGTGCCTCAGAGTCAAAAAACCAAAGCGAGGAGCCATTTGTTGCAGTTATTTCAAGATTAACATGTTACTCTCAAAATCAATAACTGCTTTTAGTGTTTGAAAAACAGCTAATAAAGTCAATTTTGACAAATTTTTAAATGAAGAAAAGGGAAGTCATAATGAATACAATCCATTTACTTACACACCACCATACAGATACACACATATGTGCAGATGTGAACGATGTGCATACAAGCGGTTCACAAGAAGACTTTCTAATCAGAATAAGCTTGTATATATCATGTAAACTACAATATGGAGCTCTGTCTCTGTACAATATCAGAAAAACTCTGACAGATCCTAAACAGCACTCTCATATATATGGGGAAAAATAAATAAATAATGAATTATAGAGTTTGAAACTTAGATAATTTTTCTATTATATATGTCCATACTGTCCTCATATTTTGGAGTTCACCCTCTCATATCAAGGTGTTGTACTGTGTCCCCTTGTTGACACCTCCTAGTCAAGAAGCAATACATTAGGTCACTAACGAGGCAGCCTACCTTCAGTCACAGTTGAAGGAATCCCACCTACAAAAATTTTCTTTGTCCTAAAATCCTTAGAGCCAACAGCTCCCCTTGGTATCGTGCGCTTAATTTCAACCTATATATGATCCCAAAACCATAAAAGAGGCCATCAAATCATTCATCCACTAATCACTAGAACAAGTCCTAAATTAATAAATGATTAAACGCAAGCCTTAGTGCCTTACCTGTTTGCCATTGATAACATGAGTGTCCTCAATTACTTTATCAACCACAGAAGGATCTGCATACGTTATAAACCCAAACCCACGAGGCTGGCCGGTCTTCCGGTCCTTCATGATGACGGAATCCGTAATCTCACCATATTTACCAAAGTGCTTCACAAATTGGGCTGCAAGGCCAAACACAACACAGCTTAAATTGTAAAAATCAATGTTGCACAGAACTACAAATGCACACTATAAAGAAGGGTTTGGCACCCTAACAATTTATAATTCATAAGTAAAATACAAAAATGACTAACCTATAGTCGTATCTCTTGCTAAACCACCTATAAATATCTTTCTGCAAATTACGGGCCGAGCTAAATTAGAACCGAATCTAAGAATACTGACATCTAACAACATATAACAAAAAATACCCTTTTCATGGAATTGCGAAAAATTGAATCTTTTCGCGAAAAAATGGAAGCTGAGTTTCTCAAGGTTTCATCTTTTTTCAAAAAATAAACAAATAAATAAATAAACTTGTGGGAAGCCAAATAAGATTGAGAATGAAAAGGAAGTCAGAGTGAAAGAGAAATTAGTTACCCAGGGCTGGCACCATCGCCGCTAAGAGGTTGTGAATTGTGGTGTTGATGAAATTCATGTTCTTCTTCTTCTTCTTCGTGTTGTTGTTGGTGTTCATGTTCTTCTCTGTGGGAAAAGGGTTCTCCGCCACCGTACTGGTCGTTGCCGGTTGAATCCATAACTCTTAGGAACAGAGAGAGAGAGAGAGAAGGGTTTTTGGCAGCAGAGAAAGAGAGGAGAGGAGAGGAGTGCAAAACGTAACCCTAGATATTAGATTATATTTATACTGCGACTGTTTGTGTGCGTTCCTTCTTTTGTGTGTTTTATTTTTCTGACGAGACAAAAAGAACCCCGCCAAACTGGTGGCTATCAAAAACAGTGCACAACAAATTTGCCCACGAGAAGCGAAAAATCTCAAGATAATTCTTGAGGCAAGCTATAGTAGTACTTTTAAGGACTAATATGTTTAATAAAATAGTTTTAAACAATTAATTTGTTTGTGAAAGTTTAAATTTAATTCATATTTTTAATTGTTAGAACTATTTTAAAATTTTTCATTTACCAGGTATGAATTTATTATATAATGTTTTGGATAAGGACCATTTTGGAGGGTTTATCTTTCAACAAAAATGCAATGCTAACTTATGTGTATCTCAGTTTTATTTTCGGGCACACATTGTATGTCACATTTGTTTATGGTTGTATAGTAAAACACATATCTCATTTTTTATACAGATTAAAGGTGTATTTACTTCAGTTTATTTTCACAAAAAAGTAATTTTTTAACTAAAAAATCATTTTATAGAAATTATTAATTTAAAATTTTACTTAAAAATTTAAAAATAATTATTTTCAACTTTCGAATAAAAATTAAAATGAATAATTTTTATAAAAATTAATTTTCTTTTTATAGTTAAAAAATTACTTTTTCTTCCAAAAACAGGAAAAGAAAACTGAAATGAAACACACCCTAATTTTTATGCACTAAGATAAAATTGTAAAAATATGGCAAATCTTGATGAATATGTTTACCCTTCGACCCTTGAGTCAAATCCTTTTTAGTAGTGCCTAGAGCAATTTTGGAAGTCAACCAAAATACAATGAAATGGGCAATTTTGGAAGGACTAAGATTGGCTTTAAATCAAGGTTGAGAAGAGGTAATTATTAAATATTATTGTCAAAAAGTTGTTGATAATAATCTTAGGCTCGATTTGGTGTTATTGTGGATTTTTCAAAGTTGCTAAATTTTGTGAATTCTTAAAAGTTGTTCTTAAAAATTCATAATAATACTATTTGATAAAATAATATAAAAATTTCTCTCAATAAGTAGAAATCATAAGAATAATATTTAGTAAAATTATCCTTAAAATTTAAATTATGTATAATAAATATAAATATTAAAAAAGATAATTTCTATTTTTATTAACATTAAAAAGAATATAATTATATTAAACTTTTAAATTTCAAAAAAACACAAATCAACTTTAAAAAGCACTTCATGAAACCTCTAA
The DNA here is from genome assembly GCA_031439595.1 of Pterocarpus santalinus. Lineage (NCBI taxonomy): Eukaryota > Viridiplantae > Streptophyta > Magnoliopsida > Fabales > Fabaceae > Pterocarpus > Pterocarpus santalinus. The sequence continues at coordinate 65,679,379 of CM062531.1, read as the reverse complement.
AGAGCACCCTTCGCTTTTAAAAAGTAGGAGTAAAAACATCTCAACTTTTTTATTTACCAAACAAAAAAAATTAATTTATTAAAAACACCCCTCCAAAATATACTACCAAACTAGACTAAGTTGGTAAGACCTCTACAACTTAGGAGCTATATATATGAAGGTAATATTTGAGGATACTTGAGGCATATTTTCAGGTTTGTAGTTTTGCTTTCCTCAATAGGAAAGGCAACGTTGCTAGTCATTGGTAGTCCTTCATTTATAGACATGCTGTCTCACATTCAAATTGCTTTACATTGAGATCCTGCCATTGTTAAATAATTTGTAGACACTAAGTTGTCTTGTCATTCAAGAAGCAGCATAGAAATACAAAATAGTATATTAGTACTTAGCAGTTTCTATTGACAATAAGCCAGGTCGCGAAAGAGTACAAAGTACATGTTCAAGGTACACATATAACATTGTAGCCAAACGAGCACCTGCAAGATGAGATATTTACTTGCAAGGTAGAAGAAGCACTTTCTATCTTTCAATAAACGAACAATAACAATCAGTCTGATACAATAATCAAATCAAACAAACAAAAATGTAACAAAAGTTAAAAGAAGAAAATGATGAACGAGAATGAGAACACATCATCTGCACAATTTTCAACTCTATCAGAAAACAGACTTCCATTGAGGGCCAAGGGAAAACTTGTTTTTTAGTCTTCTAAAGCTGACAAAGAAATGAGCATGCCGACAAATGAAAGTTTTGTTTCCAGAAAAAAAATGAAAATATGTAACCTAATCAAAAAAAGCAAACACAAACTACAAACTAGCTTTGCTGCTAGAAAATATCAATCCTACACTAGAAATGGTTCTTTACAAGCTTCTATCTTCCATATGGATGATATCTACCAGCACCATATCCTCTACTTCCATAAAAGGGGCCTCCACTAGCCTCTCCATATGCACTCCCTAGGCCGGCTTCATAGCCACCAAAAGATCCCCCGCCACCAGCACCACCACCATATGGCCCATAATTCTCACTTGGTCCACCATACCCACCAAGATCATAGCCTCTACTATAGCCTCCACCATAACGACCGGCATATCCAAGGGAAGGATCTCCTCTATAAGGCCCCATTGCACCAGCATATCCTCCATAACCACCAAACTCACTCCCATAGCCACCATAAGCACCACTCCTACCACCATAAATACCACCTGAACTATAACCCCCAACACCAAAGCTGCCACCATATCCATCATAAGCATCTCCGTATCCGCTACCATATGAAGACCTTGAGTCATTATAGCGCTTGGATGATGAAGGTGGCGGGTTTGACTTCTTTGGTTCAGCCTTCTTGATTTCGACCTACGAAGGAAGATAACAAAGCTCCTTAATTGATGAAAATTGCGCGTAATTAAAAAAAATACAAAATAGTTCGAGTTTTTTCTTGATCTGACAAATATAATAAAGTATAATATGAAAAATGTTAGTATACATAAGACATCAGCATGCATGGTAGTTCAAACAGAACCAATGAATACCTCTTTGAGGTTGATAGTTCACACTAATGTAATACCTCTGCTATGCACAATAATGCAATGCAGGTACTCATTTTCAATAAAAGATTCCTCACCTGAGCTCCAGCAAATTCAATCTTGTTCCCCATAGCTAGAAGATCATCAACAGCTTCCTCACAGTCGAAGGTGATAAACCCAAAGCCTCGAGAACGATTGGTGGAGTGGTCCCGCATTATTTGGTGATCTTTGACTTCTCCATGGCATGTAAAGAAGTCTCTAAATTCATCTGCACAAGTGCGTCTCTGAGTAAAAGCAATATCAACCAAAGCAAGGAGCCATTTGCCACAGCTATTTCATGATAACAAGTTACTTTTGAGAACAATAACCACTTTTTAGTCATAGTTGTCAATCACAGATAATGGCATGAGGCTGCTGACCCTAAAAATGCTTTAGCGGTATAGCAGATTTTGGGATGGCCGCTGTACCAAAGATAGTGGATACAATACAAATATTTTATAATACACACATAACATCCTCAAAACTTAAAAAATACAAGACATTCATCACTTATATTGAAAATTAAGAATCCAAGTCTTCTTTATCATTTACTACCTCAAACAAATGAATATTAAAAAAATTTCAATAATCAGGAATGAAGTTCATCGAGTACTAAGAACAACCGTTAGAAGTAAAACCAGATTGGCAAATATAGAAAGAAGAAAATGATTACTATTTACTAAAGGACAATGCCATCAATTGCTGAAAGAAAAGGATAGTGATGTCATTTTTGCTTCTGAACCAGTTTTCACTTCAAAAAAAAAAATCTTATTTAAAAAAACTCCAAATTTAGGAAGCTGCCTTAGAAACAGATCCGAAAACCCATGGCTCGACTTGGATGGAAAAAGAGCAGATTTCGCCACTGTGAACCACAAGGCAGAGATCTTGCCCCCACTAATTGTAGCAGCTCCGACAGCCATAATTTGACCGAGACAGCCACTCCAGCAAAATGCAATGCAACAACTCCAGTGTCGTAGCCACGGATCATGCCCTATGCCACTATAGCATGTGGTTCACTACTATGTTTTTAGGGTTTGAAACCAGCCAAAGAAGTCAATTTTAATAGAGTTTTGACAGTAGAAAGGGCAGTCATAATGCAAATAGTCACTTTACTTACACACCACCATACCCAAAAGACACATTTGTCTAGGGGTGAATGATCAGCATACAAGTATTTAATAAAAGGACTTTCTAACCGGAAAAAAGCTTGAACATATCTAGTACACTACGGCAAGGGAGCTCTGTCCATCAGAATATCAGAGCAAACCTCTGACTCCAATAGATCCTAAACTATAGAATTTCAAACTTAAGAGATTTTTTTCCATTATATATGTCCATACTATCCTCATATTTCAGAGTTCATCCTCTCAAATCAAGGTGTTATCCTGTGTCCCCCTTGATGGCACCTCCTAGTCATGCAGCAGAAAATCAGGTCACTAAGGAGGCAACCTACCTTCAGTCACAGTAGAAGGAATCCCACCTACAAAAATTTTCTTTGTCCTAAAATCCTTAGAGCCAACAGCTCCCCTCGGTATCGTGCGCTTAATTTCAACCTATATATGATCCCAAAACCATAAAAGGGCCATTAAAACATTCCTCCACTAATCACTAGAATAAATCCAAAGCTAATAAATTATTAAATGCAAGCCTTAGTGCCTCACCTGTTTGCCATTGATAACATGAGCGTCCTCAATGACTTTATCAACCACAGAGGGGTCTGCATAAGTTATAAACCCGAACCCGCGAGGTTGGCCGGTTTTCCGGTCCTTCATGATGACAGAATCCGTAATCTCACCATATTTACCAAAGTGCTTCACAAATTGAGCTGCAAGGCCAAACACAACAGAGCTCAAAATTGTAAAAACTCAATATTGCACACCATATAGAAGGGTCTGGCACCCCGATACTCACTAATTCATAAAGATTAATAAATAAAGACAAAGCACTAACCAATGGTCGTTTCTCTTGCTAAACCACCTATAAAAATCTTTCTGCAAATTATGGGGTCGAGTGAAAATTAGAACCATATCCAAGAATACTGACATCTAACAACACATAACAAAAATATCCTCTTCGTGAAAATTACGAAAAAAAGATATTTTTTTTTTCCCGTTTTAGTTGCCTCAAGCTGAGTTGCTCAAGGTTTCAACTTTCAAATTTATAAACCAAACAGAACTCAGAAAAGAGAAAGAGAGAGAGAGGGGGGGGGAGTTACCCAGGGCTGGCACCATCGTCATTGAGATGTTGGGACGTGTTGTTGTGGTGGTGGTGTTGTGGTTCATCATCTTGTTCATGTTCTTGTTGTTGTGTGTGGGAAAAGGGTGTAACGACGTCGTTGGGATCTTCGGCACCGACGGCATGGTCGTTGCGGGTTGAGTCCATGGCTTACAAATTCAGTGACAAGGAGAGAAGCAGTGGCGAAGAGAAGAAAGACGGGGCCTTTTTGGAAGCAAAGAAAGAGTAACCCTAGATATACGTATTGTGGCGGTGTCCGCGTGTTTCTTGTTATGTTTATTTTTCTTGGTTCATAAGAAACTAGTATGTAGATACTTCAACTATAATATGGACTGAGCATGGCTAAGCTCGTTCAAGTGTTCAACACTTATTTTTATGCTATGTATTTTTATGGTATGTCAATCTGATCCAAGTCTGATTAGTTGATTGAATAAAAATAAATAAAGAGAAAAATTACCCCAAACGAGATTTATTTTTATTTAAAAGACTTGAATCTAAAACTTTATTTATGAGATTAAGTACCAAATATTTGAATTAACCTATTACTAGCCTTATTATGTTTATTGTAAAAATAAAAACACGTTGTAAATTATGAGAGAGTTTTAAAATGATGTAAGATATGTATCTTGGTCCAAGTGGAAGGGACTCAAGTCCCTTATGCATGTAATTCTAAGTTCAACTTCAAAATTTATATGTATAGAAAAAAGTTATCATTGAAAGAAATCCCTACTTAAATGTCTAACTGTATTTCGAAAGATTAATTTGGCATTTATTAAGTGAAGAGATACTTTAAAAAAAAATGTTGCAACATATTTCCCCAAGTTCTTACATTCGACTTGTAACACATTTAGCTAAGCTCTTATTGAAATAAAAAATATAGTACATAATAATTTAGGCAATCTATCCATTCCAAAATTTGATCTAACCTTTTATGTTCATCCATTTATAGAATACTCACAATATTAAAGGTAACTCGCTAAAAATATAAAACCAAAATCACCTATGAAAAGTGGCTCACCTCAAGAGGTTTGGTCGGCATTTGTAGTGACTACAACTAGGGACTTGGACTTGGTATTGATCCAATTCAATTTGATCACAAAACTGATATTTTATTTGATTTGAAGAGTAAAGACTTGTTAACTATTATAATAAAGAAGTTAATTGAAAGGCTATTGGCATAATGTAAAAAATTTAAGGGGCATTTTCCATTTTTTTTAAAAGACTTAGGGGATAATATGTATAACCAATGTAATTGGAGAGAGTATTTTAAATTTTGTACTTTATCTTCCTAAAACCTTTTTGTGTTTTTTTTGGTGTGCAATCATGGCAATTGTTTTCTCTATGGTGTGGTATGTTGCTTGTTGTTAGATTCTTTTCTTTCTTTCTTTCTTTCTCTCTTTTTTTGGATCATTGGTGTTAGATTCATTTTTTTGGTCAACATCAACAAATTTCATTGATTAATAATCAAAAGCTAAGCCTTGCAATAGGAGAATTGACAATATAACTTGATAATGCACATTTAAACCAAAGACTACAATCAATGAACTCTATATAGTTCTAAATAATACACATCAAATTATACACGATTTTGCATCATACATTTGATGAACATAAAAGCATAAGTGATTTTGCCATAGATCTAAAATTTGAGTTCTAATACAACTTTTTAGCGGCAACTGTATTGAAGGAGAAACAATTACGCATTCTACGAGTCAGAAGTATCAAAACAGCACACTATGACAATTTTGAGCTATACACAAGTTGATCTTGTATTACATATCAATACACCAACAACCACATAACATAACTGGACTTCTAAACTAGAGGCCTAGCGCCTCAAAAAATGTGCTAACACATATAGACACAAAACAAAAAATTATAACCCGACCATTTATCACAAGCAACTATCTTGGATCCATTACCAATGTTAAGTGTAGCCTTTCGATATAGTCTAAAGTATTAGCTACTGTGAGATATGCAAACAATACACTACAGATACCACTATTATAATTAAAGAAAAAACTCATTAGATGGTATATATCACAACAAATCAACTTGTAAGGGAGATGTAGGAACAAAAAATAAAAATAAAAAGACAAGACGAAAAAAAAACAAGGAGAAGGGGAAATCAAAAACCTCAATGAAGTAGATGAGCTGCCTCTGTGGGTTCGGTTCCCCCTTCAAGGAGGGCGAAGATGTCACTTGTGAGTTGTAGGTAGACTTAGAAGGAAAGAGGGGACAAAAAGGGCGGGTGTTTTTGGGTGGAGAGGGGATGGAAATGGGAGGGTGGTAGTGTTAGATTTGTTGAAAAATAAATTGTTGAAGCCATTTTTATGTTTCACAACCCAAAAATAGAAGACTTGTTTTTTAGTTTTTGTTTTGTAGGCCACAGAAATTGGGGATGGTCCTGGGTCTCTTTTGGGCATCAATTCCTCCCATTCTTGTAAAATAAATTCAAGAGTTCTATGGTCAGAGTCATATGCATATATCTAAATTATTGTTATTATTTATTTTATTTTCAAATCCAAGAGGGAAACACCATTATAGGAAGGGAGGTCCTAGGTATTCATGATTTAGGCTTTCAATTGGAGCTCTACTTGGTTTCATAACATTCTTTGATTTTGGATTCGTTTTACCATCAACTTACTTAAAACATAGGCAATATATAAGTTATTGTCATTTTTTTAAAAACAAATAGTCAAACAATTATTTTTATTTTGCTCAATTCACTGATTTGACAGGAAATTTACTTAGAGCCTAAAATGTCTCGAGAGTTAGTTTCAAAAAAGAAGATCTCTCATCTAAAGGGAGGAGAAAATAGCAATTGTATGGAAATAAAAAATAAATCAGTCACAGTTGATATTAGGCACACATCAAATGAAACTCAAAGCACAACTGAACAAAGCTACTATATGATACTATATGATAAAGAGAAATATTTGATGTACTCATTTCTTATGGAACACCGTGCCGACTCACATCCCATCCACCATTGCACGGGGTGTGAGTCGACACGATGTCCCATGAAAAATGAGTACTCTTATCATTACTCTATGATAAATTATCTCAGAGTGAGTTCTTACATTCAAACAAATAGTAAATAATTTTGGTTTCTTTTGCATGGTTGGTCATATATGGAAAATGGTCCATTTAAGGATGTCCAATATTTTGTTGAAACCCCTCCAATAATAAAAATAGCTATATATATTGTTATCATGATTATGTACAATTTTGACAAAGGTTGTCAATTAAGAATGTTAACATTGACCTTCTGAGTAGGAGATGAAAAAACATGGATCCAATGAGAAAAGACTATGATTGCTCCATGATATCACTGGAGCCTTTAGGCTAGGAATTCTTACTGCACTAATAGGAGTCAATGGTGTAAGGAAAACAACTCTTACGGATGTCCTTTTAGGAAGAAAAATTAGAGGTGTCATTGAAAGAGATATAAGAATTGGAGGATACCCCAAAGTGCAGAAGACATTTACAAGAGTTTCAGGTTACTGTGACCAGAATGACATACATTCTCCATATATAACAGTTGAAGAATCTGTCACATATCGGCTTGGTTGCAGTTGCCAATAGAGATTGATTCAGTCACAAAGGGGGTTTGATATCCTTATCACTTGCACCATGGATTGTCTTTCTCAAATAACAGATGCATTTTGTAACTTTCTGTGTATCTATATGTTGAGCAGAAATTTGTTGAAGGAATCCTTGAAACAATTGAACATGATGACATAAAAGACTGTTTAGTTGGCATCCCTGGCCAAAGTGGCTTATCAACCAAATAGTGTAAAAGACTAACCATTGCAGTTGAGCTTGCTTCCAATCCATCAATAATCTTTATGGATGAACCAATATCAAGTTTGGATGCCCGAGCAGCTACGGTTGTTATGCGTGCAATGAAGAATATTGTTGCCACTGGTAGGACCACAATTTGCATGATGTACCAACCAAGCATTGACATATTTGAGACTTTTGATAAGGTATTCATAAGTTCCTTCTATTGATAATATTCAAACATTTACAGCTTCTAAAATATATGTCTCCATCTTAATATACAAAATAATATTACTTCTATGTGATATCATATTTGAGACTTTAAATGAGCCTCTTTTTTTTAATTATAATGAAAGGCGAACGACAGATTATTTATAGTGGAATGTTGGGCCTTCATTCAAATAAATTGATTGAATATTTTCATGTATGCTCAAACCAGCAGCAAAGTACTTACATTTTATTCTAGACAGATCAATGATCATCTTATTTTTTATTTTTCCTTTCCTGCAATAGTCTTTAAAGATGTAGTGACTGATAAATTGGCATTCACTGAGTGTCATATACTATGATGATGTGGATGATGAAAAGGCAATAGTAATGTGTGTATAACTGTAAATGCAGAAAAGGTTCAATAGATTTTCTTTTCAAGTTCGACTAAAGTGTTATTTAATAAAGCAGTGGGAAACAGAAGATTCTTTAGTATTTCAGAAAATGAAGCAAGTTATGATTAGCAAGGATAAAAAAATTAGTTTCTACATCTTATTGAATAAAAAAGAAAGGAACGGAAAATAAATGGTACACCTGTACAAATGAATAAGCCTAGGGAGAGTACATTCCAGCAAATCTTTCATGGTACAAAACAGTGTGCTCTGTTGCCACTATTGATAAAATTGTTGAACAATTATTTATCCTAAAGAAGAGTACAACAAGGAACATGGAACCAAATACATTGAATACATCATGTTGGCTGTTGGTTGTTTCTGTCAAATAAATAAGAGATTTTAATTTCAATCCTTTTTGCACAAGACTTTCTAATTCTACTTGACTTATAGTAGAAATAAATAAATAATATCCCAAGTGTCTCAGAAATGTTACTAGTAGCAATCTATTTTTATAAAATGAAGAAAGCATTAGTAAAATGCAGCCTTAGTTTTACAACCTAAAGCTCATTGGACATATTGAGAAAATAATTTTTCAATGTTCTGTTTATCTTTATGTCGTGGATTTAATTTGTACATAATGTATAATCTAATTATACTCTCAAGCAGTGGCATATAAAAGATTCTTAGTGATTACTTACTCATATAAGGTTAACTCCCTATAAATTTGTGCAAAATCTACTCCAAGTTCAACTTTTGCAAAACCAGAAGTAACTTCTAACATTCAGGTTGATGGATTATAAGTTGTCTTTAATCTTTGGCACTCCTGGTATACTCTATATAACACAAGTTTCAAGAATGTAAAACAAGATTTTGCAATCAATCACTTGTTTCCTGAAGAGTAAGACCAAAACTGCATTTTAGAAGAAAAAGTTGGGTATGTTATACTTGTGGGAGAACTGATGTCAAAATATTCAATGACCCTATTTAAGTGTAGTCCAGGCGGGCCAGAGTAGCTTATGCGGCCTCTAGTTTTCATAAAAATCAGTTTAAGGAGTGCAAGACAAGAACCATAATTAGTATAATCACGAATTTGCAAGATACCCTCCTTTAAAGAGATCAAAACTATACAGTGAGTCATTTTTCATGCTAAATTGCTAATATATAGCAAAGTTTCTATTCAAGCTTAACACATTTGCTGCCCTTAGAGTATAATTAATTGCACTAAACAAGAATATAGAGAGCCATAACTTCATGAACATTAGAAATGGTTGCCACAAATCCCATTCTTGCTAAATGAGCAATTGAGCAATTATAGGGAGTTGCAATACATCATCAAAATAGACAAAAAAACATAAGTGCCATAAAATTATGATTAATCTATCTAATTGATGCAAAGTTTTTTCTAATTATGGGTAGAGATAATATTCGATAAGCACTAATTGCGCCATTTTAGATGTTGCAGCAAGGTAACATGAGCAACACTTCCAAATCTATGCAAAAGACAATGGTTCACCTCATCAAATGCCTCAAATATATCAATACTAGGCTGGTAAATGGTGTATGTGACAGTCCTTCCTGTACTAACAACACTCTTCATTGCTCTCATAACAACTGCTGCTACCGTTGCATCTAAACTCGAAGTTGGTTCATCTATAAATATGATTGAAGGATTAGCAATGAGCTTAATGACTATGGTCAGCCGTCTTCTTTCCTCAGTTGACAAGCCATTGATATTCAGCAGACCTACTAAGGAATCTTTGATATTATATGAAGGACTTCATTTACAAATTCCTGAGAAATGATGAAAGCCATAAGAAGAAATGAAATCCAATAAAGAAGCTCAAAATTAAAGAAATAATTGTGCTACATTGAGAAGAAAATCATATATATAGCTCTAGTTTTTGCATCAATCTGAGGAGGAAGCCAAAGCTAGGCAGAAAACGTTATAGATTCTTCTATTGTTTCCTGAACCTTTGGATAGCCACCAATTCTAATATCTCCTTGTACAGTAACACCAGTTTTTCTTCCACAAAGAACATCCATTAAAGCTATTTCCCCCCCTCTACTAACTCCTATCAATGCTATTAATATGTCTGGTCTGATTGAACCTGTAATGTCAGAAAGGAGTAGAAGCTTTTTTCTGAGTAAAACCCCGATTTCTCATTTCCTGCATTCAATATGCTATAGTTACACAACCATGTCCATGGACATAATTACTTCTTTTCATACTTAACAACTAACGAGAAACCAAAACTATAAAGGGTACCAAAGGGGTGTCAACATAGTACTACATATCACGAAATGCTACTCTCAGTGGTTGGAAAGGTAGAACCATTCCTCCTGATAAGAAAAAAGAAGAAATAACGGAGAAAAATTTATTATTAACAAAAAGGATATACATGTATATATATTTTTCATTCATGGTTTATATTTAGACTCAGGAAAGTACAAGAAAAAAGAAATTAAAATAGAAAAAGAATGCACATGAACAAGATAATTTCTCACTTTTCTGGGTTCTGTAGTACTTTCAACTAGAGTGCTATCTCCACCAAAGTTGCCATCACTTTTTTACTTTCCTTGCAACTCTGAATGCTTCTCGTAAGATATAAGAATGTGCGACCGTGTAGGAGTTGATGTTACATTGCCATGGTGAAGGTTAACATACAAGTCCAAGTAAGCCATGAGAGACTAACTTACCCTTAAAGAAAGTCAACATCAAGGTAAAAGCTACATTAAATAGCAGTGTGAACCTAAGCAAGGCACCAATTGATATCTAATAAAAGTAGCCATCAAAGTTTAGACTGCAGCATTCAAGTACTTTCTGACCCAATGTTGTGTTTGCAGACATCTTCAATAAGAACAAAGAAACCATAATGATAAATGGGTCATATTTTCTAGAATGCTGAAGCTGAGGACTCCTGTCATTTTATTTTATTTTCAGTTTTACTATGAGTCTGCACTCAGTTGCTAATACAATGTAATATGAAGTTTTATGATGAAAAGGCTGAAAGAAGCTAGATGATATTCTAGTTGATGGTTTGTTAGAACCTCTTCGCAAGTTTATGAGTACTTTTCTCAACTAAAATGGAAAAAACTTTGTGAAAACAATGAGGTGATGTGTCCTAATTTGAGCCTTTGAATTATCCTAGGACCAAATTAAGCAAAACAAACTGATCAACTTCTAAATAAAAAAAGCTAGAGAAGTTAAGCACCCATTTTTAGCAATACATGATTACCTTTTCTTACCTAGTAGCAAGAAATTCATTCAGGGTCATGGCTATCTCTAAGACAAAGGAGAAACCCAAAACCCCACCGCAGCCAAGATGGCATATATGCTGCAATGAAAGAGCATCTGAGCATAATCATCTGAATAAAAAATTTACTGCTCAAATCAAACCAATTCTTGATTCTTATGTTTTGGGATGATGAAGCCACCAAATAGTAAAACAAATAGTATGGTGAGAGTACCAGCCGTCATAGCAGTAACCACATTTTGGAAAATTGAGGCAATGAATCGAAGCATTGATATTGATGACAAGTGTAAGGTAAATAGGAGAAGGAACTGGCGGAAGAACCTGAAGAGAATTGAAGGTTGAAACATTGTTATGATGCCAGAAATTTCAAAACACAGCTTTTATAGATATGAAATAGCACAAATCAACTAGATCCTACAGATGCTCTATGTAGAATGTCTTTCTGCTAGTACAAGATCAAAGACAGAAGCCTCTAGCATCATGGTAAATAAAACAATACATGTGCAAAATTCTAGAGACAAACAAGCATCTTGAAATGCAGAACCTTCTTCTATTCTATTCTATGTAACTCTATTCACCACATCTCACAAGATAGTAGTGCAAATCCTGGGAACAAAATTAGCTTTCCATTAAGGACTAACCTACCAATCTCAGGGCAACAACCAATGACATAATAAGTAAGCGTGGTCCAAATGAAAGATTCCAATAACAAAAGTGGAATCTTTAGAGCAGCAAATGGGATTGCATAAGCCCAAGCTAGACAAAAACACAATCTCAGTGATTGGAAGGTCATGCTCATGCAGTTTATTTTCATTAAGGTTGGGAAAAGCTAAAGTTTCTTTTTGGCATGATTTCTGGTGTGTCTAAGTTAAAGTTTCTGCTAAGTTATTTAACTGTGATAGCTAAACTATCAACTTCGGTAGCTGTTTTTCTTAAGTTTGAGATTGGGTCTGTTGATAATTATGGAAATATTATAAGGAATACAATTGTGGTGGCTTGGTGTCATATGTAAGGCAAATGATAAGCATGACACAGTTGAGCATTAGTAGGAATCAATTTTTGCCTTCTTCCAACTTGTTTGTGTAACATCCCGAAGAACAGTTCGTCTAGTTAGCGTTGTTGACTAATTTATTATGGTGCATTAGAGATATACAAGTAGTTAGTAACGAGATTCGAAAGTTAGGGTTAGAAAAATTTAAATTTCTTTGTAGAAAAATTTCATCTAGACAATTAGTAATGTTTAGTTAGTTTGAAAGAAATCGGTTTGTTTACGGTATCTTGTAATGTAAGAAACTAGTTGATAGGAATTTATACTGTAAGATAACATAAGTACAGTTTAAAACCCTAAATTACGTGGCTGGAAACTAGCCACAACACTCATGTTTATTGGCTAAATCATGGTCATCCATTTGAAGAATTAACAAAAATTAAAATGCCACTCATGTCCACGAATCATAAAACTTCATACTTCATTGTAACTTATGAGTTAAGAAGTTAAATTTTTCCATCCTTGTCCCTCCAAAAATTCGGCCAGCAGCCTCTTCCTTTCACTCTCCATTTTTTTCCTTGACTTTTTTTTCTTCTTCATCTCCCCATCTCCACGCAAACTTCCAAGTGATCTTGTCTCCTTTGATTAAAGTTTTCACTCTTTCTTTGTCTTTTATAAAGAAACTTTCAAGATAAGCTCCCAAACTTCCTTCCTTTCGATCCTATAGTTTTAGCCACTAAGAAGAATAAGAGATATCATCACTATCTTGAAGCCTTATTGGAGAGAAGCTACCAAGAAACTCCAAAGTTACAAGTTACAAGTGGTATTTTAGGTAAGATATCTTAGACTAATGGATTTCTAGGGTTTATGTGGTTGTTAGGGTTTCTTGTGTTATCCTTGATTTGATGTTGTTTGATGATAATATGCTTTGTTTTTGGTGATTTAAGATAGAAATTATTGGTTTGGGTTAAAGATTTGATCAAAAGACCCAAAGGGAACATGAACAGAAATATTGTGAGAAACCCTAAAAGAACCATTCGTATAGCGAACGATGCTTTTCATCCTATATGTCTCAAATCCGGGAAACCAATTTTAGGTAAAACTATACTTCTAGGGCTTTCCAACTATATAAATTATAGGTCCATTGGTTTTAAAATGAGAGATTATGATTTTTAGAAGTAAGGTTGAATTCCATTCACTATCCTGACCAATAGGCATTGTGAAGGACATAACTTGCCCTATACAACTTCAAATTGAGTGCAACCAATTTTGTTAGGAATGTAACATATAGATAACCATGCCATAAAAATTTCATATTTAAATCATAAGCACCTTGCTCTTAATAATTCCCTAAAATTGACTGATACTCTGTTCAGGTTAAGATAAAGTAGCCCCCTTGAGGAGCTCATAACCTGGGCTCTACTTACCCAATTAAGATAAAACTTATTGGGATAGGAAGATAATTCAATTAGCTACAAATTTGTATAAAATTCGTGCAAAAATTATAAGAATTAGAATTTTAGTGACTCAAGTATATCCTAAAATAGGGCAGTCTTAGGTAAAACTTTAATAACTCAATTTATACATCTCAAAACTTAATGGGACCAAAGAAGTTTAAAAGTAGAAAGATAGAGCTAAAATCTATTAAATTTCTAGATTAAAATAGGATTATAGTGCAATTTAGAATAACATGACAGATTTGAGGAAAATGAGATAACTTGACAGCACTAAGATTCAGAAGCTTTATGGACTATAAAGAGCCAATGGCTAAATTATTCATGTAACTTGTTGTCATAATGATTTGATATTCACTTATTGGTATGATGATTTTGTTTATTGGATTGGCAGACGAAAATGATATTGTCTATATACGGGGAAGCATCTTGTTTTCAGCTGTTATGTTACTAGATTTTTGGCAGAAATACATGAATTATGCATCATGATTTAAGTCTCTCGAACCTATGCATTAAAGAATAAATGATCCAATACGTAATTATGATTTCATATGACTTGGGTTAGCCTCTGATCAGATTTAATGGGAATATATCGATATGAGAATCAGGAAAAGTAAACTTGTTACTCATATATAAGTATGAGCTCGAATCTGAGAAGAAGACTATCATCCAGAGGTGAGAGAGACCATTCACCTCCAAGGGGCCAAGTACAGAGGAAAAATGAGAAAATACAGACACCCTAGGGACGACGATATGTAACGCTTAGGTGTGTTAAAAAAAAAGTTACAAAGAATAAGAATGTTAAGTGCATTTGCATCAATAGTTAGTAGCATCTGCATATGTACAAGTTCTATTTAATTGTTAGTGTATTGTCACTGTTATAAAATTTCTCCTTTTCTATCAAGTGTGTAAATAAAACTAACCTACTTCGAAGGTATACATTTTCGAAAAGTTAATAAATGAACTTCTATTCTTTGTGTGCAAACACAATTATTTTTCTACTAAACCGAAATAACTGGAACGACAATGATGACATAAATTGCCAAGTAGCTTAAAAATTCTACTGAGAATATAAAATTCTCATTTCTATATTTGTTTCTGTATTATCTCCAGACAGCCCAGGAAATTTTGAAGAAGATTAACCTAGCGGAATGTGATTGAAATTAGACTAGTTGCTGAAGATAATTTACAAGTATATATGTGTATATATATGTTGGTATTTGAAAAGTTATTTCGTAACACTTATATTGGTGGAATGTAAACGAATATTATAATATTTGCATGAGAGATAAAGCAAATAATGAATCAAGGTCTGTTTGATTTGATTGTAACAACTTGTTAGGATAATATTATGACTTAAATATAGTATTATAATTGAGAGAGTGTTACAATTTGATTTCAAGTTGAACCCATATTGAAAATCAATTTATGCTTCAAAATCAATTTTAGATAGAAGTGAATAATTGTTACTTTCGAAAAAAAATCATTTTTCAGATCAAACCACTATATCTTAAAATCAATTTTAACAAAATCAATTTAGTCTGAAATTAATTCTACAAATACAGAACCAAATACATATAAGTTGACCTATATTTTAAATGGATCATAAAAATCACAAATTTGGATTTGATTATCATTAGTTTACGAGTTAGCAGATTGGTTTTGGAGTTATTTTCTTTTTCAACAATTTTTTAAGCATTTTGTACTTTATTTAGATATTATATGATTAGAATTATTTGAAGTTAATTTTTTTAATTAGTACTATATAAGAATTAATAAAAAATAATTTAAAAAATAGAAAAAATTAATGAGTTGATAGGTTAATATTGGATTTAGCAGCACTAATACATTTAGCTTGTGAGTTAAACAAATTACATTCATAAAATATATGTTTAGGACATAGGATTTTATGTTTAAAGATGGGTGAGTTTGGATATTACTATTTATATTTTTTTTTTAAATTTTTCTGTAGTCAAAAGTCATATTGTACTTATTTGAACTAAATTGATTGTATAATTTATTACTTTTGAAAATGTTATTTTTAGTGTTTTTTGATAAAGTTGAAATATCTAACTTCTCAAAAAAATATCTTGCACAACTTTATAGTAACAAGCACTACAAATTAAAATAAATACTTATGTAACTACACATCAAGATACAAAATAACTTATTCATAAAATACTTTTCATACGAGTCTTTTTATAAAAAATTATTTTCACATTAAGTCTTAATTAAATTGTTTACCTTATGACCTAGAACATATTTGGTCTTAACTCATGTGAATTGGGGGTTAAATGTGTTAATTCATAAGCCACTTGTTTTAATTTTTTATTTGTATTTTTTGTTTAAAATTTGATTTAACTTTTCTTTCTTATGGACCTTAATAATTATTTATTTTGATTTCTATCCGTGTTCAGAACCAAACCAAGAAATACCAAAAAAATTGAACCAAAAAATTGAAAGCCAATTAAAATATGAAAAAATTGATTTTTTTTTTCCTACAAAAACCAATCGGTTCTGTTCAATTTTCATTCGAACCAAATTAATACCCTTCATTTTCCTGTTATACCTGTCCTAATATATTGTGTTCGCAAAAATGCCCTTTGCAGACACAAGCACTAACTTTTTACCAAGTCTCTCTCACTTTCACTCTTGCTCAGCACCGCACCACACACATCCGTCGCTTCACCATCTCAGTTCTCAGCATCTCCATCTCAGTCTCTGAGATTCACGCTCTTAGGCTCTCATCTCCTCTATGTTTCATCTTCGTCTTGTCTTGTCTCAATGACGGTCCACAGAAGTAGAAACATTTGGGTGCTGATGGAGCAATTGGGGAGCTCACTGACGTGACATTGGGCAATATCCCGTGGGTGGGACAATATCTTTGTCAGTTTAGCAGCTTCTCATGTAAATGTGTTGTTTCTTTTACACTTCAACTATTTCTTTGCATAATTGTTTATATTCTTTATTTGATTTTCATTATTATATTTGTATAATCGTATGTGGTTATTTCTGTGCAAAGTAGTTGTCACAATCGTGATTGCGACGAGACAGCGAAACTGTAAAGAGAAATAAAATGAAAAAGGTTAAAAATGAAAAATGGGAGATTGAAAATTGAAGAATGATGGAAAGAAAATGATGTAATGGATCAAAATGAGGATTAAGTCAACGAGAAATAGTTCAATGGAGTCGTTACCAATATTTATTTTGAAATGGAAAAATATTGGAAAAAAATCCTTCTTATTATTTTTTTATTAAGGGAAGAAAAGATGGCCTACAACAACCATATTTGAGTTCGGGAGTTGATTATGTACAGGGAAGGTTTGGAATTTAATCCTACTGTACCCCTAACACATCCGTCCTTTAGACGATTACCTTAAATAAGGTGTACAATCTAATAGTTCAGACAATGTTTATTTTACCCTTCAAACACAAGATTGATAATAATTGATTATCCATAAAAAATGGAAAAACTTCATTTTTTTATTATTCTTAGATTTTTTTTTTGAAAAAGATTTTTTTAATTCAAAAAATTTATTTTATTTTATTTTTAGGACAAATAAGGATAAAATAGTTATTAACAAATGGAATAAAAAAATTGAGAAAAATTAATTTTGGCTTGACTTGCGCTCCTATGTATCCTCTGGTGTAATGAGAAACTCAAAATCATGTAGTTCTTTAAAAAATAATTGTGTGTTGATTAATTTTATTAATAATGATGTATTTTTTAATATAAATTTATAACAATATTTTTTAAAATGAAAAGAAATGTATATTTTTTATTCTTATTTGTCGAATCCTACCGGCGCTTCTAGTAGAACCTATTGAGACCCCAAGAGTTTCAGGAAGAGCTTAATTGATCAGTACTCCAATTCTCTCTTGATATTTCTGTCATTAGTCAATTTCAAATTATGTAATTTTAAATGGAATTATAAATCAAAATGAATTATTATAGTTTTTTGCTTAAATTTGTAATATTTTCATTCAAGAAAAAAAAAAGAATTATGATTGTAATATTTGGGTTCAACAAATTTGTTTACAATTATCATTTATTTATTTTTATAACTGAAAACGTATGTTTATTTTATTATATAGTTAAAGTGAGATTCTATCAATGCTCCTCATAAAATCTAATATAAAGCCTCAAGAATGTTGGAAAGAGTTTGGTTAATCGGTACTCTGATTCTCTCCTAATTTTTTCATCATTGGCCAGTTTCAAATTATTTTTACTTTATCAATATAAATTTAAAGGGATTTATAAAATAAAAAAATTGATGATTGCATACTAATAGACAATTAGATTAATTGACTTTGTTTTCCTCCTCCTTTTATTTTTGTGTTCGTTGATTTATTTATGTGCCTAATTTATTTTTGTTATTCTAATTAAAAAAAAAAAAAAGAAAAAAGAATGAAACGAAAAGCAAAAATAAAAAACAACGTCACTTGTGTCGAGGGAAAAAATGAAAACACAAAGAGCCAAGGCCCATGAGTTGCATCAGATTAACATTGTTAGTTAATAACAATAAATAAAAAATAAGAATATGAAAATGAAAGATAAGACAAATAAGAGGAAGCAGAAAGAATAGAAAGAGGAACGATATGTGGGTTAGGGATTTCATTTGAAGCAGAGAGATAGAGGCTTGGTCTGGAGGCTGGGTAACGGCGGTGGCCAGAAATGGTGGCGGGTCACGGGAGTGCATCTAGATGGTGACATGGCTGCGTAGCGGTGGTGGTGTGCGGTGAGAGGAAGTAGAAGGAAGCTACTGCTTAAACCCATGGAGGACAATGGTGGTTTCTGTGCCTGGCTTGGCTATGGTGATGAGTTCCTCTTTTTTTTATTATTTTAATTTAAGATCTGGTTTGTGGTTTTCTGTTATATGGGTTATGTTTAGCGCACATTAAACTCCTCTGTTCTTATTTTGATGCTTTCTTCTCCTTGTTTTTGTTTTATTTACTTTAGATTTTGTAGATACTGAGAAATCAGAAAACTGAGTTGTGTTGTGTGTGTGCAAATGCACTTGTGTTGTGTGTGGGAGTGACTGTTTGAATATCTGGGTCTCAGCTTTTATTTTTCCTTCAATTTAGAACAAATTTATTCAACTGTGCATATATGTATGAATGTATTTGAGTGCATCATGATGCTACAGATCAGTTAGCAAGCAATAATCAAGCAAGTACAATGTTCATTTTATTATCACATTATCTTAGGAAAAAAAAATTGAAATGAATTGTGAGGAAGTAAAGTTGAACCTGCTGATTCTTCTCTTCTTGTTTGCTTAGAAATTGAGTAAGAAGCTGTGTCTTTTCATCAAAGATGTGTGTGTGTGTGTGTGTGTTTTTTTTTCTTATCTTCTGTGTGTTGTTTTGGCGTCTATTCGCTCCCTTTTATCATGTTCTTGCACCGCCCAAGCTGAGCAACTTGCTCAACTTGTTGCTGTGCAAGTTGTTTCAATTTTTTTAATGTTTTTATTTATTTGAGCATGAAAATAAAGGTTGGGTTGGGTTGGTCTGGGCTGAAACAAACTTTTTTTTTTTTGGCAAAATTATAGTTTTGGGCTCATTTAGTTTTTTGCCAAAACTTTCTTCTTTTTTTCTTTTTGCATTAAGGAAATTTTCATTTATTTTTTCATTTTTTATAATATATAAAAAAAAAATACAATGATAAAAGAGAATGTAAAATAAATAGAGTATGAAATAAGAAGAAGCCAATTAAGAGAGGAGATGCATAAAAAATTGGAAGATTCAAATTTAAATTGCAATAAAAGGATTCTTTTTTTTTTTTTTAATCATGGTGTTTACAATGAAAACTAAATAATAATAATAATAATAATTATTATTATTATAATATAGAGAATTTTTTGAAAATCAGTCAAAAATTGGGTGCTGATAGTAGTTTATATTCTAGATTTTGATTTTCTGCTGAATAGTCATATGGAACATTTGCTTAAGAATTAAGAGGTGTATATGTATGCTGGCTGGCTAATAAAAATTGGTGGTTTTTTTTTTTATATTTTTAATCAAACTATGAATGACAAGAAATTTCAAGGCCTGACACTTGAGGGGATCTGGGGATGTTTCTGGGAATATAGAAGATGTGATTTCAAAATTTTGTGGAATTCATTTTGATAATCATTTTTAGGCCCAGATTGACCCAAAAAAAACTCATTCTCACTAATTTCTTTTTTTCTTAATTTTATTTTCTCCTCTTCGAAGTTCGAACAAACACTGTTTTTCTTTCACCTTGTTGGGCATGGAGTGAAGTGTGAGATTCATTGTTGATCTCGCAATCGCAGAGGATTCAACTTTCTCAAAGCCATGGCTGAGGCCGAGACCAACAAGGCCAAGCTCAGAGCCCGCCCAATCGTGCGTTTGGGTATTTTTCTCATCTCTCACAGCACCTTTGTCAGGTACTTCAACTCACTTTTCTTCTAATGCTTCTTTCATCATTCAATTGTATCAATTAAGCTGTGATTCCGTGTGGGGTTTCAATAAAGTTTCCAACTTTGCACTTTGTTCCAGTGTCGTTTGCTTGACGGCTGGTGTTGTTGCTCTTCTGCTCCTCCCACTCCTCGCCAAGAACACCTACATTTCGGAAAATGCCCTCATGCCTGGTGATTCACTCCTTCTATTTCCAAATCATTGCTACTACTACTACTACTACTACTACTACTACTAGCTGTTTTTGTGCATTTACTATTTTGCCATTACCATTCTGGCTTGAGCAGGTTCTGCGAACAGCATGCTGTCTAGCCAGGATGTCTCTGAGGCAAACAAGTTGGTCAAGGACTTAACTGATTTGGAGCTCAGATCCAAGGGATCACCCTTGTAAGTTATTTCTTCATGTGGTTCTCAATTGTGTGTGTTGCAAACTGTTCAGACATGGACTGTGGAAAATAGGAAATTTTGTGTGCCTCTAGCAAAATAGAATACAGAAACGACTTGTCTTTTGATGTTTCTACTAATGTGAACTGAGCAGACAGGTGATAAAAAAAATAAAAAAATTCATTAACTTCTATATTTGGTTAACATTTTGTTCATACTAGTGTTGGGCCCATGCTACCCCCGGCATATACTCCACACAAGTCATAACAATATGATTTAGATCCAAATTTAGAGAAAATTCTCATATTCCAATTTTTCAAAATGATACTCTCAAAATAATGGTTATCAAATATATTATGATATCTTTCATTTAGTCACGAATCATAATTTCTGCAAAGCTATATAATATATTGCCATTATCACCTTTAAATTATATGCAAACTTTAGTCATTTTAGTAAAGTAAAGACTAAATTAGTAAGACAGAACTTCATTTTGTCTTGGAGGTATTAGACATTACTATATAAGGTATAGATCCATATAAAACCTATACTTGATTGATCATTTATGAATATCATTCAGTCACTTAATAAAAGATCACATCCACAATGCCTGTCCCATCCACAGCAAAATAACAAACAACTGAAAGTCTAATAGAATCTGTGCACAAGGACCATGATGCTGGAACTCAAAAGTTTGATGCTTGTTGCCTTTATTCTTCTAATTAACCTAGAATAAGTTTCACTATAAAGTGAATTAGGCCTCAAATTCAACACAACGTAAGAGTTGGACCTGTGATTTGTCTGCCTCAAAGACCTTTGTGGTCAAGCAGGTTACTAAAATATAAAAACCATCTCTGGCTTAAACTCTTGAGTTGAATTGGTAATAAACAATACTATTTTCTTTAGTACATTACAAATTATGATCTGTTATAAAATCTATGATTTATTTTCTTCATGTTGTTATTTATATGTTGACTTTTTTATTCTCCCACATCACTCTTTCATTGCTGTTAATTATAGCAGTTGTTGAAGTTTTCCATCCTATGTTCTCTACCCCTGCTCCTCATGCCCTATCGTCAAAAGAGATACAACTTTACAAGAATAATAAAAGTTTCACTCTGTTTCAATGTAGTGAAAGCCAAAAAATTATTGCACAGTACATGTCAGGCTTGGATGCTGAAGTTACTTATCACAATTTCTACCCTCAATTGAATGAGTTCCATCCATTGCAGTTCTTTACCAATCCTAATTCAGGTATAATCTCTAAAAATATAAGTTGTTCATCACTTGGAATCAACACTGTTGGAATTATTAGAGCACCACGCGGAGATGGCAAAGAAGCTATTGTCTTGGTAACACCTTACAATCCAAAGAAAGTTGGTTTGGGGGAGGCTTTGTCCTTGGGTGTTGCATACTCAGTATTCTCGCTACTTTCGCGGGTTACTTGGCTGGCAAAGGATATCATATGGCTCGTGGCAGATTCACAATATGGAGAATATTCTGCGGTGGCTGCTTGGCTGAGAGAATATCAGGCCCCTGTTTTTCATGGAGTTGATGTAGTCAATAGTGAAACATGTAACGAGAGCAGTACTATTAATGAACATGGACAGAAGCTAGATGTGGAGAGAAAGTTATACAGTGGTTTTAGACGTGCTGGAACTATGGCTGCAGCTCTTGTAATTAAAGTTGCAGACCAAGCTAACCATTTTGAAGACAGTCTTAATATTTATGCTGAGGCGTCTAATGGGCAGATGCCTAACCTTGACCTCATCAATATTGTAAATTATCTAGCTGTGCATAAACAAGGTCTGCGGATAAAAGTGAACAAAATGTTGTCTCTACTTGGCTCTAGGTGGCTCAATACTTTGGGTGCTTTATTTGAATTGCTGGGACAAATTGCTAGAAGCTTAAATCCTCAGTGGAAATTTGGTATTCCTGCTATTGAGTTTGTGGAGGGCACTGCTACACTGGCAAGCTCATTGTATTACCAGGTAATTTACTTTTGCCCATCTAAATTGTGGCTATTATATTATTTCATGTTCCCCGATTATAAATGTTCTTTATGTCTACATTATTCCTCTTAGGGTTTGGGTGTACCCACTGGTCCACATGGTGCCTTCCGTGATTATCAAGTTGATGCAATCACAGTGGAAATTTCACCAAAAGTTTCTCTTACTAAAATGAGCAGGCGTAATGAATTTATTCTCCATGGTGGGAGGTATGTGTCACTCGTATGAAATGTATTTGTATCAATCATGGAATAAATGGTTGGCCTTCAATAGAATTATTGTAAATGGTTCTAATTTTTTAGTTTTAATTATTTGGTGATGTCCTTCTTGAACTGCTATTTATGTTTGCCATTTACTATGAAGAAACTATACAAAATTATGAATATCTCATACTTGTTTTCAAAACCAAAGAAAGTGATAAAAATCTGGGTAATTTTTTGAAGGCTTAGTTTGGTCTTAGTAATTAGAGATAAATTATGTCTACTGGTACTAAGAAAGTTGAAGATACTACAAAGCATTATTTTTATAAATTGTTAGATAAAGAAATTCTTGAAATCTTTAATATGACAAGTTCAATTTGTGGTGAATGGTTATTTTGCATAATTTTTGTTTCGTTTGCTAATGAAGGAGGTGTGCTTGCGATGAGAAACTCATAACATGCAAAGCTTTTAATTCTTAATGGAATGTCATTTATCTTTGACATTTTATAATCTTGTGAATTCCTGCTTATGTACTTCATATTAGTCAGAAGATCTTTCTCTTTTTGTTTAATAAACTGGGGGAAAAAATGTTTCCTACTTGTTGCAGGTTGATTGAAGGAGTCATACGTTCAATAAACAACCTTCTTGAGAAGTTCCATCAATCATTCTTTTTGTACCTCTTGACATCCCCTAGTAAGTTTGTGTCAGTTGGAGTTTACATGATTCCGTTTGCATTACTTGTTGCACCACTTCCAATAGTTGCAGCATCTCTCCATATTGATTCTAGTAAATCTACTTCTCAAGCCACAGCTGCATCTGAAGTAACTGCCAGCCACGAATCTTGGAAATGGATAAACTCAGTCAGAAAGGTTTTGGTCACTCATTTATGGGGTGGTGTTGTCTTGTTGCTCCCATATTTCCTATGTCGAATACCTGATACCACCCCAACGACAAACTTCACAGTGTGGGGTTTGCTATCAGCTTTTAGCCTCCTAATTTTGTACTTGATATTGGGTTCTCCAACTTTTGAAGCTACTGCATCTCAGCCTGAGAAAAGAGAATGGGCTAGCTTAAAGTCAGTAACTATATCAGCTGCTTTCATCGGTTTGTCTCTCATGTCAGTCATTAACTTTGCTACAGCAGAAACTGGGGCTTTACTTATTGTCCCGATTTGTCTGATGGCTCAACCGTTGAAGCTGGATATTCAAGCGAGGAGCTTGATAACTTTACTAAGGGCCACTTGTAACCTTGCTTTAGGTTTTATTGGGTTTCCTCCAGTTGCATATTTTTTATTGAAAGGTGCTTTTGAAGATCATTATCGTATTAATGTTGGTGACTATTGGAACTGGATGGAATCCCTTTGGACATGGAACAGTGCTACTTACCTGTATATCGGTATTGTTCACCTGCCGTGCTGGGCACTGTGCATTCACATTTTATTTCATCCTTATTGACATGTACTATAGGTGAGTTGAACGAGTAATTGATGCAAGCGTTTTATTATCTTGTATTTTCTTCTTTAATGCATGTCATTCTTCTCCACAAGTAAGTCTTTATAATTGGGCCATAAAGACTTTTTAGACATTAGGGAAGGCGAAATGGTTGGGTCACCGCTATTATATTTGGTCCCTGATCTTGATATGGATGCCTAATGTTTGAATGATTGTGGCTTAACTCTTTTGGGTGGCTTAAAATCTGAATATCAGTTCAAGACGATTATTTGATGCAGAGCCTCGAGTGTATAATTAATTTAGCAACTTCTTATTTTCCTTAGTGGTTTATTATGGCATTTTGATGTGGCTACTAGGTATGATTCTCGTATAGATTCACGCGTCGATGAGGTAAGTGCAGCAGGAAAAGAGGGAGGTGAGCCGGATATTGGATAGTAATTCATATGGAGAATCTGGATCTTTCATGCAGCCTGATTCACCATTTGGAGTAGCATAGTTTCCACCATTCAAGACAGTTATTCTGTCATGTAAATTTAATCCAGGAGGAATCAACCTTCTCACTCTTAATACATCGCATACAGAATTATTTTACAGCATTGTAGCAGTTGGTCATTTAGTTATGACACATAGTAATTAGTTACCTGGGTTGCTATAACCTCACGCATGTAGCAGCAGCTGATTGGTGAATGTAGTTAGATGATAAGTAACTTTTACATATAGAAATATGGATGTAGCCACCGCAGATTGATACTCATAAAGTCACCTTGGCACAAAATCAATTCAAAAGTACATTCAGTTAATCCTCTCATGAAGTTGCTAATGCAAGTTCAATGTTTTATATTTGAGAGTACAATAATTATATATTTTTATTTTTATAAAAGTTCTTTTGTTAAAATTTACGGGTCATTTGCTCAGGACCTTTTCTTTTTTTCGGTCGTGCTCAAGACATTTTGTTTTGGTCGTGTTCTCAAGACATGATAATTTTTTTTTTTTTTCGGGTCAACGTCCGCAAGCCATGATCTTGACTATCTATAGACTTCCTATATCATTGGGCTACATAATAATATTATTTTTTTAATTGTACTCTCATTGCTAATCCTTTCTGTTTTGATGTAATTATTTTCATTTGGACGGTATGTTTCTGTTCAATAAATCAAGCCCATTGTAGCTACATAGTTTGGGTCGTTCTTCTTCTCCTGAGTCATAGGGATGTCGGTTTGTTGCATGTGTAGAGCAGGTGTCCTATCACCCATGGCTATTACATGAAAGTGAGGGACATGCATGCCATGTAGTAGTAATAATAATAATAATAATAATAATAATTGGCATAAAGTATGGTGAAGGAGCTACTGTAGTTGTTGTCACTTGTTAATGTGATTAACATGATTGCCAAATGTGCCCTCTCTCTCTCTTTCACTATCTGATACACATCACAATCACATGCCCTTCCTTTCTTCCCAGCATTGGTCCCCTCGATTGCTTGCTTCCCTTGTGTGCCTTTGCCCCTACATCATCAAAGTCATCAAATTAACATTAATAACATCATTAATAGTATGCATGATTTTTTTAATAATTTTATAATTTTTACCATAATTTTGAAATTTCAAATGTAAATTTAAACAAAACACTAAGGAAATTGCTGCCAACATTAAACGCTGCAGCCTGCATCCTTAGATAAAATCCGACATTGAGAAAGTTAAGTTTTATAATTAAGGATGAGTTCAGTATAAAAGCGAAAGTGGAGGTGAAAACTTTAAAAATTAAATTTTCATGTAATATTACTTATAAATTTTAATTCATGAAATTTTCTCTTCTATTTTTATCTTCATGAATTATAATCAGACCACCTAAAGATCGAAGTGTTTTCTCACGGTAGCATAGCCTTAACCTTAATGCAAGGATTAAGATCTTATGTTATACATTAATATAATATGATTTTTTCTTTTAGTTAATAATATAATCAGATTTTCATCTATAATGCAATTCATACTAGATAAATAATTTTGCTAAGTTTCGCTTATAAAAATTCTTTTACATACTTTAATATAAATCTAATCAACTTTCTGTGGATAATAATAATTTAAAAAGAAGATCATGATATTCCGGAAGATAAAATATTATTTAGAGGGATATGAATGAGTGAAAGACAAGGTAAAAGTCTCCGATAACTGACGGTCGAGAGCCTGTGTTGGCCCATCACCATGTTGAACAAACAAGGGTAGAGGACAGAATGGCAATTTCGTCAATTCAAACAGATTTTATTTTGTTTTTGTGGGACACGACAGCCGCCACAGCCCGCATTTTCCGGGCCACAAAACATTGTATCTGTGCTCATAGTTTTGGCGCCAACTCAAAATTTGTTCCAAAATCACGGGCAGTTCGGGCAGAGCGGGCAGGGGGGATGTGACTACCGAAAGAAGCTAAAACCGCGTCAGAGCCAAACAAGCTACAAAAGAAAAAAAAATTAAAAATAAAATAGTCAAAACTAAAGAGAGAGAGAGAGAGAGAGAGAGGTGCATTAGCAGTATTACTGTTGGGTTCCAAATTTAGAATCTTTGATAAGCTTAGGATTCCTCATAGGCCCATGTGTATATGTCTCTACTTCCTTCTTACCCTTTCTTTCATATACATTGGATTCCTTCCTTCTTTTATCCAATTTTCTCGTTCCCATTCCCTCCTCAATTCAATTCAGAGTTAATACCACCACCCCCTATCCCTTTTCTTCATATTTCTCTATGTACATACAAATCCAGCTAGCCTCCAATTAAATGCTGTATAGTACTACTATGTATATTTTTTTGCTTAGTAATAATATTCCACTCATTACCACGGACTTTTTGTAGTTCAAAATTCAAAAATTCGTACCTAAAATGTAGAAAATAGTGAGCTAAATTTTCTTGAACTTTGAATCAAAAGTTTCTTAAGATATTAAAACAAAACATGCATATGAATAATAACAATTATCAAACAAGCTAATTCCAACCCTTTTCCCTAAACCGTCGCTTTTGATGGTTTTGCTCATGTAAAATTGCTAAGTGTTGATTTGTCCAAAAGGTTAAATGGAAGGACACCTAGCTGCGTGGGAATGTTTGTTAGCTAGTTATATATTAGTAGGGTGATTAATTAAGGCAAGGAATACGGTTTCCATTAGGTTAAGTAAGTTTATAAGAAAAGCCTAGCATAGTTCCAAGTACTTGTGGTTTATGCATGGATGATGCATCCTAGAGTTGAGGACCAGCCTACAATCTCTGGTGACAAGTCACATCGCTGGCACATACTAGATTGGGGCTGAGAATCCTGGCATGCATACTGCTAATCAGTTACTCCGCTATATGTCAAAACTCTTTCAGGGCTCTGTACTTGAACATTAATTTCACCCATACCATATTCACATCTCCAATCTTGACATCATATTCCTGATAAGCAATGTTGCTACTGCATTATGATGTTGAGTATGTCATGC
Organism: Pterocarpus santalinus; assembly: GCA_031439595.1. Taxonomy (NCBI): domain Eukaryota; kingdom Viridiplantae; phylum Streptophyta; class Magnoliopsida; order Fabales; family Fabaceae; genus Pterocarpus; species Pterocarpus santalinus. The sequence continues at coordinate 65,651,550 of CM062531.1, read as the reverse complement.
ATATGAAATATGTAATTGGCATTCGGCTAGGCTAATATTAGTTATTCATGCACTAAAAATATTGGGAATGGATTCTCTCATTTTACTATTATTAGATTTTTCGTGTGTTTTTTGCCTGAGATCTATTTTAATGGTAAAAATTTATACATAGTTAAATTATGTGAATTTTTTATATAATATGATTTATTCTCAAAAATATTATACTGTTTTCACACTTTTTCAATTTGGGATAAAAAAGTAACGATTCATGTGTGTGTGTGTGTGTGTGTTTTTTTCAATTATTATCTTAAAGAGGAGTATGAAAATAATGTAAAATTAAGAAGATTATTGGACGTGGCATCATTCCGAATTTTCCTCATTTCAATCACTTCTTAAAATTATTAAAAGAAAAGATCACAACCTTAATTGGCTTACCAGTCGTAGATGGCACTTGGAAGATCTACTAAAACAAGTTGGTGCCATAGATGACATGAGCATGTGTCAGCATCCCTATCTTCTGTTCTTGAGCACAATGAAGCGCCTTGTGGTGCCAGTAGTCAGCAACACGAGAAATGCCAAAAAGCATTCAAACGGTAGGGGGAGAAAAACGACGCAAGGTTTTGCTACATGACCTGTGCCCTCAAATGTGTGTATATTTCCAGGTAAATACAACGATAAAAACTCCAGCAGATCACATAAGATGTGTTCAGTTTAGTTTTTGAAATTTTAAATTCGTTGTTTAGACAAAAGTCACAAGAGATAAATGCTGTTCAAACTATGATTTAAAGTTTTTCAAAAGCTAACTATTGGATATGTTTGGATGTGCTTCTTTAAGGAAGAGAAGTATTTTTTTTCAAAATTTTTTGAAAAAAATAAATATTTCTAATATTATTTGTTTGTATTTCTCTAAAAAAAAGTAAAAGTAAAAAATAATTAATTTTTTTACTTTTTTAAAAAACAATAGAAGAAAAAGAAAATAGTCTCGAATTTTGAACTCACTACTTTTTGTATTATTTTACCATTTCATCTAGAACTTTCTTATGAAAATACTATTCTCTATTTATAATTTTATATTAAAAAATATTTTTATATTTGTCACATCCAAACAAATTTAACAATTTTTTATTCTAATAAAAAATACTGTTATAAATATATCTAAATATAAAATAATTTTTTATTTCTGCTTTTAATTTTATTTTTGAAGAAGTGCCTTTTTCAAAATCTTTGCCAAACGAGCCTATTATCTACTAATTTAATTACAGACAATGAAGATGAATTGAATTCCATCAACCATTTTTCCTAAAATTAAGATGGCATTTGGCATAATGCCTAACAAGATTACTAGTAATTTAGATTATTACTTAGAAAAATTTTCACTTTTTAAATTATGAATAATGATATAATATAGTGTTTGGTATGCATAAATAATTTAACTGACAAATTACATTACCTTGTATGATATCTAAAAAAGATTATTAGATAATATATATTTTTTACTACTACTACTACTAATAATAATAATAATAATAGACCATGTGATAATCCACATAAACATCCCATGGAAATAATTCATATTGCTACTTTGAAGCTAATATAAATTATCTTAAAATTTGAATTGTTAATAATATAACTCAACAAGATAAGATAATATGATGTGTCTAGACAATTTAAAATTGTATTATCACTAATTCAAATAAATTTTTTTAATAAAATAATTGAAATAAATTACTCTATACCAAATGCCCTCTAAATTCCAGCAAAGTAATAAGCATGAAAGAACCTGTCTATATATATATATATATATATATATATCACCATATAAAAGGTGCCACCTCTCCCCAATCATCATAAACCTAACATTCTTACACATCATATAAAGTTACAAACTAAATGCTAAATAGCATATACATGAAGTATATGGCCGCTTTGGAAACTCTTACGTCCTTCCTTTATGACATTCTTCTCACCATATGAAATGTGCCACCTCTCCCTAATCATCATAAACCTAACATTCTTACCACAAGGTGTTAATCATTTAAACATTGCAGCTATTGAGAATCAACGTAATTGATTGTACAAATTTGTCTTCACTGGAGGAGAAAATTTTCACGGTAAGAGCTAGTACAAGAAACCGGTGCCAGCAAACAGTTTCGTGTCAGCTTCTAAATGGTTCATTTAGCAAATAGAAAAATGCGGTTCTTACCAATTTGATAAACGAGGAGTATTTGAACATTAATATCCATCATGACATGTTGAAGATCATAGCATGTTTGATTTTAATTTGGAAAGGTTCAAACAATGATTTCGCTAAAAATTACTCTCTTGTAGCATGTTTGGGAGTTACAAACGGAAATCAAACATGCATATAAACATCTTTCCTAGAGATATACAAAACAAGAAAGATCACCAAAGGTAATAAGATACAGCTAATCATGGTGACAAAAATAATAATGGAGAAGGCAAAGCGTTGTTATAGTAATTATTCAAGAAGAATATATTTGCATAAGTAAGCCTAAAGCAAAGAAAGCTTCGAGACATATCCTTCCCAACAAATCCAACATATAGAAAGGAGATGAAAAACATATAGCATAATCACAATCATAACAAGAAATGTAACCTGAAAATCATAATTTGAGAAAAAATTATAAAAGATAAGCTTTTGTCCAAATTACAATTTGCAACAAAAGCTAAATCGAACATGCTAAAAGTATGTATGACCCAATCATCCATGTCTTTTCTTGCAATTGCACATTCATGACAACACATAGTACGTGTGAACCAAGCTTAATAGATGTCCATTATGTCTACAAAATAATTGAGAGGTTAAGTACAGTTACACTACATGTTAAGTGGATTCATATAACATATTGGAATAGGCATATTTAGTACGTGAGTAGCAATGAAATTTAAATTTATGATTTTATGGATACAATTCCAACCTCTTATCATTAATCCATTTCTAATGGCTTAGATTGAAACGAAATAACTTGACTCAAACTTAATATATTACTTGAATTATTCATTTGCATTTAAATTTTTTCAGTCATGGTTGGGCTAATGATGATTAGGGTAAGCTTAAATTGACTCAATATTGAACAAAATTTATCAATACAAAAAATATATATCATATTATATAGAAATACTAATTTTTATGAAAAAAAATAATTTATTTTAAATTTTTTTAAAAATAAAGCCTTAAAATTTTATATAATATCAAATCAAGCTAGACCAACTCAAAGTGTAATGCAAACCCAACTCGCCAAGTCTAATTTTAAAAACTAAATTCAGCAGAATTACATTAGGTTGGGAATTGGATGTGGCTACCTATGGCTAAATGGACAAGTCTTGGATACCCCTACTAAGTGTTGGGAACAACGTTTCCTTCAACAACAATATACATGCGAGCATTTTGTTGTATTCTTTGTTGTCTTTCCCTTCAGTCCCCACAAAAGAGTGACTTAGGGACATAAATCCAAGGACTTGCTACCCATTCCTTACGATCGATGTTGCTTAATGAACAAAATTCAATCAACGAAAACGATATGCCTCAGGAACTGTATCTTTAGTGAAAAGGACTGCTTGGTTTAGCTCCAATTAGGAAAATAGGAAATCGGAACCTACAAAAAATTCCTTTCTGGTTTATCTGATGAAAATCACTTGTATCTAAGCGCATGCACATGTGTTAATTTGCGGTTGTATGCAGGTGATCATGTCCTTGCTTATCAAATTCATTCATAAACTTGTTATGTCAAGGTTTGAGAATGATCTTTATTTGTAGATTTAGCTGGCATTTCAAACATAATGCATTTATCCTATATATATTTGAATTATCGAATAAAAAAATTATTAAAAAATAGACATGATTTTAATAGATTTTAATAGTTTAAAGAGTAAATAACATTTTAAAATTGACATCAATTTAGTTTTGCAAAAAATTTTAACATTAATTTCGTCCTAACACTTTGAAGTTAACATCAATTTAATCTTAATATTTTAAGTTTTGATATCAATTTAATCATAACAAATTTTTCGTAAAATCAAATTTTCCATCAAATATCATTGATATAAGACTAAATTAATATCAAAATTCAAAATATCAGGACTAAATTGATATAAAAAATTATTTTAAGACTAAATTAATATCATAAAGAGGATATTTACTCTAATTTAAATGTAGACATGATTTATAATACAAAAAATTATATTTTATCTCCTGAACTATAATTCATATGCACCTTAACCTTTGTATTTTAAAAAGGTGTAAATCAACGATATGAACTTTCTTAAGTATGCAAATTGACATTTATATTAATTTTTTTATCAATTGTTAACAAAAATATCACATATTCAAGAAGGTTTAGGGGATCAATTTGTACATAACCCAAAGTTTAAAGGGATATAATTCAATTATTTTGGCTAAAATGCATGTTTAAGAATGTTCAGAGGGTCGATTTACATTTTTTAAAAAAATAGAGATTAAAGTGTACATAGCCTATAATTTAGAAAAGTGGGGATAAAGTGCAACTTTTTCTTTATAATATAACTCTGATATCATTAGATTGGTGTAGTTGATCCCATCTAATTGTTGTTATTGTTTGACAGCGAGTCCACTTTGGACAGCAAAAATCAAGTATATATCAACCCAATGGAAGAAGCAGAGCTAAGAATTATTAATGTTTCTTTAATGGGAAAGAATCAAAGAATATTGGTTTGCCTAACCCTTTTAAGTTGCAAATATTGCTGTTAGGTGCTAGTTATTTCGTTCAAGACTCCTATGGAATTTAACCTAATATAAATGATTTTCACAGGTAATAACATTTTTTTTCCTATAGTGTAAAGTTATATGGTTTAATGTAATTAATCTTGCTAACTAATTTGGCCTTGAGAATGTAGTTTAATAATTAAATAACAAAAATGAAAATCTCTTTAGAGTTCAGAGAATAAGTTGCTTCCTGGAAGGAAGCAAGGGGCAAAGTCAAAAGTAATATAGAAGAGTTTTTTTTTTTTTTTTTCCCTGAGAAAGTATCAAGGAAGTGCCTCATGTGGTGCCCATTTAGGCCATCATGGTTGAAACACACCACTGCTTATCCAATTCTTAAAAATGGCCACAATGTGACAAAGGTAAGACCTTAACATTTACTACAAACTTTACTGTGTGCTTTCTTAAAAGGATCCTAATCCCTAGAAATTTTTCCTATTATACAACGCCAAGGGGAAACCTTAGATTAGGTAAACACTATCATCATCACCTTTTAATTAAACAAATCCCTTGGTCATGCCATCCGTATCCTGCCTACTCCATAAACTATTTGAGATTCTAGTACATGATAACAACATGCACAAAAATCTTACCCACACATATCTAATATCTACTATCTAATACACTTTAGTATCAAGCGCCAAATATACAAGACCAGTGTCCATGGCATAAACTTTGTTGTTTAAATTAAAACCATTTATTTTGGAACAGTACCAATGACATAGGATTCTGATATGTGCTGCCCTCAAGTATTTTGTCTTTTAATAATCTGAGGAGTATTATTATGAGGAGCTTGACCTTGGCCGTGGTGCTTAAGGCTCAATCAAGCAAATGTGGGGCATAGAGGAAGATTAAAAGCAAGTGTGGCAGCGCTTGGAAAAGGTTCATGCTTGGGCCTAATAAGGTTACAAAGGATTTGTCATGGTCAATCAATTTGTGCAGCATCTCAGCCATTAAAAAGATTTTCTTTTGCATGTGTAGTCCAACTTTTGGCTACTTAGCTAGACATTTTGGCTTGTGTTTGTGCATCCATGGGGCTTTGTGGAGAGAAAAACTATTTGATTTCAAAACTAGGAGCCGAGTTAGAGGGAGAGAGAGAGAGAGAGAGAGAGGTAACAAGAGGCAACTGAAGAATAAATTGTGCTTGAATAACTTATAATTAAAAAAATTTTTAGGTAACTTTTCATTAAAAAAGTAATTACTTTTCAAAAATATGCATTAAGAAAGAGCAAAGCCCGTCACATTTTCCAATTAAATAACTATTCTTACGCGTTTTACTGTTTGTTTGGGACATGAGGGTAGGACAATTTGTAACACAAAGAAAAATTGAATAAAGGAGATTGTGTGTAGAGGAGCAAGAAAAAGGTATGTTCAGTAGCACACAAGAAGGGGATAATACACAGGTTTCATCAAAATCTGTAACCTTTGTTAACTAACTCCGAAAGAAAACTCTGGTTGTCAAAACCTCAAAATTTCTGACAACCATGTGAGTGTGCCCTGATGAGAACAGCTTCATATTAGTTAATGGTTAAAATTGTAATAATAATATTTAATAATAGTATCTGATAACGTAGACATTGAGACATTGTAATAATGTTTGATAGTAACTGGTAACATTAATCCCTTTCGTCCTGAACACATAGTTAACATAGATATAGAGATTAAGTAGCAAAAATACATCCAACCCAACTCAAACACGGAAATGAAAAAAAGAAACAAAAACTGCACATAACTACAGATTTTCCAAAAGTTTGAAAATTACAGTAGAATCCTCACGAGACAACCCTTAGCTAGTATTAACGCTGCACACAGAAAGCACGCAAACCAAAAACAACACATTGGCTCAACTTTCACAGTCCGCGGAGAAATAATATTCGATGCTCTTGATTTCACCGACAAATCCTGTAGTATGCCTAAAACTCAAATCTCAAAATAACTTAATAAAAGCTTCTCATTAATAAAAAACAGACCTAACTAAAACTACATAGCCCCTAATCAAAATAAACAAAAACTAAAAACCAAAAACCAAAAATTTTAACTAAAATAAAAAAACTAAGCTAAACAAATACTACTCAAGAGTGCTTTCTAAATTTTCTTTTTTTTTTTTTTTTCCTTCCCTTTATACACAAGTTCAGCATTTATAGCCAAATTACAAACGCATGAAAACCATAATATAACTCCTCCTCCTCCATTTAAACTCAACTCAACTTGATGTCAAATTCTTCTTGTGTTCCTCTGTGTTGTTGTCATCACTTTGTTTTTTCATCAACCATTTGGAAAAATCTTTGTTGTTGTTAGTTGAATGAGCTTGAAAATTCAGATGGCTTTCTCAACTTTGCACTTGAACACGGTTTCCAAATCAGGGGGGTTGAAGAACTCTCTTACGCCATTGAAGCTGTTGTGACACCTCGAAGGTCGCCGCTTCCTCGGCGCCGGCGGTGGCGCCAACTTCTCCTGTATCCTCGATTCCTTCGCCGTCGGCGTCGTTGAAAATTCATCCTCTTCATCGTCATCGTTCTCTCTTACCTTTGGCTTTGTGTTTATTGGTTTCAAAGACCGCACAGAGATTCCAGCAATTACCCACTTTTTTCCTTCTGATTCGAGAGCAGCCTCTCCTTGCGCCTTCTTGGAAAACCCCATGGTAAATCGAGGACCCTTTTGACGAAAGTTTTCAGCTTTGGCTTGTGATTAAACGGAACCAGAAGAAAAGGAAAGTGGGTGTTGATCAGAAACAGGGGAAAAAACAGAGGGAAAAAGAGTTAAAAAATAGAGGAAAAAACAGAAGAAAAAGAGTAAGGTAGCTGAAGAAGAAGAAAAAGATGGGGTTTTTGATGGGAATAAGAAGAGAGGGACACAAAGGGTGGTGGAAAAGAATGGATTTTAGGTGAGAATCAGAACAAGTGAGGAAGAAATTCTGGATGCTGAAGGAGAATAAGAGAAAAGGGTTTGTTTTTGGTTTGTTTGGTAGAGAGAGAAAGAGAGGAGAATATAGAGGGAGAGAGAGACAAGTGAAAGGTTTGAACTTTGAAGAATCGAATAAGAATGAACGAGGAGCAAAATAAAAAGGGGGGTGTTTTGAGTTCGAGTTTTCGTGGGAAAACACAGAAAGCAAATTTTCTGAGAAAGAGAGAAAGAAAACAAAGGAAATAGGAAGGAAAAAAAAAAAAGTGCAGAGAGAAAGGTTAGAGTGAGAGTGAGAAGTGGTGCTGCCCGGGTTTTTACGGGCAGTTCCAAAGCGATTGAAGGAGAATTTTGGCGCCAAAATCTCATTGGCTTGGGCAGCAACGGCTCTATTTCCCGCCATGATTTTTATCGTCAGGATTTCCTATTTTACCCTTTATTTTTTAGTTGATTTTTATTGATTAATTAATAATTAATTAAACTAATTAATATATAATTTTCTAGGGAGTGATGCTGGAGCAGCCAGTCTGGGCACAATGACCGGCGTGACAGGCAACGGAAGCTGTCATGCGACGTCGTTTTAACAAGTGACAGCAATAACGTGTATTTGTGAAACCCATCATCATGTGGGACCCCTTCGCTATGGAATTTCACCGAATTGCATTACAACATGCACGTGCATCGCAGGTCTACATTGTACACATACCCACTAAATAGGGAAATTCAAATTCACTAAATTGGAAACCAGGAAAAAAAAAAATAATTGTTATATATTAATAACATGAAATAATTTTATATTATTATTCAATAAAAATATAAGAAACTGTCATATAATTACGAGCAGTTGCATGAATTTGAACTCAAAAAACAAAACATGAGTATTTTTATATTTTTATTGAATGATAGAGTAAAATTATTTTATATTTTTAGTGTATAGTAATTAAATTAAAAACAAAATCTCATGTGAAAAATCTTAAATTTGAATTCATAAATTAGTTGGGTGTTGTAGTTCTAGCTAGAATTTGAAGTCTAATGAACACAATTGAAAATGTGATTGTTGTAGTTAGGTGTAGTTAATGTTTTGCTTTTGTAAGATGTTCAGAACAAAGAAAGAAATCAGAAAGGAGCTGCTCCCAGCAAGTTTTTTATGTTTTTGTTTTTTTCTTTTTGTGAGTGAGGCACTCACTGCAAAGATTATGATTGTATCATTGTTTTTTTAAGATTGTTTGTACTCTTTGCAGTGTAAAATATAATCAAATATTGAGAAACTCATGATGACTATAGTAAGAATTATGGACATCTAATGAAATCATGATTAAGATAAGAGCATCAAATCAACAAGGAATCAAAAGCGTGTTTATGGATGAGATATTTGGTGCTGTGGGAAAGGATTAGGTTCTGAGAAATATCAGACGAAAGTGGATCAAATAATTAATTTTAGTTGAATTATTTACTAAAAGAAATCATATATAATCAATATGTTTACAATGTTTTACTATACTGAATTGATGACATGAGATTTTAGCTTTGGGAATATCTCAAGACCCAACTTTTCCCAAAGCATGCTCATAAAGCCACAAAAATTGAGAGATATCAAAGTAATCATTAATTTGATCAATATGTTGTGGCATTATACTATGGGTTCAGTTCTCTATCCCTCGCGTTTTTGTGCAACTTCAACTCTCTATCATATTATTTTTCTGAATTTGTCTATATGCTGAATTTTGTAGTTGTAAAATATTTCACAATAATTTATGTGATCCTTAGATAATTAAACAAAAGATTACATTTTATACAAGAATTGAAATATTAATTTGTAACTTTACCAATTTAATTTATTTTTATCAAATGCTGCAATTTATCATACACTCTTGTAAATAGTTAAGCGAGGAATTTCATTTGTTTTATATAAAACTACTTTATTTTCAAACCAAAATTTATTTATTTTACATATCAATGCCCGAATTACAAAAGGTAAAATGAGACTATAGCTGTTTTTATATTTTTCAGTTAACACCAATTAGTATCAAGGCAAATCCAGGCAACCTATCAACAACAAGACTATGACCTTCTCCATTCAAAATTCAAGGAATTCGGAGCTTATCCTTTACTTGAATGGGGAGATAAAATAGAAAAAAAGAAAATAAAGGGAGAGAAAATAAAATAAAAAATACATTTTCTCTCCTATTACTACTTGTATGAAGAGAAAATAATAAGAAAAAAATATTAAAAAATATTTACTTTTCTTACTTGATTTTGGTTTAATTTTTGAGAGAAGATTTTTTAAAAGAACACCTTTTAGAAGAATTACTTTTAAAAGAATGATTTTTGTTTGATTTGAAAATATCAAAAGTGAGTTTAGGAGAATACTTTTGTTTGGATAGGATAAAGTAAAATTACTTTTGGTTATTGATACGAGGGTAATAATAAGATTCTTTTTCAAAAGATTTTTTTCTAAAATAAAAATTAACCTAAAAAATACTTCTCCCAAATGGTCTTTTGTAATTTCAAAAGGCCTTCTAAAATATAAGAAATTAAACCAAATACCGTATAATATTATACAAAATCATTTTACTGCCACTAAAAAGCCTTTTTAATGGAAGTAAACTTTACTCCAAACAAGCACTTATACAATCATTTTTTTCTCAAAAGCTGTTCAAAGTGCTGCTTATTATAGGTTATTTTAAATTTAAAATAAACAAAATAAAACCTGCCAAGTCTGTAGGTGCAAGCTTGTTAACTTGACGAGGAACAACCTTAAAATGTGTTTAGTTTTCCATTAAAACCTTAAAATTATGATTTCAACAGGAGTTAAGAAAATAAGTTCTAGCCGATCATAATTTGATGTTTAGAGACAAACGGAACAAGCTAACTGCCCAATATCATCTAGCTAGGGGCTCAAATAGATCACTATGATCTTGTTAAGTATCCAACTCCAGTAGAAACACATGGAATATAACCCCTTAGCAAACGGACACGTTTCAATAAATCTTTGTGGTCCATAGTTCATGCACAAAGACATGTCATGTTGTACAATGAACCAAACCCAGATTGGTCTACTGCTTACATGAAGCACTAGAGTCAGAAGCTAAGCTACAAACTAGCATAGAAAAAGTGCAAACTCGAGAGGCAGAACGATGAAAGAGGAGATGAATGCGGAAAAATAAGCCCATTGACTAGTGCTAAGTGCCATGATAAAAGGCTCCAAAGATGGCAATAGATTCTCTCAACTAAAAATTTTATATGATCTTATAATATGTTGATTTTTATTATTAATTAAAAAAATAATACTTAAAATAAGATTCATAAAAATATCTAATTAATAATAAAAATAAATACATAATAACATCATATAAAATTTTTAACTAAGAGAATTCATTCCCTCTAAAGATACCTATGTTATAAAGTTACAACACAAATAGTTTTCTTAACCAGCGGCAGGAGCTTGATTAAAATTATCCAGGGACAACATTATTAGGTAGCTTATTTTTAATACACTTAAATATTAAAGAGGGACGACACAAATAAGTCCTCGATTTACGGAGACACCCATGCATTTTGTCCATTCAGTTTTATAAAAAATTTAAAAAAAATAGAAAAAGAATTTTCAATGTGTGTTATGGTTGACGGTTGATTAGATGGAATATCAGTGACGGTATCGAGAGTTGGATGTTGATAATAAGGGAAGTATGGACTATAGTTCTTGGATTACTATAAATTATATTATACCAAATCTTTGCAATCATAGGATATTAATTAAAATAATATAAATAATTTAGATTTATTAAAATAAATCTTACCCATCATAAGAAATTTTTGTTTCGAATCCACTATAATTATCCCACCTCCCCTAATCTCAATACTCAACACCACTGCCTTTTCCCTCATCACCCACCCCACCACCTCTTCCATCCGTTACTTGCTGCAACTACCGCATGTGCAATCGACATCCACCCCAAGTCCCTCCCCATTACTAATTCCCGGTTTCAACCCCTGCCTCCACAAGCAACAATTTCGACGATGTGAATGGAGAGGCTTGGTGGAAGAATGTTTGGCTGTTGAGTGGAAGTAGTGGCTGTTAGGCAAATAATGATGGTGGCTGCTGGATTGAAATAGTGGTACTTAGCAAAAAAAAGGTACTGAAAATTTTGGAGAAGACACCTTCAAAATCACCTACTGGGAGGAGGAAGGGGTGATTGGTAAGAAATTTTGGAGAAGCAATTGGAGTGCATCAATAGATATTTAGGATAAAGTTCTATGGTATATTGCTTAGAGAAAAAAAAATTGGAGCATTGTACAGGCTTCCCTGATATAACACAACTAATGCTATTTGAAATTTTTTGAAGTGTTAAATAAATAATAAATAAATGTTACTAAGTAGACTCTTCAAAAGAGATTACTTGGTAGTTGAGTATTCGAATAAGGTATGACCCAAATATATATATATATATTTCTCATTGCATTCCTTTCTATTATATTACCTTTCAATTTTCCAAGCATAATCATCAAAATAAAACAGCAATAAATAAGGATGAACCCATTCCGCCGTCCTGTTGTAAGTAACCAAATTTATGTGCTTTTAGTTTTTGCTTTTATTTGTTTCAACCACTATTATCTGTAGTTTATTATATTTCAATTAATTTGTCCCAAGTCAAATTAGTCCACTAGGAGTGTTTGACAAATTACAAAAATCGGATAACTAGGTATAATAAGGCTTGATTTTTAATAAATATTATTTGGTAACTACTTAAATATTTTAAAACTAGTTTTTATTTAAACCAATTTGAACCTAAAATCAGTTCTTAAAAAAATTAATTTTAAATTAATTTTATTTCATCCCAATTTTTTCTCCTTTAATTTTATCTCACTGTTCTTCTCACTTTACACCAATTAATTATTTCTCTATTGACCTTGTCAACTATCTATTGTGGCTGCCCATCACCATTCATTATTGCCATCCACCATTGTCTACCACCAACAGCCACCAGAGCTATTGTCGATTGCCATCATTGGCCGCCACTAATTACTGCCGACGACCACATAGCCCACCCCGTTTGCCATTGCTAGCCACCACTATTTTCCACCACCAACCTCAGTTGTCAATGACCACATCATCCACCATATGTTGCTTGCTAGGCCTACCGCCATTTGTGGTCGCCAACCACCATCATTTTTCACCACCTACCTCATCCACCATCATCTTCCACCACTGTTGGCTATCACTACCCACCTTATCTTATCTGCCCTCGTCCTTCGATACTAGCCACCATTATGTTCCACTGCCTGCCGCCACTATTTGATAGATTGATTTTTTAATGACGTAATCAAGGAAAAAGAGGTACAAAAGAAGGAAAATACATATGTTAAAACTAATTTTTAAGTTATCGAACTAAACAACGTTCAATAAAAAATTAGTTCATTTTTATATTGGTTAACATTAACTAGTTATAATTTGTATCATATTAATTTAGTTTTTGAGATTGCCAAACACCTCCTATATGAGTAAATCTCTCATAGAACTAGTTTTTTACATAAAAAATTTGAACGCGAGACTTCATCTAAAAAAAAAAAAGGTGCCAAATTATTTAAATCATCCAAACATTGATATAGTATAGTTACTAATTTAGTTTAATTTTTAGGAAGCCCGAATCTATAGATAGAGACACATGTTTGTTTGTTGTAACTTTACTTAAATAAAGAGTTAAAAGATCTACACCAAACATGTTATTAATATCCCTTATAAACAACATGTTATTAATATGATTTTTTGTTTTTGGAACTGTCGTATGAATTTGATGGGCTTATTGTTTTTTCTTTTTGGGTGAAAAGGGTTTATTGTCAACTAGACAGTTTGATAAACTAGCCCTACGTTGGTTAGGTGCTCTAATTTGAGCCCAATATGATACTGATCTGGCCCAACAATGCAGTGGAAACGACTTTAGACTAATGCATGCATATTGGGCGTGGCCCATTGTTTGTAGCTATTTCAATGATAGCCCTTTGAAGACCGCCCCCAAAAAAACAAAAAAAAAAGTGACATGATGCAGTGTTGACCAAAAAAGAAATAAATATGCATGCACTACGACAGGAATATTGTAATACAATGGTATTGCCTTTTTTTTTTTTTTTTAATTATTGAAGGCAGTAAGATTAAGAATTATTTTTAAGGAATATTTTTGGGAGAAAAGGAACAAGAGTCAAATACAGAACATCCCAAACTCAAATAAGATATATAGAAGATAACTACTAAACTGTGAACTCAACTAAGATATTGCCTTAATTTGTGATGGCTATAAATATATAAATCTTATATTATATGTGCATAGTATAAGAGAATTAATAATTCCACAGGTTAGTGATTGTGGATTGAGTAATTGAGTTAATTATCTTTTCCTTCTTGTCCACTACAATTTATGCTGTCAATATTGAAAACTACTCTATACATACATACATACATACATATATATATATATATATATATATATATACATATATATATATATATATATATATATATATAGAGTACTCTATGTTGCAATTTGATTATTCTTTTGAACCAAGTTGCCATTTGGGCTAGGCAGCATTAATCAATGGATATCTTAGGTTCTAGACCACGAGTTGACCAAAATATAATCAGTCCCTATCTCATTCTTTCTCTCATGAGAATTGCCGATTTAATGATCAAATTATAGTTCACTGTCATTTTACACAAACTTAAAGATGAACACTTTATTCACAGAGCACAATGCCTCAGAAGAATACAAAGATAGTACACTTCACATTACTGTCAGCAGCTCACTAATTCCTAGTTAAAATGATAAGGAACAAATATATGTAGTCTTATGCATGAAGAAAACTTTTTACTCACATAAATGACTCGAATCTCCTCAAAACTAGGAAGGTATACAAAGTCCTTTAGAAATTGAAGAAGGGATTACAAAAAAATTCAGTATGGAACTAAACAGTAGCTTAAAGAAGCTTGTAGTAACAGTTGTTTCCTGAGAGAAGAATCTGATAGCCTTTGCTGCAAGGACATTTGAAACAAATGCTTAGGAACTTCTCAGCCCACTCTATGCTCACAGTTTCTTCTGCATCTCCCCCACAGTCATCCTACATTAACATTTGCATTAAACCCTACACAGTTCTCAAATTTCTCCTCCTTTTAAAAAAAAAAAAAAGATTTTTGCTAGATATCAAATAAAAGAAAAATGATAGAAACCCATTTTTTTCCTGAATTTACTTGGTAAAATAATATAGTATATATATTCAATCTTCAAAAAATAAGATAATCATATCATTTTATTTCATCTAATAACTATCCTTACAAAAAATTCTAATAATAATTTTCTTTTTCTGGTGATATACTATGTATTACTCAAGGTTAAAAAAATCGGACCGGGCATTGAACTGGTCAAGGCAAGGGTTCAAAGGTTCAGAAATTCAATCAATTCAACTAGGGGTTTGATCGGGACATAATAAAATATATATATTTAATTATATATATAAATATATACATATGATTAATTAAAAAGTAAAAAATTATATTAAATTATTAACAATAACCTAACTAATGCAAAATAATATTTATTATGAGACACTTTATCAAATGTTTTAAATACAAAATTTATTTATTTTAATTTTTACTTATATTTCTTTTGAAAAGTACTCACAGATAGTATAATAATAATTTTTATTTTTTATTTTTAAATTAATTTAAGAGTATATAACAAATAACCATACTAAAAGAATCACGATTTGAAAAAAATGAATTTTGTTTATTGAACTTTTTCTTTTTCTTTTTTATAAAAGAAATTTTTTTTATCAAAATTTTAAAAAAAAAACCTATCAACCGATTTGACTGGTCCGATTCACTAGTTTTCTCTTCCTTAATATTACTTAAAAGAAAATGGAAAGAGACAAAATTATAGAACATTTCAGTTCTTTGCTTAATTTTTCCCCACAAAACTTTCTTAAGAACCAAATAGAAAGTGGAAAAAAAACTAATAATAAAGGAAATCAGATCTGCACCTTAGACAGGGCTCCATCTCGTTCGGCACCTTCAAGGTCATCCTCTTCCTCTTCCTCCTCCTCCTCCTCCTCCTCCTCCTCCTCCTCCCCGTCTCGCATCACTTCATCGCACCGTTTCCTAAGCTCTCTCATGCAATCCTTCATTTTTCTCAGCTTCTGCATGCAACCACCAAAACAATTTTTTTTTTCAAAAAAGAAAAGGAACGAAAGCTTAAATTAAGTTAGTTATATCTATTTTATCTAATTGTCACTTAAATAAAGACAAAAACATTTTTCTGAAAATAAGTACTCGCTTTTAATTTTTAACTAAAAACCAACGTCTTCTAACCAAGGAAAAAAAAAAAAAAAAACTAAAACCAACGTCTACATATCTTTATTCAAATTGAGAATTGAATGAAACAAATATAAGAAAGTTAATGCAAACCTTATCTATAAAAAGATAGCTACATATACATATATATACACAAAACAAACTAAAGAAACGTTTTTCATACCATTGAATTTGAAGCTTCTTCCTTGGCGAAAATCAGCTCCTTATCTCCACTGGCTGGTGAAGCAGCATAATTAGGATCACGCACGAAGCTTTTGATGAGACTCCGAGGCAGAGGGCTCAAACAACAAGAACCTCTAACCGCCGCACTGGCATGCTCCGGCGAACGAAACGGGGTCGCCGGAATACCAACCATCACGCTAGGCTTCTGGAAGGTTCCACTTCCATGGCAAAGAGGGAGGAAGGACATGGCGGAGAAGCCATTGACGTTGAGGGTCATGAGGTCTTCTTGGTGCTGGCGGAATAGCTTCTTGCTTGCTCTGTGCTCGCCAGCGGCAGCACAAGAAGATGCGTTGGTGGCTGAGGAAGATGGTGATCTTTGCTTCATGGGGTGGTTGTTGTTGTTGTTGTTGTTGTTGGAGTTGAAGCAACAGCACAATGGGGTGTTGGTGGTGGTGGTGCAGGGTGCATGGAGGAGGTAGGTGGTGGTGGTGGTGGTAGGGTCCACCAGTGAATGCTGCTCGAGCTGTTGTTGTTCCTCTGAGGTCTGTGCCATAATGGGTTGTTCTTGGTTCTGATCGGCCATTTTCTTGAGGTTTTTGACCTATTTGGTTTTCTACTGAGGAAAATGGTTTTTTTTTTTTTTTTTTGTCCTACTGCTGGCTTTCAAAGAATGAATGAAATGTGATTGTGTAAGCGTGAAGATGGTTTATAGGCTGGCTCTTATGCGGCTTTGTAGGCACGTCATGAGTGTAAGGGCAATTTGGTCATTAAATAAGTCAAAGCCACGCCATACTATGGTGTTCTAGATATTTTAGCATAGATACAATTTTAACACCTTATATATAAATATACTAATAAAAAAAAGTGAGTCTTATTAGTTTTATTTAAAATACACTTATTATAAGAAATTTTTAAGTGCTCAGACAAAGTTTTTACTCTAAATTATAGTAAATTCTATAGTACTCACTCAAAATTAAAGAATTTTAAATCCTTCTTAATTGATTTAATAAAATTTAACCATATATTTTATTTAGTCCATCTAAACACGCACGTGCCAATACTTTTAATTTTGTATGTAAACCCACGGTATTTTAGTTTGGTTACAAACTTACCTCAATATCTACTACTCCAATCCTGATTCCAATCACCAATAATTTTACCTCAATTCCTAATTCGAATATTTTAATCTCAGATGAATCTAAACCTTAGTAAAAAGAGGGATCATTCTCCCCTTGTTATGAACACTAGCCTCCATCTCCTTTGACATTTATCGGCAGTCGCATACTTCTTGTGGAAATTTCATTTTAGAGCTTATTATTCAAGAAGTCCCATGTTTTAATTTAACTTCTGATATCGTAGTTGAAATTAACAAATTTTACTTATAATTCATCCAATGAAATAATATCATCATATATATTATTGAAAAATTACTTCATCCAAAAATATCATCCAAAAATTATTTTTATTCTCATTACGTGATGGACAGTTCTAAAAGAATAACTTCAAAAATCCTAATGCAATTATTTTTTTTGTTATAATTTATTTCACAACACAACATATTTAAAAAAAATACAACCACAAAAAAGACAAAAAATTCAATAAGAGAGAAAAATTAGACAAATCATATACTTTTAATATTTGTGTGTTGGTTTTATATCTTAACTGAAAAAAAGAAAATCTTTTGATATATTTCTTTTGCAGGCAATTCTACATAAATATATAAAAGTTCATTTAAATATAAAGTCAAATTAGTGTACTAAAAGGATACAAAAACAAAGTTAATAATTTTCATTCACACAAGTTTGTACTATTATGTATAAATAAATAAATTATAAAATAAAACTAATAATTATTTAATTAAATACTTTAACTTAATATATATTTTTATTAAAAAAAATATGTTACCAATTTTGATTATATCAATTTAAATAATTTTTTTTAAAATAAAAGCAACGTTAGAGTTATGTAGCCAAAATTACAAACTCAAAACAAACACTTTTGGTTTGGTAATGATGACGATCTAGCAGCAGCGGTGGCAGTCCATGATGTGGTGGTGACGGTGGGGTTGGTGGTTTAGAGTCAGGGCAATTTAGATATTTCACATTTCCATAAACATTCTCTTCTCTTGAGAATCTAATATTCCAATAAGGGAGGTGGAAAAAAATATGGTCCATTTTTCATTTTTGGGATGCAATTTATCTGAAAATATTTAATTCAATAGCATACTAAATATGAGAATCTTATATTCTCCATAATTAGATTTATGAGAATATAAAAGCATTTTGTGTACTACATGTCGTGCAATGTGTGTTTGGTACACAATTTTTTTTTTTTATTCCTTGGAATACTATTATTGGGAGAAAGAAAATAAAAAAAATGAAATGAAAATAAAAAATAATATTTTATTATTTTCACTATTTTCATAATTTCTTTCAAATTTTAAGGATTTGCTTATTTTTATTTTTTATTTTCATTTCTTATACTTCTTGTTTTTATAATTTTTTGAAGAAAATAATAAAAATATAAGAAATAAAAATAATTTTTTTTATTATTTTTACTATTTTCTTCCTAAAATCTTGTAAATAGGAAATATAGAAAGGCGAATGCTATCGTGCTCTTTGCCGGTCAATGATCACTATGCATCGCGAAAGTGTACCAACAGTAAGAGGTCACTTGTGTCCTTTCCCCCTTTCATGTCATTTATATTTTAATAATTAGACCTCCCCACAGCTACCTTGTCGTGCAGATTGGCTCCTCTAGTAGAGCCAAGACCACCGGCATTAGCTCCATGCCGTTTTGTACAAACCCGTTGACGTCAAACAACTCTATGTTCGATAACAACTAGGTGAATATTACTAATAGGGAGAAAGGATAGTTACAGTTAGGTAGGAACTGTTGAAGTTAGTTATGTAAAATTGACAGTTATGTTAGTTATCTGAGTCAGTTGCTTGTGCAGCAAGCTATCGAGTCTATATGTTATATATACTATATTGTACTCATTGTAATAATCAAGCTATTAATCATATTTAGTTCTCTTTGCTTCCAATTCATCTTCTTCACTCACCTCTCTCTCTCCTAGCCTTTGGCCCTGATATCTTTCAATTTTGTTCGACTTCATGGAGTCAAGTCCTAACGGCAATGGCAGAAAATTTGTTGACTCCGGGTCAATGTTAACAGTTATAGGGAGGGTCGTGTTCGAGCTTATGGCGAAGGAGTTCGAGAAGCAGATGGCAGAATTTCATGGAAGGCCAAGGATGTAGAGGAGCTGTCTGGGTTGAGCCCATGCTTTGATTTTTTTCAACGTGAAATAGTGTTGTTCTTTGGAGTCATGGCAGAGGACAATGCTTGCTTGGGTTGGAATCAGAGTGGAGGGACTGGATGGGAGCAGAAGAATGGTGCTTTGAGTCTAAGGGGGTTGGTTAGGGTGTTAGCAAATTCTAAGATGCTCTAAGTTAACCAATAACACAGGTTTCACTTCTTTCATCTCAACCATTCATGATTATCAGCCCTTATTTAATGGCCTACACTGTGCTACAATAACAAGGCGCATACCGCACCTTTCACCGTGTAAAAATATATCGTCTCCCAAATGCAATGTTAAACATTTAGTCAATTTTTTTTTTTCACATGATAATTTTTTTGGTTCAATCATACAAGGTTTTTTCTTTTTTATTTTTAGGAGGGGGAAAGGGATCTTGGGGGGGGGGGGTGATTGGATGGTTCATGATTCAAGCCTTGGTGCACTAGTTTGAGGCTAAATCATTTTACCACTAGCATCAAGCCGCAAACTAAAATCACACAAGGCTTTAAATATATTATTTAAAATAAATAGACTTGTTGTTGTTTGCTTCAATTTTTTTTCGAGTGAATATTTATTTTGGCCTTTATAATTATATACATGTTTTATTTTGAGCTTTAAAATTAAGAAATTAATGATATTTAAGGTAATCTCTAGAATGATATTTGTATAGATTAATTTAAATCACAAAAAAATTAATTTAAGTCACTTTTTATAACTTCAAAAATTAAATTATTAATTTCTTAATTTTAAGAATTAAAGTGAAATATGCATATCATTTTAAGGATTAAAATAAAAATTCACTATTTTTTTTGTTGTCTTGTTGTTTACCCAAAAACAATTGGTCTCGTTTTAACCTATCACATTGCATTAACATAAACAAAATTATCGAAAAAATTGTTGAAATTTTTTTTTTCAATTTTCCCGCCAAAGAGGTGAGGAACGCGCTTTTCTCCTTCCTACTTCACGGCGCCGAAGTGCACAAATATATTCCAATTCCATAGTTCGAAACTCAAATCCCTAATTCCCCCGTTCTCTTCTTCTTCTTCTTCTTCTTCTTCTTCTCTCTCTGTCTCTGCTCCCATTACCTCCTTCCCCTCAAATCTCAATGGACATTCCCAAACACCGATCCCTCTTCGCCCACATCGCCTCAAGGGAGCTCAATTCCTTCCGAGGTCTCCACCCTCTCTCTCTCTCTCTCTCTCTAGCACATATCACTCAATTCACAACTTCGAACTTTTCTTCTTACGTGTTTCGTTTTCTTCTTGTTGTTTGCAGTTCGCAAACGGCCTCGCATGGATGGATTCGTCACCGGATTTGGAGAACTCGGAGCTCTCGCCGTTCAGCACAGCGAAGAAAACACCATCCCCTTGTCTCTCTCATTCTGTAAGGTACTCGCACCCATAACCCTAACCTTCTCAAGCTTTGATTTTGAGCACAACATTTTTTTTTCCACTCCAAAACATTCAATGGGTGACCTCAGTTTTTTTTTTTTTTAAATAATTTTAGACCTCCAAGTTTTCACACATTCTGGCTTTATCTGATGAGGATGGATACTTGACCCTACTTGATACTCGTCGCAAATTCTCCGTTACCTCATCATTCGAAGAAAATGCAGGTCTTTTTTTTTCTTTTCATAATAATTTTGGTTTGAATTTGTTTAATAATGTAATAAATAGGGATTAGAGGATTTTGGTGGGTTGTTATTTACTTATGTGGAACTTTTCCCCTGTGTTAATCTCAGAGGAAGCAAAGATTTGCGGTTGGGTTACGCATCTTAATGCTGTTTTTGATGTCTGTTGGATTAAGGTAACCCACAATTTTGCAGTCATATGCTCATTTTTTTAATTGTAATTTGATGAATTTTCGTTATTTTGAATTTTTATTTTTCGTACTAGTGTCTTAAGAATATGATTTACAATTCTTTGCAGGAAGATACCCAGATTCTCACAGCTTCTGGTGATCAAACAGTAAGTCACTATGTTGTGTTTATCAGTTTAGTTTACTATTGTTAACTAAAACCATACGTGCAATTTGAATGAGCTTGGTACATTTTTGCTCTGAAGATGTCTTGTTTTAATTTTGCTTGACTCTCACATGATACTTGCTGGATATCTACTCAAAGGCATTGCATTTTTTATGCACAAGACGGTAGCTGATTAGCATAGCCTAGAGTTTAGAGCACCTAATATAAGATATTCTCCTTTTAGTGCATACTTTTGTTTCTCTTCATCTTTGATTTTTGGCAGAACTTGTGGGCCAGATTTAATTGAAATAAAGTCAATAAATTCCAATTTTATGTCATTCAACTATAGCTTAATAGTTATTGGGCTTTCACAAAACTTCACAAGTAGATGTAGTATCTTATGACTAGCTTACTTCAAGCTAGTTCTATTTTGAATGTTGTTATGGTGCACATTTACAGATGAAGGTATGGGATGTACAAGAAAAGAAATGTATTGGAGTGTTGATGGGGCACACTGGAAGTGTGAAATCTATGTGTTCTCATCCAACTAATGCTGGTAGCATTTCATTTTATCCACAACTCTGGAATTTTTACAACTGCAAAGTGATATATTGGCTGTTAATGTTCCTTGTATCTCCAAATTCACAGATATTATTGTCTCTGGTTCAAGAGATGGATCCTTTCGTCTTTGGGACTTAAGATGCAAATCCACTACAAAGGGTAGACGAGATGTTAGCATATGGTAAGTTGCATTATTTTATTTGCTAAACTCCTCTAAAGGTCATTTTCTTGACCTGTTAATAATTAGTTTTTAGTGTACTGTTCTGTTTTATTTAATTCTTTTATCATGGGATTGCTTCACTAGTTCAACGGCTGTCGTTAAAGGAGCACATCTTTCATCTCAAGTAAAACGAGTCAGAAAGAGAAAGGTTAGTTGCTGATGGTTTACTGTTCTTTAACTTTTTACAAACTAAACCTTTCTAACAGCAATTCTATTCTGTCAGACTAATTCCATGAGCATTACGTCTGTTCTTTGTCTCAAGGATCAGGTTTCTATAGCCACTGCTGGGGCGGTGGATAGGTTAGTTGGAATCATTACTCATGATCATGAAGCTATACATTGAATTTCTGATGTTTTATACTGAATTAATTGATTTTACTCTGAAACTGGTATATTTCAGTGTGTTGAAGTTTTGGGATACCAGAAATCTGAAAAGTTTTGTCACACAAGCTTGTCCTCGTCCTCATTCGACAGAAAAGGTTGGTTTGAAATGTACTGTAAAGTGGAAGTGTTTTGTGTATCTTTATACTGTCAGCAAGTTACAAATTAAATGGGTCTTATATATTGAATTTGAACCTTGATTCATATATGTAATATAACATTATATGCAGGGTTTTATGTTCACAAAATAATTACTGTACCACCCTTTGGAAAGAAAATGTATACGTGGTAGCAATTGTCAGCTATGTTATGCTTTTCACGTTACCAGGATTTTCTAACCTTGAAATGTATACAAGCTTCACAATATCATTTCAAGCTTCCCAATATCTAATAAAACAGCATTCTTCGTTGTCATTTCAGGAAAGATTACATGGTATATCTAGCCTGTCCCAAGATGACAGTGGTCTTTATCTTTCAGCATCCTGCATGGATAACTGGTATCTTTCTTTAGTAGCATATATATTTTATTTTCTTGATGAATTAAACAATGGTTGAGAGAAAGTTAAGGTAAAATGTAAACTATATTGTTTCTTCTTTTTTGCAGCATTTATCTCTATAACATTCTTCAACTTGAAAAGGGGCCTTTCAGATCTTTTCCTGGATGCCGAATAGAATCATTTTTTGTAAAGGTAAATTGAACAATTATTCCCAAATTTTTTGCATCCTGTTTCTGTCCTGAGTCCTGATTACCTGTCTTTCTGGTCTGTGCAATTCCAGGCTGCGATTAGCCCTGATGCATCTCAAATAGTCAGTGGTTCTAGTGATGGAAATGCCTATGTCTGGCAGGTTACATTTCTTACTTTTGATGAGTTATTGTAAGTTTGGTAAGTAGGTTGCAATTGGGATATAATTTAACTGAACTTTCCAAAATCAGGTCGACAAGCCTCAAGAGATGCCTGTTACTTTGAAAAGTCATGATGGGGAAGTTACAGCAGTTGACTGGTAAATTGGAAATTTAGTGTGGGTTTAGACTTCGAGTTCTCTTCAATGTAATGTGAGTTTCTAACAGTGTTTACTTGACAGGTGCTGCTCTGAGGCTGGTAAATTAGCAACTGCTTCTGATGATTTCACAGTAAGCAAAATTAATTGTTTATGTATTATTACTATTTTTTCCCATTTGACTTGAGGCCAAATAGAGTTCATATTATTTGCAAATTGCAATGTCTTTCAGTTCAGTACTGTATGGACTTTTTTTTTGGTATTAATGCTGTGTCAAATTGTTTCTTTAGCATTTTAACCGTTGTTCCCAATTTTCCATTTCTAGGTTCGGATTTGGAATAAAACCAATTATATCTGCAACACAAAGACTTCATGTTCCATCCGACGAAGAGTAATGGCAATGCCTCGTACAGAAAGTAAAATGCTATTAAATAATGAAGAAATGTGTCCCAAGTCAATAGACAATGCTTTTTTATCCAATGAACCACTGAACCACCCAATTAACTCGGCCACTCCAATCACCCCACCTAAAATGCTTGCATCTGAAGGCCATAAGAACCAGCTATCCTCAGGGTTCAATTTAACTGCATCATCTGAAAAAACTCCAGAATCTGCTTTGAAGAGCCCCTCATCTGTTTTGAGCCCTCCATCTTCCTTGAAAAGAACTATCCGAGACTACTTTTTAGCATCGTCCTGAATACTGTAGGCTTCTTAAACCAACTAAGTTTTGTTGTCAACTAACAAGTTATTGCACATAGTGATCTTGTTTTTTGGTGGTATGAGTGGTATGGAATTCTTCAACCATATTCTTGGGTAAGGTTATTTTTCATGAGGTTTGATAAAGCATTATTTCACTATTTGAAATTGTAAACATTTGTTAAGATATTTGTTATCATTTCTGCAGGTTATTTGAAAAGTAAAGTGCATAAAAGGGTTTGTTAATTGTTATAGCAATTCATCTGTTGGATATTTTTTAACTCCCAAATTCAGCCGAAGCTTGGGACGGGAAGAATATATGAAGATGGACAAATATTTGCTTCTACTGATTTGCTAGAGACACATGGGATGCATGCCACATCCACTTGATGAGCATGTGAATTCTGGCTGTCAAAATGTTTTGAGCAATACAATTAGGCTAAAAATTGATGCAGACTCTCCTACCCTCTTTAAAGTGAATAGGTGAAGAGTATGAATGGAAAGCATCATGATTAGGCTGTAAGACTAAGTTGCTTGACATATGCTTTGTAGGTGCATCAAACTCCTAACCCCCAGGACAATGTACAGAGATAAATACTGTGATTTTAAAACTAGTTTTGATCTCTCATGTTGGCAGTGATCATTTCGTGAATAGCAATGGTGTTTTATATACGGCAGTTGCATATTTTGTTTCTTTAACAATAGATGTAAAAGCTACATCACCCAAATTATAAGAGCAGCAGCTAGTCGATCTTTGAACGGTGAAAGGATGGAGGTCCTTAGGAGCATGTTTGTAGAATGTGAACATCATCGAAATTGTACAGAATAATTTTGATACCTTCGATTTATGCGACACCATTCCCCATTACTTCAATTTATTAGGCATAAGTGACTTGAGTGTCCTGCTAAAAAATAATACGTATATTGTTGTGAAGGAGTAAAGCATATGTGGAAGCTGAATTAATTGCTAAAGTATGCATAGATTTGGGCATGGATGAGTTGGAAGTATGATGTCATATTTTTTATAGGAGAGTTTTGGATATTTATAGGAGTTTTTTTTATTATTATTTGGATATTATAATGTAATATTTACTCTATTTTTTGTGAATATCGAGCTCTTTTTTAATTATTAAAATAATGTATTGTTGTGAATGTAATTGATTTTAATGTATGAAATAATGGGGTTGTCATTTTTATACTTTACTGGAAAAAAGAGTAAACATACTTTATACAATTATTTGTTCTTTCATTATTCATAAAAAGAGTGATATCAAATAATATAATAAAATTTTCATGTCAATATTACTATGATCTTTGCAATAGTAAGGATGAAGGAGCATCGGTCACACATGGCTGTAACAAAAAGGTGATAGTTACTCCGAATCAAGGAAGCTTTTATCATTCCTTCATTCTTGAACAATTGAGAAGGCCTTGAAAAAAAAAACAGACAAAATGACTTTATTAATATTTTTTGGAATAAAAGATGGTCATGTAATTATATTCATTTTTTAGTTTTTAAATTTTGACATGCAAATTTTATATAATATATAACTATAATTTAATGGTTGGGAGGTGTATCATATGAGAAAAATAATTTATTGTGAGAATGAAAGGAGCAAGTCAGGGCTATATAATCACACATAGATAGTCAAGATTTAAAGTTATTTAAAGGTTACATAATTACTTAAAAAATTCATATAATTTTATATTTTAATTTTAACCATTTATATAAAATTTAATAATTAAGATTTAATCCTCTTACTCTCACAATTAACTACTCTTTTCACTTGATCATCTCCCTAAGGGTTGTATGTAACAAAATAATAAAAAGATGAAAGGGTTAAGCTTTTTATGGGACGTTAATTTTAGAAGGAAAGGAAAGAAAAAAAAGAGTATGAATCCAATTCTTTTAGCATGAATTTAACAAAGAAAAAGAAAGGAGGCTGAAGGATTTTATAGTTGCGAATTTCACAATTTTAAATTTATTTTATTTTATTTTTTATGGACTTCACAAATTTTAGATTCCAAAATTTTTATATATTTTAATTTTTTCCTTGAGAACATTTTCATTTTTTTGCTCGATAAAACCAAGGGTATGGAAGTTTACTTTTTCTTCTATTAAATGATACCAGAGAAGTGAAAGATCACTTCTCAACTCTCTCTTCCCTTCTTCCCCTTTCATTTTTATTATGTTTCTTTCTTTTTCCTATATGATACCAAAAAGATCCTGAGAGTACAAATATATCTAATCATAAACCAATATGTCAATTGATTTAATTAATGAAGAATACAAGTTCTCTCAAGATAAGATATACAGCATCTCTGGGACATGCTAAATAGCTGCAACAAAATCACGTGTTACATTTAAATGAGAATTCATCTTCACTATTAACAGCTTTTTCACAAGTTCATAACATAAATACATGAAAAGAAAAATTTCTAAATGATACATCTTGGAAATCAGGGTTCTCTTGCAGTCAAGTCATGATACTACTTGTAAGTGTGTTGAATCCTGACTGAAACCTTGATATTCTAGAATATTATTGGTTAATGTACAGCTCTTGTTTAACAATGTTGTAGCATCCAATCAGGTTGGTTGGCTCCACTATGAATTGTTCATGAAATGTACCCATTCTCTTGCTAGGAATATCAATTCCAAGATCTTTGAAGTTTGGCAAGCCTTCTACTTGAATGCCATCTCCACATATGAGGAACTGATTCCCAACTATAAAGCATCCTGAGACCCTGATTGCAACTCCATCTTCACCATGAGTGCGGCATTGAAGCTTTTCCACAACATGCACCAACTTTTCAGGAGGCCAATCACCAACTAACGTGCTCCGAATACTTGATAGAGTTGTAAAGATACTTTTTGGACCAACATGTTGTTTACCAGAGAAACTGCAAAAAACTGAAGCTTTTATCATTGTGAACTCAAATGAAGTTTCGACTAAGTGAATCATTCATTTCGGTTGCATTTTTTATCATAGCAAAATGATGGATTTTCTTATTAAGAATTAAAACATACAAAATAGTACTCACCTGAAAATTGAGTTTTCACTATATAAGCTCCTTGCATGTTGCCATAAATCATCAGGTCCATCAAATAGTAAGTAATAATGTATTGTCAACATCTGGAGAGAAAAATGCAAGTTAAACAGCTATCAACTTTTCATAATCAATATATGCATGTGAAACAATTAAATGAAATTCAAATTTTTATCATTGTGAACTCAAATGAATACAATAACAACAACAAATAAGCTTTGTCTCACTAGGTAGGGTTGGTTATACGGATCAGACAATGCTATAGTATCCTATCAAATGAACTCAAATGGATGCCTGGGGGGGAAAATGGGCTTATTATTTAGATTTAGTTTGCCACAAGATGGCTTAAAATATATAATGCAGACTTCCGACCAAAAATGGGCATTATAAAGTTTATCTCAAATTCTCATACAACTAACCTATGCAAATTGCAACTTAACATTCAGACGACGACTTATTGCTTGTATATTTTTGTACTTACATAACAGGAACAACTTAAGAAAAAAAACATGTAGGCTCAAATAATACAGAGATAAAAACTAGCAGCAACTTACATCTGCCAAATCCTTCATTCTTTGTGTAGGGTCAAAAACGCTTCGAACAAATCCTGCTAAATCTACCTCGGCAGCCTCATACTTTGTGATAAAGGGGTGCAAAAGCAGCTGCAGTGCAGTAGGGCAATACCAAATGATCAAGTTCAAACCATTACGTCTATAGATCATGGAGTGCCAAAAGACAGGGTTGACATGGTAAGTTAACACACTACCCAAAAAAAAAAATGGAAAAATAACACTAATACCTACCAGGCAAGAATGCAAATGACCACAAAAATCAAATCTAAGGAAATAAATGCATGTACACTAACAAGTTTAAGTTTGTGCTTCAGTATACAAAGCATTCAACTGCCACAAACTTCTAGACCACAGATGCTAGACACCATGCCCATATCTAATTAAGGTCTATTTGCATTTCTCTCACCTGCTCTGCAGTTGGCCTACTATCTGGATCCTTCTGTAAGCAAGCATCAACAAAGGAGCAGAATTCAGGTGAAAACTTTTGTTTTGATGGTGATGGTGATGGATCATCCAGGATCTGCCACCAAACCAATTATAATTATTAGTAGACAGAAGAAGTACTTGTGTCAGATCACTAGAATGTATATCACTGATCCAATAAGTGTTATAAGCTACTGGCTCCATTACTTTATCATTTCCTGGCAAAGAACTCAGATTATATACGTTAAAAATCTCACACGATGATGACATTGTAAAGGTTGGATTTTAAAATTGTTAACCTAACCCCAATTTTTGTAGTGATTGTAGGTAATTTTAAAGGAAGCTTCCTGTTCATATGTGTGGGTGTGTGCGAGTGTTTTGTGTGTAACAAGAAGAAGCTTTCTGTATCAAACAAGGGATAATGGGATACACCTTTATCACCTTACAATTTAGGTCTAGCTATGGTTATATCAAACAAACAGAGTTCAATGACTAGATCAAGATGACATATACAATGAGAATGTTGCCAGTGTGTTGATATTTATCTCTAGGCCTACACAGTGCTGAGTAATGAATGGGAATTGTTAAAAAATCATTGGAGAAGTTAGTTTGAGTATATTATATGCCTTCTTAAGTATCACATGAATTATCTCATTTAACTGCAATTTATGGCATTGTTGCAACAGCAAATTGGATATACATTGTTTTCTTCTGTGTAATTTATGATATATGGTATCAAATACTATCAGATGATAAGTTTTTCTACAAGTGACAAGATAATGGCACTTATAAAAAATTAGTCAGCTCAGACAACATGGACATTGAATCAAACAAAAGGAAACAAGTAACATCAATAAGCAATGGCACACACCTGCAACATAAGATTTACAGGACCTTCATTAGCTGTATACGGGAATTCTCCTGTCCCACACTCAAGGAGAGCAAGACCAAGGCTCCAAATATCAGCTGGACAAGAATAGCTTTCATTTCGGATTCTCTCAGGTGACATGTATGTAACAGTTCCAACAAATGTAGCACACTGCACAGTTACAATCATTGATAAATGACTATGAACTCCATAGCTTGGTAATGTAATCATGACCAGACATAAAAGTTGACATTTGCGAACAAATTTAAAATAAGAATGACATGTTGTCTACACTAACCATTGCCACAGAATTCTCTAAGCCAGCACTAATACCAAAATCAGTAATTTTTGGCTCCCCCTTCAGATTTACAAGTAAATTGGCAGGCTTTATGTCTCTGTGAACTAAATGTCTGACTCCATGAAGATAGCTTAGACCCTTCCAGAAGATAAAAGACAGAGTAGCATATCTCAGTATTTTCTGCAATGAAAAGTTTGAAATGAAAACAATAAAACAATATTTTACTTACGTGTAGGAGCTTCTGAAACATAGATGAAAGAATAGGTTCAGGAATCCTTCGATGCTTACGCAAGATATCTGCAAGAGATCCTCCGTCCATATACTCCAGAGCTATGCTTATCTGTCCAGAATCTGGAGTGTAAAATGCCCCATGAAATTCTACAAGACCCTGATAACAAGGTGCTTCACATAATGTCCTTATCTCAGTAAGGAGCTGCTGTCTTTTCTCCTAATTAGCACAAAGAAATACCATTGTTAGGGAACAAATGATTATCATGATTTATTATTTAAATTTTTTGGGATTTTTTTTTTTTTTTTTTGGGTTATCATTCATTACTGCCTACATGGCTTTTTTATCCATTTAGAAGCAAACATTAGCAATAGAGTCACCTAATAAAGTGTCTAACAACTCCAAAACTTCAAAAACACCACAAGCCAAGAGTGTATTACCCAGCATCAACAAAATACCGCATTTTGATAGGTGGATATCATATCTCGCGTATAGTACGGGACATGCTTTCACTGGCAATCATAAATAAAATTATCTATAACTAAAAGCAACACATAAAAAGCAAAGTTCCGTGCCACGCATGGGATTCAAATTAAAATTGCAAATGGCGAATTATGGCAAAATGCCACGAGGATTAAGAACAGGAAATACCTTTTCAAAGATATTGATCTTCTTCAATGCTAGAATCCTATGCGTTGGTATATGAATAGCTCTCTGCACAACACTGCTGGCACCACTACCTATTGCTCCAAATATTCTCATCTCGTGAGAGGCACACCTATATGTTTTCTCACCGTGATCAGTTTCATGAACAGACCGAGATGTGCACTTCTGCAACCCAAGCTCATTGATATTGTACACCCCATATGATCTGCTCAACAAGTTCACAGTCCCACCATCCGATAGCTTCTCAATTGAATCAAATCAAAAACCAAAAAACCAAAAAAAAAAAAAAAATCATATTAGAGCATATGTAGTAATCACTTTTTTCCTAAGAAATAATTATGTTTTGAAAAGTTGTCTAGTTTTTGATTATAAATTGTTTTGAACACAAGATAAGCTAATTCAAACATGCACAAAACCATTTAGACCAATCTCAATAGTGTCACACTCTTGAGCCATCAATGCCTCTAAAAAAAGTACAAATACACACACGTACAATAGGAATAAGAGAGAAAGAGGGGCTCACTGTGTAAGAATCACAAGGGTCCAACGTTGAGCTTGATGAGAAGCCCTTCTCAGCATCAAACAAAGGTACAAGCTTTTTTCTCAATTCCTCCAACCCAGCCATTGTTATGAGTATTTACAATTGAAAAAAATTAGTGGGGGTTTCAAAAAGAAACAGAACCCAGATGCCCTATTATGTTATGGAACCAGTTGGAACTTTTGAATGCAACAATAGAAATAACTAAGATCCTTTCTCCACTTCTATGAATGAAGAAGAAGAAGAAGAAGAAAAAGGGGATTGAATCTCAAGATTCCATGTCGAATTTAAGGTTTTATGTGTGTGTGTGTGTGTGGTGTTGTTATGGTGGAAAGTGAAAAAGGAAAAGATTGAGTTCGTGATGCTCAAGGTTGTGTCAGCGTAATGCAGTGCCTGCTGCTGTTATTCATATTTACTGTGCTTTTATTAACCAAAAAGTTTCAGATAATTATCCAATCTTATTTTTCTTACGGTTATTCATATGTACCCAAAACTTTACCTCCTTCTATGTCTTTTCTTTGTTTTTTGGGTAGTTATCTCCTCCTGGCTCTTATTTAAAGCGGGGGTGAAAATTTTATAAATTAGATTTATAAGTAATTTTAGTTAAAAGATGTTTAAATTCAATTAAATTTAATTCAATTAAAATTATTAAATTGATCTAAAAAATTTAAAAATTGATTGAAATAACAAAAATTTGGATTATATTAGAATTTTTTTTTTTTAAGAATTGATTGGATTGAATCAATTTTGAATTTAACTTCTGAAATAAATTCAATTGGAATTGAAATCAAATAATATTATATATATTATAATTTTTTAAAATTAAATGTATACTTTTATTTATAATAATTTTAGCTTATTATATAATATTTTGTTTATATAGAATTTTTATTTGAATATTATTTTATACATATTAAATAAATTATTTCTATTTTTATTTTTATTTATTTATTTTATTAGCATAATTTACTTCTGGTTTATAATATTTTAAACATAATTTTTTTGGCTCAAAAATCGATTAATCCAATCGAATCCAAATCAATAAAATTTAATTTAATCTAAATTTGATTAGATTCAAAATATAAACTAAATTGATCTAATTTAAATCGATATAATAAACAATATAATTTGGATCAATTGAATTTTTTACTCAAAATCAATCTAAATTAAATTACAAACACCCCTATTTTCAATATAGTTTAAATTAATGATGGATATTATCCTATTATGATATCATTCATTTAGTTCATATATAGATTTGAATCTTTTTTCATTTTTTGGTAACAAATAAATTTATGGTTATAAAGTATTTTAAATACAACATAAGATAATATTAATATGCTCTAGATTATTTATAATTTTATTCAATTTAATTCAAATTATTAAGAATACAGAAATAATGGAAAAACTAATGAAATTTTTTATCTTCTTTTTGATGGTGAAATGGATCAAATGCCCAAACAAAGCAAAAATAAATCACAAGATGGGGCATCATTACCCCATTCTTATCTTTGCGGAGAAAAAATTCCTAAACTCGAGACTTTGAATGAGGTGGTCCACACAAATCTCCAAATGACAAACAAAAGATTGTCATCCATAAAATAAAACCATATAAATTCCTTCTCATATTTTCATTTTTTGGGTCCTCATAATTTTCTCTTCACTAATTATTATTTAGAACTCATTTATATGCTATTATCTTGATAAAGAATTTCTTTCAAAGCACATTTTATTTTTTTAATATATTTATGTAAATTTTATTGAAAAAAATAAAATCACTGGAAAAAATAAAAAAATCTTTTTTTACAGCTATAAACTTTATTATTCTAAAAAAAACATTTTTTGTAACATAACAAGCATGTTTAAAGGTAATAATATTACTTCTAAATATAAACTAATTTTACATTTTTCTCTTTTTGGATCAATGCACGTATATTTTTACATCAAGAAGAGAGAAGTCATATATTACAAATCAGACCTATTGATTTTACATTCAAGTATATTACAACTTGCAATTTTTGGAAAGATCGTCCAAATGAGTCAACAAAAACCCAGGCGTGGTTTTTAATTCTTCTTCTTTGGGCTTCGGCCCCATTATGTAGCAGGAAAATCCCAAGCCTGGTTTGGCATATATTTGCTGAACATTTTTGTCTGGTTCTCAAGGCTGGCTTCTGATTAGACCACATACCGTGCCTTGATGGACCTAAGTTTGGATGGGCTTATTCAACATAAAAGAAGCTTGGCGCTTTTCTTCTATGAAGGGAGAGGCCAGCCTTTGATTTGAAACTAAATTAAGGTGGTATACCCAAAAAAACAAAAACAAATTAAAGAGGACCAAAAAAAGAGAGTGAATTCAGACCCGCCCAAAAAAAAAGGTAAATTGAAGTGTTCTTTAAAAAAAAAAAAAAGAATGAAACACTTGAAGTGAGATAGGTGTCAATGGAAATGCTTGTGACATTTCGTCCATCGCCCTAAAAAATGAACTTTGTAAATGAGCATAAGTCTTTCCTGTGAGACACATTTATCTGTACTTGAATTAGTTTATTTTGAGTTCAAAATAAGTTATAATCATTTTTTTAAATAAAAAAGGTATGTTAATAAAAACCGTACCCTTAACTTAGAGAAATGGTAAGATATATAAATGCATGCAAGAGTTCAAAAGAATAGTATTATTTTTGTCTCCGTAGTCAACGCCTGAAAAGAGTTCAAATGAGTGGCGATGACTTCTCATCTTAAATTTCTTATACATCTCATTCTTAACGAGTGACAATAGAGATAATTAATTCAAAAAGTATATAATAGGGACAACACGATAAATTAAACATGTAAGGGAATAATTTTCTCTCTGTTTATAGATGGCCTCCCAAAGGAGATGACTAGGGATTGGTTGTTGCATATTTTTCGGGGGGAAGGGCTAGTATCTGATGTATATGTCTCACCGAAGAGAAGACAATTCCATGACTATATGTTTGGCTTTGTTTGATTTGAGTCATTGGTAGATGCTAGGAAGATAGTTAGAAATCTGGATGGTACTAAGATAAGAGGGTATAGGATGAAGGTTTCTTTTGCAAGGTATGACAAAAATGGTAGGCCTTGGACTAATTCAAGTCACCAGATGATTGGTTTAGGTGCTAAATCAATGGGAAGAAAAGAGATGTTCAAGTATGTTATGGATGGAAGGAGAAGCTACAAAGAGGTGGTGGAAGGGGGGCTGCCGTCTCAAAAAGTAGAAGGTTGGGTGTTAGATAAGTTCAGATGCTTGGATGACCCTGATGTAGTTAAGAATAGGATGAAACTAGAAAAGAACCTTGAGTGGATGAGTTAGAGGGTGTTGGAAGAAGCTTTTAACTCAATCAATATGGAGGAGTTCAAACGGAAGCTAGGGGTATGTTTGGAAGAGTTGTTAAATAAGATTCTTAGGGATGATTATATCTTGGTTGAACTAGCTAGTAGCAAGAAGGAAGTTGAGCAACCGCAGGTCAAGAGGAAGGTGAAGCTGCTAGAGGTGTTCTGGGAAGAGGAATTGGTCACATCGATGGTGCGCAAAGTTCAAGATGTATCGAGCTTTCCCATTGGTGCGTTTGAATTGGTCCTGCCAATGGAAGCTTCTAGTCTATGGGTAACAGAGGTGGGTCCTTTTATGAAGAGTGTTGGAGAAGCTAATGGTGCTATTGGGCTAGAGAAGACAACTCTCTCTCCTGTAGTCTGTAACTTGAGCCCAATAGAAGTGGGCCTTGGTGATCCTACATGTAGCAGCCCTGATTGCCCTCCAGGCTTTCAAGGTGCAATTGAATTGGTTAAGCTCCCTAAATGGGATCAAGTCATTAACATGAATAAAGAAAAGGTTGAGTGCCAGAATGCTATGGATGAGGAGGATGATATTAAGCAAAGTTGTGGTGAATCTCAAGGATCATTCCTTAGTGGGCCTTTTAAAAATTGTGATTACGCTAATTCTCTAGTGGATAGGAAGGAAGATGATCAAAGTTGTGGGAAAGCACATGGCTCTTTTTCAAATTCCATAGAGAAGGTACTTGAAACTCCTATATTTGATTCAACTTCTATTCTATAGAGAGATGAAAATAAAGATGTGATACTAGAGGATAAGGACCTTTGTGGAAGCGAAGGTTGCTTAGGATCTTGGAAAGTTCTTGGGGTTAGAGGTTAGTAACGACGAAGCCATGATTGTTGCTCTTTCAAAAGTTAAAGACTATCACGATTTTGTGCTTTCTAGGAAGAGAGGACGTCCTAAGAAAAACAAGGACCGCATATAGGATAGTGTGGTCCTTGGTCATGGTTAGTTGTGGTTGTGAGTCTCCGAGGTTTCTATGTTTTTTGCTGTTTTGGTCTTGGGGTGTGGTGGTGTTGTGCTAGTCTGCTTTGGTGGATGGAGTGCTTTTTTGCTCGTGTTAGCTTTGTTGGTGGTTTTGTGGCCTTTGCGCTCTTGTTTGGCTGTGCTAGCAGTGTGTTTGGTTCTTTCTTGAGGTCCTTGTGTCCTGGTGTATCGGGCCTTCTTTGGTGCTCTTTGGGGAGTTTGGTTGGTGGGTTTTGTGTCTTTCATTTTTGTTTTCCTTTCCTGTCGATGCTTTAATGCTTTTGCTCCTTTTTTTCTTTGCTCCTCTTTCTAGCAGAGAGTTTGAGTGCTCTTTAATCTATCGAACAAAAAAAAGTACATACCTAAACCACTACTTCTTACAATGGAATTTTGGTTCAATTCAATTGAAAAATACTATGCAGCAAGAATTTCTTTGACACATTCAAATTTTTTTTTTTTTTGCTGTGTACGTACTCATTGAACATTTAGCATGAACATGATATACCAATAGTTATCTTAATTCGATCAACCAATAATTGCCCCTTTCTAATCATTAGTGCCATATATTCTCTACGACTAATTTATTATTCCTCGTTCAGTAAAGAGGAAACCTCTTTTATCTTTGTCTCAAACTTTTCCTCAAGTGACCCTTCCATAAGGCCAATATAATAGTCCGACCCACAAATTCTGACGTATGCGAAGAAAGAACCAAAGAGGGCATTCCACATATTTATCTTAATCATAGCTTTCGAAAATGATGATCAATTAGGTGGTTGTTACTTAATATTCATGAATATTATTTGATGAATCATATCATATTGATGGCTCATGATTAGTTCTCCATTTCCTGATTCTCATATGGCAGCCAATATAATCAGCCAAACCGATCAAGGAGCTGGAGTACGACAGATTTCAAAAGTAGATTCATGTATCTTATTTGAGGATCGAAAGAAAGTGATCATGGGTTTAATAATGTATAGATTTAATTCCACAATCATATATTCATATATGCACCGACACGCACTTCAATTAACTAAAATTAACAATCAGTAATGAAACAAAATCTGAATTATTTATTAAAATTACTATTATATTATTTGTTAAGATTTAAAAATAATAGTTGAATAAGTTAAAACAACAAAAAAATTCATTTATACAAAAATTAAGTAAAATGATAAATTATTTTAACAATGAAATTTATGACTGCTTAATATAGTTCTTTTTTGGTATAGATCCCTACTATCCAAAAGTTTACTAAATTTCGACTACTTTTGTTCTAATTGAGTCGACTCATTTTGGAGTAAAACTTTTTCAGCGCTAATTTTTAATAAAGTTCTACAACAATGGCAATTAATTTTTTTAATAAATTAAAAGTTTAGACTAAGAGGAAATTCACACCAGTTCAAGTACAATAGCAATTAAAAAACCAATAGTTGAAGGATTAATCACAACATCAAATGATAAACCAATAGTTGAAATCACAACGTGTGGGTGCTAAATGAATAATAGCTACAAAGAATAATGATTACTATTGGAGTGTATGTTGAAGTGGTCAGCTCACAACTGCATCATACAATTTCTATAACCATATTTCTTCTCTGTGTGATTAGGATAATCTTTGTACCTTTTTGTGGCCTTTCGGCAGTGTCAAGTCGCATTAGGGTCCTCTTCAATCCTAGAAGAGAAAAGACTGAAAAGGGGAGAAAAGATCAAAGCAAATTATTATAAAGTACACTGCAAAGTTCAATTAATTCTGAATGAGTATTATGACACTCTAATAAGCACATCAAGCCACTGTATCTTTTCCCAAAAATGACTTTAATTTCTTAACTAATTTTGCAAGAAAAACAGCTTGAAGGACTTGGAATAGGTAAAGATTGATTCAGATATGGAAGTAATTGTTAGAATCATTGTTAGTGAGCTGTTATATATGAATTGTAGCTAATGTTAAGATTAGCATAAGTCAAGTATAATGATAATGATATTTTTTTCAATCCATATTAAGTGACTTTTTGTATTTAAGTTCATTGGGTTCTTTTTAATTAAAGCTAATGAATTGTTATTGGTCACGAAGCAGGTCCTTACTCTCATTACATATTAGTATAGCGTAAATTTAGTATATATTGTACAAAAAGAAAATGACATATTAGTACTTAGTAGTATAGACTGAATAGGCAAAGAGTCTGGATTTGCACGTGGCAACTTTGAGAAAGACCTCCATATCCTCCCTGGAAGAAATTTCTTCTTCTATGGAGTAGAAGATTTCTTGCTCTAGGAATTGAAAAGATCTGATTTATCCCCCATAGTAACTATCTCTTGGCTTTCATGTTGATGTTGATGAGAACATATAAATCTAATAATATGTGTTGGTCTAATTTTTTTGAATCTCAAAATTATAATTTGGGCTAAAGTTATAAGAGATTTATTTATTTATTTATATCTAAATTATGATTTAGAATTTTTAAAAAGTTAAACTAAACATGCTATTAATGCGATATTTTTTGCTTGCAGTTTTATAATATAATAAATTAAATATACAGAATGGATTTGCCTAATTGAAGGCCCCAATCGGTACTCTCCTCAACAAAGATAATATACTGTAATTTGTTTTTTAAAGTTATAGTTTGAAATAGAAAAATTATAATTGAGATTTGAGATTTAAAAGTTATGATATTGGAAATATTTGTTATAACATCAATTGAAAAACACACAATAAGACAAATACTTTTTTGAAGAGCGCATGGTGGAACTCAATTCCATGGCTAGAACTTTTCTATCCCCAAAGCTATGTTTGAGAGTTTTATATAACATGAAATAAAGTGACTTATAATATTGAAATAAATTGGAAAGAGAAGAGGTGGAGTGGAATAGATGATCATATTCATATCATCTTTATATTTGACTATTTTATAAGGAGGGAGGGGAAGGGAAATAATGTATGTCATTTCCTTGTTTTTTTTTTTTGGATTTCTCATTGGTGTTCTTTATTGAAAATAATTTTGTTTCAAACATGATCAAACATTAAATATGGATACATCTTCTAATTAAAATTTGAATCATGATTGAAACAAAAAATAAGAATTTTAAATGAAAAGAGAATGACAGATAAAGAAGGATATTATACTCCTCATTTTAAATTATTCCCAAATACAATTTGAATATACTGATAATATAAAATTGTTTTACATTACCATCCAATTACATTATTCTATTTGCATAATTTTTGGGGTAGTAGAGGTGAAGGTCATATATGTTTGCTTATATGATAATATATAATCAGATGATAGTATAAAATAATTTTATATTATCAATGTATACAAATTAAACCTGTACATTTTTAGTAAAGTTATTCATTTCTTTCATTGTTATTTCTTCCTTTACTATTCTTCCAAACATAACCTAACTTTTGTGTTATAATTGTCAAAAAAAATGTTATAACATTATTTTTTATAGAGATATTAATGAAGTAGGCGCCTACTAATTAGAGCAGAAATTTTTTACGTCGGCAACATCTTATTCCAAGAGATTTCAATTCTGATATAATTAAGAATTCGTATACGAAAAGTCAATCATATTGGCCCTCAGCTACGACTTAATTAGGCTCCAACTACGCAGCTTCTTGTTTGTCTGTGACTACGTTGAGGGATCCGCCTGGTGATAGATGAACGAGTGGTGGTAATCAATAATGGAAGCTAAACAGGGAATGCTTTCTTTTTTCGGATGTTCACCAAGGACCAATAATTGAGGACAACAGTCTATATACACAATTTCAGAGGACAGAGATTTGCATGGGATATGTTGGCATATCTTTATATAAATGAATCCTTAAAAGCGTGATTTACCGAAAAAGAAGTGAAGGTGAAAGGGAAGAACCAAATTTAATTAGTATATATATATATATTTGTGTGTGTGTGTGTGACATCTCATAAAATAATTAAAATTGATCCATATTATTCGATAATTAATTTTTGGCTTGTCATGTTTACTTGGATTCCCATCAATCCTTGTTATTGATGCAGTGAAGAACTATGACTTCACGTTTTGCACAGCTCAAATGTACAAGGGAATGTTATGCTAGCTAAGATCTAGTATAATTTCGTACTCAATAGATTTGAGGTACATAATTATGTGGATGAACGAATCTTGTTAATGGTATAACAGCTTAATCGTACGCAATGTAATCTTAAATGCTTTGGATGGTTATGCGGCGACTTGGATTTAAATCTATTATTTTTTTTTAAATAAAAGTTTATGTGGATTTAACATTAGTCGTTATTTCACTAAGTTAGGATATAGCTCTCAGATTAGAAAAGACACATATGAGATATATGAGATCACCTGTTAATAGGGTCTTCATATTGACAGTGGAAATCGAGCTCACATCCTTATACGATATGTTTTTATTTTTTATCAA
Organism: Pterocarpus santalinus; assembly: GCA_031439595.1. NCBI lineage: Eukaryota > Viridiplantae > Streptophyta > Magnoliopsida > Fabales > Fabaceae > Pterocarpus > Pterocarpus santalinus. The sequence goes on along the minus strand of CM062531.1, from coordinate 65,611,901 downwards.
TTGTGCCAATTTTCATTGGCCCATTAATTTGAATTTATGAATTTATATTCCACTTTGTAGTACCGTTTCACATATAGGGAAAACTCTGTAAATAGTATGACATAATTTGAATTTTGATGTAAATACTAGTTACTGAAACCACAACGAAAAGTTATTTACCTTGTCTTAGATATTTACAATCTGTTAAATATGACAGCTTCATTAATTTACACACCATGCACTACCAATTCAATAATATATAGTACCTGCGTTCTGGTCAATTATTTGCCTTGCCTTTTCTTGCAGTTCCTCTTTTTCTTATTGGATCTGCACCAAGCCAAAGGGATTTGATTTATGTGTTGTTGTTTTATCACAAGTAGAATTTACTGCTTTAGCGAATTTACACTTACATTTTTGCTGTAAAAATATTACATTTAAATAAGAAAGTGCACAGAGATGAGCTCAGCAACTAACGAAGTCTTGAACAACTATGACAAACATAATTACATTTATGTTAGGAACTTGGAAGGCTGACTGTGAAGGAATATTGCGTACAGAAATGAAAATCCAGGTGTTAGGTAAACATCATCATCTTCAGATCCAAGCATCTAACTATTATATATGAAATTTGGAAATAATTCTTTAATACTATTTTTTTACACTTTTCTTTTACACTAGCGTGAATTAGGGGGAAAAAAGAAAAAAAAAAGGGCACTAGAATGTGTGTTTCTTTTATTTTATTACTCAAAAAAAAAAAAAAAACAGTGTGCAAATATCATTGTTCATGTACTTTTTGGGAGTCTCGTTAGCTTGAGTTAGCCAGATGCCTATATTTTGTTACGTAGATATAGCATATAAGATAACAATTACACCAGCATCGTAAACTTCTATGCCAGCTAGCTTAAGATCCTGTCTATTATATACCTATGAATACTCCTGAGTAAAACGCTTCATCAGCTTCAACAAATTATTAATTATATTATTCTTTTTTCAGTGTTTTTAAATCAAACATATAAACGTAGATACCTATATCTAAGGTATTTGGGAATTAATGAAATATGCTTCAAATTAAACCAAACTTCTTAAAAGGTGTATTAGCTTACATTTTTCTTCCTTATTTTATTTCAAATAAAGAATATTATAAATTTTAGGAAAATATTTTTTAACTCTGAGATGGATGGGGCACTGGATATTAATATGAATGTATTGGTATGTAAGTATTAAGATATAAAAAATGTTAATATAGACTCGAGTTTACGGTAATCCTTATATATGGCAATATATCAACTAATGATTTTGTAATATTTATATATTTATAATTTTAAATTATTCTTTGAATGGTTGAGATATTATCATATGTAGGATTCATCGTAAATTTAGTCTATATTAATATTACTCTTAAGATATACATATATCAGGTAAAGTAAGATAGATATATTGTATAAATATATAAAAAGGTTTTGGTAATATCCAAATAACATGACTTAATTTTATGAAGAACTCCTCAAATTAATAAGCCATTACATAAAGAGTTGCTTACTTTAAACATTAGATGCGTCCTGTTTTTGCTGTCAAGTTTCAAGTTTCAGCTACTATACAGAAACTTTATGTACATTCATACATAGCAATGACATGCTTAAACTACTTAGTAAGTTTGGAAGAGTATGTTTGCTTATCTCCTCCAACCAAAAAAAAAAAAAAACACATTTTAATGCAAAATTACACTTTCCAAAACACTTTTTGTGAGAGCAAGAATTTCTTGCTTCCACTAAAATTGATTGTGAAAGCCTTCCAAACAAGCACTTAAGTGGGGTGGATTATTACAATTTAACCTTGGCTATTCTTGTACAGTAGTGTTTGATATTATTATAAAGGTTGTGTCAAAGTCTTTCTTTTTCATCTTGTAGCCCATTTATTGCACTTGTCTTTTGCTTTCTTTTCCATTCTCTCTCTCACCGGAAATGCTCTTTGTCTCCTACACTCCCATGTAGCCTATCTGCTGTCACTGTATTTGCGGTTTTCTCTCATCTTGTCCTGCAACTAACTAGGGTTTCCTCCCTGAACTCTCACATCCAATAGTGAATTTCCAAGAATTCTCTCTCTTAGCTGGGTGGTTGCAACTTCTTTTTCACTGACACTACTAAAGAATATATAGATCTTGAAAGAGCTATATAGCCTTCTACACTAAGGAGAAAGAAAGGTAATGATCCAAATTACATATTGTTTGTTCAAAAAAACCTAGCTTTATTATAAGGTATAGTTTTTAATTCCAATTATGCATTTTCTCTAGTTTTTTTTTTTTAATTGGAGTTTGGCCTAATAAATTGATGTTCTAAGGTTTGATCAGGGTTTTGGTTTTTGAAAATTTTGAAAGGCATGGCACTCTGGGTGAATGGTGTACCAACCAACATAAGGAGTTGAAAATTGAGGAACTCCCACATGTCCAATCGACCATTTAACTGAAAAGATCGCTGGTAGGTGCACCTTTCTTGTCCTCATAGCCATTTCAAAATTGAACATCACAGAAGCCTAGACATAGGGTGGATCAGAAGAGAAAAAGAGGAAGAAAAAACTAGAGAGATTCAGGAATTAGCAATATGCATATTGAACTTGAAGTGAAGGGAAAAAGAAATAGCACAATAAATTGTCCTAATATATATATATATATATATTCGAAATTTCCTACCTCTTCCTTCTGCCCAAAAAAGGGTTCTGGGTAGGGCAGTCTGAGAATCTACGATGAATAGTTGAGCTCGGATTCAGTAATGACTGCTTAGGCACAAAAAGTAAACGAAATTTGAAAAGTAGCAGCAGCTGTAATGTTAATAAGCAAAGAAAAAGATCCATCACCCTTGTACTAAACATGTTCATGGAAGAGATTAAATTCCGAATGGTTGATCTCACTGTATGCAATTGATTCAGTGAGATGATAAGTTTGTATATTTATATAATTTTAGGTATTTTTTAATGTGGTTTGAGATAGGAGCATGCATCGGGTTTGGTTAACACACCAATTTGTGGGTTTTAGCCCAACCGAATTCACAAAATATGAGTTCAATCGTGGGTTTGAAAATTTTTTATCAACACAACCCAACTCAAATCACCAATAAGAAGTTGATGAAGCATCTAATGGATTTTGGCAATGAGAGTCTAATATATCATTTGGATGGTACTAAATATCTTGAAAGATTAAGAGTAAAGTTAATAATTCTTTCAACCTATGTACTGTACGTGATGACTCTGATTTCAATTGACTCATATAGTTTATTAAAGTTTTAGGACTCATATATATGTTTCATTGAAATATTTTCTTAAAAGTTACTAGGACTTGAATATGCTTTTTTAAAGCTTTTAGGACTTATGAATATTTTAAATTCATTCATTCTAAGATTATTATACTTATTAAAAGATTTGATATTTATATTAGATTTTATGTTATGTATACTTAGATTTATTATATTTGATTATATATTTTAATTGGTAAATTTTTTTAAATATATGTTGAACCTATGGGTTTGATCTAACCCAACTTACTTATGAGTAGATGAGGTCGGATCGGATTGAAAAGAAAAATTTGCTCAACCCTACCACTATTTGGATGAACGGGTCGGGTTGAAAAAGCGCTGTAAATCCACCCAACTCAACCTATACACACCCCTAGTTTGAGATTCTATATATGTACTCCCAATTTTGAATTCTATCAATGATGCGGATACATATTTGAAAAACACTAAACAATGAAAATTTTATCGCTAGAATTTTTGCTAAAATGATATCACCTTATTCAATCACTATCGTTGAATCTTGATAAATTAACTAACAGTTATATTCTGAAAAATAATTCTGGCTACGTAATATTACTTTATATGTTTATAGACCATTCTTTTATAGATTATTTCAAATTATTCAAATTAAAGTCCTAATACTGGGGTAGAGTTAATTTGTAATTCAATGGTTTTCAGTGTAACTGAACATTGTGTTTGATTCTAGCTAGATTGCAAGCGAAGACCATGGCCTCTTCTAGCTATTCCAATTCTCCCTGTGCTGCCTGCAAGTTCTTGAGAAGGAAATGCTTGCCAGATTGCATCTTTGCCCCATATTTCCCACCAGAAGAGCCTCAGAAGTTTGCCAATGTTCACAAGATCTTTGGTGCAAGCAATGTTAGCAAACTCCTCAATGAAGTCCTACCCCACCAAAGAGAAGATGCAGTGAACTCTCTGGCCTACGAAGCCGAAGCAAGGATAAAAGATCCGGTGTATGGCTGTGTTGGGGCCATTTCAGTGCTCCAAAGGCAAGTGATTAGGCTCCAAAAGGAACTAGATGCAACAAATGCAGATTTGATGCGCTATACTTGTAATGAAGTGCCAACTCAATCTGGGAGAAGGAATATGGGTGAAGGAGGTTCTTCTCTTGGTCATAATTCTCCTGGTTTTTATTACCCTTCTGGTTGGAACAATGATGATAACAATATGTGATTACCTTCGCTATATGCACCAATTAATTATGCAAGTCGTTTTAAATTTCAAGTTAGCCATTTAGGGTTTCTTATTGTAAAGTATTGGGTGAAGGGGTCTGATTCTGTATATAATATTATTTAATTAATATGTGGTTTCTCAAGGTATATTTATGGATATAAATAACATGGTATATGTTATATTGTGATACGGCCCCATGCATATATGTAGCACAAAAGGAGTCTCTTATACTAATTACTGGACTTCTCAGCTAGCAAAATGAATTTCAAAAAAAAAAAAAAAAATCGATCATTTGAACTTAGATTTTTCCTTAATTTTTCAGTTGTAACAATTCCACATTTTTTTTTTTCCTGAATGGCCCCACGCATGGCAAGTTCATATGCCGACGGCCTTTATTTAAAGTCTAAGGCCTTAGCTAAACAGAATCTTAATATCGGTCTACTTTTTAATCGATCTACTGATTAATTATTTTGATCTTCCAATATATAATTTTTATATATTGGCACCTAGCTACCTTTTCAGGCATGCACTCCAAATGCATGTACCCACTTATATATTCCTATTTATTTAGGTCAATATCTCAAAATGGCCTTCTCACTACATAGCTGCACAGCATGTCATGCCTTGCTCATTATATGTTTAACTATTAATACATAAAGGCTATTTATATAGCCTGATATATAAATATACATAGGAATGTACGTTCAGTTAGCCATAAGGAGGAAGACACAAACTTACCACCTATGTCCTCATGTGTTTCCCTTTTGCAAAATTTACATTTAAAATAGCTACGCTTAATGTGAACAAATGGAAGTGGGCATGACATATTGTTTCTGCGCTTTCCTGAACATGATCCACCAGAGAATGGATCCTCTTATCACGTTAAATGTTATGTATGATTTTAAAATATTGATTCTCTTATGCCACATATTTTATCTAAGTCTTATCCTTTAAATCAATAATGAAAAATTATATATAGAATATGTTTATTTCATCTTTTAAAAATAATGATTATGAAACTAAAATTTTATATATAATTAAAAAAATTAAAAATAATTCTTTTAAAATTCTGATTATTTTAAAAAAATTATCTAAATATATAAGAAATAATTTTTTAATAAAAAATAATTTTTTCCTCAAAACACACAACCAAACGCACCTATAATAAGATCATGTAAAAATTGAATGGGAGATCCATTTCTTGATTCAGCAACATGCCTTACTCTCTATGTTGCGCATGCTGGTCAAAGACAGAGTGGAACTGTTAATTTGTTGACTTTCGCTGTGTATGTCTTCTGCTTATTTTCTAAGAAAACAATCGTCCAAAAAAAGAATATTATTTCGAACGTGATGTTTCGGCTAAAGCAATTTCCATGTCCTCTCCCCATTACAACATTATGATGGTTATCATGATCGGGAATCTACTATCAATTATAGGTGGTACAGATGCCAAGGGACATATAGGATTCTCGAAGGGGTTGTTCTTCTGTGCTCGCATGTGATCATAATGGTACATTCAACTAGGACAAGTGACGTGCATGGTGCGGATATACCGGGGCACTTTCTTTTCCCATTTCTGGCGCCTAGCTTGTCGACATATTAATACAGGCACCAGCTTCCCTGCTCCCTCACAAAAAAGAAAAAAAAAAAAGAAGAAAGAAAGAAAGAAAGAAAGCTACAATGCTTGTTAGAACTTACAGCTTATAATGAAAAGAAGTATAATTTATGATAAAAAAAAAGTTATAATAGTAATACGAAAAAATTACGACTTTATAACATAACGGATTTCCACTGCACCTTTTTTCTTTTTTTAGCTTTTTATTCCACTGCACACATTTTAATTTGTGTTATAATAAATATTTCTAATATTATAACCATTTTATGTTAGACTACAACCTTTTTTATTGCAATCTGTAACTTTTAAAAATGATGTATTAGATTATCTCTTTTAGCGATAATACCAAAATAGACCCCATTAATATAATATTCATAACTAATTTTTTTCAAACTATCAATATTTAAAATTTGTTAAATTTTAATTAATTTAATCTAAGTTAAATCGAGTCGATTCATTATAAAGAATAAAATTTTTTCTATATCAATTTACAAGACTTAAATTTAAAATCTTATTTAAAATAAATAAATATTAAACTAGTAAAAATGTTATTTTCACAATTGTTCAAGTTGCATTTATGAATAATGACAACTATACCCATTATATAACTATATTTGAAACAAGAATACTTAGGTTTAATTATATATTGGCGGAGAGAGGAGGCCTATGTTCTATCTCCCTTTTTTTCAAAAAAAAAAAATTGCGAAATACATACATGTGGTCCCATGAATTAAATTAAATTTTTTATGTAATGTGTGCATATATATTAGTTTGAACCCTTATAATTTATTAAGAATATTATTTTAGTCTGCTATATTATAAATTTAACATTTTTTTTTGAGTTGTCTCTATCTTTATTATCGGATAATAACAAAAAATAGCAATGAACATGTAGAAGTTCCGGGTTTTTTTTTCCCCTAAAAAAAGAAGTAAGGTTTATATATATGATGAATAATGCTTAACTTTTGTACGTTGTCTGGTTTTCACTAATTTCAATAAGTTAATTCGCAATTACATCAGTGAATTTTGCATCCTTGCATACAGTTTTTGACAAGTGAAATGTTTACGAATTTAAAGTCTTATAATCTTCAATAATCTCCGGGTCCGGGAATCCAATTTCTAACTCCGTATATTCTTAGGAGTCGATATTTTCAACTACATGCATATACCATGTGCAAGATTTTGAGATCATAACTTTCTGATTTCCTTGCTTATCTAGGTGCGATGTAATGGTTTTGTTGCTCCTCTCTTGATAGAGAGGTTTGACCTTTTAGTAAATAACGAAGAAAAAAAACTATATGCAAGATTTATCTGCTAAGATGTTTCTGGTTCTAGCTAGCTATAGTTCAAATTAAATTGATGGGCTGCCTTGCTCCAGGTTTATAGCCTAACCTGCCTACATCAAAATCTCCTTTTATAATTGCAAAGTATAAATTTAAAATAGATGAGCTTAAAATTAAGAGATAGCTATAAAAGAAACAAGAGCTTGTTTGGTTATAATTTTGGGAGAGCCAAAAGACTTTTTATTGGCATAAAAATAAAATTATACAGTAATTAATATGTTTGGATATGTAAAGACCTTTTTTAGACGACCTTTTAGAACTTTAATAGGCCTTTTGGGAGAAATATCCTTAAAGTTACTTTTTATTGTAGAAAAAGATCCTTTAAAAAGGAATTTTATTATTACTCTTATATCAATAACCAAAAATAATCTTACTTTTGACACATTTAAACTAAATAAAAAATATTATTTTAAAAATAATTCCTCTAAAAATAATTCTTTTAAAAATAATTCTTCTTAAAATTAAACCAAACATATTCAATATTTTTTTAGATGGTAGCAGTCAAGCAGTTTAAGCACGGCAATTGCACATACCTCAGTCACATACAAGTCCCACGATTTTGTCAAAGTTATACGGGATTATGAAATCAGCAAATTATTCAACTAGTGATATGCCCTAAACATTAGACAAACATGGTCGTCTCCAGTATTAAGATAATTAATTCTCAAGAAATTAACGTCACTCTCATGCTTGCTTCTACTGTATCAATTCAATTTATTGGTTATCCGTCATAAAAAGTGTTTCAATTTTACTCCACCTTTTTTTCACGTCTGAATATGACACTCTAACGTGAATTTAATTCCAGCTGTGCGTATAGGGCGCAACCTATTGTTGTTGGGCTACATAGCTGTTAAGTCAGATTTGGTTTTATTTCTATACATGATGAATTGCACCTGACTTGACTGTTGACAAAAATTGGGGGTCCTAAGTCTTACAGCAATTGTATGTTATGATGGTTCATGTTTTTCTTTTGAGGTATAGCGCGCGAGTGAAAAAAGCTATATTAGCTAGAGTTTGAGGTATAGAAGATGAAAGAGAGGGATTAATTTGAGATTCATTAAGGTGGTAGGTGTTCTATTCCTTTAGTTAAAATTTTTGGATTCTCTAACAACAACAAAAAAAAAAAAAATTCTTGTTGAGCGATATCTATCTTCGTCAAAGGCTTATGTTGAATTGGATCAAATTAATTGAATTTTTAATAATAAAATTCAAATATGAGTAATTTGATCGAGATATAAAAAAGAAACTGAAAGTGAAAGAGAGAGAAGTAGATTAGGGCCCCTACGGGGAGGGCCTTAGGGGAAGGCAGAGATAAGGGAATAGGTGAGCATGTCGCCATGGAAAAGATGCCAAATGTTTCTCTTTGTCGTGCAATGACAAGCACGCGTACTGATAGATACTCGCATAAAAGGTTGCTCTTATGGTAACTCGTTAGTAAACCAATGTGTCAGTATATAAATTAGTTGTAATATTTCAGTTAAAAAATCAATTTTATCAAAATAAATCTCACAGTATATGTTTTGTAATATTAAAAAAATCAAAACTTAGTTAATGATTTTAGGAACTTTTTTTAATATAACATTTTTATGGGGTATGATAATAAATCCGAAACAATGTTTATACACGGTTATAACATTCAAGCCAGGTTGGCTGGTCAAATTTAAAGATCGTTGATTCAGGCTTTTGTCTAATCCAATTAAACATGTTATATTCTTAGTTTGCAATCAATTCAATCAATCCAATAAACATGATAAAAGTAAAATAAAATTGTCGGTTTTATAGGTTTTGAAAATTTATAACTAAGTTAGTGGACAAATTCACGAATCAGTCTCTTTTAATGAAGTTTCTTGTTACTACAGGATTCAAATGCGGACCAAATCTTTGTTTAAAATACTAAAACTAGCTCCCCCTTTTCGCAAGTATGTTTCTTCAAACTCAAACCCTTATATTATGGTGGCCATCAGCACTTAAACTTATATAACACCAGAATTAATTAGTTTCTTATCTAGGTTAACTTCAATGCGTGAAAAATTATGATTAACGCATGGAGGCACAAATGAAAATTGTTTAGTATACATCATTATTCAACTTAAATACTGACGAAATCATTGTCCATTTCGCTCTCAAATTCAATGGGCCACCACAAACCGCCCAAGTTCACAAGCATATGCATATAGCCCCTTGACATGATTCTTTAGTCTCTGATTGATGGATGAGACATTAGACATATGCCCAAAATTAAAGCCCAGTATAATGAGGCTAGGCACATGCCAGGTGAGCAAAAGCCTTCAATCGTGGGACATTCATTCATTAGGTTAAATGAATGAATGACGAGTTGCGAAGCCTCTCTTACATGCAAATATAATATACACATGGACATGTCACTTCGTATTATTATTATTATATTTTTTGTGTTAAGACAATGTCAATTATTTGGGTATAAATATGTATACAATTATAATGTTGTTTGTACAAAATATGCCTTGATATGTTAGAAATATAGTAAATTAAAATGTCTTGATATGTTATTCAGGTTATAACGTACAAATCCCAAACGATTACTAAATCAGATCATAGGATCAAACTGATGGCAATGCTACGTACACATGTAATTGTAATATTAATGTTTTCAAATTACTTGTTCTTGCTTGCTTGTTTCCATCTAATTAAAATTGTGTTTAGTTTATAATTTGTATATTATAGTTTGGTCTAATAAAAAGGTTTAATTTTTTCGTCGAAATCATAATTTAAAACTGGAAACTGTGTTAGGATGTTACTGAATGCGATTTACCATATATATTAACACGAGTTAGAACTTAATCTGTTCCTTTTGAAGTACATGGTTTAAACTTTTTCAATGGTAAGCCAAACATGCACCAAGTACCTTTAGCTACTGTATACTCCAGTCCTATAGTATATTCTAAACACTCCACACGCTGAGCTATTGCTATGGGATTCTCTCCAAATTCATCACGAACACTTTGACAAGAACAAATGCACCACCAAACTTAAAGAACAGCATATATTCGAAGGGTACTTAGGCACCATTCAAGTTTTCATATGAAAGCGCGCCTTCTCATAGCATGTATCAATTTATGAAGTTGCATGCGTGATATTACCAGCATAATTAAGTTCATCGTCACAACATAAGTAACTAAATTCAATTAGACATATTAACCACTAACATATATTAGCATATATTGTGTCAATTAAACTAAGAATGTTAACAATTAAGTTGCATACAAGTATGTATGATTATTACAACTGAGATCTTGTACTTTAAGTGTGTGTTTGATATAAGGGTAAAAATAGAGATAAAATTTTATGGATGAACTCTGTGTATAAGTCCATCAATAAAATTTTACTCCCACTTTTACTCCCATACCATACATAACTTAAGAATAACATAAAAACTAGTAAAAATTCATGAGGTTTTTTATTTGTACAATTTGTTAAAATTAATCAATGTTTAATTGATTCAAATAGTTTGAAACTTATTTTTCTTAAGTAAAGTTTTAATATTAAGTTTTATGAATGGAAAAAAAAATTGGTGTTAGAAAAGTTTTACTCTTATAGTAGGCTGATCCAATTCAAGTCAAATTAGTTGGTCTAATAGATTTCATATAGTAGTATTTTTTTTTAAACAATTTGTTAAAATTGCATATAAATTCGAAATAAAAATGACTATATGCTTTTGAGGTGAGGCCATGTGCATGCACTATCCAATGATTAGGATTTACTCTTTAGGTCCCATGATATCTCCATAAGTTGAAGCGATGAATTATGAGTCAGATTTTTCACATATCAGTTTTTCGCAATGTAAGTTGGTATCTATGCACCGATCTATGCTCATGCATGATAGCTGTAATGATATGCATGAATAATTCAAAGTTTCGAGTTTCTTTGAATAATGTAAATAGAGTTAATAGGAGGACACATACAAAAAAAATGAGGAAAGTGAAAAAAACGCTTGATCCCAAATGGTCATTATTTATTTTGTCAGGTTTTTTTTTAATCTAAAAGTTACTTACTAGTATACGCTGGTAAGTAACTCTTACTTACTAGCATTTTTAGTAATACATTAGTAACTAGGGATGGCAATGGGTATCCGTGGGGGCGGGGACATGTCCCCCACCCCTCGTCCCCGTTTAGGATTTTGCCCCCCATCCCCGTCCCCATCCCCATCGCGGGTCCCCATTTTCTGTTCCCCGCGGGGATTCAAATCCCCACGGATATCCGTGGGTTTCTATTAAAAAATCTAAAAAAATAAAAAAATATAAAGAAAATATTCTTAAGCTTAATAAAGTATCTATAAATATTTATAATTTATATTATTATCCAATACAACATAATACAATTTAAACTAAAAATAAAATACATAATTACAAATTCATTACAAGACAATAGAAATATAAATATCCAAATCACAAATTACAAATATTCAAATTATAAACTTAAATATCCAAATTTCAAACTCAATTAGTAAATTTCCTACTAAGTGTACAAGTCAAAGAGAAATATTGGTAGTAAAATAATATATTTAGTTATTATAAGACATATATATATATATATATATGTGTGTGTGTGTGTGTGTGTGTGTGTGTGTGTAATTTTATATTTAAGTGTAGATTTCATGGTCTCCATGTAGTGGACCTTATCCCCACCCCGCTCTATTAGCTAAACGGGGACATCCCCCCATCCCCGTGGGAACCAAATATGTCCCCGTCCCCGTCCTCGTTGCGGGTAATCCCCACGGGTACCCGCTTTAATGAGTATTTTTGCCATCCCTATTAGTAACTTTTTGGACAAAAAAATAAAAATAACACAAGCGTATTACTGAAAATACTGATAAATAATGGTAAATAAGAGTTATTTACTAGCAATTTCAGTAATATATTGGTAAGTAAGAGTTTTTTTTTTTATAGAAAGTTATCAACATATTGCTAAAAATGCTAGTAAATAAGTACCAATATTTTTAGCAATACGTTAGAAATTTTCTGAAAAAATAAAGATAAAAATAAAAAACGTCTTACTTACCAACGTCTTGTTGAAAACACTAATAAATAACTTACCAGTGTTTTCAACAATATACTAAAAACTTTATGAAAAAAATAAAAAACCTTTATTTACTAGTATATTGCTAAAAAAAGTTGGTAACTTTCTAATAAAAAAATAAAAAAAAAGTCTTACTTACTAGTTACTAGCTTTTCAGCAGTACATGGATAATTTTCTGGAAAAAAAATAAAAAATAAAAAAACTCTTACTATCGTATTGTTGAAAACGCTGATAAATACTCTCACTTAGCAGCATTTTCAATAATACGCTAGTAATTTTCGAGACAAAACAAAATCTGACAAAAAGAATGATGATTATGTGAAATCAATTATCTAAACATTTTTGTTATTTTTTTAATTTTTTTTTTATGTATTGTGAATTTGTGCGTCTCCCAAACATTATTCATACAAATATATTCATTTTTGCCAACGGTTTCGGTAGCCTTATGTTTTTTTTTTTTTCCGGGTCTGAACTCTGAAGTTTTGCAAATGTTTAGGGTTTAACGTTTCTTTTAACAAAAACCTCTGTTTTTCTGGGCCTCCCCATGTTTGGGTAGGATTTGTTATTCGGAGTTCACAAGCCCATCCAATAAGCCATGAACTCTCTCTCCCATTCAAATGCTATTCTAATCCAACTAACTCTGACTCAATATTGGAGCAAAAGGCTTTGGCTAACAAATACTAGCCCACAATTCACCTTAGACGAGTTCAACTTAGTATTCCAAGAACAGTCATATATTGACCAAAAAGAAAAAAATAAAAAAAAAGGCCTAATATGGGGTGAAAAAATAAAGAAACATAATATCAAAACAAGAGTAATTGCTTTTTCTCGGAACATATAAGATAACATTATGCTTAAAATAATAAAGTTGAAAATATAGTACTAAAAAAGAATGTTAAAAATAAAATCGGAGTCAAGAAAAAGGCGCATACTTTGATGAAGATGGCACAAATATCTTCACATAAATATCGTCATTTTATTTTTTTCAAAGCTTAGCCCTACACACTTAATTTAACCAATTTTCATGTCAAAATTTTAAATCAATCTTCACCAAAGCAAGCACACAAAAAGGACACAACTTTATTTTAAATAGTAGAATTTTACATTTGAAAAGTTATGAGATTATATGCCAAGTATGTACATAATGAGGAAATTATCTCAAAGCTCATAATAAGTTAATAAGAGTAGAGCTATTTTTTTGTTTTTCATTTGATAAATGATTGAATGACTCAAAAAACCTAGTAAGTATCATTAGTTTCTAGTTTCTATTGAGAAACTACTAGTTCTTGTTGCACGATACATATGAACTACAAATCAGTAGGACATTTACTTAATTGTTTCAGTTTCGAAAGCTAAAGACCAAAATCATGATTCATGAGGGATGACTGATGAGGATTCAAGTAATCTGCAAAAAGTTCTATATTTGTAGAAAGAAGAAAACATATTGTGGTTCAGATGAATTGAAAGAAAATTTTCAGTACAGTGGTTTGAAGTAAAAGTAAGAAATATATGGCAAAGCCAAATATCCCTCGCACATGAACTTGTCCACATCACTAGAGACCCACATTTACATGTAGACATATTTTACGTGCAATGATGTACACGAGAGCCCAAAGGCGCACCTGTTTCCATGTAACGCGCACAACACAGCACTTTTGCAGAGCGTTGCAAGAGTAATGCGTCATCAATAAACCCCTCTCCTCAACTAGGAAAACCAAGCCCAAGTTTCAACATTTAATTTCCCCATTCATTTATTCACTTTCCTTTATATATGAATGATCCTATTCACTCAAAGAGAAAGAGAGTTATTAATTAAAAGTGTATATCACACCATCTGAAAGTGGATCCTATAATTTTTTATGAGAATATATTGGATAATAAGGGTCCAATTTATAAATATAAAAATCAGTATTATATATATATATATAACCAAGGCCACCCTGAAACCTGTTTCTCATGCAAACCCCTTACTCACCATGTCAGATGCACGTGTCAGCACCCTGTAACTCCACCGTTCTATAAAACATGCACCACCACCTCATCACATTTTCATCACCTTCACTGGCACAGATATAATTAATGATCACTTCCATCACCTAGCTCTCCATTCTCAAAACCCCAAAGAGAGAAAAAGAAAGGGCTTCTCGGTCAACAAAAATGGCTACTACTGATCGTTCACCCCACCAGGTCCAAGTCCACACAACAACAACACATCGTTATGAAGGCGGTCCAAACCCTCCACGTCGTTATTATGAAGGTGGTGTCAAGACCCTATTCCCTGAGAGAGGCCCTTCAACCACCCAAATCCTTGCCATCCTCGCGGGCGTCCCCATCGGCGGCACGCTGTTTCTTCTGGCCGGTCTTTCGCTCATTGGCACTCTGATCGGGCTGGCTATTGCCACCCCGGTTTTCATCCTCTTCAGCCCGATTCTGGTCCCCGCCGCCATCACCATCGGCCTTGCGGTGGCCGGGATCTTGGCGTCGGGGGTCTGCGGGCTGATGGGGCTGATGTCTTTCTCGTGGGTGATCAATTACATCCGGCAGGTCCACGGGACGGTGCCGGAGCAGCTGGACTCGGCAAAGCGGCGCATGGCGGACATGGCAGATTACGTGGGGCAGAAGACCAAAGATGCTGGGCAAGAGATACAGACAAAGGCGCAGGATGTTAAGAGGTCATGAGTGATTTGTCTCAGAGGAAACGGGTTCAATTTAGGGGTTATGGGAAAATAAATGATGTATGTACCTTTCGGTACTTTTCAATTTGGAGGTCTCATTTGTGTTTTGGTCTTGTAGGTTTGTGTTATGTTCGTGTTCTTGTTGTTTTTGGCATATGGAGCATGTGTGTTTTGTAATTTTTTCACTTACATTGTTGTTGTATTCAATGTGTAAACCAGTCTTGTCCGTTCGTCTAATTTTCTTTCTCTAGATCTCTCTCTCATTTACGCACTTACGCTGGCCTTACAAGAATTCATACACCGAAAACTCAAATTATTATTAGTTAATTTATGTCGGTGATTTTTTGTTATGTTAGAACTTGAACTATTTTAATTTATAAATTAAATTTTCTCATTCAATGATGAGGAGCTTAGGAGAGAAAAGTTTGTAATTTGGTCTCCGAAGATAAGTAAATTTAATATAAACAAATAGTTTGTGGCGAGGGTTTTCAATTTGGCTAAAGTGTGAGTATTACTTTGAGTACGAGATTACATTGAACTCATATTTTTCAATGCCGACGACCCAAACTTTCATTCCAACTTGCATTCAGTGGCTGAATTTACAATTGGCAACATCTTGCGTCCTGAAGGTTTCATAAATCCAATTAAAGCAAACAAACTCATAATAGTCAAAATTTCATGATGCCGATTATATAGTACTGGTGGCAGATTTCTTGATGCAACGAAAATGCAGCAGGCTTAATAACAGAGAGATAGAACAAGGCCAAGAGAGTACATATTAATTTCAAGGGAGAAGTGATGAGCCTCAATTCAGTGTCCAAGCCATCATAAACTCAGGTTTCAGCTTTTAGCTTTTAATCGGCATTAGCTGTCCAAAACGTGAGAACGGTAACTCGGCCTCCACATTCCACTTCAAGCACCATCAGTGTTTTAAATTGCGGTTGCGGATGCGTCACAGTTGCGGTTGTTACAATTGCGGATATTGCAGCTATTGTGATATGCATTGCGGCTATTGCAGTGTGAATTTCTTTTTTTTAATTTGTCATTTGAAATTAAGTTTGTTGCGACTCTGATATGGCCTGTTGCAGCTCCAATGCGATTACGTTGTGGTTAGTTTATGTGAATTAGTGAAATACCGTAATTGTGGTGTGATGCGGTTGCGGCGGTGACTGCAACCACAATATTGTGGCCACATCACGTGATACAATACACAATTTGAAACCATGAACACGATGGTATGCTGCACAAATATGGCTGCTCCAACATGCCACCAGTAAGGAAAGAAGACCCGTAGCTAGTCATATTTTCTGTAGATATATATACGTATACATTGATACAAAGTGACAGACATAAATTAACCTATATCTCAATTAAATACGTAAAATCAAGGCAATGATAAAGAAAATGTGAAAAATATAGGTGCCCAACAATCATTTTTTCCCATCAAACTTTGCAATAAATGACTGTTTTGCTTATGTTTGATGGGATAGTCATATAACTTGACTAGTTATTTGATACAATTATGTTATTTTAAAATATTTATTTAGACACTTTAATTGACATTTGATGATTGTAGTTTAGATAAATGTAAATTTTAATTATGCAAATGTTTAATTAATATATTACTTTTTATATATTACCAACATAGACATGGTTAAGGTATTAAGTGTCTTAATCCTTTAATTAGATATTTTTCGAGCTTTGGAAATGAAAAAAATTCTTACTGGGAGACTCCTACTTCCTTCAGGGACTTTTGTTGGATTGAATTAGATTAGTTGGATTCCTAATAATAAAACCTAGATATTGATACTTCTAATGAAACCAAAATATATTACCTTTTATTGAAAGATACGTGATGATTATAATTCAAATAAATGTAAATATTTGTTAGATAAATGTTGAATCAATATATCTTGGCTTCATTATAGGATTGTACATCTATTTGTACTTAACATTGTAGTTCACACTTACATAACCAAATTTAAACTTATTTGTTTAATATTTTTTTTTAATTTCCTACATATATTCTTTTATTGAAGACAATTCTGTTTGAATATTGTGGTGTACTTAAATATGTGTAACTCTTCTAGCTGAGATTCAAACTATGATTTGTCCTTTTATCACTAGGTCAAACTTTAATTGATACTTATTTGTTCAATATTGAGATTACTTTTGATTAACTTTTAGTGTAAAGTGTTTTAGTTAATCAATTATATAATATCATATGTGTGACTTTTGAGTTGGTTTTGCAAGCGTTAAATATAGTAATATGAGAATACATAGTTGAATGCTTATAAAAAATAAATTTATAGCGGTGATCTATTAAAATTTAATTCTTGTATAATTACATTAATTCTTGTCAAAATACACATTATTATATTTAGGGTACTCTAACTCGATCCGATCCAATTACTGGTCTTCACTAGAAGCTTTTTAAATTAGGTTTAAGTTGTGACATTTGATCTAGTATAATTTTTAAGTTGAGTTTGAGTCATATTTCAGTTTGACCTAATTAATACAAAATCAACATAATTATTTAAAAGTTATATTTTTGAAAAAAGTTAATAATAAATTATAAGTATTAATTTTTTATATGAATTATTAGATTTCTATACTTCAATTAATATATTTTATATAATATGATATTATTTTTTTATTGATATAATTTATTTTAAAATATGTTTGATACATATCTCTTAAATTTTGTTTGTTGCTTCTAAAAAATTGTATGATTTTACTATCATAATGTCCAACTCTTTATATCTTGTCGAAGTGTCGAATTGACCTAATATGGCCTGGTGACTAGTTGAGTTATTATTAAGTTAGATATGAGTACAAAGAAATAATCTAATCAAAATATTAGGTTGGAATTGGGCTCACTTTAATCCAACCAAACCAATCTTTTGTACACCTTTAATTAATTATATTTAGCCAAAATATACATCATTCATGGGAAATTTGTACATTATTAACAATTTACATTTACAATCAAACAAATGTTATTAACTTAAAATTTATACGAAATTAATTATCCATTTTTTTTATAAACTCTTATTATCTGAAAATTACTAAATTCCAATTAATCTTGTTTGGGTCGGTTCGAATCATTATAGGATAAAGCTCTCTCTGTCTTAATTATTTTTCATTTGTTGAACTCAAATCCATGGCTTTATTTATAGAAATAAGTGTTAAATTACTTAAAATAATATTGTTGGCATATATATATATATATATATATATATATATATATATATATATATGACTTTTAAAATAGTAAAGATAATAGTCATATATATTTATTTATATAATAGTATATGAGTGGATGATAATATATGTATGTATTTAGCTATATGTCAGTATATAAGTGCATGGCAACATATGATATAATGGGAGTGGATCCTCTCATATCAAAAATGATATGATCTTGTCATGTGTTATTTCTCACAAGACAAAATCATGTGTTATTTTTTGACATGAAAGGATCCTGATATAACACTTGTTTAAGTGATTTAATACGGTAGCATATATATATATATATATATATATATATATATATATATATATATATATATATATATATATATATATATATAATTTTTTTTCAAATGTCAAATTATATCATTTTCGGGGGCGAAATATATATTACTAGACTAGACTAGTAGTCCGCCAGCTGAAGCAAGCCCAAATGCACCTTGCTTCTTCTTCTTCTTCTTCTTCTTCAGCTTCTCTCAATTTCATCACTCGCAATTCACACTTCACTCAATGGATTCTTACGCTTCTCTTCTCGAGAAGACCCGACTCCCCCAACCTTCCCTCCAGAAGTTCGCCGTCACCTCAATCTTCCAGAAGCTTCGATCCGCCCCGAGCCACCTCGCCCCGGAATCCGACCAGGGAAGGCGCGCCATTTCCCACTGCCTCTCTTCCACCTCCCCTAACGTCGTCGACCAGTCCGTCCGCGAGCTCTGCCGCCTCGTGACGGACTCCGTCGTCGCCGTTAACTTCGGGCTGCTGGAGCTCCAGTCCGCACTCGAAGGATCCGACCCGAGATTCGTGCCCGTCTTCGTCAAGGGTTTGGGGTTCCTCGTTCGATACGGGTTCCAGAAGAACAATGCCTCGTGGCGATTCGCTTCCACCGAAACGCACCCTTTCGTCAAGGTTCTTGTCGTTTTCACTAAAACGATTGTGAACTTGGTGATTAGTAACAGCTAAATTTTGGAAAATAATATATATTTTTGTCAAAAATTGTCTCTCTTTAATTACAAGCTATTTTGAACCTAAAACAAGCTTATCCAATAGCATTTTGGTTTTTTTCTTTTAATTATTTAAGTTCATATTTATTAGTATATTAGGCAAAAAATGCCGAAAGATAGAAACTTGATTCAAATTTCAAAGTAGCAAATTGGGCATGCCCTTTTTTTTCTGATTTTTTTTTTAATATGTCTATGAAAAAATTCATTAAGATGAAGAGAAGAAAATTACAAGGAATTTGGACTGGAGTGTTAGTTATGTAATGGCTTCAATAAGAGACTGTGAGGAGTGGAAGTTTGTGCATGTATCATTAATCTATGAAAAAGGCAAAACAAAATACAACAGATAAATTTTCATCGAATTGGGTGCGCTAGTAAACTGTTGAATATATATTAGACAGGTGAATATGCGATAAAATTAGTTAGTTGAGCAGTTAAACAGGATTAGTTAGTTGAGTAGAGTTAGTTATTGAAACTCTCTCCCACTTGCATATAAACCTATCAGTGAATTAATGAAATTCACTTCTGATTTTCATCAATTCATTACTAAAATAAATATTGAATGAGGTGTGAGTTTTTTCTTTTTAATTATATTTGGCAGGTTTTGTCATGCCGGTCAGAAGTTCAACCTGAACTCCTGCAGCAAGTGCTGCTGTTTATGTTGCAAAATAAGCGGCTGGGTATGGTGGAAGTTTGTGAATTTTTAAGGGCAGTGTTGAATTTCTCCATCATAATATTATTAGTTTCGGAGTCATCATCCTCATCTTCGTTTGCAATCCAATTGGTGTTGTCTATGGCGTCATTTTGTTGCTCATTCCCGTATGAGTCTATGCCAGTTTTTAAGCTGCTAGTGGGGCGCCTTAAGTATCTTCCACATGAGACCTCTGAAGTAAGTGTAATTCTGAGAAGAAACATTGGATATGTTGGGTTTAATTAGTTTTTCATTCTGGTCATTTTGTTTCATTGGTGTCGTGAAAGGTGGAATGATATAATAATCTTATTATTGTTTTCTTTTTGGACCTTCTCAGGACTACAGGAAATTTGTATTTATTGTTGAACACATGGTGGAGGCATATATAGTGGTACTTAAATCTTTGGCTGGAAAGACATCCGTATGTACCTTGTGATATACTATTCACACTGGCACTCATTACTGTCATTTTGTTGTTTCCTTGATTGTTGTAATTTATGCCCTGTTCTCATATTGTTCTTGATCCCTGTTAACAGCTGATTACTGAGGCTCAACACTCTGCTGTTGAATTGCTGGAAACAGTCGTTTCCCTGTCCACTTCTCTTCAGTGGCACCCTGGTGGTCTTGAGCCCATCTTTGAACTCTCAAGGCGCTTGTTATCTGTACAGAAAGATCTTGGGCTGCAATGGCTGCCTGGTTTGTCATCAACTATGGTAGCATTATTCACAATCTTTGTTCAATCAGAACTTGAACATGAACAAATTTCTGTATTGAAACTCCTTCTCTTCATCCTGAAGTGGCAATATGATAGTGGTAAGTTTTCTATAGCTGTCCCCAATTTTGAAGTTTATGCGTACACTCAAGCTGAATATATTTCAACAGAAGTATGATATTCTATATTTGAACTGCAACATTTCTTATTCGAATTTTCCTTTGAGTTTTAAGTAACCTATGCCAATAGCATTCATACTTCATAGAAAAGGTTTATGCACATAACACTGCTTTTGTACACTCTTTTTTGGTCATACTGTGATGAACTGAGTTTAATTTCTTGGTTGGTTTGTTTGTTTGTTTGCTACTTGGAAAGTAGGCTGTGTGTGCCTTATGCATGCCATCTTCCAGGATCCTGAATAACCTTATATATTTCTTGATACAATAGTATCTTTAACTTTTCTTCCTGCTGTAATTTGCTCTGACAAAAATTTAGAAAATAATCATGTAGCTATGTGAATTTGATACTGCCTTTAATGACATCATTTTTTATAATTCGTTTATTGTGATAATTTCCCATGCAGATGATGCTATCAGCAGAACTAAATCCTTTCCAGTTGAAGAGATTTTGCTTATACTTCCTGTTGTCAGCCTTATGTCATCTCCTTCCAAATCTGTGAAAGGACTGTCTACTGATTTGCTTCTCATTTTGGAGAAGCTCCTTGTAAAGATGTTTGCAGTGCCAAAAGATATACCAATAATTGAGAAGGGAGTTCACTATATAAGCACACCAGGAATCATAGTTTTGAGACTTTTGCAACATCTGTGGTATCAGGTTTTATTTGTCTGGCTTTTTTTTTTTTTTTTTTTTTGGTTTGGGGGGGAGGGGTGTTCAAATGTTATGTATAATTTCTGCACAAAAATTAAAGCATTAAAATGCTGTAGCTTGACTATTCATGTGCAAGCTCACAAGTTGTGTAACTAGAATGAGGGCAGTATAATAATGAGAATTATAGCTATTTCTAGTTTTATCCCCCAACATAACAATAATATAATTTAGAAATACTATCATTCTGTTGTTTCAGGATGGAGAATCGTCTTCCAGAATTTCCCTTTTAAATTTGGCTTTAAATGGCACAAATGAAAATGAAATCATGCATGATAGACCAATATCTTGGGTTTCCCATGTACGAGAGTTCTGTTGGTCAATTATTGACCAGCGAAAATCTTCATTGCCTCTCTCACATTTTCAGGAAGTATTTCGGACTGGTATAACCCTTTAGCTTATGGGATGGAGTTATTTGGCATAATTGTGTTGAAGGGATGCAAGAGATTGATGTTATTTCAATCTATGCTCTTGCAGAGATGCCCCTGTTACTCAGTGCTGTTGTTGGTGTTTTATTGATTCATCCATCAATGGGAGCTGCTGCTGTTGATACTTTGTCTTCCATTGCCATTATGGATCCCAAACTGGGAGTTCCTTTGTTGCTAACAGTTATGTTTTACAGTAATATATTCACAAGAAAAGATGTTGCCAGTCATGATATGCTGGTAATTTCTCCCTTTTGTACTGGCAATTATTGCATGACTTACTGTGTTCTTTCGTCTTCATTAGTCGTCAGTATGATCCTTTTTTGGTTCTCTCTCTCTCTTACTTTTAAAATGTTGTTGCAGCTAAAAATTTTGGAAGTGCTGCCATCACTTGCTTCACATTCAGCAATGATTCCACTGGTTGTTCAAACTATCTTGCCAATGCTTAACAAAGATGCGAAAGTGTGGGTACTTTGCTAGATATTTGAAAAAAAAAAAAATTACTATTGTAATAGTCTCGCCTTATGGTATCTGTTTTTCTAGCAATAATGCCGTGCCATTGATGTCCCTTCTCTAACATTCTGACATTGAGTATTTTTCAGAAGTGTTGATCTAAGTGTTTGAAATCTGAGCTGCTATCGTATTTAGTTGGAAATAAAAGGACAACAATGACATTTAAAAGCCATCTGTTTATTAATAGTTTCTGCTATTCCTTTGTATTAATTAGAACTCTTACTGGTTTTAAATATTCTTTGCATGCAATTCAGCTTTAAATGTTGTTTTTCTCAAACATGCAGCTCATTATATGCTACAGCAACTCGATTACTCTGCCGAACCTGGGAGATTAATGATCGAGCCTTTGCAACTTTGCAAGTGAGCCTTTAATCTCACTCTTTCCTGTATCATCCAGTGCCACACAACCTTAATACTTTACGGAGACAAATTATTTAGTGCTTTAGATTTGAATGATAATTGATTAAAGAAATGGAATTGCTAGCATAATGAATTAAAATTATAATTGTTTATAGAAGAAATTCTCTGTTGAAAGGTTAAACAGACTGAAATATTACTTCCATTCACTAACTCTATTATTTCTTGAGATGTTGTGTTACTGTTAATAGAGTCTTGCTGTGGGTAAAGTGAGATTGTGCATTGTCCATACTTCAAATTCAAAGAGCTCTTGCATGAGGGGCTATGTTAGATATAAAAATCATTCATAAACCCATATCTAACAGCTTAAGCTTTTAGATAAATGACTTTGCTTTTGTTTTTGATATACAAAACTAGCTGCTGGAACATATTTAATTTTTGCTTAAATTTATGTGTAGTGCTCTTATAGCCATAAGATTTTCATGCTACATGAATAACTCTTCAGTCTTTAGACGTACAACTCACTTTTTGTACTATTATATTTAGTTGTGGATCTGTCCAGGGTCATCATTTTAAGTAGAAGTAAGACAAGTATATGATATGGAAGTTTAGTAGGAGGTGGACTAATTATGGCTTAGAGGTGAAAATTGGAGATCATGTACCATGCTACAAGTCATAGAGTTTAAGTATCTTGGGTCCATCATATAAAATGATGGGGGAAATAGAAGAAGATATAAACCATAGGATTCAAACTAAGTGGATGAAATGGAAGAATGCTTCGGGTGTTATTTGTGATAGGAAAATACTACTCAATCTTAAAGGAAAATTTTACATAAGACCTACACTATTATGTGATTGAATATTGGGCAATGAAAAATCAATAAGAGAATAAGCTTACTTTTACAAAGATGAGAATGGTATGTCGGGTAAGTGGACACATTAGGCTAGATAGGATTATAAATGAATGCATTAGGGGGGGTTTGGTAGGGGGTTTTAATTTTTCATTCCTGGGAATCTTAATCCCAGGAATATTATTCCCGGGAATAGTTTTCCTAGGCATGTGTACTTTGCGGCGTTTGCTAGACGGATTAAATTCCCAGGAAAATTTTGTTCATTTCCAAAAATACCCTTGGCAATTCGGTGGCAAACGGTGATGGTCCGGCGACGGTTGACGGTGGCCAGTGGTAGTCCGGCGACAGTTAGCGGTGGTCCGGTGACTGCCCAATGGCGGTTGGCAACAGTCGGTAGTGGTCCAGCCGTGACTGGTGGTGGTTCGCGGTGGTCGATGGTGGTCTGGCGGTGGCTCGCGGCGGTCATGCGGCGATCGATGGCTGTCTGACGGCAAATGGCGGTGGTTCGACAGCGGCTGATGGTGGTCCGGCGGCGGCAAACAAGGGTGGCTGGCAACGGTCAGCGGTGGTCCGACCATGGCCGACGGTGTCCAGCGGCGGCCGGGGGTGGTCTGGTGGCTGCCCACCGTGGTCCGACGGCGGTCTAGCGGTGGAGGGTGATGGTGGAGGGTGGTAGTAAGGATAATTTGGTCTTTTCACATGGAAAAATATTCCCTTGCTATGGGAATGTTACAGTCCCATGTATGAGATGGGATTATTTTGCGGGGAATCTTACCCCAAAATCAATCCCGGGAATGTTACATTCCTGGGAATATTTTTCCAAAACTTGTACCAAACATAGGCATCTTCATGAATTCCCGGGAATCCTATTCTAAACCCTCTACCAAACGCCCCCTAGGGAGAAAGTTGGGGTAGCACCTATTGTGTAAAAGATAATAGAATCTCGTGGTTTGGTCATGTGTGTTAAAGACTGAAGACCTATTGAAGCTTTAGTAAGGAGAGTAGATCATATAGGGGGTAATGCAATAGTTAGATGTAGAGGGAGACTAAGACAAATTATAGGTGAAACCATCAAGAAAGATTAGATTTAAATGATTGTCTATAGACAGGGTTTGAGAGGACACTATGACATTGTTTGATCTATGCAGCCAACCAACTTAGTGAGAAAAGGCTTACTTGTTATATCTGTTGTGCAAATCAATATGCAATCTGACAACTCTGCACATTGTTTGTTGTGTTTCATCTCTCTTTAAAAGCTTTCGATACAGCGTATTTCTAAGATTTTCATTGTTGAGATGCCAATTTGTATGACTCTTTTATACTATCCCTTGCTGTCTTCAAGGCCATCAAAATTACCTTAATTTATTTTGTATTTTTTTCCATATTTAGGGTGTGTTGCTTCCTAAAGGGTTTACTGATTTCATGTCAGAGAGAGCTATCTGTATAAGCATGGCTGCTTCCATTCGAGATATTTGCCATAAAAGCCCTGATAGGGGTGTTGACCTTATCTTGTCTGTTTCGGTATGCCCTGTCTGCCCTGTTTTCTTAATTCTCTTTTTCAAGTACATGTTTTTCTGAGAAATGATGGCCTTGTGTTTGAATAAACAGACTTGCATTGAGAACCAAGATCCTGTAATTAAAGCTCTTGGCTTGCAAGGCCTTGCCCACCTTTGTGAAGCAGATGTGATTGGTAATGTTGGTTTTGAGTTTTAAATTGTATTTTCTGGAATAATACTATACCGGCATGTGGGAAGTTAGTCATAAAAATAGTTTGATATTAGATCATGTTTCATTTTGTGATTTTTTTTTTAATATAAAATTAAAGCATTTTGATGGGATATGCTCACTTGTTTGTTTAGATTTTTGCACTGCATGGGATGTCATTGCCAAGCACGTGCAAGGTTACCATGCTGATCCTATTCTTGCACATAGGTAAGGATGTCTAAGCTGATGCTTGTATTTTGTTGACTTGGACTATACCAGTGGTGGTGGTAAATTTTCTTCCAGATTTTTTTTTTTTTAAAAGAAAGAGTTGATAGCCTAAACTGAATATTTTCTGATACCTGGGCTTTTGCATCCTAACTCTCATCAAGTGGCATTGACGAATTTGGATTTTTCTATTCTTGGGAATCTTGATCTTCTTTAAGTGAATAAACTTGCATTTGTATGGCAGTTCAACTGTTTTTTTTTTTTTTTTTTTCTCTTGAATTTCCAAATGTTAAATTGTCATCCTTTTGTCATAATAAAAGTCGCTCCCTCATAATTTGCTGTCTTTTGGCAGCATTTGCCTTCTACTAAGGTGGGGTGCAATGGATGCAGAAGCCTATCCAGAAGCATCAAAGGGTGTGGTGCAAATTATGTGGGGTGTAGCTACCTCTAGTCAGGAGACACAGTGGGCAAAAGCAAGAGTATCAGCCCTGGAGGCACTTACCCAATATGAAGTATATACCATGATGCAAGCCTTGCTCTGCATGACTGGACTGTGTTTTTTTTTTCATCTTATAAGTAATTTACACTTTTTTTTCATCAATATTGTTATGTTGCCACTTCCCAGGTGTCACAGCTTGAGAAAAGTATAGCAGATTTTAAGAAAAGAACTTTGGAGCTGTTCTTTTCTGAGACAACTCCCAAAGTACTCAAGGTTATGGAGGATTTTCAAGTCAAGATAATAACATATGAGCACATGTAAACCATCATACCCTGCAATCTATTTTACTAATCTGATGAATGTGGTAATATGATTAAATTTGATAAATTTTTGTCCATTTGCTTTAGAAATCGCCGAAGATCAGTCAAGGAAAAAAGAGTTACAGGAAGCAAGATTGAGAAGTTGATGGATGTACTTCCACAGGCTATATTCTCTTCAGGTATGGCGGTGTCAGCTGTCCATTTTGTGTCCTCCCCACCGTACTTGCACGCGGGGGGTGGCCGGGTGAAATGCTTACTGAGAAGAAATTCAGATCTGATTGTTGTAAAAAAATAGAGACAATATGCTTAAATGGACTTTTTTTTTTTAATAATTTTTTATCTCCTATCACTTTTATGGATTCATGTTCAATGCAGAAAAAAAAAAAGAGAGAACTCAATTTATTTGGATTTGGGTGAAATCTAAATGAAAAGTGGTTGTGGTTGACAAGAAATGATAACCTTCATATGATTTAGAAAATAGTGAATAGTTCCTTCAGTGGAATGGTAGAAATTCTGTTACTAACTATTTTTATCAAACCCTCAGGTTTAATGTATTATGCCCTGACACATAAACTTATGATTTGCAGGGAAGATAAGTGAAGCTAGAGAATTGCCTGGTGCAGCTTTATTATGTTTTTCTTTTACTCCTAAAGACGTTATAGTCTATCAGGCATCAAAAGTAAGATATCAAAAGATTAGCTATACTCTGTTTAGAATTGACTGCACTTTTAATCTGATATTATAAATATTCAGAGGCTAAGAGATGTACATGCTGGGTATGAAAATGCTCTGGTGGAAATAGCTGCTTCTCTTCAGCTCTCAAGAAATATCTTGCTTGCACTTATGGCACTGCAATCGTGGAAAGGCTTTGTGCGACGTTGGATGAAGGCTTACACTCTGTCCTATGATTCTAAAGCACAGAGTGTCCTAGATAAAACTTCTAAAGCTGCTAGTGATATTCTAAAGGTTTGGCTTATTTTTTTTGTCATTGCAAAATATCCTTTTTGCTCATTATTTCTTCTTTTATCAAAAAAAATATCCTTTTTGCTCACTATTCACTTATCTGCTAGTATTGCACAAATTTATATCATGATGTAGGTTGTTTTGTTGCATGTTTTTCGTGCAGAGTATGATAGCACTAGCAGATGGAGCTATACCTAGAGCTGCTGAAAATATTACACTGGCTATTGGTGCACTCTGTGTGGTGAGAAGCCTTTCCATAGTTGTGCACCACATTTTTTTTCATATCTTTATAGGTTCTGACTGCTTATCTACTGTGCTGCCTATTGGAATCTCAACAATAAAGCCGTTGTTGGGATTACATAACTTCTAACT
Source organism: Pterocarpus santalinus (assembly GCA_031439595.1). NCBI lineage: Eukaryota > Viridiplantae > Streptophyta > Magnoliopsida > Fabales > Fabaceae > Pterocarpus > Pterocarpus santalinus. The sequence goes on along the minus strand of CM062531.1, from coordinate 65,584,055 downwards.
CTACGGGTATTAAACACGTCTTGTATGAACATTCTGCTATATGAATGATCATTGGCAGTAATTCAGAATGTCATATATCCCTCAATCTGATATCTGTTGCATTTGTCAATATCTATGATTTCACTTACGGTTATGCTTAACCAAAAGGTCATCAAATTAGTGAGTCAACTCTCAAATAATCTGGTTCATAATGTGTTTTTGGATTAATTTATTTGTTTTCAAAACAGCTTATGACAAGAGTCTTATCGAGAAAGCTTCTGGGAAAGAAAAAAAAAAATTATTCCCTAAAAAATAATCAAAAGCCACAAAAAACATGCATAGTGTCTCTCGTATAGTAAGCACCGGATTTTTATGATATTTGGCCGTGCTATTGTCAGGTTTTGCCTTCTTCTGTTCATACTGTTAAATCTGCTGCTTCAAAGTTTCTTTTGGAGTGGTTGCTCCAACATGAACATGAACACCGCCAATGGTCTGCTGCAATTTCTCTTGGTTTAATCTCAAGTTGCCTTCATGTAACCGATCATAAACAGAGATATCATAACATCACAGGACTTCTTGAGGTATTCTTGCTCTCTTCTTTTTTGAGCATTTCTCTGTTATATATTAAAAAAAAAAAATTCTGTTTTAGAAAATATTTTTGAGAAAAATTCTGAGATGAAAAATAGCATTGTTTAGGTTAAGAATTTCTCTTAACAGTTTAGATGACATGCAAGTGAATCTGAAACAGTACTTTTTTTTTGATAAAAGAAGAATATTATTAAGGAGAAGAGAAGAAAATGTTTCTGAAACAGTATTGAACTCCACCTTCTCCCTTTTCCTTGCTTTATGAGTCAAATCAAAACTTCTTGGAGAAAGAAATTCAAACCTCTACATGTTCATGTTGTAGCATACTTAGGTTCCTATTTACCTTTGTAGTAGGATGTTTGAGAAGGAAATTGATGAATGCCATTATGGATTCATGTGTGTATAATAAGAGAGGATAAAAATGCGGTTTTTCAAATGGGTCCCATCAACAAATCACGTGGGAGTGGTGGGACTGTTAATCCAAGACAGGAAATGATGATGTGTCAAACTACTTGTTGCTGATGTGGCAGTTGACTTCTGTTATTGTTCTGACAGTTTTCTTAGGAGCCTGTTTGAAAAATTGTACCAAAGTGGTACACACATATGCACGCTTTCAGAGGAATTTATTGATAAAATTATCTGGCTCTCTTTCACTGATATTTTGAGCTTCCAGGTTCTTTTTGCTAGCAGAAGTTCCCTTGTTAAAGGAGCATGTGGTGTTGGATTGGGTTTTTCATGCCAAGATCTTCTTACCAGGGTTGAAGTTGCTGATGAATCTACTGTGGAAAAAGAAACTAAGATGGTTTCAGAATCTGAATTACTAGGAAGAATTGTTAGGGCCTTAGCTACAATGATACATGAAAGAACTCAGTCTTCTTCTGTTGTTTTGGACAGTATATGTTCATGCTTTCCACCTGTTTCATATGAGGTGAATGCTAAAGTATTCGAACCATTATCTGATAATAGTGAGGATTTGGAAGAAGATGTCTGGGGTGTTGCTGGTCTGGTACTTGGTTTGGCTACGTCCATTAGTGCAGTATACAGAACTGGAGAGTTAGAGGCTGTTCTCAAGATAAAAAGCTTGGTAATATCATGGCTTCCATATGTGAATTCACCAGTTCAGAGCACTAGTTTCCATGGGGAAGAATCTGAGATTGTTTTAGCACTAGGGTCCTGTCTTGCACTTCCCACAATAGTTGGTTTTTGCCAGAGAATGGAATTGATGGATGATATTGAGTTGGACCACATTGTGGCTGGATTTAAAGAGTTTATTTCTGACTTAATCTCTGTGAAAAAGTCTGGCATTTTGCACCAGAGTTTACTGATGGCATCATGTGTTGGAGCAGGGACAGTACTTTCTTGTATACTAAATGAAGGTGTTCACCCTATTGAGGTTGAATGTGTTAAAGGTTTGCTAGAACTGTTCAAGAAATGTTACTCCAACCCTTTCCCTTTTCTGGTCCATCTTGGTGGTATGCTAGGAGTTGTTAATGCAATGGGAGCTGGTGCAGGGATTTTGGTCCATATGAATTTGCCAAATTACACCAAGCAATCTGATTATCAGAAGAAGGTAATGTACCTTTTGTTAAAATTACTACCAGCTATCTCTCATCACATATTTGTTGATTTTTGTTCATTGTTTCATATCTAAATATCTCTGCATGTAAACAGCAGGATTCGTCTTTAATCATGGGTCCTCTTCTAACAAGTTCTGTCATTGAACCATTCTTGACATCTTTGGTGCAAGAATTGTTTCTCTTGGCACAAAATTCTGATAATCATCAGCTACAACAGATTGCTTCCTGGGTACTTGCCTTCCTTCGACATCATTTTTGGTCCAAGGAAGTTCTGGCGGTTGATGGTGATAAGAATGTAGCTGAAACTACTTCAAAATCTGTTTCTCAAAATTTTTCTGAGGACAATGTTGTTTTGAAACTCAGTTTGTGGCTTATGAATTTCAAATACACTGAGGTAGGACTCTTGCCCATATATTTTTTTTTTTTTTTGTAAATTATTTTGAAGTTCTTAAGCTTTGAGTGAATCATATATATATTTTTTAAATATTTGAATATTTATCTTTCATTCTCACTGGTTTCCGTCTGTTTCTCTCTCCCTCTGTAACTCCTTTTTTATTTTTTCCCTATTTGTAGTGACTATAGTTACCTTCCATTGCTTGACAGGAGGCCTATGTTCCTTTGTAATTTAATTTCTATGTTGCAGCTTACATTTTATCTTTGAATTATCTCAAGAGTTTTCATTTCAAACACGGGAACTGGAAACAAACTTTACAAGCAGCTTAAAATCTATAATTCATTCTTCAAATTAGGGAAACTTGGTCATATTTATGTCTAATTCAGTTAATCATTCGCATGAAGCTAGTTTTTGGGTTCCAAAATTCAGTTTCTGTTAAAGATCATATGGCACATCAAATCAATAGTTGAAGTAATTCACAAATGATATGTTTAAATTGGATCGATTTTCATCCTTTTTGATATGTAATAACCATGATAACATCATTGAATGCCACAGTTTGGCATTAATATAAGTATATATGATTTTTTTATTTTAGTATTACTATTCATTCAACAAAAAATAATTTTTTTTTCTTGATGATGTTTGAATTGGGGGTCTTGTAAAGGAATTTGATGTCACGTTTTGTATGTGCATGTATCATTTGCAACAACTGTGCTTAAACAACAAATGATCTTTACTTTCTTGCTTTTGGCAATTCTCTGAAATTCATTGTCGTATTTCTCCATCTTTACATTGTTTTGTGCCTTACAGCTACTCAAAACTATATTCAATGTGATAAGTACTTCTGATTCTCCTAATTAACTTTCTATTCTAGATTTAGGCAGGGACTGTTGTATTTGATAATTGACAGATTCCCAACATACATTCTAAACTTACCAAATCTATTATGTTAACTAAGTTATATGTTTTTGTTAGTTTCTTCTGATTGTTCTCTCTCTCTCTCTCTCTCTCTCTCTCTCTCTCTCTTTTTTCTTGTCCAATTTCAGTCAAGTACTATTGTACATGTTGGCAGAGTTGTTGCTATACTAAGGTGCCTTTCTAGAGCTCCCAGGTTGCCTAGCTTGGATTGGGGAGCAATTATTAGGCGTTGTGTGAGATATGAGGCCAAGGTTGCTGAGTTGTTGCCAGCAGATTCTGCTTTTAAAATGGGTACTCTAAGGGAGCAATGTGTACAGTTCGCATTAGCCCATGCAAATCAATTTGATTCACTCCTAACTTTTCTTGATGAGCTATCTGACTTCTCCAGGTTCAGGACACTTGAAATAAATCTGCAGTCATGTCTGCTAATTCATCTGGGAGACCTTGTAAAAGTATTTTCAGGCTCCAGGCTTGAGAAACTATTTGGTGATGTGACTAATCACTTGTCTTCATTTACTTCATATGAAGATTCTAGCACCTACCAGAAAAGCTTGTTACGTATTTCATGCTGGAAGGGTCTTCATGAGTGCCTAGATGAAGTTTCTGCGGACACTTCTGGTCACATTTCCCTTGTTGAGAGGTGCATGGAGGTTCTATTTACTTTATTGCCACTTATGCAATCTTCTGGCAGTGTGGTGTCAGGATATGTTAGTTCTGTAGAGGAGTGGTCTGAGGCTGTAAGATGCTTAGGGAAGGCTCCACAGAATTGGTTATTGGATTTCCTGAAGGTATGCATACATTAAATTGTGTCTCTTCTTCAGCTTTCCCCTCGAGAAAATTATTTGAATTCTCCTACGCTATTGTTTGGTACCTTGAGTATGTTGATGTTTTGTTGTTCTAGTTAATCCTCCTTGGCATTGATTTGAACTTATTTTGGTTAAGCTTATAAGATATCAAATGTCTGTCTAAACCCATGACCTAAGCAGTCAGTTGCAAAAACAGGTTTCACATGAGGAGTTTGTTCATGGTGCTGACAAATCTATTGAAGTGCAAAAAAAGGTCCATGCTAAGATCAAGCTAGTGAAGAGTGGTTCTCTTCCACTGGTTGAACTTGGAAAAATGAAATCATATATATTAAACTCCAAATTTCAAGGTTAGTTTTCTGCTATGGTACGCAAGGTTAATATTTTCTAGAGCACAGGAAAACAGATCAATTTGGGTTGAAATGATTAATGGTTCTTAATTGAATCGGAGTTGCTATTTATGCATTTGCTTGAAAACTCTTTGGAACTTGGAAGCATGTTAAGCTGGAATGCTGCAAATGTCAAATGTCAATGCTAAAATTTAGTTTTTTGCAGGACTCTGGGATGTACTCGTTGAAGTTGGGGCAGCTTTGCACCATGCAGATGGAAGTATCAAAAGACAGTGGCTTATTGACGCAGTCGAAATTAGCTGCATATCCAGTTTTCCTTCCACGGTAGGAACTTTATAGTCAATATTAATATCTTCAGTAACAAACATATTAGACAGGTAGTAATTATTATGCAGATCTTGCATGCCAAGTTATTTTTTGTTTTTTTTTTTGTGTTTTTTTTCTTTTATTTTTTTTTGGGGGGGGGGGGGTTGGAGAGAGAAAAATTAAGCAATAGTTAGTTTATCAGGTTGATATTTTTGTTTGTCTGAAAGTATACATTAGTTTTAAGTCATTCTGATGGAGAACAAAATGTGGTCATGATCATGATATTCATTGTACAAACTTTCATTGAAATGGTGAATCTTAAGACAAATTCAACCAAGGGAAAGAGATACTGATTAGTGTATGATTGATTTTGATTTACTCCAGTGTTGATGGATCCCAAACTATTTATTTATATATACACACTATTGCTTTTTTCAACTTTTCTTCCCCCCCCCCCCCCCAAAAAAAAAACAACAAAACCCAAAAAAAAACAGTTTTTGAGAGTTAAAAGGAAAAGTACCCTTCTTTCGATGTTATCTATTATATGAATGATGCCACTTTGTTCATTTATTACTTACATAAGTTTATGATCTTGCTGGCTCTCTTGATGAAAAAAAGTGCTGAAATATATGGAGTTAGTGCAATTATTATTTCTAGTCTTTTATTTTATTTTTGTAAATAATGTATGTGAAAAAAGCATCTTTTTTCTATCAATATGAATGCCCACAATACAATTGTCGTCGCAGAAGTTTTCTTGTCAATTCTTTCTGCTCATCTTGTATTGTGCTTGATTTATAACTGGTATCTACTATTCGGCGGTTTGCCATTAATGGGACTTTAGTATAGGTGGAGATCTTTTACTCCTTGATAACCAAGTTGAATTTGTTAAAGTGCTTACTTCCTTTATATGCATCTCCTTAATTACCCTGCAGGCACTGCAGTTTCTTGGTTTGCTATCTGCTACCTGCTGCAAATATATGGCCTTTATGATTGTGGACCAACAAACTGTACTGAACGATCTACCAGTAACCCTTGCATCTCTTTTAGGGGACCAGAGCTGGGATGTTGTTGCAGAAACAGTTGTTTCACATCTCTTTTCATCCACAGATCGTATATACCACCGGGCTGTTCAGACAGTAGATGGTTCTTATGTTCCTGATTCGCAACCCATTGACGAAAGCGAGAATCATATGGCTGTTTTTCTACTGCAAGTGATGCATCATACCTGTGTATTACTAAAAGGCTACTTGCCATTAGAAAAGCAGCTCAGGCTCTCCAGCATGGTTATTCCTTGAGATGTGAACTACATTCTTGAAGGTACTGGATTATGATGAAACTAAAACCAGTAGTCTGTTTCCCATAAATCATTTGCTCAAAGGAACGCCAGCACCATGCCAATGGCACAATGATCTTGGGGGTGAAAATTATGCTGTGCTATTCACAGAATTTGGACCATTCTGTGTTTTTTTCCTGCCACTACTGATAATGTCATTCCAAAGTGAATTAGGAGGATGGTGTTGAGCAGAAGCCAACCCTTATGGGAAGTCTCATGCAAAGCTCGCAGCTGTGTATATATTTGCTTGTCCAATGTACTAAAACTCACCAGATTGCATGTTGTACCATTCTCTTTTGTTTCTATACAAGCCTGTTGTATATTGTAGAGTGGATGCATTCGTTAAAATTCCAGGTGTTAGTAAATATTTACATTTCATTTTTTATATTTTTGTTTGTTGAACTTAAGTTATAAACTTGAGGGAATACATGGAGATTTAATTATCACGGGCTACATAGCAGAGTGTAATCTATGAATATAATTGTAGTTTAAGGTTGGATGTTTTTATAGTTAGGGTCTAAATTTTCTTACGAACTGGTTAAGCAAATACTTTTAACCGAAGTGTTTATGTCATAATTATATTTTCCAAGCAAATGAAGGGTAAAGTTAGCAGTGGTTGGCTCATTCATGTATTGCCATAATTTGACTTTAATCCTTAGGTTTTTTCAGATGATGGATAATTTGTAAATATTTTAATAAGTATTTGGTAAATTTAGAGGTATGTTTTGATCTTAGAGTAGGTAACCTAGACTTTTGTTGATTATTAAAAAAAAAAAAAGGCAAGTGGAAGGTAACATTATTTGAAGGGGCAGCTATGGTCTTGAAAAATCAAAAGCAATTGGTGAGAGATGGATAATAGAGGTTTACAAAATATAATATAACCCTTTACACCAAAATCTATAACATATCAGGTAATTAAATTTTGACATGAAAATTGAACTAATACATAATCTCCATGATGCATTGGTGCCGGTGGCAGGAATCACTATTGTTATCACGCCGCCGGTTGGGCATGAGGTGCTGATGTAGTGGTGTTGGTGGCCCTAGGAAGAGTTAGAACTTAGAAGATGGTGGTGGTGGTGTTGAAAAGAGGAGGGAGAAGGTTGGATAAATAGTTTGATAATTTTAAAATCATTATCTTTAATTTTTAAAATTATCTTGTGCATTCAAATTAAATTCATTATTCTCTATAAAAAAAATTAAATTCATTATTAAATCTGATGCGTTCAAACAATATTTAACAGTCATGAACGATGAACAATGGGCCATGAATGGTCCAGAAAAGAGGGTGGACTACCGTGTCCGACACCTTACATTTTGAATAGCCCTTTTCAGTTCTATACGGACCGGAAGGCAGAGAGTCAGTCCACAACCATCTTTGGTTCACACTCTCTCCTCTGCTCTTCACACTTGCCGACAACCTCCTCTCTCTCTCTCTCTCTCTCTGTGAGCTGTTTTGGTAGTTACCTATGATTCGTCGACCTTCATTCTACGCTTCAACTCAGTTATTTCTTTCACAATCATTCTCCAACATAACAACTCTCACAAAAAAATCAGCTTTTTCTTCTTCATCATCATCATCATCTTCTTCTTCTTCTTCTTTGATCACTGTTCAGGATTCTCAGTCCAAACCAATTTCAAGTCCCTTCTACAACCTCCTCCCTCCTACCCAAAACCCCAACAACATAGTCAACCTCATCTCTTCAACGCTCAAACACAAAAGCTCCAACCTTTCCATCCTTCAACATGACATCAATGTGATTCTCCCCCACATGGGTCCCCATGAGATTTCAAGGGTCTTGCTCAGATGCCAATCTGATTATCCTTCAGCTCTCACCTATTTCAGTTGGGTCAAGAATGATTTGGGTATCACACCCACTGTTCATAACTATTGCATAGTTGTTCACATACTTGCTTGGTCTAGAGTGTTCTCTGAGGCCATGAAGTTGTTGTCCGAATTGATTCAACTGGTTGAGGTTGAGGGTGTAACCCCAAATGAGGACATTCATCAGAATTTGGTTGTGTGTACTGAGGATTGTAATTGGAATCCAGTGATCTTTGATATGCTCATCAAGGCTTATGTGAAGGTTGGTATGGTTGAGAAGGGTTTTGAAACTTTTAGGAAGAACATTGAGGCTTGCTTTGTACCTAGTGTAACTGCATGCAATTGTTTGCTGAGTGGTTTGTCCAAGTTTGATTATATTAGTCAGTGCTGGGAAGTGTATGAAGAGATGGGAAGAGTTGGGATACATAGGAATGGTTATACTTTCAACATTTTGACCCATGTTTTGTGCAGAGATGGAGATTCGGATAAGGTGAATGGATTCCTGGAGAAGATGGAGGAAGAAGGATTTGAACCTGACTTGGTGACATATAACACACTCATTAATAGCTATTGTAAGAAAGGAAGGTTGGAGGATGCATTTTATCTGTACAAGATCATGCATATTAGAGGCGTGATGCCTAATTTGATTTCGTACACAGCCTTGATGAATGGCCTTTGTAAGCAAGGGAGGACGAAGGAGGCTCATCAACTTTTCCATCAGATGGTTCATAGAGGGATAGATCCAGACATTGTGTCGTATAATACTCTTGTATGTGGGTATTGCAGTGAAGGTAAGATGCATATGTCTAGATTGATATTGCATGAAATGATAGGAAAAGGAATTTGTCCCGACAGAATCACTTGTCAGCTTGTCGTTGAAGGACATGCAAAGGATGGAAAGCTGGCGTCAGCCTTGAATTTGGTTGTAGAGCTTCAGAGATTTGGGGTTAAGATTCCTGAAGATTTATATGATTATCTTATAGTTGCATTGTGTAAAGAAGGTCGACCATTTGCTGCCAGAAGTCTTCTGCTAAGGATATCCCAGGATGGCTATACGCCTAAAGTGAGTACTTACAATGAACTGGTTGTGTCTTTATGTAAATTCAATAATGTGGAAGAGGCAATAACTTTGAAATCTGAGATGGTAAAGAAGAGCATGAAACTGAATCTCAGTGCCTATGGAGCTATTATAAGCTGCTTGTGCAGAGCAAACAGGACTCAGGAAGCTGAAGGTTTGTTGGAGGAAGAAATGGTTTGTTCAGGTATTCTACCTGATCTTGAAATAGGCAGGGCATTAGTAAATGGGTATTGCAAAGAAAATAATGTTGATAAAGCTGTTTCATTACTGAAATTCTTTGCCGAAGAGTTTCAAGTTTATGATACCGAAAGCTACAATGCAGTTGTTAAAGTCTTTTGTGAGGTTGGTAATGTGGCTGAGTTAATGGAGCTTCAGGATAGGCTGCTCAAAGTGGGGTATGTTCCAAATACTCTAACATGCAAGTATGTGATCCAAGGGTTGCAGAAAGCTATGGAACTAGATGATGAGATATTGGGCCACAACATGCTTGAAATCTAGTACTGTCCCCATCTAGGACTGTATCCCAGCTACCCAATTGCCTAGTCATGACAGAAGAAATTCCTCTAAGCGAGCTTTTCGCTAGAGTGAGGAAGTGAAGGTGTATTCACCCTGAGATCATTTAGTGGATATGATTATGATTATGATGCACTTATTAATCTAAGGGTGGATATCCCTTCACTTTTTCACCTTAGAGAACATGCTTGCTTTAGAGGAGCCTTATCCTAGGCGTGACATACTTGAGTATCAAGTAAAATCAATGGTATATAAGAATCACTACACTCTGAAGGATTTCTCTCTGCAGATAGAACATTTGATATGGTCACTTCGTATAGCTAAAGACAAGCTACACTGGAAACATCTGATTTGGTCCCACTCATCACTATTGGATCATAACCGGGAGGATGCCTGAAGGCTTTGAGTGCAAAGCACAACAGAGTTATTCAGAGTCAGATGATGAAAATTAACCAAGATTTTCTATGTGGCAACTTCTCGCGAGGGGAAAAAATATATCAAAGAATAGAGGCTGAGGAAGAATTATGAGTTTCTTCTAGGTTTCTGGTTCATATAACAGTTTTGGAAGACCATTAATGATACTGTTGAAGAAGGAAGGAAGTCTAATGCTTGGCTTTTGGTCCAGCATTGAACATGTTTCATGAGGATAGAAAAATCAATACAAAAATTAACTGCAATAAACATTGTATTGGTTTTTGGTTTCTAATTTTAAGGAATTAGTTTTTAGATGTTCTCTAATTCAAATAATTGGATTGTAAATGTAATCATAGCTTAATTTAATTTGGAGGAGATGAAAAGATGGGAATGGGTTGTTGTATGAATTGAAGGTTTTAGTTTTCATTTACATAAAAAAAATATACATAAGGATTAGCATTATCCTTATTATTACTTGCTGAAGAAATATATCGTGCTAGTGTCTAGAATTTATGAGTGCTTCATGATATCAGTTTTCTTAGTGCTCTAGGCAATCTTTTTATGAACCATTGATTTTCTACACGTATTTTTTAATTATATGCTCACACAATTATATATAAGGGTGTTATAGATGCGTGAAGTTGTAACCATTATTTTTTATTACATTCATATATTCATAAGAGTCTCATTTAGTCAATGGATATGCCGCAATGGTAAGAGAGGGTTGAGTTTATGGCATATTCCATTAAGACAAAACGATAATAGCAGGGGCTTTGTTTTCGGTTTGTTAATTTCATTGATCGATGCAATATTGCAGTCTATGCTTGACAGGGAACACAATGGATAAAATTCAAAGTACAGAAGTCATTGTGTTACACTTCTCACTTGACTTGGTGATTGAATCTCAGATGATTTGCTATTGGGATGATATATTTTCTCCTGCTAATTATTTTTTTGGTATCGAAATTTTTGGCACTATTAGTATCAATTTTTAGTCAATTTCGAATGATATTAGCGGACCAATAAATTAATTAAAAAAAAAAAAGAAAAGAAACTGTCCATTGCAATTATTTATCTATAATCTGTAGTTGTGGCTTGTACGATCAAGTATTAGTTAAGGTAAAGCACGAACTTGAAAAAAACATGTGACGCGAAGAATCAGGTTATCAAGAATCGACTAACCAGACTTTTGTGTCGGGTCACGTAATATTAACTAATTTGGCAGTTGACTGCGGAACAAATACAAGAACACATGTTAGTGAATTACCCGTAAACATTAGAAAAAAATTAATGGTAAGGTCAAGTAAGAATAAATATTTAATTTTAAAGAACATAAAATGTTCAAATTATTAAAAGGGATCAAATAAAATTTATTTAGAGAAAAGGACCATTTAATTTCACTTAACAAACAAAATATCCTTTTCAATAAATTTCTAAGCTAGTATTGCTTCTTTATGAGTGATTATTTACTTTTAGTCAGTGATTAACAGTTGTAAATAATTTCATATATTATATTCATGATGTCAAGAAGAAATAGTAACGTATATTAATCTTTTAGTAATTATTTGTTTCGATTAAGTAGCTAATAATTACAAATAAAATATTGCATTAAATAGTTATTAAAAGTAGTCTGACCTATTAAAAAGAATATAATAGTCTCTCTCTAAATAAATTTTATGTAACGCTTTGTAACAATTAAATATTTTATAACACTTAAAATATATTTGATTAAGGAGTAAAAATTGAAAAGAAAATTTCATCGATAAACTTTATATATAATTTTACTCAATAAAAATTTTACTCCTATTTTTACCCCCAATCAAATATGCACTTAAAATTAAAGATTCCTTCTTAATGGCCTCTGACATTAATCTTCTCTTCAGATTCTTTGTTTGGATCTCGAATCGTGCATCTTAGACTAAAACTAAGTTGTTCTCAACCCACAGCAGAGTCTAAGAATTTTTTTGGAACGGGTGGTGGTGGTCCACATCAGGCAGTGGAGGGGGAACATGCAGCCAGGTGGATCACCAAGCCATTTGGCCTAATGTCACGCTAAGAGTTTATAACTAGTTACAAATTAATTTTTTATTCCACAATTTTTATCTATTATTGGCTTTACTTTAAACAGTTTAAAGTATAAAATATAAGAATTAGTAGAAACCAAACATGCAACGTTTCAACCAAGGAAAAAAACACTCCTCCAGTAAGTTTATTTGTAAAGTGGACAAGTAAAGGAATATCCACTCTATTTTCCATCTATAATACATTAGTCCTTTAACTCACAGAATCCAAGGACCCAATACCTCCTTATTTGTTCAATTTACAAATAAACTCACTTTAGAGGAGGTCTACTTGCAGCAAGCATAATGGAGTAAAACTAACCGCTTCAATTATATTTACTGTAACTGCAAACATAAAAGGGAAAAGGGTTCCCAAATATTTGTTAACTGTTCGGTGGCTTCTGCCAGAGTTTTGAACTTCAAAACTTTCATCCTAGAAGTGAACGATAGAAGCTGAAAACAACATGATGAACCATTCAACTAATACCACCAAATACAGGAGGCAGCCAAAAAGAAGGAAATTTACATGTCTCATTAGTTAAAAAAGGAACATATGGAATAATAAAATTTTCATAAATTGAAAAAATAGGCTCCTGAAAATTAAAGTCTGATAGACTTAAAATTTTTACCTCGCTGTACAAATCTGACCATTAGTAGATCCTCAACAAACATTGCCATCAGGTGATTGTTTGGCAGAATCTTGCCCCGGGGTACACTGGAGATCTTCACCTTGTTCCATTTCCATATGCTCCGAGCCATTATCAATTTCAGAATTTTTATGCTCCGAACCATTATTTTCGGAATTTTTATGCTCCTCATCTGATACAGTTGCTTTTTGGTTTGCAGAGTTTTCCAATTGTTCTTCAGAATGGTTACCTTTATCTAAAGGCTCCTTGCGAGCAGATAGAGAACATTCTCTACTACCAGCAGCATTGCTGGAATTACTAGGTGTCAGCCACATGAACTTCAGATTATGGTCTTTCCAGCATTTACCATTAATAAATGCCCGCTCAGCTGCACGACGAGTAGTGAAAATTATGTGTGCCTCTTGTTGGCTACTACCATCAACTTGCAAATCTTCTAGCTCTACAGTGGAAAGTTCGCCATATGGTAAGAAGTGTTCCTTCAAAACAGCAACCTAAAAAAGACAGCAATTAGTGAAGCAGAAAAAGAAAATAAGAGGTTGAAATTGATTCTGTCTCATATAATAATAATATAGGAACAAATCCAAGACAAAATAACCATATATACACACATACACACAGAGAGAGATAGACTTATACAAATTCAACCATAAAAAAATCAGGTTATTTTCATCCGATACACAATAAATTTTCTCATATAATTTTCCTTAATATAAAACAATTCCAGAGGAAGATATATTACACTTGGGCTTTTAGGTTTTGACAAGATGAGACCAGCTAACAAAATAAATCATGCAATCCAAAGGTTTAATTCATCTCATTAATCTTCTAGATTCTTTCTTCAATGTAGGCCGTGCTAATTCATGATCAATGAACAATGAGCAACTTTGTATGGATCATCACAACTTTAGGTGCACACTACACAGTAATTTCCATTCACCGATTTTCCTTGAAAAGACTTTGTTGATAAGATGGCAAAACCAAGAAGGGATGGAGAAAAAGCAAGGGAGGATGCAAATGCTATTAACCAAGTTCTTAAGCAGCACCGATAACACTGACCCCCTAATCTCTATATATGCTAGTACTATAGCTAATGAATGACACTTACACCCTTCAACTGGAGTTCATTACAAGCAGCTACTATCTTAACCCAGAAGAAATACTTAACAGTAGTCCATACTCAGGCCGTACTATAAGCAGCCTTTCACGATGCCACAGCTAAGTCAAAGTTATGATCAATACCATTTGTTCACTGGCTTATAAACAACTTACGTTGTTTTTTCCAATTGAGAAGGAATCTAAGCTTGCAATGCAGTGCAACAGGTTATGCTAAGCCTCTAGTCACCTTTTGCTTTTCTCCACCCATTTCTCCACTAAGAAAATAGTTAGCATAATTTATAGTGTACACATTGTACACATACAACAAGCGAGAATAAGATACAACAATCAAAAGAAAAGATGACCTCACAACCAGTCACACACTACTATTTCTTTTATCTTTCTATATACAATAACCCATATCTCTTTTTCATAAATGACCTAAATGGTTCAGACTTCAGAAAACACAACTAAGAATACAGAGTCACAGACTACAATGGCAATGGGAAATTTTGGGTCTTTGAATTTAAAAAGTAAAACCTTTGTGGAATGTATATGGACACACCTGAAATTTTTGATCCAATATTTAATATTTTCAGGCATGAGTGCATGTTGAACGGGGGATGTGTCTTAGCCAAGTGATGGTGTTAAAAATAGGTGAGTGAATAAGGTGTGCCAGTGCAAAATTCTCCTTTCTATTAAGTTCAGAGATTAAAAGACAGAGAGAGAAGACCTACATTTGCTAGACCAGCTGGCAAGGGAGGGATGATTCTAAAAGCAGTGGGACGATTATCCAATTTGTATCTATTTACAGGCACTAATGGTTGAATTGGCTGCTTCAAGCCTGTAGGTTCTTGCACTCTCATTGTTGTACTTGCTTTAGGACTTTGGGATACAGTATTTACCAACTGTTTGTTCTTATCAGCTGTTGTCTCTGTATGTGGAGATGTCAGGCCAAGATCAACATCAGACAATTGAGGAGAAGCCAGTTTGGCAACATCAGATGCCATGCCTGTTTTGGGTCTCTTGGCAGCTTGCTCAGTAACTACTTCACCCTTGACTCCTGAAGTCTGTGAACAATCAGAGTTTATATGAGAAGGAATGATATAAAGATGATAAGATAATGTAAGAGGAGAAAGGTAATTATCCCTAAATTCTACTACTATAGGAATAGCCTTTTAAGCTTCTAAAAGATGAAGTGTAATGAGCCTCTAAACCAATGTATCATTAACTACAAATTACAAATTAAAGGCAAGGATATTTTGCTTTTACTTGTTTTTCAAGTTTGTTCAATTGTCGCCTGAACTCATTACGCTTTTGATCCAGCATTTCCTGCTTCTTACGCAGTTCTTCCTTTAGCTGCTCTAAGTTTTCAAGCTTCTTTTGCAAGGGGGGTGGAGACTTGAGTGCATCTGTGACGACAGGCTTAGGTTGATCAGAAAGTGGTGATACTTCAAAATTAGTCTTTGAAGCATCAGCTTGATGGATATCCCTTCCCCTATCAGTGACAACTGGATGAGATGGAACAAAAGCAGATGCTTGCCCACGAGGAGTCACAATTACACCATTCCCAGTACTTTCATTGTGAATGCTATCACGATTAGCCCACCATAGCTTGATAAAACGATTACCCATTATAGCATCCGGTGCCTTCAAAGCAGCTTCAGCCTCTTCCCTCTTGGAGAATTGGACAAAAGCTCGTTCGCTGTTCAATGGAATATATATGTCAATAACTTCCCCAAACTTCTTAAAATGAGCAAGAAGAGCCTCCCTTTTATTGCTTTTCTGAGGTATCCCATTTACAAATAGAGTGCGCAATGCCTTTTGTGATGGTTTCCGTATCTTACGCATGTTGTCCGTTTGTGCCTTCAAAGAGGCATCCAAGGCTTTTGGATCAGCATCATCTGCTATGATTTGCTTTCCTTGACAGGAAGCACTGTTAGCAGCAACTGATTCATCATTATCTTCCTTCAATTGATTCTGAGGATAATGAAGGGAATTCATTGTAGAGTTAGTTTTTTCTTTCATCTCAAATCTGTTTTTTGAACCACCAATTCTGGCCCAGACAGATGAACTGGCACCCTGTGAACTGACAGAAGTTCTGGTAGTACCAACTGGACAGTCACTATCTGGAGCATCTGATAACCTCACATGATGGTGAGCAGAAGCATCACTAGAAAAGGGCTCGGTTTCTTCAATCTTCGATGATTGAAGAGTTAGAAGTGCATTTGAAGTCTCCAGACCACTATCATTCCAAAGGGGTTGATCAGGATCATAAAGATCAGCACCACTGGTGCAACCAGGACCTGGATACGCACCATCCAAGGGCAAAACATCATCACCAACTACAGACTTGCAAATTTTTCCAGGTATACATTTGCTGTTCGCTGAAGTGGTTGACGCATTCACTGAATGTAGAGATCCAGATCCAGTAGGTGCTCCAATTAGATGTGCACTTGGGAGCGAAACAGGAAGGTTGAACTGTGAAAGACCCTGAATTGTGAACAACAAATTAATTAGTGAGTTTAGCAATGAATCAGACCCTATAGAAAAGAAACCATGCATCTAATTCAAACACCAACAGACACAGTATAATTATGATAAAGTGCAAAATCTGGTAAAGTACAACATAACTCAATACGATGCATGCACAATTGCACAATTATGTATGAGTTCTATGAAATGCACAATTGCACATTTTTGTTACGAATGCCCCATAGCAGATAATTTATGTCAGCATTCTATTTAAAAACATATGCAAACATACTATAGGCGGAAGCCGCGAAACCATCAAAAAAGTTTTAGACTTTAATGGTTTGTCTATGACACGACACTATAACATCGTTTGATCCACATAGATGACCCCAACTAGTGGGACAAGGCTTGGTTGTTGTTGTTTGATAAAACAAGGTTTGATTAAGATTCAAGAGAAATGATACACATGCAAAGGACAAGAGATGTTCCTAGTACAGCCCCAAAAAAAAAAAAAAAGAAAAGAAAAAGAAAAAAGGAAATACAATAGCAAGTCAGCACCAAGTCTTGTGCCAACCAAGCTAGCAAATTGCAAATTAGAACACCTGAAACATAATTGTTGTACAATAATTCCAAATTGATTTCACCAGTATTCAACTCTACAATGGAATTACTCAGGCAGTTTAAGTGTAAACTTTACTCTTGTTAGCTAAGCATGAAATATCTGAGGAGAAAAGTACCTGGACATCTTCAATGACAATCCGATTAACACCGTGTTCCATAGGGCACATGTCCCCTCTAAGGCAAAATCCACGTTCCTCAAAATCTCTACATCGTTGGCGAGGAATATTCACATTTAATGAAGAATTAATAGGTTGTCTTAGCGTTCCTGGTAAACCCATTGGATGAAGCATATCTAGGCCACCATTGGGTACTGCCGGAATTAAACCAAATGTATTCCAGGATGCACTTTGTGCATTTGAAACATTTGGTAACCCCCGTCCAGTATAAAGGCCTGGAGGAATAGACCCCTGCGGAACCATTTGTGAAGCAACATCAATTGAGCTGAACCTAGATTCGCGTTGATTCCAAAAACCAGATTCCCTGCCTCTCCCCCTGCCAGCACCAGGATCTCCGGTAAATGATTGGTTTGCCCGTAGTCTCATATCCGAAGGTGCTCGAGGACCTGAAATCAAGCCAGGGCGCCTTCTTTCAAACTTAGAGTAGAACTCTTTATCTGTAGTTGCATCATTGTAAGTTTTCATTGTTTCAAAGGCTAGAGATTCATTTTCCCTGAAAGGATGCCGATTCCCAAAAGTTTTGTTACGCTTTCTGAATGGCCTGCTATTAACAGGCTCTGAAACATCTCTCTCCAAAGATTGAGAACGAGCTTCCCGCCTCCGATGCTTATGATTCCGGTCGTCATCATCTTCATCACTCACTTCCTTTTCCTCGGGATCGCTACTGACACAATCAGATGGAGCAACAGACTCTGGTTTTGGAGATGAAGCTTTCAGCTCCATTAATTTATAACACAAGTTTTACACAATCCTCTACCAAACACCAACTAGATATGACAAACCAGCTTATGTTGTCAGGAAGAGTTCCAGAAATATAAGTGGACCTACACCAATAGAGAATTTAGGATATCAAACATGAGAAAGGTTAAAAAATATAAAGTACATACAACACTGGATACTTATATATGTGTGTTTTGGGCTTTTAACAGCCAGACTCCTAGCCATATATCCTTGCAATCAAATGCAATGCAAGGAATATGTGGCGTGGACAATTTGCACATCTCAATTTGCAAATTGCAGAAAATGTCATGAAAAAATATTCTAAATTTCCAAAACATGTTCAATAAACATGAAAAGGTGATGCCTTAAGTGGGAATCATATGGCAGTAATTGATATAATTCCTATAAAGCACCAGAAATAAAAGAAAAGGTATTAACCTTGGAAATCAACTTTTAATTTAATGAAAATAAGCCAAATAGTAAACAATATTCAACGGATAACAAACAATTACTTGCAAGAGAATAAACCTATATGAATCCACACTCTTCTGTCCAACTTTGGTAAGAAATGCCTGCTAAGCCTGTCAAACACGGTGTGGCTCCAGCTGAAAACCACTTTCCCACTAAAGCAATCCTTACCAGATCCTAGATGATCCCTCATAAGGGATGGAACTAGAAATAAATGATTGTGAGCTAAACAAAAAAATTTAGAAGTGGTTAAATGACTGTTTAATTAAAACTAACTACAAGCTGAAGGGTGATTTTGAAAACTCCGAACCATCCCCCTACCCCAAAAAAGAGTCACAAGGCCCCGGGGGTGATTGATTCCACCCATGCCTCTCAGTGCACCCTATACTAGACAAGAAATAGGACCTCAAAAGGTCTTCTCATTCTCAATTATGTTAGCAAACATAACAACTTTAAATAAGGATAAGAAAGATCAAGACCCCCAGCCATTTTGCATGATTTTCTTCTCTCATCTGATATTTGTTTAAGGGTAATAATAGCTCAGCATCCTTTTTATTTCACAATTTCCCACACACCCACTTTCTCTTTTCAATAACGTCTACTTTTTTGGTTAGAAAAACTTTAAAAAGAAGAAATACAAAGTGAGGGGGAATAAGAATCCTCCTTAAGGGGAAACAGCAAAGAAAGCCAACCACCAAGCAGAAACAAAGCAGACCCTGAACACAACTATTAGTATAAAATAGCTCCCTGATCCCAGTGTAAATAAATCTATGGACTCCCTGCAAGAGTAATTGTGCTGAACATCAGAGATGCCAAGAAAAAAAAATCAGTGTGAAAAAGCATCACTAAGGATAGAGACCCTCCTTTAAAAATCCAAGTATTCCTTAACAAGCAAAACAGTGCTGTGAGTGACAACCTGTGACAAAGGGCTGTTCCTTCCTTAGTCCTCACTACTGGCAAAACCTCCAAACTTAATGATAAGAAATTCATCCAAGTTTCAAGGACACACCCAAGGTTCATCAAGTAATCCAAAATGCCCACCATAAGTGTAGCTGCAGGGCAATATAGGAAAACAAAAATGTGCAGCTGATTCCAAACTAGAACAATACATCATAGTATCATACTAAACATACTAGGAACCGACCATATAAAAAGGCAATATACATAGCTCCACTACCGAACATCGTCATCTAAAACAATGCAAACCGAGATTAATTTCACCACTCTAAGCTAGCAAACATCCGATAGCAAAGTCATCAACAGCTCAAAGTTGCTGGTCAATCACAAATAAAACCCCATCAATCCACCAAATTAAGGGGGAAAAAAATGAAAAAAACACACATTTGGCATTTGATCATCACTTCTGAAAACACTAATTAACCTAAAGTGATATCCAAAATTTCAAAGATACCCCCAGTCCCCACTATTTTTTTTTGCCCTAACCGAAAATCCTTGTTTCAAAACCCCACGTTTCTTCCATTCATTTTCTCCCTCTTAAAATTATCAAATTACACAAACTAAACTTATCTTAATGTATTCGTTTAGTTCCACCACACACTAGGGTTAATAACGACGGCGAAAAATCATCAAATTACAAATCTCCCATCCAAAAAAAATCCCACTGACAACAAAAGCGAGAGAGTAATCGATTGTTCATATATTTAGGTATCGCACGCATCAATTCCTTCTACGATGAGAGAGAGAGAGAGGCAAATTCGAACAATCTATCTTATCCAGAGAATTTTAGAGAGAGAGAACCTTAGAGAAAGAGGGGGAGTCGTGGGACCCACGCGCAATCGTCGGAGGTGGCGATTGGCGGCGGGGGAGGAAGTGGGCTGCCGTTGGCGGTGGCAGATGGGAAGGGGGGTGAGGAGTGTGAGAGCGTGCGGCTATCTCAAGGCTTGAGAGAGATGAAGGCTGTGAGTTGAATGAAGGAACGAACAAACACCTTAATCATGTGTTTTTCTCTTCTTCTTCTTCTTCTTCCATTTTATTTTCTTTTTCTCATTTTTTTTCGAGTTGGTTATTAAAAAATATTTTTATTTCCTTGTCTCTTTGGCCTTAGCATGACAAAATGATTCAAAATGTAAAATGTGTTGAATGTCTAATTAAAAACTAATGTCTAAATACTAGGCTTTCAATAATGTGATTTTTATCAATATTATTTAAAATAAAAAATAAATCAATTTATATGCACTGTTGGTGCAAAAAAAAAAATAGATATTTAATTATATATTATTATATTAATAAAAATTTAAATTTAATCATCTACTATCTTAAAAGTTTTACAAATAAAAATATTTGATTAGGACGATAGTGTAAAATGCAAGGCATCAAAATTAATTTAAAAAAATGTAAATTGAAGAGACTCAACTTAGTTGATAAACATTTTGTTTATGATAATGAAATTAATTTTAATGTACTGTCATAATAAACAAATTTTACATCATCTCCAATCATATATTTCTATTTATAAAATTTTTAAGATAATAAATAGTTGGTTAAAATATTTTTGTTAATATAGTAATACATAATTAGATGTCTATATAAAATTTTTTTGTAATGATAATGTACCAAAATTAAGTTCTATGATTACATGATTTAAGTTTGAATTCGTAATTAAATTTTCGTTGATAAATAATTTATAAAAACTAGTATTTACGTCTATGATTTCATATATTTATTTTGATTTTCTTATTTTTTATTTGATATTTTTTTAATTGTTTTTGTTCATATTTTTTTTAATAAAGCATATGTTATTTCATTTATTAGGAAGTCAAAATAAGCTTCTTCCATTTAAACATATCACAGCTTCTTAATATTAACTTTGAAATTAAATGAGCTATTAAATGGTTTGTTAAAGAAGATTGAAAAATAGTGAAATTGTGTATAATACAAAAGAAAGATTTTGACGTGAGAAAACTTCATACTTTTAATTGCATAAATTAAACTAATAGAAAAGAAAATTTTTGAGTCACAACTATGACTAGGAATAATGACACCAACAGCTAACAAAGGGGCACCAAGTCACAACAAAGAATAGAGGTAGCGGCTATGATATGAGAGCAAAGGCAGTGAGAAGATCTCCAGTGGCTCTAGTAGGCAATGGAGGAGTAGAGCAATAGGCGACAACAGAGGAGGAGAAAGCGAGCGATTGATAGGGAGTGTTGACATGGGCAGGAAAAGAGAGGGAGATTTTTAGAGAAGAGAATGAAAATTTTAGGCAGGAATAAGTTTTCTTTAATTGTATTTAGAAGCTGTCATGTGGTATTTAGAAATAATCCATTTAGGTATATATATTAGATAATAGCTAATAGAAAAAAGAAAAAAGTTTCTAGAAAGAGAAGAAGAGAATGAAAATTTTACGTGAGAATAATTTTTCTTCAATTATAATTAAGACTTACCATGTAATAAGTCCATTTAGTTATTGATAATAATTTATGATAAATTATTATTAAGGTTATGAATGGTACAAATTTGAGTTGGTTACTATAAAAGAGAGAAAAAGACAAAAAAAAAAGTGTGAGATAAAAGTGAGATATTTTAAGAGGTAAAATAATTCACTATTAATTATAAAGAGTTGGTTAAGTATTGGCTTATAAAGAGGATGCGAGTTCGAATTTTAGAGAGATAGCTCTAGTAAAAAGATTTTATAACTCTTTTACTCCTATAGTTGAATAATAATTAGTTTTATGAACAATTCAAATAGACCAATTCTATAATGATAACCAATTAGAATAAAGCAAATAATTAAATTTTATATTTTTTCAAAATATTTATCTTAATGACAACTGTCAACACTGTAAAATTTTGTTATAAGATATTTAATAAGTATATAAATTTGTAAATACTTTATACACATACAAACAAAAAATATAAAAAGTGAGTTAATTATTAAAATATAAGTACAAAACTTAAAAAAAAAATTGATCGGGTGTTCAAGTTTTAGGTTGAAAATCATAAATTTACAAATCAAACAAAAATTGATTTAATTTAATTTAATTCTAACTTAAAATGAACTGAATACCCAAACTAATTACATTAGCTTGGCCTAGATTTTTATTAGGGCAATATAATCCGATAAACGCCTTGTTGTGGATGTGATGACTTGCTTTTATTTGCGGACAAAAGCCCATATGTAGCCGAGCTACATGTACTAGGCGTGTAAATTGTATTCAATGCAATTTTTGATGAATTACTTTCTATCTTAGCACAAGCATTGCAATCTAAGTATGCACGGTGTATTTCGGCCTGTCTGCATGCTTTCTGACAATTTGCAATTTAAGGCATATCAAGGGCACCATCTCGATAAAACCTCTTGGTGGTCTGTTATATATTTTCTTTGTAATATTCTTTGAGTGCTAAAACTATACAACAATAAGAAAATAGTGTGAAGTATTTTAGGTTTATTTAAAATTTGAGTTTTGAATGAAGTGTAAACATATTTATATTCTCAATCATATATATTTCTTTAGTAAAATATTTGAGTATTTTATTTGCCCACAGATGTAGACTATAAACCAAGCAACGTCAATTTATATTTCCGCATATTTATTGGGTACTATTTTGCTTGTTTCTTTGGGGTTCATCATATTACAACTCCTTTAGATGGGTGTTCGATTATGTCATCTTCAAAGTGTTTTGAATAAATAATACAAACAAACATATTTAATTTTGTTTTATTGTTATTATAAATTTTTTACCACAATTTTTTAATCATGTAAAATCATGTTATTACCAAAGCTTGACTCTTTTTTTATTTTTTGTATGGATTACTAGTATCCAAAAATCAATTAGACTCCGATTAATTTGGTTCGAGCCGAATCGACCCACAACGAAGGAAAAACTCTATTAGTACTAATTTTTTCTATCTATAAAACTTGAATTTAAGATTTAACTTAAAAAAAATAAGTATCAAATCATTTAAACTGACTAAGCATTGATAGTTTGACTCTTTTTATAACTAATTTAAAAGTCATATAAAAAATAAGATATGATTAATTGATAATATACAATACTTTACAATGACATTATATTAAAAGTGATCCATAAACAAAGTCACTTTTAATTATTAAAGTGTCAAAAAAGATATAAAAGTGACTTTGATTGCATATTGTAATGCCGTGTCCAATTACATTAGAGTAATATCGCAAATTCATATGTTATGTACATAATTTATTTCATTAACTAGAAAAGCTCAAGTTTGGAGAGTTTAAGATGAACCAATTCTAGAACCTCAAATTTTATGAAACGGCATAAAAATACCCCAAACAACAATGTTGGAGTTGATTTTGATTTTAGTTTTCCTTAAATCTAAATAAAGCATACCCTTGTGGATCACCATATTAAAGTGGTAGACCATCCAAAAATAGCATCCTAGGGAACCACGGCTGGCAAGGCGTGTTTTTGCCAGTTTGAAAATTGCCTACTCCAACTCTCCAAGGATGAAAACCAACCACAATGATTATATAGAAAATTCAGATTTATTTATTTATTTTTTTTTACAAATTTGCAAATTTAATAATTAATACACATACATACATATGTGTATATGTTTTGCATTTTATGTAATTATAACAACACCTTTTTATCTATATAACATACTGTGGCTTTGTAAAAATTTGTTATTATTAGTTTTATACAAAAATTTACATTATCACTAAATTATGGTCATTAGAAATCATATTCATTTTATCCTAATAGAATAAAATAAGAAATTCAATTCACTTTTATTTTATGTTGAATCAAGCCTTGAGGTGTTAATTTTATCATGCTTTCCCGTTGCCCATGTTGCATAATATTCCACTTATAGTAAGCTGTATGAGCCAATTATTTCTACATAAAGTAAGTCTCATCACCAAAGTCCACAAGTTTAGCGGATACTTCATAACTTGCCATGGACAGTTTCAACATGTGTTCATGGAAAATTTGTTAGTTGTTTTAACACGTAACTATAGTAAAACAATTCCATTACATGAATTGCAATCTCACGTATAAACTCGGATGTTGTGTGGCTTCACAACCATATTCAAATCATGTTTCTTAGAGCACACAACCTCCTGCCCATGGCCCATTCCTCAGCAAGAGACTAAAGAGAACCAGCTAATTGTAGCGTAGTTGGTGAAGATCAAAGAGATGACTGAAACCAATCTACAAATTTCAAGACAATATCAAATATAGATGTTAAACTCTCAATTTAAATCCTAAACTCTTACAAACCTATTATATAAAAATGAGTTGCTTCGTATATAATTTTTTTTTCTAATAAACTCATATAAGTTTAAGTAAATTCTAACAAAATCGGTAAACGCACGATTTTACTAGCAAGTTGACGAATTTAAATTTGTTTAATTTTGAATTAATTTGCAAATGGTTGATCTTAAAAAAAAATTCAACAAAAATTTTTAAATAACAATCATATATATAATATTGAAATACTATTTTCTTTAAAATTTTCATGCATAATTTGTTTCCTATTCATATTGCATGACTAGAAGTTCTAAATTTTTTTATGTAAAATTTGTTTCTCACTTATATGTAAAATTTATTTACAATTCATTCAATTTAAGACTAATATCATAAATATACTATTAAAAAATTACTCGATTCAAAATGTCATATAAAAATTATTTCTTTCTCATATTTTATGATTGATAATTTCAAAAAATCAAAATTAAAAGCCCTAATATAATTATTTCCTTTTATAATTTATTACATAACATGTTTATTGAAAATGAAAATATGAAAGAGATAAAAAAAATAATAAAATAGAAAAATTAGATAAATTATATGATTTTAATATTTTTAATAGGTTCCATATTTTGATTCAAATAAAAATAAAAAGATTTCTTTTAATATATTCCTTTTAATTTTTTTTATAGAAAATTGACTAATAAAATTTACATTTTTATTTTTTGTTCATCTTTGACTACTAACAAATGTATGCTGATCATCATTGATCAGCAATTTCCATTTAAAATGTTAAGATAAACGTAAGTTCAAATAAATTTTATAAATATAATAGAATATGCTGATTAAAAATAAAATAGTTATATATTTAATCAATTTCACTTCAAAGTTGATATAAGTAGGTCACTCGAAGAGAGGTTAGTTCAATAATTGTAATTATCATATAAATTCATAAGATATAAAAATTGTTGATTTTATATTCTGAATGTATAAATAGATGAATTAAATAATTTGTTAGGATTTAAATATAAAAATGACAAAATATTAGAATTAATAATTATTATTATTACATATTATTTTTTAATAAATTGCATAATAAACCATTACAAATTTATGTAAAAGAATATTTTTCAATACTTTTTTTTGTACGGAATTTTTTTTACTACTTCATGAATTATTACATTTTTTTACTATTAAAAATTTAAGTAGAATATAACCATATAATAATTATAAATCATAATTAATTTTGCATACATATTTAGATAGATTTTTTAATATTAATCATAAATATATCATCTAATTATATTTAGTTACCAAAATATATTTTTTTAAAATGTAAACTCTTATAAACCTATAAATCGAGTTTATAATTCAAGTTTAATGAGATTTAATGAGTTTACCTGCACCTTCGAGTTTTTCAACCTTGATATCAAAGTCAAGTTGATATCAAAGACAAGTAGACAACCTGGACCATTGACGGATTTCTCAAGCCAAATCAAAGATGTTAACAAGGAAACTTAACACCAAATCTGATGACATTTAGTTAGGTGACAGAACTCGAACAGTTCAAATCAATATTGCAAATCCACTTCTGTTTATTGTGAATATACAAAACAAGATCAAGTCATAATCGGAACCAGGAAATCAAGCATACCAATCTCAAATTTCCAAGAAACAAGACAAGAGGAAGAAAGAAGAGTCAGAATATCCAATTAAGCACAACCCAACCATAAAAAACCCCTTCCTCATAAACCATCATCAGGAAACAAGCGATTCTTCTATACAAAGTTCAATTGATTATCTCGCGCTACCGACCAAACCAACCTCTTGGAGGCTGGATGTCACCTTCATTCATAAGCTTGTCCAGCACTGCATTTAGGTCAACTGATTGACCGTTCTCTGTCAGCTTCCGAACGGTTGCCCTTACGTGGTCTCTAGGGAATCCCATACCAGCAACTTTGTCAACTACATCATCGATAGACACCCTGTTTCCAGTTCCAGCAGAACCTGAACCCCCGCTTGCCACAGATGCAGTTGGTAGTGCCTGGGGGAGCACCCGGGCGGTTGGGAGCTGTGGGTAACCACTTCCGCCACTCGGAGCCACTGATGAAGCAGTAGGTAGTTGTGGTGGTTTTAGTGCAGAAGTGCCACCATACTGTGATGATCCACCATATCGATACGGCTCAGCAGGCCCAGATAATGTACCATATCCAGACGAATAACCTGAAGGGGGTCTACTTGATGGCGGTTCATACACAGGGGGTGGTGCCCCATAGAACTGCTGGGGAGGAGGAGGTCCACTGGGTGGCTGAGATGCTGGCTGGCGGAGAGTAGGAGAATAGTTCTGAGAAGGAACATAAGGTGTTTCCTCTACGTGGTGGCCAAGTGAAGATTGTAGTTGAGGCAGATTTACAGGTGGAAGAGATGGCTGCTGTTGAGGTAGATGAGGTGCTGGCTGAGAGTACTGGGGAGGAGGAGGGGTCTGTTGATATTGTTGATGCGGAGGTGCCCCGGGCTGAGGATGTGGCTGCTGAGTAGGAGGCAGTTGGTATTGCTGATTTGGGGGTTCCTGAGATTGAACAGGTGGTGGTTGGAAGTATGGATCTCTCTGAGGAACAGCTGGGATTTGGTTCTGAGGGAACTGATTTGGAAGTTGAACTGGAGGCAGCAAACCCTGTTGGGAGGGAGGTTGTGGAGGTGCAATGGGGGGAGAAACTGCAGGAATTGATGGTTGTGGGAGATTAACAGGAGAAGGAAGCTGTTGTTGCTGAGATTGCTGGGGTGCAGATGCAGCTTGCTGTACAGGATCTGTAACTACACTAGTTTGAGTTTCTGACTGCTGATTGGCGTTCAAAACTTGTAGCTTTGCCAGCTGCAGCTGAGCTTCCAGTATATCTTGCTTATCCTTGATAGTCTGCACCCCTGATTGCACCTGTATATTTTGTGTCAACAAATAGTAAGAAAAAAAAAACCAGTATGAGAATAAGCTATAATACATCACGAACTAAAGCTTAGGAGCTAAAATCAAAGTCAGATTATATCCAATAGTATCAAGCACATACATAAATTTATTATTGTTGGCTTTATTGAGTTTCGCACTGGACTAATTCAAATTGAACAATCAATTCTGCTCTGCTAATTATTTTTTTTTTTTCCTCTTCATTTTTCTTCTTTTATTTGGGATAACCACATGAGACACCTAAAAAATAATTATATATCTCTAACAACTGATACAAGAGTTTGTGAACTAACCAAATTCAAAAATATTCAATATTAGTAAACTTAATATGTCAAAAGTCAACAAACACCAGTAAACGTTTTTGCTTAACTTTTAGCAGAAACAAATAATTCATAATATTCATAACCTGTAAGACTATCTGTGGGAAAACAACCTCATAAAACTGATGGCATCATGGTTGGGAGAAGAGATAATCAGATCAATATCCTAATCTAGAAAAGGCCTACTTCATCAATGGAGACACACTAAACAACTAGGTTTATTTAAGCAAAGCTAAGTTCCATTAATACCATGTATGCCAAGTTTGGGTAATTACTGTTTTTTGGGTTTTTTTTTTTTTTTGGGTGTTTTTTTTTTTGGGGGGGGGGGGGTTTGAAAAAAATTGCTCTGCCTAAAGTAAGGCATTCTCCTAGACAATCAAAACTCAGGATCAGGAGAGAATAAGCTAATAAAATAACATGAAGTGTATCAAATCAAACTAAATAGAAAAGTTAGAAATGTAGGTTGCTGAAGGTGGTCAGGTGTTCTAGTTGCAGAAACAGCCTCAATGCTTACAGGACAAGTCTGTCTGCATCTGAACTCACCAAACAGCACACCCCACATGGCCACACTGATAGGAGTCCTGTGCAATGAACCATCCCTTTTTTTTCTTTTTTGGGTACTAGTCAACAGTAAAGTTACCCAGACAACTTTAGAGACAGAAAAGAAAGAATTTGAACCAAGGACCCCATGCTAAACTGCGAGATTGCCGTAACATCTGGGTGTTAATGAAACAAATTTGTCAGAATCAAATTGAATAGTTGAACAAAAAAAAAAAATATTTATAGTATATAAATATTAATGGATCAACTATATATTTTGCTAGGATGAACTTTGAGAAATTTTATATTATATATATACAATAAATATTTATATCAAGCATATGCATTTATTCAACATAACAAATGCTGCTAATTATTAAGGTTAGAAGAAGGAGAAGAGGGAGTATGATCAATAAAATACCTCTCGAAGAATATTCTCCAACAGCCTCAATTTTCCATCAGTGCTACCATGATTGTTTCCAACAGATACCTTCAAATCATCCACAGAGTTCTCAAGGCGGTGGGTTCTGCTTTCTAGCTGTGTCAACCGTGCACTAACACCTTCCATAACATGAAGCAAATTTTCCATATGTTTCTTCATGGTTTGATCAATCTCAGATAAAATTGTAGCATCAAAAGCTTTTCGGTCCTTTTCCATGACCTTTGCAGGTTCAATAGTATCCAAAGAACTGTAACTCTGCACAAAATAAGGATAAATACTTAATATTTATGAAGAAAATACACTACACCAAGATGGTACACTAAAGTATTAATGCCTCCAACACAAAGGCAAAACTAGATATGACCACAAGATTATTTTCAAATACTCAAAACCTTGATGCAACAACAAAATAATATGATGATTCAAAATGCATGTTATAGAACAATACAGATGAGAGCACAATTAACACTCAAGAAGTAAATAAATAACAAGAGATAGTATCAGGCCTATCAGCTAACTCTTTACTATTTTCACAACAACACTTGGAACCCAGATAGACTGAGCCAGGATGACAGGTATCTCAGTAGCATCAGTACTTTGTAGACATAAATAAATGAAGTTCTGGAAGCATGAGGTTTCGACTTGCCATTCAAAGCCTACACCAGCAACGACTATACGAT
This sequence comes from Pterocarpus santalinus, assembly GCA_031439595.1. Taxonomy (NCBI): domain Eukaryota; kingdom Viridiplantae; phylum Streptophyta; class Magnoliopsida; order Fabales; family Fabaceae; genus Pterocarpus; species Pterocarpus santalinus. The sequence goes on along the minus strand of CM062531.1, from coordinate 65,554,585 downwards.
TTTATGGTCAAGCCTGGAAAAGGGCTACTCGGTAGAAAGTAGAAACCACAAAGATGGAGGACTGAAACTGGGGTGTGACCTAACTTCCAATGCTGAAACCCCCAGGTCTCACAAACTTATCTTCCATTTTGTTTAACCACTTGCTATTATGAATACATTCAAAATATGTATATGCATAATTTTCAAAATAGTACTAATAACCAAATAATAATAATAATAAGAGTAAAACACACTCACACCCCTCGAGGTTTTAGAGAAAAAAAAAACATTTTACCTCATTTGTTCATAAAATATACACTCCACCCCATACACTAACTCTCACTTAACACCGTTAGTCTCCCTTATTTCCCTAACCTAAATTGGACCCCATAACAATAACACAATTTCACCTACCTTGGCAATAATACATAGGCATTGGAGAGTCTCAACCTCTTCACCACTCCCACGAGAAGCACACCATCGACAGGGTCCTCCACTTTGATTCTCTTCGTGTTTATGTTCCTCTTCTTTCTTTCTTGTCTTCTCATCCAGTACTGGGATTTTTTTATATTTTTATTTTTCTTGAATTGGGGTTTCTAGTTTCTATTATAGTTTTGGGTTTATTGAATCGGGTTTCTAATTTCTATTATGCTTTTCGGTTTCTTGAATTGGGTTTCTAGTCTCTATTCTCCTTGTATCGATTTGCTTATATTGGAATCCTTCATATACTGTGGCAGTGGATTTTATTGGAGTTAGGACAATGTGAAAGTTATATTGGAGTATGGCAATCATTTCGATAGATGCTTGTATCACCAAAGTGTGAACAGAAACTGCCCCATATAGGGTGTAGCACCATCATCTATGCTAATTCTGTCTTTACTACACTATAACTAAATTATTAGGGGTTTGATATCAACGAAAATTGACAAAGAAATTAAAGCAAAATACTTTGGTATTGGTCACTTGAGATGTTTTATATAGTGGAGGTGTATATTTTTCTTCCAACTTATATTACAAGTCCATGGTACTTGTGATATTATTTTTAGTAATTGCATTCCTCTGACAATCAGTTGTAAATTGAAACAAATTGAAGTTCAAGACATATTAAAGGTACCAAAGTCATAAATAATACATTAAGACATCTTATACAAGCATCTCATAGTATAATAAAAACTGATTGCATTTACCTATTTCATATGCCATTCTACGTACCTGCAAGAAACATACTAAATAATATAACATGAACATGACAAGGAGATTGAAGGTTGCTTGTCAGAGCTCAGTTCATTGTATAATTAAAAAATGTTGAAACAATTAATTCTTCACATTGTGTTAGATTGCTCTACTAAAAAGGAGTTCTAAACTGACATTTGTAAAATTTTACATACTCGTTTTATAATCCTGGAGATTTTCAATAAAATTTTTATAGTATAATATGTTCATGCAATGGTCTCAAACAAAAAATGCAGTATATGAAGCATACTTTAGATATCCACCTTCAATGCTAGTATAAATTGATTTTGTTGGAACTATTAAGTGGGTGTTAGTGTACGGGGTGGAGTGTATATTTTATGAATAAATCGGGTAAAGCATTATTTTCTGAAACCTCAAGGGAGGTAAGTGTATTTTACTCTAATAATAATAATAATAGAGCAAAATACATGCAATTGCCCCAAGCATTGGCAAATTGCAGTTGGGGCAACAATCTTGTCGTCCTAATAATTGCTCATGCAATTTCAGGTTGGGGCATAAATGGCGATAATGTTAGGTAAAACTCTACTCGAAGTGAGGACTTCAGGATTCGAAATCCCAACACTGCAATTAAAGTTCACCTTGGTCATAGTGCACTTTCCCTTGCGAACAACTACTTTTAGGTAAGTGGGGGGGCAACAATTTGCAATCAAATCACACCTCACACTCAATTACCAAACAAGTCTTAAACAATCCATAACTAATCACAAAACCTACTCGATAAAACCTAACCAGGAACTAGAAAACGATAACCAAAGGGGGCAATCATTCATCAAAGTCACACATCAACAAAATCAAACAAACAAACAAACTAACTAAAACAAATTCTACAAGATACCCAGATCAGGAAATGACGAAAAGATTAAAACTTTGCAGAGAAGCATAGATGGGGTTGTGTCCGAACACTTACTTTGATGATAGGGCGCGGAGGGGAAGACCCAGCGTTGGAATCGGAGTTCCAAGGCCTATTAGAAAATGCAGCACCGAAATTGGGGGCAGAATCGTAATTGGACGAGGGAGGGTGAGTCGACGCGGCGGCGAGTGGGCGAATCGGTTGGAAATCGTAACTGGGAACGATGTCGTCTTTGCTGATCCCATGGAGATTGAGGGTTTCTTCTTCGCTTTCGACGCGTTCATCTTCGTCGTTTTGGCCTCCGTTGTGCTTGGGGTTGTTCTGGTTCTGGTTCTGGTTGATGAGGTCGATGAGGTCCTTGCCCTGGGAGAGATCCATTATCTGCTTGTCCATGAACGGCGTCGTATTCATCGGTGCACCCCCCCACACTTAACCAAACGGGGGAGCAGAACTGATAAAACACACTGGAAGAAGGGCAGAGAAAAAGATAGGGAAATGGGAATGGGAAGGGGAATGGTTAAATGGATTTGTTTATGGTAAATATGGTTTGGGGTTTTGGAGGACAAATGCGGTGGTATTTGTTGTTGTTGGTCATCGTGTCGTGTACTTAGCATATAAGAAAAAGCCCCTTGTACAAGGCAATCAATCTTCTTTCACTTGCCTTTTCCATGTTCTATTATAATAACATCTTTTTTTTTTCTATTATAAGGAAAGAAAAATTGAAATGAGAATATCTACAAAATCCCCAGTCGATAGTTTAGTTAATAAAAATAGTAAGGTTAAGTTAATAAATACTCTCCATTCTATTTTTACCTTTCTTTTATTTCTCATTGCTTTCATATGTTTCAGGGGTCTCCCTAATATAGGAGATTTTTTTGTCCAACTCACAAAGGGAGTTTTAATCCTGACTTAAAATGAAGTATTTACAAAGATAAAAATCTCATTGCTCTTCGTTTTTTTTTGGGGGTATTGAACTAGAGATTAGGGTTTTGAAAGCATTAAGAAGATTAATGAAGCAACTTTATTTCGAAAGGGAGTGCGGATTGAAAAATCGTAATTTTAAATCTCATTGCCCTTTTTATATGTCTCTAATATATCAGCACACAAGTTATTTATGTGAATTTGTTTCTGCTTTTGCAAACATGTGAGTTGTTTTAAGAATTTATTGTTGACTATTGTGGATATAGACATTCACATAACGATGAGGCAAAACCATAAAGTCATACGCAAAATTTACTGGGGTATCTTGTTTCCTTCTCCTGTGCCTCCTCTGTTTGGCCTTCTGGATTTTTGTTTAGAGACATTGGGCCTATCAATTCTCTCTTTTTTTTTTCTCTCACAATGGGTTTATCGGCTGAAACAAGTGGGTGATCACCCATATAGCTCCAGAGTTTTCAACCCCTAGAATTGGGCCCTTGTTCATTCAAAGTTAGGCAGCCTCCATTTGAAAACAAACCGGATACCACCAATTTGGACCCAAAAAAAAGAATGCAACCAGTTATGAACTCGTCATTTTTAATCACTAAAGGCAAACAACATTTATTTTTATTAAAATATGAACAAATTAGTACAACAAAAGCAAGCATCTAATAATATTTTTATGTTATAGCATCTAATAATCTTGAAAGACGCCATGTAGGACTTATTTCAAGTTGCATTCTTTGAACGATACAGGAGTTGCTGCAACAAGAGGTCTTGAGCATCCTTAATGATACTGTTGGACTGAATTATCCATCTTCTCAACCCTGCTTCAGCTTCTTGTGACTACCACCAGAATCAGAGGCCACTTCACTTAACTTCAACACAACCTGGTCTTTTCTGTTTTATCAAAAGAGATTGGGCTACAGATACTACGCTTGGCAAATCTTATACGTCGCTTTTTCTCCCATTCAAAATGGGTTCATTTCAAATAAATGGGTCCTTAGCCCAAATAGATAAAGCATTCTAGCCTTCCAGGTACAAACTCGTGCAATATCCATTAGAAACATACAAAGAGAATAGGCTTAGCATATCAATGCATGAAGTTAAAATAATAAAAAATAATATCAAAACTTGCTTACCAAAAAAATAAAAGGAATATTCATACTTGTTTGACGAGAATTTGCATTACTTTCACACTTCTAATTCACTCACTTCTTACACAGTTTTCATCTTGGGATAATATTGGATCCCACTCAAACTTCTTATAAACTATTCACATTGCTGCTAGATAAGAGACAATCACAACGAGCCATTACAAAGATGGGATATAACTTATAAGGACAGTAAGAGGGAGGGAAGGGAATGGAGAGTGGATGAGGCAAAGATTTTGGTATCATGCAGTTTTAAGCTTCTTTATCCATAACCTTTTTGTACTATCCTTTAATCTCTGCCTAACCTCTTATTAGGTGCCTTATATAGAGCAAAACAATGTACAAAAAATGACATTTATTGGATAAAGAACGAAACTTGCAGTGATATAATATTAGAATATTTTGATCACTCAGTTACTTCCCTCTGCCCAGAGGGTAAGTCTAGAAAGCAAGTTGTCAAACACCTAAACAAGGGAAAAAATAGCCCCCTTAACATCAATTCCTATGAACAACAAATTAAAAAATAAAAAATGAAAAAGATAGTAGTCATTCCCATGCTCAGAATATATACTGAACAATGGACAATTTTGAAGAACTAGGCCATGGCACTTGAATTACAACCATGCCCTCTTCATATTCAAAATCAACTTCTTTCCCATCAATTGTACAAGTACTTGGTCTCTCTGAGGCAAAGACCCTCATCTCCCCGGTGCCTCTTACTCCAACTTCAACCACATTCTGAGCCTCATCAAAAGCCAAGGACTGAATTGCTCCACCAGTGTTGAGCATGTTCACCAAACCAATAGGAGCAAACTGCACAGACTTGTTAGGCAACACAGTCACCGGTGAGACGGTGATGAGCTCAAAGTTGAATGGCTCCAAGGAGATTTCATGGTTGTCAGATGGCGATGAGAGGACTAGTTTCTTGGCCTGGCTGAAATACAAGGCAAAAAGTTGCACCCCTTCAATGGGAATTGGGTTCTTGCCAGTGCTCCACTCAATGTCTTTGGGGTTGGTCTTGGTTGATACCAGATGAGAAAACTCAGCAGCACATTTGTTGGTCCTAGTTTCACGAGACCAGCCTCCACCTTGGCAGTTAAAGGCCCCAAGAACACCAGTGTACTATAGCAAAAAGAGAAATCACAACATTGTTAGGTCCTTGTTCTAGACCAATCTGATCACTTGTTTAAGTAGTATCTGAATGAATGGTAATGGAAATTGCTTTTAACCAATATCATTAGAGAAGCATATATTTGGAAGTAACTTAGTAAAAACTCAATTGTCTGTTTTCTTCATTCTTGAGAGTAAAGAATCCTAAATGACACATTTCCTGCCTATATAATGTTTTACATAAAAAATTCTCAGATGCTCTTAAATAAAGAAAAAATTTTGCTCTGTACTATCCATATATTAACAAATAAACTTTGTGAGTTATCAATGTTCTCCATTATGTATTTTTAACACAATAGTTGATGTATTAATATGTGAATGGTATAATAAAACATTATTTATTTTTATTTTTTTGGCTTTAGAAGTATCTAAGAATTCCTCTGCTTAATATATATAGATACATCATTATGATTGACATAGATCAATTCAACTGTGTAAAGTGAGAAGGGCTAGCTAGCTTACCTTGTTGAGGTTCCATATTTTGAGCATTGTTTTGCCATCATGGAGAGGGTCAGCAAAGAGGCAGTCCCTGGTTGGGAGTGCATAGTGCACACACCTGAGGATGGACCCATCAGGCAAGACCAAGGTCTTGAGAAGCTCAAAGTTGTGCTTCCCCACTGTGTCACTTATGTAAATAGGCCCACCAGATATGGCCCTGGAGGCTGCATGGAAAGCAGCACAAGGGTGTGTGGACTGGAACATGTCCCAATCTGGGTGGATGAAGTTCCCCATCCACAAGCTGTTGTAGGCACAATGCACCATGTGACACCCTTGTAGCCAAAATGTACCATTTGGATCACCATAAGGGTCAGTGCACCAGAAATCATCACCTATTTTGTCAATCAAAGTTAAAGTAGATTAGAGGAAATTTCCAATAAAAAAAAGTACATTTATGTTATGTTGTGTATTACTTAATGTTGAGGTCAGAAAAATTGGTTAGTCTATAGTAACAAGTCACATACCAACACGACCAAGGGATATGGCTTCAGTTCCCAGCAACATGAAATCGTTGCAATGCTCCATGCTGGCAATGACACCGTTGCCTTTGAAGTGTTTTCTCACGGAGGCTGTGAGAGCCTTGTAGTAAGCCTTGGCCAAATCTACTCGACCCCCATATTTCTCACACACCATCTCTAGCAACTGTTTTAGCAATACAATACATAGTAAGAAACCATTAGTATGATATCCACTTGTTCATCTAAAAATTAATAACATTCATATAAAAATTAATAACTATGTTATATTAGGCAATTGAATTTTGGTAAAAAATTTTATTACTTGGTATTTTTAAATTAAAATATCCATTTTTGATGATTACTTGTCAAAAGGGGGGAACATAACAAAGAGATAGCGTGTGAAAAAACAAAGAGATAACGTGCCGACCATAAGAGTCAAAGTAGAATGAGCAAACAGCGACTGTAACAGTCGTAAAGGGCAAAATGACCAAATAATTACCTACATCCCTATTCTATGGTCTTTGAAATTGTTTATCTCCCTTTGTGCGTAACAAAGAACTGGATCAGATGGACCCTACAGTTTTGACAAAAGCGTGCACTCCAGCCCCAACATGAGCCACACAAAAATGCCCTTACTCATGACACGTACCCCACAAAATATCGTTAAAAGTATAATAATCGTACCATCCAGCGAACTCATTCAAAGAGGGGAAAAAAATAACTATTCCAAACCGACACATTGTCAAGAAGCAAACAATCAAGCTTTAAATTCTCGGGTGCTCTGGTAAATTTAACCTTGGAAAAAATTTACATCAGTTCGACGCTGAATTTAAGGAAAAAAAAATGTTTATAAATGACTCTTAAAAGGGATTCTGAGAGTGCTATAACAATGATAATTTATGCTATTTTTAAAAGTAAGGGACTAAGATGATGTAAAATTATTTTAGAAGATTATCCAGCCAATAAATTTCACATCAACCAAAAAAAAAAAAATCAACCAAAATTATGAATTTTTCAAACATTTTTCAAGAAAAAGGGTGGTTGGAGCTAAAAGGAACTTACGTGGATGACGTCAACCTTGACCCCATCAATTCCAACATTATCCAAGTGAGAATGAAGCCCCTCATACATCTGATCCACCAAGTGTGGCGGCACCAGCCCCACACCATTGTTCACGATCTTGTCCACGGCCAAGTCCTCCATCGTCGTCTCCAGCCCCGGCGTCAGCTTTGGCCTCTCCACCGAGGATTCCGGCATCCCCGGAACCCCCGGCCTGATCCCACCCCAGTATCCACACAGTGCATGCCACACGTACACATATTCCACCGTGTCAAACCCTTCCTTTAGGTCCCTAACAAAGGCACCTAAACCCTTCTTCTTACCCCCTTTGGGACTCGCGTAGTCCCTGAACTTGTAGTTCTCTTCGTACTTGATGAGCCTGCATGGCATTTGCTCTCCGGCAACCGTGTGGTTCATGCCTTCTTTTGTGACTGGGTCCGCATCGTGGCTGATGCACTGCCACCCGTCGTCGATCAGAACCAGCCCCGGTGGACAACCACCTTTTACATATAAGATTGCAACAAAATTAGTCTTAAACAAGTTGGTTATGCTGCAAATTCGATTTATCATGGCAACATATATGTAGATATTATAGAAGAAAAGATCAATTTTGATACATTATTAGTGTAATATGGTAACGAAAAATTTCAGTCATCTAACATATTTTCAATTATAGAAAGCAATGCCGAATATAAGATGAATTCTGGTCTATATTTAGATCACTCTATATATATTAAGAGAGGATAATTTAGCTCAAATAAGTCATATATTGCAACATTTGTGCGAATTTAATGATATTAAAAAGACCTTAAACTACACTTAACAAATGGATGGAGCAAGTATCATATCATGAAATTGGTATTCCTCCCATGATTTTATTCTGTACAATTAAATGTACAGATTTATTAGTCATCAACTCGTCATGCATATTAATTGAATGCTTAATAAATCTAACGTTACCTTCCACGAGACCCTTAACACCTTCCCAAATACCCTGAGGGTGCACGGTAAGGTAGAACGCGTCCCACGTGCACCAGCCGAACTTGTCCACGATCCCCGGTGGAGTCTTCTCTTCCAAAAGGTTGAACGTTCCGAGGTGGGACCTCACAACCTTCATTGCCTCCTTAACGAGCTCAAAAGGGTTGTCCCCAGAATGCATATAAACAACGCTGTTGTACGACGCCCCCGTTACCTTGCTGGAACCACTCTCAACGCACACGTCGACGTTGTCGTCCTGTCCCGGTTGCAAAGAAGCGCGGAACGAACCTTCGATGATGGGAACGAAGAGAACATAAGGGCGACCCGAGTTCGATTTGTCCAACATCAAAAATTGGGTTTCGGTTTCCAGGTCTCGGCCGTTAGAACCGACCCAATGTGTTGTCCACCACACTTTGAACCTGAAAATGCTCATGAAGTTGATGTTCTTTAGTTTTCCGAGGGGTGCCACGTGGTGGCTTCTCGGCTCGGTGGCTCTGAAGCCGAGGAAGCAGCCTGGGTTGGCGGTGGTGGTGGAGGTGGATGGAGTGATGGTGATGTTTTTGGGGACATCGGAGAGGATGACGTGGCCGTCGACTTGTAGGTTTGACCCAACTATGGTGAAGGGTGATGAAGGGTGGAAGCCGTTTTGGTGACTGGTGAGGTTGTTGGAGGATGATTCGCTCAAGTTTGGAGCCATTTTGGGTTAATTAATTTGATTGGATATGGTGTTGAAGGAAATGAAATATACTGGTATGAAAAGAAACTTGGTTGTGTGTGTATAATTTGTGGGTTTTGTGTGTTGGGGTAGAAATGGTATCGATGGATATTTATAGAGAGCGTGTGGTGGAACGAACAAAAGGAGAAACTAAAAGAATTAATGTGGAGGAAGTGCTGGGATACAAAAACTTAATGCAAGAATCTGAAGAGATTTGTGTGATATTCGTACAAGCAAGGGAATTGTGTTTGCTCTGATTTGTTTGTGTGTAGTAGAATAATGAAGTGAATCAAGACTTGCTGTTTTGAGTTATGCTGAATGAAGAAGGCAAGTCGGTATTTATAGAGTGTGCCGTGAAGCGGGGACATTTCGACGAAGGTGAGGTGAAGGTTAGTTTTGAAACTTTGATTTGTCGGATTTTTTTATTGGTGTATCTTTCTCTCCTTTTTTCGGTATTTTTAGGTGGTGGTGAAATTGCACCTCAAAGTGTTCGAGTGGCGCCATTCTAAAGGGAAAAGTATCATTGTACGTTAAAGAACTAAAGTAGAGAATTATCCAGGTGGGGTAGTATCATTGTACGTAAAAGAACTAAAGAGGGAATTGTCCAAGGGGGTCACGTCATACTAATAGAAACCAAAGAAAAAATTGTCCAAATGGGCAACGTTATTAAAAGTGAGTTTAAAAAAAAAAAAAAGATATATTAGAGGGCAAAGTAAAAGTGAAAAGTAAAAATATAGATTTTATTTTTACATGGTATTAAAAACATGTATATATGTATAAAAATTGTGATACTTAAATAATAAAATTAACTTAAATTTAAGTATTAAATTAACAGATTTTTATAATGTAATGTAAATAAAGTAGAGCTATAGAGCAATATGGGCTATAAAGGGCAATGAGTAATAGATTGATAATGTGACAGCATAAGATAAATAACGTTAATCAATGAAAGTAATACTGTGATGTGCTCTCTAATAAAAATGATAATAGAACTCCTTTTGTTACTTTAATAGATTAGGTTAAGACATGGCCAAAACCCAATTTTAAGATTCAAAATCCATTAAACTAACAAAAATCTAACCTAATGACTCAAATATATTGAAACATAAAATTGATTCTTAAAAAGAATATTTTTAAATAATTTCAATGTTTTAAAATGCTTTTTGAAAGAATTTTACTTAAATTAGATTTTACCTAAGATTAAACAAGTTTTTGTACGTTAAAAGTATAAAATCTTATAAGTGTTTGGCAAACTAGAAAAATTGGCTAATTAAGTACAATGAAACCTGATTTTTAATAAATGTTGTTTGGTAACCACCTAAGTATTTTAAAATTAGTTTTTATTTGAATTAATTTGGATATAAAATTAATTAATTCTTAAAAAAACCAATTTTAACTTAATTTTATTTCAACCCAATTTTTTCTCTTCTTACTATTATTTTTCTCACTTCACACCAATTAATTATTTCTTTATTGACCTTGTTAACTATCTACTGCCGTCGTCCACCACCATCCGCCGTCGTCGTCCACCAATGTTTGCCGCCGCCATTCACCATCGTCTGCTGCCGCACATGCACCATTATCAGCCACCAACTACCACCACGGGCGCTGCTGCCTACCACTAGCTATTACCGATTGCCACCATCTACTATCATCCACCATTGTCTGTCATTGTCTGCCACTGCTGCCGCCATTTTTCACCGTCCATTGCCACCAGGCACCACAGTCTGCTAGATTAATTTTTTAATGATATAATAAAAAAAAAGAGATAGAAGAAAAAGAAGATGACACATATTAAAACTAATTTTTAAATTATCGAACTAAATAACATTCAATAAAAAATTAGCTAATTTTTATACTGGTTAATCTAAATAGTTCTATTTTATATCATATTAACATGTTTTTTGAGGTTGTCAAACACCCTCTTAAGATTTTAAGTTATAAAACGATATTTCAACAACCATTCAAGTGCGAGTCCTTAATTATTAAGTGGGATGTTTCATGTTTTGCTATTAATTACATCCACACAGGCAGGCCAATGTTCGTGTGAGTGACACTTGATGAAAATTGAAAAGTACACATTGCCACATAAATAAAAAATAACAGTAGATGGCTAATTCTTTTTTTTTTTTTTTTTAGATCTGGAATAGATGACTAAATTTTTTAAAAAACATGGTTATGTCAATATTTATAATTTATAAGTGATTAATAGCAATATGTTTGTTGCGTCAATGGGTCACATAATGATTGTGATTTTTAAAATCAATCCAAGTTCAAATTTATTAGTTTGCAATACTTATATCATTGATTGTAGTGGTAAGCAAATTATAATCTTAAAAAAAAAAAAAACTATGGAAAAAGTAATTATTTAGAGTGTGTCTTAATTATAACACCATTTACACCACTTCAGGGATTAATTTTACAATAATATCCATGAAGATACTTTAGAGATCAAATACAAATTTACAATAATTTTGAAGCAAATGGAAATAAATAATTTGGTATGTGCCCCTAACCCCACATTCTAAGGGGTAAAAAAAGGGTAGATTTTTTTCGGCCCAGTACCACTCGCACAAAGGAAATACTAACACAGGGAGACACGGACTGAATAAGAATAAGGAGACACGGACTGAATAAGAATAAAAAAGCCAATACGATTTGTGGCCGACAAGCTCATGAAACGGTATCTAACTAAATTACTGATCAAGACTTTAATAGAAATGAAAAGAATGAAAGAAATATATCATCATCATGTAACAACTTAACAAGAAAGCTTTGTAACTAATTAAAAAATGAATGATGTCATTTTATCGTTTAGCAAGAGAAATAATTTCTCCTTAACAGTGTATCACTGTGCACCATTCATCTAATATTTTAAATTTACACGTTCCTAGTTGAATTCGCAGCAAAAGAAAAACTTCCATGTGAATTAATATTTTCAGAAAAGTTTAATTAATTTTGATAAATTATTAGTATAAAATAATTTTACATAGTCATTCAATTATATATTGTTACGTATTTAAAAATGTTGGACTTTTACTATAATTACCTTAAAAATTATAGAAAAATATAACATGATTAATGAACATTGTAACATATTTTATATTGTGTATCAAAATTAATCTTTTCTGAAAAATGAATCTCTTGCATGCCATTGATTTTCACCACTATAAATGAATAACGGTGTTAAAAGGTTTCCCAATTAAGGAAAGATTAATGATTTTGAAGAAATTGGGAAAATGAACATTAGGAGCTGTGCTTCCAACTTCCCATTTCCTTGTCAAAGGTGTCAAATTTATTGATCAGGTATATATATGAAAGATCCAATAAACTCAATGAATACGGAAATAGCATCTAAAAGTTTCCTACTCAAAGTTCGCCGTTTTGCTACCAAACGAAAGAATATAAATTATATTGTAGAGAATATATATCTTTTCCAGCTCCGTCTTATATCCCTCTTTTAGCAGCTGCTAGCTTGTCCCTTGATTTATTTGATCGTTCTTTTAAGTTCATTTTCATAAAATTACTGATACCCCTAGCGATGGCAATTTTACCCACACCTATGGGTAACCATGGGCAATACAATGATCGGGTGGATACGGGGAGCAAGTCTTCCCCTATGGTAATGGAGACGAATATTTTTAATATTTATTTATTAAATAGAGTGGAGGCAACGAACACTATATTTGCATATGTGAATATCTATTATATAAAATGTTAATATATATATATATCTTCCTTTTCATATTTTAATTAGTTATTCAAAATTAGAGAATTATTGGTTTAAATTTATGCATGCATATTATCGATTTGAATTTATTATATTTGGATCATGATACTTTACAGATTAATTTAATTCAAAAGATTTTCTACACACAATAAGTAAAAAAAATAAATAATATTCTGATTTATATTCATATGCTCATAGGATATCAAAGTAAATGAGATTCAATATTTCACGAACCATATCATTTCAATATTTCACAATTTTATAAATTTAGAATTTGTCCTCATTAATTTTATTTTTCAATATATTGGGTACCTATGAATTTATGTCAATACCCATTTATCTACAATATATATATATATATATATATATATATATATATATATATATATATATATATATATATATATATATATATATATATATGGGACAGGTTTTCATCCACAGAATGAGGGATCGGAAGCTGTCCTTCACTCGCCTTATTGACATCCGAAAGCGCCAACCTGCCCCAAACTTTTGAATGAATTAAAAATCAGCACAAACAATACTGAGGAGGTCCTACTTTTACTTCAAAAACAAAAAAATAAAAATAGTGGTGTTATTTATACTACTTTAAAATGAGATAATTTTCAATACCTACTCATAAAGTACGTAAAAAAAATTATAAAAAAATAAAAAAGTGAAAAAACAAAAAAAGAAGAAGAAAGAGATAAAAAAATGTGTCAATTATATAAAAAAAATATAAATATACAAAAAATATTTTTCAAATAAAAATAAAAATAAAAGACCAGCTTCAATCAGTCAAGTCCTATTCCTACTTTTGTTGTGTAAAAGTTATACGTGAATTTCTTCGTGACCATTTTTATCCCCACGATGGATATGATTTGAATTCATGATACGCTTTTGACCTTGATTTAGTAATAACATTTATCTTTTATCGGGGGAAAAAAAGGTAATAACATTTATCTCGTAATCTGCGTAATTAGTATGAATATTCTGTATAATAAGACTATATATGGAATATTACATTCTATTTTCTCATTTAATTAATTTTTTTTTCTAAATTATATTTAGAGTCTAATATAAGAGGAAGACACCATTTATCTAAACGCACGCGGGATTGACCGATACACGGAAAGAGCCCAACAAAGTTCGGCAAAAAAGGAAAGGAATTAAGAATAATATTAATAGTAAATAATTAAAATCTTTTCCTTTAGGTAGAATAATTACTATCAAAATGCTTATTTTTCATTAAAATCTTAAGGTAGAATATTAAAATCTTTAATGAAAGCAGCATGGCCGCGGCCCTTCCCCTGATTTGTGGGCCTCTTTGTTATCAGCCTCTACTACATTGCCAGGTGGGGGTCGTATACATTTTTTGTTAAAAAAATTAAGATAAATTGTACTTACCCGCGTCCAAATTTTACGTTATTATATATATCTCTAAATTTTTATAAATATTATATTTTGCTCTATTCCTTCGTGGATTTTTGAGTTTCAATTTTAAGATTCAGACTTCTAATTTATTTTTTGCAGTGTTGAATGGGTTACTATAACTTTTATTTTTTGATTTCATTTTTCCAATTTTATTTTTTGACTTTATTTCTAATATACTATCATTGTTGAATGCAAAACAATTGTACTAGAATAAAATCAGAAATTGGAGTCTTAAAATTGAAACTCAGAAGTTTATAAGAAGTAGAGCAAAATGTAATATTTATAAAAATTTGAAGATGTTTACAATATAAAAAAAATCTTACGAAGGTAAATACAATTTACTCAAAAGATTATTTATTGTTTCTTTTTCTATTTTTCTGCGTTCAAAGCTTTCTTTTCTTTCTGAGTATAGCTTTTAATTAGACGCTAAATTGTTGGCAAAACCACAGGAGAAGACGTGCACCGACAATCGCCAATATTGTGGGTCCCATCAAACCGACACTTCTTGCCCGTAATTGTTGCTGCATATAAATATTAAATATTATTAAATTATTAAATATTGTGACACGTGGACATTCATGAAGTTTGGCACCTCATTGTTTATTTGGAAAAAAAATCGTGCATTGGAGCGACATTATTTTTTTTCATAAATTTAATCAAACTTTTTATTTTTCGGTCATGAGATATAATCGAACTTCATTATATACTCAAATTCTGGAGACCGGCGATACGGTCCTGTCGGGCTGTTCACTGACCTTTCCAAACTAACCAAAGTTTGCCACAAAAACACGTTTTCAGTTTCGAAAATTATAAAATCTTCTTGAAACACCATATCAATACTTCTGGAGATGTGCGATTAAAT
This sequence comes from Pterocarpus santalinus, assembly GCA_031439595.1. NCBI lineage: Eukaryota > Viridiplantae > Streptophyta > Magnoliopsida > Fabales > Fabaceae > Pterocarpus > Pterocarpus santalinus. Next base: position 65,539,526 of record CM062531.1, on the reverse strand, counting down.
TTTCACATATTACTCCTATTTTTAATATATTAAATACATGTGCTTATTAAATAGTAATTACTACGAAAAATATATTTTAATTTGTTATAATCAAGGATTGTATCTTTTTATTTGTTTACTAGAAAGGTTGGGAATTGGGATTCTATCTGAACAAATATACCTATTACTACGAATAATTTTTACGAAACTAGTATAGGAAAAAAAACAAGTGGTATGATTTCTGGGAAACTTCCTATTTCCTGGTCGTCTCTTATTCTTTTTTGATTATCTAGTCTTCTCTTATTCTTTAACGTAGTATTTATTTACTGAAATGTAACCACACGTCAATGTGTGTTAGTTGCGTGAATGTAGCAAATTTTTGCTTTTTTTTTTTTTAAGTTACGCTTAGCTACATACCACTTTGCATCAATTATAATATATGAAAGAATTTAATTTAAATGTATTAATAATATAAAATAATTATATATTATTAATTAATAAAAATAATATAAAATATTAATTTATATAAATAATTATTTATTATAATAAAAAATTATAATAATAATTTTTTTTACTTTTATTAATTAATAATATAAAATTATTTTATATTTTTAGTATATATATATATATATATATATATATATATCCGCGCGCGTACAAAACGAGGTAAAGTCGACCGCAATCAAATAACAAAAAGTAGCATTATCCAATTTGTAATATGTGTGGTGACTTTGAAAAGAAAAACTCTTTTTCCTCGTTTTAATAGCATATGTGTTTCCAAACTGAAAAACAGGCACGTGGCTGTGAAAACGTGAGGGGTTGGTTTGTAGCGGTTAGGGTACGTTGAGAACAGTCGTTGAGGCGAGTAAAGGCTGAATGAATGGCACGCGGAATCATGAAATATGGAGTCATATGGTAGGTAAATGCACCCATGTGTTCACTCTAATAAATATTAACTTCAATTTGGATAAGATAAAGTATTGGCATGGATATTGCAAGTGCCGGTAGACTAGAAGAGTGTGGTGCAACCTTTGTCCTTTGAGAAGATTACATTAACAATTGGCAATTAAAGCCTCTAATAGCGTGTTCGGTGTTCCCCATTCACACACACACTCTCTCTCTCTCTCTCTCGTGTAACGTGTCATGGATTCTTGAAGCTTTCAACCCAAATGATGACAAAAATTCATTTATAGGGCAACGGTAACCGTTGGGTTTTAATATGGTCAAAGGTAACCGTTGGCTTAAAGTGATGGACGGTGACCAGCTATAAATAATGAAGAGTTGTCAATTCTCCACGAAGCTTCTGGTATTTCAAAGTGGGTCACTCCATTCTTGACAGCTAGTATCTCTGGGGTCCATCACTTTGCTTTGTTCCAAGCTCCAAATTAAATATGGGAGTGTTTTCTTTTTTTATTTTTTTATTCTTCTTTTCTGGTCTTGGACTTTTTCTCTTTTTGGTCAGTTTGTTTTATTGCCCTTGGGTAATGGGTCCTGAAATGAAACTGCAAAGAGGGCCTTGGGCTGTGCACTTTGGCTTTTGGGTTTAGGTCTGCGCCGAATCAATTGTCTTGGACCTTAATTAAGGGGATTGGACCTTTAAACAGTTTTAATTTCAAATAGCTAGCTAAAGTATACAGCCCAAATAAAAACTAGCCCGAAAATTTTCTACCAAAATTCTAGACAAAAATTATGGGAGTTATTCGATAAAATAAAGTGGTAGAATATACTAATTTATCCCAAAATCCATAACATGTCACATTATTCTAACAATTCAATTCTAACAAATTTATTTGGATCTGTAGTTTTTTTCACAAATATACAGGAAAGTGTCCAAAAAATAAAATTATAAATAACAATGTCACAAAAATTAGAATAATGTAACCACATATTTTTGATAAAAATCATAGTAGGGATTAGATAGAATGAAATGGTAATATCCACTTTTTCATCCAAAGGTCATTAATAGTGTCGTATCATTCTGATGCTTAATTTTTTTGATAATCTAAACCACCAATATCTGAAAGCTATCAGACTCCAATCAAGAATGTCAATAGGGCAGGGTGGTAGCGATAAAAACCCACTCCCATCCCTATCCCATACCCACACGAATACTCGTCTTTGATTCTCTCTATGGATATTTGCAGTTACCCACTATTCTTCCACTTCAATTGTTACCCAACACCAATCAACCAATTATATTTTATACTTCCAAGTGCAAGTAGCAACCTAGTAACTATGAGTTGTAGTAACTTCACATAAATTTAGCTTCAAACTAGGTATAATAAGTAAAGAAAAATCAATATAGAAAAGGGAAAAAAAGCACTTTATCCCTTGAACTATAGGTTATGTGTACTTTAATTCATGCATTTTGAAAATATACAAATCAACCCTCTAAACTTTTCTAAATATGCAAATCAACTATTTTGTTAATTTTTTATCACATCAATTGTTAACAAAAATAGGGCATATTCAAGAAAATTTAGGGTATCGGATTACATATTTAAGAAAGTTTAGGAGATTGATTTATACATGACCTAAAATTCAATAGTTATAGTACATTTATTTTGACTAAAATATATATTTAAAAAAGTTCAGCAGTTGATTTGCATTTTTTTAGAATGTAGCGGCTAAAGTGCATATAACCTATATAATTCAGGGGGATAAAGTGTCTTTTCCCTATGGAGAATTAAGAGAATGAAAATTCTAAAAATATGGCAGCCACCTCTAGAAATATAAAATAAATGTTAAAAAGTAAGGGAAAGAAAATTCTTAAAATACACTAACATTGAATATACAAATACTAAGGATAGTGATTCCAGCTCCCATCCCGTTTAGCAAGCAGATGTTTAAAATATTCCACTCCATTATCTATGGGGGCAAAATCTTCCTCTCATATCCACCCCATCATAAGTATTATCTACAAGGCAAATAAAATTGACATCCCTAACTTCAACTAATCTGATTCAAATCGAGTCAGCCCATTAAGGAGGTAAAGCTCTCCCCATATTAGTTTTTCCCCATCGACAAGGTTCGAATCCGATATTTTATTTAACAAGAATAAATGTTGAATCACTTGAATCAACAAGTGTGGGTTCTAGCACTTAATTCTAGCAAAACATTTATATTGCCTAGTAATTTTCAATTATAAATACATAAATTTTTCTGGCATCCTTGTTTGAGAGTATTAGTATACTTGAGTGATCAATGACTAATTTTATATCATATATATTACTAATTTAAAATGTAAATTTGTTAAAAATTTATACATACTTTTAAATATATAAAATATGTAATTAAGTCATACTCACAAGCTCGTAAAGAAATACTAATGTTCTTTTTTTTGGTTTATTTTTTTTTTTTAAAAATGTATCCAAGTTCTCTGAAAATACTGTTCCATATTGTATCATATTTTATTTTCATCTATTGCAATTGCATTATTTCATGTTTGTACACCTTTAGCTATTTAATTATGAATTTAATTTAAGTACACTAACTGTTAACTAATAAAAATAATAAAAAATATAACTCATATAAATAACTACCCATTATAAGGAGAGATCTATCATAATTTCTTACTTTGCCCTATTTCTATTGATTAACAGTGTAAAACTATTTTACACTATCAATGTATACCAATTAAACTCTTTAATTATAATAAAACTGCAAAAACTGTTTGTCACATATAGAGAAGTGAAAGACACATCCTATCCAGAGATGTGTAACATTTTTCTTTCCTCTTGACCTTTCTCATTGTTGATAAATGATTGTACGAAACTAGATATAATTTTGATAATATAAGAATTTTTAACACTGTTATTTAATTATGAATTATTACACCATTAAATGTTTCATTCTCACAGTAATCATCGCCACACATATATAATATGAAAAACAAATTACACTGAGAATGTATCAGAACAAATCTTTGTTAAGTCAATAATTTTGGGGTACAAGTATGACATACTTAACCTAAAGAGCCCGAAGTCCATTTTAATTATAACCCTCATTGAAAAGTGCATGCACATAGACAAAGCTCATGGTGGAAACTAGGAACACTCAAGTATGTGGGAGAACCAAAATCATTCACGTTAGTGTGTCTACCACAGACACTTCATGCAGGTATATGTATCCCATCAGTCAATTGTCTTCACCTTTTTTATTACAAGGGACTATCTTTCAAGAATCTCCACCAACTGTCAATATTATTCTGAAAAGAATGCAATACTTATTCACCACAAGCACACTTTCTAAATATACAATTCATTGTACATATCATTATGGTCGTCAATAATTTTCAGCCTCCTTTACTTTATTTTCTTCCCTCCATCTTATTTCTTTACTAAGAACATTTTCTGCCTGTACCAACCTCTGATAATGAGCCTTTTGGTGTCTTAACTGAAATATTCCAGAACAGACTGTCCAACAGAAGAGAAAATAATTAACAAGAAGACTTGTAATACTCAAGTAGTAGATATTATAAAAGATAGCAAGCTAATTTTCCCCTAAAAATAGTTGAAAGCTCACTATCAGTCTTCAAGAAAACCTTGTAACATATGAACTTACCATGTTAAGAAGCCGCATAGCAGCCGGGCGGGTAAATTTCCTTGCGAAAAGGAAGCAAGTGGATGGTTTACCCTTGCTGCTGCACCATTCTCTTCGGTATTCCGTCTCATAATAAATATTATCTATTTCCTGCAAAAATAAAATAAAATAAAATAAATTTATACATGTATTATTTCATGAAAGTAGAAGACATGCACTTTATATGCTTATCCTAAACTGAATTATGTTGAAAGAGTCTTGCATCTCTACATCAGCTTTCCTAGTATAGTTCATCAACAAATAAGTTTTTCCATCTCATTCTTCAATACATTCCTTTCGGCTAGCTCAAATATTGGAATATTGTCGCATCTTTGGCTCATTTGCATAACTGTGACTACAGAATACGATTTCTTCATAACATTGTCCAGTTACTTAATTATTTTGGGTAGTGTTCTATCCTTTGCTGCTCTGAACTAGTCAGGCATGGTAAACTGATTGCAATTTAAAGGTACTGACTTCATGAGTTGGCTGATAGGAATTACAAATTAAGGTGCTATATTTCCCACTGTTGAATTCGTATTTCATCAGGGTGAGAATCACTAAGGGGCAACTGAAAGTTTCTAGAATTGCTTCGCTATATTTACAATTACAGTAAGTTCAAACCTTGTTCTTTTTTAAGTTCTTGAATATGCTTATATGTAGCAGAAGATTTATTTAATTCATTGACTTCATTTTTAGACTCCATTGTGGTTTCCGGATATTACCATGTGTTGTATCTTTCCGACAAATTATTATATATAGAGGGAAAAAAAAATCCAGAATATCTTCAGCTGCAAAGGCAGTCACTGTTTAAAGCCAAATAGTCAACAACCTAACACATCTACCCCTACAAGCTTATTGTGGAGGCAAGAAAGTAGTCATAGAATTAAAGTTGCTTCAATAAAGTGATTTTGCAGTAGCAGTGTAGTAAAGCCAAACCTTTATAAATTTTACAAGCATAGGGGTAGCATCTGAGAACTTGTAAGTCACTGGATGCCATCCCCGGCGCTCACGATCCCTGGAGTTGGAAAGATCCCAGGAAGAATGTGTCAATGATCTCCGTGTGAGTTCTCCTTCAAGGTCTTTTTGCTAGATTTGGGAAGGCAAACACACAAAATGTAAATTAAAACTAATATGTTGATCACATTCAAATATTTGTAAAGTTAAAAACAAACCTCATCACAAGTTTAAAGTGGACGTGACAAACTGGTTTGAGAGAAATTCAATAGTGCAATCAATTTTATTATTTGAAACATCCAGTAACACTTTATCCAGACATTTTTTTTTCATCTTAGTTTCACATTGGTGCCACCCAAATCATGCAACTACAGGACAAAAAGAAGTACAGAAAGGGTAGTTTCTTCTTTATTGTCATTTTTTTAGCATAACAAATTATGCTATAACATTGTTCAGCCAAAAGGTTGATTGACATAGGGTCAGAATATATGAACAATAATGTAATTCTTAACTGGTGAGTCATAGCAACATATACAGGATCTTTCTCTGTGTCTCTCCCCCTCCCTATGATACATACAAAGCCTGTTTCTGACACATGCAGATACATAGAAAGAGTGTGAGGGAGGAAAAGAAAAGGATCCTTACAGCCAGTAATGTCTGAACATAGTGTTCATCTGGTATACAGTTATGCATCCTTGACGTGTCAGCAGGCTGCATGAAGAAAGGAATTATCCTTAAAAATTATCACTTCATCTATTCGCATGTTTTAAAAGAACCTAACTGTCATCATGTTTCAGTTTGCAATTAAATATCTAATTACTTCGTGACATTTTCTGAGTAGAAGATATGATTTCAGTAAGAAAGATTGACTGAAGACTAATATAGAAAAAACCGGACATTTTTAACTAATTTTGTCATGGATATAAAGCACTTACAATGTGTTGATCCCTCCAAAATTCTGGTAGTGGCTTTTTCTGCATTTTTAAATGCACAGGTCAGAAAATATAGATGAAAAGAATGAGGCTGTCAGCAAGAAAGAGACAAGAAAAAATGATTGACTAAAGGCAATCCAAAACCCAAAAAATTACACCTTAGATCTTACCCAGCTATGAGTCTTATACTTACCAGCAAAGAATGTGTTGTAATCCCAAGGGATGACAAAAAAAAAAAAAAAGAAGAACAAAAATAGAAAGAAATACTTCCTACAATTTTCATTGACAAATTTGGTACATTTTCTAAGGTCATCACCTCATTGATGTACAACTTTCTTTGCATAGGGTTCCAACATTTTATAGGAAAATTAAGAGTGAGATTAAGAATGTGTTTATATGATACTTGTGACACCACTCATAACAGAGAGACTATCAATGAACCATGTCACAAATTACCTTGCAATATTGTTGAAACATAGGCAAGACAGTTTCATCCTCCACCACAACCTTGGCATGCTTTCTGGTCAGAACAGCCCACTGCAGGAGAATACATAAATAGACAGGAATAAGATGGTATTATTTGACAATGCATGTCATGTATTTTAAGTTTTAGAATGAACTTCATAGTAAACTGAGCACTATATTAGATCTTTACCTGAGATCCTTTCCTCCAGTTATAAACAGGGATTGCAGGATGCATTTTCGGATTGTACCGGCCTTCTTTCGTATCAGCAAAGCTGCTCACATTTGATAACCAAAAACATAACAGTTAAATTTTTGGCAAATAAATAAATAACTACACATGTAAATTTTAAGGGAAAAAAATCACAACTACTAATTAGAAAAATTTGAGAATGATAACATATAATCAAGTGACAGTAGTGCTGGTGAATACACAACTTATTATTCTCTCATTCTATCTCACATCCTCCTTCCCCCTCTATAAGACATCCATCATTTTCTCATCCTTTTATTCTTCTACTTTGAAACTAAGCATTCTAGGTATAAGTCTTCAAGACAACCATCATTCTTTTATTCTTCTTCCACAGCCAGATCATCAGGTTATTAATTTTTCAGTGAACAATGTCAATTACTTTGAAATCTCCCTCAAACCACACCAAACCAGACAACAAACACCTTTAACTAAAATCTGCCCATAGCAGCTAAGTTAACATCTCATAACCAGTTACACGAGGGATTAAAGTTTCACAGTAAATATAACTTTTAGTAATTTTACTCATTGAAGTTAGTGGTATATTTTTTTCACAATTTTAGATTTTAACATTTTAAGAGTCATCAAATGATAAAAATTGAAAAAAGGTGTATTGCAGACCCAGTGTGCTGCAGCATAAGGCAGGTATGTATCCTTACCTGTCAACGAAACTAGTTGATGTTGACATGATGTAATCATAAGTGTAGCTGAAGTTGTACAAAGGTATACAGCTGAAAAGAGATCAAGCAACTGAAATATATTGAGGTGCTCGGCTCAAGAAATGAGTAATATCAATGTCATTTCTTCTGTCAAATAATTCAGCAAACTGAAGTACAATGAAAAAGGAGATCATGTGTAAGGTACGACAACAGAAAAATGAAGATAACAGAGGTATAGGTGTATTATTCACACTATAAGCTGAGAATAAAGATTCTCAAACTTAGTGAAGAGAAGAACGTATGAAAATGTGCAAGAAAAGCACTCAGCAGCCCAGAACTCTCCAAGCAACCCAAAGTCTTGCCTCCCTTCCCCCCACTCCCCTCACTAACTATGAAACAGAATCATCCCCCCAGGGCGTCACTCACTCCCTCACCTGCTGACTCAGCAAGGTTGTTAGGCTGAGCTGCCCTTACAATATTCATTCCCAGCTCATTTCCTAATTTGTCCCTATATTTCCTTCTTTTGTACACCTGTAACCCACCCTTAGGAATTTGATCCCTTACATCATGCTTTCAAAACTTATACAAGGGGGCGACTACTTATAGTTTAAGTCCAGAAAGCTATAGGGAATAGAATTAAAGGTTTATAGCTGTTAACAAAATTAAACCCTCACCTATCTGAGAGAAAAACAAAACGGTTATTTAAAGGATCAATAAGCGCATGTCTAAGCAAAATGCGCTCTGCCTCTATCATGCTTGCTTCTCCCCAATCTACCTGGAAATAGATCACATGAACTAAATATGATGAAGCTGACAGACATAACAAGGAGGGATTACAGCTTTGTAACAACTATTTTCTGACAATATGCTAAAACTGAAGAAAAAAAATTGTTGTTGATAAATGGTAAAATTGAAGAAAATAATTCAAATTTCACTTTTAGAGAAATGAGTAAAAGCATACAGGTGAAAATTTAATCATCAAAGACAAAGTACAATTCCCTAACAGAAAATGGATTACGGAACTTCATAGTTGGCATAGCATAGACTTGTAACCACAAAAGGGATGTAATTAAAATATAAGCACTGGGTAAACACACAAAGTCATGTGTAGCAACTTATCAATTCGAACATTGTAAAAGAGACCAAGTGGTAAATGAATGATATACAAAAACAGAAACTGTTGAAAATAAAGAGAGAAGAGCAACCTGTATGCTATCATTAACTTGACGATTCAAAAAAAACGTTGATCTAGTTGTTGCCGTATTGAACAGAAACCCGGGCCTTGGGTGGACAAAAATTGAGAATTTGCTATCACCTCCCTGAAGAAACAGCAAAACTGTTTCTGTAAGCATTATTGACACCTCAATAACAAACAAGAAGCATTCTCTGAAATTACAAATGATTAACCAGTATGTTTATTGCACAAGACTTTTCAAAAAATTAATAAAAAGATACACTTATGCATGAGAACGACAACAACTCTAACAACTAGTTTAACCACTGAGGCGGGGAGAGGGGGTCTATTACCATGAATTTAAATAAGTTATGGAAACTTGCATGAATTATGAGAAACATTATTATAACAAGTGAGGTAAATAACATCTCTTGCTAAAATTAATGTTCAAGATAACCGGCTACTTGTCTTTAGTAAAGCAACATAGATTGAGTTGTTTTACTTTACATTTTAACAGTACTACATGTCTACAGTAGTGCCCAATTTCTAAAGAAAGATGCTTGAGCAAGTTGGTCATATCATGTACACTTCCATTAGTCAACATTTTTCTTGCTCATCCCCAGAGCACGTGGCAATGCAAATTTACATAAAAACAGCATATTTAAGAGTACATGATTGCTAAATGACACACAAATAAATGATTGCCAAACACACATTTATGATTTAAAACCAATTTTTGAAATCTTGCAGCATCTGTTATTCCCAATAGCAAATTCAGGTAACATCAACTGATTACCAGGATCAAAGCACCTCACAATAATTATCAAAAAACCAAAATTAGTTCAAAGTATCACACGTTCTAAACATGAAAAAGAAACATATAAGCTCTGGTTAATCATTAAAAGTCTAAAACTAACTCCAATTGGTGCACCCTTCTCTAGCCTCCTACTTATTACAAATTCCACACACACACACACACATATAAAGGCATAGATTATAAATTTATAAAATAATTTTTTTTAAAAAAAAACTGTACCCGAAAGAATGCATCCCAAACCATTTCTAAAGGAAGCCTGTTTCGTGCAATAAAGAGAAAGGCAATCTTGGGGCTCTGAACCTGAGGCTGAGAAACGAATTGGTGATGATGCAATGGAACCAACCCCACAACATGAGTGTACCACCGAGTCTGCATAAACAACAACCCTCCAAAACAAAGTCCCACCAACATCAAAGTTAAAACGTTCCTCTTCCATCTGTGCTGAGTTTTCTGCTGAACCACTTTCCTCTTCATATTCTATCCTAACAACACAGCCCCTTTTTTTTTTTCAAGCTAAAACTGACCCACCATTTCAAATTGATTCAGCAGCTGAATCAAACCATAAAAAATGAAACTTTGAACTTCACTTGAACCAAGTAGGACTCAAAAGTAGAAGATCCAACCAGATCCATGGCAAACAAACAATACAAAAAACCGAACTTTGAGAATTTCCCTGGCAAATTACACTACCCCAAGATGAAAAAACCAAAAAAGCAAGGAGCTTGTGAGGCCTACGAGCAAAAAAAGCTTCAAGATTCTCGTGAATTCTTACTATACAAGCATGTGATTTGGAAATGAAAGTATGAAACTGAGCTATGAAGATGAAGAAGAGAGAGAAAAAAAACTTAGTGTGTTTGTTAAGTGAAGTGTTAGAGATAGAGCGAGTGAGAGGTTTGGTTTGTGTCTGGGATGAAAAGTGAGGAGTGTCTGGTTCTTCCGCTTCCCTATATCGGAGTTGGGGTGTCGTAAAGTTGCAAGTTCTTTCTGTTCTGGTTGCGTGTAGATCGGGGGAATAAATAAAGTACTACAATTTTTGCCTCATGATTGGGATTTGAGACTTCAGAGTATGATCTGTGAGACTTCAGAAATAAAAATAAAAATAAAAATTTGAAACCATTTTTTTTTCTCTGCAATTATATAACGAAAATATTTCTGTAATCCTTAAAAAATGGATATTAACATGTGAGTACATAAACATTAATACTGCAGATGTATCAAAGTAAGATAAATGCCAAAAAATGTTATATGTATATATAAGATATGGAACACTGTCTCGACTCATATCCTATATATATACAAATATTATAGCTCTAAATGCAAACTATATTTATATAATAGAATACAAATGACAAATTTTTTCAGTATATAAAGTGTTGAAAGAGGATCCTGCCAGGAGATTTTGATGGCGATGGCGGAGTATAGTTTGGTGGATGTGAAGCATGGATTATTGCGGGTGGTGGACATGTTGACTCATTGGTAGTGGGTGTTAGATAGGGGAATAACACCTAATGGAGGTTGTTTCTAACCGACTAATGATGAGCAATTTTTTGAGGCTCGTTTGATCAATTGTTATGACAAATATTACGTGTTATCACATGATTGTACTCGAAAAGAAGGAGTATTGACACATGCAGGGAATTCACTCCAAGTAATTGTCAAGTTTTTTTATTCTTTGTTAATTACCTATATTGCAGAACGTTTGTTAAGTAAGAAAAGTTTATAATGATTGATTAAGTGTTGTAAAAGTTGGCTGAGCACCAATAGCAACAGCCTACAGCCAAAATGAGAGAAAAACAATCAGAAAAGCACTATTAAAAACACCAAAATATTTGGGATGAGAAAAGGTTCATTGATTTATTTTATTTGACTGGGGTTTTGTTATGCTAGTTTTGGTATAAGCTCAAGGTATTGTTGTCTTCCTTTTTTTTTTTTTGGTTGAAAAAAAGTTTGACGCTTTGAGTTGAATAATGAATACTGAGTTCCCTCAGGAAAGATTAAGACAATCTATGCTTAATCTTTTTATTAGGGCAATATCTTGCCTTCTATGTTTATTTTGGCTTATGTTTTGGGATGGATATACAAGACAAGGTCCAATCGTAGGGCTCTTACAACTTTAAAAAGGCATAGACTTCTGGTTAACATGTTTAGATGATAGAGAGGTGAGAATTTTATAATAGACCATTTGGTTGGCCTATTAAACTCCAGGTGCTGTAACGGACTAGCAACCAATTATGAGAGAGATGAATGTGATTATTCAATTATGAGACACTTGATATTTGAAGGTTACTATTGTTTAATCTTCACTGAAGGCTAATCATTTGGGTTTAAAAGTGAATCCAATTTTAATTCGTTTTCATTGACCCTGGTCATCTAAAACCAAGTATTTGTTACATTTGTTGTTCATTTTGAAATAGGTCAGTAGGCATTATGCCATTAGAAGATAAAGAGTAGGTCACGTCGTCATATTTTCATCCCATTCAGTATAAATTAAATGGTAATAAGAATTTTTCTCTTTTTTTTTTTTTTCTGTTTCTCACCTCACTTTCATTTTTGCAACATAATAGGCACATCCTAAAGTCTAGTTTTTTCCTGGGTAAGGTATAATTTGGTACGTACATCCTAAAATCATTTTTTTGTGTGGGGAGGAGGGGGGGACATAGGGTCTCTGACCCTCGGAGTCGAATGCGACTCCCTTAACCTGGATGTGGTCCTTTAAGTGTAGGAAGTTCTATCATCTCGCCTATGCCTCTCCAATTGCGCGCATTCTCAAGCGTAGATTTGTGTTTGGTAAGATTTTTTTTTTTTTTTTTTTGTCCATATTACCTTATTATCTAAAGAGATATTTTTCACCCCTACTGGGGCGGGTCAGGGACAGGGACCTCTGGTCTCGAGGATTCGAACACGATCCTCCAAACTCTTGAAATGTACATACTGCAAGACCAACATCAAGACCATCTCAACCAGAGCCTTGCATACATTTAAAGAGATTTTTTTTTTTGCTCAGAAATCTACGTTTCTTTTTTGAAATTGACCCATCCTACGGGTAGGGGCCTCTTTTGGGGGGTGGGTCTTGGAGCAAAATGGTAGATTTGAGTTTGCTTTCGCTCTGGGGCTAACCTTAACTTATCTTGGCCCAAATTGATGTGCTGCCTAGCTGAAGCCCATGTAAGTGGCAAATGTCAGTTGAGGCTTTAGATGAGATGGCAAATTTGCAAGCCTCTAAGAATCACGTCTGGGAAGTGAGGGGAGAACAACATGACCCCACAAAGAAAATGCCAAATGTGCAATATGCATTTTTTATATATCTTTCCCCCTTTTTCATCTCTCTTTTTATTCTTGCACTATATTTATTTCATATTTACATACATCTGTTTTTCAGTTTGGTGAATGACTGCATGCTTCATTTGTCTACGACTTACAAAGGACTATATGAACTGAAACTGTCACAAACAAGTAATTAAACAACAAGGAGAAGAGTAATTATAATTTATATACAGTGGTAAATAATGTCTCGGGTCCCATAAATTTTAGTTTAGAGGAAAACATCATGTTCATAAAAGTATTGATTCTTACTCTTTTAAAACACCTTTCCATTATCTGCAGTACAGATTTCCCAATATGCTGCGAATAAAATGTGCATAATTTACTCAAGTATTAGCAGTATAAATGGTGCTGCAATTTCTCAACTAGTCTGCAATTCGGTTCTGCAGAATACGACATGTCCAAAATTGATATCCTATAAAAGATTGTATCAATGAATGTACTTGGAGTTGTTTGGCCCGCAAAAAGATTATCCACCCGTCATTGGCATTCATTAATCTAATAAAAAGTTTATCACTAAACCAATTCAAATTTGCTTCTACTAAAAGAACGATTGAATGTTAATTGAAAAAATAACACATATAAATAACTTTGAAAGAGTGTATAAGAGGTCACATAATTTTATTCAATAAATTCAAAAACGAATAACATAGGGTACATATATATATATATAGAGAACAATGCAATTTATTGTGTGCATTCATCTAATTATCTGAACGATATGGTGGCATTAAGCAAAGCCAGAACCAAACAACAATATTCTAGTTGTTGTCCCACCAGAACTGTTTTTGAAGATAGTCCACAACTTTTTTGTCCACTTGAAAGGCTTTGGTGAGAACTTCAGAAGAAATTGGTGGATTAGATCCAAACACAGCATTTGTGATAGTAGTTACTCCCGGATTCTGGCTGCTAAGAGCAGAAATGGAAACAGCATTTCCATAACCAACATTCAATTGAAAGTGAATGAGACCAATTGGGAACACAAACACATCTCCCTTGTTGAGTACTTTGGTGATGAGACGATTTTGCGATGTAACAAAACCAACATGAAGAGTGCCCTCCAAGACTATAAGGATCTCAGTGCCTCGAGGGTGAATGTGAGGAGGATTTAGACCTCTAGGTGCAAAATCTATGCGAGCAAGTGATATGCCTAGAGTGTTGAGTCCTAAGATCTCGTTAACTGTTACTTGGGTCACTTTTGAGCCAAGTGGATTAGATGTGTTTCCTTGCTTGAGTCTAGGGTAAAAGAAGTCATTGGCATTAGCAAGCTTGGGGTCCTTGCAGAATTTGCCATTCACAAACACTGTAATCAAATTAAGAAGAAAATATGGTCATAATCAACTTCATCTGAATAGCATAGAGTCATTTCTGAAGTGCATTCAAGCAAGGGAAAGAAGGTACATACCACCATTCTTGGTATCATTAATAGCCACACAGAAGTCCTGTAGTGGGCTGGGATCAAAGGCAAAGGCACCAGATGATGCAAAAGCCAATAGGGCAATAAGGATTAAGTGACCAGCCTTCATGATGTCTAGTTCTCCAACTTTTAGCAAATCTTGTTATTGTGTAAATTTGTGTTTGATGGGTGAGATTCTTGCATGGTAACAATGCCTATTTATAAGCAAAAGAACTTGAACCGGTCTAAATAGTTTATTAGTTGGTATACTAGTGGTCTTGAGGGGTACATATTATTTTATTTAAGTTGATGAATTTTTCCTTACCAACTATGTGAAGCTTTTTATTATTTTATTTAATTTCTTCAAGAGATTAAATTGTCAAAAGCTAAAGCATGTCTACCAATTGGCTGATATAGTCAATTGTGTGTATGTTTTTACAATCAGCTCTAAGACCAAGTTAATCTATCAATTGAAGTTGAATCAGTTGATAAGTTCGAAAGTTTATGATGGTTGGCACAAGTGAGAATCATTCCTGAATTATATAACCAAATCAGGAAAGAGAAAGAATGTTTCAAGAACTGTGATCCTTATATAGGGATAACAAAAGCAACTGTAAGAGAAGTCTTGTTACTGTGATTGAGTCTTTCATTATATATTATGGCTACTCAATCATTTTTGTGAGTCCATATATGAGACCTTTGACTATGCATGCACGTACTGTTGTCAATGAAGTTCAACAATATTCTTGCTTTCTATTTGTTCTCTCTTTCAAATAAAATACTTATTTAGTTTCTTGTGTTTTCTTCCAACAATTTCATTTGGTTCTCACTCACAAATAAATAATCTATATGTTTGACATGGTCTTTCACTTTCCTTCCCTGATACAATATTTTTGAGTGAGAATGAACAAGTTTTTGAGCAATAAGATATATGTTGCAGAGCTTATCAACAGATTCAACTTAATCAACAACGCTATAAAGCGTCCAGCTTTTTTTTTTTCCCCTCTTCTTCTTCTTTGTCTTTTTTGCTTGTTTTGCGAGTCATTGAATCTGTTAAAGGTCAAACACTAAACAAACTTGATGTTCCATTAGCCCATGCTAATTGTAAATTACTGTTGACTATATCAACCAGTTGGCATATCTACTTTTGACAAATGGCATGTGCCAATTCAATTTGAGAAAGAAATAAGAATGGGTTGCGCTTAGTATTGTTAAAGAATCATTCATCCAAAGTTCAGCTAATAAAATATTAGTGACCGCTTAAGACAGACTTAGTCTTTTATATGCTTCATGTAATTAGTATAGACTAGTTCAACACCTTTTGCTTACAAATAGACATTGTTTGCGTTGCCATAATCTCAACCTTCACACACTTGCAAACACAAAGAGAGTTGCCAAAAGTTAGAGACAACATGAAATCCGCGTACTTAATCATTCTTGTCCTCTTGGCTTTGGCATCATCTGGTGCCTTTGCCTTTGATCCCAGCCCTCTGCAGGACTTTTGTGTGGCTATCAATGACACCAAGACCGGTGGTATGCATCAAATTTTTATTATTTATACACTATATGCTATCCATTTGAACATTGGTCAATTATATATATGAGGCATCAAATGATTTTCTTTTTCTTTTAAATCTGTTTGCAGTATTTGTGAATGGAAAATTCTGCAAGGATCCAAAGCTTGCCACTCCCAATGATTTTTTCTACTCAGTCAAGCAAGGAAACACATCGAATCCACTTGGCTCAAAAGTGACTCAAGTAACTGTTAATGAGATATTAGGATTGAACACTCTTGGCATATCACTTGCTCGCATTGATTTTGCACCTAAAGGCCTCAATCCTCCTCACATTCACCCTCGAGGTACTGAGATCCTTATAGTCTTAGAGGGTACTCTTTATGTTGGTTTTGTTACATCCAACAACCGTCTTATCACCAAAGTACTCAACAAAGGAGATGTCTTTGTCTTCCCAATTGGCCTTATTCACTTCCAATTGAATGTTGGTTATGGAAATGCTGTGGCCATTGCTGGTTTAAGTAGCCAGAATCCTGGAGTTACCACCATTGCTAATGCCGTATTTGGATCTAATCCTCCTATTTCTCCACAAGTGCTCACCAAGGCTTTCCAAGTGGACAAGAAGGTAGTGGACTATCTTCAAAAACAATTCTGGTGGGACAACAACTAGAAGAAACTCATAGGTTGAAATATGAAGTATTTATCAATTTGCATTGTTACTTGTGATTTTTTTCTTTATTTGAAGAATAGAATATGTTACATTCTTCTATATATCCCATGTATTATTCATTTTGAATTAATCGAATAAAGTGTGATTTCTTAACCACTCTTCATCCGTGTGGATATTATGAAATATCCATGAATGTTATTTCACTTTATGTATCAAATATGTCCAATAAATTTTCAAACTGCTCCAACCAAATGGAATCAAGCTTCAGCACTACTGTGCACCATGCATGCCTAATGCTTTGATTTACTTGAAGGCCGTATTTGTGTGTGTTGATGTAAGCAATGCACTTTGCACTTGTGAAACCAAGCCGATAGAGATGGTGACTAGTTCACAACTCAAGTTCATTTTGTCTGAACTGGTCATCTGCATCAGGGCCACTGTGATTTTCATATTATTAGCAGCCCTTGTCCATTTTTCTTAGCAGAATATTAATTAGCATACCAATGGAAAACCATCATATTTACTTTTCAGAGATTACTAAAACAAATAAAGTCAATGGCGCAGCTAATCACCAATAAGTGGAATCACATATATAAGAGAATAAAACTTAAGTGGAAACTGAAAGAAGTGCTGGTGAATTCAGGGGTAACAGACACTCAGACAGCGCTCAACAAAGCAGGATCAAGATACATATATATATGAGTATGCTCTCAAATGTTCCAGAAAGTTAACGTTTGGTTATTGTGAAGTGAAAAGTTTGCTAGTAATGCTTAAGAGCAAGCTCAATAAATACAGACAATAGTGAATGTGGAAGATTCTACATTTTGTCCAACGATGATATAAAGATATGCTATCATCCATAGAAGACATAAAACTCTATATAGAGGGTGCCTAACACTCCTCAATGATTGGCAGTTTGGCATTGATTTTAAAGATCGTTGTGAAAATTGTTCTTGGCATAATCAGATTTTGCAGTTACTCTATTTTCTATCTTAGAAAGGGAAAACCACTTTTGTAACCAGTGTGCAGTGGAACTGCTTTAGAATTATATGGGGAAATACACTATTCTAAGAGTAGTTTGGAAGATACATTGTAATGATCATTTTTCAGTTCTATGGATTTCTGTTTGCATAGATTCTTGAGGGATTGAAAAAATAGTATTGGTACTAACTTGGAGAAGTTATAGCGAAAGAACAATGTTGCTTATAATAATCTAACACTTTTTTTTGTTTTTTTTTTTTGGGGAATTTATAATCTAACATGGAGATGCTGCAGTTGAATAAATAACACTAAGTTGCAATAAAGTTTGCTTGAAATATTTGGGTGACTCAATCGTAACTTAAAAAGAATCTATGGCCAAGATTTGTTCGTTCTTTGACTTGAATTTATGTATCCATGTAACTCTGAAATTCATCATTTTACTGCTGTTTTAGTTATGTAGGCTAAACTTCTACTTTTTCAGAGAGCAGAAGACTTTGTGGTTTATATAATTCAACTCCTCTTATTAACCTTCAAGGCACACACAAGTAACATAAAAGAATCAAACTTTTTTATTCAAAATAATCCAAATTTGAACATAGGGTACATCATACCCTGCAATTTATTCTACTCTAGACTTCTTGTAAATATAACAACCAATATGGTCAAAGTAGGCAAAAGTAGAAACAAAACTAACAATTAAAATAAATTTAGTGCTTCATGCACATATTATTACAACTTCTAGTTCTATTCTAGTTGTTATCCCACCAGAACTGTTTCTGAAGTTTGTCCACTACTTTCTTGTCCACTTGAAAAGCTTTAGTAAGAACTTCTGGAGAGATGGGAGGCTTAGACCCGAATACAGCATTAGCAATGGTAATAACTCCTGGGTTTTGGCTGCTAAGACCAGAAATGGCAACTGCATTCCCATAACCAACATTCTGTTGGAAGTGGATGAGACCAATTGGAAACACAAAGACATCTCCTTTGTTGAGTACTTTGGTGATGAGACGGTTTTGTGATGTAACAAAACCAACATAAAGAGTACCCTCTAAAACTATAAGGATTTCGGTGCCTCTAGGGTGAGTGTGAGGAGGATTTAGGCCTCTAGGTGCAAAGTCAATGCGAGCAAGTGATATACCAAGAGTGTTCAATCCTAATATCTCGTTAACAGTTACTTGAGTCACCTTGGAGCCAAGTGGATTGGATGTGTTTCCTTGCTTGAGTGAGTAGAAGAAATCATTGGGAGTAGCAAGCTTCGGATCCTTGCAAAACTTTCCATTCACAAATACTGCAAACAAAATCATGATAAAATATCATTCACAACTCATACATGTATAAGGGACCAACGTGGTTCGTTAGAGTAAGTGGATTCTAGATACTAATAGTTTAAACAAAAATAAAAATAAAAATTATAATGGACCAACGTATAAGATTAAGAATTTAATTTAAATACACTGACAGTGTAAAATAGTTTTACACTGTCAACCAATAGAAATGGTGGAAAGTGCCAACATATCAAAATAACCACCCATTATAATGAGGGACCCACCATGAATTCTCATTTTCCCCTATTTCTATTGGTTGACAGTGTAAAACTATTTTACACTGTCAGTGCATACCAATTAAACTCTAAGATTAAATGCATAAATGTAAAAAATAAACACAATAAGGTACTTACCACCAGTCTTAGTGTCATTGATAGCCACACAAAAGTCCTGCAGGGGGCTGGGATCAAAGGCAAAGGCACAAGATGCCAAAGCCAAGAAGGTAGTAAGGATCAAGTAACTAGCCTTCATATTTGTCTCTAGCTGTAAGTTTAAGCAACAGCAACTCTCTTGGTGTTTGTTTGCTTGTGTATATGTATGTATGTGTATGAGGGGTGAGATTTTCGCAATGCAAACAATTCCTATTTATAAGCATGAGACATTGAACTAGTCTATATTTTTTTCACTTAAACAATGCATAAAACGGCCTAGTAAGTCTTGGTCTGATGTATACGGTTATTAATATTTTATTAGTGATGTTGGATGAATCATTCTTTGGCTGCTACGCGCTACCTATGTAACTTTTCGTCCTTTTTCCAGGTCAAATTGGCATGTAACAAATTATTGTTTAATGTATAAGTTGATCCCACTGGCTGATATAGTCAATTGTATTTTTATATGGTAATTTTGAATTAGCTAACAAGGATGGCTAATGGACCATCAAGTTTTTTTGAAGTTGAGCCTCTCTATTTATGAAATCGTAAGTTCAACGACAGATGGTGATACAGGCAATGTACACGAGGACTATATTTGAAATCGTTGATTATAGTTTGAAGTTGAACATGTCATTTCCTGAGATTGAAGATTGATTCAATGACAGAACTTATGATGATACTTAATTATTAACAATGTACAAACATGAGTTTTATGTTGCAGTTCTAACTCTTAACCACTTGCCTCTAGAGCCAAAAGCGGAAGAAAGTATGAGACTATGAATTGGTGTCGTCAACTTAGTGTGAATCAGTCCAAATTAACTCAACACGTCTTTTTAATCACATTCTTTTGAGTTTGCATTCAACTTTTGGGCATTTCCTGTGTTGGAATGAAAGTTGTAAAATTTAATATTTTAATTGAAGATTTTATTATTTCCTTTTGGATCCTACAAGTAGGAATAAAACTTGAAACTCCATAGGGATAGGACCAAGTCGAACTAGACCAAATTGACTTGGAACAGACTGAACCGAACTAAACTGGATTAGACTAAACCAAATCAAATCAAACTTAACTGGAACAAACCAAATTGAACCAGATCAAATTGAATTGGGCCAAACCGAACCAAATCAAACTGGATTAGATCAAACCAAATCAAATCAAATTGAACTGGACCAGACCAGAGCAAGCTGAATTGGACTGGATCGAATCAAACCGGATCGGATCGAACCGAACCAGATCAAAGCGAATCGAACTAGACCAAATTGAATCGAACCAAATTGGATCGGACCAAAATAAATCAAACCAGAGTTGACCGAACTGAACAAAACCAAACTAAACTGGACCGGACCAAACCAAATCGAACCAAACCAAATCAGACCAAAACGAACAGGACCAGACCGGACCGAACCTAGCCGAGCTAGACTGGACTAGGTTGAACTAGACCGGACCAAACCAAGGTGAACCGAACTGAATCGGACTGAATTAAACCAAATCAAACCAAACCTAACCGGACCGAACCGAACCAGATCAGATCAGATCGAACTGGACCAAACCGAATTGAACCAGATCGAACTGAACCAAAAGCAAGCTGCACTGGATCAAACCAAACCAAACCAAACCGTACCAAACCATATCAACTGAACTAGATCAAACTAAATCAGACCAGACCAATTTTCTTACATTCTTATTGTCTAATTCTTAAATCAAATTTTATATCACCATTTAAGAATTGGATAACAAAAATTCAAGATATTGTTCTAATTTTTGACTAAATTGTTATCTTATTTCTTTACTCTTGGTATGTTTTATCAATAGTTGTCAAAATTACATTCCTACTCATCAGGGTGTTGTATAGTATTGTTGGGGTCATGGGATGTTACCGTTATGTTCTTAATAAATTAAGGGAGTTAGGTGTCAATCTTAGATCTAAGAGGGTCTAAATGTAACCACGATGGATCTCAGGGAAGGTTGGTTTGATTTACTCATTTTTTTTATTGAATTAAGTTGAAAGGCTTGTTTCAGTTCAGGATCAAAATATGTTTCCTGGCTTGTCGAGTACCTATAAATCACCCACCAATAAAGAAAAATCTGAAAATTGACCTTAAGTCATGATGATGCTTAAGTGAAAGGTTGACCAGATGAGTTAGCTCCTGATGACAATAGTATATATTGAGTTAAACCAATAGTATCATTAAAGAATATATATATATATATATATATACCCAAAAAAAAAGTTACCATATGTCTTATGAATCATACAAATTATTTTTTTTAAAAATTGAATCAAACAAATTATTAATCATAAAAATAACTTCATAATTTAATTTGGCATCATTATATCATTAATCAAACAAAACACAAAGATAAAAGTTGAAAAAAAATTATTATATGAACTATAATCGATTGATAATCATTTTTTCAATTTAATTTTATGATTTTTTTGAATAAAAATTCAATATTTAAAGTTCACAAAATTTTACTTGAGTCAAATCAATCCATTAAAATAAAACTCTATTATTATTTTTTTCATTTACAAAACTTAAATATAACATCTTACTTAACGAAAACAAATGTCAAACTAACTAGGTGAGTGATAAATTGATCCCGAGATGTTTGGGACTTGTGTTAGTCCCGGTGTTAAAAATTGCAAAATAAGCTCACATTTTTATTGCAAAAAGGGTTGTTTCAGCAAATATTTGTAGAGAAGGTTTTGCATTAGTTTGTAATGTATGCAGGAAAAGATTTATTCTGGTAAATCGTTTTGGGAATTGTGGGTCTCCTCTTAGGGTAGCCATGTCGACCTGCTGGAAGGGCATTAGATCGGTTGTCCTATTAGTCGCCCATGGACGTTACTTCCCCATTTATCGCTTGTGAACTGAATTTTGCCGCTTTTGTCTAGTAGTTGATGCTGAAATTTTGGTTAACTTTTGTTTTCGTATTTTGTTTGGTTGATATATATATATATATATATATATATATATATATGTTGGTAGGAATATTGTTTGGATTTAATCTTGCCATTTATGGATGTGATCTGTATGATAAGGGGGTTAAAACATGGTTTATTTTTGTTTGAGAGAGATTTAATTATGGTGGAAAGTTTTGTAAGTGCATAAGAGTGTGGTATATTTGCGATAGGAGTGGATTGTTTTGATACTCATGAAAAATGAACTTGCAGTGAATTTGTTTTGAAGTTAATGAATATAATGGAGATTGATTAATTGTTCGAAGCTAAACTAGGAAGATTGGACAATTTCTAATGGCAGAGGTAAGCACATGCACTTCTAAACAAATTGAATTAAATGCTTGTTTAATTTTAATTACTTAATGGAATTATTATTACTTGTTTGCAGCGACAACTATATGATGAGGAGTTGAGATATGAGGAGGTGGCAGAGAATGTGATTGAAGATGAGGATGTGGTGGATGCAGAGGTGACTGACAAGGTGGATGAGGAGATGAGTGCAAAGAAGGAGGAGAAGGAGTTTGAGGATGATGATGTGATTGAGGAGGAAAAGGAGGAGGAGTTGGTGGATGGTGCTGTAGGTACATAGGATTTATCTGTAAATATTTATCTATCAAACTTTTCTTAACTAATTATCATGAAACTAACACACAGATCAATGAGAGCCGTTCGATCAAAATAAATGACCATCCAACGGCTGTCATATAAAATAATTCCACAATCCTAAATAGGAGTAACATAAGTCTCAAATTAGTGGTGTTCAAAGGATGGATTGGGCCAGGTTGGATCAAACCCAGACCTGGCCCAATTTTTGGACTGAGTTATTTTTTTAAGCTTAAATTCAACTCGATAATGACCCAATTAGAGATCGGGTCATAGTAGATCAACCCGAATTTTAAATAACATATAAAGATTTAAATATTATACATAATAAAATCATAAAAATTTAAAAGTAAGAAATAAAATTTAAAAGATATTATATAATATATATTTTAAAATAAACTATACCAATATAAAAATAGCATCAAATTATATAAAATATATTAATTAAAGTATAAAATCTTATAATTTATCATTAAATATTTTAAAAAATATAATTTATGAAAAATTATTTGACTTTGGATCGAATTGAGTTAACATGAAATATAACCCAAACTCAACCCAAAAAAATCATTGAGTCAAATTTTAGAATCCAAAACCAGCCGCGTAAACTTCCAGCTGCAACAGATTATCGAGTCGGGCTGGATTTTGAACGCCCCTATTTGGTACCCCAATCGTTTTGGGAGCAAGTTATCACTCACCAACTAACTAAGGCAGCCAACTGTTGAATGAAAATCAAAGACCAATAATAAAAACTGAAAGCTGAAAGAAAATTTCACAAAAAATACACACAATCCACGCATGTTGGGAGCAGAGCTATCCTGCGCTTCTTGAAAGCAGAGTGGTCAAGGTTGCCAATGGAGTCTCTCTCACTCTGTTCCCTTCCCTTCCCAAGGTACTCCTTCCATTCTCTGCTATTCCGTTCCCTTTCATTCTCCCTTTCAATTTTTTGGATACCCATTTCCTTTCTCATCTCAAAATTTCCTCTGGTGTTGTTCTCGTCGCTGTTATAGACTTTCTGCAAGTGAAACCGGAACAAACCCGAGATGGGTACGCTTCAAATCCTCAAATTTTCCATCAAAGCCTCCAACTTTAGGCAGATTCTCGTATCTGAGAGCTCAAAGCTCTGGTGGGGTGGGTGATGGTGATGCAGTGATCATTGTGGATCATGGGTCTCGTCGCAAAGAGTCCAATCTCTTGCTTAGTAAGCTAATCTCAGCTGTTACTGTCTCTTAGTTTGTTTGTTATGTACTACCACCGTTATTTTGTTAACTGATACATGATATTTTCTGGTTTATGTACTTGGTCATACTATAATTTGATGGATAAAAAGTTGTCTTGTTTTGAATGTCAGATGAATTTGTGGAGATATTTAAACATAAAACTGGGTACGAGATTGTGGAGCCTGCTCATATGGTAATTGTCTGTAATCTGTTGATTTTTTTTTTAAAAAATATATTATTATCTTAAGTAGAGAAAAACATGGAATAAGAGAAATGTAAATGATAATGGATAGATACTTGAGTTTCAATAGTAGCTATAGGCAATTGGGGTATCTCTTGCCTCAATTTAATTTATGGATGAACTTGGTCATTTTTTTGGTTATCTTGCAAGCTTGCTACTTTTGTATGGCATTATCTTAGGATTGTTATCATTTTTCTTATGTTGTTTGGCATGTGCAATGAGACTTGCCTTGCCTTGCCTTGCCTTGATGAGGAAAAGAGTTAAGCTTCTTACCCCTTTCTTTCATGCTTTAATCCGCGAGCTAGATTTGGCTTATAGAAATAACAATAGCAATTGCAGATTTTCCTTTGTGCATTTCGGCACATCTTTGCTTTTGCATTTTATGACAATATTGTAACCATGGGGCAAATTCTTGATGCTTCATACTACTATTTATTCATTTTCAGGAATTAGCAGAACCATCAATCAGAGATGCCTTTCAATCTTGCGTTGAACAAGGTGCACACCGCATTATTGTTAGTCCCTTTTTCCTCTCTCCTGGAAGGCATTGGAATCAGGTAGGTATTCATAAAACTGGCCTACCTTTTTGATTATGATTCTTAGACTTGATGAAGATTGAAGATAGAAAGTAGCAGAAATTTTTAAACCCCATTGTGACTGTATTATGCAGGATATTCCTTCCTTAAGTGCAGAGGCTGTGAAGGAGCACCCTGGCGTGTCATACATTGTAACTGCACCCCTTGGACTGCATGAGCTACTTGTGGTTTGAATTCTTACATCTCTCACTTGCTAAAGTTGTTCCCTTTCCACATTTCAAGTTTGATTGTATTTTTGTCATGGCCAGTAACTTTGATTGGACTTAAAATTTCTAAAATGTCATGTGTCTGGAAGGTTTTTATTACAACCAACCTTTTATGAACCAATTGGATTGTCTTTAATGGTTGAAAGGTTCTCTCCTTCACCTGAATTAAGATCCCTTTGCTAGGTGCTCTTTAGGGATATGGTTAGTTTGCTTAGGGAATCAGGCTTGGTTGGACTTTCTCAATGGATAACCATGACTATGAAGCCTTGTGGCAGATTTCAAATTCAAGGGCATAGCTGATTACTGACCATACCAATTGAATGAACATCTCATTTATCCTTTCTTTGCCAAGCAGTGGCTCTAGGTTCATATACACAGTTTTGCCACAAAAGGCTTTCACATGCTGCTTCTCCACTACTGCACATTCTTTCCTTGATTAAGGGTTGCTGGGGGTGAATCAGTCAATTTTTACTTTGCTTCTCATTAATGACCATGTTTCATCAAACGGGGTTATGGTTCAATGTGATGAACCGGATGTGAAAGTAGAAGTGGTACAATACAAATAATAAATAGTGGATACATGTTGCATTTTATATCTCATTTTGAACTTGAACAATCCTGTGGTGCAGGATGTTGTGAATGAAAGGATCAAGCATTGCTTAAAGCATGTAGCTGGAGATGCCGAAGAGTGTTCAGTTTGCGCTGGGACTGGAAAATGCAGGCTCTATAATTCATGAAACTAGGTTGTTTTGGATGCTATTCCTGCAAGGTAGTAGAGGTTGAAAGCCAAGGAAATTTTGTAAATTGAGTTACTATTGACCAAACTGTTTTTGAAGCCATGATCCTTCAAGGGAGTTCTTGTAGATCATCTCACCAATGGCCTGTTTCAGAAGATTCAAGATGGTTGCATAACCATAGTTGGCTATGACACTTGAAAGTGATTGTTCAATGAGTGCTCAAGCATATTCTCCTCTTGTTTGAACAAATGCGTTCTTATCCACTGTATCATGCTTAGTTAGATGAATTTGTTTAATGAAATAGCCCGAGAAATAATTTTCACTGGCATTAACATTGAAATTATCGTTTGTATATGCCAAGTTGTAACATTGACATTATCGTTATATATGTCCAGTTGTTACATTATATTTAATATATAATCTGGTGCACTTGAACTCGGCAAAATTTGGTCCTTCACGACTTTCTCTGAGGACTCTATGTTTCTCAGAACTACTTAACATTTATGCTAAAAGTTTTCCTTACCTGGTTCGAAGTCTTCAAGAAACTACCCTATCTTTCTCACTATTTATTTGTAATTTCTGCTCAAATAAAACTCTTATTTACTCGGTATTGATCGAGGACTCTATCAGATGTTGTCTATACATTGTTTATTTATGTACGTAACTTTAATTTTTCGCCTTTGAAGGTACATAACCAAAAAATCACTAGTCTTTTCTCTTTTGCACATCAGTTTAATGGATAAGTGCGTGCAAGTCTAATAGTCTTGATATGTTATATTTGAATCAACTTATTTTATGTTTAAAATAATTTATAATTAAAAGATTAAAAAAGTTTTTTGGGAAGAAAAAATGATTTTATCTAAAAATTAACTTAAACATGCAGTAGCTCAAAAGCACAGGACGGAATTAACTGCAGTTGCAGATTAAAAATTTTTTGACAATGGAATTACACATAATATTCAAATACAAAAAAAATTTAAATGATTTTATTTGTACATTAAAAAAAATAATACTAAACAATAACGTAAATATTAGAGAAGCTTTTTGCCCTTCATTTTACTTGCAAATCATGTGAATTGTAGCTTAGAAAATAAAAAGGAAAAAAATGCTAGATTATACAAACACGATATCATTAAACAAGGTTCGAATGGAAACTAGTAAGAAAAGTGAGTTAGATTGTACAAATACAATTTCATTAATTAATATATGAATATGATTTTTCCGTTTAGAGTTCCCAAAATACTGTTTGGGCTAAAAATACAAGGAAGTAGCTTTTGGCAAAATCATAATTTTCAAATTTTAAAACAGAAGCAGATGAGGCGCAGCACAAACGGTTAGACCCTTGGCGTCGTAAGATTGCACCTAACCCAAGACCCCACGTTGTAACACTTTTTGGGTTAAAAATTTAGAGAAAAAAAATTCTTACTACTTACCAATAATAAAAGAGTTTAATTGGAATATGATCCGATAAAAATAGGAAAAAATAAGAAATTATGATAGATTTTTTATTGTAATGGATAGTTATTGATATGAGTTAATATTTTTTATTATTTTTATTAATTAATAATATAAAATTATTTTATATTATCAATATATTTAAATTAAATTCATAATTAAAAAAATATATTTTAACTTCACTTATTATACAATTATTCGTTAAGGCAAAAAATTTAAAATAATAAGAAAAAATAAAAATCAGGAATACTTATTACTATAAATAAATAACTTACAATTTTTTAAGTTGGGTGGCAGCACTTCTAACATGCATATGGCGCCTGTGTGAGCAGTGAAGAGTGAGCACAGCACAGCACACCCAGTTGGTCAGAAGAGAAGACCAACAAGAAATTTAGTATTAGAAAGAGAAAAGCAAAAAAAAAAAAAAAAAAAAAAGGTTGGATTAGATAGATGGGTCAGGCTTCAAAGTTTGTTCATATATTTAGATTCACACCAATCCCTCGTTTCAACCACTTGTTCTTCACTACCACTGCCAGTACTAGCCCCTTCTTCTTTGTTCTTTGTTCTTTGTTCTTCCTCTAATCCTCTTCAAAAATTTTTTTTTATTCCCTCATCTAATTAAAATTTTCACCTTTAATCGCTCCTTTTTTTTTTTTTGTTTTTTAATTCAGGTTACAAGTGCAATAGCAAATTGAAATTGGATTGGGTAAGAACACAAGTGGTGGTGAAAGTGAAGAAGAGCCTGCAACAACGAGGCAACCTTGTTTTTCAATCCCCTCTCAATCTCAATGTCCCACCTAACTCCCTCCGTAAAAATTCTCGCTTTTCTGGTAATTTTAACTAACTAGGTCTGTTGCTTTCTTTTTAATTTTTTATTTGTTCTGTATTTACACTTTAAAGTACTCTGTTTGGGTGTGTGAATCAGTTAAAGCTGGTATTTTTTAACCTGCCATATGTTCCACTTCGAAATAACAGCCAAAATTCTATTAATATAATGAGATTGATTTTTTATATATTGCAAATATATATAGTGTTTTGTTAACGCCTATTTAGTTCAAATACTTCAACACTTGTTGCTTTGAATAAAATCTCAAATTCGAGTCTTATGATGGAAAAAAATTAGTGTCGGAAAAGCTTTACCCCATAAGTAGACTGACCCTATTTGAGTCAGATTAATTCTAGTCTTTAAACTGTCTTAAATTGTATATTATCATTGAGTGTATCAAAATCAAGTCCATATTGCATTATGAACAGAGATTGTACCGAACAAAACTATCCAGCTTGTATCAATTGGCTAGTGCTTAGAATGAAGCTTTCTTTACTTATTAGGTTTCTATGGAAGCTTGTTACTTTAAACTGATATGCAGGCTTATGATGGTAATGGTATTCATTTGACAAGTTTCCTGTGATCCTCGAGATGAATTGGCTGGTCATGATTTACTTTGATTATGTATCATGTGTGTGGCTATGTGGCATGGTGCTAGAAATGCCTGGCAACTAAAATTTTATTTTGGATTGAATTTGAAGTGATACCCAAAAGAAATATACTAAAAACATATCCCTTTGATTATCTGTGAGCATTATAAATTTTGATGTCACATGGAGTTGTTGGTGCATGTTCCAGGCAGTTACTTGAGCAGTGGAAGCATTTTAGGTTTGTCAATTACATCTGCATCAGTTATAGCTCATGCCATGGATGGTGAGCTGGATATCTCATCTCATTGGTATTAATGTACTTTTAGCTTTTCCATTTTTCTTAGTAACTCTCCTCCTTATCCCCTTTTTGGGCCTTTTCTTTCAATAACGTGAACATTTTTATTCACAAGTAGCTGGGGATGCTTTGGTGGATGATCCTTGTAATGACTTGGACTCTTCTGAGGAGGAAGAAAATGTGCACCACTTGTGGAAATTGGCTAGGAAATTTTGGCTGCCTATATTTTTCTTTCTTACGGTGTTGACAAACTTCGATGATCCAATTATGATATTATTCATCAAAGTTACCTTATTCCTCCTAAGCACAAAGCCCAACCCTTTCTCTGTCTATATCTTTGTTGATCAGGTAAGATAATGTGTTAATAATTTGACAAAGTATAGATTACTAGATATGCCTTAATATCTCTGTTGCCTTTTTTCTAACGACCTAAAGGTCTTTCTACTTGGTTTTTCTCAATGTTTCATCAGGGGGCTGTTGAATTTTTTTTTGTGACATATTCATTTTTATATGTATTGTTGTGACCTTATTCTTAACCTAAGGTCTCTTCCATTTTGAATCAATGTTGTATTTAACAATGAATAATGTTTATGTGATATTATTTCTCTTGAAAATGTGTTGATTAAAATTCCTTATATTGCAGCTTTGCCAACGATCAATGCGCCAAGATACTCGATTTTTTAAAGCAAAGGTGCATAACATCCCCTATTTGATTATGTTTTTAGCATGGAGGTCCAGTTAACTATCTCAGTTTTTCCACTTATATTACACTGATATCTAATATCATTTTATGATAAGTTAATTGAATGATCGAATTTCCTTTGCTGTTCCAGTAGCACTTAATTATAAATCTGTATACCAGGGTTGTTACTTGTCTGCAGCCTTATGAAGGTATATTGGGTTTAGCACCACCAAGGGTTCCGGAAAAATATAACTTCCACATGTTTGATGATAGTATAATCTGTTGTTACTCTGCATTTTGTTCCTCTAGATCACCCACTTGTAGCCAGTTATGCAGTGCATCTGCCTATCTCAATATCTAATGTTTACATTGTGTGGTAATATGCCAAATTGCTATTGACTCTTAATGTTTTTCGTTTGTAAAGTATATGTCCCCGAATAGATTTAATAAATTGGTGTCAAAAGGGAATATCAGATATTCAGATGTAATAATATGTGCATTGATATATTGGTTCTGCTGTGTTGGTAGAACAAATATCATACATTTTGACTGTGAATTTATTATGTGTATACTAACATCAAATATCAGGATAATTTATCATCTTGTATGTGCTCTGAATTTCACTGATCTCATGGTGATCCTTTGACATATGGTGATCCTTTTATCTGCAGTCACTATATGCCAGCAAAGTTGAAGTTCAGGACTATAAGCTTCTTTGCCTGGCTGCTGTTGAAGTAAGAGACCAGAAGTTCACTTTGGTTGGTATTCTTGGTACTTGGTGGACTTTGCCTCATTTACCATATCGGGAAGCATTTTCTTTTGTTAGAAAGAGACTTGGAAGCATCTTGGTCAAAACAACTGAGCACAGCAATCTGCTATTTTAAAATTAGCAGTCCTTCTATGTTCAACTGAAGTGCATGTCGGTGTCATTTACTCATTTTAGCTTCAGAATAGCAAACATCCTCCTGCTGAAAGTCATGATAGTTTTCTTGTTTCTTTAAATTGCTGAGGTTGTCAACTAAAGCCGAAGAGGTCACAAAGCCGAATAATCATTTATAAATTGAGATCTATAGTGTGTTTGGATTGACTTATTTTTGAGTTCAAAACAGTTTATAATGAAAAGTCTTTTGAAACAGTTCTTGAATAAAGTGTGTATTTTCCAAAAATGAGTTCTTACCAATGCCTTTGGATGGAGTTGGCTGTTCAAAGTCCTCTAGTGGCTTTTTTTTTTTTTTTTTTTGGTGGGTCAGGGGAGAGTCAAACTCGACTTGATGCAGAAACTTTTATGCAGTTTTGCCACTAAGCCATTGGCTCATCTGCAATGTCCTCTAGTTTAAGCACTATTATAGGGCGTAAGTAAGGTAACTCTTGGGCACACATAAGCCCCACCTGACAACTCTTGTAATTTCTTAAACATCTTTAGCATCCACGCTTTTACCATTAACTTCTTAAGTGGTGTTTAACTGGATATGCTTTCATACTATTCTGGTGAACTATCAACAAATCTGCCATATTATAACTTGGCTGTACATCTATTCTGACATATGTAAGAATGGCTAGAATCAACAATAGGTGAGTGTAGGTAGGGGAAATATAGCAAAACATTATCTGCTGAATGAGGAGTCAATGGCCGCTTAATTAAATTTGCATGCTTGAACTCTAATGCAACACAGTTCTGCATTTGATAAAAGTAGTTCAAATTTTAAAACACAGGTAAACTACTATTTTAGAAGGATTAAGTTGACATTAATGTAGCCTTTAAAGATAGGTAACACCGATTGTCTCTTAATTACAAGATGTGAAGTAAAAATGTGCATATAAAATGTGAAAGTGAGATTACATGCAAGATTCAGAGACTAAATTGATATAAATTTTAGTATTAAAAGGCTAAATTAATATCAACATTGTGTAATTAAGATATTGAATTGATTTTTTCATTGTGAAATTAAATTAAATTAACATTGCTCTACTTTTGAAATTAAATTAAATTAAACTATATTGATGTCATCTATCTTTTAAGAAACAAATTAATATCAACCTAATGTATCAAAAATCTAAATAATACTTTACTCTTTAGACAATTAACCAATCATATAGTAACGAGAGATTTAAATAGTTTATATGAAATCTTAAGTGCAAACTTGTTGTTGATATACCAAAAAGAAAGCAATTACACATTAATCACTTGAGTTAAATAATCAATTATTCATAAAATTATTACTTTTACCAATAATTATTTTGTAATATTCCCTTTTGATTCATACATAATATTGGCAAGTCTGGCTAAACTTCGCCACACCATTCAAACAGAAAACGAAGCCATCAGAAAGAAGCAATATAATAGACCCTAATATACTCATACAATCAATTTATGTGTCAAAACCCATACATTAATCAAGAATAACTCGTATACATTTATTTAGTGCTTCCCTCAACAAAAATTAAACAGATACTATGGATAACTAACAACTCTATATCAGTCAATTATATAGTCTTACACCGCTCTGTCTTGCTGTGAAATAGGGTTCATGATGGCAACCTTGCACCAAGCATCTCTAAGATCCATTTCCAACAGCTGTCTCAAGCTTCATACGGTTAATCTAAGGACAGCAATGCAAAAGCTCCCAAAATCTATCAAGGCATTCCCTGCGGCTCAACAACAATTAAGCATAATTGCACTAAGTGGGGTCAGTTATATGAACTGATAGATGTTATTAGGCTCTATCAAAAACCAGTTTTCCAATAAAATCGATACTGGTGATTATACTGCTGCAAGTATTTCTTCGAAGCCATGTTAGGCTCTATCAAAAACCAGATTTTCAATAAAACAATTGGTTTTGATTCTGCCGCTGCAAGTATTTCTTCGAAGCCATCATCTTAGCAGTATACATCTATGGGATCTCTCATGAAAGGAATGGACCACTAGGAAGTTATTCATCATCCACCAAAGACATTACTGGAATTCCCTTGCTAGAAAAGCTTGAGCACTCAACTCTGATCTCATCGCCTATCTTAAAGTCCCTTTTGCTATCATCCTGCATGACAAAACAAGAAAACAAGAGAATAATACAATTTAATATTAGTGCAAACCACATGGTATGGGCTTCAGAAGGAAAGGAATTCTGAAGTTTATTTGTGAAGTGTTCTACAATGAAATTAATTATTAGTTAAAGAAAAACAGAACTGAGTTTGCGAGTGTGTAAACTTATGTGTATGAATGGTCAGTTTAAAAATTCCAATTATAGAGATAGATAATGTCCAACAAATGCATCATTCTCGACCACTAAAAAGGCATATTATAGTATGATTAACTAAAAAGGGCAAAGTGACGAGAACATCTGCACAAGAGGATCTCCTAAGAAAAGGATGTTAATTAAGGCCAGCAAAGATATAAAAAACAATAACATACTTATTCTAGTAAGAAACTATGTCATTTAGGATATAAAGAAGGCAACTCCTACCTTGAACCGGTACATTCCTCTGAGTCCTCCACCCAAATCCAATACCAGCCCATGTGCACGAATTTGATAAACTTTAGCAGTAACTTTAGTTCCAAGTTTCAGACCTTTTGCAGTTACTGATGCCCTATCTTCTGCTTCATTCTCGTCCCCCTCTGACTTTTGAAAATTAGAATTTAACTTCTTTTGCGTTGAAAGTTTTGACTTCTTAACATTTGTATGTGGGAAGGGACCTGAAGGAGAAGATGCAGAATCAATCACATCTTGAGATCGACGAGATTTTGACTTGCGATTTGGTTGTCCCCCATTATCTATGGGGGGACCCTTTGAAGTCAGATTCAAGCTGGTAGACTTCTCCTCCTCATCACACTCTTCAGCACTACGTATTAAAAATACTGGTACTTGGGAGGGAGGGGGCTTTGCTTCACCCACATCATTTTTGCCAATAGGAAACTCGGAAGCAGAATTTTGTTGTTCTTGTTCTTTAGATGCATTCCAAACTGGTGCCCAAATGTTTGCTGTTTCTTTTGCAGATGCAGCAGATCCTTCAACTACATCATCAGTCTCCAATCCTCCAGGACGAGGCTTAGTTGCTTTAAGGGATAATTTAATGTTACCACGAACATCTTGGCCTATGCACATCAAAGAAAGCTGCTGGCCGACAGAGACTACATCTGAAACTCGGGAAACCTAAGGAAATGGTAAGAGTTATTAAAGACAGATTACTATATACAAATTTCTATGCCTGTTGATAGCATACACAACAATATGGCTCTTAAAGTGAGCAATCAAGATAGTTAAAATAATACATACCAGTTCATGTGACAACTCAGAAATGTGGAGTAGCCCCTGCTGGCCACCATTGAACTCCACAAAAGCTCCATATTCTTTTATAGAGGTGACAACACCGTTGTAGATCCCTCCAACTTCAATTTCACGGCCTACTATAAAATCAATCTGACAAACAATGTTGTACATCAACATGACAGCCATGAAAAAAGAATGAGGATAGATATTTCACAATTCATCATCAATAAATACATCAACTTTTTATACAAATAAACAAATACATTAACTTTTATGTTATTTTGGTATGTATATGAATAAATATATAGATTAAAATGATTTCAAAGAGAAATCTGTAAGGAAAAATTTACTGCATGATAATACCAGCACACCAATTCCTAGCACAGGACTGAGACATTTGTCTCACTTAGGAATGCTACAGAATGCAATTTCAGATGAAAAGCATTACTAGATAAAAACTAAAGGCTCAACATAATGGAAGAACCACCTTTTCTAGTAATTTGTCCATTACAGCCTGATTCTTAGCAACTATTGTAAGTGTTCCATCACCAACAGACATCCGTGCACCTGATTGTAATATATACTAATATGGTTAATAGGCATAATAGGATACAAAAGTGTTCTGCTTCACAAAATATATAAAATATAGCATGCAAAAATTAAATAGAAAGCATGTTAATGTTTAGAAACCAAAAAATGACAGTAATTTTATGTAAACTTTTAAGAGAATTTAGATACAAACATTGCAACAAATTTTATAACTAACAAAACAAGATCAAGAAGTTCAGAACTGGCAGGCCAAAAAACTGTTAACAAATGAATCCTTCTTCCTCAAAAGTCATATCAGGAAGTTTAAGAGAATGTCATAACTTCAACATACAATCTAAAAGGCAATCGAAGATGGAATTAGATAGTTACAGGCGGCAAAGATTACAAGTATAAAAACAGGAGAATGATTATTTAAGAATACTCAACAAAATTTAATTTATATCTGAACTGCAAGGAAATACTAAATGGACCACATGTCTCTGTTTTTTTAGTAAGAAAAATTTTAGCCGAGGGGAGGATACCACAAGCCTCTGTGAGGGAGTTTACAATGATTTTTACATATCATTTCATTTACCAAAGGAATTGGTGGCAGCAAGAATCAAACCTAAGCCTTTCAAGCAAAGTACTCCAATCGTTACTTGTTGAACCAACCCATTGCCAAACCACGTATTACTCTTACTGTTTTACATCATTAATTGAAATGGAAAAAGCAATACATTTATAGGTAGACCAACAAGAGAATAGAAAATTGTTAAAAGCACATTCCAAGATGCTTCAGTATTAAATTGACCTGTTTCCTCTTCCATTTTTCTCTTCAGAGCACCCATTGGACCAATTAGGCGACGAAGAGCATCATTGTTGTACTTTAAGGTGGCTGCATTTGCAAAGATAAATTTCAAGCTTAAAAGGGTGTCATACATGATCAAGGAACATAACAGAAAACAATACCAAACAAATAATAGGAAAAGAGAATGTTAAAAATCTAAACCTAGTCGAGGAGAAGTACTGTCATCCTTGTTACGGGGTGCAATAATTTCCTGTTCCATGTGATCAATAATTTGAACACGAGCTTTATGAGCAGGTTTGAAACATTCACATATGATATCTAGAGGAATTCCAGCTGGTTTTATATCCAACTGAATGGCAGTAACTCCTTTTCGGGTTCCAGCAATCTTGAAGTCCATGTCACCCAAATGGTCTTCCAAGCCCTAGAAAAATTTAAAATTTAATGCTTTTGTAAGAAGAAAATAATCTTTTGTTATTCAATATCTTCCTCTTTGCCTAGTAATACAGAAACACATCAGGATACCGTGTAAAGCAGAGGTCCAAGTGCAACTATGCAATTGTCAAAACAAATATTTGATAGTCAAAAATCACAACAGCATACACAATCTATACAAAGTTATTTTCTCAACGAATATACAAACAACTACATTTTCATCAAGGAAATCAAACATAGACATACAAACAGGGAAAGAGAGAGTGACTGCTTCATATGGTAAACTTAAGTAGGCAATGTCAATGCGTGAAAAAATATTTAGAGTAAAGTAAAACCCCCTCCCTTGAAAGATGCCATTATTACACTCCCCTCCACTCTATTTCTAAGACATACACTCCACTTCTCTAAAAAATTAAGGTATATTTGCTTGGGATTTTTTTGAAAAAAAATCAGTTTTTGTATATTTGGATAATTTTTTAAAAATAATCAGATTATAAAAAAAAATCTGTTTTCAGCTTTTTTTGTACAAGATGAAAAGAGTAACTTCTAAAAAAAAATCAATTTTCAGCATTTTCAGCTATATATAAGATAAAGAGTACAATACAATCCCCTCCCTTGAGAGATAATATTACACTTCCCTCCCCTCTATTTCTAAAACATAAACTTCCCTATCCTAAAATATTGAGATAAGTTACACTTTAATCCATTTTCAAATTTTCTATTAATTTTCTATAATCTCAAATTTTTTTGACCAAAATGCCCTTTATTAATAGTTATATGTATTAATTTTTTACAAAATAAAATATACATAGCTAATAATCATATAAAATATTGTTTAATTTAATTTTTAATTTTTTTCAATGAATATTGGGGTCTAAGCCTAAAAATATTACAAATTATTACTATACCAAGAGAACAAATTATTAATAGTAACAATAATTTGTAGCAGTTATTTTTTCAAAAATAAAAATTACATATTTTCTCATTAGTAGTTCTAGAATATTTATATATGTAAAAATAAAAATTATTTGTTAATATCGTATATAAAGATGAATCAAGAAGAAGATAACAAAAAGAAGTTTGTAATTTTAAAATAAAAAATATACATTAATACTCTAAAATTAATCGCTGAGAAAATACGTAATTTTTATTTTTGAAAAATAGTTATTAAAAAATATTGTTACTATTAAAAAATTATTCTCTTAATATAGTAATAATTTAAAAATTAAATTAAACTATATATATTTTCTATTATTATATGTCACATATATATTTTATTTTGTAAAAGAAAAAAAAAGATAATATCTATAACTATTTATTTTGGTCAAATATAAAATAATAAACATGAGATACTGGAGAATTAATGAAAAACTTGAAAATAGATTAAAGTGTAACTTATCTTAATTTTCTAGGGAAGGGAAGTGTAATAATGTCATTTCTCAATAATTTTTTAGGGGAAGAAAGTGTATGCTTTAGACATAAAGGAGAGGGAAGTGTAATAATATCTTCTCTCAAGGAAGGATGTTGTATTTTACCCAAATATTTAACACCTACTAGAGGTAGGTAACCACCAAATCGTGATTTTTGTCTAACTTTGGATATAAGAGGATTGTTGATCGAAAATCTGTTTTTTCCTTTAACAACATAATATATGAAAGAAAATAATATGATACGTCTCACTACTCAATATAAATTACAATATAGAAATGATTAAAAAAAAATTCATAAAATTTCTTACAATACCTGACTATTGATCAAGTTTAAATTTTCGATTGGATAATACTCAAATAAACATTGTAAGAAATGAAACTCAATAAGTTCTGAAAAATACCAGAATATCAGTCAATATACGATAATCTGCTATTTCACCAGTGCATGGATCAAGTTCACTGACAAGACCCACAGAAACACCAGCAACAAGTTCACGTACTGGGACGCCGGCATCCATAAGAGCCATGCTACCTGCAACACAGAAAGATCCATGATCAAGTATCTGTGTTTTGCCCATGGAAATGCAACTGTGATTTATTGTTGGTCAAATTACATTAAATTTCATGTCTTCTCCCTATTTTCTATTTGCCATACTTAGTTATAACATAGCTGTATCTTTTAACTTTCCTTTCTCTAATAATAATTCTTCTATTGCTTTTTTGTTTTTTGGTGTTTTTTTTTTGTTTCTTTTTTTTTTTTTTTGGGGCTATGTGTCACCTTAGCTATCAATTAAAACTTCATCAGCAAGAAATATATGAGAGAGAGAGAGAGAGAGAGAGAGATCATTCTTCCGAATGTTAAACATGAACTAGATCATAAAATGGCAACACAAATGCTGCTACTCAGGGTTGGAAAGAGCACCTCCACATACTGTTGCCATTGATGTTGAACCATCTGAAGCCATGACTTCTGAGTTGACACGAACAGTATATGGAAAATTATCCTCAGGAGGCAATACAGCCAGAAGTGCTTTCTCAGCAAGAGTTCCTACAAAAGTAAAACAGCAAAGAAGCCAACCTCTCTAATTAGTGAACTTTAGCTATGGATAAGACAATATGCAATTACTTAGAATTCATCAAATAAGATTATTAAGAAACCCTTTTTTTCTTTGTAGTTTCTAGAATGAATAACTTTACTTGTCCTTCTGTTTATTATTTTATAAATCACCATAGCTTAAAATAAAACCAGGTCAAGCCTGGAGAAGTAAATTGGTATAAAGCAAATATGTTCTTTCACATAAATTATAGTTTCACTACAGTCCCTTTCATCTTAAAATGACAGATCAAGGTTGTGCTGATAATAACTTTTAAAGCCATTTATAATACTATTGAATTTATTTCCAATATTTCCATCTTATACAACCAGCGAACAAAGAAAACTCATATCCAAAGCCATCAAGTATCAAACTACAAAGCCTTTCAGTACTCGTTACTTTCATTATCTGGTAAACTAATTCTGACTTTTAATTGTGTAAAATCCAGGATTTCTAACTATAAGATTTACCATGTCCAACTTCACGTCTGTTCAGACCAGCACGTTTACCAACTTCATTAATGCAAAAGGGCGGAAAACTATAGTGAAGCATGAATCGCTTTGTTGGAGGACCAACTAAAGAGTCCAAACGTTGAGCATCTGTAGGTGCTCCAAGTGTTACTGTACAAAGGACCTGTCCATGACATCAACATATATCACCTCAGATCAAACTGAAACCATTATATATATTGGTTCACAATTATCTATCTTTCAGCAACCAATAACAGAAAAACATAAAATACAACGGACCTGTGTTTCTCCACGGTTAAAAAGTGCAGATCCATGCAAACCAGAAAAAATTCCAGCTTCACAACATAGAGGCCTAACTTCATCCAGCTGTCTGCCATCAACTCTGAATCCTTCTGCAATAATCCTTTTACGGACTACCTATATTGTATGAAAATATAAGCACCAATCTTCAACAAGTACATTTAAAAACAACATGACAAGAAGATAACATTACATTATAGACATTTACCAAAGAAAAAAAAAGGTTTCAATATGGTGTGGAAATGTCTACTTATATCAAATATTTTATAATAATAATCATAATAATAGTAAAATATTTAAGAATTAAAGATTTAGAAGTAACATCACATGTAATACTCTCATGGTATTATTAACAATAATCAATTTTCTTTACATACCACAGTGGACAATTATACACCAATATAAATTTGTAAGGTATCCTCAGAATAATAAAACTAGAATAACCCAGCTACAAGTGGCACTGGAGATAGGGGGAAGTGATTTCAGCAAGAGCAAACAAGTTTTTCCTTCTGCATTCTTTTTCAAGTTTAGCACTAAAAACTTCATGAAAAAAAAAACAGTTTTTATTTTGTTATATATTAGGAAACTTTAATAGATGACGAACTAGACAAATATCCTACTAGAAGAAATATTGAAAAAAAAAAAAAGATAAACTTTATATTTTACCCCAACAATGTCTCAGGTATATACGGCTATAATCTTTGATATATGCTGTCATATTCTTTATCCCTGAGTTATAGGGAAATATTTATTCTTCAGTGTCTATGGATGGATAGGAATTTTTTAACCAGTGGTTTTCATATAAAATGGTAAGACTTTCAAAGTGAATAATTAAGCAAGGATAATATATTAGTCTATTGAAAAAATAAGACTATTAGTCTTTAAATTTCTAACTTATCACAAGGCTCCTACCTTCTTCCTCACTGTGTCTACTGCCTTTGACAAAACTTTTAAGCTTTCTTCATCACCTTCTTCTTCAAGCACCCTCTTTACATCTTGAGTAATATTGTCTAATGCTTCGCCACGTTCAAACTGGAAGTAATATTAAAACAAAATCCACAAAAATAATGAGAGAGTTCGACATCTAACTTATGCAGTGCATAAAAAACACATAACAAGAAAAGAAGGGAGGTAGAAAAAGAACACCTTTCCATAACTAGGATCAGTAAAAACAGCTTCAATAGGTGCTTCTGCCATGTTACTAACTTTCTCCAGTGTTCTGTCAGACAGCATAGACAATCTGTATTCCTTCTTAGATTTACCAGCTTTTGCAGCAAGCCTGATTTGAGGTTCAATATACTTAATTGCCTAAACAATTGGAGCAACATGTCAAAATAACATCTCAATTATTGAAAGAGACAGATAAATTACA
This sequence comes from Pterocarpus santalinus, assembly GCA_031439595.1. Classification (NCBI taxonomy): domain Eukaryota; kingdom Viridiplantae; phylum Streptophyta; class Magnoliopsida; order Fabales; family Fabaceae; genus Pterocarpus; species Pterocarpus santalinus. The sequence continues at coordinate 65,499,021 of CM062531.1, read as the reverse complement.
AGTTTTGAAATCACCTCCGGATGAGCTAATCTTAACCCAGCTTCTAGATCTTTCTCAGATATCTCACGAGCTTGTACATCAATCATCAAAGTTTTGTCCCTTGTACAGGCATACACCAAATTAAGATCACTTACACTTAACTGCATTGCCACAATGAGAAGCAATAAGAGAATGGGAAATGCTATTCATTATTCAACCAACCAAGCATAGTCGTTAACAGAGCCACAACCAATAGTTTTTCAACATATTGCTTAAAATCAAATTGAGGTACAAAACCAACAAATGTTTCTGATACAAAGAGTTTGGCACATCTACTTTCAGTAAAACATTAACAATGGTTATTTATGAAACTCATCAAAGAAAGTAGCATTGGCAATTCAACTCAGAATTGATATTTAGAAGAACAAGATAAACAAGGAAGTATTTCCTGATAAATTATCAAACTGCTATTAGATTTTGAAGCTTACACCAATAAAAAAAGAGAATTTTGAGTCAACATACTGATAAACACAAGCAAAGTAGATCTTACAATTTGGATGAATTAGAGAAACTGCTTAACACAACAAAGGATGCTCCCAACCCATATTATTTATTAATAAATCCACCAATATCTAATGTAGTAAAAGATGTTCAAAATTACCTCATCCATAGTAGGATTTATAATAAACTGTCCGCAAATCCTCCCAATACGAATCATTCCTATGGGACCACCCCAAGGAACATCTGATAACATAAGAGCAGCAGATGTTGCGTTAGCTGCTAGTACATCTGGATCTTGTTTTCCATCAGATGAAAGAACACTTGCCATTACCTATAAGTCAGGCATTTTTTGTTAGTAGAGAAATTAAAAAGATTTGGAAGAAAGGATAACTTAACAAATGAATCAATGAATGAATCATGAATCAACAAAAAAATAAATCAATAAATAAATAATAGCCACTTACCTGAACCTCATGGTAAAATCCAGCTGGAAATAATGGCCGAATTGGACGGTCAATGATCCGACCACACAATAGTTCACGTTCCTTTGGGGCACCTTCCCTCCGCATGTATGTTGTTGGAATCACACCTTGGGCAAACTGCTTTTCTTGATAATCAACCTATTAACAACCAACACAATGGTCAACTTCTCCGTCAGCATGGACTACAAGGATAATGGAGCAAAGTGATTCCCAATACAAATGCCAAAAAGATTAAGGCACACAGAATGGTCTAGATTCCTATTCCTATGTGTCATGAATGAGTCAAAACTCTAAGCTTCTGTATGTCAGAAAAGATGATTAGACACCATATACCATGCTACAAAGACCATGTCCTTGTCAATGATCTTTGCTTATCATTTTCATACTGTTTATTCAAATGTCCCAAAATTAAAAGGTACTGTCCGGATCTCCAAAATCATTCCATATTCACACACAGCATTTTGCTTCTAACCATAGTTGTCAAACGCGGATAGCGGCGCGTAGCGGCCGACTCCAAAAACGCTATAGCGGGATAGCGGATAGCGTTCCAGCCGCTATTTAATAAAAATATATATAATTATTATGCAAATTATATAACATATAGACATATTTAAAAATAAGAAATTATTCACAATTAAACTCATTCACATCAAGTCATCAATAATGAAAATTCATAATCTATTCCATGTTCTAAAAATATGCAATCACCATCAATCAAATACATAAACATCAAGTTCTAAGGGCAATAAAACCAAAAAAACAGCACCATCAAGTCATAGAAGAACAACAAAATATAAAAGACAACAATCTCAATTCTCTAAAGCTAATAACATTCTACAAATCATTCATCATCATCATCATCATCCTCCACCACTGCCAAATTGTCCTCTCCATCACTTTCTTCACTACTAGACTTATATATCTCTTCTTGCCCCTCTTCTGAGTCTTCTTCATCATCAAATTCTTCTTCCTCTTGAATAGGCTCCTTCCCTCTTCTTGAAGTAGAATGCTTTGATACTTTCTTCTTCAATCTTGTAGCAAGTCTAGTGTGTCTTGGAGGCTCCTCAGTCCCAACAGCAGCAGAAACATCTCCCTAAGTCAATCCATCATCACCAAAAACAAATTCTTCTTCAGCATCTTCTGTGTTAGCACCCATTTCTCCTAGCAACCATTCATTGCTATCATCAATATCGTTTAGGAGAATAGGATCAATCTTATCTTGGCTATCAAAGCGCTCTTTAAGGGTTCGGTTATACTTGACAAATACCAAGTCTTGCAACTTTTGATGCTCAAGCTTGCTCCTTTTCTTAGAATGAATCTATGATATTCATATTATAAATTAGACAAAAATGTTAGTTTTAAAATTATTAAATAAAAGCATAAAACTATGCAAAGAAAAATTATTTTCATGTGCTTACATGCTCAAAAGTGCTCCAATTACGTTCACATCCCGTTGAGCTACAAGTTAAGCTCAACACTTTGACTGCAAATTGTTGCAAGCTAGGAGTGGATGCTCCATACTTCCTCCACCATTCAGCTATGATTCAATAATTAGAAAATCACCATTACTAAGAAACATTATGAAACTAAATTTATCAAGAATTAAGTACATATTTCTTAATTCTTACCAGGAGCTATAGTGTTCCTTTGTTTGACTGCTATCCTGTTTCCAAATATACCTCCAGCCCTCTTAAATATTTCAATCTCATTTGTAATCTTCTCGGCCAAGTCTTCATCTGGAATCAACCTATCAATAGTCTTATAAAGTCCATCCATTACTTCATGATCACTCTTAATCTTTGTTGCATTGGGATAGTAAAACTCAGGATTCAGGAAATAGCCAGCTGCATGCAATGGATGATGAAGTTGTGAGTCCCATCTCCTATCAATAATAGCAAAAGCATCCTTGTATTTGGCTTCATTATGCTTGAAGGAATTTTGAATGGTTTCCTTGGCTCTATCCATTGCTTCATAAATGTATCCCATTGCAGGCTTTTTCTCATTATCAACAAGCCTAAGGACATGCACAAGAGGCCCCATAAGTTTAATAAAGTACACAACATCATTCCAAAATGTTGTGCTGAGCACAATATCACCAGCCTTCTTCCCCTTAGGTTCTTTAGCCGTCTTGGAGCTCAACCACTCATCTGAAGTGAACATCCTTCTAAGGTTATTCTTTTGTTTGTACAACCTTTGCAATGTAAGGAAGGTTGTAGCAAACCTTGTCACTCCATGCCTAACCAACTCCATTTTGTTGGTAAATTTCCTCATTGTATTCAATGCCAAAGTGTGGTTGTAAATAAAGCCCACAAGACTAATACCTCTCTGTATTGCCTTCTTAACTCGAGGAAGCTTTCCAATGTCCTCCAACATTAAATCTACACAATGTGCAGCACATGGAGTCCAAAAGAGGTTATTCCTCTTAGCTTGAAGTAGTTTGCCTAATAAGAGTCAAATTAAATAAAATTAGATGAGTAGCCAAATATTAAAGGAAGTAATAAGAAATTTAAGCAGTTCATAGTTTCTTACCTGCCAAGACATAATTACTTCCATTGTCAGTCACTACTTGAACAACATTTTGTTCTCCAATCTCCTCTACAAAACTATCCAATAGCTCATATACTTTCTCCCCTGTCTTCATATATGCAGAAGCATCAACACTCTTCACAAACATTGTCCCAGCTGGACAATTTACCATGAAATTAATCAATGTCCTATTCTTCCTATCTGTCCAACCATCTGACATAATTGAGCATCCATATCTCACCCTTTCCTCCTCATGACCCTTCAACATATCCTTTGTTAACTCCAACTCTTTTTTAAGAAGTGGAACTCTCAACTCATAATAACTTGGAGCTTTAAGGTGCGGACCATAATTTCCAACAGCTTCAAACATCAACTTAAAGCTTTTTGATTTAGCAACGTTGAAAGCAATCCCATTCATATAAAAGAATCGAGCTATGTACTGAATGGTTCTAGCCCTTGCTTCCTTATCACAAGCATCATTAATGCTTGTTTGCCTATGAGGCTTCCCCAATTTAATAGTAGCTTCAGGATTTTTCAAGAACATCAAATCCAAAGGACCTTTTATGTTCTTTGCTTTCTTGGACTGCTTAAGAATAGTTGAAGGAATAGAGTTACTCCCACTTGATGTTGATGAAGCTCTTTTCCCTTTTCTCATTTGTAGGATTTCTTCCAACTCTTCTTGCTCATCATCATCTTCTCCAATTGCACCAAAATTTAATTCCTTCTCCGCATTTTTCTTCTCAAAAGCTTCCTTGAGAAGTTGCTTAACTTCATGTGGAACTCTTGTACAAGATTTTGCATCTCCTGTCACACCCATTTGATATTTCTTTGCTCTAGTTATTCCACCATTGGTTATTTTGCCACAAAAATCACATGTAACACTCTTCTTATTGTTGATATCTTTTAAGCTATTCCATTGCCATGCTATATCAATGTTGTCACCAGTGGGCTTCACCAAACCACAGGAAGAGGGAGCAATACTAGAAGATTGAGTTGATGATGTTGCCATTTGTTGAACTAGAAAATAGAAAAAAAAAAAGAAAGGAAAACAGAGGGACGAATAAACAGGACCAGCAAGAAAAAAAAGATGGAGCAAGGAAGCAAGTGAAAAGAAGGAAAAGGATAAAACAAGGCAACAAAAAAACAAAACAGAAAAATATTAAATGAGGAAAATAACGAAAGAAAGAAACAGAGCAGAAAAGAAGGAAAGAAACGCGAAAGAAAGAAACAGAGCAGAAAAGAAGGAAAGAAACGCGCAGAGAGTGAGATAGAGGAAGAAGAGGGACCAACCGCCGCTGTCGCCGCCGGAAACTGCCGCCGCCACTGCCGCCGGTCTCGGAAACGCAAGTCGCCGCCGCCGCCGGAGGTTGAACCACTGGAGGAGAGTCAGAGGGGTGGTGAGGGAGAGAGATCGGTTGAGAGGGAAAGCAGACGGGATGAAAATCCCTAAGAGATCGAGGAAGACACCGAAGAAAGGAGGGGGGAAGGATCGAAATGACCTTCCAGCCCCTCCACTGTGTTTAAAACGGTCCAAAACGGGGGGGGTTTATTGTCCTTTTATGATGCCATGGCAATAGCGGCCGCGACGAGCCGCGATAGCGGCCGCGACATCCGCGACGACGAAACGCGACGCTCCGCCCTCATCCGTCGCGCTCGATCCGCTCGCCCGCTCATGCGCGATAGCGGCGCTATTGAGCGCGATTGACAAGTATGCTTCTAACACCTCTCTCCTATACTCTATTGTGACTCTAAGGGTGTGTTTGTGAGTTTTGATTCTAGAGAGGAAGTGTTCGAAGGGAAGAAATTTAAAGAGTAAAATGGACTCATAACTACTTTTGAAACCCCTTCCCTTCCCTCTCTTTCCCTCTAAAATGAAACTCACAAACTCACGCTCAAGTGCAAGTGAGCCGAGCCAAGAACTCAGCTCAAGCTTGGCTTCACAAAGAAAGTGATCCATTTTCTAGGCTCAAGCTTAGCTCATTCCAGCTCACAAGCTTCTCGACCTCGATAGTGAATTAGTTATCAGCCTAGCTTATCAAGTTATTAACAAATCGAACTATGAGTATCTTGTGAACTGACTCAATTCACTTCGATTCCTATATTGTCACTTGTTACAGACAAAAACAAAAAGGCTGCACCTGCAATATTTAAGACATAACAGTGCTGAATCCAAAACCCTGACCCACAATTACATTTCTACCATTTCATTTTTTTCGTTTCCTTCGATTTTATGAACGATGCAAGAAATGAAGAACGTACAGTGAGGGGCAAGAAATCGCGAGCGGCGTCACCTCTGGCGGAGCAAACGGTGGAGAGGACGTTGGTATCGTCCATGCCCAAAACGACGGCGCCGTTTGCGAAGCGGGCGAGCCTGCCGGTCTCGAGCGTGATGAGCCTTGACCCTACTTCGAATTCTTCCGTGAAGGTTTCGAGGACCTTGGTTGTTGCCGCCGCGGCGAGGGGCGGGTCCGGCTCTGGCTGGGACTGGGTGGCGGAGCAAAGGGAGCGGAAGCGGAGGGTTGGGGAGGCGAGGAAGTTGGGTAGCGTGCGGAGGAGGAGAGGGTGGGCCCTCGCCCTCACTCTCAGGAGGCACGCCATTGATGATGCTACAATGGCGTGTGAGGGAAAGAGGTTTGTTCGCTGTTGGGACTTCGGAGGTTTCAGCTTTACACTTACAGGGTCAGGGTTTATTTAGGGTTTAGGAGATTTTGACGTCAATACGTTTTACAAACAAACGAACAAAAAAAATTTCCAAACATCTTGCTTTACTTCATTCATTGGAGCAATTTCGAGAATTTTTATTTTATTAAAAAATTGTGAACAAATACATACGTATATAAATGTATAGTTTAACAGTTTAAATTTAATATATTATCAATGTAAAATATGTTATATTATTATTTAATTATATGTTATTGCATAAAAATAAAAAAAATTATTTAAAATTTAGAAAATTTCACTTTCATGATTTAAAGGTATAGCTTAACTTTGAATTTGGAAGAACTTTTTAAATAACAACCTAAATTTTTTGTATATCAAAAATAAAAGAAAGAAAATTTAACTTTTACAATGGTAGATTTAGGATCTATTACGTTTAGAAGGTTTTAAGTTCACAAAAGAGAATTATAATTTACTCATGAAATCACATCATCACTTCTTTTTTTTTTTTTTTTATGTGAACATCATCACTTGTTAAAAGAAATAGAAATTCAAATATTTCACTTTAGTTACTTTGTTGGCATAATTTTCTTTATTTTCAATTTTAATTTTGATATATTATTAATATAAATTTTTTTCATCCAATCATCCGATTATTTATTACATAAAATATAAGATTTGATTAATTAATAATATAAAATATTTTATATTAACAGTATACTATAATTAATTAATTTTTTTAAGAAGAAAAATAGTACTTATCAAAGTATATATATATATATATATATAGATGAAGACTTTGTTATTGCCTCATATAACAATAACAACTAAAACTTTTGCGTCATATCACTTAAATAAGAGTTTAATAAATTGAGAGGAATTAATATTTTTAATGTTATATAAAAATCTTGCATAACTTAAACTGCAAGATTAACAAACTGATATTAGTTGATGTAAAAACTAACTTAAATTTTTAAGACTTGGTCTTGAATTTTAAAAAACCAAAAAATTAATTTTTTTTAACATCAGAATATTCTTTTTCTAAGACAAAATGAAAGAAAAACATTAAAGAAACAAAATTTTTGTCCAAATAACATGACATAAATGTTGATTATTAGATAAACAAATGACTCATACTACTTTATTTTATTAATACCCTTAGTTTCTTTTTTCAAAAAATCATGATAAGTTTTTCTAAATTTAGAACATCATTCAAAATGAAAATGGTATTTCAGCATAAACTATGAAAAGTGGAATAAAATTTTAAATTGGTTATCGAAAGAGTCATGAAATATCAATTTAGTTCTTAAAAGTTTTGAAATATCAATTTGGTCTTTGAAAAGGTCGTGATATGAATTTAATTTTCAAATGATTAAAACTTACTTTAAGTTAATCCAAAAAATTAAAAGAAGTATAGATTAATTTAAAATAAATTTTAACTTTTCAAAGACCAAATTAATATTACATAACTTTTTTAAGGATCAAACTGATATTATAAATCTTTTGAGAATCGAATTAGTATTCTATAATTCTTATGAGAAACAATTTTCTATTTTATACAATCATCAAATAAATTTATTCTCAAAAATAGGTAATTCGATACCTTAAACCCCATAAAAGATTAATTTAATATATCTTTAAATTTTCAAAGACTATTTTAAAGATTTTCATTTTTTATGAACAAATTTATCTAATAATATTTTTTTATTATGGATTAATTTGAGAATTTATTTAAAAAATAAGATTTAATTTGAATATACTGTCAATATAAAATTTTTTTATATAAATATTCAATTATATATTATTACATCAATAAAAATTTTTAATATAATCACCCATTATTTGAATGATCATACAAATGGAAGATTTCGATTACACAACGGCATAAAAAAAAGTGCACCCGAATTAAACTCTAAAAAATAATAATAATAATAATAACAAAGCACACGGGGAGCGTTGTAGTGGTTATTGATTAGCTTGTCTTTGTTAGCTACCAACTCAAAGTTAAGAATCCATAGAGCAACAACTATTGGATGCTAAGAGCAGCGCTTCGATTCAGCGCCGACGCCACCGCCGCCGCCACCACTATGTTCTCCTCTTCTTATTCCACCGCCTTCAGAAACCCTACCTTCCTCTTCCTTCCATCTCCACGCCTCTTCCATGCCCTTTCCCCGCACACCGTTTCCTTCTCCTCCCCCTTCAATCGCGTTTCGCTTCGATGCTACGCTTCCTTCGACAGAATCCAAGTCGCCAATCCCATAGTCGAAATGGACGGTACTGTATTCGTTTCTCACCGATTAATCGAATCGGAATAGATGAAAACTGAATTTGATATTTCATTAAGTGGTTCGAGACCATTAGCTGCTGATGCATGTGCATGTACGGGAATATTTCCTCATAACTGATTTCTAACAGATTCAACTAACCATAACTAACTTCTACTATCCGTTAGGTGTGCTTGCTACTGTCTCTATCACCAATTCCGCGCTTCACCCATGCTGATTTTCTTGTTTTTAATATATATATTGTGTTTGATGGATTTTCTTTCTGTTTAGGTGATGAGATGACGAGGATTATATGGAGGATGATAAAGGATAAAGTATGTGAGTGCAAATTATAATTTTTTTTTTTGATGGTTATGGATTTGATTTTAACATGAAAAATGTGGTTTGTTTTATGTGAATGCAGCTCATATTTCCTTATCTGGATTTAAACATAAAGTATTTTGATTTGGGGGTTCAGAATCGTGATGCTACTGACGACAGAGTTACCGTTGAAAGTGCTGAAGCCACTCTCAAGTGAGTAAATTTTGAATGAAGGGTATCATGACACTTGAATCATTTATAACTTGATTCTTGTTGTTGCTGAGAGTACATGATGGTGATATGCCTAAAAAGCGAAGTATAAAGAGAGATTATAGAAATGTGTTTCTGGAGACGATGATAACTAGAAAGGCATATAATAAAGACTTATAGCTTGTTTGGTTTACATTTATCTCACTACTGCAAAAGGAAGAAATGAGCTTCCCAATGCACTTTTGTATGAAGTATACTCATTGTTACTTGTCCCAAACGGATGTTGGAGCTCTTTCAAACAGTAAAACAAACAAGCTTTTATTTAGTTTCAGTAGCTTCGTATAATTTAAATTTAATAGCAACTTCACAAAAATTGTTTTTAGACATAAAGCAACTGCTTGCTGGGGGAGAGGGAATGGAGCGGGGAAGCTGTTTGGGTTTGCCTTATTTGATTTTTCATCAGGATGCCCCAAGTCAATTATGTTTTTGTACATTTTGTTTTGGTCATTGATAAACATTTGGTGTGTCCTTCTACTTTAACATTCTTTGGCTGGTTAGCTTTAAAAAGGTTCTGTTTTAACAAAGATGAGGAGGCAAAAATTTTGTGGCAATGTGTAGTTTATGCAATGCTTCAGTAAATTTGGCTGGGGTGAAGTGCTCACATATTTAGGGGTGTCTGTCTCTCTGCTCTCAACTTAGGGCTATGTTTTTGGCCTGTCTGTGATGGGAGTTACCATTAATTAGACTTGTATAGGGGTTGGGCAGCCTTGCTGCATTTCTTTTACTATCTTTTCACCTGATGTATTTTTGTCTTTCTGCTTTGGAGGATTTCTTATATCCTACTTTTAGCTGTCATTCCCTCTCTTATTTCTCATAATATTGTTTTTTATATGAAAAGAAAGGTTTTGAACACCCTTTTCATTTATTAATTGAAGCTTTTGTGTGCTCTAGGTACAATGTTGCTGTGAAATGTGCTACAATAACTCCTGGTTAGTTGTACTAGGCTTTAAGTTGACCAAATATTCAGTATCATGAAATATTGGGCAAACTTGTATTGTTCTCATGAATTTTGCTGGATTAAGTTTACCAGTTTGTTTCTATTATATAATATATAATAAGTGCATGACAAGTGCAAACTAGTGCGTAATCTTGATTTAGTTATCATTTTTATACAAACTTAAGATTCTATTAACTCTATTTCCAATTTTCAGATGAGACCCGAGTCCAAGAATTCGGATTGAAGTCTATGTGGAGAAGCCCCAATGGCACAATTAGGAATATTTTAAATGGTTTGTAATATGCACATAATATTGAATGCAAGCATCAAATTTAGTGTTTTTATATATTGACTTCGATGCACAGATGGCATTTCCCCCTAACCTTGATTAAAAATATTACTTCTTTCCTAAAACATTTTGAAATTTTGCTTTGTGATATTTTTCCTTTCATTCTAGGTACTGTTTTCCGTGAACCCATAATATGCCGCAACATCCCCAGAATTGTTCCTGGTAATGCCTTAACTCTGGTTTGATCCTTAATGGAATTGAAGTACTGCTAAGAACCATTTGGAACTTATTCTTCAGTTTACAGGTTGGAAAAAACCCATATGTATCGGTAGGCATGCTTTTGGTGATCAGTATCGTGCCACTGATACGGTAATTAAAGGACCTGGGAAGCTTAAGTTGGTATTTGGTATGTCAATTTCCAAAGTCCTGCTTGCAGATGGAGTTGAAACTTGCTTATTATTTATTTATTCTTTTCAAAAAAGATACTTGAAACATCACTCGTGTAGTTACCAAAATGTATCTATATCTATTTAGTTCCTGAAGATGGTGATACTCCAATGGAGCTTGATGTTTTCAATTTCAAAGGCCCAGGTGTAGCACTTGCCATGTATAATGTTGATGAGGTTTGTTTCATTTTATATTTTCTATGTGCACATGGCAGTAAGTGTTTAATTAAATTTTTAAACACTTGCTTTAGTGTGTTTTTTTATTTTTACCTTTTTTTTTTTTAATAATTTTAATACTGGCTTTCTTAATGTTCCAGTCTATTCGAGCATTTGCTGAATCAGCAATGTCACTGGCATTTTCAAAGAATTGGCCACTTTACTTAAGCACCAAGAACACAATTCTCAAGAAATATGATGGCAGGTAATCATTATCATATCTCTGGGTTAGTTGATATTTTCAAGTGTCAACTTTGTATGCAAGATTTCTTTGTAATTCAGACAGCCTTTCTTTTTATTTTGTTGTTATTTGGGATGGTTTACAGTTTGATAGTATTACAGATTTAAAGACATATTCCAGGAGGTGTATGAAGAAAGGTGGAAGCAGAAGTTTGAAGAACACTCAATATGGTTTGTTTTCATTTTTTATGAACCAATTTGCTTTCGTGCATTTGATATACACATAGATAGTTGACACTTTAAGTGGCTTCAGGTATGAGCATAGGCTAATTGATGACATGGTGGCATATGCACTCAAGAGTGAAGGTGGATATGTTTGGGCTTGCAAGAATTACGATGGTGACGTCCAAAGCGATTTACTTGCTCAAGGTGATGTAGGGCACTTATCTTCATGCCCAAAATGGGAAGTATGATGATTGTGTGTATGATCTCCACATGCACTAATTGGTTAATTAACCAGCAGCCCTGCCCAATGATTCTGATTAGAAGTTTAGAACCATTCTTGGACCCAAACTGTCAAAAGTGGTTGTAGATTGACCTATTCAAAAGGGCATTCTTAATCATCTGGCTCAGCTAGTGCGTAAATTTGAATATCTGAAATTGCGATCATGCAGGCTGGGGGAGCTTAGTCTATTCTTGACTATCCTCAATATAGAGATAATAACATGATTAAGTTACTTTGATTGGATCTTCTATTTGTTTGCTACTCACAACTTAATATTATCAAATAAATTAACTTTGATTATAGAGGAATTATTGTGAAATTTTAGGTTATTACAGATTTACTCAAAATTTATAAAAATAAAAATGAGAAAAATGACCTTAAGAAGAAATCTGTGAGGAAAATAAGCAATTAGTAAAAGTTATTTTAAGTGCCAAGTTTTGCAAACAAGCTACACGTACTACCTCTTGCTTTACATTTACCTTGGTCGATATTTGTGCATAAGAGGAAAGATAGCATTTAAAAATTTGATGACGTGAGTAATTCTGACGTACTAGGAAATATCTGTTAAATCAGTTTCTCAAAGTCTTTTCTTGTGTGCAGGATTTGGGTCATTGGGTCTCATGACCTCTGTCTTGGTATGTATTAGAATAATACTAAATAGTATTTCTTCGTCAACATTGTTATCTCTATTTTTCTTTTGGATGTCATATATAATTTTACAACTAATATTTTGCAGTTATCTTCTGACGGCAAGACGTTGGAAGCTGAGGCAGCTCATGGAACCGTAACTCGGCATTTTCGGCTTCATCAAAAGGGACAAGAAACTAGTACAAACAGTATTGCTTCCATATTTGCCTGGACACGAGGACTGGAACATAGGTACCTTGTTGCTTGATCCGAGAACTTGCAAATTCTTGCGCATTTTGAAGTTTTCCCTAAACTATTCCCTGGCTAATCAGCACTTAAATGTATTTGAGTGGACACTTCAAAGTTTTTGCAGAAGTTTTAGATTGTAGTAGATGAATATAATTGGATAAATTGTAATCTCAACTTATCTATGAGAGGGCAAGCACCAAGCAGTGGTGTTCCTTGTAGAAAATAATTTATTTATTTTTCTTCATTTTTTCTGTTCCTTGGTCTCTGTTTTTATCTGAATATCTGTTATTATGTACTAGGGCCAAGCTGGATAATAATGAAAAATTACGAGATTTTACTCAAAAGTTGGAGGCTGCATGTGTCGAGACGGTGGAGTCGGGAAAGATGACCAAAGATCTTGCAATCCTGATTCACGGATCTAAGTAAGTGGTACTTCTTCTCCCATGCTTATTCTCATTTGAATATTCTAGTATCACAAATATCTAATAGCTTCTTCATTCTTGTCTCCTACTTCAGAGTAATTTCTTCTTTAAAATTCTCTGTTGTTCGGTGTAATATTTGAATCGTGAAAATAAGATAGTGAGTTACAATTTTGTCATGAAATTGTAATGAACTCCTTATGTTGTTAATCTTTATTGACTTTTTTATTTTTTTTAATTGATTTAAATATTTTATTTTCTAACGTTAACTCGATGTTGTAGTCATTTTTGTACGTTAAAATATTTGTAGATAAACTGTACATCTAAATGTTTGGACATCTGCATTGTGTGCAGGGTATCACGGGAATATTACTTGAACACCGAGGAATTTATTGTTGCTGTAGCACATAATCTTGAAAGCAAGCTCCGAGAGCCTGCAGTGGTCTAGATACTACTTTTAGCTGAGAGGAGGAGGGACGGAAGTTGGAAACTCCGAACAGTTGTTTGAGTAGATGCCAACTCTATGGCCATTGAAATTGGTGACGATGGTTAAAATCCTGAGCCCAGACTGTTTAGAAGATGTTCAATAGTGAGGCCTCTTCTGACAATTGGACCATTGATTTTTTGAGACATTGGCTGTGCTGGCTTCTCCATTCTTACCCCACCCTGTCATAGTCACACAAACGGTAGAAACCCGTGAATTCAAGGGAATTATAAAATGACCTTGATGTTAATAAAATGCAGATGATGGGGGTATGTGGATTTATGAATTTCATAGTTTTCTTCATGAACCAACGCCGTATTTGGGCCTTTTCTGAATAATTGGTGAGAACTGAGAAGGTATCCGGGACCAAGTTTATTGATTTTTGGGAAACTTTCAAGTAACTCCATTTGTTTCGCCTCATGGTTTGAATTTGTAGCGTTATAACTGGTGTTGGGAAGCAGCACTAACTCAATCTCAATATTGAGTACTCATATTAATGCTTCATCTCCACAATCCGCATGAACAAGATTGCGTTGAATATGGAAAATGACCTCAATTGATTCAATCTATTCCTTAGCAAAGTTCTTTCTTTCTATTTCATGATTCTGTTAACTCTAAATAAGCAGAATAAAACCATATGTGACGAGGCCGCACCATGTCCAAATGTTGCTGTATACAGAATGAAAATGCATTCCGTATCGGAGCATGGGGTGGCAGCAAATCAGGAAACGTATATGGCCCAGCTGAACATAATAGTCACCACTTGTCACTTTTATTACTGAAAGAGAAATATTAGTTGAATCAGCCATGTGTTGACATGGTATCTAAATGTGAACGTGTGTGTAGACGAAGTATCTATCTAAATGTGAATGTGACCGTGTGTGTAGACACAGTATCTAAATGTGAACGTGGATGAGAATGGAGCTACACGTATATTGAGGAAAAAGAGTGTTTTGTATATTTAGAATAAATTTTCAAAGTGGTATTTATCATTTTTTGTATTAGGTAAACTAGTCCTTAACAAAAAAAAAAAAAGAATGTTCTAATTTTTTGAAATGTTAGATAATTTAGTTCTTCTCTTTAAGTCTCCCTGTTAAATATTACAACATGACTCATTAAGTAATTAATGTGGTATTATTATCTCCCATGTTATTCTAATCACTTTTGTTTATTAAAATGAGGTTGTTTTTGGCAAATTTCAAAATTGATATTTTGATTTTTATGTTTTGATTTGATATGCAAATGAGAAGAGTTTCGTTAAAACTACATCATTTTAATAATCAAAAGTAATTAGGATGATAGGTGGGAGATAACGGTACATATCAACTATTTAATATACTATATCATAGTGTTTAATAGATAGACTTGATGAAAGGATTAAATTGTCTAATGTTTTAAAAGGTTAGGGACTAATTTTTCATTTTTTTTATTAGGGACTAAGTTATCGAATGTGAAAATTGATAGAGACTATTTTAGGGGTTTATTCATATATTTATGTGAGAAAGATGTTGTGTTTGGTATTGAAAAATTATGTAAAAATATCATAACTCTTAGTAAAACTAATGTGTCCCCACATTGGCTAATTCAAGTGTTATGTGGAATAAGAAGCAAAACATAAGTTATACACAGAAATAGCCTCAAATTTAACCAATTACTTGATTCAATTTAAAATTATGGAAGAAATTGCTCTCGCAATTCCGAAGGATAAAGCATTTACAGTTACTTCTTTTTCCGATAACTGTGCTACTCAAATTCCAATTTGTGTCCTCATCCTTAAGAGGGACTAAGCTACTCATCATTCGTCCAACAATTTGTTGGTGAATTTAACAAATTACTAAGGTTGTTTGTAAATGTGGTAGTATCCTACATGTGCATCTTGCTACAAAACAATGAAGATAGCGCCCACTTCCATACTCCCTTCAAGAAAGACGATGAGGTACAACACTTATTAGAAGTTATAATTTATAATAAAAAAAGTTAGTCTATGATAGAAAAGTAACAACAATAATACTGAAAAGTTAAAATATTATAACATAATTAATTCCCATCGCACTTTTTTTGTCAGATTTTTGTTCTATTTTGTGTATTTTAATTTCCGTTGTAATAAATATTTTTAACGTTATAATTTGTATATATCAAAATATAATTTTTTTTTATTGTAAGTTATAACTTTAAAAACATTGTATCTTACCACCTCTTTTGGAGGGAGTACCTAGACCCTTTTTTTTTTCAAATTTTGGTATCAAATAGTAATTATAAACTTTTATTAAGCACACAAATAAGGTTATAAGTGTGATTCACAATAAATTCAAGTATTTGCTGGGTTATCAATATATTAAGGAAGTTAGCAACACAAAAAAAAAAGATAATTACTAATAAATTGAGCTAAATTACAAACTTTTGCAAATCTATCATGTGTGTTTTTTTATTAATTTTTTCAAATATTTATGCCAAATAGTAAATATAGGTTTTTATAAACTGCATAAATAAGACTACAAGTGTTATTTAGTATTCATAAAAAAACTCAAATACCTACTAAGTTACTAACATACTAAGGAAGTTAACAACATAATAAAAAGAAATTACTAACAAATTAAGTGACTAACTCTTGCCCATCAATTATGTCTTTTTTTTTTTTTCAAATATTGGTGCAAACTATAATTAGAGACTTTCATAAAACATGTAAATAAGGTTACAATTTTGATTTATAAAAATATGAGTACCTGTTATGTTATTAACATTGGAAGAAAATTACCAACATAATAAAAACAAGTTACAAACAAATTGAGTAAAATTACTAACTCATATAGATAGACCATGTGTTTTTCTTTTCTTTTTTTTTTCAAATATTGGTGTCAAATAATAATTATAGATTTTTATAAAACACACAAATCAAGTTACAAGTATTATTCATAAAAAAAATTCATGTATTTTCTGGGTTGCTAGTATATTAATAAAGTTACCAACATAATAAAATGAATTTAGCAACAAGCTAACCTAAATTACTAACTCTTATAAATCAATCACGCGTGCCTTTTTTTCAATTATTGATGCCAAATAGTAATTATAAGATTTTATAAAAACATACAAATGAGGGTACAAGTGTTTTAAAAGGATTTAACTTGGTTAGAGACATATTGATGAAGTTACCAACTTAATAAAAGAAAGTTGCCAACAAATTGATCTAAGTTACTAACACTTACAGATCAATCATGTTTGTCCTTTTTTCAAATAATTGTGCTGAATAATAATTATAGGCTTTTATAAAATACAGAAAGAGTGCTATGATTGTAATTCATCCTATTTTCAAGTACCTGCTGTGTTATCAACAAACTAAGATAGTTGCCAAAGTATTTACTAACAAATTGAGTTAAGTTTCTAACTATTGCAAGTCAATTATACTCTCTCTGTGTGTGTTTTCAAATATTGGTGCAAATAGTAATTATAAACTTTTATAAAATACATAAATAAGACTATGTGTGCTATTGTTACCAACATATTAAGAAAGTTACCAACAAATTTAGCTAAGTTACTAACTATTGTAAATCAATCTTTTTTTTTTTTTTTTCCAAATCTTGTGCAATCAAGTAATTATAAATCTTTATAAAACATACAAATAAGGCTACATGTGCAATTTATAATAAATTTAAGTAACTGCTAGGTTACCAAGATATTAAGGAAATTACAACATAATGAAAGTAGTTACCAGTAAATTGAGCCAAGTTATAACTCTTGCATAGCAATTTTGTGTTTTCTTTTCAAAAAAAAAAAAGGGTGACACATAATAATTATAAACTTTTATAAAAACACAAAAATAAGGCTACATGTGCAATTCATAAAAAAATTCAAGTATTTAGTGAGTTATCAATAAATTAAGGAAGTTACCAAGTTGATAAATGAAAGTTAACAACAAATTGAGTGATATTACTAACTTTTATAGATCAATCATATGTCTTTTTTTTCTAAATATTTGTGCCAAATAATAATTATAGGCTTTTATAAAAACACAAACTACGCTACTAGAGCTATTTATAAAAAATTTTAAGTGTCTATTGGGTTTGCTAACAAATAAAGAAAGTTTCCAATGTAATAAGAGAAAATTACTAACAAATTAACTTAAGTTTCTAACTCTTATAGGTCGATTGTGCGTGTTTTTAACTTTTTTCTCAAATGTTGGTACAAATAATAATTATAGACTTTTATAAAACACATGAATAAGGCTATATGTGCTATCTACAAAAAAAAATTCAACTATTTACTAGATTATTAATATATTAAGAAAGTTACCAACATAACAAAATAAAGTTATCAACAAATTTAGCTAAGATACTAATGGTTGCAAATCAATCTTTTTTTTAAAAAAAAATCTTGATGCCATATAATAATTGCAGACATTTATAAATTACATAAATAAGGCTACATATGTGATTCATAATAAATTCAAGTAACTGTTGGATTACCAATATATTAAAGAAGTTACCAATATAATAAAAAGTAGTTACCAACAAATTGACCTAAGTTAATAACTCTTCTAGAGTCATCGTGCATGTGTGTGTTTTTTTTTCTAATCTTGGTGCCACATAATAATTATTGGTGTTTATAAAAAATACAAATAAGGCTATATGTGCTATTCATACAAAAAATTCAAGTGCGTACTAAGTTACCAACAAATTAAAGAAATTACTAACGTGATAAAAGAAAGTTATCCACAAATTGAACGAAGTTACTAACTCTTGTAAATCAAGCATGGGTGTCTTTTTTTTTTTTTGTTTTTCAAATGTTGGTGCCAAATAGTAATTAAATACTTTTATAAAATACATAAATTAGGCTACAAGTCCTATTTATAAAAAATTTAAGTACTTGTTGGATTACCAACAAATTAAGAAAGTTACTAACAAATTAAGTTAAGTTATTAACTCTTGCATATTGATTATATTTGTTTTTTCTTCAAATGTTGGTCCAAATAATAATTATAAACTTTTATAAAACATATTAATAAGGCTACATGTGCTATAAATAAAAAATTCAAGTCTGGACTTGATTAACAACATAATAAAAGAAAATTATCAACAAATTTAGCTAAGTTACTAACTTTTGCAAATTAATTATTTATTTTTTTCAAGTCTTATTGCCATATAGTATGTATAGACTTATATAAAATATACAAATAGGGCTACATATGTGATTAACAATAAATTCAAGTAACTGCTAAATAGCTAATATATTAAGAAAATTATCAACATAATAAAAGATAATTATCAATAAATTGAGTTAAGTTGCTAACTTTATAGAGCCATCATGTATCCCCAAAAAAAAACAAAAAAAATCTTGGCATTACATAGTAATTATAAGTTTTTATAAAAAGACGTCAATTTTTTGAGGGGGCAGGGAAGTGGGCAATTAAAACGAATAACCGTTACTAAAATACTCCTTACTGCAAATAAGAAAGCAGCTATTAGCCAGGTTTTCACAGCCGAAGTACAATTCATGGGTAAATATGTATCAATGTGAACCAAATTATAATAATTGAGTTACAATGGACTATAGTCCTCTTAGGTTGATGATTTTTATCTATATCCCAAATACTCCATCAAGAAATTCTGATGATTATTATTTCCTTTAAAGGAATGTGGTAGATTCTAAAATGATCACACTAATACAAAATAATGGTTCCCTAATTTTTTTTCCGATGATATTTTCATTGCAGGCTCCAAACTCTTCAAATTGAAGAGGAGCAAAAAGATACATCAGGATCCAAAAACTTGTTGCAAGCCATGAAGCACCCAGGCAACCAGGACACCAAGACTTACATCACTACATGAATACATCATACACCACCCGAACAATAACAAAAATAATGACAGGACCATTAATGCATATAGGAAACTTTTGTTGTAGCATTTCACCACCATGGAATCATTTTAGACCACTGATGCTGTTTTGAAAAGTCGCTCCAGAACATGAGAAGAGTCCTTGGCCTCTGCTTGTTTTCTACAAAAAGTGATGCTGCTGAAACTTTTCTTATCTTGATCCAATTTGTTCCACAAAAATCCAAGGTCCAAACAACCTATTCATCTGTCCTATCCAACCAATTCATGACAGTATGAGATTGAACAAAGATAACCATTTCAGCATTGGTAAGCCATCCTACACCAGAGGAAGCAGATGTAACACCAACAACTTTTCATCCTGGATGGCTGGATTTCCTATGAACAACTAGAATCACAACAAGACAAATCCAAACATTATACCCAGATTATATATATATATATATATATATATATATATATATATATATATATATATATATATTGGTACATTGGTGGCATTAAGGTATGAATCTAGGATCTTTTAGATACCATCCAAATCCCTCAACACTAGACCACTCCTAGAAGCTTAGATTAACTATTATATATGAACATATATTAAGAGAGTTAAAACTGCCCCTAGCTAGTAAAGACTTATTCAATTAGTCCTAAACCCTCCCCAAATTTCCATAATATACATTTTGCTCCATTATTAAATTGTATTATTCTCTTCTTTTTCCATAGCTTTCAAGTATTGTGCCTGTCTTGCGCAACTGATAAGGTGTTATAGTGTGACGTGCCTTTTCCAATGGTAATTACATATTAAGAAACTTGAAAATTGGAACTCGGTTGTAGAAGTTCCAATGCCCAGTTTCTTTATTTCAACATCAAATTAAATTCATTAGCACTCTCACTTTCACAACACATTATCTTATTAGGCATGGCCTACCAAGTGAAAAAGAAATGAAATCCTCACAAGATCTTTTCAGTGGCTGAAACCATACCACCTTCCTTGTAGGACATACACAACACTAATATACAAAGTATAATGTGAACTTAACCTTTGTGGTTTTCCAACTTAGGCAAATTGTTCTTATTCAAAATCACTTTCAACCAGTCAACTTTGCAGCACTATTGCATATACTTAATAACTACGAGCACAATAGTTACAATAATTTTAAATGAAGCATGCCAAATTTGCATGGTCCATGGTGACTAGCTTTGCTGAGTCAATATCAGCCTCAAAATTAACAGAGGGGTATAGGGAGCGAGAGTAGCGTGGTCCATCCATTTTATAATGATATTTTAGTTTAGTTTTTGTCGTTAATTTCTTTTTCTCCTTTTATCAATTTATGAGGTCCTGCGCTTTTCTACTAAAATATGACCAGTTCTTACGGATATTCATTAAGCTAAACCACTGCTAAAAGTCCTTCTGAGCCTATTCCACTATTCCACTTTTAAGAAACTAATTGATAAAGAAAATAAGACAGAAAGTATTAAATAAAAATAAAATATTTAATAGATATTAATTTTGATCCAACAACAATATAGAAGAGTTTTTCACTGTCATATAATAAAATATTTCTATTTGTAAAATTTTTAAAGTAATGAGTGGTTAAATCAAACACTTTTGTTGATATGGCAATACGTATTTAGATGTCTATATAAATTTTTTTTATAGACAATACATACAAATCAAATTCTATTTAATATATTAAAATTTAAAAATATTTAATAATTATTGTTTAAATAATAGAAGCATTGAATAAAGACTATTAAATGCTTATTAAATTTTTAGCTAATATATCTAATATTATTACGTGAATTTTTTTTTCAACATGTATTTTAAGACACGGGCTAAAAAAGCTAGATTTTTATTTAACTATTATATTTATTGAGAGTAGAAAGCATTTAATATTTTTATATTTCTAAAGTATTAAATATTTTGATTTTTCCTTTATTAACATTTTACTATAATGCCTTAATCTAAAGATACTACAATATAACAACATCTGTATCATAAAACCCATATTATATATGGTTTTCTGAAAGAAGTTTTAGACTCTTTGACAAATAACAATATCGGTTTAACTTGTTCCCCTTAATTTCAATATTGGAGTAAACAATATACACAATCACCTGAAATATAAATATCATACATCACTGTAAAGGATCATACATTGTTCGAGACTAGTTGTTGACTCTTGTTACTATGATCATTCCCAGGCATATTTTTACCCCATGGAAATATTTTAGAACCAAACATATGCTCATGGATATCATATCATCATTGATAGTTATAAAACTCATGTTAGACCAGTTGGTCCAACCAATGAATTAGCAAACCAACCAAGTAATCTGTCTAAGCCACACAATGGATTAGATTTGTAGAAGAATTGGTGTAAACCAATTAAACTCGGCGATTTTTGAAAAAATTAATGAAGAATCAATAAGTCACCAGTTCGCCTTGTCTAGGAATCTCATAAAAGAAAAAAAAAATTTCCGATCTCTTCCACTATTGACTAGCCACCGGCCAGCCACCACCTCTTTCATTGCAAATCTACTCCAACTACTGCTATGCCCTGCCACCTCTGTCACCTCGTGCTGCCACAACGTCTGCATTGAAAGGGGGTCGTGAGAGAGAGAGAGAGAGAGAGAGAGAGAGAGTGTGAGAGAGAGTGTGTGTGTGTGTAAAAGCAAAGTGGAGAAAGATTATTTGAGAGCAGTGTTATAAAAGTCGGCTTGGACTAGTAAACCAGTGAACCGGCCAACTAGCTTATCCGAGCTATCCTAAAGATCGGTCATGCAATAGAACCAGTCCGACTCGGGGGGTTTCGAGTCAAAAATCAGTGACCCAATTAGTTTGATTAAACCGGGGTCATGAAAAATGAAAAAGCAAAATGGAAGGAGGATAGAAACACAAAACAAGGAAGCGGTCGTCGTCGTCGCCACCGTTCATCTATTCCGTCACTCACCATCGCACCAGTCATTAGTCATCTTCCTCGACCACTAGTTAGCTGCCAACTGCAACCTCCCACCACCACAAGCCACCACCACCATCTCGTGTGGCATCACCATGTCTGTGATGAGGAGGGGCTGTGAGAAAGAGAGAAAGTGAGACAAAAAGAAAGAGTGAGAGAAAGAGAGATAGAGCTCCTGCTCAAAGGTGTTGCGGCACTAGGAGAGGTGAGTTGAAGAAATATGATTTTAGGGTGCAATGACTTTGCTTTTTGACTTGTTATTGTTTTTAAAAAGTGACAAAAAAAAGTGATAATAGCCCAACGAGCCTCAATTCGTATTAGATGGGTGAGTTTTTTTTTTTTTTTTTCTTTTGATGTTGGCCTAAACTCTTTAGTAAAATTTGAAAACATTAAAATAATGTTTATTTTAGATGTTTTTATTTTAAAATTTAAATATACTAACTAGTATATAATAATTATATACATGCTTTTATATAAGTATATAAATTTTTAAATTATGTTAAATTATTAATTATTTGTATCATTTTCTTATATTTATATATGCTTTAATATATTTTTACATATTTATTTAATTATAACTAATTTAACCAGTGATCTATTGGTTGAACCAGTGACGCAATGATTTAGTAATGATGGCAAAGCAGGTCGGGGCGAGTCGAATTAGGAAGGCGAGCTCAATATTTTAGCTCACCCCGTTTAAGGGAGGACCTGCCAAAATAAAAATAAATTTATTTTAATATTTTTTATGAGTTAAAAAAATATATTGAATGAAAAATCTACTTAAATAAAATAAAATAAAATAAAATAATTAAATTACATAATTTCTATCTAAATTTAACTCAAATACAAATATAACAAACTAATTAGTATATATAAATAAGTTTATAAATAATAATTAACTATAAATTTATAATATAAAGTCTATAGTATAAAGTTCACAAATTAATAAAAGTATAACAACAACATAATTTATAATAAAAATCTAATTTTTTTTAAAAAAGTACTCTTATACCTAAAAAAAAAAAGAGATAAGTTTAGTTCGGCAGGCAAACCTGCTGCTACCCACCAAAGGCCGCGAGCTAGGCGGGTCAAAAATTTTTGACCGATTAAATATGTCTATCCAACCTATTATTTTTGGCGAACTAACCCAATAGGTTGAACATATTTTACTATCTTTATGATTCAGTGCTTCAGTCGAGTTGATCACATCCGAGTTTTATAACTATGCTTGAGAGAAAGCTTGGAGGGGTGGAGTGTGATGGCTAAGAGGAATGACTGAGTGAAGACTAAAAATTGTGTCACATACATTAGGGTTGTTATTATTTTCTAAAATTTTAAAAAAAAAAGATTAAGTAATAATGGACTTGTGGGCCCATCTCTTGACGTGCAACAATGTAAATGAGTCTCAAGTCCTCATAGAAGTTGAATTATTTTTGTTTCGATCTTGACTCTTAAGTAGTGAGATTTTAAAAAATTAAAATAAATTTTTATTTTAAAAGTATATATATATATATATATATATATATATATAAGTAAAAAAAAATAAAATTAGCTTTGATTTTAGTCCCTACAAAAATTTTTTTGATGTTGATCCAAATATTTCAAAAAAGTTTGATTTTAATCCCTAATTCTTTTTTATTTTTTGGTTTTGATCTAAATATTTCTAAAATTTTTTATTTTACTCCCTAATTAAATATGAAAAGGGTGACATAATTATTCGTTACCTATTTTATTACTTGACAAAAGCATATTAATGATAAGAATTAAAACTAAAATTTTTTAAAATATTTAAATCAAGATAAAAATTTTTTAAAAAATAAAATCAAAATTTATTAATTTTATAAAAACTAAAAATATATTTAAATTTAAAAAAACTTAAAATATATTTTCAATTTTAATATTTTTTTATATTTATATAATTAAATCTAATTTAATCGATTAATTAATAGCCCACTAATTGAACTCATGAGTCAGCACTTTGACCGAGTCAATCACCGGTCGAGTTTTTTAACTACCCAATGAATACGAAACGGTCAATCAGTCGAGTTTTATAACGACCCAGGGAATACGAAACATGGCTTTTTCAATGAGTATCACTGTGTGTTTCACGTGTCTAGGTATGGTTTCACATCTCACTTTCATTTCCTGTAACTGTAACGAGCAGGACACGATCCAATCCAATAACTACATATGGATATACTTATGTGAAATAATAAAATATTTATATATATTTTATATTATTATCTAATTTTATGCTAATATTTATAAAATTTTTAAGATAATTAATAATTATATGAAACATTTTTATTAATATAATAATATATAATTAAATATTTATATAAATTTTTTATATATTAATCATTTATATCAATTAAATCCATAAAATAAATTATTATTAGAAGATACTATATCATTCAAATTCAATTTTTCCTTAACTTTTATGGCTAAATTAATCTAATATGCCGCTTGAATTTGTTTCTTCAATTAATAATTGAGTTTAAGCTTATTTTTGTATGAGTGGACCTAAACAATTGGCGTCTCGGTGTTTTGATCATTGGCCGTCGTAGACGAGCAAGTAAACCCGAATATGCGAAGATGTGCCATGATTTGACAACAACATAAATAGGACGAGTCGAATGTTTGTTTTTTCAGAATTGGAATAACTTTTAGGGTTTAATTTATCCATATTAGTAGTGTAAAATTTTTTTATATTATTATCCACTCATATGCTTCCACATAAGTAAATATACATGGTCGTCATTCTTATTATTTCAAAAGTCATGTTAATGGAAGAATGTGATTAGATGATAGTATAAAATAATTTTACACTATCAGTGCATATATATTAAATTTTAACTTTTAATTATGCATGTTTTTATTATTTGACATATATAAGATTTTAGAATCAAAATAAAAATGTCTTTACTATTAAAAATACCTTTTTAAATGGAATATAATTTTAATACATTGATTATATAAAAGATTTTTATGCAATTACCTAATTATTTATCATCATATCACCATTAAAAATATTAGACTCTAAGAAATTTTTTTTCTAAAGTTATACATATAATAATTATGAAAAATATTATTTCTACATATGTTTTAGATATCTTTTGAAATATCTTAGAATTAATGTATAAATAATTAGATATTCTAATTATATTTATAGTAAATATAATAAATATAGAAAAAAATTGATAATATACAAGAGTTTCTTTTATTAAATTTACTATTTATATAACTAAAATTTATAATTATTAATACAAAATTTTTCATTTTTTATAGACAAGTTAACGCTTGTATAACTAAAATTTTTATTCATTTAGTTATACATAATTTTACGTATATCTAAAAGAATACCTATACTTACTATATACATATAATAACATTTTGTAATAATATATGACTAATTGATAGTAAAAAATATTTTAAGGATAACAATAAATCAAAATTAATGCCAATTAATAATTGTAATATGAACACCCAAAAAAAAAAAAAAATTGCATTATAGGTGATGATACCATAGCGAACCTTTTGCTCTTCATGCAGCTACCACGGCTATGTCTCCTTCTGCTCCATCTAGGTTGATCTCTGAAAACCCCAGAAGCATGCATAGCATTCCTGTGTCACATTACCCTTCAATTCCACACCCTATGGCCATAGCCAAGTTACCTCAACCTTCCCACTCTCACCCATTGTTTTCTTCTTCACCACTAAGTCTCAGCTACACCATCAATGGAGTCCCCTCATACCCATCTTCTTCTGTGCTCCTAAGTGCTCAAAAGTCACATCCTTTCCTCATTTCAAGTGCAAAAATTGCATCTTTCAGGGTCCTTGCTGCTTCTGTCCCTGAGGCTAAGAATGAGGAACCGATCAAGCCAGCTGGTCTCATTCAGACCCTTCAGCTTGGGGCCATGTTTGGAAGTTGGTACCTCTTGAACATTTACTTCAACATCTACAACAAGCAGGTTCTTCACCTTTATCCTTCATTTTGAGTCAAAAAGGTTTTGCCTTTGCTTTAATTTCATTTCATGGCTGCAATTTAATTATTGGGAATGTATGTCTGCAATAAGTGAAATTGTGGGGTAGGAGTGAAAGGGACATTTATGTGTTGAATTTTGGAATTTCAGAATCAGGCATGCAATATTAGTTCCTGAAAAGAATTCTGGGGTTTTTCTTAGTTTTTTGTTTTTTGGTTGGTCTTTTTTGCTTTTCCTTTTGGTTATTCTCAATTGCAATGCACTGGTTGTTTATTAGGTTCTAAAAGTCTATCCATTTCCAGCAACAGTTACAGCATTTCAATTTGGCTTTACTTCATTGGTGATTAATTTGATCTGGAGTCTTAATCTCCATCCCAGACCAAACATTAGTCGTTCACAGGTAATTTGGATGAAAATGGATTTCTCCATGTAGCGGGGTACCACTTTGATTTCAACCTGCTTACTGGTTAATTTGTTTCTGTTCTTAGCTTGTAGCAATCCTTCCACTGGCTGTGGCTCATACAATGGGGAACTTGCTGACCAACATTAGTCTTGGCAAGGTTGCTGTATCTTTTACTCACACAATCAAAGCTATGGAGCCTTTTTTCACTGTTGTTCTTTCTTCCCTTTTTCTGGGTGAGGTAATGTCCAAGTCTTCACTTTTTGTTAACTTCAATTTTTCTTCCTTGATCATGTAAGACACAATTGGAAACTTCTTTGACATACGAATAAAGAGGCTCCATAGTTCTTTGTAAGCAATTATCGGTGGAGAAGTATGTTTCTAGGGTATCAAGAATTTCAAGGCAACATCAAAAATAGGAGGAAGCTTCAAATCTACTTTGCAAAGCTCAGTTTTGTTCTCAAAAAGGAGACAAAGAAAATAGAGTATTTATGGTAAAGGACACAAAATCATGTCTTGCTGATCAAATGCTCCGTACAGTGTATTGACAAACAGGGCAAACTCCTACTTTCCTTGGTGACATTTTGGTATTTGACTCTAGTCATCTACATAGGGTGTCGTTTTCATGAATGCAAGATAATTATATTTTTTCTGTAGCGATGCAAAACAATAGCTATATGTGCTCTTTTGCATGTTGTGACAGTCAGTGCCAATGCATGTACATCCTATGCTACTCATTCATGTGAAAATGCGGGATAATATAGTAGTAGTGTTGATCTGACCTTCAGTTTTGATCCTTAAATTGACAGAGGCCCAGTTTCTGGGTGGTTTCTTCCCTTGTACCAATAGTAGGAGGAGTGGCACTGGCATCAATGACCGAAGCCTCTTTCAATTGGTAATTGATCAAAATAAAGCTGTTGCATGCAGAGTTCCTTCTGGGGCAACACTGAATAATTCTGCTACTGAACATATTATGGATGTTTGTTTGCGGGATAATATTGGTTCTAATGTTTGACATGTTCTGTCTCAAAACAGGATTGGGTTTGGTACTGCTATGGCATCTAATCTTACTAACCAGTCACGAAATGTTTTGAGCAAAAAACTCATGGTCAATGAAGAGGTAAAGAACTTGTAGTTCTATATGTATTAAATCTCATCGTTTTGTGGTAGCTATAAAATGAAGCCTTTTTTATCTTTGTTTGTGATGCAAAATAGCATGTTACTTGTTGGAACTACTTTACTATATTATCTTAAAAATATGGCTCATCAATTGAAGCTTGTTCCTGACAGGAAACTTTGGACAATGTCAATCTCTACTCTGTTATAACCATCATTTCCTTTATCCTGTTGGTCCCATGTACTATAGTTTTGGAGGGCGTCAAGTTTACTCCTTCATACCTGCAATCTGCTGTATGTAGATGAGCCTTACATGCTTTTTTTATTTAATGGTTTTTATCATCATTTTTCCTTATTTAAGGAATTGAGGAAAAGAGAAAATCTGCCTAAGAAGTATGTTGTTCTTTTCAATCTAGGCATGCCAAGGATTGAATGTTAGAGGGCTATGTGCAAGATCAGTTTTGGCTGCGCTCTGCTTCCATGCATACCAGCAGGTGAGGCCTTTAAAATGTTGGTTTATTTTGCTCTTATGAATAATGGGAATTTTACTGAGAAGATTGTCTTGTTACTTATGATATGGAGGGCAATAACTAGTTTTGCTCCATGCTTCTGCGTACAATCATATTTCATCATGTGTTTCATCCATTTCTTTTTTCCTTCCTTTTCTTTGTGTTACATTTCATAAACAAATTATCCTTGTATTTGCAATTCTATAGCTTTTATTTTTGAAGTAAATATGCTAAATGTAAATATATGTTCTTCATTAAAATAATATGCACCATGCAATAATGTAAGTAATTGTTGTGGACTTGTTATATCTCCTGGATCTTTGAAAGGGAAAATGAACAACTTGCAACATAATAAAATGATAGCATCATTGTTACTGACCCTCTGATTTCATGATTGAATCTGAAGCATGTTCATTTTCAGGCTAATGCCTGCACCTAATTTTTGTGACAACATATTTCGTGTTTTCTTATCTTCACCTTGAACTATTTCCTTTTTCTCATCACGTTAGATTGTGACGCCTTGAATTTCTACGCTTACTTTCTAGCTTCTGCATCTTGTAAAAGCTTATATGAGTCAGCCAACTTATAGCTTTCTTTATCTCAAGTTTTACTGCAGATATTTAACATTAGAATTTGAATATAAACTACTCAGTTTGTCAATATGTGTTTACTTCATCACTCTATTGGTGCTTGATAAGTCACTGATATGATATAGCGATAAGGGTTAACCACCTATTTGATGTTTCCAGTTTAATGGCCTCGCAAGATATCCAAATTTGGCATATTTAGTTTCTGTATGTTGGAACTGCCTCCTTTGTGACTTCATGCATGTTTGGGAATGCATATTATTTCCCAAACACAAAAAAGTTGTTTTCAATATAATCTGGTATGTTTGATAAATACAGATAAATTTGATTATAATCTTCAGCTTATTTTATTTATACGAGAAACAGTTTTTTCCCTAAAAATATTATTTTATGAGCATTTTATAGCTTATGATATTTTTATCGAATTAACCTTAAGTATCAAATATACTATATAATATAAACAAATTATTTGAAACACTTTTTAGTAATTTACTTTATATAAGCAATTTTTTTTTTCATACAACTCAAATAAAATACACTACCTTAAAATCACTTTTCTATCAATACATCTAGACATGAAATTGATCATAATCGATTTCAAAGAAAATCAGTTATACTTATAACTGATTACCGATTGTTAAAATAATTCTAATTTCACAGCTAATCACAATTATTCTCACCAAACTATAATTGTAACTCTATTGAGTATTGTGGCATCAATGTGTTGGAGCTAAATGCATTTGGTGGCAGGTTTCTTATGGGATACTACAGATAGTGTCACCTGTGACCCACTCAGTAGGGAACTGTGTGAA
The DNA here is from genome assembly GCA_031439595.1 of Pterocarpus santalinus. Classification (NCBI taxonomy): domain Eukaryota; kingdom Viridiplantae; phylum Streptophyta; class Magnoliopsida; order Fabales; family Fabaceae; genus Pterocarpus; species Pterocarpus santalinus. The sequence goes on along the minus strand of CM062531.1, from coordinate 65,469,473 downwards.
GCGTGTGGTGGTCATAGTCTCTTCAGTTATCTTCTTCCAAACTCCTGTCTCCCCAGTTAACACACTTGGTGAGTCCATCATCTCATGCCACTATCTCCTATATATAGTGCTGACAAAACTGTTGGTGTCTTCTTAACTTGCTATCTCAAAAACGAGTGAACTATATTTGCTACAAACTCAATTCAATTTCTTGCTTCCCTTTTGTTATGGTTTGCCTCATGTGACTGCAGGAACTGCTGTTGCTCTTGTTGGAGTTTTCTTGTATTCAAGGGCAAAAAGGATAAAGCCAAAGACAAAGGCAGCATAACTCTTCCAAAGGAAGGAAAAAGAGGGAGAGAGGGAAAAGTAACTGTGGGCATAACCAATACAGCCATCAATTTTTATCACGAATCTCACTGTCCTTTACAGTTGGTTTTTCTTGTATAGCATAGCCATATATATATATATATATATATATGCTTCTCCATGCAAAGTTTCATCAAGAACAAATGTTTATGTCTTTGTTGTTTATGTCTATCTCACCATCTTGTATGTTTTCACCTGCGCATGAGCTACAGTATTTTCTGTAATGTACGTATAAGTCATGCAACCAAAAAGTCAAAAGCAACATCGCTTTCCATTTTACCAAAAGTTTGTCAACTTGAGCGCGTTAGAAATTATAAAAGGAAAGGCTTGCCTTTGTCCGACTAATATGTTGTTAGTAGGGGTTGAATATAATGATAGGCAAGTTACATCTTGACAAAGATGACCACAGTTCAAATATTGAAAAAGAAAAATGCTGGACAATTAGGAATTGAGTTGCCGGGATTACGTGATATTATTGATTTTTGGATGAATGAGTGTGTTTTATCATTTTATTTTATTTAACAAGTTTCATAATTTTTATCGAAGATTCTAGTAAAAACTTGCTAACCAAATAGTAGTATTCTCAAAAGATAATTATTGAGAGAAATTCTCGGTCACAACAATATTTAAGGCATTAATTGCTTTGGTACTAATGAGGTAACAATATGCAGAGATAGTGGATAGCATGTTCAAATTTTTTAAAAAAAGAAAAAAAAAAGAAAAAAATACTCCCTCCATTTCATTTTATCTATCAATTTAAATAACTTAATACATTCTTAAATTAATATATCTACATATAATTATATCCAAATATATTGATTTAAAAATATAACAAATTATTCAAATTGATATATAAATTAAAATGGAGGGAGTAAAATTTTTTATTTAAACCACTAGTTTTTTAGGCTCAAGTCAGGTCGGTTAAAAAAGATATAATATATTAATAAATAATAACCCTATTGCAAGAGATTTATAGATTTGCTCAGTGGTATTTTCTACAGTTCGATTCTATGTCAATCTTATTTCTCAAAGCCTCTCAATTTATGTAACAATTTTTTTGGGAAAAAAAATGTTCAAATGTAAGACTCTGTGTCATTGGTCAATAGGCCCACATATTCCAAATGGCTCCATGGAAGGTGAAGGGTGGATTCCGACCAATAACAAACAAAAAGAAAAAGGTGAAGGGTGGATTAAAAAAGTGTGGAAAGCTACACAAAAGGCATGGTGAATGTTATTTCTTCTCTTGGTGGTGTGGTCCCAATCATTGCAGTGATTAATTAATTTCCTTAGACACTATTCTATTTCATATATCATGTCATACCTATACTGTTTCATTGTTCCTCCATTGTACTTTGACACTGTTATTAACGTTCAGTCTGGACTTTGCTGTTGCTGTCGAATTTCAACATTACAGTTCCTCATAGCAACTGTTACACATTTTTACACGTTACACTCTGCTACCATATAAGCCAACATTGATGGTTTATTATATTTAAAATATTTAAAGTATATGCATTTAAGTAATATTATTATGATATTTTTCCTAAAAAATTATATTAGCTATAGAATGACTATATTTTAGCTTTTATTATAAAGGCCATGACCATCAATATTTATTTATATGAACGTAAAGACTAATATTACACCAGTTTGCAGTCTTTTTTTTCAAACTCTTATTAAGATAAAAATAAATAAAAATAATACCAACAATAATAAATATTTGAAATGAATAGTTACTGTATAGTAAAAGGTTGATGATAAAAATAAAAATAAGCGGAATTAATGATTTTACTCGTTTTTGTATTTAATTAAATATTTAAAAGAGTAATACTCCATATTTATGATCTTATCTTTTTTGTATGCATTTTTAACATTTTAGTGAATAATTACACATAAAACTAGATAATAAAGTAAAAAAATTTTCCAGAAAGAAAAATCCTTTTATACAATAGTATAAATAAGAATTTCTTGATAATTAATACAATAGTATAAACATATATGAAAAATATATCCCCACATACTTTCTATTTTCTCAATTCCCCACCTACATACCCATAGAAGTCTCCGACCTTGAAAGGAAAAAAGGGAACCAAAACAGAACTATGTTATTTATATTAAATTTATTATTATTATTATTACAATGTATAAAAATTAAGAATGATATGTAGGAGCGTGACCCAGAATATATAAAAAAGTTGATACGTGCAGTGCATGGTGCAGGTAGTGTCCCAATATAGCTGCACTATCCATTTTTGGATCACGAAATCAGTAACAACAGGTTAATAGTCCCGGTGGTGTGGCTTTATCCATCGAATTGACGCCTCAAGATTGGAACGCAACTTAATTAGATGACAAAGCTGAAAAGGCCTACGAAAAGACATTGCCAATTTTTTTCATGTGAAAGGAAGTTGATTCTCTTGGGAAGCCTTGATTCTTTCTCCTCTGTGAATTTAGTAGCCAGCTACTTATACAAGGAGTGTTCCTTTTTTGTTTTTTTTTTTAGCAGTTAATAATCATGATGCAGTTGCAAGGTTGTCATTTTAGTATTTTTTTTTTAATTCATATCATCTACTTATTTTGAATATTAAAAAGATATTATTTCTTCTATTTTATAATATTTGTTAGTTTAGGGTTCATTTACAGAGTATTAAGGATACGTTTGATTTAATTTTTGAGAGAAGATCTTTTGAAAAAAAAATTTAAAAGAATTACTTTTAGAAGCATTACTTTTAAATAAATAATTTCTGTTTGGTTTGAATGTATCAAAAGTAAGTTTAAAAGAATGATTTTTGTTTGGATAGAATAAAATGAAATTACTTTTTGTTGTTGATATGAAAATAATGGTAAAATTCATTTTCAAAAGATCTTTTTCTAGAATAAAAAGTAACTTCAATGATATTTCTCCCAAAATCCCTTCTCGAATTCTAAAAGGCCTTTTAAAAAAAGGCTTTTATACATCCAAATACATTAGTTATTATATATTTTTATTCTCATATCAATAAGAGGTCTTTTGGCCATTGCAAAAGTATAACCAAATAGGCAATAAAAAATTTAAGTTGAGAATAGGGACAAATCCACTTTTGTGAGGTTGGGGGCACATGTTCCCACCAAAATTTGAAAGTTTTTTAGGAAGGATATAAGCATATATATTTTTACTTCCATTATCTTATTAAATTTGACCACATATTAAGATAAAAATTATATGAAACTTTTTGTTATGCTTATATATTATCATTACTCATATTACCTAAATTTTTTGGATCTGTCACTGATTGAGAGGAATATGTACCCCAATCTAGGGTTTAGGATTGGGATTGCATTGCCTCAGAACTCATTAAACATTTATAATGATACTTACAAATGATTTACTAATAAAAAAACTCAATAATTGAAGTGAAGCCATGGTAATGTATGAGTAGAAAATAGACCAGCTAATCCAACCCCATAGCCAACAATAAGTGCTATGTTATATTGCCATACATATATATAAGAAAACGAGCTGAAAAGAAATAAATATCCATTAAATTAAATGTTAGTCTAATTATGGTTAAGAAATGGAAAATATCGCATATATGATAGGAAAAATTGATTGAACATGTAAATTCATATGTTTAGTTCAAACGGCATGCCAAAAGGGACTCGAATATCACCTACAAAAGTGCTATATTATACAATCATACATACAAGAACACATGACAAAAGGAAATAACTACAAATTATATTTTGGAAGAAAATAATATTTAAAAAGAATTAAACAATGGATGTATGTATCTAATTTTTAAATATTTACTATATTTTTTTACAAAATGTTTTTATCTTTGTAAGAATAAATGAAGTAAAACAAATTCTAAAACTATTTTTTAATAATTTTGCACCAAATATTTGATTATGATCAAGAAATAAAAAAAATATTTTTTAATATTAAATGACAAAAACTAGCAAAGAATTGACTGAATTTGTAAATTATGCGTTTTATATGATATATAAGAAAATGAATTGTGAATATTAATAAAAGTGTTATATTATAAAAATATGGATTAAAAAGTATGAATTTTATTTTCAGATATTCATTGCTAGAAAATCTTGTTTAAAACGAGTAATTCCATTTATGCTTCTAGTTTTATACAAACAATTAATTATAAATAAAAATAAAAATAAAAATAAAAATATTTTTATTAAATTACACTAGACAAAAGAATGTAAATGAGAAGTTTCTATACAATTATAGGTTTACGATGTCACTCCCATTTTTCTACTATTTCTTGAGTTTATCTAAAATGCCCTTCCTTTTAGTTTTTTGATCAAAATAATTATTAATCTAAAATTAAAAATTTATTATCAATTATGTTTTATTTAAATTTATAATTTTTATTTTAATTACAAAATAATTTATTTTTTGTTTTTAATATTATCAAATTTTATTTTCATATATAATTAATTTATTTAACACAATTATTTGAATTTAAATATTAAATTAATTTTTAAAAATTTTCTTAATATAATAATTTTCTAAATAATAAAAAGTGCGTGTTAACAGCCGAGTAAATGAATAGTGGTAGACAAATTAGTACAAAATTTAATTTAAATGCACTGACAGTGTAAAACAGTTTTACACTGTCAACCAATAGAAATAGTGGAAAGTGCCAACTCGCACAAATAACTATCCATTATAATGAGGGACCCACCATGATTTCTCACTTTCCCCTATTTCTATTGGTTGACAGTGTAAAACTGTTTTACACTGTCAGTGCATACCAATTAAACTCATATAATATATGATGCATATATCCAATGTTTTATTCATAATCCTTATTTTTAATTTGAAAATTTATTTTAATGTTTTATTATTTTTTCCTCTACAATCTATTATTTTTTATTTTTTAAAAAATATTTTTCATTTATTTTTTTTTATATTTATAGAAAAAATTGAGAAAATATACAATTGTGGCTCAAATAAACAATTCTTGTTTTTCTGTAGAAAATAAGGGACCGATTTTTTTTTTTTTTTTTTGTTAACAAAAGTTGAAAAGAATAGGTCACAAATTAAAGGCAAAAACAAAAAAAAACCAATAGAACCCCATAAGAAGTATTTCAAAAAATTACAAATATTTATTTTAATAAAATACTTGATATGAACTTTATATATGATGATATATTTGTTTTTCTTTATTGTTATTCACTTTTACTCATTATTCTTTTGGAATACTCACTGTTATATATATTATCTAGATAATTGTTATATTAAAAAAAATACAATTTAATAGTCAAATGTAAATATTGTGTTAAAAATGTTAATTTCAATAAAAAATTAAATATATTAAAGGCTGGAGGTTAGATTATCATTTTAATTAATGAATACTTTTTTGATATTATTAAAAATCATCTTTCACTTATTCTTTTTTCTCATAAAACATGCTTTATATTTTATCATGAGAATACGAAGTTTTTATTTGGTTAATAATCACATATTTTCTTAGTTTTGTATAAAAATATAAAGTTAGTGTGTTTTTTTGAAGAAAGGAATAAATGAAAGATAAAATTTTTTATGAAATTTAAAACAGAATATATTACAAAGGAAAAAAATAATAAAACATTAAGAGAAGCCTTTTCAATGGTAAAAATATTAATTTCAAATAAAAGATTGCATATATGTGTCGTATTTTACAGTATATTAATTCATTTTTGACTTTTACTCACTATTTTTGTAATATTCATTATTATATTATTTAGGTAGTTATTATGTTAAGGAAATTTGAGAAAAAATAATTTAATATTTATATCCAAAATTTGTGTTAAATAATTAAACTGCATATAAAAATAAAAAATTGATAATACCAATGATAAGAATAAATTGTTTTGAATTAAATTAACAATAATAAATTTAAATGAACTTATAAATTATGATAAACATATAATATTAAGTCATTATTTTAAGTAGCAAACAAAAAGAAGGGTATTTTAAACAAACTGAATAAATAATAATTAAGTGAGAGTGGCAATAAACATTTTTAGGAGTGGCAATAACCACCCCGTAGGTTTACATATACATCTGAACAACAAAACTTCATGCCACATAAAAAATTAAACAAGTCAAAGGCAAGATCGAATCCCAAAACAAGTCATCTACGTCTACGAGATGCAAGACTATATAAGCATGCTATGCCTACACAATTCTACTAGCTAGACTCCCAACTGTTATACAGAATCATACACCGAAATGATCAATGTCATAATTGTTTTACAAAAAACATATGTAGCACAATTTAATATTCACATCAAACAACATGCATGATTACCATGGTTAAGTTTTGAGATGCAACAATTTCCATTGACAATATAATATATTATTTAGAAGGAAAAATCAAAATACAACTCAACACTATCACTTCTTGCATGATTTATGGCCCGTTCGTTTTGTAAGAGAAACGCTAAAACATGCTTTCAAGACAATTTTATTCAAAGGAAACTTTTCAAGAGTAGTTGACAAATATTGAACGAGAAAATTCATGTTTCAAAGCTATGTCAAAAACGGACTAAAAGGTTTATGCAAGTGCAAAGTGAAGAAATTTGATTTGTATATAAAAAAAAAATGGGTAAAACTTCTCACCTTAGACTTGTAAATAAATTTTTTGGTATGTGTAAAGTTGTGCTAATAACAATAATAAAAAATTATTATACTCCAGATAACTTAACATGTGTCAAAGATTAACTTGCATACTTAAAACTTAAGAAGAAAAAGTTTTTATCCAAGATTTTTCCCAAATAATGCCAAATTTGATTGAAATCATCCTACACACCGGGTTTGATATATCTGAGACAAGCGGTAAGAGGTTTTTCCATAAATGTTCACATAAAGAACCTATAGTATGAACACAAATGGAGTACTATAATATATTTTACAACTTTGATATAAAGGCCACTCATAACAAAGAGTTCAGAGACTAAACCAGAAGAAGTTGCTCCCACAAGTCCTAGATCTATATGCTATAGTAGGATTCTTAGGATGTGTTTGCCAGTTAGGGTTTTGGATGGAAGAGGAGAAAAGGGAATGACTTAAAGAGTAAAATAGAGAGGAGGGGAGGAAAGAGAAGAGCTTAAAGAGTAAAATGATCTATTTTACTCTTCAAATCCTTCTCTTCTCTCCTCTTCCCTACAAAATCTTAATTCACAAATATACCCTAAAATAAAAGGTACTACATAAGAAAATACATTGCATGCCCCACCTAGTGTAGCCTAAAACACAACCAAGCTGAAGTCACAATACACATAGAAAAAGATAATAACGTCGTACAAGTTATCTCACTCATAATTACACATAACTAACATCCAGCCAAAATTCATCAGGATATGATGGAAAGGGCATAAACATGTAGAGAAATTATAAGGTACTCATGAAGCACTAGTTAATATTATGTTATGTATTTATAAGATAACATTTTAATTTCAGCTGACACTGTTAACTTATATTTTTATCGAAAATATTATTTTACAAAATGAGCATCTAATAATTTCTCTATCCATGTTTAGGAGAAATTTTTGTGTTATTATAAATCTCCAAGTGAGATATACTCTGACCATTTACAAAATGATATTTCATAATTAATTGTGGGTTCTCTTAATACTTAAAGCTAAAATAATATATAACCACACAAGAATTTCTCCCATGCATGGCCCTTAATTTCTCGCGGTCAACGCCTCCACCTGGTTGACTTCCTTCATATTCTTCTTCCCCTTAAACATCGTTGCAATTGCAATCTCAACGATTCCATCATTGACCACGGATCCAGTTGCTGTTCCAATATTAGCATTAACTTGCATTGGTGCATCATTACCACCACACAACTCAGCAGCCCAAGCTTCACTGCTTAAGTCAAGATTTGGGAACTCCAAACGAAGCAAGAGACCAAGATCAGTGCTGCATGAGCCACCAAACATCTTGGCCTTGCCCTTATTGTTGGATTTATTCTTCAGCTTCTTTGACTTTGACTTTGACTTTGATGCTATTTCTTGTTTTTTTTTTTTTTTTGGTCTGGGGAGGGGGGGGGGGTTGGGACAACGAGGCTCTGCCTCTGCGACTCGAAGTCGCGCCCCTTGGGTGTGGTTCTTTAGAGGCTTGGCATATTTGCCAGTTAGACCACGGCCTCAACCACGATGCTATTTCTTGTTGAGCTGCATTGACTTCCTTGATGTAGGCTTGGAGCTGTGACCCATCAGAGGTGTTGGGCTTGTTGGCCTGTGGTGTCATGGTGTTCCTGCGCCTGTTTGTAGCATTCCAATGGTTCTTGATGGAGTTATCAGTTCTACCTGGCAATCTCTTTGCAATCTCTGCCCATTTGTTCCCAACTTCCTTGTGGGCTTTAATCAGCATCATGTCTTCCTCTTCGGTCCATGATCCCTTCTGCATTATAATTAATAAGAAAACAAAATTATTGTGAGGATATACAAATAGTGTAACTATAATTAAAGTTATACTAGTGTAATTTGATCGCAACCCATTGTATATGTATGTGAAATTAGCGTCTATAGGCAATAATTTGTGGACATTGAAAATTGCACCTTATTGCCGTGGTGTTAGGAAGTAATTAATATCGAAGAACGACTATCTATATTTATACAAAATCACTAAAATAAATATGACCACCAAATGTTTTGCATATGTATAATTCATAGAAAAATTTGGTTATGAGACTCATGAGTGATTCTTATTGAGAAAATGTAATTTGAAGAAAGATTTAATCTGGAGCTCCATCTCAAAATTGTCACCTCTTTATAAATGGTTATGTGTCGGTAGACATAGACCGACAAAAATTAACTGAACATGTAAATTCATGTGTTTCAAGAAGAGAAAGTAAAATAGTGTCGTACATATAAGAACACATACGGGTCATATATATATATATATATATATATATATATATATATATATATATATATATATATCTTTTGAATCAAACGTTAATTTTGTAATGGTCAAGAAACGGAAACTATTGCATATATGACAAGAACTGGAAGATTGACTGAACGTGTAAATTCATGTGTTTCAGTTCAAACGACATGCCAGAAAGGAATTGAATATTGACAAAAGCGTTGTATTATACAACTATACGTATAAGAATAAACGACAAAAAGAAATAACCGTCAATTGTAACTTCTTTGAAATTTGTTGCAAGAAAATCATATTTAAAATGTTTATTATAATCGAGAAATGAAAACTATTTCACATATTAAATGATAGAAACTAATTAGAATTGACTGAACATGTAAATTCATGCTTTTTAAAAGGACATATAAAAAATTAATTGTGAATATTAATACAAGTGTAATATTGTAAAAACATGTGTTAAAATGGAATAGATGTTTATTATAATAAATATTCTTTCAAGATATTTATTGCTAGAAAATAATTTTTAAAATGAATTAATTGCATTTATGCATAGAATTTAATTTAAATGCACTGACAGTGTAAAATAGTTTTACACTGTCAACCAATAGAAATAGTAGAAAGTGACAACTCATATAAATAATCACTTATTATAATAAGGGATCTACTATGATTTCTCACTTTTTTCTATTTCTATTGATTGACAGTGTAAAACTGTTTTATACTGTCAGTGCATACCAATTAAACTCTTATGTATATATTTTACACACACAATAAATTAAAGTAAAAAATAAAAATTTTATTAATTTGCACTAGCCAATAGAATATGAACGAAAATTTTATAAAATATAAGAATACATAAATACATATACACACTAAGATATATAAAAGAAATAATGAAAGGCAAAATCGATTCCCCAACACAATTCTACCTCTAAGAGATGCAAGCCCACCAATGCTATACCTGTAAATTTTACTAGACTCCCAACTATCATATTTACCTAAATGATCATTAATTGTTTTCAAAACGAAAGTAGCATAAAAGAATTTAATATCTTTTTTCACTCCAAACAACATGATTCCAAGAGTTTGAGTTTTGTGATACAACGATTTTTATTGAAAATATATTATTAGGGAAAAAGTTTAAAATAGAACTCAACACAATCACTTCTCGCATGATTATATGCTGTCAGACAGAAGCTGATAAATATTGAACGAAAAATTCATGTTTCAAAGAATTCTATTAGAAACGAAGTAAAACGTGATTAAATTATCATATTATATCATCACACAAATTAAAACACGCGTCAGAAAAAAAATGTTTTTTATTAATTCCCTTAGAAATTTAATTGAGTTTAATTGGTATATACTGACAATGTAAAACAGTTTTACACTGTCAACTAATAGAAATAGTGGAAAGTGAGAAATTATCGTGATTCTTTATTATAATAGGTAGTTATTTGTATAAGTTGACACTTTCTACTATTTCTATTGGCTGACAGTGTAAAACTATTTTACACGGTTAGTATATTTAAAGTAAATTCAATTTAATTTTATAACCATCAACTCACGTATGTGTTAATTTTACACTTCAATATAGATGATATTTTTCAACATATATTAAATGTATGTAACAGTCAGTGGAAGCTTCAATGACTGAAAAAAAAAAAGTGTATGCTCGTCCATGAAAAATAACAATGGAAATGGAAAATAGACAAAAAGAAGCAATGGAAAAGGAAATAAACCTTAATGTTTGGCTGGAGATGGTTGTACCATCTCTCTCGGCACTGCTTTCCAATCCTGCCATCAAGCAACTTTGCAATTTGGCACCATTTCTTCAACCCATGTTCATTCACCAATGCCTTGAGATCACTACAAAACCATAAATGTAAATTAAATACTCAACAATTTTTCAGCATTAGCCAGACCTCAAATGAGATAAATCAAAGGAATTAAAGAGAGAAAAAAAAAACAGAAAAGGGTTTTCCATAACAAAGAATTCAACAACACAACCAAACTGAAAATTAATTAATAAAAAAAGCCATAGAAAGAGATAGAAGAGAGAGAAAATATAAAACATGAAATTCTGCATAAAAATTGCAACAAAACCTGTCCTCATCTGGTGTCCACTGTCCTTTGATCATGCTATCGGTGTTGTTGCCATCATTTTGCACTTTTACTCTCCTATGCTGTCTCCTCATCTCACCATCAACATTATCCCTATGATTATTCTTCTCTTCAATCCTAGTTCTAGCCCTTAGTACTGACCCATGCCCACCAGAAACTAGTGGTGGTGGTGGTGGGTAAGAAGAAGGAGAAGAAGAAGCTGCAGCAACAACATGAGTTGGAATAACTGCAGTTCTCTGAGAAAAATCCCAGATGAGTTGGGCACTATTAATGTTATTGTTGTTGTTGAGGCCATGCAAAAAAGCACTGCTTTGTGGTGCAAAGGTGACAACAGTAGCAATAGGGTTGATTAAATCTCTGGTGAGGGTCCCATTTGAGGGAGTATCTTGATGAATAAGGGAAGGTTGATCCAAACAAGAGGTTGAGATCCCACAGAAAAGGTCAATGGCCATGGATGAGGAAGGAGGAGGAATACCCTCCATCATAGCAAAAATAGAAGCAGAAGCAGAAATAGGAACAAAAGTAGCAGAAGTAGGGTGTTTAGGCACATTCATGATATGGGGAGTGTTGTTGATGGTGCTGGGTTGGAATAAGAGGTTGTTTGGTTGTGGTGCTGGAATTGGAGTTGGAGTTGGACCTTGTGAGGGGATCATGGTGGTCAGAATTTGTGGCTTTGAGGCGGGATTTTCCGAGAAAAAGGTGGAAAGGTATGGGAGGAATTGACCTTGGAAGCTTGGATCAAACTCCATGCAGAGAAAGCACACTACTTTTTGTTTGTGTGTGTGTGAGAGAGTGAGAGAGAGTTTGTTGTTTAAGTGAGAAATGCTTTAAAGTTTGTGTGGAAGTGAGAGTTGGTGGTGAGGGGGTTCTTATGGAGTCGGCTGGTGGGGCATAGAAACTCAAAGAAGAGAGTGGAGTCAATGTTTGTCAATGTCCATTGATGTATAACCAATCTACGGGTCACATTTTTAGTTTGTGTGACTATTGAGGTTCTACTCTCTTATAGTGAATACAACTCTAAATTCATATTTGAATAAAACAATGTCAAACACATTTCTCTTTGAAAAATAACTTAATTCTTTTTCCCTTTTTTTGGTAGAGCTTTTTTTTTTGGGAGATAAAGAGAGGGACTATAATGAGATTCTATGTCATTCTTTATTTGGATACGGAGAGAAAATGAGAAAAAAAATTGGAAAAAAAAGAAAAGAAAATTAGGAAAAAAAGTATATTTTTCATCCTATTATTAGATTAAGAAGAAAAGTGGGAGAAAAAAATAAAATTGTATATAAAAACATTTTATGTAATTATTTTTTATCATTTAAAAAAAGAATTATAAAAGACAAAAAAATAATTTTCCTATTTTCTGCTCACTTAGAAAACACTTTTGGCAGGCTTGCAGATAGATTTCTCTTCTCTCCTCTTTTTCCTCTTGATTCAAATGAAGAAAAAAGGTGAAAATCCTTTTCTTTTCTCTTCCCTCAAATTTTTTCCTTCCAAAATCGGCCGAACCAAATAAAGGGTTAAGAAAGATTTTTGACATGTGGATGACAAATAGAGCATTGTGTTTGTGATTAAATCAAGAGATTAAATCAAGAAAGACATGCAAAGAGCTTTTGATGAGGATAATTTCTATCAAATTACAATGGGAGGCTTGTAAGATCTCAAAAAGAATTTGAAAAATGATTAATACACTTATTTTTTGGGGGAATGGAAATGCCCTGGTTTTGATCACAACTAGCATCGGATTTTTGTGATCGTCTTGCCTTTTGTATATTGAAATATTGTGCAAAATTATAAAATTGTACTTTCCCTTCTTTTTAATACCTTAGAGGGGCGCATTTATGTAAAATAAATATTTTTTCTTACATTTATTTGCTATTATCATTAAATATTAATTTTATATAAATTTCCATTTCTAAGGCATTAAAAGAAAGAAAAATTATTTTATTTATTTCTTATTGCTACTACTGTTACTATTATTATTATTATTATCATCATCATCATCATCATCATCATCATCATCTTCATCCTCATCATAAAAAAAGTGAGTCAAAGTGAAGGGATGTTCATTACCCATATTGAAAGAGAAAATACAATTAATTTTATAAAAAAAAATTCTCTTATTTTGAAAAGATGAGTTTCCTCATCTTTGACTTAGTATAAATATTGTTGTCATTAATTACTATGCATAAAGCTCTCCCAACAACATGTTTTTCCTTATTTTAAAATAGTCTCTTGTAATGGAAGTAAACTGCCAATTTTCAAGCAAGCTTTATTTAGGAATTTGAATTTTAAAAGTTGATACTTTGGAGAAAAGGACTTTCTTTAGCTACCGCCATAGTCTGTAATTATGTGAGCAATTCTTAAGATATGCAAAAAATTAACTTTAAAAATGTATCAAAAAAATACCATCAAATCCAAAACAAAAGGTATTATCAAACACATTCATGTTTAATAGATTATACAAGGTATGAAATCTATTATCTATTATCTAATTCTTAAAAGGGAGAGATGATAGGATTTGAATCATGGTTTACCTTTTTTGGAGTACTAACTCTTCACTAGTATCTATTATCTATTCTATTTTTCATCAAATTCAACTTAGGAATTTTAACAAGAATGCTTCGACGATTAATATAGTACGCTAGCAGCAAGCATCTAAGCTAGAATTCCCATTTTCCAGATTGAACTCTACTCCATTTGGATTCTTTTTCCAACTTTATCATTATATCATCAATTCCTCATGATTCTCTAATTTTTCCCTCCCTGAGTTGGAAGGAACAAGTATAATATGTTTGTTGATCCCTTTTATAGAGAAAAAACTTAGCATTATATGGAAAGTTAGGGGACTTTTTATCATTCATCATTGCAAAGACTCTCTTTCTATAATTAGCAATGTACCTAACCAAGTACATAAGAACAGGGTCCTTCTTTAATGCACCAATTTATAAATGGTGCTTCACGCTCCTGGATGATCAATGATTCAGATCTGATGGTCTATCTATAGTCCAATTATCACCAATGCATCCCAGTACTCTTTCACCACTCCCTTCGTTGTAACTCGTGCCTTGTCTCCCTCTCCACTGCCCTACCCTGCCCCCCTCCTCGCTAGCGCCACCCGTCCCGTCCCCCTTTGACTTCCAAGCTCTGCGATTCGTGCAAGTTCGCCACCCCCACCCTCTATTACCACTAACTCCACCTTCCTCTACTCTATCTGCAACTCCCAAGTCCATGCCGCCAACAAGCTTGCCTCCCGCCATCCTCGTGTATCCCTTTTGCGAGGTCTGCAAGCAGGCCCCCACTCACATCACTTGCAAGGCCGATGCTGCTTCTCTCTGCTTTGCCTGCGACCACGATATTCACTTCACCAACCCTCTCGTCTCCCACCGCCAGTGCCTCCGTGGCACTCCTTTCTACCACTCCATCATTGCTGTTAAGTTTTGGTGAACTTCCCTGACGACCACTACTTCTTCTCATATGTCGATAGGTGGTGGCATCGTGCGACGGTGGAGACGAGTGTTGGTCGTGGGTGGCGCCCGCAAGAGGGCAAAGAGAGGGGACAGTGGGGTGGGGCATTCTTGGAGGGGAAGAGTGTGAAATGGCTCTTTTAGGATATATCACTAGAAGTTAAGTTCATAGATAATCTATCAGTTGAGATTAAGACAACAAATCAAATACATCAAGCACCATGATAAAAAGGGGGCATTATAGAACGACCTATAAGAACAAAAGGGCCCTAAAATGGCATCATAATCAATTCCAGGTTTTTTTTTTTTTTTTGTTTCAAATTAGTATGAATAAGGTAAATAAGTTAATTTTAATTCAAGTTCGCAACCATATCTTTTGTCTCTTATGGCGTTGTGGCTGAAAGTGAAACTGGTGGCTATGTGCGGTGTGAAGATAATAAAGATGAGGTATTAATTGGTAAATAATTTAATAACACCATTTTACTTTTAATAAATATTAATTGTGAAGTATTTCTATATACAAAAAATTAAATGCGAGTATTAATTGCGAAAGGTTTGAAAATCAGAGGCAGTTACACCACTACGTCATTTGTGTCTTATAGATAGGGGATATCAAGGAATGGTTAGAGCGGAGCAAATCTTAGTTAATATTAAACAATATATGAATGATTATAATTAAAATATAAAGTTATTTGACTTTTTAAGTGATTATGTGATATAAAACTATTACTAATTCCACATGCAACATGAACTTAATGTATTGAGTGTGTTGCAATAATATAAAGTACAGTAAATAAAATCAAATTATAAAAGCTCCAAGTTGAGGTTTCCTTGATAGTGTACATCTTAGAAAGAGTAATCGAAATAAAAATAAGATAGTCACAATATTTATACTATATAACTTTTTATTTTTAATCATTCATGTATGGCTTAATAGTTAAGATTTGTATTTTAAAAAAAAAAAGGAAGGGAGAGAATTTGATTATATAAGCTAAAAATTATAAAATAATAATAAAAAAAGATTTAGTGAAACAAGAAATAAAACTTGTAATAAAAAATATTTATATTTTAAAAAAGATATAGAGAACATAAATATCTTCACGTTGTAATTTTATAATGATTTAAAAGTATTATTAAGAACGTAAATATTTTCTAACAAAATCTACAATGAAATAAAAAATAGAAATTTCATTAAAAATATGTTCATTTTCAATAAATAATTGAAAAACATAAACAATTTCTTTGAAAATTTTCACTAATTATACAAAATTCTGCTATTTTTATAACATTTTTAAATAATCAATAAATGTTTACGCAAAAATATTTCACATCGATATATAATATATAGCTACGAAACTGTAAATACATAAAATTAAAAATATTAATAAAAATAACAGATTTTTTTAGTGAAAATTTTTTAAATATTAACAAAATATGTTTCTGTTGTTAATTAAAATTAAAGATGCAATATTTTCTATTAAAATTTTTTAAAATTATAAACAGAACTATTATTTATTATTATTTTTAATTTTCATGCCATTTACATTTTTATAATTATTTATTAAAAATTTCAGTGTCAAGATATTTATTTTTTCAATTAGCTGTTAAAAATTAATATTTTATATTAATTTTTAATTTTAATTCCACTAATTTTCTTTTTTAATTATTTTATATTTTTACCTTATATAATCAAATTGGATTTATTGTCTCTCTTAACAAAAAATGAACATAAAAAAATTCTCTCTCTTTTTTAATTAACTATTGAATTTATTGTTTCTCTCACTTTATTAAAACTATAATCTATTATTCTCTTTCTTCATTAAATTATATATTTTGAGCCATTATATTTTAATAAATTGAAAAATGAAGATTATAAGTAAATCTTTAAACTTACAGATTAAATGAATTGCTACTCTTCTTTATCAACTTTAGTGTTATATCTTACACAATTAGTTACATAACAACCTTTCCTCTCTCCTAATAATTGCAACCTTTCCTCCCTCCTACTAATTGCAAACTCCATAAATTATTACACTTCTATTAAATAACAATTTCATAAAATAAAATTATTAAACTGTTAATTTTTAAATAGAAAATAATAAAATAAAATATTTTAAAAATAAAACATTAATGCTTCTATATGATTTTTTTTATAAGTAGATCAATTTATTGTTAGTTTTTGAAAAAATAATAAAGAGAGAAACATGTAAGAAAAATGTTTGAAAAAAAATTGTACTACTATTAACAAAAATAACGTACTTCAATTTTGTGCATAATTTTAATTAAAAATATAAATTTTTATGACTATTATTTTTTGAAAAAAATGTTAGAAAAATATTTACGACGTTAACAATTATTGGGAGATAGAAAAAATTGTTTATAATTAATAACATATTTAATTACTAAAATAGACATCATATTAAAGTTCTTTAGGGAGAGACACAATAGACATTTTAGTCCAGATCAAAGAGTAAAGCTTACCCTATATATATAAACAATGCACCGAATCAAATTAAATTAAAGTTGAAGTCAAGTGAATATATTATACTCTTTGTTTGACATTTTTTTATTTATTAAGTTAATTATAATTTTTAATTATAACACTATTCTTTTATGATTTAATCAAACCCTAAACGCTTGTTTACCTCTTTTTTAAATCAGGTACTTGTTTACCTCTCTATTATTAAATATCATTTGAAGTTATAAGAAGTTAAAAGTTAGATTGAAGACTCTAAGGCTTTAAATATCATTGTATGTTTAAAATTTGGTGTTTAGAATGAATAGATTCTAAACCCAGAAAATGAGTATCAAGTGCTTTGTGATAGGGTTAAAAATAAATTCTTATGTGATTATTGTATGTTTAAATAATATGATATTCCATGTTGTCATACTTTTTGTCGATTGAAGTATGAACGCATGGATTCAATTCGTAGTAGCCTAATTTGCAAAAGACAAAGGCAACTAAGAGTCATTACATATCGACCATGCCAGCAGAGCAAATTGACATAGAGAAAGTGATTATGTTGCAGTTTGGTGTTTTACTTGCTACTTGTAATACGTTATGCCATATTGCTTCAAAAAATTTAGATGACTCTTTAAGATACGAAACGAAATATTCCAAGTTGACTAATAGGTTATACACGGGTCGTCATTGGCGAACTAAATAAAGTTCTTGTTCAAAAGTTGTTAGTTATCTAATATTGGTTTAGACCAAAGGTGTTCTATCAGTGAAAAAGTATGGTAAGAAAAGAAGATGGTGCTCGAATTGTAACAAAGCTGGTTATTATTATGAAATTACAATATTTACTGAATTACAGATTAGGAAAATGCATTGGATTCTTGTTTTTTATTGTTAGTTCATTAGCACAGAGGGAATTTAGTTTTGTAAAAAGAAGATTTTGCAATGAAAATTCTTGCCTTTCATTGACAAACAGGCCAGATATATATACATGTACAAGGTGCAAAAATAGCTGCCTTAATCTATGCTAATTACAATCTATACAGATAGACAAAATATTTCACCCTAAAAATTGGAGATGCCGAATCCTAATTACAGTAAAATGGGAGATCCTAATACCCCCCCAAGTCAAGTTGGAGCAAACGATTCTGAATGCCTAACTTGGGAATGAAGGAACCAAACTATTTCTTTCCCAAAGCCTTGGTGAAGATGTATGCTAGTTGAGCATGTGTGGGCCATAACTTGTAATGATGTTTCCCCTCAAAAGTTTATCACGTTGGTAGTAACAATCAACTTAAATGTTTTGGTGCGCTCATGAAAAACAAGATTGACAACAATATGCAAAGCAGCTTGGCTATCATAATACAGTTTCATAGGTTGAGGATGAGCAACTCCAAGACACATTAAGAGCGCCTTTAACCATTTTAGTTCACAAGTAGTGGTGGCCATGGATCTATATTCCACCTCTGCTGAAGAGCGGGACACTGTGTGTTGTTTCTCAGTTTTCCAATAAATAGGAGAGTTACCAAGTTGAACGAACCAACCAGTAAGAGATCTCCTAGTCAATGGACAACTTGCCCAATTTGAATCACACCAGGTATACAGTTGCAAATCACAATCAATACGCAATAGAATGCCCTGTCCTAGATTACCTTTCAAATAGCGCACAACATGAAGGGCAGCTTCCCAGTGTTACTGTTGAGGATGTTGCATGAATTGTGCAAGCATATGCACACAATAAGAAAGTTCAGATTTAGTAACTGACAAGTAAATAAATCGGCCTACCAATCTATGATAACACTCTAGGTCAGAAAGAAGTGCTCCATCAGCTAAGGGAAGCTAGTGATGTTAATCCAAAGGAAAACTAGTGGGTTTGGCTCCCAATAGTCCTACTTCAGAAATAATGTCTAATGCATATTTTCATTGACATAGGAAGATCCCATTGGAGTTGTGAGCCACCTCAATCCCCAAAAAAATTTGAGGACTCCAAGATCCTTCATATGAAAACATGTGCTTAGGTAGGTTTTAAAGACTTGTATGGTAGCACTATTGTTTCCCAAAATAATAAGATCATTAGCATAGACCAACATATTAAGCTGCACACTATCACCGTGCAATGTAAAGAGAGAATAGTTAGAGAGAGACTATTTAAAACCATATCTTTTTAAAGCACCAGCCAATTTTGCAAACCAACATCTGGGTGCTTGTTACAACCCATACAATGACTTCCAAAGACGATAGACTTTGCTTCAAGCCTAAGGAGGAAATGTGGGAGGCAACTTCATATACACTTCTTCTTCAAGGTCGCCATACAAGAAAGCATTATGAACATCCATCTGATGTAGCTCCCAATTCTTAGCAACACTAATAGCAAGGAAAGTGCATACAATTACCATATTCACAACTAGTGCAAAGGTTTCATTACAGTCAAGGCCTTCAACTTGATTATTCCCTAAGATTACGAGCCTTGCTTTGAATCTTTCAATGGAACCGTTAGAATTACACTTAATTCGATAGATCTATTTGCATCCAATAGCCTTCTTTCTTGGAGGCAATGTTTCCACAGTCCAAGTGCTATTATTTTTCAGTGCCTATATTTCATGTTGTATGGCCTATCTTCGCCTTCATATTTCATAGCCTCAGCAAAAAGATTAAGGGTCAGTTCCTGCAATAATAGCTAGCCAGAAATGCTGATAAGGTATATAATAATTATTATAGTTCACATAATGTGCCATAGGATAAGGCGTACATGTGGAGTGCAATGGAGCAGATGAACTTGGAAAGAGACTCAATTTACAAATAGTGTTTGTCACAAAATCTCTTAGTTGAGTGGATGACATTTTGGCACAATGTCCTTAACCCAGAAGCTCCTCATTCCTAGCATCACTTGAACCCCCCTCATGGTTATACCCTTCGGACTCAAAACACTGGTCACTTTGGCATCAATTTTATTTGGAACAATAGTACCAATGTTTTCTTCTCTTGTAGGCTCCCTATGTTCATTTTCTTCAAAATTACCAATAGATTGGTCATTCCTTTGTCCACCAAAATTAGACCTTACAACCTCCATCTCAGCATCATAATTGGCAACATTCCAACTCACAATAGCTCCTGCTTCAATGTTGTCTTGAGCAAAAGCTAGGGTTCCTAAATTAGCATAAAGGAACTTAGTTTTAGAAAACACCACATCCCTTGATATCAAGAACACATCCAACTCTAGATCATACATTCTCCATCCCTTTTTGCCATAAGGATATCCTTAAAAAATGTATTGCCGACTGCGACTAGCAAACTTGTCCCCTTTATGATCTTGGCTGTGCACGTAGCACAAACATCCAAACACATGCAAATGGCCAAGTGGTGGCATTTTGCCATTCAAAACTCTTGTAAGTGTTTGGTTGATCAAGTAACCCGCAGTTAAAACACATTCCCCCCCCCCCAAAATTCAATAGGAAGATGGGCTTGAAGCTGCAATGCACGAGCAACATTGAGTATGTGTCTATGCTTCCGTTCTACTTGTCCATTTTGTTGCGGAGTTCCTATGCAGGATGTTTCATGCACAATCCCATGGTCTCTAAAATAATTGTTCATGTATGTAAACTTCGCACCATTATCACTTCGAATAACTTTCACTAGTTTATTGAATTGTCACTCCACCATAGTAATAAATTGACATAAATGTGTGGAAACCTCTTTCTTTTCAAATAACAGATAAATCCATATAGCTCATGAGTGATCGTCAACAATAGTTAAAAATATCGAGCATCACAAAGAGATGCGGTTCAATAAGGTCCCTGCAAATCACAACAAATCAATTGAAAACGGTCTACTACTTTATTATTACTAATAGAAAAGTTGTCTCTGAATTGTGTAGCTCTCAGGAAAACATCACAAGTCTCATCACATAAACTATTGTCTTTACTAGAACCAGCATTTGGAATCAATTCTACAACCTTAGATGATGGATGTCCCAACTGCTTATGCCACAAATCGAAAGTGCTTTTATCTTTCATTCTTACAGCTACTACAGTAGCCATCCCTTGAAGGTAGTAGAGCCCCTCTCGTTGTTCACCTGTTCTAATCACCATCCTTGAAGAGCAGTCCTGTATAACACAAAATTTGTTAGTGAACTGAACAACACAATTTGATTCATTAATGAGTTGTGAGACTGAAATCAGATTGCATTGTAAGCTCGGCATGTAAAGATCATTTGTCATCTTCAAAGTATTACTAAGCACCATTGTTCCTTCCTTTATGGCAATAGTTTGCTTCCCATCTAGAAGTCCTACGGGACAGTCCTTCACATCTCGTACATTAGTCAAACATTCTAGTCTCCCTATGATATGTTGAGAGGCACTTGTATCGATGATCCATTGCAAAAAACTATGCTTACCAATCAATTTTTTAGTTGCTCCCATCTTGACATTATTCAAGAGATCAACCAGTGTTTGCCATTGCTCACTGCTAAGTCCACTGACAGCAGCTTTGTCGGCATCTGTTGTCATGGCATTGACTTCAGCTCCAAGTGCTGAGGCTTGTGTAGCATTTGCATTGATCATTCTACCACATCCTCTGCCACAACTAGTTCCTCATCCTATTCCATGAAGCCGTTCTCCCCACCAATATAGGTAGCCAATTAATTAAAAAAAATATTCTGATTCATCTTTCGAACGGTTGCAATTGCTACACACTGCATTTCAGCTTTCACCTTTGCCATGATATCTGGTTTCGGTTTGAATAGTGAAGCTCATCACCTCATTGCACTCCTCTTTCTTATGTGCCATAGATCGTACATGTTCTTCTTGCACCAAGGTTGAATAGATTTTATTCAAGCTAGGCAGAAGATCTTGCACAAGCAAATTTGGCCTCATTGTCCTATGAGCGGTTTCATCATGTCCCATGAGAAATTGATGAATTTTCTCCTCTTCACATTTCTTTTTCAGCGTACTCCCAAGATTATAAGTGTAGAGTCCACACATGCATGTCGACATCTTGTCATGATTTCCCAATTCCTCCCATAGTTTCTTTAGCTTTCTGTAGTAAGCAACATTGGTCATTCCCTTTTATTTGCAATCTGCCAGTTTGACTTTGAGTTGTTATATGCATGGCCAATTTGTCACTAAGAATCGGCTTTTTATATTTGCCCATAGGTCCTGTGCCACCTCCATGTGCAATATTGTTGAACACAATGAAGGTTCAATGGTGTTCATCATCCAAGAGAACAACAACTAATTGTTGGTCCACTAGTCTTCAAGCTCCAGCTAGTGATTTTTCATCTAGGCACTTGATTGTTCCATCTATGAAGCCAAACTTCTTCCTTGCTCTTAATGCAGTCCTTAGACAATGGGCCCATTCATCATAATTTTCGCCCTTCGATTGAACTTGCGTAAGTAGGCTTCTTGGGTTGTCATTTGAGGTTATGTCATAGGGCGAGATTGTTTTTCTCAACTTTACTTCATTAGCACTTTTTTTACCCTTATCTCTGCCCTTGTTTTCTTTTTTCAGTTCTTCTTCAGCCATGATGCTAGCAATGGCAGACAAAAGATATAGGTTAAACTAGACGAGGCTCTAATACCATGTAAAAAGAAGCATTTGCGATGGAAATTCTTGCCTTTCATTGACAAACAGACTAGATATATATACATGTACAGGGTGTAAAAAGAACTACCTTAATCTACGCTAATTACATCTAATTACAATCTGTATAGATAGAAAAAATATTTCCCACTAAAAATATGAGACGTTGAATCCTAATTACAATAAAGATGGGAGGTTCTAATAAGTTTATTTTTTTTTTATTCGCAATGTGGCCTTTAGTTATTTTAATTGTTGAAAAACCATTGATACATTACTTAGTTGTTTGTGGGTGGAGTCAAATGTGTTCTTTTTACGTCTGAAATTCTTACTAATACACAAATAAGCCCAAAGCCCATTACAACCAAAAGGACACATCTAAGCACATTAGCAATATGCGGCCAAGGTGCAGCGCAAACAGCAGTCTCTTGCCTCATTAAAGTAGCCACACCCTTGGGGTACAAGTTCAACTCGCATAGCAGTCAGAGACCGCTTGTCCTACTCCCCAGGTGCATTGTGTTGACCACAAAAAAAAAAAAAAAAACACATTAGCAATCCATGACCGAAAAGAAAAAAAAAAAAACTAGAAATGCATGACAAAAAAAAAAAAAGCATATTAGCAACAATATGACCAAAAAAGAAAAAAAGGAATATATTAGCAATGCAATATTACTCTAAAGATCTAAAACACAGACATGTTTGCCTAAACATACACCTACCGAGACATTAGGCTTCTTCAATCGATTAGAAATATTTTTCAATCAACACAAAGACTAATTATGTTTTCTCGGTTTATTGTCACATATGTATTACACCTTTTCTTATTTATAGACAAGGCCTTTATTTTTTTAGGTATAAGCTTCCCTGAGTAAGGTAAAATCCTCTAAACACCCTTCTTTACTTATCTTTCATTTTCCTTCCATGTCTTCCGTTTTTTTTTTCCTTATAACTCATAAATACATCCTTAATAGAATAAACAATATGCAGGTGATAACCACAAGAAATTAAGGGCCATGCATAGCTATGCCCTTTTGATCACATCATCATGAATAGTGAAAGGCTTAACCATGTATGGCCTCTTAATTTTTTGCGGTTACCACCTCCACCCAATTAACTTTCTTCTTATTTTTCTAACTCTTTAGCACCAAACATTATGTAATCTACTAAGGATGTGTTTGCAAGTTATGAAGGAAAAGGAAAGGAAGACATCAAAGGGAAATGAAAGCTAAGTAAAGGACGGTATTGAGGTTTCATCTTACAATATTGTAAACCCATTGACGAAGATTCCACCATTCACCACAAACCCAGTTGTTGTCTCATTAGCATTAACCTGCATTGATGCATCACCAACTCCATTTCCATTAATGTTGAACACATCATGGTCCTGCGTCTCCTGACCATACAACTCAGCTGCTCAATCATCGTTGCTGAAGTTCATGTTATGGTAACTCCGAAAAGCATGAGACCAAGACCGGTGTTGGAGCCACTCAGCATCTTGTCCTTGCCCTTGTTGGATTCATTGTTCAGGTTCTTTGATGCTATTTCTTCTTCAGCTGCAGTGAAATTCTTGATGTAGCCATAGAGCTGCGATCCATCAGAGGTGTTGGGCTTGTTGGCCTTTGGTGTCTTAGTGTTTCTGCGCCGCTTTGTGGCATTCCAATGGTTCTTGATGGAGTTATCAGTTCTACCTGGCAATCTCTTTGCAATCTCTGCCCATTTGTTCCCAACCTCCTTGTGGGCTTTGATCAGCATCATGTCTTCTTTTGGTGTCCACGATCCCCTCTGCATTATAATAAGAAAACAAAATAATGTGAGGATATATATATATATATATATATAACAATTCATAAATATTGAAAATTGCACTTTACTGCCATGATGCTAGAAGGTATTATCAAGAATGACCATCTATAATCTATTTATACAAAATGACTAAAATAGTTATTTTGCAAGATAGCTACATATGATTCATGGAAAATTTTGGTTATGAGACTCATGAGTGATTCTTATTGAGAATATATATAATTTGAAGAAAACTTTGGAGCTCCATCTAAGTTGTTTCCCTATAAATGGTTGTGTGCTATCAGTTATAGACTCAAACACTAATTGAACATGTAAATTGATGTCTTTCACGAAGAAAAAGAGCAAAATAATGCCATACATATAAGAACATCGGTTGAAAGGAAATAAATAGTCATTAAATTAAATGTTAATTTAATTATGGTTAAGAAATGGAAAATATCGTATATATGCCAGGAACTGACAAAATTGACTAAACATGTAAATTCCACGTGTTTCAGTTCAAAACAACGTGCCAGAAAGGAGTAGAATATCAACAAAAGCGTTATATTATACTACCAGGCCTATAAGAACACACAACAAAGGGAAATAACTACGAATTATAACTTCTTTGAGATTTGTTGCAAGAAAATTAAATAATATAGGTAAAAATATAAATCATTACCTAGAAATGAAAAATATTATAGACAATTAAGTGATAGAAACTAACCAAAATTGACTGAATATCTAAACTCATGCGTTTCAAAGGACATCTAAGAATTGACAAAATTGACTGAACGTGTAAATTCATGTGTTTCAATTCAAAACGACATGCCAGAAAGAAGTAGAATATCGACAAAAGCGTTATATTATACAACCATACATAAAAGAACACACAACAAAGGGAAATAACTGCCAATTATGACTTCTTTGAGATTTGTTGCCAGAAAATTAAATAATATAGATTAAATGATAGAAAGTAACCAAAATTGACCGAATATGTAAATTCATGCGATCCAAAGGACATCTAAGAAAATTAGTCGTAAATATTAATAAGTGTAATACTGTAAAAACATGCGTTTAAACAAAATAAATTTCGTTTATGTATTTTATACTTAAATATGGGTGATATTTTTCAACATATATTAAATGTATATATAAATCAGTTCAAGCTTCCATAACTTTAAAAAAAAAAAAAAAAGTGTGTATCCATGTCTATAAAAAATGATAATGGAAATGAAAGCAGATAAAGAAGCAATGGAAAGGAAGTAAACCCTAATGTGTGGCCGGAGATGGTTGTACCATCTCTGCCGGCACTGCTTTCCATTCCTGCCATCAAGTAACTTTGCAATTTGAGACCACTTCTTCAGCCCATGCTTGTTCACCAATGCCTTAAGAGCCCTACAAAACCATAATCTCAAAATTAAATATTCAACAAATGTTTAGCATTAACGAGACCACAAATGAGATGGATCAAAGGAATTAAAGTGAAAAAATTAAAAAAAATTTCAATAAAGCCCAGTGGAAATTAAATTAAAATTGCAAAGAATTCAATAACACAATCAAGCCGAAAATTAATTAATTTAAAAAAAAAAGGCAACAGAAAAGACAGAAGAGAGAGAATATATAGAACATGAAATTCTGCATAAAAATTGTTATAAACCTATCCTCATCTGGTGTCCACTGCCCTTTGATCATGCTGGTAGTACTATTGCCATCATTTTGCACCTCTACCCTCCTGCATTGTCTCCTGATCTCGCCATCATCATTAGCCCTTCGATCATTCTCTCTAATGTGTGCAAGCTCCTCTTTGATCATGGCCCTCACCACCGACCCATATCCATTTGAAATTGGCGGTGGGGTTGGGTGAGATGAAAAAGAATCCGGAGCAGCAGCAGCATGAGTTGTTGGAATAAGTGCAGTTTTCTGAGAAAAATCCCAGATGACTGGGGCACTAGCACTGTTGCTATTGACGAGGCCATGCAGAGAAGCATTGTTTGCTGGTGCAAAGGTGACAACAGCAGTAGTAGGGCCAATGAAATCTGTAATCAAGGGCCTGTTTGGTGAGTGAGTAGCCTGAAGAAGTGAAGAAGGCTGGCCCAGACGAAGGGTTGAGATCCCAAAGAAAGGGTTAATGGTCATGGATAAGGAAGGATCAAACTCCATTCACAAAAGGCACACTACTTTCTGTGTGTGTGTGTGTGTGTGTGTGTGTAAGAGTGAGAGAGAGAGAGAGAGAGATTGTTGTTTGTGTGAGGAATGGTCTAACGTTTCCGTGAAAGTGAAAGTAACCGATCTATGGATCAGATCTTTAGTTTGTGTGACTATAGAGGTTCTGCTCTCCCATGCCGCGTAAACCTTTAAATTCGTCTTGGAATAAAACAACATTAGATATTTTACTCTTTAATAAATGAAAATTCTAACGTAGTTTTTAAGAATTAAAATTGCCGGTCATGTTAATACTTTTTAGAGACTAAATATGTAAGGTGGTTAAGGACTAAAAATAATTAATATGATTTACATTTTTAGTTATTAATAACTATATTGGCCTTTTCATTTTTTTCAAAGACTTAAATATCTTATATATTTTATTTATGGATAAATTTAATAATTTAATCCTTTGATGGCACTGCCATAGGAGAGAACACTAAGAATTTTTTTTTCTTGGATGTATTTGATATGGAAGTAAAATAGGAGATAAAATTTTATGGATGGGATTTATACTTAAAATTATTTATGAATCTAATTCATGAAACTTTTCCTTTTATTTGTACATCTATATTAATTAAACACACCCTTACTATTCACTTCTAGTTGGTTGATTTTTTTTTTTTTTTTGTGGGGTAGATTTTCTTTCGGGGAAAAAGAAAGGGACTATGATAAGATTGTTATTAGAAAGTCTTTGTATTTTAAGGAAGATTTTTTGACATGGGGATAACATGCAGCACTTCTGTGATTAAGACAAGAGAGCCAGTAATGTGCTTCTGATTAGGATAAATTTTTTATCACAATTAGAAGGTAGGCTTGTAAGATTTTCTTTAAAAGTGAAAAAAAATATATGCATTTATTTATTTGAGGAACGGAAATACATATTGAAATATTATGTAAAATAATATTAAAATAATATTAAAACTATATTTTTTTCCCTTTCTTTTACATACCGTGCAAAGGGATATTTATCTAGGGATGACAAAAAAAAAAACACACGTCTAAACAAGTATCCATGGACATTACTTATGATAAGGGCAATACGGAAACAACATTGGTCCTTGCGGAGATAGAGATAAAATCCCTGTTTACTAAATCAAGAGAGATGAAGTATCCATTCCATAAAGATCATATATATATATATATATATATATATATATATATATATATATATATATATATATATATCCTTAAATATTTGTAATATGGATATTTTGATTGTCTTTTATTATTGTAATTGTTGGTAAAATTACTAGATTTTCATCATGTGAAACAGAGAATGGAGATCTATGAGGTAGATATTGGTGGGGATGCTTGGGAGGGGGGTAAATTGTCCAAGGGTGACGGGAAATGGGGAAGCATGTCCCCTTCCCTATAAATACCCATTATCATTCCTTATTTCCTCAAATTAATATAAGTTAATATTATTTTTATACATTTATATGCCACTATTATCTAATATTAATTAATTCCGTTTAAAAACTCTCCTAAGGCATTAAACCGATAAAGAAAATACTATTATTATTTTTATAATAATAATAACAACAAGAACAATAATAATAACAAGCAGCAAGATACATAGGACTTGTTTGAAATTGTTTTTGTTTTTGTGTTTTTGAAAACAGTTTTAAAAAATAATTTTAAAATTAATTTAAAAAATACAAAAATAAAAAAATCTGTTTGATAACTTTATTCTGAAAATAGTTTTTTAATGATAAAAATAGAAAATCTGTTTGGATAGTTATTTTTGAAAACAAATTTTAAAAATAATAAAACAAAAAACCTGTTTGACAAATGATTTTTTAAAAATAGCAAATAAAATGGCGGCTATTATGGTGCACTTTGGGGATCAAGGTGCGTCATGCACCACCATGATCTAAAGGATAGAATTGAGGATGTATTTTATACATCACATATAAGAGATCCATACTAAAAATCTTCTCTTTTTCTCCCTCATATGCTTCCGCCGCTGCTTATCTTCTTCTTTGCAATTTTCAACAACAATTGCTGCAACCAAGCACAGCAACAACAACTGCACAACTACATAGCACAACAACCATGACCTCCCCCCAACTGCACCTCCGCACCGCCGCTATAAGATTGTTTGTTGTTGTGCAAGCCGAAGCCAATGTGGAAAGATGGGCGCTGCTATTCCTATGTGTGCCGTCGTTGCTCCTACGTGTTGCTGGAAAAAGAGAAAAGGGGCAGCATCCCTATGTAATTGCAGCTTTTGACTTCTGGCTTTGCTGTGAATTGCGGCTTCTATCTTCCTTTCATTAACCCTGCTGCCGTCAGTCACATCCTCCGCCATTGAACCTCCACTTTGTCCCAGCTCTTGCTCCGCCACACAACGATGCTGCCTCTGCCCCTGGGAGCCTCCACCTCTGTACCCATGATTGTTAGAATCATCCTTTCCTTTGTCCCTTTTGAGTTGCTGGAAGTGCAATCGAAGAAGAAGAATGGAGACAGAGTCACAGAGGAGAGGCATCAGTTAATGAGAGAAGAGGCCAAACAATTCAAACTTGGTTTCACTCTCGTGAGGTTCGAAGAGAGTGTGAGAACAATAGAACAACATATTTACAAATGTGCCAACATATTTTCACAAGTTTTCCAAAACAAAAAAACCAAAAACATCTTTTACATGTTTTCTAATTTTTGGTTTTAAAACACACAAATTGTTTTGTTGATTTTAAAATCAATGTAGAGAAAAAGAAGATGTCAAACAAGGTTTTTTATTTTTTTGTTTTTAAAAATCAAAAAATGTTTCCAAAAACAGTTATCAAATACGCCCATAGAAATGGATGCACATACAAAAGGGTTTGGGTACATATGTAATTATGTGAAATTTCTTTTTATGCTTGTGTATTATTCTAACTCTCATCACCTAAATTTTCTGGGATCCGTCACTGGAGACAAGCACAATTCCAGGCATTTTATCATGATGAATTGTATATACTCTCTCCCCTTTCCGTAACCATATATTTTATCTCTTTTGGCATTATGGTTGAGGTTGAAACTGGGCTATGTGCAGAGTGAAGATAATAAAGATGAGGTATTAATTGGTAAATAATTTAATCGCATCATTTTACCTTCAATAAAATACTATAATTGTAAAGTGTATATATATATATATATATATATATATATATATATATATTAAATGCAAGTATTAATTGTGAAAGGTTTGAAAATGAGAGGCAGCTGCACAATATATATATACAAACTTCCTCAATTAATACTTGCATTTAATTTTTTTCGTATATATACTTCACAACTAATATTTTATTAAAGGTAAAATGATGCCACTAAATTATTTATCAATTAATAAATCATCTTTATTGAGTGTGAAAGGTTTAAAAATGGATAAATTCTTCGGTGTTTCTGAAGCACAACATGGATTGTTAACCATTATGTCATACACATGCACACACATAAAGATTGCTAACCTCCACCCTTTGTATTGGACAAAAAATTCATTTCTATCTTCTTTAAATCAATTCAAAATCATGGATAAATATGTAATTTTGTTTTATTCCCATTTATTATTGCAATAACTATTTCTCTCATTTAATTAATATTCACTCTCACCTGGATAAATTTGTAATTTTATTTTATTCGTATTAATTATTTCTTTAAATTTTTCTCTCTCTAAGTTAATATTCTCTATGCACTATCTTTCTCTATTGAAAAATATTATAATTTTTTTTATTTTTCTCTTATCCAAATAATATATTTCTTTTAGATAATATTATTTTGTGTTGGATAAATATTTAATATTAAGTCAATAGAAAAATTATAAAGTTTGTAAACAAAATTCTCACAAATCACACTTGATGCTAATTAGAATGATTTTCATCAAGGAGTATCAAGTGAGAATTTAGGATTTCAGCCACATAATTTGATCTAATGATTCGGAATTTTTTTTTTCTCACTTCTCACATAGAAAAATCATTTTATTGGTAGAGATAAATATCCATAATTACCCCTCTCTTATTCTATTCTAGTCTAACCCCTTTTTATCTAATCTCCCACTTTATTGGTCTACATTATATAATAATATTGTTTTGTTTAGAAATTATAGTATTAAATTATTTATTTAATTTATGAAAAAGTTTCTTTAAATGTCTTTCAATTGGTTAGATAATAACTTTTTAAAGATATTAAGTGAATGTTGTGTAAATTGAACTTGAAATTACTCATAAAGGTGTTAAGAAAATGATAGCAGATAAGGAGTTGGTATTTGTTTTCAGAACCCCAAGAGTGACCTAGAGATGGATTGAAGTATATTTAGAAGGGTATGAGGCACTATCACATTAGGTCAAAACCCTACCTTATGCATCCTATTTCATCCTTATTATCTTCCACCCTCCTTCTATATAGGTGTTTTTTTTTTAAGGTTTTTTTTTTTTTTTGGTCATCCTCACACACCTAGGAGAGGAGGAGGGGAGAGCATCGCTAAGATGAATCACACCCCGAAAGCTAATTATTGAAATGGGAGAGCCCAAATTTTTACAAAGTCTCCCTGATGACCTCCTGATGTGGGACTCGTAACACTCTACCCACTTCATGTGCAGTTTAATCATTGCGAGATAGGCGCTTTTGCATTTTTATTTTTATTTTTTTAAGGTTGTGAAAATGATTTTCTCCTGTCGTGTTAATTGGGCTTGGCCTGTTCTATTATTGCCTCCTATAAAGGTTAGCATAGAAAATTCTGCTTAGACTCTTATCAGAGGTCATTACCGGGCTAAGCAACATGTCATAAATATCTTCCAGAACGCCCTCATTTGCAGGGCATGAAATGAGATGAAGAAAACCATATCCAATAATAAGTATGGACTGCTTTCTATGATATACATCAGAAGCTTTGGAAGCGAAAAACTATTTTTCTTGTGCTTTCGTTCTTGCGCTTGTGAACTCTTTTTTCTTTATATTTTTGGAATTGAAAGAGTGAATGCGATCAAGTAAAAGGAAAGCGCAAATCCAAGAACGCTCTCTCGACATTTTGTAGCTAGTTGTGGAGTCTCTTCATTTAGTTACCCAAAGCAGGAAGAGTCTTTGATGAACTAAGTTATCATGTGTAACTGAGGCTATTAGACTCGAACATATATGTCATCGCATGGAATGTTCAACTGAGCCCATTGTTGCTTTTGCTCATTACCTTATTTGCCATATTTTTTAGTGTTTGATCGGGCGTAAAAATGGGAAAAAATTTTCCATGGACAAACTCCACCCATTTTTATTCCTCCAACCAAACACACTCTAAATGAGAAGAAACCTTCCCTTCGTAGCATAGATATTTATTTGCAAGTCTAGCTCCTCAACCCAACATACCACATACCCTTACACCCTCTTCTGGGAAACTCATGAAAACCTCTTAAAAGCTATCCAAAACCCTTCATTGCATATAAAACCGCTTCTTCCACACACAAGGCCTTCCTTTGGGCGAAATATTAGTCCTCAATGAGCTTAGAGCTTGATTCAAAACTCTGAAAATGCTTTTTTGTCCCTCTCCATTTAATTCCCACACCAAAGAACAACTTGGAATCATTTTATAAATGCACAAAGTACTGACATATTGGGAGGATGCAAGGTTTTCTCCACCCAATCGAAATAATGGATTTAATTACCAAGAATATGTTCACTAAAATCAGTTCACAGATCACAAACACAACACAGCTAGGTCCGCAAATTAAAACGAAAGCTCCCTTAAGCAGACGGCATATTGTAACTCGAGCATAAGAGTCTACATTTGTTCGCTGCTTGCTTTCACTAAAACATATGCTGCTACTCAATAGGTAAACAGGGAGAATATATTCTATGATGGCTGAATAACTTCTGATTAGGAGGAAACAATATGAACCCGGCGCTATATGAACGACTTTCACCGAAACAAAAAAAAAAAAAAAAAAAAAAAAAAAAAAAAAAAAAACCACAATATTCGTTACCAGATTCTTCATCTATGCCATTTCCAGGCGTCCAAGGCTTTTCTACTCAGCCCCTCAAAAATATACACTTGCCATGTACTGCACCACCGAATCCTAGGTTGCCTTTGTTCAAGCAACAATGTCCTTCCATTTGCATAAGTAGACCAAAATAACCTTCGACATTAGTAAAATTGTTAACCTCAGCTAAAAACCTCTAATCCACATTTTGATATATGCCATCATCTTGAGGTATCATCCCTTCTTCATCAGGAATCATCCCTTCCTCCTCTTCTCCATTGTAGGAAGAATGTGATCCACCATATCTTCCATCACCCAGAGACCCTCCCCACTCTTTTGGAGGACTATTGTTAGATCTACCACCACCAGGAGAGGATGGTGAACTTCGATAAGGACTGCGTCCATATCTAGAACTTTTTTCCTCTAAATGATGCCGTGGAGATGGTGCGGATGATTGGCCTTGTCCCATCATTGATCGATGAAAACTGTAACCTGGGGAACGTTCACGAACTGCTGAAGCCCTCTCCTTGTTATAAGGGCTAGGACTGTGGCTTCGGTCCCGGTTAAAGCTCTTGTTGCGATCACTATCCCCTCCACCACGTTCCATCATTGCTTTGTGAAAGCTGACATGGGAATGTTGACGTGGTGCAGCCCTGTCAGGACTACGACTGCGGCTGCAACTGCGATCACGGTTTCTGTAGCGATCACTACAACTAGATCCCTTGTCAGGACTTCGAGCACGATCATTCCTATGACACAAGACAACACATTTGTAATCATTACTCAAATATCTAGAATGACATTAAGAATCCTTTTATAAAACCAAAATCCTCTCATAGGAAGTCTGCAATGAAAAAAGAATTTTTATAAGAAAAAAAAAAATAATAATAATAATAATAATAAGCTAAACTAACCTCTGTGAACCATAGTCTAACCCACGTCCTCCACCTCTGCCAGAAGCAGCAGTCCCCCAGCCACCCCTTCCTCCATAACTGGAATCACTGCCTCTTCCACCATATCCACTATCACTACCCCTTCCACCATATCCAGAGTCATTACTCCTTCCCCCATAACCTGAGTCACCACGTCCCCCACGGCCAGCAGAACCCCATCGTCTGGATCTGCCCATCCCACCACCCCTCGATGACATATCACGAAGTTCTGGAGGAACTCGCTGGTTTGCACCTTCCAAGACTTTGATGAGATCTGAAGCATATTTAGCATCCTGCTCCCCAAAGAAAGTGTAAGCTACACCAGTGGCCCCAGCCCTCCCAGTCCTTCCAATCCTATGAACATAATCTTCCACTCCTGTAGGGAAGTCATAGTTGACAACCACCCTGTAAAACGGTTATAGTCATTTTCAGATGTGATGGTCACTTTTCCAAGACAAAAGCTCATACTAAGTAAACAGATTCAAAGAAAACAAACTACTTCAGCATGTACAGTACCAATTCCTTCATTAGTTAACATATTTGCCACAGAATACAAAAGAAAATATAGTCACAGAAATAGCTAACAACCTAATGTCTTTGATGTCCAGTCCTCGAGCCGCAACATCCGTGGCTACAAGCACAGGAGACCTCCCATTTCGAAACTGATTCAACACATGGTCCCTCTCAGACTGGGATTTATCCCCATGAATAGCAGCAGCTCCAAACTGGCGTGCAAGATTACGAGCAAGTTGATCACACATTTTCTTGGTAGAACAAAAAATAATTATTTTTGATCCTTGATCCTGTGACCGCAAAATATGTTCCAGTCGTCTGTGTTTCTCCATGGAGGACAATACTTCAACATGCTATAGTAAGACAAAAACACGTATTAATTACAGTTATTACCAATCCCCTAATGTTAATACACTGTTTAAAGAAAAGATAGCATCTGAATGTTAAGCAGAAAAGGAATTGCAACCAAATATATCAGCAGTAGATATATCGAACCTGAGTAATGGACTTGTTAGCAACAAGCTCATCTACATTGCCAATGTTCACCTGGACAGGATTGACCAGCAGATCAGCTGCAATTTTCCTAACTTCCTTAGGCCATGTAGCAGTAAACATGAGAGTTTGCCTGCGAGCAGGCACCTCATTTACAATCTTCCTAATTTGAGGTTCAAAGCCCATGTCCAGCATCCTGTCTGCCTCATCCAGCACAAGATAAGAGACCTGGTGAAGAGTAATTCTCCTCATCTCAAGAATATCATTCAAGCGGCCAGGAGTGGCTACCACGATATCTGCTCCACGTTCGATGTCTCTCAATTGAGGACCCTTTGGTGCTCCTCCATACAAACACTAGAAAAAATATATAAATATATAAGGAACCTATTACAACATTCAATCCAACAAAGAACGATACTTTAAGCAACATTTGTTTCACATTCTCAAATTCATCAGGACTGCAACACTAATTTTCCCTCAAGCCCATCTAGACATGAAAAAACAAAAAAATAATAATAAATTCGTAAAAAGCAAGGACAGTTACTCACTGCACAAGTAAGTCTTGATGATTTCCCAAACTTCACAGCTTCATCTTGTATCTGTGTTGCTAACTCCCTTGTCGGTGACAGTACCAATACAGTGGGGCCGATTCTGGAGTTATTACCACAGCGCTGGAGGTGAATAAATGCCGGGATTAAATACCCCAAGGTTTTCCCTGAACCTGTTTTAGCAATGGCAACTATATCTCTACTTTGAAGAGCAATGGGCCATGACTGTGCCTGAATTGGAGTTGGGGCTGAGAACCCAGCATTTTGTACCTAAAAAAAGGAAAATCCAGGAGATTGGTTTTCTTTGGTACTTATAGAGGAGTGGTTAATGCCGGAAGAAGCATCATCCTCCATATGCAAGCCACCAAAGCTTGCTGATGCAAGCTAGCGCATGAGGAGGCCTCTTCTTCCGTACAGACCAAGTGGCAAACTGAATCATGACCAACGGCAGTCCCAGCCACGAACTTGGATGATTCGGAAAGCCCTTCCAAAAACTTGGTCCACCATAAAGGGCGCTCCAAATTAAATGCTAGCCCCACAAAAGAGGGCACCACAGCGTACGACATTAGCTCCTCCCCAGGAGCAAATATCGCACCTACGACAACAAAGTAAAGATGGCAACAAATTATCATGAGCCTGAAACTTAGAAATTGAAGCTTCAGGAATTAGAGTTTTGCACAAGAAACACTTTGGTCAGATACCTAAGCAAACTTGTATATCCTCCTAGCTGCCACTACCAAAGAAAGACAAGAAAATATAATAGAAGGTGATACCTCTTTAAGAATCTCGGATGGAAAGCCAGTAGACCCAAATGATGTAAGAGGTGGAGGCACATTGTCTCCCTAGAAAAAAGAAATGAAAAGAACTCTAGAAAGTCATGTAATTGGCACAAAACCCAAAAGCAGTGGTAGCATTCAATTATCTAGACAATCTTTATGTCACGAAAAAAAATTTGTTTCACCATAGTATGGTATATAGTTGCGACAATTCCAGATTCAAATATATGGTCCATAATGACAAAGTAGTGTCATATACTTATTTGCCACAAGATTATGATATACTAACATTAACAGTTATTTCATGCCGACGCCGATAAGACTCTGGAGATAATCCAGCTCCAGTATCAGATGCTCCATGACCTCTGATAGAAGAACTAACATTTTCAGCAACATGCATCCCATTTGGAACATTTCCACCTTTGGAACCCTAATAAAAAACGAAAGACAAGTAAAATAAGTCCCCCAGACAAACTAGGATTGACAGCAATATACAATTATTTTCAAACACTGCCTTCCTTTTTTCTAGCAAAATGATGCATTCATTTTCCCATGTAAATGTAATACCCAAACATCTCTATTCACTAGCATCCATTTGAGGAAAAAGACAGAATCAAATTGTTCAATATATGCTTTGAGACCTACATCCGATTCCCATGATTCTCACCATTGATAAGGATAACAGGATCAGTCATTTTAAATTAATCAAAAAGTAGCTAATGTCCTATATGTGTCTTAGGTCATGTGAGGTATCAAAGCATTAAAATACAAATAAAACAGTAGAGTGTAAACCTGGTAGTTGCGGGATCCACCTTCGTTGTTTGACCCACCTCCACTGTTTCTATCATACCTATCATTCACATCAGGACTGGGACCACGATGCGGCCCTTGAGATAATTGTTGAACCAGGACAGAGGAACTAGCCACCGAAGAAGACGACTTTGGCAGGGCAGATGAGCTCGAAGGCCTCTCATATTGGGTGACATTAGTCTCAGGATTCCAAAAGTAAAGATACCCAGTCTTACCATCCACAAGACCCCGCCATGGTTTAGGTAGTGTTGGGTCTGGCGGTGCATATCGCGGACCCACAGAAGAGGCAGTTGCTGTAGCAGCCATCTCAAAGGAACCAGCAATATAACTCTAACACCACAACAGAATAATAACATATAAAGTCAGTGACAAGTGAGAACCTTATCCTACCAAACAATAATTAAAACTTGGGAGGAATCATCATTCATCATACATGACACAGTAATGACTAAGATTACAACAAGACTGCAATTATATTTCAGTCACCATCACCAGTGACCCTCGTTTAGCAAAATCTATATCCTCACAAATTAACGCATTCAATTCGATGAGTTGACAATAGTAGCTTAACATCCATTATCACCAAAATCAAGCAAAAACAATTCGTCCACAAACCTAAAAATGACCAATCCAATTCCCAGAGACAAAAAAATAAACTCATCCAATTTGGCCCAAACAAAAGCAAGCTCAAAGGTTTTCACAGCATGTTAACAAACCCCAACCCAACATTTCTACGAAAACCCATTTTCAAAAGAAACTTAAAAAAAGCCCTAAGAAAATATGTTAAAAAAACAAAGGCTCAGAAGCTGAAAATTATCAATCATTCAATCTATCCCATATTAAGTCTAAAAAACAAAAAAGATCCCATATCTAGCAAATGCAGCAGAAACCAAATTCCAGAAAAGAAGCCCTAGATTCACTCAATCAAACACCCAACCCTAACCATGCAACAAGCAACCCATATTGATTTCTTCAAATTCAGATCTGACAAATTACGAAACGCTGTGAGCAATGCATAAATATAATAAAATAATAAAAAAATCAAATCGAATCTTACAGTACCGTTTTGTAGATAGGAGCGAGAAGTGGCCGTAGATTCTGCGCCCAAGGTTAGGTTCTCTCTACTATATATATATATATATATATATATATATAGTCTTCTATAGTATTCCGATTCGGGTTCGGGTTAGGGTTTACGGGTCGCAGAGCCCAACGGCACGCTCCGGAAAAAGCGACGGAAGTAGTAGGTGAGGGAAATAAGAGGAAAAAGAAGAGAACGGGAAGGGGAGGTTATATTTAGGAATAAGAGATGATTATTATTATAGAATGGAATAGGAAATGGGAAAAGGGTGCGTGCGCGGGGGTGTGGGTGTGTGACCAGGGTTAGTGGTGGTGTAAGGATGGTAGTTAGGATTTGACCATGGTTAAGTCAAATAAAGGGACCAGTTGGATCCAGTCTTTCAACAGGGAAAAATCAACAAGAGCTTGGTCAACTTGGCTTACGGTTGTATGGGTTTGGACCAACTTGAGCCAATTATCATCGAGTTGGAATGTTGGATTTTTTTTCTCTTTTTGATGTATTATAACTGGTTTGAATACACTACAAGTTTTATCTTATCAATCTTTTGAAATTTAATTTCTAAGCTTACTAAATTCTAGATATTTATAATTCTTTGGCGCATCTGAAATGAGAAAACAGGAAAGAAATAAATGAACTCTAAGAAATAAAGTTTCGCGTTCATAGTCAATCAATAAGGATACCTCCTTTTTCTTTGGGGTGCACATATTAAATTTACATTGATGATGTACTATTGTACGAAACGAAAATGACAAAAAAAAAAAAGGAGATGAAGCTAATGTATTATACTATTATTACATTTCTTGTGCATAAATTGTGAAAATTAGAGAATTAACTGAAAGAAATTATTTCATGTTTTTATTCGTACTATTTTCGTATCATAAAATTTCCCACCAAAAAACATTTCGCTTTATGGCATGGTTCAATGTTCATGCATAAGGGATAAATTTAATGCACGAAAACTGACAAATTACGTGGCTATAATAAAAGTACATGACACTAATTTCAATTTTAATACAGAAAAATGCTTAAGAGTATGGATTCTTTAGCATAAAAGGACATACAAAAGAATAAAGTGTGAATTTCCGTTGATGTTTGACGTCTAGTGATGGATGATTTATTTGTTTATTTAATATGTGAAAAATTATATTTCATTCATGTAATTGGTAATTAGACATGGAAGTGAGTCAAGCTAATCCAAACTTGATAAAACTTAGATTCGGCTCAATAAAAGTAACATCGGCTCGATAAGAAATGAACCTCAGTTTCAAGATCAAGATCAAGTTTAGCTCATTATAAGCTTAAATAGAGCTTAAGTTCAATGATCTAGCTCAAGTTAGGAACAAATTTAATCTTTTATATTTAAACTAAGATATTTAATCATAAGTATATAGTCTTATTCAAACACTTAGCTTAAACTTTAACTTATTAAACTATCAATAAACTGAGTTGAAAATAGTTAACAGACTGACTTGACTTATTTTTAGCTTTTTTATAGTTGAATTAAAAAATTGCATGTGACATATAACATAACACTTTATCATATAAACATAGTCATTATGAAAAATTTTGGTTAGATTCAAATCACTTGGAATTTAATGTACATAATCTACTATAATTAGATAGGGTTTCATCGGAATAAAATCCAAATCCACTCAACTGGAAAGTAAAAACAATTTAAAGAATGTAGTTCTTCAATCATGATCTGACTGTTCAAATCAATTTTCTCATTGAGCTATTTAAACTTTTAAGTTTTATTTGTATAAGTAATTTATACTAACTAACAAATTAATTACTTAATAAATAGTAATTGACAATAAACTAATATTAACTCATTATAATTATATCAATTGCTGCCCGTTGTAAAAACAATTTCACAGCCCCCCTACAAATCTCACAACTCCACCCGCTTGATGTATCATACTCTCACGTAAGCACTGCCTTTTATATGTATTTAAATTAATAACTAACACATGTGTTAATTGTATTAGAAGTACATGAATATTATGTCTTTACATACATCACTTAATGATTGGAGTGCTTAATCGTAAGAACATCTCCTAACTCAGAATCTTCAACCACACCAAATAGTTTAGATTGAATTAACCAATCAACTACACAACAAACCCAAGGCCATAGCTAGGGCACAGGCAAAAATCAAATCAATTAAAACATATCTAATTCTCAAAGTAAGGTGCACAATGAATGTCCATAGTGATATGATTCTCAAATTACGGTGGACAATGAATGTCCATGATGATATATTTCCCAAACTTTAACTTGTTCTAGAGACTGATTAAATTGACTCCCGTATATTCCCTTATAAACCAACCATTCTTCCCGCTTTGGGTCCTTAATACTTCTTGCCTGTCAAGACTGTCTTGATCACTATCATAGAGGTTGAAAAGGCCGTGAGCAAAGACAATGGTCAGGAAGCATTGTATTTCCTACATGGGCACATGGGTTTCTCTAGAATCATAGACCATACCCATTTCACAATTGTTAAATCATTTCTTGGACACCCAAAAATCGAATCTAAATCACGGCGATCCATGAATAGAAGGCCAACATGATAAACCAACCCCGTTGGCATCTTGTTCATTGAGATGAGATACCACTACCGACTTCAGTTTCACACCACCAACTTTGCTGTGTTCTTGAGTTTGTGTCCTTCCTACTATTTAATTTCAGATTCCAAACTTCAAATGAGACGAATAACAAGTTTGGATATGATATAGCTCGTCCATGAGCCTTAAGTTGACCATTTTTCTCTAATGATTGTCGGTGAAGTTTGACCTTGAGCATAAAGCTCCTTATCCCACTGGCAACAGACAACAAAACTCTGAGCAACAGACAAAACTTGGTCCTTATAGGGCAGAAGTCATAATG
Organism: Pterocarpus santalinus; assembly: GCA_031439595.1. Taxonomy (NCBI): domain Eukaryota; kingdom Viridiplantae; phylum Streptophyta; class Magnoliopsida; order Fabales; family Fabaceae; genus Pterocarpus; species Pterocarpus santalinus. Next base: position 65,428,654 of record CM062531.1, on the reverse strand, counting down.
AAACTGCTAAGACACGTTGAAACACAATAGTTGGTAACCACCGTCATATGATTATTAGGAAGAGAATTAGACACTGTAGCCTCATACAGCTCAGTTAGTAGATTTATTATCAATCATGTTTGGCCGTACTGAAAACACAAATACGCACCAAGTACTATTAAAATAGTAAACTGAAATCAGAAATGTGAAAATAAAATTTTATTTGAAACCGTTGCCTTTACTTGGCAACAAAAATGGGGTCAGACGCATCTGTTTCTCATGTTTCAAAGTTATATAAGAAGATCCACAATGTTTGGATAAACTACAAAGAACCCGAACCCGAAACAGAGGTTTCTTTAGACAAATTCATTGGTACTTTGTCATTATACATTTCACCAAGTCAAGAATCCGGCAATAATCAAAAAAGAGGGACGATTCTTTACCCTCCAGTCCATCCCTGCTAACCCTATTGCTACCAGCTAGGTTATTGCAAGGGCTACCACCAACAATGAGATCAAAACCCCCAAATGAGTTCATCAGCTGCTCCAAACGATCACCATTTAGCTGCTGTACATCATCCAAGTCAACCAAATTACCTTTCTGGTTTGTTTGCTCCCACCAACTTCTAACAATATTCCTGTTCACTTCCGATTTCTCGACAGAGACGACATTCTTAAGAGGGATACCAAGCCGATGAAGTGCTACTTCGGCACCACCAATTCCAGAAAACAAAGAAAGAAGATTGATGCCATTGGGATACAAGTCCTTCAGAACTGACAGATGGTATGCCACTGTGTCAACCTGAAATAAACCAAACGTATAAAGAAAGAGCAATGTACATAGAAACTTAAATGCAAAAACTAGTAGTTTTTTTCAAGCAGATCACCATCTTCATTCAAACAATCAGAACTAGTTGGAAGGTTTCATAGAAAACAAGAAAATATTGGAACTGCATAGAATTTCTAGCACTCTGATAAAATTATTATGAATAAGAATATACAAATATTTAAAATTTATTACAGAGTTCCATGCAGTATTTCTCTAAGACAGTAAGCACATCCCGAAGTATCTTGATGGAGGCTTTATAATATAACGTGAATATTCTCATACCTGGAATGAATTGCCAAGTGACTTGTATCTGTCAGTTCTACTTATTCCACCTCCCCTTGTGTGGTTCCTTGGGAAGCCCAACAGTGTTTCTACTTCATCCGCCTCTAGTGGAGCAACCTTATTTCTTCCCACCCAAACCAGATTCCATTTCCGACATTGCTCAAGAACATACCTTTGGACACTCTCAGGCGGATCTCCTTCATAGTTCTCTAGAGCTTTCCTAATTCTTTCTGTTAGTTTTGCACTGCCAATAACTGTTTGCAAACAATTAAGTTTGGTCCTAGGGTCCCATGACGGCCACCACTTCCTTGTTAGGGGAAACGCCTCATGTATTGTGCGTGGTGGAAGAGGAAGAAGAGGGAATCTTTTTTCAATGGGGAGATTGTGAACATAGCCCCTCTTCCTGGCAGCAGCACAGAAATACTTTGAATCGACAAATTCAGGCTCAACATCATACAAGAATCTTGAAATTGTTTGCCAAACACCTTTCGGTGCAAGCGCCACATTCTCATAGTAAAAGTAAGGCGGCCCAATGGCATCTTCTGGAATTTTTCTGTGCGTTATGAAGGTCGACTCGGTAGGAACCCCAAAACCAATCATCGGATTTGGAAGATGAAGTGGCTCGTCATCTTCACTAAGTATTTTCTTCTCACAACCCCTAGGCTTTTTCCTTCCCAGTACTTCATAATCATAATATCTTCGCTTTTTCACCTTAACAAGGTCACTGAATCGTGGCTGTGGAAATAGAGTTTAAAATTAACTATAGATCTGGCTGATGAGTGAAAAAATTAACAGATAGATGGTAGATCATCACCATTTTAAGGGGAAAAATTACAGAAAATTATATGCATTAAAATTTCTATTGTATTCATCTCAAGATATCAATATTCTACCTTTTCCTCAGGAGGTAGAAGGGCATCTTCTGCCTTTGCCATTTGAGCAACACCTATAAAATCTATCAGTTCATCAAGTGACGAGTTTGGACCTGCAGTATTTAATTAATAAAATGAGACCAAGAAAATAGAGACTAAGAGGTCCTACGGACAGATTCTATGTAAACTTAAGAACACAAACAAATAGAAGGTTTTCATGTAAGGTCATTATTGTGGTTGATCAAGCTAATTTGATTCAGATGTAATTTGGGCAGAATAATAAGATTTATGATCTATTAATCTATTATGCATCTTACCACAAAATTGACCAATATTCTGAAATGGTAGCCATCTTCAGAAACAATTAACTGAAGATAGTGAATTATACTGACAAGCAACAACAATAAAATCCACACAACAATAATAAAATTGAAAAGGTCTGGCATTATTGCCAAGTAACAAGCTAATGACCTACTCCAAATATAAGAATGAAAAACGCACCTAATCTTTCAACAGCAATTAAAGCCTCATCCTTCTTGTACCCCATTTTCACCAAGGACAATAAGGTATCACCATTCCCACAAAGAGATTTTGTCATTTCCTGCAAGAAAACCAATAAGCAGTCCATAACTTAAAATACATCACCTACAGGCTGCAACTGAAGTATTTCCTTGCATAAGTAATTCTAGATGTCCCACAAAAGCAGGTAAAAGGAAGTGGAAGCACAATCAAGACAATTTCATTTTTCTGTTAAGTAGGTAAAAGAGAAATTGTACAAGAGTCAGATGCCAATGAAAGAACATACAACAACGATAACTAAGTCTTGTCCCACTAAGTAGGGAACATACAACAACGATAACTAAGTCGTGTCCCATACAACAACGATAACTAAGTCTTGTCCCACTAAGTGGGGTCAGCGACATAGACTAGATGACACCATAGTGCCAACGAAGGAACATAACCATACTAATTTACATTGTCACAAACCATCTCTCCCAAGTTATTTGTTGGAGGCATATAAATAGTTATATATCTAACAAACCCCCTCACGCAAAGAGTCCATTGAGCTCTTGTGTGGACAATCCTTGTGGATTTGATAACATATTATAAACTATATCTCCCAAACGTTTAAGCTATTACATATAGACACATGAATGATTTTATATCTAACATATGTCATGTTTGAAAATGATAATATGACCATAACTTTATATCCTAATATCGATTCTCGTTCACTAGTTTTGCTGGTTCTGAGAGAAGGAAAGGAGGCCAAATCTTTGTGGCAATGTGCCATATATGCCATTGTTTGAAGTACTTGGTTTGAACGTAATTATTGCACCTTCAATGGTAGATTTTCAAATAAGCAAGTGTTGTGGGATAGAGTTAGGCATTTGGCCTCTATTTAGTGTAAAGTTCATGATCTTTTCAGAGGAATTCCCTCCTAGCATGTCGATAGATTGCAAAACTATGCTTCATTGATAGTTTTTTCTTTTGTTTGTTTTTGCTCTTGTAAGAAGGATTTCTTGTCCTCCCATCTTCTTTGCATCGTTCTTCTCTTCTTCATAATATTCGTTTTTTATCCAAAAAAAGAACTTTATATCCTATTGCAGAAACTCTCCAAGTAGGTGACACCAAAGACACAAAATACAATGATGATAAGATAAATCAAATCATACAATGAGCCCAAGACATCAAAGCAGAAATAGTATAAACTACCTCATCATCAGATAAAGAATCACTATCTGAGAAATCCTCCCAAGAGCTCACTGCACACTCCGAAGAGCTAGGATCTGGCTCAATTTGCTGTTGTGGCTGAGGAGAACTTTCTAAAACCTGCAAATAACAAAACAAAAATGCCAAGATAATTCTAACATTAACACTTGAAATTGAAAAGTATGCAAATGGTATATTATAAATGTCAACGATAAGTCACCAAAAAACAATGTCAGCAAGATGAAAAGAACCAAGATATACCAGACAGCAAGGATCTGACTCGATTTGCTGTTGTGGCTGAGAAGAGCTTTCTAAAACCTGCAGATAAGAAAACAAAAATACCAAGGTGATTCTAACATTAACACTTGAAATTGCAAAATACACAGATGGTATACTAAAACTGTCCACAATAAGTCACTAAGGAAAAATGTCAGCAAGATAAAAAGAACCAAATTGAAAGAGGCCAAGAGAGAAAAGACGGGAGGTAACAAAAAAGCCAAAGCAAATAAGTCATTATTTGTGCAAATGAAAAAAGCAAATGCATTTATCATTAGCACATAAGGACATGTAAAATAGACTACTTGTTTGTTTAACACCTACAACTTATGTGATGGCATTCTTCCACATGAAGTCTTAACAAAATGGTAACAACAAGCCCACAAAGGTCACTCATTCAGGTCGGTAAAATATTGCCATTGTATTAAGACACAGTTAAATTTACAGAAACTTAGGAATTTGTCGTTCCAGTTAGAAAATTTACTTATTGCCATTTTTAGCATGATTAGGCTAACTGTAATCATTCCATGACAAAGTGAAAACCAGAGGGGAAAAAAAAAATCTTATTAATATAATATAGCCTTCCAGTTCCTCAGCATATATTAAACGGGTACTCCCTATAAGAAACAATGAAATAGCCACTAGTAGCCATAAAAAGAGTCCCCAATTCCCATCCCAGGACAGATAAAAATACAGGAAACGTAAATCTAAATAGGAATAACTCCAATCTCATATAACTAGAAGCTTTAACATAATTTTTCTCCAAGTGGATGTTATAACTTCAAAAGGTTTAGACGAAAATATCAACAAAGCTTTTTCCTACTAGGTGGAGTCAGCTACATAAATCAAACAATGACAGTGTGTCCTATCACAATTCAACGAGAGGAAAAATCCATAAATAAACGAAATCGATTTAGATACCAAAAAACAATTCAGATGCATTTTCTCCTGACTAAGAAAAGTTTGAAGAATGAATTCATTATCACTTATTTCATATCAGTATAATTTAAATTGCAAACTGGGCTTTGACAGTATGCCAGTCAAAGAATTTTACTTCAATGCACGAACAAAAATATGACGGCATATAAAATGTGCGAAATTGTGAACTGTGGCTTACCACTCTAAAACTTAGGTGAGAAAGTCCTGATTCCTGAGTCATGTGACCCAGGTTGGACTGGATAGGCAAAAGAAAAAGTTGCCAAAGAATTAGAAAACCAGCAATGATTCGTGATTCATTGCGTAGTTTAATATGTGCTGGTAACACACACAGAACAGAGAATTGGCAATGACGCTGTGACAACCGTTTCTTAAATTATGGAAAGGTGGGGTTAGACAACACAGCAGAGTACAGGGTACTGGGTACAACATGATCATAGTTCCAAGAGACAAGATCATGATGCTGTCAGTCAAGACAAAAGAAAATATCAACTCACCGAGTATGTGAGAAGTTCTTCAAGTAGTTTATCTTCATTTGCCTCACCTGGATGTTCATCAGAGCAACATTATTTGTGAACCTAATTGATCAAAATCTTTACTTAAATGTAGTATAGCAGTGCTATTACCATATTCCTCAATTACTTTCAAAACCATTTCTCTGGGAAATCCCATTCCCACAAAGTGATCAAATACCTTGGAATTAGATGAACCTGCAGATGAGCTTGCCTTAAGGGGAGAAAAGAGAATTTGATGTTAGTGGTTTAAAAATTCCTTTTCTTTTGTAGAGTCCTATCTCTACATGCATGTTCCTCAAGGATGCATGTGCACTGGATTTAAAATGCTTTCATGGATAAGGCATAACAGAAATAGTGGATGCAAATTCAGTAAATAAGTCCTCATAAAACCAAGAAGGAACTCAATTCATTGAAAATTAGCTACTATGAAACAATAAACATATAAATTCCACAAAAGCTAAATAGTAGATACACATAATATGTGTAAAACCAATTTTGTAAGGTCCCAATTCTCAAGGCTTATTTCTGCATTGACTTGCAAGGTTAGTTAATCATTTTGGTTTACCATTGTTAGTTGGTTATATATCATTCATAAAAAGTTATGCCAGCAGCACTCACAGTCAGAAAAGGTCTAAATAAAACTATAGTTGCACTGGCTTTCATCTTAGAAGAGATTTATATTTTCTACAGACAATGTATTTGTATTATCTTTAACTTTCAGGATTCATACAATTATGTTTTCTAAAGACACTGTATTTAAACTATCTTTAACTTTCAGTATTCATTTTATATGTCACCTGTTCCCTGTGTAATTTGGTCCTCCAGTCTGATTTCTTAACATTCAACTGTCAAAAAGATAACTTCAGACAAAAAGAAGTGTCTAAAAGCTTACCTCTCCAGACCCAGTAAGAGCCTCTCCATTAGGAACAGTTAAACATGACGAAGAAGACTGAAAGTTCTCAATTTCAAGCTCATCTTCAGTGTTCCAATCAAAATTTTCACTCTCCCCACCAGAATCATCTCCACCCTGCAATAATTGTTATACATTAGAAGGAGCAGAAGCCAGAAGCAAAGTGCAAAAATAAAATATGAACTAATAAGAAAAGGGAAGGGAGAGAGAAGAAAGGTTTTTTTCTTTTACCACATTCCCACTCTCCCAAAGTACACTACATTTGTATATTAAAATGAGTACTTATAATGCAACAAAATACAATGGGTAAGTTTTGTCCCACTAGGTAGGGTCAGCTTAAAAATTTGACTGAGTTTTACTAATAACACAACAAAATATATTTGTAAATGACAAGTAAATCATACCATCTTCAATCTCTCAGCTTTGCAAAGATACAGATCTTCAGTCTGCCCAAACACAGAAGCAAGAGTAATGTATTACTAAGCTAAAAGAATGCATAATGCACAAACTAGGACAAAGAAGGTCCACAAATATATAACATTATCATTAGTTACCCACATTTGAAGCAACATTATTATTTACCAAAAAAAATCAACGAAAATTTTGGGTGAGATGTGTTGTCCCACCAAGTTACAAAAAGGTCAAGAGACCCATTCATCCTTCATAAACAAACACAGTCAATGGCAAAATGCATCTCAAGCAGCCATTAACACTATTACCAGAATAGTGGATCACAGAACAGCCACCATATCAAAGAAAGCAAGCAAAGGAGTTCCCAACTCTATTTAGGAAATAGGAAGAGAAACATGAAATTATACCAACACAAGTATGCATCGCAGATAAAGAAAACAGAATTAGAACCCAAAAAACAACAGAAATACATGGAACCCATTCAATTACAACACTAAACTCAACGGATTGGATTTATTGGATCAATTTTTCTTAGTGTGCATATCCAATTTTGAATTTTTCACAGACCCAACTCTCCTGTGCAGTGACCCATTGAATATCCAATTATCCAAACATCCAGCTCTTCTCAATGAGAGGTCTCTCCATCACACTGACTTGCCAGTGTTGCCATTGCCACCTCTATCCGTGGCTCCATCAAGCTTTCGACAATGAACAAGGTCAAAAGGAAGGAACAGCCCAGACATAATAAAGTTCTGGAAAAAAAGCAAAATATTCTTCAGCCAAATATCTGCATCAGCATACTTGAGCCAGTATTGGTAGATCTTGTGCTCTTACAAGCACAAACCGATTTGAATTATGACGGTCTCTGCACAAAACCATATATGTTTAATAGCAAATTCGAGATTTCATTCCTCACACTTTCATCTGAACATGCCAAAGAGGGGATAAGACCTTCTTGAATACTTTGTAGATTGTGATGGTAACTTCCGTCTGCCAGCAGTGATGGAGAAAATAAAAAGCAACGAGCTGCCATGACAGCATAACACTCCAATTTAATGAGAAAGAACCAATAGACATGATTGGTGGGATAAATATGGGTAGGGGTGTTCAAATCCAATCTAATCCAATCAAAATTGTTAAACCAATCCAATCAAAACCGCAAAAATTTGGATCAGATTGAATCTTATTTTTTACAAACCACATGAATTGGATCGAATTTCAGATTTAATTTTCAAAACCGATCCAATCCAAACTACATAATTTATATAATATAAACTTTTTTATATTATTAAGTTTATACTTTTACTTATAATAATTAAAATTTATTACATAATTTTTTATTTATGCATCATTTTTACTTAAATAATATTTTATAAATATTAAATCACTTATTTTTTATTTTTTATTTTTATTTTTATTTATTCATTTTATTGACTTATGTTATTTTTATCTTGTAATATTCTAAATTTAAAATTTTTTTTTTTCAAAAATCGATCAAATCAATCCAATCCAAATCGCAAAAATTTGGATCGGATTGGATCCGATTTAAAATCTAAACTGAATCGATCCAATTCAAACCGCTATAAATTATATTGTTTAGATCACAGAAATTTTTTGCTTAAAACCGATCCAAATCGCATCACGAACATGCCAAGAGTTGCTACAGCATTAGGGCAGAAAATAGAGAGCTGCGAGTTCCTATGACGTCATAACACTCCAATTCAATCAGAAAGCACCAATAGACATGGTGGGTGGGATTTTGGGACAATTTGGCTTGTTGAGAGAGAGAGCGAAGCGACATCTATTCATGTCTGGTATTGCAGGGCTCGATGCCACTACACCGAGATGCTCCACTATCAGCATTCTAGAGTGACCAGCCTCTACTACGCTGCAATAGTAGCCCACAAACCACTATTGGCAACCCTATTTACTAAATGCAAACCCCCCTCCCTTGACATCCATTGAATATCCAGCTGACTAACAAAAATCATCATGGCACTGTCACTTACTGCAATGAAACACACATGTCCACATAAAAACATCTACACAAGAAGAAGACTGCCTTCTGTTGGACTACTGTGGTTATTGGGTTGCACGGGCAATGGTCCAATCTAGTATTGAGTGGTTGCCTTGCAAATTGACTGCTTGGAATGCTCTAGGCAACATTATAACAACGACAATCAAGCCTTTTCCCACTAGGAAATAAGTGCAAGAATCACAGTGGCATGCAAGAGGAAGAATGGGTGGCGGATTTGTAGAGTTATCATCAACCACTAGTAGCAAGAAAACCACTAGAACGCAACAATGCTAAATGGTGGCCCAATGTCAAGAGCATATCAACAGAGTAGGATTTGACTCCTCTAAAGTGAGGAATGCACTTTAGAGAGTAAAGTGAGAGATCTTAACTGTAACAGTGTAGGATTTTATACGATATTAATATCAACATGATCTATAATACATGCAAGATAATCTATACTGTTGATTTTTTCATCAATGGTTAAAATAACTCACTTTACGCTCAGAAATGCATCCCTCACTTTAAAGGAGCCGAATCCAACGGGAGTAGCACCTAACCCAGCTTGTAGCCCAAGGTTCTAGGCGGTTTCTTCTCATGTAGACAATGTTTTACATGGACAAGAAGGTTTCAAGTCATAATGTAACTCCCACATAGCGAAATCAGTGCGGTGAGACTAAACCCCTCAGAAATTGTCGTGATTAAGAGATCTTTCCAACAATTAGCTTCTCTAGGGCATGAACATATTCAATTGAACATATTCAAGAGTTTATAAACAGCAACTGTGAATCATATAACGCATGCATTGATACCAAAATAAAAACACCAAAAACCAACAATTTCTCATGGAAAAAAAAAGGAAAAAAGAAAACAGATTTCCCCCATTTCCCAGAAGCAAAACAAAAAAAAACAAATTAATAAAAACATCTCCACCAGTGAGTAAGCAATAAACATAATACAATTTCAACCGTTAACCAACAATCCAAAAACAAAAATCCCTACCTCTCTCAGAATCAGCAAACACAGCCTTCGACGGAATCAACAATGCGCTCTCTCACCTCTGCCAGTCAACACCAAAAAGAAAAAAAAGAAACCTTAAATGTCAGCTCAAATTCAACCACTCACCTCAGAAGGAACCCAACACATCAGCATAAAAAAGAAAAAAAAAGAAAAACCCTTGCGTACGAATTTAACCAGCAGAGAAAGCCCTCGCTCGTGGAACAAGACAGAGAGAGAGAGAGAGAGAGAGTGATGAGAGAGAGAAGAGGGGCTTTGAAGTCCGAGTAAACGGACTCGGTCCGAGTCACGGCGCGGAGAATCGGGTACCTATCATCACCAACAACGTGAAAAACTTCACCGTACTCGCGCACTTTCTGTTATTGAAATTTTAACTGTTTTCGACCAGCGTGGTCCACGCTGGTCGAGAAATCACAACGGTAAAAATATGAACGTATTTGTGGACGGTAATTGTGAGTCGTCCGATTGGAATACTGGCTTTTTGTGATTCTAACTCTCTGTATGTTATGCATAGAGATAAAAGTAAGAGAAAGAAGAATGAACGGTGATGTGAGCGAGTATGATAGAGTATCATACTCGAGGGGTTGGGTTAAGTGAAAATTGAAAGAATCTCTTCTTTTCATTTTTATATAACAATATGACAAAGAAGTCCTTGAACACTTTAATGAGATGTTGACTGATATAAATGGATATATGAATTTAATATTCTTTTTGTTTTAAAATAATATATTAAAATAAAATATTTTTTAATAATTTAATATTTTTATAAAATTATTAATGCCTTTTAATATTAACCATTAAAATAAAATATTATCTCAAAAAAAGTTAAAATACATTTTATTTTATGTTTTTTATTTTTTTAACTTAAATGCATTGGTCAATGTCAACTAAAAATTAGTGAAAATTTTGATATTTTATGTTTAAAATTATTGATTAAATTTAAATATAAAAAACATGCACACCAAGTAATATAGAAAAACGTTCAGTCTTTTCAAAATATATATATATATATATATATATATATATATATATATATATATCTGATAATATTAATTTCATCATCAATCAAAATAGGCTAAATAAATAAATAAATAAATGTGAATTTACTAATTGAAAAAAGAAAGCAAATCAAATTAAATATAGCTAAATTTAGTGAATTTCAAAATATATAAAACTTCAATTGAAAAACTTAAAAATTAAAGAAATTTTTTATAAACTCATAATAAAAATATTATTTATAAATTAAATCAATTCCCAAAATCGATTGAGTGTTAGTCTTTAAAATAATATTAAAGTCAAAAGACATTAATTAAGGCAAAGAAAACTTATATACAATGCTAAACAAAGAGATGATACAACGAAATTATTTTTCTGTAGTGTATATATTGTACATAGGCCTTTCAAAATTTCTTTGGGTAGTTGCACAAAGTGAAATTATTTTTTTTTTCAATTTATTTATTTATCTATTTATCTATCCGTACATATAAGATAAAATATTAATATACTTATTACTTGCTTACTATGTAACATTACTCAAATATAATTTAGTGCATTGCTGAGTTGTTTTCCACTACATAGCACTAAAAAGTGAAAGAGTTGGTGGGGTCTGGTCTTATCATTTTATGACATTCATATCATTGTCATCCTCTTGTGAGAGAAATTTTTTTTTTTTCTAAAAGAATCTTATCTAAATCTTCTTTAATTAAAATAATAATAAGACTTATATAAAAAATTACTTTTAATATGTTTTTAATATGCAATTATTCAGACACATATAACTATTATGGTGGGGGATATTTTCATTTTCAAAGAATTATTTATCTTTAAGTTAAAGTATATATGTGAAAAATTAAAAAAAAAACACATATAATTGCATTATTAAAATTACTCGATCAATTTCATCATAATTATTTTATAAAATATAATATATAATTATTTATTAATATAAAAAACTTTTCACATTAAAAATATATCAGAATTAATATTTTAATCATATACATTAAAATTAAACTCTAAAGCTATGTGTGGGTGAACTTTTAGTCAAAATTGTATACATTATTTAAATTTTTTTTAATAAGTGCTGTATTAAAATTTAAGATTTAATTAAATGTTTTTAAATTTTTGAAAAGCATACAGTAATAAGTATTTTTCTGATATAACAAATACTGATTGTTACTTATTTTCATATTTACAATTAATGTTTTAAGAATTTAATTTTGATTTACTGTCAATATAAAAAAAAATTATATAGGTATTTAATCATATATTGCTATATTAGTAAAATATTTGACTCAGTCACCTACCTTAAAAGTTTTATAAAAGATGATATTATAAAATTCTTTTATATTGACAATGCATTAAAATTAATCTAATATTTTAAATATACTTGTTAGCAAATTATTTTAGAAGTTATATATTATACAGGTACTAAGAGTTTTATATTTTACTTTAAATATCAAATTTTATGAAATAAAAGAGATAACTTTTTTTTTAAAGGTTAAATTAGATTTTGTCATTTAAAATGAAATTTCCAGCTACATTATTGCAGATTTAAATCAAATTTATTTATTTATATTTTTTGAAAGACTTAGTAATGAAATAAGACAAGTTTTTGCTTAACCCAACCTACACTGAGTTTTATAAATTATAACTTGGATTAGTACAATAGAAAAATATTAAAACCCCTATGTATCTCATTTTATTTACCATTATTCATTTTCACTATATTTGAGGGTTTCTATTCTGCATTTTTTTTTTTTTTTGGATTTACAGCTATGTTTTCATTGTGGAGGAAAACTTCTCATGCAGTCAAAATGCAACAAAGAACCCTCACTCCATTGCCAAAAACATCTCTCTAAAATTGAACACTTTCAATATGTACCAAAAAAAAAATTGACATTCTCATAAAGTTTATAACCATAAGTTGGTAACCACAATGCAAACATCGACCAAAAAGAACATGAATGCTACTTGTCCCTCTCCAAAAAAAAAAAAAAGGTAACAAAAATGGTTTCAAATATTCATTGAGTCCTACAATTTAGTTTCTAAAATATTTTTAGTTTAGTATTTTAATTCTTAAAAAATTAAATACATACATACTGGTTCTTAAAATATTTTTATTTTAACATTTTAGCCTTTAAAAGATTACATATATACAATTTAATACTTAAAGGGGCGTTTGATAGAAAATTTAAAAACACATTCCTAGAAAAGTTAACAAGATTCCCATGTTTGGTGCAAAAATTGAAAAAAAATTCTCAAGAATATTACACTCCCGAGATTGGTTTTAGTCCAATATTCCCCTAAAATATTCTCATCTCCCATATAGACTTGTAACTTTTCTATGAAAGGAAATATTTTATTGTGAAAAATATCAAAATATCCCTATCACCATCTACTGCCCGCTATTGTCCACCAGGAATATCTTTAGAAATGTACAAAATATTCTTAGAAATTCAATACGTCTATCAAACGCTTTAAAAAACATATACCTAGAAAAGTTATTCGCGGGGATTGCATTCCTATGAATAGGACTCTTACGAATAAAAATTTAAACCTCCTACCAAATGCTCGCTAAAATAGATTTTATGTTAAATATTCTGATCCCTTATCAAGAAAATCATATATACATTATTCCGTGGAAGATTAATATAAAAAAAGTCAATTTTTTCCAGGGACTAAAGATTAATATGAAAAGCCAAATTCTTGTAGGGTTATTATATTAAAAATTGATGTTTTAAAGATTTATGTGTGCATGATTTTCATATTATAGGGATTAATGTGTTTGACGTAAAATCTTTTGAGGATTAAAATGTATGTATTTAATCTTTTCAGGATTAAAGTGTTAAAATTAAAATTTTTCAAGAACTGAAATATATGCATTTAATCTTTCAAGGACTAAAATGTTAGAATAAAAATCTTTCAAGAACTAAAATGTAGATTTACTCAATATTCTTTGTGCTTTTGTGATGAGTTCAGTTTGTGCATGATTCACAACTAGTCTCTAGTTAAGAAGACAATTTGGGTTGAGTTGTTGCTGAAAGAATGCTTCTTTGGTTTTTGTTTTTTAGGTGTTATCTTGAGAAGATTAGGGTATTGGAGGTAGTTTTGTTGAGTTATTTTGGATGATTGCATCTTTATTGGTGTCTTGTGCTTCAAGATTTGTAATGTGATGTTTGAATGTGATTTTTTTCATTGATACTGGTATTTGTGATTGTGTAATGTAATAGCTTTCATTTTGTCTTTATATTTTGCTATCCTTTTGTTTATCTCTTGGATGTAGTTTTATATTAATAGTATATATTTTATTTTGTCAACACAAGTGTTCTATTAGCAGCTTGAGTTGCAATATTAGCAAAATAATTTTAAAAATATTGAAAATTGTTATGAACATCTGTTGAGGTTATGGAAGCCTTTGATCAAAGAAAAAATGAGGTGAGTTGCAATTGTATTGATGTTATTGTGGCTACTTATTGCATGGATGTTGTTTTATTTGTTTTGCATATAGGTTATTCAACAAAATGCTTATATCATGAAAGTAATACACAATCTCCATTATTCAACTTGGTGATTCCTTTGTTGCTTCTATAGTAATATATTGTGTAATACAAACCAACATGGTTTGTTTGGTGGAAAGTTGTCTTTACAACATGGTGGTTTGGTAGAATAGTTTTTAGAGATTTGAGTAATTGTTTTTCAAACTTAAAAATTAGATGTGATGGTGTTAAGCAAGATGGTAAGGTGAGTACATGTTTTCTTTTTCCAAAAACAAAAAAGTTTGATACTTTGTTCACAATTGACCATTTTATTTTTTGTCTCATGTTTGACATCTTTTGCCTAAAGATTGGCAGGTTTGTGTGCAGCACATATTGAGAAACTAATAGGGCAGTTGATCATTTAGTAGATTTGGGTCATTCTTTGGACTTAGGAGTGTGCTTTTATATATCTTCACCTCTTAGTTTAGAGGCTATTTTGCGTGATAATACTTTTGGGGTTGCTATTCCTCGGATGATTAGTTAGTTGTGTTGTTTTGTGTTTTAGGCGTTTACCTCGTTTTCTCACAAAAAATAAATAGATACCACCATTTACTTAAAATTGTGTAACCCATTTTTTTGTTAGGGAAGCAGGGCTTGAGGCTATAGGAGGGGGATGGATGGATTCAGAGTTGAACCTTGATGTGGTTCAATGTGGCCACCACATTTTGTCGCTGTGGCTTATACATCAATCATGTGTAATTAAGGCGGGTTTTGGGCTTGTGAGTTAGATACCAACTTGGTCTTTATATCTTAATCATTAAAATTATAATTCATAGTTGAGATTGAAACTTTATATTATTAAAAAAAAAATCCTATAATAATTCTATTTAAATTTTTAAATATTTTAAAAAATAATTTTATGTAATTTGTCTATTTTATTTTTCTTATTTTCTATCTTCTCTACTCTCACTTCATCATACTATTGCCCCATTTCCCAACACCACCGCCCGGCCCCTCCCCTACTCCCTTAGCACCACTGGGTGCTGGCCATTTTATCACGCTGAGATCGTACAATGTTTTGAGTTTTACCATGTCACCTTAAAAATTCCTTCACATCAAACTAATGGTAGGCATGGAGGGAGCTTTGACCTCCCTCTAGATAGCCATGGCAGCGAGCTTGCCTCTATCGTACTCATGATACAATCAGCGTCTGGTAACCATGCACTCCACCGCTGTTGTAGGATGCCCTATGCTTATCGACAGTTGAAAGTCCATAAGCTCCCTTTGTCGCTGCCAATGATGACACTGTCAATCGAGATCGTAGCAACAAGGAGTTTGCTTGTGACAATGGTAGAAACTCAAGTTCTCTGTTGTCTTCATCTTCCATTGGAGAATAAAAAAATGAAGAAAGAAACTGAGAAAGTGAAAAGAAGAAGGAGAAGAACAACTTGATAAAAGGATGGAGGAAGGTGAGGAGGGAGAGGGTTCGAAGAGAAAGAAAATAACAAGGATACAACAATCATTTTATCATTTTTTTTGTTATTATGATATTATCAAGGACCAAGTTGGTCCCAAACTCAAGACAGACTCTACCATGTAATTAGTTTCTAAGACAAAAAAGAACAACACCCTAATTACACGACTATGAGTGTGTTTGGTTTTCAATTGAGGCTCACCAAAAGTACTTTTAATAGTATGGGAATGAGAATGTATGATACCTGTGTGTTTGGTTTGATTTTCTCGCAACTTTTAAGAAATTATAAGCTTTTTGAGAGAAATATTTTCAAAGTTATTTTTTATTTTAGAAAAAAATACTTTTTAGATAAAATCTTACTATTACTCTCATATTAATAATTAAAAGTAATCTTACTTTATCCTATTCAGATAAAAATCATTCTCTTAAATTTACTTTTGAAATACTCAAACCAAATATAAATCAATTATTTTAAAAGTAATTCTTCTAAAAATAATTCTTTAAAAAATTAAACCAAACATGCCCTACACGCGTTACTAAAATAGTGTGGCTTCTCTAATGATGGGCCGAGTCAATTACTTCGGGGCCTTAAACGGATCGTGGTGTGTATATTTTGTAGCAACAATGATCGGACTGGGTGTGCAGTGTCCAGAAACCAAACCCATTCCACAATCTTGTTCTTATTCTTAGATATGCTCCAAAAATAGAAGCACACTCACGACCGAAAAAGACATAGGAGCACACTGATTTAGAAGCTGAGAGAGTTCGACTAGAAAATCCTGCTAGAAGGACTGTATTCGTCTAATATTATTTCAACATTCTCAGCTATAGATCTCTAATACGAAAACATGAGCATATATATTCCCGACCTAATTAGCTTTGTTTGGAAAGAACTTCAATGTGATCAATAGGGAAACATAGATCAAGAGAGTTGCACGCCACGCTAAGGGCAATGATTGATGAAGTTGCAATCTTTTAAAATAAGTTGTAACCAAACTAAGATTATTTAGAAGTCAGAAGACTATCAGAATATCAATAATCACAAGCTAAAATCAAGGAGAATATTTGCTTCGATTTTGTTGTTCTTTCTTGTATACACAACTTATACCTTCGCGTAAATATGCGATTCTCTCAATAGAAGAAATCCTGTTCTCTAAAAAAACCTATTGAATCGTATCTCTTGCTCGAGTATTTGTTTTTCTTGTATTCACATTTCGGTTATCTTCCTTGTTGTAAGATTCTTATAGAATAAAATGATAATATAATAAGTCATTAAGATTGGTTTAATAATGAAGGATTTAGGTAAATTGTATAAGGTCATAGATTCAAATTTTATTACCGACAATGTAACAAAAAAATTGATAACATAACCGAAGAAATTGGAGATCAATTACTATTTTCACCTTTCTATAGAAGAATGACGATTCATAGATCGATTGAGAGTTTAGAAATGATGTTTCTTGATTATGATACACTGATACTTGTACTAATTATGTATAAAGTAGAAAATAATTCTTCTGTCCCAGTGTTTTATTCCCTGTCCTCTAATAAAAAAATTGCTATGTGTAATACTATAGATAATTTGAAAAAAGTTGGTTTTGAGAAGAAATATAAGTTGTGTTATATAATGTTACAATCTTTAAAATTAAATATGAGTGTGGAATAAGATAATGAACAAGTAATCTCTAATACGTATAAACAGTTGAGCTCACAGTCAAATAATTGTCTACTACATGTCTCATTAAATATGAGATGTCTTGTATTTGACTCTCATTTCTTCTACCATGCCTCTTTTAAACTATGGATATAAACTATGGATTCTCAATGGAAAGTTCATAGATGGATCACTGCTATACCACCTGAGAAATCTCATTGAACTAACACTTAAAGAGGAAATTAACCAGCCGCAAGAATGAGCCTCGTTTTGTCGATCTTAATAACTGCCCATCTGATAAGATAAAAGGAATTCACTATAAGTTGCTACGATTATTATGTTGCATTATGTAACATTTATCATCACATTACATCAATGAAAGGTATGAAAATGGAAATTTCTTTTGACAAGTATCACGGGGAAATAGATGCTTTGGCTTACGTATGTTTTTTTTTTTTTTTTTTCACAAGTCGTAGAAGTTAAAGGAACATTTAAAGTACTTCTATATTTATTATTTAATATGGTAGCCTCCCCATGCTACTCTCTAGGCTCTTATAGACATAATTACAAAGTCTTCTTTTCCAATTCATTAGATTACCATTGATCTAGCGAATTGAAAGAGCATGTAATCCAGATTAATGTGACATTCAACTCCGTACATAAAAAATATTGTGCTGTAAGTTATTGGTGCTGATAAGGTTAACGGAAAATTAATAATTAAGAGTGTGTTTGGAATGTTAAAAAAATAAAAATGATTTGATTTAGAAATCAAATCTTGTATTTAGATGTTTTAAAAATAAGAAATGAAATGATTTCTAATTACCATAGGATTTAACTATTTTCTATTTGAAATCCTATCAAAATTGAAAGGATTTGATAGAAATTGATTTGATTTTAAAATTTAAGTACAAATCAAATCAAATTAATTCCATTCTTAATCATTCCAAACACAATCTAATAATATTATAAATATAAGAATTGATTTCTAAATCAATTCAAATTCTATTTTTACGCAATCATTCCAAACATCAAATTTAATTTATAAATCAAATCAATTCAATTTAAATCAAATCAATTTCAAAATTTAATTAATCCAAATACACTCTAAAAGAAAAAGGAAGTTATATAAAACAAGTGTATGTTTATAGAGCTGAAGAAGCAAGAAAAGCGATAGTTTTTTTTTGGCCCCCGGGGGGGGGGGGGTGCATGTATTACACCATGATTGTGTGTTGGTAGTTTTTATGATTGTGGCATATATAACTCTTAATCACTGGACATTTGGTGCCTTTTTGAGTGCTAATTGCAGGACATTTAAGATCTCTAATTGGAGCACATGATCTGAACAACTCAAACATCCAGATTTTGTTCACAATCTAAGCTCTATAACGATTTATTAGAAGTTTAACTACCCACTAAAATATTAATGCAAGTTTTGGTTACCTGTTATTTCACTCCTAAAATATACAAAGACTGTGAATCAGAAGAAAGAAAAAAAGCCAAAGACTAGAGTAATACATTTGGAGACTTTGCGGCGAAGCTCTTGTGTTGATTGCAAGCTATGTCAGAATCAATATAAAACAGATACATGCTTTTGACACTTGGTTATGTTGATTTTGATGATCATGAAAATCTTCTTATATTTCTATAGTTGTAGAAAGAGGAGATCCAGTTAATAAAATAAACTAAAATCAATCCCACCAATTTGAAAATAACGTCCTTCAAAAAAAATTGAAAACAATGTCAATTGTGTATCTCAGACAAGGATATTACATATAAGTTAATATATAGTACGTATAATATAACTTAGAAGCCAAGTAACAATCAGCAGCCTCATAATAACTAAGTGACAAATTCAAACTCACATGCCACACAGGAGAGCTACCAATTTCTAAGCAATAATTCTCTACAACAGGCCGGCTTGATTTGGGAAATAGCAAAATAAAAATAAAATGTTTTAGTCCCTTGATACGGTGTGTGAAGCCCTTAATTGTCAAATTGTGATGTCACTAATAACGACATTAGAGGACAAGTTAAAAGCTTAAACAATGCCATTGGTGTTTATTGTTGTTCTAATAACATGCATGGCGGCGGCGCGATCACACTGTATCTTTGAGATGACTCTAGATTGGAATTATATTTCAAATTTTGATTGCTAATTAAGAGTGATCCTTCTAATCTTTGCAATATCTTTTACATGGGTTTTGAACTACCAATTAATTATTATTATTATTATTATTTGAAAAATCGATCCATATTATAAATGTATGAACGTAAACATAAAACTTTACTTGTAATAGACATCTATATAATTAAATGATGCTTAGGAAATAAAATTGTGTAATTATTTTAAAGTATTTTCTGTAGAGTTTTCAAAACTTTTAGAGTGGTTCATGGCTCTTTCCCATATGAAGAATTGAAGATTCACAAACATATCATTAAAAATGATCTAATGATAAGAGCTTTGCATAGTATATATAATTAAGGTCAGGGATTCGAATCTCATTATTATAATTGGTGTACCAAAAAACAAAAAAGGATCCGCATACATACAAAGATCCACATATAAGATGCAGGTAACATAATAATACAATGTTGAATACCTGAAGAAACAAATATCTCAATAAAATAATAATTAATCTTTTAACCTCTGTAGCGTCCGGGCACTGTGTATTAATACTTATGTTTATTTTTTCTGCATATATAATTTGTATATTTTTTGCTCTAACAAGTTAGTTTGTCAAGTGAATGTGTATTTAATATTTTTTTTTTAAATTTTGGTAAGATATTATCTTTTGATTTTATTTTTGTGTATATATATATTTTATGTCTTTAATTGTTAGCTTAATATTTGTACTTAATTTTTAAATATTATTTATAAATATTTTTCTAATGGTATTTTAATTTTATAAATTAAAATATTAGTAGCAATTGTAGTTTTTTAATTTTATAATTTTGATATACAATCTACATATTTAATTTTTTTAAATTTTGAACATTATTATTTTAAAATTGGTTTATATATTTTTATGATTCCATTTTTGTAATTAAATGTTTTAATTTATCACTTTTTCTATATATTATCCTTATGTGATTATATGAAGTACAATTAAAAAATAATAATAATATTACCGTGCAAATACTTATATATTAGTATTTAATTGGATTTTAAATATGTTTATAACGATGCCGTAATAATTTATTTTTATACTTTGGTATTTTTTTTTCAGTTCGTATGAACTGTAAAAATTATTTTGTACAAAAAGATTAATTATTGCGACCTGGTTTGGAGGTCATACGAACTTCACAAAATTATCATGTTTTAAAGCATCTTGACTTCTATCTCTTGATAACTGATATATAATTACGTACCAAAAGAATTGATATATAATTAATATTAAAGTTAATGTAAAGATTTTATAACTAAATTAATAAGCCTTCCAAATGTGAGTATATTCAAATATTCGTGGTAATGCCGTATATCTAAAGTAGAGATCCTATGAAGTCATTTATCTAAGTTATTAAAATGATGGCTCAAAGAATCATTTTACCACAAACTCGCCTTGAACATGGCCCTAAGTCAAAAAAGATTAAAAACCAGCAGATCCCTGTGGTTTCAGAATGTTTGCCTAATTTTAAATTTAAAACAAAAACTGTTGAGTAAAATGTAAAATACATATTAAGAAAGAGATAGCCCTAATACTAGCGTAAGCATGATGTATTAGTGAAGTAACACCCAAATGAACCTCTCAGGCAAAGAGGAAAGGATATATGCTATATTTTCTCAAATTGCCTGTTACTGATTTATGTAACGGTCCTCTTATTGTAATGAAAATATGTTAAAAGTTCGTGGCCATTTTTATGGCGGAATATTCTGTATGTCACACAGCTAAATTTTAATTTCGGTTTAATATAGAAACTCAAGTGCAACTGTCTGTATTCAAATATAATCTATAAGTATGTGCCAAAAAAATTGGATATATACCAAAAGAAGATAATTTGTAAGTATACAATTGAAATAAGTTTAATAAAAAGTATTTTAAATAAATATAATATTTGCAATTATTTTATGTCATAGTCAAATTCGCCGCATTATGTGTGTATCATAGCCTTTAACCCTTCGACTTTCACATGTTCTTTTGATAGATCATTCAACATTCACGTGTTGTCACGTCAAAATAATAATAATAATAAATTCACATGTTGTTTGTTGATTATTTTATCCTAATTTAGTTATTAAAATTCCACTCCCCATCTCACGCAAGCATAGACTGACCTGCTCGTATGGTTTAGCTACGTTTTTGTCAAAATCATTACCGTTTTGGTTGCCGGGTTCTATGGCTTTGTAAGTTTCCACTACTAATTAAGTCCACAAATTTTGCCAATTTATATGTTGAATTTTAAATAGGCTTTAGTGTCAAACTACTTTATATTATCAAAGCTTGTTTGGTTTAAAGTTTTAACCTCCAAAAATATTTTGGTAGAATGAAGTTACACAGTAACTTAATATATTTGATTTATTTTTCCGATAATTAAGAGTACTTTTTAAATAATTAAAAATATATTTTGAAGATGTATTTTTAGAGTTATTTTTTATTATCAAAAAAGTAATTTTGAGATAGAATTTTATTATTACTTTCACATTAATAATTAAAAATAATTTTACCTTATTTTATCGAAACAAAAATTATTCTCTTAAACTAACTTTTGACATACTCAAAACAAACACAAATAAATTCTTTTAAAAATTAAACCAAATATACCCTGATCAGTCAATAGAAATTTATGGATTTGTCAAATTATTATGAATAACTATCTATTATAATATACAACTATTATGATTTGGCAATTCCTTCAATTTTTATTGGTTAATAGTACAAAATACCAAATTTTTTATAACAATCTTTTTACAAGTTAAATATATAATAATATATAATTAATTGATGATGTAATATGGTATAAAAAAGGTTTGTCGTGAACTAACACTTGGTTAATTCAAGTGATTCCGCACTTATTTTTCTTAAATAGGATCTCAGATTTGAGTTTTGTGAATAGAAAAAAAAACCTAATGTTGAAAGAGCTTACTCACATAGTGGGCTGACTTGACTCAAGCTATATTAGTTAAAGTTTAGTGAATTTTCAGATATTAGTGATTTAGACAAAGAAAAAGTCATGCAATCAATAGATATTAGATCTACATCTAACAAAAGGGGCCAGCCCCTACAAGTGATGAATCATGATTCAAATTCCAGCTGAAAGAGCTGCCTACATTTAGTATTCGATCATACTTTAAACAAGATTGTTTCCAATGAAATATACTTGTGAGCAACAAAAAAAAACAAAAATTATCAGGCATATTTTACAGTGCTATTTTTAAATTAGGATATGTCATGTTTTATATTCTAGTATTAGGTGGGATGAAATTTTCTTGGCTTTGAAAAACAAATGCTAATATTTTTTTGGTTTATTAGAGTATTCCTTCATTCTACATGTGAGAGACTAATCTTTTAAGATATGATCAGGTGTTAAACAAAAAGCCAAAAACTCCTCCTAACAAATTTTTTTTCATGCACATGAATATTGGAATTGAACTTAGGATCAAATGCTTAAAGGATTTGAGCCCCTTCCACTCGAACAACACCTTATTGGTAAAAAAACACAAATATTAGTTCAAGTGATACGGTATTACTTCATAACTACAAGATTTCGGGTAGCCTAGGTGCACTTTTGGTTAAAGCTCGCAAGTTCAAGTAATGGTATAATCCTCAAGCAATATACTAACAAGTTGAAGTAATGTTATCACTTAATATGTATTGAGTTAAATAGATATTACTCAAATTTGCTCTTTTTCTTATAAGGTATGTTATTTGTATATCTAAAAATGTGGATACCTCCAATATCTTCTCTCCATTTTTTTCTCTTTTTCATCAATTATTTAACTCATTTTTACTTTCTTTTACAATTTTTTTTCTCTCTTCTCTCTTTGTGTGTTCAAGGATATCGACCTTCCCAATAATATAAAAAATATTTCTCTTTTCTTATTGTTATTTGAATTTTCACTACGGATGACTTCATCTTCATTATTGTATTGGGCAATTAATGCCATTTTTAGCGAAAATTCAGACACGCAGGACTTCTTGCAGCCAAAAACTCTCTTTCAATAATTGCTTGACTTTGTTTAGGGTTTAAATCATAGTCCTCTTTCTAGTGCATAACCTTTGTTAGTATTTGCATTGTTTATGGAGTAGAGTCCTACATCTTCATAATTAAGAAAATGCTTCCTATTTCTTCTTGGACACATTTAAGAGTCATTCTCAATACTATAATTTATAATTGTTATTCCTCAAAACTCATTGATCAACATTTCTTTTTCTAAAATTAAAAAAAAAATCAAGACAAAACTTATATTAAATTCTTTATATCTATTCCATCATATTCTCAAATAAAATAATAATACATTGATTTTTTTTTTTGAAAACGAGTAACTTAAAAGTTAAAAGTATACACTTATCTTAAAAAAAAAAAATTCACATATCATTATTTAATTTGAGAATTGGATAAAATAAATATAAGAAAATTTATGTAAGTTTTTTTTTTCCTATTTCTAATAGCGGTTTAATGATCAAAATATTGGCCAAGCTCTTAAATTTAAACATTAACTATCAAAGTAAAGAGATTTTTTTTTATGGAGCAAAGTAAAAAGTTTTAAATTTTTACATTATGATCTAATTATATTATATGTTATTATAGATATGACTTTTAATAATTTTTAGAGTCAAATATTTTTATTAATATAATAATACATAATTGAATAATCATGTAAAAATATTTTGTTATGACAACACTCCAAAATTAACTTTTAATTTAATGGCCTAACACTTAGATGAGAGAGGAAAGCATTGTTTTTTACATCACCACCGAAAAAAGAAAGAGGAAAGCAATGACCTAAATTCATGGCAAAAATCTCTCACATTCAGCGTCTCAAGTATCAACCAATCAAAAAAGTGAATCATAAAACAGTAAGTACAAACTAGCAATAAACACGGCATAATGTTGAACTTTTTGATACGATCGTCAATCAAATTATCAGGAGCAAAAGAATAAAAACAAAAGAGTCTACAAAGGACTAGTTTATATAATAAGTAGTTTCGACTTCCTTTAAGAAGAATGTGAGTTCAAATTTTAAGAAAGTAATTCTAAGACTCCATAATCTTTATATTTTTATGATCTGACGAGTGTTAAACTTATAAACGATTCAAATAAATTGAACTTATAAAAATAATTATTGGTCAAAGAAAGGGTTAGAAAAAAAAAATGCCCGCAAAGACTTGTTGGTTAAAGAATAATCCTTATAAGAAGACCTCCATAATCCTTATTGGTTAAAGAATAATGTGTAATTGACTCGTGCGTGTTGGAACTTGGAAGTATAAATTCGGCCGGTCATACAAGTAATAACGGTTGAGTCATTTTTTCTTTATCGTTTTGGTCCCTCATAATGTGACTCTACTATTTGGGTGCAGGACTAATCACCGTTTTGCATCATGTGACGCAGACCTCTAGACATAAAGTGTCCTAACGATATTCAAACTCTTGCATAATTTCATTGTAAATAAATTTTGCATATATGAAGTTTAAGTTGTTAACTGAGCCACACCTAGTGTTAACAGTTAAGTTAATTTAAAATAGACAAAAGAAATATAATCAATATAAAATAGCAACAAGGGCATGTCCATGTACCTGTAAACTTTCATGATTGGATATTGCGTTGCTCATGAATGAAATAGTGCCACTCACGTTTTGTCTATAAATAGGGCATTAATATGCTTCTCTGTTAGCCAGTCAAAAAGCTCTTCTCTTCATATCCTTCCCCCTTTTCACCTCATCTCTCTTTCTTTAAAAATGAAGACTATGAACCTTTGCACCAGTACATTGGTCATTGCCATAGTGTTTTCTGTCTTGTCCTCAAGCTTTGAAACCTGCAGTGCCATAAGAGGCAACCATTGGAGGAAACTCAAAGCTACCCCTTCCTCTGCTACTTATAATGTATTAGACTATGGTGCTAAAGGGAATGGACAAGCAGATGACACAAAGGTGATTTCATATTGATTCCTTATTTTGCTTCATGGATCAAATTTCACATTTGTTTTATGACATTTTGCATTTCATGAAGTTCACGGGACCAAAGAGTAAACATACTTGATATACCACATTATGACTTAGTACAACAACAATAATTAATCGATCTTTGTCCCACTAGGCAGAGTCTGCTATATATATTAGACGACGTCATAGTGTCCTAATATAAACCATGGTTAAAGGTAGCTTTTCAATACTTATTATATTCTATTGACTATCCACTTGGCACCACTCAAAAAATAGGCCTTTGAAGATGCATGGGCAGCTGCTTGCAAGATGGAGGCCTCAACAATGATTGTCCCTTCTGGTTATGTGTTTCTGGTGAAACCAATCTCTTTCTCAGGCCCTAATTGTGAGCAAAATATTGTTTTTCAGGTGAATTAGTCTATCTATTCTCTCATTTCCCTGCTATGCATGATCAGAATTCAAAAAGCAAACACACATAAAATGTTCAAACCATGTCTAACATATTGTATTCAAATAAAAAAAAATTGCAGTTGGATGGCAAAATCATTGCACCTACAAGCCCTGCAGCTTGGGGCTCAGGCACCTTGCAATGGATTGAGTTCACAGAGCTTAATAAGATTACAATCAGGGGTAAAGGTGTCATTGATGGCCAAGGCTCGGTATGGTGGAATGACTCACCCACTTACAATCCCACAGAAGAATCAGAAACTAGCACATCTGAATATTCGGTGAATATCTAAGTATACCACGGTTAATGGCCGAAATAAATCTTCTCATGTTTCTTATCCACACGATTATGTTATATCGAAAGAAAGATAAAGATAAGTAATTAAATTGGGCTCAAAAAATTTTAACAAAACTCCACCTATTTAAAATGTTTCTGTTTATCACTCTTTTCACATAACACGATCATATAGATAAGAAACATGAGAGGATCCGGTTTATGTACTTTCTACTAAAGATTATATCAATAATCACATTGTTCTTGTCAAACAGGTGCAAGCAAACAGTGGAAAACTACCAAGCACTAAACCAACAGTAAGAAACCTTATACTGAACTTCTCCTTAACATTGAAACCGAAAAAATTCTCATGTATGTTGCAATTTTCTTTATATGCAGGCACTCAGGTTCTATGGAAGCAACGGTGTAACAGTCACAGGCATAACAATTCAGAACAGCCAGGAGACCCATCTCAAGTTTGATTCAAGCACAAACGTTCAGGTCTTTGATATAACTGTTTCATCACCGGGTGATAGCCCCAACACAGATGGAATCCACCTGCAGAACTCCCAAGACGTGGTCATCTACAGTAGTACACTCGCTTGTGGTAATTCTCAAAATCCAAAATGTGCCATTCCATCATCTTTTATGGGTTAGCAAACACAAACACTATAGCAGGTTATTGAATCATTACAAAACCAAAACTGGAAAGACAGAGAAATTGTCTCAATAAAATTAACGATTAACTAACCTTCTTCCCTTAAACATGGTATGCTGCCATGTTTTGGAGCAACTTTTTTTTTTTTAAGGATATAATCATTCTCTTTTCGAAAGTTGTCTCAAGAACCTTTTGATTATAAGATGTTTCGAACTTAAGAAAAGATTATCATGCAGGAGATGACTGTGTCTCCATACAAACTGGATGCTCCAACATATATGTACACAATGTCAACTGTGGACCTGGTCATGGAATCAGCATTGGAGGCCTTGGAAGGGACAGCACCAAGGCCTGCGTTTCAAATGTCACCGTCCGAGATATTACTGTCCAAAATACCCTGACTGGTGTGAGAATTAAGACATGGCAGGTATAGAAAGGAGTTGCAATCCTAATTTAGGAAAATTAAATTAAGCGCGTGTTTAAATTAACCGTGATGCTAACACAACCAGAATAGTTTACTAAATAAACTATTGCTAGACACATGGCAAATCCCGAGTGGAAGGATAGAAACCAGAGGTAGAAAAAATACATGAAGTATTCACCTCATATCTTGTCACATAATTCGGGCATATAAGATTCGAGTTGACAAGCATTTTCCTTAAATTAACTTATTTTTATATTCCAAACAATTTATAATCGTAAGTGCTTTTTGCGAGAGCTTTTGAAAAGTAACAAATTTTTTTTCCCGCCGAAAGAATTATATTCCAGACATGCTACTAAACTAAAAGATATTGTATTTGCAATTTTGAATTCCACAGGGAGGCTCTGGCTCAGTCCAAGATGTTATGTTTTCCAATGTTCAAGTTTCTGAGGTTGAAAATCCTATAGTGATTGACCAATACTATTGTGACAAGGGCAAGTGCCAGAACGACACATCCGCGGTGGCAGTGTCAGCCATACACTATGTGAACGTGAAGGGAACATACACTAAGGAGCCTGTTTATTTTGCATGCAGTGATAGCTTACCTTGTACTGGTATAACCCTTGATACCATAAACTTAGAATCAAGTCAAGGAACTCAGAGCGATGTTCCTTTCTGTTGGGAAGCATATGGGGAGTTGAAGACCAAAACGGTTCCTCCAGTTACATGTCTAGAGAGTGGCAGCCCATCAAGCACTGGAATCAATTCCAACAAAGATTCTTGCTGAACTTACATATGATGGTCACAAGAGTAAGATAGAAACATGTTATATTGGTGTCCAAATTGGTTCACGTTCATGTAATCCGGTTTGGTTGACATATGGATCCGTGTGCTAAATTGGAAATAAGAATTTAGAGAAAGGTGTTGGGGAAAAGTTTTACATGCTGGTGTTTAGATTGAACAATTTGCCATAGGGAATGAACAATTTAGCAAACATCATATTTTTCAAATCATATAGTGTTAGCATATATCATATTGTTTACTTTTAAAAAATAAAAAATAAAAAAGAAAAATCCAATGGGCAATACGTGACTTGCAACTTGCAACTTGCAACTTGATCCTCACGTGACGATGAGTTGAATTTAGAAACCTTGCGTGGCAAGTGGCAAGATTGATGATGGCCTAAGCCTCCACGTGAAGTGTGAAGAGACAAACAGTCTTTATTTTTTTTTTTGCGTGTTTTTATTTAAAGTATGGGTCTGGGGAAGGGGAGACTTTGATTTTCAGATGCCCAATAATGTGAACAAAAGACTCACTAGTGTATTGGACTGTTCACAAATCAAAGGCAGCATGTCATGATGGGCTATACTCATAATATGATATGGTCCTATAGATATTTGTCCCTCGCCCTCCCTCCCTCGCTCCTGGATCAAGTTCTATTTGGATCTGTTAAAATCTAAAGGATATATATAAATTTTATAAGGTAAAATAAATTGATTGACAAAAAAAAAAAAGAAAATAAGTTGAAATATTTAAGGATCAAGTGAAAATACCTCTTATTTATATTATATAATAAATTTCATTAAATAATAAATTGAAATAAGTTATTTTAAAAAGTACGGTTTGTTCACAATGAAAAGAAGCAAACAAGTTGAGATGGAGAGTGAATTTAGCATCCTCAAAAATAGTGCTAGTGAAAAAAATCAGGGACAAGAATCTTAGTTTTTAGGTACATAAAGCAGGGATAAAATATAGACCATGGACTTTTAAATCAAAGGGCCCAAATTTATGTACCCATAAAAGGGGCCCAAGTTTAAAACGGTGGTGTTCCATGAAAACCCCAAAGCGACGCCGTATCATGGACATTTCCCTTGCGATTTAAATAACAGTTCCAAGAGAAATTGCAATCTCTCGCTCGTTCTTCTCTCTCCGTCTCTCGCGACTCGTTCTTCTCTGGAACGCAACGCTCCTTCGAAAACCTCGAGAACGAGAAGAGGTAACTAAATCTATGCATCCATCTCCGATTTCGATTTTGTTCCCATAGATCTCTCTCGATTCAATTCATAAAAAAAAAAGACAACGATCGAAATTTCTAATCCTTTATTTTTTTTTTTGGGGTTAATTTTTATTTTGTTGTTGTTGGAATTGGATGGATCCAATTTGTGGATTGGCGATCTATCTATATGAGATTGGTTAATTGATTGCGGAATTGGATTTGATTGAATGATTGCAGCGATTGAAGTTTGAAGAAGGGAAAGGATGGGGCTGACGTTCACGAAGCTGTTCAGCAGGCTGTTTGCGAAGAAGGAAATGAGGATTCTGATGGTGGGTCTTGATGCCGCTGGTAAGACAACCATCCTCTACAAGCTCAAGCTCGGAGAGATCGTCACCACTATCCCCACCATTGGTCAGTAATCACCTCACCCCTTCCACTATTATAATTTATATACTGTTCCAACATGAATACTTTAAGCAATGTTTCTGCATCGACTCTTGTAAATAGAGAAAATTAATTGGAGAAAATTAGTGTTGGAAGAGTTTTATCTCATGCCTGCATCACCCAGCTCAGATTAGTCATGTAAAGTGTAAACTAGACCGAAAGTAACCTTATATAGATCACACCCTGTAAATTTCTTATAAAAATTGACGTAATGTTATTTACACTTTACGGAATTTGATTACATAATTGTTTTCCTTTGTTTTTGAAATTTTAATCGAAAGATTAACATAGTAGATAGTTATAATTTGAATGGTTGGATCTATAAGGTTTGAGAATTGCTAGACTTACGGGATTTCTGGCATAATGAGTTGGCATGTATTTCAACTCTTGGTCTGACAGCCACTCTTAGATCTAGCTGAGTCCTGTCGAAATTCTGGATCATTTTTTGTAGCTATGCCAGTGTTACTCCTTAAAAGTTATTGTGTGGATAAGTGTGTGACTAGTCTTGGGTCAGTTTCAGTTGATCCCTCCTCTGCACATGCATGTCAATTTGTTTATTTTTTGAGATTTTGTATTTCTGATACTTACTGCAATGATAGTTATTATTGACCATGGAAATTAAGACATTATGGATTATTTTTAATAAGGCAGTATATCCTCTTGTAAATGCTGTTACGGTTATATATATGTATATAAAATAATGGGAGTCATATTCTTTTCTCTGCAGGATTTAATGTTGAGACCGTGGAGTACAAGAACATCAGCTTCACTGTGTGGGATGTTGGTGGTCAGGACAAGGTACAATTGGCCCTTCCTTGTCTCTCTAGGCTTGTTTGTTCACTCTGGTGCCAGAGAGCTTATAGAAGTTTTATGCAGTTATGATTTGGAATCTTGAACTATCTTTCAGGTTGTATAGTATGGGATCTTTACAGTTTAAACCTTGTTTGATTGATTTACAAAGTTGAGGTTTCTATGTCAATTTGGAGCTGGATTGTCTACTTCTTACCGAGGTTTGGTCTGGGTGGAAGTGTATTGCTTTTCTTTTATTCTTTTGGTGATGGGAATTGGGATTGTAGGCGTGGGTGTCTGTAATTTTCATAATATGAATGTTTCAATGTTATTGAGTGACAAAGTGAAGAATAAAAAAGGAATTGAAAGGGGAGGGGCCTTGTCATCTGAAGGTGTGAATGCTTTAGTTTTATGCATGATTTTTGCTGAAGCATATCAGTTTATTAAGATGATGTATGCATTGCTACATTATTTTATTTTGACAGCACTTGTGGACCTGTCTTCTTTTGGCTGATGTTGAATATCTATCTTTCCAGCAAGTTTTGTGCACCCATGTTATGTATTCCTTTAGAACAAATTTTCTAATTGTAGGGTTTATGTGATTGTTGAATAATTTTACTTTCTATCTGCAGATCCGTCCACTGTGGAGGCACTACTTCCAGAACACTCAGGGTCTTATTTTTGTGGTTGATAGCAATGACAGAGATCGAGTAGTTGAGGCAAGGGATGAGTTGCACCGGATGTTGAATGAGGTATATGATTTTTATGGCCATGCAATTTAGCCAGTCACTCAGATATATCCATCGATATGTATCTCTTACAATTTTAGTGTTTTGTGTCCTTGCTGGTTTACTTGAGTTGAACCGGATGTTGAATGAGGTACATGACATGTAGCTTTCACTCCGCACATGGATACACACACACTATGATCTTATGGCCATGTGGCTTTCACTTCACACACATGCGCGCACGCACATATATCCTTTGCTCTCTACTTTCGCTTGTTTACTCATACCATGTACATAGGTTGCTCGGTTATACCCATTCCTTGCTGATTTTTCATCCAAACTATTTTCTATCTTCTTTTTACCCACCCGTATTCTGTAAATAAAGGCTTTTGGGATTAACTGAAGTATGTTGGAAATTTATAATATTGGCATGCGAATCAGAATGTTACTCTCGTTTCAGGATGAACTGAGAGATGCTGTTTTGCTTGTTTTTGCCAACAAACAAGATCTTCCCAATGCAATGAATGCTGCTGAAATAACTGACAAGCTTGGACTTCATTCACTCCGCCAACGCCACTGGTATCGAGATCTTTTCTTTTGCATTGAAATTAACTCAAATGTGTAATCTCAAGCAGTCACAATTACGGTGCTGAAAAATTTTGCAACTTCTGTTGGTGTAAGGTGTTTGACTTAGCTCAAACTGTTGTCTAAGAATGATGATTTAGAATTTCTTGT
Organism: Pterocarpus santalinus; assembly: GCA_031439595.1. Taxonomy (NCBI): domain Eukaryota; kingdom Viridiplantae; phylum Streptophyta; class Magnoliopsida; order Fabales; family Fabaceae; genus Pterocarpus; species Pterocarpus santalinus. The sequence continues at coordinate 65,396,706 of CM062531.1, read as the reverse complement.
CTATGTGTGGGAGCTAACTTTCGTGAATTAGTTTGGAACAACTTCTGACAATGAGACATGTACATGTAAACAACTCTTTTTCATGCAATCGCTTGATTTATTTCAGGTATATCCAGAGCACTTGTGCAACTTCTGGAGAGGGTCTCTATGAGGGTTTGGACTGGCTATCCAACAACATTGCCAGCAAGGTAAGTCACAATGCTGCAGTGCTATTTTAGTTAGGGCATGACACTAGTTTGCATGCATCACCACCCTCCTCTCTGTGTGTGTGTTTAAACGACATTGCCCTTCAAGTAAGTAAAGGTTAAAAGGAAAATTGTTGTGTAATGCAAGTAAAACCTAAATGGACTTGGGCGTATGTTAATAGAATCATCTGTATTGCCTCAAAAGTTTGTCTTTGAATGCTTTTAGCAGTACTGTTGTCATAAATTGCTCGTAAATGATGCCTATTATCTATATATCTGGTGACTAACTTACCTGTCCTTGTGTGCTCTTTAGGCATGAGATCTGAAAATTTTTGCTGTGGTCTGGTCAGTTCATGCGAGTGTGGCAGGTCGTGGAGAAGGATCCTTTTCCTTTCAAGTGAATGTTGTAATAGCATAATGTTTGTTAGAAATATTCTCCTCTTCACTGTAACTTGGGTTTGTATGATTGCTTAAATTAGCTAATACTTTTAGCTATAATTGGAACTATTTGCAATCTCCTTTGGCATACCTTCTTCATGTTCATTCTGTTAGTTGTTTGATTATCGGTTGAATATTTCCGCGGGCTCTGTGCTTGGAGTTTTTCTGGCAATGATATTGTTTAGCTAATGGTCTAGCGGAATAGGATTTATTTTTTCGGTCATCGAAACAGGATAGGATAGACGCACCTATTTTTGTGACCACTTCTACGAAAAAACTACTCGTACCCTTGACATTGGAATCGTTGGAACGTGTCTTTGCCCAACGCACTTTCAACTAGCACTCAAGTACAATGATAGAATTGGGCACATGACCGGAAAAAACAAAAGGACAAAAACAAAAAAAAAAGGAAAAAAAGAAGAAACACTAGTATACTTGGGGAGTTTTTCTTTAATTTATCAATTTTCAAAGGACAAAACTCAAAATTCGACCAAATTCTATATTGAATAGGTTCTAAAGTTGAATACGAATACTATTTTTAACATTTCACTTGTCATGCTTTAATGCATGTTTGGATTTCGGTTTGAACTTAAGTCATGGTGTTGGAGTTCCAACCAAAAATTCAAATATGCTAATAGTTGTTTGATCGTTCGCATGCAATATTTGTGTCAATTACTTTATTTCTCTTGGAATCTAACACTTTTAAAATAATAATTGATAATTGATTTGAATTCAACAAATTCCTTATTAAATAGAGTCTAAAGACGAATATGAATACAATTTACGCATTTTAGTAATCATCTTTAGTTGTTTGATCGTTCGTATGCAAAAGTGCTTGTGTCAATTATTTTAGTTTTCTCAAAAAAAAAAACACAATCTTAGAGTATATTTGATTGGGGGTAAAAATAGGAGAAAATATTTTATGAACATATGTAGCTCATCAATAAATTTTTTTTCCCCACTTTTACTTTTCAATCAGACACACCCTTCAAGTAATAATTTATTTGACTCAATCAATTATTTTCTAATTGTGAAAAAAAAATTTAGGGGATATTTGACAAACTAAAAATATCGGATAATTAATTACTATGGGGTCTGGTTTTCAATAAATATTATTTGGTAACTATCTAAATATTTTAAAATTAATTTTTATTTGAATCAATTTAGACGTAAAATTAGTTCTAAAAAAATTAATTTTAAATTAATTTTATTTCATCCCAATTTTTTCTCCTTTTATTTTATATCTTCTCACTTTACACCAATTAATTCTTTCTTTATTGACCTTGACAATCATCTGCCATTGTCCTCCACCACCATTGGCCGCCGTCCCTAGCTGCCTGCCACTGACTACCACCATGAGCCTCCGTCGATTGCCACTGGCTATTGTTGATTGCCACCGTCGGCTGCCACTGACTACCGCCGATGGCTACATTGTCCACCATTGTTTGTTGCTGTTCACTGTCACCACCTGCCTCATACTCCACCATTTGCCATCATTAGCTACCATCATTTTCTATGGCCTACCTTGTCTGTCGATGAAGATTGTCGCCGCCCGTCGTCACCAGCTGCCATTGCCCGTCATCGTTGGTTGCTACCACCCATCACCACCGGCTGCCACTGCCCTTGCTGTTGGCTATAGCTGTCTCCCCTTATCCACCATTGTCGACAGCCAAATCCACTAGATTGATTTTTTAATGATTTAATCAAGAAAAGTGAGGTATAGAAAAAGAAAAAAAAAAAGAAGAATATATATGTTAAAACTAATTTTTATGTTGTCGAACCAAATAACGTTCAATAAAAAATTAGTTTATTTTTATACTAATTAACATAATTAAGTCTATTTTATCCCATACTAACTAGATTTTTAAGGCTGCCAAACGCCTCTTTAATGATTGCAATTGTTTTTTAGGTAAAAAAAAAATATTTCAGCTTTTCTAGACAATATTAAATGAAATTGGACCCATCTGAGCGGCCCCACAACTTACCAGGACTCAGCCCATTTGCTTTTCGGCAAAAATAGTTAGATATTTCTGGAAGAAAATTTCTTCCTCTAGAGGTTCAAAAACTTAAAAAGAGAATTAATAATAAAAAAATGAATGGTGTGGATGTTCTCTGAAGGAATATTTTCATCCTCGAGGAGTACTTTAGAGTAACCCTTGTTTCGCTCTTCTAGTCTGCCCAGGCTATGGCTCTTTAGGAAACCCAATATTGAATCCTACAGAAAATGTTGTCTAATTGAAATCTTAGATCACAGCCATAACCCATAATTTATTCATCGACTTTCTTCTCATATCTGACCGAAAAAAAGGCTGAATACCCTTCCCAATAATAATTAGAAAGTCACGACAATTGTGTACAAGGTAAAAATTTATACTAATTTTATTTTTAAAATAACTTCAAATAAAAAATTTCTGTATGCATCTAAAAAAACTATTCTAAATTTAAGATAAATTAATCTAAACACAGATTGAATCTACTATGGAACACTAATTAGTGCTACCAATGCACAGCATGTGGACCTATCTTGGTCCTTTCAACTACTAAATATTGGTGGCAACTTACCTTGTTAGCCACAAAAAACGTATGTGGTTGGAACGGGTCCTCCATTTAAAGCGTTGCAGCCCCTAATGAGTGTTATTGCGAGTTCATTAGTTGATCTCACATGTGAGTGCTAATTAAGATCCCAAGCAAAGTGGACACTCCAAAGTCCAGAATGGTTTTCTAGCCACTAATCCCATGTTATCTTATGCATTAACATTTAGAAAGGAAACAATAACATTTCCAAGAAAAGGAACCGCATGACGGCCTCTCCAGCGGTGTTGATGGACTCTAATGACTAAATGAATTGGTATCTGAATATGCAAAGATCAAAGAGACTTCTTAAGCTTACGCGATCTATGGACCCATGCATTCAGACAAATAATTAGTGACAAGAATCAGTACCATAGTTACTTATATATTAGAAAAAGCATTCAACTTTATTTAATCTTATGCACTAATAACATATATACTTGCATATTCCACAATAAATAAAAATTAGAATTGTTTCTTAAAATTAGTATGCTCAAATTACTATATTTAATCAATGATTCTATTTTTAGTATTATTCCTAACAATTATTAATAAGATACTAGAAACTGATATAGGTAATCCCACGCGCTATGGAGGAACAGTGGGTTGAATCATGTCCAGGGGTGCACTCAATATATCAAAACCCATAACGTGGATTTCCCAAAGTAGCAATGCTTTTGTGCAACTTTCCTTGGTGTCTGGACTAAGAAATGCTTATGGTGTGAAACTTTAAAGAAGAACACACACTGATTTGATCAGATAATGAGTGGCTAATACTTGGTTGAAGTTAGGAAGTGGTCTATTTAACCAGAAGTTTGTGTTTATTTTAGTCTAAACCATGGATCATGATGCATATACGGCCATTATCCTTTCTCTTACTTAGAGCCACAAACCATCTTATTGATTACTCATATAAACAACTGTGACCACATTTTATTAATTGATTTTGATATTCTAGTTTATATTTTGTGGACTTCCTTCTGCGTGTCTAAAAGAATATCAGCCTTTCCTTAATCCGTTAAGGTTGTGATTAAGTGGAAGAATAAAAGCTTAACAAAATTAAAAAGTAACTTATTGTATGCATGCTTATGTTAAGAAAACAAAATATCACTCCTCACTCAACACACAAATTTAGGTTAACAATAATAATAAAAAAAAAAGCCCATGATTTCAAACTTTTTTTTTTCACTTGTTTACTACTGTATTTTTGCTCTAGAATCACTACTATATATTTAACTTTTAGCAACATCTAATTGACAAAAAGTATAATAAATATTGCTAGAAAGTACAATAAAATATTGTTTTAACCTTTTAGTGACATAGTTTAAACACAACACTTAAGTATAAAAATTTTACTAATGTAAATAGTAACACTTTTTTATAATTTATTAACATTTTTTAAATGTTATTAAATTTCAATTATGATGTAATGAATATTATGACTGAGTAAAATATAAATTCGGTTGTATAAATACAAATCATTTGGTTTTTATTCTCACTCTTATCCATATGGGAGGAAAATAGCTTTTAATTAAATTTATTTATTTTGCTATTATACTTTTGTATTTTTTGCCTCTCCTAATTAAGGAGCTTACTAATATATATTACATATAATGAGATGAATTTAATTTAGATATACATTTAATGTATAAATTATTTATACTATTATTTAATTATACATTATTATATTATTAAAAATAGTTAAAATCTTAACAAAATATCAAAATCAGACTCTACAAAATTAGCGATAAGTTTCGTGGCTTTAGTTAAAATTATTAATTGATATAAATAGAAATTAAGAAAAAAGAAAACAATTTATTTTAAGATAGGAAAACATTTTTTGAACTTGAGATGTATAGACTAATATGAGTGCAAGTATTGCGAGATACGTACATAACATTGAGATGAGATAGATATATTTGAATGTTTACATGAATTAAGTATTATATTTAATGTCAGACTCTAATATACAAATAATAGACTTCTTTTAAGATATTCACATCATTTACTTTAAAAGAACGGATTGGTTCAATTTATAAATTTGTTTTGACACCAAACCTATATAACTACGTTATTTTTCTTACAATGTTTGTAAGAAAATTAGACTGAAACTCACACTCATAAGAAAATAATACGAAAAGATATTTACTATGATATAATTTTAAAGACGAAACTCGCACTCATAGGTGAGAAATATGAAAAGAAAATTATCTTCAATTTGAAGCTAAAGATATTTCGAGTTTCTCCTTATAACATAAATTAAAATATGTAAAATCTTGAGAACATCATCTTAAAGATCAGGTGATGATTATTATAACAATTTTTGAAAGCAATTCTTCACAAAAAAGGATATTGATAATATATAAAGCATAGTTGACTCTCCAGCCAGCTGCCCACAAGTCACAGTATCTGGCATATTGGCTCTATAATGCGTTGTTGAATTACAAATGCGAGAACATATTACGGCAATCAAAATGAGAGAAAAACAAGATTCTAATATTAAATATCTCAACAGATTGAGCCGCTCTAGAATCGGTCGTCAACACAATCCTTAATATATATTGTTGTAAATGAAAGTTTGTAAGTGATAATAATGCTTTCGTTCTTAATATGTAGAGAAACTAGACAAGTAGTTATAAATGTATAAGGACATTAATTTTGATATATTATTACAGTAAAATATTTTACATGATTAACTAATCACATCTTATTTATGAGTGATTTTTGAGATAGCTATTATAAAAATCAAACATTTTCAATGATATGATAATATATAATCAAATAATTGTATAAAAAATATTTACACCGGTAGTATATCAAAATTAAATCCATATATAAATTCATTTTTTTTACTAAACATTATTAACTATTATAACAAAAAACTCCTTGGCTGCATTTAATTTATTTTTTAATAATTAACCATTAAAAAGCCGCTGTGATTTGTGAAATGGAAATATCTTTTCTTGTTTGTAAATGAATGAAAGTTAAATTCTAAAAGTTGATCCAAGAGTTAAGTATCATTTTGCTATCTGAAATTGTAAGCATGCTTCACTCTAGTCTCTGAAATTTGGAAATTAACTCTTTAGTCTCTGAAGTTACATTCTGTCAGTCATTTTAGTCCTTAACTAGTAAACCATTAGTCAACTATCAACATGACGCATCAACATGCTAAGTGGTGCAACCTCTGGCATGGCACGCCATATGGCTGACCCTCTAATGTGGCATGCTGATGTGATATGGATTTTAAATTGGTTCAAATTAGTCTTTGAAATTTTTAAAATATATCAAAAAAGTCCAAAATTCATAAATTTCTCCTCTTTTCCTTTACAAATTCTAAATCTTTAATCTTTCTTAAACCCACTAATTTCTCTCCCATTTTCATAACGTATCTAGACTAGATCCTTTCCACATAGAATAATAAAAAGAGAATACATAGAAATAAAATAATAAAATATAATAAATAATTTTAATATAACTCATTATAGTTTAAGATCAATGAATGCCTTTAGGCCTAACAAGTACTTATAGATGCACTTATGAATAACCTATTATCAAAGAAATCTAAAAATTAAACTTAATCAAAAGGCCAACTAGGTGAATTAAGCCCACGTACATTTGTTAAGAAAGTTTTATTCCTAATAAATGGAACTTGTTCATCTTTATTTATGTATTAGCTATAATTTTGAAAGTTAGACTGCACACAAGTCATAATTAACAATCTCTCAATAGCCAATAGAATGATTTTAATTAAGAATCTCTTAGTATTGGTGGCCTTTACATCCCTTTAGCTCACTCTTCAACTTGATATAATATTTGTTAGATTTAATTGTCTAAAAACATTTTAAAAGAAAATTTTTGAATTTTAATATAAAAATTCAAAAGGCTTGGTTCTATGAGGGGTATGGTCCTAAGGAAGTTCTCAAGTTGGGGAACTTACTAATTTCTACTCTTCAGTATAATCAAGTGCTTATCCAAGTTCATGCTATTACTTTAAATCCGATTAATTTCAAAAGGTATCAACGCCCTATCTTTCTATTTAAGTTTCCTATGAATATGAAACATAATTCATTATAGAAGACAAATTTATATGTCTCAACATCCAAGTAATCATTTGCTATGTTACAAAGACATCATAAATGAGTAACATCATTACAACGATGGTCATTATAATTAGTAGAAATAATTCTATTAGCTACTAAGAGATTCTTAATTAAAATTATTCTACTGGCTATTGATAAGTTGTGAATTATTGCTTGTGCGCAACCTAACTTTTGAAATTATAGCTAATACATAAATCAAGATGAGCAAGTTCTATTTATTAGGAGTGAAATTATCTTAACAAATGTACGGGGTTGATTCATCTAGTTATTTTTTTGATTAAATTTGACTTTTAGATTTCTTTGATGATTGGTTATTCATGAGTACACCTATAAGTATTCGTTAAGTCTAGGGGCATTTATGAATTTTGAACTAGGATAAATTACATTAAAATTGTTTATTTTATTTCATTATATTCTTTTCCTATTATTCTATGTAGAAAGGATCTAATTTAGGTATGATATGAAAGTGGGAGAGAAATTAGTAGGTTTAAAGAAAATTAAAAATTTAAAGTTTGTGAAGAAGAAGAGGAGAAAGTTGGGAAATTTAGACTTTTTTGACATATTTTAAAAATTTTAGAAACTAATTTGAACTAATTTAAAATCGATGCCATATCAGCATGACATGTTAGAGTTCTCGCCATGTGACAAGCCACGTTAAAGGGCTCTACCACGTCAGAAGTCATGCTATGTGGCATGTTAGTGTGTCACTTAACGTGAGCAAAATAGTATCTAACTAACAGTTGACTAGCCAAGGACTAAAATAACTGATAAAATGTAACTTCAGAGACTAAAGAATTAATTTTCAAATTTTAAAGACTAAAGTAAAGTATGCTTATAATTTTAGGGACCAGAGTGATATTTAACTTGTTGATCTAGTGATGAAGGCTCAGCTATCTTCATAATTTTGGGCGTACAATTGATTCTGATTTAAGCATCAACTTGATTCCAACAACAAGATGTTTATTAAATTTTTAATCTGTACACTACAAATAAAGTCTGCTCATGTAAAATTTGATTTGTCAACTGAAGCACACTTCAATATTAACGATGTGTATGTAATTAAACATACTATTATAAATTTGAACTTTTATCCGCGTTAACTTTTTAACCTTAGGCCCTAATGAATTTTCTTGAAAAGCTTGATGACTTACAATTGGTAGAATTGAAGGCTTTGTTTGTTTTGGATTTTCTCACCGGACTCAAGGGAAAGAGAAGTTTTTGTGTGCTCCTAAAGCAGCGTGTGGATATCCCCATAGCTAATAATAAAATTATATGTTAAGATAGAATTTACAATCAACTTATATTCCTATCTAAAATATCATTTTATTATTGTCTGTAAATATAATTCACTTAACATTTCAAGACCACCCAAAAATGACGAACGAAGTAAAGGGTTATCATCAATATCCTTAATGACTTATATGAGAAGTGCTAAATAGCATAATCATATCTGTATGAAAAATGACGAACGAGTAAAGGGTTATAAGTGGAAGTTTAGCGGAAATCATGAGTGAAGGTTAAAAACAATTACCAATAACAATATAACACATATTTTTGTATCTGTTTTGTACTAATTCCTTTTGTACTTATCGGCATTTTTGAAAATTAAATATGTGACACTGATAGTTATTTCAACATGGTTTGATTAGGAATTTAATAATCTGATGTCTAATACCATCTTTTCACAATTATGGTTTACAATAAATCAAAGTTGTGATTAACTTCCATTTTGAAAACGTTGAGATACTTCTTTTTTGTACGTATGTTGAGATACTTTAAAAGGTATCAGATTCTTAGTCTCGTGAAGATAATGTGCAAAAATGCTCCTATTTTTTTGTTAAAGGTATCTCCTTTTTTATTATTGGAGAAATTTTATTATTAGAAAAAGAGATTAATTCCTTTTAGATATAGTTAAATTTGCTCTTTTAACTAGAGATTTTTCTAATAGGAATCGAGTTGAAATCCTCTCTAGCGCCGTAATATATTTCTATCACTACGCCAACTCCCTTATTATTTCTTCTATTTTTTTTTTTTTGGCTACATGAACTAAGAAAGAAAAAACAGCCAAAAAAAATTTATCTTAGGTGAACCATTCCATATATTTTAACTTATTTTTTAGTCGATGATTTAAATCAACAGAAAATGCTTTTGATTATTTTTTAGTCAAATTTTGGTTTGAAATCCTATGTCGAGTACAAATATAATATAAACTTTTCGTCAAACATATTATTTGATTTGCATATTTCAAATATGGTTTTACAGTATATAAGTTATAGCCCAAATATGACTTTAGCGTCTTAGAGATACAATTAGGTTAAATTAAGTAAGACTTTATTTAATAAGTCAAGGTTTACAAAACATTGGCATAACCTATGCTTGGCCTATTTTATTTAATTTGGCTTTTTTTTTTCGGGTAAAAGTATATATAAAAGTTTGACAAAACTTGAAAGTATATTTTAAGGCCGATGTTATATGAAAGCTTTAAATGGGCAAAATAGCTTAAACTTTAATGAGCAATTTTGTTTCTTATTTTTTCTTCAAACTGGTTCCATGTATTTTATTTTTAACTTTAGTCCCTTAACTTTAATCCGTTTATTAATTAATTTGGTTCTCCTGGACGATTTTATTATAAATTTAAATATATGATAATACTAATTAAGATTGAGTCTAGCAAAAAGGAGGGACTATATAATCCTTTATATAATGAATCAATGAATCAAGATTCGAATTTCAATTACGATAACTGTTTACATTTAATATTTGACTGTAATTCGAATAGGATGTCTTCTAATAAAAAATAACTGTGAAAAAAAAAATGAAATAATAATGCATGGCTAATGGTGATGATGTGTCGGTGCCATGGAATATATATGCCCCTGACATTGCAATTATGTGACATCATAAGTTATTATTCTTAATAAGATTGACACACGTGTGATAAATATAAACATTTTTTTTTTGGTGCTAATAAATATAAACGTTTGAAGCATGCATCAGTGACAAAATTTAAAAAATAAAGGGTCCAACAAAAAAGAAATAAAATTAAAAACTGAATAACCATTTTTATCTAACTTTTATATAGCTGGAAAATACCAATTAAGAGTCAAAAACTTTATATGAATTCTTTTGACTTTTATTAAAAAGATGCCACATACATTTTAACCTTTAAATTAGTAAATGATTAATTACAATATTTTATTCCCTTTAACAGCTACCTTTTTGTTTTTTTTTTTTTTTTGGCTATCAATAATTCGGACAATCGTTTCTAGTTGTATAACATTGTTTTAAATAAGTCAAAAAACAGACAAACATTGTTTTAAATAGAAATAATTAAAATTTTAATTAGATATCTAAATGTAATAAATGAACAGGCTTGCTTAGTAGGTCAAATAGCTTTCTGAAAACCTACCCTTAACCTTTTAGTTATTTAACAATTTTTAAAAGTTTGAATTTAGCTTCTTTGATAATTTTCTAAATCAAATTTGATTAGAAATAGACAAGTCATATGCCACCTTGCCTATTTTCATCCTTAACCAGACATAATAATTGCTCAAATAAAGAACCAATTCTTTTTTTTTTTCTTACAAAAATTTAAATATTTTATTAATCTAACTAAGATTAAAAGTACCTATATGATCTATATATTTCAAGTGGTAAGCATGTTTGAAATTATAATGTTGAGAAGCCTACGTAATGGTCGAAGTTTACGCTTAATTATAACAAAATACAGCCTTAACATCTCTAGTAAAACTGATCTCACAGCAAAAAGTACAGAGAAACCTTATCAGGCCCAAAAATATTAGAAAGCTCTTATGAAATGTGTGTCACGCACATAAAATTTTATGAATTTAATTTGATACATGATTAGTGTAGAATTTTTTTACACAATCATTCAATTATATATTAATTATCATATCATTCAAATCATTTGATTCTTGCAATCAATATCTCAAAAGTCATATACATAGTAGTATATGACTATATGGTTGAATGTCCACATAATAATTTTTACACTAACAATATCAACATTAACCTCAAAATTTTTATACCACTTTATTTATTTACTTTCTTTTAATGTATAACATGCTGTCAAAAGGTAAGTAAGAATAAGACTATTGGTAGTTTTAATTGTCATGTTCTCTACTATTTAATTACTTCTAATTATAGTTTACTAAATTGAGTTTTCAATCAAATATTCTTTCTTCAAATTAAACCTCAAACAATCAATTTTTATCTATCTATTGATAATTTAAAAATTGAGCTGAAATTACAATACTTACTTTAACTTACAAAGTACTTGTTAAAGTTTCGATTTTTTAAATTTAAACATTTAAACACCAAACATTAACAATTCATAATTTGTTTTCTAAAATTGTAATCAGATTCCGCGGGAGCTTTCATCTTCAACATGCCATAGTATTTGCGTGGCCGAAGTTAAAATGAATTTAACGATGTTTTGACGTTAACAATGTCAAAAAAGTATGCATAAGAATAATAAATTAATAAATGATTGAAGTTTGAATAGCTAGTTTGCTAAAAGTTTAAAATCAAAGAAGGAATTTGCCAAAAGGCTAACGTTAAAGTGATTAATATAAAAAATTAAGAGATAGGAGTGTGGATAAAGATTAAGAGTGACAATTGCACAATATGTATATATATGTATATTATTAAATGAGATTAATTTTAATATATTGTTAGCATAAAATATTTTATATTATTAATTAATTATATCCCATTGTATGTGTGACTCTTAAGGTATTATTATAGAAGTCAAATACTTTTAATAGCATGATACTACATGATTAGCAAATTAGGTGACAACCTTAACAACTTGTATACTGATTAAGTGTAAAAAATTAAATTCTTATCAAATTAAAGATTCATGAATATAAAGCTCGCATATGTTAATTAAGTTTGATATGCATTATCATTAATTATGATAACATCACATGATGATTTAATGTTTCGATTAATAAATTTTGCATTTTACAATAGAATTATGCAACTATTGACCGGTATCATATATCTCAGAAAGAGAAATGTATTTCTGAATATGTGTTTTAGTTACGTCATTGATGAATGTGATGCATATGATAAAGTAATTAACAATGGGTAAGAAATTCTTTCATGGGATATATCAATAAAATAACTAAAATCCTCAATTATTAAACACATAATATCGCATATTTAGCATGATTGAAATTCTTACTTATTTATATATAGTTTCCCTTATGCCGAAATTAGATTTTACAAAAAACAATATTCAAATAACCCTATTTGTTGTAAGCGAGTTGCGCTTTTAGGAACAAGGATTCAATCCTTGTAGAAAGCAATTATTGACAGAATTTTTTAGTCGCAATAGTATTTGAGGATAGAAATACCCAAAAAATCAAAACAAAAAAAATTATTATTGAAATTGAAATTGTAACCACAAACTTTCTTGGTTTCCATAGCATTAAATTCTCCTTAACATAGTACATTTGCACGCTTTGTAGAAGACAATTTCCTTTTGTACAAGAATTTTTGAAAATTCTTAACTAAAATATTTAACGCTTTAAATTTTGTTAACAGATGATTGCATGAATAATGAATAACGTGCTGTGAGAGCTTATTATTCCTGCAATTACTTTTTACATTTCACTCTTTAGAATGTACCGCGTAAATTTAATTTTGAAGAGGATAACGCTTTTCTTCGTCAACTATCCGGTGCGACTAGTGATATTTTTGAAATATCTTATCTCTTTTCTGGTATATCTGCACGCACCCCCCTTGTATTTGCTTCCTATGCATGTGCCTATAACTTAGAAGGACGAAGGGATATTACTTATTAGTTTCGAAGTTATCGTTTGTCGAAAGAAACAAAAATACAGTCATGCATGCAAACATATATTACTCTTTGGTATTTCATGCATGCATATTAATATGATAAACATAGTTAGGTACGTGAAAGCCTTTAGTTATTACTAATTGAAATACTTTATCACAAGTTAACAACTCATCATTTTCTCCTTCTATTTAAACCCTCCAACGCCCATTATGATTTCCGCCTCTCTCTTCTCCTCTCTCTCTCTCTCTCTCTCTCTCTCTCTCTCTCTTTCTTTCTTTCTTTCTTTCTTTCTCTATCTCTCTCTCTTTCTCTCTATCTCTCTCATACATATAGAAAACAATGGAGAAAAAACCGTGCAACTCATCTCAAGATCCTGAGGTGAGAAAGGGGCCGTGGACCGTGGAAGAAGACTTGATCTTGATCAACTATATTGCAAATCATGGTGAAGGTGTTTGGAACTCCTTGGCCAAAGCTGCTGGTAAATATATATATATATATATATCTTTTTTTTTTCATAATATTTAATTTGAGTACTCTTCATCTCTTTTCATTCTTTCCCCTATTTTCCTCTATAAACCCTAGGGTGATAATTAACGATATTTTTTTTGTAGGTCTTAAACGCACTGGAAAGAGTTGTAGGCTCAGGTGGCTAAATTACCTTCGTCCTGATGTTAGAAGAGGGAATATTACACCCGAGGAACAGCTTTTGATCATGGAACTTCATGCAAAGTGGGGAAACAGGTGAATATACGTGATAATCATTATTTAGAAAAAAATAATAATGCATAGTACATGTGTTATAGTTGCTATAGATCTTAATTTTCGAAAAAACGGTATTGTTACACGGAAAATATTTTTAGCCTTCTCTTTGTCATCAAAAAATGAAAGAAGTTCTTGGCTCTCTTCTAAGTTGTAGTACTTGGTTTTGGAAGCACAACACTAGACGTACGGAAGCACTAGTACAGTCTTGGAAGACTATATTTGAGGGAGAGAGAGCTTTGTGGTTGAGAGAATTCTAGCCATGAGAAAGATTTCCAACACATGGGGATTTGTAGAACTTATGGCCAAAAATTTTCCTCATGCAAAATCCGTTTCTAAATCTTTAGAGCCGCCAAAATGGTTGTTTGTGATTTCATCCATATGGAAGAATTGGAGAGTTTTCCTTTAAAGGTACATGTTATATGTTTTCCTTTTGTTCCATTCAATCTCTCTCTCTTCTCTCCCTGAGCTACACTATAATGAAGATGGAGCATAAGCAGGAGTGCTATGGACCTCCCTACATATGACAGGTGGGGAGATTTAGACCTATCCGGAACATGAGGAATCAAAAGGCATCAATTTTAAATGCCTTTTCTTTCTTTTTAATTTTTCCACGTGCATGGTTCTTTTCAAAAAATTTCATGAATTCATTGAATGCAAAGTAATTCCTTTAAATTATCTAATTTTTGAACTTCTAAGTTTCTATTGCCTTCGTTATCTAAATGTTAGAGGCTAGCTGTGGAGGAGCATTCTAGATTTGGTATATAATTAATTTGATATTAAGACAAGGATAAGATTATATGGATATAATAACTACTTAGGTTTTTAGGTGAATAAAAATGCGGTAATCCAAAATCAAGTTATTTTAAACTGTATACAATTTTTATTTAAAGTAGTCATAGTAATAAAATGTGAAATAAATTTAATATAAGGTGAAGAAGACTGCACATCATAAGGAAAAGAATCACTAGAATTTTTAAAAAAAAAAAATAGCTAGAAATGTGTTGTTTTTCTTAAACGAGAAATATATGAACAAGGATAGGTTGTGTACCTCAAGAATATTAATTACTGTTATATGTAACAATGAAGCTATTTTTAGTTTCCTATAGCCATATCATTTTTCAATTGGCTATGCCTATAACGGGAAGCAAATAGTTTGGAATCAGCTTCCATTTTAGGCTGATGGTGCTCATGGAGGTGGGGCACATTTAAATAGCTCTCTAGTTTAGATGAAAGAGAAATTTCAAAGAGTTTTGGATGAAATAGTTCCAAACCAAAACCATGCATTTTTTTTTTTTTTTTTGGGCTCTTCTTGACAAGGGCAGGTGCAATTGTGAATTTGATTGACTTACATACTGCACACCGATAAACTAGCTAACTCCAACTTAGTACCTTTCTCAGCTTCCAACACCTTTCCCAATCAAGAAAACAACCCGAGTCACTAAAATTCAAAAGACATAAATAAAAGCTTCAATTCAACTAATTTTACAAATATTACATTTATTTAACATTTTATATAAGGTACACCTTTGGTGACTAGCTAGGAATGAAAATCTGCTACGTATTTGGCACACGTGGCTTTTTCTTGAATAAAGAGAAGTTAGTTTATATGGGAGTCAAAAAGTCAAAATATATGAAAGTAAAAGGAAATTTAGGAGGTGATGTGTTTAAATTGAAAATTTGAAAGTGGATAAAAACGAAGCACAAAAATTTTTTTATGAGAGGAATATACATATGGAAAAGAGAATTGGAGATGTTTGAATTAAACCATGCTTTCTACCTGAGGCATGCATTGAGAAATCCGATTTGTTGACCTTGAAGCCCCAGCTGCAAAGCAAAGGCATCATTTCCATATACCAAAGGGGCCTTCGGCATCTTACAACGGTAGTCTTTTTATACGTGCGAGTCTAACATGCATAACTTTTATTCTCAGCCAAGGAACATGGTCTCAATGAGACACACGATGCCTATTTAATACTGGTGTTGCTACTTTTGCTTATCAATAAAATGTGACACCCATTGGCAGCTTTTAATTAATTACTATATCAACTTTATGCTTTTCTTTTTCAAGAAATTACACATATGTTTGAACTTACCATCTCTCTCCCTCTCCCTTCCACTCAATCACACACAGACATGTACATACACACTCTCTCACCACACATTTCTGTAACCTAGTCTCATTTTACCGGTTCTCAACATATCATGGTCAATAGGTTTAATTATCGTGCATTTTTTTTGTCTCATTAATATACTTAACCAAATGCTTGATATGAAGGTCATCAACACTAATTAGCATTAGTGATTAGTGGATGCTTATGATAAGCAGTCTTAAGACATATACTTATCTTTACTTTAATAAAGCAAGGATAACAATTAATGTATCATAAGTATCGTATTCTAAGATTTAATTTTAGCTAATTTGTTTTATTGTGCTTGATACCATTATACTAACTCATTCATTAATATTGGAAGTTTAGGCCACAATTAAATTTTCTTAATGTATATAGGCAAGCAAAATTAGTACTTTTCAGATATCTGTCACTATATTTGACAAATCATTCACCAATTGCAGGTGGTCCAAAATAGCAAAGCATCTGCCTGGGAGAACTGACAATGAGATTAAAAACTTCTGGAGGACTAGGATCCAGAAACACATCAAGCAAGCTGAGAGCTTCCAACAACAGAGTAATTCTGAGATGAATGATCATAATCAAGCAAGCATTAGCCAAGTTTCCAACAAGGCTGAGCCCATGGAGATCTACTCTCCACTCTCATACCAGGGAACTTTGGAGCCATTTCCAACTCAGTACCCTACATTAATCCCTGATCAGTCCAGTTGTTGTACCAGTGACAACAACTATTGGAGCATGGAGGATATCTGGTCTATGCAATTACTGAATGGGGATTAAACCTTTGCATATATAAAATATATATTATATTATGATATATAATTATATATACATAAGTGCTTATGTGCCATTAAGCTGTTAGAGTTTATCTGGCTGAATAACATTATTAGGTCTGTTTATATAAGTAGTTGAGGTTTGGTGTTTTATGTACCTTGAATTTCAGAACTAAATTAGTTATGGATTGTAATATAGGAGCTTATATACTATCTATCTGCGTGTCCTTGTTATAGTAATTGGGATCATAGTAGGTGGATTATATAAGATATGTTTGAGACACAAACCTTGAAGCATAATATATTCTCAGTGGCAGGCATGCTCTTATTATAGTATATCCTATTATTATCTCAATGACTGCTTTGTCTCATTTATGTAGCATCATTAGTTCAGGATTTTTGTGCCTTTGTCTCTAGCACAACCCAATGATTATTTGTCCTTACCTAGTTTAAACACGGATTTGTTCGTACTTAGTAAAGTTAAAACTTTTAATTAGGTGGAAAAGGGGATTCAGAGAATCGGAAATAAAGTGAATTTGTCTAGGCCAAAAATTTGCCACGAGTCACGAGGGTTATAACATACATAAATATATAGCAGATATAAATAATATTTTCTAATGCCGATAATATTTTTTAGTAGTATTATTTACACATCGAAAATGAACATCATTGGTGAATAATATTAAAAAAATACAAAATATTCGATGGTGTAGTGGGACTAAAATTTAATCACCTTTCTCTTTATAATATTTATTAAAGATGTCTATTTTCAATATACAAGTAACATTAAGCAATTTTTCTTATCATTTCAAATTTTGGAAAAATGAGCTCGTCAATGGAGTAGATTCTTTTAGACATCACTAAGTAACGACGTGTAAGCTGTGTTTGAGCTAGTAGCAGTTTCAAACTCTTATTCATATAAATGGAAAGACAACCAGGCGAGTATGGGGATGAACTTGCATTTACATTTTGGAAAAAGAAATTGCCCATACACTGCCCAACTAAAGCCACAAGAAAATTGACACGTGTCCTAGGAAATAGCAACCGCTAGCTATTTTTGCCAAAAATTCACCCCTCCTTTTTCCCTTATTACCCACTTCGGTGCATGCCCATGCAACATATTGGACCCCGACGTGAACCTAATTCTTGTTGATGAGTGCACTTGAAGTCTTCACATGCCCCTCTTAAATTCACACCATCTACTATAATTCAACATTCTATTGCCACTTCCTTCACATGCTTGGCCACTAAGGACGTTAATAAAAGATAACTATTACTATTATCAATAGTAATTTTATCATTATTGTTATATATATGTATGTATATTAATTACTATTATCAATATTTATTTTATAATTATATTATTTAGTTGGTATAGACTTTCTTGCTCACTGATCATGATTCATGGCATTCTTGGGGGAGGGAGAATAATGATCTAATTGAAAGACTTGTCATTTTGTGAGCACAAAGTTAGGCCAGTGACGACATTGGAGTAGCATTCATGGTGTACCAAACTTCAACTTTAGCTTCGAACACTTATTCAGACAAAGGGATATATGAGAGGGTGACTAGAGCCTTTGTCCTCGGTTTCTGCCATATCTTAGAAAGGAAATGAGGACAATTACTTGTGGGCTTTCACAGTGTGCCTACTTCAAATTAAAAGGGTGCTTACAGCATCTATATTTGCCGTTCAATCTATTTCGTCACATGTTTCTTATGTGCAAAAGGCTCGTTTTCCAAATCCAAAGGAAAACTCGCATGTGATGGATAAGGATCATTCACGTGGGGGGTCGGCCACTTAAAAGAAAACGTGCGCCAGCGATTTAAGATAAGACAAAATTAATAATACTAATATATATGGTAATGTTTTCAAGTGTATGATCACATATACAATTTTAGGACTTTTGATTGTTATTTTTTTTTTCCGTTTAATCTTATTTCTTTGCTCGTTCATTCCAATAACTTCTTTTTGGATAACGATGTTGAGAAGGTTAATACATATTTGTGTATGACATTCTTCAAATTATTCAAAACTCTTACCAATTGCTCAGTTTAATGGCCTGCAACCTATTTTCTAAATATTGTTTCTTTTTATTATCACTCCTTTTTATTTTGAAAAACAAATCAGTACTCATGCTCTCCACACTTGATAAAGTTCGAACAGGCGAATAGCCAAATTGAAAGGTATGGTTTTGAAAAAGATATAAAATAGGATAATACCAAGTGAATAATTCTTTAATAGATAAAAAAGAATATATGACTTTTGGATGAATATTATTTTTTTATATATAATTCTGTTAAAATGGTATGGATATATAAGAACCAGTGCACTCGTCAATAATAATAATAAAAAAGAACCAATGCAATATATTAAAAATGTAAAAAGGCAATGATAATAATGTACTTAGATAAGAACTTTTGGTTAAATGCGATCATTACCTGTGCCATTAAGCTCTAGTCGCTCTATATTTGACTTAACCATTTTTCTTTTCCTTTTTCTATTTAGCTAATTAATTTGTTTTTTGTGAAGTTTTTCCCTCCTTCTAGCTAACTAGATATATCTTCATTTGCACAGTACACTAGTTGACTACTAGTTAATGCGTACGAACATGCAAGTTAACAATGATGTGCATTTGAGAGAGTTTAGTGAAGGATGGCTGAGCCTTAAATAGTACATATTGATCTAAATGGCAGTAGATGATAAAGATATATAATGGAAAAAAATTCTTTAAAAGTAAGCATTTTTAAAAAAAATGAGTAGATAAGGATATATTTTTAAAACTCTTTAATAAAGAAAATTATAATGCACTTTAACTTAAATTTAAAGATAAATACACTTTTGTTTAATTACTTGTTTGAAAAATAAATTCACTTTAAATAAGGCTCTTCAAGATATAGTATTTGCTAAAAAGGTTTATGGTGGTGAACTGAACATGAAAGATGAACCCTCGTGGGCACGTGCTGATGTCGTTGACTGAAACTGATAGGGTAGATTGGTAGGTGTGGCATAAGAGCGAAAGAGCATTGTTTCTTAAGCTATGAAGATCGTTTTTACTCGTGGGTGAGATGACATGTTTGTTACTTCGATTTTCACTTTTTTGTCTTCATGAACCTTTTTCTCGTCATCATCAACAGCACTGCTAAAAAGTTGTCTAATTGCGACCGATTTTTCGGTTGCAAAATGAGATAAATCGGTTGTAAAGAGCATTTGTGACCGATTTTGTCTGTCGCATTTAGACAGATTACAAATATATTTGTGACTGAATTTTTTGATAGCAAATTTTTATGACCGTTTTTGTGGCATGCCTAATTTGGTTACTTGTTAACTATTTTGTGACCGAAAAATCGGTCGTAAATTTCGAATTTTGAGACCAATTTTTCAGTTGATAAATTCAGAATTTGTGATCGATTTTTCGGTCGCAAATATGTAAGTCGCATTGCCATAAGTTTACAATCGCAAAATTGGTCGCAAATATAATTGGCCGCGAAATCGGTCATAAATTTTAAAACAAAAAAAAAAAAAGAAAAATCAAAATCTTATTAAATCTAAATTTGATACACCTGAATTTTACAATAGTCCAAAAAATAGCATCCAGTAATCCATAAGCAAAATCAGTCAATATTATATATAACTAAGAGTTAGTATCTAAAGTTTAGAACATACAAGTAAATATTTAAGTAACTAGTATATAATCCAAACTGCAGATAATAAGAAATATAAGTTATCCAACATACATATCAGTATCAACTACATATATTCTAAACATAATATACATAAACTACCATAATATAAGACTACAACAATATACATTATAGACCAAACTATAAGGTTCTTCTCAATAAAACTTTAGAAGATAAATTTTTAGCATACTTATAACTAGTTCTCGTTTCCATGGTTCTTCAATTCTTTCCATAGAGTCTTCAACTTTCATTGATTCATCATCAACTTCTCTTATATCTTCAACCTTCTTCATTGAGTCTTCAAATATTTTTATTGAGTCTTTAATTTTATCTATAGAGTCTTCAATTGTTGAGTCTTCCACTAAATCAATTGAGTCTTTAACTTGCTCAATTGAATCTTCCATGATCTCTATATTATCTTCAAGTTTATCCATTTAATCTTCAACAAATTAAGCAGATATTTAATAATTATTAATTTTATATTTATTTACTATAGATTAATTAACTTTACATCAATATAATCAAACTACCAACAATATAACCAATATAATCAACCAGCAATATCAAACTATCAATATTTCAAAAAAACATATTTGAAAATTTAAGGGGAAAAAAAAAGAACAACATAAACTCAAATTCAACCAATAGCATCAAAAAATCAATTTTACAACTTCAACCAACCAATATAATCAACCAACAGCACAAAACTACCATTATTTTAAAAAAACAGATATAGAAATTTAAGAAAAAAAAAGAATAACAATATAAACTTAAACTCAACCAATAACATCAAAAAATCAATTTCACAACCTCAACTAACCAATATAATCAACCAACAACGCCACAACTACTATTATTTTCTAAAAAAATAGATATGAAAATAACAAAAAAAAAAGAGGAACTAAGAAAAGGATAGAATAGAACTAGGATGGAAGAACGGCGGCGCGGGTGGACAGCGTCAGTAGCGGCGATGGCGGCAGCGGTGGGAGTGGAGTGGGGGAGATGATAGAGAGAGGTGGGGGAAGGGGAGAGGTTAGGAAAGAAGAAGAAAGAAGAAAAGAGAAAAATGATAGAATTGTTCCATTTTGGGGATTTTGGATTTTAAAGAAGTCGAAATTTGCGACTAATTTTTTAGTTGTAAAATCGGTTCCAAATAACTAAAATTTGAATTTTAAATTTGCAATTGATTTAGTCTTATATCTTTTTGTGTACATTGCAAAATCGATCGCAAATTTCAAGATTTTGCCTTTGCCCATAACTCCTCTACTTTGAAAATTTGGTCGCAAAACTTGAAAGTTGTTACTGATTTTACGATCGATTTTGCCTTCATACATAATTCCTCTACATTGAAAAATCGGTCACAAAATTTGAAATTTGCGATCGATTTAACTCCATTATTAATGTACCTACGTATAGGAATTGGTCGCAAATTAAAAAATTTGTGACCGATTTTGTGTTCACACTCAATTAATATATACTTATAAATCAATCATAAAATCGGTCACAAAATTAAGATTTTGCAACCAATTTTGCCACTTAAACTAACTAATTTCTTTTTTGTCTTTGACCTTACACATCGGTCACAAATTTTAGTTTTGCAACCAATTTTGCGATCGAATTTTTTCAATTTTTTTTTTTGCTTCCATTTACAAAACCAATCGCAAAACTAAGAATTTGTGACTACTTTTTTTGGCGTGAATTTGTTCCCATTGTACTCAAATCGATCACAAAATTAGTCACAAAAGCCCTTTTTTACCACCGAAAAAATCAATCGCATTTAAGTCAAATTCTAGCCGTGAACAACAAACCGTAACTTCCTACATAGACCTGTGAAGGGGGCAGGGCTAGGATTTTTTTTTAAGGGCAAAGCGCTCAGAAAAACTTTGACAACTAATTAATTTCAATAAAATAGAAGAATAAATGCATGTAACAATTGACAAATGCAGTTGTTCTTTTTTTTTTTAGAGTAATTTTTTTTGTAGTTTCTTAGAAAATCAAACCAATATTCTATGAACGTTTGGAATGTGTTGGAGCTCAAGACAATTCATGCCGTTTTATTTTACTAAAAACTAGAGACTAAACAACCTGTATATTGCACAATATTTTAAAAAATATATGCTACCAAAGTTACAATTTGAATAGCATGCATGGTAACCAAGAAGGGCGTTGGTCAATTGGCGATAGGTTATCATAACTTAACTAAAGATTTTGAGTTCAAATCCTCAGTACGCAACTACATTAAAACTCAAAAAAGGAAATTTTACTGTCCAAATAGCCTTGTTCAACTCATATAGAGTTGCTTCCAATAAAAGGACACCCATAAATTTGACCAAAAAAAAAGAGAATAAAATGCATGATATCTTTATCCAAAAAGTGTAGCACTTTATATGTATCATTTTACACATATAAATGTACAGAAATGTTATTACATCCATGTATTAGACATCATCATTATAAAGGTAATATGATTTATAAGTATTGATAGAAATATATTAATGTATTTTTAAAAATTGATAGATATTATATTTAATATCATCTAATTTTGGGGAAGATCATTATAGTTTTTCCTAAAAATCAATTAGCTGACATTCTAACTAAGGATGTCCTAATCCTCAATTTGTTAGTTTAGTGTCCAAGATGGGTATGCACAACATATTCCTCCCATTTTGAGGGAGCATAATAGACACATGTATGTAAATATTTAATTCTTGTAATAACTATTTCAAGTCATACATATAATGTTATATAATTGGTTAATAATATAAAATATTTTATACTAACAATATATCAAAATTAATTTTTATTAAATATTACATACCCATCTTCCTTTTCCAGCTCCGAGTTTGTGCACTATTCTTTTCATTTTTCTAACTTTTTGGTCTAGAATTACATGTTGCCATTTTTTCAAAGAAATATTTTTTGAATCACTGATTTAGACATTACTCTGGACACTTGGTGATTGATATGTAAATAACTAGGCACTTTAATTATGCTTATAGTGAATATGGCTAATATGGTAATATAACTGATAATGAATGTGATAGCTTTTTACTGGATTTATTAGTAAGAGAATTGAAATCTTTCGTCACTAATACATATTTTCTCAATTTTTTCTACAAATTCACCTGCAGTACAACTGAAATCTCCATAACGTAATTTCCTTAATATCTCAATAGTGTCTAAAAATCTAATTTCCATATAACTACACCGTTTATTTTATTGAATTTATATATTTTTACTTTTTTGGTCAGAACCGTTTATTTTATTGAATTGTATGCTGCTTTTTGGTCAGAACCATTTTTTGGTCTGGAAACCGTTTATTTTTTTGGCCTTTTTATTGCGTTTGTCAATCGAGCATGTTTATAGTGACAATGGTTTTAAACCATGGCCAAGATGCTCGGAATATTTTCCGCATTTCACTGGGCTACTGTTGATTGGAGAACAGAGATCCATTTTCTCTTTCAGCCAACGCTGAACATATTTGTATGAAGTTTTAAAATGTCATGGGCCTGTTGACCAAAAACTATCATGGGCCCGTAGAATTATACTCTCTATTTTCAATGACGCAGGTGAAGAAAATTAAAAAGGCCTTAATACATAAAGCTTCCCAAACAAATCAAGTACTTCAATAAATGTTATATTCATAAACTGATCAATTAAAAAATAACGTAAATAACAAAAGAAACATGTTATTTGGACCCCAAAAAAAGTAGGGTATCCATGGACATATAAACAATCTACTATTAAAACTTAATTTTATTTATTTTTAATTTTTTTTTAAAATTGTTTATATCAAATCCATCGGTTGTCCGTCACTATGTCGCGACAACCGATGGACAAATAAAGTTTCTGATAACAAAATTGAATTTATGATGAATTTGCGTCAATAAAAAGATTGTGGAAATAACAATGATTGTTCTATTTTCAATGACGCAGGAAAAAAAAAGCCTTAATACATAAAGCTTCCCAAACAAATCTATTACTTCAATAAATGTTATATTCATAAACTGATCAATTAAAAAATAACACAACTAACAAAATTGAATTTATGATAAATTTGCGTCAATAATAAAATTGTGAAAATAACAGTGATTGTTCTTGTAACTTTGCAGCATGAAATGACACTGCCCTCGGCCTGCAGAGGAAAGGATAATTGGAAAAAGGGTAGGTGCTTATTGCTTGTAAAACCGTGTAAGCTTACTGAGATTGTCAGCACATTAGCGTATGAACTGTGTTTATTTTATTTTATTTATCCGTAAATAATCTTTTTAGTTCTAATATTTTAAAGGTGATATCAATTTGATCCTGAAAAGATTTTTGATATTAATTTAGTCTTAATACTTTAAAGTTAACATCAATTTGATCTTGAAAATAATTTTGATATCAATTTAGTCCTAACACTATGAGATTTGACGTCAATTTAGTCCTAACAAATTTTCTGTAAAATCAAAATTTTTATCAAGTCATTAATATAAAACTAAATTGATGTTAAAATTAAAAATATTAGAACTAAGTTGATGTCAAAAAAATTTTTAAAACTAAATTGATATCTATTTTAAAATATTAAGACTAAAATGAATATTTACTCTTTATTTGATATTGTAAGTTTAAGTTTGGATATTAATTTTATTTCTTGTTAAGGGTGTAAGACAAGGGGGGGGGGGAAATCCTAGAAAAGAACTCCTTAAAGAAAAAAAAAAAAAAAAACAGCCTTATCGGCTAGAACGTGGAATATCCTCAACAATAGCACTGTAAACATGAGGAGGAGTTTAATGTTACTTGTAACCCAAAAAAAAAAAAAAATTGCCACCGTCAGTAGGGAAAGATATTTATCCAGTGCCATGTATAGTCTAAAACTATTGATTAGGATATGAGAATACTTCCATTGATTGGGGTTACAAATTGAACTGGTAAAGTACTTGTCACTGCCATCACAATCATGATTATTACGCTGGAAGATTTGTGATACATTCCGTGGCATTGGATTTTGCATTGAAATTTGTCCAACTATAATACAATGGTCAATAACATTGCTAATTAACCATAGCATCTCAGCATAAAGTCTACCAAATGAGGCCTGGCTTCGGCTTATTGGGCTGATCCAACTATAGAATTAGGAACTCGAGTTGCTGTTTATTTATTCGGTCATTGAAAAAGGGTATCCAGAACTGCAAAGGAAGAACAAACGTGAGATAATTAACCGAATTCTAATCTATTGCTCTTTATATTAAAAATCAGCACAACTGTCAACCGGGCATTTGGTCTAGTGGTATGATTCTCGCTTTGGGTGCGAGAGGTCCCGAGTTCGATTCTCGGAATGCCCCTTTATCGTCAAAATTTTGCGTCCATATTGAAGCAAGATGCCCCTTCTACCCTCACAGAGTTGAAACACCCGCACTAAACGCGCGACTCAGAAGTGGGCAATCTCGTAATATCAACTACGGTAACTCCACCACCATTCCCCCTTGTCCTCTTCCTATCTTCTTTGTTCATCAACCTTCAAACAGCGCTTCAAAACCTTTCTTCTTTCTCATCCTCACTCACTTCACTTCCATTCTCAAAACCCAAAAAAAAAAAAAGAAAAGGAAAAAAATAACAACAATGGCAACAACCACCACTATTTCAAACCTAGCCCTCTCTTATCCTACACCCTCCTCCTCTTACCCTGCGCACCCCCTCTCCAGAACGACCGTCCACTTCCCCTTCGCCCCAGCCACCCCCACCATCCCCCGCCCCGCCACCGCACTCCGCCCTGTCGCCGCCGTCGCGGAGAAAATCGAGCAGCTCGGCGCCGAGATCTCCGGCGTCACCTTAGAGGAAGCCAAGTCCCTCGTGGACTACCTGCAGGACAAGCTCAGCGTCTCCGCCGCGTCGTTCTCGCCCGCCGCCGTCGTCGCAGCCCCCGCGGGAGACGCCGCTGCGGCGGAGGAGAAGACGGAATTCGACGTGGTGATCGAGGGCGTTTCGAGCAACGCGAGGATCGCGGTGATTAAGACCGTTAGGGGTTTGACGAACTTAGCGCTGAAGGAGGCGAAGGAACTGATCGAAGGTTTGCCGAAGAAATTCAAAGAAGGAGTTTTGAAAGAAGAAGCTGAAGATGCGAAGAAGCAGCTCGAAGAAGCTGGTGCCAAAATTTCAATCGCTTAGGGTTTCTTTAGTTTCAATTTTTACTATCAATTAATCACAGTTCGGGGTTCAGGGTGTACGTTGCAATGTCAAGGGGGATGATGATAGTTTGAAATTTTGCTGAAATAAGCTCAACTTTGTGCTCCTAGCTATCAGCACGTGTTCATTGTTATGGTTCTAACTTGTGAGGTTTTGAATATTTTGAGGGAGATAATTGTTTTATAAACTATGTTAAATGTCAAATAAACCAATTGTAACGTGCACTTGGTGTGTAAAATTACAAAGTAACAATGCTTCAACAACCAGAGGCAAGGAAGTCAATCAAAGTATGTAAATTTACGTAATGCTGCTGTTCTGCATGAGTGTTTGAGGCGTTGGTAGTTTGTGGTTTTGTGCATTATCCTTTTGGCCTCGGTTTGGATAAAATGCGGGATGAGTTGGGTCTAGTGAATTGCACCACAAATGTTCTCTGTTGTGCTAATTTATTTGAATGGAATTTAAATAAAGAAGAAGTTTTTTCTTAACCTTTTTTGTTGGTCGTAAATAAAGAAATTCGATTTTTTGGTCCGAGAAAAAAAATAAAGGGTCCAACAAGTTGGGCTTCTCTGCTAAATGGTGCAAACCCAGAAGGGCGAGACAGTGGTCTTTTCGGCCATAAGCCTTTATATGTTAAATTTGGCCCTTTGTGTTAAGTGTTGAAAATTACAAATATTGTTTCACATTGTGAAAGAATTTTTGTGGAGTCTGACAATCTCCAAGTCGTTGAAGCATGCAGAAGAACCACCTCCCTTCTTGTTGTGAATGATATATTCAAGCTCAAAATCATGTCCTCTGTTTGTGCTTTGCTTTGGACAAATCGAGAAGCCAACCTTGTTGCATATCATGTGGCTCAACAAGCAATGCGTGGAACTCTCCCAGTGGACTGGCTTGTTAGGTAGTCCACTTGCTTAGATTCTCTCTTAACCAATGATAAGCCTAATATTTGACTTGGGCTTAGTTTGTTCTAGCTTGTGGCCTTCCTATATCTTTGTTTTATCTTCTCTCCCACTGAACAGTTGGATATAATAATATTACTACAATCCTTTTCACGACCAAAATATATATATATATATATATATTGTTTCACATTTTTTTTATATAAAGTTTTTAAAATAAAACGAAAACAATATATTATGTTTATAATTGATTTTAAAAACAGAAAAAAAAAACTTAAAAAAAAAAATTAAACCAAACAGATTCTTACTTTCGAAGCACTCTAATGTTAAACTTAGGGCTGAATGTTGTTTAACTTATTACGTTTGTGTGTATTCGAATGGTTGAATCCTGTCATGTTTCCAAATCAAGAACAAGATGACTAATTATAATCTGTGTTATTAACTGCAATTGAAGTTTATGTGTAACTTAACTCTCCCAAAGATCTAATTTAATCTGCATAGGGCATGTTTGTATTGTAGTTTGAACACCGTCTAACTTGTACATATAGAGGTTAAATTGTGTTTAAACATAATTTTACATCTCAAGCCATTGAATTAACTACTTTATAGATCACAATCTAACCATGTTCTATATCTATTATGTTTCATCCAACACAAAAGAAATTCTCATTTTGCCAACTTATTATTAAAACAGAGTGATTGAGAAGAATAAAGAAGTTAATTCTCGATAACCTAAAATCAGTTTATATCCAAGATGATCATTAATAACTAACTAACAGACAACTAACAATAATAACTAATATTCTCACGTATACATAAATGCAACTCGATACAATAAAAACTTTTATCCGGACTACAAAATTAAGTGAATTATATTAGTGTTAGCAAAAAATTTCTTTGGAATTGTTTCACGCAATGATGTCGAAGATGTTTATTTTTTTTTAAAAAAATTATTTGAGTTTAACTTTTATCTGCGCATTAAAGAATGGATTTGAAATGTGTGATCTAAATTTGAGTTTCGACAATGCTAAGAGTGTGTTCGTTTTAGGTTAATATTTTTTCTTTTAATAAAAGTGATTTTTTTAATTATTAAAAAATTATTTTTTTAAGAAATTACTCACCTGAATTTTTACTTAAAAATTTAATTTTTTAAGAGAAAATTGAAACAAACACATTGACGCGCACGCTGCACTCATCCCCTGCAACGTTTGGCCTTTCGCATTCCATTTGTCGGATGGAACATGAAACATGGCACCAAGCCAAAGCGTGTACACCCCATTACGTACTCTCGCGAGTAGAGCCATTAATCTGTCGTAACAGTCTCATCTATTCGACCATTCCACCGCTTGTGTTGTACTAGCTGCAAAGCAAAACAACTACTACAACAGCAATGAATGTAAGAGAAATATAAACAGTTACCAATGAGAATTTGAAAGAAACTTGTCAGCATCTCGGGAAGCCTCGATATTTTGAAAAACACCCGCATTCGAGAATTTGCTCTTTATTTCTCTCTGTCACTGTAACCTCACTGTAGTAGTACTAGATTTCTTTAAATATAAATAATAAAAAATATTACTATTCATATATCCCCAGGATCATATTCCTCTTCATGCGCCTTCTATCTGATCATAGATTCTCAGTTTCAATAGTTGTAAGAATTGGTTCAAAGCACAAATAAAAAAGTTTTTGTTCTTCAGGTATTCTTCTTTCTTTCTCGGTTTATTCTTTCGCTTCTATTTATTTTATATGTATATATATTGATTGATTCCTTTTGTACATATGAAAATTTAATAATGGTAATATAGTATAAATTTTTTTTGGGTTCTTTTTTTTAATCATGTTGCATTAGTGGGTAGTGTTCTAAGTCCCCATTTTGTGAGTTATACTCGCTCTTTCATTTCATGGAACCAAAACCCTAAAATTGTGTTGAAATTTTGTATTTTTTTTACTTGTCTTTTCCTTTTGTTTTGTGTGTTTTTTACCAGAATAGGTTGGTTTTCTGGAGAAAAATTTGTTCTTTTTTGATGGGCACGATTGAAACTGGATCCAAGTTACCAGCTGAGGGTTCATTACCTTCACAGGGAAACGACAGGGCTCAAGGTTCAGAGCAGGAGAAGAAGGAGCTCAGGGAACCTTCTGGGGTTGTTGAGAATGGTGGTACAGAAAATGGGGTTGGTTTTTCTGGCTGTGGAAACCAAGGTTTGAATGATGATGGGGTTGTTGAAGTTGTTAAGAGCAGTGTCATTGAGACCGAGGTTGAAGTATTGAGGGAAAATGATTGTCAAGGTTTGGCTGATTCTGAGATGAATGGGGTGTCCTCTTTGTTGAAAATGAGAGAAAGTGGTAGAAGCGCTGCGATTTCTCGTGGCAGTGCTGAGAAGTTGGATTCTGTTAATGGTTCTGAGAGTAGAGTGGCAGGAGCTGGTGGTTTGAGTGAGGTTGGTTCATTGGGGGTTGGTGGCACTGAAGAGAGAAGTGACGGGAGGAGGGGTGTGGAGGCAGTAAAAGATGATGATCATGATGGGAAAATTGTGACTATAGATGTTCCAATTGCGGAGACTAGTGAGAATGTGGATGTAGAAGTGGCGGATTTAAGTGATGAAGGATATGAATTTTCGGTTGGTGATTTTGTTTGGGGTAAAATTAAGAGTCATCCATGGTGGCCTGGCCGGATTTATGACCCTTTGGATGCATCGGACTTAGCTTTGAAGCTGAAACAAAAGAATCAGCGGCTCCTTGTGGCCTACTTTGGCGATGGGACCTTTGCTTGGTGCCATCCATCTCAATTGAAGCCATTTGAGGAGAACTTTGATGATATGGTGAAGCAAAATAGCTCCAGAGCTTTTGTCATTGCTGTGCAAGGAGCTGTGAATGAGGTTGGAAGACTTCTCGGTATAAAGATGAGGAATTCATTTGCTACAAATAAAACTAGGTCTGGATTCAATCCACTGTTGGCGAAAAATGCCGGAATCAAGGAAGGAGTTCTTGTGCCTGAAATTGGTATGGAGAAACTTTCAGCTGTTCCAATGGAACCACCTGAACTACTTTCTCGAGTGAAACAAGTTGCAGAAATTATTGCTGTTGCTAGTATTCTGGAGCTGGAAATATTAAAGGCTCATCTTTCAGCCTTTTATCTGTCAAGAGGAGGTTATAAATTAGCTGATTATGAGGATCCGCAGCCGGTTCCTGGACTTGAAGATAGTTTAGTGGATGACACAGTTGATGTAGGCAACTGTAAGAATGCAGTAGAAGTGCCAGTCCAAGGGCCACTTGAAGATGACTACTCTACCTTTCCAGTGAGCCCAAAATTTGGTGTATCATGTCATTCTCAAGGCCCTTTGGGAAATAGATCAAACCATAGAAGGAAGCAGAAAAGCATTGCTGAAATTCTTGGGGAGGACAAAGATGTTCATACCAAAAATAAGGAGGGGGGTGCAACTGAAGAAGCAATGGATGCAATTCGATCAATGGGTAGAAAGAGAAGAAAAGCCAGTGATGGAAATGTGCGAAGTGCTGAAAATAATGGCGGTGGGGGCAAGGAAAACAGTGACAAGGACACATCGCAGCAGTCAAAAGAGGTGAAAGAAGCTTTTGACAATGAAAACATTAGCAGTGGTAGCAAAAAGGAAGCTGATGCAGAAGGGAAGACCAAAGAGCAAAACGGGAAGGGTTCTTTGTCAAGAGAAAGGAAGAGAAGTAAGTATTTGTCCCCTCCCTTCACTACTTCGATCAGGGGGCTTAGGAAGGGAGACATAGAAACAGAATCCCTTCAAGTATCCAGCGAAGCTCAAGCATTGGAAGGGACAGCCAGGGCTGCAGGCCAGCCTTCCCCTCAAGTTCTGAAGTGCAATGGTGAGGCATTTCAGGAGAATTTCCCCAAGGAAGTTGCTGTAGAGTGGGAGCTTTCCGATAGCTCAAATCACCAAACACAAGAAGATGATGAGAAAAAGACTATTGATCCACAGAAAATCCAGGCTTCTCCAATTGAAGTCCTGTCCGAATTCCGATATGCAGCTGTTAGTCCTCAAATTCCTAGGGAAAGCAACACCTCTCTAGAAACACTTGAGAACTTCATTTCTGTCTTCAGAAGCTCACTATATCGCCAAGGATCCTTATACAAAGTTTACAAGAAATGTCAACCAGGAAGGAAGAGAAAGAAGCCAGAAAATGACCTTGGAGTGCTGAGGAAATATCAAAATCAATCTGATCACATATCACCTAATCATGATTCCGGCCCAAGGAAGAGAAGAAAGAAGAATGAGACAACCCCAGGCATGCCAAAGGTTAAGGAAGCTCCTGAAACTAACACTGGCAAGAAGGGAACTGAGGAAAATGCTTCAGCTGCTGCACTTTTTGTGACATTTTGGCCAGGATCCGCTCTGCCTTCAAAGTCTGATCTCATCACAATTTATAGTAAGTTTGGAGGTCTGAATGAAGCAGAAACAGACATGTTTCGCACTAATTACACTGCTAGAGTGTGCTTCCTGAGAACTTCTGATGCTGAAAAGGCCTTGAACCATTCACAAAACATGAACCCCTTTGGATCCTCTGAGGTCACTTTTGAGCTCAAGCGTCTCTCTGCTGGATCCAGGTCTGCAGAACATGGTGAAAGGTCCAAGTACAAACCTTCACAATCCAAGAAGAAAGACAAGACCTTAGCCACCACAAGGCCATCTGTTTCATTGCCAAAGGGCAGTGAAGCATCAAAATTGAACTACATAAGAGAGAAACTTCAGGGTCTGACCTCGATGCTGGAAGCATCAGATGGCAAATCACCTGATGTGAAGACAAAAGTAGTGGGTGGGATGAAGGGTCTTTTGGAGGATGTGGACAAAATGGTTGAATCTTCTTCATCCTAGATAAACACAAGGGAAGCTAGTAATCACGTAGCTAATGATCAGGGCAGGTTTAGCGATAATATGCCATTGACTTTTCGTGTTCAGTGTTCTGTCTTTATCTGAGGGCCATTTTGTTTGACCGTGTGGACCTGGTTTTATATGAGATAAAATTGCTCAGTATAGAGATCGACGTCTCGTTAGTCTTTTATGGTAGTGATATGCATAAATCCATCCATATTAAGGATCAAAATGCTTTAGTTGCGGCATTAAATGAACTTCTGACTACTCTTGATTACTGCATAGATAGTGTCGATCACATCTTTTTTTCTTTTTTCTTTTTCATTTTTATAAAAAAAAGGAAGGAATATATAACATAATTTTTGTATTGGACTCTATACTTTGAAGTAACTACCCTATAGTTTTTCCGGACGTGGTGAATGTTGATGGAATGATGGATATGGAAGGTAGCTTTGTAAAGTGTGAATTCAGGGTTGGTCAATGCTGGGAAATCTTGTGATTGAATACGTGGTATACAATACACGTTATGAATGGATTGGGTAGACAATTGGCAAAAACTTGGGGGTTTCTGAAAATCCTCAATGATGGGAAATGCCATGGCAGTGATCCCATCTCACCAAGATTTGAAGATGTTGACCATATAAGATAATATATGCATCTCCTACAAAGAGGTTTTAATATCCATAAATTTGTCCTGGTAGGTGTTATGGATATGGCACTGCATGTTGACCTTTTTGGCTATTTCTGCAATTCGTTTCTTGTACCGCCACTTGTTTGTTAAATTTAACTGCGTTGATTAATATACTATAAAAAATGGTTCATGTAACAATGGGATTAGTTGTCTCGAGTTCATCCACCCCACGTTCATAGCTACTTATTCTAACCCTGTTAGTTTTATATGTTCTTAGCCAGGAAGTTGGACTTAGCCATCATCTTCGTATTAATTTAAGATAAAAAACAAACGATTAGTTTGAGAAGAGACAGATAAATTAAATACGTTACTTCGGCAGTGTCTTACAAAAAATCTTTGACCGGACGATTTCTCAAGAAAATAGTAAAGGCTAAGCGTAACGTTTCAGAAATTTTATTCCCTCACGTTTAAAGACCCACGAGAAGCATCCTAGCATGGCCTATATTCCTCTTTGTATAAAGTGAAGTCTTCTGTTTCCCTTCCCTAGTGCGTTGCATATTTTGGACCCCGTGCATTTTGGAGTTTTGGAGATTCCTGTTCATCCATCAAATCATCTGAATATAAAACACACACACACACACACACACACACAGAAGTAAAGAAGCAAGAAAGAATATGAGTAAATATTTTTTTTTAGTTCTTATATTATAAAATTGATTAATTTAATCTTAAAATAATTTTTATATTAATTTAATTTTAACATTTTAAATTTTAAAATTAATTTAATTTTATACTAATAATTTGATAAAAAATTTGATTTGATAAAAAATTTATTAAAATTATATTAATATCAATTTTAACATATTAAAACCAAATTAATATCAACTTTAAAATATTAAATTAAAAAAATATTTCTTACATACATGCGATTGCAATCATGCCAATACCAACATATTTTGGCTCACGACCAAAAAAGTAAAAAAAAAAAAAATGGCTTGGCAAAAGTTCAATTCATGCTAGGGAACATTTATCATATTGAAAATTAATAATACAATACTCTTCAACTCTCAGAATTACAAACAACATAAGCAGGTAGCCTTTTACATTTAAATGAAATTAACACAATTGAAAATACAGACTGAAGATAAAAGCAACAAGGGCAAGGCAGTACAATACGTTCGAGGTCGTGCTTATATTCCTATATTGAACATCTCCACAGACTAAAGACATTCAAGCCTTTGTTTCATTTTTCTTTTAACTCAACCAACATATGTAATCGACCTCCAATGTCAGGTGCCTAACGAAATATCAGTCATCAACTGGGTCCTGGGGAGTTTCATCTGCCTTGCGTTTGATAGTAATGACAGGGCATTCAGCATGCTTCACACAAAATTCACTCACAGTGCCAACAAAAACCCTACAGAACATGTCCATAATAATTCTTTAGTAACATATCAGAGAATGAAGTAAATTCTAGAAGTAATAATGCACTCTTAACATTTCAAAAATTAAAAAAAGAAAAAAAGGATCCAGCAATTTAAAATGGAAAAAGAGACCACAGGCATACTTTTGGAAAGGGCCAAGTCCACGGCTGCCCACAACCAGAAAATCTGGCTGTACACGTTTCACTTCATGGCAGATGACTTCTTTGGGATCACCATGCTTTATCCATGCTTGACAGGCCACCTAGAGATATATCAATAGTTTGTGGATGAGAGCATTGCAAATTGTCAGGGTGGCAGAAAAGAAACTTTTGGAACAAATTTTTTACTAAACATTTAACAAGAATGAATGCATAAAGAAAAACCAAGAGCATGTTGAACAGAAAAAGCGATTACCCCAATTTCATGACACCTATTGACAAAGTATTCCAGCAGATGAATCCCTCTAATCCTCTCTCTCTGCTTCATGCTCTTAAAATCTTCAGGTGAGGCATAGATACTATCCATGTCATCAAAACCTAGCAGAAACAGGAGACATATACAACCGTTAGGTTCTAGGTCCTTTTCTTTTGCTTTGTATAATATAAACAAATGTCTTAAACAGTTTAGCTGCAGAGTCAAGAATAAGGGTCCATAAATCACAAAACAAGAAGGCCAAAGCTTAAGGCAAAAATGCATTAAGCAAAAAAGTTACCAAACCCAGAGCTCTGTTGAAAACGAGAAATAGACAATCCCTAAATAGACTATTAAAACCTAGAGGTGACCAAAATTCTTCTAAAATTTGGTGTTGGTAGCTTTCAAGAACAAACATGATAATTGAAAAATAATAAACTCAAATTAAATCAGGACCACTCCAAATATCATCACAATAATTTAACATCCCTTTGCTTTCAAAAGAAACTCCAGACAATCTATACAGATACTCGAAGGATTCTCCTATATTTTTACATCTCTCCATGATCTATAAATATATATTATAAGTAAATTATAATATTTAAATATCTAAAATAGAGTAAAGTACACATAAATTAAAGAGATTAATTAAAATGTCTTTCTTTTCAGCTCAAAGAAGAGAAAAAAAAAAAATAACAACATAAGACAGCACTCAACCAGTTTTCAAGTCCAAGTCACGATCAACCACTCCCTGAACCAAGAACGCAAATTTAAGCCCATTATACTAAAGAAAAAAAAAACAAATCTTCGCAGTTAAAAACCAAAATTTAATCAATTAACGCTGATTTTATGAGTTCATTCTTATACTAAATTGACTAATTAACAGAAACGCGAGGGATCAATTCCCCTCTTTTCCCTGCTCATTCCTTCTCTCCATTTTCCGAGAAAACAAACAGAACACAACGAAAGCAAAAAAATTCGACCAAGGAACAATCAAATGGCAACGATACTAATCATCATCGTATTCACTGGCTTCACTCAATCAACCAAAAACAAAAAAACTAAAAAAAAAAATAGAGAGAGAGAGAGAGAGAGAGAGGCACCATCTTCATCGGGAACTTGAACGTGGAGGAAGAGAAGGTTGAAGGCAGTGACGTTGTCGCGAACGATCTTCTTCATCGTCCATTCGAAGGCTCCTTTGCTGCTTATCGAAGGGTGCGGGTACCCCTTCATGCTCGACTCGTTCACCGCCACCATTATCCGAGTCACCTCGCTCGTCTCGGCCATCTCACTCACTGAGTCACTCACCCCGAGTCCAACTCGTTCCTTCCTCCCCCTTCTGGTTCCTTTTAATAATTTATTCGGGAAAAGGAAAAGGAAAAGGGTGGAACTCGGTCTCCAATATTCTTGGGCGTGTTTCGCACTCCCGCGTACGATAGTATAAGTGTCTATCGGGTTTGCTAAATTGCGCGGGGCCCGCTAGGTCGAATGAGGCGCTGTCGTTTTGCTCAAATATTGGCGAGCCGTGTTGTCCTTTCCTTTTTCCCCGTCTCCCGACGAGCTGAAACATCGAGAAATAGGCAAAACGAC
Organism: Pterocarpus santalinus; assembly: GCA_031439595.1. NCBI lineage: Eukaryota > Viridiplantae > Streptophyta > Magnoliopsida > Fabales > Fabaceae > Pterocarpus > Pterocarpus santalinus. Next base: position 65,360,267 of record CM062531.1, on the reverse strand, counting down.
AACTTTCCAAAGCAGAAGAGTATAGGAAACGACGATGCGAAGAGGTGCCGGTACACATCATTTCTTTGCACACCATGGCGCTTATTTTCCCGTGACACGTGTAACACTATAGCTGCTCTTAATTAACACAAATTCATAATTTTCTTACATTCCTTGATGTTATTTATTTTTTGTTATTATATAACCATATTTAAAAGTAAGTGATATATGCCTCAAGTGACACCTTCTTTGCATTTTGTGCTAGAAGATTGTTAGTATCAAATTATGGTTCGATCCTTAAATATCCATTGTTTGTACTTATCTTTGGGAATAAATTCTTTTAATTGTAAATCTCATATAATTTTATTATATGTTGATTTTCATCATTAATTAAGAAGATGCCATCAAATATGGAATATATAAAAGGATCTAATCGATAATAAAAATTAACACATAATAAAATCATTCAAAATTTTTAATTAAGAAGAGTCATTCTCACCAATTTCTTATTTTTCTAAGAGCTCTTTAGAGTTAATGGAACAAAATTCACATTTTAACTTATATGGATTGATTCAAGGTTTGAAAATGTTTTCAGATTTATTGAATATTCTATTTGTTCTCTAACATTATTGTATTTCTGTTGGGTCTTATATTTGCATATAATTAGTATTTTGCTTTGCGTAATGGGATGGGCTTTGTCACTGTTAGTATAAACTATACGTGTCTTCATGTTCATTTTGCATAAGTCGTGAACGAGTCTACTGTCTTGTGATTACTTGCCGCATCAAAGTGTGATTTTTCATAGTTGAGTAGAGTTTGGAGTTCCAGTTGTCTTTTCCTAACAACTACAGAATCTTCATATCTTTTGGTTCTTTTATGAAAAATATGTCAATTTCCGTATTTTCATAAATAATATACGGCACCTTATGCTGTGCTTCATTCTAATTATGGTGCTTGATGCACCTTGAAATTTGGAGGCTAAGATTTGATACACTATACTTAGATATAGCATGGTAAAATTAATTTCCATTTTCATCACTCTCATTCCCCATCCCCGTCCTCCTACCTCACCGAAACACGAGCGGCTGCAGGCATGGGAACACAAGCAATCGTCATAGTAAGGATGTGGAAGAGCTCTTTCCAAAGCTTTCTGTGAAGTGTGAAATACACTTGCCAAACTTCCAAAATAAATCTAACATATAAACCCATGAGCAATTGAAAAAGGAATGTGGAAGAGTGGTTTGGTTTCAGAACAACCAGTATATTACCTAGCCTAAGGGTTGAGTTATGAATAATTATAAATAAAATAAATATTTACAAATAAAAATTATGTACAAAAATAATTACATACAACCAAAAAAATGAAAAGCAATAAAAGGGTAAAAAATAAATATTATTTTAATTATATAATTTGTATAATTTATTTTGATGGACTTGACTTTAAACCCCCCGTGGAGTTGCCAAACTATCACAATATACCTTAAGGGCATTATGACAAGAAGCAACAAAAAACATTGAAAAAATATTCAATAGAGTCGCTATTAATTTTCATTATGGGAAAAATCAAAAAAACCTTTTTATTTTGCAAAAAATTGGTCTTTGAAAAAAAAAATTGATAAAGAACCCAAAACACAAAAAAAAAAAAAAACCAATAGCATAATATGCATATTAAAAAAAGCACTCAAGGAATTATGGAAAGGAACCGACGAGAACAACAACAAAAGAATAAATATAAAATAAAAAAAATAAAAAATAAAAGAGAAAAATAGCCTAAATGCACCAATGAGTGAATCTCCCTTTTTTGGTTAGACTTGGAATGAAGATAGACAGCAGGGCAATTGTTTTTTGTTTTGTATTTATATTGCAAATAAATAACAAAAGAAAAAAAAAAACCATAAAATAAAATTAATTAGTCTATGTGATGAGATACATATAAAAGTGGAGTTATAGAACGAAATTTATCAGAGAACAAAAGTGAGAACCAAGAATTGATCATAAGACCACTGCAATGATGCTTTGATATTTAAGTGAAACCTAAAATACTTGATGATTTTTCTGATTTTTGCTAATGTTTTCTGACTCTTTTTGATTTATTTGCCGATTGTTTGTTGATGGTCCTAATAGTTGGGTTTTGTGTGGGCAATGGTTCAGTGGAAAAAATGCTGTGATAATAGACAAAATAGAGAATTGTTGATTGGTCTTAGTTGGGTGGTTCACTTAATTCTGTATTCTGGGGCTTCTTTTTTTTTTTCGTATAATGATGCTATGTAGTGAATTAGAATGTGTTGTGCTAAAAGAAAAGAGCTAATTGATGCAAAGTGATGAAAAATCAATGCAGGACAATGTTGTATTTGAATTGATAAATACAATGTGATAACAAAGGCGATTGTAAGTGAATATTGGGTTGAATGAAAAAGAGTCGATGCAAAAATGAAAAAATAAGTGATTGACAATGTGCTATATTGAAAGAAACATAGTAAACTGATGCAAAGTGACAATGTGATATGCCAACCAATGAACCTAGATGAACATGAATTTGGAAACCGAGGATGGACTTCCATGCCAGCAGTAGTCTTGCCTTTGTCTCTTCTTCTTTAGTCTCAGGCTCAACCTCTCTTCGAATTATCTTTCGGTCCCCTTCCTTTGTATTATTTGATCTATTTATATGTGTTGAAAAAATTAATTGAAATTAAATCTGATTTATTCTGATTAGGAATTTTGCTTTGATGATGATTGGCAAATTTGATCTAATTTGAAGGATACAAGAGCCAAAACTGATTAGGCACAAAATTAAGAGATGTTGGCAAGTTTTTGCTTCCTATTAGTATGATTCTTTTTTTTTTTTCAGTTTTCTCTTTTTCTTCTTTTTTTTTGGTTATAATATTTTATGTTTGGATTATCTTCTTCTTCTTTTTCTTTCTTTCTTTCTTTCTTTCTTCTTCTTTTTTTCTTCTCTCTCTCTTTCTCTCTCTTTTTTGTGTCTCAAACAAAATATGATGTTCACATCTGCTACAACTTACAATTGGAAATGTGAAAAATTGAAGATTGAACATACCTCACCAACATTAGGCTCCAATTTGCACTGTTCAAGTAAGAGACAAATTTGCTGATGAAATCTTTTGTTCCATTCTAGAGATAACAAAAAAATTAATGAAAAATCAAATAAAGATGTTTGCAAAGTATTGAAGGGGAAAATAATGTCATATGCAATGTTGTTACCAACTGAACTAGTAATTGATTTAACTATGAGAATATGCAATGTCGTTGCTAACTGAACTAGTAATTGATTGAATCATGAAAATATATATATATATATATATATATATATATATATATATATATATATATATATATATATATATATATATATATAAGGACTAGTTCAGCAAGCAATTTACACTTAGACCAGTTATTAAATATAAATTTCACATTAAAACTAGCCATTATATCACAAGAGACCGTCAACAGATGAATATGGGGCCAACTTGCTTCTTTTCCATTTCTTCTTCCCCTTCTCCTTCTCCTCCAAGTCAACCCAATGTGCCCATATTCGAGTAAAATATGAAAATGAAAAAGAACCATGATTTAGTTGGATAAGAGCTCTAAACTTAATAAAACACCACAATTAAAAAGAACTTAATTTGTTTTATGAATAAAGATTTCATATTATATTTGCATTTAGGGTCACCAAAACTCAACTATATTCATTAAGGGTCACTGTATCTCAATGTTGTAGGGTTATAAGAGTCAAATATACTATCGCATAATTTTTTCCAAGGTCATAGGATCCTCTTACAACTTTTTAAGGGTGATAGGGCTATCAAGGATCAAATAAGCATCACAATTGTGTATTTTGAATGAAGCTTTCACATTACATTTGCATTTTGAATAATCAAAGCTCAAACATATTTGTTTAGCATCATCGCATCCCAATTTTGTAGGGTGATAAGGGTCAAGTCTACCATCCCACAATATTTTACAGGGTCTTCCCACAAATTTTTTAACAGTACAGTCATCCCACCATATAGGGTCATACTACCATTTTTTCAATTTCATAGGGTCATCTCGCAATATTTTTCAATGTCATAGAGTCACCTCAAAATCTTTAATAAGGTCATAAGGTAATCTTACAATTTTTTCAAGGGTCATAGGGCCATGAAAGGTCAAATAAAACATCTTGATTTTATTCGTATAGCAAATGCATTCAAGTATGAAAAAAACATTTTGATATTGCATTATTAATAAAGATTTCAAGTTGCATTTATATTTATGATCACCAAGACTTAAACATAGTTGTTTAGGGTCATCACATCTCGATTTTGTAGAAACATACCATCCCGTCACAATATTTTTCCATGGTCATCCGATAATTTCATCCGATGTCAGAGTTTTCCCATAATATTCTAGTTCGATGGGTCATCCCACAACTTTTTCCAAGGTCATAAGGTTAACCCACAATATGTTCAAGGGTCATAGAGCCATTAAGGGTTAAAAAGAGCATACGATTTTATTTGTATAGCAAATAGCAAATGCATTTAAATTTAAGTATAAAAAAGCATCTTGATTTTGGATTGTGAATAAAGATTTCATGTTGCATTTGTATTTACAATCACAAAGGCCCAAGCATATTCATTTAGAGTCATTACGTCTTGATTTTATTGGATCATAAGGGTCAAGAATACCATCAAATAATATTTTCTAGGATCATAGGGTCATTTTACAATTTTTTCTAGTGACAAAGGATCATTGCACAATTTTTCTATAGTCATAGAGTCATCTGACAATATATTTCTAAGGTCATAGACTATCCCATAATATTTTTTAATGTCATAGAGTCAATCCCACAACCAACTAATTTTTGATCCCTTTGTCCTATTCTAAAACCTTTTTTGCACAGTTCTAAAGGATAAATACGTTTATAATAGAAATTAAATTACATTATATTGGACATCTCTTCAGTCATCCATATATAATATGAGGCCTTCCAAGAACCTCCCTGTTAAGTCTAGTAATCAAGCTCTAAATCACATAAAATGATTTGGGCTTATTCAAGGGCAATGTCATCTTTTATTTTCTGCAATAATTGAATAAAGGAGGCAAAACAAAATCAGCAATATGAGAGAATGAAAGTAGTACATGAAAGATCTAATTTAACTCACATTGGAGATATCCTTCGACAAGTCAAGAGTCTTGAGAGTGCAAGAAAGGAAGGCTCTAATATGAGAGATGGAGTTGGGGAGTTGTTGAAGTGCACCATTAAAGTGTAGATCCACGAATAGTCTATTAGTGTAGCATTTTTAGATGACAAGATGCATCAATGTTGCTACAATATGTATATACAAAAGTAAGCAAGTCCTTTTTTTTCTTTTTGGATAATTTATTTATTTATCTTCATTAGTAAGAGCATCTCCAAGGGCTCATTTTTGAGTCCTATTTCGCCTACTACATTACTAAGTGGGACTGTCCTACTGCTCGAAACCATTGGAATGAAAAGAAATGGGACTGTGTGGTTAGGCTCTGTCCCACTAAAGTGGGACTATTCCAATTTTTTTAAGCAACAGTTTTTTGACATTTGTAACATGCTTTTTTTAAAAAAAAAAATGGGATAGTAGCATTGTAATGAATCCAAATATAAATATGGGACTAAAGTTGGGACTTTTGACTGGAAAGAAGATCCCAATTTTAACCTATTTTTACTTCTTATAATGTATTGTTGATATAGAAAGTAGTGGGGTCAAAAGTGTGAATCGTCTTAGAGATGCTCTAAGGCATCCTATCTCACCAATCACCATCGGTCGGACCATCCAAGAAGTATGGGGGCCACGCTCCATTACCACTAATCCATGCAACCAATTGTGTTATAATGTATCAATAATAATATATATTACATATTTATTTGAATTATATTGTATTTTTATATATTTATTTAATCAAATCTAGTTCAACTTGTGACCCAGTGACCTATGCCTTGACTAAGTCAATCACTGGTATGAGTTTAATAACTATGGGCTGAACACTTGGACTTAAACTGGCTATTTGCACTCCCGTGATGAAAGACGTGTTTTACAATGATTTTTTTTTTACAGGTGTTTTACAGCACTTTGGTATAATGTTAAGGTCATTTTATGTTGGACCTTGTAACAAAGGTCCAATCATAAATGAGCATATGCTACTTGATACAGTTAGAAATGTTAGCTTAATTTAACAATGTAGAATAGGGTGTTTGGTAATATGAGTTGTATATGAGTAAAGTTTACTGGCAATGTGTTATGAGTCTCGAATTGAACAAATAAATAAGTTTAATATGATATGTAAGTTATAAAACTGTTTCACTAAATAGATATGTCTTTTAGGTGAAGTTCTCTTTATGGAGTTGAGCCATAACATAATGCTAGAGTTGAAATTCCACTAACAATACCTTATAATTTTCAAATGAAAATTAGTTCTACACCCAAACGATACAAGGACATCTTGAAGGGGGGAAAATGTATGATATAACTTAGATCGCTCAAATAGATCAAAACTACGTTAATACAATATTTTGAAGTGCAATACAAGTAGGATTTTCAATTAATGACTTTTACTTGACACAACATGTTTATGCAACTTACTTGTCTTCTTTAATCACTACAAAAAAACCCATAAAAAACAACATTGTATTTACCACGCTTACGCAAGTGTGGGCAAATGATCTTGAGCCCAAGAGTTTATAACCTACCCTATCCTCAATTTGCACAAAATACATACCCATTCTCTCTTTACTCTCATTTCTCTCTCTCTCTCTCTCTCTCTCTCTCTCTCTCTCTTTCTTTCTCTGATATGATAGTTTCAACAAAATCGATTGCTTCGCCATAGTATATTTAGAAGCTTCCACCCTTTCGCTAACAATGATCTTGTTGAAATCGGATCCAAGTCATTATCCGCCTCCACCTCTAACAACAATGATAGAGGATCACGATGGCTCCGATGACGCTCCTCCTCATTGTCGATCAAAACTTCTCGATTTAAAATAGAATCACTTCTGCATTGGAAATCCTTCAGCCGCTGTCACCATTTCACTCCGGCAAAGTTCTAGTGAGGTCGCAGTTGAAGATTAGGAAAAATAAGGCCATTGTAGCACTTAAAGAAAATGCCCTATGTGGCCATTCAAAATGCAATGAACTCGAACTCGAAGTCGCGGAGTTCGTCGTTTCAACATTGAGGATAGTAGTGGTAGAGCGTGGCCAAGGTGGCAATGGCATGGTTTGCTGTTGTGTTTGCAATGGTGGTTTCATGGCTTAACCGAAGCTTGAAATGGTAAACTCGCAGGACGAAGAATATGTTAGTTCCGATGCTCTTTCTCATCGTTGATCTTGAGTATGAGTTTATCTTTGTTAATCTATTTCTAAAAATCTATCAATTTTGATTGTGACTTTAACAAAGGCATTAGTGAGGAGGTGGAGAAGCTATTAACAATGGCGGCTCTATTGGTAATGGTATAAACAACTTTTAAACCCTAGGTTAACAAAAATTCTCTCTTAGTCAATTCTCTTCTGCTGATTTTGCGAATTTTATAGGTTTTACAATTGTTAATCGAAGTAAATTCTGGCTTAGATGTGAATTCTAGTTATGGATTTTATTTTGATTCTAGCTATGGAGTTTTATTTAAATTTTAGTTATGAATTTTTTCTAGTTTGCACACATTATCTTTGCTTGGTTATCGAGAAAATCTTCAAGCAGCAAAAATTTCTTTATTTTTAGTACACATCTTTTAGTTGGTTTCACAAACCTTTTGAAATTGTTCAAAATGCAAAATATGTGAGGTTTATGCAGGGTGAAATGTCATTTTCTCACACAACTGAAGAACGCTTATGGATTAGCCAATCTAGCGATGGTCTTGAATATGCTTGGGATTGCTCATGGAGCAAGCAATTTTTACTAAGTTGGCCCTCTCTAAATTATCTCTTATTCAGAAAGATTGAAATAGATTATTTAATAATAGGATTGCAATAATGATCACTTTTTCTTGTATTATTTGTGACTTAATAAGTGCTATGGCACTGTAGGTATGGGAAGAATCTTATCCATTCTATTAAAAATCTTCTTAGTAAAGAGCTGGCTCGGGCTTTGTTCACTCATGCAATGTAGTTTACTATTCATATGTTCTATGTGGTATCTATTTTATTAGTTGTTGATATGTTAATGTCATTATTTGTTGTTACATGTTCAGAAGCTGCAACTTGATATTCAAAGGTGAGTTTCGCAAATCTAAACATCTAAGTGAATACTTGTCATCGTTTTTAACTCTTTTTTCCTAACTTGGATTACAATATGTAGAGCTTCTCTACAGATTGCTTCCCAGTGGTAGGCTTATCCTGAAATAGATATTTGACAAAGCAAGTCAAGGAAAAGGCTAGTGTTTTGCTTATATTAATTCTAAAAAAAAATATATGTTATTTTGTTATTCTTTACTCAAATTGGCAAATATTATTTACAAGAGTTGTGTAGCCTACCAATGTTATCATATATTGTCCATTATCATCATTTTGATTGAAGTTGCAGTTACATAGTGTTCACTCTTGTAACTTTAATATGAATTGTCTAGTGTAACAGAATGGGTATATGCAGAAGCAGTTGCATGCTATAAGTGTATGAACATTGGTTTCGATTTACTATATCTTTGTCAATTGTCTTGCTTGAGACTTATTTTAACTGCAATTATAGTTTTCAAGTAATGTACAATTTGGTCGTTTGATTTGCAAGAATTTGTCATTGATTTGTGAGCCTGTGCCCTTACAGCGCAAATTCCATTGTCAGCTACGTCCCCAAGATCTTCCAAGACAATGACCCTACCTCTATAGTTGACCTCAGGCTCGTTTCTTGGGGTAATGCAAAGGTAACGGTACCTTTGTCTATCAAGTACTTTAACTCATTCTCAACATATCCCCTTTTTGTGGGGTTTCCTTTCTCTTTGTGTGTGTGTGTGTGTGTCTCTCTCTCTCTCCCTTTTTTAGTTTACTCTTTTTCTTTTCTGTTATCTAGTATTAATGTTTCAATTCAAAGATTTGAATTTTCTTTTTTTTTTTTTTTTGCAAGAGAATTGTTTGCTTTTGCAGCATAACACATATGAGTGCTTGCTGAACACCATAGAAGCCTGCACAATCAATATCTGGCTTGAAGTAGTAAGAATTAAGAAATTGAGAATTCCCCTCTAGCAGTGAGAATTATTATTATTATCATTATTATTTGGGTCTTTCTCTAATTGAGGATGAGGGGTGCAATAATATGATATGTTTGAGCAAAAAAAAAAGGCTGTTAGTGGGTTTATAAGTTAAAGAAAATAAGAATAGTTTATAAGTAATCCACAATTTCCATGCTTATTGTGTAAGTCACTCTCTATCTAATGAATTCACAGTTCAATTTTGGGAGCAAAACTTGGAATTATGCTCTCTATTTGTGTTTATTGTATCTTGGCAATTAGTTAGTTACATGGCTTTATTTGTTTTAACATTACTTGAACTTATGGATTGAGTTATTTTCCCCCTAGTGATACTTGTTCATTCTGAATCTAATGTACTGTTGGTTTCAGTATGATAATAACTGTATATGTATACTCACTTCTTAGTGTTTATCCATTCTTTACCTTTTTGCAGAGCCAGCATTTTCCTTTCATTTGTTGTGTTGAGAATCCAGTGTACCAATGCAAGTATAAAGTGTAGGAGTCTTGTTTTGAGAAGCTGAGTTTGGATTCAAAACCTATTCATCAATGTCATAGTAGTGAACATGGAAAAGATGTTAGTGCTACTTTTCTGTCATTTAGTTCTTGTCCTTGAATGACCATTCTTTCACAGAGATAGTGATATGCATGTTACGTACAAAAATTTAGAAGGAATTTTCTCTCTATGTCGTAGTGAAAATATTATGAGGAAGGCATTTAGCCCGACCACCGTCAAACCCAGGATTATTGAAGAAGCTGTGGAGTAGCATTTATGACATTATGACATTAGTTTTAATGAGAGTTTGTTGAATATTTGATACTTTTGATGAAATGTTCAGTAATTTGGGTAGATTGGCCATTCAAGTTTATTTGAATTTTCTCGTATAGTTTTAGATTTAGGGTACTTATCTTGGTTTGCTTGCAAGTGTTCTTTTTTGATGTATTATACTGGATTTATTTTCAATTATTAGATGTTTGGGTGTATGTGTGCCATGTGTTTACCTGTTACTTTGGTTAATACAAAGAAATTTTATTTTACAGTGTTGATTACAAGCTTATAGTGGATGTTAAATAGTTTTGAACTAGTTTAGAATTAAGCAAAAACCAATGTAGAATTGATTGAATCAGTTTTAAATTGACTCGATGAAATTTTTAATGTGAATTGAACCATGCTAACCTATTTGCAGGTTAATCAACTATTTGGAATCTAATTTTATTTTATTTTATTTTTCAAAAAGGTGACATTAACCACATTTTTGAAAGTGTGTGGCTAAATAGGCATTAACCACACTCATAAAGTGTAGTTAAATGAAAGATAAAAAGTGTGGCTAATTGATACATCTCCCAACACATGGAATAGCCATATCAAAAGCACATGTTGAAAGATCAATTAGCCACACTTTTTAAGTGTGGCTAAGTGATATTTTAAAGTGTGACTAATCGACACATTTTTAAAAGTGTGGCTAATTGATATTTTAAAGTGTGACTAATCGACACATTTTTTAAATTGAATTCACCTCACTACATTTGATCAAATGCAATTTGATAACATATAAAATTAGAGCATACATAAAATACTTCATTCGAACCACATACAAAAAAACTTCGTTTGGAACTATCTTTAAGAAATAGGCAATAGTAAAATTTGAATCCAGTGAAAACCTCCTTGCTGACTTACGTAGAGTATATGACTTGCAAAACTATCCCATCCCTTTTTTCCTTTAAAGGTTCAAATTCACATTACTGTAGAGCCCATAGTGAAGAATGGACAATTTGGAATGGGTCCAATAACAGAACACGAGTTTTGGGTTGTCTTGTCATGGACCAAACGCTGTTTCTGCCCGAGTCCTGTAGATCATTTTGACAAAATGCTTCCTTGACTCTAAATCCGGGATATCCTAATTTCCATTTTGAGCATAGAAAACAAAGGGTACCCTCTTAAACAATGATACCACACTCCCTTGTCACCAAACCGGTTTTCCCATAATGTCCCCAATAATGCGAGATATTACTGTATGCTCGCTCTCAATTAGACTGCTACATAATCATTTCTTGAAAGAAAAATATTATACTCACATTCTATGTCATGGTAGATAATATATGAATTAGCATAATATTCTATATATTATATATTCAAATATCACAAATCTTCTTAAAATCAGCGTTAACTTTTGAAGATTTGAAGATTAAAAAAAAAAAAAAAGATAAAGCAACCTTATGCAGCTCCTATCATTTGTTGTCATTATCATTACAGTCACTAGATTTTTATTTTGATAAGATTAGCCAGGACAAAAAGGAAGTTGGCATATCCTTTCCAACTAATCAATGAAAATGATATCAAATAAAATTCATACTCTGGGCTGAGCATAAAATGTACACTATTTACAGAAATGCCACATAAAATTAAAATACAAAATTTCTTCCAAACTTCACCAATGTTGATTTTCCATTTTCCTAGCATAATTAACAAATGACACTAGAAAGTCCAACTCCAATTTTTATTGGATCTCATTCCCAAATTCGATCCTAGATGGACACAAACAAAAGCAGATGTCTCAAAAGACTTAGGGGGTACTACTTACATGGTCACTTTGCTCTAAAGACCACATTATATACAATCAAAACAACAATGAATTGAGCAAATGTCTCTCGGGCCAATGTAAAGGGGCAAGTCTTAAATTCAATTCCCAACTTAGTACGCAATTGAATCCAAGACCCAAGGAAAATCATGAAAAAAAAAAGGGTTAGAGGACATAAAGACTATGCTAAATTGCAATTTGCAAATCGACATCTATCTTTTTCAGACCACCTGAAAAATTAAAAAAACTCACCGGTTATGAAAAACTACTCTTTCATTGATCTGAGAAAGAAACCCTCCCAAAATCCAAATGACCAATCTGATAGAGCTCCAACCAAACCTTCTCAGCTTCAAATCCAGCGTTGACAGTCACACTCTCCATTTCCCCAACACCACCACCAACAACATTAACAACATTATTTGCATTATTTGATGATGCCACCCTCATCAAGTTCCCTTCCTTATAATTCCTCTCCAACACAACACCATCGCCATCCAAATCTTCACTGCCCCTCCTACATTTCCCCTTGTGTTTCACCTTCTTCTTGCTCCCTAACCCTAAGCACCTCCTCCCAACAACCCATGGCGCCTTCACAAAAGCCAAGGCGAAGCAATGCACGACCGCACAGGGGCAGCAGCACAGTGCCATGCAGTCGGCGATCAGCCCCGCCGTGCATGACTGGCAAAACTTGCCGGAACATTCGATCGGAGGGTCCCCTCCGCTGTCGTCCACGGTGGTGGTGGCGAACCTGCTGCCACCACCCTTGGTGATGGTGGTGGGTCCATTATTGGTACATGAAACTCGAGGTGGGTTCTTCTCATCCATGTGATTCTCTTCTCGAACTCGATGACCCTGCAAAAAGCTACCATATATTGTATTATATATCTATTAATCTATGTATGTGCATATATCAGAAACTTCAATAACCCTCATCATTCCTCTCTGCTACTACTTCCATTTCAATGTCGCTTACCCCCATCCTTGTGTAAACACTCTGTTCCCTCTATCCCTTTATTCATGACTCATGTATATAATGTAAAAATTCAACTAAGATTACCGTACTCCAATTATAAAAATAAAAATATTAATATATTAAATATTAATATATAAATTAAATGTTGATGTGAATATATCTTTATTCAATTATATATTATTATATTATTAAAAATATTTTACTTTTTTTTTATAAACTACCTATATTTAAAATTTATTAAATTTTAATTAATTTATTTTGACTTGAATTAATCCATTATGAAAATAAAACTTTACTCAAACTAGTTTTTCCCAACCATAAAATTTAAATCCAAAACTTTAAAAAATATTTTACTCTTGTGAATAAAAGATATTTAAGTGAAAAGAGTTTTATCTCATAATATATTAACACAATTCGAATTAGTTTGGTCAGATATAGTAGACTTTAAATATAAATGATTTACATTGAAAAATATTTAATACTAATCATAATGAATTTAAAAATAACATGTTACACTCAAAATGCATTCAAATTAATCTATTACCCAAACTTAGTCCATATATATATATATATATATATATATATATATATATAATGAGAAATACATGTACTTTGATATATGTTAAAATGGTGGCATGGTCAATGTGGTCAGTAATATCAAAAGGGTTAAATTTTGGTGGGAGTAATAGAGAGAAATTTTAACACTCACGCGCTTTACTTAGTTGTTGCAATGCATGTAATCTTAGTCCAATGGCAACTGAGACTGAAGTATTCTTCTTGATTTGAGGATACAGTGGATTGGTACCTGTGTGGCACTATCCGTCTTGAATGAATGGGGCGCTCTCATGACCTCGCTCTTGGACTCTCCATTTGACCACTTTTGGAAGTGAGTTATTGCTATTTGTGTAATGTTAATATAGTATTGGGTTTACCATAAATTGTACATACCGTAACACATCAGTCATTCAAATATAATCTACAGTTATAAAGATATAGATATTATAAAAATCATCTATTGATATATTACCCCATATGAAGTTTACTATATGCTCGAGTTTATATTGGCATTTTCCTTGCTATTTACACAATTCCTTTCACAATTTTGTTTCACTCAAATGCCTTAAAGTTTGGAATTGAATCAGAGTAAAACTACTTACCTTAAAAGTAACCGAAAAAAAGCAACCATTAATGATATATATGATTTATTTTTATAAATATATTAAAAATTTAAACAACTAAAATTTTATTGTCAAATTTTTTGTTAGAATAACTTGACATTTTTTTTAACGTTTGAACGGATAAATGATCTTTACTCCTTTGACTCATCAAACCATCCTTCTTAATTTTTGACAGATTTTAACAAATAATTCAAATTATGTAGTATTATTTTAAATATTTTTTTGGCCAAACAACACATATAATAAGCAGGTTGCCAATTTGGTATGAATAGTATTATTTTTCAAATAAAAATATTATTTTGCTTAAAATTGCTAACATACATAGTTGTATAAATAAATGAATTAATATTTATAAAAAAGTCTTTGTATATATAATTGAAAAAAAAAAAATCAATGCAAAATCAATCTAGGTAGCTATTTAGTATAATGATAAATGAATATGATTTTCTTAGCCTTAAAAGGATAATCATTAAATTTTTTAGTTTTATAGATTGTATTCTAGGTTGGTATGGAATTTTTTAGCTTACCTTTTGAATAAATATTTTATAATAAAATGCTCAACATATTTACTTTTTTGTTAAATAAATTATCAAAAATAGGATACCTATTATTTATGATAGATAAGATTACCAAAAGAAAAAGCTAAGCACACGATACTTTCATTGAAAGACAGAGGTTGATAGGCTATGTAAAGTTCTTGCTAAAGAATGCTATTTGTTTGGAGGCTTTGTAATAAGAGACATTGCACTGCTTCCCTCATCTACCTCTAAGCGTGTGGGTAAATCCTTTTGGCTCAAATCATGGAATTTCACCAGTGTTGTTAACTTGTTATAGCTATTGCATGGTAAAGAAGAAAATGAAACCAAGTGAGAGAAATGCTTGCAACTATATAAGGGTAATGGTAGGGATGGCAAAAATATCCATTAAAGCGGGTACCCGTGGGGATTACCCGCAACGGGGACGGGGACGGGGATAGATTTGGTCCCCACGGGGATGGGGGGATGTCCCCGTTTAGCTAATGGGGGCGGGGGTGGGGGATAAGGTCCCTGCCCCATGGAGATCCACGAAATCTACACTTAAATATAAAATTACACACACACACACACACACACACTTGTACACTTAGTAGGAAATTTACTAATTGAGTTTGAAATTTGGATATTTAAGTTTATAATTTGAATATTTGTAATTTGTGATTTGGATATTTATATTTCTATCGTCTTGTAATGAATTTGTAATTATGTATTTTATTTTTAATTTAAATTGTATTATGTTGTATTGGATAATAATATAAATTATAAATATTTATAGATACTTTATTAAGCTTAAGAGTATTTTTTTATATTTTTTATTTTTTTTAGATTTTTTTATAGAAATCCACGGATATCCGTGGGGATTCGAATCCCCGCAGGAAACAGAAAATGGGGACCCGCAATGGGGATGGGGACGGGGACGGGGACGGGGGGCGGGGGGCGGGGGGCGGGGGGCATGTCCCCGCCCCCACGGATACCCATTGCCATCCCTAGGTAATGGTGGGCATGCCTGAAGTAAGTAAGCAACGTAGAGTAGGTGAGAGGCTAGGCAAGTGACTGAAAACCAAGTGCTGATCTAGTGTAGAGTGTAACATGTTTTTACCTAAAATGAAAAAGGCAGACCTTGGAATTGGTACGTGAGTGAAATGAAAAATGAATCAGACAAGGTAGGGAGCCAAGTTTACGAAAATGAGGTTTTCAATTCCTTCAATTCAATATGTTTTGGCAAACATAATGGTAACTTGATCCCTTACAATTCCTATTTTGGTTTGCATTACAACTACTACTACCTTCTCTATGTCCACATTGCAGGCTCCTGTTATATGGCATTTATGATTGTTATATAGCTACTTTGGTATATTTTATTTTCCCATAAACCCTCAGGGTGTATTTGATTTACAGTACGTAAATTGTGGTTTGGTCTAAACCTTTAGTCATGATTTGAGACTAAAAATTATATTAAAATTATATTAAAATATATTTTGATGTGATTTTGTCAAATATATAAAATGATTAAATTCCAATCTACACTCCTCAAATCAAGATTTGAGGAGTAAATTGAAATTCAAACATATTATTATTCTTTAATAAATAAAAGCATGACTTGATCTAAAATCCATCGTTGTAAGAGATTTTATTGTAGCTTTGGCAACTTGAACCCTTTAGGACTGAAATATCATTCTATAGATGTACAAAAATATAAAACATATGGAACGAAATACACAATTGCAGTGGTTATTCATGTCCAAATTGAAATTTAATGCGAATGGGAATGACAGAGAAAAAGGTAGAATCCCATCAATTGCCAAACTCTTGAAACATCACTCAATATTTTTACTTTGAGATAGGAATCTGAAGGGTAATAGCAAAACCTGCTCTACATATATGGAATCTATATGGTACCAAAGGATTATATTAGGGGTAAAAAAGAAAGAAAAAAACATCATGTATTGAATATAAAAAAAAACTAGGGAACAGTGAGATTTTATAATTTAAGACTAGTGTTTCCCAACATGACAAAACACTGTAATTGGCAAAAAGATGCTCTTTCACGTGGATTCTTTTTTTTAAAAAAAAAAAAAAAGAGAGAAAGTAGCAGTGGGTGGGTGCCTGCTATTGACCTAAGATTTGAGTAGACAAAAAACAAATGGAAGAAAATAAAAATTATTCCTTTTTCTTACTTAAATGAAATTTTAAAATAAACATGCAAATGATCACCTCTATAAAACAAATGTTAGTAATTAACTTTGTTTGAGTGAGGATCTCGTCGGAGTAACATGTACATGTATATATTCAAATTAAATATTGTATAGTAGTGAATCCAAATATATGTTCTTCCAATAAGATCTACTATGACATAGAGGAGATCAGCATAATATAATTATTGCATTTCCGTAATTCAATATAATAATTAAAAAATTGTACTCTAGTCATGTCTAGGATAGCCTAAGTTAATGTTGCTGTAGTTAATTAAGTCCAAGATTTAGATGACTACCACCTCCTTCCCCTTTTTATCATAACCTACATATATTTTTAAGGGAAAGAAAAATATCTGCAAGACAGTTAACACGAGATGTGTCACACAGCACAATACACATTTTACAAGGGCTGTTAAATTGTTAATTAATCTCTACGGTTTCTTAACCTTTATGAACATCTCCTTTCAAATATTTTACCGTGGCATGCGTGCGTAGCTTTTCTTTTTATATGTATTTAATTAAAATCTATTAGACTTTACTATAAAGAAAAAGAGGCCATGTTTCCGCCAATACAAATAATTTTATGCAAATAATGGTGGCCAAAATTATACAACCTATAAGACTATTCTACGAAGTGAGATCTACCTTTGGCAGTGGTACTAACAGTGGACCTACAGGATCCTGCAGGTAATGTAATTTTCTCATTAGGTGCCATTTGTGCATAGTGTTCCAATTATGACATATACAAATTGATGTCCCGTTTGTGGAAACAGCATTTATTTTGATGTTGAATAAATGCTAGACTCATAAAAAAATCTTTTCGGAAAGTGATGGGGGAGTTTAACTGCCGGCACGTCTTGTACCAAGGTCAGTGTAAAAATGCATGTTGAAATTTCACTTCTACCATATCCTAAAGTAAACAATAGTAGTGGTCTATATTTTGACACGAGCAGTTTTAGTCACCAAATGATCAAATTTTAAGTACCAACAAAGAAGGCCTTTGCCAGAATGAATACTTTCCAGGTATTATGTAATCGGTGGTACAGTGTATGGAGGAAGAATGGGAAAGTAGTATGTTTATCAAGATAACTAAAGTGAAATGAAATATGAAGAGAGATTTGAATTGAAATCATAAATTTACTTATTTTGTGCTAAGACATTTTGATATATTGAAAAGAACATATATATATATATAGTACAACTTTTACAATTAATAGTGTAATAAAAAAGATGTTAATGATTAATTAATTTAATTAGTTTGATATTTGTTCATTTTAAATGAAGTCATAGATTCAAATTTTTTAATAAAAAAAACTAATACTAAACAAAATTTACTCTCATAGTGAGACTCAAGTCACATTAATTGTAGGCCAATAGACTTGGGACAGTGACATTGATGTACCAAAAAGACATGCTGCCAGCCCTCTCTACCCCAAACCTAATAATACAATCTCTTCTTGCCATTAATTTGATCCTTGTGAAGGTTGGTGGATGGTAAATAGATACAGATGTAAACCACCACAGGGAGGGATGAAGACTCAAAACGCAAATAGGAGACACAGACTGGAAAAGTGTGTGTGTGTATATATATATAATTTAAGATCCACATGCATTCAAAGTTTAAAAGAACAGTACTGAAAGTATCATGAACATGCATGCGTTTATATATATTCTCAGTTTGAGGCCAATGCATTAACTATAAGCTCAAAAATGCATAATATATTGAAGGAGCAAATCAAGATATGCTTAAGACTTAAGAGAGTAATCTTACCTCAGTGCAAGAGTGACTCTTCAGAATTAGAATGAGTAGCCTCTTAAAGTGTAGAAATTCTGAGTTCGACTCCAGAGAAGTGGCTCTGATATAAGATTGGTATCTCTTAGTGAGTGGCACTGAAAGGACAAACTTGATCTGATATATAAGAAATACACACCCATTTGATTCAAAACCAGTTTTTATCTAAAGAAGAATCTCTTTCTCTCTCTGCCTCTCTGGGTGATTTATAATTTATTTTATCGTAGTCTGTGATGATCTTTATTAATTAAAAGCCAAGCCATTTTATAATCAAAAAAGACTCAGCAGAAAAATATATATATAAATATCTATGTAGAAAATCTGTCACAGAGAGAGAGAGAGAGAGAGAGAAAGAGAGAGAGAGCTCAGAAGGAAGGGAGTGTGGTGAAGAGTCCCGATGAGAGGGAATATGGGGAAGTGTTGCTATTCTCCATTGCTCTTTTTCCGCTGAGTCTGATCATAATATATATATCATATGTTTTGATTTCTTACAATTCACCTGAGCAATGTTCAGGCACGTGAGAGGCAGAGAGTGCACGTGCACCCGCATTGTCTTTGTTTCATTTCTTTAAGGCGGCTTGGCAAAAGTGACTCAAGTGATGATCAATCGGAGGAAAATGTGTGCAGTGGTGGGGTGTGTGTGAATGTAATCTAAACATCAATGAGGGTAAAGGAACTTAAAGCGGATTTGGATTAGGGATTTGATTTTATGTTTTTTATTCAAAAGAGAGAATTGGGCGGTTTGAAAGTTAAGGTGCAAAGCCTTTCCCCCCTTAAAGTGATAGTTTTATAATACCACAAGCTTAGATTTGAATATTCAAAATAGCAATAGCAAAGTTAACATTTAGTTTTTATAGAATATGGACACCTAATTAATAAGGTCTGAATACGTGAAGACTCATCCTTTTAATTGTTTTTATCAAAGTTGTTATTTGTAGTTTATTCTGTCAGTTACCTCCAAATACTTTAGAGAATTCATATCTCAAGATATATTTTTGATGGACTTATGGATGTTGAGTGTTTGAAACTTGAAATACCCTATGTGTGGTTTGCCTAAGGTTTAAGTCTCATATATTGTCCAAATGAGTTTCTAAGAAGCTTTTATATATGAAGATATGGATAAATATTTTATAATATTAAAGTAATTACGTGAACTTGGGCCTAACCTTAATAGACACACCCTATTTCATTCCATTGTGCTTCATTACTTCTTTGCTAGATTATCCTTAAGTTCTCTTTAAAGTATTTGGCGAGTTTTAAGATCTAAGGTTGAATAAAAGAGTCTTTTATTTAATCAATTTTTTATTTTAAGAAAAATAATCCACAACTCTATTACTAAACAGTGATCACTATTGGAAATATTTTTGGTTTCAAAATCCAAAGATATTGAGGAATTTTAAATACATGAGCTATAGACAATAAGGATTGCCTTGCCTAATCGACATCTTATTCATGCGTCGCTATAACTTGAATTCGATTCGTGAATTTTTTTTTTTGTTGGTGGATAATCGACATTCTCAACCTAAACTTTAAATGAATCAAAAAGATACATGAGCTACATGCTTAGTTGTGTTTGGTACTAGGATATAGAATTACAACACAACACCTAAAATTTCTTGCAAGCAGATGATCCTCATAATGACAAGTCTCTCATACCTCTCTCATTAGGAGTGCTATGAGCCTGTAAAAGAATATTAGTTTTTATATATTGTATTCCTAAAAGAAGATGAAGGTCTAAATTCTGAATACGTTCATTATGTGAGGACTTAACCATATTGCTTTATATATCTAAAAAGAGTTAATCTCACATTCAAAAGATGATGAAAAAAATGGCATAAGGAAAGATTAGCAATGCATATCTATTTTTCTATTCACTATGTTTTCGAGAATCTTCTTTTTTCCCCTGTTAATTGAAAGTTTAGGAAAGGGGTTTCTTTGAAACTTTTCTGTTATGCCCATATATAACCAATCTATTAAAAAATAGTTGATATTTCAAGCTTACTAAAACTTATGTATACCTTGCCTTCATTTTCCTAGTGTATCCTCAAAATATAACAAAAAAGATGCGTTTACACCATTTAACTGGCGATAGATATGTTACGTGATATATTCATATATTTTTTCCCCCTTTCTAATAACAGTGCTAAAAAAAATTACATGTTCAAGATTGATTTTCCCTTGTGTTTCCTTGGATATTTCAGTAATTTAGTATAAAATCTATCCTTTCATCCTCTTTTCTTTCTTAATTTCATTTGTCTCAAAAATCACAATATGACTTTTTTCACTTTTTCTCCTTTCCTTGCATGTTTTTTGGATCCTTTTTAAGATAAAAAATAATAAAGGGACTCACTTTTTCTAAAATATTGTGTCAACTCACCACTTATCTAATATGAGTGGCAAATCGACATGTTGTCTAATGAAAAAGAGTCCCTTCAATATTTTTCTTTTAAGATTTTTGTTTCGGTCTTCTTTTTTCTTCATTCCAGTTGATATTTCTTGACCTTCATTTTTGGATTGAGAATTTTTGGATGAAAGGCCTACATCTAGAATAAAAGAATGGGCCCCCATCTATGAAACAATTAAACAAATAGAAAAGGCCCAGCCCAATTTTCTGGCCAAATAACCCAGAAAATAGGGCTCGATGGTTTTCACGAGCCCAAAAGCCCATACCATTTGTAATAAACAAAGGAAGGCCCATAACACAAGAAATAAAAAGCCTTATAAATGCCTCAAGCGTTCACTGAACCCTAATCCTCATCTCTGAGCAGCGAAGCCCTTCTCTTTCTCTCTCTCTCTTTCTGCCGTTTCTTTTGTATAGATGGATATCTGAAGAGGACCAAGATGAGGATTGCTTGTATATTCTGACACCTCTTGTATGAGATGGGTCTTTGCAATCAAAGTCTCTTCACTGAGCACAGATAGCAACTCTCTGAGTCCTACTCTTTTTTCATCCACCACCATTCCACCTTCATTTCATCTTTTTTCCCCCCTTCTAATCAAAATATCAAATTATGGGATTGAGCCTAATATTGCAATTCTTTGGTCATGTATATGGTGCGCCAAGGAATCTATCGTTAGGCTATATTAAAAACTTTTATGTTATGCACGTATGTATTCAATAAATATGTATGTGTAGTCTGCCTTTAGCTCCGAATATCCTTAATTTTCTTCATAGGATCTTCGGTGACAAGGTCGATACATTTTTTTATTTTTATCGTATGTTGCCTTTTGCTTGATCAACCTCAAATTTCTTCTTTTTTTTCAAAAAAAAAAAAATTGTGGATATTGGTATCATTTGAATATGGTTTTTCTGCATGTGTATATGGCTTTTGGTTATGGTATGATGTTGAGTGATGATAAAAATCAGACGGATTCCCATTGATATAATTTTATACATGAGATCACAACCAGCTACTTCTGACAACATCGTATTCATATTTGAATTTATTTTTTTTTTTGGCCAATTTTTACTTTTTGTTATTTGTTCCATGTTTGTTAACATTGTTTTAGTGTCGATTTGGATGAGTGTGTGTTGATTATGTGGGCCGGTGATGCTAGAAAAATATTTGCTACTCTTGATGGGAAGCACCCATTTGATGATTATTATCCACCAAGATCTCTGAGGCCTCCATTTGTTCTGTAGGTATTGCACCATTAAAATTAAAAAAAAATGTTAAGTTTACACACTAAATTTCTCTTTAAACATTGAAAATAATTGTTAGATTATCAAGTATAGAGAGTATAGGCATAGCTTCATCATCTGGTCAATGTGGATCCTTTCAATTCCCATTGGACCCGTTCCCTTGAAGCAATATGTGTTGTGTTGCTTTCAGTTCTTTCTCCCGCAACTATCTTCCTCTTTTGTTTCGGGAACACTGGATCAACTAGATATATATCTTCAAAATTTTGATTAAATGCATTAAAAATGTATTATAGATTTACTTACATTGAATAGGACCTCAACTGAGTGCATTTTATCTTATATATTATTAAAAATCTTGGGTTCTAGTTTAATGGGATTATATAACGGTGATGAGCCTACAGACCTGTAATGATTTGCGGGAATGATCGCAAGCATTAATGAACATCTAAGGGACTGAGTTTTATTAATTACTCCCTTTATTGTGATTGGGTTTTTTATGATGCTTGTTTATCTATTTTTCGTTCAATGGTGTTTTTTTTTTTTTCTGGTGTGTGCGGGTTGTTTTATTTTACTCATGGGCCTTTTCCTACGTTGCACGGCTTGAATAATGAATATGAACCAATCTCGGACTACTTCGTTATAAATCTAGGTAACGTCTGCAATACACCTACTTCGTGATGCACTTGGTGGTGCACTTATTTTTGCCCATGTTTAGGAAATGTGGCTAAATTAAGGTAAAAATATAGTTAAATGAAATTGTGAATGTGATTAAACAAATTTGTAAATATGGTTAAATAATGTCCAGTTTATCTCCTTTCTCTCCCTCTCTTGATCCATCCTTGTGGGCCATGACTCTTGGTTTGTGGCTGCGGCTCCCCCTCATCTCGCTGCAAACAAAGCAACTCCAAGTGGTTATTTTCACTACGGAAATTGATTGGGAAAGGCTAGAGGGTAGCTCCTCGCACCACAATTGCCATTTTTGCTGTCATAGCACCCGGTCCTTGAGTGCTGCCACTGTCCATTGTTCGAGCGCCGCCACAGAGGAGGAATGAAGATTATTTGGCTGCAGATTTGTGTTGTTGTGAGAGAAGATGGAAAGGGGTTGTGCCTCTATGCGTTCTCCCCTTGGACGTGGCGTTGTGGACTTGGTGAGGGTTGGTTTTTGGTGAAGAATTTCGACGGTGCATCGCAAGTGGTGCAGGTTAACGAAGATGTTCACAAGCGATGGAAGTTGAGGAAGATGCCTCCGATCCTCTTTGTGGGTGTTAAGTTCATCGGTTTGAGTCACTCATTGCGGCGAGGGATCTCGTTGGGGTTGCGGCAAAGGGTGGCATGGTCGGCGAAAAGCTTGATGCAGAGATAGGTGGGGAGGGGAACAAGGAGGAATTTAAGTTTAGCCATATTTTTTTAACACATTTAATTGCATTTCAAAATGTGCTAACATGCTAGGTGCACAATACACCCTACTTTACTAATGCAATACGTGATGTTTGCCGAACGCACCATAAATCTAAGGGTTTGTTTCCTGACCAAAAATAAAAGATTTGTTTCCTGATACGCTTCTTTTGCACCAATGGTAGAAAATAGAATGACGGGTACATGACCCTTTTTTTTTGTTAAAGGTACCGTTGCTGAAATTTCCACGATAAACAAACCCCTAACTGGACCAATTCTTTAACTGAGTTGGGCATTTATACAAGTTTAATAATTATATAATTTAATAAAATTTTATGTCTATATCTTTTAGAAATGTATATTGTAAAGGGGTATAATTGTGTGAACATACATGCTTTTAGGACTTGATACATTTCTTAATTTTAATATAATTGGTAAATGAAGTGTTTATTTTTTTTTTTTGGATGAGCAAAAGTTTAGATGGGTTCGATATCAATCATCCCACCAAGATCAGGACATGGTCCAAGCATTTATAAATTACTTATAGGGACTTATGAGATTGTCTATCGATGAGAATTTTATATCGGCAGTGAGAATTGAGTTTAAGTTTTTATGAAATTCGAACTCGTTTCTTATTAATTGTGCTAAATTTCAATGGTATTGGTGAATAAAGTTTGTCCAAATGAAATTTAATGTAATTGGCCAAATTTGATATTACATGATGCATTATAACATTAATTTATTTTACCTTTTTATTATTAATATAGCAAAAAAATAAATTCTTTTAAAATAGTTTTATCTCTAAAATAAAAAATGTAGCTACTTTTAGCATTAAATTAATAAAATATTTATTA
The DNA here is from genome assembly GCA_031439595.1 of Pterocarpus santalinus. Classification (NCBI taxonomy): domain Eukaryota; kingdom Viridiplantae; phylum Streptophyta; class Magnoliopsida; order Fabales; family Fabaceae; genus Pterocarpus; species Pterocarpus santalinus. The sequence goes on along the minus strand of CM062531.1, from coordinate 65,335,947 downwards.
TCACAATTCATTAAATCATTTTTTTAGAAGCAAAAAATTTATCTTCATCAAATGATTGGACTGCTAACCACCCAGTTTATCTTGGTCTGTAATCACAAATTCCTAGTTTGGACAACAGTTGTACTCGAAGGGCAGATGTTGACTTGTTAGTGGGAGAGTTTTTTCGGGAGCATTGATATTCCCTTTATGAATTAGGACTGGAGATAAGCTCTAAAGCTCTCACATATGACAATCGTGCGGTCCAGTCACCTAACTTTACTTTTAGAACTTCATTCTCTCTCTTCATTTTTTTTCCCTCCTAAAATTTTTGTACAAAAAAAAAAATACAACATAGATCAATAATTGCATAGGTCAATTAGCGGTTTTGTTCTAACTCAATCAAAAATTTCAAATTTGAATATTAGATATCCAACTGCGTTAAAATTTGGAAAGAAAACTTGACCTCCCATAGATATTGTAGTCAACTTGAACAAGATCGTCTTTCAGTATATAATATGGGTGGGGCTTATTAATGCCACATTGTTGAGAAAACAAAGTCCTCAATTATTGTTCGTATTTTCCCAGTTGAATTTAGCAATTTAATTATTGTATAGTTGATATTTTTCTCAAATGTACCATATCGTGTTCGCTCCCTGCTGATTTTTTGGCCTAGAAATTGCTTATGTCATTCAAGTTGGGACAGTAATTAAGTAAAATCCTCTTTAAAGCGGTCACGCTACAGATTGGAACCCTGACATTGCAAATAAAATTTGGAGGAAGAGTCACGATCCACCTTGTGACCAACCATTTTTAGGTGCACATGGCTGATTTGAATTACTCGCAATGGCATTGATTGGTTCAAAATTGAATAGGATTATATATATATAACTAAGTTATAAATGAATACAGGCATTGCTAAATAAACTATAAAACATGCTCATCTATTTTCTCTCCCAATCTCTTAAGATTAAGGCACGCCATTAAGGCTATGATTAAAACATAGCATGATTCCATCTAATATCCACTGTAACAGCTAAGTGGCCTTGACATGAGTCTGCATAACTTTTCATTAGACAGTTCAAATCTATGCAAGGAATCATTTGATGCATCCCCACATATCTTGCTTTTAGGCATCTTAATCTCCTTGGCCAACTTCTCTGCCTCACTCTGATTATCAATTACATGATCAAAGCAAATGTATCTACCAGAAGCATAGCTATTCATTGCCTTGAATACACATGCATGAGCTTCAGCCAATTTTGTTACATCGACTGTTGCTAGCAAACCATGAGAATACATTTCTTGGGCACCTGCATTTGAATATGCTAAGAATTTTTAGATTCTATAATACCAAATGGTACAAGAAATTGGACCAACAATTTTGGTTACATAGTACCTTTGAGATATGCAATTGTTGCTGTTGGATTCCTACGACAAAATTCAGGACCTGTGATGAGTGCTGGACAAATGGTAGTGAGCTTCAAACCCCTTTCATTAGCTATTCTCCAAGCAGCCTTCTCAGCTCTCATCTTGCCTAATGCATACCACAGCTGCCATATATTTAAGTGAAAGAACAAGGTCATGCAACACATCACCTAACATAAACATGTTGTTCAGGACCCAAAAAATAGGTTCAAATAGCAATCATTTTTGGAAGTTTACCTTCTTTTCTATGCACAGTGATTCACTGCTCCAGGAGCCATGGTTAATAATGGGGGAGTTGTCTGGTTGTGCATTGTCTTGCCACACACAAGCTGATAGTGATGATGTGAACACACATCTTTTTATAGAAGTTGACCTTGCACATGCCTCCATCACATTCTCAGTGACCCTGACTTCAATCTCGGCCATGGATTTCTAGATATCAAACAGTGGCAATTAGGTAGAGCTTGCATGCTAATTTTTTTTAATTTATATTTTATATGTCATAACAATTAAACCCTGCAGAACTAAAGATACCCTCTTCTAAAAAGTATGGCCTGACTCAATAGTTGGAACTAGAAAGGATGGAACTGTAGCATTTATCGCATGATGTGTTTAATAATATCCACTAACCTTATTGAAGCTGTTAGTTAAGGTGGTAGGAATCAAAAACTATGGATTAAACTCTTCTAACTTGTCCCTAAAGTGAGAAAATAAAATGGTATTCAATAGAGTGCATTGTGCATGGACCCATTATTCATTATACTACAATTGGAATGACTTGTCAGGTCTGAAAGTAGGGCACACCAGCAAGTAATTGAACTTTTTAAATTTGGGTTGGTCACTTGTCAGTCGGCACCATTATTCACCATAACTCGTACAAGTATGTACAAAACGATGGGGCCAATCAACGACCAAATCATACAACTACATTTATGATGATTTTGCTAGTGTTGGCAAGGAATGACCAAGCTATGCCTTACGTTGCACCACAAAGATCAATAATGCTAGCCACTGGGACAATAGATACGATTGCCATTAATAAAAGGGGGTATGGTGGACAGGTGGAGGTAAAATGACCAGAAAAGATACAATTTAAAGCAAAGAGAACTTTTCCATACAGAAATTAATTGTTATTGAGACAGCTCAGCGAACATTCCTCCTAAGTGGGGTGTACACATTTGAAAACAGGGATCCCTTTACATGGCTCACTCATCCAAAAAGTTTTTGGTCAAGTCAATTACTGAAGAATCATGGATAAATTTCTAGAGAATTCAATTTATTTATAAAGCAATTGAAAGTTGAGCAAGTGAAATGCTCCGACTTTACTTCTTCATTAAATAAATTTACTATAGAGATTAATATATAATTGTCCAGTAATTATATAGACCCAAGAAAACGTTATATGTAGGTGGAGTAGAATAGATCGTGTCTTCCTCATATTTGGATGATTAACAAGTTTGATAAGGGTGAGGATCAGAATTATATCTCATTCTCTCTTTAACCTCTCAATTTGAATAAATAAAAAAAGGAGAATTGGAAATATTATTAGATATGCAGAGAGAATTGGATAAATTATAATATTCATATTCAATAATAAAATAACATTTTAATTAGAATCTAACACTAATTTATATTTTTCTCTAAACTATTATTTTATTATTAGATATAACAAATTCACCTAATAATCAATGAGCATCTAATAATTTATGCAGAGTTTAAGTGATAAAGGAGGAACAATATAACCCTTACCTGCCATCTCACTTCCTTATTTAAAATCACTCCCCACTCCTTTTCTTTCCATTTCCTTCATTACCCTCCGTTTAAACATAGCTTAAACCTTAAACGCTCCAGAATCTTTTTAGTATCTTAAAACTTCCCCTTAAAAGAGACATAAATTAATGAGCAAAGACACTCACTGTGTAGCCAGAGAGGCCAGCGGGGTCGGTGAATGCAGAGGTGTGAAACACGCCACAACAGCCCTCAAATGCTTTCACCAAGCTATCAACATCAGTTAGCTTTGCCATAAATACTTGGAAATTGCCTTCTGCAGTCCTCATGTGTCCACGTCTCTCCATTTCTTTCACTTTCTCTATGTCCTCTGCATTAAACAATTCATCCCCTCATTAACAACCACCAACTAGAATAGTAAAAGCAGTGCTTGCAACAGAAGATAAGGAAATTATTAGAGAAGAAGAGAATGTTGCATGCAACACGCAAAAACTTTGTCATTGCTTAAGCGTTTGTATTAGTACATTTAGTGACACTTTAACTTGTATGCCTATTTTTGTGTATAATAATTACTTGATGAGAAGTTTTTATACATTATGAGAGTAAGAACGAATTCATTTTGTATATCATCTTACCTACCGAAATTTTATTGCCTTTATAATATTAGAGTTTTACAATTGAGGTGTACAACAACAATTTTTTTCAACTCTAAAAACACTTGAGATTTTCTTACTTTATACTATTTATGTATGAGAGACGTTTAGAAATCTGAACTGTTTTAAAGATATAAGAGATACTAAATTATTTTTAGAGATGTACACAGAAAAAAAGTGTAGAAAGTTATGTAAAGTAATATTATAGGAAAATACTAGACATCCAGAATTTTTATCAAAATTTTAATGCTAAAATAATATGCCATTATTATTAATCCTTAAATGATTAGATGAATTCTATCATTTTATATCATTTAACCACCACCATAATTTTTGACAAAAATTTTGGTTAGATCATTTTGGCTATATAACATTGCTCAATATTATATAACATCATGAGTGCATTTGACCCCCTCTTTTTTGTCTGCTTTTGGCCCATACTTAAATAACTCGCACATAGTCGGGGGCACATGTGAGGTACGAATAGCAACATACAAAGGGTTAAAAAAATGCAGATAAACTTAATTAACTAATTAGTTGCAGCAATCTTTTGGTTTTTAGTAAGCATATATAAATACCTAATTAAGCTGGTAATAAACTAATAGTAAAATAAACATAATAGATTTTTAAAACAAACCAACATAAAAAAAAACTATTAAACCCATGAAAACCAAGGAGAGAAATTTAAAACTGTGCATTAAGTCCACCTTTTGGTATGATGTGGAAGAGACCGACTCCTTATTCAAAATTGTACACTTTGAATAATTCTCTTATGCCATACACTTGAATAGTTAAAATTGTCATATATCATCATAAATATGGATGGGATTGACATTTTCAGTATAAGATTGTACTCTAGCGACGGCTCATTAAAATTAATAATTATTTTAGTGCGTGTGATTAGTTTTGCTCAATAAAATAAGAAAAATTCTTATAATTTTCTCATAAAATAAACGTGGACATCAAGATGCCAACCATACAATTAACGCAGAATTTGGCGCATATGAAAACAACCAAACGTAAGAGAACTTCCACATGGGCAGCTAACTTTTCAGTCGCAGTTTCTGTCTGTTGATTCAATCTAAGAAGTCCTATTAATCAATCATACACGATACTCTCAAGGTCACATGTGCTGCCGCAGAGTAAGAGTGGCGTTTAATAAACTAAAGATTTTTATCAAACATACTTCATAATTTACTTTGCGGCAACTTACAAATTGTAATTCCCTTCGGAAGTTTGTCACAAAGTTAATGAAAGATAATAACAATAATTAATAATATTTACATCCAGTAGTCATTTACCCGGATAATACATGAGTAAATCTGGAAGTAATAAACCAGATAAAATTAATCCTCACTACACCATATTTAATTTTTAACAATATTTTTATAAATATTGTATATATATAATTGTTAAAGAGTCTTATCAACACTGTTATATAATTTGATAATATTTTTTAAATATTATTAAATCTCAATTTCGTTCTAATGCTTTCCAGTGTTGAAATTGTATTACTCATCTTTGCAGAATTTCCTTCCCTCCCATGTTCCTATCATACCTGCCCAGCTAAATTTAATGTTCTCAACCTTAATTTAACAAATGAAACACTTAACATAGTTGCCACCAACTAGTGTATTAATATTCAAAGTTACTCGTTGTTCTCGCCTTGTGTATCCCTTAAAAAATATTATTAACGTATACCCTAAAAGTACTTTTGAGGGATACAAATAATACACGTTATTTGTCTTAATAATTTGAAAAATAAATTACATGTTTTCTTTAATTTTTTTTTAACCATAATTCGTTGAACAAAAAGAGGGCTCATGACTCTTCAGACAAAGGAGTAAAAATGTTTTTAAAATGGTAAACACTTATTAAAAAAAAAAATTCTTGCAGTAAGGTCAAACCGGCCGGTGACCAACACGCAGCTAGAGGGAAAAGAAAAATGGAGGAAGAACATATACATAATACATAGGTTAAGCAAATTAAGAATTAAGAATTCATACAAATCTAAGATCTTTCACTTAGTCACACCCACACTCGCAATAAAATTAATTGATTTAAAAACAAATAAGTATATATATCTTTAATTAAATTTGTAACACTTAATTTTATCACAAGTTGACTTAAATATAAAGTATTAAATTCATATTCATATTAAAATTATATACTGTGTTAAGAATCTGGACTCAACAATTCCAAAGAGAGGAAAGTTGTTTTGAGGAGAAAGGAAGGAAGAAAGGGTACCTGGATTATCAACAGTGATCCTCACAGAGTAACCTCTTTGCAGAAGCTGGTTGACCAAAGCGAGTCCCACATAGGAAACACCACTGGTGACACACACCAGGGTCCCTTCATCACCATCATCAGAATTAGCAAGAAGGGTGTCGCATGGAGGTGGCTCAAGGTCCTTCCGCCCGTGTACGACGGCGGCTGCCACCACCTTCCGGCGAAAGGCCTCCAGCTCCGCCCTCTTGCTCTCCCACGTGCATACCACACCCATTGAATATATAACAATTCAATTGGTAGAATTCAGTAGGCTTCTGATACGGGTGGTTTAGATAAAAGAAAAAAAAAATAATATGGTTGTGTTGTGATGCTATATATATAGATAGCTAGCTAGGAGAAATGAAAATTGAATATGAATATGAATATGAATATTTGAATTGGGGTGTGGTTATACTATGAGGGATGGTGGTGGTGGTCATGCAGAAAGGGTTTGGGGGTATTGGTGTATATAGATGCTTGAGTTTCGGGGAGGACTCAACTGAAACTAAGCAGTTTCCTAGTGATCTGTGAGTTGTGTGAGTCGGTTGGTGTGTTGTGTTGCGCAGGTGGAAACGGGAGATGGGAATTTATGGATGAATCAGACTCACATTGGGGAGGCTCAGTCAGTCCAATTGGTCAAGCGCGTGTATGCGCGTGTGTGTGTGAGAGAGAGAGAGAGAGCTCATATTCATATTCATATTCATTATTCAAGCACTTTTACCGTCAAAAGTCCATCTTGGCGTGTTTATCTAGCCTCAAATAGTACGATCGCATCTCAAATAGTACAAACGAAGAGGATAAACTTACTTGATTTTTAATAATTTTAAAAGATTGACAACAATCGTGTTTTGATGAATAACAAAAATTATGGGAGATAAATTAATTTTTTAAAGTTTGAAAGTCTAATAATAATAATAATTTATTAATATTTAAAAAAAAAGTAATATATTAGCCTTTCTATGAATTCATTGTTAATTAATAAGAAATTTTGAGGATAAATTAATCCTTAAAAAAATAATATATATCTAAATTTGATCTTTATTGAAAATCAAAATAAGATAATGATATCTTTAGAATTTATGCAAAATTCATGGGAGAGACTAAGGCTTAGTTTTGTATTACTGTAATTTTTTTAAAGCTATTAAATTTTTTGGACTCTCTAAAAACTGCTCTCAAAAAGTTAGAGTCATATCATTTGGTAAAATTACTCTTAAAATATAAAATGACTATAATAGATATAAATATTAAAAAAATAATTTTTATTTTTAATATCATTAATAAAGGTTAGATTATATTAGTTTTAAATTTTAAAGAGTACAAGTCAACTTTAAAAAATATTTTATAAAGGCTCCTAAAAGTACTCTATGACTTTTAAAAATTAGAAGTAAAAACACCTCAACTTTTTAATTTAGTAAAAAGAAAAATTGGCTTATATTTTTCGTAAATTAAAGCATCCTTTCAAAAAGTACCACCAAACTAAGTCAATTTATCCCTTTTTTGAATAATAATGAATTATTGTTAGATTTTTAAATTTTAAGAAATTAATTTATCTTCTATAATTTTTTGTTAGGGTACAAAATGAAATTTTTATCTAAAACCTTAGTTTTAACGTATTATCATGAGTATAATTATATTATTATTTAATTATATATTATTAAATATATGAATTTTAAATTAAAAGAGCCAAGTGTTTTTGTTGTATGATGATATATAATTAAATAATTATATTACATATTTTTTGCAATATCATTAATATATGAAATTTATTTAATTTTAATTAAATTAATTTATTATAAAAATAAAATTCTTTCAATATTATTTTTTTATTCATAAAATTTCAATCCGAGGCTTAAATAATACATTTACATTACATACTAATTTTAATAGTCAACAAGTGTATATCAATTATTTTTTGTTAAAATTCCTGTTTCGGTAATGGTACGGGGCTAACACCCAACAAAACAAAAAACGCTGACTAATCATACGTGGCATAGCCAGACCACCATTTGTGTAACACATTTTGACCATCCACGCTTTGACGATTGTACAAGAATAATGCTTTTTTGTACTAAAATGAATTAAAAAATGATTTTGTTTGGCTGACACCCTTTAATAATAAATGTTTAATTGATATGTATTGATAGTATAAAATAATTTTATATTATTAATTAATAGAAATATTAAAAAAATAAAAAATTATGATAGATCTTTTATTATCATAAATAATTATTTATATAAATTGATATTTTCTATTATTTCTATTAATTAACTGCCAATATATTTAAATTAAATTCTAATACTAATCATTGTTATTTTGCTTGGTACATATTAATAATTGTTATTTTCTTTTTTATTTATGATTTGGGTCATTATTTCTTTTATTTTATGCATGAGCAAAATTTATATCTATTATCTGTTATCTATCTATTATCTGTTATATATATTAAAATAGAGTTTCTGTAAATTTAAAAATACTGACATATTGTATTTAGGTTACTTTATTTTTCTGCCCAAATTTCATTGGCATTTTTATTAATCCACTTGGCTAATTTTATTATTTATTTTTTAATTTCTAATTTCAGGGATAAATTAATGAAAAATTGCAGATCAGTAATTGATTCCAATTTAAATCTATAATCAATTGGTTAGACAATATACGCTACATAATATGTTTTTAGAATTATTTCTATATTTTAAATCTACATGTACCAGTTATTCTGATTAATTAATTATAATATCCATTAATTGATTTGAAATTGATATATTACGTCCATTATTATATATCAATCAATTAATTAATTATAATGTCCATTAATTGATTTCTATACTACGAAGTAATTGATTTTAATTTTGGTGTATAATTGATTCCAAAATCAAATCAGTAGCGATTGAATTCATAATATATCATCAATTTATTGGTAAGATAAGTGTCATGTTATGGGTTGATTGGCTTTTTATATCTCTGACTTTTTAGTTTTCGTTTTTGTCAAATTGTTACACATGCTCGACTCTGGAAGGTAGTACGCTCAAGCGTGACTGTATACTCGAGTGCAGGGTGTTGCGCTCGAGCATGACCTACGGCTAGCAACTCCTGCTACTTCTAGTTGATAGCACACTTGAGTGCCGGACTCTACGCTCAAGCGTGCCCTTCCCTGCAGTCCAAATTAACCAAAATTCATAATTTATGCAATTCTTGACTCGGGCATTACAATGTTTCTAGACTTTGTGCATTTAACGTGAACGCTACTTTTTTTTGTCTCGACTAAATCATCGGCATTTGAAACTTATTATCAGAAATCTGTTTAATCTAACCCGGTTCAACGGTTGGCCCATTGAAAGGATAGGAATCTCTCAATAGAGATTTTTTCCATTTTCAGTATTCGAATTTAAGATCATTGATAAAGGGACCAAGTGCCAAACCACTTGACCAACCCCACGTTAGTAATGTGAATGCTATTTAATAGAACATTACAATGTCTAACATGACAACATTAATATCAAATATTGCAAATAATTTGTTTAAGAATTTATTTGCATTATAATACTTATTAGTTTTAACGAATTATTAATTAAATTATCTAGACACTTGATTGACAAATTCATTTTTTTTTAATTTTTTTAAACATATGAAAAGATGAGGAAAAGAAAATCAAATTATAATATTCCTTTTCATTTATCCAGGAATTTTTCTAAATCAAAGTAAGTTAAAAGATTGAACGCCTACCTAATCACAAGAACTTAACTCTTTATTTTAGCACTCAGCTGATCCTCTTATTTAATTTATTCTTACATAGCAAATCATCATAAGTCTAATGGAAAATTTAATTAAACAATAATTCACAATGTAAAATAACTAATTACAAGAGTGCAATCAATAGCTCAAGTAATAAACTAGAAGAATCATACTGGTATTTGATTTCAAAATTGTTACAAAATATCTAAAGAATTTTGTTTTAATATATTTTTAGCGTAAAATTTTTGAAAATAATTTAATCGTGTAATATTCTATTATTAGAAATGTTTAACTCTTATAATAACAAGATTAAAACATACCCAAAAAATAACATCTAATTAGTTCACAATATAAAATTAAATTGAATTGGTATGATTGCCATTACATTTAATTAATTTATAACCTCTTTTAGAATAATTTATTAGATTATGTGCAATTTAATTCAAATAGAGTGATTTCCGTCACTTTTAATTTGTTTTAACCTCTTTCTATTATTATCATATATATATTTGTGAAGCTTTGAGCATAAGGGGAAGTCAAAATAAAATAAAGTATAATCACATATCGTATATGAAAAGCAGGATATGCAGTGCAAAATTAATGAAATTATATAAATTTCATTTGTCAATCAGTATATGCATCACAAGGATTAGGGTTAAAATATCATATATATTTGACCCATTCATTACATAATTTCCAAATTTATTTTGTCCAACATTATTTTTCTATCACATAATCCCACTATATCAGATTTTTTTTTTCTCATCAATTACAGCGCAAGGATGAAATTTAGAATATGGAGTGCAAGGAATGTAATGTTTATATTAATTTGTCAATCAATATAAGCAGAGTCTTCTTACTAATTTTGATATTGTATATCCAAATTTAAAAAGTTAATTATCTATAAGTATTTTTTACCAACGTTATTTTTCTCACATAATCCCACTATATCATATTTCCCCTCATCAATTATACCATACATCAGTACATGCTGAATCTTCTTACTGATTTTGATATTTTATATGGAGTCCAAGGATTGGAAAGTTTATATATTTAATTTCTTATTTATAAATAATTTTGCTGAAAAATACAATTTATTCATTATTATTATAAACCTTATATAGATAGTGCAAAAAAATCTTTTAATTAAAATCCGTAATTTTTAATTTAGAATGAGTATAACAATTAATAATAACTAATAAATCCATACTATCGTATCTAAGTCTAATTTATATACAATTTCCTTAAATTATTTTTTATAACTGATTTTGCTATTTTTTTAGTCAAAGAACATAAAACCCAATTCATGTATTCATTATTTTTATAAATCTCATATAGAAAAAAGGTAACAAAATTTTTCCTTCTAAATCCAACCACTAATCTTATATTTAAGTTTTGATAAGGTAATAATACTTGCATGGCAAAACAAATTAATTATAAAATGATTTTCTTACTAATTTCCTCAAATAGGTAAATACCAAATTTATACATCGTATGGGTAATAACAAATATGTACATTACATGGATAATAATTTATTCAAAAACATAACTACTGTCGATTTATGTAAAATTAAATTTCATAAATAATATTTATATACAATTTTTATCTTATAATTTGTTTTTAAAATTTGATATGAAAATATCAATATTCTAAATTTTTCTAAATATTTTTTTAAACCTTGCAACACTTTTATTATAAATTTATATCTTACAATTATATCTATTAGAATAAATAATTTGAGTTTCAGTAAGAAATATTATTTACATTTTAATAAGTAAAAATTCTATGAATTTAAAACTTCCTCATAGATTAGAATTTTATAAGATCCTTAAAAAACTTGAGAAATTTTGATAACAAAAAAAAAATTATAAATTGATTTTCTAACTAATATTAATACCTCAAATAAGTGATACACTGATACTAAATATGTATTACACAATGATGTGAACATAAAAATTGTACTTTAAAATAATATTAAGCATATATTACACGGATCATGCAAATATATAAATTGTATAAATAATTATTAATATATATTTTAATTATTAACAATTAAAACCAAATCTATCTATCTATCTATCTATCTTTATAAAAGAGAGTTTTATAATAGTAGAATTATACCGGTAGCACAATATAGTATTTCCATTTTTTCACCTAAATTTTTGGCCACCCATTTCAACCAATCATAATTTAGTTGTCTTTTTATTTATTCATTAAATGGTATATTTACTATCTATTCCACTAACTCTTTACTTCCCTACTACTTATACTTATTTGAGAAGCTTTTAAAAAATGAAAGAATGCTTCTTGAATGAGTTTTTTCATCCCTCTTCCATCTATTAAACCAATCATAATTTAGTTCAACACTTCAAGCAATATGCCTTCTTAATTTATTTTTTTTCTTTGTATTTAGTTGTTTAGATATTTATATAGAATGAATTCAATTTTAAACTCCTTCAATGTAAAATTCACATATAGTTAATAATTACATAATAATTAGAATTATAAGCAATGAAATTTTAATATTGCAAATTTTTGTTTTTTTATTCTGTTCTATAATGAATTACAAAAAATTGCATAGCATGTATAATCTTTATTCTATTTTATATATTTAATTATTATGAGTTCAAAATTCAAAATATATTAAAAGTATCATGTCTTTAAATATTGTCTCAATGTATGCAACATATCAATAATTTTTCACAATAAAAACATGTTTAGATAATAAGATTAATTTTTATGATTCAATTAACTTTTTACACAAATTTTGTCTTATTAAATTAATTAAATTGTTTATATTTATTTTAAGAGTTACTTACACAATTTGCAGTGGGAGTGGTGCTTAAATAAAAGTTTTCCAATAAACATGTATCTATGGGTAATATAAATATAAAAATTACACTTTAAGATAATACTGAAAATATATTACACACATGATATAAACATATAAACTATACAGATAATGATTAATATACATTATAATTATTAATAGTTAAAATCAAATTTAAAATTAAATATTTAAACTCTAAAGCTTATAGCATACTTCTAAGTTATATCAATTTAATTTTTTAATTAGCAAATTTATATTGATATATCAAATAAGTGATACTAAACATATATTATATAGGTGATGTAAATATAAAAATTGCACTTTGAGATGATACTAAATATATATTATACGAATAATAAAAACATATAAACTACATGGATAATGATTAATTTATATTATAATTATTAATAGTTAAATCCAAATTTAAAATTAAATATTTGAACTCTAAAGCTTATAGCACATGATTAAGTTATATTAATTTAGTTTTTTTAAATTAGCGATTTAAATTACTATTAATTAATTATTCTAATATTACAACACTCAAATTATAGATCTATATTATATACATTACTAGAAATAAGCTATTTATAGACAGAAAAATGAACAAAATCCATGGGTAAGAATTTTACTGATGGAATTATCAACGGACAAAATCCATCAATAAGAATGTGTCAATAATAAAAATAAACAAATATTACTGATGGAAAAATTTATTGTCGGCAATTTATGTAATTATACTGAAGGAAAAAGTATGTTGGTAAAAAAAAATGTGTCAATAATAATAACGTCAGAAACCATCACTAACGGAATTAAACTGACGATTTATTAATAATTATCGATAAATTAGTCCATTCGTAATATAAAAATAATATTTTATTTTGTGAATTTACTGACAAATTTAAAAATTATTTTTTTATTTTAGTTGTTAATATTTGAAATTAATATTTAAATTATTCAAATTACTATTTTAATTCTTCACAAATCCATATAAATAGAAATATAATAAAATATAAAAAATACTAATAATTCTAAAAAATAAAATAGAAGAAATAAAAAATTATTAATTAAATAAAATATACATACTATTACTTAAAATAAAAACTATGAATAATGAAAGAAATAAAAAATTTGTCATAGTATAATTCTAAAAAAAGAAAATCCTAAAAACTATGAATATTGATCATCATCAATATTCGAAATGCTATTGTCGTCATCTCCGAATATGTGGTCGTGTGGAGAAGGCTGAGACGGTGGAGGTAAGGGCGAAGGCGATGGAGGTGGTGGAGACTGTACACCAGACGAAGAACTGCCACTCTGCATCTATTTGAAGTAGCTATACATGGTCGTCATCCTCTGCTCTATGAACTACATATACAATGTCCACTACTCCTTATCCCTCTTATGGTGCTCGTGCAGCTCCATATACCTCCTATCAGCCTCCTCAAGCTATTTCTGCACCAATTCATTCAATGCATGAACCTAATCACTGATGTCCTTTATATCGATCCTAACAGGCCCAGTTTCAGATACAAAGCTAAGATAATATGATATACTGTAAGAGATCTCCATCCCATAAATCCGCCTCTTATAGCGGCTGTCGACCGTCTGAGCCCATATTTCGTTGTCGCTAACAGGTGTGGTGGCAGGAGTACTCTCATCCCCATAGTGCGATTGCTGTGATTAGACCTCAGTTAGCTACTGGGTGACTCATGCTATAATTGGAAGAAATAAAACAAATAAAATTTAAAGAATAATAACTATAATAAATTAAAAGTATTTAAAATTAAAAATATAGGTACTTACGTATGTGGTTTCTAATTGGGTATACTAGAACTCATCTTGCTTCCGGATGGGGGTCTCCCGGAACAACTCTTCCTGAGTCGGTAACCTGCTTATCGCCTTCTCCTATATTTTAAAGAATTTTCATGTGATTATATAATATTTAATACGAAAATTGAATAACTAAATGAGTAAAGGAAGATATGTACCATCCTCAGCCATGCACCCTTGATAGTAGTGGAGCCTCTAGTGTGCAAAGAGCCACCATAAGCTGATTCTTTACTCACCTACTTCGCCTTAAACCAAGTGAGTTCCAATGGGCCCTCAGTGCTTGGAGGACCTTATCAGTAAGCCAATGGATGCTAGCATCATTCTCATGAATGTCATGAAATATATCGCAAAGCCACTTCCCGGCCCTGGTCCTTCACGCCCTGTAGACGGAGGTCTCCTTGTGTGGATCAATAATGAACATACACTACATATATGTCACACAATAGTTAGCATAATTGTAATAAATAATCATGCAAAAGAATAAAAATCAAAACTAATAATAAAAATATAAAAAAAATGATTATTTTACCTTTCACTCTTTCCACCACAACTGCTGTATGGCCTCAGAGACTTGCACAAAATTGGTATATGGGGTGTGAAAGTTCTCCTCAAATATCATCGTAATCATGTACAGCCCTGGTTGTGGTGGAATCTAACTGTGTCATAAATAATAGACTATGTCAGGTATCTGTTAGTTAAATTTTTTTTTATCACAATTAAAAATTCATAATAAATTTTAATTTGAAATTATTTTTTAGGATTTATCATCATATCTAAATTCCACATGCTGGTTCATAGAGCCTTGTGGGGGATGAGGAGGCCTAGATACTCTGTAAACCAAGTTGGCTGGGGGTAGGGCAAGGTGTGGAGCTATGTACAGATGAGGTGTGGGCCATAATTGCTGGAGGTGGGGTTAGAAGTAGAGAAACCTAAGGAGAGAATGAGGGCTGAGGCCTTGACTCCACATATCCGGGATTAGGTATCATAACAAACTTTTATGTCTGTGGAGAATGATCAAGAGTGATGAAGGTAGCAGCACTAGTGGAAGTGGTGAACGCAGGGGTAGTGGATGTGGTGGATCGAACATAAGTGCAAGGGGGTAGACCATGCTTTCTTGGTTTACCCCTGCCTTGTCTAAAACTAGGTCCTTCTCTTGCCATAAGCGATCTATATAACATGTACAAAATTAAAAATATAAAATATATGTTAACTAAATAAAGATGCAACACACTTCGCATAATAATAATTATTTAATTCAAAGAATATTTTAAATAATAAAAAATATTTGAATAGGATCTCTCCTTAAATTAGAAGTCTGCACAAAAATGAATTCAATATTTCAACACAAATAAAAGTTATTTATTGCATAATAATAATTATTTAATTTAAAGAATATTTTAAATGATTTCAAAAATAATTATTTCAAGGAATAATTATCTAATTCAATATTTTAACATAAATAACAATTATTTATTGCAAAAAAATTATTTTACTAGTTAAAGACATAATAAATACAAGTAGTCATGCAAAGTAATTAGTTAATCTTAAAAACAATACTAGAGCACATTCTCTTCATATCATATATGCACACAATATCATGACACACAATTTAAACAATGGAAAGGAATTCTAAGACTTCCCCTAGTTATGCAATCTCATCCTATTTCTTCTATTCTACAATTCTATCTAGAAAATTTAAGTTTCTAATATTTTAAAAAATAGTTTTACACTATCAACCAATAGAAATAATGGAAAGTGACAACTCATACAAATAATTACCTATTATAATGAGCGGCCCACTATGATTTCTCACTTTCCCTTATTTCTATTGGTTGACATTATAAAATTATTTTACACTGTCAATATATATCAATTAAACTCTTAATAATTACTAATATCTAAATATAATAACTATCTTTTCTAAATTTTTAAACAATTGAATTATCATTAAACCGCTCAACCACTAAATATATACCTACATATAAACTTTCAAAAAAACTCAAAATATCACCGCATAACATTTTTGTACAATACGCAAAAACCAGATTTTATATTTTGTATTTTTACTATTATCATATAATTATAGCAAAATATAATAATTGCTTTTTTTCTAAATTATCTTTTTTTAAGTTACTTTTTTAACTGTTTATTTTTTAATTATGAATATTAATTAATTATTTTAAATATTTAATATAAAATAAAAATTATAGATATATATATTTGATTTAATTAATTTTTATTATATCATTATAATTCAGTATAAATAATGATAATTATTATTTTTATGTTAACAAATGTGTTCAAGAAAATATATTAAATTAATTAAATATTACTAATTAATTTACGTTTCAACTTGCGCTATTAATGTTCTTAACTTCACGTCCAAAAATAAAAAAATGTTCTTAACTTTGTAATTGTTCGGTTACAAATTATATTTTTTTATTTCAGATTTAAATTTTAAGAAACGTTAGTGTGTACCGCCTCTAAAGAAATAATATAAAAGTAGGCATCAATTTTTAATTGTAAATTCATATGAATTATTATATTTGGATATTTGTAATTATTAATAGATATATATTATAAGAGTTTAATTGGTATGCACTAACAGTGTAAAACAGCCAATAGAAATAGGGGAAAGTGAGAAATCATGGTGGGTCTCTTATTATAATAGATAGTTATTTGTAGGAATTGATACTTTTTGATTATTTCTATTGACTGATAGTGTAAAACTATTTCACACTGTCAATGCATTTAAATTAAATTTATATTATAAATAGAAAGCAATTAAAAAGTTAATGGGGTTAACGAAAAATGAGATATTAATTTTAGACATGTAAAAATATGAACGGAGTGCGTAAATGTTTATGTGATAGAAAGTATATACCCAAGAATTTCTTGGTGTTTGAAGGTAAGTGTGCGAAATTATCATTTTCCAATATTGAATATTAAACTTAATTTTGGTTCCCCGCACGTAACAATAACTAATCATTACTGAGTTGGCACTATGGCAGTATAAATTGAACAAGAGAAATACGATTTCTACCACACATTCTTCTAAAATTTAGCAGAGAACGAATTGTGAGATTTTGATGTCAGGAGAATCTTTCTAATAAATGATAAAAATAATAAACTGAAGAAATACTTAATTGGCAAATACCCTTTAAATAGGATAGATCGAAATACACACTAATACGAATAACGACTACAACAAATTGGCTGGATCTTAGAGTGAGACACAATATCTCCATTTGACGGTTTAAGCATGCATTTTTTTTTTTTTTATAAGTAAGAATTTAATTGAACGGCTCAAAAGAAAGCCAAGATAATCCATAACCAAAGAAATGTTACAACCAAAATAAATAAATAATAGAAAAGGCACTAACTACAGAAACCAACCAGTAGAAAATTAGAAAACGGAACAAGTCAAAAGCAATTCCAAAAGAATTTTGCCTATATATATGCAATGTGATTCGCCTCCCTTCTTTAATGAATAACAAGGCAGTTCAAGCTTGCATGATCAATGTAAACACTATAAAAATAATTACTAAAAATAATAGGTGAAATTTTTTACATTCTGTGGAGTTGGATGTATGTAATCATGGATATTATATTGTGAAATAACCTACCCAGCTGATTAGTGGCCAGTTGCTATACTTCAAGTTCAACCTCTGAAGATTATTTTTATCTCGTTACAGAAATAAATAAAGCAAAATTGGTTGATAATCCACGGCAAATGGAGCTGCCACCTGCCTATTTGACCTGCTTAGTACCTTTAAACCGTTATGGAGGCATCCATTAAGATAATCGAATATTGAATTCTCGCCTGTGTTTAGGGTAAGGGTGGTGCTAACTTTTTCAGAGTGTTTGTTCAACTGGCTTTCAACTATTCTGGACCAAAATAGTGAACACTCACAGATCCTCCTCTTGGTTTCAAAGTATCTTGTGTTCAAGGATTTCTTGCAAGTTACTCATTACCTGCTAAATCTGCTTTTGTCAACTATACCTAGAACTTGTATTAGGTAAATTATTTTTCTGTTATACCATATATATATCAAATAAAAAAAAATATTTAGCATGTTCCTTTTAATAAAATAATTGGAAGAGCATTAGTTATTTTTCAGATTTTATATTAAAATATTATTAAAACCTAAAATAATATATTTTTTAGCTACATTAAAAAAGTGTCAATATATAAAAATTTAATTCTAATACATTATAGTTTATGCTAATCATTAGTATAATAATTAAAATTTTTAATGACATAATAATATATAATTGAATAAATAATATATTGTCATACTAATGATATTTTAAAATTAAATCTATAAATAAATAAGAGAAAAGATAACCTCTTATTAGAATATATCAAACATCTAATTAAACCAAAGTCATGACGACGAGTTCCGGTTCAATTGTGGTTATTGTTAGTGTGACTATGTGAGTGCTAATTAAAGTAATTATATATCATGGGTGCTGCGGTTGACCGGTAAGTGGTTGGTAGAAAACGAAATCACGTGCAGAGTGCAGAGCTACCACCCTACTTCACGGGTGGAAGAATTATTCGTTACACATGTCTTTTCTTTCGGATGCATGTCACGTTTCGACGAAAGAAAGATGACAGCTCTAAAGTTGAGGCATGAAGAAAATAAGACACATGTAGTATGACTAGTATCTTTTTTTAAAAAAAAAAAATAGTGTGTACATTGTAGTATTTTTAAAAATTTATGATCTTAGAATAAGGAAAAGTCTAAAAATTCTCACCAATTATATGTTATGTATATTTTAATTTCTAAACTAAAAAAATATTCAATATAATCTCTCAAAATTTTTAATATATGCACTTTATTTTTTGAATTTTGAGTTATGTGTATTTTAGTACTTATACTTAAAAATAAGTAGAGCCTTATCTCTTAAATTTTTTTGAATATATATATATTATTTATATTTCTATTAATAATAGATGAAAACTTAATAAAAAGATTAAAATTCACAAATAAGAAAATTTAAGAGATTACATTCCACATTTTCTTAATTCAAAATAAAATATATATGATCTATAGCTGGGAGCATAAAGTGAAATTTTTTCTTTAGAATAAAAATTATAATTTAGAACAAAAACTATGATATTAAAATATGAGTAAATAATCTTTTTAGTCCTAATATTTTAAAGGTAATATCAACTTAGTCTTGAAAATTTTTTTTATATCAATTTAATTCTAATACTTTAAAGTTGATATTGATTTGATCTTGAAAATAATTTTGATATCAATTTAGTCCTAATACTTTGACATTTGACATCAATTTAGCCTTAACAAATTTTTTGTAAAATCAAATTTTTAATCAAATCATTAATATAGGACTAAATTGATATTAAAATTCAAAATATTAGAGCTAAATTGATGTCAAAAAATTTTTTAGGATTAAATTGATGTCAATTTTAAAATGTTAGGCGTAAAATGGATATTTACTCTTAAAATATTTATTACATTATATAACTTTAAAACATTTAGGAGGATGGAATTAATTCTTCGAAAAATACACTTAAGGACTCAATTTATACTCCAACATCATAACTTTTTAGATTATAACTAACTTATCTATCTCATATTATAATTTTTCTATTGTAAATCATAATTTTTTTTAAAAAATATTGCAGTGTGTACAAAAATTATTTGTAATAAAATGAAACACGTTGGGAAAATGCTTATTAAATGATACTGTTCACTATATTTGTATAAGAGGCAAACTTTAAGTACAATTGTAAAAATAATATATTTAATTATAATTAAATGACAAAATTGGGCAAATATAAAATAAAATTTGATTTAGACACATTCGTTGGGCCATGGAGGGGTTGTCTCTTTTGGCACAACTGCACCATCCGACAGCAGCGCACAGCACCGCACGCAATATGACTGTCATAATGGAAAAATGAAAAACGCAGTTCTCCAATTATGACTTGACTATAACAATAGTCAAATAAAAAATTTAATATATATTATTTTTTAAGATGTGTATTTTATGGTTTTTATATATATATATATATATATATATATATATATAATAAACTTAATTATAATGAAACAAAAAAAAGTATAAAAATATTAACTAACATAGATGTAAATATATGTTTAGTTTCGTGAGTAAAATAGGCAACCTTAGTTTAGATCGTTATTCGGTCAATCTTTTTATGCTACGTCTTACACTAAAAATATTATTGTAGAGGTATTACATACATACATAATAAAGGTGGAGTATCTTCAATTTAAGATTTATAAATCTCTTCAAAAAAAAATTAAGATTTATACATTCAGAAGATAATTTATAATATTTGTCAAATAACTTATATATGTTTCAATATTTTAATTCTACAAATAATAATTAAATTTGAATTGAATTTTGATATATGTAAAAAAATTACATTAAAAGTGTACCAAGATTAAATTTATTACCATTTTATGTTTTACGAATGAAAATTTACTTAAAAGACAAAACTTTCCAAAATTTTTTTAATATAGTCTTTGCGCTATTTCCTCAAACATATACTGCAATAAACACCAAAAATTTGCCTAAACTCTATTTGAGCCAATTAGAATTTTTAACTCACATTTTATATATCACTTAACGATAATGAAAAGTATGCACGAACTCAATTCATTTATAAATCCTCTATATGTGGCATGAGTCTTGAAAGTGATTATAAATAACAAGTGATTACAAGCATGAACATCTAGGTTCCTTCCTATTAATAATAAGATAAGATACACAGGATAATTAGGGTGAAAGTGGCTTGAGCTTTGTTAAGGTTTGCCCCAACAATATTAGCCTCAGTTCAACAAGAAGTGACCTTAATTTCTAGATTTGAGCTCAGTTCGCCATATCCTCATCGAGCTAGCTCACAAATCACTCAAACTCGATAAACCACTTAAACTCAATGAGAGGTTTGTGAATAAGCTTGAATTAGATATAAATTAAGCCTTTTAGATATTTAATTATAAACAAATAGTCTCGATAATAATAATAGTAGTGGTGGTGATGGTGAGTAGGGGAAGACTTCAATCCCTGAAAATGACACGAGGAAAATGTGAAAGCAGCTTTTCATTTGAATTTCTACCATATATCCTAATCAATTATCGCAATGATATTCCAACTAGAAGAAGGGGTTGAAGAAAACAAAACGAAAAAAGTTGACAGGTCTCTTTAGATAATACCGTGCAGTGTCTAGAGTGTTTGCAGTTCAATTTGGATCGATTTTGAGTGAAAAATCAATCCAATTCAAACTTATAAATTGGATCGAATTGGATTAAATCAGTTTAATTTAAATTTTGAATTGAATCCAATTCGATCCAATTTTTATCAGTTTAGATTGGATGAGTTTGATCAATTTTTAACAAAATAAAAGTTTAAATTTATAATATTATAAACTAAAAGTAACTTAAATTAATAAAATAAATAAAAATAAAATTTTTTAACTTATTTAAAATTTATAAAATATTTTTTAAGTGAGAATAATTCATAAACAAAAAATTATGCAATAAATTAAAATTATTATAAATAATAGTATAAACTTAGCAATAAAAAGTCATATTATATGATATTATTTGATTTGGATTGGATCGATTTTAAAAATTAAATCTAAAATTCAATCCAATCTATATAATTTATAAAAAATAAGATCCAATCCACACTAAACTTTTATAGTTTTAACCAATTTTTGATATTGGATTGGATTTAAATATCTTTAATTATATCAATCATGGGATCCCTTTTCCGTGTATTGTTCAATGGTTGGCTGGCTTATCATTTTGGATGTTCCATGGTTTTGTTGGGTGCTCATTTTTTGTTCTTTTGAGGCTGTGTGCATAGTTGGGTGTCCCTTATAAGTTGTATGGCTCCTCTTTTTTTTCCTTTGGGAGTTTTGAGTTTCTTCCCTAAATTATTAAAAAAAAAAAATCATTGTTGTGATTTTTTTTTAAACTCTTAAGAGGAAGAAAGGAGCCAAAACAAAACAAGATTTCATTCATAGTATAGTTCTAAAAATCAGACTAGACTATCAGTCCGACTGGTTGAATCAGGAACCGGCTAGGTATCCAGTCCAAGTATAGCATCAAAAACCGTTTTGTTAAAAATTGGTGGAGAATCAATTAAACTAGCCAAGAACTAGTAAACTAGCCAAATCAGACCAATTTTACCGATTGGCCATTTTTTTTTTTTGAAAAATAGAAGTATAAAATTATTTTTTGATCATTAATGTTGAAGTTAACTACTTTATTATGACAAAAAATGGTCAAAAATACATCTTGGTTCGCCAAACCGAAGACTACTACATCTCTTATTTTTTAAAAAAGAGCCTAGAGATGATAAATATAAAAAAAATTATGATACGCAGATATTATTTATAGAAGTCTCAAGAGTTAAAAACTTTTATTCTAAATAATGTGGAACTTCTTGAATGTTTTATAGTTGTTTTGAAAATAAAAAATTTAAAATCTAAGTAATATGAGACTTAATATTTTACTTGTATTAGTTATGTTAATATGATTTAATACAGTAATTTTATTATATTTTAGTTGAACCCCGGTTAAATCGGTATAAATATTTGAATTAGTACCTTATCCGGTTCAATATCCGATCCGATTTTCAAAGCCTTGATCCATAGAGAAAAGATCTCCACACTCAAAGCTTGATTACCTTCCAATTGGCACCAGTATAACCCCACCATTTTGGCTGGCCTACCAAATATAATGACGCAAAAATATCGTTGTAGTGATAATAATTTATGAACCGAACAGAAAGCGAGTTTTGGATTGCTATTAAATATGAAGTAGGAAACTAATGTCACGAAATC
Source organism: Pterocarpus santalinus (assembly GCA_031439595.1). Classification (NCBI taxonomy): domain Eukaryota; kingdom Viridiplantae; phylum Streptophyta; class Magnoliopsida; order Fabales; family Fabaceae; genus Pterocarpus; species Pterocarpus santalinus. Next base: position 65,312,652 of record CM062531.1, on the reverse strand, counting down.
TCTAGTACCAAATGAATTTATCACTAATGAAATCATTGGACTCACGAAAGCATAGAAGAAAGCATGAAGAAAGAGAAAAATTTACCCTTCATATCAAAGCAGTTTGTGCATTTGGTGCTAAAAATATTTGGTACCACACATGCTATGTTTAGTTTAGATTATTCTCAACGTAAACTGACATTGAAGAGAAGAAGCTTCTTTTTGTAAAATTGCTTTAGAACAACGCATATTAAGGTTTGCGTAGTAAACCGTACCAGCACACAATATTTATCTTTCCCTGAAGCTAACTGCAGATCATCAACTTAATTAACACACCCTATTACATATAAAATGAAGCTTTGGCATCCTACTCATGTTCAATCTACTATACCCAAGTAAAAATCTGTATCTATGGCACAGGTATATATGAGAGTGATATTGTTGAAAATGACAAAAAAAATTAACGTTATGATACAGTGTTACCCCGTGAATGTTTTTTTTTTTTCATAGTTAATTTTCTTTTCTTTTTTTAATGAATGTTAACATACAAATATAAATGACAGCATTAAAAAGTGTAACGCCTACAGTGATCCAAACTGAATTCAGAAACATTTAAGATTGATTCGAACTAATATTTTAAATTTGATCATTTATGAATTTTCTCTTTCTTTGAACTTTAAGTTTGAACTTTTAATTGATATTACATAATACGCTTATTCGTTGGACAAAACTTGGTTGAATTGAATATTCAACTGAATCACATAATGAGCTGAATATTAATTTGATACATTGGTCCTACATGGTGTCCCGACTGCAAGTTACCTTAAGGATCCGGACAGTAGCATCTTATCTCATTACATAAAATAATTTTTTTTTCAACATAACTTTTATAAGTACCTTTTCAACAATTAGAGAATTATATATGTACCTATAACTGAAAATTTTAACTATATTACTAGAGAATTTGTCCATTGCAAATTATAGGAAATCATATTTTAAAAACTAAAGATCTTGGTTATCTTATTGATGAATTTGGTAAGGTAATCAATAATAAATGCAAAATCTTTCACTAGATTTACTAGTAAAAAAAGTATAATTTTCAATTATAAACTCATTATTCTCTACAAACAGACATACCTAGTAATTAATATAACTAAAATTGTCAATTATTAAAATATAATTCTTAGGCATCAAACTAATATCTACAAAAATTGTGTACAACAGTACAAGTAAGAACTTCCATTGCATATGAGTGATACCACTTAAATGTTAGCGCCCATGCCTAAAAATTAGGACGGCAACCATTGAATTTTTCTAAAGTAATGCTAACCTATGTAACTTCCCACCTATAGTAGATTAATAGTGCACAAAGCAACACTGGTTTAATTCATTTTCGTTTTTTTGAGCAAGTTATTTTAGTTTTTTTTTTTTTCAATGTGTTATTGATACCAAAATTTCTGTTTCCACTACACTGAAAAAATGGTTTATGCATATCATATTCTACATAGTTCTTAAATCTTAACACATGTTGGTTAGCAAAAAAGTTTAACTTATGTGATTTATATATAAAATATTGTAATTTTGTTATTATATGCAAGACTCAAACGTTTCATATTGTTCATTAAAAACTTACAAATCTTTCCATGAAATAAAATTAATCACTTATTTATAAATATTAGTGTTAATGACTTACCAATGCAACATTTAATGCATGTTTGGTTTTACTTTTGTAGAATTGATTCTAGATAAAATCGGTTTTGTTGGAATTAATTTGGTTAAAATTAATTTTGAAGTAAAGTGATTTATGTTTAGTAACTCTTTTAAAAGTAAATCTAACATAAAGTAAAAATTTTTTACTTCTCTTAGAATTAATTTTAGAGACAATAATTAATTCTAAAAATATATAACTAAACAACACAAAATTGTTCAAAATCGACTTTGGACGGCCATAATCAATTCCAACTCTCCCTAAAAGCCTCTCGAAGATGCTATAAATTTCTAAGATAGTATTTGGTATAGGATAATTTATCTGGATTACTGGTATTGTTTGATTAAATTATCTGGACTCACAACATTACCTTGTTTGATTAGGTAATATTATTGGCAATCCAGATTTTCAAGGTAATGTGGATTACCACCAATAGTGTAATATAGATTGACTCCTTGAAAGGTAGTAATATATATTACCACCAATGTGACAATCCTCCAATTATTATTATTATTATTATTATTGTTGTTGTTGTTGTTATTGTTATTGTTATTGTTATTATTAAAAATAATATTAATTATTATTATTATTGTTGTTAATATTATCTTAATAATATTTTTAATTATTATTATTATTATTATTATTTAATAATTTTTTTAATAATAATTATTAATAAACTTAATTACAATAATAATAGTAATAATACTAATAATTAACTATTTATTATTATTATTATTATAATAATATTAGTTTAATACATATATTATTTAATAATTTTTTTAATATACCAAATATGATAATGTGAACTACCATTTAAATTATCTATACATATCAAATATTATATTTAATATTATCAGTAATTTAAAAAATAATAATCTTTATAATTGATAATTTATATTACAATAATCTTAATAGACAAGGTACCAAAGCTACCGAATAGTCAACCTGAGTAGTCCCTAGCCTAAAAACAGCTCCATTGCACTGCTATTGCATATTTGACACTACGTCAATTCAATGCTATAGAATTTAGCCTGTACTGATACCACTTTTAGAGAAAAAGAAAGATTTGTACGATGTTTTTTGTTTGATTATTAAAGATTGTCTTCTGAATAACCAATTTCGCACAACTTAAGTGCCTTATTGCTGCGAATTACAATTATTTGTTTGAAAAACTAAGACAAATTTTGATCGACTAATCACTCTGATGATACAATAATTATAATCACCTTTATTGCGGTTATTTCGTTATGCAAAAACTACTTTCAAACACAATTTGTTTTACTTTCAAATTTAACTCTATTTGTATTCATATATAATTGTTCGTTTGGCACTAACTATTATATGAATTTAATTTAAATGTATTGTTAATGTAAAATAATTTTATATTATCAGTCACTAAAAATAATAAAAAATATCAACTCATACATATAACCACCTATTCTAATAGGAGGTCCACATAATTTCTCACTGTCTAATATTTCTGTTAATTGATAATATAAAACTATTTTATATTATATCAATTAAACTCCTATTATATATATTTTTTATTTTTAAATTATCTCCATCTTTAATTTTTATTATAATTAAGATATCTTTCTAATAATTATATTTTTTAGGATTTGAATCGATTTTTTTGTAAAAGTGCAGCTTACTTGCTACTGTATTATACTCTTGTTGGTTTTCTTCTGGTTTCATCAATCTTACTACTTTCTTGATGTCTTCAACCTTTCAGACAATTTAAACTAGTTGCAAACTTTAAAGTCTTAAACCTGGCGTAACTTTCTTGAGTTACAAAGGAGGTCTAAGCCAGAGGAGAAAGATAAGCTTAAAGTGCCATTAATACCCGGTATTAAGCAACTTCCAAGGTATTAAGCCCCACCATAGTTGAGTATTTAAATAAAGTTTCTCTTATGACGATTTGGACAACTGTAATCATGGAAGCTATTATTGGCCGCTCCTTCAGCATTTCATTGATTGATACTCATTGGATGTCATGTCAACTTTAGTTGATTGTGGGACATACCATCAATTTATATATTTATTGTGTTAATCACTTTTTAAAATTTTAAAATATAATAAATATTTAAATTAATAGTGAGTCTCCCTATCAAATATTTAAATATCAACCAAAGCTGTTGTCCTTTTTTTTTTGTGGGGGGGGGGGGGGGTGGGGTTTGGGTTTGGTATCAACTAAAGCTAAAACAACATTAATAAATAAAATGAGGAGCATCCTTTTTGTCAATGGCTTATTTTTTCGGTTGTGAGCTTTAGCCATAAATCGCCATCTACTAGTGGAGAAGATTGATACATTTCCATTGCCGTCATGTAAGCAGAAACGAGAGGCCAAGAGGCTGGAGACAAAAAAAAATGCAGCTCCCACAGCTTGGAACAAAAGAAGCAGTTGTTTGAGACCAGCCAACTCTGACTTCTCCACATTCAAACCTCATCTATTTCTCACTTCTGACCATCGTAATCCATGGGCCGAATTTGTTCAAGTTTATGAAAGTATTTTTATGACTTTTTTTTCAATGATTTTTTTAATTTCTGAAAAATTATAAGAATAATCTTTTATTTTAATTTTTTAAAATAATTATTTAATATCTTGAATTTCTTGCATGTCTATTTTAATTGGAAAAAGGTACCTCCGGAAAAAAAAAATCACAAAAGGAGCCTCTAAACATATAAATTTGTGCTAATGGCGTTTATTGCTACTTGTTATATGGAGAAAAGTACAATAACCTCTTTTGAGATTTTTAGAAAAGACATTAAATTCTAAACTTATGAAAAATGGACACTTCACTCCATTGTCTCAAAAAAATAATATATTAATAATTAAAATAAAAGTAATATTAGTATATTAATAAAATATAATTTTTCATGAAACTTGTAAATAATTACCATTAAAAATTTATGGTATACATATTTCTTGAAAAATATATCTTTTTACATGGGTTATATCTCTTAAAAAGTAAATTAATTATTGTTAATATATCTAATATATTAATTATACATTGCAATAATATATGTAAATAATATGGATAAATACAAAACAATAGAGAGTATTTATATAGAGAAAATGTTAATCTTCACACCTTCATATAAAGATTAATAAGCTCAATATTTTGTCTTGAATAAAAAACTTATTTTTCTTTTTTCTGAACCAATTTATGATTATAAATAATTTTAATTTAATTATTCTCATATTAGGTACTATTTTAATTTTTCTCTCACCTAATTAATATCCACTATTTTCTATTTTTATTTAACGAAATAATATTATCTTTATTCTATTTGTCTCCCATCTAAATAATATATTAATAATTAAAAATTCAAATAATATTATTATATGCTACAATATACATAACTAAATAACTATAAAAAATTATTTCCTTGACAATATATTATTTTTTTTAATGTAGACAGTATATTAAAATTTGATCTTTATGATTATCTTAAACTAATATTATAAAGATTTAATGCTGGCTAAGATATATTTTAGTACCATGAGATTAAAATTTCAGCATTGCCATAATAATAAAATTATCATAAAATAACTTTTCAACAATGTTAGGTATTAATTAGTTTAGCAAGTCTCATATTTTACTCATTTTGAAGTTATTTACATATATTTTTACAACTTCTAATTTAAACATAATCTATGTATTAAATGCAGTAACAAATAATTAATTCACTTTTAAAAGATGTAACCCATATGTAGAGATATATTTTTGAAAAATACATATATTAAAAAAAATTTAATGATAATCATTTATGAGTTTTATGAAAATAATTTTTTTAATAATATATTAAAATTAAATTCTTATCATAATAGTATATTAAATTATTTTATATTATAGAGATTTAACCTTGACTAAAATATTATAATACTAGTTTTTTACAACTATTGAATTAATAAGATCATCTTTAAAATTGCTTTTCAATAATATTAATTACTAATTAGTTTGAAAAGCCTGATATTCCAACTTATTTAAACATAATTAATATATTAGATACATTAATAATAATCAATTTATTTTTTAAGGGATATAAACCATGCAGGAGACATATTTTTTAAAAAATACATATATTAGAATTTTTAATAATAATTATTTTTAGCATATAGTAATATTATTTTTATTTTAATTATTTTTTTTAACAATGAAGGGGAGTGTCTATTTTTTATAAATTTAAATTTTAGTGCCCGTACTTGGAATTTTAAGGGAATTGTTGTACTTTTCTCTATTATTTATTATCACTCAAACACAATTATTTTTTATTTAATTTTTAAATGTGTTTCTCTCTCTTTTATAATTAAATTAATAGCATAATATTTTTTATTTTATTTAAAATCATTATCATTAATATTTTTGGCTCTATTATTATTCCATTATTTTTACCTTTGCTATTTATTTGTTTTAAAAAAATCTGTTTATCTTTCATTTTTTTTTGTCATAAAAAACACTAAATTAAATTTATAATATCGCATAAAAGTAAAAGAAAAATATAATTGTGGCTCAAATTTATTTTCTTGATTTTAAAGATAGTTTGAAAACTAAATTAAATTCTTTAGTTTATATTACTTTCTTTAATTATGATAGTTTTCTATACTTTTCCATTTTAACATTTTTCAAATATTAGAAGAAAAAATAAATTCAGTAAATTTTTATTAACATGTTTAATTTCAAATTCAATAAGATATCTTTTTTATAGTAACTTTATAGTTTAATTAATATACACTACTGCCCGTAATAATAATAATAATAATAATAATAATAATAATATGCACTACTGGTGTTTACAAAAAATTACAATGCCGTCTAATAATGTGTTGTCACATTATCTAATAAATGTCTGATGATTTTATAAACTCCGTAAATGTGGAATAGGTGGTCCTAACAAGAGGAAGGGGGGAAAACTTACACCAGACATCTGATATTTGTGAACAAAGTCAACAAACTTTACTAACTCTCATGCATGCCATTGGAATACAATTTAGTCGCACCTTTTTTTTTTTGCCCTTTTTGAATAGTTTAGATGAACATAGTAGGGAAATTCATCTTCCATTGGAATTTAATACTTCAACGCTAGCCAGTGCAGCAAGGTTTCATGCCTGTATTAGGACAAGATTTGGTTGAAGGGAGATATGGAATTTACTCTGAAACAAGGCACGGATTGCTTCATTACTGAGCTAAATAATATATGCACTAATCTGAATTTTCAAGGTCTGTTTTGGTGGGTGGAGAGGGGGGGAATGGGGCAGACAGAGGGTAGGGAAAGGAGAGAGACGGGGTAGTGTTTAATTACATAATCCCATTATCTAGTCAATAAATTACATTTTACAAGCGACTCAAGGAATAGCATCTCAAAAATTGGCGTCTGCCAAACAAAAGTTCACACATGGGACACTAAAATACAACTGAGATGTGCCCCCATCCCTCAAGTATGTTGCAAACATCATCCAATGTTAATCACTGAACGCCAAGCGTTGATCAATATATCAGTCAAACCATTATAACGTTCTTTATCTTGTTCTTCACTTTTCAACTTTGTTGACCATAGAGCTCAATTGTTTCTCTAACTGCAACCCAGACAGAAGGAGAGATACGTTAAATCCAAATGATGAATCAGCAAGAAATCTATTCATACTTAGTCTGACACAATATGAAGAATCCTACTACTAGCAGGTAAGTTTAATACCGGTAAATAGATTGACAAAGAAACTAGTGACTAAAATAGCATGCAGCTTTCGAATCCGTTAGATAGAACGAATCCCACCAAGGAGAGCTTGCCCCCACTTTAGCATACCTTACCTTCTCATTGTCCGCACTAAATCTTAAAAACTCCCTCGTACAACACCTGACCACCCAAACAAAAAACAAGAAGTTTTTTTTTTCCCAATCTTGGAATGTACTAATGTTACACTAAGTGATATTATAGGTGCGTTTGTTTCAACATCTTTTGACCAAAAAATTGATCACTTGTCATAGAAGTTACTAATCTTAAACTTTACGCAAAAGTTAAAAATAGGATTTTTTATTTTTTTAGCTTTTGAGCATAAACTGAAATGAATAGTATTTTTTCAGTTAAAAAAATTGATATCCCCCCCCCCCCAAAAAAAAAAAAGTAAAAAGCCCAGAAACAAATGCACCCTCTAGTTCTGCCTCCTGCTATTTTTAACTCTGGATACCTGAGAGAACGGGCTACACAGGCATTATGTCTCAGAATGTGATATTACAAAGTAAGGGAGACCTGCGTATCACTTGCTAAATACGTCTCAAAAATGTCGCGTAAAGTGAACTACAAACAAATAAAAGTATAAAATGCATGACTATATCTCATAAGAGATGCAGCAAGATTTTGAAACAGTCCTAACAAATGTAATTTGACTCAAAAAGTCAATATAAGCACTTCATTTTGGTCTCGTTGGAAATGGTCTACTCTGGGGGTGACATAACACAGTATCTTAATGTCCTCAGACTTGCCCCTGTTCTAAGTAAGTGAATATATTCACAGTAGACAAAATGGTAAATCTAAATTCTACCTCACGAAGGAAATGAGTTAATGAAGGAAATGAGTTAATGAATTCAAAATGAATCTACCACAGAAAAGTTAAGAATAAGAAAAAGGCACACATAATTCACATTTTGCTCAGGGAAAAAAGAAGAAGAAAGAGTTCAATATTTTTTTTTTTTTGGGATAGAAAAAGGGAAGCTCAAAAAGTCATCTTAGTTTGTCTGTGACAATGGCAGAAGCATGATAATGCGGAAACCATACAAAGCATCCATTGTCAAACAAAAAAGAGTAAGCGTGACAGGCGAAAATTGTGTTTGGAGTAGCTAATTTTGTATTCAAATCAGCTTATAATCCAAAGCTTCCTTAAAGAGCATCTTGAAAAAAAAAAAAAAAAAAAAAAAGGAGAAAAATTTCCCCGAAAATTAATTAAAGCAAAACATATTCTGACATACCTGAAGGTTTTTCATCTTTTGTCTCTGCAATTCCTCAACAAGGGTCCCAATGCTGATATAAGAGTTGAAAATTAGATGTATATCGAATTCAAGTTTACAGATCAAGAATCAGAAATTTTTAATTACATCTGTATACCTCTGCTCGAGTTGATTCACCTGAAAACACAGCTCCCTCTCCCTACCTGTCACAGGTGGTATCTGCAAGTTGTGCAAATACAAGGCCATCAGACAAAACATCAAGCAAACTTGTGTAATGAGTATTCTTAATCCCCTCCTCCCATGACTGTTTTTGTCCTTAAGCTGACTTAATTTTTAGTTTCATTCCCCAAACTGTGCTAACCATTGTTCTAAAATACCAAATCCTTCATATCTTCCTATCGCTTACAGATTTGTGCCAGAGCTGCAAAAGTTTGACTTCTAGGCATATCTTGTTTAAACAAATGGGTATTAAAAACATACAACAATAAGTAGTGTGTAAGAGATCCTATGTTTGAGATTTGACATTGTATTCCCTACTCCCCTTGCAAAAAGAAAGAATGACAGAAAAAAGGGGGAACTATACTGTTTCTTGAGGAATGAGTCAAATAAGTATACTTTGCTAGACATTCCCTATATAATCTAGGTTATAAATTCCAAAACCGAAATTATATAACATGGATCATGAGTTTGATAACAAAATTATCATTTTAGTGCAGAGAGAGAGAGAGAGAGAGAGGGGGGGGGGGCATTGAGTGAGGGATGGATAAAACACTGAAGAGGCAGTCCGATGACAATTACACTTAGTTATGAAGGAGAAAAAGTTACTGTTTGCACCAAAAATGCAAATGCATTATTTTAGTTCTTTTTCTCTCTATAAATCACATGTCAAGCATGCCATCCTGCGAAAGTTTTTAATTTTTGGATGGGTGCACAAATTTGATTCCCGATGAAATGGATCACCAGTCAACTTTTTATTTTCTAAATTGACTGCCTACTTGAGTCAACGATAAATCAAGAAAATTTCTTTTTCAACTTTTTTATTGTGTGGTTAGAAAGGAGGTGTGGTTAGAAAGGAGGTCAATTAACCTGCTGTAAGAAGGGTGTGGTAAGCTAAAGTTCAGGCAAAACAGCCTGGCTGAATTCTATCCTGGGATCGGGCCATCCACAAAGAAACTCGGTGCCACTTGAGCTAAGGCTCTTTGGCAAATGAACAGCATTTCTATCTTAAGTTGCGTCCAAACTCAAGCACAATAACCAGATGTAGGACATGCTACGTGCTTCTTGTAATCATATATCATTGACATCAATCAAAATAACACTGTTAAGTTCCTAAATACATATTAATAATGATCTGAGACATTTACAAATTACAACAGTGAATGCATCTCATCATTGAAGACAAATATGATTGGAGAACATTTTTTTGTAGCATGTCATCGGAACTTTTAAAAGCTGCTAAGCATAAGGGCTGTAATATACCTGCAAAGGATCAACTACCCCTGCCTCTGCTGACTCTGTATTCTTGCCTATAACAAATGAATAAAATCAAATTAAACAAACCGCATTTGGAAGTTTTAAGGGGCAATATTGACATAAAAGATGAGACATTACCGTAAGACTGTTCTGCATACTTTATCAACTTAATAATTTCTTCCTGTCAAAATTTAACCGTGAGTAAAAATTATGCCTTAGAATTGTCATTTAAGAAAAAAAATAAGAAACACAACAGAAACATACCCTCTGCAAACTGTTCTGTTGTAAGATGGAGTGCAGTGATGGAAGAATAGCAGCAGCCATGAAGTTCTGATTTGGTGGACTGGTAGGACCTCCGCTAGCTGGGCCATAAGCGCAGTTTGAAGGACCCTGAACAATAAAAGATACGTAAATGGTTACAAAGCCATTGCCTAAAACATAAATAACCCAAGTTCAATCCTCAATATTATCAATCATAAAGCAAGCATAAACACATAAATCCAACCATAGATTGTTGTATCGTCTCAAGGTAATAAAGGGGAAGGAGTACAAATTTTAATAAACAGTATAGTCTACATATAATTAGACTTGCAAGAGAGCTACCCAGAAATTAATTGAAAAATCTGTACCCTTTAATACTTCATCATTATTATTATTATTTTTGAAAAAAAGCTTGTTCAAGGATACAGGACGAGTGGTGAAAAATAACATGTATTACATACCATTGGACTGGGATCTGCTGATGTGACCTTAAAGCGCCCCTTACGCTGGACAATGGCTCCTTCCGATGTGTCATCAACTGCTTATAGAAAAAGCATTAGAAAAAGTATGCAAGAACTCTTTCTCAATGACTTTATTTTTGAATAAAACAAGTGAAAATCCAGTTACATACAGGAAAAAGAAAATGATAAAAATTTTCAGAATACCAATCACATAAACAAGGAATAGACATACCCAATGGAATGTTGTTGTTATCTCTCTTCTGCCGATATAACAATGGACCACTATGATTCCGTTCAGAAGAATATTTTGTTTGTAGATAATCCCTTTTAAGATACACAAAACATCAGAATAGCGCACTAACATTGCAAGTCAAAATATGCAGCAATAGTAAAGCAAGAGGAACATATACCAGATACAGAAATTATCCCAATTGTCAGAGTCATATATCATTACAAAATCAAGTCTTCAACAGAGACCAAATTTTCATAAATTCTCAATAACCATGTAACATTTTATGATATAAAGCTACCAATGCAATTTCACAATTCATTAATGACAATTTCCAGAAATAAGAGATGAAAAAACAGGTGGAACAAAAAGAAAATTTCAAGAGACACTGCGTTGCACATGAAGTTACAAATCTCGGGCTTTTTTTTAAGCCAGCTTAAATCCTTTAATAAAAGAATTGATTTCCAAGAGAGTATCCGTGCAGAAGTTCTGCACTACTTGTAAGCCCAGAAAATACGAGAGAAAAATAAAGCTATAAAAAATTGCTGGAAAAAAAAGAAAAACTTACCTGTCACCATCGGAAACCTTTTTGGACAAAAGAAAATTATCAGGCAGCAAAGAACCGCTCAAAAACTTTTTTTGCTGAGCTATAGCATTTTGTGGCAATGAACCACTTGGCCCAGAACTTCCATTGCTAATTCTTCCATAATCGTTATCTAAATCTCTTCGACTAGTATTATTGACATCGTCCTCACAGACATCAAAACAACCTCTGCATAAATTGCATATCAAAATGATAAAATAATCTCTAATGGAAACAACAATGCTAAACTAGTAAATGATTTTTAGAAAATATAAGTAAGAATTAAAAATGGTTGCACAAAAAAAAAAAAATCAATTGCCAATTCAAATGCATACATCCCATATGTCACTTACAAAAGTTCTCTTTAATTCTTCGTCAACAACAACAACTAAGCCTTGTCTCGCTAAATGGATCAATTATATGGATCAGACGACACCATAGTTCGTAAATCATGTCTACATTCAAATCATTAAAATCTAAGCATGCCAAAAAAAAATGTATAGCATATTATAATTCTATAGCTGCATGAAGAAATGAATCTGAAAGAATATTACATAAGCTTTAAAAGAAAAAATATGCATACATTATATATTCAGATTTAATGAGGAATTGATATGAGAAAGAAACAAAGGACTCAGTTTTTATCTCGTAGTATTTTACTATAATAACTAATTTGAAAAAAAATGAAAAAAGAAATCAACACTCTGCCATCTTGAAACAAAAGCTTCAACATAACTGGAGGCAAATGATATAGCATAACTTAAAACACAATACCAACACCTGAAAAGATAGAAATAAAGAAACACATAAGAAAGAAAATGGAAGAAATAACCATACTTAAGTGCTTGAAGAGGTTTACTAGGAAATGAAGCAAGTGAACTCTCCAAATCCTGAAGATTGTTGAATCGATCCTGAAATAAGATGGAACTTAATTGATATAAATATATGCGTAGACAGTATATATATATATATATATATATATATATATATATATATATTTGGAGCTCAAAAAGAGCATAAGGTAAAGTGAAGATTCCAAGAAAGCAATAAATCATTTTAGGACAATATAAGTACCTCCTTGTCCAGTGTGGGTGCAGCATCTGAATGATTAGCTGATACAGAAGATAGCCCCTCTGCTGGGACCCTGGAGTCATCAGATCTATCCTTTTGCTTCTTATCTATATCTGGCTCTTCTGCATTTGGCATGCCATCATCTTGAATCTGTAGGGGGACAAAGATGATAATGCCCAGTAATGCATAATTTTTCCACCTAGTTAAAATAAAACAATGGGACAAAGTAGGAAGGTAAAATTACTTACAAGAGCAGCTTGACTTTTTAAATCGTCCAGGTTGAAATTCCAGGCACTAATTCCTCGAATATACTCTTTCTGTACATGAAACAATTGTAAATCAAATATATTATGTTCTTAAATCCTCAAGGCCTAGATACAAAACAAAGTATGGATACAACATGGACACAGGCATATGGTGAAACGATATGTACTTAACGTTGACATAATGAGACTGCAGTCATAAAAATCAACTACCTTGCATAGACTATATCAGAAGCAATCATTTAATGCACAGAATTTAACGTGAACCTGCCTGAGACAATTGTTCCTTGTCCTCATAAAGAGCCTTGTTCTGCACCAATAAATCTGCCTCTTTTGCCTGGAACACAAAAGTCAAAGTAATGATAACAAAACTCAAGCAATTTTTAAACAGAACAGAAGAATTTGGAAATAAGAAGCAAACCTTCAGCGTTCTAAAACGATCTCCTAATGGAGAAAGGCCATCTAGAATTGTGTGAGCAAGATATTCACAGGGACGTGCATGTTTAAAGAAGTGGTGCTTTAAAAGCTTATCTGAACTTGGACGTTTCTTTGGATCTTTAACTAAGCAGGTGGCAACCAACTCTTTGAAAGACTGGGAAGTAGGAATAATATATATATAAATAACCTTTATAAGTGACATGCCACAAAGTTTTTGTCAAAACACCACAAACCTTTGAAAATCTCTTATCTCTTTCATAATCAAGACCAGGAGGGGCATTTTGCAAAGTCATAAGCAAAACCTGCATCCAGAAAAATAAGGGAAAATGTTCAACTCTGAGCTCACAGAAAGAAGCAGAGAAATGCTACTAGAAGGCATGCGCAAGTAAATTTATAAGAGAACTAAATTACTTTCATCGGTGGATATTTGGAAAATGGGGCATGACCATGAGCAAGTTCGAGTGCTGTTATACCAAATGACCATATGTCTGCTCTGTTTATAGAGAAAACAAAAAATATAGAAATTCAGCAAAGATTGATATAATGGGTTAAGATTAAAAACTGACCAAGTTCAAGCAAGAACAGAAAGATGCAAAAGCATTAGGCCCACAGGGGATGGGTAGAACAGAAGACACTCACTTAAAATCATATCCATGTAATTGCTGCATAACTTCAGGAGCCATCCTGTTGAAAATGAACACAATTCATAGCTTCAACAATCATATTCGTATGATGGTAGCCAAATTTCATATGAAAAACTACAATAAAGGATCATAGAAACTAAATGGTACCAGCAGGGTGTTCCAACAAAAGTATTTCTTGAACGTTGCCTATCTCCAGTATCAAACATACACGCTGACACACCAAAGTCAGCTAGTTTGACTGCACCATTAGAATCAAGCAAAATATTTCCAGCCTGCATAGTTAAGAATGTTTAAACATAGGGGCAAAAAAGAAAAGACAAAGAAAAATTCATGCAAATAAAAAGAAATTAATTCCTGGGTTCCAAAAGCACCAGCAAAACAGAAAACTGAGTTCTTGCAAAATCTCAGATTCAATCACAAAATTCCTCTAGGTTTATGATTAAGATTCTAACTCTCAATGGCTGCGTGTTTCAAAAACAAAGAGGACAGATGTTAAGATGCAGCATAATACCTTAACATCTCTATGTATGTGACCATGAGCATGAAGATAGACAAGTGCTTTGAGAACCTCACGCAGTAAAGTAGCAATAACAGGTTCATCAAAACCGTCTTGATAGGCAGATTTCATTATATGAAGGCAAGAACCCCCAGCCATGTATGGCATCACAACCCAAAGATTGTGTCCAGTGGTAAAAGAGCAATGTGCTCGTAAAACATTCGGATGATCAATCAAGCTCATGGTCTGTACCTCTCTCCGAATCCCATCCTGCATAATTTGCATAGTTATCCAGAATGTATGATGTATCCAATGTGACAGCAATGAAATACACAATTGCAGGGATGAACAAACAATTTAGTACCACACAATGAACTAATGAATGAAGTAATCTTTGTGTTAAAGCAAACAAAGTCATATGCAACTACACATTTTAATTCAGTAAGCTTAAAGATTCAACAACTAAACAGACACAAATACATAAATTATCACCAAACAGTGTAATGATGACTGGAATCATCCTTTTTACATTTTCATAAGCCACTGAATCCAAGCATGTAGCAACAAAATTTAAGTGAAAAGAAAAGTACAGTAAAATCTGAAAACAACATAGCAATGCTTTATACACAATTAGATTAAATGGGATGATGGGATTGTGAGGAGCCACACAGATAAATAGCCTAATTCCATAGCAGTTTAGCAAGCTAGAACCAGAGGCCCCTTTACAACAAGCACAATTGTTTTCATACCCTTAGAAAATAAAAAGTATTCAATTATGTGACCAATAACCAAAGATGCAATAAAATATATCACATAAAGGGAAATCCGAAAACAATACAAATTTACATATTGCATAAGAGATTAGGCTGCATACCAAATCATTATTGCACTTCTCGAGATCAAGAACCTTGATGGCAACTATCTCATTGAGTGGAATGCAGAGAGCCCTGTAAACTGAGGCGCTAACGCCTTCACCAACTTCTTCATATAACTTGTAATCTTCGGCATTGAGAGGAAATCTTTTTTCTGATACATGCTCCATTTTTCTTCTTATATCATAACATCCACACCTTCTTTATTATAAAATGTACTACTAAACAAAAATAGATCACATACCAAAGAAGTAAAACCAATGTTGTAATTCTTCCAGGTTGGTAGCATTTCCCCTTTTGTCAAAACAAAGTAGAAAATGCATCCAACAACTGTATGAATGCTCTCATTCAATACTAATTAATAATGCCAAACTCAAATATCGAGTATACTCATTTGCTAATCGGCCAGCTTGGCGAAACAAATTGTACAGGCACTGTTACATAACTAAACCAGCATGAGACAAGAACTGGAGGTAAATATTTAGCACAGCATCTAGATAGGTAGGTAGAGAGAGTAAATCACGTCAACCTCCAATATCTGCAGCAGTGCTGGCAAAAGCAGACCCACCACTCAAGAAAATTGAACGATTACCCCTACAATTTAAAAAATGTTACCGAACAGAATTAGGAGAGAGAATATAAATTAATGTAATTAATGGTAATTAATGTAATAATAAAACAAGAAAATAGAGTGAGAAATACATGCACATGACAAAATTACTGGTTTGCCACCAAAAAAAAGAAAAGAAGGTATTGACTCTACGTCTCTCACTTTTTGTTAAGAAGTATTAGGTATTTAGGAAATCTTAAGCATTCAGAGAGCAGTTTCTTGTAGTACACTGTACACCAAAAGTAGAGGGTACACATTTCTTTATGTAGTGATAGTATTAGTACAAATAGAAGTTGAGGGCCAGCATATGCAGCACTACTACCAAGAGCCCTTAGGAAAATGCATCTTTCCTTCCTTTTTGGACCTTCCATGCTTCCTATCCTATCATCTTATTCCTATTTTTTTCAACACTTCTAAACTAGAAGACCTGTAGCCGGACCTAACTTACCATAATGTATGCCAAATCCACAAGCTAACTCAGTCTATGTCATTATTCCTTTTTTCTTTTTTTTTCTTTTTTTTTTTTTGGAAAGAAAAAAATATCTTTACTTAAAACAAGGTATATTACCCAACTTTTGTTTAAAACTATACACCATAGAGGATAAATTCATATTTTAGACTGTAAAAGCAACTTGTCAACACTACCCATAAATAGAGCTTCCATCCCTCCAACTCATAAGCAACGACACAAATCCCTGTAAAAATTAGAAACTAGCATTTATATATTCCAAATCCTACAAGGAAACAACGGTAAGGGTGTGCTTGATTTACATATTTACATATTTTATGGTTTAGGGTTTGTTTGTCAATTTTTCATATTTTATGTTTTCCTTATCAGAAGAAAATAAAAAAGGTAGTCAAATCAGAAAACGAGTTTGGTAAGTTATTCACTACTCCTGTGCCCTGAAAACTGGACTCCAATTTTTTTTCCCCCCGGAAAATTTAAAAATACCATATGAAGCCTTTCTGAACTTCAATGAAACCAAGACATAGGCATTCTTTCAAATTTCCCTTTACCCTTATACTTATACAACATATATACTCCTAATGCTCTCGACATCTTTATGTCACTCTCTGAGAAACACTGCTTCCAATGCTCCCGACAGTGCAGAGAGAATTTTAAGAGAGAAATCTCCTGTGAAGAAGTGTTGCTGTTGTATGTGCATGACATTGTGAGTTATAGTTGTTTTGTACAATGAAACATGATTATGAAATTCAAGAAAAGAAATTTCAATGTTTAAAACCCATAACATGTCATCTAAATGGTAAAAAAAGAAACAAATAACTTTTAGAAAGTTATAGAAATGGAAAGTTGAAAATGTTTTCTAAACCAGATACAGCCTACTTTTAGATCAGATATAATTTTTCCTTCTTTACTAATTAGATCCACGACCAGCTAATGGACGGAAATTCCAAGCCAGTCACTCAAAGCTCCATATAGTTCATTTAAGTGATCACATACCTAGGGACTCATCAATTAAAAGCCTGACAAATATGAAAGAAGAATATAAATTAATGAGGAAATTAGGGATAACAACATGGGGAAGTTGAGGTATATATATAGAAAGTTTCCTAATAACAGAACATCATTTACCCCCCAAAAATTAGGAAATGAGATTGTACGTTTTTTAAAAACCTAAGCTGAGACAAAAACAACAACTGGGTAGGTATGACTTAGATCAAAATGGGTGGGCAGCCAACACTGCAATCCAAGCCTTAGTCCATGGAAATTTATCTCGCATGAGCTTGCCACCTCTAAGCCATTGCCATTGTTGAAGGAGAGTAATGGCTCTCATGTCCAATTTTGGGAGGACCATTGTGTAGGATATTTGCATTTTATATATGCTTTCCCACATCTTTATCATCTTTCTTCCTTACACAACTGTGGTATCCAAAATCTTTTAGGGTTCTAGATTCTGTTTTTTGATAGAACTTCCACTGTTTCCATAAAATGACAGGAATGCTGTGCATTGGAATTTCTTTGTTGTTCCCTGACTCTATTTATTTGTCTTCTAACCAGCATAAAAAGGAATGATCCTTTAATTCTTCTGAGATATGTTCATGCAAATCATTTTCCCTATTCCTTGCATTTCAATAGAGCTATTTTCCTTTTTGATAAACCCCTTAAGAATTCTAAAACTCCCTCTAAGGTCAAGTTTTATATTGCAATTTTGGTGCTTAATAGAATTAAAACAATGAGCATGTTAGAATTTTGTAGGCCGCATAAGCCTCTTCTACTGATATGTGTGTTATTGTGGCACTGGCTCAAAACTGGTTCCAAATTTGTTCTTGCGCTGATATTATTCTAAGGAATTATTAGTTGAATGTTGGATGTGCCCCAAGTCCTTGGACAAATTTCCAATGATTAGCTTTCATGGCTTTGGAAGAAGTAAAGGGCCTAAATTTTTGTGGTAGTAGTATGAACCTATGCCATCCTTATGTGCATTTGATTGGAGCATAACTCCCTAATTCTAAGCAGGATTGCATGGGACAACAGTAGATTAGGATAAGACTAGGCATTTGACTTCTATTTGGTGTAAAGAACATGGCCACTTTAGGTTTCACTAACTGAGGGCTGGACAACTTTGCTCCGTTGATGTTTCCTCTTTTTTTGTTGCCCTGTTTTTTTTTTTTTTTTGCTCTTACATTATTGAGGGTTCCTTATCCCCCAAATTCTTTGTAAGTTTTTCACTTCACCCTGGTGATTTCTTCTTTGATTAGGAAAGAGAAACGACAGTTTCCTTAATACTTGAGAGCCCCTAGCCTAGGCATTTTCCCATGATTGAGTAGATACAACAGATTCTAAGATTCCTTAAATCTCCTCAGCATACAGAAAGCAAAATCAAAATAGCCCAGCAGCCCATTCATCACTCTTTGGAAACAAATAAAAGTAGTTACTTAACCTTCAACCCATCTCATTTTTACTAGTTACTAAACTACATCTCCAATTGCCCAATCAAAATGTCACCAAGACTTCATCAGCAATTTCTAACTTACAGTACAAGATTTATCAAAGAGCCTTTCCACTTCCAAGTGGAATCTCTCATACATTCTTTAGTGTTGCAATGGATTTCCAAGAAGCATCTCAAATTCTACTACGAACTGCCCTAGTCTCCAGCCCCCACCTCTCAGGGGATCAAATTGCATCAGGACTTAAGCCACATACTTCTTCTTCCCAGTACATAAGCATGCTTAGCACTCAAGCCTTGAAGAAGATAAGTCTTTTAGATCTCATAAACTAGGAGAAATTTTATGACTGGAATAATGATAACTCCATCTCTGCAAACTAAAAATAAACGTTTAGCAGCTAGAAAACCCACACTCTTTCATTGTTTTTCATTATTGACTTAAAAAGGCTGCTATTATCTTTCGCGCTAACAACAAAATCTGACTAAATTTTTTGTTTTCCATAGGTATCCTCCGCCGAAAGTAATCCTGCTTGAGACACGGTCGGCAACTAAATGTAGACACCTCTCCCAACTAACATTCAAATCGTGATTCATCATGTTCCAGGGCACTATCCCCTTCCACTAAACTCAATCCACCAAATTGAACCATGAAAAAGTACATATTTTTCCCGGTCTAATAATTTTCCCCCCTCTATTCTCTAATCTAGTAATCTCTATCCACCTAGAATTCAGGAAATGGCAGTTCTAGTTATGGATGACTGTTAGATTAATTTGGATACAGAATCCAGTGATAGATAATCCACGAACCAAATAAATTGAAGGCTCCCCTAAGATCCCTCCCGTCATAAAAACACAAAATTCGCATCATTAAAAAAAAAAATTTCCATTTTTCCTCGGTGCTTTAACTGCATCGGCTCAGCTCTTTGCTTCAGCATCATAAATCTACGTTCCATATAATCCGTTCCAAAAAATAATAATAATTAAAAATACAAAATTGGCTACCAGATAATCGATATGCTCGTTTGATCAACAAAAACAATAAATTCAATGAATTGACAAAGCAAGAACACTGCAATCAGAGTTAAAATAAATAACTAAATAAATAAATAAAATTTTCAATTTTTTTTCTCGGTTAATGATCTGAAAATGAAATGGGCAACACGTGAATTCGATAAGATTGATCACAGAAAAGTGCGAATTGAATCGAAAGGAAGTAAAATCGCGAACGAAAGGGAATAGACGAGCGAACCTAGGGTTTCGGTAAGAAGGTGTGTTTACTTGAGTTGAAGGCAGAACTGAATCCGAAACAACCGGGTCAGACAGAGAGAGGGAATATCGAAACGACGCCGATTCAGGTGCCGTTTGGGTCGGAAGAGGGTTCAGTTGCTCCTTTCAACGACGACGATGGACTCTGGAAATTTTTTTCCTCTTCACATCAAATTCCTCTCCCTTCAGAACTCTCTCTCTCTCTCTCTCTCTCTCTCTCTCTCTCTCAGGCTCAGCTTGTGTTGCTGTGCCAAACAGTTCAACTTTGATTCAATCTGTCACCGTGTTTTTTCAATTATATATATGTGTATATATATTTATAAAAAAATTCGGAATATTGTTTTTTTCACGTACACCAAAAAAAATGCTTTTACACAAAGTTTAAATAAATAAAAAATAAGTAAAAGTGCTCTACTAAATTATTTACTAATTTAAAAATTTTAAAATGTAAGTATATAATTAGACGTGTATTTGAAAAAAAATAAAAAATTAAAATTATTTTAATAATTATTTATTTATATAATTATTTTTTATATAACCACCTATTTAAGAATTAATTTATATTTGCATATTTAAATTAAAAAATAATTTTAAAATAATTTATTTTATTTAAATTATATAAAAAACTATTTTTATATAATAAAATTATTAAAAAATATATAAAATAATTATTTATATTATATTATATTATATTTATTATTTAAAGTTAATTTATTAAAAATATAATAATTCTAAAATAATTAATTTCTACTTATGATTGTAAATTCAAAAATATTACATATAATTATAAGTTATTTTTATCTTAAAATTATCAAATTTCTATTATAATCTATTTTATATTTTAATCAAACATGATTAATTTTTTTAAAATAGATTTTTTTCAAAAAAAAATTATCTTGGAACCCTACCCAAACATGCATTAGATGATAATAAAATCTTTTATATTATTAGTATATATCACTTAAATTCTAAAAGTTAATTAATTAATTTTTAACTTTTCCCCTAAAATAAGATCTTTTTTTTTTTGTCCATGAGATTTGCTCTGCTCTCTTTTTTTGGCTTCAAATCAGAGTAAAGGAATAGTTTTTATTTTAATTGCAATTTATGGGAAAATCAATAATTGGAAAATAAATAAATAAATAGAATATATATATTGTAGTGGGGCCAGCCAAGAGAATTGATTTAAGTTGGTGAATTTATCGGAGCTTTCTTGATTTTATCGGCATTTTTTCGTGCTATTTTTTTATTTTTCTCACCATACCAATCCAGCCTAGGCCCTATGTGGCATGCAACAAGGATCACAAGCAAAGGGATCCGGATGCCACCTCATGTTCGGATCCAACCCTAGCAAACAAGAAACAATTATTATTATTATTATTTTATTAATAAGAAACGCTTAACTTGCTTTTTTATTTTAACAATTATTTACATGATTTCGGATTACGAGGGGCAATTAGATAAAATGTTGTTTAAAATATTAATTTTAATAGTTTAAGTTCTAAATATTATAGATAAAGGTTGTCCATCAAATATTTTAGGGTTACTTAAAGTGTATTTTAGGTAAGAAAATAAGTATTCAATGTATTAATTATGATAAATTATCATTGTCGTTCCTAGTAACACATAAGTAAAATATTATTTGAAGTATTAATGGCAAAATTTAAGTTCATGATATTGCAGATAAAATTCGCTTTAATTGTAATCTACGTTCTATTAGTTTTTAAGTAAGAAAAGAAAATTTTATGTCATTTAATATTTATTATCATAATTATATGAATCATCATTATCTCTCATATTATTTGTAATAACCATTGGCATGCATTGAATTATCGTTTTTGTTTAATTTTTTTTATATTTTTCATTCATAAATGTATATATATAACTAAATCATAATAAGTAAAAATATCTAAAATATCTGAATACTATAAAGATAAAAATGAAAAAAAAGGAAAAAATTCCAAAAAGGTGCAATGTTCAATTGTTTCAATTACCTACATGGAGCAGTTATTTAACGTATAAATTATAAATATAAAAACATAAAATAGGAAAAAATGATCAGATAGTAATTTAAATAGCAAACCCCTTAAGTAATGTACATATACATCTTTAGTTTTATAATTAAGGTAGCGAATATTAACTGATTTGGTTTCAATGTATGGTTTGCATACATCAGCCAATTATATCTAAAAGTCACATAAATAAAAGTATATAACTAATTATGCTTTAATAATTTTTACATTAAAAGTAGATAAAAAAATTAAACTTAAAAATACCAAATAGCAACAATTTTTTTACGATCATAAGTTAATGAATATTCTCAATATCACATGTAAACATTAGCAAAATCTTTTGAGAAGAGTACTTTTTAGGAGTGCTCACATTCACAAATTGAATCAAGACCTATATTTTTTAGTACATAAAAAAAAAATCACATACCATTAATATTCACTTTTTATGATCCAATCATTATAAAATTGCCACTTAATCAAATTAACAACTTCAACTAAGCCATCAACTCAAAAAAAAAAAAAAAATCTAACTAACCCATGTTACATAAACTGTCCATGGCCTGTAGCGTGAATTCCATGTATTTGTACGATATTGCCATCTTACCAATATTTTGGTAAGGAGTAGGAATAATCCTGTGGAAAAAGTGTCAGCAATAGGGGATGAAATTTGGAATAGAAAATTTTTAAAAATATATTCTAATTTTTAAAGAACTGAACTATTAAAAGCATGTTTGATTCTATACCAAAAAAAAAAGCACGTTTGATTCTTGGTTTTTTTTTTTTTTGGGTACATGACCTAAAGCAAGAAGAAAAGGTTTGATTCTTGGTTTAAAAGTTCTAAATCATATCATATTAAAAAAATTCTAAATCATAGTTTGAGCAAAAGTAATAAGAGAAAAGCTTTCATCCAAATTAAACAAAAAACCAAACATATTATAACACAGGACGCAATCTATCTAGGGTCCGTTTGATTTTACTTTTGGGAGAAGATCTTTTAAAAGAAGGTCTTTTAAAAAAAGGCCTTTTAGAAGAATTACTTTTAAAAGAATGATTTTTGTTTGATTTGAATATGTTAAAAGACTTTTTAGGAGAATGAGTTTTATTTGGATAGGATAAAATAAAGTTACTTTTGGTTGTTGATATGAGAGTAATAGTAAGATTCTTTTTCAGAAGGTCTTTTTCTAGAATGAAAAGTAACTTCAAAAATACTTCTTCTAAAAGGCTTTTTGGAAGAAGGCTTTTTATAAAAAGTTAAACCAAACACTATCATTTACTGTATAAAGTCATTCTCCTTCTCCTAGAAGGCCTTCTGGCCATTGTAAACTGGGAACCAAACAGGCACCTAATCAATAGTACTTCTCTATTATTTAACTTTCGATCATAAAACCTAGAACCATGAGAGGAAACCGGAGTTTTCATATTTATTAAAATCAAATTTCATTGAAAAATTGGACTAAAAGGATATTTTTGTGTGCGTACTTGAATTTTAAAAATATAAATACATGATTTTTTCAATATAAAAATATAAATATAAATATATGATATTTGTGTACTGCTAATGAAAATTAACTAACAAATTGGTAGCAAGTCATTAAATTTATAAAATAAAGAATACTAAGATATTTTTTATTTTTTGATGAAAGCATACTGAGATATTACCGGGAGTAGTTTTGTTATTTATAAAATTTGAGCTACTTTTTATTTAATATTCACGGGACACCTGTATAAGAATAATAATGATAAAGTGGTATATACAATGAAATACTGGGAATTGCTCGTAAACTTCAAACATTACATACTTTTTTATATAATAAAACAAAACTTGTAAACAGTAACTGTCGGTACAATGACAAGTGCTCCTTTTTGGAAGTAAACAATAATAATTGCAATCAATATATATTTAATTTTTTTAAGCCTTTAGCACTTATGCGATTGGATTAAGTGATCTAGCAATTACTTTTTTAAAATGACGTTTTATGTTTTAATCTTATAAATAAAAGAATATTAAAAAAAATTTATAATAAATCAACTCGACTTGAATTAAATTATTCAGAATTTGATAAATTTTAAATACCAATTAAAAAATTGTTATATTTGACCCGATTGTTATCATTTTCATTTATCAACTAAAATAAGGAACATAGCGGATGTTACCATATTTGGAAATGGCAATGACCATTGTTAGATGTTGCATTATAATAATATACGTCAACCTCATTTGAGAGTACTTGCAGTATTTGTACCAAGCCCACCAACATCGGTCGCAACGCCAATCTGAAATACGACAAAATTAGTATTAAGTTTTTTATATTTATTTTATTCAATTTTTAAATTGAATAACAATATTATATGGACTTAATTTATATATAGGATTAAATTTTATATTATTATCTAATCATATAATGTTATATTTGTAATTATAATTAAATTTTATATCCATTATTTAAATAATCATATCAAAGAAATAATATAATTGATTGACTATATAAAAATTATTTATATTATTAGTACATTAAAATTAAAATCATAATATATAAATGCTAATGAGATTGGTTCATTTAGTCAATCTTTCGCTTCTATATTGCTATGACTTGAATTTAAATTTTAGGTTTTTCCCATTGATGAGTAATCTAAAAATATTTTTATAAATATTTGATAAGTTCAAGACATATATAGATTCTGAATTAGGATAAGTTTTTCCTTCAATTAAACTTTATTTATTTAGAAATAATATAATATATATAATTTTTTATGGAGGATTTAAGATTTTAAAAAATATATAATTATTTCAAGAAACATATTTATATATCATTGATTGATTTGGTAATTAAATAAAATGGATATAATCAACATAACTTAATAATAATAATAATGCTACTGGGTCTTGTCATTTCGTTGACAACTATAGAGCATATGACCCACTTTCAAGTGGACATGTATCTAAATAACCATTTAGGCTTTGTTTGGAGAATAGAAAATGAGAGGAAAGAAAATAAGAGAAAAGAAAAAGAAGAAAAGAGAAAATAAAGAGAAAAATATATTTTCTCTCCTATTGTTTAGATGCAGAGAAAATGAAAGGAAAGAAAAGTTATGTAAATATAAAATAACATATATATCCTTAATAAAGATAAATATATTTTTTAAATAAAATGATACAATAAAATACAAGTATATTATTTTATTTTATTTATCTCATAAATAAACATATTCTTTATAAATTCTTTTATGTAAATAAATATATTTTATAATAAATATTAAATAAAAACTGTCCTTATCCAACTTCGAATTACAGCACCTCCTGCTAGCATTTTGTAGTCTAGTACCAAGATAAAAATGTCAAGCTGCTGTGTTGAAGGTTTTCTTCACAAATGAGCGTAGAAAATATATGTGTAGGACTCACAATTACTGTTTTCTTTCTTTTATATTTTTCTTTCAATCCAAACGAAAGAAAGTATCTCGATTATTATGTCTTTTCCTCCCTCCTTTTCTTTCCTTCTGTTTTCTACCATTCCAAACGCACGCTTAAAGTCGACATGATATATGTTATACAAAAAATATGCTTCAATCTTTCCATAAAAGGCGATGCATCAATGTTTTTCTAACTAATAAAATTCACATGATTTTTGTAATTAATTTTTAATTTTAACACAAAAACTATTGTAAAATATTAATTTATAATAAAGAATATGCACATCACACAGATAAAATGAGAGAAAAAAAATGGAGAAAGAATAAAATAAAAAATTAGGGAAAATATTAAATTTTATTGTTGCCATATGTATTTACTTTTTGTTTAAATGAAAAAAAAATCTCAATTTTTCAAGGGAAACTTTTCACACAAACCAAACATAGCAAAACAAGACCAGCTCTTTTCTTTTGTCAAAGGACATCTTCTTTACAATAAAATGTGAAGAATACACAGATATTTTTAAACCAATAAAGCCCTCGCCAATCCACCACTAAAAAATGTTGCTGATTTAGTAACTACCCCAATTTAGTCTTTCAACATTGCATCCATATTGGTAAGAGTAAGAAAACAAAAAGTGTTAGTGGATTCCTACTATTTCTTACTATCTAAATGTAATTGCTATCAAAAGAGACATGTTAGATAAACAATCACATAAACCTCCACTCAATGGGGAGGTGAGACAACAAAAGGAAAAAGAAAGATGAAAAAATGATAAAAAAAGAGAAGGGATCACCATAAACAATATAAAGGAGGTGAACCAATCCATGAGGCCAGTTCCCTATGGATTAGATCTGTAAAAGGCAACTATTGTGCAAAAGAAAAGGAGAAGATGAGGGGGATGATGCTAGGGTTCAAAAGAGAAGGAAGAAAAGGAGATTTTATTTTATTTTATTTTGTTTGTTAAATTTATTAAACAACAAGATCTACTCTTCATTGTTGCCTTGTTTTGCTTTGGGCTTTTGTCTTTGCAATCAAGATCGGAACCTGAAAAAGAAAAAGAGAGAGAGAGAGAGAGAGAGAGAACAATTCAAGTTGGATCCAACTGAGGCAAGGTTCTATTTTTCAAGTCTTCATAACCATATGCATAGGCCTAGTTTGTCAAAAAAGGAAAGATAAAAAAATTGATATCATCATCATTGACAAAAAATGACATCTTTATGTAGGAGACCCCAAATCCCCATTTCCTTACCGTTCCCCCAAAAGGAAAAAAAGTTAAGTCTTAAATACTTCAACATCAATAATTGTGTAAAAAACATATATAAGTTAAAAAAATTGTAGCTAACATCAATTTACTTTTTTTTTTTCTAATAATATTACTTTAACCTATTGATTATGAAAAATGACTTAAAAATTTTCCTATGTCATAGATTGCACGATTACTTTAGATGAAAGTTTTTAATTGAAAAAATAAATTAACATTCATATGTCAATGAATTGTTGCTTAAGTGATACATCCCCTAATCATTATGGTAAGGGGTTGTTGGCATTACTATCAATATTTTTTTTTGATAAATAAAGGTAATTACATTATGCTAAAGCATTTTTTTTCATTGTTTAAGGAGCTTGTCCTAGATTAGAAGACAACTAAGTTAGCTCATGAGTTTATTTTCAACTTAGTTTATTAATAGTTCAATAAGCTGTGCATATGAATTTTTGAGTCAAGTTCGAACTTTCTTATGTTCAACTTAATAATTTGTGAGCTAACTTGATTGGTTATATCAATTGCTCACGCAATTCCTAGACAAATGTAGCAATTTAATAAAGCCTTCCCAAAATATAAATTATTTTAGATTGTTAATTAATCACACAGCACCACATGTACGAATTTTATGGTAGTTACCGTAAAAGTCATACACATTTAATTTTAATGCTGCTTATGTCATTTATGATTAAGTATCATAACTTATTAAGCCTAAAAGGCTCTATACCTAATTTGAGTTAACTTCTCGAGCTTGAGCAGCTGGTTAGCTATTAATGAGCTAAACTTGAGTCTAGAAATTAGACTCACTTTTTGTCAAATACAAGCTCAAACTAAAACATATTATTATCTAGTTGAGGCTTAGCTTTGTATATATCACAAGCTTAGTCATCCCTAAGTCTGCCCAAGGAATGGACACATAGAAATGTCCCATCAAGATTCCATGAGAAAGGGGGAGAAGAAGAAAGGGAATGGGATGAAGGGTGTGCATTTAGAATCACATCATTGATCTTCTAGTAACACATATCCAATTTTTTTTTTTTTCTTTTTTTGGTCATTCTGGGGAAGGGGGGGTAAGGGGTGACATTGACCGCCTTAAGAGTCGAACTCGACCTCATGCAGACACCTGTATGCAGTTTTGCCACTAAGCCATTGGCTGAGCAGCTGTCACCCCTCGAGCTAATGTTTATGTGCTTTTTTTTGGGGCATGGGGTTTGTGGGCTTTCTTTATAAAAATGTGGCTTGTGTGAACAATTTGGACTGGGCATGTGATCAAGTTTTCAAAAGCCCAAATCTTCAACAAAGTTAGAGGCCCAATATCATTTTTTTTGCTTTTCTTTGATGTGGAAGGCTCGTTGACCAAAAAAAAATAATTGGGAACCCTTCATTGTTTTGGAACTCCACTCACGAAATGATTTTAAAGCTATCTAACTTCATTGTTTCTATATTGTTTCGGCTTTACCCAACTGTGGGCTGTTGTGTCCTGTTCTTTTGCTGATGCTCACGTCATAATCGGGCCTTATATTGGATTGTACTTGTTTCGAAACTATGATCTTCCGGCAAACAAAAAGTGATCTTAAAGTAGTGAACAAAATTATCGACCAAGAAAAAGTAGTGAAAAGAGTTTAATAAATTGTTGAAAGTGCGGTTTTAACAATCTCAATGTTTAATCGCACGATTCCAAATGTTTTTACCTTTTTACTCATAAAGTTATTTTTTTGGTGCGGTAGTCAAAATTAATCTTAAGTATAATCAAAAAGTGGTTTCTATAAATATGTCTATACTTTAATACGCATTATTTGTATCATCAACCAATCTCGTTGGTGTATGTTTACTCATAAGGTTGGAACTGTTGAAAGCCACTTCTCAGGACTTTTTCCACCAACACCAAATAGAGTCCAGAGGAGTGCCGTATAAGTTTAGAATGCATCCAAAACTTGTTGCATTTTGTCAAAATCACTGAAGTGATAGTAGTCTTTCAACATTGGAAAAAAATTGAAGCGTAATAATGACGCACTCAAGAATTGACAATTGATTAAATGTAATTATACAATATTCAAATCCAATTAAATGCTATATAATTATACTGCCCATTTATTATTTTTTTTCCCGGAGTAATATTTACATAAAAAATTAATTAAAATACTGTCCACAAGATGATAGTTGCAATTGCATGCGCAACACAAGGGTCAAGGGAGACTTGGTCATACATGTAAAGCCTCCGCGAGTATAGTAAGCTTCCTAGGAATTTTCAAACGCCACAACCTGACCACATAATCACATCTATCTTATCAAACATATATTTTATTAATGTATTACTACCATGGAACAATTCCATACAACCAAGGTACGTGATAGTTTGGAGGGTTACTTGAGTGACGTGCGTATTGTGCAAATGGAATTTGCACTTTCCTCTCACTTTGCTATGTTCCTCGATATCATCGACTCTTATATCTTGTTAATTTTATTGTTTTCCAGCACTTTCAAAGGGAAATACCTCGGTCTCTACATATACACACTATTTTTTCTTTAAGCACGCGCCACAAATTTCCTCTTCGGCACATTAATATTATCACGTAGCTAACTGATAGCATGAAGCAAGAAATCGTGTACATGACAATGTATAATATAAGTATTTTCTAATTGCGTAGCACCCGAAGAGAGCTGTGATTCCATTCAAAGGCTTCAACCTCCTCGCCTAGCTCCTTCACAAAATTAAATGGTTGTTAGCGCTAACAACCAAAGAATCGTATTTATATGCGTGTGAACAACAATTGTGTCTATCAATAATTGTGACAAGTACATCACTTTGTATTTGTGCAACGTAGCACCATAAGAATGTACCTCTGCAAAAATAAAGACGAATCCATTTATAATTAAATAATAAAAATTATATAAATATAAAATAATATGGACCAAACTCATACTTAATTAATTGGATCAATTGGTCTAGTAAACTTAAAGATTGGTCATGACAGGTCAAAATCTTTTAAACTTCTCGTAACGAAAAAAATGGTGGAATGATGTATTTAAGAAGTACTAAAATCAAATCATATATGCTCTTATGATTGATGGACTCCCTGTATTATTGTAAAAACACCTTAGTCTGGATAGAGCTAGATATGATCTGATTAGCTAATAGTACCTAACCTCTTAATCTGGTGTTTGCTTAGCCAATCTTCTTCATTGGTTGTTTGGACTCCATAAAACTTGACATGAATATAATATATGTGAGTAGCGTTATTTATTAACATGTTTCCATAGACATACACATAATGATCATTTTTTTTCCTGTGCGATTGAGAAAAGCATATTCTATGCCCTTTTAATGGGTTATTAAAAAGTAAGTCAACAATTGGAAGTCATTGAGAACTGGTCATCATTTCTTCTTTATAAAGACTGAGAGGAAATCCATTAGATATTTTGGTATCTCACATCTCGCATGGAAAGCAAAATGGGAACAAAGAAAAAAGAAGAGTGCTAGGAAAATTAAATCGAAGACTCGAAAGCTATGGGGAAGGTGCGTGACTTGACAATAGTGCACATCAACGTCTTTGGCGGGTCACGACCTTTGCGTAAGTCGTGGTCGCATTGGACACATGTTAATACTTACTCTTATTTATTTTTATGCTGACGCGGCCTGTGGCTTAAGTGGGCCCATTGGACACGTGGCTCCATTTCCGACCACATTGCAGACTGTTTGGTACCATCGTCATCATTTAATGAATCCTATGGCTCCAGGCAATGTCGTTTAATTGTACAAAGCGGGCTGAAGCCGACACTGTAGACAGAAAAAGAGTAACGACATGGATCATCGATCTACCAGCAGTCAACTTGGGAAGAGTTAGAACAGCGAAAAGGACCACAATGCAGTGCAGCGCCCCAGAATGGCAAAAACGAACTTCTTTAATATGTACACTCTGTAGTATCTACATTCCTTTTACGGTAGTAGTGATATTTTTCTTGATTTCCATGTATGGAATGTATTGATTATAACTAATTTAATTTGAATTAATTTTTTTTGTTGAAATTATAGGTACTTTTTTTATTGGAAGTCATTCTACTCAAATTGGATTGAATTATTTGGATTATAAAACTCATTTTTCCAAATTTTAATACAATTGCGTGTATATAAGACTTGAATCCAAGATTAAATTGATTAATTATTAGAATAAAATTCTCATAATATATATATATATATATTTATAATACTTGAATATGAGAATGAGTCTCGAAGCAATGATAAAAAATTAAAAAAAATTACATTTAACTCCCCCGAATTACATACTATATATATTTTAACCCCTAAATTTGAAAAAAATATAAATTGAGCATCTAAACTTTTGTATATGTGTATTTTAGTCAAAATAAATATACTATATCACCTTAAACTTTGGATTATGTACAAATTGACTCTCTAAACTTTTCTATATATATAATTTGATATCCTAAACATTCTTAAATATGTGATATTTTTATTAATAATTGATGAAGAAATCAACAAAAGAGTCAATTTATATATTCAAAAAAATTTAAGAGTCAATCTGTACATTTTTAAAGTATAGAGCCTAAAATATGCATAACCTATAATTCGGGGAATAAAGTATAATTTTGCCTAAAAATTATTGCTACCTTATAATTAGAAAGTTATAAATTCAAATCCTAAAAATAGTATTTTTACTTATTTAATATTTTTTACAAGATTTAAATATGAGGTTTTACTTAAATAAATAAGTGTTAAATTATTTGAATTAATCAAATATTATTAAGATAACCATTAGTGATTTTTAGATGATGTCATCATGTATTTTTATTAGAAAAAGTGGTGGAGATGGGTTTTTGTTATTTTTGGTTGGTACATGACCTAACCAAAATAGCTTGATATTATATTATAATTTAGAACTTTTAAGATGAAAAATTTATAAATTTTTAAGAGGTTAGGGAAGTGGAAGGAGTTACTTTTGGTTAAAATATTGCTTGGCGATACTAGCCCATGCTTCTCAAATTCAACCGAGAAAGTGTTCAACCTCCGAAAATCTCGGTAGAAAAATAACAATTTTCTTATAGTGTCCTTGGGGGAAGCCGACCCGGGGGAAGCATACAAAAATGATGAGGGACTTCCCCATACACATTAATGGGAGCAGGTGCTAGGCATGCATGGGCACATGCCCGAAGACTCATGCTGTTGTGCATGGTAAATGCATGGTCACATGGTCATACTTGGCATGGTAATTATCCAGAAACTTTTTATATTCACATATATATCATAAACTTTATCATCTTGGCATGTGTCAATTTCACCGGTCTTTTTATAGGTGTGATCATGACTACTTTACTTGTTTCTTATGGTTTGTACCAAAATCCAACGACCTTTAAACTACACGAAACAAGTGTACTTATCTCCTACTACAATGCAAACAAACAAAAACATTATTTGACTACAAAACATTAAAAAACATGTTAGGCCTGGTTAATTTATTTAATATTAATTGTAACATTTATTAAACGTAACATTTTCGTTATATAATACT
Organism: Pterocarpus santalinus; assembly: GCA_031439595.1. Classification (NCBI taxonomy): domain Eukaryota; kingdom Viridiplantae; phylum Streptophyta; class Magnoliopsida; order Fabales; family Fabaceae; genus Pterocarpus; species Pterocarpus santalinus. Next base: position 65,280,238 of record CM062531.1, on the reverse strand, counting down.
GAAGTTCATGTGCTCCTCCACAATGCACTCCAATCTCTTTCAAGTAATGCCTCCAAAACATACACTACACAAAGGAAAAAAGGTTAAGCCGAAAAAAAAAAAAATTACCCCAACGCATGAAAAACGATGGCACATCCGGTGGTTAGTACGACAAAGGAAGGAGTATCTATCTGAATCAGGCTTCGTTGCCGTCAATGTAACAACACGTGTAACAAGGCAACAAAGGCAAAAACGTCAAAGTAAGTGCCAAAGTGGGTTTGTGGATTTGGGGCGATGCATTGCATCAACTTTCCTCATTCAAGTCCAGCACTTTCACTTCACGCAAAAATAAAGGAGAGAGTGTACACTATTCAGCATTCACCTGCGCCAAAGTGCCTTTTTTTTTTTTTTTTTTTTTTTTTTCTGTTTTGGTCTCTTTCTGTTTTTTATTACCTTTTAGTATTTAATTATTTCTCTTTGGTGAATGACATATGAATGAATGTATGAATGAAAAGGTTAACTTGAAGGCAGTAATGCCAGTACTAATGACCTTGCTCGGTAGTCGGTTCTATCAATGTTTTTTCTGTCTCTCTCATTTGTTTGCTTGTAGAAGCGGCAAAGTTAACTGCTACTCCCACCGAGGGTCTTAACTTTTCTTCTTCTCTCTCTTTCATTCACACGCTCTCTCTCTCTTTTGGTTTCTCTCTCTATCTACAATTCGGTTGAACCTGCAAGGAAGAGACGTCTGCAGCTTTCAATGTGAGCAAGGAATTTCCAAGAAAAAATCTAACTTGAGGGTTTTCCAGCACTGTTTCTAGCTTAATTTAGCTGTGATTCTGGTGCAAATTAATCTAGTGTTCTTTGTTTCTAGTTGGTATTTACATCTTGTTCAACCATTTTCTGTTGTGGTAGCACAGGAACTGAGTATTCTGAGCTCATTTGCTAGATCAAGCTGATTTTTTTCTTGGCTTGCCATGTTGGTTATGTCCAAATTTATTGAGTGTACCCATTTTTAGGTAAAGGGGTTGGCCAAATTTTGATTTTTTTGTTTTTTGCCTTCCACTTTGGTGCTCTTAGTCTTCTTGGGGTAGTTGAGGGTGTTCATTCTGAGGAACAAAAAAGTCTGTGCCTGAAGAGGTGCTTGTGATGGTGGATGTTTGTGTGATTTCTTGGAAAGTTAGAGGATTTGTTGGAATGCTTGATTTGTAGCTGAAAAGAAGATAACCCTTTTGGAAAAATGCCTGAAGGGATCATCAAAAAGAGGATACATTTTAGCAAACTATATTCCTTTTCTTGTTTGAAGTCCTCGTTTGGAGATGGTCATTCCCAAATTGGGCAGAAAGGGTACTCAAGGATTGTATACTGCAATGATCCTGATAACCCTGAAGCAATTCAGTTGAATTATAGAGGGAACTATGTTTCAACCACCAAGTACACAGCTTTTAATTTCATCCCCAAGTCTTTGTTTGAGCAGTTTAGGAGGGTTGCAAATATCTACTTTCTTATTGTTGCTTGTGTTTCATTTAGCCCATTAGCACCTTATACAGCTCTAAGTATTGTTGCACCGTTGCTTGTTGTGATTGGAGCTACTATGGCCAAGGAAGGTGTGGAAGATTGGAGGAGGAGAAAGCAGGTAAATGTTTCACTATTTTTATAACACTATCTTTCTTTCCAATTTGTAAACTTTATGCCCATTTAATCCTGCACTACCAATTACCCTCTCCACCCAAGGTGGAAGTTTCTATTTAGGTCCAGTTTTATGGGAATCTTGCAGTTGTTTTGCGGTTTTAAATTACAAGTTATGACTGCAATGAAAATGGATTTAATTTTCTTCTTACTACTGTTGGTGATCAAGTAGAAGTGGTAAGGTTGCATTGGTGTAAGATTGTTAATTGGTTCATTGTGCAACGCCATTTATTTCTGATGGTGAAATTGAGCATTTGTTTAAGCCTATCAATTAAGATCTAGTGCGTGCTCATATATGTTACTAATCACATAAAAAATACCCACCTGAATTCCATTGGACATATAATGTTAGAAGACTTACAAGCTCCATTATCTTACAATGCACAGCTATTTAAACATCATTACGGTCTTATCAACATATCATTGTACCCCAATACTCTTCTCTTCCCGGAAACAGGAATGGTGATCACAAAATCCCCCCCCCCCTTCAAGCGCATCTAATATAATTCCAAGTCCATTCCAGTGAGTTGCAGAAGGTGCTTATCTTCCTTACTCTTGGAAATATGATTGTAGGAAACAACATTGTTCCACATCACTCTGGAATATAATTAAGAACCTTTTTTATGTCTACATAACTTGTTTGCCTGTTTTTGTGCATATTCTTTTTTCTGTTGGCAATTTGCTCTTGACTCTTGTACTTTTTTTGATTGATGTCTTTTAAATCTTCATGTATGCTGGAAAGTTTTCCTTTTTCTATTGATATACCCATATTATACTGGACTGCTGGCTAAATATCTTTAATTGCTTCAGGATATAGAGGCAAACAATCGAAAGGTTCAGGTATATGGTAGGAATTATACATTTGTGGAGACTAGATGGAAGAAACTCCGTGTTGGTGATATCATTAAGGTGTATAAGGATGAATACTTTCCTGCTGATATTCTTCTGCTTTCATCAAGCTATGAGGATGGGGTTTGCTATGTTGAGACAATGAATCTTGATGGAGAAACTAATCTAAAATTAAAGCATGCCTTGGAGGTGACAACTCAGCTTCATGATGAAAAATCTATCCAAAAGTTTAGGGCTATGGTCAAATGTGAGGATCCTAATGAAAATCTATACTCATTTATTGGAACTTTACACTATGAGGGTAAAGAATATCCACTTTCCTTGCAGCAGATCCTTTTAAGAGATTCTAAGCTCAAAAACACTGAATATATCCATGGTGTTGTTATCTTTACTGGCCATGATACAAAAGTGATGCAGAATTCCACTGATCCTCCGTCCAAGAGAAGCAAAATTGAGAGAAAAATGGACAAGATAATATACATCCTCTTCAGTACCTTGATTTTGATATCTTTTATTGGTTCTGTCTATTTTGGTGTTGAGACAAAAATGGATATCAAAGCTGGCAGGTATAGGAGATGGTATCTTCGACCAGACAATACAACAGTCTTTTATGGTCCTACAAGGGCAACACTTTCTGCTGCACTTCATTTTTTAACTGCCCTTATGTTGTATGGATATTTAATTCCGATATCACTTTATGTGTCCATAGAACTTGTGAAAGTTCTGCAGAGTATTTTCATCAACCAAGACCAGGAAATGTATTATGAAGAAACAGATAGGCCAGCCCGTGCACGCACATCTAATTTGAATGAGGAACTTGGTCAGGTTGATACAATATTGTCTGACAAGACTGGTACTTTAACATGTAACTCTATGGAGTTTGTCAAATGTTCCATAGCAGGCATTCCATATGGCCGTGGTATGACAGAAGTGGAGAAGGCACTTGCAAGAAGAGGGAAAATTGGGGAGTCTGAAGTAGGAGTGTCATCTGATTTCTTGAGCCAGAATGGTGAAGTGGTGGACTCTTGGCACCCAATTAAGGGTTTTAACTTCAGAGATGAACGTATAATGAATGGGAAATGGGTTAACGAACCACATTCAGACATCATACAGAAATTCTTTCGAGTTTTAGCTATTTGTCATACCGCTATTCCAGATGTAGATCCAGAGACAGGAGAAATTTCCTATGAAGCTGAGTCCCCGGATGAAGCAGCTTTTGTCATAGCTGCAAGGGAACTTGGTTTTGAGCTCTTTGCTAGTACACAAACAAGCATATCATTGCATGAATTAAACTATGAAAGTGGAAAAAAGGTTGACAGGTTGGCTAGCTCCTTTTACCAATTTTTTATTTTTATTTTTTTATGTAGTTCCACTCTATTTGTTGATAAGCTCCTTGTAATTTCAGTGGTCAAAATCTTCAACTCAAATACAAGGTTCTATACATTTTTTTTTTTTCCAATTTTAATAGAAAGTAGTTTAGCTTCTGTTGACAACAGGGTTTGATCCGGTGTCTAACTAAAATAAATTTATAATATGGCTTTTGAAGTTTCTTAAGATTGTGGATCTAATTCAATCCCAAAAGTTAGTTAAAGGGTGAGGGATGCCCAAGTATTTATAATGGCTATCTTGGTCATATCTTTAAGCAATGTGAGACTTAACAAACTCTGCCCTCACATCTATGATTGGACATTTGGAGCATGAAATTTGCAAAACTTAACATCTACAGGTGACTTGATATCATTTACAAGATATATTCTAATACCATTTTAAAATTGTGGGTTTAACTCCACCCCAGAAGCTAGCTCAAAGGGGATAGGGAATGGATGTCCAAGTGTTTATAAAGGCTATTTTGACCATATTCTTAAGTAATGTGAGACTTAAAGTTATAATATGTTTAAAGTTATAATATGTTCTTTCTTCCCCATTTTTGTATATATATTCAACAATTTCTTCTTATATAGGACTCAAATAAAATAAAATAAAATAACACTCTCCAGTTACTGCTTTATTGTAATATTTTGGATGACAAAGATGAGGAAATTTTCCTTTTGCAGAACAATTTGTAAAGGAAAGGATTTTCAGAGAGTAGCTGTGTTCGTAAAGCCGGTTTTAGGATGAAAGATTGAGGGGAAAGAAAATTTACTTGTTAAGCATTTCATTTTCGGGAATAATAGGGGCTGATAAAGGGGGATGGTAAAGGTCACAATATTGAATTTCTTAGAACAAAGTAGAAAATAACTATTACAGAAATTACCTACTTTTAAGCATATCATCTCAACCCTCATTCAGAGAAAAATTCAGCTTTGAAATTTTATAAACTATTTGGTTCATATACTTCAACTGACTAGGATATTTATAGTTTGTATTCTTTCTTCTTTATTTCTGATGTTGAATTTCTGTCAATATGTCTGACCGGCTTACTTTGAGAGAGGAATTTAATTTAAAATGTCTTAAAAAATATTTGAATATCCATATTGTAATTTTTGCCACATTTTCATCCTTTTCTAAATTTGTGTTTAATACTGTTGAATTGCCTAATTTTGATGAGTAGAGTGTACCAGCTTCTACATGTCCTAGAGTTCAGCAGTGCCCGCAAAAGAATGTCAGTGATAGTGAGGAATGAGGAAAATCAATTGTTGCTCCTATGCAAGGGTGCAGACAGGTTTCAATCAACATCCACCTGCTTTATAAATAATGGAGTTGTGAGTAGTAAGTTGCATGTAGTGATGAAATTTTGAATTTTCCTGCATATATTCAGTGTTATGTTTGAAAGGCTTTCCCAACATGGAAGACAGTTTGAGGCTGAAACCAAAGATCATATCAAAAGATATGCCGAGGCAGGTTTAAGAACTCTTGTAATCGCATACCGTGAACTTGGTGAAGAAGAATATAAGTTATGGGAAGGGGAGTTTTCGAAGGCCAAAACATCTGTAGCAGCAGACCGAGATGCATTGGTCGATGCAGCTGCTGATAAAATGGAAAGAAATTTGATACTTCTTGGTGCTACAGCAGTTGAGGATAGACTGCAAAAGGGGGTCAGTGTATAATTTTGAATTTTTTTTTACCTTTCTTTATGTAAGTTATGCATTTATTATAAGGTACATTTTACAAACTTGAAACCTGCACACAAGTTTCTAACACGGAAGAAGAAACTTTAGTTTCAGAAATTGACCACCAAAATTTGGGAAAAACGGATCAACAATAATCAGTTATTAACATCATTTGTTATGTTCTTGATTAGGATGATAAAGTTTACTTTGTTACCTGAAAGTGCAGGTTCCTGAATGTATTGATAGGCTTGCCAAGGCTGGAATCAAGCTATGGGTATTGACTGGGGACAAGATGGAGACGGCAGTTAATATAGGGTACATCAAAAGGACTTCTGCTGGATTATGTTTATATGGGAGTTGCATAAAGTTGATTTACCTTTTTTTCCCCCTCCAAACAGATATGCTTGTGGTTTACTTAGGCAAGATATGAGGCAGATAGTTATCACTCTTGATTCACCAGATATCCTAGCATTGGAAAAGCAAGGGGATAAGGATGCTCTAATAAAGGTACATGAACCTGTAAGTTTTGGCATTTAAATTTTCTCTCATTATTATAGTTTTTTGATATAATTGAGTGATTAGGCGTCTCTTGAAAGCATTAAGAAGCAAATTAGAGAGGGAATCAAGCAAATCAAGTCTGCAAAAGAGAGTTTTAATACAGAAAATGAAAGTTCTTCTTCATTTGGCTTGATAATTGATGGGAAGTCCTTGGATTTTTCTCTTAACAAGAATGTGGAGAATTCCTTCTTTGAGTTGGCAACTAATTGTGCTTCTGTCATATGTTGCCGATCTTCACCCAAACAGAAAGCTCGTGTGAGTATTATAGATGTGCAGTTTGAATTTCCTTGTCACATAAATAATATAATCCTTGTATATAGGCAGTGTTTTGGGTGTCAAAACATTATAATCACATGATCCAAATGCAGGTTACTAGATTGGTGAAATTAGGAACAGGGAAGACAATATTATCCATTGGCGATGGGGCAAATGATGTTGGCATGCTTCAGGAGGCTGATATTGGAGTTGGCATTAGCGGTGCTGAAGGAATGCAGGTTCAAAGATACATTTGCTTACACCTATTTGGGCTGTGCCTTTTATCTGTCCTCTATTTAGAAAGACTTATATTCTGCAATTCCATAATAAATGAAGAAAGTGAAGAGAGTTTTTAATTTAACATTATCTACCATGTCCTCACTCACATATGGTCTTAGACTCTTTTGTGCTGTTTAACACATGGTCTTAATATGTGTGCAGGGACTTGGTAGATTATGTTACATCGTGGAGAGATTGAAGAGACTTTTAAATCAAACATAATCCACTAAGTCTTGAAACCCAAATCCGTGCAACATAGGTTATTAATAAGTTTTAATTGCTGTGTCCCTACTTCTGATTTTTGTTTTCAAAAAATTATTTGTTTTCTACAGGCTGTAATGGCAAGTGATTTTGCAATAGCTCAATTCTGTTTTCTGGAGCGGTTGTTGTTGGTACATGGCCACTGGTGTTATAGGCGAATATCAATGATGGTAAAACCATGCATCCATCTAATTTGTCAAAGTCTTACCATTCAAATTGTAGTGCTCACCTGTTCAATGTGCTCATGCTCCAATTTTAGTTGCCGCAATATTCTGAAACTTAGTGAAAGATTCTTCCATTTTTTTCCTTTTCCTCATAGGCATCTTTTCTAGCCCTATCAGAGGTTGATTGGTTACTTGTATGCTGAAGACTATTTTAATGTTTCCTGTTTGCATTTTAAGAGAACTATATGTGCTTAGGAATGCATTGAACCGTATCATGTCCGTTGTTCAGATATAAATTTAGGCAACTTCATCAACAAAAAGCTTCTTCACTGACAACTTGTTTTCATTTGTTGATGCAGATATGCTATTTCTTCTATAAAAACATTGCATTTGGATTTACCTTATTTTGGTTTGAGGCATATGCTTCTTTCTCTGGTCAAGCTGCATATAATGATTGGTACATGTCATTCTACAATGTCTTCTTCACCTCACTTCCAGTTATTGCTCTTGGTGTTTTTGATCAGGATGTATCTGCCCGACTTTGCTTGAAGGTACCAAATTGTCATTCTTTTAATTGCTTATGTACATATAAAGAAAAAAGAACCCCACATAGATATATACAATTATTCTTTCTAGAAGTCAAGAACAGTCTGCACTGAAAATTTTCTCTATGAATGTTTAAATGTCAACATGCTCCTCTATAAATGCTTATGCTAATGTATTCATGTGTCTAGCGTCTACTGATTTCTTTTTATGTAACTACCTTGTGGCAGTTCCTATGACTTCAATGGGATGATAGTGTAAAATTATTTTATATTGTCTGTGCATGAAATTTAGTCTCCTAATTTAGATTATAGATTATTTATTCAACTAGAAGCCAAGGAACCCATTGCTAACCATGCTCTCACTCTATTTTTACAGTATCCTTTTTTATATCTAGAGGGAGTAGAGGACACCCTCTTCAGCTGGCCCCGTATCATTGGTTGGATGCTTAATGGAGTCATTAGCTCCTTAGCTATATTCTTCTTGACCACAAATTCTGTCTTAACTCAGGCCTTCCGAAGGGACGGTCATGTGGTCGATTTTGAAATACTTGGTGTCACAATGTATACATGTGTTGTGTGGACTGTGAATTGCCAAATGGCACTTTCCATTAACTACTTCACTTGGATCCAGCATTTTTTCATCTGGGGCAGCATTGCCTTCTGGTATGTGTTCTTGTTGGTTTATGGTTATCTCTCTCCAGCAATATCCACAACAGCTTACATGGTCTTTGTGGAAGCATGTGCTCCTAGTTTGCTGTATTGGCTAGGTACCCTCTTGGTGGTTGTGTGTGTGCTTCTACCATATTTCTGCTATAGATCTTTCCAAAGCCGGTTTCTACCAATGTACCATGATATTATTCAGAGAAAACAAGTAGAAGGGTCTGATATTGAGATATGTGATGAGTTGCCTAAACAAGTTCATGGAAAACTAGTACATCTGAGAGAGAGATTGAAGCAAAGGGAACTGTGAAATGCAATTGCTTCTGAACTTGTGTTATTGGAACTAGCATTGTGGTTGGTTTCTTCCTCAGTTTGGAAGTGGAATTGAAGCATTGGAAAATAGCTTTGTTTGGTCTGTTCCCCCCCCCCCCCCCGGATTTTTTTTTTCCCTTTTCCTTTTCCTTTTTTAAATTCCTATTGTTTAAATAATTTGTAAATCAGGATTTGTGTAGCAGTCACCCGATGTAGATTAGCAATGTAAAGCTTGTACAGTAGTCTATGTATTTGTTCATGGAATCAACAAAACATATTTTACATTATATTTTTAGATTTTCAGATACATGTGGCCTTCCTTCATCATCTGGTGGAAATTTCGAACACATTTATTGTTAAGTCTTGTCGGTTTGCTAGATTAAATGAAGGCTAAATGCCCTATGTAACCATTTATGATGCATATCTACCATTACACTGAAAGGAATCAGTAGAAGCCAAATTAGAGGAGGTGTTACCATAGAATACCTATTGAAAGATATAACAGCAAAAATGTATTGTCAAAGTGAAATAAACAATTCAACATGAGTGTATTCTATCTTGCCATCAGGTCTTCAGGCAGCAACAATGTCATCATATTTTCAATTAAGAGAAAAAGTATCTTAAAACATGCCTTTAGGAAATAATTATATAATGCACTCTAAACATTGTTTCATCTATCTGAAAATTATTGTAATTTTTTTTTAATGTTGTATTTTTAGCATTTCGAAAAATTATTAATCTTTGAACACAAAGAAGGTAGATTCCAGAATAATTGTTCCAAACATGTTATTTATTGAATGAAGTCAATGAACTATTCTAAAGTGAGCTCCTATTCCAAAAAGAGAAATGTTGAGGGGATTCATTTTTTGTGGAATATCGTATTGATTCACCATTTATCCACTATTGGATGAGGTGTGGACTCAATTTAAGTGAGACTTACACCTCATCCAATAGTAGATGAGTGGTAAGTCGACATGGTGTCCTATAAAAAGTGAGCCCCCCTATCACTTCTCTTCCAAAAAACCAGGTAAGGGTCTACCACAATTAAAGTAATAAAGAACATGTGATCATAATCCACTATATATATAAAAAAAAAACCAATAATTAATCCAATTGTAAACAACAGATTATTACTTTCTCACTTTAAAAACAAGTTTATTTTAGATTTTCTTTTCTTTTTTCCTTTCTATATTTATACCATCTTACACTAATAGAAGTGTACATCATAAGCAACTAGTGTAGATGTCAAAAATATTAACTAATTCAATTAATAGATAAGTTTAATACTAATGATGAATTTTCTCTAAATAATTTGTTAAGTAAAACATTTACTTTTAAGAAATTAAAAAAAATTAAAACATGCTAGATTATATCAAATTTTAGTAAAATCACTTTTTTCCCTCAAAATATTTCACAATAAATTCGTATATATAAATAGTTTTAAATATAAAATAAACTAATTTAAATACACTTTTTTTTTTGTTCGAATTCAAATACAAACTTAAATTCAGTTAAAAATATTGATAGTTAACTAATGATTAGTTGATCTTGTTAAAACTAATATTGAAATGCCACTCTATTATTGGATATTTAGAATTTGAATATGAGATCTCTGGTTAAATTAGAATATCCCCACCAATTGATCTATACATCGGTAATTTAATGAAAAACAGTTACACGGCTAAATTTGGGTGAGTTGGGTCCGGCCCATCAAGTTTCTGCAAATTTGGGCCTATCGGCACCCGCACCAGTTACCCGTACCCGCATCCGCACCTGGTTGAGGAGTCCATAGACACTGACACCGGTTTTTCGTCTTCACAGTCGCGTGGGTTTCTGAGAGCGACGAAACGCGAAATATGGAACTTCGCGAATTCAGCGTCAAACGTCAATGGCACCTCCAACTCGCTGTCTATGCTCTTCTGGTAACACTCAAATCATTTCCTTCTTTCTTTGTTTCTTGCGCTGTTACTAATCTGAAGCCATTGATTCATTCAGCTAATTGTAGAGTGGTAGTTACTTTTGATTCTTCTCTGTTTTTGCTTTTGGTGGTTTTGGTTCGTGTAATTCAGACGGAAATTGGAGTGATTTTAACTAATTAAGCAAAATATTGAGATGGAATTGTGAAAATGATTGCGATTAAGTATATGATCGTTTTAACTGTTGGCTGCACTGAGCTATTTTTGTGGCCTTTTTAATGTGTGCTCACTGTTGAATTACATTTATTGATACTGATAATGTTATGTGTCATTGAGACAGATTCTCATGCATTTATCTATTGGTGCTTATATTTAGGTTTATTAGCAAATAGTTGGACCCTTCTGGATGATGATTATTTCATTTTTTTTTTCTTTTTTGGTGATTTCTAGTGCATGTTGCCTCTTACCATCCCTTTTGATGTGTTTGTTATTCAGTAAAGAAAGACATTCACTACCTTGATGCTTCTTTTGTGTGTGTGTGTGTGTGTATTTTTTTTCCCTTTCCAGTTCTTAGCAGTTAGTTCGCCTGGATCTTCGTATGAAACTCGCAAAAGTGGCAGATCATCTGTGTTCTCACTATTTAACCTCAAAGAAAAGAGCCGATTTTGGAGTGAGAGTGTTATACATAGTGGTATGTCTATGTCATGTTCATTGAATCGAAACACCAATTTTCATTCTCTATTGTGGCTTTCTTTTGATTCTCTTAATATGTTGGTTCTTCAGATTTTGATGATTTGAAGTTTTCAAGCCATGGCAAAGCAAGCGCATTTAATTACACCATTGCTGGTACACATGCATTTTTCAAGACTCTTCTCGAACTAGCTCTGTTTCTTTGATATTATGCTTTTTTTGTTGGATAACATACCTTCCTATATTTTTAAAAATCTTTCTTGTATGTAATAAATATATATTTTATCTAAAACAAGTTTGTGGTATGCTTCTTGTTGGTGAAAGTTAACTTGGGTTGTCAGACTCTTAGCTTCTCTACTAGGCTGCTAGTTGTGGTATTGGCCTCTAATTTTTTCGTTGTACCCTATTGTAGAAACTCGTAGAAAAGGTCGAATAGTTGGAGTGTGCCTTCTTATTCATAGAAGACATATCACACTTGTTAAAAAAATGTTTGTGAGCTATGTTCTTATTGTTTTTGTATGTTTCAACATTCTGCTTGTGGATTGGGGCTAAAAAACTTCAGAGCTGTATGAGGTAGTTACTTTTGTTAGGGATCGAATATGGACCAAAAAGGATCATCTAGTCTGTAGTTACTTATGGGTATGAAGCTTGGTCTCAAACAAAACTTCTCTTGCATGCAAACTGTAACAATGCTTTCCTTTTAGCACCTTTTTTCTATAGCAAAATATGGGCTTCATCCTAATGCTTGGGATTTGAAAGCCACAGCTGATGCCTCTCATTCCAGTATGCAGAAACAATGTGAAATAAGAATAGTAATGGTGTATGGATTTGGAAGAATGTGATTTTTTGTGTTTAGGTAGAAACAGAGAATGTGATATTTTTTCACTCGGGGTTTTATTGTTATTTGTATATTTATTAGTAATTAGTAATTTGGGTATTGTTAAGGTAAAAAAATTAGGGTTATTTAGTGTTACTAGGTTCTTATTAGGATTTTTATTAATGTAGGATTGCTTGGTTATTGAGATGGATTTACCTATTTAAGGGTTGCTAATTTGCTTTGCACTGAGTTTTAGAGAGTTAGACTTGAATTGTGATCTGAAATTGCCCCTAAACTTCTTCTTCTCTAGTCACTCTATTTCTCCCTGTTCTTTTCTAATTTTTTTTTTTCAGTGGTTGTCCAATTTTTTTCTTCTGTCCTTTCCTTTCTCCCTTACCTGTTTCACATCACTTGGGTAACAATAGATAATTAATAAAATTAGCACAAATACAACAACAACAACAACAACAACAACCAAGCTTTGTCTTCCGCAAGGTGAGGTCAGCTACATGAATTAGAGGACGCCATAGTGGCTTATCGTAAACCTTGTTAATAATAGAGTTCACATAAATGACCTTGTTAAAGTTCTTTCTCCTAATATTTGTGGTAAATTTTCATAGTTCTAGCCATTCGTTTGTGTGCCATGCGGTTACTCGATATCTTTGGTGTAGACTATTCAGGATTATTAATGATGGTTATGCTGCCAAAATGGGTATTTTTTTCTTCCCTGAGTATTTCCGAATCCATTAGTTGATACTCTTCCCCTAAACAATTTTTTTAACAATGTCGGGCACTTGAGAGCATGGATTGGCTAAAACGCTGCTGGAGGTTGTTTTTAAATTATGAATGTAGAGCACCTATAATTATTTTTTAAATTTTTGTTGCATTTCAGGTAATATTGCAAACTATCTAAAGCTTCAGGAAGTTGATGCCATTCACCTTCCAGTTCCTGTGAATTTTATCTTTATAGGATTTGAAGGGAAGGGCCAGCAAGGTACATAATTGGAAGACTAACTAATCATTTCTTTGATTATTTCATTTTATTGATATTGTGGATTCTGGAGTGTTTTTAATGTCTTACAGAATTCAAGCTTCTCCCAGAAGAAATTGAGCGCTGGTTTACAAAAATTGATCACATCTTTGAACACACACGGATTCGACATGAAGAAGCGCTAACCCCATTTTACAAAACCAGTGTAAATAAAATGCAATGGCACCACCTTCCTGTTGTCAGTCACATAAATTACAAGTAATGCTTTCTATCCAAACCACTACAAGACAAAATAACTCTTTCATTTTCTTTTAATCTGTTTGTTCATCTAAAGAGTAGAGCTTAAAATCATTGTTTGTTTTTTTGCTAAATGTAATTTCTTACGTTTCTGAGGTGGTTATCTCTTTCTAGTCACAATGGCACCATTTGATCATGTAGCCAACCCCCATCTAGGTGGGAAAAGGTTTCGAAGTTGGTTGTTGTTGTATACTTTTTATAGATAAAGGAGTTTGTGGAGAAACACGGATTGGTTTGCTATCTAGTTTGGAGGTTTCACATCATAAAACCTTTGAGCCAAATGGAAGGATGAAAAAGAAAAATGGCTAGTCCTAATTTTGAAAATTCATAGCCTGTGGTGGCTTCTTTGTCGGAAGAGAAGTAGAAGGGCCTCCAATTGGCTTTATTTGCTGTCTCTTCCCTGGTACATCAGATTAAAACTAAACCTTCTCATCTTACCAGTTTTATTGTCAATTATTTTACTTTTGTCATTCACTTCCTTCAGTAGCGTATCTTTTATCTATTTCTTTTTTTATAAAAGAGTTTATAAGCAGATTGAAGAGAATTTCATGTACGGAGGATAAAAGGTTCTTCTAAATCAACTAAAACAAACAAAATCTGTTTTCCAGCTTCCTTGCAAACCCATAGGAGAAACACTATTAAAGTGACTTTTCTCTGGCTTTTTCTTTGGGCCATCTTGAGCGAAGATGTATGATGTGGCTCCTCCAAAGTAGATCTGATATAATTTTTTTTCCTTTTTTATTTATAAGTTTTCTTTTAGTGAGAAAATTTGTGTTATAATTTCTTGCTATGATGGTGGACGTTTTGGCGCAGCTTTTCTGTCCATGCTATTGAAATGGGAGAGAAGGTCACTTCCACATTTGAGCATGCCATAAATGTGTTTGGCCGCAAGGATGATCCAGCTGGCAGCGGGTAAATTATGTTTAATTTTTTATTTGTTTGGATTAGTAAAACTATTATAAGTTCTCTTTTTAACATTTATGCTCAACACTGCAAGCCCTTTCTCCTTTTTAATTATTCCTTTAATATTTTTCCTTTCCCCTTTATGATAAGTAAAGTGCATTAACAGATGCACAAGTTGGAGTCCTTGTATCTAATATGTTAAGGAGTTACACTACCTAACAGCTGAATTGATAACAAGAGAAGAGTAAATGTAAACTGAAATGATCAATTGTTCATTCCGTTTGAATGCTCAACACTCTTTCACTTGTTTTTTGATGGCATGTGGTGAAGTTTCTTAGATTTCACTTTGGCCTTATACTTTGTTTCAAATCATAGTTACCAAATCTGCTCGCTGCCTCTATGAGTTAGGTTATGGGTTCTGCATCCTAGATTGCAGTACTTTTGCTTTCTTGTTGGTGCAGTGATTGATACTGATTGCTAAAAGTAGCACTATGAAAGGAAGAGACAGAGGTAGCTCTAAGATGGGAAAGACACTGGCTCCCTTTGTTGCTTGAATGGAGATGGAATGCATGCCATGGCTGCCTGGAGATGAAGCGTTGCAGTTAAAGAGGGGGAAAGGTTGATGCACTAGTGGAAAACAAGAACAAAAAATTCATTTAGGTTTAGAAATAAATTGAAAAGAATTAGTGCCATTTCATTATGGGATTAGAAAAATAATATATTAACTTTTAAATTTACAAAAAAATTGTTAATTAAAACTATTCTGAGCAATAAGAGAAAGATAAATGTATACCAAAGAAGTTTACCCTTAGCGTACCCTAGTTCTTTGTGACATCGTATGCCATTCTTGTACCGCGCATACTTATACCTCCCAAGATCCAAGTAACCATCTATCAAACAACTCGGTACTCCTTGCACACCAACCAACTCCAAATAATTCAGTCCACCAAGTGAGCAAGCAAGATGACTAACCAAGCTACCATTCATGTTGCACAAAATGTATGAAAGTGGCTCCCAATCCACAAGCTCATTGATTTTACAGGCAAATCTTAACCAAGTTGGAAATGACATTTTATATGAATATATGATTTATGAAAAGGATCTCCTAAACTTGCAGAAGCTTTTCAATTCCAACGGTTTCCTTTTTTCTTTTTTTCCGCCCTCTATATGTTTGGAAACATAATGTGGCTTCTTTTGTTTTGTCTTCTACATTTCTTGGTTTCTCATATTCTTTCAAATCCATCTTTGCAGGGATAATGATGGTGGTGTTTGGCAAGTAGATGTAGACATGATAGATGCCCTTTTGGCTAGCCTGGTTGAATACCTTCAACTTGAAAATGCATATAATATTTTCATTCTGAATCCTAAGCGTGAAGCGAAGAGGCCTAAATATGGGTATAGGTGAGAGTTCTTGTGAAATGTTGCTATGTTTCGTGTGTGTATATAGTTCTAAGTTTTAAATGGATTATACAAGATTTATAGCATGTGGGGCTATGGTCAATGCAATTTGCTCTGGCCAATGGAAGTTTATTTCATAGTGTATTCTTCTTTCCTTCCTTTGACTTTGGTAAAGTGTAACACAGATGGGTTAGGACTTAAGAGTGTGTATCTATATCTATATTCATAGTATTTTGTGATATTACGTGGAAGTATCAAATTACCCCTGTAGAACATATACCTTGGTAATACATGAGTACTAGTACAGTAGTGCTCCCCCTTAATGCTGGAGCTTAGATGTTGATCATTCCTTACTTGTTAAAATGTAATCAGTGCTAATGTGATTCAGTGCTTTAGTCAAAGCTTGCTAATTGGTCTCCTGGTGAAAATAGTAGCTTGGTGATGCTTCTCACAAAAAAAGGGAAAGTTAGTGAATGGAAATCAGCATCAATATTGTTTGTACTCATGAAATATTGGATTTAGGTAATATGATTAGTGACCTGATCATCACACCGCATTTCTATAGGCAACCGCTTAAGTTCATAGGGAGCTTGAGCCCGTAGCCTGATTCTTTGATTCTATGCTGGACATTTACCATTGTTGTTAATAGCCCATTATAGAGATTAGCAACTCAGTGTGCCTGTGCCTGTTATTGCCATAAATGAATCCACACAACCCCCAAGCTCCATTGGTTCCTGTCTATCATCACTTTCCAACTGGATTTGTGCCCTTCAACTTGCTGTCAGCTCATCTCCTTCATTCTCTGTTCTCTTCTGCATTCTCTCTTCTCTGTACTATGCTAAGTCTGCTCTGTCATTTGCTGTTAAGGATGTTGCAATGGATAAGTTGACACACTAGACAAGATAGGTTTAGGAATGAATGCATTAGAGAAAAAGTTGGGGTAGCGCCTATTGTTGAAAAGATGGTAAAATCGCTCCTTAAGTGATTTGGATATGTGTGAAGAAGGAATGTAGAAGCCCTAGTGAGGAGATTAGATTAGATGAAGGGTAGTCCAATGGTTAGAGATAGCGGAAGACCTAAAAAAAACTGTAGGTGAAACTATTAAAAGAGATTTAGATTTTAATGGCTTAAATCTAAACATGATTTATGACACAAGACATTAAGGCATTGCATCTAGTGTGACAAGACTTAATTGTTGTTGTTATTGTTGTATTCTCTTATAAGAGTTTTAGTGTTGTTATATCCATTTGTACAAGTTACAGGATGGTTCCCCTCCATCTCAATCAACGTGTGCATAATGTTTTACTGATCATCATTTCTTCCATGCATCAATATGGTTCTGCTTTTCCTTCATTCTTTTTTTTTTTTGGCATGTCCTTGCTTTTGCTTGTACCAGAATCTATACGTTTTTCTCGCTTATCTGAGTCAGTTTTGTCAGATTTGTTCTATATTGTAATTAAGGCATTAATAATCTGATTTGGTCATGTCATTTTTGTAAATTTTCTTCTTTTTTGTTTGCATATCTGGCTAGCTTCTCTTGATTTTTATTTATTTGCAAAATATTTCAGGAGAGGTTTATCCCAGCCCGAAATAAACTTGCTAAAGGAGGTATATGAAACTTCCTTTCTTTTCTCCTTAAAATTTACTTGCTGAACGTGGTGTGGTTGTTCCATTCGTAAAATGGGGGTCATACTATGCTTGAGGTTCTTTTGCAGAGTTTTTTGGAAATTTGCTTGCAGAAGCTGTAATTGTTGAAGATTTCCCATTGCTCTGATTTTGCCTTCAGTGCCAGCACTAACAGCTTCCATATCATGCAGAATAAGAGTTTGCAAACGAAACTTCTTCAATCAGAAGGCATTCCTGACAATATTCCTGGTACGAATTCTTCTATGAAAGAACAATATAAATTCAGTGATATGATATCCTCAAAATGTAGAAAACACCTGAAGTTTCAAACACAATCTTGAAAATCAAGATCACAATTGGTGTAAAGCACATAATCTTTTTAGAGGAATTTTCCTTAGACATGTTGAGAGATTGGAAAGCTATGCTTCATTGATAGTATTTTCCTTTGTTTGTTTTTGCTCTTGTAAGGAGGATATCTTGTCCTCCCATCTTCTTATATCATTCTTCTCTTCATCTTAATTATATTCTTCTTTTATCCCCCCACCCCCAACCCCCAGCAAAAAAAAAAAAAAAATCTACGTCACAATTGTCACATATTTCTTTATCTTTTCAGACGTCTTGATAAATCCAATGCTTTTTCAAATTTTTACTAGTTCTGATTTACTTCCTTTGTTGATGTTTGAAGTTGCTGTTCATTTTTCTTTTCTCTTGCTTTGGACCACTCATTCAGTACATAAATTGTTTTACAGCTCTTAGTAAGATTCAGCGACCATTGTATGCAAAGCATCCAATGATGAAATTTGCGTGGACAAGAACTGAGGAAGCTGATATTGTAAGTGTTTCTTTCCTTTTTAGGCTATGAGTGCTTATTTTGCATCATAAATGCTCAAATATTGCATTCCTTTAGAAGTGTTTGTGCTGCATCATAAGCGCTCTTCAAAACTTTCACATGATTGGATGAGCTTAAGAAAATGGTATATTTTACTAAAAGAGAAGAAAAGATTACAAAAGATGATAAGGCATCCTCAAAAAGAAAGTAAAAATTAATAACTAAATCCTATGTGGATAAGCAATGCACAAAAGCATGCCAATCCCTTTGTAGGTTGGACATAGGAAGTAAGGAATACCATTAAACCGACTATGAGCAGAGTACCAAATGGTATATCAAACCCAGTTGCAGCACCCATAGAACTAATTGATACTTCTGCCTATTATGCAGTTGACTTACCCACAGAACCAACTATTAGTTCTCCCAGTGACTCACCTCCTACTTTATTGGACTGTTTTGCCCTACCTCCTGCATCAGAATTTCAAATTGCATTATGCACTGGAACTTTCATTTTATCATGTGAAGGTGGTTGCCAAAGGCTGGATAGAAATATTCAACCTTGACCGTGAAGATGCCTTTCCCCTATGACATTGTCATCATATGCAATGATTGGGTCGGTGCTCAAAATCTTAAGCAGTATCTATTGTCTGACTTTTAAACTGAATATTCGGGCAAGGTCAAATACTTTCTAGGAATTGAGATTCCTCAATTTAGTGCAGGTTTTGCCTTTTGCGTGTGGAATTAATGCCTTAGGCATACTAAAAAAACAGGCATGCTTGGTAATCATCCTAGTAATACTCCAATGTATCCCCTCTTTTCTCTCTAATGATATATTTCTTTTTCTATTCCAAAAACAAGACAAGGGTTGGTAAAAGCCAAATACAAACTTGCAGCTTTTCTATCATAGTTGTTCTGCTCTTTTATGTTAAGGGTTTGGTGTCTTTTCTGGATTTCATGGCAGATGCAGTGTAAATTTTTATGAATGTTTGCTGTTTTGGTGCCACCTTAAATGCAGGCGGAATGGTACAATATTTGGCGTGATGCACTAGTTAATTTTGGGAGGTTTTATCAAGGGAGAGACACAGGTGATACCATTGAGTTCAAAATGTTACAGGTACTCGTCAGATAAGTCTCCAGATAAAAGATCTAGGAAAGTAAGGGTTAATTACAGTTTTTTGTACCCACTTTTCTTCCTTGAACATTTGTTACATTTCTTGTATTCCAAGTTATTGAAAGGGAAGGATCAAGAACTGAAGATCCTTTTGGAAAGAGTATTGAAATCTGGGGACTACAGTGGTCTTAAAGCAGAATGTCTCACAGACACATGGATTGGAAAGGACAGGTTCAATTTCTATTGCATCACACAATTCAAGTTTTTAAGGCATAAACATTTCTTTTTTTCCATTTACATATATTCATGTTTTGCACCAGATGGGCATTTATTGACTTAAGTTCAGGTCCCTTTTCATGGGGTCCTGCTGTTGGTGGAGAAGGTGTGCGTACAGAAGCAAGTCTACCAAATGTGGACAAGACAATTGGTTCAACTTCAGGTTGTAATGATGTGTGTGTGTGTGTGTGTGTGTGTGTGTGTGATGTACACGAGGTACTAATTGTATTTTTGACAATCACAATTAATAAGGTGCTAAGGATTGCAACTGGCAAACCGTATACATAAAATGCACAAG
Organism: Pterocarpus santalinus; assembly: GCA_031439595.1. Classification (NCBI taxonomy): domain Eukaryota; kingdom Viridiplantae; phylum Streptophyta; class Magnoliopsida; order Fabales; family Fabaceae; genus Pterocarpus; species Pterocarpus santalinus. The sequence continues at coordinate 65,260,488 of CM062531.1, read as the reverse complement.
AGGTTGTACAATACAAAATTTGCATTCTAAAATATGTAAAGTTTAAGAGATCCCAAAATAAAGATGTAGTACTGATAAAGAAAAGCTCAGCAGTCCAATTAAGATGGCAAATTCACATATTCCTCTTTGATGTTGGCATGACGTTATTTCATCTGGAATGGTAAAAATACAGGTTCCATAAGGCTTCACACTATATATGTTACAAATGGTTACTTGAGTACTATTTCTCCAGGGTCTATCATCTTAAGTATATGACCCATTGGTTTCCAATGGATTAAACTGTGGACAGAGAGGATCTTTAGAGAGAGCCCTTTTTGTGAATATTTAAGTGATTGACACTATACATTTTGCTTTTATTTATAATTGAGTTGAAGGCTGTAGTGCAATTTGCGGTTCAAGTATACAGCTGTAATAAACTTTTAATTATTATTCACTACCTGCAGTTGCTATTTCTACATTCCCTATCAAGCTGGTTCATGTAAATCATATGCACCAAATTCGTTACAATTTGGCTAGTTGTACAACTTCTGCACAAGCCCACTTCATCTTGTGCTGAAAGCCTGAAATTTAATGTAATTGAGAACAATGGTTGCAGTAAGGATAGAATTCTAAGGATAGAATTCCAAACCACAGTTAAAGAAGTTCAGATAAATTGATACCACATCCAGGACCAACTAGTTATACCCTTAAGATGTGAGGTTGAGGCACATTAAGTGCCAAAGAAAAAGAAAAATGCAGGCAACCTCTTTGATGGAGTATTTTTCTGTTTAATTGATTAATCTAACAATTGTTGTAGTTTCTTAGTGAACTGATTAAATTCTTGTGCGCAGAAAATGCTTATGTTGGCTAGCAAAGTTGAATATTATTTATTTGGTTCATCTTGCATGGTTAAACTCATGATGCCATAATTTATTTATAACTGTTTTGATAGTTTTCATCTTGCTGATTGCAGAAATTTCAGAAGAGGAAGCTGAAGATCGATTGCAAGATGCTATCCAGGAGAAATTTGCTGTATTTGGTGATGTATGTGTTATTTGTTGGATCTAAAAAAAGATTGCATATTCCATTTTGTGCTTCTAAGAACAACTTTTCAAAAAGTTGTAGCAAATAGTAATCATTTGTCAGAGAAAAAAAAAGTTTTCTTAATACTCTATGGTTGTTGTGGGTGCTGCTGCTTTCTTGGAGACAGCAATAATTCCAGCTATGTCGTACAATATGTGGCTCAACAAATAATTGATGATGCTAAACAAGTTGTGTTAGAAATAAAGATCACTTATATCCCATGCTTGCTAGAAGTTGACAGGAGTTTTTCGCATTGTGGTTGGAATGTTGATGTTGAGAGGAATGTATGCCTTTACTTGTTTAGGAAAAGTCCTTCCTTCCCCCACTCATTTTTTTTTATTGGGGTTTCAAAGTGGGTCAATTGTGATTTTCAATGTTGCAGAAGGAGCACCAGGCCATTGATATTCTTCTAGCTGAGATCGATATATATGAGCTTTTTGCCTTTAAACATTGCAAGGGAAGGAAAGTTAAACTTGCTCTTTGTGAAGGTAACCTCATCTTATTTAGCATCTGTCTTTGTAGCTTTTGGGCCTTGTTTTCTGAATTGAAATTAAAATTTGTCCAATGCTTTTTTTTTTTAATTTATTTTTCTTTTTTATTTTCTGGTACAATGCCCTTTTTTTATTTCAGTAAAGGGAAAAAAAAAAATTGTTTCCAAGCCTGTACAATCTTGCTTTCCTATCAGGTTAGCTAAGCTACCAGTTTCATGTTGGCATGTGGGCTGGAAAACACATGCAACACAAGACACGGATATGACACAATATTGACATGGGGACATGACAAATCTTGAAACTTATACAGCACAACACGATTAGAATACAATATATAAAATTAATATAAAATTAATGTAAATGCTTAAGTCTTAAAGGTATAATTGAGATATTTGAGATATCTATACAAATCCGAATGCAAGCGCTTGTGTTTTGATATAATTACCACCTGATGATTCCTAATGTAAATTTTAAAGACAAGATTGAAACAGAGACATTAGTGTTTTAAAAGGTAGCAGTAATAATTGTACACACTATATATTCCTCCTGCATTACTATAATCATTCAAAAGTAATAGTAAAAAATTGTAATATAGAGATTAGAAGTATTGGATAGATGTCTAAGGACTATCCAGCATGACACATGTCTGACGCCAGTATGTCAATCATTTGGAAATTTCTGTGCTTCCTGGCGTGAGATGTTCTTATCAAACCTTTTCTTGTTATTTTTTTTTTATTTTTTTTATGTGAAGTTCTTTTTTGTTCTATTTATTTCTTTTAACTATGAAACCTTGCAGATTTTGCATCGCAGTGCTTCAAAAAATTTAAAATGCGCATGATGTTTATTGTAGCTTTTTATACAATTATTAACATATCATTGTTTTAGAACTTGATGAGAGAATGCGGGATTTGAGAAATGAGCTGAAGTCATTCGAAGGTGAAGAATATGATGAAAGTCATAAGAAAAAGGCCATAGAGGCATTAAAGCGGATGGAGAGCTGGAATTTATTCAGTGACACACATGAGGTGAGCCGATTGGTCCATGTTAATTTAGTGGATTTTTCTAACGAATTGTGAGCCCACCATTTTTTTTTTTTTTTTGGGTTGGTACTTGGTAGTTTTAAAGTCTGGTTGAACCTCAATATTAGCTTCATTTGTGGTGTTGCCTCTGTGCAGGAGTTCCACAATTACACTGTTGCACGTGATGCTTTTCTTGCACATCTTGGTGCGACACTGTGGGGGTCTATGAGACATATCATATCACCTTCTGTTGCAGATGGTGCCTTCCATTATTATGAGAAGATATCCTTTCAATTGTTTTTCATAACACAGGAGGTAAGATGCCTGCCCAATCATTCGAAAAGGCTTGCAATAATGAAATATTTATGTTGCCCTTGCAATTATTTTTGCAGAAAGTTAGAAACATTAAACAACTTCCTGTGGATATGAAGGCTATAAATGAAGGACTTTCCTCATTGCTGGTTCCTTCTCAGAAACCAATGTTCAGTCAACACATGTATGCGGTCATTAATGCTTAATTCTTATTTCCTTTGCCAAAGATTTCTCTTTTTGGGTTGAAACTCTACTTAGATGTTTGATTGGTATTCTTATTTTTATTTTATTTTATTTTTTTCAAGCACATTGTCATTTGCCAAATTTAGACTTGTTCCTTTAAAATGTGCATTTTCCCTGTACTTTTCTACTGATATAATTAAGGTTATTAGGTTACCACTGTCAGAGGATCCTGCTTTAGCAATGGCCTTCTCAGTAGCGCGACGAGCAGCTGCTGTCCCTCTATTGCTTGTCAATGGAACCTATCGAAAGACAATTCGAACCTATCTTGATTCTTCCATTCTTCAGTATCAGTTGCAAAGGCTGAATGAACATCGTTCTCTTAAAGGTCCATCTTGTATCCTCAAAATCTCATATGTTTTAGACTTTCGTTTATATGTACATGGAGAAAGAAGAATAGATTGGGCAATCCTTTTGAATTTGAAAGAAAACCATAAGGTGGCATTTGGTACATTCCCTATTAAGATTGCCAGTAATATAAATTACCACTTAGAAAGATTGCCACCTTTTAAATTGTCGGTAGTGTTAAATGCAGTGTTTGGTGTGTATAGGTAATCGAAGTGGCAATTTATATTATCCTATTTGGTATATCAAAAAGATTACTAGATAATATATACATTAAATCAATATAAAAATAATAATAACAATAATAATAATAATAAATAGCTAACAATATTAACAAAAAAATAGTTTATTATTATTATTATTATTATTAGTAGTAGTTATAATAATATTAATAATTAATAATAATTATTAATTAATAAGAATAATAAAATTTAATTATTAATTATGATTATAATAGTTAATTTTATTAATAATTATTATTCAAAAATAATTGATATTATTACTAATTATTATTAAATAATAATAATATTATGAATAGTATGAATATTAATTATTATTTAATAAAAATTAGTATTATTTTTAATTTATATTATTTAATAATAATGAATTATTAATATAATTAATATTTAATCAAAATAATAATTATAATTATTATATATAATTAATCATGATAATATTAACAATAATAATATTAATAATATTAATTACAATAATTATTAATTAATAATAATATTTATTTTTAATAATAATAAATTATTATTATTATTATTATTATTTATTGCTAATAATAATAATGAAAGGATTGCCACATTAGTGTAATCCACATTACTACCTTTCAAGGGCAATCCATATTACCACATTGGTGGTAATCCACATTATCTTGGAAATCTAGATTGCCAGTAATGTTGCCCGGCCAAATAGGGTAATGTGGGCCTAGGCAATTTAATCAAATATTACTAGTAATCCAGATGGATTACTCTACACCAAATGCCACCTAAGGGAAAATGAAGAGAAGAAGAAGGAGAAGAAGAATTTTATTCTTTGATATGTGTGTATGCTGCTCATTCTATTTTCATCCATCCTATATTTTTTTTCCAAGTTAGTTTAACATAATTTTTAGTTTTAAATCTTTACCCTTTAGAAAAAGCACATCTTGATGCTTGTACAACTTTTTTTGGGGGATCCATGACTTCTTCCTGTACCCATGAAGCTCTGCCCACATAGGGCCAATTGGAAATGACACTACCTAAGAAGTTCCTTCCTACAAAATAGTAACCGATTTGTATGAAAATTTATTCAATAAAACAGAAAAGGATGGCAGTTGCTGACTATATTTTTGAGTTCAACTTCTTTAAAAGAAAAGAGTTCAGCAATCTCTCTATTTTAGTTGGACTGAATAACCCTAATGACCAGCTAACATCCCATTACCTTGCTTGTTAAATACTTACACTAGACGATTAGGGATGAGTTCGGGGTGATCTTGCACACAGCCTAGAGTATGCTTGACATTATGCCTTAGTTGCCGAAAAGCAAGTATGGTATTATGGAGCAATCAGGCCGGAATGAATGTAGGGTCAATCCAAAATGTTTCATTTGTTTGCATTGTCAAGTGACCTTATAGTACTCTGAGATATTCTTTATTTTTGTGTCTTCATAGCTTGGAGATTCAAGTTAATTTGTGTTTGCATTGCCAAGTGACCAGAAGTGTGTGGTGCGGGCTATTTTTAATAATTGGGAGTTGTGGGTTTGTACAGCTACTATTGAATATCTCTTGTTAATTGGGTTCTAGTGTTTGGGGCATAATAAGATGCATAACATATTGTAGAGATGTGCAAGAGCAAGAAAACTGAGTGTTTCTTATCACAGCCTCTTTTCATAGCAAAAATATTTACCAGTTTGCCAGAAAAGTATTTTGGTCTAGCAGAAAAAATTAGAGGGTTTAAATGGATTCATTTTGGAGAATTAAATGGTTGTCCTGTACAAGCCATTAAGGATTAACATGGATTTTCTATATTTAGCATGTAGGGGTTGCCTATGGTTGTTGGACATAGTTTGGTGACGTGAGATCTTTTCACATCCTTCCATTTTCAAATCAATTTCAGAAAAAGTTTTTCCCCTTTTGTTGCTTGATATTCTAGGAATTGGGTAAGATAATAATTTGCGGATGATGCAGGTGGGCATGCACATTCCAGGTCCACACTAGAGGTTCCAATCTTTTGGTTCATTTACAATGAACCACTATTACTGGACAAACATTTTCAGGCAAAATCACTTTCCGACATGATTATGGTCGTCCAGTCAGAACAGTCTTCCTGGGAAAGCCATCTACATTGTAACGGGCACTCACTTCTACTTAACTTAAGGTATGATTCAGAAATGTACCCTTTTGATTTTAAACTGGCTTATTCATCAAACCCTGAAAGCAGTTATGAATTAGCTCTTGGGCAAATTGTATTGATGTGGAGCTAAAGAACTCAGGATGTTAAGGGATGTGTAATCATCTTCATCATAGGCCTCACGTTTTTCAATTTTGTCAAAGTAAAATATATATATGTGTGTGTGTGTGTGTGTGAGGGGAACGGAAAGAAGTAAACTTCTGGATGAAATTTTAGTTGTCTCAAGTCATATTATGTTACAATATTATTCTAGAGATAGTGGGCTGATGATGTTCATCTATAATTGAACTTTTATAGTCAACAATTCTGATAAGATCTTTCTTTATTTAACTAGAGGCCATTTATCAAATATTTATGTATTTCTTCCGTGATTTCATTGCTTATCTGGACAATAAAGACAGCCTATAAAAGCTGCAGTGGCTGCTACTGCTGAGCACCTTGCGGGTTTGCTTCCCCTCCATCTTGTTTATAGTCAAGCCCATGAGACTGCAATTGAGGTACAATTTTATGTCCAACCTATTTATATGATGCATGTAGTGTTTAGGTCAAATGCAATCCAAATATCTGTCATTTGAATGTTAGGTTGGTAAAAAGTTAACAAGAAAATAAGCTAAATGTTGCATAGATGAGGATGTTGCATTGGATGTGTGGACATATTAGACAAGATAAGATTAGGAATGAGTGCATTAGAGAAAAAGTTGGAATAACATCTATGGTAGAGAAGATGGTAGAATCTCGCTTTAGGAGGTTTGGCCATTTGGGCATGTGTGGAGAAGACCTGTAGAGGTCACAGTAAGGAGAGTGGATTAGATAGAGGGTAGTCCAATCGATAGAGGTTCTGAGGTAGAGAAAGACCATAGTAGTCAATAGCGCGCGATTGCGGTGCTATAGCGGAATAGCAGTGTGGAGCAGCGGTCCAGCGCGATGCAACTTTTGTTGCATCGTGGTTTGTCGCCGTGGCGTTTTGCGGCCACTATAGTAGCCATCGCAGCCGCGATTTCTTTTGAAAACGCCAAAAGCTTGATTATGCCCCTTTTTGGATGGTTCAGCACAACATAAGGGGGCTCCAAGGTCATTTCATTCCCTTCCCCTCCTTTTTCCAATCTGAAAGTGAAGATTAGGGTTTTATTTTTCTCCTCTATCCTCTTCCTTTCTCCATTTGCCTCTCTCCCTTGATCCCTCTTGCTCTCCGGCAATCCTCCAAGCTTGGGCGGCGGTGCGATCGGCGGCTGCAAGCCTGCTGACGGCAGTGGTCTGAGTTTCCAGCAGCGGTGGTTTGTTCTTCCTCCATCTCTCTTTGTTCTGTTTTTGGTGTCTTTTTCCTCTTCTATCCTCTGTTTTTTTTCCCTCTACTTTGCTTGTTACTGTTTTAGGCTTTAGCCATGGCAGCAACAGTAATTTTTCTTCTCTGTTCCAGACTTCTATTTTCTGTTTATCCCCTTCTATTTACTATTTTTTTCCTTCTATTTACTGTTAGTCCTAGAGACTTAAGTTTAATTAGGATTTGGTATTGTCTTTTATATTTTGCTGCCCTTATGCTACTTGATGGTGCTGTCTTTTATGTTTTGCTGCCCTTAGGACTTGATATTTATGCAGTGGATTGATAGTGATTGCATGTTTTTAGACTATGGAATAGATTATGAATATTCATTATTGATGTGAATGAGTGTAATTGTGGATGATTTCTCATTTTTGAACATTTATATATGCTATATAAATTGCATGATAATTATATATTTTTTATCAAATAGCAGCCATCCCGCTATCCGCTCTCCGCTATCCCGCTATAGCGTTTTTGGGGTCAGCCGCTATGCACCACTATTCGTGGTTGACTACTATGAGAAAGACCTAGAAAAATCATAGATGAAACTATTAAAAATGATTTGGATGTAAATGATTTAAATATAAATATGATTTATAATAGAATACTGTGGCATCGCTTGATCTATGTATCCAACCCCATCTAGTGGGACAAGGCTTAGTTTGTTGTGTTGTTGTTATTAATTGGGTGATGTTCCTCTCCAGCCCCACCTCTGCTTCCTTCCCTCCTAAAAAGTGACATACACATAGTGAAAGGGATACACAGAATGCTGAACCACTTTTTGAATTTATTATAGAAGCAGATGCTGAATGCCTTAATCAACTATGTGCATATTCATTTAGAGATTTGCATACTGTGTTCCCCTGCCCAGGTTCCTAGTATAGTCAATGTGCTAAATGTAACTCCATTATCAAGTGTAATTGAACCACTGTGTCTTAAAATTTATTTCTGAACATGACAGGACTGGATATGGTCAGTAGGATGCAACCCTTTCTCCATTACATCACAAGGATGGCACATTTCACAGTTCCAGTCTGATTCAATTGCTCGAAGTTACATCATCACAACTCTTGAAGAATCAATACAACTAGTTAATTCTGCCATTCATCTTCTACTAATGGAGCGAACTAGTATCCTTGGTGTATCGTATTGTGGCCATTCAATGAGTGTAATTTCCATTGTCTGAAAACATTAATGACACCTCGCTAAAGAGTTATTCTTTTGTCAACAACACACGCACAGAATTCAGATATCAATGAGACCTCGTATACCTGTGTAAGCTTATTGAAAAATGATTCTATTTTAAGGGACAATATTAGGTCATTCCCTGAGTTGTTTTTCTGCCATTAGGGCCCTGATTAAAGTACAATTATTCTTGGCCCTTCACCTAAAACCTTAGGCTCATAGGATGATTGGTTGGTTCTTTAGCAAACATGATATGAAAGCATCCTGTGAGAAGTGGTTGTGGGTCCAATGCACGCTGCTCTCTCCACCCTTTAAGATGGTTCTTGGATAAGATAGTGTGGTAAGAATCACTCATTCATCCAAGAATATATAAACTTGCCAACTTATTCTAGTTGAGTTGCATTTTCTCTTGCATAGTAGATTAATCTTTTAGATGAATTGGTTTAGTAGCAAGTAATTTTTATGGGTGCTCAATATTGACTCAATGAATGATAGATCCGAATGGTGCCACTCTGACTTGTTGACCAGTATGGGAGGGCACGGGTCAATGTATAAATATCAGAAACATTAAGAGTTATCTTGAAGAATTAAATGACTATTATATGGTCAATGTGCCATGTGCCTAGCTATCCTCTACTGTGTGACTCCGTTGCATTCTTCTTAAGAGGATAAAAAATATTAAAGGAGACACTGTTATTGAATTAAATAATGGGAATCCAATACTGTATTTTCTTCGTAGGAATATTTTACTGCCTTTATTTTCCTTGTGATATGAGGTGAATACTCTGTATTTGAATACTTAACAAAATAAAGCCCAAAAAACTTTCACGATCTTCCACTCCCAGGAGCATGAGCTTGTAAATAAATACAACTATATTGTTAGCCTTTGGAGAAGGGTGAGTACTAGTAATTTGTAGCTTCTATTAAATTTTTATAATCTTACACTTAAGCAGTTGATGCCATGAAATGGATTATGAATGTTGTACTTTCAGGTATCCACTGTCACTGGAGAATTGCGTTATGTTGATGCATTGAGGCTACTAATCACCTTGGAGGATGCATCCAAAAGGTTAGGCACCGGAAACTGTTCTGCAATATGCGAATGAAGAAGATATCTTCCAAAAAAACCATAAAAAAAATGTAAAACCATAGCAATTAACAAAGAAGAAAAGAATATCATATGCAATGCTCACCAATCTCTCTGCTTGTCTTGAAAATAAATCCCTTTAATAAAAGCTCTCCAAACTTCCTGGGCAGTCCAGATTTCACTGATAAGACGGGTCTACTCCAGAAATATCTAGCAGTTGGACAGTATTGCTAAAAATATAATTGGTTGCTAGTCTCTGAGTCAGAGAAACAAAGTGCTTAGAATGGGAAAGTGTCTTTTTGTGGTCCAGCAACATGTAAGAAGTCATTTTTGTTAATCCTATCAAGCAGGAATTGAGGTTCCAGCAGGGTTAAGGGATACTGAGCTTTGTGGAGATGTACTATGTTATGGGATCTGGTTTATTTAGTTGTGGTGTATGCCTATAGTTTTTAGTCAAACACATCTTTCATCACCCCTTTGAGGACAGCATTGCATTTTTTGCCTACTTATGGGTCAAACAAAATGGTTTCTATAGGCATATCTATAGTGAGAAATAAAAAATCAAACGGTTTGAGAGCTCTTTTAATGTGATTGTACCCTTTTAGATGTCAATAGCAGAAAAGGTGGAGAAGATGTGGAATCTTTAGTTAGACTACGATACAAATACAATGCAATAAAGTTTTTGGCTCCTTTATGGTTCATAGCGAATTTCAATAGGATGTGTTTGACAGTTGTAGATTAGTGGTCCTTGTTCCATTAGTGTGTCTTGTTTTTTGGTTCTCTATTTTTTCGTTCTTATATAGTAGGACAGGAGTTTACCCTCTGGGTGTAGAGAGGATGGGAAGCACAACTATGTTCTATATTGTTCTTCATTGAATACAAGCTTGCCCTTGTGTGTTCCCGCATAGGCCTCAACAGTGAGGAGCCTCCTCTCTATCACTTTACTATCCCTATGTTCAAAGGCAATTTAAATTTTGATTTTCGTGTAAACTTGGTTCATTTCCTCTAACACAATCTCTCTTGCAGGTTTCTTGACCAAGTTAATGCAACTCTTGCCCTTCTTCATCCAATTAACTGCACAAGAGAGAGAAAATTACACATGGTTTTTGATATGACAACAATTCCTGCTTTCTTGGTCGTTCTAGGGTGCCTTTATATGGTATTGAGGCCAAGGCGACCAAAACCAAAGATCAATTGAGGTTTTATAATGAATTTTGATTAAAGCGGGATTATTAGCAAGGGTTTTCTGTGATGGTAAGTTCAAGGCTTTGTGGAAAGATCTTGGAGCGGAAAGGATTTACAATTATCTTTATGATAGACGTACATAAATTTTTTTCGTTTTGGGTAACATAGAGGTCCATAATTTTGTAGTATGATTGGAAGGTTTTCTGGGTAGAGGTTGAGGATGATGCCGCAGCAAATTGTAAGTTTATTTATACCTAGCTCTTATATGCACTATTTTTTACCTATCTGAAAATTAAACTACTTAGAACTTAGTAATTTATTAGTTTCTTTCAGCACCTTATTCTCACATGTCTCGTTGTACTATAGAGAATGAATTGTTAGCATAGGGTAAAAAAAATTGAAAGAGATTGGTCGTGATAATTAAAAGAAATTGGTCGTGATAAATATTTGTTGCCTTTTTACTTTGGTTAAAGAATGGTTGTCTAGTGACATCTTTGGTAAAAATTGCAGTTTCAGCCCCCAAGGATAATATGTAATGTGGTTAAGCGTACTATTACAAGCTTCAATAATAGTTTTGCCTATTTCAGGGTCAAATGGCAATGAATCGTTTTGAATTTCTTAATCACAGAATGGGAAGAATGCCGATGACGGTTGATAAAGATTAATCAAATGAGATGCAACCGAGCAACGGTATTAAAATCGAATTAGATAATCTGGCTTTTCATCTTGTTCCAGTCTCTAGGACGAGTGAAGCTCAGCTGCGTGTTGCCTGCTTTTTCGTTTTTATCTTGGTTACTTTTGCATGATTGTTTGATAAATTTTGCATGACCCGACGGTATTATCTGTTTGTCAATTATGGATAAATAGAAAGGATCTGTGTCTCAAGCTTTATTACAGTGTCTAGTGCCATAAATAGCACTACGTAAACCAATAAGTTTTAACGCTTATTTAACATGTGAAGGAAAATTGCAAAAATGGAAGGAGTAAAAAATGGAAAGGTGATAAAGATCAAAGGGTGTGTTTATTTCAGTTTTTTTCTTTTTAACAAAAAAAAAAGATTTTTTTAACTAAAAGAAATACTTTTTATAAAAGTTGCTTTTCTTCGTTTTTATTTAAAAGCTAAAAAAATTTAGTTTTTGAGTAGAAATTGAGAAGAGGAGTAAGACTTCCATACTCATGGAGGAAGAATTTTCTTTCTCCACTAAATATATTGGCCATTAGATTTCTAAATTGTGTACTTACATGTGGCTAGTGGTGGCAATGGGGCGGGTTTGAATAGGTTTCAGCTTGACCTGAATCTACCCCATACTTTATTGAACAAGTCTTAACCTGTATCTACCCTATATGTGGGTTTTGATATTTAAAATCCGAACATTGTTCGTAGACAATTCATTCCAATCCATACTTTACTTATCTCTATCTACTATTTTTTTTAAATATCTAAAAAATTATTTTAAAATTTAATTTGTGCTTAAAGAGTGTTTGGTATAAGGGTAAAAATAAAGTGAAAATTTGCATAAATTAGGTTTATGTAAAAAATTATACATTAAGCAAATTCATGAAATTTTTATTTCTATATTAAACACATCCTTAAAGTGATAGAAATATTAACAAATTATATATATATATATATATATAGGGGCATGTTTGCCTTGAACTCCTAGGATGGAAACCCGTGAATCGGGTTGTAATTGCTACCGCTAATTTTACATAATCATTCAAAGGTGAGAATACATTTTGGAGGAAAAAAAGCTCTTTCTTCAAAAGAATAAAAGAATTTTTCTAAGAAGAGTATCTTTTATTTTCATTTTTCTAAGAAAAAGCTAAAATAAATGCATCTTAAACACGATGATTTTGTCAGATTATGTGAGATGGTAATGGCTTTAAAAAAGGCTGAGTAGGAGTTGTTCTTTTCATCTTGTGGAGGAAAAGAATTCTTCCCCACAACATCACAACCATTAAATTGTGTTGGATCCCATCACTTTTACTACTCCTACAAAACTTTGGATGGTGTGAGATGCACATGGAGGAAGAATTCTTCCTTCATGAGGATACAAGAATTCTTTGCTAGCCTAGTTCACGCTTAATACATGAGATGGCAATATCGCGGTTAACACAATAGAGTAGCTTGTGAACTTTTGTTCAAGGAGAGATAACTTGCTTGATCCTTGTGTTATGTTTAAGATGTTATCATTGTCTTAGATGAGATAGTGGTAATAATGTATTAAAATTAAATTTTTTGAAATTACGTTTTTATGTCAAATTTCTTGTGCTTGGCGTTCAAAAATATTCTTTTTCAGTTTTTAAAGTATCTTTATCTTTAGGCATGTTCTATAATGCACCCTATGTACAAAATTGGGTGCATCGTGCTCTCTTCCCCTGTTTTTGATTTTCTTCCACAATTCCACCTAGCCAAGCACTGCATTCAGCTTGGTACCATCGCTTTTGCTGCCCAGCTCCACCAGCTCTGACCTTCTACTTCAGCCGCTGCGTCATGCCATCGCGCTGGTTCTCGGTGTCGCACTCCAACTCCAGGTGAGTGATTCCGACAGGTGAAGTTTGTTTCCTCCATTCTGTCTCAGCCATCAGGGGAGAGATGATCGAACGTTCTTGATGTTGCCATCGAGCACCGAGGAGGAGGGATCAACCTTATCAATGGAATTGGAGATCATAGTTACTCCTCTGCCTTTGTCCAAGTGCTGCAGCCCCAAAAATGGTGGCGAGCAAGCGAGGTTAGAGCACTCCTCTACGGTGGCCAAGATTGCTGGGAGCACGCCAAGGAGTGGCTAGTCATCATCATCGGGATCGCAATTCAATGGCCAGATCTGTGGGCAAGGGTGGGCATGGTTTAGTTATTGTGAGAACCAAACCAAAACTCAACTAAACCAGAAATTTCATTTGGTTTTCTGAACCAAACTAGCTTAAGGATGCATGAACCGATTCATAAACAATTCAAAACCAATTAAATTGTTTTGAACCAGATTCAAGAGTGCTTCGATTAAATTAAAAAAACCAAGACTCTACCTCCTCCATCACATGATTCACTTCGGTTATTGCAAAAGCGAGCTCAAGAAGCGGATCTCGACGAAGCTGGAGCACATGACGGCTGACGGCGTCCTGTTCTATCATTCTTCTATGACGGCTAGAGGCTCTCTGATCTGGAGAGTGTGCACAAGATCGTGTTTATGTTCACTGAGCATGAGAAGAATGCAACAGTTAATGCCACTGGCAATGACGACAGCAAACATTGCTCCATCACAGTGCAGCATGTGGCCAAAATTGTCGACCTCGAGGCCGCCAAGATTGTCGCTACCAAGAAGCAAAATCAATGCTCCAATAGTGAGTTGAGCGATGCCATTTCACGACGATCTAGTTTGGCGTTGGTTCGACCTATGCAGCAACACGACGAAGCTACTTCAACTCGCACGATAGCGCGATGGCGTTTTTGTTCAACCTGCGCGACAACACATTAACACTGTTGTTCACAGTGGTAAGCCGATACCAAGGCCCTTAGAGCCTTGGATATGTGAGAATAGTTGTTTTTTAAGGAAAAAGAAGAGGTTTAGTTCACCATGGTTTACCAATTATATTTAGCGGTTTGGTTAACTAAACTGGTTTTAAGAATGACATCTGGTTCAATTTAAACCTTTTGAAAAAAGCAGATATTTTAAGGTTTGGTTTGATTTGTTCAACAGTTTTTTTGAACACCCCTATATGTGGCAAGACAAGAAAAGAGATGAGATGGAGATCATTTAGTGATATTCTCATGTTCATTTAGCCCTATTCTCTAATTTATTTAGCCACATTTGCCAGTTTATTTAATCACGCTTTTGAATGCAATTAAAAAGCCAATGTACCATGCACCAACAGGTCCATCATGCACCTTATTTTATAAGGTGCATAGAATACATTTTATCTTTATCTTTAAGTATTGTTGCAATTAAGAGATTTTTTTAACAGTTATCTTATTCAAAGTTTGATCTCTAATGTCTAAATCTTAATCTTTTCTTTAAAAGTGTAGGTCACTTGTGACTATACCAAGGTTAAGAAAATAGGACTAGGTGTTGAACCGATCAAGATAGGGATTCAAAGGTTCAGAGGTTTAATCGGGGGTTCGACCGAGACATAATAAAATACATATATTTAATTATTAACAATCACATAACTAGTGTAAAATAATATTTATTATGAGATACTTTATCAAATATCTTAAATTTAAAATTTATTTATTTTAATTTTTATTTACATTTATTTTAAAAAATACTTACAAATAGTATAACAATCATTTTTAGTTTTTTATTTTGAAGTTAGTTTAAAAGTATATAGCAAATAAGCATACTAAAAAAATCAAGGTTATAAAAAAAAATGAATTTTTGTTTTGGTAAGCTTCTTTTTCTTCTTCTTCAATAAAAGAAACAATAGCATTTTTACCAAAATTTAAAAAAAAAATTGGTCAATCAGTTTGACTGGTTCGATTCGCACCGGTTTACTGATTTTTCTTGATTTTGACTTTATTTGGTTTAATGGTGAAGACTGGATTGGTCTAGGATCTGATTTCTGATTGAATCGGTCCGTCAGATTAGTCTGGTCTAGTGCTCTTAATGTTGGACTGTACCCAATTTTGTTTGTTCTATTATTATTATTATTTACATGACATGAAAAAAAAATCCATTACCACATGAATAACACGATTATTTAGAAATTTGTATGCCATACAAACAAAGTATTGGTTCAAATAGAAGGAAATTGAGTCTCTTAAACATGAGATTATGGATTCGGTTTCAGAATTCATGTATATTAGAAAAAGAAACACCATGAAAATGAGTCTTTGTTTAAGCGATTGACGATATCCGAGAGGTTAGTATCTTACCCATCGGGGATACTTTGAACCAAAAAAAAAAAAGAAAAAGAAATATGTACACCATTGCCACGCTGTAAAACATCATTTTTACCATGATAAAAATAAAAAAGAACAAAACAAAATGGCCGTCAATAATGTGTTGTTGTTGTTGTTGTGCATTTTTGGTGAATTTAATTTTGACCTTACATCACAATGAAGAAATGTTGAAGCTTCCTCGTTCTCCGACCTACGGGAAAGTTCCGGAACAAACAGCAACACATTAATTAATAAAATAATTGCTCGTGCTCTCCCTTTTTGTTCTGAGTTTGATGGCCTTTTGAGTCTCCATTCTTTTCGGGCTCTGTTGCTACCTCCTCCTGCAGCCACTGCTTCCTGAATCTTAGCTCAAGCTTCGCTTCGTTTCGTTTCGTTTCGTTCCGTTCCCGTTTCTCTTTTCGCTTTTCGCTTTTCGTGTTTTTCTGCGAAATGTCGGAGGCAGGAACAGTGGTATCTTCGGAGAAGGAAGAGCAACAACAAGGAGCATCGTACACGTATTGGGTTCGCAAGATAACCGAAGACGCAGCTCCTTTACCTGTTCCGCAGAAGCTTTCACCGCAAGATCCTCAACCTCAACCTAACTCTGCAACCATTGGTTCTGCTTGGAATCGCGTAACTAACTTAACTGTTACCCTAACCTGTTTTTCTTTTTTTTTTTTTTTTTTTTTTTTTTTTTCCAATTGGTCAATTGAATCTGTAGGTGGATTGAATACAGGCTGGGACGTGGGAGGAGAAAAGTCTCAACAATTGGGCAACTCCAAGAATTAAGGTTTGTTTCTAATCAGCTTGTGACAACGAACCATTCATCATATTTTGATTGGGGTTTATCCGGTACCGGGACTTTTGTTGTAGTTAGTGGCTAATATATATATATTGTGTAAAATAATAATGTAATAAAATGAGATTAATTTCTATGCTCAGTATAAGACAACTTTAGAAACTCAACAAATTGCCAAATTATAGTGTCTAACTATCCATCATGATAACTATCTATAATTTGGTAAACCCTAAAATTATTTTGGCTGATATTATAAAATTAGGTTATAAATTATGTTTGTTGACAGTATAAAATTAGGTTATATACTGTCAGTGCATAAAAGTTATTCTTAAAGAGAATATATATTTCAAGTTAGTGGTTATATTTAAATGACAGCCACTGATTAGCAGAAGTATTGGTACTCTTGTAACTATTAGGGTAGCAAAGGACTCTCTTATTTTGGTTTATTTCTTGTTTATTTTTGGAGTTATGTTATTTTATTTTATTTATTTATTTGTCTTTTTCAGGAGTTGCTTGTTTCAGTGGGCTCCATAAAGTTATCCTCTGGGACAGCTAATGTAGAAGAAGTAACCAAATGTGTTGGGGATGTGAGTGTATTGTATATCATTTACTTCTATTCTTGGTATTGTGTTCTATCTCACTGACATATACATGTTCAAATTTGGCTCAGTTGGTGCCCCTCTTAAAAATATGGGTGAGAAGTTATGGAATGAAGAAGTATATGAAAAACTAATCCTTCAAGTTTTCATTTTTCATCCCTTCAGTTGTACAAGGGTACCAAACTGGCTCCCTAGAGTTTCCAAGTCTTGGATTGTTTGGTTTTTTTTTTTTTTTTTTTTTTTGGCCCAATGATTGGAAGTATGTTTATATTGGCATTCATCTATTTGTTGTTGTTTGCGACATTTGTTGTTTAAGAAATCCAAGTCTTGGATTTGTTGGATTCCATAGAGTCTAGAGAATCAAGTTTTCTTCTGCTGGATTTCTTAAAGGAGGTTCATTTTCCTTGGAAATAATAGGGAGCACAATTCTATGTCTATAGTAAACATAGAGGTGAAGAAACATAATCATTTTCACACAGTGGATTACCTGCTTCTCAAATGCAATACACAAGAATGAATGTGGTTGTTGTATACGATTTAACTTGAGAATCAATGAACAGTCTTGACATTTGACAAATTGAAAATTTTTATGTGAAGACAGTAAAACTATTTGTTCAAGTCTTTGCTCTATTTGCTGATTTGTGCTCTTTCATTCTACTACTGAAGTTATATATGAATTTCTTTATTACCAAACTTCAATGCTTTATGTTCTCCCCATTTGGTAGTGATTTACAACTTCATGATATCGTTCTTAGGCATTCATGGTGATAGTTCGGAACAAGAAACGTGTGGGTTACACGTATGAGTTGACCTTAAAAGTCAAAGGTAAGTCGTCATCAACCATTTTCGTTTAGCACTTCCATCCAATTCTTAATTTTTATTCTGCATTTCAATCTACTTGGCCTTTTATGTGCCATGCCGATTTGCAAATGGAAGCAGGGGAATGGAACATACGAGGAGAGAAGAAGTCGGTTGCAGGCCATATAGATGTCCCAGAGTTCTCATTTGGTGAGCTGGATGACATGCAGGTACTTGTCAAAATTGATTTAAACACTTCTGAAGCACAAATAAATTGTAAAGGGCTTACCATATGTCTAGCTTTTAGATTAGGTTTTGGGATATCATCATGCATATTGTAGTTTGTCCTTTTCATTTGGTCAACGGTATTCCTAGAATTAGTTATGGCATTGCAAGTTCGACAGCCACACTTTCTACCAATGTGCATTAGTGCCCATTTATTTTTGCATGCCTAAAACCCTAATTGGAGTAGACTAATTGGAGTTTTTGAGGAATAAGATTATGCCTTTTGAGGGATTATAAGGAGGGTAAAGCCTTGTGAATTATGCTATTTGCACTGTCTAGAAGAGTTGGTTTGCACAGCCGAGGAAGAAACTGCTAGAAAGATATGTAGCAAACCTCTTGACATGTGCATAGCAGGAAAGAAACGTCCTGGTGTGCAAACATAGACAACAAGGCCCAAACTTCTCCAACCATATCTGAGATTAGAAAGAAGAAAGTGGGTTCTGGGACCAGAATTATTTCTGCGAGGATGTTGCCATGTTGATTCCCCGGAGGTTTTCTGCCTACATTTCTCTTTACAAAGATAACTTCCCATTTTCTATCCGTTATCCAGATATCTATAGCATATCTAGTTCCCTATTTGGCGTTCCAATGTTATATTTGATCCTTCTTTTACAAGATAGCCCAAATGAGAGTAGAGGAAGATGAATTATTAAAATGACCTTCCTCTAAATGAACTTATTTCCTCTAAATGTACTTATTTAGAGAATTCGGATTTTTCATAGAGCCCAATGACATCATAAGATCTATATGACTTACCCCACCTTGTGGGATGAAGGATGATTGTTGTTTGTTATTTCTTTGTGGTATACAATGACAACAATCAAGGATCATGACTTGGCTGGTAAACACTTGCTCTAGCAGCTCAACCAGCTTTTAGTAAGATCAGCAAATACTTACATGGGCAGCTGAAAGCGTTTGATTTTGCTGCCAGCAATAAATTTTATGACGTTTAAATTTTGTTCTTCTCAGCTACTATTCTCTTCTTTCTAGATTTCTGCATTGTCCTGCCCTGACTGCTTTGATAGACAATCATTAACAATTTAACCTGTCAAAATCCTAGCGGACTTCATCCATCCAAACGCTAAATGCTAATTCTGCAAGTACGGCTTCCAGCACCTGAAATGTCACTGACTAACCCCTTAAAACACTTTCTTTTATTTTGCAACCCCCTCTAGCTTTTACCTACCTGCAGTAATCCACCAATATTTACCTCTAATCTGCCCAAGAAAGCCCTACTTCATAACTATGAAACCTTAACCCTTCCCCTGTCCTACATCAATCTTCCCAATAAGAGGTAATTTTCTAACCCAAGTGCATAAGCAGTTATCCTTCAAAGATCGTAAAATGCTATGTTGCCCGCTGTCAGTATAATGGCTCTTCTTACTTATCTAAGCATTAGCGGGGTGAGACTTTCAATTTCTACAGAAAGGAGGCTTTTTTCTTTCCCTTTTACTCTATTGATTTGGATTACTGTATGCATGTATAAATCAACTTTCTTCTTTAATTAAAATTATGACCACTGGTTTGCTTTAATGCTGGTTTCTTTCTGGCAAATTATTTTGTGCAGATGCAAGTGAGACTAAATGAAGAAAGGGATATCTTGCCTCAAGATAAGATAGAGATATGCAACGACCTGAAGCTATTTTTACAGCCTGTTCGGGAAAAGTTGCTTCAATTTGAACAAGAACTCAAAGACAGATAGGAAGTGGTAGTTTTCGTTTTTGTGACAAAAGCCCTGTAGTTTTCATTGCCAATTTGACTGGGGACTAGTTATTTCTATTACAGTCTCTCCAGAAATAAAGCTTTTCTATTATTATGTGGACCTAGACTGCAAACGTTGATGTTCTCTCAGGTAACTATAAACAGGAGTATTAAGCACTATCATACATTCAATATGAATTATTATGTGGCGTGGGTTTGCTAATGAATCTCAATATTATTTAAATATCTCCTCATGGTACCTCCTCCGGGCATATATGACACCCACAGTATTCCAACTGGAACAAGATTATCACGAGGCATATACTTTGAGCAAAGGACCTTCACTCAAATTTTTTTCCCGTGGGTCAAACCTTAATTCAATTCCATCACACGAAGGCTTGCTTCTTATGCCTAGCATGTTTTGAACCAGTACCACCCTGAGATTTGGCCCTAAATGCTTCCCTCCAAAACCAACTTAACAATTTGCTAGTATTTGTCCGTAGAATATCCCAAATGAAAAAAATTCCCACAAGCTTTTTTCAACCCTATCACATATGGCCGCTGAGAAAAGTGAGGTATAGAACCATGCATAGCATAACTAAAAGCAAGTTGGAATCTAACGTCTGCGTTAAGGTTACACTTCCAGTCAACACGAGGGAATTAGCCCTCCGATCATTCAACATTGTTGACAATATACTGGTAAGTATTTAGGTGTCCTTTGATGAAGTAAGGGGACACCATATTCCTTTGCAGATCCAACTTAAGCAAAACCACTTGGTATGTCTAGCATCATGCACACTTTTGGAGATAAAAATACAAAAGTTTCTCATTGTGAACTCACTAACTAGAATTCTGATAGAACTTAGGGACAGCAATCAGCCGCTTCCCCACTAGTCGTCAGCTCGTTCTTGACAGGTCTGATTGGGCTTTCATAACCTGGTGCAAAAGGATTCGAACCTGTGCATGCTGGTTCCAAAAACCGATGGCTCGCCACTTGGCCTGGCATATTTGATGTCTGGAACTTCTTTTGTGGCAAGAAAGACTAAATCCTCAGCAAAACATGAATGGGTGTTTCAGGCCCACCTTTAGAAAGAATAATAGGCTCTCAAAGTATCATTGCTGGGAATATGCTGGGTTGGACGATCAGTACAAAGCACAAATAAATCATTATAAGACGAGATGTGCCACTTTGCTTAATACCTTTACTATTTTGATTAACTGTTATTATGTTCAAAGCTAGTCATTTTGAATACATAAAAAAAAAAAAAGGAGTATCTAATGTCTTTAATTTTAATCCGCTGTTAATGAAAAAAAATTTATATTATCATTTAATTATATACTACTAGTATACGAGCTTTTCGAAGTAATAAGTGTAAGAGCCAAATTCTTAGTTGATAAAATAGTATATAATTAAATATTTGTATGGAATACTTTTACTCAGATAATATGTCAAAAGTTAGATTCAACAACTAGTGAATAAAAAACAAAAAGTTTAAATAAAAATATATCTTTTTAAATTTTTAATATATTTTTAAATTATAAAACTTTTATATTAACTTATATCAAAATTAATTTTTTTTATAACTCAAATATTAACCAATACTTTAGAAGTGTCCGTTAGCAAAACCGACATTAATATACCTACAACATTTTTTAGGGATAAAAATTATCTGTTCCTAGATCGTGTTTTCTTTTCAATCTCATTATTTATCATTTGTCACGCACAAAATAAATATTTATTAAAGTTTAAAAACATAAGGTAGCTAACAATTATGTGTATATTATTTTTTAAATGATAAAATATGATCGACAAAATAGGAAATGTGACAAGTTTCTCTTTGATCTAAATGACCGATATATGAATAATAAAATTCTCATAATACTAGCTATTTGATCCATACTATTTAAATATAAAATTTCACTTTAAGATAAATAAATATCAAACCGCATAAACTAATTATCTGGTGAGATGGGACAAGATTTTTGAGGATAGATAATAGAAGATAAAATCTCTCGACTTCGCTTACCCGAAGAAGGTAAACGCATGTTGGAACGTGGCGGAACAACAGCCATGCCCACAACAAGACCTGGCCGTAATGTTACCCTCAAAAGCTCATAATGTTACCCTCAAAAGCTCAAAACCTTACTTACAACTTACAAGCTCAAAGCCAAGCTAAGCTAAGTAAGAGAGAGAGAGAGAAAGAGAGAGAGTTGTTGTACTTGTACCCTCTTCTACTACGGAATCTCCTTCCTCTACTCTCTACAATCTGAAGACGTATATAAATACTCTCTCTCTCTCTCTCTCTCTCTCTCCTCTTCTGCGGATAACAACAACGGAACATAACAATCACAACATGTGCAGAAGAACCAGCATTCTTAACCCATTTTCTGTTGCTTCCTCTTACTCTCATTCCCTTTGAAAAATGCGGTTACACGTTGATGCTCTTAATTAATGAGCTCTTCAACTTTGTTATGCCACAACCTAGTCTATCACTTCACCACCTCGCATGTTCCTTCTTCTTCTTCTTCTTCTTCTTCTTCCACTTTTGTCCTTCACTTGTGTCCCAACATAAAGCCGAAACGCTTTAATGGGTTCGTTTTGAAAGCTGAGAAGAACAGTGACAACGGTGGCCATTCGAGTGGGAAGAGGAGGAAGAAGAGTTGGTGGCACAGGTTCTTCTTCGAAGATGACGGGAACTGGCTCGGCTTGAAGGAAGATGACATGGTGGAGAATGAGGAAGAACAGAAAGAAGATGAAGAGTTATCTGAAGATGAGAAGTTCGAGTCGTGGAGGCGGAGAGCCGAAGCGATAATCGAGTTGAGGGAGGCACAGGAAGATAGGAGAAACGAGGAGTATAGGAAGTGGGAGGATTGGCTTTTGGATAATGAGAGTTATTCTTCTTCTTCTTCTTCTTCTTCTTCTTGGAGTGATGGTTTGGAAGAGGAGGAGAAGAAGGAAAAGATGAAGGAGGAGGATTATGTTGTGAAGGAGGAGAAGGAGAAGGGGTTGGTGGAGTCTGTTAGGTCTTTGATATTTGGAGGGGTGGAACGAGATAATGATGATGATGACTTGCTTTATGAGGACCGTGTTTTCAAGTATGCATCCACCAATTCGGTAAGTGGCTTGTGCATTTTGTTTCTCTTTTCTTGTCATGGAAATAGACATATTGGCATGTGTTTTGTGTATATCTATGTTTGTGAATGTCCTATGTGTAAGATAGATGGAGAAGTTTGATTGTCCCGATTGAAATTTTTAGTCATTCTAATGTTAAGCGAGCTGCATTCTAGGAGGAGAGTGAAAGTTCAAATCCTGGATAAGGCAATTGTTAAGAGGGTTTTTAGTTGTGACAATGTCCAAGGGTTGGTCTCATAGCAATTCTTGTTATGGGGATGCTTGATCAAAGACTCAAGTGGAAAAAACAAAAAAAAGATTAACTTGAAATATTCTAATCATTCACAAGAGTTGGATGCAGTATAAAGAAAGCTGCATTCCCAAGACAAGAATCAAAGTTCCATTCCTTTGTTAAGAGGGTCTTTTTGTCACAATAGTAGTCTCACATTGATTCTTGTGGGTATACTTGTTCAAAGACCCAGAAGAAAATTTTGATTTATTCTATCATTGCTTTGGCTCCAGGTGTTGGCATACCGAGTGAATGATGTTATAGTGCTTGCTTAATATATACTCTTCTCAGTAACTCAGTTCCATGAATCTAATTTGTTGTCACAGGCTAAATTTTTGGCAGTGTTGATAGTTATACCTTGGGCCATGGACTTTCTGGTTCATGACTATGTACTCATGCCTTTTTTAGACAGGTAATTGTTGGAGATCAACTTTCTTACTCAAAGCTAATTTTTTCTATTGGCAGAATTTAGTTCTTCTTTGCTAACATGCTTGAAGGTGTGTGCACAAATAGATATGCCTGAAAGTGTGTGCTTCTATCTGCATGATTTTTTCGTTAAAATGTTATATATTTGGAGGACATGGGGAATGGCAAGTGGCATAGTCTTGGAATGGCTTGCTCATGATGAGAAACTCCAATGGGCAAGGCCAAAGTTTTAGTACATGGAATGAGACAGGGTGCTGAAATGATGAGATGAGATCAATCTGAGGTGCATTGCGTTGTCCAATGCCCATGCTAAGGAACCTCAGGGTGCAAAGGACTATCATGTGTCATTGTATCACCTGCTAAGTAGGAAGGAACCCATAAGTACAATCTGAGAAAAGAAGAGACCAAGATATTAGATATAGCTAATCTAATCTCATGATACAATGCCAAAGAATATAGCATCAACAGATATTAGTAGTTTGCCTGAATATAATTTTTTCCTTATAAACATTATCCAGTTGACTGAAAAACCATTTTAGACTATTGGAGCAGCACTTGATGTATTATTGCTTCTACCATTTTTTTTCCTCAAATGTAATTAGGTTAAAGATCAATTCTTCTGAAAGCTTAAGCTGTTAGGTGGAGTTCTCAGTTCTCAGTTCTCAGTTCTCATAAATGGTTTATAACTCTTTCTTTCTTGTTCAGGCTTTCACACAAGAGACCTTTGGCTTAAAGCACAGATAATGCACAGAATCAATTTAACTTGTGCTGAATTTAAATTTAATTATGAAATAAGGGGAAAGGATCAAATTCATGTCTGCTTGGTGTTAGAGGCTGTGATACTATGTTATAGATATAAAGCATTCCTAGGCCTTCACCCAATAATTTAAACTTTTACAAGAGTTGGTCCTTTGACATGATATCAGAGCCAATATGACTAATTGCTTAGGAGTTTGATCCTTGATGCTTCCATTCTTCACCATTAAATTAAATTTTTGAGCTGTCTAAAGTGGGCCAATGTATTGTTCACATTTCAACCCCAGTGGCTCTTGTATGATGGACATGTTACAAACATAAAACCATTCATCGGCTTTCACCTAACAGTTTAAGCTTTTGGGTGAGTTAGTTTGACAATAAGAAAGGTAACAATGGATAAGAAAAAGAATAATTCTAAATCCTCCTAAGCAATCCTCTCAATAATCCTTCTAATTGCTAAACAAGCGAACTATTGAATGCTTTTTATGTTAATGACTGCATTTGCTTTTAGCATTTAATACATTCTTTATTAAGGGCTAGGGGGATTACTAGAAGGCTGTTTTAGGAGGATATGGCAAAGCTATAAGCATAAATTAAAGCAATCATTTTAACTTTGAATATCCAGTACTAATGCCTTATAGCTTTGATGATTTTATATGGAGCTGTTGTTTTTTGTTTTATTTTAGGGGGAAAACTATGGCTTTTATCATTTCTTTTTTGCTTTCTTTGTTTTTGAGTACAAATTTTTCATTGTTGATCTTTAGTTTTGTGTTAGTTTTAACTTCTTGAATTGAAAATTTTCTTATATAACTGGTCAAGTAACTTTATGTTATTGACAGATATGTGAAGACAGTACCACTTGCAGCACAAATGCTTGATGTGAGGAGATATCAGAAACTTGAAATGATTAAGGAATTAAAAACTGAGACAGGACGATTTGAGCTTGAGGTAGAGATTGGTAAATCTCCACCTCTTTCTGATGATGAGATTTGGTGGGAACTACGGAATAGAGCGTAAGATCAACCTATCTTCTTTTCCTGAATGGTGTTCTTTCTTTTTTCTGTGCTGGTCAGTGTAGCTGTAGCCAGAACATGAGCATTAAATGGAACTATAAATTCAGTAAGAAAGTCCAAAAATCCAATTGAGCTAAAGAGTGTGCACTATAACTTCCTGTTCTTTAATATATGCCTTCATTACTCTTCATTAAATCTGAATGGCATTCTTTGCCTGAATTCTGCATTATACAAAACCTTGTGAACCTGGATTTCTCACTTTTTTGTTGTGGTCTTTTGTATGAGTCTTTATTTAAAATGACCTTGTTAACCTTCAATTGTTGTATACTTGTTATCCTTATTGTTCTTCTATTTGTTGCTCCAACAGATTAGAGTTGAGAGATGAGTGGAGACTGGAGAATCGCAGAGCATTTGCCAACATATGGTCAGATGCAGTATTCGGGATCTCTTTATTTATTCTTTTATACTTCAATAAGAGTAAAGTAAGTTAACAATTTTCTTTCTGGTAACTGTTTTGATGCGTTAGTAGTTTTGCTGGACTTGTTTTCTACCATTAATATATTCTGTTATGTTGTAGTGTATTACTGTTAACTATTGTGAATAACCAAGACACAAATTGTAATTTCTTTAATAGATGAAGAAATTATCCTTTTTTGTTAAAATAGTAATTCCATAAGAGAAAGAAGTGTCCGGAGAGGGAAATAAGGTCAAGTTTATAACCAGAGCTTTGCCTCTTGTTAATAAAATTTCTCCTTTAATATAAAATAAATAAATAAATAAATATCCAGAGCTTTGCCAGATATACTTATGTTTCCAGAGATCAAGATAGAGGACATATGTGGTTTGTTGATTACAATCATTTGTTATTCTTGGTTCAAGCATTTGGGATACTTTTAGGTTTGTTGATCCGAAATATATAGGAATCTTAGCCTTGAAGACTCTGACGCATTTATTTGCTAGTAGTGAAACAATATCCCAATTCTCATTCTTCTCAAGAGCCAGCATTTCCTCCTGCATTGCTTCTCACTTTCCACAATGAGCAAGAGCCTCTTTTACAGACTTGGGAACTGGCACAGAATCTAAGGAAGCAATGAAGCATTTAGAAGCAAATAAATCATCATATGATTCAAATAAAGTCTTAAGATAGGAACGCGATAATTTGCCTGTACTGGAAGCAGTAAGGAGGCCAATGGAATGGTCTGACATTGGACCATTAGGACCTTGAGGTGAAGTGACCACAGATGGAGGTGGTGAAACTTCAGGGAATCAGGTGCCATGGGGAAGTGTTGAACCACAACACACTACTGCACTCGGTGTGTGTTATTGTTTGTTAAGGGAGTCAACTAGTTCTCTGCATGTATAATGGTTTGGTGCACATGATTCTGTAGAAAGCTATACTCAAAATCACTAGAAGGAGAGAGGTTTGCTGGTTAGAAATTGTAGACTACAAGAAGGTAACTGCTGAAACCAAACTGGGTTGAAACAAAAGTACACTTTTGTGTTTGGAACTACCCTATGAATTCACATTTAAGAGACTGGAGTTCACAAACATTTTGTAACCTAGGACCACACTTTTTGTTTAAAACAAGTACAACCAAGTATCTGAGGGGGTTGTAATCAGTTGTACAAGTAGAAAATACTGAGAATCATTTTCTGTCTTGATAAACCCTTTGGAAGTCCAAATATTTGTCTAAGGTCAAGTCTTTCTTTTAGACTGCAGTTCTTAATAGAATTGACACTAACGACATATTGCAAGGTTGTAGGCCACATAAATATGTATTGTGTGTGTTGCTTGTCCAAAGTTTGTTCCTAATCTATTTTTACATTGTATTGCTACTGTTTCTTTATGGAATATATTGTTCGATCTTTTCGGTGAATGCTAAGTGTGCTGTAGGTTCTTGTACCAATTTTTCATGGCTAGCTTCAATGGTTTCATTAAAAGTAAGGATGCTAAATTTTTGTGGCGAAGTGTAATCTTAGCCTATTGTTTGGTGCATTTGGATGGAATATAATGTAGCATCTTTAAGGAGGCTTCTTTAACACAGCAGCTGACTCAGGATATGTTTAGGCATTTCTGTTTCGAACATTTACAATTCCTAGTTTAGTTTCCAACTTTGATTGTTGATATTTGGTAATATTTTATTTTAAACTCTTGTCTGAAATATGTTTATTAATTATCCTTTGTTTTGTTTCTTTGCTTTTGGTGTACAGGTAGCTTTGCTCAAATTTACTGGTTATAAAATTATAAATAATATTTCAGATACTGGGAAGGCATTTCTAATTATACTTATCACAGATATATTCCTTGGGTAATTTTCTTTTGCAACTTTGGCTTTTGCTTTCCATTCAGCATAACTTAGTTTTCTAAGGAAGATATCACAGATATTTCTATTAACGAAGATATGTTTAACGGGAAGGAATTTCTAGTTATACTTGTCACAGATATATGTCTATTAATGAAGATGTATTTAAATTCTAATGAAGTGATATAACTTGTACTGAGTACTAATGCATTCAATAGAAGCACCCTAGCATTAGAAAAAGTACCAGCACTTTCAATAAGTGAGATACATTTTCAATGTATTTGAAGAGGGAATATTTCTGTGTTGATGGTTAACTTTCTACCCAGCCACAAGAGATAGGAGTTCATTAGAAGAAGGCTGTGGGCTAAAGTCATTATCATTGTCAAAGAATTCCTCTTTTAATCTGTCCAGTTTAAGCCATGGAAACAAAACAGGAGTTCCCCTACAGAAAGTTGAGTATTGAGCCATACAAGTCAAATTCTAAAACTTAAGAAATAGTCATGGATAAATATTATTCTTTAACTTTAATCCCCTTTTAACCAATCAATTGGTCAAGGAAACTAAACTGGGATTTGCACAGATAAGATTGATGCTAGACGTGTTCTCAATTACTTAAAAGATTATTTTCTTTTAGAAGCTTACTCAACTATTGATTTTAACTATAAAGAAACTCGTGCTCCATATGGTTAACTCATTTCATGTATGGTAAATTGGTAATTGTTGTACTTCTTCAATTCTGGGTATTAACACCATTTGATGGAATATAATTTTCTACTTCCTTGCAGAATTTCCTATATGGTAGCCTTTTTGTTCTACTGTTTTTCCTGTTATTGCATGTCTTGTTGACTGCTTTTGACACATACTGGGATGCCTGCAGGTACCATTCTGAATCTGGTTGGCAAACTTTGATAGAGATAATTGTTGAGCACTATGGGCTTGAAGTTGATCAGGCTGCTATAACTATTTTTGTTTGTCTGGTCCCAGTTGTCATTGATGCATGCGTGAAACTTTGGGTATGTTGTCTTTGGTGGCTGCTAAATGTTATTGATTCAATGTCCCTTTTTATTTTTGGTATTTGTTAGTGTTACAGATATAAAATTATACTTAGGCCTAAACTAAATGCTTAAGCTTTCACACCGAATTCACCTCTGTTAGCCAGCACCCAGACCAGCAATGACCATTCCCATCGCTTCTAAAGCGATCCCTAGTTGGTTTTAGTCCCACAAACAATAATCCTTATTGGTCATTATTGTCACTGATTTAAGCAACCGATCATTCGTTGCATAAGGGTGAAAGGAGAGGAGGTAATTGGGGCAATGACACTCTGATGCCATGTTTAACAAGGGAGAGCTGACAAAAGAAAGAGAGAAGTTTGTATGTCATGAACACAATTTTGACAAACTCAGTTATTAATAGTATGTGCATAGCAATTAATCTGGGAGCAATTAAGAGAAATGGGAAACATGTATCTGATTCCTAATGTTGGATCTCCCCAACCGCTACATTACAACTAAGATTATTTCGCTTCATTTAACCTCATCTAAAGGAATTAGGTGTCACCATTGTTGCTTATTCATAGCTCCGCACAACTAGTGTGTTATCAATTAACCTTTGACATCAGATCTCTCTCATCTGATGTTTCGAACCTCCTAGCTCCATATCACTCTTTCGCCTGATATATTAGCATAGACTGCAAATTATGATGGCTCAATGCATGAGGCACTCGCCATTGTTGGTTTTTGTGAAGCAATATAATGGATAGACCGTTTCACTTACTACAAAGTAGAAACCTTACCGTTGCATGAAAGGCTTATCCTCAAACGAATTTAAATGGAAGTCTTTCATGGGATAGAATGTTTTATTTGTGTTACCTAATGTGGCAATCTGCAAAACATGCTGCTTCTGTCTTGAATAACTTTAGTAGGAATCCAAAATTTTCTATGTTGTATATTGCTATTGGAATTTGTCATGTTTCAATTACTCCTTAGTTGTTAATGCATATCATCACCTTTTACTGTTTTTGTGATGCAGCTGTTCAAGTTCCTCCCGAGATTATCCCCAAGGGTGTCAAATATCTTTCAGGAAATGAAACGTCACTAGTTGAAAAGTTTATACCTGGGCCAGCGGAGATCTTCAGCCATGTGCTCTGGCTTTGTCACGGGAAAACATTTTTCAGTTTTGTTACCCTAACCGCGCATTCTTGTGAGCAGTTCTTTATATTGTAATGTCCATCATGTTCCTCTCTTTTGCTAATAATTACATTACATTAAATATTTTGTAAGTATGTAGTTTTTTTTTTCAATATTTTACCATGCTGCCAATTGAGCTATTGGCTTTCCTTTGAAATATGTGGTAAACAGTGCAAAGAATGATCAAACTTTTCCCGACGGTGCAGAGGTTTAAAACCTACAGAAAGCAATATCGACAGATATATATCATCACTGAGTATTCACTAATAAATAAATAGAAGTCTTAAATATTGATTTGATCTTGAAATTCGCTTCCTTATTTAGATAGGTCCTTGAATTAGTATTTTGTTTTAATTGAATCTTTAAATATGGATATTGATTGTTTGAACTTTTGGATTTGATCGTTCAAGCGGATCAATATGTTGAAGTTTGAGCTGCAGCAAGATTTTGCCAATATGCTCATAAAGGATGATGGCCCATGGTTCTGTGCAAACCGAATTCAAAGTCTTCATCTGCTACCATTGATAATGCACTCGTTGGGTTCGATTCCCCAAGACTCATGTCGAATATTGGTGAGGTCTTGGCTTGGCCAAACCATATGGGTCGCGAGTTGCTATGGTAAAAAGCCTACATAACACATGACAATCTATACCATACTCGGCAGTTTACAGGATTTGCTTCGCGGATGAAATTTTGTAAACCCCTAAGAGGATCAACATAATTCAAGTAGCAGTAGAACCGCAAAAGGGAGACACATGTACCACTAGCACACACAAGATGTACATTAAAGATATGAAAAAAGCTACTTACACAAAAGGCATTTACGACTAAATTTATCACGTTATCCTTGCTTTAAACATGGGAGAGACATGAGAGAGGAAAAAAATTCTTAAAAAAATACGTTGCTATCTATGAAGAAATTCTGTATGCGTGGATGACACTGCTGAAAAGATATGTAGCCTATGCTGGGAATTGATCCAAGGTCCGCACTTTTACCAAAACCTAGAAATCAGTAACATCTCATGTTGGGGATCACGGCAGTTTTCTTTTAAAGAAATTAGTTAGGCCCTTAGTAGAAATTGGCAAAATCTTAGGAGATTTAACTAAAGAGATTTCTTATATTAACTGAATCCCATATCCAAACCCCGAGCTAGTCGTCGATTGAAATTACATTTACATGCAGACACCAAGAAAATAATTGTATCCTGAGGCTCATTTCCCACCTGTTTTAGAAGAGACGATTCCTAATTGTAGTGTAAAAGCGCGTACATACACAGCACAAGTTTTCATCCATTATCTCATTCCATTTTGCTTTCAAAGCTATACATAACTGTAGTGCATGCATGTATTACATACACAATCTCCTCTTACTAATTCGAAACAGAAAATAAATAGAAAGCGAATAACCAAAAGGTCTCCAGTTAAGATTTTCAATTTCTCCTTCCGAAGAAAGAAATTAAACACACAGATACACAAAGCTATAATATAGTCACCCTTTACTACCTGAGTCTCATGTTCCCTCCAAAATATCAGTCTATGTTCTTATGACTCTTTCATTTGTTTTATCAGGATCAGTCAGCAGTCATTGGTTGTGTCATGCAACACCTAAAACGGGCCTTCCGAACAGTTGTCATGATCTCAGTCTCCGCATTCTCAAGCATTCCTACAATTTCAGCAAATGGTGGCCTAATATCAGGGTTGGGATCCCAGCATCTTGTCATGATTTCGCGGAGAACAGATAGGCAGTCATTGGGTATGATGGGGCGAACATTTTTGTTCACAACTGCAAAAGCTGCCTGTACTGCTGTCATGTTCTGAAATGGAAGCATTCCAGTGATGAGTTCCCAAAGAACAATCCCAAAGCTATATACATCCACTTTTTGTGTGTAAGGCCTATGCTGGATCATCTCCCTGCCGCAGATTGGAAAATGTATGACGTCAAAATATGCATTTTTAAATAAAGTATCAAACAGTGACAAACAATTATGCTTTTCAGCACTTCGAACTAACAGTTTCGTATAAGCCACACACATATCATAAATCATGAACTGGTTTTTGGTGGTAGCAGAAACATATAGAAACATGCTAACTAAATTATGCAGACATGATTAGATTATTATCTTACACAACTATGAAACGTAACTATTGGATTATTATCTAACACAACTACAACATGCAACTATCCATATATTGCTAATAATGAGTTCTCAATTGATTGTATCCTTACAATTATCAAGTACTTACCAGTTTTGATAAAAAGATAGAAAGCTACAAGGGTCCTTCATTAAATAGAAAGACATTACTGCAGTATAAGAAGAAATACAAGGAAGAAAATCATTTGAAAGAAACCCCAAAATAAAAAGGCAAAAAAGCATTGAAACGAAAGAGCTTTCCAATTTGCTCTAAATGCAGTATGGAAGCCAATGTATCTCATTTTTCCGGCCAAGGAAAAAGGGGTGGGAGGGAGACAAAAAACAACATAAACACATGAGAAATATTGATAGCATAGTACTCATCAGCCCTCAACCAGAATGTATCAAACAATAAGACTAAAAACAACAAGTACAGACAAAGAACAAGATCAGCATTTTTAAACTGTCATTTCACACAAACTTCATTGATGGCAACGTTTTGGAAATAGCAGTATCATCAGAACTTGATGATGAAGTCCAAGCTGCATTCTGAATGCTTGATGACCATTTAATTTTACTATGATTTTATTCTGATGCTTGAAGTCATACCTCAGCCCTAACCTTTGAGTAATAAGAAAAGAGACAGAGAGATTTTCTTTCACCTCTTCATGCACAAGTGATGTAGATAAGAAGAAAATGTAAGAATGTCATTAAAAGAAATTTATTTCACAATAATACTCAAGCAACAAATATTTAGCTAAAAAATGAAAATTTAAACAATAAAAGAAGAGGATTAACCAGTGCCAGTATAAAAGACCAGAAGTGGAAACAGAAAACATACATTAAAAACATACAATTAATCAGGAAGTAATAAGATTCCTTTTTCAGCAGTATAGTATCATGCCATTTCTGTAACCGGGTCATGAATCAAGAAAACATTATATTGAATCGACTCCCAAACCATATATAGTATATGATAAACTTCCATTAGCAGCATTTGAAATTTTATCAATCTTTCATCCATTGAGATATCTAGGTTTTGCTACAAGAAGTTTCAGAAACAAAACCAGAATGCACACTAAAATCAATATCAAAAGACAAAGGAAACCAAAAGAATCTTACGGAGCCATCCAACGGTATGTTCCAGTCTCAGGTGTCATTCCTTCAGTTTGCACCTCAATCCGTGCAACTCCGAAGTCAGCAATTTTAATTGATTTGTCACCAAAAATCAAAAGATTATCAGATTTCAAGTCCCTGTGGATCAATCCAAGACCATGAACATATGCCATCCCTCTAGCAACATCCAAAGCTTGTTTGACAGCCAATTTGAGCGGAACTGATCGGTTCTGACGCTTCATTAAAAACTGTCTAACCGAACCCCCTTTGGCGTATTCTGTTACGATGCACCATACCATCGGCTTGCGGCATGCGCCGATGAAACGAACTATGTTAGGATGCTTTAGTGTAGCCAGCATCATGACCTCCTGCTGAAACTGTTGTTCCATCAACTGAGCCTTTGCTGCATCATTTTCAGGCCTCTCCAAGATTTTGATAGCAACATCTTCCCCATTGTAGGTTCCCCTATAGAGTTTCCCAAAAGCTCCTTGAGCAAAAGGCTCACCCATATTAAGCTTCCTCAAATCAATTGTCCACTCATCAAAATTTTCAAGCCCCTCAGTTGGGGAACTACTATCCATTAGAGCCTGAGCCAAAGCATCATCACTCAAAGCATGTGTGACTCTTCCTCGACGATTTACACTGTGTGCAACAGAGTAGTTATCATTCGCACGCCTCCGCAACCCTTGGTGGTTCAATATGCGAGTATGGGAATCATTGGACCCAACACTGCTATTATCAATAGACATCGCAACAGATCCTCCACCGTTACTTGTTTGCAAACTGTCAATTGACATATTGGTACCCTCCCCAAGCTTATGGTAAAAGCCTTGAGAGAAATCATAATAGTTATCTGTATGTTTGTTCAGGTCTATTAGACCCGGGAATTTAGCACCACCTTCCAACATCTTTCACACTAAAGGGCAAAGCTTTAAGTCTTGTTATTTCTTCAGCATCAGAAATCGCAAATTAAACCACCTGAAAAAAAAAAAAACACAAAAAAACACAAAAAAAAAAAAAAACCTAAAACCAAGTTATACCTCGGAAAGCTTTTAGCATTTGAATTTATAAACTATAAATTTCAATAACAACAAACAAGGCAACTCCTTGTATGCATTTTGTTTACCCATAATCAATGCAAAAGATATTATCTATCCAGTTAATACCAACAAGATAACAACTAAAAACCACAGACTGCATCTAAAAATCAAGAGATTGCTTTCAATTTCACAACTCAAAATCAATGGGTAAGAAAACCCTACTCAATAACCATCCTTTAGCTCAAAATCAAAACCTTAAATCAAATGCATATAACATTATATACTAACAATTTGCAATAGAAAAACAAAAACCCCTGGAAGAAGAGACTTAATAGCATTCCCTTTTGCAAGTCAATGCACAACAAGACTCCTCTAGAACAAAATCAACAACAACAAGAACAACGAAATCAATTTGAAGAGACCATACCACAAAGTTCACCAGCAACGTAATCCTTAATCCTTGTATCAAAAGCTACCAAAATTTTACTGACAACATGCGCAAAAGAGTAAAACAGCTCGTTAGTCAAACGAAGTACGGAACTAAATTTAGAAACTAAATTTAGAAAAAGAAATAAAGATAAAATTAAACTAAATTCTCGCCGATTAACCAACTCGTTAGTGAAATCTCAACAGAACAAGCCATTAATCTCACAAACGAAGAAGAATAAAACAAAGATGAGAAAGTGCGAAAACCCTAAAATCCGTCAACTCCCAGTTGAAACGAAGTAAGAGACGACAACTCGTAAGGTTACCTGAACTGAGAGAGAGAGAGAGAGAGAGTGTTCGAGTTCCGATTGATGAAATCGCCGTTTGGAGAGATCGAAGAGAATTAGAATTAGAAATGAGAAAGAAAAGAGATTGAAGAAGAAGAAGTGGTGCGAATGAAAGGAAAAAACCGAAGAGTAGACCCAAGAAAAAAACAACGAAGGAAAAATGAAAACGAAAACGGATGACCCCCCTTTTCCCTAATTTTTATTTTATTTACCTTTTTCTTAGTCTTCTTCTGTAACATTTTCCTCAAGTCTTCCTTCTTTGTTTTTTTCCGTTCCGTTTCTTTTCACTGCTTTTAATTAATTATATCATTTTTTTAATTTATTTATTTTTGTGTTTTTTTTTTTTTTTTTTCCATCGGGTATAGACTTGGGGCCGGGATAGCGTGAGGCGTGCTTCACTCACAACTTATTTGCGGCCTTCGCTGCAAAGTTACCCAGCAACCATCACCCCAATCCTATGAGTTTTTTTTTTTTGTCACAAGAAAAATATTTATTTTTTTATTTTTTTATAAAATTTAATTAATATATATTGATAATATAAAATAATTTTATATTATCTATTAATAAAAATAAAAAAATAATAAATTATAATAAATTTTTTTATTATAATAAATAATTATTTATATAAATTAATATTTTATATTATTTTTATTAATTAATAATATAAAATTATTTTATATTATATTTAAATTAAATTCTTTTTTATATTATCTCCGCATTTGATTTGACATATGAGAGGCTACTCTCCCTGTTACGCTCAAACATTTATTAGAGATTCTTTCAATAATATTTTTTTTATATATATATATTTTTAAATTAAATTAAATATCTAATATTTAATATTTAAGGTATTCGAGTTTCTTTTTCTCAAACAAATACTTTGTTGATACGAGAAAAATATTGCAGGTGTATAAGACACGAGTTTGACATTTCTGTTTTAAGTGATACAATTAAAATATGAATATTAAAAAAATAAAGTAGGTATAAGTATCATTATAATAAAACATAAAAATATAAAATAATTTAAGAGTAAGTTTATATATAACATTGTTTATTTTAGAAAGTTAATTACCTAGTAACCTATTGGCTTTGTCATCTAGTGGCTTAAATATATTTTTAATCTCTCTAAATATCTGATCTTTTGGATTTGATTCTTTAAAAATTTTTTGCTTGATTTTTGTCCCTTATTTTTTGGACATTACTAATATTAATCCCTGTAATTAATTGAATGTTATTAAATACTGATGTGGTAACATTAGATTTTGACATGTAGTAATATTGATTAGATTTCACATTACCACATCAGCACTTAACAATACTCAATTAATGGTAGAGATTAATATTGATAACATCTAAAAAATAAGAGACTAAAACTAAATGAAAAATTTTTAAGAAACTAAATCTAAAAAATTAAATATTTAAAAAAATTAAAAATATATTTAAATCCTATTATTTTACTGTAAACTATAAAAGTCTTTTTGAAGTACGTGTCGTAACAGTCTAGTCAAAGTACATAGCTAAACGGAAATCTTTCTGTTTCACTAATTTTGTGAGTATATTTACGGTGAAAGAGCTTTAAACAATATACCATAAAATCAATTTTATTGATATATAGTTAAGTAATGTTTTTACTTTTTAAAATCGAATAAGACATTAAATTGGCGAGGCTTTTGCTTCATGATTCGATTAATTGAATCAGTCAAATATATGATTAAACAATAACTAAATCTGTACCAAAAAAACAAAAACAGCAACTAAATCATAATTAAAAAGAATGTTTACACTAAAAATATGACCGATTTACAATTTAATTAATTCAACTGAATGATTCTGTCTAATTTTTAAAAGGAAAATGCTTGTTGGCCGGAACTTTTACATGAAGATGCATACCCTGACTGACATGGCAAAGCATGTATGGTTATAAGTCTCAACATGATACTTCTTTCTTCATGTTTTTTTGCAATTTTTAACTTGCCATGTATATTTGAAAACTAATTTCTGGCACTTTATTCTAGCTCTCTAACACCACTCTTTTTAAAATTTTTTTTTGGTCTCGACTAAATTTTAAAATATTAGTGTAAAGTGTATAACTTATATTTTTTTATTTCATTTTCTTATTATTATTTATCTTCTTTTAGTTCTCATTGGCGACTCCATATCTTTTTCTCCTCCTCCCCGTCCTTTGTTTTCTTCGTTCCCTTTCCCTTCAACTAATTATCCTTTGATCTCCTCATTTTTCCGTTTCTTTGTTTTTTTTTTTTTTTTTGGGTTTTTGTCCTTGCTCTCTCCTTAACTTTCTACTTCTTCTCCCGGTTCTGCATCTTCTCTTCCTCATTTCCCCTCTATCCTCTTCCTTATTTCCTATCTTTTTCGTCATACTCACATTATTCGTACCATTTTCCATTTTTCAATAATTGCTGTACAATAAATTCATTAACTAAAAATGAGTTAGTTGCCAGATTTGTTTGTCAACTTTTTTAAATATTTATTTTTTTAATTGAAAGTTAATTGACAATGAGTCTATTATACAAATTTGTTATAAATCAAACTTTTTAACGGACTGTATAGCATAGTTAGTGAACTCAAACTATTATGACTTTTTAATGAATTTAATTTTTTTTCTTATGATATAATAATGACTATAATCTTAACGAACGAGTCTTTATTGGAGTTCTAGGTTTGCATGGCGGCGCTAAGATTTTAATGAGTGTGCATTTCGCTTTTGTGAGTTTTCTTGCCTAAAGCTTTTCCCTATGATAAGAGGAAGAGTGGATTTCTCATATGAGGAGAGAGATGGTGGAAGATTTAGTCACGAAGTGCAAAATTTAACCTATCAAGGGAGGAATTAATAGTGGTCTCTCGTATGAACATGAAGCGTGGATCATCTTTGATTGTGAAGAAGTTCTTGCTGCTACGATCGTTAATTTCTATTAAGCCGTTCAAGGCTACATCACTGGGGAGAACAATGCAAAAAGATTTGGGGACTGGTGAAGGGGATGGAGTTTCGGAAGATGGGAGAAAACTTGATCCTTGTTGAATTTTTCTCCAACAAGGATTAATATCGTAGAGTGCCCATGGGCATTTGACAAAATTTGTTAGCGATAAAGGAGCATGATATATAGGAGTACTAGACCGTCGAACATGAGATTCATGAACTCAATTTTTTTGGGCGAGGGTATATATCATTATGTGCATAAACATATAACAAATAAATATTGAAAAAAAAAATGCATGTAACTAGGACGAGTCACTATGAGAGGTTGGTTTATCATTTCAAAATATTTTTCATGTTCAAAAACACTTAAAAATTTATTTTAAAATATAGTTAATTTGAACATAAACACGCAGCATTGAATTCAAAGGTAATAAATGCTGAAATATAAACAAAAAAATGATTAATCTCATGGCTAATCAATCACTAATGAGACAAGAGATATTTGTATGCGTCATTACCTTCTCATATTGTCCCCCTATCAAATTCTTAAGAGAGATAGTGTAGAAGATCATGTTTTGTGTGTGTGTATATATGAGATAATTAAAGAGGCTCAAGATTCTCAAATAAAAGAGAAGTAAAGAGAGGCACAAAAGGATTTCAGACAAAGCCGGAACCAACACCGCAAAGCAAATCTTGAAAGAACATGAAATTGCCCAAGCTATTAGCCACGGTAAACACAAGATATACATGTTTTCGCAATTCTTGGAGTAAATTCTTCCTTGCATCAAATATCTTAAAGACTTATGCATTCTCACTTTTTATATTAATATCATGTAACTTGATATTTGGTGTTATTAGGATTCAGGATTTTATCCTTCAGGTAACTCTCACTTTTGCCTCTACACTTTGCTACTTTGTTCGGCTACTTCAAATGAAAAATGCACATATATTTATAGCAGTCCAGTGCATGTAAACACTGCAATATTTTAGCTACGGATTACTCACCGGCCTATTCTGCATTTTAGGCCATGAGGATTTCATGTACGCATTCAGCAATGTTTTTTACTTCTTAATTCCTCCTACCAATTTTACTATTGGCATTGTAGCTTGTCTTACTTTTGTTTTCTTTGTCAATCCTTATGGCTGGATCCGACAAAATCATTTCCTATTCCTTTTAGTATCTCATTTTGATGTAAATCATCTAAGAGTCACGTGGTTTACTAATTAATGTTGGACAGACAGTTACTTTATAATTTAGAAATTCAATTAAATATAGTCATGTACCTCTTGTTACAATTCATCCTCGATAACATTATTTTTCGATGAATATAAGGAGCTCATACTTCCAGCAGGGAGGAGCAAAGCAAACAGTGTTCAAGACGAAAAGAGTTCATCATCTAGACATACATATACAGATCTACATTATCAACATTCTTCTATAACTAAATATAACTAAGATACCACCCAAATTTTGCAAATCAACAAAACTGTGCTCGGCTGCGTCTTCTGCTGAGTCTCCATTTTCTAGCTTCCCACAAATTCTGATATACAAAATCAGCAGATAAAGGGCACTCTTGACACCAATCTTTGAGCCAATGTCCAAGCCAAGCCTTGTGTGCTGAATTTCCGTGTCCCAGATAGGTTTGTAGTTCTCAAAAACTACCCTGTTCCTTAGCCACCACCCCATTCCTCCACTCCTTACTTCTAGTTTGAGAACTTCATTGAAATCCCCAACAATTAGTAAAGCGTCAACAACACCATTCTTTAACTCCAGTAACTCTTCCCATAGTGCTTATCTGTCCTGTCTATTTTTGGGCGAATAAACCACCACTATGCCATTTAAAGGCAAATTCTTCAATTTCCTTCTGCACACTCCCATCTAACCCCCTTTCTCACACAAAATAACTCCTTATTCCACTCGCATATTAACCGCCTGCTTCCTTCAAACGCAGCAATCTGGTCGGTCCTATCGAAAATCATCTGATCCCCACCATCGTTTAATTTTTTTATCAGGCACATTAGAGTGCTTTTTCTCCACAAGCCCCAAAAACACAGGTTTGACCAATTTCCTGATCACCATGTCTTTGGATTCACCCCCACACCTCTAAAAATCCAGCAAATGATATTCATTATCAAGAAGAATTAGAACACCAACCAGCAAACCCAGGTTCTGCCGTTTGGCCAAGCCGAACACCTCATCTACAAGCTCTTCTCTGGATTTCTTGACTGTGCCCTTTTCCTTATGTATATATACTACTTCCGACATTTTGTCTATTCTGATTTTCTTCCCCAATATGCACATCTGTATATACTTTCCCGTCAAGACAGAAGCAAACCCAGTTATATATTAATATACGTAAACCAGGTTGTGTTGTGTCAATCAGAACTCTAGCATAGCTAAAATCACTCATAGCCTCTATTTGAGTATCAACAGATATCACTGTGCCCCAATTTTAATTAAGTTTGTTTTGGACCATCCGTGTCATGGGAGGCCCACACATTTTAGCCATACCCTCCTCAGTCCTCTCCTGACATAGCTCCTCAGGTGCGTGCCCATCTCCTAATCTCGTCAAAAGTTGAGGTAAAGACATTTTGCAGAACTTTCTCCATCTCTTCATGGGATTGGGATATGAAAGTAATCAATTGCTTTCCCATACTGACTGATTTGTGTGTGACACAGCCTTCATCGGCTTCAATAGGTCACCCACAAAACTTCCTTTTAAGCCAATTCATGTTATCTTCGCACGCCTCCCTTTGAACCACAGTTCTATTCGCACACCTCTCCCCTTCTTTACCATATTTTGCTAGTGACACCTCTATCTTGTTTCCCCTTATGATGAATCCATTCAGGTGTTGAATCGCCTGCATTGCAACCCTTTCTGTACTTGATACGCACAAAACCAAAGGGTTTGCTGCTGTACTTTCTCCTCTTGTATGCAACATACGCATCAATCACCCATCATCCTCCTCCTCTGCGTATTTGTAGAAGCCAATCCCATGTCATATCACTTGAACGGAGGTTATCTACAAATACGATGAAAGCTCCCTTTGTTGATTCCTTCTTCTTCGATGTTGCCCCTCTTGTGTCCCTTTTACCTCTCCATCCTTTTCCTCTTGTTCCCGCCGCATTGCTCATTCTCCTTTTCCCAGAGCTTGTGCTGTTTATTTTCATTTTGAATTTGAATTTGAATTTTGGAACATACAAATTAGTCTAGTTACACCATTCATACACCAGATTTGACCATTTTAGAACAAGCTAATCAATAGCATGCATTTGTGTACGTACGATTTTCCTTCAGGACCTCTTTGATGATAATCAAATTTTAAAAAGATACGTAATTTAATTGGTTGTTTGTCATATTTAACACGTCTTCAATCACAGTTGCGCTCCTATCATATTATTCACCGCATTGCCAGGTCTTGGGACAAGCTCAAGAAGTTGATTTGATCACATCATCAACTTACTATCCTTCTTTCTAGACTACATCTACAAGAGGATTCTCCATGCACCTATCAGCTGAAAAAATCACATGTTATCACCATGATTACGGGGAAAAATAGGAAAATAGTTTTGGTTGTAAAATAGCTAAAAACTTCAAAACGAGCTAATATAGCACCCAAGCAGCTGTGTCTTAATCAAGCTTTAGCCATTGTTTCTTCTTCTTTTAGCCAAGGTTGTAATTGTGGCTAATATTTTCCTGATTTTTTTTTAAAAAAATTGCACATAGCCATAGTTTTCTTTGCTCTCAGATTCTCAATATTTTTAAAGTGAATTTTCTTTTTTTATTTTTTTTCCACCTCACTTTTTACTTCTAGCTAGCTTTATCTTGCGAGTTACTTATTTTTATATAATTTTTTTGTGTGAAAAATTTAAAAAGTATAATATTTTTGATAAAATTTAAAAAATATGATACTTTTATTTTTCATTATTTTTTCTCTCTCTTCTCCCTTTCTTTTCTCCCTCCTCTTTTTTTCCTTCTCTATTCCCTCTCCCCTGCACCCTACGCTCTCTCTCTTTCTCCCCCTTCTCTCTCGTGCGCGCACACACACTCTTTTTTTAATTATTTTTAAAAAATAAATCTGCTTCTCTTTGCAACAGATTTACTTTTCAAAAATAATAAAAATAATAAGCTTTTTAAAAATAATAAAAAAATAGAATTTGATTTTCTCTCTACTAAATTTTCTTTTAAATCTAATATTTTTTCAATTCTATCCAAAATCCAATATATTCTCAATTTCATCCTCAAAATTCCATTTTCAAAAAAATCGCCCTTATCTAACCATATTTTTTTACTGGTGGCTTACTCGGTAAAAATTTCTTACTAGCAAACCACTAAACCGCTACTTGTAATTTAGTGCCCGGAAAGGATCAATAATAAACTTAACAAAAAAATTAAACATAAGCAAAATATCAGAACGAGTTAATGAAGAAGCGATCAGATTGATATATGATTGATCCAAAACATAATAAATTATATTTCATTCAAAAAATAAAAAACATTTTAAAAGGCAAATTCAGATTCCTTTTTTTCTTTTTTGACAAGCAAATTCAGATATTTTTATTTATGTTGATATTTATTTGTACAATTTGATTTACTTATCAATTTTTATAATTTACACTTTCAACTCTGTGGAAAAATCTCACGTTTTTACTAACAGTAATGGTAGATTGTACGAAAAATAATGTGAAGAAAATGATATGAATATCTTATAGCCAATAATGGGTGAAGGTGGTTATAACACTGTAAAGAGAGAGAAAACAGTTAATCATAAAACGCAACTAGATATAATACCCGTGCACGACTTTAATTATATTTTTTATAATTATTTTTAATTATAATGTTTTAAAAATAATTATGATTGTAATTAAAAATTAGATATGATATAATATATCAAGATTTGTTTTAACTATTTTATACAATTAAAAAAAATCAAAGGAATATTAAATTCATTAAATACTTCATTAGACAATATTTTCAATATAATTTATATATTTCTTATCCTTCTCAACTTTAATAAGGCATAACCCTTTTAGTGAGGTCATTTTTGTTAGTACAACATATAATTATGCATTAAAAAAAATACATATTTTGCCAAATATATCTGGTATAGTTCAATGATTGGTCTTGACTTTAGTTTGTTATTATTGTATAATATATTTTTTATTATGACTTGTTTTCTTCCAAAAAAAAATGTCACTTTGAGTCTTTTATTGACAATTGACAAATCTCTAACAAAATTTCTAATATGATGGTATAGATTTAAAAAAAAAAGTTAACTAATAGTTAATATATAATAATACAATATTTCCTATTTTCAAAAGTAATTTAATTTGTTATCATGTTGTATTTACTTGTTTGTGACATAAAAAACATATATAATTTTTCACCTTTGATTAATAATTTATTTGACTCAATTTCAAATTTTAACAACTATTCTCTTAACATTTATACAAAACATACTTAAAATTATATGTACATTTAGGTCATATATAAGTCATTGTATCTCAAATGCATTAAAAACACTTTGATGATTAACTATATAATGTATCCTATTGAATAATTTTATGCATTTTATTTTCATAAGAAATTATATATATAATAGTTAATATAAAATAATACAATATTTTATGTTATCAAAAGTAATTTAAATTTTTTTGTTGCATTTTTTTTACCATAAAAGAACTTATATAATTTTTTCACGTTTGTTATTAAGTTTTTGAAACAATATATTTTAATTATTTTCACTATAGTTCAATGACTTGCCTTGATTTTTATTTATTATCATTGCATAATATACCTTTATCAAGAATTATTTTTTTCTCAAAACAAAAATTATCACTAGTTTGAGTTTTTTGTTGAAAATTTTTTTACGAAAGTAAATGACAAAATTACTATTGTAATGGCATAGATAAGAATATTATACGTCCAATAGTTAATATATAATAATACGATATTTTCTAGTGTAAAAAGTGATTTAATTTTATTATCACGTCGTATTAGTTTTTTGTGATATAAAAGAATATATAATTT
The DNA here is from genome assembly GCA_031439595.1 of Pterocarpus santalinus. Taxonomy (NCBI): domain Eukaryota; kingdom Viridiplantae; phylum Streptophyta; class Magnoliopsida; order Fabales; family Fabaceae; genus Pterocarpus; species Pterocarpus santalinus. The sequence goes on along the minus strand of CM062531.1, from coordinate 65,216,671 downwards.
TTTTTTATCTTTGATTAATAATCTTTTTACCTGTGACATAAAAGAATCTATATAATTTTTTGATTTTTCACTACTAATTTTTTGAAATAATATATCTTAATTTTTTTACCGTATGATTAATATATATTTTTCACATTTAACTTCACATTATTTATTTATTTACATAAAAGAACCCTATAATTTTTTCGGGTGTTATTACTAAATTTTTTAAAATAATATATCTTATACTTTTTACTATTTGATTAATCTATTTTTTTTTCTTAGTGAACAATTTTATGCATTTTATTTACATAAGAAATTACACATTTAATAGTTAATATAAAATAATATAATATTTTATGTTCTCAAAAGTAATTTAATTTTTTTGTTTATTGCTTTTTTTTGTACATAAAAGAACCTATATAATTTTTTCACCATTTGTTATTAAATTTTTGAAACAATATATTTTAATTTTTTCAACGTAGTTCAATCACTTGCCTTGGCTTTTATTTATTATCATTGCATAATATACTTTTATCAAGAATTGTTTTCTTCTCAAAACAAAATTTTCATAGTTTGACTTTTATACTGACAAATTTCTTACAAAATTAAATGACAAAATTTATATTATAATAGTATAGATGAAAATATTATACATCCACTAGTTAATATATAATAATATCATATTTTCTATTCTAAAAAGTGATTTAATTTTGTTATCATGTTATATTAGTTTTTTGTGACATAAAAGAATATATAATTTTTTTTTACCTTTGATTAATAATTTTTTTACCTGTAACATAAAAGAACCTATATAATTTTTTCACCTGTCACTACCAATTTTTTGAAATAATATATCTTAACTTTTTTTACCATGTGATTAATATATTTTTTCACATTTAACTTCACATTAATTTTTTTTTTCACATAAAAGAACCTATATAATTTTTTTCACCTATCATCACTAAATTTTTGAAATAATATATCTTATATTTTCACCATTTGATTAATATTTTTTATTTTACATTTAACTTCACAAAAATTTTACTTGCTAGGTTTTCCTATATATATAGTAATTACAATTCACGTGCAATAAATGCTTTGATGCAAGTGAATTTTAGTGTATATAGATGATACCTCCCTCTTACTTGTTACGTCCGCATGTTACGTTGTTTGTACAAATTTACGTTCCTACTTTCAAGCATTTCTCTTTTTAGTAAATTTGGCTTGGACTCAAAAGTTCAATAAGAAAAGTAACAATTTAATTCAGATCATACTGAAATTTATTGGTTTATATTTATATACAACTGCACTTATTGAATAATGTTAATTTGCACACTTAACTCCACGAAATGCATCTCACTTTTAAAATAAATTCGATCAATAGTGTGTCTCTTGAAGGGGGGTGTTGGGAAAAATTCACCTAGCCTCACAAATTAAACAAATAAATAAAGCAAGGGAGCACAAGAAAATTAATATGATTCAGCCTTTATTACCTATATCTATAATTTCATAAATCAATCCACTGATTTTAGTTAAACATTACAATTACCGATCTTAAAAATCTCTCTCAAATTCAAAATCTGGAACAAGTTTTACCAACAAAGCTGCAAACTCTTCACCAATACAACTTTTATGGATAAAGCTGCAAATCCTCCATCAGTGCAACTTTTATAAACAAAGCTATAAACCCGTTTATGGACAAAGTTGCAAACCTTCTAATAATGCAACTTTTGATAACAGAATTGCAAACTCTCTCATCAAATCAAGCATATAGTAGCCTTATCACTTTCCTCATTATCATCAATGCCTTCCCTATTATTATCACCCTTCATATTTAATCTCTCAATTTTGTTCCCCTCTCATCCCTTAAACAATTCCCAACTTTTTATGGCCCACAACAATGACAATCAACTAATTACAGCTTAGTCCTAACAATTAGTAACTTCTTATTTTATTTAACAAATCTCTCTCATATTTTTCTTTTTCAAATTTTCTCTAAAGTTTTTTCAAATCTTTTTCAAAATTTTTCCTTTTTCATCAACTTTTCGAATCTTTCCTCAAACCTTTCAAAAATATAAAATTATCAATAATAATCAATATAATTTTGGGTCAAATCCAACGGGGGATGAAAGGGGTACATTTTTGTTAATTTATTTTGATTTCTTGCTAAAAAAATCATCATTAGATTTGCACAGCATGAACTATAGAAAGTATTGTGCTCATACTATGGCTAAATAATGGAAACTTCAAAAATAAATAAAGAAAGAAATAAAAGCGCCCATTGTATATGCATGAGATGGCTAAAATCGAAGAAATCTTGTTATGATATGCTTTCTTATTCAAAGAAAGGAATACCCTTAAAGAATGTTAACAAATCAAAGGCATGCATGCCTGTGTGAAGCATATGACTTCAGACCCATCATGCAAAGCATGCCGACTAATTTGTCTTCGAAAATTAGTTGTATTTTGTCTTGTTGCGAAATATCAGCGGTAACCACCCAGAAATATATATATATATATCAGCGGTCACATGTAAATTACTGTACTCACCCCTCATAACTGGGAACAAAAGCCAAAAGTAAGCCAACGATGAATGTTAAACATGCAAAATATAATAAGGAAAAATACTATAGTCATAAATTTTGTCAAATTTAATAGACAAAGTAATGTAATATAATTATTGATTCTTAAATAAATAAGTGGATTATACTATTTCATTTTATTAAACAATTACCCATAATATCTGTTTTTTTTTTAAAAAAAAAGTTCTAACCTTTTTTTTTGTGTGTAATAACTAGAATTTCCCCGGAAAACCTTTCAAATAGTGCGAGGGAAACCAAAGGACTTGCCTCAAATTGTTAAGCAATCCGATGAACAACATTTGGGAAGGGAGAGAAAAAGTGAACAACAATTCTTTTCCCAAGGTATGAAACCTCTCCAAGGGAAACAATAAAAACTTGTTCATGAACAGCAACCCAGTAAAGTCAATCTATGCGAGCATCTCCTTTGAATCCATAAAGTCATACTAGCTATTATATTATATAATTATCAAACAACCCCCACCTCACAACTCCCCTATATATACCCCTTTCTGGTCTCTTCTCTTCGACCGTGGCAGCCACAGGAAAGTTAACATTAGTGATCGGTATGTGTCCAAACTTTCATTGCTTTTCTATTTTAGGCCTTTTCTTTTCCAAAGTTTCCCTTCATTTTTCGTCTTCTCAGTAGTACTAGCAAATTTCTGTCACAGTAACCTTTGCCTTTTGTATATATCTATATGTGTGTGTGCACTCACGTATGTCAGATGCACGCACAAATATATATCAAGTTAAATTCAGTCGTATGAAAGTTTCACTTCCCTGTTTTCTGATGTTGTTATACCAACCTCCTCTAAGAGTGATACAATATGTGTAAGTGAATAAGTAGATATTATCATATTATATATATATATATATATATATATATATATAAAAGGAGCATATCATATGAGAGGAGCGGTTTATTATGAGAGTGAGAGGAACAAATCTTGACCATTCAATCTTACGTGAATAATCAAGATTAAAATATAAAGCCACATGACTTTTTTAAGTGATTATGTTATCTTTAAATAACTTTAAATCTTGACCATTCATGTATAGTTATACGGCCCAGATTTTCTTCTCTTACTCTCATAATAAACCACTCCTCTTATATGATACACTCCCTATATATATATATATATATATATATATATATATATATTGATGAGTTAATTAACGTTTACGTACTAACATGAACATATAGTGATTATAATTAATGGAACAATGTTGATATTTGCTTGTGCGGGTTCAATAAGGAATAGAAGCGACGCTGAGGAAAGAGAGGAGAGAAACATATAGTTAAGGATGTGGAAGTTGAAGATAGCGGAAGGAGGAGAGGGGTTAATTTCGGTGAACAATTTCATTGGACGTCAACACTGGGAGTTCGATCCAAATGCTGGAACTCTACAAGAACGAGCTGAGGTAGAAAGGTTACGCGAGGAATTTACAAAAAATCGATTTTCCATCAAACAAAGCGCTGATCTCTTAATGAGAATGCAGGTAAATTCTAATATTTTGTATAAGGTTCTACTAAATGAATTTATTTTGAAATGAGGGAGTAAGAGTCTATTTATACTTTATCACTTTAAGTATGTCATAATTATAATTGAAAAAATAAGTTGAAAACAAATATATTCATACTTTCTCATTTTAAAAGTATTAAAGCCTATTATAGTCCAATCCCTGTTCCTTGGTTAGCTTTTCAGCACTGAGGTAAACCAAAATCCATTTTCAATTTCAATAGCATATTCAATTATTATTGTAAAAAGAATTTTCTATTTTGAGGTTAATTTTTATCATTTACAAAATATCACTGTAATTACTTACATAGAGTTTTTAAAAAAATAAAAAGGATGAAACAGAAATATATCTTATTAATTATTTAAAGATTAAATATAAACATCGCAAAATAAGATATTCTTATTAATAATTAATCATTTTATTAAATATTTAAAGACAAGTATAACTATTTAAATATTTCTTTTTAATTACAAATATATCTAAGTTATTATTGAATTTTCACTATGTAATTATGATTTTATTTTGAAATATTTTTATTTTTAATTGTAACAAAATAAAAAAATACAAAAAATGAGTAAAAAATACTTAATAACTATTAATTCACTAGTATATATAATTAATTCAAATGTTGTCATATTATTTAACTTCAAAATCATATTCATCAGTCCGTTATACTTTATTTAAATAAATAGTTTAAATAATAACAAAATTATAAAAAAAAATCTTATTTAATAAGTTTTACTTTCTTAAGTAGTGCGATTTAAAAGACAACGAAGAACAATATTTGTGAACATACTTTTGAAAGTATATAACAATGAGATTTGATGATTTTTTCAAGAATAATTTAATCAGAATTATTATAAAAAATTAAAAACATTTATCACATAAGTTGTTTTTAGCTTTCTTAATAGTTTGTCTTTACAAGCTTCAATTTCTACCTGCTTGTAAATATAAGCTTAAAACACTTAAATGAATTTCCAAAAGGGGTTTAATAAATCTATCCATACAGGATTAAAATATAATTCATAATTGTTATTTTCCTTACCAATTACTTATGCAATCTATAATTATTTGTTTAAATATAAAAGTTTAAATACTTTTAAGAAAAACAAACATTCTATCATTCTTTTAACTGAAATTTATTCAAATTAAAAGTTTAACTACACTTATAACCCCAGTAAATGTAATAAATATATTAAGAATAAAAAAATTTATAAAATCTTCACTTAAAATTAATCTATAATTTATAATTTTGCTTTTACTATATATATTATCAATGACAACCTTTGTTTTACCTTCAAGACGAATAGGTAGGTATTGCGAGAGCAATATCTTCCACAATTAATACGAGTACTAAACACACTCTGTGTTGCTCTAGAAATCAATTATTAACTGTCATTTGCAACTGTGGTGGTTGGTTATCGACGAATATTGAAATGGATTGACTGGCAGCTCACAAAGGAAAACCAGTGTGGCCCCATTCCACCAGCAGTGAAAGTAAGAGACGAAGAGAACATAGCCACGGAAGCATTGATTACAACAATTAGAAGGGCTATCACTTTCTATTCCTCTATTCAAGCCCATGATGGCCACTGGCCTGCAGAGTCTGCTGGCCCATTGTTTTTCCTTCAACCTTTGGTGAGATCTAATTTCAGCCTAATATACTAGCTAGTTCTCTTGCCATATTTATAATATATATTAAAACATTATTACATATATTATTGTTCAAAAATAAATAATTTCCTAAATATTTCCCCTTTATTTTCCCTTCTTGTATAATTTATATTTGACTCAATATTAAGAACCTATTATTTTTTAATAGCTTTAGTTTACAAAACATATTCGGAATAAAAACTGTCAAACATAGACATATAAAATGTTGAAAGTTAATTCAAACTTTGTTAAGTGTTATTAATTTTGTTTATAATTCAAATATTGCTTTGGGGAGATCCGACTGCAGAGTGTTCCTTCTCTATGTATGTACTGAATTATATTATTAATTGTTTTTCATAATATTTGTATATCAATAATAATATATTATTACTAACATTACATTTAATTATATTGGTAACTGTTTTTAATATGTATACATAGAGATATAAATATATTGATTTAGTGAGCATCCCTTACTTATTTATCTTAATAATTATCATGGGTGCAGGTAATGGCACTATACATTACAGGATCCCTTAATATTATTTTGGGACCAGAACACAAGAAAGAAATAATTCGGTATTTATATAATCATCAGGTACACTTATTATTATTATTCATTGAACTGAATGCATGGGTAAAGAACTAGTGACTCAAGGACTCCGCTTAACTGGCTCAGAAGGGTTAGAAACGAATAAAGGTTATTTTTGTGCTTAAAATTTTGATGATCAATCAATTAAGAAATTAAACTTTAACTTATAGCAATTAATAACCTTAACTTTATTGAGAATTATTTTTATCAATAAATAATATTAAAAAGAAAACATCTAACTTGAGATATGGAAATGATTTGATTATAACATGGACAAATCAAAGTATACATATATTGCCTAAGAAAACATCTACTTTTTTATCAGTTAATATTCTTAATTAATCAACACAATAAAATTGAAATCCTTAATTAATAAGTTGTAAAGTTGACATTGTTAATTAACTAAAGTTGACACACTTCTAATACACTTTTCTTGATAAAAAACACATAATAACTAGATGGGATCCATTTAAAAGGACTATTATTTGAACATCTCTATTTAGAAATAGTGAGTGACACCATACAACATAAATGTTAAAAACATACTCAAATTAATTTTTATCTTTTTCAAATATTTTATTTTGTCTATTTTTTATCCGATGCATATGGTATCCAAAAACGTGTCCAAGATGAAGTAAACAAAGACATCTCTAAAGCTATTATAAGTGGTTTAGTAGTGAAGGGTTTGAATAGTTTATATGAAGTCCTAGATTCAAACTTTATCATTGCTGCCAATATACCCACACAAAAAAAAAAAAAAAAAAACATTACTATCCATTTAATTTAGTTATAGGTGAATTGAACAATTGTTGCTTGGCATTTTCTCATGAGATAGAACAAAGATGGTGGTTGGGGATTCCATATAGAAGGTCATAGCACAATGTTTGGATCAGCATTGAGCTATATTGCCTTAAGGATACTTGGAGAAGGACTTGAAGGTGGCGAAGACATGGCAATGGCCAAAGGCAGAAAATGGATCCTTGATCATGGCGGTTTGGTGGCTATTCCATCATGGGGAAAGTTCTGGGTCGCGGTAAACTCATTAACTGTTATTTTCATGTTAGATTTCGAGTCATTTTAAGTGTATATCGAAATAAGCACACAAATGTAACATACTTGATTTCATGAAGGTACTTGGAGTTTATGAGTGGTCAGGCTGCAATCCACTTCCACCAGAGTTCTGGCTTCTACCCAAATTCACCCCTTTTCATCCAGGTTTGTCTCAAGAGTCATACATACGTGTTCCTGAATTTCTTTGTGCTACCATTTGCTTGTTCTATCTTTTCTCTAAGTCATTTGCCAAATAATATGCTAGGGAAAATGTTATGCTACTGTCGTTTGGTTTATATGCCCATGTCATATTTGTATGGGAAGCGCTTTGTGGGCCCGATCACCGGCTTGATCAGATCCCTAAGAGAAGAAATGTACAATGAGCCTTATGATCAAATCAATTGGAATAAAGCCCGAAACTCTATTGCTAAGGTCCATGGAATATTTATCTCTAATAAATACTTATTTGATTATTTCGTTTTGTGTTACGCCTAATGTCAAATACAATTTTCATTTCATCTATCTACTCTGTTAACATTCATTTGGATAAATTTTGTGGCATGTTGAACTGAATGGAAGTGTAAATATTTTTATGCATATATTAAACTCAAATGGCATGCAACTTCAGGAAGATCTTTACTATCCACATCCTCTGATCCAAGATATGTTATGGGGATTTCTTCATCACGTAGGCGAGCGTTTGCTAAATTGTTGGCCATTTTCCATGCTTAGACAAAAGGCATTAGAAATCGCAATTGATCATGTACGATATGAGGATGAAAACAGTAGATACCTTTGTATTGGAAGTGTAGAGAAGGTAAATAACAAGCATTACCATTAAACAATAGTATTTTTTTATACATTGATCCATAAGCACAATTAGTCATTGTTGAATGGAAATGATAGGTGTTGTGTTTGATTGCACGTTGGGTTGAAGAACCCAACTCGGAGGCATACAAATATCATTTAGCTCGACTTCCTGATTATTTCTGGCTTGCTGAAGATGGCTTGAAAATTCAAGTGAGTATTACTTTTTCAAATAATTGAGTCAACACATATATTTTAATTCTCCAAAATGTACTTAATAGTATATTAGTCTTTTGGTTTATAAGTAGGATCAAATTGATTCGTCAATGTTAAATAAAGACATTGTTTTTGTTCATGAAAATGCTAATTCAATGACACTCAAATAATATTTTTAGTGACATTAACTAACATTGAATTCCCACTTTGTCTTGATGACTAGAGCCTCTGCAAAATAATAATAGTTATACAAAGTTTAATTTTGATATATATTTTTAGTGTAATTTTTTTTATATTATCAATTAATCATATATTGCTATATATTTGACTTTTTCAATGAGATATTATATGTGTGACTTTTAAGATAATTATTATAAATCTTTTCAATAATATAATAATAAATGATTGGATGATAGTGTAACATAAACCCATTTCTACATGATTAATATGGATTAATTTTAATACACTTTCATAGTAAAGTAACAAGTATTCTACATTGTTAATTAATTTTATATTATTTTCCTGTGACATTTGAGGCAAATACAATAAAATTCAAATATTTTTAATGAAGTCAAATTAATTGGACATGACAATGTAAAAATGATTTACACTTGCATTGTATTAAAATTGAATTCATAATTATACTACAAAACATTACATTTTATTTACGAGTTAATAATCTAATACTATTTCACTTACTTAAAGTGTTTGGATCAGAATTTTTTTAAGTTAAAAAACTTATAATCTTAAACTTCTTGAAGCAACTTTTGAATGGAAAATATTTTTTCAAAAATAATTTGTTACCATAGATGCCCCTAATCACCCAAGTTAGAATATTTTGTATTTAGATCCTCTAAAGTGAATGTGTTTGTAAAGTGAGAAAGTAAGGGATTAATTACTCTTAGATCAATAGATGGAACCCATATATGATAGAAGTTATTGATCCAAAGGTGATAAATTCCTCACTTTTTCACTTTACAAACATGCTCACTTTAGAAGATCTAAATCCGAATGTTTACATATACAAGTTTTTTTTTTGGGGGGGGGGGGTAAATGTGCACTTAATTAATTTCAATGCAGAGTTTTGGGAGTCAAATGTGGGATGCAGCATTTGCTATACAAGCAATACTTGCTTGTAATCTGAGTGAAGAGTATGGATCTACACTTAAGAAAGCACACAACTTTGTGAAGGCTTCGCAGGTAATAACTGACTACTTGTCACTTAATATTCCTTCACTTGATAGATCTTTGGAGCAATAATGACTGCTAAAAGAGACTTATTAATGCTATCACAAGGTTCGTGAAAACCCATCTGGCGACTTCAATACAATGTACAGACACATTTCCAAAGGAGCTTGGACATTCTCAATGCAAGATCAAGGTTGGCAAGTCTCAGACTGCACTGCAGAAGGGCTAAAGGTTCATACAAATTCTATCCAAATTATTGTTTCTATATATATATATATATATATATATATATATAAGGAGAGGATCAACTTACATTCGTGTAAGTTACACTCAGTTTCTACACCATTGAATAACTTTTTGTTAAAGAAATTTTTTACAAAACCAATCATTGGATTAAAAGTTCATGTTTAAAATATTTTTTATATATATTTAAATCGACATAATATATACTTTTTAAATATATGTAAAAAGAAACTATTTGATCACATTCTTATTAACGTCTAATTTTTTTAAAATTTGGTACAAATAATTTATATGATATATAGTTATAATTCAATGGTCAGATTGATAAGAACCATATTCTATATAAAGTTGTTAAAGGTATAAGTATACTAACTCTTATACTGGTGTTAATGAATATCTCCTATATATATATATATATATATATATATATATATATATATATATATATATATATATATATATATATATATATATATATATATATCACGGACTAAACTTTGACATTTGCTACTATATTTATCTATAGGCTGCACTCCTATTATCAGAAATGTCAACTAATCTAGTTGGGGAAAAGATGGAAACACAAAGATTCTATGATGCTGTTAATGTTATCCTCTCTCTACAAGTATGGTTTTCCCGTTACATCCTCCATGTGGTTTCTGATTGTAACTTTGAATATGTAATTAGATGCAACACTCATATATCTGTTTTAACTACAGAGCAGTAATGGCGGTTTTCCTGCTTGGGAACCTCAAAAAGCCTACCGTTGGTTAGAGGTAAGAACTCAAAGAGGCATTATAATCTGTCAAGCACAAGATGTAGGGCATTATTTTAATGGACTAAGTACTTATGTCTGTCGCAGAAATTCAATCCAACTGAATTCTTTGAAGACACTCTCATTGAGATGGAGTAAGATTACACTGATAAACTTGTTGATGGATTATATTGGCCTATTCTTGTCACTTATTGTGTTCCATGTTGTAAAATAGGTATGTGGAGTGCACAGGATCAGCAATGCAAGCCTTGGCTCTCTTTAGAAAGTTATACCCAAACCACAGAAGAAAGGAAGTAGATCATTGCATTTCCAAAGCAATCAATTACATTGAAAACACACAAAATCCTGATGGTTCATGGTATTTTATCTTATGCATTACACCCCAATTTACTATATACTTGAAGGTTCTAGATTTTACTATTCAAATTGATATGTATCTTAATTACGATCTAAGACACATTAAATAACTTACAACTGCTACGACTATGCTATCTTGTAATTATGTTAGTGTTGCATAGATTTTTCTTAGCTACGTTTGGTCCACTAAAAGACAAAGTTTATGTGTACCCCACCCCCAGAAGAGGAAAAAAAAAAAGGTAAGAGAAAAAGTTTATAATTCACTAATGATAAGCACTTATACAGGTATGGTTGTTGGGGGATCTGCTATACCTATGGTACATGGTTTGCTGTAAAGGGGCTAACAGCCTGTGGAAAAAACTACCATAATAGTCCTTGCTTGCGTAAAGCTTGTGAATTTTTGTTGTCAAAGCAGCTTCCTAATGGTGGGTGGGGAGAAAGTTACTTGTCAAGTCAGAACAAGGTATATTACATTCATTTTGCTTTGAATAGTGCTTCATAGGTCATATTATATGAAGATAAAGAAACTAATTAAAGGATTCCTATATATGAGAATTACAGTCAAATCACATGTTTTCCTTGTCAAACAGGTGTATACAAATATAGAAGGAAATTGTGCAAACTTAGTTCAAACTTCTTGGGCTTTGTTATCCCTTATTGATGCAGGCCAGGTTAGTAAATAAATCTCCAAGTTATTAACTGGTAATTTTGTGTAATATAAATTTTAAGATCTTGAGGCCCTTGTGCAAATCCCGGCAAATTGCAATCGTCTTCCAGCTAATGGAAGGCTTATGGTCAAGGCAGAATAAAGAGGAATCTTGCCCTTGCTAGAGTTATAAAAACTATTGCTTGACAACTTAAATTTTTTAGATTATTGTTCCTGGACAAAAATTAAGAAAATTAATAAATTTATGTTTCACAAAGAGATATGCATGATATGAATGGGAGTAAGAGTTAGGTATTGTATAATTCTAAATTGAAATGGAAAAACAAAGTTTCTCAATAGATGAAGAGTATGTTATTGTGCTAATTATTAATGTTTTGCTGAGAAAAGGCTGAGATAGATCCTACATCCATATGTCTTGGAACAAAGTTAATAATCAATTCACAAATGGAAGATGGAGACTTTCCACAACAGGTAATTCCTCCAAACTAATTTAGTTAGCACTTAGTAATCGTATGTATATTTCTCTTATCAACATATTTTTATTTATCACCAAAAAACAACTACAGGAGACTACAGGAGTATTTATGAGAAATTGTATCTTGAACTACTCATCGTATCGAAATATCTTCCCTATATGGGCTCTCGGAGAGTATCGTCGACGAGTTTTATATGCATGAAGACCAAACGCATCAACTCCATGCCCATCAACTTATTTAAGTGTTTGGTTCTACTTGCCTGTCATGTATAGCTACGATGTGTAATATGATTTTTCAAGGGTTATACATTTGATTGTATGCGATATGTAAAATATGTTTCATATTTTTATGTGATTGTGATACAAGTAGTCTTTTTTCGAGCATATCATCTATGCTATAAGCAAACTATATAAGAATATCCAATTTCTTATTAATTTCCTTGTAAGTGGACAAACGGTATTTATCTCTCAACTTGATCTGATTTTAAGATAAATCTTGGATTTGATTATCTCCTTGTATTAATTCTTGGTCATGCTCTAGTTATTCCACTTTAGAACTTGATTAACTATGAGGGGAATAGAAGTGTGAATAGAAGATTAAAAATGAAATGATAATAATAAAGGTTGATTGTTCAAATGATTTGATATTTATTTCTTTCAAGAATTGTCTTAGATTAATATTTTGTAGGTAAAAAAAAATTAATGCTAAAAATAGAAAATTCCTTTGTAATTTGCAGTTTACTCATTTTATAAACATGCTCAAGCATGTGAATTCTAGAATATTCTTAATCTAGAAATAATCCTCTATCTCTTAGTATCATTTGGACTCCCCATCTTTTTTAATTGGGCTTGAGATCAGAAAATTATAAACAAAACACTTAATAGAGGTCTTTGGAACCACCGCCAACTTTAGTGACTATTGTCACCATCAAAACAACTTTATTTGACAAAGTGATCTTTATGAAAATTGTAATCAGGTCTTTTAGCGTTCATTTAAGTCTGGTTTGAATTTCATTTGACCCCTATAGCTCCACCAATGTCCCAAAATTCGCACACTGCTCAGGTTCTTGGGATAGCTACACTGATTCTTCTTCTAGGCCCAATTCGACCGCTTTAGCGTCCAAATCAGCTCCCTGTCTCCTCGTAGAAGAAAAGTTGTACATCGCCAATAACCCGAAAAATAAGTTGATTAGATTTAAAAAATTAGAGTGAAAAATAAATTTAGTCTTATTGAATCTAACTCAATTTGGGCCGACCCAAATGGGCCAGCCCGCTCTGATCTGAATAATTTTTTTTAAAAATAATTACTTTTAAACATATATTATTATTATTTGATTTTAGATTTTATTAGCCCATTTCTTTATTTAAAGAAAATTTAAATTACAAAAATATGTTGACAAAAATAAAAAAATTATCATTTTATTTTTATAATAAGTAAAACTACTAAATCTAATTTTAAAAAAAATTATATTTTTATCCATTGATTTTTCATAAGAACTATAAGAAAATGTTAAGATCATTCTTTTTTTAAAATTATTTTTTAATTATTTCAAAATATATTTATCATATTTAAAAAATTAATAAATTGGTCCAATATCTAACTTGTAACTTGAATAAAATTAGGTTAAAGTAGCAAAATACTAACCTAAAACTAACTTAAGCCGATCAAATTCAATCAAAAAATAGCCTAACTCAAATGAATCGAATCGACCCATTTTGACAACTCTAGTTGTATGACAAATTTTAGCTTTCCTACAAAGCAAAATCGTGATTATTAGATATCTATAATTAAAGATAGAGAAATTCTAATATCCATCATAAAAGAAGGGTGCTTTTTTTTTTATAATAAATTGTGGCCTTACAAAACTTTAAGTAGGATTCATATATTATACTATATAAAAAAAAATTTGTGATAAAAAATTATTATAAAAGAAGAAATTTGCACTCCATGTTGGATGAGGATATGGTCAAAACACAGACACAATGTTAAATTGGCAAGAATGTTATTTCGCACTATGCAGCTATGCTCGGTTTTTGGCCGAGGAGAAATAATGGATACTTAGTACAACGTGGCTATCATAAATGGCTGCACGAATGTTGTCTCCAACGGTCTCTTCATTTTTTTTAGGACTTACCTAATTAGTGCCTTATTAGAATTACTTAAGATTTTTGTTTTTTTTTTTTTTGAAATTAGAGGTATTCTTCTATCATAAATAATTCTACTTAAATTGGGTAAGATCACTTAACAACAAAATTCTTCTTTCCAAATTTTAATGCAGTTATATATTTAGGGTTCAAATCAAAAACTTTTAGTTAGGCTAGGATAATTCCCATCAGTTAACTTACGTATTTTGTTGGTATTAGTTAAAAAATTAAGGAAAAAAATTTTGTATTAAAAAGATTAAATTTTTAAATTTTCAATATTTTGAATACATTAAAAATTTCAAAATTTTCTTTTTATTAATTTCTTAACCAGTATACTGAAGATATTGATTAGTAAAATCCCCTTTTTTTAATTGATTTGGTGTGCATTTATTGAAAGTTGATAAATAGTAAATGAGAGATTTTTATATGCTCTCAAAATAAAATAAAAAATTTGTACTAAATCATTCAATACTTAATATTTCAGCAATTATATTAAAAATATAATTAAAGTAAAAGATAATAATGACATACAAAATTGAAGCATTGATCATTAAATGGGGTGCAAAAACTTTTTCTTACTCTAAGCATACGTGGAACATATTCATAGTAAATACAAAATACTCTAAACACAATTTACTCGTGGTCACTATTTAATTTCCCTCGTGAAGTCATCATGCCGAGGCCCATGCTAATTGAACATGATGGATGAACATTAGGTTCATTTAGATAAATTTTTCAAAAAATAGTACTTTTAATATAATATTTAAAATTATTTTTTAAAAAATATTTTTATTAGAAGAAACTTTTATCTGCTTTCAAAAAATAAAAAATTAATTATTTTTTAGTTCCTCTATTATGAATCTTATTCAAATAGTTTATACAATTTTAAGAAATACCTTTTTTAATTAAAAAAAAGTACTTTTCTTATGAAATAAACCTGTACAAAGGCACATACATAATCTCTTATTTATCTGAACGGTTTATAAGTCAAAGTGAAAATAACTGGAATATATTAAATATGTTATTTTGAATTTAGTTATGCATATAAAACTATTATTAGAAAAGTTTTTTCTTGTATAAATATTGATCATTATTCAAACGAAAATAATTTTAATTTCTATCCGAATGATACAAAAATAATTGTGATAAAGTGCACATATATAAAGGATAATACTTAAGTATAGTTGTAAGGTGCATGTAATGTCATTCTATTATAAAAATATGACATGGTTACTAATTTTTAACTATATCTCTTGCTTTTTTTTCAAAAAAATAATATACGTATGATTTTGGTCTACAACTAGCGAATACCCACAAGTATTATTGTGAGTTAGTTCTTCAAGTATTGTTGCGATTAAGAGGACTTAATTTTCGACCATCGCCTTTTACAATGTTTGAATCCTAGTCATCTCTCTTGGAATATGGCTTGCATTTGTATAATAGAAGTGAATTACAATTTCAGACAAGTTTTATTTTTATGTCAAGGGTTTGAATCCTAGAGTCGCCTCTGAAGGTATAAATGAGTTAGTTTAATTCAAATGTAAAGAAAAGTAAAACTTAACCAATTAGATTTAGTTAGATTGATTTGTTTTGGTTACTTTATTCAGTCTATCTTATTAAATTAAATTAAATTTTAATTATATTAAAATAACTTTTTTTATGTTAAATTAACTTTTTTTCTGGTTTTTTTTTTTGGTACATTGGAAATCAAAGGAAGCACAACTAGCGAATGAATGTTACTCCTATAGTATTCCCAAGGAGCAAAAGACCTAGTCCCATGGGAGGTTCCTGAAAAACACGAAACCGGTCATTTTGGTCCACACCAAAATGCGCAACCACGTCAGCACGAGCATTAGCCTCCCTTAATACATGAGAAATAGTCATGTTCTAGTGCTTGGAGATCAAAGGCTTGATATCAAATTATCAGCTATAACAGTTGCATATTGTTGGAAAAATGGCACCTCAGGATAGCACACAAGTCTAATTGCTTCTAGGGAGTCTAACTCGCAAACAAGAGTAGGAATACCCATATCCCAAGCTTGAAGAAGACCCATCTTTATTCCCATAAGTTCAGCAAATAAAATACTTCTATCCCCAGAGAAACCACAAAAACCACAAATCTAAATGCCTAAATGGTTGCGAAACAGGCCACCAAACCTGGACCTCTGCATTGCCACAATGAAGCTGCCATTGGAGTTAAACTTCACGTGATTAGCTCCTAAAGGAACCGACTTAATCTTCTTGACAACTCGATTAATAACTGCAAGGGGCGCAAGAAAGTCTACAAACTCCTTACAGAAAGATTAGCACGGCAAACAATGGAAGAACAATCCCAGATCTTGTTATTAAATAAGAAATCATTTCTGCTGTACCATACCCACCAAATGGTGGCTAGGAAGAGCAAGCCATCAAAACCAACACAAAACATCCTAACCCAGTTCCTAACATTTGGCTCATTAAAATTAGATTTCAGAGTATACCCAAGAATATGCCATTCTTGAGCAATGGAAGGACAATCTCTGAAGCAATGTAAAACATCCTCACTAGCTAATTGGCAATGAGGATAGAGAGAATAAGCAGCCAAATGATGTCAATGTTAAAGGAGAGCAGTAGCGACAGCTCCATGAAGCATAAGCCAAAGTGAAAATTTGATTTTCTCTGGAATATAAAGACTCCAAATTTAAGTTCAGGACTCAAAGACCTGTCCCAGGTGGAATCTATTGTGTATATATATATGGGTCTTGGTGTGTTTCAAACTCAGTTTGCCTTTGAATGTTTTAGCTAAAAAAAAAGTCCCATAGTACTTATGAAGAGTTTCCAACAAGCATTTATATCTAAAAACACTTGACAAGTAAATACCTTATGGTATTGAAGTAGCATTGTGGACTGTGGGCCTGCCAAGCTTTTATTACCTGTATTAATTTTATTTCATTTTTAGCCAAATTCTATTTTACCATTGTAGCTATTTAATGGCTCCAACGACTCTTTTTCTAACCGTTCTCCAATGGCTCTTCACAACAGCTATTTTTCAAACGGTTATTTTGCAATAGCTCTTTTGTAACGGCCTCTTTCCTGACTATCTATAAAGCCCTTTTACATAGGCTAAATAGCATATACATACAAAAAAATCTTTCTCCTCTTCTGCACAAGGAAGCCAACCTCACAGCTTCTACTGCGTCTTTTGCCTTCTGCAAGATATCTTCTGCTCAACCTACCAGGAGCATCATATGGACGAGTTCCTATAGAGACCCACGTCTAATCTTGGAGGGTTACCCGTTAATGCCATTCCACCAACCATAGCTTTGGATAAGGTGGAAATAAACACTTAAGGACAGTGCACAAATTTATGGTAACCTTGTTTCAATTCCTATCTTATTTACCACTATTATTAATCTCATTACTCTATTTTATTTGTCACTGTAGCTAAAATATTACTATCTCGTATTTTATTTTCCAACGGAATCTACTAAGTAACCAAGCATAGGCTGAGGCAACAGAACAAGCACTAGAGAGGTGGCCCTCCCAAATCCAGCAATCTGGAAGCGAAGGAAAAGAAGGAATATCCAGCCATCGGATATCAACAACCATGTTGGGTAGGAGGATTGTGGCCAAAGACTCAAAATTCGAAACACCAGAATTCCATAGATCACTAACTTTTAAAATCAATTTCAGAAATATGGACAAAAGGAACCAAATCACACAAATGACCCTGAGGAATCCAAAAATCATATCAAGCTGAAATTCCTCCGTTGGCAAGTCTAAACTGGAAACCAGACCATAGAAGATCTAGAGCATGACAAATATTTTTCTAGATATAAGATGCACAAGGTGAAGTAGTTACACCAAGCCCTAAGGGATGCTTTCCATGTAAATATTTGGACCATAAGAGTTGCACCCAAAGCTTAGATTGATCCTGAATAGGAGAGCAAACTAATTTTCCAAGCATGGCCACATTAGCAAGTCACATGTCCCACGCTGCCAGGCCCCCCATACTTCTTAGGAGCAATCACATTCTCCTAACTAACAAGATTCGAGCTCCTGCCAACACCATTACCACCCCATAGAAAATTCCTCATATGCTAATTAATTTGTTTATAAATATTAGAGGGTAACCACAAATATTACATGGTGTACGTGGGAATTGCTGATAGAGTAGATTTGACTAAACAAAATCTACCAACTTTGTTTAACAAATGGCTTTTCCAAGAAGATAGACGGGATTGAATTCTATCAAGTAAAGAATTAAAAACAATCTTAGGCACCCGTCCTTTAAGCAAGAAAACCCAAATACTTCCCCAAGTGATAGCTCCCTTTGGTGAGTTATATTTTTAGTTAATTTTTGTTTAAATTAGGTTGTGGATTGTTTAATTTAGCTTCTGTTTTGTTATACTTTGGTAAGTAGTTTAGGTTAATTGGTATTTTTGAGTTTTTATTATTTTCTTATATGTTTGGAAACATATTTCGGTTTCATTTATTGGATATTAGGTGTAAGCGGGCTTGGAAGAAGTTGGAAGATGCCATGAAGTGATTTTTGTTTCAACACCTTGCGTTATAGCCCGCAGAAGAAGGGGACATGCAGATTTTGTGTTGCGCTATAGCATTGCCACTGTTTCGCAAGTGACACCAAAAGATGGATGTTACATTATAGCGTAACCCCGTTTGCAGCAATATACTATTTCAAACTGAAATTTAAAAAAGAAGGGATCCGAGAACTATAAAAAGGAATTACTTATATCAGAAACAGACCCTTAGACACTCTACACACTTCCCAAGGTAGAAGACTTATTCCAAAGAAATTGAAGGTGAAGATTCAAGGAATCCAGAGCTCAACTTCAACACGGAGAGATCCAGATTCTTCCGAATTTCTTGTCTCTAACCAGAAATCTTTATGGCTTTTTATCTCCTTATCTCCATACTCTTCTGTTATTTTCTTTTCTTTAGTCATGAACTAAGTTTCTTTTGTTATGATGTTAATAGACCCTTTTTGTATGATAATTTTACTTATAGATTAATGTTAATCTTATTTATATCTCAATTGCTTAGTATTTTTATTTGTGTTTAGTGCTTTTTAGCGATTGACCACCATTCAATTGATTTGTAGGTTTCCAATAACTAGAGATAGGGTTTGTAAACAGAGCCTTTTAACATAAGCATCGTGAGCTAAGATCTTCACCCTTTTCCTAAATTAGTTTATGCTAAGAGATTAGGCAATCAATTTAGGATAAAGAGTATTGTTTGACCTTAAGAGAGGCTAGGGAAAAATTAAGGGAAATCGATTGTGAGTCAATTAGGATGAGAACTGATTAATAGAAATTCATAGTAAATGCATCTACAATAGGTAAAATTAATTATCCCTAACATTAATCCCATTGCATTTATATACACCATTAGCATTTATCCACATTATTATTTTTCTTAATTATTTTATTTAAATTTTAATTTCTTTATCTGTGAATTCATTCCATCCAAATAGTCATCCCTTAAACTATTCGGTATTTGATTTATCCTCATGAGAATGATAATTTACTTATCACTTTATTACTTGTATAATCTGATATACTTGCCGGAGCCACATCACCAAGTCATTAGCAAATCTGATAAAAGATACAGCAGTAAAATTCTCTCTTCGAGGATGAGAAACATTCGGGGAACACATCGCTCTAGACTTTTCAAAATTAACCTTCAAACCAGAAGGATCACCAAAACCTCCAAAGAATATCAAAAACCAAATGCACTTAGGAATTTATAACTTTAGAAAAAGGCAAAATATCATCAACAAAGAAAAGATAGGAAATAGTTGGTCCTCCCTTAGAGACGAGACCTAAGCCATTTCTTCTCCTCTACTAATTATTGAATAGCCATAGCAAGCTTCTCCATAACAAGAACAAACAGATAAGGTGGAAGGGGGTCACCCTGCTATAAGCACTGATGAGCACTAAAAGGCTGAAGTTTTTCCCCGTTCCAAAGAATAGAGAGACTGGAGGAGCTAACACAACTCATGATACGGTTAATAATATGTTGAGGGAACCCAAAATCCCCCAAAGTTTTCTAAAGGTAACCCTAGTCAACCCTATCATAAGCTTTATCTAAGTCGATCTTGAGAGCCACCACCCTTTTCTTCATCTTTGTCTTGTGCATGTAATTAAAAATTTCTTGGGCAATAATTACATTATCCGTAGTTCCTCTCACTTAGGACCAAAAGCACTCTAGAGAGGCCCAATAATATCATCAAGAAATGGCCTTAATCTATTCATTATGACTTTAGTGACTATATTGTATACCACATTATACAAACTAATCGGTCTAAAATTCCTTAGATGAACTAGTTGCTCAATCTTAGGAATTAGGACAATGAAAGTTTTAGCTATAAAAGGATCAATAAACCCTCTATCAAAAGCCTCCATGACCATATGCTAGATATCATCCCCAACAATGTGCTAGTAATGCTTAAAGAAGAACAGTTGAAAACCATCGAGGCCAAGAGCCTTATAAGAGCCCATACTCATTACTGCTACTCTCACCTCCTCTTCAGTAACCTCCTTCAAAAGGCCCATAGCACAATCCTCACTAACTGCAGGCACGCAAATTGACGACATATAACAAGGAGAAATAGTAGCAAAAAGATCCTTATAGAAACGCAAGGTTTCAGTTTTTAAAATGCTAGGGTCAATATTCCAACTTCCATCCTCAAGGAACTGTTAAGAAAAAATAGGAGAAAATGGTATGGTGATTTTTAAAATTTTTTTAAGATAAAATTAAGATTAATTTTAATTTAAATGATGTGTCAAAATTTAATTGGCTAACCGTAAAATTTAATTTACACTGTCAATGCATGTCAATTGAACTCATATTATTTCATAGTGTATGAGTAATTTTTCCCTCTCAAAAATTCACTGAGAAAGATGGATTTAGCTAAGTTACTAGAAGTAGTTTAATAGTAAAAGATTTGGATAGTATATATAAAATTAAGGATTTAAACTTTATTGTCATTTATATATATAAAAAAAAAAAAAAAGATGGACGTAGCTGTTCTTCCCCTTATTTATTTTTTACTCAATTTGTCATTTTCACTAAAATGGGCCCGTCGGGCCCGTAAATATTTATGGACCAACTATTGATTCTTGAATCATATCATAAATCACGACCACAAAGTATGAAAAAACAGAAACATGTCATAAACTTAAAAAAAAAAAAAGATGGACGTAGCTGTTTTCCCCTCCTCGTTTTTTTATTCAATTTGTCATTTTCAGTAAAATGGGCCCGTTGGGCCCGTGATATTTATGGACTAGGTATTGATTCTTGAATCATGTCAAAAATCATGACAATAAGAGGATTCAAAAACAGAAACATGTCATAAATACTAAATAGACACCTGATTTCTGCCAACGAACTGGTCCGTGTGTCCAGCAGTTATTGGCATTAGGAGGGATATGATACCTGCAGTAAAAGCTCCATAGAAAAAAAGAATCATGTCCATGTGGATGGACGGGGCCACAAGCCAATTGGGAAGAAGATCATGTTTTGTGGTCCCGTTGTTAAGGTTAGAAGCATCTGCCACATGGTGATTTATTAGCAAAAGAATGCTGTTTCTAGAAATTAATTAGTGGAATACAAGCAACATGACAGTTCGAATTAGATAAGTGAATAATTTTCAAAATAATTATATATTATTATGTGATAGAAATAAAAAAAATTTATTAATAAGGTCTATTTTTTTGTAACTATTTATTTTGATGTAATAATTCTTATAATTTTTATTAATGGAGAGTGTAAAATTATTTTATATTATTAGTGCATAAAAATTAGTTTCATAAAATAAATTATTCGACCTTCTGAAAAATGAAATTTGGAACACCTCTTGGTAGCATCACGTATCCAGATATGCCTATCCTGTGCATTTGGTTCAAAATACGGGCAATTAGTATAATTATTAGGTTAGTAAAACTTAAAAAAGAAATTATTTTATAATTATCGACTAAAAAAGTTCAAGGATTTAGTTTTTTTAAAAGTATTGTACTTTCTAATATTGAATAATACAAAATAATAGATGTCTTAAGTATATTTAGTGGCTAATAATATTTTTTAAAAAACTATATGTTGCTTTTGAGAACCCTAATGCGAAGGTTGGAATTAATATAAGTGCTTAAAGTCAAGGGGAACGGGAAGGGTTTTGGAATTAATTGAAGTCTAACCTGATAACTTCAATTGCAATATTCAAGACTATGAAATTGAGAGGATCCTCCTTCAGTTTTTTCCTCTCCGTTATGCACACAGCACACGAGTATCATGAAGATGACCAAATAGGAGAGCTGAGAGAATATCAAATTCTCCATAACTTTTCCTTTTCTTTTTCTTATCCTCTCACAATTTTCTAATCCTGTTCATCATCTTTCAATGGAAGGAAAAGAGGTGGAAGGAGGAAGGTGCCTGCACATGTGAACCAAGGAATATAGACATCAGTGGTTATTTAATGATAACCTGCAACAAGGCAATAATACTATACATAGATAAATTTCAGAAATTGTAAATGCTCATTAATTATTTTATTCAATTATACAATAGAGAAGGATTAGTAATACTTGACGTTGTTTTGTCAAGTAACATTTGAGCAAGAATGATAAACTTCTATTATTTTTTTTTTTATGTTACATTGATAATTTTTTCTTATTATTATATTGAGTAATATATTAATTTTTTACTCAACTGATACACTATTTTTTTATGCCTTGATTTGTTTTTTTTTGTTTGAATTTTTTGTTTTAAAAATTTGTGGAGATGCCATGGGGCAAATCCACTCCTTTTTATTTTACTCTATCACATAGTGTCATTTTAGAAAAAAATGTAAATTAGTGGTAAATCTTAAATTGAAATATTATTTTATTAGTAAATATAAGCAATTCAACTGATATTTCAGGAATAGCTAATAATTTCTCTAAAAAAGGTATAAATTAGCTGCATTTTAAGTAATTTTCTTATTTTTTAATTGAATAATATATTATTTTGATTATATTACATTGACAATTTCGTATTATTATATTATGTAATATATATTTTTTACTCGACTTATACACTCTTTTATCTTGATTTGCTTTTTTAAATTTTTTTATTCCAAAAATTTGTGGAGATGCCATGTGGTGAATCCATTTCTCTGTTTTATTATAAATTTAAATTTGATTGATTTAATTTTCATTTTTATTCTAAAATTTTGTGGAAGTGATACATGGCTATTCCACTCTTTTGAATTGTATGTTGTATGATTTGTTGGCTGAAGTTTTTTTGGATATGGTTGATTTGATTTGATTCAAATTTAGTCAAAAGAATTTTTGAATCCAAACCAATTCGGATTTTTTTTTAACCTAAACCAACCCGACTCGACTACTCTTCTAATAAGTTGGAGTCATGAGCTCAGAACTCAAGTTTAAGTTAAAGGTTTGACTTTATTTATTAAATGAGTCAAATATTAACTTTATTATATTTGACTCATTAGTTCCGTGTTTGATTTATTAGCTTGTGAGCTGGCTCAATATATATATATATATATATATATATATATATATATATATATATATATATATATATATGTTGTCATTACTCTATGGTGCATATATTATTATTATTATTATTAAGACTATAATCTTATGATCAAATATCTTATTTTATTAAGTCTAAATGACTTAATTTATATTTAAGTTATTTTATTTAGTTTGAGTAGTTCATAAGTTAATTTGAGCTTGATGAGCTTCTGATAAGCTGAGTTTGAACCTATGAATTAGGTTTATTTCTTATCAAGCTCAAGTTGATTCTAATATTATTGAATCAAGCCTGCACTTTAATAAGTTTGGCTTAACTCAACTCACTTTCACCTCTAGTAAAAATAAAGGTAAAAAATTTTAGAGATTGATGACTAGTTTGATTTTTATTTTCATATTTTCAGGATTTTATTAAGAAAATAGCAAAAGTGTAAAAATGAAAATAGGAAACAAGATTTTATTATTTCATTATTTTCTTCTTAAAATCCTAAAAACAGGATACATATGAAATGAAAATAGAAACCAAAATGACTCTTTGTTTTCATTTCCTAATTTTATTTTCTATTTTCAATCCTAATTACAAAAATGCCACCTTATGTTCAATCAGTATGATGTTTTCGAAATTTCGTGAAAGAAATAATGAAAACAAAAAATGAAATCAGAAAATAATTTTCTTATTTTTACTATTTTTTTATTTTCAATCTATTTTATGTTTTCATAACTTTATGAAGGAAATAATGAAAGTAGGAAGTGAGAACTAGAAAACAATATTTTTTTTATTTTCACTATTTTTTCATAAAATCTCAAAAATAGGAAAGATAATGAAAACAATTAGTGTGGTATTTTTATTATTAAAACTGAAAATGGGAAATGGAAAAAGGAAATAAAAATAAGAAATGAAGACACACCCTCATGTTTTATTGAAAGGGGGATCAAATAGTCTTTTGAAAGGAATAAAGTGATCTCACGTTTTAATATTTAAGGATTCTTTTGATGTCAAAAACTTTCAAAAAATAATGTGATATCACATTTGATCTTTCAATAACTTATTTAATGTCAAAAATCTTTCAAGTACTAAATTGATATGATACAAATATTTTAGGAACCAAAATGCATGTTTACTCTTGAATAAGTTGGAGGGGTATTAGGTGTGTTTAGATACATTTTTACAAATTGGTACATATTTAAAGTTATTTCTCAAAATTATTGTTATCAGAAGTAACCTTTATTTGGATTCAAAATATGAAAAGTTATTTATTGTTTAAATTCCATATTTGTATGAATCTTATCCAGATAGTTTATACAACTTTAAGAAATACTTGTTTTATAAAAGAATACTTTTTCATAAAATAGGCATAAACAAACGTACATGCATCATCTCTTATTTATATGAATAGTTTTAAAATTAAAGTGGAAATAACTGGAATCTATTAAATATGTTATTAGAAATTCTTTTAAATAAATTTGACTGTTATTCAGACGAAAATAATTTTATACCTGAATGATACAAAAATAACTGTGATAAGACCAGGAAAGAATAAAAAGGATTAAAGTGCACATATACAAAGGATTAAGCAAAATTTTAAGGTGCATGTAATGTTATTTTATTATAAAAATACGACATGTGTATTTTTTTTTAATTCTTTTTGCAAAAAATATAAAATTATATTTCATAAAAAAAACACTATGTCAATAAAATAAAATAGTATCAAGAAGTGGGTGGTCTTAGTGAATGTTGACTGTAAGCCCAAGTAAAATTTATCTACAATGCCAAGGATTCGAACTCTAAAATAGCCACTAAGGGCATAAACAGGTCAATTCAGGTTTGAACCAAATAAATTTAATTTGGTTAGTTAGATTTGGTTGTTTAAACTTTTTCAGCAAATTTGAATCAAATTAGTTTTATACCAAGATCGGATTGGTTTAGTTCACATCATTGGGTTAAAGTAAAAGACAAGAATTTATATCTTTCTAATTAAGTTTTTATCATTATGATGATCAATAATAGTATAAAATTTGGTTATAAGATACTTAATAATGGTTGAGATAAGTAAATATCTTAAATACAAAAAATAAAAAATAAAAGGTGATAATTATTAAAATTTAAGTATAAACTTTGAAAGCATGAAAAAAAAAAGTTGATCGGCCTGCATGTTCAAGTTTCAAGTTAGAAAATCATAAATTTAAAGATAGGCAAAAAATGACTGGTTTGATTCGATTTTAACTTAAAGTGAACTAATTATTTGAACTAATCCAAGCCATATTGGTGCAATTTGGATTTTCAATTTCACGGGGTCAATATGATGTAATGAGCATCCCTATAATTGCTATTTTAGAGAGAATTTTACCTTATCACCACTATTCTTAATTTAAAAGGGCATGAACAATAATTGAGATCTGACCAAAAAAATAAATAAATGCAATGAAATATTTCTAAGTAAATCCATCCATTTTAAAAGAGCTGTCAAATTAAGGTTGGTATATAAGTTAAGAAAAATAATAAATAATTTTAGTAATGGTACAAAAAATTAAGTGGACAAAATTGCCTCGGTTTAAAAAATATATATACTTCTACTAATGCAATTAGTTTACTGTAATTTTCTAAAAATTTATCATCGACCAATATAATTTTTATTGTTAGTAAAATAAATTTTTAAAATATATATTAGAAAAATATTCTATTGTGATACAAATATATGTTAATTTTAATAAAAAACAACACAAAGTTAGATAAATTGAAAAATAAAAAGACATTTAAGAAGCACTTTTTTTATTCCTTAAAATATTTAATCTTATAACAACTATGTTTTGTAAAAGACAATTCAAATATTAATAAAATATATTTCATATTTTAAGAAAACTGAAATGTAATTTAACACATTATTATATTAATAATATTTTAAATCATAATAATTAAGGTTGAATATTTTAGCTTTTTTTTTTTAAAGAAAAGATACTTTTATTAAAAGAAATCTATAAAAAAATTAAGAGAAATAGATGAATTATTTTTGGAGAAAAATAAAACTAAAATTAATTTTTTTAGTGTTTTTTCATAAGCTAAATAGATTAATTTCAAAAAATTACTCTACAAAATATTACACCATAAAATTATTTTTTTAAGCTTGAACAAATATGCCCTCGATAGATATATTGTTATAGTTTATGTTGACAATAAATTATCATGAAAGAAATTAATAAATAATTAATATAATTATAATAATTTAAAAATTTAATGTTACAAGTAATTAATAAGGAGGGTAAATAATCACTCAAAAAGCCGGACCCCTTTTGTGGAATGCGGATTATGGCCGAGAGCGTCACGATCCCTTAAATTAAACGCCAAGTAAATCGCTTTTCGTTCAAGTCATGGACATTTGAGTGCAAGCTGAAAATTAAATAATTAAATACTCTTAACACGAAACCCCCTCAGTCACTATTTAATTACCCTACTTGGCTGCTTCATGACGAGACCTTGCTAATTGAATACTTTGGATGGGTATTAAGTGTGATTAGATTAATTTTTTCGTATTTGTCAAGTATCATATATGTGTTGATTTTTTAGTGAATTCCAAAATTGATTTTATCAATATTATATTGTTACAATATTTGTTTGAATACTTTCTCTCTTACTATTTTGGTTTCAGAAATGCTAAATTCTTCTAAAACATTCTCCTAACAATCTTTCTAGTTGTTAAATGAGAAAAATATTGAATACTTTTCATATTTTTTTGGTCTCAATAGAGCTAATGGTAATCGAGCCTTATTATTATCAGGAATTAGACTAATTCGACCCGATTTCACAGAGATCTCTAAAGAGGATAAGGATCTTTTAGTAAGAAATTTTTTCATTCCAAGGATTACAATATATTAAATATATTTATTTTTTATTAAGTACTAAGAAGATTATTAAAAAATATTTTAAGAGGATATAGGCATATATAGCAAGACTCTTTTAATTTGGATTATGGGTGAGAGCGTCACGATCCCTTAAATTAAACGCCAAGTAAGTCACTCTTCATTTAAAGTCGTGGACATTGAGTGCAAGTTATAAATAGTTAAATACTCTAAACACGAAACTACCGCACAGTCATAGTTCAATTACCCTACTTCATGACTAGACCCTTGCTAATTGAATACTTTGGATGGGTATTAGGTGTGATTAGATAATTTTTTTTCAAATTAGTAATTTCTTTTCTTTAACACCCATAGCATCCGCAAGAATCAAAGGATCCAAGCCTGGAGGAGGTTCCTGAAAGATTCGAAGTGCAGCAGTGTGATTAACTGCCATATGAGCCAGTATATCAGCACAAGCATTTGCCTCTCCATAACACATGAGTAATAGAGACAGACCAGTTTCTAGCCATAGGAGGATCTCTTTTTCTTTTTTTTTTTTTGTTTCGATAAAACTGCTATAATTCAGATCCTATTATCAAGAATTCAACTAATTTAACCCTACCCAACTGAGGTTATTGAAGAGAGTACGAGTCTTTCGACGAGGACTCTTTTTTTTATTCTTAGACCTCGAATCCGAAATCTTTAATTAAGGGATCAAAATATTTACCATCTTTGATAGCCATAAGAGATTTAATATCAGCAATAACAGTCCCATGATGATGAAAAGGATCCACCTCGGGCGTTCACCAGCTAGGTGGACTGCCTCAAGTAAGTAAGTAAGTCAGATTCGCAAACAATGGTATGCACACCCACTCACCCAGGTCCCAAGCCAAGATAAGACCAGATTTAGTACCCATAAGCTCAGCAGACAAGATATCTTTCACACCAGTATTACCGCAAAAGAAGCCACCCACCTAAATGATTCCTTATAACTCCTCCAAACCCCGACCTGGAAAGAAAAGCTAAACAACTTCTATCAGAATATTTAAAATAGTATTTAAAATAATCTTTAAAAAGTATTTTCATTAGAAGTAATTCTTTATGAATTTAATTGATATGTATTAGCAGTATCATATGTTTGTATTAGTAAGATTTTTAAGGTAATAAGTAATTGATTCAAATATTTTTATTGAAATAACAATATATTGTTGGATATTTGTTTAAAATTTTTTTTATACTAATACTATATGCAAATTAAATCTATTCTTTATCTGCTTCCATAAAATAAAAAATTAAATCTATTCAATAGGTAAATTAAAATAGTGACGTAAAAGATAACTTTAATAACTACTGCAATGTCAAAAAATCAATAAGAAATTCAAAAACTAAATACGATAAGGTGCTAATATTTAGAGAATATAAATATTTAATCTTAGCTATTTCTTAATATATACGGCCACATTATGTCTTTATCAAATTTACAATAGTGAAAATGATTATTGGGCGCATTTCGACCTTTACTTCTCTCTTATTATTTTGGTTTCAGAAATGCTAAATTTTTTCAAAACATCTTCTGACAATTTTTCTAATTGTTAAAAATAAAAAGTATTTAATTTTTTTAATATTCACAAGATATTAAATAAATTTATGAGTTTAATTGGGATGCACTACCAGTATAAAATTATTTTATACTGATATTCAATAACAATTTAACACCTCATTATTTATGTCCATGTCATATTAAAAAAATTAAAAAAACCGAATAACTCCTCCGTGAATGGTTACTCCTCCTTCTTGCAGGCTTTTAAGTTTCACTCATGGTATGGAATAGATCCATGGAGGAGCCTGATTGATGCCAACAAAGGAGTACCCTTCATTCTTCTCTCTCACGTGAACGCCCACGAAGGATAGCCATAAGAGGTTGTTTCATCTCCCTGCCTCTCCTCTTCAAAGCAATCTTTGCTACTTTTACTCTATCATAGCCCCAAAGCGATTTTGGGTTGAAGCCAAGACAAACAACCATGATGTTGTTTCACAGTAATCTATTAGGAAGGAAGGAGGAATCAACTTCTATAGGAGAAGATGCAGCAGACCGCAAGAGAGAAAATGAGTGATCAATAGTTGTAACACCCTCCTAAATACAATATGATGCTTACTTAAGGGTTGCTACTAATAAATTAATGGACCGTGTTTGATTATTTGCTCTATCTTTGAGAAAATTGTCATAGTATGAAGAAAATATATAAACAAGGGAATAGGGATAATAGGATTTCTCTTTTGTCATATAGTAGCAATTGCTAGGTTACATAATCAAGCCACTAGACTTGCATAACACAGTCCTTTAAATACATAAATAGCTCTACTAAAAGCTCCAGCTAGCAAAACTACCATCCAATGCTAACATAAATATATTTAATAACAACCTTTTGCATCCAGCTCAGTCTCGATTCGATCCTTCTGGGATGGTCTTCATTAGTATCTTTTGAACTGTCTGAAGATGACACAGGAACACATATAGAGATGAGAATTTTACATTCTCAGTAGGTATCCTAAGCTATCATACATTCTATGTCATCGCCATCGGTGTCTCAACCGCTTCGGTTTATTAAGAAAAGTGTAATCTCACATATAGGGATAAGATAAAGGTTCATTTATTAAGTTCAAGAGACATACCCTTCCTAAGCAATTTAATTTTAATTCATACACTTGGTTCAAGCATAGCAATAATCATACAATTGATAGAGATGCCTTCTTCTGATAGATTAAACTACAAAATAAAAGCAAATAAGCTGCATGCTTATAAATGCACATCTCGATGCACCTTCTCACTCACTTTCTTATTTAACATATGCCCTTAATCTTTATTGCTATCGGATAGACTGATTTGGGAAATGAGCTCATTTTATGACCGTCGTTATATAATACTAACCAACAAAGGGATCAATATGCCTCTAGATTGGAGGGATCTCATTTTGTCCAAATGTCTCCAAGGTAGAAGGATCTCATAATTTTATTATGACTGCCTTCAAGTGGAGGGATCTCAACCTTCACTTAAAGGGAACTTATCTTATCTATTCACATAATTTTTTAATTCTTATCCTCATATGCATTTCTTTGTTGAGAGAAGATAGTCATATCAATATGTACAGTGGACTCTCATACTTCAAGTGTCAAGTAGAAAATGAAAGAATAAAAATTGTCTCAAAGATAACTCAATTGGAAATACAAATTACATAATACTTAGAGTCTGTCCGAGATTTAGGAATTTGCCAAAATTCTATTTTAAGTCAATTTAGGTTCAAATCTCCCAAGGAATATTCCCCCCTTAGTCTAATTTCATATTTTTGGTCCCAGTCAATTTGAGTTAGTATGACTCAAGGTGTGCATCAGTATGACTCAAGGTGAGCATGTTTTTCTACAAGCTGGCTTGTAACAGAATAGATTCGATTATCTAAATTAGAAAAATCACCAAAATTTCATTTCTTGTTATTTTGTCCTGCAATTTCATGGACTTGTAGCTTAATAAACCCTTTTTAAAACAAAAGAAACCCACTCAAAAATTTAACGCCAAGCCTAAATTATAAGTCTCGTATTACACTTGTTCTATATTAGGTGCTAGAATGGCAATAGTCACTTCATATAATTACTAGGAACCCTAGAAAAGGAATTTAGACATAATATTCTACTAAGTTGTTTTTCTATGTCTTAGCTTTTAACAAAATTAGTTTCATTAAAAAATGATTTATATAGCTTAAGATATTAAGTCTCTTAAGTTGTTCGGTGATGTCCTCTATAAATAAGGCCTATTTGCAAAAATCGCAACTTCCTCTACACAACTCATATGGACTTATATTTTATATGGATAAACTTTTATCTAAGTTAACTTTTATTTAAAATTAGTTTTAGTTCAATTTGAGTTTCCTAGCTTTAATTATAGGGGTCAAACTACAAGCTACCCAGAATTACATCTTGAAACAATTCTGCTTCTAATCTTCCTTTAATTACTACTACAACAACAACAACTTACCGTTAATTAGATCTCACAACTTTAGAACATAGAAGACAAGGATAAATATCATCAATTTCTAACTTAGATAATCATATCAAGAAGACTAATGAATCGTAGCTATAAATTCACATAAACACACATACAAGGATAATTCAAGTCTTAGGATTTCCTACTTCACTTCTAGTGTTTGTAACCTCCTAGCTTGGCTTCTTTAGAGCTTTAATCACGTTTAGTCCACCCAAGATATGGTCATTTCCTCTAGCCCTTGCCTTGGCCGAAATTGTGGTTGGTTAAAGTATAAGTGTTTTTGGTTCAAATATTGTGTTTTTATGAAGAGGATGTAGTGTTCTTAGAGGTGAGAAAGGGTGAAAGGATGGACAAATATGGATGAAAAATGGAGGGTGGAAGAAGAAGTTGCGACTGATGGGTAGGAAAAATGAGGGTTTTTGTGTTATGTCTAGTGAGATTTTATGATGAAGTAATAGTAAAGGTGGTTGGTTTATTATGTGGTTAATATTTAAATTTATTTGCTTAGGTATGTGGTTAAATATTTGACCATTAATTCTATCAACTAAGTGGTCAATTTTTCAACCACACATTATATTATATCACGTGAATATAAAGTTTATAGTGTAGTTGTTTTAGCTCATTAGCATTTTAAAATTCTCGACCTCTTTCTTTTTGGTATGCCATAAAATTATCTCTATCTCTTGTATGTTTCCAGATTCCGAGTTTCAAGTTTCAAGTTCAATATGTCACTTAATGTGAGAGTTCATTCCCTCCTTATTCCCCAAGGTTGAGTTCCAATCTTATTCTTCTTCTTTGTTCCCAAGTTTTCAAGTTCTGAGTCCCAATTTTTGTGAAGGCTATCCTCAACCTATTCACCTTAACCCAACCTCACAGCAAGAGGTTTTGATTTCCATGAAGGCTATCTCAATCTCATGGCCAGAAGTTCTAGTTTTCGTTCATTTCCAACATAAAAGGGCGAAAAACACTAGTTATGGTTATATAATACCTTGAAGCCCAACTTCCGTTATCCAATTTTTGAGTTCAAGAACAAGATGTGTGGTGCACCTTATGGTGCCTAAGAGATGTTTCCACCTCTAATAGTATTATTTACGATTACAGTTAAATTGGAACGTTTAGTCATGGCTACTCCACAATTGAGTTGAAGTGCCCATATCTAAAACAACTAGCAGTTGGCATCCAATTGGCTCCTCCATGGATCTATTCCTGGTTGAGTGTGAATACTTCCATGCCATGACTGAAACTTAAAAGCTTGGGAGGAGGAGGAGGAGGAGTAATCGTTCATGGAGAAGTTAGTGCGTTTTTTAATTTTTTTTGTTTTACTATGATATGGAAATTGATGATGAGGTGCTAAATTGTTATTGGATGTCAGTGTAAGGCAATTTTATACTAATAGTATATGCTAATTAAACTTTTTATTATATTGTAGTTAATTTATATGTATTGATAATATAAAATAATTTTATACTGTCAATCAATAGAAATTTGAAAAATTGCCAAATTATGGTGAATAATTATCCACTGTAATTTATTACATTTTAGAATTTTTATTGACAAACAATGTAAAATTATTTTCTTTATTTTTTGTTTAATATTTTTAATTAAATATTAAGAGGATTATTAAAAAGATATTTTAGAAGAATATAAAAAAAGCTCTTTTGGATTATGGGTGAGAGTGTCACGATCCCTTAAATTAAACGCCAAGTAAGTCACTCTTTATTTAAAGCCGTGGACATTGAGTGCAAGTTGTAAATAGTTAAGTACTCTAAACACGAAACTTCCTCACACTCATTATTTAATTACCCTACTTCATGACGGGACCCTTGCTAATTGAATGCATTGGATGGATATTAGGTGTGATTAGATAATTATTTTTAAAAGAAAGTTTTTATTTGTTTTCATTAAAAAATTAATTTTTTTAATTCTACTTTGAATTTAATTTGTATGCATAGTTAATATAAAAAAAAGTTACATTATTATTTAATCATATATTGTCATATCAACAAATATGATTAAGTTTCACATGCACTATTTAAATAATTATATAAATGAAAGAATATGATTGATTAACTGTGTAAAAATCTTTTATATTGTCAGTATATTATAATTAAACTATTTTATATTTATAAATCTTATATAAATATTTTGTGCAATTTTAAGAAATGTTTCTAAAAAATAATTTTATTACAAAATAAACACCAACAAATGCTATTACAATATTGTCTGTTATTTATATGAATATTTTTAAATTAAAGTAAAAATAATTGGAATGTATTGAATATGTTATTGTGAATTTAAGTTATGCATATATTATTTGAACAAAAATTTATATAAATTTGACTACTATTCAAACGAAAATAATCTTTTATCTGAATGATACAAAAATAACTGTGATAATACCTGAAAAAAAGAGGGTAAAGTGCACATATATAAAAGATAATACTTACTTCAGTTTTAAAGTGCATATAAAGTTATTTTATTATAAAAATATGACATGTCTATTATTTTTTAACTATCTTTTTATTTGTAAGAAACAATTTACATATTATATTTTTTTATTGAAAATAACACTAAAAATATTTTAAAAAAACTAACTCTGTGAGAGTACCCAAAAGTAATTTGTCATAGTAGAAATAAATTGTAATTGCAGGCAATCTTGTCTATAATGTTAGGGGATCGAATCTTCAGCCACCACCAAAGGTGCAAATGGGTCGATGCAAAGTTTGGTTATGAGATACTTAAATAAATTAAAAAAAAATGAATAAAGCCTTATTTACAATTCCTCATATTTTATAATAATTTTAATTTAGTCCCAATTTTTTTTATCTATTTACATCTTGATGTTTTTCGAACATTTCAATATTATCCTTTCAATAGACGATATCCAAATTATAAATCAAAAAAACCGATATTAAGGTCAAATTTTGATGTTAATTATATCTAAATACTATCAATAGATATTATTTGCCTTTAATTCTCTAAAGACAAGCTTCAGATATGGGTTTTAATAGGAGAAAGATTAATTGAGCGTTAAAAGGGTTTAAATTAAAAAGGGAAAACTTTCATGTCCTATAAAAATATAAGAGAAACTATGGTTAAAAATACCATCACATTCAAATAAGTAATGAATACATTATTGCTAACATTATAACCCGACCATCATATTAGTTTTTTGCCGAAATAGTAAGATTAAGGTGTTTTCAAAATGTTAGGAACATAAAATAAAACAAAAAAAAAAATTAGGACTAAGTTAAAGTCATTGTAAATGTGAGAAGTGTAAATGAGGTTTTACAGAAAAAAAAAAGATAAAAAACAACTTGATTATTAAAGCCTAAGTGTAAACTTTGAAAGTTTATAAATATTTTTTTCAATAAAAAAAGCAGTTGATCGGATTGGGCATTTAGGTTTTAGGTTGAAAAATCATAAATATAAAATTTTATTAATAATAATTAGTTTGTTTTTTGTCTTCAACCAAACCAATTACCCAAATCAATAGGGTGTGTTAATCAGGTTGATTCAACTCACGAACTAGAGGGTTTCAACCTAACCCAACTAACAAACTACTAGTTGGGTTGGGTCGACGAATTGGATTGAGTTAAAAATTTCCTAACCCATGAGATACGGGTTATGTCGTGGTTTGAAAATTTTCAACCAATGTAACCCAACTCAATCCATCTTTTTTTTTTCTTTTTGAGGAGTCTTATATAAAACATGTGCAATATAATGGACATTTTTTTTATTGGGCTTGAAAAATTATTTTCAATGGCCTTAAAGAATTGTTTTAGATAAAAAAAAAAAAAAGACTACTAATGTAATGCTAATATTGTCATGACTCATAGATGAGCTATTATATCTTATTTATTTTACATTTTGACTTCAAGCCTCGTTTTATGAGATGTCCATGTATTCTAAAATACCATTTTGACATTGAAAGATACTTCCTCCTAAATTTTTTGTAGTTCCCATTATGTTTACGTGTAGCATTGTGGTCATATTAAAAAAGTGACTAAAGAGAATAGCTATTAGAAGTTAATAGAGCATCCAATGGACCATTGCGATAAAATCCAATAGCTCGATTGAATAGTGAATATATTGAAAAGATTGAAAGTGAAGTCAATAATTATATTAATGCACATACTATATGTGATGACACCAACTTTAATTGACTCATGTAATTTAATTTGTAATATTTTTATGACTTATATATATTTTTAATAATTATTAGGACTTATGTATACTTTCTTGAAAGCTTTTTAGACTTGTAGATGTTTTCTTAAGTTTGATCATGTTGAAATTTATAATTGTCTTGCTATATATATATATATATATATATATATATATATATATATATATATATATATATATATATATATATATATATATATATTGGACTCATGGATTTGATTCAATCCAATCCGCTCATGAGTGAGTTAGGTTAAGTTGGATTCAAAGAAAAATTTGCTTAACCCAACCCAATCTATAGACGCCTCTATGAACTAATCCAAACCAATTATATTGGTTTGATTTAGATTTTTAAATTTATTTAGTTAATCTGATCCGATGAACACCTTTAGTTTCTATTTTAAGGAAGGCTTCATGTAACTACTATACTCAATTTAAAATTGCATAAACAATTCGTAAGACCAAAAAATAAAAAAGAAATAATTTTAATTAAATATTAGAAAGGGAAAAAAAGTACTTTACTTCATGAATTATAGGTCATATATATTTTACCTTTTATATTTTTAAAAAGTACAAATTAACCCCTAAATATTTTTGAATGTAAAAATTGACCATTCTATTAACTTTTTCATATATTATTTAAAATACTCGATTGCATGTTATTTTTTAATATAGGGACTAAAATATATATAAATCAAAAATTAGGAAGAATATAATATACTTATTTTTTATGAATAATGAATAAAAATTTAACAAAAATAGTAAAATATATATTTAAAAAAGTTTAGAATCTGACTTGTGTTTTTTCAAAATATAGGGAATAATATATATATATATATATATATATATATATATATATATATATATAATTTAAGACGGTAAATTGATTTTTTTTCCCTGTTAAAAATTATACAAATATTTAAAGCTCCATAAATTCTTTTTGGTGGTGGTTAAGCTTCATAAATTCTGGCTAGACGTCCCCAACCTCCTTTAATGCTTCGATAAATTCTGTCGAGTGTTTGCATGAATGACTAACAGTAAACCAAATCCGCGCCTACAAAAGTCTGAATCAAGTTTTAAATATGGTAACTACCTTTTTCAAAGTGATTACTTAGGACGAGAAAATATCCCTAAAAATTTCGGTGACGATAAATGGGGGTCTTACTCTATATAGCTCGAATACTTAAAAATAGTTGTTGTATTTATATCGAATACATATTATATTGGATATTTGATATCTACTTTTAGATATTTATAATAGTTATATTTTAATATTTTTTGCTTTATCTTATTTTGAATCTTTATATTTATATAAATAAAAATTCTATAACAAGTAATAAAATAAGTGTATTTTATTATATTTATAGGAATAAATACTAATACTAAAATCATTATTCTTCTCTTTTAATTTAAGATTTATATTTTTACATTAATTTCATACTGATTATGAATGTTATATTATAGTGTTGTCCCGTTCTATAATCTTTAAATATTGTCATATTTCTATATCCGTATTGTATTGTATCCATATATTTCATTTATGTATCTGGGCTTCATAGGACTCCTAACAGTTAAAGAACTTAATTGACATATATTATAAATTAAAGTAATTTTATAATGATAATAATATATTAATTAAATTAACAATACATAAAATATTAAATTTGTTGAACAATATGATAATATGTTATTAAATATGCACTAATCTTTTACACCAAATTTGTTTAAAGACAAGCTCCTCTAAAAGTGAATTAATTTGTAAAAGAAATACTTAAAAGTATTCTATTTTCTTTTTTTGGGTACATAGTAAAAGTATTCTATTTATTTTACAGTACAAATTTATTTTATAAAGAGAAAATTCCATAAAGAAACCTGTACGTAATAGACTATAATTCTACTTTATTTATATTTATTTAATGTTATTAACATCCACCAAGACAGGCAGTTGCATTAATTGAGGCTGCATTACAAAAATCTGTACCTTTCAAATTAAATTTTATTTATTATGAATTTCTCGCAATATAAGATTAGCATATGGGGGTAGTGGTGGTTAAGTGAAATTAATTTTAAAATAATAATTTAGAATTAAAATATTTAAGACCTATTTGACATGCTTAATAATATAAAACCTGATAGGATAAGGGTTGATAGTATAAGACCTGATTGTATAAGATCTGATAAAAATTTAATATTATGCAGTATTTGGTAATGTCACTATATAAAATATTATATTATATACAATATAATTAGAAAAGAGATTATAATAAATACTATTTTTGAATATTAAATTTAAAATTTAAAAATTAATATAATTGTTTAAATATTTATTATAATTATTTTAACTATTTTTTATTATATAAATATAATTTTATATTAAAAATTATTTATTTATTTTTAATATTTTTTCATAATATAAAAAATATGAGTGAGTGAGTGAGTAAGAGAGAAAGAGAGAGAGAAATAGAAAGGGAGTTTTTGTACATCAAAATCTAAGTAAGCCTAATATCATATTATTATATTTGGTTATATTTTTTATTGTGTTTAATTAAATTTATATTAAATATTATTTATATATTTTATTAATAAAATTGTATTCTTATATTTTTATATTAGTTTGAATAATTATTTTATAATTATTATTTTTTAAAAATATTTATTTATTATTAAAAAAATTTATTAAATAATATTATTTTTATTTCTATGATTTTTATTTTTTATTATTTATTTAATAATTATTTTTCTTTTAATAAAATATATTAAAAAAATAAAAAAGTAAAAAAAGCTTAATACAACCTTCCTGAGCCGAATTAAATTATTCATCATTTTGAAGTATAAGGAAAGTTTGATAGATAAGCTTATATAATACATTGACTACATCAAATAATGGATAAAGTCATAACGTATTGTATTATCTTATCCTATCATACTTAATACGACATGACAAACACACCCTTACCTTATCCTATTATACCTAATATGGCATGTCAATCACATAGGCATGACAAACACACCCTTACCTTATCTTATTATGTCTAATATGACATGTCAAACACATAGGTATGGTAGGATAAGGTAATACAATACGTTATAACCTTATCCATTATTTCGCGTAGTCAATGTATTGTATAAACTTATCTATCAGACTTCCCTTATATATCAAAATGATAGATAACTTAATCCAATCTAGGGAGATCATATTAGGCTTGAGTAGCTTTTCATGTATAAAGGTTCTTTTATTTTTTTATTTTTTAATATATTTTATTAAAAGAAAAATAATTATTAAATAAATAATAAAAAATAAAAACCATATAAACAAAAAATAATATTATTTAATAAAAAATATAATAATAAATAATTATTTTAAAAAATAATTATTGTAAAAATATATTAATAAAATATATAAATAATGTTTAATATAAATTTAATTATATATAATAAAAATATAATCAAATATAGAATATAAATTAAGCTTGTTTAAATTTTGATGTACAACAACTTCCTCTCTATTTCTCTCTTTCTCACTCACTGATATTTTTTATATTATAAAAAATTAAAAATAGATATATAATTTTTAATATAAAATTATATTATATATAATAAAAATAGCTAAAATAATTATAATAAATATTTAAACAATTATATTAATTTTTAAATTTTAAATTTAATATTAAAAAATTATATTTATTATAATCTTTTTTTTTGTTATATTGCATATAATATAGTATCTTATATATTGACATACCAAATATTACATAGTATTAAATTTTTATTAGGCCTTTACTATCAACTCTTATCTTATTAACTCTTATACTATCAAATATATCAAATGGACCCTTAACAACCAATAAGCTATTAGATGAGTGATAAGTAGAATATAATTTCAAATCCCAAAAAATATACTTATTGAAAAAGAGATTAATTATGAATATTCTATCTTTTGAAATTATGAGAGCAATATCTCTCATAATAATTTGAAAATAAAAAATTAAAACATTTAATATTACAGTTAGATGAAATTATATCTACTTCCAATATGACTGCTCCAATCCTTTTTTATATTATATGGAAATAAATTTTTCATATAAAATTTCTCATGACTTGATCGATATCTGTAAACTTTTATTATTAATTAAATTTCTCACTCTCTTTTTCTAGGCCACACCATCTTGATAATAATTGTACAAAGAAAAGCTCCAGCTTAAACTGTTTAGTTAACTTTTTTTAATCTAGGCCGTGTTCTTGAGCTGTGATATAAAGTATTAAAAAAGGCAGCGTATTCAGGATGAAATATGAAAGTGACTTGGCCCAATAAAATTGAAGCTCCCATTCGTGCCATTAAGAATTGTCTATTTCTCTTTGGTACGCAAAGTCATATTTATGGCATGTTTAAAAGTGCGTTTGTAGTCTATAGAATTAATTTTGATTTTTTTAAATTTTGATAATATATGATTTTTATTGTTTAAAATTAATTCTTGCTTCTAGAACTGATTTTTAAATAAATAAAATTTTTTTACTTTACGTTAAAGTCACTTTTAAAAAAAAATCAAACATAAATCACTTTACTTCAAAATCAATTCTAATCAAATCAATTTTAACAAAATTAATTCCATTTAAAATCAATTTTACGAAAACAACAACAAATATGCACTAACTTAGTTATCAAATCAAGAAACTTCTTCCTCCTTACTCTAGAGTCAGGACTATTTCATCAAACACCCCACCTCACTACTCCTATGTATATATATACCACTTTCCGGTCTCTCCTCTTCAGCCGTGGCAGCCCCAGGCAAGTTTTTTCTGTTCTGTATGTTTCCAAGCCCTTCTTTCATCCTCCTTGTAATACCTTCATTAACCTCTCTACCTTAATTAATTTGCTGGTGGTGAGCTTGAGCAGTGATTATCAATGGAAGGACGTTGATTTTGTTGCTTGTGTCAAGGGAACAATAGCAGAAGGAAAAGAAATAATTAAGGATGTGGAAGTTGAAGGTAGCCGAAGGAGGAGAGAGGTTGATTTCAGTGAACACTTTCATTGGACGTCAACACTGGGAGTTTGACTCAAATGCTGGAACCCCCCAGGAACGCGCCGAAGTAGAAAGGCTACGTCAGGAGTTCACAAAAAACCGATTTTCTATCAAACAAAGTGCCGACCTCTTAATGAGAATCCAGGTACTCTTACTAGGTGGCAGTATTAACTTATGTTGAATTTATAATCAAAATTTTTAGTCATAGATAAATTGAGTTATGCTTGAGTCCATTCTTAACTTCGCATGATCTTAGTCCGTTTGGTTGTTAATTTTGAAATTGTAATATAAAATTTAATTTTAATTTTAATTTTGCTATAATTGGAATTGGCATAGAATCTTGAACT
The DNA here is from genome assembly GCA_031439595.1 of Pterocarpus santalinus. Classification (NCBI taxonomy): domain Eukaryota; kingdom Viridiplantae; phylum Streptophyta; class Magnoliopsida; order Fabales; family Fabaceae; genus Pterocarpus; species Pterocarpus santalinus. The sequence continues at coordinate 65,175,471 of CM062531.1, read as the reverse complement.
TTATGTTAAAGTTTGTTAAAGAATTAGATCATGAACTATAATTTTAAATTTAATTTTATTATTTATGGTATGATCCAAATATTAAAATTAATAAATATTTTCTATTATACATATTTTATTTGTGAAAGTTGTTTATATATCAAATAATAAATTAAAATCTAGAAATTTTTGAAACTAGTATTTTTTATAAAATATTATTGCTAACAAATAAGTTAAAAAAAGAAAGAGAGAATCATAGAGGATATAGTAAAGAGAGACATTTGATTTTTAAGTTTTAAAATGATAATTCTTAGAGTATAGGTTAGGAATTAAAAAAAAGTTTATTTAAGTTATTTTTTAATTCTATAGAATTGACTTGTAGAGTTATGATTTCAATTCAATATATTATTATTTTAAATATAAAAATTGGAATTAAAATGTCCAATTTTAATTCCATGCGCAATTTTAGACACCAAACGCGTTATAAGCTTGATTTGAGCTATTATAAATGTTCAATCCATCTTCTTTGAAAAAAAAATTATTTTCAATTCCATAGCATGTACAATTATTATTATTATTATTATTATTATTATTATTATTATTATGGAAGAAATTTTCTATTTTATTGTTTAACTTTTATTATTTTTAAAATATTACTATTGATTACTTATTAAAGATTTTAAAATATAAATATAAAAATAAAATAATAAATGTATCTAATTAATTATTTGAAGATTAAATATAATAAAATAAAACAGTAATTTTATTAGTAATTAATCATTTAATTATATTTTTAGAAACAAATATAACTATTTAAGATTTTTATTCTAAAATCATAATTATATTTAATTTTTTATTAATATTTTAACTATATAATAACTTTTTTAAAAAAATTCTTTACTTATATTTAACGGAAAAAACTAATGGAAGAATCAAACCGGAATGAAAATTTTTTTAGAGATTAAACAGAAAATGTAGGAGTCAAGCAAAAAAAATATGATATTTTAATAAATAAAAAATACAATTAAACCATAAATATATTAAGAAGTAAAACATTGATACCATTCATCTAAAATTGTATAACTCTTGATTTGCACTTTTGGTTCTTGTCCGTCCACTATGTTTGACATTAATTGCTTTTAGATTCTTTTACTTGGGCACTGTTAAGACAAGTTGAGAATATACAAGAATGTGCGAGTCATTTTGAGTGAAAACAAAGAGGAGCAAAGGCTGTCAACGGTTTTGGCTGAAGGAGATTGAACCAAATTTATACTGCATGCTATAGGGTTTTCTAATTATACTCTTTGTTTCTGTTATTTAGATGATGTACTTTGATGTTATAGTCATCTATAGCTCCTCTCCTTTCACGGAGAGTGTTTTAAGCCTGGATATTTTTTAACTATCGGGGGAAAAAAAGGTGCTTTTGAGTTTTGAATAAAGAGAATATTACATCTCATATGTTGATATATTTAAAGTCTTAATATTTTATAAGTTCAAAACATAATATCGAAATGGAAATATTAAAGGAAAAATTCCCATATACTATAGTATGAAGCAAATCCAATAGACAGATTTTTTTTTTTCAGAATTATCCTAAATATATATAAGATAAAAATATGAATAATATTTTATTAGGGTAAAAGTACACAAAAATAAAAAACAAATATAATTAAGTAGTGCCAAAAGATAAAAAGAGATCAAAACGCGACAAATGATGGGTTAAAAAAAAAAAAAACATAGATAGAAAACTCAGACTCACTCTCAGTGATATTATTCGTCGGAGATAGATTTGAATATTTTCTTTTTAACATATTTTACTTTCACATCCGAGAAAGGGTAAAGTCATTCACGATTATTATCAATAACAAAGAAGAAACTGCCAAATTTAGCCTTATCCTTTCCTTTCTCCATTTTTTTTGGGCGGTTTCTTTTCCTTTGTCTTCAGCTGCTGTCAACTACCATCGACTTCGAAGAAATTGCCACTTTTAACATTTTTTTCTCTTGGTACTATCATATTTTTGGTGCATCGTATCCAACATTTTAAATACTAATAAATTATATTGACATAAAAAAAAATAGATGAAATTTCATTTATGTCCTTTATCTTTTATAATAATTTTAATTTAATTTCAATTTTTTTATTCTATTCAAATCTTTAATATTTTAAAAATATTTCAATTTTGTCTGTTGGGTAAATAACAACCAAATTATTAACCAAAAAAATTGATATTAAGGTCAAATATTAATATTAGTGATATCTAAATATTATCAATAGAGATTATTTACTTTCAATTTTTCAAGAAAAAGTTTTGAATATAGATTTTAATAAGAGAAATATTAATTAAGCATTAAGGGTATTTAAATTAAAAAAATTCATATTCTACAAAAATATGGGTGAAAATAATAATAAATAATATTATCCCATTCAGATAAGTGATAAATATATCATCACTAATATTATAATATAATTTTTATATCAATTTTTTTTTATTTATAATTTGAAAACTCAAAAGATAAAGGTGAAGCACTTTAAAAATATTAGATATGTAAACAGAACAAAAAAAAAAATTTAGCATTAAGTTAAAATTGTTATAAAATATAAAAAATATAAATAAGATTTTACTAAAAAAATCCTTATAAATTATAATATCTAGAGCACATCTGCTAGTTTAATATTCTAAGACGATTTCGATGCAATCAAGGCAATGAGTTAATTGCATCTGGAGGCCGTAGTTCAGTTGGTAAATATTTGCCAAGATCGCGGTCTTTCTTTAATTGCACTCCTGAGCAATTTAGTATAGGTCGTGGGTGGAATCTAGGTGGCAAATCGGTTTTGTGGTTTCGGTGTGTTGTCTTATGTGCTGTCTTTGTACTAGCATGGCGGGTAATGAGCTGTCATGTGTTAGGGATAGATGTTGGATTTTGCTTCAGATCTTGATGTGTTGTTTTTCTGTTTGAAACCTTTGCTCCCCATGCGTTTATTGGGTTGAGCCTTTTGCTGATTAATTATTAAAAAGAGTACTAATATCGCTGTAGTTGCAATTCTAATCATTTTAGATACTGTCATAAAATACAAGCCAGAGAATGAAGGTTTGGTTAGTTTAAGTGATATCATATTTATTTTTTTAAGTAAGATTTTAAATTTGTATTTTATAAATAGAAAAATAATTGTTGAAAGAGTGTAATTTTATAACGAACTAATTTAACTCAAATTATATTAATGGGAGCCTAATGTATTATAACAAGACTATCACTTTCTAAGTAACATAATACATAAATGTAACATAAATTTTACACTTAATAAAATAATTTTTATCTAAATATGAAATCAAATTTAATAAAATAATGAGATAAATTATGTCTATACCTATTGTGAGTAGATCTATCCCTACTATCTCTTCCTCTGTTGAAAGCCCATGATTTGATGGCCACTAGCCTGCTGAATCTGCTGGCCGTTGTTTTTACCTTCAACCTTTGTTGAGCTCCAATTTCCGCTTAATATTCTCTTGTCATAATTATAATTTGTATACTAATTGGATTCTAGTGACTGAATGTGTGCTTTCTTGGAATTGAGAGACGGTATAAATCAACACAAGTATTACACACACGCACATATGGATTGGTATTATGATATTAAAAAAAAAAAAAAAAGAATGATTGCGTAGTAACAAGCAAAAACATGCTGTCCTTAAGGAAAAATACTTGTTTTCTAGTTTTAGTACGTCGCTATAAGGAGAATCATATCCATGTATGTTGCTCGAGACGTATAATTAAAGGGTATTGAGATCCTAGATCGAACTCGTGCTCATGTGTCATTTTTGAGTAATGATGAATATTGAAATGGATTGACTAACAGCTCACAAAGGAGAATCAGTGTGGCCCTATTCCACCAGCAGCGAAAGTCAAAGATGGAGAAAACGTAACTGCCGAAGCATTGATTACAACAATTAGAAGGGCTATAACTTTCTATTCCTCTATTCAAGCCCATGATGGCCATTGGCCTGCAGAATCTGCTGGCCCTTTGTTTTTCCTTCAACCTTTGGTAAGCTCCAAGTTCAGCTTAATACTCTCTTGCCGTATTTAAACTTCATATTAATAAATGATTACATGTAATTACTTTTCAAATAAATAATTTCGTGAATATTTTTAAATACAAAGTTTCTCAATATAAATAATTAAAATATTGAAAATTAATTTTACCTTTATTATATATTATCACCGTTATTAATTTGTGATAAATTGTACCTCCTTAATTTACGATTAGGCCACGATCACATCTTATATATTAATTTTTTTTAATGACGTGTAATCCCCTTCAAGTAACAAGTATGGTTAAAACTGAAAGGCTCCTAAGAAAAATAAAAACTGAAAGGGATAAATTTGGTGTTAAATTTAACAATGAGCTTATAGCTACGTACATTTTGATATTTAGAATTAAAGTAAAATCATATGTAACTCGTGACAAAGTAACTATTAAACTTAATATCAAAATAGATGGTTTTAATTTTATTCTCCTGAGTTAAATATGTTTTTAGTCCCAATAAGTTATGATGATTTTAATCCCTCTAAAATTAGGAAAATTCTTATTCTTTCGTGGAGAAAAACTTTCCCATACTCTACTTCAATTCACCATTAATTGTCTTCTCTCTCTTATAATTTTCAAAATCAAAAGTTAAGATTGTTCCATGGAATAAGAAATTTTTACTCGACGGAGAATGTAGGAATGTCTCGTTTGTTTTTGTTCTTCTTGTTTCCTTTTTTATTTTTTAGTTTTTGGTCTCTATCGTTCTAAATTTTAGTTTCTATAAATATTTTAAGAACATATGTTTACTCCTTATCCATATAAAAAATTTTGTTTTTGGTCTTTATAAATATTTTAAGAATTTTTTTTATTAGTCCTTATAAATATTATTACTTAACATTAGATCTAAATGGTAGAGACCTAAAACCTAATGATAGAAAAAAGAGAGATCGAAACCAAAGTGACAATTTTAGTAAAGGGACCAAAATTAAAATAATTCATATTTATAGGAATTAAAAATATATTTAAACATTATTCTCATATATGTATCACAAAAACCTTGATATATACATGAAAGGTGACAATGACCTAAATTTCAAGAAAATAATATACTATACTATAACTAACATTACATTTAATCTCAACTTTACCATGCATGCAGGTAATGGCACTCTATATCACAGGATCCCTTGATGTTGTTTTAGGCCCAGAACATAAGAAGGAAATTATTCGATATTTGTATAATCACCAGGTACATTTATTCACTAAATTGAACTGCCATAGGTAAAGCACTAATGACTCAACGGCTCCACTAACTGGCCTTGAAGATTTAAACATTAATAAAGCATTATTTGTGTACTTAAACTTTTGATGATTAATCAATTAATTAATAAATTTAACTTTATTTTAAGATTATAATAAAATATCTAAAATGAGATACAGAAATCGTTCAATTATAACACGAAGAAATCACATTATATATAGCTTGAGATTTTTTAATTCATAATATTATAGAAATAATTTTTTATTAGTTAATATTAAGTAATAATCATCACAATGAAATTGAAATATTTAATCCATAAGTTTTAAATTTCATGACATTGATAATTCGCTGAAGTTGACACACTTCAACAACACTTTTCGAGCCAAATAAAAAAAAAAAAAAAACATAATAACAGGGAGGGGATCCATTTAAATTAGTTATACATGAATTGGCCTATTATTGGTTGGCATTTTCTCATGAGACAGAACGAAGATGGTGGTTGGGGATTTCATATAGAGGGTCACAGCACAATGTTTGGATCAGCATTGAGCTACATTGCCTTGAGGATACTTGGAGAAGGTCCTGAAGATGGTGAAGATACGGCAATGGCTAGAGCCAGAAAATGGATCCTTGACCATGGTAGTTTACTGGCTATTCCATCATGGGGAAAGTTCTGGGTCACGGTAAACACATTAATTATTATTTTTCTGATACATTTGGGTCACTTTATCTTTTAGTGGTCTAATGCATCCAGACAAGTGGATGTCAAAATAAGCACACACACATGTAATATACTTGATTTGGTGAAGGTACTTGGAGTTTATGAGTGGTCAGGCTGCAATCCACTTCCACCAGAGTTCTGGCTTCTACCCAAATTCAGCCCTATTCATCCAGGTATGTCTAAAGACTCATACTTTGGGGTTCCTGAATTTCCTTGTGCAACCATTTGCTTGTTGTGTCTTTCCTCTGAGACCTTTGCCAAAAACTATATGCTAGGTAAAATGTTGTGCTATTGTCGCCTGGTTTACATGCCCATGTCATATCTATATGGGAAGAGGTTTGTGGGCCCTATCACTAGCTTAATCAGATCGCTAAGAGAAGAAATGTACAACGAGCCTTATGATCAAATCAATTGGAATAAAGCTCGAAACAATGTTGCAAAGGTCAATTGAATCTTTATCTTTAATAAATACTTATTTGAATTTTTTTTTAATGTTATGCCTAATGTCAAATACTAGTTTTAGTTTCATATATCTACCTCATAAACATCCCTTTTGGACTAATTTAGTGACATGTTGAACTGAATAGAAATGTAAACATTTTGAATGTATATATGAAATTTAAATGGCATTCAATTTCAGGAGGATCTCTACTATCCACATCCTCTAATCCAAGATATGTTATGGGGATTTCTTCATCATGTGGGAGAGCATTTGCTGAATTGCTGGCCCTTTTCCATGCTTAGAAGGAAGGCACTAGAAATCGCAATTAATCATGTACGATATGAGGATGAAAACAGCAGATACCTTTGCATTGGAAGTGTGGAGAAGGTAAGTAACAAGCATTACACTATTAAATAATTAAATAGTTTGACATGTTGATTTATAATCACAATTAGTCATTATTGAATGAAAATGGAAGGTGTTGTGTTTGATTGCACGTTGGGTTGAAGACCCCAACTCAGAGGCGTACAAATTTCATTTAGCTCGAATCCCTGATTACTTTTGGCTCGCTGAAGATGGCTTGAAAATTCAGGTTTGTATATTACTTTTTCAATAACTAGTCAAAATACATTTTAATTCTTCAAAACTATACTTGATGTTTTGTCTTAGTTTTTTGGTTTATAAGCAGCGTGAACATTATTGCTCAATATCAATAAATGGCATTGTTTTTGTTCACAAAAACTAATTTGATGACATTTCAAATATTTTTAATGGTATTAACTAACATTGAAGTATCACTTTGATTTTAATTAAAATGAAGGCTTTAATAAATAGAGCCTCTTCTAATTAAATAACAAATTATTTTAGTTGCTTGGTAAAATTCATAAGGTCATAGATTCAAACCTTAGTTACATCATTATACCAAAAAAAAAAAAAAAAGTATACTAGGTTTACACAAGAATTATGATTATTTTTTGAAGAATGTTATTGACTGGCATTGCTTGTTAATTAATTTTGATGTAGAGTTTCGGTAGTCAGTTATGGGATGCAGCTTTTGCTATACAGGCAATACTTGCTTGTAATTTAAATGAAGAGTATGGACCTACACTTAAGAAAGCACACGACTTCATTAAAGCTTCACAGGTAATAACTAAACTTGTCACCTAATATGCCTTCACTCTATATATCTTAGAAGCAATAATTACTATATATTAAACGAGCCTTAATGCCATGTTTAAGGTTCGTGAAAACCCATCTGGTGACTTCATCGCAATGTATAGACACATTTCCAAAGGGGCATGGACATTCTCAATGCAAGATCAAGGTTGGCAAGTCTCTGATTGCACCGCAGAAGGACTAAAGGTTCGCCCAAGTTCTATCAAATAAATGTGTAATGTTTCTTTTGGTCTTCAAAATATGCACCATATATATATATATATATAAACAGCATCAAATTGGAGAAAAAAAAAAAACAAATTGGACATTTAGTGTTAATTGATGTATTGAATCACCAATTAGACAGAACTCAAAGGACCACTTTGATGGCATTAGTTAATATTGATAAATAAAGGAGTAATTTGGCATTAGGTTTATATATATTTGGAGGATTAAAATTAATATTTCAATTATTATATGTGGCATGGGGCATATTTTTAAAAATATCATGTCGGTATAACAATGACTAAACTTTGACATTTGCTACTAAATTCATCTATAGGCTGCGCTCCTATTGTCAGAAATGCCAATTGATCTAGTTGGGGAAAAATTGGAGACACGGGGATTCTATGATGCTGTTAATGTCATCCTCTCTCTACAAGTATGGTTTTCCAATTAATTACATCCTCCAAGTCATTTCTGATTGTAACTTTGAGTATGTGATTGGATGCAACTCTCACATACCCCTTTTAACTACAGAGTAGTAATGGCGGTTTCCCTGCTTGGGAACCTCAAAGAGCGCACCGTTGGTTAGAGGTAAGAACTCAAAAAGACATTCTAATCCATCAAACACAAGATTTAGGACATTGTTTTAATTAAGTGAGGACTTATGTCTGCTACAGAAATTGAATCCAACTGAATTCTTTGAGGACACTCTCATTGAGATGGAGTAAGATTACACTCATAAACATGTTAATGTATTAATTTGGCCATTTCTTGCCATTTACTATGTTAATGTTGTGAAATAGGTATGTAGAGTGCACAGGATCAGCAATGGAAGCCTTGGCTCTCTTTAGAAAGCTATACCCAAACCACAGAAGAAAGGAAGTAGATCACTCTATTTTCAAAGCAATCCATCACATTGAAAACACACAAAATCCAGACGGCTCTTGGTATTGTATCTTTATTCTTTTTCTCATCCGCTAATGAATTTATCTTGTGCATTACACCCTAATCTACTGTACACTTGAAGGTTCTAGCTTTTACCATTCAAATTGATATATATCTTAATTACAATCTGAGTTCTAAGACACACTAAATTACTTATAACTGCTGTAATTAATTATGCTATATCTCGTAACATATTGGGTTTAGACAAATTTTTGTTTAGCTAGTGTTAGCTATATATTTGGTTCAATAAAAGACAAGGTTCATTTAAACCTTTGAAAAAGTAAAATAGACAACGTTCACAATTCACTATGGACAAGCACTTGTGCAGGTACGGTTGTTGGGGGATTTGCTATACCTATGGTACATGGTTTGCTGTAAAGGGGCTAACAGCTTGTGGAAAGAACTACCATAACAGTCTTTCCTTGCGAAAAGCTTGTCAATTTTTGTTGTCAAAGCAGCTTCCTAATGGAGGGTGGGGAGAAAGTTACTTGTCAAGCCAAAACAAGGTATATTACATTCATTTTGCTTGATGCACCATACTAAGAAGATAAAGAAACAAATTAAAGAATTTCCATACATCATAATTGTACTCACATCACAATCACATACATTGCTCATCAAACAGGTGTATACAAATCAAGAAGGAAATCACGCAAACTTAGTTCAAACTTCATGGGCTTTATTGTCCCTTATTGATGCAGGGCAGGTTAGTAAATAAATCTAAATTTTTTGAATTGTGGTAATTTTGTATAATATAAATTCCAAGCTCATGAGGCCCTTTGTCAAATTGAAATGGTCTTCTATCTAATGGAAGGTATATTGTCAAGGTGGAATAAGAAGTAAGGTAGCCCTTGCTAAAGATATAAATTTTGTAAGAAAAAAATGAAGAAAAATAATAAAATATATGCTTACCAAGAGATATACATGACATGAATGATACTATGAGTTAAGTGCCAGATAGTACTGAATTAAAATGGAAGAACAAGGTTTCTTAATATAGATGCAAAGTAAGCGATTACGCTAATTATTAATGTTTTGCTGAAACAAGGCTGAGATAGATCCAATACCCATACATCGCGGAATAAAGTTACTCATCAATTCACAAATGGAAGATGGAGACTTCCCACAACAGGTAATTCCTCCAAACTAATTTAGTAATTAGCACTTAGTAATCATATGTATGTTTCTCTCTCTCTCATCAGCATATTTTAATTCATTATCAAAATTCAACTGCAGGGGATCACTGGAGTATTTATGAGGAATTGTACATTGAACTACTCATCATATCGAAACATATTTCCTATATGGGCTCTGGGAGAGTATCGTCGTCGAATTTTGTATGCATGAAGACCGAATGCAATAATTCAACTTCATGCCTTTCATCTTATTTAAGTGCTTAGTTGTACCTACTTATCACCTAGTTACCATGTGTGTGTGTATATATATATATTAAGTTTCATATGTCTATGTGATTGTGGAACAAATAGTCTTTCCTAAAGCATCTCATCTGTAATATAAGCATACTGTATAAAGAATGCTATATAAATAAGAATATTTAATTTCTTGTTTATTCCCTTCTAGACAAATGGTATTTATCTCTCAGTTTAATATGCATTTTAAGGTTAGATAAATCTTGGAATTGATTATCTCCTTTTATTAAAATTTGTCATGCTTTAATTATCTTTCTTCAGAGTTTGATTGATTGAGAACGGAGAGGATTAAAAGTGCGATATTAATACATTTATTTTCTTAACCCCTTATATAAGTAAATAGGAAAGGTGCAAGTAAATAATAATAATAATACACAACATGGTAGTTGTGTTGATTAAAAAGTCAAAAAAAGAAGGGAGTGGTTAATTTGGTGATAAAAGTTTTTTAGTTTAATTATTCTGCAGGTCCCTATAATTTCACTCAATTTTTAATTTAATCTCTATAGTTTAAAAATTTATAATTAAATCCCTATATTATATGAAAATTTCAATTAGTTTTCTACAGTTACAAAAAAAATGGAATATTCTATAAATATTCTATCTCCATCTCCTTCTATATCCTCCATCTACCCTCTCCAACCACCCATCACCCATACTAAACCCCAAATCACAGCCACCAAAATCGCCAAATCACCAACCACTAAACCACCAAAACCAACCGCCAAACCGCCACACTCCTTTGCTATTGTTGGTTTCTGCTTCTGTTGTTGTCATTGGCTTTTGCTTCTATTGTTGTTGTTGTTGGCTTCTGCTTCAATGGTTAAGTGTGATGGTGGTTGTGGTGTAGTTTGTGGTGGTGGTAGTGGTGGTGATGCTAATTATTTTGATTTATGGTAATTGCTTAAAATACACCATAATAAGTGGGATGTATTATACTCCATATTATTTTTAACCATAGATTTTCATTCTATATGCAATTAAACGGTTTAGATAAATAAGATGTATAATACACTTGACTTCAGGTACACCATAGCATTGTCACAAATTTTTTTAACAGTATTACCTTTAGGGACTTAATTACAAAATTTTGTTTAATAGAGGGACCTAATTACAAATTTTTAAACTATAGAGACTAAATTGAAAATTGAGTGAAACTATATGAACCTACAAAATAATTAAACCAAGTTTTTTTTGTAAAAAAATAGAAAACTTTTAAGTTAAAACATAGTTTAACCTCCTAATTTTATGTCATGTGCAATTTACCATCTCAGGTTAGAAAGAGTGCAATTCAAGCTTCAGGGTTCATTAAGGATATCTTAAAGTTCCTAATTGTTAATTTTGTCCAAAAAGTTTATTGTTGTCCTAGAAACCATGAAACAAAAATGTATTGGTTTTGACAGTGTTTGATATTCCTCCAAAATTTTTGGTAGTCAAAACTCAAGGATCAAAAATTGAAAAATATGGTGGAGTCCGAATACTGCCCTATAAAAACTCTCAATAATCAATTTGATCAAAGGCACCACATTAATATTAAGGGAAATTGACTCATATTCTTCCTCCTGTATCATATCTAAGTCTTTTAATTTTCGTATTTATTTTAGGTTTAATTATTTTATAGGTCTCTATAGTTTCACTCAATTTTTAACTTAGTCTCTATAGTTTAAAAATTTATAATTAAGTCTCTATATTAAACAAAATTTTGTAATTAAGTCTTTGAAGCTAACACCATACAAAAAAAATTTGTGGCAATGCTATGGTACACCCAATGAAATTAAGTTGATCATACACATTATTCATTTAAACTATTTAATTGTATATAAAATGAAAATTTATGGCTAAAAATAATATAGAGTACAATACACCCCACTTAGTATGGTGTATTATAGGCAATCACCATAAATCAAAACCACCGTTGAACCACCACCAGCACACTCTCAACCACCACCATAATAACAGCGCAGAAACAACGACCAATGTAGAAGCCACTACTGTAACAACAATGCAGAAGCCAACAACAATCAACACTAGAAGCAGAAACAACAACAACGCAAAAACAAACTCCATTGAAGCTGAAACAATGGTTTGGTGGCTATGGTGGTTTGGGGCTTAGTTTGGGTGGTGATTGGTCGAGGAGGGTGAATGGAGGATATAGAAGGAGATGAAGATAGAATATTCATAGAATATTTCATTTTTTTGTAACTGTAGGGATTTGATTAAAAATTTTTATATAATATAGAGATCTAATTACAAATTTTTAAACTATAAGGACCAAATTGAAAATTAAGTGAAATTATAAAAATTTGCAAAATAATTAAACCTTTATTTTATTTTCTATTTTAGCTCTATAAAGTTTTGATTTATCTTGTCCTTTTTTGGATTCTTTTGGTATAATCTTCTTCTTCTTTTTTTATTACTCTATATTTCGTTTTGCCCCTTGATTCTTAGTAAATAAATATATATCTTAAAAAATCATCTATAGGAGTTATATAAAATCTTGGTTTGAATACTATTTTAGTCCTAATACATCAAATTTTGGTTTTGGTTGTTATAATATTGTTCTTTTAGTGTACATCTCCATATATAATTTTCTACTATTAGGGTTTTGATCCTTGAGGAACTAAAATAAAAAATAAATTGGATGCATCCTTTATGAAAAAAATAGGGGTAAATCCTTTATAAAAAAGACCAATTATAAGGACTAAAACCTAAAATAATAAAAAAATTATAAGGATTTTAGATATTGAAAACCAATTTTTTTGACATTATAAGGACTAAAACATAAACAAAAAAATTATAGGACTAAAACCAAAAACAGTGGAAATTGTGTGGACCAAAAACTTGCTTAAATCTAAAATCTTTTACCTTCTCTAATTATTTTAGATTTTAAATCACCAATGTCAGAGTGTATTAGGCTTAATATAGTTAGTTTCACGAAATTTTACATGTTTCCACATCTTTATAATTTTAACTTCTAAACACATTGAACTTTTTTCATTATTGTTTATTTACATATCATTTATAATTCCTAATTCTTTTAATTTTTTATGTGAAAAAAATCAACATTTACTAATCTATCATGCCATAAATTAATAGAATCAATTAAATAAGTAATATAAAATGAATTTTTATTCACAAATCGAGAAACATTCAACAAAAATAAGCCGCTATTATAACCCTCATTTTCCACAAAAATCTTGTATTTAGAGAGCACAATCTTATCAGATTCAAAAATAATTTTAACACCTACTTTACATAATACAAATATAAATATCAGCTTATGGTGAATTTCAAGCACATAGCGGACATTCTATAATGAAAGGATTTTCCAGAGTTTTAAATTCCACATTCCTTTATGAAGAATTGCAACTCTTTTAAAATCACTTGAGTATACAATTTTTTCCCGTGTCATTGTACAAGTTAAATTTATATTTATTTGTACAGATACATTTAGTAGTTCCAGAGTTTAGCATCTAAGATTTTTTTCTCTATCACAAAATTAATTTTAAAAATAACAACTATAAAATTAATTTTATTTTTGTATCTATATAGAATAGCATAGTATTATGTTATCAATCCATCTGTTCAGCTTGTAATAGTAAATATTCTTTGTCAGCTTTTTCTTTAGATCACTTTCCAACTTGCCATTTTTTTCGATAGCTCAACAAATGCTCAAGACCCTCAACAAAGAGAGGAGTAACAATCCAGCACAAAAAGAAAAAACAGAGTAGCACAGAACAAAACAAAAGCAAGGGTGCCAAAGAGAAGCACCAAATACAACATGAACACACCAGCAATTGGATAATAACATGCAGCACCCACTAAAACAGAATAGGTAACACCCATGATATGCCTGCGCTCGCCAAATCTGCCTGACAAAGCACTCCACGCCTGAGGTAGCCTCCATGGATGAATAAGCCTTGGATATTATACTCTTTAACACCAAATGCAGATCCCACATATATCATTATAGCACCCAAAACCCATAGAAACAGGCAACAGCAGCACCCCTCGAAGGAGTAACTAGAGTATCGCCGGTTGATATCTCCAATATGGATAATAGACTATTCCACATTCCATTGCACAAACCTGATTTATGATTTTGCAACCAAAGAACACCACAAATTAAACCATTGGAACTTAGCTTTCATGCACTGAGTCACCACGAGATTTGACAACCAACTCTTCTTGCTCAGGAAAAGATTTCTTGTGAACCGCATCTCCCAATCAACTTGTAAATCGCCCCTCATCCATGAACCAATAAGGGATGAGATGGTCTTAAACTCTATGTCAGATTCAGCACAACGAATTTCTTCTAGCACAAACCGAATTGATTCCCCCAAGGCCAGAACCTGCGCGCTTCACATTCAGAGATAGCATCGATAAAATCACAGAGAAAGCAAATAGGTTCAGATCCAGCTTTTGTAAGATATCCCTCCACTGCATATTGATTTTTGGTGGGGGCAAAAATGGATACAAATCCACCATACCATACTTCTGATCTGACCAGAGTAGGGATGATCTAAACTAGCACCTTGCTGCAAATTAAGACACGAACCAGAGATAATCTCTTTTTGACCTTGAGACTGAACTTGTTCCCTTTTGTTGTCCACACACCAATAGTTAGCTCATGACTCCACCCAAAATCTGATTTGAGCAACAACAGTATCCACACATGCTTTCTCATTCTCGAAGATAACCTTATTCCTTAGCTTCCACAGAGCCCAAATCACGGCAAAGAAAATAGCTATCCATTTTCTTTTCTTCTTACCATAGAAATCAACCTCAATCCAAGATTGAAATAGGCCCCTAATATCTCGAGGTATGTAGAGCAAGCAAGTAAACTCTATACAAATATAATGCTTTCTTTATTTATGAAGACTCGAGACTACAAATTTAGTGGGATACAAATTTTTCTCAAATAGTCACTTGTGCACCTTATTTGTGATGCACACTCTAGGCTCACCATGGCACTTACACTTGCACACTTACTTACACTGCATCCACTCACTTGCTGCACACGCTACACAAATGCACTTCGCTAGTATTTATAGGCTATTAAGGTCGGTGAAATTACCAACTAAAGGAAGCTAGAAAAGCTAGCTTTACATAGTTTCTAGATGTTTCCTTTTCTTTCTTTATTGTAGTATTAGCTATAGAAAAGTCCAATAATTTCTAATTCTTTGCTGTACCAGTGCAAGAAGCTTCCAATTCTGTCAATGGTTCATTCAAGCTCCGTCTAGAACTTGTGCTAACATTTCCTTTCTCCCCTTCAGCACTAGTTCTACTTTGCATTCTCAATTGTTTACAAAACTCTGGAAATCTGATGCCATTTGATGTCTTGATCCAGTGTTTCTTCTACAAGCCATTTTCATATCTTATAGTTTTCTTCTATTTGTATCATCTTTGCAAAATTTGCATATTTGGGATTAAGCTTTCTTTGCCTGGTCGATCTTCTGAGTTGTGGTTGTTCTTCAACCTCTTCTTCTTCTTCTTCTTCTTCTTCTTCTTCTTCATACTAAGACTCTCTCTGTTCCCTTTGATGCACTCCTATTTACCAGGAAGTTTGTGTGTGTGTCTCTATCTTGGTTGAATTTAAAGGCTCTTCTTCTATGCTTTCTTTTTGCTCCCCCATCTTTTCTTCTATCATTTCTTCAATTTCTTTAGAGTCAAGTAGAATTACCTGTTGTGTTGACCACCAAGAGGAAGCTTCATCGAACACCACGTTTCTTGATGTGCAACATCGGCTAGTTGTGGGATCACAAAATCTCCATCCTTTTCTCTAACTGTTGTATCCCACAAATATGCAACGAATAGCCTTCTTATCCATTTTGGTCCTCAGGTGATCTGGAACGAAGACATAACACACGCAACCAAATACTTGAAAGTGATTCATTGTGGGTTTAAGCTTCCATAATTTTTTGAATGGTGAGACAAACTTCAACTTGGCTTGTGGAAGTCGATTAATCACATGAGTTGTAGTCTTCATACACTCAGCCCAGAATATGCTTGGAACATTTTTTGACTACAATGTGCTCCGACAAATCTTTGTTAGGTGACGATTCTTCCTCTCTGCTACACCATTTTGCTGAGGAGTGTTTGGACACGTTATTTGTATTCTTATCTTGCACTCCTTCAAGAAAACATAGATTTCTTTTGATGTGTATTCTCTTTTATTATCTGTGCGTAGACATCGAATCTTCTTCCCAACTTGGCCTTCTACCTTCTCTTTAAATTCTTTGAATTTAGCTAGTGCCTCTGATTTTTTCGTCGTGAAATATACCCACACGTGCCTCGAGTAATTGTCGATAAAGTTCACCATGTAACGATATCCTCTAATTGAGAGTTGTTTTATTGGTTCAAGCACATATGAGTGAACTAACTCCAAAGGCTCCTTGGCTTGAAACTTCAACCCTTCATATGGCAATTGATGTGACTTACCATATTGACACCCAGCACATATAACGTCATCTCGCACTTCTAGTTGAGGGAGACCCTTAAACATTAACTTCTTCATCATCACCTTGAGCTTGTGATAGCTTAAATGCCTAAGGCGTGCATGCCACAAATCGACAGTCTCAATCTTACGAGTCTTTTCTATGTAAGCTGACTTTGCAGACATTACGTAGATTGACTCTAAATGTCGCCCTTTCAACAAGGGCTCCTCGATGATTTTTAACTTATCATATATCTTATCATCTTCTAGGCCAAACACTGCGTATCTCCTTGACTTTATAATTTGTGATACCGATAGTAAAATTTTCTTCATTCCAAGCACATAATAGACATTTTGTCAATGTACATGATCGTTGCTACAATGAGGTGAGATTATGACTTTCCCAACAAGAGTGATCGGGAAACATGAGTTGTCTGCTGTCACCACCACTTGATTACCTTTATACTCAGTTTTGTTTTCCAACTTCTCCTTGTCACCCATCATGTGATTGGAGCAACCCGAATCAATAATCCAATCTTTGCTGTAATCAACAGTTGATTGATATGTTGCTATGAGTGCCACTTTTGCTTTTGGTGACTTCATAAGCTCCTTAGAATTCTTGTCATCAAGGTTTATTTCTTCCTCGACTGTAACAAGGTGGAAATATTCCATTCTTCTTCGCTATCATTTTCTTTTTCTGTTGAGCGACTTGTAGTTGCTGCGTTACTCTCTGCTAATCTTTTTTTAAACTAGCAATCTCATGCAAAATGACCCCACTTCCCATATAGGCATCATTGCGTCTCTTTGTATTAACTTGAGGTTTTCTGGAGTACCAATTCTCTTCTTGCTCCTTCCTTCCCATCTCATTTTTGTTAACAAGTGGCTTCCCTCTTCCATTCCTTTTACTAGTGAAAAGTGCTTCTTCTTCACTCTTCACTGATACTCTAACTATTTGTTTAGCTAGCCCTTCTTGATAGGCCAACAAATTTTCTAACTGTAAAAGGGAGCGCTGGGGAGGCTAATCTTAAATTGCAACAATAAATCTTCTATACTTCGATCTTAGATTACAAATAATTATTCTCTTCATACGTTGATTAGATATATTGCTATTTGGATCTAGCTCAAAAATTTTACAACAGAGAGATTTTACCTTAGTAAAATACTAATTGAGCATCCAGTTTCCTTGTGTTGCTGATAACAACTCATTCTCCAAGAGTTGCAACCTTGCATCATTCTTCTTAGAGAACAATGTTAACAAAGTGTCACATGCTTCCTTTGGTGACGAAGCCTTCCTTATGTGCTCTTGCATCTCGTCCTCTACTGTAGTCTTAATCACAAACATAACCTTCCCTGCTTTGATCTTCCACTTCTGCAGTGCTTCTACTTTGGTTGCAGGAGGTGGCGTTGTCTTGCAATCTCCAACAATCTCCCACAGGTCTTGGCCCTGGGGATATAACTCCATACATGTTCGCCATATGTTATAATTTTGGGCATTGAGCTTCCTAATCCCACCAACTACTTGAATGTCCACCATAGTGATTTGATGGAATTTTCTTACTGCTTTGGTCCAAGACCAACAGTTTCACAATCCTACCCTATGGCTTGCAATGAAAAGCTCCTCCAAAAATAGTGATCCTTGATCACTCTTGAAATGATCCTCAGCCCCCTGCTTTGATACCAAATTGTAGAGTAAGAAAGTGGACTCTATACAAATATAATGCTTTCTTTATTTATAAAGACTCAAGACTACAAATTTAATGGGACACAAATTTTACTCCAATACTCACTTGTGCACCTTATTTGTGATGCACACTCTAGACTCACCAAGGCACTCACACTTGCACACTTACTTACACTACACACACTTGCTGCACACATTACACAAATGCACTTCGCTAGTATTTATAGGTTGTCAAAGTCGATGAAATTACCAGCTAAAGGAAGCTAGAAAAGTCTAGCTTTACATAGTTTCTAGATGTTTCTTTTTCTTTCTTTATTGTAGTATTAGCTATAGAAAAGTCTAGTAATTTCTAATTCTTTCCCATACCAGTGCAAGAAGCTTCCAATCTTGTCAATGGTTCATTCAAGCTCCTTCTGGAACTTGTGCTGACATTTCAAGGAATAGCCCATTGAACCCTTTCCCATGAAAGACATAAGCACCATTATTTCTACGAGAAATCACAATGTAGAAACATATGGTTAATATTTTCAAATTCTAAGCTGCATAAGATGCACCTGTCATCATTTCCTTATAGAATATTCAGTCATGTGAGTCTACCTTTAGTATTCGGATTCTCCATGACTGCAAACTAGACAA
This sequence comes from Pterocarpus santalinus, assembly GCA_031439595.1. Lineage (NCBI taxonomy): Eukaryota > Viridiplantae > Streptophyta > Magnoliopsida > Fabales > Fabaceae > Pterocarpus > Pterocarpus santalinus. The sequence continues at coordinate 65,156,539 of CM062531.1, read as the reverse complement.
GTAGCTCCACTCTAGAGGGTGTCAAACCACACCATATATTTTTGAAGACATGATTTGGTTCAAGTTGAGTCCCTCCCATATTTGATACGACATCCACAAAGGATCTTGATATGTAAACATAAGAACTTTGAAATTTCCAAGCAATATGGTCCTGCTCGTCTGCACATAAAACAACCTGCAATAAAAAGAGAATGTAAAGCCTCACAACTTTCTCTCTACTGGAAATTCCAGACCCAACCTAAACCATCCCAAAAACCACAGTTAGCAATAGCGTGATTCTTTAATGAAGAGAGTTCATACGATCAGTAATAGCTATTTGGTTGCATGTTAGATTCTTATTCTGAATGAACTCTCTTAATCTTGATTGTGGAGACAATTGTTCAAGCTCCAAAATTTTTGCTTTCGTGATGGGAGGTCTTAATCAAATTGTGGTTCTTATCGGGAATGTGGCGTATCGATTAAATGGAACTGAGGTATTATTTATGTGAAAGATTGACATGATAGCAATATTAGCAAAAAAACCTGCATGAATTGTCAGATCCGATACATAAGAAGGAAAGTGTGAAAGGAAACTGTTAGAGTCCTACGTCACTTAAGAATATGGTCAAGATAATTTTTATAAAAATTTGGGCAATCCTTCTTTTATGAATTAATTTTTGAGGTTGAATTAAGCCTATTTAATTCTGAGATAAACGTATCAAAAGCTTCTATGATATCATAGTATTTATAAAAAAAGTACTTTCGAAATTATTTAAAAATTAATAAAAACTAATAGAGAAAAAAAGAAAAATATTTTACCTCTAAATTATATGTTATATACATTTTACCCTCAATGTTTTAAAAACATGCAAATTGACCTCCTAAACATTTTTGAATGGGCAAATCAACCTTTGTGTTAATTTTTTTATCTATTGTTGACAGAAATAACACACATTCAAGAAAGTTTAAAATGTTAGATTATACATTTTTTTAATTTAGAAACTAAAACATACATGATCTAAAGTTTAGAGAGATATAGTACATTATTTTTTATTAATAATGGATGATAATTTAATAGAAGAATTAAAGTGCACATTTAGAAAAGTGTGGAGATCGATTTACACGTTTTCAAAATATTGGGACATGCTTTTTTTTCCCAAACTAATAAAAATAATACATAAATAAAAATAATTTTTTAAAATGATGAAAAAAAAGGATAAAATTAAAATTAAAGATAAAAATAAATATTACGATAACATTTAACAAAAAACTTATCAATATGAGTGAGTACTTAATTTGAGAATATTTTTCCACCACAAATGAATCATTTGGTATAATTATTCTTCACCGCTAATACTCTTATGACACAACAGTCTCTCATGATGCACTACAAATGAATCGTTTCGTGCAAATATTCTTCACGGTCAATGTTCTCTTGATACACAAGTCTCTCGTTATACAGCAACTACTTCTTACTAACTCTATATTTAAATTAGTAAAATTTCATGAACAACTTTTTCCAAATTACTTAAGGGATGATTATAGAAAGTAATAATTTTATGTACTGAGGAAGAGTGATTTTGATTACTCTTATCCGAAAAGGTTGCTTCTCACTATGAAGCACTGCTACAATTTATAATAGGTCCGTTCATGAGCTACAAAGTGGAGCAAAAAAATTAGGAACAACCCAAACATTCTGTTGACTTGATCATGAGCGGTTGCTAACGTAAAATATATTGACTGGGTGTAGGCTGAACAAAAGGAACAAACCAACGTACAAGTGGATTGGGAAAGAGAAAAGAATTAGTCAAACTAAAAATATTTACCTTGTCAAAAAAACTTTGAAATAATAAAATATAAAATTACTAATAAAAATACAGCGTTCTCTGCTCTCTCTTTTTCAATTTTATCTCTAAATAATTGCTGATACATCGTTTGTAACAAGATTGGTGACAATTTTTTTTTTTTAACCAAATAGCATAATTCAAGTTGTTAATATAATTACATTAAATTATGGCTGCCAAGTTTATCTGAGCAGTAATATCAGGTCGGGCCAATTACACAACTATATATATATATATATTGGTTAACTTGACGTAATTTAATTTCACAAAATATTATAACACGAACTCAGCAGATATTCTGTGTAATATTTTTCATTAAATCAGTCGGCCAAAATAATTCTTATGATGAATAATTTAAGTGTTTAACAATCAAATATTAACTATTATGTCGATTTTGAAATTAATAAGATAATTTCTCTTTTTTCTAATGTTTTCGTCATAAAACACGATTACTATATTATCAATTAATTTTCATTTAAAAAGAAAGAATTATAATTATTAAAATGTATAAATGATTTTTTTAGAATGTATAAATGATAATACTTAAGTAAAGTTTTTAAGTGGCTTGTAATGTTATCACATATTAAAAACTAGATTTGCTTCCGTATAATGGAAGGTACATTACTAACACTACAGAAAAATAACAATTAGTGTGTTTACCCAGAACTTTCCCCATGAAGGAAGAGCCACTAAATTACTGTGGTCAATGTTATGCACCCAAGTATAAGAAAATTTTTAATTTATTGGATGAGAGAACCCTTAAATTTAAGTAACATATTTGGATAACAATGCTACACAATTTAAGACTTATAAGTTATGACATCATATTAAAATAATCAAATTTAATGTGGGCAATGAGAGTTAATACTTTATTTCGTATTCATCAACTTCAAATGAATTATGGGTGTTCCTCCATATATGGCTGATAGGTCTTTGTCTTTAGTCTCTGTCATTGTATGCAAACCATTTTTTTTTCTTTCTTTTATGACTTGCCTCAGCTGCATAAGGAATGAACTCAATTATTTGATAAGAATAACGGATTTATGATCAAAACATTTAGAATTAATCATACTCATAAAGGGTAAGTTATAGTGCTAAACAAGACAAATAGATTCAAATTCTGAAAAGTAATTCTTGAAAATAGACGGTATAAACCTTTGTATTCTACGATTCATAAAAATTAATCTTGTGATCTAAAAAAATAAAAAAAAATTATTTAATGTATATACATATCCTAGCACTGAGTGCCCTAAGACAAAAACGTAAGTTTGAATTGAAAAAAAAAAAAAATCTAAGAAAGAAATTACATGACTCTGACACTCCCGAAATCAAATAGAGAAATTACTCCTGCAATCCAAAAAAACACTTGATGTATTTTCACAAATAGAGGAGTGCAAAGCAAAAAACATCAAGCACTTCTTGAATCTCCGCAAGTTTTGTATTCATCCAGTATCACCAGTGTAATGATTTTTGAGTAAATTCATAAATTGATTTTCTAAATATTATAGCGTTACTATATTAGTTTTACTTTTTCTAAAATAATTTATATAAAAAATTAAACATTCATTTGATATTATAAAAAGATTGAAATAATGATGTAAAAGAATAATTCAATAACTGTTGCTTGGTTAAAAAATAATGACAAAAAATTCAAAAATTAATATGATAAGACGTTTTATATTTAAAGAATTCAATGATTTAATCTTCATTTAAAAAAAAAAAAAAACCAGCCATATTAAATGGGGTCCATTTCGGGACTACCTCCAAAAAAAGGTAGTACGATACAATACTTTAAAAAGTTATAATTTGCAATAAAAAGTTACATTTCGATATAAGGTAACCATAATATTGGAAATATTTGTGACAACACAAATTAAAATATACACAGTAAAATAAAAATTTAATGAAAAAATGCGATGATAATTTATCATGTTGTCGCGTCATAACTTTTCGATATTAATATTATAACTTTTCTATCATGACTTGTAATTTTTAATTGTAAATTATAAAATCTTACTACATTTTGTTGGATAGAGTAAGGAAATGGACATCTAAATTTAAGAATATTGATATTTATCTTCACAAATTGGGAGTCACTACCCGACACACCCTCACAAAAAATTGTGGGGTCTATCTTTGGGCAGTATATCATATATTTTTGTCTAATAGCTCTCTCTCATCGAGTGAGTCGAGTAATGAGTCGGGTAGGAAAATGATACAAATATCATTTCTCTAATTTTTTTTAGATGAATATACCTCATATATTGAAATTAAAGATCCAATTTTACAATGTCTCTAATGCACCTTGGGACCTCACTTATCCATAATATAGTCCCAACCAATTTTGCTAAATGGGCTAGTGCATCAGCTATTGAATTACAAATCTTTGGTACATATTGGGCTTTAAATTTATCAAAACTAAGTCCCAAATTGCAAATTTTATGGACCAATCTACCATTATATGAGAGGTCCATTCCACTTTTTTCAACCAGTTCTATAGCCACTTTTGAATCCCCTTCCAGAATGATCAGCTGGAGACCCCTTTCCTTGCAAGCTTCAACCCTTCTACCGTGGCTTGCAGTTCTGCATCTACCACATCCATAAGCCCACACTTCTTCCATGATTTTGCCACAATCACCTCTCCTTGGTCATCATTAATGATCACTCCCAGCCCTATTGTGTTCTCCTTCTCGAAGATCGCTACGTTTGAGTTGATTTTCACTGTCCTTGATGGAGGCCGCATCCACTTGCATTGAGGTTCAATTGAGGGTAAATTTGTCTCATCCCTTCTTCTAGCTTGCTGAAAGCTCCATATAGATTCAATTGCAAGCTTCGCTAGCTTTTCTAGAGTTCTTGTTTCCTTTCCTTGCCAAGCATCTATCCTGTTCTTCCAACTTGCCTCCCAAATGGCTAATGCTCTTTCCAATGTGTCATTGTTGGAGCTTTGGAAGAAATCCTGGATAGACTACAACCAAGAAGTATAGTTAGAGATTGGTGATGGAGCAAACCTGATGTTACTTACTCGTTGGACTCTCTTGGCAAAGGGGCATTCAATCAAGACATGCCAAATAGACTCCCTTAGATGTTGGCAGAGGTAACATCCATGTTGGATGTCTATTCCTTTTTCTCTTAATCTGTCACATGTAGGAATAGCATTTCTTAGGATTCTCCATAGAAACACTTGTGTTTTTGGTTGAATATTTAATTTGGATAACCTTTTCCAAATGCTTTTGAATTGTGATAAAAATTGTAGACTCGATGTTTCTGAATTTCCATTATATCGATTATTGCATGATAACTGCCATTCCTGTTTATAACCACTCTTTACTGTGTAATAACCTTTTGGCTCATGAATCCAAAAGATTGAGGCTTCCAAATCTGATGAGAATGGAATTTTAGTAATTTCCTCTCTATCTTGAGCAGAGAAGACAATAGATAGGAGATGATCATTCCATCTTGGGGGGTTATCTAGAATGAGTTGATGGACTTTAGTAACATTAGAATTCTTAGGTTCAAGAGTAGATATTTTAAAATTGACATTGTTGGGAAGCCAAGGGTCCCTCCATATAATTATGTTGAAACCATTTCCCACCCTCCATACTAATCCTTTCTTTAGATTTTTCCTTCCTTCAAGGATACTTTTCCATGTATAAGAAGGGTTAGCCCCCTCCTTTGCTTCTAGAAATGACCCATTAGGAAAATATCTAGCTTTTAGTATTCTTGAAACTAACAAATCTGGATTATGCATGATCTATCCAACGCTATTTAGCCAACATGGTCATATTGAAGGTGTGAAGGTCTTTGAAACCCATTCTGCTGTCCTCCTTTCCCCAGCACAATTTGTCCCAGCTAGTCCAGTAAATTTTTCTAGCATCAGTTTGGTTTCCCCACCAGAATTTGGCCATCATAGATTCCAGTTCTTTGCATAATGATATGGGGATCTTGAAGTATGCCATGGAATAAGTAGGGATAACTTAGACAATAGCTTTAATTAAGATCTCTTTACCTCTTTTAGATAAGACCTTCTCTTTCCGTCCTTGAATTGTTTTCCATACCCTATCCTTAAAGGATTGAAATGCATTATTTTTTGACCTTCCCACCATAGATGGCTATCCCAAATACTTCTTTGAGTAAGCAACATTAGTAATTTTGCTCATTTGGCAAATACCTTGTTTTAGGTTCCTAGAAGTATTAGGACTAAAAAAAATAGAGGACTTATCATAGTTCACCCTTTGTCTCGAAGCTCTCCCATAAAAGACCAATAATTCCATGATTTTGCCACAGTGTTCTTTAGTAGCTTTAGAAAAGATTATATTGTCATCAACAAAGAATAATTGAGATACTTTGGGGGCTGCTCTTGACACTCTAACTCCTGAGAACTCATTATGATCTTCTACCTAGTTGATCATAGCTGATAAACCTTCTGCACATAGCACAAAGAGATAAGGGGAGAAGGGGTCCCTTGTCTTAACCCCTTCTATGGTGAAAAGGTTTCTCTTAGGTACCTATTCACCAACACCTCAAAAGATACTGAAGTAATGCATCTCATGACTAGGTCTATCCATCCCTTTGCATGTCCAATTTTTCTCATAATTGCCTTTAGGTATGGCCATTCTGCTTTCTCATATTAAGATCATGCAAATGAATCACAGGTGCATTATGAGATTCACGACCTCTCTCTAAGGCAATTGATAAAAAATGGGTCACGATGAGCCCTTGCCAATTGAATAATTTATATATAGCATAATTTACTATACTTTGTATTTAATAGTCAAACTAACTTACAATTATATATAACACGGCTCACTATATTTTGCAATTAAAATTTACTCTAATTTTCAACTATTATATGATTCAAGTAATAATGTAATTTGTGCTTAAAACTCACTCTAATGTAATAACGTAGTTGCACATGAATATTAATCTTTTATCTTAGAAGTTAATTAGATTAAAATTTAAATAATTATATTAATCTCTTAGCTCATGATAACATAAAGTTAATTTTAAAATTTTAAAAAATGTAAAACTAATTTTATTTTTAAAGTGAAAAATAAAATATTTTTACTTTTAAATTATGTAATAGTCAATTTTAAGGAGGAAATAACCTTAACATCTTCAAGAAAAATTAATTTCACTTAACACTTTATTTTGTCGCTAGTGTCTAATGGATATCAAGTACATTATCTTTCATTAATTAAATAAATAGTTTAGCACTTTAAATTACAGTAGAAATAATTGAGTCAATATAATAAAAATAAGAAATAATCGAATCTATTAAATATGTTATTTTGAATTTAAATTATGTGATATAAAATATTATTATATTTTTTAAATTCATTCAACCATTATTCGAATGAAATTAATTTTATATCTGAATGATAAAAACATAATTGTGATAAGACCAAAAAAATTAAAGTGTAAATATAAAGGATAATACTTAAGTATTATCCTTTATATAACTTTATATTAATCAAATATTTTTTTATGAACAGAAGTTTAAGTGGGTTTAGCATTGGTCATCCAGCCAAGACCAAGGTATAGCCTTCAAGTTCAAAGAGCACTTAAATATTATCCTTTATATGTACATTTTATTCCCACAATGAGTCAATCTAATTTAAATTAAATTAGTTAAAGTCTAGTGGAAAAATAATACTTAAGTAAACATTTTAAAGTGCATGTAATGTTATTTTATAGTAAATACATGAAATATATAATGTTTAACAATTTTATTTCTATTTATAAAAATACAGATATATATTATATAATTTTCTAAAGAATAACACTATAAATATTGAAAAAGAATTATCATAATTTTATTCATATATATATATATAAGTAAAATGAGTTTTATTTAACAGTCAAGATTTGCTCCTTTATATCTCTCACATAAAGATGACCCCTTCACTTTATACACATCCCTTTATATATGAAATGAAATGGTTGATACCGATATAAAAATTGGTACACTTACACTTTCAATAATATTTTGTAGAATATTGTTCATTTGTTCTTGGCAGTTCAACCATTGGATTACAACTACATATCATTTTGATCATTTATATCGAATTTTGAAAAATTGGATACTAATAAGAAGGTGATCAAATAATTTTTTTAACTGAAAAAATTGAAACAAACGCGTGATAAGTAATTCTTTATGGCCTTAAACTAGCTTGGAATGAAGGGACTAGAAAGGTGTGTTTGCAAGTTGACTCTTTGAGCACTATTCAGCTTCTGACAGGAAGTGTTGCTGCAACGCACCCTGCATAGCCACTAGTGGAAAGAGCTCGTGCATTACTATAGCTGGATTAGGAAGTCAAGGTGGAACATATGTTCCATGAAGGGAACTGAGCAGCTGATGCTGTTGCTAGTCTGGGACATGCTTTGAGCTTTGGATGTCATTACTTTAATAGTGTGCCTTTGAGTATTCAGGAAATTATTAGAGAAGATTGGGAGGGTGCATGTTTATGTAGAAGGAACGGTTAGTTTTTTGCTGGATTTGTTTTTTTGGGTGCAAGTAATTTGTCACGACCCAATCCAAGCCATGACTGGTGCATAGGGGACATATCCCTTGGCAAGCCTCATATACAAATTCTTACAAAGAAATAGACAGAATTTCCCTTGTTTAGTTCAATTCACAAATGTAGAATCTCTTCTTGTAGCGAATAGCACACATATATATTCATTGGGGATCCAGGCATTCTCCAAATACACCCCACAATATGCATATTGCAATTATGGTAACATAACTCTTATCATATATCAATTTCTCAACTTAACATAGATTTAATCAACTAGGAGGCAAATATGCATTCAAATAAGTTTACATATATTAAATTATGTATCTTCTACAAAAGTTACATAATCACCTATGCAAACATAAGGCAAGCAAGGTTAGACCCTGCTTGTGGTACCATAGAGCATTGGACACAACTATGAATTTATCAAAGAGGTCCATACAACAAATGGGCCCTTGGACAAGGAGACTCTCCAAAAGAAAACCATCACTATTATGGAGCAGAAGGATCTGACCTCTATTTAACACTTGTACCTGAAATGTGGAGAGATAAAGAGTAAGTCAAACGGACTCAGTGAGAGATAATATATATATAATAAGAATGAGACAAGTTTAAACATGAGTTGTTCATAAAATATATAATTAATAAGAAAATAATATATTCTTAAAGATTCATAATTATAAAACTTGAAATACAAATCCCAATAACAATTCCACTACATCCTTGTAATTCCATGAGTTACTTTTCATAACTCCTTTCAAATACAAATACTCATGCATATAGAAAATCCCGTAAAGGTTTCCATAAAACATACCTCATATATAATATATCCTTACAATGTCCATAGTACATTAAATCATATTTCGAGGTCAAATAGACATAAATTTCTTTATTTTATATATATATTGGAAATACTTTTAACAAATCATATATAGTGAAAGTATAATAACTATAAACTTTAGGGAAGGCTTCTATTCTAGAATCAACTTCCTGCATAGGCGGCTCCGACAACCTGATCCTAGCAGTACCAAATCTAATTCACAATTAAGTCACCCCGACAACCCATCCATAGTGTGAGCTTCTACATCTGGGTAGCCTCGACAACCTGTCCCAAGTGTATCTATAAATCAATCCGAATATGTTGGCGAAACATGCTGAGCTAGCAACATCCCTACTAGCTGGGGTTCCACCAAGATACACCAAGGGCTAACGTTTATTGTCGTTAGCTTATAACCTTATTGAGAAACCCTCCCATAGAGGTTATTTATCAAAATTCCAATAGAGTTCTTAAATATCCTCATTCTAGAAGTCAAATCTATTAAAATCCATAGATACATCTCAAACTTCTTGAATATTAAAATCTAATATAGTTTCCAAACATATCTAATTTTTGTAAAATCCATACGATCAAGTCCGAACTTTCCACTTCCTTAAAATAACTATGTTACCAAATATCAATTTCAAATACATATATCCCAATCAAATTATTATCCAAGTATGCAAAATTTCGTAGTATAAATTCATATCCTTTCAAACAAACCATTTAAGATATTAAAAGCAACTTACAAGGTTACTTGTCCCACTCAATCAACTATAGATATCATATATAACATAATCGGCATTCAAGATTCAAATAAATACTAACAAGATAATGAATTCAATATTTGACCATAATTAATCAAAACACATATTAGGTGCCTATTGAGGAAAATAAACATAAGCAAAGAAGCTATAGATATATTATCACTTACAACTTGAGGCCACAAGTAAGAAATCCAAGTTTATTATGTCATAGAGCTCATGATTGATCCTCATAAGTATCTAACATCATAAAGATCATAAACCAAGCACAAATTAGTTTCTAGAGACAAGAATTCCCTTAAATCACTTTCTCAACACAAAATCCCCAAATCAAAGGCCTCAATTCAAACTCCCTTACTTTAAAACAAATATTCATGGAAAAACTTAACTAACTCTTGAATTTGGAGCACATATGAATTCAATAATTATCTTTGGAAGCCAAAAAAGAATGAAAGAAATGAGTAGGTCACGGGTGGAGCTCCAAAACTACCACCCCTAAGCTCCCCTAAGTCATAGGTTGTGCCCCTCTCTCTCTATGTGCATTTCTCTCTTCTCCCTGATTTTTTTTTCTCTTCTTCTTCTAAATATATTGTAATTCTTCCTGTTCTTAATTAGTTTGTTGAAGCTTTTAGCTTAGAGACTATTCTTGAGATCCCATTATACCAATTTTTTATTACTATTCTAATAGCATTGTTGTTTTGTTTTTGTACTTCGATGTCTATTATTGAAATACTGTTGCACAAAGGAATTATTTGTGTACTTGTCTTTTGGAACTCTCTTTTATCAGTTTGGATTCCATGCATGTTATAGATGGTCACAACACAATGTTTGGATCAACATTTAGCATTGAGCTATATTGCAATTCGCCTTGAGAATACTTGGAGAAGAACCTAAAAATGGTGAAGACAGAGCAATGGCCAGAGGCAGAAAATGGTCCTTAACCATGGTGGTTTAGTGGCTATTCCATCATGGGAAAAGTTCTGGGTCACGGTAAACATATTGTTATTTTTTGTTATATTTGACTCACTTTAAAGCTGAATTTGGTATGGATTAAAAATAAGAGGTAAGATTTTAGGAATTAAGTTTACATGCAATTTTCTTATAAGTCTAATTCATAAAAATTTCTCTCCCATTCATAACCCATAAATAAGCACTTGGAATTTATTTAGTGAAGATACTTGGAGTTTATGAGTGGTCAGGCTTGCAATCCACTTCCACCAGAGTTATGGCTTCTACCAAAATTTACCCCTTTTCATCCAGGTTTGTCTTCAGAGTCATACTTTTGGGGTTTAATTTCTTTGTGCAACCATTTGCTTGTTATCTTGTCCCTAAGTCCTTTGCTAAATAATATGCCAAGGAAAATTTCGTGCTACTTTCTGATAGGATGAGCAATACAACTCAAGAATAACAAAATTAGGTACTGATAGTTAAAGTTAGTTAAGTTGGAGTCTCATTTGTGTTAGTTAGTTGTACTCAGATTTCAGTTATTCAATGTACATATACATCACATATTGTAACCATAATCATCAATATAGAATCGTTTTTCACAATTACTCAATTTTGAAATCTTTCTTGGTTGGTTCTTTCTTCCTTTTGGACCTCTGATCTGATACCTTATATGGTATCAGAGCTCAAAGTCCATGGAGACCATTGAGCATTCTTCTCCATTTTCCATTTCTACTCCAACCATTGCAACCATGGCTTTTACGCCAAAAGCCTTTTCCAACCCTGTTTCTTTGAAGCTTGATGAAAATAATTTTCTTCCATGGTAGAATCAAGCTTTGGCAACCATTAAAGCACACAAGCTACTTCATCATCTCAACAAGGATAAAGTGCTAGAAAGGTACAAGAGTGAAGATGATCGTGATGTAGAAATTAAATCACAGGAATTCTTAGGTTGGGAACAACAAGATCAATATTTGGTGACATGGCTTCTATCTTTGATGGATGCAGCCTTCACAAATCATGTAATAGGCTATGATTTCGCTTACCAGATCTCTGTGTATGTTGCCACCAAGATCAAAGCTCGAGTGAAGCAATTAAAGACTCAACTCAAAGTAATTTGCAAGTAAGGTTTAACAGTTGTAGAATATCTTCTCAAAATCAAGAAACTTGTGGATTCTTTCTCTGCAATTGGTGCACCTTTTTCAACTGAAGATCATAGAGATAATTCTCGATGGTCTTAGTGAAGAATATGGACCTTTCATCACTATTGTATATGATATCCAGATCTGCACCTTTCTCTATGGATGAACTCAAAGCTTTGTTAATGGCACAAGATGAAATGCTAGAGAGTTCAAGGAAACTAATCTTGGTTTGGTGCAAGAAAATCTTGCACAGACATCACTCAATGATTACAGATCTAAAAATCACTCTTAATCACAAGGTGTTGGTGGTAAAGGTTATGGAAGTGGTAGGAGAGAAGAGGTAGATCTGGAGGTGATAGATCTTGGCTCAATGGAGGAAGACTATAGTGCCAATTGATAACTCCCTATAATGAGTTATTTTTGTTCTGTTTTAGATTTAGATTTAGGCTTCAGTTACATAAATTTATTTGAGTATTTTAGTTGTTTTAAGTTAGTTTCTTTGATTTAGGTTCTTTTCTAGTTTCTTTGTCATTTTCTCATGTTTTTGTTAGTTTTTTATATTTTCATTATGTTTCAATTAGGTACAAGCACCCAAGTGGAAGAGGAGTTCAATTGGAGTCTTAGGTAGTCTATTTTGCTGGATTTTAAGACCATGTCACAAGAGAAAATTCATATCTGACTTTCTGGAAGTCAACTTAACATGATTTAGGACTCTTTAGAAATATAAGAACGAGATCTCCAATTTTGATGTTCAGCACTTTTTGGGATTCTCAAAAGTTCTCTAAAAGAAAAAGGCAAAACAAGATTGAAGTTGCATTTTATCTTTGATGTTGCCAAGCCTAATCATTCATCAGTATTTTGATTACATCTTGAGTTATAGAACTCCAATTGATGTGGTTCTTATTGCATTGGAAAGCTTACTCGAAGATTTACAATTTCTATTTCTACCTCCAAGGTCAAATTCCAACTATGCTGATCGCTATTGAGCATGGAAGTGAGCAAAAGAGACAAATCTGTTGAGTTACTGTTTTAGATGCATGCTCGAGCGTGAGAACCCATGCTTGAGCGTGGACTACTCTCCAACATGCAAGCCCGCGCTTGAGTGCAGCCCAAGATAAAGAGAACAAGTCTATAGTGTAGTGGTGCACGCTCAAGCGTGAATTGCAAGCTCGAGCGCGACTACAATAAATGTGGAAAGTCTGTTTTTTGAAGTAATCTTGCGGGAGAAGGTCTTAGGGCATTATTTACAGGATTTGGACGACCATTTTGAGAATCTTTTAACACTAGAGGCAATCCTAGAGGAGAGACTTGAAGATTCAAGAAACATTGTAGAGAGTTTTGTGAAGAGTTGGAGATATCCTTTATCCTTAAGAAATTGAAATCCTTATTTTTCTTCATGACTACTCTTTCTTTTGTTCTTTCCTTTACTTTTTCTATTGTTTATGATTCTATCATGAACTAAATCTCATTCTAGGGCATTGATGGATCAAACTATGTGATGATATTATTCATAGATTGATTTTATTTATGTTTTTATCAATTTATGTTTTTATCTTGATTATTATGTGTTTATGATTGTTCCTAATGCTTTTGAGTGATTGGCCACTATTCAACTGATTTGTTGATTTGTAGTAATTAGAGATAGGGTTTATAAATAAATCTTCTCATCATAAACACCATGAGTTGAGCAAAAACTAGAGATAGATAAATGCGACTTATGTGGTCATCTTAGGAATCCATAAAGCTTCACACTTTTCCTAAATTAGTTTGCAACTAAGAGATTAGGTAATCAATTTAAGGTAAAGAGAATTTCTTGACCTTAAGAAAGGCTTGGAATTAGTTTAGGAAATCCAACCATTAATCAATTAAGGCAAAAACTAGATAATTGAGATCCATGGTAATTGAGTCCATAGTCAGGTGAAGTCAGTTAGCCTTAGTGTCCATCCCAATTATTTAAGTTGTCTTTAAGTGAAGTTTTGTTCTCTTGTTTTATTTCTTTTAGTTTTCTCTACTCATTCTATTCTTCTAGTCCAAATAGTCATTTCGGTTAGTTACTCAGTAATTGATCTATCCTCATGGGAGAAATATCTTTTTCATCACTTTATTGCTTGTACGGTCTAATATACTTACTAGAGCCATATCATCAATTGTGTGGAAAAGTAGGCCGCATTGTTTAGTAATGTTTTCACATATTCAACCAAAATTTTCCAAATCCTAATGCTAATCAAACCTTAGCAGCACCTCCTCCTCCTCCATCCTTTCATAATCCTAAAGCATATTTGGTTGCACCTTCAACAGTCAGTGACAATTCTTGGTATTGGGACTCTAGTGCCACTCACCACCTTACCTTTGATTCAAGGAATCTCTTAACTAGTGCAGAATATAGTGGTCCTGGCCAAGTGCACATTAGAGATGGCTCAGACATGAAAGTTTATCATATTGGCAATTCCTTACTTTATTCATCTATTTTGAATACTTCCTTTAATCTCAACAATTTTCTACATGTTCCTAACCTTATCAAGAATTTGATTAGTGCATCCAAGTTTGCTAAAGACAATCATGTCTTCTTTGAATTTCATTTTGACCTGTGTTATGTCAAATCTCAGGTTACCAAGGAGATTGTTCTCCAAGGTAACCTCAGAAATGGTCTATATGTCTTTGAACATGTTGCTGTTCCTTCTCAAAGATCAATTTCCTACTGCATTGCACACTCATTGTAGCCATGAGCTTCTTTTTGGATGCAATTCAAGTTCTATTTTTCTTTTATAGCACAAGCGGCTTAGTCATCCTAGCAATAAAATACTATCCCCTGTACCTACTGATTGTAATATGATAGCTTGCTAATAAAATTTCTTCTGAGTGTTCTGTGTAATGATTGTTGTTTGGCTAAGTCACATCAATTACCACATCCTTTATATATATATATATATATATTTTTTTTTTTTTTTGGGGGTCCTGCACGTGTGGTCTCTAAATCGAGTTATAGATATTACATTAGTTTTGTAGATGCACATACTTGATATTCTTGCATCTATTTGTTGGAGAACAAGTCACAAGCTTTCAAAGCTTTTCAATTGTACAAAGCTATGATTAAGACATTCACTAGTTTACAAATACAAGCCTTCCAAACTGACAATGGCAAGGAATACTTATTCAATGCCTTTGTTCATTCCTCCAAACCAGTGGCATAACCCATAGACTCACATGTCCCTGTATACACTAGCAAAATGGTAAAGTCGAGAGAAAGCACTGACAAATCACAGAAACAAGCCTATCCCTTTTAGCCTCTACATCCTTACCCTTTTCCTTTTGGGATAAAGCCTTTATCTAAGCCACCTACCTAATAAACCACTTACCCTCCCAAGTTATCAACTTCAAACCCCCTTATGAATTACTCCTTCACCTGGAAATCAGTTTTCATATGTTTGAATAATTTTTTAAAAATAATCAGAATCTAAAAAAAACCTTTTTTCAACTTTTTTTATAGAAGCTGAAAAAAATAACTTTTAAAAAAAAATTATTTTTTTAGTTATATATAAAATTTAAGTTTCATAATTACTTTTTTTTTAAAATTAAAACAAACGCACCCTAAAACTAAACAAAAAATTGATTTAAATTGATCTAATCAAATCTCATATTTAGAATTTATTATAAAAAATAGAATTTAAATGGATTTAAAATTTAATTCTTCCGTTTAAAATTTATTAATATAAAATTTAATTTAATTTAATTTAATTTTTATATTAAAATAAGAACAAAATAATATGTGAATTTTCTAAATTTAAAATTAAATCAATTTCTTTGTTATGTGAAAAATCAAATGAATTTCGATTAATCCTTATTTATGTAATATAATAATCTCATCATTCAACTTCTTTTAACATTTTGATCATCTTTATCAATCACCAATCTAATTTAACCATATCAGCGGTTTAAATCTATATACCATAATTAATATATTATTATTATTTTCAGATAATGAAGTGCCACTGTCCATAAATTAAGTGTGGCTCTTCCTATTACAAAGGGAGATTTGTACTTTATCCCTGAAATATAGTTTATATGTACTTTACCCACTAACATTTAAAAATATGTGATTTGATATTTTAATATTTTTAGATTGTGTAAATAAGACTTTATGTTAACTCTGATGTTAAATGCGAGTTCCAAATTCAATAGTATGAGTTTCGAATTCCGAGTTCGAAATTTAGTATATCAACGTGAGAAGGTTTACTTCTTTCTTGTCCCAATTTTCGAGTTTCAATTTTAACATAGAGCTCACTTCTTAGTTCTATATTTATAAATTTATTGGGTCATATAAGTGTATTTTGAATTTCGAATTCTAAGTTTAATGACACATGTGAGTGAATTTTGAGTTCCAAATTCAATGATACATGATCAATAATAATTGCATTTAATAACAGAGTTAATAGAAGGTTTTATTTACATAATTTAAAAATATTAAAATATCAAATTACATATTTTTAAATATTAAAAAAGTTACACATGAATTGTACATAAGCAGATAAAATATATTTTTTCCCTGTTACAAATACTGGTATAATAAGTGCCTATTTGGATTGCAGTTTACATCCACCAGAAGGCCTTCTAAGAGAAAGAAAATGATTTTGTATAATAAATAATAATGTTTGGTTTAATTTCTTTCAAAAGGTTTTCTTCTATAAGGTCTTTTAAAAGAAGTATATTTAAGATTATCTTTTATTCTAAAAAAAAATATTTTAAAAAAAATCTTATTATTATTCTCACATCAATAATTAAAAATAATTTTATTTTATATTATTTAAATAAAATTCATTCTCTTAAAAAGTTTTTTTTACATATTTAAATTAAATAAAAATTATTTTTTTAAAAATATTTTTTTAAAAAAAAAATTTTAAAATTTTTTTTGAAAGATCTTCCCCAAAAATTAAATAAAACAGTACATTAAGTCATTCATATTTTACTTGTAAAACGTACAGTTTAGCAGCCCATATTGTTCGTTTTCCAACTTCTTACGGAAAGCAAAGACAAAACTCCACAGCATTCACCTTTCTCTGGTCAAATACGACACTCGTCATAATCATAATATAGCACTGTCAGTTTGGGTAGAAATCGTACTATAGACATCAGAGAGACGGATAGAGAGCTAGCACTATAGAAGGAGACATCCAGCTCACCTATCATTTTTAATGGGCTATAGCTGGGTGCTGCCCTTCTAACTGCAGAGATAATGACTTTGTATGAATAGTCAGACCGGCTGTCCTGGTATTAATTATGGCTACGTTCTTAGTTGTCCACCTGGGCAGATAGTTGCATTAATTAAGGCTACGTTATTGGAAAAAAACAGTATAAATTTTTTTCCTTTATTTCATTTCATTCTTAAATTAAATAAAGATATATAAATATTTTTTAATAATAAATATATTTTTAATTTTTAAATAAATTTAATTGATATGCACTGATAGTATAAAATAGTTTTACACTGTCAATTAATAGAAATAAAAAAAAATGAGAAATCATGGTGGGACCCTCATTATAATGTGTAGTTATTTGTATGAATTGATACTTTTTTACCATTTCTATTGATTGATAGTGTAAAATTATTTTACACTGTCAGTATATTTAAATTAATTTTTTTTTTAAATTCCTTTTTTAAAATAATATCATCTTTATTTTACGTTCCATTTAGATAAATAACTAAATTAAAATATTTTATGAATAGAATTTCTGACAAATATTTTATATAAAAAATAATTTATAAATTACTTATTATGTGTCTAAATGTATAATAATAAAAGTATGTCTTTTGAATTTTTAATGCTTGTTTCCAAAAAGATATGCAAAAGACTTTTTTGATAGGGAAATTATTGTATAATGATAGATTATTTAGGGAGGTTGTGTTTTATTTAATAATAAAATAATATTTTAAATAAAAATATGAGTTATATTATAATTAATATTAAAATATTATTTTATTATTAAATAAAAAATAAAATTTTTAATTTAATTTTTATTTAACAAAATTAAATATAATATCTTATCACCAATTCTTTTATATCATATGTCTTATCTATATTTCATTTTGAAATTATTAATAAAATATCACACTATCTTATTAAATAAAAAATTAAATTGAGAGATGGAGTATATTTCACTCCTTTAACCACGCAAAATTTTTCTCTGAGAAGTTCCATATTCGAAAAAGCAATAAAAATGGCTTTTGAAGAAATGGTGAGTTGTAAAACCCATTTGATCCAAACAACTGCAATATAGCTACCCACTACTAAAAAATTAAAAAATTGTCACAGGTAAAATTTTCTAAACGGCATCTTACTTGACTTGAGTTAAATGGAAAGAAATTTTTAAAGCTTGATTTTAAGTCTTGTCCTTACAGAAATCCGTTATCTGTAGCTCTCAAACACCCCACGTCTCAACCCTATAAATTAATATCCCCTTCAAGCCTGTTTCTTCAGTGGTGGCCAGCCATAGGCAAGTGTTGCTCTGTATGTGTGGCAATCTTCAGCCCTTTCTATTTGACGCTCTTCTTTTCCAAATTAAAGTTTCTCAGCATCGATCAGTTGTGCATCTCCAATTTTATTCATTCTTCTGTGTAATAATTTCAAATTTCAGTCAACATTAACATCTGCCCTAATTTGCTGATAAGCTTTACATACACACACACACACACATATATATATATATATATATTCACTTAAACGTACCCCCCGGTTCTGTGTGTACCAATACATATATACACATAGGCATGCATATTATTTACAATATGTTTGAGTAGTGATTAATAATTGTTAATGAAACGATGTTGGTATTTGTTTGCGTGGGTTGAGGCAGAGGAAAAGAAATAGCTGAGGATGTGGAAGCTAAAGATAGCGGAAGAAGGAGAGAGGTTGATTTCGGTGAACAATTTCATTGGACGTCAACACTGGGAGTTTGACCCAAATGCTGGAACCCCACAGGAACGCGCCGAAGTAGAAAGGCTACGTCAGGAGTTCACAAAAAATCGCTTTTCCGTCAAACAAAGCGCTGACCTCTTAATGAGAATGCAGGTATTTCGTATTAATTTACTCTCTCTCTCTCTCTCTCTCTCTCTCTCTCTCTCTCTCTATATATATATATATATATATATAAGAGATCAACTTATATCGGGATATGGATGTATGTCAAGTGCCATATACCTAGATACGGTAGGGAAGTAAATCCCTTATCTGGACAATTTTTACCTTGAGTCATTTTTAAGATTGAACTAGCTTGAGTTCATTCTTAACTTTAATATAGCATGAGAGCTTGTGCGAAGCTTAATTTGGACTATTTATAAATATTCAACTTTTTATCTTGGATTAGCTTTTGAAGTTGTGTCAACGAAAATCTATTCGCAATTTTTTTTATATCATTAGTATCTAAAATTTATTGAATTCCAACTAATCTATTCTAATAAATTAGGTTAACTTATTATAGGATTAAAATTCTCTTAATATTAATTTCTTTTATTCATAAAATTTAAATTAAAGACCTTATTTAAGGAGAATATAGTAACAAATATATTTTTATTTAACATATATTAAGACATTAATAAAAATATCCATCTTTTATAATTATTACCTCAAAAATCATCTATATAAAGTAACATATAATCATTGAATGATAATATAAAATTCTATACCATATTATTTAATTTCTTGATTGTGTTTGTTTCAGCTTTTTTAAAAAATAATTATAAAATTTAAATTTTATATATAATTAAAAAAATTGAAAATATATTTTTTTGAGATTTTTATTATTTTAAAAAATTATTTAAATATGTGAAAATTAATTTTTTTAGTGAAAAAAAGTGATTTTTGTTAAAAAATCACAACCAAACACAAATTAAATGTTATTATAATTAGAGATTAATTTTGATATATTTAAAGTGAAATTATATTGTTATCTAATTATGTGTTTAATATATGTAATTTTTACTATAGTAAAAGTTAAACACTTTTACATTTTTACCCTTGAATGCATTAAAATTAAATCCTTATAATTGAGCTCTTTTAGATCCTTATAGTTTGACTTCATTTACTATTTCAGTGACGCAATTTAAGAAGGAAATTGATACAATATTTATCTAAAACTAGTTTATGATCTGTAACTTTATTTTTGGTTGATTACATCACACCTTCTACTATGAAATTAAAATATAGCATCGCACTGTCATATAATGAGAGTATCATATCTTTTACATTTTTACCCTTGAATGCATTAAAATTAAATCCTTATAATTGAGCTCTTTTAGATCCTTATAGTTTGACTTCATTTACTATTTCAGTGACGCAATTTAAGAAGGAAATTGATACAATATTTATCTAAAACTAGTTTATGATCTGTAACTTTGTTTTTGGTTGATTACATCACACCTTCTACTATGAAATTAAAATATAGCATCGCACTGTCATATAATGAGAGTATCACATCTTTTATTTTAATAAGGGCAAAATCTTATTTATGTCATTCATATTTTATAATAATTTTAATTTAATCTCAAAAAAAATTTTATTCTATTTATGTCCTCAATATTTTTAAAACATTTCAATCTTGTCCTTTCAACATTAAAATTATAAATGGAAAAAACTGATATAAAAATCAAATTATAATATTAGCAATAATATGTTTATTATTTATCTGAATAAGATAATACTGTTTATCATCATCGTTTCGCATATTTTTTGTAGGATATGAAAGTTTTTTTTTTTAATTTAAACTCTCTTAAATCTAAATTAGTCTTTCTTATAGTAAAACACATACTGAAAGCTTTTCTGTTGAAAATTGAAGGCAAACAATCTCCATTGGTTGTGCTTGGATATTACTGATATCAAAATTTGATCTTAATATCAGTTTTATTTGTTTATAATTTGAATTTTGTCTATCGAAAAGATAAGATTAAAATATTTTTAAAATGTTAGGGATATAAATAGAATAAAAAAAATTTGGGACTAAATTGAAATCGCCATAAAGTGTGAGAGACGTAAATAATTACCGTTTTGATAATGTTCTATAAGGCCAAAGTATTGCCTAATTTTTTCACCTCTTTTCGAAAATATTTACAAGAAAAGAATAATTAACGTATTCTTTTATGTATTTTTTTATATACTCCTTCCGTTTTAATATCTGTTAGTTTAACTAAATTGATATATTTAAAAATCAATGTATCTAGATATAAGTTATATCCAAATATATTGATTTTCAAATATACAATTTTGGTTAAACTGATAAATATATTGAAATGGAAGGATTATTATTATCCAAATAGATTGATTTTCAAATGTATCACTTTAATTAAATTAATAGATATATTAAAATAGGAAGAGTATTATTGAAACAAAATAGTTAATTAATTTTAGGTTGGCTACAATATTGCATTTAATCACCACGTTTCTATTAAGAGTTAATGGAAGTACTAATTAATTTATTATAATGTGTTTAACTTTAAAATAAAAATGTTACCAAGTTTTCTTTTAAGGGGAATAAACAGTAATCCAATTTTTTTTTTTTTACTTTTTTTACGACCAAAATATATATTAACTCTAACATAAAACAAAGAGTGAAATGTATGTCTATATTAAATAGAAATGTTAAACACACACCTAGATACATTGATAACAAAAATAAAAAAGAGTGATTGCGCAGTAAAAACTGCATCCTTTGGTATGTCTCAATAAGTATAAGGAGAATCATATCCATGCATGTTGCTTGACACCTATATAGGGAGTTGAGATCCCAGTTCGAACTCTTTTCCTTGCTCATGCCATTCGTGAGTATTGACCAATATTTAAATGGATTGGCTCGTAGCTCACAAAGGAGAACCAGTGTGGCCCAATTCCCCCAGCAGTGAAAGTAAGAGATGAAGAGAACGTAACCTCGGAAGCATTGATTACAACAATTAGAAGGGCCATCACTTTCTATTCTTCGATTCAAGCCCATGATGGCCACTGGCCTGCAGAGTGTGCTGGCGCTTTGTTTTTCCTTCAACCTCTGGTAAGCTCCAAGATACTAAGTCTCTTGATTATTACACGTAATTATTTTTAAATAATTGATTTTATAACTGTATTTTAAATACAATTTTAAATTCAAATAATTAAAATGTTAAAATCAATTTTAATTTTATTATATATTATCATTTTTCCTAGATAATTTGTATACTATGACCTTAAAATTTAGGTCAGTTACTTATATATATATATATATATATATATATATATATATATATATATATATATATATATATATATATTGTGCATCACCCCCTTCAAGTAATCAAGTATAATATAACAACTGAAACGATCCTTTTGGTGTTAAATTTAGCAATGAGTTTATGACACGAGTTATACATTTTGCTGTTTAAAATCAAATTAAGGGAAATCCTATCTAACTCATGTGAAAAACCAACTATTAAACTTAACATAAAAATAGACGGTTTCGATATATGCACCACACTTGAAAGACGTTATGTAAAAAAAAAAATGATGTATAAAACAGTGACAATAACCTAAATTTTAGGGGGAAAATGTGTAATTTATCCTTTATTTTCTTTTTCTGTATATTCTATATTTTACTTTGTATCATATGTGCAGGTAATGGCACTGTATATTACAGGATCCCTTGATGTTGTTTTAGGACCAGAACATAAGAAGGAAATTATTCGGTATTTATATAATCATCAGGTATGGCTAAGGCACCAGTGACTTAAGGGCTGTGCTAACTAGGCGTGTAAGTGAATCGAATTGATCCAATGTACTCAAAGATCCAAACTAAATTAATAGAATCGGTTCTGGTAATTGATTATTTTTAAGGTAGAACCAAACCAAAACAATTATTATTAGTTCGGTTTCGGATTTTTGATTTTTCAATCCAATTACTTAAATATTCAATCTGATCGCCTGATCAGCCTTTTTTTTTTTAATTTTTAATATTTCAAAGTTTTACACTTAAATTTTTAGTCATATAGTCATTTTTATCATTTTGTTAATATTTATTTAAAAAATTTATCTATTTATATCATTATTTAGTATATCATAATCAAGCTTTATATTATTATTAGTTGTTATAAAAATAATTTTTTAAAAAAAATATAATTTTTTATTTTTTATTTCAATCCGATAACCCGAACCAAACCAACTCGATTTTAATCGGGTTGGTTTGGTTTAGATTTGTTGAAAAATAATTTAAAGTCCAAACCAATCCAATCCAATTAAATATGATTGATTCGGATTTATTTTTCACTCAAATTTGATCCAAACTAACTTGATTACACCCCTACTACTAACTGATCTGGAATCATAAAAAATGAATAAAGTAATTCTGTAATTTAACTTTTGATGATCAATCAATTAAGAAATTAAATTTTAATTTAATTTATCAATTAATAATATTTATTTATTTAAAATTATTTTTGTCAATAAATAATATTAAAAATATACCATCTATCATGCATGAGATATGGAGATCGTTTAATTACAACACGAACAAATCACATTATGTATATAGCTTAAGATTTTTCAATTGATAATATCATAGAAATAATTTTTTATTAGTTGGTATTCTAGATTAACCATCACAAAAAAATTGAGATCTTTAATTACAAATTTTTAAGTTGACGTTGTTAGTTAACCAAAGTTGACACACCTCGACGACACTTTCATGCTAAAATACACAATAACGGAGAGGGGATCCATTTAAATTAATTATATGTGATTTGACCAATTATTGGTGGTGCGTTTTCTCATGAGAAAGAACGAAGATGGTGGTTGGGGATTCCATATAGAGGCTCACAGCACAATGTTTGGATCAGCACTGAGCTATATCGCCTTGAGAATACTTGGAGAAGAACCTGAAGATGGCGAAGACAAGGCAATGGCCAGAGGCAGAAAATGGATCCTTGACCATGGCGGTTTAGTGGCTATTCCATCATGGGGAAAGTTCTGGGTCACGGTAAATAATTTTTTTTTTTTTTTAACATTTGACTCACTTTAAAGGTGAGTTTAGTATGGATTAAAAATAAGGGCTAAAATTTTAGGAATTAAGTTTACATGCAATTTTCTTATAAATCTAGTTCATAAAAATTTCTCTCCATTCTTAACCCCTAAATAAGCACTTGGAATTTGTTTGGTGAAGGTACTTGGAGTTTATGAGTGGTCAGGCTGCAATCCAGTTCCACCAGAGTTATGGCTTCTACCAAATTTCACCCCTTTTCATCCAGGTTTGTCTCAAGAGTCATGCATTTAGGGTTTAATTCTTTGCTCAACCATTTGCTTGTTGTCTTTTCCCTAAGACCTTTGCCAAATAATATGTCAGGGAAAATTATGTGCTACTGTCGATTGGTTTACATGCCAATGTCATATTTATATGGGAAGAGGTTCGTGGGTCCTATCACTGGCTTGATCAGATCTCTAAGAGAAGAAATGTACAATGAGCCTTATGATCAAATCGACTGGAATAAAGCTCGAAATAATGTTGCTAAGGTTCGTGTAGTTTTCACCTTTACTTAATGCTTATTTGATTGTTTTGTTTTATGTTATGCCTAATGTCGAACACAAGTTTCAATTTTATACATCTACCCTAATAACATTCCTTTGGAAAACTTCAGTGATATGTATGTAACATTTTGAATGCAAACATGAAATTGCAGGAGGATTTATACTATCCCCATCCTCTGATCCAAGATATGTTATGGGGATTTTTTTATCATGTGGGAGAGCGTTTGCTAAACTGTTGGCCCCTTTCTATGCTTAGACAGAGGGCACTAGAAATCGCAATTAATTATGTACGATATGAGGATGAGAACAGTAATTACCTTTGCATTGGAATTGTAGCGAAGGTATATAACAAGTATCATCACTAAAATTATTGTATTTATTCAAACTTTGATCCATAAGCATACTTAGTCATTGCTCATTGAAAATGGAAGGTATTGTGTTTGATTGTGCGTTGGGTTGAAGACCCCGGCTCTGAGGCATACAAACTTCATTTAGCTCGAATCTCTGATTATTTCTGGCTTGCTGAAGACGGTTTGAAACTTCTGGTTAGCATTACTCTTTTTCAATAACTCATATGGTTCATGTTTTATATATATATATATAGCATGATAAAATTAATTTTTCAATATTAATTAATAGAATTATTTTTGTCGACTAAAAAACTAATTTGATGAGAAACATTTCAATGGTACGAACTAACATTGAAGCACCACTGTGATTTGCAAAAAAAATTGGAGGTTTTAATAAATAGAGCCTCTTCTAATTAAATAGCAGTTTATTTTCAGACAAATGATGTATAAATTCATCGTGCTTGAACGCAATATATTAAAAAAGTATATACAGTAGGGAACATTACACTTATTTAATATAAATTAATAATTTTATAGAATTTTATTGACTTTTTTTTTGGTCAACAGAATTTTATTGACATAAACACCCAATTGTAGGTCTTTACATGATTTGGTATTATTATTTAGAACAATGTCACTCACTGATATTGCTCGTTAATAAATTTTAATGCAGGGTGTTGGTAGTCAGACATGGGATGCAACTTTTGCTATACAAGCAATACTTGCTTGTAATCTAAACGAAGAGTATGGACCTACACTTAAGAAAGCACATGACTTTATAAAGGCATCACAGGTAATAACTAACAATTTGTCATTTTATGCCTTCACTTTATAGTGTTTCTTAGAAACAACAATCACTATTAAAAGAGACGCAATGCTTTCTTGAAGGTTCGTGAAAACCCATCCGGTGACTTCATCGCAATGTATAGACACATTTCCAAAGGGGCATGGACAATTTCAATGCCAGATCAAGGTTTGCAAGTCTCTGACTGTACCGCGGAAGGACTAAAGGTTTGCAAGTCTCTGATTACGGAAAAGTGGTTGTTGCCATTTCTATATATATCAATTGTCACTTCATTTTTAGCTAACTCTTAGTTTCTTCAATATACCCTTGATATTTTTTATTAGCTAAAATAAAAATTTAAAGATAATTATTTATTATCAATTTTAATTCCATTTAAACTTATATATTTTAAATTTAATTGATAATTAATTTATTTTAAAAAATCTTTAATTTTTTCACATTTTTTAATTTTATGTAGTCACCAAGAAATATAAAGATTTATAATTAACTTATTTAACATAATTACTTAAATTTGAATATTAAATTACTTTATCACAACTTTTTGAATACAACAGTTATTTAAATAATATAGTAGCGATTATTTTATTTAAAAAAAAGTAAAAATAAGTAGTAGCACTAGTATTACTACTACTACTAATAATAATAATAATAATGATGATGATGATGATGATGATGATAAGGGAACTATTAAATTGTAATTTTAAATATACAGACGTAATATTTTACCATCTAGTACTGATATAGTTAAAAATATATCAAATAAATATATAACATCAGCATTTATTTGTATTAACTACTTAATATTTATTTATTATGCTTTGTCAATATGCAAAAAAATTCACTAACGTCCAATAATTTATTTTCCCATCATTTAAGAGTTTAATAATATATGAAACATTAAACTCATTAAATAGCATAAAAGCATATTATTTGATGATAATATATATATATATATATATATATATATATATATATTTTTACGGGTCTGGTATATATTAATTAACTTTAAAGTTATCATCAAGAGTTAGTTATTGAATTCAAAATTTATCATATGTTAATAAAAATTTACGGAGCTTATTTTCCTTTCATATAATGGTTGTGGAATACTAAAGCACAAAAGTAGAGATACTATCATGCTTAAATAAGTCATATGAAGCAAAGAATTAAAGTAGCTTTTAAAGTAGCTCTAAAATCAAGGTAATATTAATTTGAATAACAATCATGCATTTTCTCATTCTTATGTAAAAGTATAAATTTAGCGTGTTTTAGAAAAAAGAAAAGTGAAGGATGGACTTTTTCATAAAAATTAAAAAAGAATATATCACAAAGGTCAAAATAATATAACTCTAGAAGAATTTTTTTAAATATTAAAATAATGAATTTAAATAAAATACTAGATATGTGTGCCCCATATTATGATATACTAATTTTGCCTTTGCTATTATTCATTTTTACTCACTGTTTTTCTAAAATACTTACTACTATATATTTTAGATATTTGTTCTATTAAGAAAAATGAAGAAATTATTTAAATTTTAAATCTAAATAATTAGGTTCAAAAAGTTAATTACACAAAAATAAAAATATGATAAAATTAAATATATTAAAAAATTAAGTTAAACCAATAACAATTTTAAATAAACTTACAATTTATAATAAATATTTAATATTATATTATCATTTTAATTAAAAATAAAGAAGAATATTTTAGATAAATTAAATAATTTTTTGTTAAATAGAAGTAACAATAGACATGTAGATATGGCAATACCCACTTCCTATATTTTGTGGATCAGAATTAGTTTCAAATAATCATGTGTCCAGATTAAAAAAAAAAAAAAGAAGGAAAGAAATAAATCATGTAATGTGGGCAACTTTTCTCAATGTCACAATGGTTTGACATTTGCTCTACCTAATTTATCTACAGGTTGCACTCGTATTGTCAAAAATGCCAACTAATCTAGTTGGGGAAAAAATGGAAACACAGGAATTCTACGATGCTGTTAATGTCATCCTCTCTCTGCAAGTATGGTTTTCTACTTAGATCCTCTGTGTTGTCACTCAATGTAACTTCGAGCATGTAATTTAATGCTCCTCTTGCATATCTCATTTAACTATAGAGCAACAATGGTGGTTTTTCTGCTTGGGAGCCTCAAAGAGCCTATCGTTGGATAGAGGTAAGAAAACTTGTACCGGCATTCTAACCCTAAACATTAGATTAAGATCATTGTCTTAATTGAGTGATACCACATGCCTACTGCAGAAATTCAATCCAACGGAATTCTTTGAAGGTTGTCTCGTTGAGATGGAGTAAGATTACACTAACAAATATGTTGATGCATTAATTTGGCCTATTCTTGCCACTTACTGTGCTCCATGTTGTGAAATAGGTACGTGGAGTGCACATCATCAGCAGTGCAGGCCTTGGCTCTCTTTAGAAAGCTATACCCAATGCATAGAAGAAAAGAAGTAGATGACTGTATTTCCAAAGCAATCTGTTACATTGAAAACACACAAAATCTTGATGGCTCGTGGTATTGTAATTTTTTTGTCTTTTTCTCTTCTGTTAATGTCTTTATCTTATGCATTCCACTTAATCCGCTTTACAATTGTAAGTTCTAGTTTTTGCATTTAATAGCTACATACATTTCTTCATTTCTATGTTCTAATATAGTCTAAATGACTTGCAGGTGCTATACCTGTGCTATTTTATTATAGGTTAAATAAATATGTAGCATCTATAATTTTATTGACCTTTTAAATAGGTAATTATAGTTTATTAGCCTAAAAGTGAGTCCTTATACTTTTCTATACAAATCCCTACTTACTAATTTTTTTTCTAAATTGCAAAGACCTGTTTAAAAACTGAAACAAACTAAAAGGGCATATTTAACCAACAATGCAACTTAATAAGTCTCTACAGTTTTATATATAGACCTTTATAGCTTATCAGAGGTTAAAAAGATTGTTTATAAATAAGAACTCATTGGAAAGATTTACAATTATAAGGATTCAATTATGAATTTTGAAATTATTGGGAGATATTTGAAAAACATGTCAAATAAAAAATTTAACCGTTATAATATGTTAGTGTTAAACAAATGAAAGTTTCATGAGGCAATTAGAGAAACAATCATGACGTAGACGATCTTCTTTCCCAGGAGATTTGATTTGGAATTATGATAGTATTTTTATTTTACTTTTCATAGCTATATTTTGATTCAACAAAGGACAAGCTTCATTTATACACCCAAAAGAAATAAAAAGACAAGGTTCATAATTTACCATTGATGACAAGCACTTATATAGGTACGGTTGTTGGGGGATTTGCTATACCTATGGCACATGGTTTGCTGTAGCGGGACTAACAGCCTTTGGAAAGACCTATCATAACAGTCCTTCCTTGCGCAAAGCTTGTGAATTTTTGTTGTCAAAGCAGCTTCCTAATGGTGGATGGGGAGAAAGTTACTTATCAAGCCAAAACAAGGTACATTACATTCATTTTGCTTTGAATAGTGCACCATACTAAAAAGGTAAAGAAATGAATTAAAGAATTCCCATATATTAGAATTGTGCTCACATCACATGCTTTCCTTGTCAAACAGGTGTATACAAATCTAGAAGGCAATCGTGCACACTTAGTTCAAACTTCATGGGCTCTGTTGGCACTCATTGACGCAGGGCAGGTTAATAAACAAATCTAAATGTTTTGAATTGTGGTAATTTTGTATAATTATAAACTTTAAGCTCTTGAGGCCTTTTGGCAAATCCTTGCAAATTGCAATGGTCTTCTATCTAAGGGTGTTCATGATCCAACCTGTCCTAATAATCCATACCGAAATTTTTGGTCTGGGTTCAAGTTTCAAAATGTTGCCTTAGGATATTTTTGGGCCAAGTTTGGGCTATGCTTCAGGTTGGCCCGATCGGACCTGAAGTCACATAATCCTTTATAAATTATATTTTTTGACAAAATTAGTGATAAATTATAAAATTTTAATACTTTTATTAATATATTTTACATATCATGATGTTATTTGTGTATTGAAATAATTTATTTTAAAATATATATTATAAAATATCTCCTAAATTTTGTTTCTAACTTTTAAAATTTTTTGACTTCACTATGCATAATATTAAACATTTATATATTGTTTAAATACCTGGTTGACTCGATCCTTTTCGGGTTATTATTGAGTCTAATTCAACCCAGCCCAACCCATCCCTTGTACACCCCTATTCTATCTAATGGAAAGCATATTGTCAAGGTGGAATAAGATTGAAAGTAGCCCTTGCCAAAGATATAAAACTATAAATTAACATATTACATTTTTTAGATAGTTTTCCTGACACCCCCCCAAAAGAAGAAGAAAATAATAAAATATATGCTACAAGAAAGATACACATGACATCAATGACAATGTGAATTGAGTATGTGATAGTTTTGTATAAAAATGGAAGAATGAATTTCTTGATATATGCGAATTATGCTACTTTGCTGATTATTAAACTTTTGTTGAAAAAAGGCTGAGATAGATCCTACACCCATACACCGTGGAATAAAGTTACTAATCAATTCACAAATGGAAGATGGAGACTTCCCACAACAGGTAATTCATCCAAACAAATTTAGTTAGCACCTAGTAATCATATCTTCCAAATAGATTTAGTTAGCACTTAGTAATCATATCTATGTTTCTCTCATTAACATATTTTCATTTATTACCCAAAAACAAGTACAGGAGATTGTAGGAGTATACTTTAGGAACGCTACCTTGAACTACTCATCCTTTCGAAACATATTTCCCATATGGGCTCTGGGAGAGTATCGTCGCCGCGTTTTGTATGCATGAAGACCAAATACATAGACTCAACTTCACACCTTTCAACTTATTTAAGTGGTTGGTTGTACCTGTTATCTCGCTACCATGTGTAGCGTGATTTTCATGAACTATATATTTGCTTGTCTACGACATGTAAAGTATGTTTCATATAAATATATGATTGTGATATAAATAGTCTTTCCCCAAGTATCTCAACTATAATGCAAGCATACCATATAAGAATATTTACTTTCTTCTTGATTCCCTTTTCAGTGGACAAATGGTATTTTTCTCACATTTTGATCTACATTTTAACTAAGATAAGATGAGAAAGTCTTGGATTTGATTATCTCCTTGTATTACTTCTTGGTCATACTTTTGTTATCCTACTGAAAAATTGATTGTGAGGGAACAGTAGTATGTATAGAGGATTAGAAGTGTGATGATAATAAATTTATTTCCTTAACCCCATATATAAATAAATGGGAAAGGTGCAAGTAAACAATAGTAATGTAGAAGTATGAGGTGTGTTGATTAAGAAGTTAAACAAAGATTGGGAATGGTTAAGTTGGTGATCAAAGTTTTTTTTTTTTTTCAAAAAAGAGAAAAATTTAAAGTTAGAACATAGTTTACCCTTCTAATTTCATATGTCATGTGCAATTTCCTCAGGGTTAAAAAGACGCAAACAAGGGTTCATTAACAGGTCTTAAAGCCCCTTATTGTTAAATTATGTCCAAATGACGTCCTACAAATCATGAACAACAACTTATTAGGTATGATAGTTTTTGTGTTCCTCCAAAATTTCTGGTACTCAAAACACAAGGAGAAAAATTCGAACTACATGGTGCTGTTTGAATGCTGCCCTAAAACACTCGATAATCAATAGGGTTGTATTTTCAGGTTTACTATTTAAGTAAGAACCATACAAGAATAAAAATTCATAGATTTATTAGCTTAATTTTTTTTTTGACAATAGTAATTTCTTTTTTTTTTCAATTTACAAAAAAGTTTAGGTGAAGAAAAATATTAGTATCCCATTAATGTCAAAGAAAATCCCCAACCTCTTCAAGAATTTTTTAAAGAGATTACATATCATACCATTAATGAGGTCCTCACATTAGCAAAATTTGAACCCATACCTTTGTAGGATATTAACCAAATCTTAACCAATTGCACCTACCCTCATTGGCCATCAATAGTAATTTCTTGCTTAACCAATTGATAGAGGTTTTGCAAGATTTTGGGCTTCTCTCACACCTATAACATGATGTAAGTATGCAAATATCCTAGGCTAATTCTTATCTTTGATGTTATTTTCATAAGAAGATGTTATTCTTATAAGAAATCATCTATGGCGTTGGGACTTTTCAACGAATGACTGTCAAGATACAAAAATAACAATGCAATGATTATTCAACATTTTTAACACAATTTTTACAATTATAATTATACTATAATACGTTTTGAATGAAGTTCCTCTTTTCAAAAAAAAAAAAAAAAAAGGCTCAGCACACATGTAAGTAGTTTATTGAGGTAGTTAGTAACTTTAACATCTTAAGAGAACACAAGTTTAAATTTTAAAGAGTTAAAAGGCTGTATAACTTTTATACTCTCATCTCTTGTAATCGAATAAGTATTAATCTTATAGTTGATTCAAATAAACTAAACTTGTAAGTATAATTCATGGTCTGACCGGAAGAAAAAAAAAAAAAAACACACGTGACACAAGATCCATAGAAACAATGCCAAGGCTTTAGCAAATTATAATTATTTAAAAAAAAAAAAAACACAACAACAACAACAACAACAACAAATATCTTCAAACTTTAACCGCATGCCAAGCAAAAATTTTATCTTGAAACGTTTGAAAACATGCAAACCAACCTTCCCCGCGGGTTAGTCACTTTAGTATAATTGAGCTGGAAGTTATGACTTAATAATGCTAAATCTACAATATGCATAAAAAAATATAACATTAACTACAAAACATCACAATCAATATCTTGACATGGATAGCCAAAGATGCAATACACAGCACAAAGAAAATACATTCTTTCCAATATACACTGCCACCGAACATAAGAAAACTTCAGAAGTTATTTAATTTTAGAATTACTGGCCATGAATTATTAATAAGCCCAACGTTCACTTACTAGCAAACTACATACAACGATAACCGATTTATCAATTTCAACCGGGAACAAGATCCCACTCCCAACAGGAAATGGCTAGATGCATAATTTTTTTTTTTTCTCAAATACACAAATATTATGAACTTTCATTAATCTTACCCCATGTATGATGCAACTTCATTGCTAATTCAGTAGCACATCTTCTTTCTGCATGACTGAAAATATTCATGCTCCCAGCCTCCTGAAGTGCAGATAAAAGCTGTTCCTTGACTTCAATGGAGAGAGCAATGCAATTTGGACCGTGGATAGTACTCATTTCAACAACCTAAAATAACAAAAACTATCATAAAGGAGCAGAAATATTCCCCGAGGTTATCAGGTACCACTTAGTAGATAACAACATGTAAATAAATTCATAAAGACAAACGTGTCAGACTTAATAGTTTGCTATTGGTAAGTGAGAATTCCTTAACATAGCGACGTAGTAATAGTAAAACCCAGACTACGGTCAAATTCAAACCGAAACAAGGGACATGGGTTGTCAAACGGTTTGACCACTGTTCTGGCTATAAAAAACAACCAAGACAAAAACAAAATGACACAAAAACCGGCCAATTTGCCAGTTAGTACCCGGTTCAACTGGGTTGGACAAAAAGCAGCATGCACGTTTAGCCAGGGGCATGGATCATTGATTTTCTGATCCGACTATTAACAACTACATTTCAGCGTAGTGCATCAGTGAGCTTAAGAATGAACTAGAGCTGAAAAAGCCACTTGTTTATGATTCACGGCCATTTTGCTTATGGAGACGATGCAATTACGTTCTCAACAATCAGCTTGATATGACATTGAGAAAGGAAAATGTTAATACAACAACAACAACAACAACAACTAAGTCTTGTCTCCGTAGGAAAAGAAAAAGTTAATATTTTCCTTTTTACTTTTTTCCTTTTAAATTTGATCCCAAACATGGCAAGTGTTGGCCTGATATTTAGAACTGACTTTAATAATAATCAATAACTTTTACTAATTTTATGAGATGATGAGCACCTCATTTTGCCTTTTACTGTAACTTTTTCCTGCCAACTTCATCATACATAGCATATATGATATACCATTAACATCTTTTTTCTATTGAAATTATGAGCATTTCTACAATAGCCCAGGCTTGTTTAGCTGTCCTGTTTAAGTTTCACCACGCCATATTCTTCATATGACATAAAAGTAGAAGTAACCATCAGGAGATCATTGAGATCTGTTACATCTGTACAAATTTAAAATCTATTAAATAAACTGATTATTCCATACTGTTACAACTACAATTCAAGAATAAGATTACAATTTTTAGCACCTCCATATCATGATTCTGGACCTCTGGTTTAAATATCAATAGGAATTCCATCTAAGGTATGACATGAAGCCACAATATTTCATGCTTTATTTTTTCTTTTAATTAATCTTAGAAACACTTTATTCATTCCAAGAAGCTACTTACCAAAAACCGAATGTAAAATTAAAATGATAATCAATAAACTGCTGTACTACGATTAATAAGAGTAAGGGAACTTGCCTGCTGCAACCAGGGGATTATCGTATTGAAAAATCTTCCTTCAAGAATATATGATGCTAAAGTACTAAGAAGAACATTGACAGTCTTCACTGACAAGCTTTCTATAATGGGACCAGTTTTATTCAGAAGCTCAACGAGAATAAGTTCGTCACTGGAGCACAGAGCTTCCGTGTATGCAGAGTTTAGATCCCCTTCGCTCATAAGCCGTTTCACACATTTCCAGTAGTTAGTATTACTCTCAGAACAACCACTTCTGGCTTTGTGTCTGGTAGCAGAGGAAAAGATACCATCATTCTTTCTCACTTGAGTAGAACTCGTGCTGTGTGTATCATTCCCTGCACTATTCAAAATATCCTTCTCTGCAAAATTCCTAGCACTCTTTACCTTGGAACTTTTCCATGTTTCTGCAGTTTCTCCAGTAAGATTCCTTGGTTGGCTTCTTAAAAATGTCTTTCTCTCCCAACTTTCAGAATTTTCAGCTGATAACAAGCCTGACTGCTTATTATTAATAGCTACAGATGGCCTTGGGGTGCATATGGAGAACCTGGGAGAAGCCCCATATTGCCTCTGCCTCACAAATTTGGAGTTTTCTGAATAAGAATGTCTTCCTCCTTGTACAGATTCTTGAGTTAATCTATCAAGTACATTCTCTAAGCCTACCATTCTTGATTGGATCGTAGAAAGGGCATCCATTATACCAGTTGTAAACATCTGAAAAATATTTGGAAGTATACTAAGTAAAAGGTATATTATATACCATGTGATGCATAATAAGAAACATTCAAGTCCAGTATTGAAATTCTATGCGTGTGCCAAAAGTTATAGAATGCACATTTTTCTTTACTCCCTCATGATAAACACATGGATGTTCACTTTGTTAATTTTGTTATCAGCAGGTGAGTGAGAGAATCGCACAAAGCCAACAACTGTTATTGATAGAACTTAAGTGTGGTCATGCTGCTAAAAGAAAACAAGGAAGCCTATGTTCAAGAAATCACTGCATGCAGGAAAGTGACTAGCAGCACCAGAGTCGAGAAACTTAGAACCAACCGGATATATATATATGTACTCATGTATAAATACCTGTAACTGATGCATCATGTTTGCCTGTTTGATTTCGATATCTGAAAGTTGATTCTGAATACAAATCATTTCATTTGCTATGTGCACACAACATTCATGTGTAGTTTGGGGATTTGGCTCTGTGACTGTGGAATCAGAACTTCTAGGATTCTGCGTCTTTATGGAGTACATTTGTTCGTTACAACTTACTTCTTCACCAAACTGTTGGCCTCTTGCAATTGGCTTCTGGAATTTACTCTTTATAAAGCATTCATGAGAAGCAGTTAAGAACTTAGTCTCAAAGTTATCAGTGGTAAGATTAGAGACAGAAGAGCATTCCTGCTTGTCATCCATAGGCACATATTCATAACCAACATCCTGCATGCTTGTAACTTCAGTGCTCATCGTTTCTAATGGCTTAGTGACAGAACTACTCTCAGATTCTTCATTCTGGTTCTGGAATTCGACTACAGAATGGGTTCTAGCCACTGCAATTTCAACATGCCAATCATCTGGTTTGAGATGGTGGGGATTTCCAACATAATTTTGACCTGCTTTTCTAACGGACAAAGGAACCCTTCCCATTGTTGATTTTATGTTAACCTTTTGGACCTTGACATCCCTCTGTCCAGATTCAGTAGTACTACTAAGATCAGCCGAGTCACCTCTGCAGATATTTTCTGTGGAAAGCACACATGGAAGACAACACAACACAAACGTGAAATTAAAAGCATGCTATTGAAAAAGAAGAGGATGCCAATCAGAAGGGTGCATCAAAAATTCACAATACCAGATGATGATGTGCTCAAGGTTAGCTAAGACGATTAAAAAAACAAGATGGACTACCTAATAAAAAATTTCTATTAAAAGTGAAAGAAGACCTTTTAAGGAGGATCCTGTTTCAGAAGGCTCAGGAGTATTGGGGCCTGGAAGAATTCTCCAATACTTCAGTGCTTGCAAAACAGCCTCCCTAACTGGTTTCACCTGTAAACAACTAGAATAAGTATGTCATAAATTCACAAGAAAAGAAACATGTGTTTCAAACTTTCAATTCTCAAGTGTAATATGAGTGGCAACCACCTTGTCAAATCTACATGACTCGAGAGAACGGATACAAGAAGCCCTTAAACATGCCAAGAAAGGAGCACCACTCAAACCAATCTCTCCTAACGCCACCGAAGCTGCTTTGCGCGTCGCCCACTCACTGTCCTTTAGGGCCTCTTGGATACTAGCAATAGCAGTGGACAGAACATTATCCGACGGAGCACCCCCACCCTGGAAAAGAAAAAAAGAAAAAAAGGAAAATCAAAACACAGCTAGTCACTCTCAGCCACTTACTCTAACTAGAAGAAAGCACTCATCAGTCGCAATCAAAGTTTTGTTCTTTCACCAATTTCTCCCACAATTTCACGGTTACAACTAAACCTCGCATCACAATCCAAATTTACTGCGACAAACCACAATTGGCCAATTGAATTTGAATTGCATGACTAATAGCACGTTTGGCAACGAATTATTTTATTTCCACTATTTTCATCAGAGAATCCTAAAAACAGACAATGAAAATAGAAAGCAAACAGACCCTAATCGCCCATTTTTTTTTTTTTTACCTTCGAAAACCGTCTCCAAAAACCTTTGATTATGTGTTATTTTGAACATAAAATAAACTAAAACCAAACACATTCTAAAAATAAAAAAACCAACCAGGATAATGCTCTTGTTCAGCTCAACAAGCGCCGGCTTCGCCATAAAGTGCGGATTCTTAAGCAACTTGAGCGTCCTACTCAACATCTTCTGCAAAACCGAGACCGGAGCATCATGCGTGTTATCCACAATCCTCGCCAGACAAAGCGCCGAGCCATTCTGCACGTGCTTGTTCTGCTCCCCGAGCGCCTCGAAAATCGGCCTCACCAACGCCACAAACGCCCTGTCGTTTCGCCCCTCGTTCACCAGCTTCCCCGCTAAAACGCCAACTGCTTCGACACACACCTCTCTAACGACGGAGTCACTGTCCCTCAGCCGCTTCACGACGCTGGAAACCATCTTCGGGAGGTGAGGGAGTACGAGGTTCCCGTGAAAGGCGGCCGTGGCGCCAATCAGGCGGACGCATTCCTTCCGGACGGCGGCCTTCTGGTCGGAGTCGGTGTCCAGGATGCATGAGAGGAACGGCGGGATGGATTCGGCGGTTAGGGCCTGTGCGGTTCTCTCGAGCTCTTCGATTCCGATTTGGTGCGTGTCGCGATCCGCGAGCTTGTTGAGTGCGATAACCACCTTGTGCTTCAGCTCGAACACCGATTTCCCTTGTGATTGTTGTGAGTGTGACTTCTTCATCTTGTTGAGACGAATGAGAATGAACGCCTAAGTCTCCATCTTCAATGAAAATATATATATAGTGATGTATTTAAACCGCTAATTTTCGTTTTGGACTCGCTCTACAAGAATGGTTTGAGATTTGAACTCATAACTTTCTTCTAATAAACTAAAGTTGTGAATTAAAGTTATATTTACCGCTTTAATTAACTTTTATTTTTTTAGTAAATGAATGTGATTGAAATTTGAAAGGGAACAGGTGAGTGAGGGAATCTCGAAGCGATTTTCACCTTGGGTTGGGGGAAATGTGGCTGCAGCAGCACCAGCAGCGCGCACGCAAATAGAGAAGAGTGAGACAGGCTTCTTGTGTTTGTTTTTGTTGGAGACTCTGACTTGAGTGACTTTAACTACTTTAAATTTCGCGCCCTTATCTATGAAATTTGAATTTGGGGTTGGGGAGCGTTTGTCGGCCCAGTTTTGGGTTTGGGCCTTGGTCTCTCTATCCAGACTAAGAAAAAAAAAAACCGGAATAGTTTCTCTGGAATGTAAGGATGAGAACGGAAATTTCAATGACGGGGCTGAGCCTGTGACGGAGGATTGGTAGGCGCGTCTGTTCGTTGGTTTTTGGAGATTGAAAGCTCGTGAACGGTGGTTGGTTGAATTGTAAGGTTTACGTGATGATTTCCTCTGTCCCAACTACACTGCTCATATTATCGTTGCATTTCTTTATCCAACCTATGAAGGAATTCGCATGTTTTGTTGCATGATTTTCTTTTTTTTGAAAAAACTACCGTAGGATTTAATTGTTAATTTTTTTTTTCCTTTTACCCGAAAATGTCTTATCCTCTAATATAATCTATTATTCTCTTTTAATAAAATTTCTCTTAAGAGGTCAGAGCTAAATTTGAATTGACAGACAAGTTATTTAATCTTTAATTCTACATTAATCCTTGGACTTTTTGAGCATCCAAAGTTAACACTCTTATAAGCTTTTCACATCGCCTTTGTTAATGATCCAAACATTAATGGGCAATTCTTTTCCATTTCTTCAATTTGGTTTTCCCATTTCATAGACGCAATTGTTTTACATTCAGACCACATTAGTCATTACGCTCAATTTGTTCTCATATTGAATTTAGGAGCTTAATTTTCGAGAAAACTATCCAGGGGATTAATTCAGAACACAATTAAGTCATCTAAACTTTAACTCTTCCATTTTCACTTTTACCAAACTTTTATCAAGCACGCCATTGCTCAAGCTTCGTGTACTTCGAGCCAAAAGCCAACAATGCATATAAAAAGTAATACTATACACAGAACATTACACTCGAAAATAACAACGCAAGACATAAGCACACATTTTTTTCCTGCCATTGATTAACAAACAGCAATTTGAATCAATGGTTAAAAACACAAAATTGTGCTCCTTCGTGCGGAAAAGAGGCCTGGCACTAACATTCCTCTCTCTATATATATTTAGTTCCTCTGCCGCATGGAAGCAGCAGAGGCGCTTATGAGTAATAGAAAAAACATAGGAATCCTCCATGAGTTTGCTTTCTGCTTAGCTCACTACCAAACTAATTAGTCATAAAGCGTTGAGGAAGAGAACCAAGGAAACGATTGAGATCTAAATAATTTAGACAGCATCCTGACTGGGGCACAAGATTAACGTGCCCGCAACACACGAGACCGGTATTCTCCCAACGCCCAGATGGGGAATATGTTTCTGTATGCGGCATAAGTGATCATGCAATTTCTGTTGAACACCCCCATGATTTCCTGAAGTGATAGCAAAGCAAGATGATATAAGCGATTACTTTGTTCAGTGTCTAGATGATTTAAATGATCTACACTATATACACTGGGTGAGGAGGGAACAAAAACAAAGCAAGATATGTGGTTTTGTCTTCAATACCTCTTGTGGAAAGTCACCGTTCTCCATTTGGGAATTCATCAAACATGCAGCTGCACGGTGCAATGGTGTTGGATCTCTCTTAGCCTGTTTAATTATTAAGAAAGGAATGAGAACAGGAAAACAAGTACAGTCTGGACATCGTTCTATCTGCATTTCTTAACAAGCATTAGAAATATATTATCTTTAACTTCCAACCAAGTTATTCACACACCTCTCAGAAAGAAATTGAAATTTGAAAACATAAATAGCATATTTACATGATATATAAAATGATATGACAATATTAGTAAAATATAATATGAATTCACTCAGCATGGCCACGGGTACTTATGCAATACATGCATCAAAACAGTTGGGCTATGTCTAAGCTATTTAATTAAAAAGCAAAATGTTCTTTCCTCTAAAAACTGTAAAAGTGATTAACTATCCTACATACGATGAAGAATGGGTTTTGAGCAATAATAAACTAATCAATACAATGGCAGCATCACAAAAGTAGCAAAATTTGGTATATACCTGTCCAGCATCAATGAGAGCCATCATAGCCCATGCAGTGTTCACTACATGCGACCTGTTGCCTTCCAGATTTGAATACACCTGAATACAGAGACATTGCTAGAAAGATAACTCCAGAAATCTCGGCATTGCTAAAAGTAATTGAATATTCTCACTCAATGTTACTTAAAAACAAAATGCAAAAACAGACTTCCTGGAACCACATGTATCAATTTTGTTTATCTTCTTGACTTATGCTTTCCCTTGATATTTTCCTTGTAAGTCTAACATACTTGATTCTATCTCTCTCAGGGAAAATATATGAAATTTACGTCTTACCAGAAAAATAACATTTCCCTTAGTCTGTAACAAAGAATTGTGAAAATCTGAATTCTCTGATTCTATTAATTTCTCTTCGGATTAGTTTTCATTTTTTTTTCAATTCATAATTTATTTCCTTATTTAATCAGGATTAGAATAATAACATTATTATAAATAGGAATTAGTGCTTTGTCTTTTGTAACACAACACATCACATCAAATTGATATCAGTTTCATATTATTCATTGTCTTATTCTCTCTTTTCCTCCTTCCTTTCCTGAAAGGCATAATCTCAACAACTTCTTTACACTCCTAAACCAGATAGAGTTCCACATGGGATAAAGGTATGACCTAGATAGCCTTTATAAGTAGTTGGACAATCCCCCCCCCCTCCATGAACTGGCTTTAAGGGTTGAGTTAAGCCCACTCAATTTAAGATAGTATCAGAGTCAATCCTACACTTTCTGTTAGGTCACCAGTAGATATCCAATCCTGCAAACTTCACAGTCCAAATATTTGTTCCTAGGTGTAAGAGGGGTGTGTTGTCCCACATTGGCTAGAGGTATGGTCTAGATAGCCTTTACAAGTATATGGACAACCATCCCCCCATAAGCTAGCTTTCAGGGTGGAGTTAATCCTAAAATATTAAGAACTCCTATGCTTCAAATAATTTGCAAACATGTTTATGCAAGCACTAGTCAGAAAATACTCTCACAAGCAAATGCTAACTAGTTATTATGCAGAAGAAAATAAATGACATTGACAGTAGAAACAGCAAAGTTGACCTTGTTTTGACAGGAAAGATAACTCTCTCCCCAGCCACCAGAAGGAACCTGATTAGACAGCAGAAATTCACAAGCCTTTCGGATGCTTGAGCAATCACTGAAATTCTTTCCAGCAGCAATCAACCCTCTTACTCCAAACCATGTGCCATAAGTGAAGCAAACTCCCCATGAACCATACCTATTAAACAGGTTTGAGTGGTTAGAGGTCTACTAAAGTAAAAAGTTCCATTCATGCAGAAGTAAAAGCAGCCAGAAAAATGAGAATAGCAAACTTGAGATGCATAAATAGATAAATAAAAATATCTTGAACTTCATGTATCAAATCAATAGAAGCCTGGAAAAAGTAGTTTTCAAAAAGGGAGGAGCTAACCATGAGCCATCTGAAGCTTGTATTTGTTCAATAAATGCAGCAGCTTTTTCAATACAGCGTTCTATTTCTTCTCGACGATGCCCGGGATATAATTTCCGAAATGATGCCAATGCTTGAATAGCTGCTGAGGTACATTCCACATAACTATAGCATATAGAATAAGGAAATATTAAAAAAGATTCTAAGATTTGAATGGTGGGGTCAAGCACATGGAAGAGGGATGCAAAAAAAGGATGCCGAACGAGCATTTGATAGCTTACCAATAATCAATAACAATATCACCAAAAGTTTCAGCAGGATTGATTATCTGACAACAGAGAAAGCGTTATCAACATGTGTGTATCTCATCTTAAAGTTAATCCAAAAACAGCTTCCCAAAATTTCAGGATTGACTATTGAGCTTGAATTCTGAAACTTAAAGGATAGGCCAATAGACCTTAAAAGGTTTGCTCTCAAACAATGATTTCAAAATATAGTAGCTTTTGTGGCATAAGATCAAAAACTTGACAAACTGACACATGAACGGGGTAAAAAAAAAGAAAAGTAGCTGTGTTCTAGCAAATTTGGTCATGCTCTATTATTCACGATGGTGTATCTCAAGTAGGCTATTTGCTTATTTCCAATTATTCATGATTATAGATTTGTAGGGAAAATTGTGTGTTCCAGCAGTCCACGTGCAAGTTAAAAATGCAAGAATAAATGTACACTAGGAAATAAGCATTAAGCACGCTAAACTAAGAATTAATCTTGAAATATGTAAAAGCGCAGATTGGAATGTGTTTTGATTCTAACAATGATAATGGTTTTATATACATATAAGAACACCATAACCAAACTCCAGAGCAGTTAAAGGAATATACATTATAGTTGAAGCATATTTGTGAGCTACATAAGACATTTCACAACATATAAAAGAAGCTAAAGGAGAACTGCCTCGAAATTAAAATTTTAAAACAAAATCAGCACCGGCTCTAAACTAAAATTTTACAACAAAAACAGAGTATGGGGACTCTG
Source organism: Pterocarpus santalinus (assembly GCA_031439595.1). NCBI lineage: Eukaryota > Viridiplantae > Streptophyta > Magnoliopsida > Fabales > Fabaceae > Pterocarpus > Pterocarpus santalinus. The sequence goes on along the minus strand of CM062531.1, from coordinate 65,114,057 downwards.
TTCTTTCTATGAGAAGATAAAAATGGGCCACATGCCATCGCATGTTCCACATTTCAGAGAAGATATGCTAAAAAAAGATGAGAACAGACCAAATAATGAAAGAAAGCTACCTCCAACCAGCTGTAAGATCGTGTTAGCTCATATGTTGCAAAGCCGCCATCTGTATTCTGCAATGACAGGGAAATTAAATTAATAAATACATCTTTGGATAATACCATTGATTCTCCAAACAGATTCAATAGATTTTACAGAATAACTAGATGCCCATCCACCATGTATTACAGCCAAACATACAATATTAAAAAAATGATAGAAAAAAGAAATTTATTAATGAGAAAGAAGAGCATCATGATCTATTTGCTTGAACTATTCAGATAATCTGGCTTGAGTCATGAGGAGTCTAACTACCTGTAATGAGAGAATGACATTTACAGCATCATACAGCCGCTTTGCATCCAATGGCTCACCAACAATCTCTGGTGAAATTTTGGAAAGTAATAGAGCAGCCTGAAAAAGCAAAATATAAATTAAAATAGAAAAATAAAATAAATAAAATAAGCAAGTCCAATTTTTTTTTTATCAATAATTACTTTTAGTCCTTCAGCTGTGCAGTCAGATATTGGCCATCCATGATCTCCAGTTGAAAAAGGCCAAGCACCTTTTGAAATGTGACGATACCAATAACTAAGATCACCTGGACAATCTTCTAAAACCTTTCAAGAAAAAAGAGAAGAGATTCTGATCAACAAGGGCAAACCAACACATCATATAATGATAAGTGTAAAAACTCACCTGTGAATTCTTAACAAATGAATGAGCCTTTCTTAGAGTTGGGCCATATTCTTTGGTGAGGTTAGATGAAATAATTGCTTGGACAGCAAATGCAGTATCCCACAGTTGACTTCCATTGTATCCCTGGAACAAAACTTGGTTACAAGTAAAATTTGTAATATAAACTTTTTAATAGACACTAGCATATGAACTTAAGAAAAGCTCAATAGTGCTGTTACAATGGTTTAACATATTACACCATAGAGAGACCAATGTTATGTCTATATCATTCCTAATCATCTGTGAATATTGTCCAATTGCACGAAAAATATCCTTTGATCAATGGTAAGGTGAGAATAGGTTGACTTATATGTGGACCTGCATTTTCATGCCATCTTCAGCAATCCATAGATAATCATGGAGCCTTGGAAGATGCAACTTGAAGGCTTCTGAATTTGGATCTTCCACCCAGCAGCAAAGCATATTTAACACCTGAATAATAACCGTGCAGAATAATAATGACAAAGTAGTAAGTATTTCCTTTTTATCCAGAAAAGAAAAAAGTAGTCAGTATTTCCTAAGCATGTCCCCGATTAGCTGGAAATATAAAATAATATATAAGTGGAACATGCAAGGGGTGCTCAAGCATCAATAAAAATTTAATCAACATTGAAAATAACAAGGTAAAAGTAAATAAATGGTTGAGAAAGGAAAATGACCAATCATTTTAGTCATCAAAGAACTTTCAACAGTATGTCAGATTTCTAACATTCCTACTCAAACGCTGAAAAGTAAAAGAACAATGAACAATTGAAGGGGAACCTTGTAGATATTTGTCCCCTCTCAACAATTACCTTGTTTACAGGACCTATGCAAATATATCGAGTATTCTCATCTTCATAATGAATATGCTCCATTGCAGTCCTTAAAGCCATTTCTCTCAACTTTTTTCCGGGCCAATGCAGCAAAATGGGCTCAAGGCCCTTGTGTAGAGCTGCCCATAGAATATCCTGAACTAGTGGGTGAGGATAGTACAAGTCTTCCTGCACAAGAACAAAGATAATCCTCCCCTAGTTAACTCTAGGACAATTAAATTGGAAGTCGAGAAATCAAATGCTGAGTTCTCTTTGTAATAGATATAAAAGAATTCATGTGCCTTCAGTAAACAATTTAAACTTTAGGGAGAGTTAGTCTTTGACATGTTATCAAAGGCCCTATGACCAAGTGGCCAAGAGTTCAATACTCCCAGCCCCCACTCTTCTAAATAAAGTTTAATTTCAGCACAAAATGGGGCAGGACTCTGCATTATCCAAGTTTCAAGCAGAGGGTTCTTCCATGAGAGGGAGTGTTAAGAGAGATAAAATCATTAACGTGCTTTCACCTAACAGTTGAAGCTTTTGGGAGAACCAGTCCTTGACACTGGACATAACGTGCTATACTGGTGGTTTACAACAGGATCAACTTTATGCTGAGGACAATGATAAGCATATAAGAATAGAAATCCTAATAATTACTTGGTGGATAAGGTGGTGGCAAACAAAGTAGAATGTAATAATAGAGGCATCATGATTGTCATTGTAGATGGTGACAAAATGTGGTTATGGGGCAATAACAGTAGTAAACAATTATGCTCGGGTAAGTTCTAGCATCAATTTAACAGGAAACGTAACATATGGTTTCATCAGAAAAGGAGGCCAATGAGTGGAACAAAGTTCAGATGCTATTTCCCATGCAATTATAAGTACATCCAGGATTTTCTATTGTGGGCCTCACAAAGGATAAAATCCGAGTGAAACAATGCTCATATAATGTTTTCACAATTTACAGGCATCACTAACCTTAGCACACAAATTGCGAGCCTCGTTCCAGTCTATATCATGATATGGTATATTATAAAGCTCTTTTCTCAAAGATAGCACTGTTGGTGTGATTGGACCAACAAACCTCTTGCCATATAAGTAGGACATGGGCAAATAGACCATCCGGCAGTGACACCACATCCTTCCTGTGAAGCATAAAAATATGATTTCTTTTCTATTTCAAGTAAACAATAAATGCAATATTAAACAATGTTTAAGATAAATATAGACAACCAATTTAACAGTGATTCATTTTACAGGTATTCAAGAATACGAGGTCTTTCTTAAGGAAAGCATATACCATGTAAAGTCATGAACAGATATCAGCCTTTGTTTAAAAACCTGGATATATGGTAAACCAAATGCCACAAAGGTTCCCAGATTGAACGACAAATAAGTGCCAGCACAAACTTTATATCAAAAATCCTTTGTACAAATTTAAGTTTGTCGCCTTGTTCAACCCAAGATCAATATATCCGTTTCTCCGGCAACAAACTGAGGTTTCGTGTTTAAGTTGATAGGAGTCCTCACTATCATCATTCCATATATAAAATAATCATTCTTCTCAACTTGCTCTCCACTGGGGGAAAAAAGTTTTGAGCTAAGATACACAAGCTGATCTTATTGATCAGAACACTTGATCCATTTGAACAAATCCTAACAAGAAACACTATTGTAAAGGATGGAAGCTTCTTTTGAGTATGACAAAAATTTAGGAAAAATTACCCCAAAAAAAAAGAAGCGGGGGATGCTTGGAAAGAATTTATGATTTAAGAAAGGGCTCATTTATCATTGATAACCAGTTAAGTGACTAGTTGTTCCTAAACTGGAAATATTTTTACCAACCGTTCTCTTTCTTTTTTTCTGTAATTTTCCCTAAATCTATGTATTCTCTATGAACAGGTTAAAACATATACAAACAGAATAAAGCACAATAACCTGGATGAAATGGGAGCAAGTATGGAAGGAGCCATATCTCAGGGGGCAGCGGATTATTTCCTGACCATTCATATACTCCAAGTACCTATAATCACAACAAGAGTAGAAAATAAACATACCACAATGCCATATCTGTTAATAATATCACCATATCTTTTAATAAAATCATTAAAAGTGTCTTTAGATGCTTGTGGGATAAAATAAGGTTATTGGGTTCTCTTTGAGCCCCAGCTAATAGTTTCTTAAGGGGGCTACAGTTTCTGATCTAAATTGGGATTGGGGTGCCACCGTCAATTGTTATTCTTGAGACTTGTTTAGTTGGATCATTGTAGTGTTCATTTTTTGTGGTTTTCTGATGGAGGACATCTTATACTTGTGCCTTTGTAATTCTCTTCTTTCTTAATGAATTTCTTTTTCTATGGGGGGGCAGGGAAAAAAAAAACAACAAAAAAAAAAAAAGCACAAAGTTAGGCGAAGATCTTAACTGAAAGCCACATCTTCCCCCATGATGTTATATAAGTAGCACCACCATGCCCGAGAATCCAGTCACGTGCCTTCTCCATTTCCCCTTCTCCATCATTAGGTCCCTCACCAAGCAGTCTCAGGGCAACGTAGCTCAAGACAGAGCCGAACATGGTGCTTGGACTTTCAATATGCAAACCCCACCCACCATCCTTGTTCTGCAATTACATTTAACTAATCAGGAAAAATTATGGGACAAGCCCATAGATTAGGGGGGAGGATGGCATGAAGTTCTTACCTGATGATTATAGAGATAACGGCACATTTCTTTTCTATGTTCTTCTGTTAAGACTGCATTTAGCGCTCCAGTGATAGAAAGTGTAATTATCTGTTTAGTTGTATATCCCAGACAGTATCAGAGTTCTCACAGTTATCACTGGGGATGGAAGACAAATATTCTAACACACAATTTTTGAAGGCAAAAGTTGGGGTTTTGTCAAAACATCGTGTTTCCCAGAATATTGGTAATATAGCTTAGAACAAGTTTCACATATAAGATTAAGTGTTCAAACAAAACATTACCAAGCCAGGCATAAGAAACATGGGACCTCCATAATCTCCTGGCCAGTGTCCGTCATGACTCTGGAGGGTTGAATGGAAACTTATGGCCCTTCTCAATGTTCTTGTCACAGTCTCTTCAGTAACATCTTCAATATCTTTGACTCTGACTTTGGGTAAGACTTCACTTATCGGGTTCTCTTCTGCAAACTACAGTGTTTTGTAAGAAACATAATTAAACTTAAATGGTTAAATTTCGGATATAAGAAACCTATAGCTTTGACACCATAGCAAAGCACTAAATATTATACAAAACCTGTTAGTATAACAAAACAATAAAATGATTTTTCTAAAATAAACTCATTTAAAGATTAAAAATCATTTCTGAATTGATTTCCTCATTTAAAGAAGGAATAAGTCTCAACAAAGACATGGTAACAACTAGTTCAATTTTCTAAGAAACCAATGAACCTCTTTCAGGGATAACAGATAAGCAGGGAATGAAGCTGCAACTAAAACCAGGAATTATTTATGCCTTAAATTTCTGCAAGAGATGCACATAGATTTTCATGAGCAAAAGCATACACATTATGCCAGTCGAGGATGATTAAGTAAGAGGGGGGAAATGTGCAAAAATTAGTTTAATTTAAAAAAAAAATACAAATATGCACAAAAGCTCTAGAAACATCAACTACCATAAAATATCTAAAAGCAGTAACTTGCATTATATCATATCTGAATCTGGATGATATGCATTCTATCTAGCCTATCATTGTAGCCAAGCTATAAGAGACTTTCCTTTGCATCCACGTTATTTTTCAATACCTCTAAAAGCACCCTACACTTAGATATTTTCTGTGTATGATCATCTGCAGTGTAATAAGCAACCCAACGATAACAACCATCCATAGGACAGAAGATAATTCATTACTAAATGATTTCTTCCGATCAATTTCCACCCTGTCTGGAGGTGGATTGCCGTCACATCAATTTCCAACCTGTCCTTCCAACTCAATTACATGTTTCAAAGAAATATTTATTGCAGCACCTGCTTACCTCTATGGTTGCTCTCACAATTGAAAATGACAAAACTCCCCACTGTAGCAGATATTCATGAGGATCTCCAAACGGAGGTCATGTGAGATTTTTTTTTTTTTTTCCACATTCTAGTTCAATAAATGCAGACGGAGGCGGGGATATGTCATGATCCCCGCCAGCAGCTACCCATAAAGAAAGTTATCAAAATACCCTAAGCATATAAAATAAAACTGTAAGCCTCTCACCTCAAGATGTGGCTGGGTTATCAAATTAATAGACTTTATTTGCATCATAGGGGTTTGAAACCCATAGCAACTAACTTGTAGCTAGGGCCAAGCCAACGCCTGAGCAAGGGTTAGTTCCATGCCCTAATGAAGTAAAGACAACTAATGATCTCACCCCACCCACAAAAAAAAAAAATCGTAACATGGAACCTATTCAACCTTTACATATGCTGCAGCGGAAACTAAAGTCATTCCCCCGTAGACAAATTACAAACCATTGAGATTTGTATTCTTCAATTTTTTTCAAATGAACCATGAGTACTATTTTCTTTAAATTTAGTTAAGTGGATGTTTGGAATCAAATACTTTACAACTTTGTTTATTTATTTATTTTTCAATGACCTCCAATATAATTTCCCAGAGGCTAAAGGGTTATAGAAAAGCAACTGAATATAGTGCCTCACACCAGCTTCCACCCTGCCCTTCCAAAAGCATTGGAGGATATATAAAACATAAAGAGCCAGACAACACTAAGTCACCACCATAGCGGATATTCGTGAGGATTTCCCAACGGAGGTCATGTGAGATTTTTTCCACGTTCAAGTTCAACAAATGAGGACGACCCCCCCAGCAGATATCCATTAATAAAGTTACCAAAATACCCTAAGCATATAAAATAAAACTGTAAGCCTCTAACGTCGAGATGTGGCTCAGTTATCAGATAGACTTTATTTCCATTATAGGGGTTTGAAAACCATGGCGACCAACTGGTAGCCAGGGCCAAGCCAGTGCCCAAGCAAGAGTTAGTTCCATGCCCAAATGAAGTAGAGACAACTCATGATCAGCACCCCCCACCCCAAAAAATAAAAATAAAAAAACCTTGTAACTTATAACTTGTCATTCCCCATCAAGACAAATTACAAAACATTGAGATATGTAGTCTTGAAAATTTTTCAAACAGACCATGAATCTATTTTACTTTAACTTAGTTAAGTAGATGTTCGGAATCAAATACTTTACAACTTGGGCATTTTTTTTTTCTTTTTTTTCTACTACAAATGAGCTTCAATATAAAAAGAGCCGAACAAGACTAAGTCACCACCATCGCATTGTATTCATAAGAAAAACAAAATACGTCACTCAACAAATTCCCAAAAAAAAAAAAAAAAAACAAAAACCTTCACTCAACAGTCAACACATCACCACATAAGTTTTCATTTTCTTATAGAAAACATTAATCAACAAATGGCGAGCAGGCTCACATTTGTAATGGAACCTCGAAGAAGAACAAGAAGAAAATTAAGTTATTGACAATCTGATGAGACGCAATCTTAATGCCAGCAATGCCAAAATGAAAAGGCCAAAAAGCACACCATCATGTAAGTTTTACCAAGCATCATCGTCATCATTATTATTACTATTTTATTTTATTTTTCACTATTTGACAATGACATCAGAAAAATCAAACACGCAACGCAACCATCTAAGATCGCTAATCAAAACAAAAAAAAAATTAGAAAACTCGAATTTACCAAAAGAAGCAAACGAAAAAAAATATATATGTGGTACCTGAATGCGCATGAGCAGATCAGCGCTGTGCTTCTGGGTGAAGCGGTTCTTGCGGAAATTCTCGCGAGCGGTTTCAATCTCCGACAGCTGTTGCGGCGATCCTAGGTTGGGATCGAACTCCCAGACCTGTCTCCCGAGATGATCGTTCAGTGTCCGAAGCCAGGGGCTTCCCCCTTCCGCAATCTTCAGCTTCCACATTTCTTCTAAAACAAAACGCAAAAACGAAATGTGAAACGGAAATTACAATTTGGGAGATGCAATGTAAATGGGAAATGGAAATGTAATGAGCATTTAGCATATGAGTGCGGGAGCGGGGAGCAGCTAACCTGATAGCTGTTGAAGATATTTGTAATAATGTAATGGCAAAATGTGAGGGATGTTATTGTATTTTTTTTTTTTTTTTTTTTGGGGGGGGGGGGTGGGGGTTGTGGTGTGGATGAGCGCCACGAATGCGCGAGTTTAATTTATGGCAGCTCTGAGGGACGGAGCTTGCAAAAACCGCAAAGCCGGCCTAAAATGGAAGGGGTTGGGTGGCTGCTGCGCCAAGCCTAACTCATTTATTCTGTTGTACTTTACTACCTCAGTAACTAGGGAACGTGTGAGCCAGTGAATAGAATGGGTTGGGTTTGTGGCTGTTATTCTTTGAGTCTTAACCCCCCATCCACTCCGCCATCCGCCCATGGGCTTACACTTCAATTTTTTTTATTTTTTTAAAGAAAAAAATACTATTACCTACGAGTGTTCTTGATATAATTTGGATCGGTTTGAAGTAGAAAATTTATTTAATTCAAATAATAAAATATATAATAATTTGGATTAGATCAGTTTAGTTTAGATTTTGAATTTGATCCAATTCAATCCAAACCAATCTTTTGTAGTTTAGATTGAATTAATTTAATAAATTTTATAAAAGAAAATTTTAAGTAGAGAATATTATAAATAAAAAATAACTTGAATTAATAAGATAAATTAATAAAAATAAAAATAAAAATGACTCATATAATATGTATAATATGATATTTAAATAAAAATGACATATAAATATAGAAAATTATATAATAAATTAAAATTATTATAAGTAAAAATATAAAATTAATAATAAAAAATTATATTGGATGATATTATTTGGTTTGGATCGGTTTTAAAAATTAAATCTGAAATCCAATCCAATCCAAATAGTTTGTGAAAACTAAGATCCAATCCAATCCAAATTTTTCTAATTTTGATCAATTTTTAGTTTAAATTAGATTGATTTAGTGATTTTAATTTGATTAGATTTGAATACCCCTACTATTACCTTTATGTTTTTTTATTTCATAATAACTATGTTGAAGAGGATTGATAAAGGATTAAGGTTTTATGTTATGCAACCTAATGATTCTTCAAGTGTTTTTAGGATATGAAATTTCTCTTCGACTGATTTATTCAATATTTATCATATAACTCTATATAAGTTACTTCCATCTTTTCGATCACCTATTATCTTCTTCCCAAAGTTGATATGGCAATTAATGAATTGACTAAAGCAAAATAATTCTCGTACTTTGATAGTATTTAAAAATTTTCTTTAAACAACATTGATATATTAAGATGAGAATTAAATGTGAGATGGGACATTAAGAAAGTAGCTTTCTTTAGGGAGAACACAATTTTTTTTAATTCTTGTAATTGAACACAGTTTTGCAAGGTCAGGGCTGAGTCTTCGACCCTCACTCCTTCCCTTTTACCAACAAGAGAGTTGCATAATATTAAAGGTACATTATAATTGTAAGAAAAACTTCTATTTAATTCTTGAAAAAAAATTTTAATTGAGAGGAAAAATCTAATCACGTTTGAAAGGAACTAGTATCCTTCCCTAATAATAGGGAGGGAGAATATTCTAGAAAACCAAATTAAATTAAATTTTAGCTAGATTCTATTTTTTTTCTTGAAAAATTATGCTATCTCGAAACATAGGCTGTCATAGCACAAAAATAAAAATCCTTTGTATCAAAAGTTGAAAAGTACAATAGGATTTGATGCTATCATTTAACTTGTAATTTTTTTAAAAAAATAAATCAATAAAAACTATTTATGTACCAAGATATCAACCGAACTTTTTCAAACAGATTCAATCAAGGAAAACTAAGTTAAATCTTAGATGACAAAGTATAATGATAACATCATTAATTAACAAACTACATCTTGAAGAAAATCTAACAAAAAAAGATAATTGTGATATAAGATACCAAGGATATACCATTTAAATTTAAGAAGATCCTTTTTATATCTCTTATTAACCCGTCAATTACGCAATCATGATAAAAAATAATAATAATAAAATAAAATAATAATGACGAAACAACGTCTCTAATATTTATTGACTACTTTATCAACACAAATATCCTCACAAATGCCCTAAAAAATATTAAATAAATCACACAAATGAGTGACACAAATGCGCGAGTTTAATTTATAGCAGCCTTGAGGGACGGAGCTTGCAAAAAATGCAAAGCCGGCCTAAAATGGAAGTGGTTGGGTGGCTGCTGCGCCAAGCCTAATTCATTTATTCTGTTGTACTTTACTACCTTAGCAACTAGGGAACGTGTGAGCCAGTGAATAGAATGGGTTGGGTTTGTGGCTGCTATTCTTGAGTCTTAACCCCCCATCCACTCCGCCATCCACCCATGGGCTTACACTTCAAATTTTTTTTATTTTTTTTAAAGAAAAAAAATACTATTACCTAGGGATGTGATTTAGTTCGATTTTGAATAAAAAATTTACCTGATTCAAATAATAAAATATATAATAATTTGGATTGAATTGGTTTAATTTAGATTTTGAATCCGATCCAATCCAAACCAATCTTTTGCAGTTTGAATTAAAGGTTTAATTGATTTTTTATGAAAAAAAATCTTACGTATAGAATATTATAAATAAAAAGTAATTTGAATTAATAAAATAAATTAATAAAAATAAAAATAAAAATGACTCATGTAATATGTATAATATGATATTTAAATAAAAATAATATATAAATATAGAAAATTATATGATAAATTAAAATTATTATAAGTAAAAGTACAAAATTAATAATAAAAAATTATATTAGATGGTATTATTTGGTTTGAATTGGTTTTTAAAATTAAATCTGAAATCCGATTCAATCCAAGCGGTCTGTGAAAACTAAGATCCAATTCAATCCAAATTTTTCTAATTTTGATCGATTTTCGGTTTGGATTAAATTGGTTTAGCAATTTTAATTGAATTAGATTTGAACACCCCTACTACTACCTTTGTGTTTTTTATTTCATAATAATTATGTTGGAGAGGATTGATAAAGGATTAAGGTTTTATGTTATGCAACCGAACGATTCTTCAAGTGTTTATAGGATATAAAATTTCTCTTGGGCTGATTTATTTAATATTTATCATATAACTCTATATAAGTTACTTCCATCTTTCACAAAGATGATATGGCAATTAATGAATTGACTAAAGCAAAATAATTCTTGTACTTTGATAGTGTTTAAAAATTTCCTTTAAACAACATTGATATATTAAGATGGAAATTAAATGTGAGATGGGACATTAAGAGAGTAGCTTTCTTTAGGGAGAACACAATTTTTTTTAATTCTTGTAATTTAACACAGTTTTGCAAGCTCAGGGTTGAGTCTTTGACCCTCACTCCTTCCCTTTTACCAACACGGGAGTTGCGTAATGTTAAAGGTATATTATAATTTTAAGGAGGACTCTCATTCAATTCTTTAAAAAGAACTCTAATTGGGAGGGAAAGTCTAATCACATTCGAGAGGAATTAGTATTCTTCCCTAATAATAGAGAGGGAGGATATCTTAAAAAACCAAATTAATCTTATAAATAATCTAAATAAAGTAAATTTATAAAAATATAATCCAAAAATAATGTTGAAAGGTGGCCAAACTATGTAGGGAGAAGTGAGTTATAAAATTAGCGTCTCTAAGTTGAAAAGCACGTTTAATGGTAATGGAATCAAATTTAACTGAAACATTTTTTTTTTTTCAATGGAATTTAACTGAAACATTGGTATTCTTTCTTAGATATATTATTTCTCCTTTCCATTTCTATTCTTTTAATCTTTTTTTGTGATAAATTATTTTAATCTAAATCTTCGGATTTGTTATAAAAAATTTAACAGTGAGCACATTAATTCTCGAAAAATTAAAATAATTTTTTAAAAAAATTAAAATGCTCTCTAAACACCATTTTTTATACATATAATTCGAATTTAAGATAATATGTTTAAAAGCCTCGAGTCTTTTTTTCTACAAACTAACACACTTTCGTGTGGAGTTTATAACTGTAAGCCTCTACGTCAACATCATAATAATAACGTCCACTGAAAAAAAAATATAACTGAAAAAAAAATATAATAATAACAAACTGATGTTCCCTTAAATCATTAATACGCTCTTTTAATTTAGTAAATTTTTTTAAAAAAATCATTATTGCTTTCAAAAAAATTACAAAGATATAAAATATATGTACATATAAACTTAGCTTTCATAAAAGTCAAACACAACATATCCCAACCTTATTATTTGATTAATTTGTTTAAAATTGTAGATTTCCTTTGAAGTTAATGGGCCCAGCTTTTTATTTTCATCCAAAATGTATTCTATATGAGTAATGGTAATAAAAACTCGGGTTTATGGTGAATCCTACACATAAAAATATCTTAACCATTCAAACTATATTTTAAATTTATAAATATATAAATATTATGTAATCAATGGTTGAGATGTTTTCATAATTTTGGTTCACGTGAATCCGAGTTTATGTTATCATTTTTCATTCCATATATATAAAATTGAAAGCACAAGCATTTTCTCTCTCTCTCTTTTTCTTTTTCCTAACAAAGCATGGTAATCTTAAAATTTGATTGAAATAACTTAATATGTTATAATTCCAATGGCCCACTAACGATTGGTAGGTTCAAATAGTTGAGATAGTTTTACTTTTATAGTGGACTGACTCAATATTATGGACTCAAATTTAAAGAAAAGTACAACTCAACAAATTAACCTATTGGATGAAAGAATCTTTATACTTAAGTACCATATTTAAATGATATAGCTCCCAACATGGGATTTGTAACTCAACTCAAATCAAACTTATTGAAATCCAATAGACAATCGGAAACTAGTGATTTAAAAAAATAAAATATAATTCCAATGGATCAATTACCCTTAATAATTCGAAGGAACTATGAGAAAGGCACTTCAAGAATACGTACACATGGATGGGCCATTTAATTAGAAAGATTGATTCCAATAGTTGACTTTATGGGAGCGTTTGGTAGAAGATTTGAATTTTTATTTCTGGAAATCCTATTTTTGGAAATGTTATATCTAAGAATATCTCTCCCAAGCACGTATTTTTTGGAGTGTTTGATAAGCAAATTGAATTTTTAGAAATATTTTATTTATTTTCAAAAATATCCTGGGTGGTCCAATGGCAGTCAACGACGGTCAATGTTGGTTCGATGGCAGTCAGCGGTGGTTCGACGGCGGCTAGTGATGGCCCGGTGGCAGTTGACTTGGCCGACGGTGGTTGGTGGTGGTCTGGTATTAGCTAGCAGTGGTTGACTGGGGTCCGACAATGGTACGTGATAGTTTATGGTGATCCAATGGTGGCGGAAGGTAAAGGGATAATTTGGTCTTTTTATAAGAAAAAATTATTTCCATCTCATAGGAATATTACAATCTCATATGTGAAATGAGATTATTTTGAGGAGAGTAATATTCCCAAAAATATGTTTCCAAAACTTATACCAAACATAAAAATCTTCTTAACTTTTCTTGGAATCCGACTCCAAATGCCTCTATAGGGGTAGTGCCGAGTGCTGGCAAGCTTATTAATAAAAATGTCTGTTTAAGTTTATTCTATATTAGTGTTGATTTTAATTTGATCTTATGATATGTTATTTTATTTTTCGTTAAAGATCGATGTAGATGCCCCATTCATAACTATGCTAATTTCATAACAAAAATGTTAGAAAGTTAGAATTTTTGTCCAAATTTATTTATTAAAATGATATGATATTAAAGTTGAATCATGGATAGATAAATTATTGATCATATCATTTTATTTCATCTATAGAACACGCACTAAATAAGGAAAAAAAAAAAAAAAAAAGACAAACAAAAGCCCCAATCCATTCACCATCAATAGAGTCGCCGAACCATCATGACCCAAGTGCAATTTTGCGATGTTGCTAGCGTGTCTGTAATAGCAAGAACCACCAACAAAATAACTCATCTCATCATTTCTCGCTATATTCGTGCACATGGCAATGACTCTAGCCTACTTAACATTCCTGCGCGCCTTTTATGGAGGATTTGGAAGAGTAAATGACATAGTTTACACAAATTGTAAATGGAGCCCTTATTTATTTATTTATTTATTTTTTAGTATACAAGAGAAGGAAAAAAAGAAACAAAGAAGAGTACAAGAATTTTTTGTATCTTCTTATAATAAAAAAATTTCTTTCATTCTATTTTGTTTATTACTTGACAAACCAACTTTATAAGTAACTTTTATTTCTTTAATTATTCACTATTATTTATTTTTTAACTACGTACCACGGATTTATTTCACTTCTAAGTGCGGGCTGATAATCCAGATTAAAAGGCATTCGACCTAATAAGGCTGATAGTTTGGATCATGCTTGGAATATAGCTTTCTCATTATATCATATCACAACATTATTAAAGTTGTAATCAGATTATATATTAAAATTTATATTTATTAGTTATTTTATTTAAATTTTATATCAAACTATACGATTTTTATAATTAATTATTCAATCAATTTAATTTTTTAATCATAATTATATTTGTTAAAAAAAAAAAATTATCCCGCGTGTTGCACATGCATTACACATAGTTTAAAATACTAGTTATAAATAATAGTATGATCATTATTGTTTGAACTCTTAAATAATATCATTAAGTTATAGTACGATTCAAATAATTGTTTTTAAAATCCTCTATAAATAATTTCTTCAATTTAAAATAAATAATTTAAAAAAATTAAAAATTAAGCATCAAAGTGAATTTTTTATAATAAAGATAAATGATGAGTGCGGTAAATATCAAAATCTTAGCTTAATTGTTTGTCCTGCAGTAAATTGCAATTACCCATTTAACTACATTATAAATATATTTATTGCAATATTATAATTATAATACTTGGTACTTCTACTGATCTGGATGAGTGATTATATGATTGAAATTTTGAAAATAGGGTTCAATGAAGCAAAAATTTCAGATGGAGTTTTTCAAATAATTGAATGCATTTCTTTTCTTTGTCCCCATTTTTAACTTATTTTTCTTTGTTTTTAATTTCCAAATAAATGTATTTAATGTAGAATTAATCAACCTAATTGCAATACGTGTAAAACTTTCCATGTTATTTCCTCCATTTTATTAGTAGGGTTAGATTAGATTAGATGTGAGTTTTCTGTGAGCATGAGACCTTCCTTTTTTCACTGGTGATAGCCCTTACTTTTTCTTATCCACAAGGTATTCTTTATGTGAAGTAATCTTATTTGAGACACGGTTGGACACTTCTCTCATCTGAAATTCAAATCGTGATTGATCACACATGTGGAGAACTATCCACTTCTACTCGACTCAGTCCCCATTAATAATAATAACCCTTGATTAAATTATTGTTCCTAGTTGGTCTCATTATCAAAAGTTCTCCTAATTAAGTTAATTTGCATCTTCCATCCTCTATGGCTTTTTGTTTGGTATTCGGGTTGGTAGAGGTGTAATTGGGTCGGGTTGGTTCGGGTTTAAGGATAAAACAAATCCAAACCGATCAATTTTAATTGGTTCGGTTTGGTTCAGGTTGATGAAATTTTTTTATCAAATCCGAATCAAACCGAACCAATCAAAATTGGGTTGGTTCGATTTGTGTGTTTAGATTCTTGATCTCAAGTTCAAGTTTCGTCAGGGTTCAAATTTAATTGTAAAATAACATACAATCATAATCTAAACAAATTCAAGTAATGGAAACTAATTTGTATCTTCAGCAATAGATTATAAGGCTAACTGAAATGACAGGCTTACAATTAACTAATTAAGCAATTACAGATTCACAATTGAAAAAAAAGAGAGAGAAGGGGAGAGAATCATAATCAGAACAAATTAACAAATAACCAAAAAATAAAAAATAAACATGAAAGCAAAGTTCAATTACCATTGTGGAGTGGTAAGGGGAATTCGATCCAACACTTAGGTCGCGTAGAAATTTCCTTAACAAAACAAACAACCTCGTCCATCATCCCAGGGACCACATCATCGCCACTGTCAACTCGCCGTTGCTGGTCAGGCTCCAACTGCAACAACTGAGAGGTGAGCTTGGAGATCCTCGTGATGGCTTTATTCAAAGGTGCTGCCTGTGTTGTCGTGGGTTGTGTCGGGCGGAGGTAGACAGTGTTGTGGGATGTTTGGGCAAAGCAACAGTGCTGTGTTGGGCAGAGATTGATTGGCAGTCCTGGATGGAGATCGATCGAAGGTGTTATCCTGGGCAGAGTTCGATGTCCCAGCTTCTGACTTCTACAACCATGTGTTGGTCTGCGTCCCATGTCCGTGTCTCTGCATCTGGGAACGAAGGTGTGGCGGCGAGCTTGGCAGATGGTGGCGGCAGCTAGGGCTTTACGAGTGCTAAAGGGTGAGTGTGAGGGAGTGGGGTATTTGGGATAGGAGGATTCGAAGGAAAGGCTGAAAGGGAAAGTAACAGAGAGTAAAGTGAAGTCAGTATGTCTAGCAGTATATAGTAACGCATTATTGTGTTTAAAAAAAAATGTATGATCAGGTCAGGTCTGGTAACGGATTGTAAATTTCTCAATCTGATACCCAAACCAAATATATATTGGTTCCAATTAGATCAGGCTCGATTGACCTGATGATCCGAGCTGAGCCCGACCAATTTAATCGGTTCAGTTCGGATTTATCGGGTTCATTGGATCAACCAGATCTACTTACACCCCTATGGGTTGAACATTAAGGGGGTGTTTGACAAACTAAAAAAATTGGATAAGTAATACAATAGAGCCTAATCTTTAATAAACGTAGTTTAACTACCTAAATATTTTTAAATTGGTTTTTATTCAAATCAATTTGGGTCTAAAACCAGTTCTAGAAAAACTAATTTAAAATTGGTTTTATTTTATCTCAAAATTTTTGCCTTCTATCTTATTTCTTTCCTTTACTTTCTTCTCACTAAACACTAATCATTTTTTTTTCCATTGACCTTGCCAACCGTCCACCACCACTATCCACCATCGTCCACTGCCGCTGTCCATCACAATCCGTCACTGATTGCCACAGCTTGCTGCCACTATCCACTGCTAACTGCCACCGATTGCCCTCTGTTTGCCATTGTTTGCCGCTGCCAACCACCACCATCTACCCTTGTTTGCCATCGCCTACCACCCATCTACTACCACTGTCCATCATAGTCTATCTATTGAAACATAAGTTAAGATTGTGCTAGTATGCTACATCTTATTAAATAAGAAAATGAGCCAAATTGACTTTTTAATGACGTGGTTAAAGAGAAAGTGGTATAAAAGATGAAGAACAACAATGCATATATTAAAACTAATTTTTAAATTGTCGAATCAAATAACATTTAGTAAAAAACTAGTTTATTTTTATACAGGTTAAGATAACTGATTCTACTTTGTATCATATTAATTTGGTTTTTCAAGTTGTCAAACACCCCTAAGTCTAGATGGTTTTCATTTCCTTGTATTTTTTTTTTCTTGTTGTTTTTAATTATTTATTGATTTCGATATATTAAAAAAGAGAATTACGTGTATGCAAATTACCAAAGTAATGGACGAACACACATTTGTAGCGTAACGGGGTAAAATTGCTTTAAAATATCGATTCTGGGGATTGGATCTTGTCGTTTGATGGAGCATGAAATTCGGAGTTTAACTCTTTCATTAGCATTTTCCAAAGTTAATTGTTTATGGCTGGCCTGGAGTGCAGCATAGACAAAGGCTTCAGATCCGAGGAACTCACATTTACGTAATTGAATATAATAATCCATTAAACAGTAGTTAGACGTGATGTCGGTATTAAAGAGAAATAAAAATCATCAACTGTATACTGACCAATGAAGATTAGATTAGCTCAACTTAGAATCGAAGAGTGATGAGAAAAAAAAAATATAGACTCGGCTCTTAGCACTGGATTTCCTTTATTAGTTCATAAGTGGCATGCTCTAGGCTTAAAAATGAAATTAATTTTCCTTTTTTGGATCAAACACGATCCCTCATGCTCTAGGATGCAGTTACGTAAAGCCAAAAATTCCATCATATGAGCTGAGCCTCACTTGCAAATTAATTTTCTTCATTTAATAAACTTTTTCCTGCCAAACAAAAAAGTTAGGAAGCCATCACAACTCACATTCTTAATTAAAATTATGCAAATCAATCGCCTACACTTTTATAATATATAATTCAATATTCTAAACTCTTTTAAATATATGATTTTTTTTAACAATTATTGAAAAAATTAATAAAAAGTTCAATTTACACATTTAAAAAAATTCAAGAAATTAATTTACATATTTTTAGAATTTAGAAGTTAAAATACAAAAAATTTATAGTTTAGTGGGATAAAATATTTTTTTCCCTCAAGAATAACAACCACAAACCCATTCTCTTCGTTCACTCATTCTCACGTTCCCTCTAGTTGCTAAGGTAGTAAAGTAGAATAGAATGGTATCATGACTTAGGCTTGGCCCAACCACCAACCCCTTCTATTATAGCTAGGCTTTGCTCATATTTTTCAAGCTCCATCCCTCAAAGCTGCTATAAATTAAATTTGTTCATTTGTATCACTTATTCCCCACACAATAACATCACTCACATTTTACCATTACATTTGTTGAGAGACATGGCAGACCAGAGAAAAGAGAGGATTGAGAGGTAAATCAGAAATTGTGTATTGATGCAAATGAAAGCTTGAGTACAATTTTGAATACAATATGACTTATATACTATAAGTAAAGTAACTAACTATGTAACTTCCTAACCAATGTGTATAGACTCTAATTATCTCTAATACCCCCGGCAAGTTAGAGGATGCATACTTTAGCATCTCCAGCTTGGGATCAACAATATAATGTAAACAATCTAACAATGATAGCAAAGCTACAAAGTGAATGAAAACTGAGTTAGCAATGGCAGTGGTGCCTAGTGCCAAGAAGTCTTTGACCTTTACTTGGGCCCCCTCGATCTTCTATCAACATTTCCACAGCTCTAATTGCAAAAGAGGTTAAAGCCATAGGCTTATCAAAAAGAGGTTAAAGCCACAGGGCTATTAAAGAATCCCAATTTAGGGAATATCAAATCTGAAATCAAATGCTGAACCACCAAATAGAAGCTATCATCCATGTTTAACCACTCAGCAAAAGCAAATCAAAGGTGAAAACAACAAATGCTTAACCACCTCAAAAGGCAAGCTTAACCATAGCAGAACATCAAGACAAAAGCCATTTTTGAAGCTTAACCATCACGACAGAAGTAAAAACAAAGCCACATCAGGCTAACAAATCAGAACCAATTCTGGACAAAACGGCACATAGAATAATCTGAGCCAAAGATGAAAAATATCAACAAGAACTGGAATAATCCAAAGTTGAGAAATAATCCTCAATGATCTAAACTTGTAGCAAACTCCAAGTAACCAGAACACCAGATGAAATCACCAAGAACCAGTGAAGCCTCATATTGGCCAACATTTTCTGAGTATCGAAATAGTAGCATGCTAAAAAAAAAAGAACATCACGTAGCCTCATAGTTAGATAAAGCAAAACTCAGAACCAATCTAGTATCAAAACCAAATAGCTTCATGAACTAGCAGAACTTAGCTCAGCAAATAAGGAACCAACAACATCAAACAACTAACATGCATCTTGAATAAGAGCATCACATAGTAACAATTAACATTTGAAAGATTTTGTGCAAAACTTGATCAAATCTTGAATCAGAGAGAAGAGAGCCTCAAATGACAGGCAGAAACGAACATGAACAACTAGAATCGCAAGATGCAGCCACAATAGAGCAGATGAACCAGATTCATGGAGCAGAGGAGGGACTAGCGAAGGGCCAAAACCACCATTGGAAAAACCAAATACACTAACGAAGAACAATCGACTACCGGAGACAGAGTCTGAGAACCAATTGGCAACATCTTTGAAGAGAACCAAGCATAAGAGAGAGATAGATCAAGAGCGAGCCTCGCCGGAGAAGATGACTCACACACAGATTGGAGAAGATAGAGATGGAGCAGATTCGGATCTGAAGAACCAGATCCAAAACCCATAAACTTAGACAACAACAATGACGGGATCAGAACGGATCTTGACACTCCTTGCACAGATCAAACTGTGTGTTACAGAGCAAATGTGGTGGAAGGACCAATCTGAGCGATGGAAGCGACGGTCGTAGTGTTGGCGAACGACGGCGCTGTTGCCAGCTCATGGAAGCTGAGATGGGAGAGGACGAGAGGGAGCAGTGTGGTGTGATCTTGGATCAAGTTTCAAGTGAGTGAGAATGAAAATTTGTGAGAATCAAGAAAAAGATTAAAAGGGATAGAGCGTAGAATAATGTTTGGGAAGTGAGAAAAATGAGAAAGTCCAAGAAAATGAAAGAGAAAATATGAGTTCTACAAGAACCCTGAGAGCAGCGAAAGGAAGTTCTCAAGGTGGGTATCGCGACTCTAATACCATGTTGAGAAATATGGCAGAGCAGAAAAAAGAGAAAATTGAGAGGTAAACCAGAAATTGTATATTGATGCAAATAAAAGCTTGAGTACAATTTTGAGTATAATATGACTTATATACTATATACTAGAAGTAAAGTAACTAACTATGTAACTTCTTAACCAATGTGTATAGATTCTAATTATCTCTAATAACATTATTAGATCGTCTACATTATTATTACATATGTCCTCAGCAACTAGGTTAGCTACTTCCAAGTCCCCACTCCCCATTCATATCAAGTGGACCGAAGGCGGTAACTTGTAAATGATAGCAAATTTACTATGTCAGTGTATTAGTTTATTTTGAGTTTAAAATGATTTATAATTAAATTTTTTTTAAAACAATTTTTAAAGGAATAATTATGTCTCTTAGATCGGATCCGTTTCAGGACTACTCAAGCCAATCGAATTCTTATACTGTAAGCGTTTAGTTCAGGGCCCTAAAATTCAATAGCTTTAATTCTTAGAATCGTTTCAAATACCGCTGGAGAGACGATCCTTTTGTAATCCAACGACGCTTTTAATTGCGATAAATATTAAGAATTTTACGGGAATTTATTTTTTTCATGTGAAAATATCATAGTATGAGATTATCATGTATTAATTTTTATCATTGATTAAATATTCATATAAATCCTATATCTGGCCCACCTTTTTAGTTAATGGCAAAAATTAGCAAATAATAAAGTCATGTGAGATTTTTACATAAAAAATCTATTCGCGAATTTGACTGAGTGACCCATACATTCTTTAGTTTCTTTTTTTTTTTTTTTAAGACAACAAGGTTTAAATGTTGAAGAAAAATAATGTTTGATTAATTCAATTAATAACACTTATTTTCTTTTATTAAAGTCTTGAGTTTGAATTTTATGAATAGAAAAAATTAATGATAAAAGAGTTTTACCACAATAGTAGGCCGACCTGACTCAAGTTAAATTAATTGGAATCCGATAAACTTTGATTACTAATATTTTTTTTGAAAAAATATTATTTAATTCGAATTAGTTTTAGTACAAATTTGACTAATAGTGTTAGTGGGTTTCCATGTCTCCTTCCCTTTCTCTCTCCTCTAGTTTTTTTCTCACAAAATCTTGATTTCTTTGGTTAATTTTCTTTTCATGCCTATTCATAAAAGCGCTATTTGTCCTGAAAAGCACTTCTAAAAAGTATTCCAAGAAAGAACTAAACAAAAACGGTCAGAGTCCTTCCAAAAGTAGACATATCAACTAACAAAAGAAGGGATAAAACGGACGTTAAGATGAATAAACATGTAAACCTCTTAAACTTTTTAAATAAACATTAAACCCTCAGGATATGTTTGCGAACTTGGTCTAGAGGAAAAGGAAGAGAATAGGAATGTTTATGAGAATTTTACCTTATTCACAAGTTTTATTTTTTGGAAAGGAAAAGTATTTGAAGGATTTTAATTAATCCCTCCAAAACCCTTATTTTATGGTTCTCCCAAATTAGGAGTTTTATTGAGATTAAAATTTAATTTATTGTTTTATCCCTGTTAAATATTAAAATACCATTTTTATCAATCTATTT
Source organism: Pterocarpus santalinus (assembly GCA_031439595.1). Classification (NCBI taxonomy): domain Eukaryota; kingdom Viridiplantae; phylum Streptophyta; class Magnoliopsida; order Fabales; family Fabaceae; genus Pterocarpus; species Pterocarpus santalinus. The sequence continues at coordinate 65,092,277 of CM062531.1, read as the reverse complement.
TAATTTTATTTCAATTTTTCATAGAAATTAAATTTTTCTATTAATTTTTTATAAGCTTTCATCAAAATTTGTTCCTACCCAGAAATATTTTTTAAATTTACAAAATATATATTATTTTATAAAATTTTTCAAAAGTAATATTATTATAAAATATATTAATACTCAATTATTTTGATAAATGATAAAATTATAAGAATACATTATAATCTTCTCCTTATTAATTTTAAACTTTAAACAAGGGTGACTAAAACCCTATAAACCCCTTTTTTCATTTACATATTTTCTTCTCCATTGATACTTTTTATTTTCTTTCCCTCATAACTCACAAATGCACCATATAGAGCTCCTTAATCTCAAGCTTGAGAGGGATTATGATCTATTCAAGCCTTCTATTACACTTCTACTCATTTTTGTGACCAGTCCGCCTCAAAAGTACGCAAGGACATGTCTAAAATTATTATCATTATTATTAGGGTGAACTACATTGATCTTTTTTGAAATTTAGTATAATTACATCCAACATCCCTCTATTTAAATATAGTATACTAACTACCCTTATTATCAACGAAAGTTAACTCCATTTAAGTGTCATGTGATTTCTACCCGTTATGAACTTGGAACTTGAAAATTGGAAACTAAGAGGGGATAAGGAAAAAGTGAACTATCAAGTTAAGTGAGGTTGGTTAAGTGTTAGCTTGAGATTCAAACTCGAAACTCATTCAGTGGGGGTTAGTTTGACCAAAGAACAACCATACATATAATGAGCTCATGGACGAGTTTTGAGTTCCGATCTCAACCTGGCACTTAACCAGCCTTACCCAATTTCTGAGTTCCGAGTTCCAAGTTATTATTATCACATGTTATAACTCAATTAATGGAGTGTTAATAGTAGAAGAGGTCAGTGTAGATTTTTATGAAGTTCAAGGAACTCTAAAATTAACTTTACAAATAAGGGGTACCAAATATAAAGGTACATAATTATACTGAGCTTTAGGGAAGGTTTGTGCAATTCACCTTTATTATTTTTTTTTTCTTTTTCAAACATGCCTGCCTTTACAGCATATGTGGCAGATTTTGGGGGAAACAATGTTGCTAATAACTTCTAGTTATTTTTACATCTTAATATAAAACGCTTAAATTTTTTTTGGACTGAAAGTCTAACCTTTTTTAACAGCCAACACATCGAAATATAGAAACACCAAAGTTAGCTTGGAGAATGCATTGACATTGGAGATGCCTCCATCCAGAATACAAAGAAAAGAAATTGGATCATTCAACTTTATTTAATCCAAAGAACGAGGGTACGTAATAAAGATATTGAATTTTTTACCATTTAATTATGAACGACATTATATTATGTTAATAATTTTACTGTTCAGCATTTTTCTATATATTTTTTATGTGACCCTATTTCTTTTAAATTTAAGAGTAAATATATATTTTAGTTCTAATATTTTAAAGTTAATATCAATTTAGTCCTTAAAAAATCTTTAACATCAATTTAGTCTTAATATTTTGAGTTTTGATATTAATTTAATCCTATACTGATGATTTGATAAAAAATTTGATTTTACAAAAAATTTATTAAGACTAAATTAATGTCAAAACTCAAAATATTAGAAATAAGTTGATATCAAAATTTAAAATATTAAAACTAAATTGATATCAAAATCATTTTCAAAATCGAATTGATGTTAAGCTCAAAATATTATGATTAAATTGATGTCAAAAGTTTTTTTGGAACCAAATTAATATCAACTTTAAAATGTTAGGATTAAAATGTTTATTTACTCTAAATTTAATTATGGAATGATGCAATTAAGTTTTCTTTCACAACTAGTGTGTTTACAAAATTAAAACTCAAATATTTGTTGATGAGTTATGATAGATGAACTTATTTTGCACGAGATACCGTACCAATTTATATCTCATCCACTATTAAATGGGATACGAACCTTACTTGAACTGGGCCCTCACCCTATGCAATAGTGAATAAGATATGAGTCGATATAATATCCTATACAAAATGAACTAACCAAACATTTCTCTACATGGTCTATTAGGATGTCTATTTCTTTATAGAAATGTGAGTCGATCTTATATTAATGATTAAGTACTCTTCTATAATTTTTAACTAATAATAAACGAAGGTTGAAGTCAATTTAATATTTTTGACCCTCTAACTGTGAGTTTCCTTTACGGTCTGATTGATTTTAGAAAATATTTTTTTATTTTCATTTTCTAATTCTAAAATTAATTATAAAAATATCATATTATTTATTATTTTAAAAATTTTGTAAAAAAATTAAAAAATAAGATTTTGTCATTTTCACTGTTAATTATTTCATAAAATTTAGAAAATATGAAGCAGATTAAAAAGAGGATGACTTTTTTGTAATTAATTTTAAAAAGAGAAAAGTAAAAATAAAAAATATTTTTTAAAGCTAAGTGAATCCTTAATGTTTATTTGCACATATATTCAGTTAAAAACATTTGACAAGAGAACCACTAAAGTTATTTTAATTTAACAGGTTAAAATGACACAATTTAATAAAAAATAATACAATTGAATTTTAATCAAAAGAAAGAATAATAAGTTTAATAATTAATGAAGAAAGATAATTTAGACGTATTAAATGGTTTTTTTTTATAAACGTAAATACACTTAAATTCTCTTTTTTCATTAATAATTAAAATTAATTATTCTCTCTCATTATTAAAACTTAATTATAATATTCTCTCTCATTTTATGAATTAAATAAAATGGTAAAATTTACTCATTCATACAATAGTTAATAGCATGTCATGTTATTTTATTAATTTAATTCTGGCAAATTTTTATAGCTCTCTAATTTTTTATTAATTTATAATATTTTAAACTATTAGATTAAACTAACATTAATAGTTATTAGAGACTAAACACTGATATTATTTGATTTTTTGCCTCGCGTGGATGTATGCACGTATATATAATCCTCCTTTCAAAGCTTCCATTGTCTATTAACCCCCAGAGAAAAGGAACACTCGTCTTCAAGTCGATCTCAGCAATTTAAGAAGGTATATATGTGTATGTTTACTGAATTTTAGCAGTTCCAATTCATCTCCGTCTTACTGTATGACAATATGTGTATTCTCAAATTAACTGAATTTTCTGTTGTGTTCTAAGAAATTTTCAAACTCAAAGCACCATAAAGAACCTTTTTAAAATCAACCGGCTAGCTATAGGCCAAATGTTTTCTATAATATATATATCTGGCTTGCATGTTTATGGTTCTCATTCTCAACAACTAATACTTATTGGAAAGTCCTAGCTAGGCAAGAAGAAAGGGAGATAGGGAAGATGTGGAAGCTGAAGCTTTCAGAGAGCAAAGAGAAGGAGTGGGTTAGAAGCGTGAACAACCATGTTGGAAGACAGTTCTGGGAGTTTGATCCTCATCTTGGAACTGAGGAAGAGCGAGCCCAAGTGGATCAATTTCGCCAAGAGTTCAAGAACAACCGCTTCAAAACTAAGCAAAGTTCTGATCTATTAATGAGACTACAGGTGCTTATATACAATTTTTCAATTACGTATACACACACATAAGCACATGCTTTTCTCTTCTGTTTAAATTATGACTAGTTTGTTCATCTTCATTCATAAATGATTTCGAAGTAACAACAAAAAAATCTTATTATGTTTTATTTACTATTTGACACCTCAATCTTTTAGGTTATTATTGTTTCTCATTTTCGCTATGTTTTTAAAAGAAACAACTGAAGTGTTAAATTATTATAAATAGAATAGAATAAAATTTTTCTCTTGTTTTAAGAACCCTTATGAATTTCTTCCATTCCATGTAATCAAGAAACTGTTGGACAGTTTTTTGTTTTTGCCTTTTTTTTTTCAATAGGTGACTGGTGATATAAATATTAGGATTATTCTCGTGCTAAATATATATATTTTTCCTTTTTGCTTATGTGCCATTTGCAGTTTGCGAGGGAAAAAGGCACAAAGATCAATCTAGGTAAGGTGAAGGTTGAAAGGGAAGAAGATATAACAGAGGAAGTAGTGAAAACCACACTAAAAAGAGCCTTGAGAGCTTACTCAACCCTGCAGGGTGAGGATGGTTTCTGGCCTGGTGACTATGGCGGCCCTATGTTTCTTTTACCTGGTTTGGTAAAATCTCCTTCTTAATTTAGTTATTTTCTTTTTGATTCTTTACAAGTCAACTGAAAAAAATGCTTCTTCTCTTTTGAGTCTTTGGCATTTATACATAGATCCGAGCGATAATATTTTTTTTATTCTTTTTTTGCCGGAAGTTTTTTTGTTTTTTGTTTTACTTCTTGGTTGATGAGAAACGGAATCTAATTTACTTTGATTCTTGGTTGATGAGAAATGGATAAGACATTATGATAATCTTTTAATGTTTTTACAACTGTAAAACATTCGAAACCTATGCTTAAATGCTAGCGTTTTGGCCTCGTTAAAAAAAGAAAAGAAAACGTGCTAATGTATTGACATAAGAACATATGATAATATTGTGAAGGGAGGTTTGTTGTAAATAGAAAACTTGACACAAGGTGAACACTCATCAGTTGCTTCGGTATGAAATGGAAAGAGTAAAAACATTTAGAAAAAACTTTGTGAGTCACTTTGCATTTTATAAGGTGTCTCTGAACTATGTTAAAGTTACACGTATAAATAATGTATTCCTATTGTGAATTATTGACTTTCTCAAGTTATAATTTTTATTTTTTTAGTATTATTATGAGTACATTGAGATAGTGGATACTTATTGATGTATGTAGAATTATATATAAGTAAATGAAAATTTTAGTTATATAAATAATAAATATATTTGTAAAAAAATGCAGGATGCTATATATTAATAATTGTGAATTTTAGTTAGTTGATAAAAGGATTTCTAATATTGTGAATTATCTTATGACTGTCACCATATTTGTCAAAAACATAATTAAAACCTCCAATTATTTATACATCGATCCTCATATATCCAAAGAGGTATTTAACACCTGTTTACAAATAATATTTTTCCTTTTTTCCTTTTCTTTTTGGTTAGATAGCACTAATTGTAAACGTGAATATTGAAATCAATAAAGGTCATTTAGACAGAAATTATTAAATGCTCATAAAATACCAAATAGAATTGTACTTTAATAACTTATAGTGTCATTTCAGTTTTACATAATGGAAGGACTCAATACTAACTATCATTCAAAATTGAAATGTCACTTTACAAGACGTCTAAGCATAATCATACTTAATGTTGTATGAACACCTATTAGCAAAGAGGACTTAAGAGAACTTCCAATTAATTGTTTTATTTACATAAGCAAAGAAGCAATGCCAATACTTTTCACATGTATATAAAATATAAACAACTTAGATAATTATATATGTATATATATCCTTTTCAATTAATTAATGGTCCCCCTCTTATCTTTTCCTTTAAATCCGCACATAGCTGAATGCATTATGTTAATCATTTATATTTGGACATTTATACATGGCAGTAATGCATAAAACCACCAATGTAAATATATAAGAAAAACGCACACATTTCCACCCATAAAGAACCTCAAATAGTTACGTAAAACGATATATATATATATATATATATATATATATATATATATATATATATATATATATATATCCTTTGAAAAAGATTTATCAGTTGTGCTAAATGGCATATCTTTAAACCTAATCAAACCCGCACTTTCAATTCCTGTATTTATTTCCACTTTACTTTCTAAAGGTTGAAACATCTTGCAGTTTATAAGTATCAAATTTTCTTGACAGTTTTTTTGGTAGTGATTAAGCAATATTTAAGATTGCTCATGTAACACGCATCGAATGCAAGTAAAATTAAATCAATAATCAATTATTTCTGAGACCACCAAATCAAAAAGAAAAAAAAAAGATTTATTTCTGAATCCAAAATTATGTGAGCTTAGTAAGGAATCTAGCCTAAAAAATGTCTTCGCTTAATTATGTGGTAGGTGATTGGATTATCGGTTACTGGAGCCCTTGATGCTATCTTGTCGCCTGAACATCAGAGCGAGATGCGGCGATATACGTTCAATCACCAGGTATATCTATATTATGCACTAACATACACAAAATTTATGGTTATCTATATATATATAGATGTTTTTTGCTATTAATTTGCAAATAATGTTCTATAAAATAAATATACGTAGGAGCTCCTTTTTAGTTGGTTGTGACAATGGTGACAAATCAACATGAGTAATAGTTGTGTATATATACAGCTCAATTAGATTTGTGTATATATGTCTTTGTTGGGAGAATTTTTTTATGTATATTTGCAGAGTATATATTATATTCAGCAGTTGATATTAAATTTAAATTTCATTATTTAATATTTTGAACTCTAATCCAACTACTATCGTGTTTTTAATTTCAATATTTAGACTAAGAAGCCTTGCATAATTTTCTCCCCTTGTTGTGATGGATAATATTAATTGTTATTAGAACAAAGATGGTGGTTGGGGATTGCATATAGAAGGGCACAGCACAATGTTTGGCACAGCTCTCAATTATGTCACCTTGAGATTGCTTGGAGAAGACATCGACGGTGGAGATGGCGCCATGCACAAAGCAAGAAGATGGATTCTCGATCGTGGGGGTGTCACTTCTATTCCTTCATGGGGCAAATTCTGGCTTTCAGTAAGTCTCTATATAGCATATATCTTAACATCTTAATTAACTTCGCTAACCGTGTTTAATTATAAGGTCTTGATTTTGGCTAGCGAGAGTTTAATGTTGCAATGGTTTTCGAATAATAATTTAATCAAATGGTGGCACGTTCGTATAATGAGCACGGATTATATTCGAATAGGTGCTTGGCGTATACGACTGGAGCGGTATCAACCCAACCCCCCCAGAGATATGGCTGCTTCCCTACTTTGTTTCTATTCATCCAGGTTCTCATTAATTTTATGGCTAATATTCTTTCAAAATCCAATGATGCTATTATATAAATCTTATAAAATTGTTATAACATCTAAATGATTATGAATTGCTTTTCATTATTTTCACAATAAATTATACGTTTCAATAATACATTACTTAAAGGTCACACAATTATGTAAAGCAGTTTGATAATTTTATGATTTAATATTGACTATTCATGAACAATATATAATTTGGATTTACTTCTAACAAATCACTTATTTTACGCAATTATAATCGACATATAACAACAAAGAAGTTATGTAGTAGGGTACGAATAAGTTTCATATATTTGCAGGAAGGATGTGGTGTCACACTCGAATGGTGTATCTGCCCATGTCATATTTGTACGGTAGAAGATTCGTGGGTCCAATCAACGCGATCGTTTTATCCCTAAGAAGAGAGCTCTATACCCTTCCTTATCACCTACTCGACTGGGACCAGGCTAGAAATCTATGTGCTAAGGTATTGTGTATGTGTACATATATATATATAATGACCCCAATTTATAAGATACTTTAGGGTTACCTCCATCAACTTATTATAGCAAACACAACTTTTTCTTTGTCTATTTTAATGTTTCCCCGGCCCCGTCATGTTCAAGAAGTTTCAATCAAAACACAGCTATCACACTATTATTATTATTATTATTATTATTATTATAGACTTTGCTGGTACGGTACTAAGCAGAACAGTATACGAATGATTTTGATTTATGGTTAATTAAGTTGACTTCTTAAAAAAAGAAGCATGAATGTCAGATATTTTATTGCAAATTAAGTACTAATTTATTGTAATCGTCAAGATGAAAATGAACATGAAAAAAAAAAGAGTTTAATTGATATACATTGGCAGTATAAAATAAATTTATACTGTCAACCAATAAAAATAGGAGAAAGTAAGAAATTATGATAGGTCACTCATTATAATAGGTGGTTATTTGCATGGGTTGGCACTTTCTACTATTTTTATTGACTGATAGTATAAAACTATTTTACACTATCAGTGCATTTAAATTAAATTAAAAAAAATGGCAAAAGTTTATCACTAGCCAAATGTTTGCATACAGACTTTTAGGAATATGTTTATCTAAGGTTAGGTGAGTTGAGCACTCAAAGATTGCTTATATTTAGACAAACAAACTAAAATGAAATCCACTAATTTGAATCTAAATTTAATCATGCGTTTGTTATGATTGAATAGAAGGTGATTAAATGAGCCAAATCCTATTTATTTCTAAACTCATATTATATATGTTGTATTGACTGTTTATATATTACATTTTTATTTTAATGTTGAATTTAGTTTTCTAATTCTAATACTTTGTATACTTATATCGTAAAATCGTCTTCAGCAATTAATGATAGTGTTAGTTAATCAAATATAATATTATTGTTTAAAAGTAATGAATTAATTTATAAGTTTTTGGTTAAATTATTATTTATTCCCGATAGTTTTATTTAAGGATCAATTTGATATTTATAGTTCAAAGCTTTTTAAAAGGTTCACTAATTCGATTGATTCTTGAAGACTCTTTTGTTTGAGTCATTTTTATAGTGTGTGTTTTAATTAAAAGATATGTATAAAAAATACGACAACTATATAATTTTTTTAAAAAAAATTAAAAACATATAACATTGTTTTATTTTTTTATAAATTAAAAGAGTAATTTTTAAAATAAATTATAAAAATTTACATTGTTCAAGTTCTTTTTTTAAAATATAAACAAACAGAACCTTAATTAATTTAATGAACTCAAACAAGTCGAATTTTTGTTTATCCAAACTAAATGACTTTGTTTTATAATTAGAATTCAATGACTTTTTTAATTGGAAATTCTTTTTTTAGTATATCAGTGACAATGAGATTCAATCAAACCCCTAACCTCTTGTATGCTACCTAAATCCTGTATCACTAGACCACTCTATAGTGACTTTTTATTGGAGATCTCTACTACCCCATTATGCATATCTCAATTCGTATTTGGTTCTGTTTTTGTAGAATTAATTTTGAGGTAAAATAATTTATATTTAGATAATATTAATCAAAATTATTTTTAAATATATAATTTACAAAGAAATGCCCAATATTAATTTTGATGGAATTGAAAAGTAAAATTTTTTTACTTTTACCTAAAATTAATTTTGAGACCACAATTGATTTTGACATAAGAAACTAAACAAAATTAAAAAAAAATTATTTTTGACATCCCAAAATGAATTTTTAAATGTCCAAAACGGTATCCAAACACGCTATAACTTTATGAGATCCATATTTAGATAACAGCTACAATACAAATGGCTGAGGTGGAATCCGGTAATACACCTGTTGTATGTAAATAAAGCCACTGCTTGATATTTATTCGTGCATTGTACACCAAATCCTTTTTTATATTAAATTTTACTTTTGTTAGCACTTCATGATTTGTTTTAACCACCACTATCCAAAATTAGTTAGACTCAAATTATTTAGTTCAAGTCAGATCATCCATAATACTCGAATTTAAGACTTTACTTCATAATTAACTGCCTTCTTTCCTTTCATCTCTAACTATTTTATTTTCCTGGCAACATTCTGATTATTGTTCTGAATATTCTCCACTTTAAAAAAAGGGGGAAAAAAATGCATTTTCTGTTTCCTAAATCCTCACAAACTTAACTTTAACATGTGACACGATTAACACTAATTCTTTGAATGGTTGAAACACATATAAACTTTCAATTCAACTATATCAAACTGTTATGTTATTTTCTTGTAACATATAGAAAGCCAATGAATAGTATAAGTAACATTCGATCGCACAATTCTTTTGAATTAATGTTAACAAAATTGTTCGGTTTGACAACATTTTGGAGTTTGTTGTAGCATCTTGTATATACTAATATAAAGTAATCTTATGTAAATTTTTATAGTAGAAGAGAATTATACATAGTCAAAAAAGATTACAAGTGTTAATAAAAATTGATTCATTTAGTTAATCTTCCACTCGTACTTTATTATGATTCTGTTAATGGGTTATGTTTAACTGTAAGGACCTTTACAAGCACTCGATTAGCATAGAAGCACGATTGTGCATTGGAGCACAATTTACTCAACATAAAAATTTTGTGTTACTCTTATTATAAATGAAACGTGCGCTAATATATAATAATATGTTGTTAACTAATTATTGCAGGAAGATTTGTACTATCCACGCCCAATGATCCAGGATGTTTTATGGGGTTTTCTTCACAATGTAGGGGAGCCTCTTCTCAGGCACTGGCCATGCTCCAAGCTAAGGCAGAAAGCAATCCATCATGTAATGCAACATATACACTACGATGATGAAAACACGAACTACGTTTGCCTTGGTCCCGTTAATAAGGTAATGTTGGTATTAGCATTTGCATACTACTTTTATATCATCTTATTTATCACTGGCTTTAAAGCGCAAATTCTTATAAGTTAATGCAAAATTAACTAAAAATTTAAGTCACACTAAGTAATGAAGTACATAACTCATGTTAGAGGATAAGTAAAAATGATATGTAAATACACCCAAAAAAAAAAATGATATGTAAATAGCAGAATCCATTCATTTTAACTCAATAATATAACTAAGAAACATAAGATGTTTTACCTAACTGAATATTCTGACTGTCACCATTTGAGACTTCAGACTAATTGGTAACATATATATTAAATTTATTTCTAGGTTGATTGAATTAAGAAAATGACCAAACTGAGAAGCCCTCTAATGCAGGTATTAAACATGGTTTGTTGTTGGTTGGAGGACCCCAATTCTCAGGCATATAAGTGTCACATTTCAAGAATCAAAGACTATCTCTGGGTGGCCGAGGATGGAATGAAAATGCAGGTTCTAAATCAATCAGCAATTCTCTAAGTTTTAATAGCAAAAATAAATTAACTGTGTGTTTACAAATTTTTGACAAATGCATGTGCATTAACTTTAATTCAGATTTATGATTAGACTATTGGCCTGCAAATTCTGAAGAGACAGTTCTATGCCAGGGATATAATGGTTCTCATCTTTGGGATGTTGCCTTTTCTGTTCAAGCAATCTTGGCTACCAATCTTGATGATGAATACGGTTCAATGCTTAAGAAGGCAAATAATTTCATAAGATGCTCACAGGTATTGTAATATTGACTGAAACACACTTGTGGAAAATGTTATGGTAGCAGAAATTAAGATAAATACAGTGTGAAATGTTGAATATGATAAGTAAAATTGGGTCTGGCTTTGAAGGTTACAAGGAACGCCTCTGGTAATCCTAGTCACTGGTATCGCCACTTTACTAAAGGTGGCTGGCCTTTCTCAACTGCAGAAAATGGTTGGCCTGTATCAGATTGCACTGCAGAAGGCTTGAAGGTGATGGTGATAAATGGATTTACAATTAATTTTGAACAGTATCTCAATTTGTCAAACATTAGGATCAGTTTAACTAAGAAACAATAATAAGCCATGCTTCGAGTGTCATGAATTCTAGAAAGCCCTTTTGTTAAGGGTTCCCCCAATTACAAGCATTCTAGTTTAGAAGCACATGTCTGCCTATTTCAATGTCTATAATGACTAAATTTGTAATTTACAGCACTGACAATTCCCAGGAGTTTTGCAGTTCCTCTCACATTATAATATGAAATCTATTATATTATTTGAACCAATTTAATTTCTACATGTGAAAGTTCTCCATGTTAGGGAAGATTCTTATACATGTGATTATTTTGATCGAAATTTTAGATGACCTCAGTTTTCTTCTCCGATCCATAATTTTGGAAAGCAAATAAAGAACTGAAACATATAGGACTATTGATGATGATGTTTATTTACATGATGAAATCAAATTAACTAGATAACAGGTGAACCTTTAAGCACATTCAAAGCTAAGCTATTAAATTTGAATAGATTCTTATATCATGTAAGCTATATGGGACTAACCATGCAGTTCTTCGCAGGCGGCCATGTTGTTATCAAACTTGCCATTTGAGACTGTGGGCAAAACAGTAGAAAAAGAAAGGTTGTTTGATGCTGTTAATTTGATTTTATCCATGCAGGTACCACTGATTATACCGCACATGTATATTGTGAAACTGTTTTGTTCCAGAACTTCAAAACTAAAAAATTAAACAGAAGTCATGGTCCAAAAGAAAATAAAAAAATTGAATTCATTCATCACTAGCTAATTCCTGGTCCTGCTCAGACATTTCCCAATAAAAAAATTCAAGAAATTCTAGGCCAGTGTATTGAGTTTGGAGAAGAAAACAAAACAAATAAGAGTTTTTTTTTTAATATATTTTAGCTATTTCAGTGTGTAATCAGGTAGAGGAAGAGTTGTTTTATGTAAATTCAGAACTTTAACATCATGCCATGATGCCTGAAATCAATTTTATCTTCCATACTATTACAGAATAGTAGTGGCGGGTTTGCATCCTATGAGCTCACAAGATCTTACAAATGGCTGGAGGTAAATTTTACTCTCTTGAATGAGGAAGGTAGATTCAATTTTTTTATTTTAACTCCCTTGGTTTCTGTAACAGAAATTAAATCCAGCTGAAACATTTGGAGATATCATGATTGATTATCAGTATGTATGACATAATTTCTAGTTATATTTATGCTCATATTACTGTTCTTTGGATTTGTCATACATGAGTCCTTTTGTAAAATTATTATTATTATAGGTATGTAGAATGCACATCAGCAGTGATCCAAGCTCTTGTCTCATTCAGACAACAACATCATCCTGGACACAGGAGGATGGAAATAGAAACTTGTATTGCCAAAGCAGCAAACTATATTGAAAGCGTACAGTTAGCGGATGGTTCATGGTTTGATTTTTTTGACCAGAAATTACTTCTTTTATTACATTTCACCGATGCAAACTAATTCAAGAAAGGAGTTTCAAAAAAGGGTTAAGATTTAGGCAATCATGACATACCCATTTCTACTTCGAAAACATTAACCAAAAGATAGGTTCACTAATTTAATTGCGTGTTGGATAACTTCAAAAAATCAACATTTTTTTTAATTTATTTTTATTGCCAAATGATGACGATACAAAAGTGTTTAGTAAACAAACTCAGTTTGTCTAATTCAAGCATTAAAAGTGAACTCTAATTGCTTTTACTTCAAGTTTCTCTTGAATCTTCTATAATGTTGACATTACTCAAATTCTGAGTAAATGATTCTTTATAAGGGCAAAATTCATTAAGATATATAATTAATAATTAACTAGGTATGGATCATGGGGAGTCTGCTTTACATACGGTACATGGTTTGGAATTAAGGGGCTCATAAATGCCGGTAAGACCTACCAAAATAGCCACAGCATTAGAAGAGCATGTGATTTTTTGCTTTCCAAACAGCAGCTTTCTGGGGGCTGGGGAGAGAGCTACCTCTCATGCCAAGATAAGGTAACATGAAGCTTACACCCTATATATCATAGTTGTTTTGTAAAGAACCTGGAGTTATTTTGCCCTTTATGTTAGTGGCATTAACTTTAGCTTAGTTCCATCCCTTTCAGCATAGCTTTTCTTGTCACTGATTAATGAATGGTAAGCAATGGTTCAAACAGGTGTACACAAATCTGGAAGGAAACAAGTCACATCTGGTGAACACTGCGTGGGCTATGTTGGCACTTATTGAAGCAGGCCAAGTATATTAATTTTAGCTTAGTTCAATGTGTAGAACCTATGTATTTGGAATCCTAATGCTAAGATGAGATCATGATCAGCTGTTTATTTTGTTGTACAGGCCAAGAGAGATCCAACCCCGTTGCATCGTGCGGCTAAGCTGTTGATCAATTCACAAATGGAAAACGGGGAGTTTCCCCAACAGGTAACAAGTAACGACCACATATATGAAGTATATAATATGTTTTAATTTTTTTTTTTTTAAATAAAGGTCAAATTTGGCATCCCCAAAATTATGGATGAAGCAGGGTGGTGTTGCAAGCATTATTCCAATTTTTATATTAAACTCATTATTGAATTTTCACTAAACTTACCTTATGTGAGAGAGGGTGTCAACTGTCATTTCAGCTTTAGAAATATTGTGAAATGAACAAACTAGTCAGAGAAAGTCTCAAATGCATTTTTTTGATCTAAATCACTTGGATCTAAAGCCCACTAATACCAACTAATTTGGCTTGAGTCAGATCTGTTCACTATAGAGGTAAAACTCTTCCATCACTAGTTTTCCTATCCACAAAATTTGAACCCGAGACTTTATTTAAAGAAAATACATGTCAAATCACTTTGAATTAACCAAACATTAATCCTAAAATGTTAATTTAGTAAAATAGTTTATTTTCAAATGACATCTCATTGTTTTTGGAACTTATGAAACTGAAGTGTCGTGGTTTTTAACGCACAGCATCTTAAAAATACATCTTTATTCCCGTCGAAAATATATGTTTCTTATTTCTTTTCCTTGGATACGATAGAAGTTACCACTAACATACTTAGATTCCCATAGCAAAAACTACAGTAGAGAAGCTTTTGCCCAAACTATGATTTGAAGCTTTGATATCACAAAACCAAACATGCTATGCGGCTCAAAGCTAAAAGTAACCCACTGGGTCACTCAGGCTTTTTTCCCTACCTGATTTTAAAGCCTTTTTTTTTGTTGGAAAAAAATGTATTGGACCCTTGGAGGATCGGTAGACCCTTAAACGTATTTGTGCGTGTATTTAACAAATACCTAATTTGATCTTCCATTGTAGGAAATGATGGGAGTCTTCAACAAAAATTGTACTATCAGCTACTCTGCGTACAGAAACATATTTCCCATATGGGCCCTTGGAGAATATCGTAGTCACGTACCGCTTGGTCCTGGCAAAAGGTCAACAGCAACTGCATAATCATGTAAAAAACAGTACAAAGTTTTAATTTCTGCTCCTGTATGCCGTTTACGTCCCTCTTACATCTAAACAATCGCTTTACCCCTTCAGCTACATAACTGTAAGGAAATATGGAATAAACTGTGCATGAAAGCTGTAAAACTTCTATTGAATAAAGCACTGATGAAATATATAAATTGCAAATTCTACTGATAAAAGATATGCGTTACAAAATTTGCTCAATGCTCATGTATGGAGCTGAGTACGCAAAACTACTTTGGATCCCCTTAAGAGAATTCCTTGGTATCATCACCCACGAAACTTAAAGATAATAGGAAACCTCATTCACCAGCATTGATCAATTTTCTGCCGTGATTTCTGTATTCCCAGGAAACGTTGTGTCGAACAAATACTTTCCCGTTAATCATTCAATGATTTGCTTTCATCTTGTCTATCATTCAAGGGTTGATATTTCCCAAGTTGAGGGCTTTGTCACACCTAAATTTGGGAATTACTGAGAAAGCCAACCACACATCTCACACTTTGAAACAATTTATCCACCCTTTGCCAGACCACGCACTGAATATCTAGAAGCTTCCTAGCCTTTTCTTGTAATTGTGAATGCTGCCGAATTGTCTCACCATGTATCTGGAAAGATGAAGGAAAAAATTGCAAACATACAATCAGAAAACAATATTTCTCATTCATTGAACAGAACTCTATGAACAGTCAAACTGGCCAACAGTGAAAGGGAGAAGTCCCTGACCTTCAAAAATAATCTGATGACAGCTTGTAGAAACTCGAAATTACTTCTGCAGGAGAGCTCATGGATGAAATAATCCATAAGCTGTTCAATCGATACCAACTCAGGTCTCTCTTCACCTTGCTGATCATCATCATCATCAATGATCTGAAGCATTCGAAGTTCCATATCCAGAGTTGATGGAGATAATCCTTTGATATAATCGGTGAATGCTGCATCTGCAATATGGAATGTTATCAATGTTAGGGAAAATTTCCAGAGAATAATGAAACTCTTCAATTAATTGACTGAAATAAACATAGATGATGCACATATAAGTACAAAATAGTTGGGATCTTACAATTGTCTGTTTCTTTTGAGGATTGAAGAAGATACAGAAAACGGGATGGTGTTGAATCTAATCTTGTCTTGTTCACTTGCTTCTCATCACCTGCTCCATCCTTCTCCTTTACCGGTAACTTACCAGGCTCAAACAATATTTCTCCAGAGAGGGATGGAACTGAAGGCAAGAAGAATGGAGCCTTGTCAGGTTTCTTTGGAGGCTCAATAGGCTTATTGCGAACCTGGAATTCAGAGTTCGTTATACAACAATCAGGACAAACTATAGGTCACTTGAGCATGCCAGAAAACAGAAATGAAAATGAAGGAAATAAAGTTTCGCTAAAAGTTCATAGCACGAGAAGGAATGCTGCTGAGAAGTAAGTGCGGACCTTTATAATGTCTAAATTAATCAAGCCTTGCCACTGGCTCTTTGGCAGCAGTGAAAGTGTAACCAAATCAGGTATTTGCTTATCTTGAGTTGGAAAACGTGGAGCATCTTTAGATTGAGAGGCATTCACCACCTCATCAGACTGTTCAACTTGAGAATGTTCTGTGGAAGAGATAGATGGCAACTTGACATTCACAACCTCCTTTCCACTTGCATATGAATCAACAGTTGAAGTACTAGAGAACATTGCCTGGTTTACCCTGACAAAATGTCTCACTATCAAAAATGATTTCTAATTAACATGGTCAATGTCTTTCTGCAATTGGTAGAACCATTGTTCAATTCAATGTCATTTAAATCACAATATTAACTTTTCCAAGTCAGGATAGTTTATTTCAGAAATTTAACAACATCGGTCTTTGTTCCAAAAAACATAACATGATAATAAGAATGCCTTATATGGAGGATGTTGCCTCAGATAATAACACATCTCTACTGACTTTAATCTAGACAATGACTTTCGCCTACAAGAGAAAATCAGTTTCATCATTTTATAGGATCAGTTTCACACCAAAGACCATAAATAGATAAATATCAGATGTAACAAATTCTTGGAAAAATGTAAAAAGTTTCCACAAAATTATTTTTTATAACCCATGAGAAATAAATTCAGAAACTCACCACAGGTATACCCCATTTTGATCAACATGAGTAGTTGCTAATATATCCATGTTTGGGGAAAGAGAGAGTGCTGTGATAGGCACATTAACTTGTATAGCATCTATCTGTCTTGCTAAGATCACATCCCAAATTCGAAGACTTCCATCCATACTAGATGACAGAAGCCACTTCCCATCCTCACTAAAGCACAAGTCTGTTATCCGATCAGTGTGACCTTCAAACTTACGAACAAGTCTAAGAGCCACAACATCATACAATCTGATTGTTAAATCATCTGCTACTGTAGCCAGGAGACCTACAAATCAATAGAACACTTCAATCACACAATGACCGAAGAGTATGAATTATAAGGCAGAAGCTTCTTCTTCTCTCTTCATACGTTTGTATTTTTTAAAACAAGTAAATTATGAGGAAGGGACTAGAAACCTATGACGCACGGATATAGATACAGGATGCAGATACAATAAGACACAAGTACGGCAACACGAAAATGTTCACAAATTATATGATGAGACACGGCTATATTATAATATATAAAATTAGTATGAAATTAATATAAAAACATAAATCTTAAATTAAAAGAGGAAAAATGATTTTGGTGTTTGCATTTATTCTTGTAAATATATTAAATTTAAAATGCACTAATCTTATTGGTTGTTATAGAATTTTGTTTTATATAGGTATCAAAATTCAAAAAGTTAAAGTAAAATCTTATATAAAATATAATTAGAAGTACCTAAAAATATCCATAAAGTATCTGACACGATTCGTATCCGACATGGACATAGTAACTATTTTGAAGTATCTATGCTACATAGCTAGAAACACACAAACACATGGGGATAAAATAATATGGAAAGTAGTAAAAACTCAGTTTACCATTATAACGATGGTAAACAATCTTAACAACAGAAGAACCAATCTCCCATCTGGATTTAAGTTCACGTTCTTTGAAATCCCAAACCTGCAAAAACATTTTAAAATGAGGATTTCCAGTATAATGTAGCAGTGCTAACTGAAGTGTTCTGCTAATTAACTTCAACAAGTGACAATTACAGATTGCCTTCAAACAAGAAATATAAACCTTTATATCTCCTTGATATCCTGCACTTATCATTAGAGTATTTGTTGAGTCACAAGCAACTCCAACCACTTCACCATTGTGAGCACAACTTCTTGATTCTGACGTGTCAATGTAAGCACCCCGGCGCATTCCAGATTGAAGGTTAAATCTTTCAATCCAACCACCTGCTGTCCCTAAAATGGCAAAATTGCCGCATGCACTGATGGCGCAAGCCTGTTATCATGTGAAAGCAGTAGTTAACTAGAATCAACCATTGTTTGTCAAAATGTTTATACATAAAGTTTTTGCCATCAAATGCTCTAAACGCACTTGTTAAGAAATCAAAAGAGGAAAGTATTCAATGAAAAATAATGCTTTTTAAGTTCCCAATGTATTAAATGTTTTACCTTTTATTGAATGCTTTCCTTGTTTGATTCTTTACCAAGTGCCCTAAAAGCACTCCTTAATGAAACCGTACAAATATTGAGTGAAGTTGGATCCTAACCTTTACAGGTGCTGGATTTTCTGGGCATGGATTCAGTATATGTTCACCAAGAACAAAATTTTGAAGTCTCCACACATATGCCTGAGCAGTATCCATATGACAAGTAATCACATTGCACCAATCACGTTCTCTAATTTCAGCTGAAGTTTGTACAAGAAAAGAACATGTGACACTTGCAATAGCAGATTATAATATGATACAATGTGTAAAATGCTCGAGGTGCAATAATAAACAAATGCATAGATGCATGCATGTGTAAGTAAGCAAATACAATTATGAGATTTTAATTTTAAGGAGCTTTCATTCCATATTTTTATTTTTATTTTAAAAAAAAAACAATTAAGTAGCTTTCTTTGGCTCAACAGCTGATTTGGGATAATATTATGTGGTTAACTTCATTGATGATTCCTCTCTTTTTTTTTTTTTTTTTTTTGTTGGTTTGGGGGGGGGGGGGGTTATATTTTTCCTTTTCTTCACTAAGGACAATCCCTTATACTCCAAATTACCAGTAAATTTCTGCTCTCCAACTTCATGGCTTTCTTATTTGATTCAAAAAAAGGTAGCATAAATTCCAAAATTTTGTGGCCAATTACTAAACCTTAATCAAACTATCTAGAAGGTAAAACAAATAATATTATTCAGCATTTACTTCTTTGTAAGACTATATAATCATCAATTATTTATCAACCATGTTTTTTACTAAATCAATTGTATCAAAGAAACAATTAGCATGAAGTTCCATTCCATGCATAAATTTAGTCTCCAGCACCAATGTCATGTTGCATGTTCAAAGGCCACACAAGGCTATTTCTCCTTATATGTGTATAATGTATGGTGCACGCTTAGAATCAATTCCACATCTGTTTTTGCATTGTTCTATGGCTGACTTTTTATGGAATACTTTGGTATCTTTGATGAGTACAGGGAGTGCCCTAAAACTTTGGATCAATTTGTGTTGACTAGTTTTGCTAGTTTAGGGAAGAGGAAGGAAGCCAAATCTTTGTGGCAATGTGCAGTCTATGCCATTGTTTGATGTATTCGATTGGAGTGTAGTTCTTGCATATTTAATGATAGATATTTGGACAAGCAAGTCTTGTAGGATAAGATTATGCGTTTGGCATTTATTTGGTGCAAAGTACATGATCTTTTTGTTTTTTTTTTTTTTAATAGAAAAAAAAAAAAAATTATTAGAAGAGAATGGAATGTACAAAAGAGGATGAGACATCTTCACATAGATACAGAAGATATGGGTAAGGCCTAAAGGGATGAACCATGTAATAAAGCATGCCAATCCCTTTGAACATCAGCTAAAGAAGCACCACTAAACAAACCATGAGCTGAGCACCAAAGGGAAGCCAAAAAAGTAATCATATCCCAAATAAAATCAATAGATAAAAAGGAGTCATTAAAAACCCTAGAATTCCTTTCCAAACAAATACATCAGAGCACTGCAAAAACTAAGGTCTGCCATAGAATCTTAGCTTCCTTACGAGAGCCAAAACCTCCGAACTGCTTTACATAATCTTTTTTTAGATGGGTTTCCCTCTCAAATATGCTAAGAGATTGGAAAGCTTCAATTTATTGGTGGTTTTTTATTTCTTCTGTTAGTTCTTGTTTTTGTAAAGATGATCTCTTGTCCTCCAATCTCTTTGTATTCTTTTTTTCCCCCTAATTAATAAAATTTTTCTTTTATCCCCAAAAAAAAAAAAGGTTTGGTCTCCAGCACAATTACACCTGAATGAATGAATGGCAGAGAAAGAACTCACCACAATCAAATGCAATCACAGGCTTCAACTTTATTTCTACTTCCTGTACAAAACATACAGACACATGCGCGCACACAACATGAGGAGGGAAACAAAACTCTATTGAAAACAGAAAGCACGTGGACCTACATCACCCCCACATCCCAGTTAACATTCAGTCATTTCCAACCAAATCATGACTACTAAATGGAATGGTTGCAGTACTAGAAAGCAGAATCATAGAAAAGCAACTAATTCAGATTAACAATAGACTCCAAATTTATGCCATAAAAGGTTATCACTAGTGAAACACACATTACTCTGTAGTGTGTGTTTGTGTGTATCTCCATGTTCCTGTAATTATCATACCAAAGTCTCCAAACCAAAACCTTCAGAATTTATACAGGAATAGTGAAGAAGGAGCAACACCTTCATAAGGTCTGTTAAGCAACAATAAGGTCAGAATGAAACACCAGTCATACCTTGACTTTAAGTTTCTTTGCGCGTTTAGAAACATGGTGTTGAGAAAGCTCCCTACTTTGTTGATCCTATTAAAATTTCAAGAAACACATTGTGAACACCATAAACATACCAAATGCGGGAAAAGCAATCCAGGAGATAAATACGGAATAAACATGCAAAAAATATTAAACAATGGAGAGGAATAGCAAATATAATAGAGGGGAAAAGATAAATATGCATACCAACAAGCTTGGAGGGATCAAATGAAGGAATTAAAAAAAGAAATAAAAAAATAAAACTAGAATTTATCTGAATGCACATTAGCATAGGCTTCTTGCATTGAATGAACTGGGCAAATTTACAGAAAATGTAAGGCTATTATTTTAGTAGCCATTAATAGCTTTGGTTGCATCATCAACTGTAGATAATAGTGGCAGCAATTGACACCTGGCAAGTGCTCTTGTGGAGTAATTTTCAAGGATGACCATATCATTTTGTGCCACATTTAGAATGATGTGCATATAATTTTATTTTTTTTGGCAAGAAAACTATCAGTTGACCAAGAAGAAAACGAAATAAGAAGCTGATTTTATCAAAATAAATAAGGAATATTTTAGGGTTTTTCTAACTGGTGCCAATATTTTTATAGGGGCCAAGAAATTTCATAAGTAGAACATAAAAAAAAATTTCCCTAGATTACACAAACAAAAATCCTACAACTTAATGATAACCAACCTGAACTACAGAGAAAAGACGAAAGCCGCGATCCTGACCAGCAGAAAGAATATGTCTTCCATTGGCATAAAACCTGCCATATATAATTTGCAGGTGTGAGATAGGTCATGGCACATGCCAAACTGAAAGTACAAAAATTAAAACCATTACATAATAAGATGATAATACAGGGGAAAAAAATTTGCTAATTAGCTTAACTTTTTATAATGCAAATGATTATAATCTTTTTGGATAAATGAATTAAGAAAAAACAGGCAAACAGCTACAAAAGGAGGGAGCGTAATGAATCCTCCATCACAAAACTAACAAGAAAGTCTGCCACTAAACAGGAATAAAGCAGAACCTCATACAAAACTATTAATACACAATAGCTCTACTGTCCCTCTGTAAATCAACAAAGGGAACTACACATAAGGATCCATTTGCTGAACATCATATAGAGACCAACAAAACAATCTTGCTCCAGAGCATGACTAAGAAAAGATAGAGACCTTCAAAATTAGAAGTCCCAGCATTACTTTCAAACCAAATGCAACAAAGTACAGAAAATCTAACTTTCATCCAAGGAAATGATGATAAATAGAGGGAAGAGAGAAGAAAAGGGGAGGGGGGCAGCAAATGAAGTTAACAAAATTTGCTTCCATAATAATTAGCATTCACAAAGAAACCAGAACATACACAACAAAGTTGATCAAGAATTTTTCCCAAATTAATTAACACCTGGAAAATAATTATTACTTTATGCAAAGGGGAGGAGCACTATGACCACTTCGAAAGCGCAAAAGGCGAGGATCACCATCACTTGTATCAAAAATCCACATCTGATTAAAAAAAAAAAAAAAGCCAGATATATTCAAATGTCTTCCATGTGTAAGAAAATTTGAAAGACAAATTCATACCAATTAAAATCAGACACCAAAAAGGGAAAATTGAAAAACTTGCTTCACTAGGATAAACTAACTTTACTTATAAAGAACAGAAAAGCTTCTGAGAAGCAACAGTTTACTCCATTACATGGAAGATGAATAAAAATCTATAAAGATTTAAGCACAAGCTCAATAGTGACAACAACAAGTAAAGCACAAAGGACGACATATATCCAGTATAAACTCATTATGCGGGAACCCTATATTTGTTCAGTAAGGATTACTAACATAGCTTAGGTCAGGTGACAATACATTTATATTGTTCTATGAAAAATCCCTTGTCATTAAGGAAAATAATGTCACATTGCTAATAATTAGTATGACTTCACAGACATCCCAACTTACCAGTTATCTTTAAAATATCTTCAATAAATAAACAACTTCCTTTTTTCTTCCCTTTTTTTTTTCTTTTGTAGCAAACATAAAACAACATATAATTACACTGAAAAGAGAACATTCTTCCCGCATGTAAAGTTTGCCAGGAAATTCAATAAAAATTTACATATGCATGCATGCATATATATATATATATATATATATATATATATATATATATATATATCTTCAGAAAAGGAAAAAAAAAAAAAAATCTCACTTTAATAGAGTTATCTGCTGATGAACTCATAAGCACTGGCTCATTTGCAAAAAAATGTAGTGACGTGATCACACTGTCATGAGCCTCTCTTACAACTGACTGGAGTCTTTTCTTTTCTAGATTCCATATGCTTATGACACCAGATGAACCTCCAGAAGCTAGAAGGGGTTGGCCATCTAAAGCAGGTGAAATAAATAAACCAATAAAAATAAGCACAACTACCAAATGACACTAAAGCTTGAAGAAGAGAGGCAATTCGAATTTAATTATGTGATATACAATATATCCCGCTCTTACCGGTGCTGAAAGATAAGGCAGTGACAGAACCTCTTGTAGAATGTGTAAATGTAACCACTTCTTCATCATAACGAATGTTGTGAACATGGACCCTCCCATCTGCACACCCAACTGCAACAACGTCCAGAGCAGGGGACGAAACACAACAAGTGATAGGCGAATCCCATCCCTTAAACTCAAATATTTTTTTCTTTGTGCTGATGTTCCAAAGCTGCATAGTTCCTTGCTCACTCCCGACAAGAACCTGATTACATATTTCCCAATTATAAAGA
Source organism: Pterocarpus santalinus (assembly GCA_031439595.1). Classification (NCBI taxonomy): domain Eukaryota; kingdom Viridiplantae; phylum Streptophyta; class Magnoliopsida; order Fabales; family Fabaceae; genus Pterocarpus; species Pterocarpus santalinus. The sequence goes on along the minus strand of CM062531.1, from coordinate 65,068,708 downwards.
AAGTCACTCTTAATGGCACTTAACTCTTAATAGCTTTAGTCTCTTAAAATTGCAGCCCACAACCACAATTGCAGCTACAATATTCTAGTTTTAGCTCGCAACTGCAATTGCAGCTGCATTTTCCTGTCCTCAATTTCAGTAAAGCCAATTCAACCTCAACCGAAATTTAAAACCTACGATTTCTATTAATCTTCGGTATATGCTGAAAGACATGATTACCTTATTTAGGTAAGTATCAGGATGCATTATACAGCTAGGGCTAAAACTCTGATCAAGCATAATGTGCCCAAAAGGGGCAAGGTTCTGATCAATAACTCCCTTAAATGCCCACAAGAACATGTTGCCGTGAACATCGACGCTGATAATATGGTCTCCAAACAACAATAGCAACTTAACTTTATCATTATGCCCGCTCCAAGTTGCAACCTGAAAAAATAAAATTTGAAAAACCACAATTTTTTTAAATTCCTCAAATGCTCCTCAAAAGAGCAAAGCAAAAACACACAGAGAGAGCATATACCTGGTGGGCACGCTTGAAGACTGCAATGTCGTTGCCATATGCAGCAAAAGTGTAGTCTCTGTATGATGCAAGTGCACTAATCTTCTTCGGCAGTTGAGGACCTTCACGCAAAAATTGCAAATTTTTTGTATTTTTATTAAGTAAAAATTTTATACAAAATGAAAAATAACGAGCTAAGGGGACAAAAAAAAAAAAAATAGTGTTATTGGTTATTACCAACGAGAACCAAATTGAGCTTCGCACACTGCAGAGAGAGAAAAAAAAAAAAAAAGAAATTCAAAATTAACATCGAATTTGATTGAAAGTTAAATCAATCAAAAAAGAAAAGGAGAAAAAAAATGTGAGATTACGTCGAAAATCTGAAAGGCCTTTCCGACGCTGACAGTGACGAAAGTTTCGGTGCCGAGTCTCTGAACGGAGAAGAGGACGCCGCTTGTTATGCATCCAATAGCTCTGTAAGGTTCGAATATACCCATGCTTTCTTCTTCTTCTTCTTCTCTGCCCCCTTCTTCTGGTGAAACTCACTCTCACCACCGACGATGGCTTGCGCAGGGTTTAGGCGTTAGGGTTTTTGGCTAGCTGCTTGGCTTCATGAAAACCAAAACGCGCCGTTTTCTATGGCCCTTTTTTATTCTTTTTTGTTTTTTCTTTTTGTCTCTATGTTGATTTGAGTTATATTTTTATTTTTAGGTAATATTGATTTTAATTTATTTTTATAAAAAAATTTATTATCTTTAATAATAATAAAATATGATATATAAATTAAAATGAACATCAGATAAAAAAGTATGTCAGAATTATTTATAAAATATGATAATTATTTCTTACAAAAATTAAATTAAAGATAATTATAAGCCATTAGCCACTAGAATTGGTCTAATGGTGAGAGGTTTGGATAGTTAATATGAAAGTTTAAGAGTCATTGCCGTCAAAGTATCAAAAAGAATTAAAGATAATTATAATGAATAAAATTAAATTTCTATTTTATATTGTTTATTTATTAAAACACATAATTCGACGACGTCCTTATTTTTCTCCAAGGACATTAAATTGCTATCCATCTGACCAGCATGTTTCAAATATTTATTTATCTATTATATTCATCATAATCATCCTATAATCTTATAATAATGAGAATTATTTGTACTTAATTTCAAATTTTTATATTTTTAAAAATTTATCCTCGTGTTTAAGTTTTTAGATTTTATTTCATTCTTTGTGAAACTTAATTTTTATTCCTTTCATTTATTTATTATATCTAAAATATGAATTAAAATATAAAATGAATATATATATAATACACTTTTTAGGATATGTTTAATTGAGGGTAAAAGCATAAAAATTTTCACATGATAAAAATTTTTATGAATGAGCTTTGTATATATTTTTATGCATAGATTTCATCCATAAAAATTTTCACACTCCATAAAAATTTTTACACTTTTACCCTCAATTAAACATATCCTAAAAAGTATATATATATATATATATATATATATATATATATATATGAAATCTATGATAAAAATACATGTAGAGCTTATTTATAAAAATTTTTACCCCATTTTCTTCCCCCAACTAACACACCCTTAATATTAACTTTTCAAAATGCAATACTTTTAGTATATCATGCATTTTTTAATTCATCCGATTAAAAATTCATGACATATTTGATTTCATTCAAAAATTTAAGAAAATAATTGTCTATATTTTTCATAGTATATCTAAAAGAATTATAAATTATTTTTATAAAAAATAAATTAATTTATACACAAATCAAAATTATGGAAGAAAAATTATACTTTATCTCCCTAAACTATAGTTCATGTGCACTTCAATCTTTATATTTAAAAAATATGTAAATCGACTTTTTGAATTTTTATGAATGTACATTTTAGCCAAAATAAGTATATTATACCTCTTTGAACTTTAGATCATACAAATCGATGTCCTAAACCTTCTTAAATATATAATCTAATTCTCTAAATTTTTTTAAATGTGTGATATTTTTATTAATTAGCTAGATACCAGTGCGATGTACGGAGAATAACAGTACTATTGTAGTAAGTAAAATATAAAATTAATTATATATGAAAATATTTTTAATACTAAAGAAGATGTAATAACATGACAATACATCAAACACTATGATTATATTAATAAAACAACTAAATAAAAAATAATATATTGAATTCATAACAAAAAATTATTAATATTAAAGGCTATAAATTTAAGCATAAATAGAAAAAACATATATGACAGTGTTGAACTTATATGTTGTATGTAAGTATGAAAAGATTAAGCACTGTTTATATATGACCTATTTAACTTTCAATGGTTTTTACTCCCAAATAGACTACTTGTTTCACATTTTATCATATATAATCTTTCTATTTTGTGACTAATTTTTTTGGTTATGAAGTATCATTGTCTTAAATAAAATTTTTATGAACATATATTACTTATTTAATTTTTATTTATTATAAATTGATAATAATTATAAAATAGGTAAGTTATTACTCGTGCAATGAATATTTTTGGCATCTCTTATGCAATGTATATATTCAATATCACCCATTTTAGTTATCAATATTAGTAAGAATATTGTTCTATATCTAAATTCTTTTGTCATGTAAGTATTATTATCGTAAATGAAATTTTAATATGAATATGTATTTATTTACTAATTTTTATTTATCATAAATTGGTAATAATTATAAAGTGGATAAGTCATTACTCGTGCAATGAATATTTCTGACATCTTCTGTTCAATATACATATTCAATATCATCTATTTTAATTACTAAAAAATCACCTATGCTAAATTCTTTTGTAATACAAAGTATCATTGCCTTCAATAAAATTTTAATATGAACTTATATATTTTAATTTATTAATTTATTAATCTTTATCTATTATAAATTGATAGTAATGTAAGGTAGCTAAATTATTACTTGTATAATAAACATCTTTTGTATCTTTAATGCAATTATATATTAAGTATCACTCATTTTAGGTGTCAATATTAGTATGAAAATTATTTTATGTCAAATTTCCTTTGTTATGTAGGCATAATTATCTTCATTAAATAAAATTTTAATATGATCATATATTAATTTATTATTTTTATTTATTATAAATTGATAATAATTATAAAGCCAATAGTTATTACTTGTATAATGAACATTTTTTATATTTCCCATATAATTATATATTCAGTATCACCTATTTAAGGTATCAAGACTGTAAAATCATTGTATGTCTAAATTCTTTTGTTATGCAAGTATTATGGTCTTAAATAAATTTTTAATATGAACATATACTAATTTATTAAATTTTATTTATTATAAATTGATAATAATTATAAGGTAGGTAAGATATTACTTGAGTAATGAATATCTTTAGTATATCCCTACAATATATATTTTCAATATCACCTATTTTATGTATCAATAAAATCATTCTATGTTTAAATTTTTTTATCATACAGACATCATTGTCTTAAATAAAATTTTAATACTTTAATATGAACATATACTAACTTATTAATTTTTATTTATTATAAATTGATAATATTGTATTTAGGATTCATCAATAGATATTGTACTTTTTTTAAACATAAAAAATGAAAAGGAGATAAGCTCCAAATATATAGAAATTGGCAAATAAAATAATAATTAGAATGTGAAACTCTCTTAAAGAAACTAAACTCAAATGAATACAATGAGATGAAAATAACATTGAATCAAATAGCAAAAAAAAAAAAAAAACCCTGAAATTAACATGGACAAAAATGAAAATTATAAAAAAAATAGAAATTAAAGAGTAATCACTTCATATAATAGAAAACATAGAAAAATTAAATGAAAAATGAAACATAAGAATAACAATTATCACTCTAACAACACTGCAAAAGAAGAAGAATAAGAAGAAGATTATAAATAAAATACCAATAAATAAAGGATTTAATTTGAATGCACTGTTAGTGTAAAAATTTTTATACAGATATCCAATCATGTACTGCCATATCAGTAAAAGTCTTTGATATAACTACCCACTACTTGAATGGTCATGTAAATGAAAGATTTTAATTAGATGACAGTGTAAAAAAATTTTACATTGTCAGTGCATTCCAATTAAACTCATAAATAAAAACAAACTCAATGGCAATGGTGATTCTAGTTCACTTATTAGGATCACCCAAATTATATTTAAAAAGAATTAAAAGTTTACATGAAATTGGCATGGAAAAAGTATAAACAAAAAGAAATTCAAAACTTTAGATGAATCAATGAAAATGAATACATACGAAGAAAAAAAATGATAATGAAAAGAGATTTAAAATTAACTGAATCAATGGAGCATGAATGCATATATGATTTAAAAGAAAAAAGAACATAAAGGCATGCATGATTTAAAAGAAAAAAGGAATATATTGATACTGATTTTTACTTCAATGAAGAACCCTTTTCATCAGACAGCCTTGCAAAAAATTTTAGAAGTGGAATATTAGCAAGTAGTAAAAGTGCAACTATATAGGATGAAAAAAAGTAAAGGAATAAAACAAAATAAAAGAAATAAGAGGAGCAAAAATATGAATGAAAAAAACTTGATTAATAATGGCAAGACAAAAATGGTGAAGTTATAAAAATAAAGGAAATTAAAACTCTCACATCCAAAATGAAAGAGAAGATGGAAGAAAATAATATCGGAATATGAATGCTAAATGACCAACAATACTTCAATCAATGATTTTATTTTCCATCAAAATATCAATTCGTCACCTATAATTAAATCCACGGATTCTGATAACGTCTGATCAGTAGATTTTGATATATGATTGATATTTACACAATTATTATTTCACTCAATTATCAACCGAAATTAATAGTTAAAAAGCAACAAAATCAGATTTTTAAAAAGAAACAAATAAAATATCATAATTAAAATCAGAATACCACCGAAAGAAGTATAACATGCGTGAATTTTGGGATTAATTTTGTACACATAATTTGGCTTAATATTCTTCAATTTGAATAACACCATTATTGCTATGTCATAAATTTTGCTATATCCTCAGTTACCCTTCTTACTATGATTCAAAGAAATCAAAATCAATTGATTAGTAGCAATAAAATCAATTAAATCAAATGCTCAAGCAATGGTTTCGGTTTTCACATGATCCAATTAACATGATTTTGATTTCGATTTTATTTAATTTAATTGATTTATTTACCTTGTCATAATTATTTAATTTTTTAATGGTAACTTTTATAAAATGATGGAGGATAAGAATTCATGAGAAATTGACACATGGCCAAATTTTTCTTTTTTTGAGTCTTAATTATTAGAATTAGTAGATAATTGATAAAAAATTAACAAAAGGGTTAATTTACACATTTAAAAAAGTTTAAAATGTTGATTTATATATTTTTAAAATTTAGGAATTAAAGTGTATATAATTTATAATTCCAGAGGATAAAATATTTTTTTTCCCATTCATGTGAAAGTTAATTTTCTTTTGATTTTAATTGTTATACATTGATAGTGTAATTCAAATTTATACGGTCAGCTAATCAAAATGTGACATTATTTGATAGTGAATGCAGATGTAATTATTGATGGTAATTTTGAATTGAATGACATGTTATATTTTGATTGACTGACCATATAAATTGAGTTTACACTATAATAAATAAACTCTTTTTCTTTTGCTATAACACACATTTAATATCAATTAGTGTCATGTGGATATATATGCATGCACTCACACAAGCAATGTAGTAACTTTCAAATTTTGTTTAAAATAATTGAAGTGTTGATTAAAGATAGAATTGTTTAATCCCCCACGTACAAAAAGAAAATTAAAAAAAGAAAAGTAACTATCAATGTGTTGATTCAGGTGGAAATGGAGCATGAAATGTTGAATTCAAAACTAAACTTATATGTATGAAAACAACAATTAGGAGGATTTTTTTTAGCTTAAACGTGGGAGTATTTGAGAGATTAGTTTCTCATTTATTGGTTAAAGTGATATTCTTCAAAAAAAAAAAAAAAAAAAGAGAGAGAATTATTTTTTAATTTTGAATCAATGTTGTCTAACCAGTTTTCAATTTAAAAAAAGAAAAATATCTTTTAGTGAAATGAAATGAAAGTGTGATTTTTAGCGAATATATTATGAATTTAATTTAAATACACTGACAGTGTAAAATAGTTTTACACTATCAATCAATAAAAATGGTAGAAAGTGCCAACTCATCCAAATAACCACCCACTATAATGAGGGACCCACTATGAATTCTCACTTTCCCCTATTTCTATTGGTTGACAGTGTAAAATAATTTTACATTGTCAGTGTATACCAATTAAACTCATATATTATTATGCAGATAGATATAAATATAGGTCATGATTTTATTCCCCCCTTTTAATGTTGTTTCAGACGGATTACTGTGTGTGCGTCTCTCTCTGAAGCTGAAACCGAGACTGAGAAGACGGAAATTATGACCGACTCGGACGCTGCCGATGCAATATGGAAAGAAATTGAGGTTTCTGAGAGGTAATATATAACACTTTTCTTTCTAATTGCAAATCGAAATTCGAGAGGCACACTCGTCGTCTTTCGGAATTCACTTCTAGATTCGATTAAATAAATTAGGATATAATTGAAAAATTCAATTTTGGCTATTGTAGATACTTACTTGCTTATTTACCCATGCGTGTTTGCATGGTAGCTACCTTGTTTGCTCCATGTACGAAGAAGCGGCATCATTATCTTCCTCCATTTTGAATCGCCTAGGAGATGATGCTAGTGGCGTTGTCACTCAAGATATGTTGGAATCAACAGCCATGGTGCTGCTTCAGTCATTCAACCAACTTGGCAGGTAACCCCTTCTCTCTCTCTCTCTCTCTCTCTCATTGATTGTTCAAATTTTTGTTTATAAATAGATCAGAAGCATTAACAATTTATTATTGTTATTTGTTATTAGAAAAACTATAGCTAGAGAGACTATTAAAAGTGATTTAGATTTTAATGGTTTAAACATGAACATGATACTGTGGCACTGTCTGGTTCATGTTGCTGACCCTATTTAGTGAGATAAAGGCCTACTTGTTATTGTTGTTGTTTTCGTTGTTATTAGAAAAATGAGGAATGTTTTGTCAGAATAATGTAATATGCTTGTTAACTATTGGACAAGAAAGCGATTTCTATCACTTACCCCATCCAATAACCACCCTTGTAATTTGTTGAAATTCTAGCCTTATTATTATTATTATTATTTTGTCTGTGTACCATTGCTTTTTTTATTATTATTAATTCATGAATCCGTTGCCTGTTGCAGGACACCAGAGATTCTGAGTCAACTCAGACTATATTTCACTTCAGTGAAAGCTGTTCCAGTTCAAGTTCTTCTTACTGGGTATGCTCAGCTTCTTTCTTATTGCATTGGTTAATCTTGATTCCTTTATGGTCTTCCAGTTAATAACAATTTAATATGAAAACATTTGACTATTATGTTTCGTGATGTTTTACTTTTGGTATGAACTACGAAGAGTTCTTTCCTACTTCCTACGTACCTGAGATAGCTTATTCAGGATTCTATATTTTGTGCTTGCCTATATCAGTCTGGTAGTGTCTTACAAGGGCTTTTTATGTTATCCATATAATGATGGCCGTGAATATGGCATTGGAAAGTGGCAACTGTGGAGAGTCATGTTCATTTTTTTTTCCTTCTTTTGATTCAGAGCCTGTTTTCAAATAGCTGAAGGTTCTGTTTCTGGCGTTAAAGAATTTCTAGAGGAATTTCTTAATGGATGGAGTTTTGGGGATGCACAATATACCGCAGTTGTGGCAGAAGAAAACATGGAGCATGAAAATAGATATGACCAGCACTTAGTTCTTGGAATTGATAAATATTTGGAAGTTGTTGAGGTCTATGCTGTGACACTTCTTGCTACGATTCTAAAAGATGCAGATCTTGCAATTTCTTGGGTTGAGAGTGCTTCATTGCCTGAGGAAAATCGACAGGTAAACAAAGGGTTTTCTCTGCAGATTAAGTTTATGTCCTTATATAAATCAAGATTAATGCTTTTTAGGAATTTGAACTGGAAATGTGACACAGAATTATGGTGAAGTTTTGGCTAAAAATATAAACCCTGAAATAGCCACACTTTCTTATTCTGAACTGAAAATTGAAAGAGAGAGAAGAAATCCTCTTTTCGTACCTATTGGCCTCTATTTGTCCTTAGTGTGATTTTCCCATTCATTTACTAACTAACGGTATCCCATTGCATTTGTAGGGACTTCTGAGAAGGTTAAACTCTATGCACTCTCTTAAAAGTACCATTTTGTCTCAAGTTTCCACTTCACAGTCACCTACAACTAGCAGTGCAGCTTATTCTGTGAAAGACCAAAATGCGTGTGCAGGTTCGCCTAAATCCTTGAAAGGCAAACATGCAGACAATAAAACGTATAGTTCAAAAGTACTTGTTCCAAGACTGGCTGAACGAATGGAATCATGTTTCTGGTGCTTCCGTGCTATCAATTTGAAGTTTGGCAATGTTAAGTTTGCCATATCTAGTGGGAAGATTATGCTTGGTTGTTTGATCTTGTTCATCTATTATGTTTACAGAAAGAAGCAAGCTACTGTAAAAAGGTACTCCATTAAATTCATACCTCCTCAGTAGTGAATTCTGGAATATTTACATCATACATCAAGCATTCATCGTCTATATCGCAGCTTAGAGGACATAATCACCATTCATATCAAAAGTAGCTTCAGTTTAAATTGACCCTTCTTTTGGGTGTTTTTAGTTGTTGTTCTTCTTGGTGTGGTGGTTACTGGAATTTATGAAAACCTATGAAAATATTTAAGAGGTGTTGATGGCTAATGCACTGTCTTATATTGAAGTTATCCTTATTTGATGTATACTAATAGTTTGATAAATTGAAGCATAATTTGTACATAGAATAAGGGAATATTATCATGGAGTTAAACTTGACGTGGTATATGTCACCTTGATAAATTGATTCATATGCCTAGGACTGATGGGGTGCTAGAAATCTGAATGCGCAGCTTGCGAGTTGTTATTGTTATGTGTAATTTCAAACCCTTACCATTCCGGTATAATAGGTTACGAAATTTGCAACATATGTTGGAAACTTTATATTAATAGCCATGCCATTCTAAATGATTTGTCCTAATGGACACTGGCTCTTAGGTAAAAGATTTTCATTTCATTGAGTTGAAGGCAAATTATTGCACTTCAATGTTGGCACTTGTGATTTGTTTTATTTTTGACCATTTATTCAGCTTTGATTTATGTTTTACCATCTGTTGGAATTCCTATTTTACCCACTGAGGCCGAGACTTTCCACAAATTTGCATTGAAGTTTTTAAGAAATCTTTTTTCATCACAGGTGAAAAATACATTCAACTTTCTACTGTGTCTCATGGTGAAGGAGTTATCTGATTTTATTTATCCACATATGTTTTTGAGTATGCCTGGGGTCGAAGCACCCTTGGTCACCAGGCAGGACTGTTACACAGTTTAATAAATTAATAATTTTCACACGGTGGTATCTTTACTGTAACCAAATCCTGTTGAATGGATTTATAAGAAACAAGTTCAACAGGATTTACTTTATTTGCTTTAGGGTGATTATGTGGTTCTGAATGACTGAATGACTATTCATGGTTTAGGATTGTAAGAAGACAAGTGACTGCTGTGAAGAGAGCTCTGGTAGATTTATGGCAACTTGCATTTTCGTATCAAGTAAACCCTCTGGCAGCTGTTCAACCACTCTCTGCTGCAACACGTCAAGGTCAGTGATGGAATTGTTGATCAGTGATGACCTTCCTCAGGAGTCTAGCATACGAAATCCTCAGTATACATTTTCATGACTAGCCTTACAGTTTCAGAAAGGCAATGTTGTTTGAAGATGTGCTTCCTTATGCTGATCAATAACGCCCTAGGATTCATACACTTTTTTAGTTCATGGCAAAGCTGCACATCAGTTCATTTATGCTATTCTATGTGCTAGGAATAATTGAAATCAACGTACTATTATAAGAATAATTGTAAAGTTGAAGATTACATATCCATTCAGAATACAATTATTCTCATGATCAACAAAGCTGTTACCAAAGGAGTATATTTTGCTATGCTATCAAATTGTAGAGCTGTGTGCGTACCCGAAGTAAATCAAGTTTTGCTGTTTATTATAAGCTGAGTAGACTAATAAAGGGATCCAAAGAAAATAACAATGGCTTTGGGGGTTTGAGTATTTTGCTCTGTGGCATAACGGCGTCAAGGTCCTGGAATGTTTTTGCTACCCCAAGAAACAAGAACAGTAGAAAAACTCTTGGGCTAACATGATTTTACCTTCTAACTTCAAATGCAAGTTATATTAGTGCCATTGAAGGATTGAAACAATAACATGGTGGATGGCTTTTTCATCAGGCTAAAAACAGCAAATTGCATATTCCGCACGAATCTATTTCTTACCTTCATCCGTGGGAAAAAGCTTTTTAAAAGGAACAAGTTACAGCTTTTTATGTCAGCAATAGATTGTTTGCCCTCGGTGACTTAATCAGGCGCTGCAACTTTCATGATGTCTTATTGTGACTACATCGTCCATGTTGTCATTTTATGGTTTCGTGCAGCTCGAGCAATGATGCTGCACTTTCCGCAATTAAGAGGAACGCAGTGTCTACCAGAAAGGCTCTACAGCCGAATACCAGCGCGAGGGGGTGTGTGTGTGTATGACCTGAAAAAAAAAAAAAAGATGCCAATCTTTTATGGGGGTCTCTGGTAGTGGGGACATTATCTTATTTGATAGAAGATTTACAAAAATATTTAAGGAAATGTTGCATTTCTGGAATTGATTTTGAGAGGCATTTGGTAGTAAATTTGAATTTTTCTAGGACTAGCTTTCTTAGATATGTGTTTTTTAGAGTGTTTGGTAAACAGATTAAATGCTAGCCACCTAGCGCCACCTCCATCAACGGCATTTTTGCAAATTATCAAATATTTCCAAGAGTTTAACTTACACATCAAATATGCCTAAAACATCATGCCCGAAAAAGTTATTCTCAGAAATAGCATTTCAGAAATGAAAATTCATTTCATCTATCAAATGTCTCTAGATTAAAAATTAAAAGCACATGACTCTTGTCTCTCCTCATTGCTTGAAAAAGTAAATATTTGTTGAACATGATTAGTATAAGAGGTATGTTATTTATATACCTCAAAATCTTTGACACTCCAACATTTCCTCTCTATTTTTTTTCCTCTACAATCATTTTACTCGTTTTACTTTTTTTTATAATTTATTTCTTTCTTTTCTCTTTGCGTGTTCAAGATTGTCTACCTATTAGGTAGTACAAAAAATATTTTTTTAAATATAAATATAATATAGGATATAGTATATTTATGGAAGTGTGGGTAAATATTAAAATATACATATATCAAGGAAAAATAATGTATTGTATATTCGTGGAAGACAATATTATATTTTGGTGTTTCAATATAATGTACAAATAATGGAACTCACTTGAAAAAAGTGGAGACCCGAGAAGGTGTCTGATGTTCAATTTATTCAATTATGTTATATCTCTAGTAAAATAAGGCATGTATAAAAGAACGAATTTGGGCATACTTGATCCAAAGCTTACGAGTCTTGGATCTTTAAGAAATTCAACGTCTTTTGAATAGTTCTATTTCCTCATGCATTAGTATCTTTTGGTCGTGGTGGTGGAGTGTAACCTGGTTATGTCATTATGACCAACTTAAGAACAAATTGGAGAGCTTAGTGATTAAAAGTGTTGTAGAGTGACATAATGAACCTGAACGCATTTTTGCAGATACACAGGTCAATGCAGAGTCAGCCCAAGCCTCAAAAATAGGCATATGCAGAAGGAGAAGGAGTTGTACTCTATACATATATGTACCACATTTCAAAGGTTGACCGTATATTTCTCATGATGAAGACACACACATACATACACATTACACATACACATTCCCATGCAAACGAAGAAATGAACAAAAGGACTTCGTCAACCTCTCGAACCTCACACTCTCAATTATTTCTCGTGTAACAGCCTCTTCTCTCGTGTCTCCTATTCTTAGCTCTCTCTTTCTCTCTCTCACCCTTCCTTGTGTTTCTCTTGTTCTCAGCATGCCATCAAATTCTCCACCATCCAAGCCCTTCCTTCACCCTTAGTAGCATCTCTCCTTATTCCTCCATTGCAAATTAAGGCAGGCCCTTTCTCAAGGGCGTGCACGCTGCACCTCTCCTTGTGCGTGTGCCAACCCTTCACTATGGCACTCATCACTGGTATATTGCCCCGGTGGCCATTATTCATATCATTCATTATCCTTCTTCTACATGTTGTTATTGGTGCCTCTTATGGTGCTGCTTCAGACACAGATTTGCTCCTCAAATTCAAGGAGTCCTTGCAAAACAACAATGCATTGTCCTCATGGAATGCATCAACCCCTCCATGTTCAGGTGATAAAGCCAATTGGCCTCACATTCTGTGCTACAGAGGAAACATATGGGGCTTGAAGCTTGAGAAAATGGGGCTCAAAGGGGTCATCGACGTGGAATCCTTAAAAGGGTTACCATATCTTAGGACCATAAGCTTCATGAACAATGATTTTGATAGTACATGGCCTGAGCTGAACAAGCTAGTAGGTTTGAAGACGGTTTACCTTTCAAATAACAAGTTCTCTGGGGAGGTTCCTGCTCAAGCTTTTCAGGGTATGCAATGGTTGAAGAAGATTCACTTGTCACACAACAAGTTCACGGGTGCTATTCCAACTTCCTTAGCATCACTGCCTAGGCTCATGGAGCTGAGGTTGGAAGGAAACCAATTCAGTGGCCCCATTCCCAATTTTCAGCCAACATTGAAATCATTTAGCGTAGCTAATAATCAATTAGAGGGAGAAATACCAGCCAGCCTTAGTAAGATGCCGCGTTCATCTTTTGCTGGTAAGACTTTCTGTTTTGTGATTTTCTCGCTGCCCAATTAATATGTACATTACATATACAAGCACATATCTATGCCATTGTTATTTTGGTTTCTTAAAATTTCCTGGATGTCAGACCACATATATGATCCCACGGTTTTATTATTATTATATTATTGTAAATGAGACAATAAAATTAGGTAGATTAAACTTACGTATATATATAGGATACAATATTATGTTTTGTCTAAGTGGGGGTGCCAAATTGCTGTAAAATCTAGGAAATCTGAGATGTATGAATACAGTATAGGACACTGTATACTAACGTGAGTCTGTGAGTATGGAAGTATATATGCTTGTATCCGCGTGAGAAAGATATATTATATGCTTACGCGAGAGGTCATATTTGATGTCAAATGCTGGTGTACTAATATCAAAACTCTAAAATCTGCACCACATTTTGTAATGTCTTGCTGTTTAATTAATACATACTATAGTCATTGATATTTTAGCAAAGGCATGTATATAAATAGATTTCAGAATCTAAACTAGTGCGTATATATACACACCAAATGAGCAGGTAATAAAGGGCTATGTGGAGCCCCGTTAGACGCTTGCTCCTCCAAGAAGACATCACTAGTCAGTATTATTGTGGTTGTGGTGGTTGCTGCTGTGGCACTGTTTGTGATTGCAGCAGTGATAATCATCCTTCACAGAAGAAGAAAACAAAGACCTGCAAGTTCCATGGAGAGTAATCCATCACACTCCAGCCTCCAAAAGAAAGTGGGAGTGAGGGAAATCTCATCAGATGATGGTAGCCACAGGTCCCCAAGGTCCCAAGCCTCAAGTGGCAGCAGAAAAGGAGAGAGCATGAGGCTTTCCTTTGTGAGGGATGATAGGGAGCAGTTTGATCTGCAAGAACTGTTGAGGGCCTCTGCTGAGATATTGGGTAGTGGCTGTTACAGTTCTTCCTACAAGGCTTCATTGTTGAGTGGACTGATGGTGGTGGTGAAGAGATTCAAGCAGATGAACAATGTAGATAAGGAAGAGTTTCAGGAGCACATGAGGAGGATAGGGAGGTTGAATCATCCTAATCTGCTTCCTCTTGTGGCTTATTACTACAGAAAGGAGGAGAAGCTCTTGGTTACTGATTTTGTTCCCAATGGCAGCTTGGCTGTTCGCCTTCACGGTATATAAATAAAATTATATATGATTATGAATGCATGCATATTGTCTATAATAAGATATTAAATTGGAGTAAAAGGCTAGAAAATAAGAATTTTTGACGGAATATGTTTGCAAGAATGACATGGTATGCTTGTTAGTTCTTGGGCGAATAAGTATACCACTTTATTTTATTCAACTAAAATCCTTGTTTTATGTAAAAAAATCTTATTATTTTTCACACCATGTAACATTGTTTTAAGGAGTAACGTCATTTGTATTTTAAAAGTGGACATCTTTATAGGTCATTATAGAGAGAAAAAGACACAAAGTATTTGGTGGTGATGGATAGGATCAAGACTTTGTCTCTTTCTCTATTTATAGTGATTATCAAAAGTGTTCATTTTAATGTACAAATAATATTAGTCTTTTTCTAAATTAAAATACGCAAATTGGTTTAATTACTTATATTGTGTCTTGTGTCTCATAAGATGAGTCTTAGAGCTTGAGTACTGTACTCTCTAATCTGTTTATAGCATCATCATAGATACCTATATGTGATAGAATTTTAGATTGATTTGACCGAAGATGATCTAGCTCTAATTGAGAGATCAAATTCTATGTAGAGACTTGTACATATCTAAATTGTATGGGCAGTTGCTTATATACATGGTATGGTTATTTATTGCTTCAGGACATCAAGCTCTGGGCCAGCCAAGCCTTGATTGGCCAACCCGGTTGAAGATTGTGAAAGGCATAGCAAAAGGTCTCGAGTACCTTTACAAGGAGATGCCAAGCCTAATTGCACCACATGGACATCTCAAATCCTCCAATGTTCTTCTGAGTGAGTCTTATGACCCCATCCTCACTGACTATGGCTTGGTGCCAGTGATAAACCTGGAGCTTGCCTCTGACCTCATGGTGATCTACAAGTCCCCAGAGTACTCGCAACATGGCAGGATCACAAAGAAGACTGATGTGTGGAGCCTTGGAATACTCATCTTGGAGGTTCTAACTGGCAAGTTCCCTGCAAACTTTCTACAACAAGGGAGGGGCAGTGAGTTGAGTTTGGCCAATTGGGTGGACTCAGTTGTCCCAGAAGAGTGGAGTAGTGAGGTGTTTGATAAAGAAATGAGTGCAAACAAGGACAATGAAGGGGAGATGGTGAAGCTCTTGAAGATTGCATTGGCTTGTTGTGAAGCTGATGTCGACAAGAGATTGGACTTGAAAGAAGCTGTGGATAGAATCCAAGAGGTGAAGGAGAGTGATCATAATGAATGAGGGGGGATTAAGGATTGATTCCAATATTTTGATCTTATTATTATATGAGTTGAAGCTGACATGAAGTCTTCAATATTCAAAGGCTTTGGTCAGATGATGAAATCAGTTTCTCCCTCATAAAATGGTTGGATGAGGCTCCCACATATAATTTTCTTGGGCTACATTTTTCTATCTCCCTGGGGAAAATGCTAGGCATGAATGATTGAAATGGATCATCCATGCATGTTACATTACTGGGTTTTCAAATTTTATTTATTTATTGATTTTTCCCAGTGTAATAGGTGTGGGAAATGGAAAATTCTGGGGAACAGAGGGGCTTACTGCCAATGATGAGATGCCATAGATTTTGAGGTTGAAATAGAATCAACTCCTTTCTTCTTAATTTTTTTGTTTTGAAATCTTTTTGATTAACATCTCTCGGGATTTGCATTGCGATCTATCTCTCTCTCTCTCTCTCTCTCTCTCTCTTACAACTATTAGTAGTTGTATTTAAATTTTAAAATTATAATCTCATATTTTGCATTTATTTTATGCTAATTAATTATGTATTAATTTCTTATTAAGTATATATTTCGTGGTTAATATGACCATAATTAATTGTCAACATATAAATAATCAATTATGCATAAATTTTAAGTTAATCACATTTATTTGATAATTAATGTGACAATAACTCATTGTTATGATATAAAAATTATCCATTCCATAATAAGAAAATTTGTAATTTGGACAAAACGCTAAAAATGAAAAAAATGGAATAATATAATCATATGGTGAATGTGAATATTTTGTACCCTTTTTATATATAATTATAATAAAATTTAAAAATAACCAAACAAATTAAATTTAGGAAATATACGTAGTAAACTATTTTTTCCCAATGGCCAACAGAAAACTGTAAGCCACCTTAGGTGATTAATTAATTTGAGCTGGCCCTGGGTGCAAATCAACACATATTAACATTACATATTAAAAATGTAAATATTACGGGCAAAAATAGATCATCATTAAACTGAAGAGAAAAGAGAAAAGAAGAAAAAAAAGAGAGAAAAAGGGGGGGGGGGGGTGGTTGGTTGGACACAATAACAACAACAGCAGCAACAAGCCTGAAGAGGTTCATGGGTAATGATTCAAAACCTGAACCAATTCACGAAAAATAAAAAGGCCCGGTAACCAATATCGTACGTTGAAGCCATAGTTTGAGTTCTAAAGAAAATCTGCTTAACCTCTCCCCCCCCCCCTCCCTTCTTTTTTTCTCTCCCTCTTCTCCCCGACCAAAAACAAAAGAAAATTTGTATAAGAGTTAATCTGCACTCTAATTCAAAATGAAATTGTTCTATCAATCTTTTTGATGCTCTCAAAACCCTAATCTCTCATTCGACTAAAAAAAAAAGAAAGAAAATTTGTTTTAAAAAACCTCTATTTTAGTCTTTATAGATGGAGAATATTAGTGAACTTTCACCAAGTAAAAATCTATTATTTTATTTATATATTTATTGCAATTAGAAAAGCCAAATATTCACATAACAATTTATTATGGTATACGGACACGAAATAAGAGAATTTGCTTTAGAAAAAAATTAATCATTTCCAAATATCCAATTTATATAACAAATAATGATAATATTGCAATTCAAAAATAATATTGGCAGTATTTAGGGAAAATGAAAATTTTCAGTAATTTGTATTCATAATTCATAAACTATTTTAAATGGTTTTTAAGGATAAGGATGGCGAAAGAGATGCGTCTATTTTCTCCCTTTGACATTTCATGTTCCCATACATCTAACTAAACTATAACCACGTCAATAATATATATATATATATGATTTGGTTATGGTCAAATGATATAGAACATACCCAACTGTATAGTCCCCAAATGAGGGGTTCCTGTGTGCCCAGATGGCCTTGGAAACATGATCAATATCTTAATTTGTACGCGCGAATGTTCACTAATTTTGGAAGCCAACAACAAAGTGCAAGCTAATTATGAAAAGAGTTTGGCACTTTGCAACAACACTAACTACTGACATTGGAGGTCCAACAAATTAAGTGCTTAAAATACAGCATACAACAAAGTTTATTGTTGCATTAACGTAATTCAGGCTCATGAGAATGATGGTTAATAATGTCTCAAACATTCTTTCGGCCGGTTTGTGGCCTTGTACTGTAATTCAAGCCATAGAGAGAAGAATATCAAGAAATTGAGAATGTCAAAGTTGAATCAAGAGAAGAAGCTAGGTGCAGGGCGTGCGGTGGCTGTGGCAATTGAGAATAACAAGACAAGCCAATATGCTGCCAAATGGGCAGTGGACAATCTTCTTCCCAAGGATCAATGTCTCTTACTAATCCATGTTACACAAAGAGCACCTTCCAATCCAGCACCATGTAATCAATTTACCTCTTCATTTCTCTCTATCTATTAATTGCATGGACCATGAAAACACTGTCTTGAAGCTATGCTTTTCATTTTTTATTTTTTATTTTTGGTTGCTTTCCAATGAAAGCGTTTGACTAATTTTGAGGCCATTGAATAATACAACGGCATAACTTTAGTTGAACATCTTTGAATCATTTTTATGACAAGTTGTAGTTACTTGTTAGTTGAACCATTTAGCTTAATCATTTCTCTGAAACATAATTTTTCATAATCATAGACAGTTTACATTTAATTCCACGTCCCTAATGCTTACAAAATAAAAATTAGTTTTGCTTTATCCTCGTAATTTTTTTTTCTAATTCATAATTTTCTTGGAAAGTAAAAGCATTTGGTATGAATAAGAAACCCAGTATTTTCTTCATTTTAGTAATTAAGATGATTGGCATGAAGAGTGATTAGGATGATTTAGAATTATTCAATTCATAACAGGTTTGACGTTTTATAAACATAGCAACTACCATGCACATATTAATAACTTGAATGCTTATGAGTGCAGCGGGAGGCTTTGATGTGAACGAAGATGCGGCTAGATCACACGACAACGAATCCAGGGAGCTTTTTGATTCATTTCGAGTCTTCTGCAATAGAAAGAGTGTTAGTTCCACCACATTATGCTGCCCTCATTTTCATCATTCAGCAATTTCTTAGAGAATTAAAAGTAAAATAGTTTTGTTAACTTATATCCTAAACAAAATTTATTAAAAACATTTCATATTTTTTTAAGTATTTAGAGTGAGTAATAAAATGCTATTTTTGTTTCTTGACTGTGTTTCTTAAGGCACACATCAACATACATAATCTTACAAACTATGAAATAAAAATTAGGAATATTTATTAATATTAAAATTTTAAAATAATTAGAATGATTTAATAAAGAATAATAAATATTATTTTTGATTCATTAGCATAAAAGGTAAACAAAATCCTAAAATCAAAAAGGAAACAGAAGGAGTAGGAGTATGTATATTACAATGAGTGTCCGTTAATGATTCTTCTTTATTTGCAACAGATACAATTCAAAGAAGTGTTGTTGGAGGACACGGATATATCAAAGGCATTAATAGAAAGTGTTTCCTCGCATTCCATTGAGCTTCTAGTACTCGGGGCGGCATCGAGGGGCGGCCTTGTTAAGTATGTAATTAACAATTCGAAAAATAATATGTGTACATATGTGGAGTGTAGAATATTGTGTCAATTCACATCTCATTTATTATTGGATTAAATATAGATCTCATTTAGAATGGATCCATACTCTAGTTAATGAGGAGTAAAATATGAGTCAGTATAGTATCCCATATTCCATATATACACATAACATAACTCTAATGATTCCTTGTTTAGCCTCACCACACATCAAACACTATAGCTAGTCCAAGCAATCATGCTTGATCTCAAAAAAGATAACAAATACCATGAATGTAGTGCACAATCTAGCATCAAAGTAGTACAAAGTATTTTATAGTGTCATTATTTAAACATAGTAATTTAGAAGCCAAAATTGATATATGATAATTGTAATTTAAACAAGTGTCAAATTGACGTATAACCTCTAGTAACAATCTACATATATCATTAATTAATATCACATTTTATATCTATATGACTGAAATCTATACTTATTAATACATAAATTACTATATGTTGATTTAGATGCATGTGAGAAAAATGAAATCTTTAACGTATCATATAGCAAGATTCCTCCTTAGATCATAAAAGAATCATAGCTTGATGAAACATTTCATGACAGAAGATTTAGGACGACGGATGTTCCAAGTGTCGTGTCGAAAGGGGCGCCGCCATTCTGCACTGTCTATATAATCTCCAAAGGAAAAATCTCAACCGTCAGATCTGCCACTACTCCACTTCCTTCCAAGGCCGCACCCGCACAGCAAAATAACCAATTGCAGCATCAAGTACCAGCCCAAAATCCTGAGAGAGTGGATCTACTACAAACACGCAACTACCCACCAAGAAGTTGTGAGTCATACTTCCATCCTCCACGGAGGAAGAATAAATTTACTCCATATAACATGTGATTCCCTTGATTTTTTTAAAAAAAAAAAGAGA
Source organism: Pterocarpus santalinus (assembly GCA_031439595.1). Classification (NCBI taxonomy): domain Eukaryota; kingdom Viridiplantae; phylum Streptophyta; class Magnoliopsida; order Fabales; family Fabaceae; genus Pterocarpus; species Pterocarpus santalinus. The sequence continues at coordinate 65,048,258 of CM062531.1, read as the reverse complement.
GAAAAAAATTAAATGTTGAGATAATATTGTAGAGAAAGAATTAATTTCCTCTATAGAGGATACAAGAATTTTTCTATATATGTATATATGTATGTCAATTCTACTTAGTTTTTTTTTTCTGTTTTTTTTTGGCCACATCTCATATGGGTTAATTGGTTAAATGTCATTGCTCACAACACTTTCATTTGTTTACTTGTATGTATCAATTCCACAACCAGATCAGAAGCCATCATTTGGTGCACGCCAGAATTCGGATGATGATGGCATCATGTAAGTTATAAAATATACAACATCTACTCCATCCATAGCCCATTACTATATTTAGATATGGAGGGTATTTCTTTTTCAGTACATGAAAACATTGAGTCATTCATACTATGAAAGATGAACCAGTTTTACCAGCTTGACAAGTTAATTAATTCAAAAGCCTCTCTTTCTTGTGCATGTATTAATTCTGCATGCTATTGCTAGCCCTTGCAAATATGCTCTAACACTTGGCATAGCCTATAAATTGAGCCATTTCAAAGAATACCTGTCTATCTTTCTTCTAGGCTACGTTGTAAATGAAGGGGTGGATTCAAATTCTGAAATATCTCAGGAATATCACAGCTAATATGCTAATGTTACAATGCCATCATATTGCCAGGCCTAAAAAGTGGTGAATGCTAGTTACAAATGCCATCATATATATATGTTCCACACATGAATGTCAATGAAATATGGTGACATGATTGCTTAGGAAAAACATGATCATTTAAGCTCCAACTGGCCATTGAAAGGGTCTAATTAACCTGATATATGTCTTATATATGGACAGATCACCGTTCTCAAGAAGTGGTAGATCCCACATATCATATGTGTCCTCTGTTCCAGAATCTGATATATCATTCGTGAGCAGTGCAAGGCCAAGTGTTGATAGGCTCTTCCCTTCATTGTACGATGATCTTGACGCTGGAATAGCACCAAGGCTTTCCACTGGCTCAGATTTTGGTGGCAGATTAAGCTTCGCTTCATCCTTCTCTTCAGGACCTAAATCTATTGACATGTGTGACTACTCATTCAGCTCCCAAGTATCATCAAGGATATCGGTGTCCGAGAACAATGTAAGGACAATGTCTAAGATACAAACATATGACAAATCATATCACACATATAATGGACCGAGTGAAATATTCCACCACATTAACATGCTTGTTCAACCATGATGATTTGATGTAAAGGTTAACCTATGCATGCTAGCAAGTCTATTTAAGTATCTACTTTCCATAATATAAAAAGATTTAACATGAAAAATTCCAGAATTTTTTGCCAGAATGGTATGTTATGCTTGTTAATTAAGGATAAATATATATTTCACACTATATTGTTCTATCCAACAATTATCCTTACATTCTGTCAAAATTTTGGCTATTGTTTTTTGTTGTGCAACATTACTCATTATTCAAAATTATAAATTCAAGTGTAAGATTCAGAACCGGAATATGATTTAACAAAAGTTGAATAATGAATCTCTGCTTTTAAATTATAGGAGGACATGGAAGCCGAGATGAGGAGACTGAAGCTAGAACTGAAGCAGACAATGGAAATGTACAGTACAGCTTGCAAGGAAGCTCTAACAGCAAAGGAGAAGGTAGTTTACAGATTTGAATATACGAAGTACTAACATTATGTTACTGTCATGCAACAATGAAAATTGTTCAATGTAATTAAGCATTCCACAAAGCACATAAGTAACTAATCAAAAAAGGCTAAGCTGGTGACAATTGACACTATCCCATACAACAGGCAATGGAACTTCAACGTTGGAAATTGGAAGAACAGAAGAAGTTGGAAGAGGCGCGAATAGCTGAAGAAGCAGCATTGGCCCTTGCAGATAAGGAGAAAGAGAAGTGTATGGCTGCCATGAAGGCGGCAGAAGCATCTCAAAGGATTGCAGAGTTGGAAGCACAAAAAAGAATGAATGCAGAGATGAAAGCTCAAACAGAAGCACATCAAAGGAAGAAGTCATTAGACTCTTTTGGACCCGGTACTGCCAGGTATCGAAGGTACACCATTGAGGAAATTGAGGAAGCAACACAATGCTTTTCGGAGTCTCTCAAGATAGGCGAAGGAGGGTATGGTCCTGTATACAAGTGTGAGCTAGACCACACACAGGTTGCAGTGAAAGTTTTGAAGCCAGATGCTGCTCAAGGGCGGGCACAGTTTCAGCAGGAGGTACAATAATGGCAAGATATATATCTAACAACATTTCATTCACATCACCTTGCACTCACTCACTCATCATATCTATTATACGAAAAGAGGATATTAAGTCCTCTTCAATCAATATTATATGAAATTTGTATTATGGACTAACTCTAGGGAAAGCTTAAGCTGCCATGAATGACTTTTGTTATATAAAAATTCTTGTATAGATACAAATTTAACACCTAATATTTGGGCACAAAATAAAGTTAGTAGAGCCTAGAAGTAAGTCAGTGTATCGTGAGCAAAGCCAGTAGAGCCCAATTTTATTGTGAGCATGTCTAAATATAAGATGATAGATTTGTCTTCATATAACAAGCTCTCTTTATTATATATCTGACAATTTTATTCATGCAGGTTGAAGTGTTAAGTTGTATAAGGCATCCAAACATGGTTCTTCTACTTGGAGCATGTCCAGAGTATGGTTGCCTGGTGTATGAGTACATGGCTAATGGAAGCTTAGATGACTGCCTCTTCCGGAGAGGCAGGTTACCAGCTCTACCCTGGCAGCTAAGGTTCCAAATTGCTGCAGAGATAGCCACAGGCCTCCTCTTCCTCCACCAGACAAAGCCAGAACCACTGGTGCACCGTGACTTGAAACCCGGTAACATTTTGCTTGACCGCAACTTTGTGAGCAAGATCAGTGATGTAGGGTTGGCTAGGCTTGTCCCTCCTTCGGTTGCAGACACCGTGACTCAGTACCGCATGACATCAACTGCCGGAACTTTCTGCTACATTGATCCTGAGTACCAACAAACTGGCATGCTTGGAATCAAGTCTGATATTTACTCACTAGGGATCATGCTTCTACAAATTGTAACATCCAAGCCACCAATGGGTTTGACTCACCATGTTGGCAGATCCATTGAGAAGGGGACTTTTGCTGAGATGCTTGACCCAACTGTTCAGGACTGGCCAATGGAGCAGACCCTGCATTTTGCCAAACTTGCCTTGCAATGTGCTGAAATGAGGAGAAAAGATAGACCAGATCTTGGGAAAGTTGTTTTACCTGAGCTCAATAAACTAAGAGCATTTGCTGAAGAATGCATGCCTCCTATGATGATGTTTGGAGGTAGTGCAGGATTCAAGGTTGGAAGTGCCTTCTCTTCCACACATTCCGCAACTTCTTCCACAATGCAAGTGAGTCACCATCACTAATCACACATTGTTTCTTTTTTTCGTTTGGAAAACTCAAGGACTTCACAATTAAACTTGAATTATGATTCTCTCATACATCTTTTTCCTTTTATCCATTACTTTCCTCTACACGGGTTTGGCTTCACGCCTGTAGTGGATCCTTCGTACTTCATGCAGGCATTTGACCAAACTTTACACACACAATTAAAATTGTCCAAATTTCAAGCTACAAAAGTGAAGCACAAATATCATGGTTCATAAAACCTAAAGTCATAACTAGAACCAAAGTGCAAAAAAAATAAATAAATAAAAAATATAGAGTTTATAACATCAAATGAGTGTCTTCTTGCAGGACTCCCAGACTCTCTCTGGAATCTCTGGATTCGAAAGCCGCTCAAGCACATCATCTCTTGGGAGATTGTAAAATGCAAAGTAGTGGTTTCTACCTTTTCTATCATACAATTCTATTCAGGTTTATATAGTCGAGTGCTTTCTCTGAGTCCTCAAGACTGAAATGGATAAACTGTGTTCAAAGTGGTCCAAGAATCAATATGAGGCAGGAGGCATCAAACCTGGGTTGGCAACAACAGGTGGCCACATCAAAGTCAAGTTTGAGGTTACTTTTGCTACTTTGAAGTGTATCAAGAATGTTTACAGACAAATATTGTAATCCTTGCATGTGTACTTCACAATTTCAATAGGGATTGACAGTTATTACGATGGATTTTGTCATTAAATGAAATCCTAGGCTTGGCTGAGTAGAAATCTCTAGGGTTTAACATCTTCTTTGAATAGGCATGTGTTTTTTGAGTATCAAAGGATGCTTGTACTTTGTTCTCTTAATTGTGAAATGCACTTTGACATATCAAAATCCCATTACTGAACACAATCTTGTTTTCTACAGTTTAACTTTTACTTACAAAAGTACACGGCTTTCCCCTCCTTTCTGAAATAATTGAGCCTTGAACAAGTATAGACCAAATTAAATAAATATCAATAATTACGGTACATTCATTGTTACCTGAGTAATGTTATTCATAAATAAATTATGGATGAAAAGAGTAGACATTCACGAGAGAAAAGGACAGAAAGCATTTAGTGATGGTAGTTGGGACTAAAGCTTTAGTATCAGTGTCTCTTAAACATCCATTATTAATGTCCATAATCTATTATTACTCGTTATATATCACCAATGTATGGCTGAAGCTTGAAGCTCACAAATTGAGGATGGCTTTTTATTGGCTTACATAAAAATCTCTCTGACCGCGAAAAATGCAACATAAATTCATTATTACAAGATTGAAAGAAAATTAGAAATGATATATCCGTGCTATTGGATATGATAATATGCATTCCATTGTGTCTCTCGTCAACATCATTTTTAAAATGAAAAGAGACCAAAATATTTGGAGTTCTCAATAAAAAAATTAAAACCCTAAGAATATTTTTGAAAAATCAGATCTAACGCTGAAACTTTCTTAAGAACTTGAGGGTCAAAAGCACTAGAGTGAGTTGCAGTTAGATAATTTTATATTTCGAAGCGTTCCTATTTTTGTCTAGATAAGTTACTTCATTGCAAAATTTATTTTTAATCAATTTTATCCAAAATAAATTTATAAAGTCTAATTGAAGCGCATACATTAATTGACACCTTACTCACAAATAAGCTCAAAAGTCAAAGAAATTTCCAAAGACAATTGATGAGGCGGGTGCCACTGACCACAAAAATAATAATAAAAATTTAAAAAAAAATCATAGTTTGACGGAGACCCAAGTAGCCTGATTCTTGTGTAGATGAAGAAATCAATTCATTAGTATGGAAGACGAAAGAAAGAAACAATTTCTATTCATTATGATATGACCTTCACCAATCAAATACAAAGCATTTAATTATGAATGAAAAGTAAACCTACAGCTCTGCCATGTAAAAGTCGATGAAAATCGAAATACTCCCCTGTGCAAATATGATAAAGTATCCAAATACGCAAGTTGCCCGTGCTGTGGTAACCCCCAAAGTTGTGGTACGAGACGTGTCCTTCAAAAGGCCATATCGATTTATTTATTTATTTTTTATTAAGGTTTACTCTTTTAATTCCAATAGTTTAGTTTAATTCAGTTAAGTTTCAACAATTTAAACAACCATTTGCTTACACTATAAATAACTCACTGCCAGATTGCCAGTAGCATCTTGCTTGTCTAGGAAAAGGATAACTAAATTAGGAAACAAGAAATCTCAATATACCTAGTGCCGACAATTTCATAAACTAGTTTAAATTCAATCTGTTTGTATAAAATATGATATTAGTAAAATAGTTAAACAAGTTTACAAAAAATTAATAGTTTTAGAATGAGTAATGTTATTTACAGTTTCTAGAATAAAATTGTTCTGTTTTTTGCTCGTTACAAAATGACAGTGGCATCAGTGAGTCACCCAAAAATTTGAGATCAACATGTTCAAACAGGATATTTTGGCATCTTTTGAGATATGTGGAGCTATGATGAGGAGTTAAGGACACGTACCATCTTATATTTCCGTTATAAGCCTATAATAATAACACTGGGTGTACCTATCTTAATTCCCAAATTGTGACATATTTATTTCAAGATATTCCCTCTCACTAGCTCTAGCTCCAGCTCCTGCTTCTGGAACATTGTTTACCTCAATTCCAAATGTCACTCCCTCTCCCTCTAGACATTTTTTCTCCTTGTCTTTGAGACACAAGACAAGAAAGAGAGAAGACAATCATTTTAACACACATTTTGGTGTCATCCTAGATGGAGAATTCTAATTCCAGCTCCAGCAAACACCAAAAGAATAGGAATAGGATGATTTTGGAAGGAGGGGTTGTTGGGCTGAGCATAGTTGCAGCCATGAGTGTCACCAACATTAACAACTCCACTTCCATTCATACTGATATTGTCTCCTCAGCTAAGGCTGCTGCTAACTTTAGGGGCACCACCACCAATGGCCTTTTCTTTGCTTCCACCCTCAATAAGATTGGAACCAATTTTGTGTCCCCAACTTCTTATTTTCTCAGTTCCTGCAATCTTTGCAACAAGCACCTTCATGGGGTCGACATCTTCATGTACAGGTTCTAATATCACATGACTATGCTTTCTTGTTTATCAAATTTAATTTCATTTTCCCATCCATCAAGTATTGACCATGAATTTCAGCTTTATCTGTTTGATGCTTTTCTTGATGTTACAGAATCTCTGGCGCCATTTTTTCTCTCAGAAACTTCTTTTATTGTTAACTTATGTTATGTCTCAGTTTTCTATGTAATTTCTGACTTGAATGGAACCACTAACTATATCGAGAGGAGTTTGTGTAAAAGCAGGAATTAGAGGTTGTGTCGGTTTGATCTGCGGAATTATGATTAAGAGGTCTATTTACCCCTGCAAGTTGCAAGCTATAGGACAAGTTCACAATATAGCCATTCTGTCAATATTCTTGCTGAATGTGTATCTTGAAAAGCTCATCATGTATAATTGTAGTAATTTTTCTAATCTTTCAATCCATTGTCACTAGAAGCTTTTACATTTTTCTCCTGTTAATTTTATATGCAATTACTTGCACTGGTTTAGACTACCGTGATCACAAGAATTGTTATTGTCCCAACCACGATTGCTAGTTTCTTTCCTATATTACACTCTTAAATTATGCTAGATATTGATACTGCAGTTTTTTGGATTATTTAACCCTCCCAATGGCATAGTTTTGACCATGTGATTATGCGTACGCATCCTATTGTTTTCATCTTCCTTCGAATCTTCAATGAGACGTTGATGTACTGCTGTAGCACAGCCATTTATTTCTCCAACCTTGTTGGGACCAATTAAGGAAAAATCTTCTAAAAGTTAACACTGGCCTTAGGTGTGTTCCAGAATCACAGTGTGTGGTCCCTCCTCCTTTATATTTGGTTGAGACAGTTTAACAACAGAACATCCACCGGTGGTTTAACCTACCCACTTGCATGTGGTCTTGACATTTTAGGAATCTCATCATGTATAATGAAGCCCCTCATATCAAAGTTTTCCGCAAGTATATTTTCATATATGAAAATTTTATGTGCTCTAACTATGCGTAAATTTTTACTATTGATTAAGAATGTAAGACCTAGATATAAGCATAATAAGGTCGAATCAATAGTAAAAATTTATACATAACTTAATTATATGAAATTTTTATATGAAATAATCTTTTTTTAAATGCCACATATCAAAATTTCACACAACATGCAAATTTTTACCATTTTAACACACTACCGTCTCGTGTACCCTCGTTTGGGTCCCATTTTCCCGATCCTGATCAACAGTAAAAATCTAGACACAAGCAGTTTATGTGAAATTTTAACATAATTGACACATTTGCCCCTTCTCATGCTAAGCTAACATTGACTTCTGACATATTTATTATTTGTGGTCTATATGCATGCAGAGGGGAAAGGGCCTTTTGTAGTGCAGAATGCCGTGAGACTCACATCAGAAACAATGGTTACCAAGAGAAGTGCGTGTCTGGTGTGATGAAGCCACTTGATTGTTCCATGCCTCCCTGCTCTGGTCCTCCTGTTTCTTTGGTTGGTATTGCTGCAGCATGAACGAATGGAAGTGTTCATATTATCATATAATATATGAACCATGAAAGTAAATAATTGTATCAAGTAGCTCGTGAGTTTCAATAAAAAGGGAAGGAAGTGTAGCTTGCTTGGTCTCCAAGGGAACATCATGATGACGATAAACATGCAAATGTCCTTTCTTCGTGCAATTATATTATTTCATATATGTCCTCCTAGTACGAGGGCCAAGGAAATAGTTCCCTAGGCAATTGCCAGAATCCTTTTTGAACTGTGGATTTAGGGGATGAAATAATACTCGTGCATATTATTGGATTCCTTCCATCGTTATCATGCAGAAAGCATTACAATGTGTGTCAAGTTCGTTGAAGTTGTTTAGAAACACAAAAATTAATACAAATTACAGAGAGTCACAAGGCAACCATGAATTTGGAAGAATTGCAAGAAGGGACTCGCACTTCCTTGCACTAATATGGGCCCGTTTGGATTGCCGTTTGCATTGGCCAGAAGGCCTTCTAGGAGAAGGAAAATGACTTTGTATAGTAAATGGTAGCGTTTGTTATAACTTCTTCCAAAAGGCTTTCTGAAAAAAGGCCTTTTAGAAGAAGTATCTTTGAGGTTACTTTTCATTTTAGAAAAAGGCCTTTTGAAAAGTAATCTTACTATTACTCTCACATCAACAACCAAAAGTAATTTTACTTTATCCTATCCAAATAAAACTCATTCTGCTAAATTTACTTTTGACATATTCAAACCAAACAAAATTCATTCTTTTAAAAGTAATTCCTCTAAAAGGCCTTCTTTCAAAAGACCTTCTTTTAAAAGATTTTCTCCCAAAAGTTACACCAAACGGACCCTATAATATTTCATATTAGGGATAGAATCAAACATGAAATTAATTGGTTTTACAATATAACCAGAACAAAGGCAATTATGCCAGTCTACTTATCAAAATTTCATTAAAATTTTCACACGAATGCGCGGACAGAGTGATCAGAACAAAGCCATTCTTGATGGTATCACAAAATCATATCATATCCATCATGCATTTGCGCCAGCTAGTTCTTTGGTCCTGCCAGCTGGTACCATCTTCACAGGAGGCTGCATACGTAGAGGACAACAATTAATTCACAAAATTAAAAGTTTCATCAACGTAAACTATTATCTAATGACTAAGGGCAAATTTAGAAAACTTTCTCATTGAAGTTTTGGGGATGGTGTGGCTGAGAAGCCCGAGAAACCTCCTTCCCCTCCCAAAACCCTTATCCCCCGCATTCATGCATGATTGAAAACAAGACTAGAAATAGAAACTCCCAGCACATCAATATATTCTTCAAGATTACAGAACATCAATTCATGCCTTAATGGACTTGGAAATTTCATCTTCTAACTTCTATACAGTAGTTCGACAGAATACATGCACCTAATGATTTGGTTATCTAATAAAAAAAAAGTCCATGATATTTTTGAAGGACCCCATGTATGGTTGTACAGGACATACCAATTTGCCTATCCAAAACTGTCTTGAAGCGGCTCCCATAAGGGATAATATGATAATTATAATAATCTTTAAACCATTGCTAAGGACATAAATATTATCAGGGCTATATTAGAATCTTACCATTGCCAACTCCTCCTCGTGCTTTGGAATAAAAGCGGTATCAACTTTGCCATTTCTGAAATCCTGTAATACGATGCAGAGATTGCATGTTATTCATTTAACCTATTACCACCAGCAAATATTTCTAAAGGCTACAAGATACAAAAGTACATAAGAGGTGCACCAACCTCTATGTCAAGGATAAGTTTATGATAATCAATTGTTGTGGGAACCCCTGCAAAAAAAATGTACTTATTAATTATATCACAGCAGAAAATGGAGCGTTCATAACAATCTTCTTTTTTTTCCTTTTGCAAAAGTGCTTCAACGAAGATGCAACCGAAAGGAGTGTTGGACTCTCTTTTCAGTCTTTTCTTGTTCCAGGCATGCAATAGACTTACAACAAGTATAGATTGAATAAATCACAATCATAAATCATATACTCTTACCTGTGATAGTAGTGTCATCAAGTGCCCTTTTCATACGTTCAATTGCTTTTTCTCTTGTTGGAGCCCATACAATAAGCTACAAAAGTTCACAAAGCCAAAATATGAGAAAAGGTTTCCAATAAAATGAAAATGTTACAAGTCATCATCATGTTCATGATGGCCCATCACTGGGCAAAGAAAGATGTCATATGCTCAAGGAAACTCGCATTTAGAAATATTTAGCTCCTGGTTCCATTGAATACTTTGAACCCTCCTTTTCCTTGTTTGCTTTTGTCATTCATTAACTCTTCCCTCTATGGTGAGGAAACAAAGACTATGATATGTGATAAATTTAATGTTGTCACCATAATGAACTACAAGAAGCCTTATCTACACCTTATCCATCTGCACTTCTAGCTTACAAAACCAAATCAGATTGAAGGCACACCTTTCGAAGAAGGATTATATTTGTAATATAGAAAAGGGACATAGTGGCACACCTTTCCAAGAAGGGAGTCATAGCTTGGAGGAACTACATAATCAGGATAAACATGGCTGTCCATTCTGACAAATGGACCTCCAGATGGCAAGTAAGCTGTTATTCTACCTGTTTGAAAAGAGAAAATTCCTCAGTACATATGAAAGATTTAAACAAAAGCCAAAAACAATAAAATGCAATCAACCTATACCTAACACTCTAGTGATCAAGCAGAATTCCAATTTCAAACAAGAAAGAAACTAATTGGCCAGATAACCCGACAGGTGCATGTAGCTGTTGTGTTTTAAGCAAATATTACAGATGAAATGAGGAAGCTGGTATTAGAATGTATTTTTTGTTGCATCTTTTAATACATTTTCACATAAATACACGCTGTTAAATCAAGATACCTGGGCCTGGTCTAAAACCCTTAAAAGCATCTTCTGCATTGATACGGCATTCGATAGAATGTCCTCTGAGCACAATATCTTCCTGTAGGCAAAACTACAATAAGAACAAGACTCTACGAATCACAAGTAAAATATCTCCTCTGATACCTGTTTGTATCGAAGTTTTTCTCCCATAGCTACACAAATTTGCTCTTCTATCAAATCAACAGAGGAAATCATTTCTGTCACAGGATGCTCAACCTGATACCAATCACCAAAAATATATACTGAGAATTTTTCAGAAGAATTGAAAAAAAGTAAGACACCCAGCATTATGTATCAGAAGTTGTTTTCTTGGTTCGTTTCATTTAGACAAGTATATTAGAAATTAGCTTCAACCTGGATACGAGTGTTCATCTCCATGAAGTAAAAAGAACCTCTTTCATCCAAGAGGAACTCAACCGTTCCAACACCTATGTAACCTATAGATGCAGCAGCAGAAACTGCTGCATCGCCCATTGCCTTACGCAACTCTGGGGTCAATGCAGGAGAAGGTGCTTCTTCCAGCAGCTTCTGATTACGCCTCTGTATGAGAAGTCAAAATAAACAGAACTAGCTAAGTAGGATCTCTAGCAGCAGAGATGATGATGGGTAAGTAAATAGTCAGATAGCCTTGGAGACATCAATCTCACTACGGAATCTGTTTAACATTGAAATTACAAGGGAAATAATTTCCTGTTTTCTTTCTGTATTTTCTCATATTCATGTAAATCTGTTATTTGTTGTCATGCAACACCAGTACTAGATATCCAACAGCCTGTCAGCAGAACTTTGAAAACATGAAACAAAATGAAAATAATAGTACTTTTGTAAATATTAATGAAAATATATCAACTGAAAATGAAAATAGAAAACAAACCAAACAAACCCAACATTTTTATGCTTTCATAAGATGTCAAAATTAAATATAATCAACATAAGCATTGTTACAACAACAACTAAGTTTTATCCCGTTAGGTGGGGAAGATAAGCACTCTTACAGTAAATATAAAAATAACAAATTTGACAAACTACACAGCAACACACATATGAGAAATAGAGGAATCAGTTAGCTCATAGCACCTGGATGCTGCAATCACGCTCTCCAAAGTGAACAACATTGCCATATTTATCAGCAAGAACCTGCAGAGCCATGAAGCAGAGGATAGATGAATTAAGCAATAAACAAAATGGGGCAACTGAAATGTAGATTCTGAATCGAAAATATGGATAATTGAAGTACATAATATTATAAATTTAAGCAAGCAAGTTAATATTTAAAAATGATAAAAGTACGAAACTGCAAGTGTGCGGATAAGAGTTTGGAATTCAATTGATTAATTACTTAATGTATATTTCAAACATACAGGTATTGACCTAAAACAAAGCACCCAAACCAAATTCAAGTTTATTCAATCAATTATAAGACTGTCCATTTTGCCAAACCCCAAAGCATAGTTTTTCTTATACATGCTGTAAACCAGCATATATTCAGAAAAGGAAACTGCAAGTAAGGTGCTTCCACAGGTTTTATTTCTTGAGTGAACCCAATTTAAACTACACAGTAGGAAACTTTTGGAGTTGTAGTTTGTTCATTATTGATCTAAGCAAATGGAATAATGTCACTGCTTAGTACAGCTAAGTTGCTATTTCGGAGCCTCTGCAAGGATCAGGAGATTTGTTTCTGATGTAGGAAATCAAGTATTGCAGAGCATTATATGCAAAACCCCGAGGGCAACCAGCTTAAGAAATCCCCAACTTCAACATTTCCTCCAGATCCACATTCTTAATAAATAAAAGACCCTCAAGTGTTCCCCTAATCCTGAGGCTTCAGTCAAATTGCAAAGTAACAATAGGGAGAAAAAGGATAACATTACCTGGAACTCAATGTGCCTGGGGTTTTGAATGTACTTTTCCAAATAAACTCCATCATTGCCAAATGCAGCAGCTGCCTCACTCTTAGCTTGCTGCAAATAAATTAAACAGAAAATTTTCATCAAAATTGCACATGATACTAACGGCTAACAAAATACAGACTGTTAAATTAAGGAGCAGTATAGACAACAAAATAAGAACTTCCATTTTGACAGAAATACCTGTAACAACTTCACAAACTCATCAGGTTCTTTAGCAAGACGCATGCCACGCCCTCCGCCACCAGCTGTTGCCTAAGAAACACAATATGTGTGTCAGTTCATGTAATTTGGCAGACTACCTTTCAATAAATCACCATATTCTTGCAGTATAACAAAAATAAATGGGACAAGGGCAAGAAATAGAATCAAATGAATCATAAAGAACACTATCAGATGCTAATAAATATTCCACTTTCAATATATCACAAACTGATGATCATAACACCCCCCCCCGCCCTTCTTTTCCTTTTCCAACCCTCCTCTTTAAACTCTGTGAGGTCTGTAGACAAAATATGCAATTAGAATACTGGGCATCTAGGAAAATTGGAGCAGAGATAGTGTTATCCTAACAGATATGTCTTTTGTCAGAAGAAGGTGCAATGAGCTAATGAGTAAGTATAAAATTCAATTCATCCAGTAATTACACAACTCAGCAGACAAAATACTTCCTTTCCATTTTTCTTGAGTAGCTCTTCATGAAATTAGATTCTAAATATTCCATTTTCACAAGAATTTTAGATTGATCATAATACAAATAATTAGTTTCAAATGAGATTCCGCTATCCTGTGTAAATTGAAGTGTATATACTTATGTATGTAAGGACACATGGTGTAAGCATGAGCCGAATGTGTCATCCTGGAAAACCGGAATTGTCTTCAAATAGGAACATTAAAGCACAAGGTAACGAATACAGAATAATAAGGCAATCTACCTTGATCATTACAGGGAAACCAATCTCATTTGCCAGCTTGATAGCTTCATCTGTGGTCTGTTACAATAATTCTTTTCATTAAATTGATGCCATGGAATACGAATTGGCCTCCAACTTCCCTATCAAAGGCATCTTAAGCTTTTAATACATCAAAGTCAAATATAATACCTGTAACAGTCCATCACTTCCCGGAACAGTGGGAACACCTGCTTTCTTCATCGTGTCTCTGGCAGTCGATTTGTCACCCATAACCCGAATACTGTCAGGCTGAAAGTCCCAACCTAAATATTTCAGTTCCACCAAAATGATAGTAAAAAGTGAGAAATATTCTACACACTCCACACCACAATCCACTCACATTAGGCCCAATAAAATTGATTCCATGCTCCCTGCACATCTCAACAAACACCGCATTCTCAGCAAGAAAGCCATACCCAGGATGCAACATTGTGCATTTTCGGCTAATGGCAGCAGACAGAACATTCGGGATCAATAAGTACCTGCAAAGAGACAACATAGCACTACATTATATAGAGGTAAGTAAAACTTGAATCTACCTTTCTTTTTTCTAAACCAATAGATTCTAACTAAACTAGTTCGTATCGAGTGTCAAATTTGGGACAAAGCTCTTCTAACACTGATATTTTTCATTCACAAAACTCGAATTTCAGACCTTGCACAAAGCAAAGCAGAGCTAAACCACTTAAATCAATCAACTTGACAGTCGAATCACTCGAACCAACGTTAACAATTACCTAACCACTTGAACCAACATCAACAAGTGTCGAATCACTCAAATCAACGTTACCAACCGAACATTAGTGAATCTACTTTCATATCAGTAAAAATGCTGCACATGATATAGGAATAAAAAGCGAATTCATGTAACACTCACGATTGACTGCTAGGTGCTTCACCGATGCAAACAGCTTCATCAGCCAACTTGACATGAAGCGCGTCCTTATCAATGGTCGAGTACACAGCCACGCACGGAATCCCCATTTCATGAGCGGTTCGGATCACACGAACGGCAATCTCCCCTCTGTTCGCGACCAGGATCTTCTCGGCCTGACACGTGGCACCGAGAGCCCCGCCACCACGTGCCGCCCTCTTTGTCACGTGACTGCTACCATGACTGTGCCTTTGCCTCGGAAAACTCACCTTGCTCGCCGCTAAGAAGCTGCACTGGGAGCTCTTGATTCCTCTGCTGTTAACCGCGAACAAACCCTGAGAACCACGTGAAATTGAAAACGGTTACAACCGTTACGCTGTCAGTTAAAACGGAAACGGAAATCGGTTATGTGTAACGGTAACGGAGTCACTACCGGGGAATGAGAAGGGAGAGGAGAGGTAACGCACTTGCACGCAGCCATTATGCTACTCTCCATTGTTTGTGTTCTAACTGAATCTGCCTCTGCCTGTGACTAATGACAAATGATTGTGTTTGTGTTTCGGTGTTTTTGATTTTGAAGGGTAGCGAATGGCGATGTCGATGAAAACGAGGATGGCAATGGTGTTGGTGTTTTTGCTGGCGGATTGAAAGCTCCGCCTATGTGGTTGAGTTGTTGGAGATTGGATTTGGACTTTTGCATCCACTGTTCTTGTGCATTTTCCCTGCCCCTTTTTTCTTACATCGCAGCCGTTCAGCCTCATTTAAGCCCAGGTGCAACTAACGGACCACGTGTCTAGCAAAAAAGTTGCCCCCTCGTTTGAAGGGCCCAGATTCAGCAAATTTTATTACATATGGTTTTCAAAGACAACGTGGTATAATTTGAACCGCTAATTTCTGACCCAAAAAAAAAAAAGCACAAATTCTGAATGCCAAATTTTGTTCGGGAAATGATTTATCCAGCTCAACGAGATATATATTGTGCTTTAGTGAGTTAAATTGAGATATATTATAATTTTAATAGATTTGGTAAAATATAATTTTTTTTTTGAAAAAAAATAAAAAAACAAAGGAGAACTCGCAACATATGGCCACAAAAATTCTAAGAATTTTGTGGTTCAATCCTACGAGTTCTGATAATTTCCCATGCTTTGTTGTGATTTTAAAATAAAAGTAATAAAATATTAATGAAAGTTGCCTGTAAATAAAGTGGCATTCTATCGGAATTTTTGCAAAGAGTTATTCGGCGGTTGATAGCATTTCATAGTATTTGAGAATGTAAGAGTTTTGAAAAAAGTGAGGGAAAAAAATGGATAGTAATATAGTTATAATTATTATATATTTTAATGATTCTATTATAATATTTGATAAAAATGTAATATTTTGGTATAATTATCTTATATGGGTATATCTTCCAGATACTATATCATTAGAGGAACTAAAAATGGAGTTTTATCAAAATATAAATATTGATTTTTAGAAAAAAGTGAAAAAAAATACGACATAGATGTCCAATCTCAAACGTTAATGGGAATGGTTACAATTAATAACGATAGCGATATGAGAGTAATATTTATAATGTATCATCAATATCCAACTTTCAATACAGTCATGGAGTTGTATGTTAACTTCAAAAAAATTATTGCTAAAGCTGGTCGTAGCTCATATCCGGATAATCAGCATTACAATGATTTTGTTTCCAATTCATACCTAGTAAGTGCTATTATAATTTGATTTGCTAATTTTTATTTTGAGATTAATATGTATTTATTTTATTATGATTATTATTGTTTATTGTTATTATATATGACATGCAAAATATGCTCAACACTTATCTCTTGTTGAGGATCCTGTGCATCAGAAATATATATGGCTAATAATCATTATTAATTATTTTTTTTATTATTGTTGTTGTTATTATTTATATTACTATTATTTTTATTGTTGTTGTTATTGTTATTATTATTGTTGTTGTTGTTAATATTTCTATGATTATTACTATTATTAATATTAGTATTATTTTTTATTATTTTTATTTTTAATAATATTACTATTACTATTAATATTATTGTTATTATAATAATATTATTATTAGATACCAAATATGTTCTATTAGTATCATTATTTTTATCATTATTATTAATTTATTATTATTATTATTATACTAGATATTATTATTAATCTTATATTATTATTTCTATTATTATTACTATTATTGCTGTTGTTATTAATATTTCTATTATTATTACTATTATTAATATTACAATTATTATTAGTATTACTAATAGACTATTATTATTATTTCTATTGTTATTATTGTTGTTATTAATATTTGTATTGTTGTTGTTGTTATTATTATTATTATTATTATTATTATATTAGATATAAAGTGTTGTTTTATTATTATTATTATTATTATTATTATTATTATTATTATTATATATATAAAGTATGTTCTATACTTGCCTCTTGTTAAGGATCCTGTGTATCAGAAATGTATATGGCTAATGATCTTTTTTAATTGTTATTCCTTTTATCATTATTGTTATTATTCTTATAATAATAATGTTTCTATTATTATGATTATTATTATTATTATTATTATTATTGTTAATTTTATTATTATATGAGATACAAAGTATACTCTACACTTACCTCTTTTTGAGAATCCTATATATCAGAAATATATTAAATTAATGATCTTTTATATTTATAATTATTAATTGTTGGTACCAGCACTATGAAGAAGGTTTGCCGAGAGCCCATTTCCAGAAAGATGGGCAGAATGTGAAATTAGAGACAGTGAAAATGATAGCAATTACTTAGAAGGGGAATATTAAGCAGGGAATGATGGTGCAGAAGATGATGATGAAATACCAAATGCACAAACTATTATTCAGCATTCACAGGATCTTCCATCTTTCATGCGTACTTTAGATCTTGAAACCATGCATGCACCTGAGTTTTTTGAGTATGCAAATATAGTTACTGATTATATTGTAGACAGTGAACTATGTGTGGGAATGTAATTCAGCAATAAGGAGACTATAGTATGAGCAATTAAGAATTATAACACTTCTATATCATTGGACTACAATATATATGAGTTAGAGTCAAGGATATTTTATTGTAAGTGCACATACTATGACAAAAAGGTGCAATTGGCTTGTTAGAATCAATCTCAAAAACAGAAGGATATTTGGGAGGTCAAAAAAATACAATGGCCCTCATACTTGTACTTAGCGATGATTTCTTAAGATCACACAAAGTTGGATGCTAACATGATTGCACAATATATAGAGTCTATGATACGAGCTGATATATCCCAATATGGATACACACCGACGTACAGAAAAACATGGACGACGAAGCAAAAAACAATTGAAAAAATTTATGGTGGCTAAGAAGAGTCATATACAGCTTTACCCAAATGGTTGGGAGCAATGTGTACTTTTACTAGAGGTTCATATATTGAGTTTGATACTAGTCCAACTCACCATGGCACTGATGAGTGACTAAATGATCGAATATTCCGTCAAATATTTTGAACTTTTGGTCCTTGCATCAAAGCTTTCAGACATTGCCAACCATTAGTCCAGGTTGATGGGACATATTTATATAGAAAATAAAAACGCACTCTATTAGTGGCAGTTGCACAAAATGACAATCAGAGTCTATTGCCAGTTGCATTTGCAATAGTCAAGAGTCGGTCTGTAGATGCATGGTCTTTTTTTTATGCATTAGCTACGCAGATATGTGGTGACTCGAGATAGAGTTGGCATTATTTCTAATGATCACGAGTCAATTAAAGCCAATAACGGGTTGCCATGGCCAGTGAGATATAGAACCAATAACGAGTAAAGGAAGTAGAACCAATAACGGGTCGACCATTAATACGGACCCCAAGTTGAAGTGTCACGTCTTCTAATGTGACTGTACACTCACCAATTAGAAAAGGAAGTGCGTGAGTTTTTGGACTCCAGCGTTCGACCAATAAACTGATAAGTTGGTCGTTTGATTCGAACTGATCCATCATAGAAATATCTAGTAATTTGACATTTCATAAATAGTTTTGTATTTTTTATGCCATTTTCTCTAACTATAAGACTCGAGGTTGCAATACTCTCATTTTCTGTTACAATTTGTAAAAACATAAAAATAAAAGAATTAGGATATATAGATAAAAATAAAATATTACTTATAAATAAAGTAATACATAAACAAAAGAAAACACACATATTATCAGAAATAATAATGTTATTATAACGATGATAATATTAACTATTGATAAATTGATAATTTAGGATTTAATTTTATATGTATTTATAATATTAAAATTTCTTAAAAAATATATATCAAATGTATTTCTGATACATAGAACCCTCATAAGAGGCAAGTGTAGGGCATACTTTGTATTTTATATAATCAAAGTTTCCCAACAATAATAAACTAAAGTCTTAATTTTTAGTTAAAATCAGTAATTAAAATTTCTTAAACAATATAATAACAAGAATAATAATAATAATAATAAGAAAACTAAATAAAACTAAATAATAATAATAATAATAATAATAATAATAATAATTACATAATAAAATCAAGATTATATTACTATTATAAGATAATAATAATGCTAAATATTAATTTAATTAAATAAGAAAAATAAAACTAAATAATAATAATATAATAATAATCATCATAACAATAAGTATAAAATAATAATAATATTTCATTATTACTTCTAATACATAGAATCTTCATAAAAGATAAGTGTAGAGCATACTTTATATCTTATGTCACGAGAATTTATCAACAATAATAAACTAAAGTCTTAATTTTTAGTTAAAATTATTAATTAAAATTTCTTAAATAAGATAATATCAAGATTAATAATTATATTAATAATATGTACAAAATAATAATAAGATTTTATTATGACCATAAGAAAAATAATAATACTAAATATTAATCAAAATAAATAATAATAATAATAATTATAACAACAAAATATTACTACTTTACTATGAATCTTCTCTAAAATATGATCTTGTACTCTCATTGTCTTATCTTCTGCCTTTTTTCTAAACAAATATATTTTTTTTTTTTTACTGTATCAATTCAACTCCATTTCACAACTCCCTGCAACTAACTCTCGCTTCTCTTTCACTCATACTTATTTTTTTCAAATTGATTAATGTGCCTTCTACTGAAGCTATTTATAGAAGGGTCAATTACCATAGTTTGAGACTATTGTGCCCATGAGATGGTTCAATTATTGTTGTCATACCCTATAATACATAATGCACCAATTATTATATATAAAACATGTTATTTTTTTCACTGTTAGGGGGAGAACTCGTAACACATCAGCACATTTTCGGTGAAATTGTGCTGATGTATTGCGAGTTCTATACCAAAAATGTGCTGATGTGTTGCGAATTCTGTCCCACCTTGCGCCAGTCCGTTGCGAGTTCTAAAAAATCCAGTGATGTGATATGAATTCTGTAGATTTCCGCCATAAAATCACTATATCTCTCTAAAAATTTTTTAAATACAATAAATCACTTAATACTCATATCAAATATAATAAACATTTTATAAAGCCTGATTTATCCTCCTAACCAATTTTCTTAAACATTCTCCTAATTACTAAATCAAAGAAGAATTGATTACCTTTTAAAATTTCAAGACATTGATTATATCTACTTTATACTTCATTCGATGTTTAGAAAGATGTTTAGGAAAATTTTAAAAAAACTATATCATTACTCATTTTATAAATTGAGATATTAATGTCAGCATAGTCGGAGTCCCATTCATGTTTTGCTATTTGAGTTCGATTTTTGAGATTCACCTGTTAGTGAATTATTCGTAAGCATTTGATGAATTCGGAAGCCTGTCCTAGCCCGGATTTGGATTTGCACGCTAGAAGTCGTTGTTATAACGAAATGATTGCTCTTCATATTACTTAATTGGAATAACAATGGGTCACGAATAAAAGGGAAAGGATATCCATGCTCAAGTCAAGCACATTATCTGATCTTAGAATAAACCAAAAGCACAAGCCCGTATAATTAATTTAAGGTATTTTACAGCCCGTGTAAATTAATTTAACTAAGTAGCTCCTCTTATTCTTGAAAAATAAAAACGAAACTGTAACCAATTGCAATAAACGATTTTACAGCCAAAAGTCTCCCACCCATTTGAGCTTACAACATATGAAGTTTCTCTACCTCTTGGCTATGGTGCCCAATTGGATAGAGGACGGTGAAATGCTTGCCTTCTACAAAGGCCCCAACAAACATGCCAATAGCCATTCTATTCAGAAGTCAACAATTTCCTCTGAAAGGCAGAACAAACCTACAAATTTATACACTCAAACTATGGAGTAATATTAAACCTATCTTTCTACAATACACTGAATTAAATATTTCTAACCATGCCAAGAACAATTTTGTTCAATATTACAACATCATATCCATTGCTTCAAACACGTTTAACTTTGACGGGGTACATTAAACATCGGATTCAATACCAGTTTTAACACCTTGATTGAAGTTGTAGCATTAGCAGGCAGTTAGTTTCTCCACCTTTGTTTGGCTCTTCAAATTTGCACGTCCAGAGCAGTGCCAAAATTACTCCTCTCAACTGCAAAAGATCACTTTTAAGTCCTGATGCAGGACACAAGCGTCCACAATGGCATAATAACCGCCTTTGGGACAATAATGTATGTCTCCTAGAAACAACCTAAGTTACCAACATGGAAGAATAGTTAGCGCATTACTTGAATCCATTTAAGTATTCCCACCGTCAGAGCTGCTACAGGCTTGATTTGGAAGGCCACCATTGCCAAAATCTCCATCCAAGCTCATCTGTTGTACTTCTTGAGGAGAAAGTATCTTGATACAGCGGACACAGGTAACAAACTCCCTGAAATACCCATAACAAACAATTAAGATATAAAAATAATTGAAAACAATTCAGGGTTTTGGGAACTACAGCCTAAAATTAAACATATGCATGCCCATTTTATTTTGTTGGCATGCAGGAATAACTCCTCATAGAAGATGCGTTAGTCCAGTTCTTTTTAAATAATTTGCCTTTCCTCCTAATTTTCATGATATTGATGTCTTAAACAAAATACGAAAACTGGAGTAGTAAAGTTGAATTGTCTGTAATTTATATCCCGCTGACTTATCATATGGCTTGTGGTGAAATTAGTTGCACAAGCAGATACATGGGATGGTGTCCTAAGGAGAGGGAGGTGCATCTACTCTGGAAGTAACACTCCAGTTCATAGACTACCAAGGCAGGCAATATTATTATCGAACCTAGAAACATTGTCTAGCCAAGACAGCCAATGACAAAAGAAAATAGTAGACTTACTCCCAAGGGTCATCTCCCACTAGTAGAACATCATTTTCATGATCTACATAGACAAGTTTCCAGCCTATCCTTTGCCAATCCTCCAGTTGGCCCTCTATGCCAAATCTACGAGCTAGATCCTGTTTAAGCTCCTCATAACCTGAATACCGTGTTATGTCTATGGACCTTCCAACGGCTCCCCGTTTATAAACCTATAAGGACAAATAAAGCTAATTTAGAATAATATATAGGCATGCAAACATGAAAATGCACACATCCCCCATCTCGACATGGATTAAAATGATGACAAATTAACAGTATACCTTGGTATATGTCCTCATCCGCTGGAACTGCGGTGCCGGCAGTGGGGGTGGTGGCGGTGGTGGAGCCCATGCACCCCTATTCAAGAAGCTACTATCATCTATCGTCGAATCAATAGAATTAAAGGTCATATCAGGGACTCCAAATGACTGTGAAACCATTGAAGATGAAAGTTCCTGCTGAGGATCTCTGTTATTTTCATAGTTCCCAAGCATGCCTCCTGAAGAGAAATTATTCGACAAATCCTTTCCCAGCCCCAATGCGCCTTTGGTTAGAAGGGAATCTGGATTCAGTGGCATTCCCATTTGGCTATCAATGTTACTTCCGTATGGAACATTGCTCCTAGCATCTGCCTGAACTTCCCCATCCTGACTATTGTCTCTAAACAACATAGACTGTGGATTGTAAGATAGTGGGTTGTTATTCTGATGCATATGAGCATCACTCTGGGATAGGCAAACTGATGTAGAAGATGATGTATCCAAACAATCTGTCTGGGCAGCACCACCATTGAAGTATGTCTGATGACCAAAATTCCCTTGATTCTGATTTTTAGAAATGTTTAAAGAAGGCTTGACTCCAGACTTGGGCTGTAAATCTTTTACCAAGTTTGCATTTGATGACATGGTTTCTAAGGCACTGGAACTCAATATTGTGGCAGCAGAATGAGCCATGTCATCCCCAGTTATTGTGCTTCTATGTATTCGGGAATTTATCAATGACGGAACTGCACTGGCACAGTTATTTGTAGAAGGTGAGGTGGAACAAGACGGAACATCATCAGTAATTACAGATTGTCCTGCACCAGCTGCTCCGTTCAGTATACTACTGCCAGCAGCAGAGAGCTGGTTGGTTGTAGGGGTAGGAGGAAGTGCCATGTGAACAGACATTTCAGGCAGCAAGCCAGGTTGCTGCTGCTGAAGCTTTGGCTGCTGAGGCAGCTGAGAGAATTGAATATTGCTCCGGCCATTGGCCTTTGCCATCTGATGTGTGATAGAATTACCCTCCGGGAGTGAATTTTGAACTATAGGAGGAATGTCCAGCACTTGACCAGGCGTTACTGCCCTAGAGAAGCCCTGTGCAGCATCTAAAAGTTGCCTCTGCTGATCTTGGATTTGAGTAAGTTGAGAAGGCTGCTGCAGCGCAGACTGCTGTGCCAAGAGCGTTTGTTGTTGTTGTTGAAGCTTCTGTAACAACTGAAGCTGAAGCTGATTATCAGACATCTGTAATTGTTGAACATGATCAGGCATAGGGGACTGGATCAAAGTTTGTTGTTGATTCTGACCCAAAATTGTCTGTTGCTGCTGCTGCTGTGGAGGGTTCTGAGAGAGACTTCTATGGAGTTGATGGTTTTGAATGGATGGTTGCTGCTGTTGAAGAATATTGTTGGTTTGGACAAGATTCTGGGGATGCAAGAGCTGGGCCTGAACTTGACTCTGTGGAAGACTTTGACTTCCCAAGTTCTGCCGAGGTTGTTGAGTGATATCACCCAACTGTTGCTGCGGCTGCATGACTGTTCCCAATGTGCCAGATGTTGACGGTAGCTTCTGAAGGTGATCAAGATGTTGTGCAGTCTGAAGTAGCCTCTGAGCATTAAAGGCTACATTGTTTGACTGAGGAATTTGTGGAGTAGAAAACCCTAGCTGACGGGAAATATCTGCACCAGGAAGATTTTGCATAACAGATCCAGACAAGGAAGGCACATAATTTGGCTGCAATGAGTTAGCCAAAGCAGGATTTTGCTGCATATTCATCCATTGAACTAAGCTCATGCCATGTAGACCTTGGGGATCCTTCATGCACATATCATCACCAAGCCAAGGCATTGTCCGTTTGAAAAGGTTATCAAAATCAGATGGATCATCATCTGCAAAAGTGGACATAGAATAAGCCAAAACAAACTACAGATTTCCAATTATCATACCAAATTTAAATTATAAAGAATGCAAAGTTTGTCAGGAAACAAGTGAGAGCAAAAGAATGAAAGCATCTAGCAGGGGCTTCTTGAGAAAAATCCAACGTATCTCATTTTTGCATCTAAAATGTATTTAGTAGAATTAATTACCAGGCATTCCTGGTTGTCTTGACCTCTTGGCTCTAAAGAATGGGGGAGGGCAGATGAAAAAAGGAGCAGTCACAGGTTCAATTTCCCAGATTGAGACCCTGCCACGCTTTTCCCCAGCAGTTGACTCATCCCAACCAACCTGACCAATGATATGTGAATTAGCAAACACTGTTTGCTGCTTATGCAGATTTAAACAACATCAATAAAGGCATATATTCTGAAAATATAAATCCCCAGGTTCTTCACTGATGGGAAAAATTTACATTGTTGAGTTGCAAAAGGATGATAGAAATGGCACCTGCAAATTACGCCATTGTGAATTTTTCCATCTCACAGGATCCAGATCACTGATACCTGTAATTGTACCCATATACCTGAAATACAATAGAAATTATTGACTTCATATTTGTTACCAAAATTCAAAACTATTTCCAAGTATAACATCTATTACCTGCCAAACATATCCTATCCCAAAAATGCAATATAAATTGTCAATTGCTATTAAACTGGGTAGAGAAATCAATCAAACAATGCTTCAGGCAGCAATTAAGTTACAAGCCAAGCTAGTTACATCTTCCAATTAGAATATTCAACTGCCCATGCTTACTTCGTGAAGGTATTATTTTTAATCATCCACATTCTTATGAAATTATACGTCCAATACATGGACTCAAAGTGAGGCACCTTCTTGTTCCTGAGTCTTCAGTTTCAAACATCATACGGAATCGCATGCCTGGTGATATTTGATGGCTGTACACTGCCTTGTAGAACTTGGCTAAAGGAATAACAAATTCTGAGGGACTAGCTCTGCAAACAAAAGAAAGATATGAGTTCGAGAATTTATAATTGAGAACATGGGTCCGCTAACAAAGTAGTTGATCTATGCCTCTGCAATCTGATTGAACAGACGAGAAAGCAAAGTAGTAATCAGAGATATTATGCATTAGCACTGCAAAGATATTGACCTAGGATTATAAAAGACGGTGAAGGGACTATTGTTTGCAGCAGCATGAGCAGCTGCAGCAAGAATCCCAATGTGCATACTATCACTTGATAGTACTGAGGATGATATGTTGGTCGGTTGCCTGTTAGCTCGTCTGGTACCCAAAAGAAGCTGCTGCTTTTCATCCCTGCCCAGAACATTAACAATCAGGAAGTATAGTTAAAATGCAAATCGTTTGCTTAAGTGAGTTGAGGCTTAGTGTGAAAGTTTCATTACAATGCTTCAACATATTTTAAGACAATTTTGAAACCTTGCACTCAAACACCAACAACACAAAAGTTACCAATCTATTACCCTCACCGTATAAATAAAACAGAGTCTCCTGCAAAAAGCCTCTTTCCACTGACAAACAGACTCCATCCAGTTGTAAGCAAGTGACGTTTTGGTTGGCCTAGTTACATGTTGAATAGACAAAAGATTTTCAGCTATGGGACCGACAAAAAATTCAACAAACTACAAAGCTATGTTTCGAATGGTGTAGCTGTTTCAACTTATATATATATATATATATGGCTGCACATGACCCATACCTCGATATATATGGCGGAATGTCCAAACAGTATCATGCAAATCCCTAGCCGCAAGTTCTTGAGCAGGAGGTTGCATAGAGTAATCCTATATGGAAACAAGGAATAGATCAAAGTCTGAAGCTTTAATTGATTGCTTGAATTAGTAACTAATTAGACCTACAAGAGGTGGGAAAATCTTCTCTGCTGCTCGGCGAGGCACAGAGAAACCTCCATGTGTACTCGTATCGCTTGCCGTCAGCTGTTTGCAGAAAAACTCAGGCTGTGCCTTGTTTGACTTGAGAGCAAGATCTGATCTTAATAAAGCTTCCTTATCAAACTGCACGGATAATGTCAACAGATCAGGAAGGGATTGGAAAATTCAATACATGCAGATTTAAAGTCTGTTTGGTTTTTGTTTTCATTTTTTATTTTCATTTCCTATTTTCACTATATCCTTCACAAAATGCTGAAAACAGGAAACCAGAAAATGAAAATAGAAACCAAACAGACCCTTATGTTTCAAGTTTTGTTAATAACTAAGAACAATTGGTCAAGCCTTTCTCCTTACAATTAGGGGGGAAAAACAATATTCTACAAAGTGATGTTTGGCATATTGTAGTGGTTTAGCAGTATACAACACTTGCGTCATTGCAAATGATACTTACAGAGTGCACAGGTTGAAGTGTCATCTGAGCATAAACTTCATCAGTTTCTGGGTCAGCCTGCCAAAATGGCCCCAAAAAAAAAAATGAACACAAAATCAAAACAGGAAAACTCTAGAAGCTTCTCTCGTAAACAGGCTATAAAACTAAAATTCCAGGAAAAAAATTAAAAATTATTCGTACATGCAAGGTAACATTGTGAAGGAGACACAGTAACTTGGATGGAAGATTGGGATAGTTTGGAATCTGTGCATCCACATCTTTCTTCAAAGACGCCGCAACCTGAAACCAAAAAAAAAAAGTTTGGGCGTGTTTGGATTAGCATATTTCGGATTCAAATCAACTCATATAATCGAAAGTTTAACAGCTTTTGAGGATCATTGCCGAGTTAGTTAGGTTAGTTCGAGTTGACCTGCTCGCTGTGGCCTTGAGGGAAGTAGATGACGTGTGTCCCCGCCGGTGGAAGGTTCACCAGCGGCCCCGCACACGCTTGCCAGAGCTCCGGGTTGATGCTCTTCTTCTCTGCTGCTGCCACGTGTCCGCCATTCGTTAGTCCAAAAAGGCACCATCGCCTCGCCTTGCCTTGTTTCTCGGAGAAGAGAACAAAAACAAAGCGAGCGAAGGGAGACAAAAATAAATTGGAATAAAAATATAAATAAAAAAGAAATTAATGCGAAGTATAAGAAGAACATGCGAGTTAGTAATAATAATGAATAACATTATTATCAAAAACACGAAGAAATAAGACAAAAAACCGTGGCCGGTTCTTTCGAAGCTCTTTTTTCTTATGATATTGTAGAGAGAGAGAGAGAGAGGCGTGACCTTCGCCGGGATTGGCAGCGGCAGAGGCACCGTCGGGCTGCGTCTTCATCGGAGATTGCTGAGCTGCAGAACAGTGTCTATTCAGCAAATCATCTCAATAAAGAGATAGAGAGAGAGAGAGAGCTGCAACAAGTGAAGCAGCTCAAGAGCACAGTAATCTTAACGGAGGAATGTGCAGCTTGCAGCTTTTAGTTTTCTCAGATCAGATAAAAATGAAATTAAAAAAGAATAATAAAAAAGAAGAAGAAAATGATTTTTGTTGAAGAAGAGAAAGCGAGTTTGGAAATGTTTTTCGTGGGGGGAAAAGGGAAGAGAAGAGAGAAAAGTGTTCTTGGAGAGAGGGAGGAAAGTAGCGTGTTTCAGAGAGGGGCTTTGGTTTGGTGTCCCCTATGTTCCCCTACAATGCCCAGACACACAATTGCTCTCTCTCTCTCTCTCTCTCTCTCTCTCTCTTTTCTTTCTGCAAATGTGACTGATTAATGGAATAGGCGATTAGACACCTTATTGAGTTGAGTTGTTTTCAGCTTAAAAAAATTAAAAAAAAATTATATATTTAAATATGATAAATAAAAAAAATAAAGAGAGAGCGAGCTGAGTTGGGAGGTTGTTGACCTCCGGAGTTATGGACGGTTCATCACTGTTAATTTTTCGTCTTTCTTGCGTTGGCTAACCATGGGTTCAATTAATTATTGTTCTTATTCACTGTAGTACTTGCTACTCACTACCCACCAATAGTCCCCCTTTCTTTTACTTCCTGTCTTCGTCTCAAAAACAAAATTGAACGGACATCCTAATCTCCGTGTTGCCGTCACTTCACTGGTACGAACATAAGAATAATAATTACTATTATTATTGAGATATTTTTAAGTAGTGTCCTGAAAATATTAATTACAGCTTTTATTATAATATTTTATATATATGTACTTTTTTAAAGGAGAGTAATAAAAAAAATCTTTTATAACAATTTCTGCGACCACTGTAACAAGATTAATCATTTTATTTTATCATTATTTTGAATATATCATCCTTTTATTTAAAATATGAGAAATTAATCTCCTAAAATATAATTAGGTGTCGAAACAAAAGTCACTTCTCAATAATACCTTTTTTTGGCATATATGAATCTTGAAATTGAATTTAAGATTTCATATTTAGAAGGTTCAAGCTACTAAAACCAACACCTTCCCTTGTTGGTCAATGAAATGGATAAAAAAATTTTTATAAATTTATTACTCATTTAATTTAATTTGATATAAATTGTTAATAAATTATATTATTTTCTAATATATCAAATTTAATAAATTTAACTTATATATTAAATAGTTTATAAATCACTTATAATTCACTATAATTTCTTATTTCAAAAAAAGACAAAAAAAATCTAATTTTGAATGCATAAGTCAAATTTATTTTTATAAAGATTAATTAATAGATTAGTTAAATAATTATTTATTTAATGAGTTATTAATAAATTAAGTTTTATTACTTTTTAATAGATAATAAATAATAAATTATTTAATAATTTAATTTTTTAACAATCTATTTTTTAGGACAATTTATTCAAAACAACCATTTTTTACCACTTTAAAATTATGATAACAAGTAGCCAATAACTTCAATAGACTAAAACCCAATCTATTTAAACTATTTAAGTGAATAATAGTTTAATTATAATGTATCATTAGTGTACAAAATTTCATGATTTACTCTTAAATTAACATCATATTTAATAAATAAAATTGGATACTAATTTTGAACACTATGTATGTGCTTTATATTGTCAATTGATAATAAAATATCATATATATAATTTTTGAGGTAACTATTACAAATACCAAACACTTTAAAAATATAACAATGCATTGTTGAATATGTGTACCAATAATAATTAAATGTAAGTGAAAGGGCTAATATTCCACATATGGAAAACTATAGTTGAAATTCCAATAAAAAATACTTATAAACAAAAAAAAAATGATGTGTAAGCAATTTTTCATTAACAATACATCAAAAGCAAATACATAAAACTATACTTTACCCGTCCACTTATAAAAGTCTCTTGTCACAAATTATATTTTATTTGGGAATATCAATCAATTATCAATTAGGTTTTTTTAAATTAAACTAACCAAGTGTTGTTTTTTGCTTTTCTATAATTCAATAACAAGACAACATATCATTGGTTGTAAGTATAAAAAAGATATATTAAAACGAAATTCTTAATTCTACTCCTTTGTTTTTCCACAGAATTGGCATTATGACTAGGTCGCGATCAATAATAGTATTCATTAGCTTACTTGCTCTTTTAGGAAGAAATCATAATTGCCATGGGCACACACACACATAAAGAAATCATGAAAAGGGTGAAACGGTCATTGCAACAAGAAAAGGAGGGAAATTTCATGTGGCTTTCTATTATCGGATTGATCGCAAGTGCGCTTGCCTGCACATGGCCACTGCACGGCCAGTTCATTTATTATTTCTTTATTTATTGATTATATTATTTCGACGTTAAGTATTGTCCTTAAGACTGCTTCTGTACATCCAAAGAAGGCATCCTTGTGCTTATTGGAGTTGATAAAATCCATTTTATAAAAATAATGTTATGTTATTATTATAAAAGAATTTAATACTATAAGTACGAGAATTTAATTGATATACATTGATAATGTAAAATAGTTATGATTTAATTGATATATATTGATATTATAAAATAATTTTATATTATTAATTAATATAAATAGGAAAAAATAAAAAATTATAGTGGGTCTCTTATTATAATAAACAATTATTTATATAAATTAGTACTTTTCACCATTTCTATTGGTTGATAGTGTAAAATAATTTTATATTATTAGTATATTTAAATTAAATTCTAAGTATAATATAAGTAGATTAATATAAGGATAATTTTTTATATTAACATAATATTAAATTATTTTGCTGAAAATTTTAGATTAAAAGAAAAACTCACTCTAATTTAAGTTAAGCTTAAGACTTAAGGAGTAGTGGTTACAAAAATATTTATAGATAGTTTATTGATAAAAAAGAAGTCTACTAGATTAACCATTATTGACTAGTATATCAACACTTAATTATTAGAAAAAAAAATAGAGATTATTTTTTGTAGCTCATAAAGAATTGGTAAGTTTTTTTTTAAAAAAAAAGGAAAAAAATAATACCTTATAAAACTTTTAATATAAAAGAGTAATAATAATGTTTGTATACAATCCTTATTCATTAATTTACAAGAAATCATCACATTTTCCTATTAACATATTTATTATATGTTACTTTTTCTAAAAAGATGTACAGTAATTATAAGATGTACTCTTTTAAAATGAATTTGTCTATAGAAAAATAAAGTAACATATATTCATTTTAGATCAGAAAACTATATTGTAAACTTAACTCATTACATGATTTAAGGGCAAATAAATTTTTACTTTCCTATTTCTAGATAAATCATTTTCGTTGTGAAACACAATTTTAAGAAAAATATTAATGTTACACATGATTTATTTTCTTATACTCTTTTTATTTAGCAATGAATGTTGTCTTTGTACAGTTCTTTTTTTTCAATTATGCATAAAAAAATTATTAATTTTAATATACTATTAATATTGAATATTTTATAAAATTATTCAATCATACTCTACTAAATATGTTACTCTTGAAATATCAATTGTACAAATCAAATTCTTTTATGAATTTAATAATATATAATTAGATAATTGTATAAAAAATAATTATATTGGTAATATATTTAAATTAAATTTCAATTTTTCAAAAATCAATAAATGTTCATTCCTTGTAATTGGAAAAATCTAAATTTTCAAAAAGCAAAAAGAATAATTAAGATAAGTTATTAACCCAATAATTTATGGTAGATATTAATTATGGAATTCTAAATGATAGTACATAGTATTATCCTAGCAATGTTCGTTATAATAAATAAAGCCATAATTATTTGTACCAAAAACAGGGAAAGAAAACCATATTAAATGAGGCGATTAAATGAAGATTAAGAAACTTTAATCACATGTTGTTGAGCAGAACTTTCTGGCGTGGTGCGGTGCCGTGGACGACATCGGCGAGTGGGTCCCGCGCACATATGCGATTGTGACGGCTCTGAACTTTGCTTCATCCTATGCGCTTTGCGTCTCGCACTTTTGCACACGCAAACACGGTCAAACCTCTATATCTGCGGTGACATTTTTCAATTTTATTTTTTATCATCACATTTTTCAATTTTATTCGCCCTCCATTTATTTATTTTATTTTATTGTAAGGGGAAAGATAAATTATAGTACGTTCCTAGACGATGAACATATTATACTCGTTTACTCCTACAATAGTTATTAATTCTAAATAAAATTTTTTATTTATAATTATGAGTTTAATTAGTATGTACTGACAGTATAAAATTATTTTATACTATTAATCAATAGAAATAAAAAAAAATAAGAAATTATAGTGAACCCTTATTATAATAGATAATTATTTGTGTGAGTTGGTACTTTTTACTATTTTTATTGATTGACTGCCAATATATTTAAATTAAATTCTATAATTATTATTATTCTAACATATCAATATATTATTTATTATTAATTTTTCAATTTTATTCTCTATTTTATTTAATTAAAAGAGTTACTATTCATCACATAATGACACCTAGAATAAAATATTAAGAAATTATTTTTTTGCCATATAACAAAATTTAATAAAGATATTTTAATAAATTTATGTTATAATTATATATTGATTTTAAGTTTCTTAGTCAGTATAAAAATGATTAAATTGATAACTATTTTAAATTAGAGAGAATATTTAAAATTTAGTATTTAAGCCTTCAAAAAAAAAAATATTTTCATTATTTATACATTATTTCTTAAAATATATGCAACCCAGTAAGTAATTTTGTTATTAGTTAAGGTTTTTTAATCAAATTTTGAATAAAGTGACTATAATCTTATAGGATATTTAGAATTAAGATCTTCGAAAATAATTTATCTCTATTAGATTAATAAAATGTATTATATGTAAATTTTACCAAATGATTTTAATGTGGATAATCTTCACTTCCATGTTTTAAAGAAAAACACATTTTAAAATAGATTTTCTCAATATTTAAAAGAACATACTATAATGTTTTTCAAACCATATAATGGAACTCTCGTCATTGAGTAATGATTGAAAATAATCAATGCCGAAAATAGGAGATAAAAATTTGGGCTTCGGCCCGATGTATATTTAAAAAAAAAGGAAAAAGCATTGAAAATTTTATTTAGTAGCTTCAGTCATTCTCCCATTATTTTTCTAGGAATTTGATGATACGCGGTTTTTTTTTTTTTGTTGGGGAAACGGGGGGTTATTTCACTCGCTTTATATTTTAATCCATAAAGTCTAGACTAGTTTTCAATCCGTTTTGTCATACAGCATTATAAATACTTTAAATTAAATATACATATCATTATGTTAATATAATTTATATTGGATATCGTACTAATTTATATCTCATCTAATTTGAATGATTGGTGCAATGTTGTAAGGCCCCGTAGCATTTATATATGTGGGGTCGATCTATTTAGCAGGAACTCTGTGTTCGAATCCCACTATGTGCAAAAT
Organism: Pterocarpus santalinus; assembly: GCA_031439595.1. Lineage (NCBI taxonomy): Eukaryota > Viridiplantae > Streptophyta > Magnoliopsida > Fabales > Fabaceae > Pterocarpus > Pterocarpus santalinus. The sequence goes on along the minus strand of CM062531.1, from coordinate 65,015,251 downwards.
TCTCTTAGGCCAGTGGCAGCCACAAACCGCAAGCGGGGATTAGTCTTAGGCCCTTTGGGCTTGGAGACACCTCGTGGTCTCTGACTTTAGACCAAAAAAATTTGTATCTCTTCCGATTTAAATGAAGTCAACATCTTATTTAATAGTAGATAAAGTATGAGTTGATATGGTATTTAATATAAATTATGTACACATAATATATATATATATACACGAAAAATTAAATGATAAGAATAAAACACGATGGACCAAATAGTGGAAAATCAAAAGTAAACACGGCTTGATTAGCCACCATTTTAAGTTCCACTCAAGCTTAGCAAAAATTGGGGAGCAAAGAAGTGGAAGTCGTTATTTCCAAACGTGTATATTGCTTAGTTTTGAAAATAAAACTTCGTAAGTCTGATGTCAAGCTTTTTTTCTTCCTTCAGAAAATAAGGTCTACTTAAACTACCTTAAAAATTTAGAAGCAAAACGCTCTACTCAATCCCGTGTAGGAGTTTAAGTCATGATACTAAGAAGTGCGTTGAAAGAAATAATGGATAAATTGACCAAAATTTGATAACACCATTGGACAAAAGAAGACAAATAAACATTTTGTTTTCTTGTCTCAACCCTGTCTAGATTTCTGAATGACTGAACTTACTCATAAGAATGCTTCTTAATAACCATCTGAACATCATAAAAACTTCAGTTAATATTGTCAAAGGATGTGATATTTGCAAACAAAATGTCATCATCGATGAGGAATTAATGTTAAATAATTAATTGGCATACATAACAACCATTAAATAAGCATCCTACTCAATCAAAATAATCAAATTAAGTGTGCAAATGCAGTGATATGACTAATCATCAAATAACACATTCATTATTATTATTATTATTATTATTATTTGAGAAAATCACTAGTATTTAGAACCCATTGAACTCTAGCTAATTTAATTCAAGTCGAATCGATTCACAATAAAAATAAAGTTCTCTCAACATTTTTTTTTTATTGGCAAAACTCAAACTCAATATTTTACTTAAGAAAAACAAATGTATAACTATTTGAACTGGCCACATACTAATAACAATATATTCATTACAATCTTTATTTGTTTGTTTTTAAGTATAAATCATATTTTTTGTTATTCAAATTGACAGTCCGTTAATCATTTATTGAAGTTAATACTTTTCATCCTATCAATAATCTAGAACATTCTACTTATCTAGTCATCTTTAATTCGTATAGCTATATCAATAAAATTTAAATGAAGATACTAAAGTATAAAGTGACTTATTTAATTGGCCAACTGTAATTAATTAGATTTCCTAAAATAATTTGTAATACAGCACTACGGAAAGTTCCAAGGCAAATTTTTTAAAACTTCAAATCAAATAACCACTGCAAAATTATAAATTAAACTCGAATCTTGTTTATAAATATTATTAGCCTTGATTTCAAAACTTTGTTCTTTTTTTTTTAATTCTCAGACATTATTACGACTAATTAAATGCATGTTTGAATTAAAATTTTAACATTATGGTTTGAGAGAAAACTTTTTTTGCCGGAAAATTTAAAAACTTACAAATAAAAAATCAAACATATTATAAGAGACCTTCTCAATAAATTTTTTTATAAAATTTAAAATTTGATTATTTTATTGAGATGCAGCTGGCATACCATTACATCTGAAACTTATATACATAAGGTTGTCTGATAAATCAATTGTTTTTTGTCTGAATTGCTACTCAATTGGATGTGCATTGTTGTTCGAAATGGTTTTTGTGTTCTCTTGCAACACCTAAAGCAGAGCCGGTCCCAATTGCAAAGGCCATGTTCCCTTGATGGGTGAGTTGTAGGTCCCAACGGTTTGACCATCAAGTTTCAACCGTGTGCGTGCGTCGTGTGTTCTAAAGGAGCAAGAATATGCTTGTACATATCCTCGTAGTGTAATTCAACATGAAAAAATATAGAATTTAATTTATATGTATTAATAGCATAAAATAATTTTATATTTTTAATTAATAAAAATATAAAAAATATTATTTTATATAAGTAATTATTTATTATAATAAAGAATTTATAATAATTTAGTATTTTTTTATAATTTTATTGATTAATATTATAAAATTATTTTATACTGTCAATACATATCAATTAAATTCAAAGTTATATATCTTTCTAAAATATTCTTCTAATTACTAAATATAGAAAATATTAAATATTTGATAAACATATTTATTATCTTAAAAATATAAAAACATTTATTATGTTTTATTTAAAAATTAAAAAAATATTTTAAAAGAATATAACATTACTCATTAAACATAAGAATTATTACTAGAAATTAAGTCTAATAAAAGATTTATTTTATTTTTTTTAACAAATGATAAATTATAATTCAAATCAAAAGAGATATACACATTTAATATTCGACTATATCTCAAATAAAATTGTCTTTAATAAAGAAAACTTATAAAAATTATATTTTAGCCTTTTAAAAATGTTGCTAAAATTTAAATATGAAGTGATAAGCCCTGTGCTTTCAAATATTGATTAACAGCTGGGCAATACTTATATTCCTTTCCAGCATAATTTACTGATGAATAGATGGTACTTTTTACTCTTCATTGTATGCCTTTATGTTTACAAGATAAGTCATAGGTGCCAACCCTTTTTCTTTGAAAGAATCTCTAAGATACAGTGGAGAAATATCACTTCTTGGTTTGTATATATACAACATTGCTTTATTATATATTATTAGCTTTATTTTGGGCTTTTATTTTATCCTAAAAAACATTTGTATAATACATTTTCCATATATAGTTTAAGTAGAAAGTATAAAGTATTTTTTGAAAAAAAAAAGTCCAAATTTATAACCAAATGAGAAATATTTTTTATACATACTACCAATTGACATACTTTGACATCTTGTATCTATCTCTCTCCTCTCTCCTCTTGCTTTTTCACTTTTCCTTTTTCTTTTACAATTTTTTTTTCTAATCTTGTCTCTGGATATCTGGATATCTACAATAAAGAGTGGTACAAATAACACTCCTCTAACCAAATTGGTTGCCAAAAGTATAACAGCTTTAAAATTTATACATAAAGAAAGCCCAGGTTATGTAATTTATTATTTGGCACATATATTTGGCACATCGTTAACAAATGCATATAATTAACCAAAGGGAATTGAGTTTAGCAAATGGGCTTAATCGCTTATAAATAGCAAAATATAGTTCGAATATTAGGTAGGAGAAATATCTACATTGTTTCTTCGAACTATGTTACATATAGTGAAGGATACTCATTTAAAAAAAATACATATAATTAGTTCTTCTATATGAGGGTCTTTTTTTTTTATATGGTATTTGAAAATAATTTATACCAAAATATAGGATTTTGGGGTAAATTACGGAGATATGGGAATTTAAAAAGGCGATTTTTCAGAATACAACAATTTTTTTAAAAAGTAATTTGAAAAAGTAGAAAATAAATTATGTATCTCCATGCAGCATATTAGAAAAAAGTAAAAATCGTCACTGACACTTTTCGAAAAACTAAAAACTGCCATTAGCAATTTTGCAGTCCCATATTCATATACTTTGACCTATAAACCCATATTCTTATATATATTACACTCATCCGCCGTATTAAAAATAAAAAACCTCCATATTATATGATTTCTCAAATTTTATATATAGCTGAGCGGTTATTTAATTTGTTCAATATACAGTGTGTAAGGGCTGGCTTGCAAGTCTAATGCTTAATAGATTTTTTCCCCCTAATCAGCACGTATCTTTCTTGCTAGCTACAGGTTATGAATTTTATTAACATTACATTAAATATAACCATAAAAGTTAACAGTTTGAAAGTGCTTAATTATTTGGAAGTTTTTATTTTTTATTTTTTATTTTTTTAGTTTATAGTTTAACACATTTAGTCATGTCTCTATTGCACCTCCCTGAAAGGAGATGCAAGATATATTTTTGCTTGTGGATTTGCCCAAATGTCATCACACATACACTTGTAGTATCATACAAGAAACGATCACGAAGAAGCTTATTGGTTATGGTTTGTATGAAATAATTCTTCATTATTTATCTTTAATAATTGCCTATACACATAATCTTTTTATATAGGACTCATCATGCCACAGTTATAGTCAATTACTTAAGATTCAAGTTAAACAAGCATCTTATGGTATAAAAAGGGGGAAATGGCTTTCAATAAGAATAAACAAAATACCAATAATAACTTGAGAAAAATGTTGGTTTAAAAAGAAATAAAGAATAAATATCATGCAAAAACACAACTAAATACCCAGCTCTAGGATTCTAATATAGAATTACTTGAACACCCAAACATAGACTACAATTCTTCTCGGATGCTAGAGTTGGACCCAATGTCAATTCCAAAACAGTGAAAATCTTTAGCGTGGATTGGAGAGCCGGCATCAAGAAAAACTGGAACAGATAAGGAATGAACATTGTAGAAGTCCGATCATAAGTTAATCTTCATATAAGTACGTGTGCGGCTATGATTGTCCTAGCTTAATATTTACAATATTCTAACTTGATTAGATATCAAAGATAATGTTATTAACACTAATCTTTACCATAGGAGTTTAGAGCCCGCTTGACTTGAACATGCATAGGTCTATCTGCACGTTTGTAGGCTTTTTTTTTTATTACAAAAATAAAATAAAAAATTATTATTTACATACGCAATACGTAAATAATAATTTTTTATTTTATTTTTGTAATATTATTTATTTTAAAGGGTCGATAAAAAAATATTTATTTTAAAGGGAACGGGTTGGAAATATTAAAATAATAAAAATGGAAAAAGGTGGAGAGAAGAGGATAAAAAGGGTTGTTGATTTTTTATTTTTTATTTTTTTTTGGGGAGAGATAAGGTGGGTGCCGGTGAGCGTGCACCGTAAAGTAGCCGAAATTGCGGCCCGTTCAACGGAGTTTGCAATCCCCGACGTACGGCACTTCACGCCACCCAGCATTTTAACCAATGATATCTAGCCACGTGGAACCACGCGGTAGGTGACTTGTTATTGATGATTTGCGCGACATTACAACCAGTTTGCTTCAGTTGATAATAGTCCGATGGGAAAAAGGATAGTGCAGGAGTAATGTTGTTTACTCGTACTTTGGTTTTTCTTGATCAATTAATGTTTAAAAATTTACTTCATTTTAATTAATTTAGTTCAAATCATATCGATATATTAAGATGACAATTTTTCGCAACGCTAATTTTTTTAAAAAAATTAAACTTAAAAATCTTATTTATAAAGGTTAATGACCTTACAAATATTTATCCATTATTATTATTATTATTATTATTATTATTATATACATTTTCTATATTATTCTCTCTTTCTTCAGTGTCTGTTTTGATTTTTGTGAGGGATGCGCATAAATAATTAGAATTTTTTAAAGTGAAAACGTTTAACTGAAAAAGTACGCAGTACGACAGATCAAAATTTGTTTCAAATTTTTGACATAGAAAATGTTAAACAAGAAAACTGGTATATTTAATATTTTGAAAATATTAGAATTATTTTTTGGGTGCTTTAATATTAAAATATTTAATATGTTTTAGAATTTAATTTAGGTGTACTGATAGTATAAAAAAATTTTATACTGTTATCCAATCAAAATCTTCTATTTACATAATCATTCAAGTAGTAAATGATTATATCAAAGAGTTTTATTAATATGGTAATTTATGATTAGATATCTGTATAAACAGTGTATTCAAATTAAATTCTATTTTTTAATAATTAATAGAATTGTTGAAAATTTTATTTAAAGGAATATATAGAGTTATTCTAATATAATATAATACAAAACCAATGTTCAAAACACACATTACTAATAGTGTGTTTGACTTGACTGTGAGGAGGTTAGAATTGGTTTTAGAATGTTAAAATTGATTTTAATTATTTTTTATGAAGTTTGATTTTCACTTGTAGAATCATTTTTTATTTTTAGAATTAATTTTAGACAAAGTAAAATTTTTTTATTTTTTATCAGAATCACTTTTAATGAAACTATCAAACATAAATTATTTATTTTAAAATTAATTTTAACAAAATTAATTATAATAAAATCAATTCTATAAAAGTAAAACTAAATACATATTAAATACGTGTTTAGAAAAGATTATCCTATTCTAAAACAATTCGGCTCTTTTTTTTTTCTCCACATAAGAGCGGCCATTTTCAACACAATTTGATATGCTTGACAATTCAAGATAGAATTGATTAATATTTTTATCATATTGATTTTAAGTATTAATTATTATTTTATATCAACATATTATTTTATGTTTTTTAAAGTAATTTTTCACATAAAAATAATTTTTCATTCAATTCAAATAAAATATATTACCTAAAAATATTTTTTTAATTAATACATCCAAATGTAGTTTTTCGCAAAGTTCATAGGTTGTAATCAGGATAATATTATTTATATAATGTTTTATACAATGAATTAAACAATTATTAAAAATATTTAACTTTTATATCAACAATATATCAAAATTAAACTCTCATAAAATTATAGAATTATAATTTCAATCATAATTATTCACTTCCCTCTTTCCTTTCTTTTATGAGGTTTATGTGCATAAATCTTATTCTAGTTATTAACTGCTAAGTAATGTTAATTCACTCCATTAAGTTCAAGGAATTAATAATGCTTCGCTCATATTATATGAATTTCCACATCTCACGTCTCTTATATTTGATGAGGACTTAAAATTAAAATACAAATATGTAAAATAAAACAAAATTAATTGTAATTAACCAATAAAAATTATGCAAAGATAAAATAATGTATGCACAAATTTCTCCTGAGCCAGCTTCAATCAAGAATTTGTATTCGTGCACCTCGAGAGTCGAGACTATACTATTCTTATTTTTTTCATGTTCATAATATGAAAATTTTCACATCATTTATAAAAGTATAAACTTAAATTTAATATAATATATATATATGTGGATATAATTTACTTTTAATTCACTACATTTAAAAGCAATAGACTAGTGACTCATTACACACACCAGCAAGGGTAGAGCTAGACCCTCTTGATGGGAGGGAACAATATTTAATAGTTAATTTTATAAAAAGAATAATATATTAAAAATTTATTTTTATCTAAAAATTTAAATTTAAATTAAAATATATAAAAAATAAACATTTCACAATCAAAATTCAATAAATACATATATACATAATATATTATCTATTATGTAGTAACCTCAAATATTCAAATTATATTTATAATATTTAAATATTAGTCAATTTTATTTGCAAGATCGCTAAAACTATGACTGAATTATCATAGTTGATCTCTTTTTCCTTATATAGCATAAGTATAAAAAACAACCTGGAGAGGGCCAAATAAAAAAAATTAAAAAATTTACAAATAATTAAAATTTTTAGGCCCCTTGTTGCCATATAAGAGGCTCCGCCCCTGCACACTACTGGTTTATCGGTCTTATGTGTTTTAGCTTTGCAATAGAGGAAATGATTTTTTAAGTTAGGATTAGAAACAAATAGATCATTAAAAAAAGTTAGTAGCATTTAATGTGAAAAAAAGACTATAAAATCTCATTTTAGATAGTCTAATTATATAAAGAAGATTTGTAACAGTTCTAGTAAGGAAAGTAGATTAAAGGATAGCCAACAATCAAAGGTTTGAGGGAATTAATAAAAACTATGAGTGAAATTATTAAGAAAAATTCAAATTTAAACAGTTTTTATATGGATATGATTTACAATAAGACAACGCAACGTTGTTTGCTTCATGTAATTGACCACACATGATGAAAAAAGGCTTATATTATTGTTGTAATTATGCAATACTCTTCTTTATATAAATAGCTTTGTTAATTATTAATTTAATACATATTAACTACAATAACAACTAAGTCTTATCTTATTGGATTGAGTGGATTACATGTATCAAACGAAATTTAATGCATATTAATTAACACATTATTAAAAAAATCATTTAAAGGAATCATTATGATAGTTAAATCTTTTAATATCTTAATAATATTCAATTAAATCATAACATAAAATTTTATTCATATTAATAATAATATATTAAAATTAAGTTTTAAAAATTTTTAAATTTAATTAGCATATCATTTCAATATAACAAATTTAATTTATAATACTATTTAAATTATGTAATACTATTTATAAAGTATTAAACTAAATAAATAATGTTATTAAATGATAATATAATTTTCATATTAACAATGCATACTATTTAAATTAAAAAAATCTTAAATAAAAACTACTATCCAAAGCCCATATATTATATATGTAAAGTTTAGCTAATAATTAACCTAATTTAACGCAAGTTGAAGATAAACTTACAGAAATTTTCATCTAAAATTGTTCTCTTAAACTTAAATATATATAGAAAGTTTGATTGATTATTTTATTCGCTTGATGAATGGGTACGACTGTTGCTGTGGATATTACGAAACTGTGCATTGTGTATTATAGATGACAATGCAAGTAAATGGAAACAGCATGCATGGGCTAGCTGGCTTGATAGGATTCCTTTGAAACAGTTAATTGAGGGAAGAACAAACACCACTGCACGTACACCTGAGACAGAGACAATTCATCCCACCAATCACCATCACCACTTCTCATTGCACGAAGCATCAGATTCACATTTTTACATTTGTCCACAAGACCAATTTTAGCTAGGTCAAATGATACACTCTTATCCTATCATATCCTATGAATATAGGAATTTTAAAAGAGATTGCGCATGTGAACCAACGCTGGAGCGAGAATAGGTGTCAGCATTATTGCTCTCCCATCTTTACTGATTCGAGTTTAATTTGCAGTGAATCTTATATACAGCATCCTTATTCAACTTTTATAAAATGCATATTCATATTTTTCAATTATATTTTTCACTTGTTTCCTTACTGTAGTATCTGCACTTCGTTCTGCGTTTGTGTATATATATATATATATATATATATATATATATATATATATATATATATATATATATACGTAGTTCACTGTGTAATGCACTCCTTATTAATTTTTTACTGATGCGGGAAAGTGTTAAAAATAAGAGATTGTCTGATTTTAAAATTAAGGCATCTTATAAATCTTAGAGTTGAGTTTAGAATTAAGCAGGTATAATTTAACTCCAAAAACTAGATCATGAGAAAAGAATTATCCACATATTTATAAAGACTATCTTAATTATATATATTCTTAAGCGACTCCCATGACATCTAGAACAAGAAGTTTGCAGAATTAAATATCTATAAGTAATATAATAATAATTATATAATAAATATCGATACCATCTTAGAATTGAGTTTAGAATTAAATAGTCTTAATCTAATTTCAAAAACTAACTCACAGAAACAAGATTGTTTAAGTACTTATTAATATTATCTTGGTCATATCCTTAAGCGCTATGAGACTCTAACAATAAATCTCAATAAGAAGATTTATAAAAGAAATATACGCCAAAACCTTTTGTTAACCCTATTTCATCCTAGCATTGAGTGTCATAACTCGCAGATAATAGCTCATTTTATTTAGGTGTATTTTCTGACTTCTGAGTCATATACTTACAAATTATGACACCCCAAGACAAAATAATTGATCCAGAATTTCGGGTAGAAGATAGCAAATTTTAAACAACATATGCTTATTAGTTATAAATAAAACAAAAGATGATTCATTGATCGATATGGCAGCTGTGCCTCGATGGAAACATGGTTTAGGTGGAATAGAAATTATTAATGGTGGCTTATATAATTTGCTTAATTAAATCGATGGATCCGCCACTGCATGTCAACAATCAAAACTTCAATGCAAATAAATACTTCTATCTATGCATCCAATTGTTTATTTCCTGGTTTCCCGTGTTGAACCAAGATGCAGATGACGTTCTTTTCAATATTGTATTAATTCTCTCCGCGATGATGTATAACCAGCTATACACTTTTTCTTTTTTCTATTTTTTTTTCATATGCTTTTTTATTTAATTCATATATGAATAATAATATGGCAAAGATTCAAACGACATTAAACTAGTAATCCGGTTGGTGGCAGTTTGGGTTGGAGCCGATGCTACTCTCCTTTTCCTTTCCACTTTCCACGTTCCATCCATTCAAATCAAGAGGGAACTTTTTTTCTTTCTAAAATGAAACGTGAGTTAAATCAGAGGATAAGACAAACAAACAAAAAAAATTAGAGGATATCAATTCTAAAAGAGGCCTCATTTACTGGCAAAGTAAAGTTTATGCCACGGGCGTTCGTTCATATTGGCTAAGTTAAGCTCGAGAAATATTTGATTACTATATATTTTGGTGTCATATGTTATAGGAATCCAACATTTTTTTTTTTTTGGTTTTTTTTTTGGTGGGGAGGGGGAGGGGGAGGGGGAGGGGGGAAGAAATACTGCATTTAACGAAGAGATCATGCATTCTATACTTATTTAACTATGACAAACATCTCCGTGTCATTGAACATTCTATGTGTCATATGTTACCTTTGGAGACTTGGAGCATGATGACAAATTTATGTATTAATTTAATGGAGCAAGTTGATTATCCCAACTTGTTACAGGGAAGATATGTCATTGTGAGTGTTCGTGTTTTAGTTGGTTTTCGGCCATATACACGTGGGTTAGTTGATTTGGTAACGAATTATTAGTAGAGTAAAGAATATTTAATTTTCATGCTATTTGATATGAAAAACACTAAATTCTCCTAATTTGTGTGCCTAAAAAATCTGTTAATTCAAAATTTCTTACATATACTAAAAAGATTAATTAGTATGCACTAATAATATAAAATAATTTTACACTGTCAACCAATAAAAATATAATAAAGTGTCAAATTATGGTAAATCTATCATCATAGTAGATAGTTACTTGTATAAGATAATATTTTCTTCCATTTCTATTAGTTGACAATATAAAATTATTTTACATTATCAGTGTATACAAATTAAATTTTATGTTAAGTGGTTCTTAAATATTATGTAAATTACAATTTATATAATTGTGAGTGAAATTTTGAATTAGAAAAATCTTTAAATTGGTTTTTTTTTTAATTTTTAGGTTAATTATTATAAGGTTATATCAACACTCATTTGATATGTAAAAGGGATGCTAAAATGATTTTATTAATCATACTTCTCTTTTTTAACATAGTTTTTTTTTTTTCAACTGCTCTATTTAACTTAGTTCTGAAAAGTTCTAAATTTAACTACATGAAGCCAACTGTTACAGATGACCAAACTAATTAAGGGTTTTTTGATACTTGGTTATTAATTACTTGATCTATTAACAAATTTTTCATACAACCAAACTATGTTTTGTAAAATTAAAATTGAGATGAGTTTCTGAATTACACTACTACGAATTATTAAAAATTTCCGTTTCGTGAGGGCAACTTTTAAAAACTGACGGGGAAAAATTACAAGCAAGCTTTAGCAAGGGCGCATGTAAATTTGATAATTAAAGGTTTTATATGCACTTAATTAATAGCATATACAAGAAACAAATTCCTAGGGGTGTGTGTGTGTATATATATATATATATATATTAGCTCACTTATTCCTATTTGTAACTTTTTTTTTTCGGAAGCAACTTATTATTATTAGTAGATTCTTATATATCTGGAAAAAAAAATGCTTATACAAAGTAGATATATAATGTAAAATACGTGCAAAAATCTTAATTATATTTATGAGTTCATTTCGATGACTGGACAATATAAAATGTTTTATATTTATATCTAATAATATATTACAATAATATTAAATAAATTTATGGATATTTAGTATATAACATTTTTTTTACGATTATCCATTATAGATTGACATGTAATTATTAAAAATATTTGACTGATATAATAACTATTTCAAATGTTATAATAATAATAATTGAAGGTCAAACGTCTATTAAATGTTCTTTAATAATTATAATATGAAAGTATAAAATATTTTAAATTAATAATATGTAAAATTAAATCATATGTTTATATAGACAATATTGACACTTGCCTTGACATGTCTATGTTTAAAATTGTATTGTATACCAAAACTCTTTAATTTAGTTTTATTTAATACATATGAAATCACATAAATAAAAAAAATTATAATTTATTATTACTTTTTTTATTCACAAAAGTTTAGATTGACGGAAAGACTCGATTTAGTCTAAACGAGATAACCTAAAAATCAAATTCAAATCATGGTGGTGCATAAGTAGAAAACCAATCACATGAGTCAATTCTTGTTTGCATAATTTATTATCACTTTAAATATTAGAATTGATATTTAACTTCATCTTTACTAGGGTTTTATGTGGGTTACGTCGGATGGGTTTGGAATATTTTTTTTGACTCAACCCACTCATTCAAACAAGTGATTGAGTTAGGTTTAACAAATTACTTATTAAGAAAAATCAAAATTTATAATTGAATGTAATAAATGTAAACACATATAACATAAGTTATAATATAAATATCAAATCATTTAATAAGTACAACAACTATAAGTCTCAATATACATAAATTTTAAAAAATATTCATAAATTCTAGATATTTTCAAAAAAATATATATAAATTATAAAAGTTTTGAATAAAGCATAAAAAAGTCCTAATAACTTTTAAAAAAGCATACATAATTCTTCAAGCTCGACAAAAAAAAAGCCTATTGCATTGCACATATTTTTATAGAAATTTGTGAAAACTAAAAAAATAATTAAATATATTTTTAATCCTTATACATGCAGGTTATTTTGATTTTTGTGCCTCTGAAATTTTTGCTTTAATTTTGATCCCCTCTTTTTTTTTTTTTTTAGTCCTGTCATTGTAAATTTTAATCCTTATACATACTTTAGAATATGCATTTAACCTTACAAATATTGGAAATTTTATTTTTTGTTATCATAAATATTTTCTAAATCTTTTTTTGGTCTTTGTAAATATCACTACTTAACATTGAGTATAAATAATAGAGACAAAAAAATTAATAATAGAGAAAAGAGAGCAAAAATTTTAAAAGGAGCAAAATCAAAATGACTGATATTTATTTTATAAAAAAATAACCAATATTTATAAGATTTAAGAGCATATTTAGATGAAAAAAGTTAGTTGAATTGGATTGGGTTCTATAAGTTAAAAACTTACAAACCCACAACTCAATCCATACTTAATGTATTAGAGATTTTTTAATCTAATCCAACCTAAAGTGTATTTTGTGAATTGAATTGGGAAGAAACTTGTAGGTTGATGAGTTAACTTAATCCGCCAGACACCTCTAGTCTTTGCAAAATACTAAAAGCTAGCTTAAGAAAAAACATTACTTAAATTGTTATAAAGAAAAAAAAAACTCCGGCCGCATGTTAATCTAAGGCAGGACCTAACGTCTGTCTCCAACATTAAAATTAAGATGTGCTTTAATATTATATTATAATTATAATTATAATTAAATTTAACTTTAATTAAAAAGCTATATAAAAATTACATAAATTATTATATAATATATGTACTCATACCATGGACGGATTAACATAAAATATATTTTAGATATAAAAGAAAAAATAGAATTGTATTTTTCTAATCGTGACATATTACTAAGACATGAAAAAAGAGGCAATCAGAAAATAACCCAAAAAAATATTTATTTCCTTATAAGATTCATTCGCCCCGGACATTATCTGTCGCCTATTTGGCCCCATATGTTGTTAAGTTCGATCGTTTTCTTCATTTTTCGTTTTCTCTCCTTTTAGACTGATCGGTGACTACGATATATCGTCTTCTCATTGATCCAATCAAAATTAAACCTGAGAGGAGTGTTACAGACAAGAAAAGGTTGAGAATTTTGTCAAAAAGCGTGTGCCTTTTCGCCCTGCAGAATATATAAACATTAAGGGTAAGTTAGTTGAAATGTAGATTAATTTTCTCTATATTAAGGTGAATGTTCAAACAATTTGTAAAATAATAATTTTAATCCAAACCTCCTATTATCGAGTACTCTTTGAATATTATTAAATTATCTGAAAGTTAAGGTATAACTTTTCACTATGATCTGGTAAATTATAGTTTTTTAAACTTGAAAAGAAAAATCCTTCAGCACATCCCGTACATATATGGAGGTGTATATTTGATTCTCTTGGCGGACATGGGTCATTGTGCTTATGAATATATCATATTGAAGGAAAATAATATATAAAAAATATGTAATATTGGTTTAAAATGGAATGGTGCTTTCTATAATATATACACTATAAAATCTCTCAAACACTGGTTTAGTTAATGTCTCTTGAAAACTCGGATTTAAACAGAGAATTCGAAAAAGGATTACAGGAAGGATATTAAAAAACATTTTAATTTGTATCGCCTTTCACAAAAAAATAGTAACTCCACAAACTATATAGAGTGTATTATTGATAAAGATTCTCGAAACCTATGAGGGATATAATGTTCAATTCCATTTTTTCCCCCCGAAAAAGAGACTGAGAATCTTATGCCATTCAAATGAGACACAGTGATAATGTTAAGCCGGCATTGTGTGGATTGTTAGCTTAATCAATAGCAAAGTTGAATAGGAGCAGCTAATAGGAACATGATATTGAACCTGTCAATCAGAATGCACTATCAAGTATAGCAATGACGATGTGATAGAAGATAAAAACAAGTGAGCTTCAAAACCGAGCATGGATGTGGATGAATTTGTGGTGTAGGTGGCATGAAACCGACAAGACCATGAAAGCCCACACAATCTAGATTAGGAACTTGTAGTAAAAACATATATAACCATTCAATTTATTTCAAATTGGATAACATATTATAAATGATTATTTGGTTTCTACCAAATAAAAGTGTGTATTAAAAGCTGCCCTCTACAATATGCAAATGACATTTTCCTATGGGTAGGAAGATAAGCCAAAGGGCATTAAATACAAGGCACATGGTATGTATGAGTATGACAATGGAATTTGTCGTAATTGGATCCCACAACCACAAAGACAGGCTAGGACATCACCTTGAGCAAAGTTAAGAACACTAGACTATTCCAAGCTTCCAATAATTGAATCGATGCAGAAAGTGACCCCAAAAATTAAGGCTTACTTGCTACAAGTAATGTTCCTCATCCGTGCATCTGCCATCCACTGCTGGTAAATGCAAGCGAACCACCCTACCAAACACCACTGACCCACATATTTTGGGCCTTGTTGCCCTCATTTTAAGGGCCACCTTGTATTTCCTTGTGCTTATCCTAGGACGACCCAATTACGACTCACCCGTGTCATAACAGACCCATAACTTGTTTCCCTATAGACGCAGCTGCAAATGTAATAGTTAAGAGATTTTTTTTGTTTTTTTTTTGTTTTTGGCACTTGAAATGCTGTTCTCATAGAGGATATATTTGTATCTAAAAACGTGCACCCAGATTTGAGTCAACGGAGTTGACAATGGTTAGGAACCCTTTCCCTTCCCCATAACCCTCCCCTCGCCCAAAACAAAAAAAAAAAAAAAACCTATTTGTTAGACATTATTTTGAAATACTATAATTTATAATCTAATTATTAGTAGAAGTACATCGTTGCGGGACCTACTTTTTTGCCTTTTTTTTTTTAAGTGTCCGATTTTAATTTTTCTATTTAATATTCAAATAATGAGGGTCTATAATTAAGCATCGAGCAAATTGTTTTCCTTTATTATTATTTGCTAGAGTGAGTTACACAAGAAGCAGTAACTTTTTAATAAAAGTGAGATTTGTTGACGAGTGCTGCAAAATATTATACAGGGCTTTATCATCTGACTAAGATGCCAAAATATAAAATGACATTGTTGGTTTTACTGACTAATTAATTTATCTATTAGGAGTGACAATAGTTTAGATGGTCTTTCCAGAGGTATAGCTGGTTTGACCTGACTCAATTCATTTAATAAACAAGTCAAATTAAAGTTTTTTTAATACCTGTTCAATTAAATAAATTAAGCCTTATTTAAAATCATAGGCTCGTGACCTGATTTAAAAGTCCTATTATATCTTTAAATATGTTTTTATATAAACTCAAATTGTTTAGAAGTCTTATTTTATGTTTAGAAAACATGTTTGGGCACATTCAACAATACAGAGCAAAAAAAAATCCATAGGAATTAATTGGATGAAATTATAGAGACTCGTCATTCAATTTAACCTTATGAATATTACTAGTGAATTGACAGTTTTTATGTGCTTGTCAATTTTTGTATATTTTTCATTTTGTAAAGATGAAAACAAATACAATAAAAGAATGATTAAAATAAATTATAATTATATTCTAATTTTTTTTAAAAAAATACTTAAATATAATTATAGTTGGGTAATAAAAATATTTATGTAGTTGTATTTAGCTTTAAATGTTTAACGAATACTAAGAAGTTACTGTTTCATTATGCTTAACTTTAAATTTTTAGATAATTAAAGATGTAGTTTATTTTATTTTTAAAATACTTAAATGAATAATTTATGTTAATAAGAATATAGTAATAGATACTACAAATATGACACTGTTTTAAAAAATGAATTGCGAGAGAAAAGATCAATCTCATTTATTTATTATTACGATTATTAATGGTGTCAATTTATCAGATAATAAACAATGATGTAAATTTATAAAGTTATAATACAACTCGTGTTGTTTTGGAAAGAAAGTGCAAGCGGAAGTTATATAATTTGAAGAAATTGGAGATGAGATTCGTTTCTCAATTGTTCGATCTTTATTAAGCCACCTGGTCGGCATAACTCATGCATCCTTTAATGTGGTATAAAATTGCTAAAGAAAGATAAATTCACAATTCTAGTAAATACAAATTATAAAAGCAGCGCGTATGTTCGCGTATGTTTAACGCCAGCTTTAATTTAACCTTAAAGGTGAGTTTTGTGCGAGGATAATAATGAAAATAAAAATTTTAGAAATTAATTTTTTATATAATTTGACTTATAAATTTAATTAATGAAATCATCTCTCCAATTTTTGTCCATTACCATACTAAACTTAAAAGAAATGATTACCCAATTTGCATCCGACAGCCCAAGGCCAGCTTTCTTATGCGACCATTCAGTATTTTTAATTCGAGTCAACAACACAATCTCATTTCATGCAAATACACTACAAATCACAGTGCCCATGTTCCTAATGTATACTTTATCCTCAAAATTATCATTATTTTTCATTTCACCATTTCTCGATTGCTAGTCATCACCAATATTATTCAAAACCTATTCGTTCGAATTCATTATAAGAAAAATAAAACAAAACTTTTCTCATTGCTGTGCAGGAACTCAACTAAAAGGTGAAATATGCTGCATGAAGAGCTCAACCAATGAACAAACACAAAAAACTCCCTTGCTGAATCACCACATTTTTCAGATTAGAACATTTCTTGGTCTATCATGTTCTTTTGGGACAAGCACCCTTTTGTATTAGAAAGGTAAATTCTCACAGACTGAACACAATACGCCACAGATGCAGCTGCAAAACACAATTTAACTAGGAATACCAAGATATTGATCTCCTCACTAACTAAACACTAGGACAAACTGGGGAAAGAATGCAACATACAAATCGATTGGTTTTCAATCGAAACTGGTAAATCAAAATAACTTCTGTACATTGTTTTCCGGATGACTTTGGCAAGCTCAGATTGCACCTCAAAATACTAGGTTTCATCTTCTGTAGCAGTTCAGTCTCTAAACAAAAAGGAGAATCTATTTCACTATTAGTAAGACAGATTATACACACGAAGATGCAATCCGTCCACCCAAAAGCAACACATAAAGGAGGTGACCAACCCAAAAAATATTTAGAGATTTGATCAGTGCCCTTCAGTTTCAACCACTAACTTCTGAGCTGATAATCTTCTTTACTATTGAGCATCTTTTTTTAAGGAGCTTTGAGTTGCTCGCTTCTTTGTAGGACGGCTGATAGGTTCATCAACATCGGATTCCATGCATGAAGCAGAAAGCCTTGGTCTTCCCTCATGCAACTTTGCAGAGTCGTCTGGAACCGCCCATGCTAGTGGACTCACTGCATCGTACATGTCATCATTATAACAACAGTAGCAACAACAACAACAACAACCAAGTTTTATCCCATTAGATGGGGTCAATTTGGTTACATGAATCATGCGACACCATAGTGTTCTATTGTAAACTATGTCTGTGGTTAAAGTTAAACCATTAAAATATACATATCATCATTATAACAATGCAACAAAATGCTTAGTAATGTTTGATTCAAAAAGAGGTTGCTAGATTGCCAGGTATTTCTCTTGCTGGATTCTAAACTAGTTGAGAAGTTTATGTCTTTCAGATCAGATGTCATGCTTCATGATTAAGAAAAAATACGGCAAGAATCACAAACTAGATTTATTTCTAGCATTAGGGCCTAAGGATAAATTATAAAATAACATAGAAATGGATGTACTTCAAAAATAAGATAAATAGTGATGTGTATGTAAACCAAAAGAAGATAAGACAGAGCCAGACAAATTAATGCACCTATCTCTAAAAGAATACTCTGAAGGATAGATTACAGTTCAGAACCCTACAATTTTTATCCAAATCAATTTTTATGCATCAAGTTTAAATAATATATATCATTTGACCACCTATATATTAACTTTTATTTATAATATATACCTTGCTCAGGTTCAATAGGTCCATTATCTTCATATGAAGATTTAAGTTTAGTAGGGCGCTTCCTCACATAGTTTTCATGCAGTGGCTTTGGTATTTGAAATGAGAACTGTGAAAGAGTTACACCATCTCTTACATATTCTGGATGATCCATCAAGAACCTGAAAGCACAGATGCACAGAGCAAAGTACATTAACAAAAAGGTAAGGTAACTTTCAAGGTCACATTGCAAAAATAGTAAAGCAGAAGCAGCAGGAACATACTTTTGGACCTCTACCATTGAGCGGAGTCTCTTGCCTGATGGTGCTACATAATATCTGAAATATTAAATCAGAATAAAAACAGATTGATGATTGACAAATTAGAATTTCCATGACAGTAGACTTCCTACCCCACCCCCCCAAAAAAAAATCATGAATGGATGGGGAGCAGTATTATTTTATTACTGCAAAAGGGTGTATATATTCCTAACAGATGAAAAGAGATGACAAATATCAGACACATACATATCTGCAAATTTAGTGCTTCCTTCACCTCTGATCCGTAGCAGTCGCTCCCATCCAGCCGGAGGCTGTGCAATGTTTGGCTTATCAATAGCCCAAATCCTGCTGCCATCCTGAGAAATATCCTCCGGATCATCACAAGATACATCAGGCCGCCACTCACGAGCTTTTTCACAAATGAAAGGCTGTTCAAGGATATGTTCGCGTATTTCTTCATATTTTTCTTTTGTTGGAATCAGCCTCCATTTAAAGCAGGATGCACATTGAACAGTGAAACAACCAACTGATGGCAGAACTCTGGGAGCTGAACTTGCAGGTTTGCTTCTTGGAGGCAAAGGAGGTGCACACCGAATAGGACCGGGGAACAGATCAAGTGTGTTGCAACCATTTGCCACGGGATCATAAAGGACTAATTGTTTAGATACATCATCATTAGAGATGTCATTCTCATCATCTGAAGAAGAAGATGATGGAGAAACATCTACGGGATCTGAGGGACTGCTATGTTTGTAACTGGGAAAACTTGAACCTGATGAGCCCTTGACTTCACTCCTGGGTGTAAGGGAAAATTTACCACGATCCATCTGATTTTCCCTAGAAGTCTAGCACCTGCTATATTTAAAAAACTGATCAAGGAAATAATGAAAAAGCAAACCTTAATGTTGTTACTAAACAAGCTTTATGATTTTCTTATTGTCATGTTTCATGTGATTATTACATTAATCCCCTTAAGTGCAATGCATTTTGTCTTGGGATGTTCATACTTAAGCTTGACATCCGTGGCCCTAATAGAAGGAGGATGAATAGTTTAAGAAATAGATTAGGAAACCAATTTTGACCATTGCAAACTGCATGTCAAACTTAGAAACAATCTAAGAGCCTGTCCAATGTCAAACAAGATTCATGTAACATAGCAAAAACAGTCAAAATTCAAATACTGTTTTGGAATGTCAACTTCAGTCCTTTATCAAGAAGCATCTGACTAAACTAAAAAAAAGTGTCTTAAAGCCCATTCAAAGGGAAACTCAGTGCACGAGGCTTCCACCAAGTAGAGTTTGAGGAGGGTAGATGTAAGCAACCTTATCCTGTACAGGGAGAGAATGTTTCTAGGATTTGAACTTTTAACTTCCAGTTCACAACACAGCAACCTTACATTGTGTCAAGGCTCATCCTCTGTCCTAAGGCCCATTGCTCAGACATAAAATGGATAAAGGACAAAACAAAGTAACTAACTTCTGGTTTGATTCAGGTTTAACCCTTGAATTATAATGGGGCACCCATTGTTTTCAAAACTAGTGGTCTTGGACAGATACTTAATGACATTTCCACACTCCCTTTAACAGTAGTACACCAAAAGAGTAAAATGACCTGGTTTTGACAAAACAAAGCTCAACAAGTCATTTGTCCTGGCTATATCACCAACATGCAATGGGTAAGGATAAGGATTTAGCACAGTATGAGGGTGGGGTATACCAAAATGTCCTAAGCAGCGGTTCTCAGGTGATTGGTCTATACTTAGCTGAGAGTATAATAACTCATTAACCCTAAAAGCAAAACAGGCCCCAGCAGCTCTGAAGGCTCTTCCAAAGAAACGGATCACAAGGATTTAGACACTAGACACAAACTTGGTATCAGATTATTAGTATTCCTACCCAGCACCAACAAAAACAGGAAAGGTTGTCTTGTCTTCTCTTTTCTACATTACAAACAGTACAAGGCCAACACTTTATGCAGTAGCTTTTCTCTTTATCATGGGGGGTACCAGATATGCATCAAATCATGGCATTCTAATTTTAAAAAAATGAAAAGTACTTATAGATCATCAAAAGAGGGAGATTCTACTAAAGGTAATCCTCAGATTAAAGGTAAATATCTAATACGAATCGTACAACGGTGCAAAGGTGCTAACTTTTTTCATGTTGAAAATCAAATAATAAACACAACCAAAAAAAAAAAAAAAACCAAAAGGTTGAGACCAAAAAATTCGTAAGCTCAGGAATACAATGCCTGCATTTACGTCAAAGATACAAAAAGCGAAATCGCAGAGCTAGCTACCTTCCAGAACAATCCAACGTTAAAAGAAATCGAAACGACAACAAAAAAAAAGACAATCTGAGCTTCGAAAGAGGAAAATCGTTAAGAATGTCTTATCGTTCCCACTTTCTCTCCCTCTCTCTCTCTCTCTAGCATTGTTGTTCCAGGCATCAAATCTATGATCCGAAACACGAAAAAAAAAAAGGATCCATACGGAGAATTTGAGAAGAAGGAACGTACAAATGGATATGAAGGAAGCGTCGATGGAGGATCTCGCGAAAGCCAAGAAGCGTTCGATGTTGGGAGAGGAGAGGAGAGGAAGAGAAAGAGAGAGCGTTGCTTTGTTCTGTCTTTAAGAAACAAAAGAGAAGGAAGGAAGATGGGGAAGTATGATAGAATAAATTAAAAAACCAGCCATCCACTCTCCATTAAATGCAAAACGGATTGGTTAACCAAAAGAAAATGAACATATATTATTATATAATAAATCAACATGGTTTAAATGATTTGATATTTAGATTAAATATCTATTTTGGTCTTAATGAGAAATTTTGAAGGATAAATTAATCTCTCAAAATTTAAAATATGTCTCTATCATTTAAAAATGAGGGATATATCATTCCCTATGTATAAATATATATTATTAAAAAATTCAATATAGAGAAACTACTGTTTTATTTTTTGAATGGTGAGATATCATTTAAAAATTTTTACATTTTGAGACACTAATTTATTCTTTAAAATTTTTATTAGTGACAAAATGGGTATTTACTTTATATTTTTTTTGATAAGTACAATTTTATGTTCGAGTTTTATATTAAAAAAATAGCTTTAAATGAGTATTATGTTTATGGGAATGGATTTTTTTATGTCAAAAATTCACATGACCTTATTATATGTTAGTTTTTATTGTTGATTAAATTTTTTTGTGGGTCCCAAATTTGGTCCCATATTCTTAATCAATTATAAAAAATAATACATAACAAGGTCATATAAATTTTTTATATGAGATGATTCATTCCCTATGTTTGCTATAAGCTAACCTAGTTCGAGATTGTAGTTCACTAAGTTTTAAATACTAATTATTTATTGAATAAAAAATACTAATATTTAGAAAAAGAAATATTATCATATGAAGATGTTCATTTTAATTTTTACCATATTAAAAATATATTTTTTCATAAAAAAAATTAGGTGGGTTTGTTATCAAACATATGATCAAGGCTTAAGCAAAGTTTTGAAGCTCGAAAATCACTTACAAAGGAATTATAAAATTACCTACCAAAGAGATCCTCAAATTAGCAATGAAAATCAAACTCATATTGAATATGGATTGCTAGTTATCAACTACACTAACCTTCATTGGCATGATATTAAAAATATTTGTTATATTTGTGATGTATTATATTACATTTATATTTATCTCACCTGTTTTTATTATATTTTTATTTTATTTATGTGTGGTATACTTGAATTTTTCACTAAATTGCCACTGATAGATAAACTATTTATTAATATGCCACACTTTTGAAACTATTTACTAAACTACTCCCCTTTCATCCACTTTAGTTTTTTTTTTTTAATTTTTTCTTGGGTCCATGTGGAATTGCCATTGCAGTCAACCAACATCAACCTCCCTGATCCACTTCGTCACCCACCACACAGAGCTCAATGACAGATACGAAACTGGTGTTGCTGTTGTTGAGCTTCGTGACGGATACGAAGGTGGCGTTGTCCTTGTCAAGTTCTATTAACTCGGAAGGTGGAGCTTCATGATAAAGACGAAGTCAATGTTGCCCTTGTCAAGCTCCATCTAACTCAAAAGGCAAAGCTACATGACGGAAACGAACCTGATATTGTCCTTATCGAGCTCTGTCTAACTTAGAAAGCGAGGCTCCATGACGGAGATGGAGCCAGTGTTGTTCTTGTCAAGATTCATCGAACTCGAAAGGTGGAGCTAAGTCACAGAGATGAAGCCAGCGTTGGTCTTGTCAAGTTTCATCTAACTCAGAAGATAGAGCTTTGCAATGGAGACGAAACTAGTGTTGTCCTTATCAAGCTTTGTCTAACTCAAAAGTCAAAGTTGGGTGATGGAGACGAAGTCAATGTTGTTCTTGTCGAGCTTCATCAAATTCGGAAGGCGAAGCTAAGTGATGTAGACCAAATATGCTCTTGCTACAAAGAAAAAAAGAAGCCAATATAGACAAAAGGAAAGTACCTTAGTAAATAATTTCAAAAGTATGGCATATTGATAAATAATTTTTCTAACAATGGTAGTTTGGTAAAAAAAAGTCAGGATACTTATTACCAGTATTTAAAGTATATTAAATTTCAATTAACCTAATTTAAGTTAGAATAATCTATTATAGGAATAAATTCTTTTAATATTATTGTTTTTATAAAATTTGAATTTGAAACTTTATTTTAAACAAACAAATATCAAATCACATAAATTATCCAAAGTATTATTGCATACTTAAAGTTTATTTATTTGAAATTAATTTATATATATTATTAATATAAATAAATTTTATATTAATATTTAATTATATATTATTATATAAATAAAAATATAGTCTATTACTTCTATTTTTGTTTATATAATAGTATATGATTTGATATTAATAGTATATTAAAATTAAACTCTATTTTAAAACAATTATGTTTCTCATATTATTATAATATATAAACAATAAACAAGTAGCAAATGCAACGTCTTTTTAGATCGCACGGAAGTAGTAACTTCAAATAAAATGTAAATATTATATAATATGATAAGAGCTTCGTTATTAGTGCTTCATTTTATTTTATCATTTATTTACCTTTAAGATAGGCAGTTCCCTTATTAACCGGCGCACAATAGATCTGGTCGTCCATTAGTCTAATAAAGGTTGATGCGGCTTAGATTCCCATTTTATGAAGTGTGTGTTTGATTCTGTATTTTAAGAATTAATTTTTAATAAAATTAATTTTGTCAGCATTAATTTTAATTAAAATTGATTATAAAATAAAGTTATTTATTTTTTATAATTTGATTTAAAAAATAATTTAAAAAAATTGATGTTGTTTAGATAATATCGGTAAAATCACTCTTAAATATAAAATTATAAAAATAGGCATAAACTTATAAATAAAGAGATAAAAAACAAAGCACAAGAAAAAAAGTAACAGAACTAATGACATGAGTTAAGGGCAATGTTGGAACATTATAAGTTGAGAAATGCCAACAGGAAAACAATCACCGCAAAAGCACGAATTGATTTTACCATCATAATTGATTTTAAAAAGAAACAACCAAACAAAAAAAATTTCACAAATTTCCCAGTGGTCAAAAGCGATTTTGGAATGCGCAACGGGCATCCAAATACGCTATTTTTTTATGTTAGATTTTAGTGAAAAAAATGAATATCATGTTGAAAAAAAAAAAAAAAAGCACTTCATTAGTTCATTTTCCTTAACTTTGAGTTGTGTGTACTTTGATCTCTTGAACCGGAAAAAACATTCAAAACATTTTTTATACCTTCGATCATGCGGCAGGCTCATGTTAATTTCTATGACAAAAATATCATTATGTAAGTCATATGCATTGCATGTGATTTTTACTCCACTAACTCTAAATATTTACTCCCTAAATTAATATTAACGCTAATAAAATGATCCCATTCGATTAAAGCCTGGCTAATTGCAAGAATAGTTACTGGATTCCTTGTGTCAACTCTCCTCCCGTAGTTAGACTTTTGTCCTATTTCACTCTGCATAGCGCCTAAGCGAACCTTTTTATGTCTTCACGTTTTCTACAGTAGTTGGTAAGTTACTAATTTGAATCCTGAAAGGATCCGAGATCGATTTTTACTATCAGTTCAAGGATTCTATTGATAGGTAATTCTATAAATTTCTTATAAGTGTTCTCTAAGTCTGAGAGTTGTGTCATATCTTTGATGGAATAATCGGTGCCAAACTCATCTAAACTTCTTCTTTTTTAAAAAAAAAATTCTGAAAAATAATATATGATTATATCATATTTGTATTTTAATTGTTCAAGATTTGTAATTAAAGGACCAATTTCCTTAATTTTTCTTAATTAATTCAATAAATTTAATTTATGAGTGCTATTAGTGATAATATATTCTTTTGTGCTTAATGAATAAAGCCCTGATCAAATTTGTTTAAATACAAGATAAAAATAGCATCAATAGAAAAGAAAATAAATAAAAGGTAAAGGAAAAAAAATTCTAATAAAGATTTAGAAAAAATCTAGAAAGAAGATTGAAAAAGATTTAAAGCGAATTTGAAACAAAATCAGATAAAAAATATAATTTGGAGAGAAATAGAAAGATTTTGTCTACTTCCCAATGAAATAGTGCCTGACTAGTGCTGTAGTACTGATATTGCTATGAACTATTATAAATTAAATGCAACTCTTCTTTTAGGCTTAAACTAAGGCTTAGTTTGGTATTATTGTGACTTTTTAAAAGTGGTTGAGCTTTCTTGACTTTCTAAAAGTTACTTTTAAAAAGTTATAGTAGTATTATTTTAAATAGTATTATTTGATAAAATCATATAAAAATTGCTCTCAATAAGCATAAGTCATGAAAGTAATGTTTGGTAAAATTACTCTTAATATCTAAAACGATTACAATAGTTATAAATACTAACGAGAATAATTTCTATTTTTAATGTCATTTAATATAGTAAGGTTATATTAATCTTTTAAATTTTGGAGAGCACAAGTCAGTTCCGAAAAGCAGCCCATGAGAGCTCCCAAGAGCACCCCCTGGCTCTTAAAAATCAGAAGCAAAAATACTTTAACTTTTTAATTTACCAAATAAAAAAAATTGATTTATATTTTTTATAAATTCGAAGAACACTACAAAACTAGGCCTAGGTGAGAACAGGGATCCGGTTTTAGAGCTCAGGGAGAGAGATAGGTGATGGTTTGGTCAATATGACTTTTTATCTGTTCTTGTTCTCTTTTTTTTTTCTATAGATTATTAGTTTTATGTAGGTGTTAAAGTGATATAATTTGATGGAACAACCAATGTATGCTAAATTTTCAACCAAATTTTATTTTTAAGTTAATTGAGTGATTATTAGTGCTCTTAATGCTTTCATAGATTCACGACCCATTGGTTAATTTTTGGTTTTGTACTAGAAAATCACTTTATAAAATAAGTCGATATAATAATTGCTATAAATTAGAGTAAAATTATAGAAATAAAAATACTTATTTATATGATTACAGAAATTCCTATTCACAAACCTTAGGATTAATTTTGAATAATATATACAGATTAAATTATTCAATTTTTCTTAAGAGAATTGTAGTACCAAAAAATTGAATCACGATTATTAGTTTTGAGTAATCTAACCATCAACTTAATTGGATTAGGAATTAGATTATAATTAGATAATTTATTTTTGAAAAATCAAGTGAAATCATACCCTAACACTTGCTTTTTAAAATTGTTTTTAGGGAAAATTGTATTTTATCCACTAAACTATATTTTATGTGCATTTTAGCTCTTATATTTTAAAAATGTATAAATCAACCTCCTAAATTTTCACAAATATGTATTTTAGCCAAAATAAATGTACTATATCCTCTGAACTTTGGATTATGTGTAAATCGATTCTCTGAACCTTCTTAAACATACAACTTGATACCCTAAATTTTATTGAATGTTTCATATTTTTGTTAAAAATTGACAGAAAAACTAACATAAGGGTCTATTTGCACCAGCAAAATTTAAGAGGTCGACTTGTATATTTTTAAAATTTAGGAGTTAAAGTATACATGATTTATAATTCAGGAGGATAAAGTGCTTTTTCCCCCTTTTTTTTAATCTTTACATTTTTTATTTTATTTTATTTGTTATTTATTTTTTATTTCAACTTTCTTATTTTCAATTGCCTAAATAGTAACTGTTCTGAATGAATTATTACTTGATTTACAATTATTGTAGAAATGATACTTTACACAAACTCTTTATTACTTATAACTTAGTATAGTTATTGGAGCCAATTTTTTAAATTGGTCAACAAGGATTCATTTTATTTACACCATTAGACTAAATATTAAAATAATTAAATGATTTATATTTAGTTGATAAAATAAATAAATTTAATTTAAAAATTAAGCAATTTTGTAAGTTTTTTCTTATATCTCTCGTCTTCTTTGCCTTTCTCCCCTTCTTGGCTAGAGACTCATCCCAATAGTAAGATCAAAATCTCCAAAATCAAATGAAGAACAATAATATATTCTCCTAAAACATCATCCAAGTCATCTTCCTAATTTTCAATCAACAAAAATAATAAATAATTTTTATGTTTTCAAAATCATGTTTATTATTGTAATTTCTAAACAAGGAAAATAATGAATGCTTTTTATGTTTTCTAGATAATAAATGTATTTGAAAAATATTCAATATCTTTCCATGTTTAGTACTACTTTTTATTCGTAATAATTGTTAATTTGACTATTTTTACATATATTAAGAAATCTTCAATAATGTACAATTATGACATAAATTTACTAAAAAACCCTTATTAAATTTCATTGTGTAATAGAAAACATGACTTTATTATGTAGTGGATAGTAGTAACTTCTTTCAACTAATAAAGATAAAGGCTAAAATTAAAAAATTAATAATAAATATTATATTAATAAGTGAGATTGACAACTATTATGAACAAATTTTTTTTTATCAAAATTGACGACTATTTGTAAATCGAAGGAAGTAATTAGGAGACTATTTTAGAAAGATGTATCATTACCCTTAAAGATTTAGTATATTGTTGTTTGTAATTTTTAATTTTTACTTTTTAAAGATTTAGTATATTATTGTTGGTAATCTTCAATTTTCACTTTTATATTCAATGTAAAGTCTTTTATGTTGTTAATCAATCATATAAATTTTATGTATGATTTTTTAGATTATTATTATAAGAGTCAGACATTTTTAATGACATAGCAATATATAACTAAATATTTGTGCAAAACTTTTTTATGCTAATAATATATCATAATTAAATAATAAATATTATAGGATAATCATAAAAAAATTGAAATGCTTTAAATTTTACATGAGGCTTAGGCTATATTTGTCTCAACTTTTGAAAAACGTGACTATAAAACTAAAATTTTTTATATACTGAAAAAATTAAAAATAGATTTTTTTGAGAAACTATTCTTATCAACTTTTATTAAGAAACTAATTTTTTTATTCTATTTTTTTAAATTTATCCAAATATATCAAAAATAATTTTTTAGTAAAAAAATTGATTTTTTTTTCGGCTAAAAAACTTATCCAAACACAATCTTAAAATCTAAATCATATATAAGTTTGAATCTTTTAGTTCTTTATTTTTTTTGGTTAACATAGGACAGCAAAGTTCATAACAAACAAAATCAATATAGCGCATTGTAAAGTAAACCAAACCAAACTCCAAAGAAGGTGAAGGATCTAATGTAGGTTGGCTCACTTAATTGATATTTTGCTCACATATTATTATGAGTTGAGTTCAATTTTTTATTTTTTATTATTGCTGAATTATTTATAAGCATTTAGTGAGTTTGAAGATATGTCCTTATCTTAAATTAGAACAAGTGTTCTCCTTAGCCTAAATTTGTATTTATAGAAAAGAAAAAGTAAGACAATCAACAAGATGTTAGTCCTATTAAAAAGGGTTAGGTTCCTTAAGCATATGAACTTGAGTTTAATTTTGAAATTTACATGTATGAAAAAATAATATTGGAAAGAATCCTATTTAAGTGTCTAATTATATTCTAGGAAATTAACTTCCCACCTATCAAATTAGAGAATACTCTAGAAAAAAAAAGAAAGGTAGTCAGGGGATTTTTTCATTGTATGGGATGTGTATGTAAAAGGAGTACGTTGGAGTGGTTAGTGAGCTGTGAGCTACTCATTAGCCAGCCAGTCACCGCTCATGATAAAGCAATTGTTAAACAGGTGCTAACTATATGCGAGAGTAACATTCAAAGCATACTATACAGCACGTAGAAGGTAGTTGAATTATGAAGAAATTAAATCATTATAGGTAATCGATCATTCTAGTGGACAATATGACTACTACTTTACGGTCTAGTGTGGGGGTATCCAAGAATAGTGGTACTATTTATTTATTTATTTAAAGAATTTTTTTGTTTAAATTATTAATTTCCAAAATTTATCTAACTTTAATTAATTTAGTTTGAGTTAGATAATCCACTAATTTTCTATATTCATAATACTCGGACTCGAAATCTTATTTAAAAAAAATAAATATTGAATCATTTAATCAACCAAGCATTGATATTTATTTAAAGAGATTAATTTTAGTAAGCAATACTATTTATTTATTTAGTAATACGTTTTTTTTTTTTTTGGGGTTCTGACTAATACAGTTGAAGAAACAGATGAGAGGTGGGTGATTAGTGGGAGCCGACCGAAGTCCGATGGAGGAGGCCCAGAATGGGGGGATTGGGCTTAGTGATGTCAAAGAGGCCCATCTGTTGGCCCAAAGAAAAAGAGGCCCATGTAGAGCGAGTTCAGCTGAGTTTTGGTGGTGACTGGGGCGAATGCGAGAGCGACGAGAAAGTGAGAGAGTGCAGGCGAAGAGAACAGAGAGCAGAGAAGTTCGAAATTGAATCGCGAATCGAAGATGGGGGGAGGAATGGAAGCACACAAGAACAAGTACATAGAGGATTGGAGCACCGCAAGGGAGAACCTCGAGTTCAATTTCCGATGGACACGCCGCAACCTCGCCCTCGTTGGAATCTTCGGCGTCGCCATTCCCGTCCTCATCTACAAGGGCATCGTCCGTGAATTCGTAAGTCTATTAATCGATCAATTCTTCATCGTTTCCTTGATTTTTCCCCTTAGATCTCCCAAGACCCCACCGATGTTCATTTATATTTGTATTTTAGCGAATTTTAATGACAGAAAGTTGAAGTGTGTTTTGCTAGGGTTCTTGATCTGTTAACAGTTGGTAGTGGTGGTTGTGATAGGTTTGTGTGTCTATGGTCTTATAAGTTTCCCTTGCTGCTTCTATCTAATTTTGAGAAAACGATTTAATTTTGATGAAGTTTTTTAATGCAAACATTCGATCATTTATTATCATATTATTAACACTGTTTGATTCTTATAATAATTAGCTCAAAAGTGATATATATGATGCTATACGATTGGATGAAAGTGTAAAAACACTTTATACTTACTGTATATCAAAATTAATCTCTTGACAAAATAGGGGCAATGTGACTGAAAAATGGGTGCTCGATGTTGATGAACGATGCTTCCTTAGATTCTAACTTTGTGTTGCGGAAATTTTGGATGCGTTTGTGTAGTTGATGTGATTAGTACTTGACTCTGGCAGTGTGAGAATTTTATTTGACTAACATTTCTTGGTCTTGAGAAATCAGGGATTTTATTGTAGCTTTGGGTGTAGGATGGGTTGGGTTGTCAAATCTTGACCTTGAAGGTGGCTCCATGCCATTGCATTAGAGAAATACTTGCATGGACTGAGAGCACTACGTGGCTGTGCTCTTGGCCAATCATGTAAGTGCATTTTGCATGAGAGGAGATTGTGTGTTAGTGATGGGTTCGATGTAAAATACACTTGTATAATTGGCCGGGAGTACAGCCACATAGTACTTTCGGACTATGCAAGTATTTCTCATTGCATTATGAGGATTGAGCCTCTGTCTAATGTAAATGTTCTCATACCTGTGATTTGAGTGTTTTTGGATGAGAATTGTGGATTCCTTTTGGCTTGGATCAGTTTTCTTCCTTTTTTCTGTGAGCATAGGATTTTAATCAATGTTGGATTTTCAATTTTTCAAAAAGTGTATGTGTTTCTAGTGAGTATGCATGCTTGAAGATCCGGATAGCAAGTGTGTATGCTGATTTGAATTATTGGTTGGAGTATATCTAAATTGTGATGTTGAAGTTTGAGATGGATCATGGGTGGCTGTTAAGAAGTTTGAAGTTTACAAACCTTGGTAGTTGGTATTAGTAAAGCTAAACTGAAAACTTTTGTCTTCACACATGAACTTTCCTAATGAGTTTCACTGAACCAAATGTTATTAAACTCTTGCACTTTGACATTCCTGAATGACATTCATGCTTTGGTTTACATGTCTGATGCTAAATTACTTTGGGCACAGTTTCATTCTGTTTTATCCTTCAGTTGTAATGTATTTTTAATTTTAGGACATGTATGCCGTGGGTTGGTAACTTATTGATTTTTGAACCTTTTTTTTTTTTTTGGTGTACATAATATGAATGATATTCTTTGCACTTAACCGTATCTTTTTTTTTTTAAATTTTTTTTTATGGTTACAGCATATGCAAGATGAAGATAATGGTCGACCGTACAGGAAGTTCCTGTGACAATGTGGATGATGCTTGGTAATAATTTGAGGGTTATAAAAAGTTAGACCTTAATGAGGCCATAACATATGCTTTTCCATAACTCGCAAAGGGTTGTTTGGTAAAATACTGTAGACCTATCAAAGCGCTCTATGTTTTGCTGTCTTAATTGAGATTTGTTGTGTTATGTTGTTAACTTGTTAATGTGGTTCAAAATTAATAAAATTATTTTTCAAAAAAAGAAAAAAAAGCGCGAGTCTGGGAAAATATTATGAGAAACCCTGAACATGAAAAAACCTCAAATCAACCATGAAATGAATAAGACATCAAGTAATGTGATAACTATAGACATTGTATGAAAGTGCGTGCTTAGTTTGCTTAATAAACCGACTAGACTATGCTAACGAAGTCCATATTTATTTATTGTCCACTTGTAAGAGGCCATGGTTTTATTTTTGTGTCCGAAGAGGCCATGGATTTTGAACTAGTGGGATAAGGCTCTGTTCGGTATTTGTTGTGGGTGAAATGAAATCGTATAAATACAATGGAAATGGAATAAAAGTTTTATATCATTGTGTGGATATTCAGTGATGGGATGAAGAAAATCTTCCATTTCTTTGTTGTAAAGTTCTAATGAAATTGTAAGAAGTAGTTTTCTTCTTTGCTTTAGGTTAATTTTAAAAGTATAATTTAGTAAAAGAGTAAAATGGTAGTTGATGCAGTATCATTTGTTTCAAGTATTAAATGAAATAGGGTGGAATGAAGTTTATCAAGTTTTATTTCATCTCATCTTTATTTTAAAATATTCAAATAATATCACCTAATATCGATCCATTCTGTGTTATCTAATCAACTTCTATCAATCCAAAACTAGTCTTGGTATAGCCAGTGACCAGGAGCCTGAAGGGACTTATTCCTTGAGCTTATTAATTTGTGTTACATGGGCTGAAAATGTGGTTAGTAAGCTTAACTTGAATATATTTATGCCATGCACTATTCAATGCATAGAATTTGAGTGAAAAATGGTGACTGGGATTGACTCTTCACCTTTTCTTTGATGCAAGATGAGGTACGTGTGGATTTATGATCTAACATCGTAGACCGGTGTTTGTGTATGGCTAGCTAGAGCACTCCCCCAAAAAGAAATAAAGTGAGAATATCTCTTTCAAGATAGTAGCATAACTTTACATAAAAAAAAAAGAAAAGAAAGTAGCATAATCATAATTTTTTTCGCTATAGTTATTGTACGTTTAAGTTAATATGCCAATAGAGAGTAGCTTACTAGCTTCGTATTTTTTGGGGCATCATGGTTTCTATGATCTTCACAGTACGTTCATTTTTGGCGCAAAATTTTAATTTTGGAAAACGGAGGAAGAAGACGATCGATGCAAAAATTCACACAACAATTCAGGCTTCTCGATAATTGAAAGAGAGACAAAATTTATTACCTCTGGTGCAGTAAAACAACGCTAATGATATACGTCCGAAAGTGCTTGGTCAATGGTCACATTAAGATAAAAGATCTTATAACTATAGCATGAATTCAATAATAATTGCAAGAAATATATAAGATAAACAAGAACATGGATAAAACAAGTCAACAATCTTTATACGAGAAGTAACAATCTCTATTTAAGAAATAGCTGTTCGCGAATATTTTGTTGGAAGAATGCCAAAGTCATGTAGATCACGATGAGCAAAACCAAGTTCCATGGTATAGGCCACGGCCGCAATTGGGGCAAATGGTTGGAGGGCAGATTTGGGCGGTTCATAATTTTTGCTATAAACTGCGAAATTCCTTTTAGGCAGTATAAGATCACTGGGATGGCTATAGCCGTAACGTAACACAGTTTCTGCACCATGCTCATGTCGCCAACCCCAATTCCCAAGATGAGCACTGCCGACACCATAAACAGAAGGGTCACAATCAAGAAAACTTCGTAGTTAGCCATTGAAAATTTTCTTCTTCCTGGCCCTATAACGAAGAGATGCACTTCAACAAGGGTTTAGGGTATCTAAAATTACCTCTCCAATCCATATATAAATAAATCGTTATGGATGCGATTGAAAAGTAAATTTCAAAAGATTATTAGAGGAAATTATTACTTTTTACGATTGAAATTTAAAATTGATTTTGTCATAATTTAGATTTAGACATACAATTATAAAAGAAAGTTGTATTTAATAATGATTTGATCATAGAAAGATTTACTTTTAGTTAAGATTTGGTTTTGATTTTAATTATTATATCTCAGTATACGTTATGTAATATACTTGTAACATTAAGGGGGTGCTTGGCAAATTAGAAAAATAGGATAACTAGGTATAATAGGGTATAATTTTTAATAAATATTATTTGGTATCTACCTAAATATTTTAAAACTAATTTTTATCTGAACTAATTTGAATCTAAAACTAGTTCTTATTTGGTAACTACCTAAATTTTTCTACTTTTATTTTATATTTTTTGACTACTTATCAATGGTCCTCCACTACTGTCCACCATTGTTCATTGCCACTGTCTACCGTCATCCTCTGTCGACGATTACCACCATCGGGCCCATCCACCACCATTTGTTGTAGTCGGCTGCACCATCTATTGTTGTCGTTGGCTGTCACCGTCCATCATTGTTGGTCACCACAATTCCTCATTGCTGTCAGCCACCATCTTGCATCACTATCACTATCAGCCACCACCGTTAGTTGCCACCATCCCACCGCGGCATCGTCCATCATTGGCAGCCACCACCACCTGCCATGGTTTGCCATTGCCCACTACTATCTGTTAGATTAGTTTCTTTAATAACATAGTAAAAAAAAAAAAAGCACAAAAGAAGAAGAAGAAGAAGAAGAACACATGTTAGAACTAATTTTTTAAGTTATGAAACCAAACAATATTTAATTAAAAATTAATTTATTTTTATATCAGTTAATATAATCAATTCTATTTTGTACCATGTTAACTTGATTTTTGAGATTGTCAAACGCTCCTTAGGTAGACAGAATGAATTTTTATTGTTGAGAATAGGAATCCCAGGAATGCTATTTCTGAAAATAACTTTCCTGAGTATGATATTTTAGAGTGTTTGATATACAAATTGAATTCCTGAGAATATTTAATAAATTTCCCAAAATATCCTTGATGGAGGTGGTGGCAAGTGGCTAGTCGGCAGCGACCTTTGGTGAAATTTGGCGGTCTTAAACAAGCAGCCTTGAGGAAGGTGGCGGATAGTGGTGGCAGGTAGCAGACAGCGGACCTTGGGGGTGTTTGGCGCCGAAAGGTGGCGAATGACGATGGCAGGCAGCGAACGATGGAGGCGGCAATGGTCGGAAGCGGTGGCAAGCAGTGGACGGCGAACGACGATAGTGGTCGGCGTTGGAAGGTGGCTGGCAGCGGCGGCAGGTGGTGGCCGTCGGTGGATGGCAGAGGCTAGTGATCGGTGGCGGGTAGCTTTGGATGTTAATAGAGGTATTTTGGTCTTTTCATAATAGCAAACATTCCCTTTCCTATGGGAATGTTGGATTTCTATATAGAGAATTGGTAATATTTTGGGGTGAAATTTATTTTCGGGAATGTAATATTCCCAGGATTATTGCTTCAAACTTTCTATCAAATATGAGAATGTTTTCATATTCCTAAAAATATAAAAAGATGCATGCATACCAAACACCCCCTAAAAGTAAGATTGGTTTGGAGATAGAAATTTCATGTGCCAATTTTTTATGCAATTTTATTCATGAATTTGATCCATAAATTTTTTATCTTTATTTTTATTCTCAAACCAAACTAACTCTATTGGATTAAAAAATAAATTTAATCTTGATTCATTATCGATATAAATTTTTTCCCACGCAGATATCTAATCATGTATTGTCATGATATTAAGAATATTTGACTATTGTAATAATTACTTCAAAAGTCATACATATAAAATATATGATTTATTGTCACTGTAAAAATAATTCATAGAATGTATCAATGTAGATTTTTCACAATTATGCGTATAATAATAATTGAAAAAAAATTTTAATAATAAAATTTAATTTGAATAGAAGTCAATTCATGTATTGAGACTCACTGAGTATTTATAGTATTACTTATAAATGATTCATCACTAAAATAGCTCAATAGTTAAACCTAATCATAATGAAAGGCAGCTCAGATAAATCAACATGTGTTAGAATAATTGAAAATGTGTGATCATATGTTCCATTGCTTGTGTAACTTTTGTGAGAGTATCATCATTTCAACGGTAATAACTTTCAGCGGCCCTGGAAGTTTTTTTCCCCTTTCAAATTTCAACCCCCCCCCCCCCAAAAAAAAACAAAAAAAAGGTTGGGCTATAGTTGGAAAATGCAAATATATTCGTTCATTTATTCCGTAAAACCCAAAACTCAACTTACTCTGAGTCGCGAGGTCCAAGTCGGCGAGTTACGAATCGTCTTGTTTCATGTTGGTGGTGTTGTTTCGTTATCTTCATTCTGCATCATTACACTGCTTGTGTGCTTGCTTCAAACTTGTCACTCAATAATAGTAAAACGGAAACGCTCTTATGAGCTGAATTTCACAACAAGTGTAGTAGCTTCCTCAGAATCTCACTACCTGATTTTTATTTTTTTTTTTAATACCCGGAGGGGTTGCAAGTATTATAATAATGTTATTTATATTTATTTTTAGGGCTCATTATAAAAACATAATAAAAGAGAAAGATATACATTTTACTTTTTCAACATCCATATCATTGTGTCTTTCTCTCTCGTTATATGTCTAAAATGAGTATCAAAATTGAGTACAAATAATTTTTTTTTCAAAGTTCTAAATGAACACTCATGTAAATTTTGATTTTTTTATTCTTTTCTAAATATGCTGTTGCAGAGAATTGTAAGATGCCAATGAGGATTCAGAGGAATACACCATCTCAGCTTCAGGCCCTTGTTGATTTCTATACAGGTACTCCCATGTTGACGTTGATTTAATGCGTGCGTGACAACCTTTTTATTATACATTTGTACTGGGTACCTATTCATGGTCAGTGTGACCCATCTCATTTTCTAATAGTAGTATTGACACTATCCGTTAGCAGAACTTTGTCGAATCTACGGATAAGAACAATGACACAACGGAAGTACCAACAACAAAGTAGAAGCTAGCTGACTTATGAAATTTGATAAATATCACCTATCCACCCATGATTGACTTCGATCGGTATTTATACTCATATATTTTTTTTGTTGCTGTGAGGGGAATTTTAATTTGAAGATTTCGTATTCCTCATTAAATACTGTTTATGTCCTATTTGAAAAAAAAAACATAATACAAACTTATATTCTTTTAATAATTTTGCATGTAAAAAGAATTTTAATTACTCTTATGATGATCTGAATAATATTTATTTTGTTATAATCAAATTTGATATAAAAATTTTTAAATATAAATCACATTTTCATTAATTCATTTTTGATTAAAATCAATTTTATAGAATCAAATTAATATAAATCTTTATTTACAAACTGTAATCCAAACATACACTCAATCTGATGTACCTTTGTCATTGAATTGTCTCCGGCAAGGCAATGACAAGGGGCACTAGAACATTTACTGCTGAGAATACATGATAGCGGAAGTGTTGTGCGGTAAGGTTGGCATCTGATTCTGTGTTTGCCAATTCTGTCGTAGCTGCTCGTTGGTGTCTAATCGTTAGCTCTACTCCGTAGTTTTCTAGTGACGTTCTCTCTTCATGCCCCACCCCCTTTGTCCAACCAACGTGAAAAGGAAGACTGCAAACGAAGGTCACTTTTGCTTTTTCTATTTGTCCTGTTGATAATCATGATTCATGCCCCTCCCCCCCCCCCCTTTCCTTTATTTTTGTGGGTCATGTGATTCATGCCCCTTTGTGAATAGCCATTTGAACGACTTCTAACATTTTAGCCCCCAAAAAAACAAAAAACATTCTATCCAAATTAAGGATTTTTAGAGTACTGTCCTGGCCTTATTCGATCCATGTAGGTAACTTCGTAGAAATTTGGCTGTCGTAGCTTTTTTGCATGTTTGGATTATTATTACTCCCTCCATCCCAAATTGATACTCGTTTAAGTTATTGGCACAAGAATTAAGAAACTAATTAAATGATCTTGATTTGTCAAATAAAAAAATGTTTATATGACTAAATTATCCTTTTATTCACTCCTTCAATTATCACTCTCCACTAACACATGCATTAATTGCCACTTTTTTTTGTCACACTCCACTAACAGTATGCAACCAATCACTCAGCACTGATGGACGTGACCCAAACACACATTGGTCAGTCAATGAGGCAGTAATATAGAGTGAAAGATAATGAAACCAGGGGTAAACTCGGTATAAAACAATTGCTTTTGTATTGGAATGCTAGAACGTCAGTTAACATGGAACAAATTGTTTTTCCTAGAACGAGTATCAATAAGGAATGGAGGAAGTATTATTATCACTGGTTTAACTCAGCTTATAATCTTAGGCTTCTTGAAACAATTTTTGAAAAAATTTCATGTGTAGAACAGTTTTTTTTCATTTGTTCTAAGTATTTTTTGTTTGGAAATCCCAAAATCATGATTTTGACAAAAGCTACTCTTTTATAACCTTTTCCCCCCAAACTATAGCTTTTGAAATTCCAAATTAAAAACCAAACATGTTAATAATCATTTCCTCTATGTGAGACAACATTTTTTAGTGTAGTTTGGAAAACAAAAATTACAATGTTAGAAACATTGGTTACCACACGTATTGAAAAACATGACATGAGACAATATTTTTTAGCGGGAGCATACTTACGTGATAACAAGTATTTTCAATATCATAATATTTATATATGAAGATATAATTTTCTTTTATTCAAGCTGTAAATTTTATAAAATATTATAGCACAATAATCATTTTTTTTCCCAGAAGAATAAGTAATAGCGCCTGAACTTATCACCACGAGCATTGATATTTGTACGTAAGTCTCCCAAGTCAAGCCTGACACACACAAACACAATCATGGGATCTACCCTCCTGCGGATAAGGGACTTCTCTCCCTCGATCCTTCTCTCTTCTTATCTTTTGGTTTGTATGTCAGGCAAGTGACTTGTATACAATAAACATTTCCCTATCACCATTTATTCATGTGCGAAGGGGTTCTTATTTTTCACTTTTAGGAAATATTTTATGTCCTCGAGATTAGAGCATATGTTATCTCACATTAATAATTACTTGAACGTTCTAATAATAACAGAAAAATATTTTGTGTATATAATATTTTTTGAATATCACATTAATTCACATTTTATTTATTATTTAATGGGATATAAATTCACTTGAATTAAATCCACAATTCATCTAATAATAACTAGGGTTTGAGTTGGCATAATATAAAAAAAAATATTATATTCATATGATATAACTCAATAATAATTATACGCATATTAGCACTTAGTGGAATTTAAATGAGACCACATAAACACGAGTACATGACATTATTGCTTTTTGTTTTTTACTAATCATTCACAAATGACCCGAAGATAATACTCTTATCTAACTAGGTCATTTTATTTCATTTTCACATTACAATCAAACCACCAACCGACATGTGGGAGCATCCTTCACCTGCCCCATGATGACTATTCAACACAAAGTGACACCATGAGAAATTATTGAATGCTTAAAGAACGTCATGTATGACTGTAATCACTTCCATTCACTACATGCTATTTTAGTTTAGTTAATAATAACTCTTAATTTATATATTTACTTTACTAATCATATTTTTTCAATTTATTTAGTCGTAAGGATCTCTAACTGAGCTAAAATAATATATAGTAATTGAAGTGATCACAATTTTACATAATGTTCTAAAAATATGCAATAATTTCGTGGTACAGCACAATATGTAGTACTGCCACTAACGACTCATGCCACCTTCCACCGCCGGAGCCTCCGTGGCGCCGCGGGAGTGCATTTTCACATTCCCATCCCAACCTACAAGCAATATTTATCATAAGTAATATTATAGATAATTTGTATGATTCTAGAGTTTAGGATATCTTAAACCCTGAATTTTATGATGTTACAATTGTTGAAATTTGAGAGAAAAGACAGGAGACAAAAACAGAAAAATAAGACATATAATTTCTAGCCGTAATTATAGTAGAGCACTTACTTAGAGCTCCCAAGAAATTAAACTAATTAACAAAAGGCAACATGCAAAGCGAAAGTATGAGTTAATATAATTACCAGCAGCCACGTCGAATCCACGGGCAGTGAGTTCACGATACTCTTGGCAAATGGATATGTGGGGGCACAAGCAACTCACACAACAATCACCACATTGGTGTCCCTCAATCCCATAGAGCCTTCTAAACTTTGTACGATAAATGCAAGCGTAGAATGACACAAACTGAGTGAAACCACCAAGTAGGCAGAAAAGCGTTCCATGTGCACAGCAAGCTATTATACCATTGCCGGCACAAAAAGGTTTAGTTCCGGAATCTAGCTAATAATAATGGAGGAATAACTTTACACATGCATGATTCCCACACTAAACATGAAACAGTAGTTAATCAGGCTCTATAGCTATCACACACTTACTAGTTGCTCCTTTATCTACGATCTCCGCTATCCTTCCGAAGCTAACACAGGGGCACCAGAGAGTGAGGCAACCTGGTGATAGATCAGAAAAAGTGAAAATGAAATGAAAACTTGCCTTGCTAGTTAGCTAGTTGGCTAGCCTAACCCTTAAGGCCTTACAGAAATTCTTAAAAGTGCTTGCAAGAAAAAAAAAAAAAAGATGTATCATAATCTATACTTCATCAGTTTATGTGTGATTGTTGTCTTTAATTTTTATTATATTTTCAATGCAATAATTGAAGTGTTGAATAATACTTCTTTAGTTTTATTTTATCTATCACTTTGCGATAAAAATTAGTTCATAATGTCTGTCTTTCTCACATATCAATAAAGTATTTAGAAGCATATCAACAATCAAGAAAAATTAAAAAAATATTAATAGAGAATGAATTAATTATATGTTAAAAATTGAGGAAGAATATTTTAGTAAAAATATTTTATAATTAAATTTTGATTGTGAATTTATTAATTACTGTACGTATAATTAAACTGATATATAAAATGAAAGAGAAAGAGAGTATATATTAGTACTTTTTTTTCCTCATTGTGAGTACATCTAAGGATTTTTTTTTATCTCGTTAACTGTATAAATATAAAGATGTGAAAACAAGAGAAATTTAAGAGAGAGAAGGGGGGAGAATAAGAAAGTTACAGGAGTGGCAGTCAGAGCAGCAGCCGCATAAGCCAGTG
Source organism: Pterocarpus santalinus (assembly GCA_031439595.1). Classification (NCBI taxonomy): domain Eukaryota; kingdom Viridiplantae; phylum Streptophyta; class Magnoliopsida; order Fabales; family Fabaceae; genus Pterocarpus; species Pterocarpus santalinus. The sequence continues at coordinate 64,974,302 of CM062531.1, read as the reverse complement.
GACCATGATCCTACGGCAGCCATGTTGGTTTGATGAAGGGTTTAATTACTATGCTGTCTGAAGATGAGGCCTCAAAGGGTCATTTAAATAAACAGAAAGGGACGGTGCTTGCAAGAATTGCAAGGGTTGTTCACTTGTTCGGCATGAGTGAGATATCTTATATAAGGAAGGAAAGAGGCAAGTGCGAAACGAATTTGTGTCTATACTTGATGTTTAAGAATAAATTCGGCATTACATTAATGTAAGTAGATATTTTCCATTGAGATGTGACGCGAGTTACCTTTGATGTCACGTGAAAAATCTGTCGTGAACTAGGAGAGAATTTTCAGCATGTTAGAGCATGTGATGGTTTTTTTGTTCTTTTCTTGGTATCCCTCTCTATTATCGGGGTCCTTAGGACATAGTTAGGCTATGGCGTGCTTCTAGCCTTTTACCGTTACGTCACCTCCCTTCTTGGTGAGCATGTGATGATTTGAATATATGTTTTTTGGTTCGAAATATCAGTCATCTCACTAACATACTATACAGAAGTTAATGACCAAGAAAAGACAGCCTTTTAATTAAATGACTTGATCCAAGTACATGTTTCAAGATTTCTAATTTTAACTGGTTTTCGTCATATGAGTACAATGATGAGAAATGCTAAATCCAATTAATTGATGTGTCTAAAAGATATTTATTATTTTTCTCATTTAAAAATTAGAAAAAATGATTAAGAAAATATTTTAGGAGGACATATCATTAATCAACGAAAAGAGTCTCCAAGTAAGGACTAATTAAGGATGGAAACATGGTAGGGTTGGGTAGATTGAAGACTGAGTTGACCTGAGCATAGGGACTAAGGAGTCCTGCTGGATTGGTAGGGTCAAATTTTTGTATTTTAACGATGATATTATTGGTTTTGGCAAACAGTGGGGGCCAAAGCCCCTGTTTGCCAAAGCCCAGAGGAAACACAAAATAAAATTAACAACAAATAGATCGGGGCCAAGAGACCCCTAAGTCACAGAAAGGATCAGCTCCATGAGCTCAACACGCACAATTAATACGTCTTTTACCTGATATTTTATTAAAGTATTTTCATTTTGATTATGACTTATTCAATGGAGGTCAGATTAGTTTAAAATTAACCAATTATATAATTTTTTGTTGTTGAACTAATTATAGTATCAATCATATTACATAGCCAGAATAATATAATCAAATTTTTTGACAGAATATATGATAGTTATTGGATTAAATATATTGATAAGACTCACTTATCTAAAGATTATTAACTATAGCACATCATTCTCGTATTTAATTTTTAGCAAAAATCTTGACTATATAACATATTAGTTACAATATATATTACATATAATATATTAATTTAAATTAAGAATTCTATAATTTGTTTTTAATTTTTAAGAAATTATAAATTTTAAAATATTATACATCATTAAATTGAGTCAAGTTAGCTTAGAATGTATCCTAAGATCTCAATTTGGAAAATATACTTGAGTAATTTTAGAAATCAAACCCTACTGATCAATTAATCATTGAACTAGACTGAGTCACGAGGATTCTAATGGTGACTTTTTGTTTGTTTGTCTTTTTCATTTTGTTAATAAGTGGGGGGAGGATGCATGCATCATGCATTTCCCTTTAACAACCCTTGTGAAGTGTGATTAAATATATTTAAAGTGTGACCGAATGCACTTAACCATATTCACTATGGGGGTAAATATATTGTTATTTAATCACACTTCTCTAACAACATTTAACCACATTTAGAGAGGTGTGGTTAAATAACAATATATTTTCCACACTCTATAAGTGTGATTAAATGAAGGTGTTTGAGGGACCTTACTGGACCAAGGTATATTTAGACAGTCCCATGAAGAGGGGCTCCCAAAAAAAAAACAAAAAAAAAAGGCCTACAAGAACAATCAACAGTACGGGACAGGACAAGCTCAGTGGCATCACTTTGAAGACATTCCCACGCTTCTGCTGAAGAAGTACTATGTATCATGCTTTTGAAATCCAGACTGAGACTATAATTGTCAGGCCAATCCGTGGTTCTATTATCCTCCGATTACATATATATTAATGATAGGTGAACTTATTATATATAGAATAATATGTTAATTTACATTCTATCTACTATCAAATAGAATTTGGATTCAGTTCAAGTGAGATTTACACCCCATTCAATTGTAAATGAGGTGTGAGTCGGCATAATATCTTACTCATAATGAGTTGTGAACCGACATAACATCTCATTCATAATGAGTTTATCAAATATTTCTCATTGCATTATATGAATTTCTGCGTCTCTTTCAAGCTAGCTATAAATTCTCTGAACCACATTGTTGTACCTGTTACGATGTTACATCTTAATTGTTTTCTACTGATCACCTCAGTGAGTGACAGCTCTAGGATTGCATTCCACCATAAATTTTCTGTGGCCCCTATTGCATGCCATTGTAATCCAGTCACGGGACCACAAAGCTCAGCGACTAACACTTTTCTGCACAAACATTTAATAGAATCATATTATTAAAAATGCTTGATTCTTATAATTAATAAACACTTCAAAAATCATATATATGATGCTATATGTGGTTAAGATTCTAAAACTGGTAACGTCTCAAAATTAATCTCTTGAAAAGGGAAAAAAAAAAAAGGTAATGTGAATGAAAGATAGGTACTCAATGTTGATCAACTCTGCTTTCTTTGATTCTAACTTTGTTGCAAAAAATTTTGGACGCGTTTGCATGGTTGAAATGAACATTACTCGACCATGGCTTTTATTAAAAAAAAGAAAAAGACTATGGCAATGTGAGAATTTTAATCGATCAACTTGTGTGGTATTGAGAAATCAGGCTTTTGCTATAGCATTAGGTGTAGGATGGGTTGGTTTAATCTTGACCTCAGAAGTGGCTACCTGCCAGTGCATTATGTGAGGGTTGAGCTTCTAAGTTCTATCTAATGTACAAGCTCATACCTGTGATTGAGTGTTTTGGATGCCTTGGCTTGGATCGGTTTTCGTCTCCTTTTTCTATGAGCATAGGATTTTAATCAATGTTGGATTTTCAATTTTTGAAAAGGTGAATATCGGTGTCCGTACGTAGAAAATAGTGAGGCTTGCAGATACAGATAGCAATTGTGTATGCTGATTTGAGTTATTGGTTGGAATATATCTAAATTATGATATTATGATCAAGTTGGTGCTGTCATTGGTGCACCTTTGTGATAGTGGTTGATTATGTATGTGCCCCCAAAAATCTAGGATTGACAGCAGAGACTTACCATCTAATTTAGGCCTCTTTGTTTTAGCAGTGGGATGAGTCAAACGCAAGTTTGACCGAAGCAAAAAAAAAAAAGGACAAAAACAGAAGGCCTTGAACAGCACAATTTTGCAATCTCTGATGAAAAAGGTATATCCGAATCAGCGCTTAGTAGGTTACCCTCAGTATACAAAGAAGACACACAAAAATGAAAATTTGCCTATTCTTGCATAAAAAACGTAGCCTTAAAAACCATTTCTCCTATATTCCCATACCTATTGTTCCCTGTTCCTTGTTATCAATCTTTTAGGAGTTATGTTATCGGAACTATGATCACTAAATGTCAATTGAATATCTAACTTACCATATGCAAACAACATTTCTCATCCTTCGGTGCCATTATTTTTATTCCTTTTGGGGGCCTTAAGCACATGCATAGGTGCGTGTGTGATCTAGTTGGTCCGCTGAAGCATATGCAATGATTATTCAAAAACTAGATCGGAGAGTAGCCACATGCCATGGAAGCAAATTATTCAAAATGCCTTTTTCATCACGGTCATGCAATGATATTATTATTTTTTAATGAGATTATTCCGGGAAGCAAGTAGCTAGTGATGGAGAAAATCCCAACATTTCTTGTCTTTGAAAGCAGTTAATTACACAAAAACAAGGACAACCAAGCACATTTGCTAATCCACCCAAGCTTATTATATGAACAACTTTTAAGTGATCATTGCATGATCATGACAGAAGCATATGCAACTACAACTTCACGGGTGGCTGCTAAGAAGTTTAGAAACATTGGTATCGGTAAAGCTAAAATGAAAATTTTTGTCTCGCACATGAATTTTCATAAGGAGTCTCACACCGAACCAAATGTTATTGAACTCTTGTACTTCTGATTTTCCTGAATGGTTCCATGCTTGGTTTACATGTCTGTTGCTAAATTACTCCGGGACGCACTGTTTCTCTCTGTTATTGAACTCTTCCACACTTTTATTCTGTTTGATCCTTCAGTTGCAATGCATATTTAATTTAAGGACATGTATGACTTGGGTTCGTAACTTATTTATTTTTGGACCTTTTTTTTTTGTGTACATAATAGTGATAGACACATTGCACTATACCTGTTAATTGATGAATGTTATTTATACTACGTTTTGCTATATTTTTTAAAGGGTGTCTTGAGATGTTTATTAAATATTAGTTAAGAGTAAATCTTAATTTTATCTCAATTAATATTTAAAAGATATGTCAAAATATCCCTTCAAATATATTTCAAAAGATAGTACAAATAACATAACTACATACCAATATAAAAAATAAAACATGCGGTGAGTCCCACAAAATTATTTACCAATTCCTCATGGATGTCCACGTTGAAAATGTTACGTTAAAATAACAGCTCTCTAATATGGATTATACTCTCTGCACTTAACCATACCATTTTTTTTTTTTTTTTTTGAGTTGCGGCATATGCAAGATGAAAATGCGGGACGATCGTACACGAAGTTCTTGTGCAAGGGCAACTCCTCACATAACTTAAGGGGGGCGGTGGCCCTTCGCAAAACTTAGTTTTTTGTAAATTTTTTATTTTTTTTATTTGGCTCCCTTCAAAATTTTTTATTTAGTTAATTCTTATAAATCCTTTACTTAATTAAATGTTTAAATGTTAGAATAGACAAGGCGTTATGTATATATATGTATCTCTCTTGAATTTTAATTAAAAAATATTTATTTATTTTTATATATTATGACTTTTATTTAAATTTTTGGATAAAATAAAAAATTATTAATTATATATTATTCTTCACATAAAATTAACTATTAAATAATAGTTCCTTCCAACAAATCGGTTTAACTCTGCCCCTATTCATGTGAGAATATAGACTATGCTTGGTAATAAGTTGAGGGTTATAAAAGTTAGACCTTATGAAGCCACAACATATGCTTTTTAATAAGTCGCAAAGGGTTGTTTGGTAAAATACCGTAGACCTATCAAACCACTAGATCTATGATTGGCTGCCTTAATTGAGACTTGTGTTATGTTGTTTACTTGTTAATGTGGTAAAAAATTAATAATAATTTTTTAAGAAAAGCATGAGTTTGTGAAAATATTATAAGAAATCGTAAACTCGAAAATACCTCAAATCGACCATGAAATGAATAATTCATAAAGTAATGTGATAACTATAGAGATTGTGTGAAAATGTATGGCTAGTTTGCTTAATAAATAGTATATGGTAATGAGTTCTGTATTTATTGTCTTATTACAAGAGGTCACTGATTTTGATTTAATGGTATAACACTCGGTGCTTGTTGCATAAGAGGCGATAGATTTAATGTTATTCACTACTATTATTTGCTTAGGCTTTGATTATATATTTAATGGTGGTTGTAATGGAATAACAATTTTATATTATTGTTTGGACATTTAGTGATGGATTGAAGAAAAAACTTTCATTTTTTTGTTGGAAAGTTATTAAGAAATGGTAAGAATTATAGGGTTTTGTTGATCCCACATTATCATGGGTTAATAAGAGGTACTTTTCTCATTTGCTTTAGTATAAAAGTATAATTTAATAAAATAGTAAAAAGTTAGTTGATTCTATTTCATTTTTTTAAAATTAAAAAGAAAGAAAAATAAAAGTATTAAATGAAATAGAGTGAAATAAAATTCATCAAGTTTTATTTTATTTTAAAATATTCAAATACATGACCTATAATATCGATCAATTTTGTTTCATTTAATCACTTTTTATCAATTCAAATATTAGTCTTATTGTTGAAACCCAAAAAAAAAAAAAGAAAGTGTAGCCCCTGGCTAGGAGCCTTAATGACTACTTTGTTAAGCTTATTAATTTGCGATACATGGGCTTAAAATGTGGTTAATAAATTTAAGTATCATGCAAAAGAGTATATATGAGAAATAAGAGTGAATACTCTGAATAACATATCACAAAATAAACACGAAAATATTTAATCTGAATTATTAGTATTCAAAATCTATTAAATTTCAATTAATCTGACTTAAGTTGGATTAGCTCACTTTTGGGGTAAAATTTTCTTTGCACTAATTTTTTTATCTACAAAATTCAAATCCAAGATTTTGCTTAAAAAGAATAGTCAATCAAGTATTGATAATATGGAAATATTTTAGACCAATCAAAATGAGTTATTCAAAAAAAGATGTTGATAGAATTGAATAAAAAAATTATTTATAACACTTTTAAGTGATTTAAGTAATATTTATGGTATACACTATTTGAGTGAAAAAAAGTGAGTGTGAAATTGTTTTGAGCACCTGCATACCTTGGAGCACAGTAACATTCTAGCATTTTCACCCTTATATATTGATTTGTTTTGTTGGGCATGTTAGCTAGTCAAATCCACACCCCTTTTAGCTACTGAAGCATTCCTCCTTATTTGTCTCAAGTAACAAGCAATGTTTTGTTTGAATTGAGCCTGAAAAATAAAAAAATTATGGGCATGTATGTTGTGCTCTGGAGAAGGGGGAAAAGAAAGGGTCATTTTATTCCCTTTTGCCGTGATGATTGGAGGTTATTTCTTTTTATAGAGTAAGAATGGTGAAAAGATAAGTCACGAAGAGATATTCTGTTTTAATACCCATATTAAAATTATATATTAATTTATATTGTTTAATTTAGCTGTATTGACAGTATAAAATTTTTTATACTGTTATCTAATCAAAATCTTCTATTTATATAATCATTCAAATAGTTGGTGATGATATAAAAGAATTTTGCTAATATGATAATATATAATTAAATACATGTATAAAATATTTTTATATTGATAGTATATTTAAATTAAATTCTCAATTAATATATATTTTATGAACTTAATTTCAACATTTGTATAAGATTATGAATTGTGTCTTTAAATATGAAATTAATTCTCGTTAAGACATCAACTAGACGCTAACTGCAAGATGCTTACGTGATTGTGAATCCTTGCATCTGCAAATAACATATGTTCATATAACGGTTTTTAACTACCACAATCCGTGGTCAATTGTTAATCCTGAGATGGATTTTGTGCTTTTGGCCCACGAAATATTTATGCTACGTGCTAGCATATATGGTCGACAGTTGTCGACGATTGAGTTATATATTATATTTTAACTGAACATGAAAGGTAGACCTCATCTTCCCTTGTGCTTTTCGATTAATAACGATGATATCCATGTAAAGATTAGAAGCAAACATGTGTCACAAAAATCAAAATACTGCACGAAATGGGAAACAACCGTTTAATTAATGCGTGTGGGCTTATGAAGTTGTCCCCTACAGCAACGAACTAAGCCACAGATGCATACCCAGACGTGGAGGAAAAGAATCAACTCAAACATTGGTGATATTTCATTTTATTTTAATGAAGTTGATGGTGACATATGCCATGTCATAACACATATATTGGATCATTACTATTTTATAATCAATAATATATAATTACTTAATTTATTAGATAACATTCATATACCACGTGCATGTTCAAAATTAATCTCTTTTCTAAATTAATAATAATAATAATAATAGACAAATAAATCAGATGGAAGGATGTTTTACAATACCTTGCTAAAGGTTAATTAAATAATTAAGCGTGTTCTTAATGTATGCCTTAGGACACGTATTAACAAATTAAAGATAGAAATTATTAAATAAAAAACAAACGTATAATATTTCAAGAATTCAAAAGAAATTAATATTTTGTAAATAATTAAATGAATAATAAATATTATTTTTCATAATTCAAAGTAACAAAACTCAACAAATTAGCATTAAGTTAATAGTTTAGTAGTTATATTCTATATATCTTATTTGAGTTTGAAATATTTTATGTTTAAGTCTCGTCTCTCTTTCTCAATAAATATTTTCTAAAAATAATTTTTAATTTTATTACTGTCAATTAAAATAGAAAAGGACTTCAACAAATTTATTATTATTATTATTAATTGAAAAAGTGACGTAATATTATATTCTGACTTCAAACAGAACAGGCTCCGTTGATCTTTGTGGCGAGCTTTCTTACATGTGAATCCAACAGAAGAGGAGACACATAACATATACAAAGGAAACGCGAAAACAACATCTGAGCTTTGATCTCACGCGCTAAACTTAACCTTTTGACTCTTGCTCTCTCTGTTTCTCTCTGCTTTTGCATTGTTTTCATTCATTTTCAATTCTCCATACTTAGCTTTGCTTACTCGTCAAAAATCAGAATCTCTCTTTTCTTTTCCTAACCATTTATCATATTTTCTTGGAGATTTCAGGTGAGCTTTCTCTCTCCTTCGATTCCCAATTTTATGGGTTCCCTTTTGAATCTTTATACTCCATTCATTTCAATCTCAACATCACTTTCCATCTAGATTTGCTAATAAAGCTTCATTTTTCTTCCTTCTATTTTTGTTGGGATTTAGATTTCGACTATGAGGATGCTCAATTCTTAATTTACGCCTTCCATTTGGATTTTCATCATATGGTTATTTAACTTTCCTTCTGGTAGCTAGTTAGATCCACATCCCCTTCATTACTGAGGCATTCTTCCTTAGTTTTCTGAATTGATGTTTATTTGAATTTAGCTTGAAAAATGATGTTATGTAGGTATATAGGCTTTTGAGGCAAAAAAAGTTGCATTTTGATGCTCGTTTGACATGATGAATTGTTGCAGGTTTTGTGCTCCTTGTATATATAGTAGAAATAGCAAGTTAGTTCCTGAGACCCCCACATAGATCATAATTGACAATATAGACAAAGAAAAAACTTATGGATTGTAAAAGTAACGGCTCAATTTGGGATGGGGTATGCTACTACCCTCACCTATTTGGCGGCATAATGGTCACAGCTGCTTTGCTGGGCTTGTCATCCAGCTACTTTGGTAGGACTGGGGTTCCCTCTTTGCCATTGCCATGGTCCCTGGGGATCTTCCACAAGAGAAAACCCAGGAAGAGGCGTGTCCGGGTTTACATGGATGGCTGCTTTGATCTGGTGCATTATGGCCACGCCAATGCACTCAGACAGGCAAAAGCTCTTGGAGATGAATTAGTTGTTGGTGTTGTGAACGATGAGGTGATCGCAGAATATAAAGGGCCACCGGTTTTGAACATGGAGGAGAGGTATATGTGTGTGTGTGTGTGTGTGTGTTTTAGTTTTTGGACCTCATTGCATAGCATATTTGAATCCTGTGTCCTTTAAGATGTTCCTTTTTCCTTTTCTATCTCCTTTTGATTTGTTCTCTTATTTGGAATCACCATTCATTTTAACTTTTGAAGTTACAGCATCTTTTTTTTTTTTTTTTTTTTTGATTCATTCTTGACTTACACGTTTAAAGGTACCCTGATCAGTTATCACATAGCTAGCTTATTCAAGAATTAGAAGTGCACCTCTAAGCTGTACAATTTTGGGTAGGTAATTGTATTACTGACACTGGTATCAAAACCATAGTATCAAAGGTCAAGACTGAGATTTGGCTGCTGTAAGCTCTTCTTTGGCATAATAATCCACTAATTTGTTCATGTACGTTTCTAATTTGATTTCACTATATAGAACATGACAATGAAGGAAACTTGGATTCTCTTGAATGACTTAAGTTTTAACAGAGCTTATTGAAGACAATTAAAATTGGAGAGGAATATTGCAGGTATTTACATAAACATGCAATCAGTTTCATGAATTTGATATTGTAGCCGTATTAATTTGAAAAGGATGTGTATGCCTCTGCTCTTGTCCTGATGATTTTATAAACTGTATTATGAAAGTAAACTTTTGATTTGGAAAAAATGGTTTATTCTTCAGGCTGATCCTTGTCAATGGAATGAAGTGGGTGGATGAGGTCATAACTGATGCTCCATATGCAGTTTCTGAGGAATTCATGAATCATCTCTTTAATCAATACAAAATTGACTATATCGTACATGGCGATGATCCCTGCCTGTTTCCAGATGGATCAGATGTTTATGCCGTGGCAAAGAAAGCTGGCCGTTACAAGCAAATTAAGCGAACTGAAGGAGTTTCCAGCACAGATATTGTAGGTACTAAGTTTCTTTGTTTATACAAGAAAGCCTGAAGTTTTGTGAATCATGATCACATCTTTTTGAGTTTTTGATGGAAAAAGTTTAGTTTTGTTTTGTGGCAAGTTTATGGTTAACAGAAAAACTTGCTGATAGGAAAAGCTTGTGTGTGCACAAGTTGAAAAATAAACAGAAAGTTCTCTGATGTTTGGGGCTTGATAATTGATAACATCCTTATGCCCTCTAACTAATTGCAATTAATCATTGTTAAGCTAACCATGTGTATGTGCTCTAACTTTGCTTCCACACAGGAAGAATACTTTCTTCTTTAAGAGGTCGAAAAGATTGTGAAGATCATCATAATGTTAATGATGTGCAACCTCAAGAACAAAACCACTCCAAGGGTTCCCACATATCCCAATTCCTGCCAACTTCCCGACGGATTGCCCAGTTTTCAAATGGCAAGGTATTTGATTTCTTGTGTAGTCAACTCTCTCAAAGCAATATGTGCATATTTAGTTAATAGTTTGACACACCAATTAATGTAAATATCTTCAGAGGTACTGTAAAATATATGAATATTTCCGTGGATCTATTTAACGCAACGCACACTGGTTTTGATATATTATTGGCTTGGTGGTCTTTTCATTATATCAGTGACCAGTGTCCATTTTAAATTGGTAATTCGTTATGGAGAGGTAAGTAGTGGATGTTGTGATCATAGTTTTGGAGACACAGGTTCTAACATTTTGAGTAACCACTAATCTTCAGAAGACGGGAGATTTTGAAGTCTTCGCTAAGTTTTAGTGAATGGTGGTACTGGTTTGTGTAATGATATGAACAAACTTCATATTCTAGTTTTATTCGTTAGATTTATCTACTCTATTGTATCTTTGTATTTAGTTGGGTTTGACATTGGCATCACTAAATGCCACTCTGTAGTGCTGAAAACAAACTTGCAACTTGATTGTTCTTTCTCCTACTTTAAAGACTTTCTGTTGTTATCATGGGTATTAAACTACAGTATTATATAGGAAGGAAAGCTGATGATAACCTCAGGGAAGTTCCATTTTGAATACGAAAGCCTTAATGGATATTTGTTTGTCTTTTAATTTATTTGGGCATATCATTTGGACTAATTTAAGATATATGCCAAATTTGCTATATTCTGGTACAATCAGTGATTTCAAGTTGAAAATGGGTAGTGGCAACCTGTTTCCTTTCATTTTAGTTTATGAGGAACTTTTTTATAGGATAATCCATTGCTATTTCATCCAACTTCAGGAGCCTGGAGTGAATGCTCGAATTGTGTACATTGATGGGGCATTTGATCTCTTCCATGCAGGGCATGTTGAGGTATGTATAAGTTTCATAGTATTTTAGTCAAATACTAAATTTCATGATCCAGAAGGCACTGTTTGACCTAATTGTCGCGTATGGTGGTTCCTTATTCATTATTCCCTGTTATTCCCTGCTGTTTTAGATTCTTAAGAGGGCTAGGGAGCTTGGAGATTTTCTTTTAGTTGGTATCTACTCAGACGAGACAGTGAGGTATATTATCTTGCAAATTTGGCTTTATGGGTATTATCCAAGTATCACGTTAACCATAGATAAGAGAGTAACAACTTGCCTGTAGGGAACACCGGGGGAGTTACTATCCTATTATGTGTCTACATGAGCGTAGCCTCAGTGTGCTGGCTTGCCGTTATGCTGATGAAGTCATTATTGGTGCACCTTGGAAAGTTACAAAGGATATGGTATGTGCCCAATTCTACATTTTCTGAATTGCATTTAAGTGCCTGTTACTTCACCATTTTATTTGCTCTTCTTCTTGGTTTATGATTAATATTAACAGCATTTCTTTCTTATTTGCTCAAGTGAAAGATTTAATACCTAAGAAAAAAATTCCTCTGAAGTGAGAAAGTAAGGGTGCATCCATCCTTAGATCAGGGGTTATGATTACAAAACACCTTATTAATCTAAGGGTGAGTATACCTTTACTTTCTCACTTTATTGACAAGCTTGAGAAGCTTATGCCAATACTTATTATGCACAGTAGTTTCATGAAACATCTTCTGCAGCTTTTTGTTGTTTTCTTCTTGAAGCGATTGGAAATATAACTTCATGTAACATGCCCACAACTTGCATACTTATTGACTACTTGCGTGAGAGCTCTTCTAAACATACTTGTCTTTTCCGTTTGCCGTACCATTCTTAAGCAAGCATCGGATCAAACTTTTATGTGCATTCCATATTTTCATCATCATGAGGTTTATTTCTTGGAATCAAACAGATCACAACTTTCAATATTTCACAAGTTGTGCATGGGACTGTTGCTGAGAAATCAATTAATGTAAGTTCACAGATAGCTTTTCAGTCCATACGTGATAATATATTATTTTTCTTGTTAGAGTATATCGAGCATGTTGTCTTGTGCAGTCTGAAGGCGACCCTTATGAGGTTCCAAAGAGCTTGGGAATATTCTGCTTGCTTGAGAGCCCAAAAGACACCACTACTTCTTCAGTAGCCCAAAGGATAATGGCTAATCGTGAAGCTTACAAGGTAATATCTTGATTATTTATTTATTTATTTTTGGTTTGCCAAAATTTGAACTACCTTTAAAATCTGTGCTTGTATATGCTTATTCTAATTACATGGTCAAAATGGAATTTGTTAAAGGTGCTGCTTATATAATCTATGACAAGTTGTATAATTTCCCTAAGGTCCAATAAATCTATACTTGACTGGATTAAATTCCCGCAAAAAATTCATGCCATTCTACATCTGGTAATTGCTGTAGCCGGGTCTACTAGCAGGACCTGTAACTGTTTGAATTCCATATATCTTTGAATTCTAATGAAACAAGCTGAGGAGTCATTTAAAGTGGGCTTTTTTGATTGGGGTAGAGTTTTATTACAATTCTGTTCAAGATCATATTTGAAGAGGATTCAGGCAAATTTACGGGAGCAGCCTTGTCTAATGCTTGTGGGTGACAAAATGTCTTACTCATTTCCCATTTTTTGAAAAGCTTTAGGTCCTCTATCATGACTTAAAAAATTAGCTTTGTTGGAGCCTTTTTCCTAACATTTCTTTCTTTCTTTCTTTCTGCTACCCTTTTTGTGTCTACGATGCAGAAACGCAATGCTAAGAAGGCACAGAATGAAAAGAGATACTATGAAGAGAAAAAATTTGTCTCTGGGGAATAGCTTTGTATGGAATTATGTCAGCTCAGTTTGGTACTGCTCTTCAAGCTTAAGCTTGTCAAAGATATGCTGTTCTATAGATATAGAAGGAATCTTATACATAATTTGTGGAGGAGATTACATAGAAGAGTATTATCTCCATAACTTAGGAAAGCCATTATGTTCTGCCACCTTGTTGACTGAAAAGTCCCATATGGTTTGCATGCCCATTCTTTGGCATGTCTTGCTGGGGTTTTCCTTTATTTAGTGTACGCCAATTAGAGGTGCCTTACTCTGACTACCGTATCATAACTATCAGAACTTAATGAACATTATTATCAAAGGCTCTGCCTTGTTTGTTATTCCTTTTTTCTTTTTTGGTACAAGGAAAGGCATCAAGCTCACAACAACAACAACGAAAAAACCATTTTCGTTAAATAAGTTTGGTTATATGAATTAAACGACGTGCATGTAATCAGCTTAACCAGTCTTCCACCACCCCCAGCTGTGATTCCATATGGATGTCTCTCCTCCCATTTCTTCAACTTCCATGAATTCTCTATTGGTGATAGAATCAGCAGCAGCTGTGAGGGTAACTTGGGAGAGGGTGGTAAAGACATAATAGCCATAAGATCATTGTTCTTGTACTTTGTTGTTTTGGTGAATCTTGTACTTGCATGTTGACCATACGCAGCAACCAGTCAACCGTCTCTTGTAAGACTGTCTTACAAAGACGTTCCTAGTGTCTTCAAATCCCTTTTTAAATCTCATTTCTTGTCTCCGAACCTACTTACCTTCGAATTTCGATCTCTCCATTCAATGCACAAAATATTTGCTACCCCTGACTTGGTTTCCTCTCCTTTTTGTGAATTTTCTTCCCTTGTAATGTTTGTCTCATGTTCCCCCTAACTTTGATCCTTTATACTTGGTTTTATTTATTTATTTATTTATCTAAACCACCAGTTTATTATTAGCTCGAGCTGGGTCAGTTTATTATTGGGATAAAGCTTTTTTCAGCATTAGATTTTTTTGTTCACAAAATTCAAATTCGAAATCTTACTTAGAGATAAACAATGATATATATGCAAACGGCAAATAATTACTGCAAAAATCACAAAGGAAAATCACATAAACTTTTCTTATTGATCACTAAAATTTGATCGTCATCAGCATCAAAATCAGGTAGGGGCATGGACAAATTGTGCTCCATAGAAGAAATACTAAGCTAATAGATAAGTCTAAATTAAAAATCACGAACGATAAACCGACCCGTTTATACTTAATGAAGGATTAAAATCAAGAAAAAAAAAAAAAAACCAGTACAATCAAGCTTCCATTTACATAACCTGACTAGAACTTGCTATCTGCAATGGAGGAGTGAAAGCAATGGCATTTTCCTTGCGAGAACAATAACTCATTCCACCAAACATTCTCAAAAACTCCTCCAGGGAAAATTTCCTGTACTTATGCTCATCTTTCTTTAAGAGTTTGATTATTTCAGTGAAGAAACTCACGTCACAAGGTAGAACTAACCCTCCATTGCTTTGGAGTCCAAACTCTTCCTCAGATTTCTTCAGTAGACCCATGAAAACTGGGAGTTTGAGGAACCTTGTGGGGATCACAAAACGCTTGCGTTCGGTTCCAATGTAGACTCCAAGGAATCCAGAAGGTGCACGCAAATTAGAGTTAGAGGGGTAAGATTTATAGTCATCAGAATCTGAATAAGAGTGAATAGAGCGTCGTCTAAGGCTTGTATGTTTCCAACGCAACATGATTTGCTTGAGGCGCATGATTTGGCAAATGTAATTTGCTTTCTTCATTCCACCTTGGAGAGTTTCAGAATGCAAAGAACGAAATTTCACTAGAGAGTTTCATTAGAGGTTAATTAAAAGTGGTGTGTGTGATCAATTAAAAAAAAAAATTACCTTCTTGCTATAAATGACACATGATTATATGTCTTCTTTTTATTCTTTATTTATCAAGGGACTGAATTATACCATTATCAATTTTTAAAGTTTTTTCTATCTATCAATTGAGCATTCTTAATTATGATTTTGAGAAAGGTGACATTACATATTACAAAAATGAAAAAAAGATGAGATTATATACCATAATAGTTTAGGTCACATGATCTCCTCACGAGGTGATGCAACTGTATATGTTTATTTATATATGGATGGATAAATATATTGCTTTTAGATATAGAAATCTTGTCATCTAGTAAAACAATTTAATTTTAGAATTCTGCTTCCAACGAATCTAACATTAATTATTGATATTATATTTTCTTTATAAATTTAATTATATACTATTATTTATCCTGAATAATTAATGTAATTAAATTACGATAATTCCTTATGATCTATTTATTAAAGTTAATTATTTTCACATTAATTAATATACAGCATCCAGACACAAATTAATTTATGAAAGAAAAATGTTTAATTCTTCTTTAAGAAAATCAATCTAAAACCCTCTCTATTTACCACAAGGAAACTAGGAAACCTGTAAACAAATGACTATATATTTCATTAGTCATGATACTTTAGTAAAAGAATATATAAGCTAAAGCAAAATCTGTTAAATGATAATGTATAATTTGGAAGAAAATAATCTGATCAAGTCAAATTTAATCTCGTATTAGAAATCAATCTAGTAATTTAAAAACAAATGTGTATCTTCAGTCTTAGTATTGTATGTATACTGTTTTTGGAACAGATTCTGATATTCCATATAAATGATAAGTATTATATTTCAGAGACTAAATAAATAATATTTTATTTATTCTATTTAATTATAAGTAATTTTTTTATGGTTTAAAATTTAGGATGAGGGAAAGGGAAATGTCCGCCCTAATCTAGGTTAAAGACATACTTTCAAGTTCGTCAATGCTTATGGAGGTATTTATAGATGACCAACTAATATGAGAACTTAGGAATCAAATTCAAGTCATAGTGATATATCGATAGAACACTGACTAGTGAGTCAAACCCTACTTAGTAATTAACATGCTCAAGTATGGAAATGAATCATTTTATATTAAATTTTCATATGATCTTATTATGTAAAATCTCTCACCATAGTTTCTCCTATATTAAATGTCTTATTTGAGTTCCACCTTTTAAATCAATAGTAATTAGAGAACACACATAACAAGATGATGTGAAAGTTTAACATTAGAGGATCCATTCCCGCTTAAGTATAGATTCTTGTTATATCAATAGTTTTATGGATCATAATTTCTCGTTATCCATTCAATAACAGTGATGGTTATCCAAAAAAAGTTAACTATTGTTAGGGTTTTGACCTTCACATTGCATGAGATAAGTAATATATTTTTATTATTTTAATTTTATTTAATTATTATTTTTTATAATGTAATCAGTATAATATCACACTAAAATTCGAAGTTTAGAACCATTATTTGTTTGGTTGTTGTAACTTATATAAATGATGGTGACATTTCACGTATTGGTTATATTATTTTTTTGGTCTACACTATCAATATTATATACTCAAATATTAAATTTCAATTAATTTTTGAGATAGATTGACATTATAAGGTAAAATTCTTTTATTACTATTTTTTTTAATTCTCAAAATTCAATTATAAAATTTTATTTTAAGATAACAAATAACAAATAACAAATCACTTATCACTTATCACTTGAACAAGCTAATCGTTAGTTATATATTATATAATTTGATATCATCATCTTACGATTAGCCTGGTGTACGTACTTAAAATAAAATACATGATATTGACTTGAATATATAATTTTTTAATATTTTTCATGTTAAACAGTGGCATTTTTTCACTTGATTTCTTGCATTAACTCTTGAGACGCTTCACCAGTAAATCATATCCCTTGAACTTGTTTGAGCAGGTATTTTGGTAAACCTATGTATAACCATGGGTTTGTTAACTTTTAGTATGTGAATGTGGCTTTGTTGAGATAGAGGCGTTGAAATTTTTTATTGCATGCATGATAAAAAAAACTGAATAAGTCTCATATATTTTGGATTATGCCGTCACGTTGATGCATTGACGGTATATAATTGAAGTACGTAGACGTACGTGACAACGTGGTTGTGAGGTCTTGAGTGTTGTTGGACTATGGGCTGCACAAATTGGAAAAACGATAAAACAAAATTGGCAAATTGAATTTTCCTTTTTTTGCAGAACGTGACTGGAAGAGCCTTGAGACATTCAGAAAAATAGGTGATTGGAGCAAATTAAAGCCTCTATTTCTCTATTACTGCTATCTATGAAGGTTGGTATAATTTTAATCAGAAGACGTGTGCACCGTCTTCACTCAGTCTATGCTAATAATCTGATCATAAAGAATGTTAGATACTTCATAACTAGTGTTTTAAGACAATCGCTAACAAAACCTTAATTAAATTACGTCATTTCATGCATAAACATTGATATAACTCCAAACAAGTGGTATTTCTATGGCTCTCTACCTAATTTATCTGAGCCTCTTCTCTAAATCTAGAATGTATGTAATGGACTAAAACATTTTATATTAATGGTATATTAAAATTAATTTCTATACTTGTTTGATTATTATTATATATTATCTTTTCTATAAAGTACTTCTGCTTTTTTGAAAGAAAAAAAATTAGGAGATAATAACATTTGGCTCGAAAATTCCAATATATATATATATATGGATTTAATTTGTATGCGTTGTCGATGTAAATAAAATTTATACAGATATCTAATTATATACTGTCATATTAACAAATATCTTTGACTCAACCACATTACTTGAATGGTCATGTAAATAGAAGAATATGATTGGTTGACTATGTAAATTTTTTTTACACTGCAATGTATCCAAATTAAACTCACTTCCATTGTTTAGATTACTGATGGGGGAGCGTATTTAATTTGTTCAACATATTTGTAAGGGCTAATTGGCTGCCATCACCTTGATTGTTCGAACTGGTGGGCATTTCCCAGATAATTTAATCAGTTTTTTTTTTCAAATTTTATTTTTAGTAAAACTACACTTTGGTCCTAAAAGGATTTGTCTTTTAATACTTTAGTACTTGAAAAATCAATTACATATATTTTAGTCCTCCACACATTTGCTGTTATAACACTTTAGTTTTGAGAAAATTCAAGTGTTTGCAGTTAATTTTTTAAAGACTAAAATATTAAATTATAAATTTTTTTTGAGACTAAATTGTCATTTTACTCTTTTATTAGATATTACGAATAATATTTTTTAATTTTATTTTTATATTAATTATATTATTAATAAATTAACAAGTAGAAAGCATAGATAAGATTATAATTTTGATATAAGAATAATTTTATAAAATTAAATTATCCGTTATTATTATTAAAATACTTTATTAATTTTCTTAATGTATGTTTAAATCCTAAAATTACAAGTATTTCTAAAATGAATGAAGTATCTTCGATAGAATAATAGTTTAGCATATTATTATAATAGAGTTAAGTGAAACCAGGAATTGTTTTCCCCAATATATTTACTTTTAAATTATGAAAATTAAACTAAATAAAATTATTTTAAAAGATTAAAATAAAAGTGCTTTATTTTTAGAAATAAAACATGTATTAAGCGCTAGCCCTATTTTCTTTCACATTAAAAAAATTGATCCTCTATTGAAAAAAATCTATCATTAGATTTTATTTTTTCTTTTATTCTTATATTTAATCAGAGATATCCAAATGTAATTAATTACAATAAAATAAATAACTGACTTGAAGTAAATTTTGTATGGGATATTTAGGATTTGAACTTTAAAATTATTATTGTTATATAAAACAATTCCTAACCCCTTTATATTATATACAAAATTGAGTATTAAATAAAAGAATTAGAGATAAAACTGATATTTTAATTTAAGAGTAAAACTATAATTTAGTTCCTGAAAAAATTCATATTTTAACATTTTAGTTTTTGAAAGAGCAGTTGCAAACACTTAAGTCTCTCAAAATTAAAGTATTATAACACCAAATTTTTGAAAAATTTAGCTATATGCAATTAATTTTTTTAGAACTAAAATATTAAATCATAAATCTTTTAAGTATCAAAATATAGTTTTACTCATTTTATCAGATGAGAGAAATTCCATGCATACCCAAGACAAAAAGTACAATATTTGTACCAATAATAGCCTGGTTAGCTTATCACTTAGGTATAGGTCGAAACAAAGTTGGGATAGTAGGCAGGCTTTAAGTGGGAGTTATTGAAAGCAATTAAAATATATACGTAAATAAACAAGTCACTGACGAGAAGCTTTAATTTGTGGTTGTTTCTAGCCTTGGGCGACCTAATTTTTAGGCAACTAAATAGTGAGAGCGAGAATTGACCCCTCCATTTGCGACAGTATTACCTACCACTAACGTTATATATATATATCACTGACGCTGACATTAAAATATGAATAATAATGTTTTTTATTGTGATCTTTTTCGAATTAACTTGTGCGAGTACTTCTACTAATATTTTTTTTTTTGGTAGTGCTACTAATATGTATAGAGTTTAATTTGTATATATCTTGTCAATTTTGTTATATTGATAATGAAAATTCACAAAAATATTCCTTACGTCATAACTTTAAATAATTAATAGGAAAAAGTCAAAAAAATCCCCTTCAACTTTAATTTGATCTATTTGTACTTTGGCTCTATTGCTTCAAAAATATGTAAATTGGTCATTAAACTTTTTTATACATGTCAGTTACCACAATTTGATAATGGACGCTTATTTTTTGATAAAAAGTTGCGTCTGAGAAACGGATCGGCTCTACAATCTCATTAAGAGGCTTCACATATCGATAAACAACAGGATTAAAGTGGATATGAACTAAAGTTAAAGAGCTTTTTTAGAGTTTTTTTCATCAAAAAATGAGCATCCGTTAGCAAATTATGGTAATGTGCAATATCTAAAAGTTATGGAATCAATTTATATGTTTTTAAAATAACATGATCAAAATGCACATGAATTAAGGTTGAAAGGGGTTTTTAAGATTTTTCCCTAATTAATATAGATAAGATTGAAATTTATAATTATGTATTACTTCCATTTTACTTTATCTGTCATTTTGAGTAAATTTTTTTAATTTTTTTTATTTATCTTTCTCACATATTAATTACCCTCCACACAATTCTAGCCATACCATTACCGGAAAAATATAGTATGAGATTAATGGAATAAATTAATTAGATATTAAAAATTATAAAAGGCATTTTAGTAAATATATTTTATAATTAAGCCTTATATATATATATATATATATATATATATATATATATATATATATATATATATATATATAAAACTAAAGAAACAAATAGAATGAACTGAAAGTAGTATTTATCACATAAAAAGTACTCAGCTATCCCATATATGCCAGTCATGTAAAATTTGAAAAAGATTCAATTATTAATCTCAATTTTTCGACAACTAACAACTCATCAAAAAAAATACCTCTAAATTACCTATGTGAAATGAGTAATGCTAGACTGTCAGAATTTTTGACAAAAAACAAGAGTTATTGATGGATGGAATAAAATAGTATGACCTACTTCCAAAGATTAATATATGCACTGATAAATAATTTCGGACAAAAATTCTATCTCAAACATTTTCCATGTGGAATATATTAGAAACTGTACCACTGCTATCATCTACTTAGGAATTTTGTGTGATAGTATTTCATTTTAAAGTATTTGAATATCTTTTTGAAATACATATTGGCCTGATGATATTATTTTACTTAATTGATTGAGTTATATATGTTATATGATCATCTTCTAGTGTTAAAAAATATTTTTTGAATTAACATTTTTAAATTCAAATAAATTGAGGCATACCAAAGTTAGAGATTTCAAGTTTTAAGAGCTAAATTGATAAAACGTTACCTTAAAAAACTAATTTTTTTTTTGGTACGTACCTTAAAAAACTAAATTGAACAAAGATATATATTTCAAAGACCAAACAGAGTTTTATTCTTATTTAAAATTTTATTTAGAATGTTCACTCTCAATACAAGGTGATGATACTATTTTTGCATGCGTGCCTCGAAATGTTTTTTTTTTCAATCATTTTATTCACACAATTTTGGGTCAAAAATAATGGTTAGCTAAAGTTTTTCTCATAACTGACAATTCTAGAATTTGAGTTCTTGATATTATTGCCTTAAAATTTTGGATCAAAATGAGGCACCCTGTGCGCTATATTATAGATTCTAACTTAGTCCATTAGTTTAGATTCTTGAGCTTCCCTCCAAACAAGTGATATTAGAGCCAATGATTTGAATCCAGCTTGATCGAGTATTGGAGGAATGGTAATTGTTGGATTTAGGTGTGGGATCCCTTACATCGAAAGTTTTCCTAGTAATATGAAAGTTGGGTAGCATGTTTCTTCTAGCATACTATTATAAATTCTTACTTAGCCCACACGCAGTGGATCTCTAGATGAGATAATTAAAATATAAAAAATATCATTAATTGATGCAATCTAAAACAACATTATTATTATTATTATTATTATTATTATAATAATAATTGAGGTTGATTTTTTTTGTGTGATTTAATATAATAATACATAATTAAATAAATAAGAACAGTTGATTTTAAAAAAACTTGAATTTTAATAACAAGATTTAAACGATAGTTTACAAGAATTTTTATATTGCAAACGAATTAAAATCGAATGATTTAAAGATAGAGTGGCGGTGGGAATGTTGTCACTAAAAGCATATATGATCTGTCCAAAAATGCATAGCATCCATAACAGAAATTAAATAGAGGTGTATTGCTTGTACGATGCCCATATTGCTCAAAGTGGAAGAAGCAACAAGTTAATTAGTTTTTGGGGGGGGGGGGGCATTGCACACAAATTGCTTGTTCGATAACCATCACGCGTGGGAATCGATCATTTCACTTTCATTCATCACCGACCTGCAAGTCCCAATTCCCGTTAGAGGAATGCAAGGTCCATATTGCTCAAAGTGGAAGAAGCAACAAGTTATAGCTTGTTTGGATCCATGTGTTGGGGGTCAGAATTGATTTTGACCTTTCAAAATTGATTTTGTCAATTTTTTATGTTGTTTGGTTTGTGGAAATTAAAATTAATTTTTGTCTCTAAAATTAATTATGATAGAATTGAAAAATTTTTACTTTATGTTATAATCACTTTTAGAGGACCTACCAAATATAATTCATTTTACCTCAAAATCAATTTTATCTAAAATTAATTCTACAAAAACACAACCAAACATGCTATTAATTGGGGGGCATTTCACACAAATTGCTTGCTTGTTAGCCATCACATGTGGGAATCGATCATTTCACTTTCATTTATCATCGATCCTCACTAACTATCCTTTTCTTGCAAGTTCCCAATTCCTAAAACTGGTGTTTTTGGACGACTTTTCTTTAGCCCCATGCTACCGGTAACATGGCAGCTAAATTACATAAGTTCTCTTAGTCAAATCCACCATCAACACCAAACAGTTTTAGAGGAATGCAAGTGTCGGTAGAAATGTTTGCCCATGTATATATCTTAATAGGATTGTGATTGATTTTGTTTATGCATATCCTTGAGAAGTGTATCCTTAAGATATGTATCCTTAGATTTAGAAATACTAGTGTATTTACCTATGCGGTGCATGGGTGATTATATGTTTATAAAGATATGACAAATCTAGATATGAAAATTTTGTTAGAGAATGGAAAATCTGTTAGGATATAGGATAAGGATTCTTAGAAGTTAAGAATCTTTGATTATAAATAAAATCAATGGCCAAGGTAGGTGATAGTTAGAGAGACTAGGAGAATATAAAAGAAGGGATTTGTTACGATAGAGGGTGTACAAAGGGTTTTGGGTATGAGAATAAAGTGATATTCATGTACTTTTTTCGTTTCAATATATCTGCTAGTTTGACCAAAGTGGTATATTTGAAAATCAATTTCAAATGTACCACTTTAATCCAATTAACAGATATATTAAAACAAAAGAAGTATTGTTTTATTCTCATAGTGAAAATGTTTATCATCTGGTGTAGATATAGGCATGAAATTTGCCGAATCACGTAAATTCTTGTATCTATATACTCATTGTCATCTTGTTAATTTCATTCCCTTAATATTTTATATTTATATTTCTTTTAATGGATTCGTACGAGTTTGTTTATGGGATCCATTTTACTATGCTAATTCCCCAACAACTAGTACCAGAGCTTATTTGAGCTTAGTACAATCTAACAAATTTATTTAGCACAAGTTTGATGTAAAAGAAAGCTTCACTCTTGGTAAAGACGGGTGAAGGACATTCTGGTTCAGAAAGGTTTGGTAAAAAGCCTTGAAGTTAAAGAATGGGAAGCTGGAGAAGATGACGGACACTGAGTCGTATCATTAGGTTTAGATGATGGATTGTGGGGCTACACATGTTCATTGGTCGAGTTTTTGAATCAAGTAGAGCCAAGTTATATGGTTGATTCGGGTTATGTGTAGCTGGTTTGCATTGAGACTAGTGGATCTTATTTGTGGTATTTATAAATAAGGATTCTTCATGGTGTTCATGAAGGTTTGCACGTGACTAGGTGGTTTGGATCTGGATCTGGGTCTAGATCAAGGTGGAGTTGTTAACAATTTTCAAGGTGGTAGGACATTCGCCAAGGTGAAGATTTGTTAGAAAAGTTGGTTCATATGTATATATTGATAGGATTGTAATTGATTTTATTTATGTGTATATTTGAGATGTGTATCCTTAGATTTAGGAATATTTGAATTTAAGGATATAGAAATCTATTAGGATATGGGATAAAGATTCTTAGATGCTAAGAACACTTGGTTATAAATAAAATCAATAGCCTAGGTGTGTGAAAGTCAGAAATACTGGGAGAATGTAAAAAAAGGAATTTGTTATAAGAAAAGGTGTATAAGGAGCTTTGGATATGGGAACAAAGTGATACTCTTGTATTACTTTTCTTCTCATAGTGAAAGTATTTATCACCTAGTGTGGACATAGGCATGAGATTTGCCAAAAAATATAAATTCTTGTGTCTATGCACTCATTGTCATCTTGTTAATTTCATTCCCTTGATATTATATATTTATGTTTGGTTTAATTGATCCGTACGAGTGTGTTTGTGAGACCTATTCTACTGCGCCAATTCCCTAATAGGTGCAATATTAACAATACTTCCACACTTGAACATAACAAGGTTATTATTTTGAATGTCAAAGTTTGAATGTCCACATCGTTGGTAGAATATTTCATAATTTAAAAATATCACACTCATAAATGTTATACATATACCCTAAACATTACATATATCATACATACCATTTTTCAAATTTTTTTTATTTTTTTTTCTAAAGAATTGCTTAAACAATTTTGTGTTGAATATATTGATTAAGTGAAGCTCTTCTTAAAATGATAACTTTAGGATTTGAACTCGTGACATTGCTGGTAAAGTTCACCTATAATTGCAATCTACTTTGATTTTGATCAACTACTTTTGGGTAAATCTTTTATCATTTGATCCTGAAGTATTTGATGTCATTATTATTATTTTTTAATGGGTGGCCTGATCTCTTTCTTAAAAGTAATTCTCGACTAGCTAATTAGTAGAAAAGGGTTCAATCTTTAATTCTCTAATTCTCATCAACCTTCCTAGGTTGGGCCACCAGGTCAAGGGGTGAGGTCTACATTGTGTCCAATCAAGCACTCACGCTCCTCGATGATTTTAAAGGTATGAGTATTGGGCATTATGAGCAGCTATTGGTCCGGGCATTAGATGGTAGCAGAACCACAGGAGAAGCAGAGGCATATTTCGGGCACAAAAGGTTTGCGCAAAGGCTGTGAAACACAAAGGGGGAGGTGGGCTAAAGGATTATGGCGTGAAAGAAGCGAAGGAGTATGTGAGGAAGGAAGACAGGAAACTTGGTATGAACACTACTATTGTTGACGAGTATCTAATCTGAAGTCATATGTGTGGGTGGTTGGTCTATTACTCTTAGAGGTTCGTGGTAGCTGGTGCGATTGTGGCTCTTTGCAAGTTTTCGGTGTAAGTTTTGATGATGGGAGGGATTCCATTTGCTAGCATGGCCCATGTCCGATGACTAGATCATGGTCACTATTTATGGAGTTGATTGAAGATGGGCCTGAAGATGTGAGTGGGTGTGTAAATGGCTGTGATGCTATGGATCTTGGAGTTTGTTTTTACATGTTTTGGCCTCTGAAAGGTCTATGTTGCTATTTTTTGATGTTCTCCATTTGTTGCTTAGCCTTTGTGTTTTGTCATGTGTGCTCTGTTTGTGGTCTCCAGTGGTGATGCTTTGGCTCGTCTCAAATGTGTTCAGGTGTTTGACTGGCGGTTGGTAGAAGCCAAAAGGTCTTTTGGTGGTTTGCTGAGAAGTTAAATAGTTGGAAGATCTGTTTGGTGTTGTTAGTGCTAGTCTCGAGATCCCTCGGGCTCGTATATCATGTCTTAGGTTTCGAGTTTGGTGTTTCATGTTGTTGTTCTTCACATTTCAAGAAATGTGTTTCGTATTTTGTGTTTTTTCTTTTATGGACTATTTGATGTATCTTAATTACTCCTCTCTTTATATATATATATGTATATATATGTATGTGTGTGTGTGTGTGTGTGTGTGTTCAATTTTGGGAGAAAGTATTACAATTACGGAAACAATGTCTTAGGGAGAGTCATTCAAAGTAAATTATTAAAGGGTTTTGTTAACTTCCTCCCTCTATTTTTTGTGTTAGTGGAAATTAGCAACCTCAACCACATCATTATTAGACAAAAATGCCACCTTCTTTATTTATTCAATAACTTATTTTTAGAGACATTATTATAATTTATCACTTGTCTTGGTAAAGGTAAATTTAAAAAAAATTCTCTCTTCTCTCTCCTCACCTCTTTTTTGTGAAGAAAATAAATGGTAAGTTATAATAATATCCTTAAAAATAACTTACTATAAATTAAAAAAATGATAGCTTTGGCTGATAATAATATGCTGGAGGTTACTAACTTTCACCAATACATAAAAAAAGAGGAAAGAAATCAACAAAAACCCAATATCAAAATTACATTGATGGGCAGTACAAAACTTATGTGAACCACTAACTTTCGCAAGTTGTACAAATGAGAATCTTATTCCATCTTCTTATTCTATATTTTGAACCCACAACCATTGTGATTTCAAAACACTTTCAAGATTTTTGATACTCCCCAGTCTAAAGAAAAGAGTTTGAAGGAAAGTGAGACTCTCAAATGATTAGAATCCAATGAAAGAAAGATAGTTAATGCTCACTTTGATCCTTGACTTTTTACGTGTGAATTACTTTGATCCCTGACTTTGTAAAACATGAGTCACGTTAGTCCCTCCCTCTATATCCGTTGGCCAATCATTACTATTTTGATGATGTGGCATGATTTTATATATATTCAAATTAATCCTAAAATTTCTAAAATGAGTCAAAAAAAGTCTTTTAAATTCTCAATGATTTAAAAAATTTTTTGAAATTTCTAAAATATGTCAAAAAAATCTCAAAAGTCCCAAATCCCGAAATCTATCTTCTTCACTTTCATAAACTTTAAATCTTCATTCTTCTTTAAATCCATTAATTTTTCTTCCATTTTCACGCCTACCTAGACCAGATCCTTCCTACGTAAAATAATAGGAACAAAATATATAGAAATAAGATAATAAGATACAATAATTAATGCAAATATCCTTATAGCAAATTCAATTCAACACATTCTGTTTCTATTATTGTATTAATATACTAATATGCATATTTTATAAATAAACAATAGGATATAATTTTTAGCTTAACTTATATATGCTTTTAATTGAGATTTTATTTTTCAAATAGGGACCTATATATGATTATATATTACAATTACAAATAAAAATCGATGACTTTTTCATTTGTCTTTAAAAAGAAATAATTCTTTCACACTTTTTTTAACATACATAATCAGAATTTTATACTTTTAGTTCTTAGTTATTCACCCATGTTCAATTTTTCATATAAATAAATAGGATAATATTCCTATGCAAGAATCGAAATTATATAACTCTATTATCTCAATAGTAATGCGAGAATAGTAACAATAATACTATTAAGAGGATGCTTCATACTGACAAATCTCAATTATTATTTAGTTACAAATACTATTTTTAGGAACACTCTTGAATTAGTTAATTATTAACACATTATCATCTAAACAAGGATCGTATCAAAATAAACAATTTTGGGAAAGAGATCTTCTATCCCAATTAATTAATATTGTCTGCTCTAAAATCATTTCTTTAATTTTCTCCTTTTTTCCCCTATTTTTTACTTCTTTTAATGTTTGATATTTATGAGTTTTTATCATAATTTTTTTATAATTATTTTAAAACTTTTGCAATAGACTAATTAGCAGCTCCTTTAATTAAAAGCTAATTTATTTATTATCTTTTGAGCCACATTAAAATTGTTTATTACATCCCATTGTCTCATTTCTATATATTATGTTCTTATTATTCTATGTAGAGAGGATCTGGTCTAGGTCGATGTACAAATAAGAGAGAAATTAGTGGATTTAAAGAAAATTGAGAATTTAGAGTTTACAAAGATGAAGTGATAGATTTTGAGATGTGAGACTTTTTTGACATATTTTTTAAGTTTTAGGAATCTTTTTGACTCATTCGAAATTTCAAGGAATTTTTTAATCCATTTTAGAAATTTTAGGAACTAATTTAAATTTATATAAAATTGTGCCATATCAGATAACACGTGACGCATCACATGTCAGTAAAATAGTAACGTGACTAATTTATAAAGTCAACGATTAACGGATATGGAAGGAGAGACTAATGTGAATCATATTTTACAAAATTAAGAACTAATTTAACAATTTTGTAAAGTCAATAACCAAAGTGACTTATGTATGAAAAGTTGAGAATTAAAGTAAGCATTAACTCTTCTTTCATATGAGAATAAGAGGTATATATATTTTTTCAAGAAAATACTGTTGAAAATAACCATATTAATCAGGGTTAATTACAGTTTATCCCTCTATATTATAGGTCATATGCACTTTACCCCTAATATTTTAAAAATATGCAACCCAACACTCTGCATTTTTGTAATATGCACTTTGGCTCCAAATAAGTGTACTATACTCCTCTGAATTTTTGGATCATGTGCGAGTTGACTCCCTGAACTTTCCAAAATGCGCAACCCGACATCCTATTTTTTTTTTTTTTATAATTGATGAAAAAATCAACAGAAGGGGCCAAAGTGCACATTGTGAAAATGTAGGGTGTTGGGTTGCATATTTTTAAAATATTGGAGGTAAAGTGCATATGACCTATAATATAAGGAGGTAAACTGCAATTAACCCTATTAATTATATAAATCGAGAAAGATACACACAATAGTCAAACGATGAGAATAGTATAAAATTATGTAGGTCCAATAAGATTAAAAAAGAGTATACACCGAGACCAAAAAAAAAAAGAACAAAAAAGAGTTTAAAAAAAGACTACATTAATATGTGCTTGTATACATCAAATATAATACATTTCAACATTATAACTTAAATAAGTCAATAGGAGTAGTCTAGTGATATAGGGTTTAAAAACTTTGTATGAAAAATTAGGTTCAAACCCTACTTGTTGTAGAATATAGAGGTGGCTTTGGAAGACACAAACAAAATAGTACAAAATAAGTTTGTGGAAGTATAAGAAAAAAAGACACGAGTTAATGTGGTTTGACTTATAACCTACGTCCAAAGGCAAAAGTGATAAATAAATATTTTATTAAGAAAATATAATAGAGAATATAAAAGTGATCACACTCAACTCAAAACCCAAGTCCTAAGTAATAGAGAGATAAAAATGGTTGCACTCTATCCAAATCCAAATCTCAAATAATAGAGATATAAAAGTGATCACACTTCACTTAAAATCAAATCCTAAATACACTCAAAATACTTCATAGTATTTTCCCAATGGGGTATGTGTGCAACACTCAAAAGCGAAAAATCCAAAAAGCACACAAAAATTCTTCTTCGGCTACCAAATGGTTTGGAGACCAAATGTGGTGTTATGATGCCAATGAGCTCGATGAAAGCTCCATTTATAGAAGGGAGGGGATTCTCTCAAGTTGAAATTGTATATAACTTTATTATGTGTATATCTTAATCATTGATTTTTTTTTTTATCTTTTTTATTTTTTACTATTTAATAGTAATTTAACTAATAATTGAAGTCATGTGCAATTTTAATATAAGAGGATCCTCTCTCCCATTTATAGGGCTTCTTGCGCACAATTTTTCAATTAATGCACCATTTACTGTAATCGGTGCCTAATCCTGCAACATTGACAATTGCAAACTTAAAATGGTGATGCACCACAAGTCACTTGCTGGACTTTTTTTTACAGTTGCTTCTGACACTTGGCTTGAGAAATCAAGCCATCCATTACGCCAAAAAAAACGTTATAACTTAGACATTTATCTTGACGCGGTCCGTAAACCACTCCGTACACTCACGCCATTTACTACATACTATATATAAAAAAATAATGAACCGAATTCAATTCGTCATATTAGTAAAAACCAAAAATATTAGTAAATAATATATATATATTTAACGATGATTAATCTTGCATTAACAATAAGGACAGGACCTTAGCCTAAATCACAGCATATAGCAAATGTTGAATATTGACTCGTTGCTATCGAGACTAGGGATGGTAATGAGTATCTATGAGGACGGGGGACTGTTAGCACCTAAATTCTCCTTTCTTCGAGTTAAGGAGAGAAAACTCCAAATGAACTAATGTTCACCAAATTGATTCAATTCACTTCTGAGTTACAATAGTAATAGTCCCGTATTTATACTCTTAACTAATACCCACTAACTAATTACTATTAGGATCGTATCAGGGATATACCAGCTGCCTCCTATCCCCATTTAGGATTTTACCCACTGTTTTCGTCCACATCCTTGTTATGGGTCCCTGTTCCCCATTCCCTGTGGGGATTTGGATCCCTGCGAATATCTGCGGGTTTCTATAAAAAATAAAAATAAAAAAAGCCTAAAAAAAGATAAAAATATAAAAAAATACTTTTAAACTTAATAAAATATCCATAAATATTCATAATTCATACTATTATCCAAAATAACACAATACAATTTAAATTAAAAATAAAATACATAATTACAAATCCATTACAAGATAATAAAAATATTTAAATTATAAATTCAAATATGCAAATTCCAAACTCAATTAGTAAATTTTCTATATAAGTAGTAAAATCATATATTTAGTTATTATAAGACACACACACACACACACACACACACACACATATATATATATATATATATATATATATATATATATATATTTGTATAATTTTATATTTAAGCAGAGACTTTACAGGAGGTCTCCGCTCCCATTAGCTAAAAGGGGATATCCTCCATCCCCATAAGAACCAAATCTGTGCCCATCCTCGTTGCAGGTAATATGCCCACTTTAATGGGTATTTTTGCCACCCCTAATTGAGACCGGCTTATCCCCCTCCTTTTATAAAGCCTACTACAGGCTGAATATTGTGATTGGACTGTAAGTAAAGCCCACATGCACAGGGCTGTTGCTTTTAAATTGCTTCTCACTTTGACGTATATCCAAGCAAGCGCTGTTCTTCAATCAAACACAATAATGAAGAACTTTGCCTTCTTTGGTAAAAAGCTTCAACATCTTTGTAGTTTACCCCACAACAGCTTCCACTTCCATGGACCCCTAGCCCGTGTAAAAGACTTCCACGTCAACCCTTTCTTTATTCAACTTTGTTATTTCATGATCCTTTCTTTGTTTGGGTACGTGGGTCTCAGGGTATCAAAGACAAGAACCGCTGTTAGACCCAAGGACTTTGATCTGTTTTACACCTCTGTTTCTGCTTCCACTGTTTCTAGCATGACAGCAGTGGAAATGGAGACTTTCTCCAATTCCCAACTCATTCTCATAGCCTTTCTTATGTTAGTAGGTGGGGAAGTTTTCACTTCCTTCCTAGAACTTGTCCTTGCTAGGTTCAAATTCAATTCGACCCAAAATGTCAAAAACAGCCTTAGTACTAGTCTTTCATTGAAAAATGAGCCCCCAATTGATGCCAATCAAATTGAGCTCGGATCAGTTTCTGTTCCTCACTCAGAAAAGCACAAACATGGCTACAATAATATCAATGTTACAAATGATACGTTAATGTCCCTTAACGATAAGGATCATAGGCTTAAGTATAACTCTCTTAGATATCTGAGTCATGTAGTTTTAGGATACCTTTTGGTGGCTCATTTTGTAGGTTCTATTTTGGTTTCTTTGTATGTAACCTTTATGCCAAGCGCAAGGCAGGTGCTGAAAAACAAAGGCATCAAAATATCGACATTTTCTATATTCACCATAGTTTCCACTTTTGCAAGTTGTGGCTTTGTACCCACCAAGGAGAACATGATAGTCTTCAAGAAGAATTCAGGTCTTCTTCTTCTTATCCTCCCACATATCCTTCTTGGTAACACATTGTACCCACCATGCTTGAGGCTTGTGATATGGGTCCTTAAAAAAATTACCAAAAGAGAGGAATTCTCTTACCTGCTGAAGAATCCAAAAGAGATGGGTTATGGCCATTTGCTCTCTGGTCTTCATTGTTGGCTACTTGTTGCTACTGTCTTGGGGTTCAATCTGATACAGTTTGTGATGTTCTGTTCCACGGAGTGGAACTCTCAAAATATGGAGGGTCTGAATCTGTACCAGAAACTTGTTGCGTCTTTGTTTCAAATTACAAATGCCAGACATGCTGGCGAATCTGTTTTCGATCTCTCCGCCATCTCTTCAGCCATATTGGTGCTCTTTGTTGTCATGATGTAAGTTCCTCTCTTTGCTATGCATTAGGCCCATTCTCTTCTTCGATATCTCTATGGAAAATATTTTAATCTCATTGATTCAACAAACTGTACAAAAAATATTTAAATAGTTTGCGCGGCTTATTCTTAAAAAAGAATAGATGAAACAATTCTAAATTAGTTGGCTGAAGATACCTGTTGATCTTTAAGTTAGTTTCATGTTCAAATCTCATAGATTAAAAAAATTAGTGTCGAAGAGTTTACCCTCATAAATCATAATAAACTAACCTGATTTAAATTAGATTAGTTAAAATTCAGTAATGTACTTTGAATATCAATAATCTGGAAAAAAAAATTATAGAAAAAAATGAAAGATAAAATAAAAACTAACAACTTAAGATAAAAGTTGACAAAGTTGTCACATCTAAAAAAATAAAAAAAGGTTAACAAAGTTGTTACAACTAAAATTTGTTACATCAATTTGAGTGTGTGTTGAGGATTAAGTTATAATGGATGTCAAGGCCCAAGGCCTTCCCAAAGAGGCAGTACGTAAATAATCTCCATTGGAATATTAAATGAGACAAAAAGAAGTCTTGCTGAGCACGTATGTTAATATAAAAAATCATTCAATTAACTTTGTCTAATAGTTTAAGATTTGGAGAGAGATAATTTTTAATATGATACTAGAATCCCTATAAAGAGTTTTTGTATAAAGGAGCATATTAAAATATAAATTTATTTATTTATATTTATCCAATCCCCAAATTTTTGGGTGAAATAATTCTTGTTAGCATATGCTCTTATTCTAGCTCCCGCAGGCTGATTTCAGTGTTCTGAGTTCCTTTTTTTCTTTGAAAAAAAAATGTTTGTTAAACTATTTATATTCCCATTAAAATTTGATTTCAATTTTTTTCACATAAAAAAAATTGTATTCTGACTTGTCTCTCTTAGTCACGTCTCTTGCCGTGGGGAGATGAACCAGAGAGAGAGAGATAAGAAATAAAATCATTAATTTGAAGCGGATTGGTCTATGTGGCTGTTGACTTCGACCGCTGTTTGCATGATAGCTATTTCCAATCCTTAATTTAAGCCAAGGCATTAACAGAGAGAAAATAATTCTTGTTTATATCTTAAACCAGCTGAATTGGTTGCTTTCTAGTTTCTGTTGTTTTCTTTGCGTTCCTTTTCTTTGATTACCAAAAAAAAAAACCATCTAATGAAATATCATAATAGATATAGTACGTGTCGTCTTTCTTCTTTGGACAAATTAGTACTCCAATGCTTCTTGGTTCTATTGGACCAGACCAGATGTATACAAAAATAGTTGTGCTCAACAAGACCCTGTGATTTCTGGCTCTGTTGATATATATAGCTTTGCATTATTATTAGTTGCGATCAGATCTAGAAAGCCAATGTATGAGTATTTTCTCTCGCGGAATAATTAGGGACAGATATGTGTATCCCGTTTCTCTTGCTATGAAACAAAAAATTGCGAGTCATCACTAATAAGTGAGTGTTTTGAATAAATTGTGCCCTCCCTCCCACTAATGTGGAACAGGAATATATTCATAGAATTTAATTAATAACTCAGAAAAAAAAATTCTGAGATATGATTGACCGCACATGAAAAAAATGAGAGTGCAAAAGCGATATGAATTTTATAAATTATCTTGAACTTTTTCGTTTCTATGTATATATAAAGAAGTGTTTGATAATATATGCAGCTTTATGTGATCCAACACTTGATAATTATTTGTCATTCAAGAAGTAAACACTGTATAGAGATGAAAATTAACCACATATCAGATTCGAAATATGATAATAAGACGGAGAGACTACTGTTATCTGGGTTAATATTTTATTTTTCTTTCTTTCCTTTAACAGGTACCTACCACCTTACACTACATTTTTCCCTATGATAAGGCGGCACGAAAATGATGTGAACAGAGACAAAAGAAGCCTAGTGGAGTGTATTGTACTCTCTCAACTCTCTTACTTGGTAATTTTCATTATTCTGATATGCATTACCGAAAGCAGAAGCTTAAGAGAGGATCCCCTCAACTTCAATGTGTTGAACATCACCATAGAAGTCATCAGGCACGTAACTTTCTTTAGATTTTGCTATTCACACAATTTTTTTTAAACATCATTTTCATGTCAATACCACATAACACCCTGGTCGTAATAATAAGTACCAGATATATACTGTAAGTTATAATCACCATATGATATATATATTACTACATAGTAAAAATAGATAACCATTCTTAATTATCACGTAATACCTGTCGATCATTAATAATCTTTCGTACTTGATACCAATTAATTGTAAATATAATGTAAAAAATTTACTGTGCAAATACATTTTTTAAACTCTCTTCTTTTCTTTATTTCTCTATATTTTTCTTTGTCTCCAAATATTTTTAACTAAATTAATTCTTATATACATATAATAATT
Organism: Pterocarpus santalinus; assembly: GCA_031439595.1. NCBI lineage: Eukaryota > Viridiplantae > Streptophyta > Magnoliopsida > Fabales > Fabaceae > Pterocarpus > Pterocarpus santalinus. Next base: position 64,939,468 of record CM062531.1, on the reverse strand, counting down.
TTTACGTTAATTTCTTTGCATAAAGGTTGGTCCCTCCATAAGCATACATTAAGTTGTCTATATGCTGCGATAAGGGACTGGATGATTGTATTCCCGTATTGGAATCAAAACAATATAACTTTTACGAATGTTGCGAGAATATTAAGGCTTAGTTAAAATTGACATATACATGTTGCCTGCATAATATTACTTAAACTATCAAACATTCTAACAAAAGAGCTGTTCTATAGTACGAAATTATCACGAAAGAATGGACGAAAGTTAATTGCATTTCATTTATACAAATACAAATTAAAAAAAGAAAAGAAAAGAAAATTAGTATATTTAACTGAAATCATATCATTGGTTTGAAGTTTTGTCGAAAATCGTTCGTGCTAATAACGATCATATCTCTTGGTAAACTGTGCAGTGCCTATGGGAACGTAGGTTTCTCAACGGGATACAGCTGCGCAAGGCAATTGAAACCCAATGGTACTTGTAAAGATTCATGGGTTGGGTTTTCGGGTAGGTGGAGTACCAAAGGCAAGTTCATCCTTATTATGGTCATGTTCTTTGGGAGGCTCAAGAAATTCAATATGAATGGTGGCAAAGTCTGGGACCTATCCTAGAATACCAAATAGTTAGAGCATCCTTCACCAATATGAATACTACTCGTCAAAGTCAAAGAAATTCTTTAAGTGCTGCTAGAAAATGAAGAAAAGAAAGTGGTTTTAGAATTTAATTTTAGACTTAGTTAGCTGCGGAATATAGTAATAGGGAGAATGATTCTACTAATTGCACATCACTCTCCAAGTAAACCGCTACTAAATGTTGGCAACGATTCAGAAACCGAGCTATTATCCAAGATGCGAACGCGAGACATCTACTTCTAAAATTAAGGGGAGTATTATCCATCGTAAACTCCTTGTTAGTTGTTTACATACTACCACATACATTCGTATGAATATCAGTTAACGAAATCAAATCAGATCTCGTTTTTTATCCAATTCTATTGATAGGTGATAATATAAACCTTCTTTTACTACTCGTGGTTGGTCTTGTCACTTTTTTCCCCGCCCAATGTAATGGGAAAATTCCATCCCAACTTTATAAATTATCTAGTTTAAGCCAAAATAGTTCCCCCCCCCCCCCCCCCAAAAAAAAGGACCAAAAGCTTGGATGTTTTTAATGACGCAGGGGTTTAATCTGATTTCGTTTTGATCTTACTTTTTGTGGGCTTTAAAAATACTAATGACACTAATTTTAAATTTTGTATATACAATAATCTTAATTTTCAGCCGCAAGCAAACATATTAATGACGAAGAACAAATTTTTACTATGGTACTAATTAATACTTGCTCTATCATTCTTCGCAAGCTTGACTGAAGAAGAATTACGAGGCGTAAAAATATAGTATCAAAAGATTAGGACATATTCATCACTTTAGGAATTGGTTTAAGCTTTCCCGAGCCTCTTTAATCGCCATTGGGCTCCTGATGTGTATGAAGACTGGAGTTCAGTTCATTTGAACAGAAAGTCCCAAATATCCTTAATTTTGAGACATAATTATCTTATAAATAAGAATCAAAATACCATAGTAAAATATAAAAGATCACAGGAGAATTGTTTGAAAAAAATGAGGAAAAGATCTTTTAAATTGATCTTCTTCCTATTTTATTCCGCTTAAAATACTTTTTGAAGAAATGAAATAAAAGATCGGTTAAAGTTATGACAATTGTCTGCTCAATGGTAGGTGCAAAGGCACAAAAGCAAATGATTCATTTGAAAAATATAAATTATTGCTTTTACCAAAAATTTATGTGACTTCTCGAAATATAATAATTAAAATCGCTACAGATAATGAGAATACAATTGCTATGATTCTCGCATATTATTCTTATTAAATCATTCTTACACCATTTACCTTTTAAGTAATTAAACAAAAAGCATATTTTTCAGTCACATTTTTTTATTTCTTTTTTCCCAAATAAAAAAGTGTAAGAATAGTTTGTCAACAACATTTTCTGCTTTCAAATCATAACAACATATGGTCAAGGTGAGAAATGGACCATCTCCAATTTCTTATACATATGATTATGTTATATGAAAAAAAATATAAAGGCCTACAGTCAGATTGAACTCCACAAATTTTAGTAACCTCATGTGACTGCCAAGGTGCTAAGCCACTAATTCAACTGTATGAGAGTGCTTATTATTTGTGTTAGGAGCACGGTTGAATTCTTCTTCAGCCAGTGGTGGATGTTGACGGCCTACAGTAGTAGACGGTGGCAGTAGGCAATGGTGGCAGTGGTAGCGAACCGCAGCCAGCAATGGTAGACAATGGCAGTTGATGGCGATGGGCAACAATAGAGAGTGGCGAATGGTGGCGACACTAGTAGTGGCAATTGGCGGTGGACGGTAGTGGACAACAACAATGAACGGTTGACAAGATTAATAAAGAAAGAAAGGATTGGAAAGAAGTGAGAAGAAAATAATGAGAAAAGATAAAATAGAAGGAGAAAAATTTGAAATGAAGTAAAATCAATTTAAAATTGATTTTTTTAAGAACTGATTTTAGATCCAAATTGATTCGAATAAAAACTAGTGTTAAAATATTTATGTAGTTACCAAATATTGTTTATTAAAATATTTATGTGCTCCCTATTATTAGAGATAAAACAAGAGCTTCAAATGCTTGGAGAGCCATCATGTCTATATGGCCTCATTTTAAGTATAACTTGATTTGGAGGGTGGGTAATGGTCAACCAATAAAATTTTGGCCTAACCATTGGCTACCTAGTATACAAAGCTGGGCAACCTTACTACAAGGGATTTGGATGAGAAAGAGCATAGCCATAAGCTGATTGAATACACTACAAGTGAAGGGATATGGAAGTGGGATAGATTGGGCAGGTTACTTCCAAATGATTGTTTGGAGCTGTTAATCCCAATAAAGGCCCTGACCCTCTAGCAGGTCAAGATGTCTTGGCATGATTTCCTACAATTGATGGAGAGTTCTCATTAAAATTGACCTATGAATGTTTAGTAGATTGGGATTCCTTAGTTGGATCCTATATCTCTGGTCAAATGTGGAAAATCAAAGCCCCTCAAAGATTAAAATCCTTTATGTGGTTGGTATGAAATGACACGCTACTAACAAATCTGGCTAGGTATAGGAAAAGGGTGGTGCCAAATGACACTTGTGCCATATGTGGCAGGTTAGCTAAAACTATACTCCATGCTATTCGCGACTATGAGGTTGAGGTTGTGAAGGGTATATGGAAGAGTGAGGGAACAAACTTCATTAAGAACTCTTTCTTCCATAAACCACTAATGGCTTGGCGAAAGGAGAACCTCCTTGATGAAGTTCGAACTTTAAATGGGATGGAATGGTCCTTATTTTTTGACAACTTGTTATTTAATTAGGTATAGTAGAAATCTATTTATATTTGAGAATAATCCTAATGCTCATGCCTATCTTGATCGCAGGATTTGGAATTTGGCTAGGAATTATGACCAAAACATTAGGTTGATGCAAAGAGCTAGATCAAGCATCCCAGCAATCAAACAGATTCAGGTGTCTTGGAAGCATCCCCTACAATTCTGGATAAAGCTGAATGTGGATGGCTCTGTTCTAGGTACCTCTTTGGAAGTCTCCTGTGGTGGAATAATTAGCATTGTTAAGAAAACTAGACCATATTGACTAGTTGGACCGAGATCCGGAGCCCCTTCCGGTCCGGTCATCTGATAAACCTGTTGGCTTAAGAACCAATCAAAAATCGAAAAAGTCGGTCAAAAACCAGCAAACTGCTTGAATTAGAGGCGATTCATCGGTTTGATGATTCAGCATAGAAAAAAAAAAAAACAACTAAAGGGAGATGAGGAGGATGTTGCTCGAATCACCACAAGGAGGACTGACGATCGTAGCCATCGTGCTCCTACTGTTATTGGTTCGCCCACTATTTGTCTTCAGCCTCACTGCAACACTAATTTGTGAGCACGTCCCTGCAGCTTCTGGGTGGGAGTGTGACGGCTTCTACTACTCTAGGCAGTGCCATATTTGATCTTGCAGAGAAATGGAAAGAGATGGAAGTAGAAGAGAAGATAGAGGGGTAGGAAGGAGGGGCACTGTTATACTAGAACCGGATCTAGCACTTCGAATATGTTTTCCGTCTTACTCACCATGACTAAGAGAATAGGGAGAAAGTGGCCAAGTGGGTGCCCCAAAAACGATGCCTTTTTTATTTGAGGAGGAAAACTAAAAGGTTCCTCTTTGTCTTGTTATCCTATTGTGTCATAACTCGTAGGGCCAACTAAAGTTTTGTTTTTGTTATTATAATAATACATAGGTTAGTGGTTAGATACTACTGGCCTATTGACAAAGAAAAAAAATTAATAGACTTCAAGATATTGTATTATGGTATCATTAAAAGAATTCTTTATTTTTATTTGGTTATTGTTAATGATTATAGTTTTTTTATTTTCTAATTAATCATATATATATATATATATATATATATATATATATACTCCGATCGAATCTCCAGTTGGACCTCTAAACCTTCAAACCAGTATACCTTCACCAGTTTAATGCCTAGTCTGGTTTTCTTAACCTTGATAATTAGAAACCATGAGGGAGCCTTTGTTCTTGCGTGGGCTATTAATCTGGGAACTAGCACCATTACTATGCCAGAACTTTGGGGAATATAGTGGGGTTTATGTGTTCGTCACAATATAGGGTTCAGATATGTGCTAGTGGAAACAGACTCAAGTCGTGCTTATTCTATGATTGCACTTGGAGTTCCTGAATCTCATGTTTGTAGAGCCTTAGTTCAGGTCATTAGAAGCCTATATAAGAGTGACTGGCAGATAGAATTTAGCCTCATTTACCATGAAGCTATCATGTGTGCGGATAGTCTAGCCAAGGTAGAACATAGGCTTACCAAAGGAATAACTTTCTTTGACTGGTTGCCTATTTGCTGTCAACTTGCATTTTTGGCTGACTCAATGGGTCATTGGGTATTCAACTTTGTAAACTGCTAGTTCTTGGGTCTCGAGCCTTGTTGTGAATAATAATGAAAAAGAGCATTATTTATTAAAAATCAGGTTCAGTGTATCTAATTATCTAATTTTTTTTTAGTTTAACAAACACCCCCTTATTGTTGTCATGTCTGAAATTGTACTATTGGAATATATGTATTTTTTTAAAATAAAAAAGGACAAATAATATGTATTTTTAAAATGGCTGACATAATTTTAGAGCATGTCAAGAGTTAATTAGTATACTTGAAGTAAAGATTTCTATTGAAAAAAATTCTTACAATTTTAATTAACATGCGATTTGTAAAATTAATCAATGCCCACTTCTAATTTGAACACATTGTTTATTGCAGTTGCTTTCCATTTATACATTTGACTTGTATAAGTGAACCCTCAATTTTGAAAGAAAAGTAATGAGAGATCTCACTTATAAGTGGTTTTATAAGGTGTAACTTAAGGTGCATAACAATTGATTAAAATTAAATTTTAGGTACATAATTTTAATAACATGATATATAATTTATACTTAAATAATAGGGTAATTCCATGATGATTGGCACTGTGTATACATAGCATCTTTGTTATAAGTGTGACCAAATTTGAAAGCAAACCTATAAATATTTTCTTTATTTTCAGCCGGGGCAGAATAATTAGGACTCACTGACACATATATGAATGAGTTATTTGCTCTATGTTTACAATATTTTACTGTTTCTGTTGGTATGAAACGGAAGTCACTAGTTCCACTAACAAGTAAGTGAAAGCATAAATTCTGTCCTCCCACTTACACGGAACTGGAATATATTTATGGATTTGATAACTCAGGAATGGAATTCTGAGATACGATTGACCGCACGTATATGACTACGGGACTAATAAATATTGATTTTATAAATTATCTTGAATTTGTTCCTATTTATGAAAACAAATAGTTAATGTTTGATAATGCAGCTTTAAATCCAACACTTTCTCATAATTAATCCAACTTTATTTATTAAGTTAGGGTACAATCTTGTAGAAGTTATTTAATTTCTTATTCTATTGTTTTTAGAAAATAATACTTGTTATTAATCTTAAATTTTCTATAAAATAATTAAATTAAAATTCTTTTAAATTATATCTTTTTTATAATTTTAATATTTTTTAGATTATTTATTTTAAGTTCTATTTGAATTGATTATGCACGTTTTTATAATTTTAAATATTTTTTCTCTGTAGTATTTCTATTCTTTAATGTATATTTTCAACTTTTTTTAGGAAAAATAAATTTAAAAATACTCGTGCAGTTATCATGTACTTATTAGTAATTTGCCCTTTTAGTACCAATCAAACTTTCCAGAAATGAACATGGCACTTATTAATCACATAAAAGATTCGAAGTAATTAATATTAAGAGGAGAATATGTTCTGGTAAACATTTTATTTTATTTTTCATACTGTGACAGGTACCTCCCACCATGTTATGGTACGATGGTGTTACTTTGAATTGAATTCTCTCAACACTACTACTTAGTTGTTTTCATTACTCTGACATCATTAAGAGCAGAAAGCTTAAGAGAGGATCCCTTCAACTTTAACATCATCATTGAAGTGATCAGGCACGTAATCCTCTTGCTCTAGATTAATTTTTCTTTGTAGCCGAAAAATGTTTAATCTAATAAATTAACAGCAATTCTTTAACATATAGTTGCTATACTGTATTTTATGTTATTGACATAAAAGTTGGTCAGAGCATAAACATATATTAGGCTTCCCCTATATGCAGGGATATATAAGGTTAGGTCTGTACCTGCATAAGAATAATTAAAACAATATAACTTTTCGTGTGATGTGAGAATTATATAATGATTAAAATTAATACATATTGCCGGCATAATATTTTTTAAGATTTAATTTTGATAGACTTATGATATAATTTTGTTATACAACCTGTGTTTTCACGTTATTAAATATATTTGACTTTTATAATTTTTTAAATAAAATAATTTTTAATTAATTGATGGTATAAATAATTGATTCATCAAAACTAATCTGTGTTACGTAAATGCTAACTATAAAATGTTTGAGTTGAAGAAGATTTGGATGAAAGGCCAGCTGACCTCAAGAATAAGTCATTGCAGAAAGTTTATTATATAGAGACAATGGTTAATTATGAGGATAATTTAATGGATAACAAAAAACAATAAAAATAAACCTAAAGCTAATGATAAATGAATCAAACTATATTTAAATCCTAACAAACTAAATATAAATTCTAACTACCATATTATGTTATCCTTACTTTATTACCTCACTTTAAACTGGACATTGTCATGCAAAGGTAATGTTTAGACCGTGGATAAATGAATGGTGAGCCCATTAGACACATGAATATTAAAGGTCATGAATAGTTTTTTTTTTTATATCTAACATGACTCTTCACTCAAGAGATCATTAGGCATGAAATGTAAATCATGCCTAATCTCACCTTTTAGACCACTTGATCATAGAAGTTCTAATATTATGTCATGAATCATCTCTACTAAAAATTTAAACTATTTGGTAAACTTACATAAATAATTTTTATATCTAACATGGATAAACAGTGCAGTGCATACGAGAACTTAGGGCTCTCAACGGGATGCAGCCGTTCAAGGCAATTGAAACACGAAGCTATGTGTAAAAGGCAAGTTCATCCTGATTTTGGTCATGTTCTTTGGGAGGCTCAAGAAATTCAATATGAAAGGGTTTAGAAGCGAGACCCTAGCTACACCAGCATGAATACTACTATTGAAGTTTGTTCTCGAGCAGCATGCGTGTATAGGTTGATTAAAGTAGTTTTTCAATTGGTATATATATATATATATATATATATATATATATATATATATATATATATATAACAGATGTTTCCCTCTTGGCTCCTCAACACTGCCTTGGTGAGTTGAGCATTGTGCTACTAATCGGAAAGAAAAAAAAAAGAAAAAAGAAAAAAAAGGGTGGTTTTTGAAGTGATAATACTAATTGCATAGAGCATCAGGTCCAAGCAATCCACTGCCAGCTTGGCTGATCCGCAATTCACAAAGCCTAATAACCTATATGTTCAAGAGGGGATTCGTGACATCTATTTCATAAGTTAGGAATTTTATAAATGTCAATTACAGTTTGGTATATTCCTTTTTTTTAGGGTGTGTTTGTAAGTTAAAATTTTAGAGGGAAAGGAAGGGAAGGATTTGAAGAGTTGTATGCAATGGTAAAAGTTCCATCCTGCTTTAATTTGATCTCGTTTAAGCCAAATTAATTAAAAAATAATATCTGAATTTAGTAAAAGCAAAAGATTGGGATGTTTTTGTTGGGAGTTCATTTCAATTTGTTTTAGTATTTATGGGCTGTAAAATCTTTAATTAACTATTTCTTACGTTTCAAAACAACTGGCAAATTAGGGTTAATATACAAACTAAGAAAAATAATAAATGATTTTGGTAATAGTATAAAATAAATTAAGTGTACAAAATTATCTCCATTTGAAAAAAAAATACTCCATTAATATAATTAATATTATAATACTCTATTTGCTAGGATTGCATATGATCATTTAATAATCATAATTAAATTAAGGGTATTATTGAAAAAAAATTATACTACCTTAATATTTTAAATTAATAGATACTCTGAAACTCTAAAATATAAAAAATTTGACGACTATTTTAAAACTGAGAGAGTGCATTGTAGATATGAATTACTTACATATACTGAAATTTTAAGTGTGAGATATAAAATTTTATATTGGTTAATAATGTATTAAGTGAAGAGTAATATGTAAATGAAAAACCTAAATATCTATTGCCTTAGGTTTTGGCCTTTTGAGTCAAGATATAACGTTATAATATAGTTTCTCGTTTAATTTATTATGACAAAACTTTTAAAATGGTCCTTATGAAAATATTGCAGGATAAATTCTTCCTTAATAAATAAAAAGGCTCAAAAAAGTTCTTGAGAAAGTAAAAATTAACGTCTCTTAAGGACTAACGTGGTTCCATAAAATATTTTTCAAGGACTGCTCTATTAGGAAAGATTAATTTGACCCACTTTTTTAATGCTCAGATACTATTTTAAGATTTTTCATTTGTAAGGGATAAATTTATCCTGCAATATTTTCAATAAGGATCATTTTGGGGATTTTGTCATTTATTATTAGTGATCTCTCCGGATTTTGTATTTCTCCTAATGGGTCTAGTAGTTCTTACCTAATTTGATATCTATGAGTAACTAAATGATGGCCGCGTGAAAGTATGTAACTAACAAGTTGCTGAACCACTCATTCAAAACCGTATGAAATCGTTTCTGAAGGCTCCTGGTATATTAGAACTTCGAAGCACAATTCAGTGGGGCGCATTTGGAAGATACACACGTGCTGCATGTATTGAGTTACTTTCGATCTATCATTTTTGACACTTGCATTCGGTTTCTATTATCCATCCATTTTATTGTTCCTTAATTATTATCAGCTGGCTTTAGGGTTCAACGATAGTTTTAATCAAAAATAAAAATTTATACATGATCAAATCATGTAAAATTTTCACATAAGACTATTTTCATAAAGATTTCTTTCATACAGTTGATATTCAATTATCAAAATGATATTAACCACTTAATTAAGTAAGTTAATAATGAATTCATGAGAGCATCCATACCTAATCTTGCGTAAAAAGTGTGCGCATAAAACTTTACGGAGGTGGAATGTTCCTTCATTCGATCAAGATTTTCTTTCTTCGGGGCACTTAAATTCTAACACTGGAGACTTTTGCGGCTGAAAAAGTAGACACTAACTCCTCTGGACATTTCTGGAGCAGCAAATGTGAATTGAGCCACAGCCTCACATTATAATATTATTTATAGCTAACTGTCACCACCCACCACCAATATCGGATAATTATTAAAATATTTTCATGACAATGCGTGACCATGAACTAAATTACAGATATGGGGTGGGCAACACAGACTTATCTCAATCAAGGGATTGGAATTCAACCCTATCATTGCCGAAGACGGGGAAATCTATTCATGGATGGGAAATATTATCTTAATTGTATATAAAAGAAATAAATGCTATTCATTCAACAATAATATTTTTTTTTCAAAATATTTGTTTAATTCATTAGGTTGATAAGTATGTATTTTTATTTTATTTTTATTCACATAGTTTATTGTTTTATCAATACAAGTGGCATGCTAACATGAATTATAATACATATTTCATTGTATTACAATTTATTCATTAATGAAAATTAATGAAACATTAATACATTTATTCTAATTTAAAATAAAAAAACTATTATACGTTTGAGTGCTGCTATTCGAGCTTTGTTACCGTTAGATAAAATTAATTTCAATAGATCAGATCATTAAACCTTAAACACATATATCTTTTTAATATGTGTGCTTTTATATCAACATTATATTAATTTGTATGTTGTATGTTTGCAGTGTTATATCCTATAACTTCTTAAATTTAAAATTTAATTTTGATATATCATTAATATAAAATTACCTACGCAAATATTTAATTATTTATTATTATATCATTAAAGTGTTTGACTCTTATAATAATTACTTCAAAAACAAATACTTTATACTAAAAATATAAAATATTATAAAATATTTTACATTAATAATATATCAAAATTAATCTCTTAAATTTATCAATCCATGTGTTAGTATCATGTTAAATTCATGTCAGTGCCATGTCAAATATGTATGTTTTCTATCTCTGTCCGTACTCCCTAATTTGAATCGCACTTTATTTTGTCTCCATGAAAAGAAAGGAATTGTACACCAACCACCATAGGTAAAAGTATATGATTTTTTTATTTTTTATGTTTTTATTTTTTTGTTTCTAAGGATATCCCTCTTTTTATTGCCAGGGGTGGAGACAAAATCATGTAAACTCTTTTGGGCCGGTTGGTTTACAAACCCAAAATTCTCTTTAGTTTCTCTAGTTGTAATTGCCATTATAGAACAATCGGCGTTTTTATAGTCTGGTAGACATATTTAGGTCGGCATGTTTAGCCTCAACTATCCTTATAAAATCTCTAGAGACTAGGAAGAAAGTGCATGTTCCAAGCTTAGTTTCAATACTTTTATACTAAGAAGAGACCAATAAGTCAAGCTTAATACTTGGCCGGACATTGAACTCTTAGAATTTTGTTTGGACAAGAGATCTGTTCTGTTCGAATATAATCAGATTTATTTTTTAATTAATATTCTCTCCAAGAGTTGAATTGAAGTCTCTTTAGAGTCACAATGTACCTTTATCGTTATATCAACTTTTTTTTATTGATATGTGATCTTTTTAATTTGAGAGACGATGAGATATCCCAATAAGTTGTTGACAAAATAATTCTTATTTAATAATAAGTGCACAGAAATTACGTAACCTTTCCACTATAATATTTGCGCCGATTATAACCAGCTTATCTGATCATTTTGGTATTGGTTAAAACTAGTTGGACGAAGCCACCTCAAAAGATTGAACAAAGAAAAATTAAAAAACACAATTGTTTGGATAAATTAAAGAAAACAAGTGCCCCCACGGCTTTAAGTGAGCGTGCTCAGAGTTTGAGATAAATTTTAGTTGAGGAAATAGTAGTAGATTTTTCTTGCAAGGCACATAAGAAAATATAAGAAAACAACAAAGGAAACACCCACCACAACACATCAATCCTCTTGGAGCAGATTTTGTAAATAACCAGCAGGTGGAGGTGGACTTGTGGACCACACACCATCAAGTCATCTTCATGGAAGCATTGTTTAGCCAAGAAATCTGCACACTAGTAAATGATAGTGGATGCATATGCATGTAGCGACTAAAATACATACATATTAAAACGCAAGTAAGTAAAAAATCAATCAATAAGGATTATGGTTGGCTTTAGGAGACCCTATTAATTGATCAACCAATCAATAAAGAGAATGAGCAATAGCATTGACCCCCATTTGCAACAGTAACACACTATCATATACCTAACACTGGAAATAAAATATTAAGGAAAGCTCTGTTCCTCCGTAGTCTATCCTAGATATATGGACATGAATAGTGAAATGAATAGTATATATATATATATATATATATATATATATATATTGTATTATCAGCAATTGGGGTCAAATATATGTATGTTTTTGTTTACAAGGGCGACACGACTCCAACTTGCAGCCTTTCAGCGTACCACACGATAAAAATATCAACTGATATACTAACAACTGCCAAACGTTCCTCTAGTTATCTTTATGCTCAAAAGAAAGTTTCAAATATTTTAGGGAAAATTAATAATAATAATAATAATAAGAAGAAGAAGAAGTTAGAAGAAGTATGTAATCTAAAGAGACATAAAATGTTTAAATTGTTAAAAAGAATAATATAAAATTAATTTAAAGAGAATGGCCACAAATTTTATGTAATATGCATAAATACCTTTTATTCTTAACAAATTAACTTGTAACTGGTTATTGTTTGTTAATGAGCGGTTATTTGTTTTCAATACACGGTTAAAATTAACAGTTGTAAGTAAAATTATATATTAAATATATAAAGGTAGGAAGAAATTTTGCACGTTTATTGCTTTATTTTGAGTGGTTATTCAACCTAGTAGCTAAAAATTGTATAAGAAATTTTATATTAAATTTATAATTAAAAATTATAAATCGCTAATGAAATAAATAATAAATCTTATAATTCATATATATGAAGGTATAAAAATTTTGTGATTAACTATTACTTTATAATATGTGATTATTTATTCTTGTTAAATTGTCATAACTTTTGTAAAGAGTATTTTAGTCTATTAAATAAAATATAATGTCTTTATTTTCAAATAAATTTTATGTAATCCTTCTTAATTATTTGGACATTCAATATCTCTTAAAATTAAATATTCTTTTCTTAATGTTTCATGTTGTTATTTTTCCTTCATTCTGTTTATTTAGAATTGAGCCGCGTATATGTAATAATGTGAGTAATTTAGGGAGGGTTTTATTTAATTATCATTTCTTGCTCAAAATTGTAAGTCAGAATGCCTATCACTTTCTAATTAAATTCGGATCATTAACTTTACATTTAGATCCTTTAGATAAGATAATTAATCATCATTTGGCCGTCGCTTTCCTAATTCGTTAGTACTCAACTTTTTTATTAACTTTTCCGCATGGGCTTTTAGAAAGGAGATTCACCCCTCTAAGAGTTATTTGTTCTAAACTTTTGGCATTCATGCTGCTTTATTTTTGTCTATTATTGAATAGTGTGTAGAACCTAAATTAAGTAAGATTCATACTTATCTAATGGTAGATAAAAATTGAGTTAGCATAGAGTTTGAGAAAATTTTAAAATAAATAACATTTCTTCTCTCAAAAATAAATTTATATTATTTCAATGTATAAATATTTTAATATAGACTCGCTCATATCAATATATATTATTTATACAATAAGCCATTGCAAGTGGTCTAATGATAAAAAATTTAGATAATTTGTAAGATTAGACTCAATCCTTATTGACACCGATCAAAAATATATATTATTTATACTATATTTATACAATTGGATTAAAAAACATTTTCCTACATGACAATCAGCGAGAGGATGGCCGCCAGTTTACACTACAGCGTTAGAAAAAATATATATTTACCATCCAAAGGTTGGAATGGTAATGATTGTGGAATAATGCAGAGAAAATAGGAAAACGACGTGTTACAATCATTGCATATCCTTTTAATGTTTCTTTATACAGAAGGGTTGAAAGCAGTAAGAAATGTTAGTAAGTAACTTAATATATATTATTATAGAAATCGAATTTTTTGTACTTTTATATTTTTATTTAAGTTTTTCTTTTTGAAATCTTTATTTAATATTTAAATAATAGTACTGTCAATTATATGTTATCATTAAAAGGATAAAGATAGAATAAAAAAGAGTGATATTACTAAAATATCACAATCTAACACTAAATATAATACTTCTCATATATAAATATACTAGTGTTTCGGGTTTTAAAAATTTTATATATATATATATTAAAAAAACATAAAATGAAAATGATTTAAATTTTCTCATGAATGTGTACAATTTTTCATATTTACGTAATAAGAGTTACATTATGATAATTTAAAATAAAAATTATAATAATTTAAGGAAAAATTGATGATTAAAATAAAAAATTGATATTTTTTTTTCACCTGTTCCATTTTCTTTAATGTACTAAATTCTTACTTAAAACAAAACAAAAGTATATTCAAGATATTTATTTACAAATTCCTGCATTTCATTATAACTTCATCCTCAATAGTACATAAAAAAAATTGAAGTGAGATCAAATAATTGAAGGAAAAATTATTTTATTCTTCTCTTTATCTCTTTTATTTAGCATCTTAACAATGATTTATTAAAATCAAACTAAAAAAATACTTATGAATCATAAAATCTAAAATTTAATTTAGAATATACTAACAATATTTACGATAAATCTAGTTCTTATTTTCATGGCTTCACTTATTTCCTAATTTCATATTAGATGTTACCTGAGCTTTTCAAATGCCTTGGACAAATACATGGAAAAGTCTACCAAGCCTATAAAGTTCTGCCAGTTTATCTAATTGGTTATCAATTTGAGCAGACTGATCCTTGGCACCGCTATGGCAATAAGATATATTATCAATCATTCTTCTAGTAACATTTATGTATAGAGAACTATCAGGGGAAAAAAAATCAGAATTAAAAAAACCAAAAAAAAGAAATTACAAACAATAAATAAAACAAAAATAGATAAATAAGTAATATTTTCTTCTTTTATCATCCACACAGTTACCTATTTCAAGATTTTACGTCGTTGTCCTTTCCATGAAAAGCTTATTGAGTTTCTGCATCTTTGTTGTTCTTCTTAAACTATCAGCACACAACTACAAACAAAAAAGGAGAAAACACGATCACAAGGGGAAAAAAAAGAAAAGAAGTACTAATAGCAATAGCAAAAAGGAAGTAAATCAATGAACTTGAGCAGTTGAAGGTTCTGCAAGCCACTTTTGAAGCCACCTTGAAGTCGTTGGGGAGCAAAAGAAATTTAGCTATAGATTTATACTCTATTTAGTTTTATCATAAATATAAATATAATATAAACAATAAAAGCAAAATGAATTGAAAGTAAAAAAAAAAAAAAAAAAAGTAAGGGCGGGATTTATGGAGACCCTCAGTAATATTCTATGAGCCTCTAATCTCAGTAACCAAGCTCCCATACATGTGACTACACACACAGCTTTTGAGTATATACATAGGAAGAGGTGTATTGATTGTTGAAGATCCTTCTGCTACCAAGGCAATAGATAAAGAAGAAAAACCCATTAATTGATTTTGTTGGGAAATAAGCACTCGTTAAATGTGCTGGAGGAAAATGCAAATCATTAAAAAAATTTAAACGAAAATAAATGTATGAGTGGAGGGGCTATAGAATTTGAAAGTTTTTAAGGGTAGTGCAATACTGTTGTTACCAATTGATCAGTCATGTTTTGAAAGCATTAAAAGGAATCATAGTGGATTATTAAGAAAGATAGTGGAGATAGTGGGTTATTGAGAAATGTGTTTGGAGATAATGAGTTGCTGATAGATTAACCAATCATTATAATTTGTTTATTTAAAATACTAATTTGAATTAAAATTATGGGAAAAAAATTGAATAGTTGCCTTGAATGGAAATTTTTTAAATTGTGGAGAGAATTAGATGCACAGGAAAATTTCACTTAACAAACTTTTCAGTTTATAATTCTATTTGCATTAAGGTCCAGATTATGATGTTCACTATTTTTATTTTTTATTCCATTACGAATTTACTTGCATCCTTAAAATGCTCCTCCTTTTTCATAACCTATTGCTGGCTACCAGCAATGGAATTGGAGAGCCCCACATGCACAGGAACCTAGTGCCTCGCTAATGCTCTATAAATGGCTTCCTACTTCACGTACATCCAGGTAAATAGGTTTCCCTTCATTTGACAATGATGAACTTTGCCTTCTTTGGTAAGAAGCTACAGCATCTTTGTAGCTCTTTCCTCTACAACTTCAACTCCTTTTATATTCAGCTATGTTATTTCATGATCCTTTCTCTCTTTGGGTACATGGGTCTCAAGGTCTCAAAGACAAGAACCCCTGTTAGGCCCAAAGACTTTGATCTGTTTTACACCTCTGTTTCTGCTTCCACTGTTTCTAGCATGACAGCAGTGGAAATGGAGGCTTTCTCCAATTCCCAACTCATTCTCTTAACCTTTCTTATGTTAGTAGGTGGAGAAGTTTTCAATTCCTTGCTAGAACTTGTCTTTGCTAGGTTCGGTTCCACCCAAAATCATAGTCTCAAAAACAACCTCGGTGCTAGTCTTTCACTGAAAAAGGAGCCCCCAGTTAATGCCCATCAAATTGAGCTTGGTTTAGTTTCTGTTCCTCACTCACAACAAAACCACAAACAAATTGGTGATAGTAATGATATCAATGTCCCAAATGGCCCGGTAGAGTCCTTTAACAATATTGATAGAATTAAGTATAATTCTCTTAAGTATTTGAGTCATGTAGTTTCTGGTTACCTTTTGGTGGCTCATTTTGTTGGTTCTCTTTTGGTCTCTTTGTACATAACCTTTATACCGAGTGCGAGACAAGTACTGAAAGGCAAAGGCATCAAAATACCAACATTTTCAGTCTTTACCATAGTTTCCACTTTTGCAAGTTGTGGTTTTGTCCCCACCAACGAGAACATGATAGTTTTCAAGAAGAATTCAGGTCTTCTACTTTTTATCCTCCCATATATCCTTCTTGGTAACACCTTGTACCCACCGTGCCTGAGGCTTGTGATATGGGGTCTTAAAAACATTACCAAAAAAGAGGAATTCTCTTATTTGTTGAAAAATTCGAAAGAGATGGGTTATGGTCATTTGCTTCCTGGTCTTCATTGTTGGCTACTTGTTGCTACTGTCTTGGGGTTCAATCTAATACAGTTTGCAATGTTCTGTTCCATGGAGTGGAACTCCCATATTATGGAGGGTCTAAATCTCTATCAGAAATTTGTTGCGTCCTTGTTTCAAATTACAAATGCCAGACATGCTGGTGAATCTGTTTTTGATCTCTCCTCCATCTCTTCAGCCATATTGGTTCTCTTCGTTGTCATGATGTAAGTCAATCTCTTTTTATACATCATTTAGGCATGTGCTATGAAAATGGTACGGTTTATCTTGTTATAAATCATGGCTCTTATAAGTTTAAATTGTTAGGTAAAGACACATTAACAAGTTTTTATTTAAAGTGTATTTGTTTGAGCTTTTTTGGCAAAAAGATCATTTTTTTTATTGAAAAAAATTAATTTTGTATATTTAGATAATTTTTTTAAAATAATCAAAATTTAAAAAAATCTATTTTCAATTTTATTATAAAAACTGAAAAAAATAACTTCTAAAAAAAATTAATTTTTAACTTTTTTACTTATATATAAAATTTAAATTTTAAAATTATTTTTTTAAAAAGTAAAACAAATGCAGCCTAGCTAAGTCTCTTAGACTCTATACACTTCCTAACATAATCATTTGGCTTTGAGGTGTGTGCACACACATGTTTCATTTTTACCATGTGTTTAAACTATATTATTTTAAGGAATGAGAGTATAGCAAAGGACCTAACTTTAAAGGGCATGATATTTGTTTGCTCTAAAAATTTGTGTCATAGAATCAGAATATATATAGTAAGAATCTAGCTTTAAAAGGCATAATATTTGTACGCACTAAAAGTGTGTATCGATCGACACACACAGAGAGAATAAGAAGGAAAATAAATAAGAAAGAAAAAGATAAAATGAGAAAGCAAGAAAGATAGGTGAGAGATAAAGAGAGGAATTTTATAAAATAAGAATAAATTAAAATTGATTTATTTCAGTTTTAATTGATTTTTTTGGATTAATTTTAAATACCCTTAGTATTGGATATTTCTTAGATTTGGGATTCAAATATCTTTTCCCATTTAAAATATCTGCTTATAAAAAACTTTGATGCCGTGGACTGTTCCTTTGAAAAGCTTAAGCTATTAGTCAAAGCCACGTATAAATGGCTTGTATTATATTCCTTAGCAACAAAGCTTATTGGTGTTACAAGTCAGTGAAATGAAAGCACTACTTCTTCATTCTTCCTCTATACAAATAATATTTTATGTAGTATCATCTTGATGCATGTGTGATTCCGTAGTAGATATCAATTATGTTGCTTGATTGGACATAAAACCAACCATTTTTAGAGCAAGAAACTTGTCTTATTATGATTTATGTATTCACTGTAATGTTAGTTTTGAATATCACTCTTATTTTCATAATCACCCACTATCTCCATTGCATAATTGATGTGACAACTAATGAATAAATTAGAGCATGAAAAATTTCTTATTTCAAGAATAGCTAAGAATTTCTAAAAACAAAATTAAGTGATCACGGTTACATCTTAAAAACTTCACTAACCCTAGCTTCCACAAAGGGATGCCGGTGGCTGCGACGGCCGTGTGATGGAGCAAGAAGTAAAGAGTCTCTCCTAGAATGGGAAGTGACATGAAGGGCTGTGCTGATCTCAGCGTAACCTCAGATATGTCCTCATACGTAGACACATGCCAACGACCCAATAGGTTTTCTTCAAAGTTTTGTTTCTTTTGGACTTGTTTGTTACAATATTTTTACATACCCAGAAAATTTGTTTCCTGGCTTTTCTCTCCTAGTCATGTTCTTTAACTACAAAGATAGAGGAGAGAAAGAAGATATATAATCCTTACCCAGGATACGATGAATTACTAGACAAGATTAATAATTCTTGTTTTAATCTCAAATTATATAACGAATATCATACACATACCACATATCATTTTTCTCCTAAGGGCATACGAATATTCGAGTGTTTCTTTCTTCCATTGGATCGACCAGATCAGATATACCTAAATTATTGTGCTCAACAAGATTCTATATGACTTCCTTCTTTTTACTGAGCCCATGCATGCAATATTCCATGATGATTGGATTGTATAGCTTTATGTTCAAATCATGAAAGCAAATAACGACCACACAGATTTGTACGAGTATGATTTTCCAATTTTTTTTGGAAAGATTTTGCTGATTCTCTTGCTATCAGACCAAAATTGCGCTTTACAACTACTAAGTGTTTGCATAAATTCTCTCCTCCCACTTAGATGGAATTGGAATATATTTGTAGATTTTGTAACTCAGAATAAAGGAGTTCTGAGATACAATTGACCGCACATCTATGACAGGATCAAAATTCAGTGTGTGGAAGCCATAGGAATTATTAAATTGTCTTGAATTTCTCTCTTTCCATGAAAAAAAAAAAAGTTTGATAATGCAACTTTATGAGATCCAACACTGTCTTGAGTATAATTGGTTTTTCAAGAATCAAGCAAACTATCTAGACATGATTATGGAACTTGTTAACTACATAATACCTTCTAAGTAAAAATTTTGGGTAGGCTGTTTTCAGGTTAACCTTTTTATTTCATTTCTTTATCTGTTACAGGTACCTCCCACCATACACGACATTTTTGCCCATAATGGACCGCGAAAATGATGCCAAGAGAGACAAAAGAAGCCTAGTGGAATACCTTGTATTCTCTCAACTTTCTTATTTGGTTATTTTCATTATTCTGATATGCATCACTGAGAGCAAAAGCTTAAGAGAGGATCCCCTCAACTTTAATGTGCTGAGCATCACCATGGAAGTGATCAGGCATGTAACTCTCCTCTCCCTTTCTCTAGATTTATCTTCGTCAACGACTATTTTTCAATTGAATTAATTAAAAATGTTCCTTTATATTGTTTATATTATCTAATTTTTTCTTAGCATAGTTGGTCCCTTAACAAACATATATATATTAGATTGCCTAGGCAGGGATAAGGAATTGTGTCAAATATATTCCTGTATAAGAATTAAAACAGTATAACTTTTACATTATATACATTTAAAATTAAAACACATTGCCAGCATATACCATATTACTTAGATGCCAACTATTAAACATTTTATTAAGCTGTGCAGTGCATATGGGAACGTAGGGTTTTCAACAGGATACAGTTGCGCAAGGCAGTTGAAGCCCGATGGAACTTGCAAAGATTCATGGGTTGGATTTTCGGGCAAGTGGAGTACCCAAGGCAAGTTCATCCTTATTATGGTCATGTTCTTTGGAAGGCTCAAGAAATTCAATATGAAAGGTGGCAAAGCCTGGGACCTATCTTAGCAGACCCAAAATTTGGCGAGCTACTTGCACCAATGTGAATACTACTCGTTGATTTAAGGGTAGAATCAGCAAAGAACTTCTAGAACTTACGATTTACTAGTGATGGTGAGAGTGATCATATTCCATGTAATTAATTATTAATCAGCGGTAGAAGCATCTGGATTCAAGTCGTCCCAATTTTAATCTCTCTCCTTTTTTTTTTTTTTTTCTCGTGTCAAACTTATGTGACATGTATATTTTTGTGGCTAGCTGTGAACTAATCGTGTATTGTTCTGTATGGAATGATTACAATCTAAGCGCATTTCATTGTCTGTGGATCCGTCTTCGCCTAATTCTTTTCATTGATCGTCTTAAAGACAATGATTGAATTGATAGATACTACCAAATATATATATATACAAAGAAAAATTATACATTGCGATCTCGAATAATTGGGACGCTATCCATAAACCATCCGACCGAGGTAGGACACCATCTATTTGAGGCGGGAATTAATTAGATGATTATTCTCTTATGGCAAGCTAGCTGTGTGTATGCAGAAACTCATTGGTTGGTTATATATCTTAATTTATTTTCACAAAAAGAAAAAATGCGAAAGATACTTATCAAGGAATAGCAAATAAAATATTATATAAAAATGAATTTTTGAAAATTTAATATATCAAATAAATACTTTTTTAAAAATATATTTTTATATTTCTTTTAAAAAAATTTAATAATATCTTAAAGTATACTTGTTAGAAAAACTTGTAGAAGAAATACTCTCTCCAGGTTATTATGACCCATTTTAGGCTGGACCCTCAAAGATGGCTATGTAATGGACCCCTTGCTTATTACCGTTGGATTGAGGAAGGGGGGGTGTAACCGGTTGACAGGGTAAACAGGTTTTATGGGTTAAAGAGGAACACAGAAATAGTATATGAATATTTTATTATTTATAGTTGAGAAAATAAGAAGAAAGAGAAAAAAAGATGAGAGGACAAAGATGGGTGAAAGAAAGGAATCCAAGGAACAATAATGCAATAATTCATGTTTTTGTTGAGTCAAATTATTTTTGTTAGGTTTTAGATTGATGAATTTGATAAACAACGATCACATGAATTAGTATGCCAAATATAAAGTTTATTTAGCATTTGACATTATAACACAACATATCAAATCAATTGACTGTTGACTATGGTGAATACTATCATAGATGAGGGTAAGGAGGATCGATCTACAAATGTTTATAATTATAGAAACTCAATTAAAAGGATTTTGGAATCAATTTTTAAATTGATACAAAGTGTAAGGACTAAAAAAAAAGAAATTTAACCAAAAGAATTTTATTAAGTGTTTAAGGAAATTTTTTATGTGATTTAATGATATTTATTAGCTGATGCAAATCATGATTAAAAGCATACATGATTTAAAAACAGTTACATAGACTTTATACCACCTGTAGCTAGTTAGAGATGCCAACTGTCGTTAGTTGCATATAATGTTATGATTGATACTACCAAACACATGTTTTTATGCTCAAACACTAGATAATGCAGATTGGCTTTTCAGTTTCCAAATTACAAATTTTTTTAGGGTATGCTTGGAATGAAAAAAATTAAAAATAATTTAATCTGATTTCATTTATAAATTAAATATTATATTTAGAATATTATATTTAGAATGAGTTGTAAAAAATAGAATTTAAATTGATTTAAAAATTAATTATTATATTTATTATTTATCAAAATTAAAATTAATTTGATTTAATTTTAATATTTTACATTTTTACTCCTATTATATCTTCTCACTTCCTCCCTCTTTTTCGTTCTCTGTCCTCCTTTCAACCAAAATACCTGCAAATCAAAAGAGTGAGAACTGTGGGCTCCGACTTCTATGCGCTTCACGGTTCAAGATGTTTAGTGCACATTATGACTGTAACGCATCAGATGGTAGAGATTTGTGAGATGTATCGATATACTAATTATCCATGATACACTATAGTAATATATTAATTTTAAAAAAATTAAAAAATATAATTAAATATATTTTAGAAATTAATTTTTATATACTAATAATATAAAATTATATTGATAATATAAAATAATTTTACACTATCAATGTAATATTATACTTATAGATAGTATAAAATTATATTGATAGAGTAAAATTACACTGATAAAATTTTTATGATTTTTAGAAATTAATTTTTATACATTAATAGTGTAAAATTATACTGACAATATAAAATAATTTTATACTGTCAGTGTAAAATTACATTGATAAAGTAAAATTATACTGATAAAATTTTTTGATTACACTGACAGTGAAAAATTATTTTATACTATCAGTATAATTTTACACTATCAGTGTATGATAATTAATTTTTAAAATATATTTAATTATATTTTTAAATTTTCTTAAAATTAGATATTACTACAATAGATCATAAATGATTGGTGCATCGATATACTTTACCATCCCACCGTCAGATTACATAATGCATCACGCTCCTTAACCGGCGAATGCACCGTAAAACGTGTCAGGAACAGCTAACTATATACTAATCAATTTCAAACTATTGAAAATGCAAGAAGCATGACAACCATGCACTTTACAGAGATCATCAATTCATCATCCATGCTAGAGCTTTAAATGAGTCAAACAAAGCTTTATATCCACTTGGCACTTAGGCATAGATCAGTTGTAGCAGTAAATTAATAGAGAGTTGTTATCAATACAATACTAACGTCAAAGAGAAAGAGGGCCGCAAGGCTCATCACATAGCAATATGTATTTAGGAATTGGGATAAAGCTTCAGTCATTTTAAATGTTTATAATTGAAATCAATTCAAATCCCAATAAATCTTATTTAAAATGATAGGATTTCAAAACATAAAGAATGAAATTTCATTAGATTTAGTAAATCAATTACTTTCTTCTTTTTTTCAATTTCAAACACCTGATTTGATTAGCAAATCAATTCATTTTCAATTTTTTTACATTCCAAACACCCTATAAGTATTTAATAACAAATTTTGACCAAAAAAAATATATGAAAAAATAATTGTTGTATAAAATTTGGTATATTAAAACTTTTTTATGAAAAAATAATTTATTTATGGACCAGAATCAATACACAAAAGATCCAAAATACAATAAGGGATATCCCTAACCCAAAAGGAATTTTATTTTATTTTTTTATATGATACTTTTATAAGCTTTTAATAAATTTGTTAAGAAAATCTTAATTTATAATTTAATTTTAGCTTTGCTTTACCACACTTGTTAAGATTAAAAAATATTATATATATTTTTTAATCTTTTAGTGTATTATTTTTATAACTTTATTTTTTATATAATAAATTTTAAAATAATTATTAACAAAGATCTTTTACAAAACCCAAACAATAATAATTTGTGTTTATAACAACCTAATTGTGAAAAATTTAAATAATTTATATGAGATTTTAAATTTAAATCCCATTCTCGTCCATGCATCAGAAAATCGAATGCTTGATTCTCCCTTGAGCACACAAACATGCATAAATAATTATACAATCTTTGAGAGACTTGACAGGCCGCTTTTGGCATTACGCCTTAACTAGCCTTTGGTCTTGAATGCAGAGAATAAGTGAACGCACAAATCCAAACAACAAGAATTGGAATTGAAGTGTCACAGGTAAAATTGATTTAAATAGCTAGCAATGAGCTAAATGTTACTATATGCATGCACTTAATTCAGAAGTATTCAAAAGCCTCTGTAAGAATGAAAGATTAAGGAATTTGTTGACTGAGTGTCAAAAATTGGGATTAAATACTTATGCAATGTCCTGACCAAGTTGGTTGACCGGTCTATTTTTCTATTTATCCTTTGTTATGATTTAAATTCAATTTTTAGATTTTTTTTTATTGGATGATCTATAGATATCTTTATAAGCGCTCAATAAACTCGAAAGTATGTCTTAATATTTGACTGAAATTAATTCTTCCCTTAATTTAAAGTCTTGTTTATAAAAAAAAAAAAAGAGAGAGAGAGAGAGAAGAAAGAGAGAATAATATGGTACACCAAAAGTATAAATAAAATATAAAATATAAACTATATACTAAATGAGTAATAGCAATATTTAGTATTTTATGAATTTAAAAATCATTTCAGATCAAAATTAATTCAAAAAAAAATTTTACTTTAAAAAATAATTAGAATGATTTGTTTACAAATATTAAATGCTTCTTAGGCCCTGATTTCCCGTCAATCAATAATCAAAATTATCTAAAGCACGGGCTCGTCAGATGCATTAGAATGATTGAGCATAATTAGCTGAAATAATTAAACCTAGAAAATTTGCTTATGATACCCGTTGGCCGTTGTTACATTTATGCCGTTAATCAGCTGATGGACCTTGCAGCCTAGTTACATTTTAATATGAATTATATACTATACTGATTAATTCTCAGATAATAGTATTTTTTATATATTCCAATATTTAAATTTAAATGTATTAAATATATATATATATTTCTATTTATTTTTATTATGAAGTATTATATCCTTCTAATAAATCTTTTTAATAATTGTTAATTAGTTAAAAATAAAATATTAAATAATTTCTTAATAAACAATTTTTTATTTAATATTTATAGTTTAAGTAATTAGAAGTATAGTAAAAAAATTTAAAAGGTATAATATTACTATTAAGTAAAAAAGAAAAGTATTGAAATAATATTTTAGGAATATAACACAATTTGTATATATTAACTAAAATAGGAATGCTACATACCAGAATAATATAACTATAATTTTTTACAGAAATTATGTTGGCAATTAAATTATATGAAGTGATATAACCCACTTATTTATCTATTGGTTAATAATAATATTACATTATTCAAATAATCAAATTCTAACAAAAATTTTAGTTATCTAATCTTTTTCTAATTAAAATAATTAGAGATCTTCTAGTTATATTTTTATGGATTCAAACCCAAATTACAAATTAAAATTGTTAAGAGTAGGCTAATGGTAAAGAGCTTAAATAGATTACATAAAGTTTATTACCAGTTAAGTGAAAAAAAAAAAAAAAACCTAAACTACAAATTAATGTAACCTTTTGTCTTATCACTGTTTTATATCATAACATTCAAACTTAGGTATAAGACTCAAGCATCTTGACATACACCCAAACCTTAAAACAATATTCACATATATATACTTGTGATCAAACATGCATGTCATAGTGGTTCGAAAAGAATAGGATTCCATATTTTCAGTCTCTTCAGACTTGAGGTCCAATGCTGACGGATTGACTTTCTTTCCATTTTACTCCGTTAATTAAATCATTGCAATATTTATAATTGGTGATGGTGCATGTTACGGTGCCTTTGTCTTTAGCAATGGTTACGGTGCCTTGCGCTCAACTGGACTAGTCATATTTGGCCAAGTGGCTTAACCTATGTTAAGGTAAGGTGCTCCCAATTGTTGAAAAATTCTAATAGTTCATGAAGAAAATAATTTTCTTCCTCCACCATACATACCTACCATCGGATATTTTCCCACTATTTTTTTCTCCCTCTTTCACATCAAAAACCAAGAGGCAAGATGCTCCATGGAAGAAAAAAGTTATTTCTCCATGAAATATGAAAGAATAATTTCGAGTTGTTGGAGAAGAGTTCTAAATCCCAATCTGATGCGAACCAATAGAAAATTGACAAAGAAAAAATTTAAATTTGTTTCTTTTAAAAAAATATATTTAATTTGTAGCTACCATAGTACCATCATCTCTGTCCGCCACCCTCTCTTTGCCACAGCCAGCAGTATCACAACCACCTTTCTGCTCTCTACCTTCTATCACGACATCAACCTTTGGCTCATCTTCTTCGCTGCCCCACCCCTTGAATTAATAAAAGTATAATTCAGCTGATTTAATATTCAACTTAATTTTTATATAAAACATTAATTGTTTACAATTCAGTTATTCATGGCATGTGTGGCCAAGTAAATCCAAAAAACAAAAAAACAAAAAACAGAAAAATGTTCAAAGTAAACTAAATCACTATCCCGTAGAACGGTATAGCGATGATTCATTATAGGGTAATTATACATTCGCTTTTCAGTTGATAAATTTGAGTCCCTCCAGTCGGCCCAGAATATGTGGATAATTCATTTTTATTTAGTACAATCTCATCCCATCTCCATTATTATTCGATAAAATAGTCCGAAATTTTAAATTACTTTGAGGGGAACTCAACCATGTGTAATCATTGTCGACAACCATGTGTAATCATTGTCGACCTTAATTTAAAATTTTAAATTGAGAAGCGCAACATGGCACGAGACTACGTGTACACAAGTACATGTACTTGCTGCACATTATCCATATAGGCAAAATCCTAAGAGTAATATTCGCATGATTTAGTAATATTATATGATTATATTTTTCATCAATTATATAGATATATTTTATATAAAATTATATATCAATAATAAATTTTATATAAAATATACTTATATAATTAATCTAAAAATATAATTACATAATATTTTCAGACCATACAAATATTTTTTAAATTCTAGTGAGTAAACAAGTCCTTATCATGACTTGAGTAAAAGCCAAAACTAATCCTCAGGTCAATGCTAAGCGGTCTGCCTCTATTAATTCTTTTATCTAATCTATTCAATGATCATTGAACACGGCTTGTACGCGGGGATGATATTATATTTTGATTAATTCCAATCATGTGCACTCACCATGATTACAAATTACAATAGATAAATAGGTCCAACACCAATAATCTAGTACATTTTTTAATTAAATTAGTGCACCAAATATTTCAATAAGTAATGATAATAATGGCAATTTTTTTGTTATAATAATAATAATTATAATGGCTTTTCTTAAGTCAGTTAAGGCTTACTATAGTACATCCAAGTCCACTCACAGCACACGAACAACTTCCTGCAGCATCTAATAACATAGCAGAATAAATAATAATATTCGCGGCAGCTGATAAATAATGAAATCTTGTTGCAGTTCATCTGTTCATGTCCTAGACATGCTTAAAAATAGTATAACATCAAAAGGCAAACTGGGGGTATGGCTGGCCAAAGAATCTTCTGGGCGGTAGGGTATGATAAGATTTATGTTAATTGGACGCACTTATTTAGTGTCTCTCGATATGGACTTCCCATGTGAATAATAGAGATTTTATATTGGTGAATAGGAAATAAAGAGAATTCCAATTAACAATATTATCGCTTAATTACATCTTTAATCCTTCTAATTTCACACTTATCACTAGAAAATCTCTACTATTTATACGCGAAATCTCTATTGTATACATTAAATAAGTTCGTACAAATATTATTATTCGTATGACAAAGGAACAACATGCAACAAACCCTGGTCACTCCAGCCTTAGAAAACCAATGAAAAGATTAATGGCTTGACTATAAAAGCTTGACGAACAAAACAGTTATACGCATATAATATAAATAATTAATAAACTGTAATTCATGCCTCTTCGACTATTGTGAATGATTTTGTTGTCAACTAACTATAATTGACTAATCAAGGTAATAATAAATTAGAAAGAAAAATATTTGAGGGACACATATTTTGCGATGCAATACGCGACACATACGGAAAAAGTGAGCAAAACAACAAAAATGTTTGAACGATGAGTCGCATATAATCATTGTTATTTTTGTTTAGCATTTTTTTAATTCAAAAACTTACCAACATATTATTGAAAAATGCTAGTAAGTTTTGCATTTTGTATATACAAAATGCAAAACTTACCGGCATATTGTTCAATACGCTAATAAATTTTGCATTTTGTAGACAAAATTACCTGTATACAAAATGCAAAATTGACCAGCGTCTTAAACAATATGTTGATAAGTTTTGTATTTTGTATTTATAAAACTTACTAGCGTCTTGTTGAAGAAGCTGATAAATTTTGTGTAATCTTGAACAAGACACTGGTAAATTTTGCATTTTGTATATATAAATGTAAAACTTACTAGTATCAACTTACTGGCGTCTTGTTCAAGATACTAGTAAGTTTTGCATATATATGCAAAATTTGCCAGCATTTTTCAATAATACGCCGATAAGTTTTTAGATAAAAAAAAGGTTGAACAAAAATAACAATAATTATGTGGGACCATCATTCAAGCATTTTTATCGTTTTGCTTACTTTTTCCGTATGCATCACGTACTACGTTCCAAAAAATACGTTCTTCTATCACTACTCAATTAGAAATGAAAGAAATCGGCAAAGGGCATGAATTGATTACTCAAATGGGGAGTACTATGAGCGTTATTGGTGGCAAGCTATAGTGTAGGCAAAGTTCACATCAAACCAACTAATTTGAGTACCTGGCCACCGGCCTCCGCACATAACAATATTCTAGCCGACCTTGTTCTATTTTGATAATTGATTGGTAGCTTGACACTCTTAAAGAGTGGAGCAAGTATTATATCAATTAACCTTTAAAAAGATGAGATTATTTTAAAACATTACATACAAGACACAAAAAGCATGGATATCACACACCATGTACACACAACATATCATTAACACTTAATACATCAATAATATATAACTCTAAACTTAATCAGTATCTAACACATTTTTGTTTTTTTTCGTGGCCCCTCTCGTGCCTATATTTCCTTGCATTACTTCTGCTTTGTTTTTTTTTTTATAGGAATTTCGCTAAACCACATCATCCTCAGAAACTGATATAGATTTGTCCAAAAGCATGTTTTCTTGTTAGTGGGCCCTTGCAGGAGATATGCTCTATACACATGTTGCTCTATGGGTGGCCCAGGAGTGAAAAGATGCCCATACTAAATCCAAGGTTCAAAAGCTGGAGGTATATCTAAGGGTTGGTTTGGGCTTATCTCATAAATTAACTTAACTTGGTCTACATTTAGTATTCTAGTCGACCTTTCAACTCAATCAAACTATGGTTGTTGCAATTTAACCTATTTAACATAAGTAAATTTGGGGAGAAGGTTTTTTAAGGTATCTTATAGGCACTTATTTAATTTCGACATTTGATGGATAATATATAAATAAATGAAAATTTTGTTTATGTTATTAGTGATTGTGGTCGATGTGATAAGAAAACTAATAATAGATGATAAGTCCTTTTACTAAATTCATCAATTAAATAATAAAAGTTCCCAATTATTAGCACATATTTTTTTTCATATTTTACTACATATAGATTCATTAGTAATGTAATTGAAATATCTACTTATTTATTTATGATTTCCTAGGTGTTGTACTGGATGTCTACACAAACTATGTTCAAATAACATTATTGTAAATTTAGGGGCGTTGAATGATTGGGTTGGGTGGGTTTGAGATATTTTTAGACTCAACCCATTTATTCAAGCAGTGGATTAGGTTGGATTAAACATTTGGATTTAACATACATTAAAAAAAAATTACTTGCTAAAAATTGCTAACAAACATAATCAAACATGTGTGGTAATGCTCTCTGCTCACTCATCAGTGGAAGTTTTATAGAGTTTGGGTCTTTATGGTGCCGAGTTCGACACTTCTGGTTAAGGTAGGCAAAGTATGTGGGTGGTGGTTCATCTAGTGTGGCTAGTGTTTTAGTTTGCTAGTGCTGACATGTGAAGGAGCCTCACTAGCAACCATGTTCCAACTTTCCATCGTGGTGCAAGTTTTGGTCATGATGCCTCGAAGTGTATTCTGGGTTGCTTCATGTTTGCCCTCTTAGGTATGCGTGTGGCAACTTGAGATGGTTTTAGTGAACGAGATGCAGGTTTCGTGTTTAGTGGCTCTAGATAAATCTTGTTTCCTATTTTCATGGCTCGAGATATTTCGTGTTGTTATGTTTTGAGTTTTGTACCGAGTGTCTTTTGTTTTGGTTTGTGTGTGTTTATGCTTAGTGTTCCCTTTTTGTAGTAGTATATTGTACTCTCTTTGCTCCTCTCTTTTAAGAATCAAGCGCTATCTAGTTATCGAAAAAAATACATAATTAAACACAATAAATACACGCACATATAACTAATGTCAAATTTTTTAACAAATACGATAATTATTATTCTCAACATACATATGTTTAAGAAAGTATACAAACATCCTGAATGTATAACAAGTTACACAAACCCATTGGAGTATATTGTCATCACATATATATAAGATATGGATTGACATAATTATTGACTTCTTATTAATCTTCTCAAAATATTCACTATCAATGATATGATTTGTTGGATTCTCATCATAATGGTGCATTAAATGTTTTATTAGTTTTTCATCTCTATTCTTTCTAATTGTGACCATAATGCCTATACATAAATACAATTGAGATTACTAAAATAGTCAAGGAAAAGCATCCTAAAATGCCAAATGGATTTTTAGGATCATGGCTAAACGACTTTGTTAAAACAAATAAAAAAAAAATGAGTGGGTTGAGTTTGTGTGGGTTAAAAGTTCTTAAACCCACTTTCCGACCCATACTATACAGGTTCAAGGGTTTTGCAATGCAACCCAATTCATGAATCCAATCAAACTCATATTTTGTGGGTTAGCTAGGGTTGAAATCTACGAGTTCATAAGTTGATCCAATCCAATAGACATTTCTAATAAATTTATAGGTATGTAACACAAAATAACCTAGCATTAGAAAATTTATACAAAAGGAATTATGTTAATTTTTTTATGTAATTAAATGAAAGTTGATTGACTCTACACTATTTTTTTAAAAAAAAATGTTTTGAAAAATCATATTTAAAATTTTGATAACGAATACCTTGACAATGATTAAAAAAAATTAATATTTTTATTAAATATTCTTAAAGATAAATGCTAAATATTTTATATTTTTAATATAATAAATGATTGGTTTTATTAGTTATTTTTTTAATCATTGTTATTAAAGCAGTCATTAGGGAGTCCTCTTATATATATTTTCAAAATAAACTTAGCTTCGTATAAGTAGTTATAATATGTACTGCAAAACTAACCTATTCATGTTCGTGCGCGCATTTTATGTTTTACCGTTGAACCCTATCTAATCCACACTTTGAACAGCTAACAATGAAATTAATTAAGGTCATTATTGATTCATAAAGGCCTACCAAAAAGAAAAAAAGATAGTACGAGAGTAAATAATGTTCTTCATGGGTCAGATTTAATTTAATTTTTATTATGTAGTATTTTAAATTTAATTTGATGATATATATTTATGTTCCATGTACTATATTTTTAAGAATCTTCTCATTAATTACCCTTGATTAAGAAGACACAATGTCTCTCATTAAACCAGCCTAATTAATTAAAAAATTAATATTTTTTTTGAGTGTTTAAAATTTATAAGACTTCTACTTTACACTTAGACTTTAACTTTGATAGAATGTCAAACATATAAACTCTTAGGTTTCAGAAGCACTTTTCTTATATAGAAGGGCTGAATTCATAGTATTTTTTTAAAACAAGTTTCATATTATTATGTCAAATTGTCAAACTTCATCGCATTCTTTCAAAACTGGGCGCTTATAATTAAATCTTTGATATTTTAATTTATTAATCTTAATTTTAATGTTTTAATTAGTGGTTTAAAACATTTGACAACCTATATTTTATTTTCTGAATAAGAATGTTATTTCTACAAGAATACAAAACTTCTATGGTTTTTATACTTTCCTTTCACATACCTTACTATTGTATTTGTTACTGCTTCTTTTTTTCAATTTTCTTGCTTCGTTTGGCGCTGGCTCCTGTTGATTGACAGCGGCCTATGAATTATCGAAAAGAAAAAAGGTTAACAATGAGTTGTGTGAGAAGATCATATAGTTATTAACGGAAATTGGATCTAGTGAAAGAGATTAATTTCCCACAATATGGTAGATCACGGTCCAAATTTTAATGAGGGAAAGTGTCTACATTTCATACCCAACTGATCCTCGAATAAGATTTCCTCTAGTTGGGGATGTCTATGAGAAACAATGGAAAAAAATAATAATAATAATACAGTTTTTTTAATCGTTCTCATCACAAGCTATCCCGCTTCCACCAATAAGCGGCCAAATGGTGTGCATTGACGACTAGACCAAGCCAACCCGTGTAAAATCTCTACCTTATTCACTTCAAAGTTCAGATAGGACAAGGAGTATCAATAAACTAACCAATTACTGGTAAGCTAATTGTTATAAAACTCGAGTTCAATACGGAGCTTGCATAATGGAAATGTGTTTAGTTGAATCATGGTGGAAGGTTGAACTTCATAAACATGATATTTATCAGTTAAAGAAATTTTAATATATAATAGATGATTCGATAATAAAAGATGGGAACTCTTATATTGAATTTTTAAAAATTTCGAACGCAGGAGAATTTGATTTTTGTTACACGCAAGAACAAAATTATATGACGTTATATAAAAGTATTATTATAAGATTTTTTTATCAGAATTAAGGAAATTATTAAATAGTGTTAACATTATAAGAAGAATATAAGTATATCCCTATGTCAGTGTAAATTACGTTTTATAATAAAACGGTCAAAATTTTATCATTTCATTAACGCTTTTTTCCCCTTGTTTTATTTAATGAGAATATTAAGAGATAATGATAAAGTTGAGAAAAACCAAGAGATTAATTTTGATGTACTATCAGTATAAAAGAGTTTTACATTATTATTTAATTACATATTTTTGTTTGTAAGATTTTTAAGATAATGAGGGTTGAATCAAATACTTTTACTGATGTGATAATACATAACTGAATGTTTGTATAAAATTTTTTTACTTTGACATGCAGTACATCAGAGTTAAATTAAAAATAAAGTAAAATAAAATTCATTACCTCAAACACTACTTATTTTAATATGGAGGGAGTAATTTCAAACTCTGTTATGACTGTTAAATGTAACTGCCTTCACTTAATTAGGACCATATACAAAATGCCCGACGCACATTGTACTAGAAACTTCTTATATGTAGAATACTATTATACGTGTTTACTAATTTGTTAGATATTACTTCCTCTATTTTCAAACATGTTGTTAAGATTTTTGTATTAGAATCAAGACAGCTATTAAATAGTATCAATTTTAGAAAAATATAACTAAATTATGTCTCATAATAAAATTGTCAGAATTTTATCATTTGATTGATGTTTTAATTCTTTCATTTCACGTAATGCGGATATTAACAAACAATGATTATGCATGTTTGGGAAACAACTTTTTTTCCCAAAACTATTTCAAGAAGCTTAAAATTATAAGCAGAAACTAATCCAAACACAAGTTTTCATAACGCATATATCTTTCCTCCCCTCAAACTATATTATAGTGGGGAAATCAAAACTAATTTTTAACCTCATACTTAATTTTAGTGGGAGAATAAAACTCTAATTTGTAATTGCACCATAATCGCTATCCAACTAGGCATTGAATATAAGCAAAACAAAAATATGAAAACTCTAATTTTCACATTTTGCTGCCATTACATTCATCTTGGTTCCAAATAGGTTGATCAACTTCTATGATAATATAACATTAGGGTATCAAACCCACTACCTATGGCAACCTTATTACAGGCCGGGCACAACCTATATTGACCTGCAAAACAAATTAAATATTGCCAACAACTAGTCAAATTTAAATCAAAATAGAAATAACAAAAACAAGGGCGGTAAATCTTGGCTGCCATCAACGCAGAAAAAGCGATGGCTCTTGGATGATGCACAACGGAGAAAGTACAAGGGGGGAAAGTTTGTTGGTGTTTGAAAAAAAAAAAAAAAGAAGCCACAGTAGTGATACACTTTAGCAGACACAAGTTTAAAATAGAAAGCAGACTCATCAAATTCTTACTTAAAACTGCAAACAGACAATGAGGCTTCCACAATATTTCTTTTGTGGCTTGCTGTATGGTGCATTAGTTTAAATATAATACACCACAGAACATGCCATTAAAGTGCGATTAAATGCATTTAGTGGAGGTGTTGGTTAATGTAACATTTAGCCACATCTAAAAAAATACGATTAAACACATTACAAAAATGTGGTTAAATGCAAAATGAGGGGGAACACCTTCTTCATCCCCACCGCTTGCCTGGGATGTCGGATACTTGCAGAGACCTTCTCGACGGTGCCTCCATTTCATCATGCAATTCCACAAAGAAGCCCTCTTTGGTGACTACTGTATCTCCAACTAGAAAGATGACCATATCGCTTTCATCATCGATATGTCGCTTCTCCACTGCACCATACACTACTAGAAACTATCGGTATAGCGACTGAATTTGCAATCGAATTTTTTCAGTCGCAAAAACAGAATTTTGCAACCGATTTTGTTACCGATCTAGGATAGACAGATATAAAGCCTGGACTATAAAATCAGTCTCAAAATCAGTCACAAACTATAGCATTTGTGACAGAATTTGTGACCAATATATAAAAGGAATTAGAAAATAAGTCATTTCTGTTTCAGTCGCAAAATCAATCGCAAATTGAAGATTTATGACCAATTTGTAAAAGTCAACAACAACTTCATGAAAAATATTTCGGTTGCAAATTCGGTCGCAAATATTGTAATTTATTTTGCGACCGATTTTGTGACCGATTTGTAAAAGTCAACAACAACTTCATGAAAAATATTTTGGTTGCAAATTCGGTCGCAAATATTGTAATTTGCAATGGAAAAATCGGTTGGAAATAAAACAGTAGTTCTGCAAAAAATTTTGCAATCAAATTTTCAATCGCAAAAGAAGAAATTTGCAATTGAAAAATCAGTCGCAAAATGGAAAGCGAAAGTGAAAGCAAAATTATACACAAAATGTTGAAGAATTATTGAGTTTTGCAACCAAAATTTCAGTTGCAAATAATGAAATTTGCGACTGAAAAATCAATCGCAAATTTCTCAAGTAATCGTTAGTGAGGACATTAGATTTGCGACTGAAAAATTGGTCGCAATATTTCAGATGAAGAATTAATAAGTTTTGCGATCGAAAATTCAGTTGCAAATGATGAATTTTGCAACTGAAAAGTCGGTCACTAATTTAGCAAATATACATATTCATTTTACAACCGAAAAATTGGTAGCAAATATTTCAATAGAAGCGTGCAAGAATTAATAAGTTTTGCGATTGAAAATTCAGTCACAAATGATGAATTTTGCGACTGAAAAATCGGTCGCTAATTCAATAAATATACATATTTATTTTGCGATCGATCAAATTTTTCAATACCAGCGTGGAAGAATGGTTGAATTTTACGATCGAAAATTCAGTCACAAATGGTAAATTTTGCGACTGAAAAATCGGTCGCTAATTCAACAAATATACATAATCATTTATCAGTCGCAAATTTTTCAATACCAGTGTGGAAGAATGGTTGAATTTGCGACTGAAAATTCAATTGCAAATGGTGAATTTTGCGACTGAAAAATCAGTTGCTAATTTAACAAATACACATATTCATTTTGCGACCGATAAATCGGTAGCAAATTTTTCAATACCAGCGTGGAAGAATAGTTGAATTTTGCGACTGAAAATTCACTCACAAATGGCGAATTTTGCGATTGAAAAATCGGTCACTAATTCAACAAAATCGGTCGCAAATTTAACACGCACACTTAAAAACTTAAACTGAAAAACAACCATTAGACTTCATCTTCTCCATTCTAACTTTCCCAAATTCTGCACTTCTAACCCTTCTCCAACCTCATTCCTCCTCCACCCCAAGCCACCCCTCCTATCCCAAGGCCGCCATGCCGGAACCACCCAACACCACCGGAGAGGAGGACTCAAAGGAGGCTGCGAAAGAGGCTGCGAAGAAGGCCACTGCAGCGCCAGCTACTGTCCACCACCACTGCTGTTCGTTGGAGGTGGGAACCCATTGCCACCACTGTCCAAGATCCACCATCAACCTCCTCCATTGTGGTGCTTTCACCCCCTATACCTTTTTTTTCTAGGAATTTCTAGTTTATTTTTTCTTTTTTTTTGGAATTTCTGGTCTTTTTTTTCTTTTTTAAGTTTACTTATGTTAGTTTTTTTAACTTTCTATTATGTTTTTTTTTTATGAATTGTTGTGTTCTATTTTTTTTATTTCTATTCTATTTTTATTTTTTTATTTTTGGAAATAATGAGGAGTTATGTATTTATAGATTGTTAGTTAGTTTGTTTTATTTAGTTTTTTAACTTACATTATTTGATTGTTTGTGTTGTTAAGTTAATTGAGATTTTTGTGATTGATTTTGGCATATTATTGGTTAATTGGTTGGTTGGTTGATTGAGAAAGATTATTATTATTAATGTGTACTTATTTTAGCTGACATTGGATTTATTTATATTGTTAAGTGAAGGAATGTAGTTGTTCTAATTATTTTAAATTTTAGATCTATTTATTTTTTTTATGTAAATGAAAGTTTTGGTATTGTAAGTTAATTGGGTTGAGTTATTTCTGATCTTAAAATGATTAAGGTTGTTCCAATAGTTATATATCACTGCCATTTTCCTCGTAGAAATCGAAAAAGGACAATGTATACTACCTTATATCATACTTATAACATATTAACTTTAAATGAATTAAGATAGTTTGAGGGTCCACTTGTTTCTTAGGAATTGATTAAGTTTTATACTATTACATTAATACATGAATGAGAACTTCAATGAATGAGTGATATGATTGAACTCATATGTTGCAATTAGGTATATTTTTGAAGCTTAATATTTTTTGTCAATAAGTTGTAAATTAATCATGTATTAAGATTTGAAAATGTATTAACTATAACATTACTTGAAGTTGGTTAGATTGTTTGTCGATATTATTCGTTAATTAAGACTCTTTGCTTTTGTTAATTTAGTTCATAGTTTAGAAAAGTATTCTAAATTTGTTAAATTGTTATATTCTGTCAATGGTTTTTCTTATGGATTTGTTTTATTTGTTACATTTGTTTTTACTTTTTTAAGTTGTCTATCCCATGGAATTTTCAACTTAGTCTTTGAAAAATAATGTTAAGTTATTGTTTGATAATGATGGTGCAGAATATGGACATACGTTAGTTTCGTAGTTGGATACATAATAAGCTTATGCCGGGTCGAAAGGGTTATACTAGTAAATTTTTAAATGAGGTAGAAGAATTTGTTACTTTTGCATGCCAACAAACGCATTTGGCGAAGGGAAAAATTAGATGCCCGTGTTCTAAGTGTAAGAATATGAACTATATCATGCTTGATGATGTCAAAGTTCATCTTTACAAAAAAGGGTTTGTTGCTGATTATTGGTATTGGACATGCCATGGAGAAAGTGATCCCACTTTACTTAGGGGGTTTGTCAATCAAGCTACTAGTTCAACTACGTTAGAAAGTAGAAACAATGAACACGTAAATAGGTTTGAGGCTATGGTGTATGATGCTATTAGTCCAAATTTTAGAATCTATAATAATCAAGGGGTTGAGGAGCCTCTGAATCCAGATGCAAAAAATTTCTATAAATTGTTGGATGCAGCATAGAAGCCATTATGGTCGGAATGTGTTGACCACACTGAATTATCTGTTGCTATTAGATTATTGACGATCAAGTCGGAAGGAAACATTAGTCAACGATCTTTCAATCAAACAGTTGAACTAATGAGAGAAACACTCCCTCCAGATAATCTTGTCCCTAATGATTGTTATAGGGCAAAGCAAAATAGTTTCTAAACTTGGCCTTACTGCCAAAAAAATTGATTGTTGTATGAATGACTGTATGTTGTTTTACACAGAAGAGTGCAGGACTTTAAAAGAATACACATTTTGTGGTGCGGCACGTTATAAATTAAAGAAGATTGGTAAGAATAGATATAAAGAAGCACCTGTGAAGAGAATGCAGCACACTTATATGTTCTACTTAATTGTGAAGAAGTTCGACCATATATTAGGTATGTCATCAAATTTCATTACCAGGTTATATTTCCTCTTACTCAATGGTATTTTTATAATCCTTTTTCATATATTGTAGATGTTTTGTACAATATATGGAGGTAGCTATTCCAAACATCAATCGTGCCGATATTGATAGTAGAATAACATCTGAATTTCTCATTTGGTTTCAAAATTATGTAAGTTTTTTGAATATTAGTTTTCTTTTTAAAGTGTTTCTATGCACGCACTTAGTCGTTACAATTACTAATCTGAGATGATTATTGTCATTGTTAGGTTCATGATAGAAACAATCTAGTATCAAACCAAAATTTGCATCATTTAGTGCGGGGTCCAAAGAGAAAGGTTACTAGTTGGCCTGCCTATTTTGTTAATGGTTATAAGTTCCACACAGCAGAATAGAGCATAGCCAGAAAAACTATAAATTGTAGAGTTTGTGTTAAGGGTGATGATTATGGAAATGAGGAGAATTATTATTATGGGATTATCAAAGAAATAGTGCAATTAGAATACCCTGGAGAACAATCAAAACAAATAGTGTTATTCAATTGTGAATGGTTTGATGTTATTGTTAATCATGGTGTGAAGATTCACAAAGAATATGGTATTGTGGAGGTTCGCCACACAAGGCGGTATTCTAAATATGATTCATTCATATTCGCAGTGAATGCCATTCAAGTCTACTTTGTTCCATATCCAGAAAAAATTAAAGAAAAAAGAGATTGGTGGGTTGTTATCAAAACTAAACTAAGGGGCACCGTAGATGATCGATATACATTAGAGCTTGCATATCAAGATATGTCAAATTTTGTCGGATGTATGTGTAATCTTGATGACCATCTTGAACCATTGAGAGATGAAGAAGGTGCATTTGATGAAGTAAAGGTCAATGTACGACATGATCCAGATGAGGAAGAAGTTGAAGATATAGAAGGAAATCTAGATCATGATGAGGAGGAAGAATTTGATTTTGCCATTGATTCTGAAAGTGATGATGATGATGCTCAATTGGAGACATTACTTGACGATGATGACGAGGACAATGATGATAGTGATGACGGTGATTAGTGTTTTTTAATTTACTTGTTATGAAAAGTATTATATTTGCATTACTTTGACTTGTCACATTAATATTTTTTATTACTAATTTTGTATTTTTATTGTAGATGTCTGATGGTTCACTTCATACTGGTGGCTCTATTATTGTTTCACAACATAAAGCCAATTTGGTTAAGTTTTCAAACTCTTAATATTACTTGCAAGCTATTTCTACTAATATATTACTTTTCAAACTATTTTTATCTTATTCCTAACTTAAGTTATTGTTGTTTTACCCACGAACAAGATTGCATGGCAAAGCTCCTACTCCATCAGAGTTATTTCGCCACACACACATGCATAAGAATAAGACAGGGGTAGATAGGAGATCAAAGTATGTAGATGTAAGTAGTTAACATTTACTGCATAGCTAGTTTGTATGTTTGAATACAGTTATAACTTTAAATTATGTTAAATATTATACTTAGAATATAGTTATTGTTTTGAATGATGTTAAATATTATATTTAGAGTTAGTTATTGTTTTGAATTATGTTAAATTATAGTGTAACTTCTACTTATATGTTATAAGTACCCCTAAATAGAAATTATTGTGTTAATTGACATAATATTGTAATTGGTAGGCTGAATTTATACGTGCCATGGATGAGGCAACCCAAAAAGCCTCTCAAGATGGAACTCCTCAACCCAGTGAGTTAGATATGTGGCATGAAACTGCTGGAGTAAAAAAAGGAAGAATTTATGGCCTTGATTTGGAGTCTACTGTGATTGATGGAAGGTCATATTATCATGGTTCTGGTTCATAATCTGATGCATAGGTACAAAGAACAGAGCATGAAGCACTACTAAAGAAAATGGCAGAGGAAAATAGTGCACTTTTAGCTAGATTGGAGAGTAATGAGAAGCAGCTTCAAGCCACCAATCAACTTGTGCAACAGATGATGCAACGGATGAACTTCCAACCTTCTAATTTGCAGCCCACCATTGCAGACCAAGCTGAGGATGAGGGATCTAGTGATGAGGAATCAAGTGACGAAGAAAAAGACTTTGAATGAACTCTTTTTATCTATTTCTTGTTGACTGTTGTTTATATCATATGCTACTTAGTATATTTATGTCCTAAACTTTAGATACTGAACTTATATGCTTTGGGATATTGTAATATTAGATATTAGTACTTAATTATATGTAATCTTAACTTCTTAACTTATGGATTGTTGTATATGCTTTTCTGGGCTGTTGGTTGAATCCAGGTGTATGAAATATGATAATCATAACATTCTGCTTTCTTTGTTTGCACAAATCAAAATTTGCGACCGATTTTGCGACCGAAGATAAGGGGAATTGTTTGCACCATTTGCGAACAAAAAATCGGACTCAAAATCAGAATTTTGCGACTGATTTTTTGGTCTCAAATTTGCGACTGAAAAATCCGTCTCAAAATTCTGATTTTGCGACTGATTTTTCGGTGGCAAATCGTAAATTTTGCGACCGATTTTTCAGTCGCAAATTTTGTGACCAATAAATCGGTCGCAAAACATTAGAATTAGCAACCAAAAATTCAGTCGTAATTCATAAATCTTGCGACCGATTTTTCAGTCTCAAATTTTTATGAATTGCGACTGAATTTTTGGTCGCAAATCTTGAATTTTGTGACCGATTTTTAGGTCGCAAAATTTGAGACTGAAAAATCGGTCGCAAAAAAGTCAACAAATGACTAACTCTTTAATTGCCTCACATTCATCGAAATCGGTCGCAAATTCGGTCGCAAAATTTGTGCGATCGAAAAAATCAGTCGCAAATTTTTTTGCAACCTGCCCAAATGCGACTGACAAGATCGGTCGCAAATGTCGTTTGTGACCAATTTTCTCCAGTTTGCGACCGAATTTTCGGTCGCAACCAGACAATTTTCTAATAGTGATACATAGAGATGCCACCATGCGCTCCTTCAAGTAGCAACTGCATAGTGGTAGTACCCACCAGAGATTTTCCGAAATAAGTGACCCTTGGCACTGACGGCTTGGACCTCGCGGTAGTGTTTCTCCTAGATACTAAAAATCAATCTGATCTAAATAATATAAGTTATTGCGATTTAAATTGGATCAATTTAATATAAAATTTGAAGCCAATCAAATCTAATCTAATTTTTATTAATTTGGATTGACTCGATTTAATTATTTTTTATTTGAAAATAAAAGTAACTTAAGTCAATAAAATAAATATATAAATAAAAAGTAACTCATTAAATATTTATAAAATATTATCTAAGTGAAAATGATACATAAACAAAAAAATTATGTAATAAATCATAATTATTATAATTAAGTAAAAGTATGAACCTAACAATAAAAAATTATATTATGTAATATTCTTCGATTTAAATTGAATTGAATCGATTTTAAATATTAAATCTGAAATCATTTTCAATTCAAGCAGTTTGATAAAATCAAGAGTCAATCTAATATAAACTTTTGATTAGCTTTAAGTTTGGATTTGATTGATCCAGTAATTTTGATTGGATTGGATTGAATTTGAATATTCTAGTTCCTCCTCACCCAATCCCTTCCTCCTTTGCCATGTACAACCAAAGCATCCATTTTTATGGTCTAACATTTCAATTCAATGTCACTTATTGCAGGTGGTGGAACAACGGCACCATGCTCTCGGATATGCCATGATTGGAATGTTTATAGCAAGCATATGGGATCAACAATTCAAAGTGAAGTTGAAAATTAAAGTGGGTTTATGTGGCAACAGTTGGAGTCTTGATTGTGGTAAATGTACCATTGCAAATGTTAAAATGCAAATCTATCACAAAGCACTAAT
Source organism: Pterocarpus santalinus (assembly GCA_031439595.1). Classification (NCBI taxonomy): domain Eukaryota; kingdom Viridiplantae; phylum Streptophyta; class Magnoliopsida; order Fabales; family Fabaceae; genus Pterocarpus; species Pterocarpus santalinus. The sequence continues at coordinate 64,897,401 of CM062531.1, read as the reverse complement.
TTTTGTGAATAGCTACTAGCATGAAAACCATCACAAAGGCAAGTGGATTTGGGTAACTTGGGGAAGATAAACTGGCTGGAGCCGCTAGATCGATGCGTCTATTGCAGGTGGTGGAAGGCACTAGAAGGAGGGCGCCGTTGTAGAGAAAGGCTTTCTATAGCATTGTGGTGCCAGAAATGGCTTGAAGTATATAGAGGTCGGTGAAAGGGAGACTAGAGGAGTTTCTATGGTCAAGATGGAAGAGGAGTTTTGTGTTCCATTAGTCATAATTTTTAATCTCCATTGTTGAATATTAATGTAGCCCAATAAATGGTTTGGATGAAGTCAAAGTCCATAGGGCACCTTCAAGTTTTGAACGGTGCATCACATACCATATTTAACTTGATACATCACAGAATTCGCCTTGTGTCTACATTATCTAAATTGAAATTACAATTAGTATTCACTAGCTACCCTACTTAAGCTTGTTTATTAAAGAGACATGATATTTGCACAAAGCGTTACACTAATGTTACGTTTGCTTTTTTGAGAAAATGAAAGTAGGAGAATGTATTTTAAACTATGTTTACTGGTATTTTAGATGTTACTTTGGACATATAGAGATAATATATAAATTTCAGTTATGTTTTTTTCAGATGTGACGTATGTAATAATGTAATTAATAATATATATAAAATTCTTTTACTAAATTTATTAGTAAAATATGTAAAATCCTCAATCATTAACACATGATTTTTCATACTTTTTCACACACAAATTCACTAATGATGTAAGTAAAATCTCCAATAACTAATATATGATTACCCATGTGTCCCAATAATATTTAGAAAATTGGTGTATTAATTTTTAGGTATGCAAATGGCGAGTTAATTAGCCTTGAGTTATGATTTTACCTCAATTAAAGTAATTCCAAAGTCCAAATACACATCCAATCCCATCTCTCATATCGCTAAAAAAAAAGACAAAGAAACAAATTGAGAGAGAGAGGGTAATCAATTCTCTCAACGGACTCTGAATCCCAGGGGGAGGGGAATCCCAGAGTTTCCACCTATCACTCCTCTAAGAAAATAAAAAACGATTAAAAAAATATATAGAAATAAAAGGGAAAACATTATCTATCTATGAAGAAAGAAACGGATAGTGGTAGCAATCCGAACGTTACCATTGAAACTTCTCTTTAAATACCCTCATCTCTGCATCAGGACTCGTTGCCACTAAAATCCACCACCAAAAACCAAATAGGCACCAAAATAAAAAAGATGAAGATCTTTGCTTGTTTTGGCAAGAAGTTGCAGCAACTTTGTAGCGCTTTATGTCACCAACTCACATGCTTCACCAAATCAAGTTTCTTCCTAGTGGCATGCCTTTGCCGCTTCCTCCTCCGAAGAGCTAACCCTCTATTTGTCCAAATTATCTACTTCGTGTCCCTTTCATTTCTCGGCTTTGGTGCTCTCAAGGTCCTCAAGCCTAGAACACCCTCTTTCACCCCTAGGAACATAGACTTGTTCTTCACCTCGGTTTCTTCCACCACGGTTTCTAGCATGGCCACCGTTGAAATGGAGGTCTTTTCTAACCCCCAACTAATCATCATTACCATCTTGATGTTCATAGGTGGTGAGGTCTTTACCTCCATGGTAGGATTACATTTCATTAGGTCAAGGCTCAAAACCGAGCTAGATAAAATAGCTTCTTCTCATGCTAGGCTTAGTTCTCCAAACCCCATCATTGTTGATGACCAAATTGAACTTGGGGCGGTCACAAAATCTAAAATTGATAGTTCTAAACCTGAAGAACCTGATGATGAGATTCTTAATGTCCATGATGAAACTATGCATGAGTCTTTGTGTGTCACTAATAAGAACTTGAGGTATTTGTCCATGAGGTATTTGGGTTTTGTAGTTTTTGCTTACCTTGTAATTATCCACGTGGTAGGGGTTCTAGGGTTGTCCCTTTACCTTGCCGTTATTTCTAGTGCTAAAGAGGTACTAAAGAATAAGGGTCTTAATAGGTTCACATTTTCTGTTTTCACCGTGGTTTCAACTTTTGCTAGTTGTGGCTTTGTTCCAACCAATGAAAACATGGTTGTTTTTGGCAAGAATTCGGGTCTCCTTCTAATGCTTATTCCTCAGGTGCTTCTTGGGAACACATTGTACCCTCCTTGCTTGAGATTTTCGATATGGGTCTTGGGGAAATTCAATTATAAGAAGAAAGAGACTAAGTACCTTCTGAAGAACACAGAGGAGGTTGGGTACAAACACTTGCTCCTAAGGCAGCGCTCGGTTCTCTTGGTAGCCACTGTTTTTGGGTTTATTTTGGTTCAAGTTATATTGTTTTGCTCAATGGATTGGAATTCAGAAGCTTTGGCAGGACTGAATGGTTATGAGAAATTGATTGGTGTGTTGTTCCAAAGCGTGAATTCCAGGCATACAGGAGAAACCATTGTTGACCTCTCAATTCTATCCCCGGCCATCTTGGTATTATTTGTGGTGATGATGTTAGTATCTCTCTCTCTATCCATAAACAATATCTCTTACATGCACATTTGTTTTCATTACATTATTGTTATACCAGCGATCGCTAACATGGGATATATATTATTATAAACAAGTTAACCTAGGGGCTTTTTGCAGAAAAATAAGGGATATATATATTATTATAAAGAGTAATGCCTAATAATACGAAATCCAATTCGTGATTTTTGCACGAATGAATCTGATTGGATGGATTTTTTCATTTCTATAAACATTTTTCTTTTACCTACTCATAATTTTTGCCACTTCTCTCTTTTATCGTGTACATGTCATATTCATGCAATTCATTGTCAAGCCATACAGCATTACTGTATTCTAAAATATTGTCATTGCCAGCATGGTGCAATCATGCAATTTTCAAATGTTAGACAATTAAAAAATAATTTTGTTAACAGATTTAGTTAAGAATTTAAAATGTATGCATATATGACATAAAAAACATCCTTTTTAGAATATTTAATACATTAAAAACTAAGAAATTTTATTTTTCATATATTTTCATTTTCAAGTGTTATAACAAAACCCCAAAAAAAATATGAAAACACTGTTTCTATTTTTCTTCCAAACTAGATACGTATAAAAATGGTACAAAGTTTTATTACTTAATGACAAACTTGAATGGAACTTGAAATTTTTGCAAAAGCATATGTACATAGTGGAATTCTGTACGCTTGGAATTCCAAGTCGAGTGTTTTTTAGGGCTAACATTTTCTATCAATATTTCTTACTTCTTAGTGTTCCAGATGTAGAGTTTCAAGAAGAAACGATGCAGAAATAAACACTTACTTCTCAGCAAAATATAAATATTAAGAAGAAGATAACCTTCGAATTAAGCCCTCTCTTATAAACCCGAGTACAAGATAACCTCTCGAGCCTCAAGTATTAATGTTCAAAATACGGGAAAAAAAAATTGCACACATACACATTAGAAAGTGAGATATACAGACTCACCTCATGTTGCTGTCTCCTCTCTCTTCCCTCTTAAATGCATTACGAAAGCAGCAGATATACGCTGACCCACTCTCACACAACAACCGGGACCAAAAACCTACACGTTACCTGAGCATTATACCCTTTCATGTTCCAACATTTGAAAATTGCATTATTGCACCATATTGGCAATGACAGTAGTTATAAATAATATATATCCCTTATTTTCTAAGGAAAGCTCCTAGGTTAAGTTGTTTGAACTCTTCCCAGTCCCGTGGTACTTCTTGTCACCCTCCTAATCATTTTCCATGCGTAATCTGACTTCTCCTAGGTTTGTTATATTTATAAAAAGGAATTATAGTTGTACCTTCCCTTGCTTTCTTCATTTTACTGATATTTACAATTCAATCATTGTTATTTTAATATTGCAATTATTGCCAAGTGAATAATTAATATTTAGTAGAGCAAATATTCAAAGTTCAAATACAACTTTTATTACCATCTAGTACCATTGTCAAGTCAGTCGGCGTCAAAATGTCGGGTATAAAAAACAGTGTGGCTCAAATAACTATAGAATTACTTTTAGAAAAGTCTAATAAAATAAAGCTTATCATTTTTGCTCAAATGTTCTTTGACGAAACAATGCAGTATGCAAGTATTACCAATCCTTTTAAGTTAACAAACAATTTATATCTCTTTAATATTGTGTTATTTTCCAATCTTTTTCTTTTGTATAATTGAATAAAATAATAAGCATTTGAAAATTCTGCAACCCATGTGTAGGTTAACATCAACCGCTGTTATCTATATTCGTTGGTTCACATGTACAGGTACCTTCCTCCTTACACCTCTTTCCTTCCAGTGAAAGATGATGAGCAGGATTCAGAAAGTTGTGAGAGGATAAAAAAGAGAAAAGGAAATGTTATGGAGAATTTGTTATTTTCTCAGCTCTCTTATTTGGTCATCTTCATCATACTCGTGTGCATAACGGAGAGGGAAAAACTGAAGGAGGATCCTCTCAATTTTAACGTCTTGAATATTGTTATTGAAGTTATCAGGTTAGATTTCTATATTAATTAATTCCACAACCTTCGGATTAGGGTTCTCAAAAGCAACAATAAGTTTTTAAAAATATTATTAGTCATACGTAAGAAATACACTATTTCGTTTTATTTAATATTAGAAAGTGCAATGACTTAAAAACTAAATTCTTGAACTTTTCCAATCGATAACCATAAAATATTTTCTGTTTATGTTTTACTGACCTAATAATTTATTATACTAATTGCCTGTATTTTGGACTAAATACATGGGGTAGGCATACCTGAATGCATGATGCTTCCACGTGGTGATCCAAATTTCATTTTTCGGAGGGTCAATAATTTAGTTTATTGGAATTATTGTCAATGTCATGTTCCTTGCATTTAGAGATGACAAAATAGGTAGAATCTATTAGGTTGACCCACATAACTCGTAATTTTTGATAGAATAAGTTGATATTTTAAACTCATAAAAAAATTTAAATTCGCATAATCTGTCACGCTTAATCTACGGTTTGAAGAAGGGTGGGGCGGATTTAAACCGTGGATCATATTTTTTTTTATTTTCATCTTTTATTTTCACATAACACACAATATTTGGGCCTTTTTTTGTTAGTATTTATGTAATATTAGTGGACTTCATAATTTTTTTTTTTAACAATGATATTGATTATATTTATGCTTTATGAATATATTGTTGTGTTATTGATTATGAATTTATACTTTATTATTGATATGGTTAATTTATGGATTGTACTTTTTTAATATATTTGAATTTAAGTATTGACTTATAAGCTTATCTATTGTGATTATTTTAATTAAAAATTTTATCTTATTTTTATTAAAAATTATGATTTTTAATATTTTTAAAATTGAATAAATAATTTAATATTTGATAAGTAAATAAAATAAATTTTTTTATATAAATGTTATTTTATTATATTTAATTAAAAATATTTTTATTTTTTAAAAAAAATTAAAAAAATTAATTTATATAAAAATATATATTTTCTATTTTTTAACCAACCTACAATAAAATGAAACGAATTCACATATTCAACTAAAATTATTAACGTGATCTTCCACTTTACTTAAAAGCTTGATCCGCACTCAAGTAGCGCAAGCTGACCTATTTGTCATTCCCACTTGCATTCCACCTAATAATTTATAGAAACAACATCCTGCTGGCAAATTAGCTGCCATGTGGCATATGCATCCAGCCTGAGCAACCTTTCCACAAACCAAGTTTTGTAATTTTGTCAATCGGCGCGTGGCCCCCATCCACATGGACAACAAATTGAAATAATCATTAAAAAATCAGTAGTTAGTCCATCATAATCTACGGGGACCAACAGGCCCATTTTACCCAAAATGGAAAATAAAAAAGTGTAGTATAGCAGCTTTTGACCAAAAAATATAAATGAGCTTCGGGAAATCATTACTCATAAAGTAGGTCCGAGTATAACGGAATCGGAATCGAATCCTTTAAGCCCATGGTCTTAATTTGATCCGAGGATTATATGTATGAAAAAAGTAGTGTTTGAAATAATTTTTATTTAGATGTCTAATTATATTATGGCAGATTAGTCTCTCATCTATTAAGTGAGAGAAAACATTGAAAATTTAAAATAAAAAAAAAGACAGTCTTATTTTGATATAATGTAAATTTTATTTAATAAGATAGATCGAATAAAATTTTTAAAAATGTGTTAACAATTTTATATCAAAAATAATTTTACTTAAAAGCAGCTCACAATTTTTAAAATCAATTCTCTTTATATTTGTTCATATTATGATAAATTATTTTACATCTAACCTACGCCTCTCACGGAAATGAAGAATTGTTGGTGGGCTTGGCACTGTTTTATTTGGATTAACATTTGTGTATGTTTGGGTGCATACGTACTATGTATACAGTGCGTATGGGAACGTCGGGTTTACTACAGGGTACAGTTGTAAACGACAATTGCATCCAGAGCCAAATTGCCAAGACAAGTGGTTTGGATTTGTAGGAAAATGGAGCGATGAGGGCAAGATCATTCTCATCCTCGTCATGTTTTTTGGAAGGCTCAAGAAATTCAACATGGATGGAGGCAAGGCATGGAAGCTCCTCTGATTTAATATTCTACCAAACAAGCACTTTAATTCAATTTCATCCCCTTTTTTTTCCCTATTTTTTGTGATATTTTAGTTTCATATCACAAAATGTAGTATGTAATTGTATATAAGTATGTAAGGGGTTGAGATTGAGTGGAGAGTGTAAAAATATAATGTACGCTTGTAATGTAAACTAGATAATTTTATGCCAAAGTTTTATAGTCTAAACTTGATTTTTCTATAATCCTTTAAACTATCTCCAATTTTTTTTAGTTTTATTTAATACAATATCAGTGTAAAAGAGTTTTATACTAATATTTAATTATATATTATACAAAACTTTTTAAATAGTGATTATTAAAATTAAATATTTTTATTGATGTAATAAATTAAATGTTGATATAAAATACTTTTATAATGGTGCATCAAAATTATTTTTTTTTTATTGCCTTGGAATCCAGGATACAGTAAATGGGACATGTTAGACGTATTCACCCTTAAACTTTCAAACAAATTTTGCTTTCTCATGGATGAAACCTCTTTTTTTTTCGTCTCTTCTTACGGTAACATATGATTATCAATAAGACTCATATAATTAGATAGTCGCACATAAATTAAATGGTAGTGATTTAAATAATGAAAACAAAAAGAAAAAAAATTGAAAAGCCTCATACCCCTATACACTGGAATGAAGAAAGTCTCAAGATCCATAGGACAGAGTCTCTTGGACTACCTCTGCACAGGATCATGGTAGCATTTGGAATCAACTTTCTAATTTCTCTAGTATGGGTCATCTGATCCAAAGCACTGCTCAGAATGGCTTAAGGAAGAAGGTTGGGTGTGGAACATCTGCCAGGTTTTGGCTTGATAATTGGCTAAAGATTGGGGTTCTGAAAGATAAGTTCTCTAAGTTATTTTCTATATCTACTCAACAGGATTGTCACATAGCAGATATAGGGCACTGGAGCCAAAATGTTTGGCAGTGGAGCTTTAATGGGAGAAGACGTCTCTTTGTCTAGGAAGAGCAACTCTTCCATGAAATGTTGTAGATCATTAACCAATACAATTTCATGGAAGGAGTGGATGACACGATATTATGGAGGTATGATGCTTCAGGGGAATTCATTGTCAAGTCTTTTTCCTTACAGATTTTTAGAGGTGTTGCATCATCTTTATCAATATATTCTCGGGCAAGAGTGGCATGGAAGGGTGTAGCGCCACCTAGAGTTGAAATTCTGGTGTGGTTTATCTTTCTTGAACACCTGAATACAAAGGATAGACTTTGTAGATTTGGTTGCATACCAGCAAGTGATTGACTATGTGTTTTTTGCTCTAGCAATGGTGAGTGAATTCAACACATTTTCTTTGAATGTCCTATTGCTTGGATGTTTTGGCACAACTGCTTGCAGTGGTAGGGGATTAGTTAGTGTTACCATAATTCACCCATGTTGTTCTTTGAAGCTTGGGCAGGGGTTCCTTTTAGAGGATTTGAGAAAAGACTCTGGATGTCAATGATGTATGTAATCCCCTGGTCGATTTGGAGAACTAGAAATAGAATTATCTTTGAGCAGTTTTAGCCGAATTGGGCTTTTGAAATTGATCAGATTAAGCTGAGGGTAGGCTACTGGGTAAGAGCTTAGTGTGAGGAATTCCCATTTACACCAAAATTTGTAGCTAAGAATCTAAACCAGGCTAGGCAGTGGTCGGTGTATGCAAGAAGGAAGCTCTCGTAACTCTGTCATGAATGTTGCAGTTGCGGTTTCAACTTCCAATCATGCTTGGAGGAGGTGGTGCTTGGTTTATTCGATTTGGTGATGTGTGTAGAGTGCCAGCAAAGTGGTTTTCTTTTGGTGTTTTGTCATTTTTTATTTCTGTTAGTTATATTATATTTTTTCTTTGCTCTGGTTTAATAATCTGTCATAAGTCTAAATGAAGTGTTTTTCATCGTGGATCCTGGCTCCCACTATGTTTCTTAGTGGTTGAGCATTGACATTTACAAACAAAAAAAAAAATCCATTGACTCCAAATATTTTATTACACATCAATAAAGCTGTTAGTGTAGTGATAAAGATGTACTATAACTCTCAAGAAGGATCTCAATTCAATTTTCAGGAAGAAAACCGGTTGAGAGGACAAATTTAACTATATTCAAAAGAGATTAATTTTTTTTCTGATAATAAGGAGGAGATACACTTAAAAAAATATTAAAAAATCTCTTTACATCCTTGTACGCTCAAAACCTTAAACCTAATTCGGGTCCAAACCCAAATTCTCATTATGGGGAACATGGTTTCCTTGAGCTGGGCCAATTTTGCAAGGGCTGTATCTGGGGCAGATATATGCGCTAGTATGAAAGAATCATTGCTCTTGGGTAAGCAAGGTGTCCACTAACAAAGATGGGCTATCCAGACAAAAGCTTCTACGAAACAAGCTCCTTATGATTCATGAATGGCAAAACAGGTGCTCGTAGACCTATGAATATTGGTCAAAGGTGAAAAAGACCTATGAGTATTGGCATGTTATTATACATCAGAGATCACATATTATACATTGTACATATGCAAACGGCCACAGCTGCCATTGCAAAAGATAATCGTCACTTTCTTTGTGTCAACTAAATAATCATGAGTGTCGTGGAATGCATGCATTTGCAGACAACATAAAATTCTCGTAGCGGTCATGTCATGCTTTGATGAGATAAATGAAACTAGACAAAGCAATCGTCTACTTGCTTTTCTAAAATATCTGCAGGATTCAAATATAATCATATTATTATTATTATTATTATTATTATTATTAATGAGCCTACTTGTTGGTTTTTGTAAATAACTAATCGGGTTTTATTTTCCATATGAATCATATCTTTTTAAATCTTTTATTTTGAGAGAAAACATGTTTATGGATTTTATTTCTCCGTTTTTGTGACACTAATTTAAACCATCTCTTCTAAGATAAATGATATCGATAATATATTGATAATGACCCTTTAACCAATTTATTCATTAATTCATTAAAGATTTCACGGTAAGCTTAACATGCATATGATTTCTTAAATTTTAAGATAAGACTACTCTAATTAAAGTGAACTTGTTTTTAAAGTGCAAAGTGAATATTTACAGTTAAATTAATAAAGCATATTATAATTATAATTCATTAAATAATCTAAGAGCATTAGTCTTTTTGTTTCTTCTAAACTTTATTTGAACAAAACAAGCCATTTATATGATTAGCATCTCTACTTTCAAATGGTAGATAATTGGCCCTCATTTACTATGCATCATTTTTAATCTTAATGGGGATTCTATAAGCGAAAAAATCTGAAGTCTTTTCACATTTCCAAATTATCCTAAATGAGCTTAATCTCTATACCATTCACATGTGGGAAATATGGATCGATCTCTATAGGCAACCACCAACAATAAACAAACATGCTTCATGAATTGACATCTGATGTTCAATGGATTCAAACTTCAAAGGCTTTATCGTGCCCATGTTACTTCTTACCCTATTCATATATATATATATATATATAGAGGTAACTTGTCTCTTGCAAGCATCTCTTAAACATGGGTAACAACTGTTGAGCATTCACGAAAAATTAGTAAACTGTCCACATCAAATATATGATAGCTAGAAAGAATTACTTATAGGTTTCCTATGGTCCTGAAAAAATATATTGCAATCAGTGAAAAGTTCAATCATGGCAAAACTAGTCTTAACAGAAGAAAATGGCCATCACCCCCACAAAGGCTATAATTTTTAATTATCATGTAATACAACTAATTAGTTGTTTTTTCAAAAAAAAAAAACACTTAATATACACTGCAGTTTTTGACAGATAATTGGAAAAGAAAAAAAATAGAGCGACGAATATTTTGAATTGAGAGAATTCCATAAAATCGACTAGAATTTCTTTCTATTTTTAGGAAGTATCAAATAAAATTTAAAAAATATAAGAGTGTATTTGGATGGAGTATTTTTAAATTTTAGAAAATTTAAAATGTAAAAAAATTTAAATGTTTCAATTGAATTCCGTCAAATTTTATATATCAACTTTCAATACAGGTTAATTAATATACAATATACAATTTGATAGCCACTTTGCCTTTTGCGGACAATAGGTTCCAGCCAAGTTGTTCACGAGTTGAAGACAGAGAATGAACACAACCTCCACCAGAAAAAGGGTTTGTTTTTCTTCTATATTAATATTAATTTTAATATACAGTTAATTACGGCAAGAATAAGGCATGAAAAATGCAACAAGAGGGATAATTTAAATAAAGACAATAATACAGTCACGAGCCACTACAAAACAAAGCACACTACCCTCCACCTTTTTATTCTGAGTTTTCTGCCTGCCATCTCTTACTTTGTTCTGAAATCTAACACCATTCATTCACTCAATGTGCCTCTTGTATTTCCCTCCTATAAACCAGAACCTTTAAGCAAAACCAAGCTTCACAAACTTAAACCAATCTCACCTTTTCTTTTCTTTTTATATCTTTCTTGGCTTTCCACAAAAAATGGTTCCAGCCCATTCACTCAAGTATGCTATTATCTTTGCTTGCACCTTTGCCCTGAACTTCTTATCCATTCCCGTTTGTGCCCTCAACATAGGTGCTGAAACTACCGGAGTTGCCGTCTCTGTGGTACGCTTCTTAATTAATGAGTCCACTTCCAAACACATTAATTAATGTTAACATAAAAAATTAGCACACTTTTGATAATAATTGTTCATTCATGTGCAGAGCAAAGAGTGCAGCAGACAATGTGAGTCAAGCTTCTGCTCAGGTACTTATCCAACTCCAATTTTTTTTTTTTCATTTTTCTTCTTTTGAAAGTTTAGCTGATTGGATTAAGTTTTAATTTGCAAATCATGTCATGGGGGTCTAATAAAAACAATGTACTATCTACTTTTGGAATGGCAGTGCCTCCATTATTGAGGTATGGCAAGTACTGTGGGCTTCTGTATAGTGGATGCCCTGGGGAGAAACCTTGTGATGGCCTTGATGCTTGCTGTATGAAGCATGATCAATGTGTGCAAGCCAAAAACAGTGAGTTCCGTACATAGCTTCTTAATTTAAACATCTTACATTATGGCTTGGATTATTATAGGTTTAATTGAATAGTTTCAATATCAGATCAGGATTGTATCTGACACTATGCAAGTGGGAGTTGTCGTAAAACCGTGTTTGTCTTTGTTTTAGTAAGTTTGATATTCTCTTAAAACTGAGCTTTGAATAATTCAAAAAGAGTTTTTCGGTACAATTTTTTTTACGAAGCACATCACTGAGGGTTTTTTTTTTTATTTTAACTAAACTAAACTCTGATGATAAAACATTATAGCAGGAAATTGAATAAGTGTCAGTGACTGCTGCAAGCATATAGCTTTGAATATTACTAGGTTGGAGAGGGGTGATAATTGAGAAAGATATGGGGATTAAGAAACAAATATGCATTTGTGGTGTCGTTGGTGTTATAAATAGGAACCAATATTTAAAGGCAGTTTGAATGAATCCTTTTTAGTTTAATGTTGAATTGAAATGAAATAAAGATGGTAGTTGGTTGATTGGGATTCTCTACTTAATTGCTTTTGACCAGTATACTAATGGGTCCTGTTATCCCTTGTATGTCATGGAGTTTATGCACATAAATTAGAAGCAAATCATGACCCTTTAATTACTTCATTTTTGGATGACTAATTTAGAACATGGTAACAATGCCTCCCCACCTAAGTTAGTGGCTTGATTAAGACCCTTATTTTATCCCTTCAACTTCACTCAAAGTAAAGAGCTGCTATTTGGCTCGAATTATTTTGTAAGAAAACAGTGACGAATTCATTAACTTAAATTTGACTGGGTATTTAGTGAGTAAAAAGCAGAAATCACCGTAGGATTTGTGGTAAAACAATCACTGCACGCTATTTGCATAGTTGTAGTAAAATTATAGTATGAAAGCTGTGCGAATATAGTGCAGTGGTTATTTTACCACAAATCATACCCTGATTTCTATTTTTTACTCACTAAACACCCAATCAATTTATCACTCTTTTGGTACAAAATAATTAGAGCCAAATAGTAGCTCTCCAAAGAATATGCATTAGAGGACATGCTAGTGATAATACTCCATCCATTTCAAAATATTATTTTTTAATTTTTTTTATTTTATTTGTTATTTAAAAAATTTAAGAATGCATTAATTATTAAATTTAATTTTAATATATTATTAATATAAAAGTTTTTTACAAAATCATTTAATCATGTGTTACTATATTAACAATAATATTAAAAATCATCCAACATTTATTTAATAATATATGATTGAATGACGGTATAAAAATTCTACACTGATAGTGCAATTGATCCCTTAGTTATTTGTTATCAATCTTATTCTTGACTTTTAACTATATCTATTAGGTGGAATAGTTTAAACTTTCTCGGTTTGATGATTTTTTCAACAATAAAAACAAATTGATATTCTATTAAAGGTCATAGAATTTTGTGGGTGGGACTATGAAGAGCTCAATGAGACTGCTACCTAAATGACGGTAACTTGTGATCAATTGTGGCGTTATGCAGATGACTACCTAAGCCAAGAGTGCAGCCAAGCACTCATAAACTGTATGAACAAATTTAAGGACTCGGGTGCGCCAACATTCAAAGGAAACACATGCCAAGTGGATGATGTTATTGAAGTTATCCATGTTGTAATGGAAGCCGCTTTGCTGGCTGGAAGAGTTTTACACAAGCCCTAGTGGGCTGTGAATGTTACATGCCTCTCAAGTTCAAGAAAGGAGAGATATTTTCTTATTTTTCATCCTATTGTTTTTGGTCATCCTCTGACCAAATGAATCAGACAAGAATGTTTTATATATTCATTGGTTTCGTTTAAAGTATGTCCCAACATTTTTATGATTTCCTAACTGTTACGAATGCACACTATAAAGTGTAAACACATTTCCATTGGTTCTTTCGTTTTCAATGTGATGAATTGATTTCACCTTTGATAAGACGCTACTTTCAAATTCTGAATGGTTACTATTTTCGTCTGTATAACTATAAAAGGTAACAATAAAAATGTGTAAGAATAAGTTAATTCCACCTTCAACAGTAAGACTATAAATATGAAGTGTGAACGTTCAGAAATCATCAGTTTTAATCAAAATCAATATTTTATAATTTGTTCCAACCAATATATAAATATGAAAAAAAAAAAACAGCTCTAGTTTAGTGTGCTTTATTCTTTTCGTTTAAAAGTAATATTTAAAAATGATTTAACATGCTATGTCTTTCTATCCTTTTAATTTTTATTTAATAAAAAATTCATATATATTAAATATTTAAAAGATTAATTAAAAATTATGAGTAAAAATAAATGAATAGAATTATTAACAAAGTTAAATTCTCTCTATTCACTAAAATTGAAGCATGATTCTCATAAAAGCAAAGCATAAGTAGCGAAGATTCGCCCACAAATTTTAAGCAAATCTCATTTCTCTCAAGTAGAATAAGGACGCAGCAATGCACAGAAGTAGCAAAAATTCTGATGAAAATTGCATTTGCACACGAGAAACAGCCAATATATCTGCCTCATCGAGATTACCATTCAATGAAGAGCAGAGTAGCGGACCAAGATAACCACATCCCTAATATATGAGTATCACAGGAACTTTAAGAAGGCATAAATTAATTACATGGAACTGGCACAGACAAAGTGAACAAAATGATACATCCAAGTAGGTGACTGACTTCATCCTCTACTTTCGTTTCCTATGTTCATGAAGCTAGTGTCTGCTTCCTACCAATTTCTTCACTTTGTTTAGACTGTATGGGTGGCAATTTTGATAACACCCAACTAGGTGAACCATTAAGCCAGAGCACTTCACCAGTTTCTTTGTGCTTGAAGTCAGGAGCTCTTACATTCCTCTGATGATCAAAATAAAAAAAAATTAACTCAGTGAACCAAATCTAATCAAGTCTGAAATAAACTTGTGGAAATTTGAAGACCCAAGGACAACTAAAATAGGCTTACCTTATTTGATCTATTATCCCACCATTTATCTGGGTTTTTGACCAAATCATTCCAGGACTGATCACCTAAACCAAGGACACAAGTTCCTTCAAACATAATATGGAGATAAAAACAAAAGGAAAAATGGAAATAGGAAATGAGGAATCCCAATGTTGCAGAACCCAAAAAACACGAGACAGTGAGAAAATGTCATAATGGAGAGCCAAATTATTATATTTTTTATTTATATATGAATCATATCACACTGTGACTCTCTGTGAACCAATTCTACGATGCATCAAATTATGAGAATGATGCGTAGGAAGGTCTTTAGAAATGTATACAGACCTTTAGAGTCCTTTGCTTGTTTGGATTTAACAACTGGCACATCAAATTCCAGTTCTTTCAGTTTAGATAAAACCCACTTTGGAGCCTGGTTAAGCCATAGGGCAACACTCCCATCCTTGCGCTTGAAGTCAGGGTACCTAGGTTTCACCTACAAAATAAACATAAATATAAAAAGTTCTTCCTAATAAATTAGTCAAGGCGAAAAATACCAAAAGCGATGAGTCATCAATCACTACCAATCCATTGAGTTTGCTGTCACGGAAGTCGGACCACTGCTTTGGATCATCCAGAAGGTCAGTCCAAGAACTAAGCCAAAAGTCTGGGTCTTTCTTTACATCAGCTGTAAAACAAATCCGAATGGAAAATTTTCGAATGTTCAAATGACCCACTTAGCAATTACTGTAAGATAGAAGAGTCAAGAGACATATATTATGCATCTAGACTTACGTGTTGAGTGCTTCAACTCAGGCTTCAAATCAATTGTCATCGAATCTAGTTTCTCTTGCAGCCATTTGGGAGTTGAGCTATTGATAAAGAGCAACTCACCATTCATTTTTCTTTCAAAAGCTGCACCTTTTGGATTCTCCTACATTAAGTTGCAACAAATTTCAGAAAACAAATTCGAAGGAAGCAGCATCATTGCCAAATAGTAGAGGGGCAAAATACAGGAGATAAATCAAGGACGAAATTCCCTAACCTTTGTTGAACGGACATCCCACCATTTGGCAGGGTTAGAAAGGATATCCTTCCAAGATTTGCCTATGTCATTCTCCTCACTTTGATGGGAATGGATATCCTTCCTTGGTGGATTGACGTCTAGCTCGTCACATGCTAATAAGATAGAAATAACATGTCACTTAAAACTTACCAATTTCATGATAGTTATAGCTAAACCAGCACACCATACAAAATTTTTCACTTTCATCAAAATGCAAAGAATCCAATTATCACTGAATACAGATCAAAAGATCCTTACTCATGTTGCTACTATCAGTACAAAAGAAAGTGATCTTCAATTGACTAAGTTTTTCCAAATATTTGACTTGAACTTCAGCCTAGAAATTATTGTTATGGAGAAACTTTGCACCATGTAATGGACAGCATTGCCATCTGTACGTGACATTAGACAGCACCAGCTAAAACTGTCACAAATTAATGCCAGAAAAAATTTGGATGCATAGATACATGATCCCTCAACATATTGACCTCTGATATACTTTTGTGGATCTGTTATGGAGATCTTATCCTCCTTATAGATGCACTTTCCCTTCTTTACTTCTAATAAAATATCTTTTTATATGTTAAAAAGGGAAAGATACTATCAGAAAAATAATATGAATTGAAACAACAGATCATCAAGAAGTTTCTTTAGATCCATTAGTTGCAATTTACTATGGATTCATGACAACATGTAATATCCATATAACACTACTTACTTGTTCTTCTAATTTTTTCCCCCATCTTCCCATTCTGAAACATTAATTATTCTTAAGATGATATTAAGAACAATGTGCAGCTAAATGAGAATGAAGAATTACCAAACAAACTCCCCATTTTTTCTTGCTTTGAAGTTGCAGATATAATCTCCAACTGGGGATATCCTTGGACAAAGTTGAGGCTTTGTACCATAACCTAAAACGATTAAACCAAAGATGTGAATTTTCCATACTAAACCTATCAGCTTTTCACACAGTTAATAAACAACAAGTCAACACCCGTATAAAGACAAGCATATGAGCAAAAGGAAGCTCACTAGTCATCTCCATAGCTAAATAATTCCTTATTTCTTATGAATAAGAAGGGAAAATGTGGTAGTAGCTTTAACTCGTGAGGGGGGAAAAATTAATCTAAAAGAAATTCATTTGATATAAATTCCATTGCCTTAAAATTTAGTAGTTCTAGCATGTCAGAAATAATGAAAAATCCATGAACAAAAAGCAACCAATAATAAATTAATAGTCTAAGCTTATGTTTGGATGATGAAAAATTGATGGAATTAAGTGGAATGTAATGATATTAGGTTCCATTGTTTAGATACTTTAAAATTGTTTGGAGTGGGACGATATTGGGTAGAGCCCATTCCATTCCATTTTATCCAGTATCTTAATTTTTCTTACCCTCCAATTTGGGCGGAATAAGATGGAATAGAATGGAATAAAAGTAAATAACTTAAAATTCTTAATATTCCATCCGATTCCATTGTATTTCCAAATAATGGAGTGAAAGTTTCTCCCCATTCTATTCTATGATTCTATCCATTCCATTGTATTGATAGAGAAAGTTTTAATCCATTTCATTCCACTCGATACCATTCTATCACATTCTACCCCACTTAGTGTGAAATATACCAACATAACAAAACAACTTTGCCTCGATCAAATTGCAAATTCCATTTTCCAATACAAACATACCTGAATATTATTACTACTTTGAGCTTGGTTTCCACCTAAACGCGGTGGATCAGTACTGAGTTGTCCAGCTACATATATGAAATCATTTTCCTTGAGATGGCATGCCGCAGAATGAGCCAAATCACCCTCAAATATCACTGGAATCCTTATAATTAACAAAAAACATACATAATCTAGTTAATTCAAAAATCAAAAATCAAAATCAATTTTCAAATTAATTACTCTATAAATAAAAAAATGCATAGCATTAGCATACCAAAGGAAAGGGGAAGAATGAGACTCTTGGCGAGTGATAATGGTGGCGGCGTAGGTTTTGCCGTCGGGACAGGCTTGGAACTGAACCGGCATCCGAACCTGGCCGATGAGGTTAACGGAATTTGCGACCTTTGGTTGAAACGGAATCACCGTCGGCCTTGGGATGTCCGGGGCGGCAGCGTCGGTCGGCGGAGGAGGGATCGATTTGGATCGCCGGCGGGTGGTGGCGGAGGAGGAGTATGATCGAAGGATCAGAGCCGTTGAATCCGCGGGAGCAGCGAATAATCGCAACGCTCGCCGCACGGGATTCATTTCGACTGAGAAAGAGGTTAACGAAGAACAATTTGGAGAAATTTCGAAACTGCGAAAAGGCTATAAAACCCTCTCAGCTTTCTCTACTCTAAACCCCTCTTCGTAATCGGGCTCAGACCGACTTTGCACCGGTCTGGCCCAAATACTTGGCTGACCCGGCCGAACCAATTCATTATTTTGTTAAAAATTTGGTGTTAAATATTAGAGTTTAATTTTGATGTGTTTATCAATATAAATACATATTTAATCAATAATTTAATTATAATGCACAATATAAAATAAACTCATCGATTCCTCTTCTCTAAACCCTTCTTCTATAAATTGTAAATGACTTAGACAGACTTTGGATTGGTCTACCTCATATTTGGCTAACTTGATCGAACTAATTTTTTTTATCTTAATTAGTAAAATAGTTTTTTTTTCATCAACAAGATTTAAAGTTAAAATCTTATTTAAGATAAACAACTGCCGAATGATTTGAACAAATTAAGTTTAAATTTTTTTATTAAATATCATGTAACAAAATATGAGTTTAATTTTGATATTTGACTTGTGTAGAGTTTTTCTGCATAATCAATTAATTATATATTATTTAGACTTCTATAATATTCTATAATACATGAGAATTACTTTTTGAATTTATTTTGATATATTATTAGTATAGAAGAGTTTTACACTATTATTTAATTATAAGCTTCTATTGATAAAATTTTTAAGATAATAAATAGTTGATTCAAATAGTTTTCCTAATATGACAATACATATGATTGAATGTCTTTACAAAACTTTGAGTAAATAGTTTTTTTAATCCTAATATTTTAAAGTTGATATCAATTTAATTATGAAAAAAAATTTGTCATCAATTTAATTCTAACACTTTGAAATTAACACTAATTTAGTCTTGAAAATAATTTTGACATCAATTTAGTTATAATATTTTGAATTTTAATATTAATTTAGTTCTAACACTTTAAATTTTGATATTAATTTAGTCCTTACAAATTTTCTGTAAAATCAAATCTTTCATCATATCATCAGTATACAACTAAAATGATATCAAAATTTAAAATATTAATACTAAATCGAGGTCAAAATTATTTTAGGACTAAATTAATGTCAAATTTAAAATATAGAACTAAAAAAGATATTCACTCTAAAAAATTTTTATACTAATAATATATCAAAATTGAATTCTTACTTTTTTTATTTTGAGAATATCTAAAAACCTTTCTTATAAAATAACTATGTTGAACTATTGGTCATGTTTAATTTTTATATTTAAAGTTTATCTTGTAATACTTACCCAAACATTTGAAAGATTAAGTCCAATTATGATAATAAATGTTGTTAGTTCTAACCAATTGAGTTTTATTCATTGTCCTATATTTTTTTTCCAGTCAGGTGAAAAGTAAATTTATTAGAATGCCAAATCATCATTCTACATATACAAGGGTTCTCCAACTTAATATTAGGATGATAAAAAAGAGTCACTCATAATAGAATTTAAAAAAAAAAAAAAGGTAATGAGGAGAGTGTAATAGATTATATCATTCTCATATTTGGATGTTCATCCAATTTAATGAGAGAAGAGAAAGAAATTATATTCCATTCGATCTTGGACCCCCAATTTGAAGCGACAAAAATGAAGAATTTGGATGATAACGAAGGGATTATATCCTCTTTAACTATTCCACTCCTTCCTTAAAAATCACTTCTAAACACATTTTTAATAAAATAAACTATTTTTTTCTTGTTATTCCTTCTAGTATCCTTAATCCAAAGATAACCTTAGAAACCCTTGAAGCTCTTATATTAGTTAAGAAATCAGCTACCTTATTATATTGTCCAACGGCTACTATCTTACTCGTGGACTTATTTATAACACCTTTTTCTATATATTTTATTATTATATTTTAGAATACTTAACAGTCTAGAGTTTGGTCAAGTGTCAAAGATGTTGGAATCTTTCGGTTTTAGGTCTACAAATTTAAAGAGTGTTTTAATTATGTAAGGTAAAGTTTGAATGAATTGTTACTAATAGGATAGCATGGAATAAGAAGGTAAATTTTATAAAATGTGTGTTTGAGAATTATTAGTTAAGAAAATATGGAATAGTTAAAGAGGGATTATAAAATTACTTTTTACCATCAACAAAACTAAATTTATTATTTTTTGAAATTGGAGGGTCTGAGAGGAATAATTATTATTTGGTGAAAAAAAAGAATATTTTAATTTTTTATTTTATTATTAAAACTCCAAAATAAAAATATCAAAACTCTTCTCATTTTCTTTATCAAACTCCTAAATAAGAGTATATATATACATATATACTCCTAAATATATACATATATATTTTATTTCCTTCTTCTTTATTCTATTTTATTATTAATCATTTATTATTATCATAAATAAATCTTTCAAATAGATCCTAAATATTTAACTATTTATGTCCATCTTTATTAACATGATATATAGTTTTATTCAAAACAATATTAAAGTAAACTATATATATATATATATATATATATATGAAATACTACGCTAATTTATATTTTATTATCATTAAATATGACATAAATTTTACTTAAATTGAATTTATAACTATTTAGTAATTGATAGGGTGCGGGTTCATATAATGACTCAGTTATTTACATATTGTATTTATGTATAATTATTACAATAATATTGTATTTTTTTTATATTTAGAGAAATATGATAGATATCAAAGAAATCGCAGTATTTAATTGCGATTTCACGCCGTCAAAAAATAAAAAAAATTATTTAATAGAAATCGCAGTCATGTAATGCGATTTCAATAAAACAAAATTAAAATAAAAAATAAAAAACATTATTTTATTACAAATCGCAACACATTGTTGCAATTTCAATAAAATAATTATTAAAATAAAATAAAATATTATTTTAATAAAAATGCAACATATTGTTGTGATTTTAAAAAATATTAATTTAATAAAAATTGCAATAATTTATTGTGATTTTAATAAAATTAAAAAATAATTTTTTTTTAATAATATATAAGAGTCTGTATGAGAGTGTGAGAGTGAGAGAGAAAGAGACAACACGAGAGAGAAGAGAGGAGAAAGGAGAGAGGAGAGAGAATAAATAATAAAAAATAAAAACACCATGATTCCCTAATTACTTTTTTAAAATAATAAATAATCAAATTTTTCATAAAAATACAATATACAATCTCATATCCCTCACATAATCTCGCAAATATAAAATATGCACATATGACAAAACTCAACATTAAATGATCCTGATATTTTTGAAACAGTACCGAAGTGCTCCACTTGAATCTCGCTCCACTGGCTTACTATTTTTGGTCCTTTCTCGATGAAATCAGAACCGTTGACTTAGCAAACTCGCCCCATCGTGTTCGTTCGTGAGAGGGTAAACACAGATCCCATCTCAGATCAACCGAGCAGCAACTCCAGCTCCTCACCCAGAGAAACACCACTCGGAGCAGCAGTAGCACCAGCACCACCACACTGCAACCTAAACAAACATGGCAACCAAACTTCCAGAAGACCCACCACCACCACCTTCAACAGCACCCCTCCTCCCTGCCTCCCCATCCTCTCGCCACCGCCGCGCCCCCACCACCCTCCTCTTCCCCGCCCTCCTCATCACCACCTGCATTTCCCTCTCCGCCGCCCTCGCCTTCGCCTTCCTCTTCATCTCCTCCACCACCACCGCCACCCCCTCCTCCCCCCGCTCCCGCCCCCTCACCAAACTCCACCACCCCACCGTCCTCCTCATCTCGTCCGACGGCTTCCGCTTCGGCTACCACCTCAAGTCCCCCCACCTCCCTGCCCTCCACCGCCTCATCTCCAACTCCACCTCCGCCTCCTCCGGCCTCATCCCCGTCTTCCCCACCCTCACCTTCCCCAACCACTACTCCATCGTCACCGGCCTCTACCCTCCCTACCACGGCATCATCAACAACCAATTCTACGACCCCGTCACCAACGAACACTTCACCATGGAAAGCCACGAGCCAAAGTGGTGGTTAGGTGAACCCTTATGGGAAACCGTTGTTTCCAACGGGTTGAAAGCTGCCACATACTTCTGGCCAGGTTCTGAGGTTGTCAAAGGGTGGTGGACCTGCCCTGATGAGTACTGTATGCACTATAATGGTTCTGTTCCGTTTGAGGATAGGGTTGATAAGGTTTTGGGGTACTTTGATTTGCCCCTTGATGAGATACCTTCGTTTATGACATTGTATTTTGAGGATCCTGATCACCAGGGGCATCAGGTTGGGCCTGATGATCCTAGGATTACTAGGGCTGTGGAAAGGATTGATGGGGTGTTGGGGAGGTTGATTCAAGGGTTGGAAGAAAGAGGGGTGTTTGAGGATGTTAGTATTATGTTGGTTGGTGATCATGGGATGGTTGGAACTTGTGATAGAAAGGTCATTTTTTTGGAAGAGTTGGCGAATTGGGTGGAGATTCCGGCGGATTGGGTCCATTCGTTGACCCCCTTGCTCGCGATTCGCCCGCCAGATGGCGTTGATCCGGCGGATGTTGTTGCGAGGATGAATGAAGGTTTGAGTTCGGGGAGGGTTGAGAATGGGGAGTATTTGAGGGTGTATCTGAAGGAGGATTTGCCTGAGAGGCTGCATTATGCGGCGAGTGACCGGATTCCGCCGATAATTGGGTTGCTTGAGGAAGGGTTTATGATTGAGATGAAGAGGAGCAGTAAACAAGAATGTGGTGGTGCACACGGTTATGACAATGCTTTTTTCTCCATGAGGACTATTTTCATTGGGCATGGTCCTCAGTTTGCAAGAGGGAGGGAGATACCATCTTTTGAGAATGTTCAGATTTATAATCTGGTTACTTCTATACTCAATATAAAGGGTGCGTCTAATAATGGCTCTGCCTCATTTGCTGGGTCTGTTCTTCTACCTCCTGCTCATGAAGATAAGTAAGTGTTTGATGGCTAAGGTGCTTTCATAGTGTAGTCTCTAGGACAGATGCTTATTGCTTAGAAATATGTGAACACGATGAGATCTTGCAGAAAGAATAGGTATCATGTACTTGGATTCTTCTGGGATTGAACTATTTCATTGTTTAACTTGCTTTAATGTTTCACCTGGTGATGATTCCTAATTTCACTTGCACGCCACTTCTATTTTCCATGTGCAGTTTAAAATTCAATGAATTCTGTCTGCATACGTCTCATGTTTTAACTTTCTGTAGCGGGGCAAACCTTTGATAGGCTGTTTGTTAAAATCATATTGTTGGAATGATCTG
The DNA here is from genome assembly GCA_031439595.1 of Pterocarpus santalinus. Classification (NCBI taxonomy): domain Eukaryota; kingdom Viridiplantae; phylum Streptophyta; class Magnoliopsida; order Fabales; family Fabaceae; genus Pterocarpus; species Pterocarpus santalinus. Next base: position 64,874,188 of record CM062531.1, on the reverse strand, counting down.
ATTTTGGACTTTTACAACAATTAAGCCTTGTCTTATTAGATGGGGTAAGTTATATGGATTAAATTTAATCTATCATATAACGAATTTAGACCAAATCTTATATAATAGTAATACTTTGTATGGGAGAAAATAAGAACTTTTCAACTAGTAGCTAGGGGCCAAAGTCATTACCACAAATATTTGGCAATTGGCATAGCCCAAATGTGATCTATTATTTTTAGAAATATCATTCTGTAAACTAGTACAACTTCGAATAGTATTCATGAGAATTTTTTTTTTTTTTCCTGGAAACTTCAACAAAATGCCTCCTAACGTTTGATTGCTATGGCTGCTGAATCAAGGGATATAGGACCAAAATCAACTTGCAGCTTCTCCATTTTAACTTTTTGTCTGCTCATTTATGTCCCTAGCAACTTCTTGTTGTAAACTTTGCTTCAAACTGTATGTACCACAAAACTGAGAGGCCAAAAATGCATATATGTGGAGATGCCAACAATGTGAACTTGTGAGTTGACTAGCAATGGCAGCCAATGATAACCTAATTTGTTTGATGTGACGAATTTTTTAACCATGGCCAGAAGTACATCAGCATGCATTAAACATGCTCATAAAGAGGTGAAAGTGAAGTTTTTGGTTCTGTACTCTTTTGTGGTTGTGCAAGTAAATCAAAGATATATGTTGGATTTTGCCAACAAGGGTATGGATTTCTATTAGAAAAAGGATTTTCGGTTTTACCAACAAATATTTGGTTCGGGAGAATACTAAGGTTTAAATTTCGAAGAAGATAATTATTGTGAAGGCCTTTTAATTGCGGCAAGGATTCAGAGATTAGTCTCACAATAATATTTGTATAGATGCCTTGGTCAAACACGAGGGGGCAAAAAAGAATTTTAACATATAACACAATTTGGCATCTATATAAAGTATAAACCCTTCAAGAATTGTCAACAAATCTGTAATGTTACTCAGGTCAACCTTAATCATATCTATACTATTATTATTATATGAATGTTTTGACTAAATTTAGATGCTTCTTTTCATCAAATTTTAGTTCTTACTTTATTCCTCCACTCATTCTGTAACTCCTCACTGAACTTTCAAATAAAAATCCTATCACTCTTTTATTGTATAATTGTTTTTTTATTATTCACTCTCACATTTTGCTTAATTTCTTATTTACTTCTCCACTAATAATACTTAAAAGGTATTTTTTGATCCTTTACTAACAGAACCTAAATAATAAATGCAGATTGATAATGCTTGTCAATTTTATAGTAATTGTAATGTTAGAGGTTTTGATTTGCCAGAATCCCTCTTTCCTTATTTACTAATGTAACAAAAAAAGAAGTCTCTAAATGAAATTGGTAACAAAGGAGGGAGATTAACTATGCTGTTGAAGTCATTTTCAAATATAAACATATATGAGAAAAAGATGGACAAAACAGGTAATTGTCTTATATTTTTAATAAATATATATTTTTATTTTTTTTAATTTAACTCCTTGCATTGTAAATCGTTTAATTTAGTATTTTTTTTTTCATATTTTCGTTAATCCCACAAAGAGAAAAAATATTGTGTCACTAACTTGTCATATTACACTTTTTTTAAGACTAGCGAGGTAATTTTATAAGTTCAATCCATTTGAACCATCTTTATTCAAGTGTGTACAAGATTAATGACATATTCTCATTCATTATTATAATTTAGTATGAGATAGTTATCAAAGAAGATAATCAACATATAATTTTGAAACCTAAAGAATTACTTTAAAAGATACGAATAATAAAAGGCTAATTTTCTTTTTTGACAAAAAAAAAGTAGAAATAAAAAAGCAAAAATATTATATATTTTGCCAAAAATATAAAAATGAAAAAAACAAGAGGAAAAGTAAATAATCCTAGTCCTAGGCGGCATCATCAAAAACACAACATAAAACACAACAAAATTCGGTGCTTCTGGATTGGGGGAAGTGGGTTGGAAAAGGCAGAGCCCCAGACCAACTAAAATATCAACAAAAAAAGGCCGGTAGGCACAGTACACACACACACAAACACACAACCGTTTGCATTTACTTCCCACGATCTATCATCTCCTTCTCTCGTCAGTCTCATAGACACGCACAAACACACTTCTTCTTCTTCTTCTCCTCCTTCTTCTTTGTGTGTCTCTCTCTATCTCATGTGTTTAATTCAACCTTGTCACTGTTATTTGAAGCGCTAGTCCCTTCCCTTCCCTTCTTCCTCTACTCGCTCTTTTCTCTTCTTTGTGTAAATGGCGCATGTTGTTGATGCTATTCGATTGTTACAATTCCAACAACCGCTTCTCCCTGTGGCACCCTCCACCACCGTTAACACTGCCAAGAGGGCACTCTCTCCTCTCGCTTATTCCTCTTCTGGGGTAGCGCCAGCCGTCACTCTTGCCTCCCTTGCTTTTGCAGCGCCCAGAAAGCACTTGCTTTCTTTCAAGGTCACTTACCCTTTTTCTCTTTTGCTTTTGTGTGCATTGGAAATTATGAATTTGTTGGGTGAATTGTTGAAATTAAGTAACTTTATGGCACCCCATGTGTAAATATGCTCAAATAATGTTCTCATGTTGGAATCTTTGGCGTTAATTTCTAAAGGTGGGCTTTTGCTTTCCAAAACAAGTAAAGTTTAGGATAGACCCCTTTTTTATTTTTTGAATTTTTTGTGTTTTGGCTCATAGGTTGTGCGGGAGGTACCAAAACAGCTTAGGTCTTGTATATATATTTGCACACTGCCGTGATAATGTTATTGCTTGCTAGCTTCTAGTGCTAGCCAAGCTCAAATATGCTGGCTTTTTGTGTTGCTTATTGAAAGATGAGAATATTTCTAGTCCTGCTATAGTACTGAAAAATGGGCATTACTGCCATTGATTTTTGCCATTCAAAACATGGCTGAGTTGGATGCTAAAATTAACCTGGTATCAAAAAATGAATGGTACTAGTAAGTAATAACCATTTTTTGTTTTTTTTCATTACTATTTACCACAGGAGGGCTAGGAAATTTTCAGTTGCCAGTCCTTCTGAATATTACTGGGGGACTAGCTGGGGGAAATTATAGAGCTGATATTTGCTGATATTTGTTGGGACAAGACTTGTATCAAGTTTCTTATATTTATTTCAACCAATTCTCAAATCAAATAATGACATGTGGATATTTTTCTTGGAATGAGTAATTTAAAACTTAAAAACATACACTTTTCTCAAGAAAAATATGCACTTGTCATTATTTGATTTGAGAATTGGATGCAATGGATACAAGGAAATTGATCTAAGTTTTTTAACTATTTGTTACTGGATTAGAAGAATTAGAATCACATGTTATTTCGATGGTTAGTACTTGACGTTCACTCACGAAAGACACACATCATTACTGTACAGGCTTTGCTTCTTGTACAAAATAGTGTAACAGTTGAGAAAGAGTGCTTCTTTGAACTGTTATATGTTATAGTGTGCTCTATTTATGGATGTGATGCTATTAGTCTATAAAGATCACCAATGAATTATATAGAAAGATGACCTAAACTGCATTATGGCATTGCTTTATTCAGTGATTGATGCTTTATTGAGCTATAAAATGTTATAAGCATCGCAAATGGTACTAATTCTATTTGTTGCTTAATAGTGGAATTCTATCTTTCTATTTGGAGTTTGTTTGTAAATTGTAATAGAATCGTCCATAGTACTTGTTGAAATATTTCATTTGCTCTTAAGAAGCAATGCTAATTGTTTTGTAATTCCTTTGGCTTTTTATTGATCAAGAGCTCATGTGTGAAATAAGTTATTTGTTTTGGTAAACAGTGCAGAAGTAACTCTCTGTGTGGAATGACTGCTATTTGCTTTTTACTATATTATTGACTGTAAGTTAATTCTATGGGTTACTAAAGTCGAATGTGCTTTTCTCACAGTTTTTGTTGCTTGGTACTCACTTTACTTCAGGTATGTGCAACTGTTGCTGAAACGGGTCAGCCAAAATGGTGGGAAAAGAATGCGCCAAATATGATTGACATTCACTCCATGCAAGAATTTCTGAACGCTTTAAGTCAAGCTGGGGATAGACTAGTAATTGTTGAATTTTATGGAACATGGTGTGCATCTTGCCGAGCATTATACCCCAAGGTCCGTCTACTTCCAGAATCCCCCCTCCCAAATTTTCATTCTAATATTGGGTTTCTTTAGGATTTTCTTTTGGGTAAACATATCTCCTCTCAATTGCACATTTTTGTTTAATTACATGTTCGAAATTAAGTAAGTGGTAAAATTATCGTTGATCTATTATTTGTAAATCATAGAATCATGATCATATAAAAACTATATTGTGTGTCCTATGACTGACTTTTTATGGAATACTTTGTTTGGTATTTTTGGTGAGTGTTGGGTGTGCCCTGCAACCTTAGATTAGTTTTGTTGGTTTTGGGAAACGGAAGGAGGCCAAATATTTGTGTCAATGTGTTACATATGCCACTGTTTGGAGTATTTGGTTGGAGCTTAATTCTCACACCTTCAATAATAGATTTTCAAAGAAGCAAGTTTTGTGGGATAGGATTAAGTGATTGGCCTCTATTTGGTGTAAAGCTAATAATTTTTTAAAGAAATTTCACTCTCAGACATGTTGAGAGATTGGAAATTGTTAGGAACCCACAATCCCTTAAGCACTATAACTGTAAGAGAAAGAGAGGAATTGGGCCAGAGGTGGAGCCCAATGGTAGCATGAAGACAAAATAGAAGTTGGTTATGTTGACTCAGCAGCTGGGTGTGCAGTGCGTGTGTGTACGTGGAGTGTGTGGCTGAGTCTGCTTTTTTTTTTTGGGGGGGGGGGGGTAATCGTGTAGAAGGGTCATTCTGAGGGGAAGTTAGATCTGAAATTGGAATTGGAGGCTGAAGCAATGTAGCTAGAATCGAGATTTTACGTAGAATCGGAAGAGGGAAAACGTAGAATCGTAACACGGATCATGAGATTCTACCAGAATACATAATGACATTTATATATATGTATATGTCACATAACAAAACATAAATAAGCATGTAAATCACAATCAACATAATTAAACTTCAACCTAATATGCATAAAGTCACAACTCATAACTTAGAATTCAAAGATAACATGGTTGCAAACCTACAAGTCCATAATTCATAACTCATAATGCAAAAGACACAGCAACTCACAAAGTTCTTGTCATCATATCAACTAAAACATAAAAGAAAACAACTAAACTACTAGAATGACATCTAAAGCAAATCATTAAGGCCATGATCATCATATTCCTCATCTTCTATATGGTCTCTACCATCTTCATTGCCATCTCTTTGAAGAAACTCATCAAAATCATCATCATCAAGAGAAGGAATATCCAAATAATCTGAAGGGCCCCCAACTCTACCACCACCTTCTTTGAGGACCAAGTTAAGATCATCAGGAATATCTAACTCCTCTAGATTTTCCAACACATCTTCATTTTCCATAATCCATTCTTCATCAGAGTCCAAGTCCTCAAGGTTATACTCAGCAGGGTTTCTTGATTTCTTCTTTTTTCCCAATCTTGAATTGGTCATCACAAAGACAACATCATTCATTGTTTTTTGTTTCAAACGATTTCTCTTCTTTATGTGGACCTAAACAAATGCAATTATGCAAAAGCAATCAACATATGTCAATTGGCAACTAATTCTATTATTCTAAAAGTGAAATTCAAATCATATTAGTTGCAAGTTGAAAATTTACCATCTCAAATGAACTCCAATTGCGTTCACATCCTGATGAACTACACGTCAAACTCAACACACGAATGGCAAACCTTTGAAGCTCTAGATGCTCATCTCTATAAGAATCCCACCATTGTGCTAGAGTTTTGGTATCAAGTGCAGCCTGGGCTACATGCCTACCAAAAGACTTAGATTGACTCTTGAAATCTTCAAGTTGAGCATCAATCTTAGTTATTTCATTCTTGTCTCCCACAATTCTTTCCATGCAATCATATAATCCTCTTTTAACTTCATAGTCAATCTTAAATCCAGGCCTATAATGTAATTGAGGATTCGAGTAGTAGCCTGCAGCATACAAAGGCCTATGGAGTTGGTTGTCCCATCTCTCATCAATGATCTCCCACAAAGGTATGTAACTAAAGAAAAGAAAAATTAGGCAATTAACCACTAAACAAACACTAAAATATTCTAATTTAAATTAAAGTTGATTATGTATGAATGACAAATATTGAAGTTGAACAATTTACGTCTTCTGAACACCTTGAAAGGCATTTTGTATTTTCTCCTTAGCCCAATCCATTTCTTCATAAATATATCCCATGGCTGGTTTCTCATCTGAATCCACTAAACGAAGCACATGGAGAAGAGGGTAAGCACCCCTTAAGCAAAAGACAATGTCTCTCCAAAACAATCTATCCAAAACTACATTCTCAATAAACTTCCCATCTCTTGTGTTTGCAAATTTGCTTGATCTCCACTTATCAGAAGTGAACATTCTTATCAATGCTCCCTTCTTCTCATTGAGGCAACCCAAAGTGAGGTAGGATGTGGCAAAGCGAGTCATTCCTGGTCTCACCAAATCTTTTCCTTTGGTGTGATGTTGCAATAGGGAAATGAGAGAAGTTCTTGAATAAATGTAAGTAGTGATCCTTCTTCCCTTGGGAATTGTCTTTCTATGAAGCTCCAATTTCTTCTCAAAATCCTCTAGCATCAGATCAATGCAGTGAGCTGCACAAGGTGTCCAATAAAGCCTCTTCCTCTTTGCCATCAGCATCTCTCCCGCAGCTTTGTAATTTGCTGCATTATCTATTACAACTTGCACAACATTCTCTTCACCAACCTCCTCAACAACATCATCTATCATTTTAAATATCTTATCAGCTATTTTGTAGATATGAGAGGCATCAATAGACTTCAAGAAAGCAGTCCCTTTAGGGCTATTCACTAGGAAATTCAATATAGTCCTCCTTCTTTTATCCGTTCATCCATCTGTCATAATGGTGCATCTTGTCTTCTTCCGATAAGCTTTATGTTCCTCTAGTGATTGCATGGTTGAATCTACCTTTTTTTTCAAATATTTGACTCTTAATTCAGTGTAAGATGGTGGTTTGAATCCTAATCCATGCCGAGCAACCTTCTCAAACATACTACTATATTCTTCACTCCTTGCCACATTGAAAGGAATTGCATTGTTGTAGAAAAATGAAGCAATCTCTTCACATGCTTCCTCCCTCAAATTCTTCTTAAATATAGTGTTGATTGTGGCTTGAGTGCTAACACACCTCTTCTTGAAGAGGTTACCTGCTGTAGGTGGCTCCACTTGTTTTCCTCTTTTCTCACCAAGCAAAGAATTATCACTTCCTTCTCTTACTTCTCTACCATCTTTTGTTTTCTTGATCAAATTTTGCTGCAAACCAACTACAATATCCCACATTTCTTTTTTTACTTCATCACTAACAGCCCCACAAGCTCCTACATCCTTTTGTGTTCCAGCCAAGTGATGTTTCAGTCTATAAACCCCCCTCTGTTATCACCTTCTCACAATATTTACACTTTACTTTTTTCGTATCTCCATCAACAGAAATTCCATGCTTCCATCCTATATCACTTCTATTTCCAGGAGCATTTTTAGGAAGCTTCTTAGTTGAACCACTTCCACCACCAGCAACACTTCCACTTCCACTTTCAGATTGAAGAGTAGCACCAGCAGCAGGCTCAACATCCCCCTCACCACAACTAGCACTTGAAGACATTTTTTTAACCCTCAAATGATAATCTAATTAAAAGCAACAGCAACTAGCAACCACAAAAGAGAAATAAGGAGGAAAAAAAGGGAGCACCAAACACCACCTCTTCAGTCTTTACGGCTCCACCGAACAGAAACAATGGTGGTTGGCTGCGCTGTAGAGTGTAGAGATGGACCAGGGGCCGAGAAAGGGAAGGAATAGAGAGAGGGGAATAGCCGAACAGAGCTTCAACAATGGAGAATTGAGAGCTGAGAGGGAGAGAGATCGATTTGATGGCAGAAACAAGGGGACAAGGGAGCAGTTTGCGTCACAAAAATGGGAGAAGGAGAGGGTGAGAATCGCGAAAATGGGAGAGGGATTTGACCTGGGTTGCGTCACGAGGCGAGTTAAGGTGATTGGTGGGCCGGGTTGTGTGTTGAAACCGGCTGGAGATCCACCATCGGTGGAGACAAGCAGCGCGGCTGAACTCGCCGATTCGAGTGCTTCCACGATTTCCCCCGGCGATTCCGAGGCAAGTCCACGACAGTGACGCGAGCTCTCGAATCGAACTTGCCCGGTGGTACCAAGATCGTGAAATCGTGCGTTTTCACGAGTTAACTCTCGATTCTAGCTACCATGGGCTGAAGTGCTCCTATATGCCCAGGATATTTTTCTTACTGTATTTCTTCATTTGTCACCATACTTGTTACTCAGTTCAGTAATATGCATATACTTGACTGAGATTTCACACTGAAATCCTCAGTCACATAATTCTCCATATTTTATCTCCTATTTCCTTACCTTTTGCTGATACCAGTGTAACAGAAAGCTATGCTTCAATGATAGTTTTTCTTTTGTTTGTTTTTGCTCTTGTACGGAGGGTCTCTTGTCTTCCCATCTTCTTGTGTCTGTCTTCTATTCATCTTAATAATATTCTTCTTTTATCCAACAAAAATCTAAAATCTATATTGCGTATTGCCAGGTATCTTAATTAATGGATAGTTACTTTGGTCTGAATTGTTATATATGTACTGATCTGGATGCTTAGCATTCTAGTCCTGCTACTTGAACATGAATTGAATAGGATCTAGAGTTCATGCTGATCAGAATGTGGTTGTGTTTGAGATACTTTCTGCAACTGTACCTTCGAAAGATATTTCTCAATTTGAATTAGATAATGCTAGTGACCGCATCCAGCATGCATTTTCCTTTTGACAAAACTTCTCATCCAAACAAGGATTAATACTGGTTTTGTGAATGGCTGGGCATATGTTAAATGTGATTAACATGGGTAACATGCCATATCTTGGTTCTAAGAGTGGTGCTAATCTGCAAGGCTACATTTCCCCCCCTTTTCCTGGCAAATTGAAATCTTTAAATTTCATCACGCAATTGTTGAATATATAATCTCATGATTGACTTGCTTTATGAAGTCTCTGGCCTGTCCTATTTTCATTTCTCAATTTTAGTTTGAATTGTGATTAGAGACTAATATGTGAGAAGATATCTCCTAGTTTTCTGACTCTTGTTAGTTATTACCACTCCACTCGATTATCTACATAAGTTCCACACATAACTTTAGTTATCCTCACGGGTGATTACTTCACACAATCTGTGAAAAAGAGAACTTAACTAAACATTTTCCAGATGTGGCAGCCTGGCCGGGAAAATACAGGTTTATTTAGGCCTGAATGAAAAATGCTCTTCATTGTCAGAAAGTAAGAATTTTAGGACGATATTTTTAAATTGTCTTCTATAAAAAGAATTATTTTTCAATTTTCAAGCTGCTGAAATTATATCACAGCCGTTCTGAGTCCTGATATCTTTGTTAAATGGATCTGGCAGCTATGCAGAACAGCTGAAGAACACCCTGAAATTCTTCTCCTGAAAGTGAATTTTGATGAGAATAAGCCAATGTGCAAAAGCCTGAATGTAAAAGTACTTCCTTACTTCCACTTTTATCGAGGGGCTGAGGGGCAGCTGGAGTCATTTTCATGCTCACTTGCCAAGGTAATTCTTATAATTTAGTTCTAGTTATGCTCAGCATTTCTAGCTTCATTTTAAGCGAACGAGTGGCAGTTACTAATTTGTGCCTATTCTGGACCCAGGAATGTTTATATATCATTTGAGTTCTGGTGAAGAGTGATGTACATATGAGCACATACAATAACAATAACAATAACAATAATCGAGGCTTATCCCACTGTATAAGCACATATTCTCACTTCTTTGTTTTCCTCATTAAGGTCAAGACTTGCATGCAAACTTGCCAAACATATAGTGGAACAAATATATAATGATGGATATAGACTCTTTATAGTGATTAGTTATATGATAGTAAATAGATAGAACATAAGTATATATAATGCTGGGAGCCAAATCTTTTAATTTGGTAATCAAGCTAATGGTTTTTCTGAAAATTACAGTTTCAAAAAATAAAAGATGCCATTGAGACACATAACACTGCTCGGTGCAGCATTGGTCCACCAAAGGGTATTGGTGATCTGCTTCTTGAACCTTCCACTGTTCCCAAGGATAGACCAGCAGAACCTGTTTAAGCATAGTGCCTCTATCCACTCATCTGTGTATTATGGACATGGTGCATCTTGTTACTTAAAAACTTGTTTCAGAGAGGGAAAAAAAAAAAAAAAAACCCCAAAAAGGGTGTGATCTAGAGAAACTTATGATATGAAGGATATATGTACCCTGTATATTTTACTATTTTTCACTTGTTTTAGAAGGATATCAAGCAGAAGTTGTTGTGCTCTGCTTCATTCTTTTCCATTCATGAGCTGATTGTAATCAAGTACTTGAAAACAACGAAAATGAAATAGTAGGTATCAAGTTGTATTTAATTGAAATATTTATTCATCTGTAAGCTGAATACTAGTTGTTCTGGCTTAATTCTGTTGCTAAATCTGGCATTCAAGGAATATTCCAGAAAGAGGGAGTATGAAATGAATGAGATTAATTTGGATACATTGTAAATATAAAAGAGTTTAATTTTGATATTTTGACAAAAAAGGGGGTTTTTCATTTTTTTTTATCTGTCAATATAAAAGAATTTATTATTTGATCATATGCCATTGTATATAAGATTTTTGAGTTACTGGATATGAAAATTAAGTATTTTTACTGATATATTAATGTATGATTGAATATTTATATAATATTTTATATTTACAATACTTCAAAATTATATATATCTCCTCTCAGAATATCTGGAGGGAAAATGAGAGGGCTTCTTTTTCGATCAAATAAATACATGGATAACTTATCTCTCAAGGTATTGTATATTAAGATATATATTCTCTGGCTTTGTCTCTTGCTCAGTAGACATTACTTGAATTAATTCGAACCTCACTTGCGTGGTCAAAATGAGTGGCTGTGGTTGAATAATCATCGTTGAAAAATAATGGTAATTATTATCATTTGGACTGTATAAACTTCTGAATAATTTCTGACAATAGGATAAAGATGAGGTTATCGGCACTTTCAATTGTTTATTTACTATTTTTTATTAATTATCTATACTTCTAATTTCTTAAATTATCTTTACCAAAACACTTTTTTTATTAAAGTTAAAATTTGATTAAGTATATTAAATTTTGTCTATTTATATTGTATATTATTAGTTATTTTATTTTTTTACCTTATTTTATTTTTTTACCTGTGTTATAATTCAAATTATTACAATTATTTTGATAATTTATTATTATTTATATGACACCCTATCATCAACATAAAGTTATAACAATATATCTATTTATGGGTGCTTTTACTTAAAAAACATGATTTACTTATATAAAGGCTTAAATAAACGATCTTAATTATTATTATTTTTGGGTTTTTCATATATATTTTCTCATTAGAATCAATTCTATTCGGGTAATGTGGAATATTTATTAAATATGGGTGACTTTCTTAATTGAGATTCAAATCGTGGTTTGTCAAGTTATAATGGACTAATTTCCTTGCCGCGAAGTCAAACCTCAATTGATCTTAATTATTATGATTTAAAACATCATTAATGGAATAATGTGCTAAATTAATACTTCATTTTTTTGAAAATATGAAATATATCATATATCATATTAATCTTTCAATTATCTTTAAAGAATATAATAATTATAATATTATAAGAAATAACATAATGCTTAATTTTTTTATTCTTTCAATTTATACAACTTTTTATTATTTTTTATTACTTGTACTACAATTAACATGTGTTTATATCACAATGGAATATTTTTCTGATATATTTAAAAAATTATTGTGCTCAAGATAAAAAATTTTATTTTTGGCTGTTAAGTATTTGGAACATTACAATATTAGTTGTGATTTCAATAACATAATATTAGACAAGTGCAAGGCACTAAAACATAAATGAAGTAAGAAAATTAGAAAAAATAGAGAATAACATACCGAAAGGAAGTATGTCAATATAAGAATTCAACTCAAGTTTGAACAATTTTTACTATTAGAATAAGAAACTTTAATAAATTTAGTTCATAGCAATTTATAAATGATTATTTATCTTATGAAGAAAAAAATAAAATATTGCAGATAAAAAAAAAAGTAGAGAAAGAATAGAAGAGTTAAGAGTTTTTGTTACACAAAAAATCTGAATCACTAACATTTTTTTTTTTTGAAATTGTAAATAGACAAACTAATAGTAATATAATGAATTAAATTTTAATTGAATAAAGTTTATTTAAGTGGGAATAATTTAGAGAATCAGAACTATAAATTGTTAAAAAAAAATGTAAATAGGCAACCGGAGATGTTAATAGTCCTCACATGCATGGTCAAAATGGGTGGTTAAATATTATCATTGAAAAGTTGAAATAGTTATTATTATTATCTCGACTACATGAACTTCTAAACAATTATGACAATAGGGCATATCCATCTTAAAATTTAAGATGTGTTATTTAAATACTTTAATTGATCATTAATATGGGATACTATAAGATTTATATCTTAAAAAAAAAAAAAAAAACACCTGATTCTATTCTCACTTCAACGATTTTATTTTATTTATTTTTTACTCCACTCAAATAATGTCTAAGAATGTGTCAGAAAATTGTGTAAAAATAGAGAATTCTGTGAAATTCATCATTTTCAACTCCCTGCCCCTTGATATCTTGGCCAAGTGACATAGATAGTGCGTTTTAGTTCCTGCTTAATGAATTTCCATTACACAAAAAGAAAAATTCTAGTTTCTTTTTTTGGTTAATACATTTAATTTAATAAAACCAGGTAACAAGCCTCTCCTATGAAAGCGTAGAGATCCACAACATTTGGGTTTGTTAGGAAATAAGTTATAGTCTAACCCGCCTCTAACACATCACTATTTGAAACAGCAATCATGTCCATTGTCCTTTGCTCATTATTCAATATATTCAGCTCTAGAAAACAAGCACCTTATTGTTCTATCCATGACCTTATACTCAGTCAAACAATCTCATTTTCTTCACACAATGCCAAATTCATGCCCTGATATCTCCTAACCAGTTTGCATTCAATCTTCATATTCCTTCTCCATCTTTCCTACCAAAAAAAAAAAAAAAAAAAAAAAAGAGAGGAAAATGATTACCTATGGAACAATCTCAGAAGAGACAGAGGCATCCACTAATTCAAACTTAATATTCTTTTCACAGGCCAAAGATCGAGTCCAAACGGGTTTAGGCACAACTAGACCATGGAAGGAAATGATCCATTCTTCTCATCTCAATCTTCCACCTTCCTTGGTTGGTGCAATCCAAAGAATCAACACAAATGCCAAACATTTTCGTGCAAACTATGTCATTATCATATTGCTTGTGCTTTTCCTTAGCTTGTTGGGACACCCCATTTCACTCCTCATATTAGTTTTCATGATGATTGCATGGCTATTCTTGTACTTCCTAAGAGACACCCCTTTGGTTGTTTTGAGGTATGAGGTGGATGAGAGGTTGGTGGTTATCTCTTTGTTGTTGATAACCATTGGTTTGCTTGTTCTCACAAATGTGACCTACAATGTGATAGTGGGAATGTGTGTTGCCCTAGTGGTTGTGTTGGTGCATGCTGTAATGAGGGAGACAGAGGATCTGTTCACCATGGATGAAGAAGTAGGGATTGCAACAGGTGCAAAAGATGTCGTCAAAGTCCCTCTCAGACAACCTGGTTCCTCATCTTTTACTTTGTCATAATAGCTGCAAAATTGTCCATGCTGGAAATGTTGTTGCCACAATGTAGAATCAAGAAGAGACTATATAGTTCTTGTCATATTTTTTTTCTTTCTCGATGATTATTCGTAAGGCTCAACCCACAAGAACAAGTGAGGAGCATTTTTGTTCTCATTTCACTGAAGCTATCTTAATCCCATAATGTAGTCTCTTGTTGCATGTATTGAGAGTGGATAATTGAAAATACTATTTAAACTTTATTGCGGCTATAACAAGAATTCAGATGCCTTGATGGTCATCTAAATCATTTTGCAGTTTGCTTAAGGTCAATAAATGCCTGAGACTACCCTCTTAAAAGTAATAATTGCGTCCTAATTGAAACTCTTACTTGCCGTTTCCACTTGGCCCTTATGCACGCATGGATTAAGTGTCATACTGGCCATAAAGTTTACAATATGGTTAAAGAAACTCAAGCTTGGCATAATCAATGGCAAGTTTGGCAATTGGCATCATACCTTGCCAATAGCAACTAGTACAAGTGGTTTATAATAAATTATTCATTTCCTTCCAGCTGCCCCACCATTCAATTTTCGTGCAGAGCATATAGTCTTGTTCAATAAGCCAGCAACGCTCCCTAATCCTTACAAGGTGAGTTGCTTGGACAAGTAGGACATGAAAAATGCTGCTATGATGACAAGGTACATTATTTGAACCTATTTTTTGCAACATCAATGAAGGCCTACTCTTAAATGTGGTATGAAATTCAATGGTATGATACCAATTTCGTAGTATGGGATCCACAAACACCTCTGTTTCTCTCAAATGGTCAGCACTTGGTGTCCTACTTTTATGTATTAAAAACATTTCTATATAACAATCATATATTGTTTTCAATTGCCTCTTTGATAGAACTAATAGCATGCGTGATTTTTCGTTTGGAAAGCTCCAAATTATCTTTTGGGCAAAGTTACAACCACGATTTGGAGCTTTCCAGACAAAAAATCAAACATGCTTTAAACTTACTTGGCAGATAAACTCGACCTTCGCACTTTGCTTTTCACCTAAAGCGTGTCATCATAATTGGCACAGAAAAGAAACATTTATCATAGCCTTTAGACCCTCTACACTTTGAATGGTTATTAAGAACAGAAGTATGTTAGATGAGAATGAATTGTAGGAAAAAACTTCTACCAAATCATTCACGCTACAGTTTGTGGATATTGATACTAGTTGGAATAAACAAAAGGTGCCCCAGAAAGAATTGTAACTCTGAAGCTATAGCACGTCATACTCCACAATCCACCAATTAGGATGCAAAAGAGACGTGGTCCAAAAAGTACTCTAGTGCCGCAAATTTTGATACCGATATAAAATGGAGGATAAAAACACCATGCTTTTGATAGGATGACACTGATATCAACTACTTCCCAAAAGTAACGCTTTAAAAACAAAGGTTTACCCTCGTCTTTTCCTTTACGTACGTATGTTGCACTACAGTATTGTGTATAGGCTGTGCATAGAAAAATATAAATGGGGGCGTTGTAGCTCTGAATGGGAATAATGCTTTGGCTGAGGGGTCACGTCGTCGTGTATACGTAGAAACGAATCACATCAACTACTTTATAATATTGTATAGAACTGTATCAAGAACTTTTTAGTAAATATTCTGTAGGAACCATTTTATTTGATTAATTCTAGGACAAAAATAGGTCTTCCTGTTGTTTGATATGGTCGAGAGATTGCTCCATAGCTACAATTTATCGAATCCTAAAAAAGAACATTGGCCTCCTAACGATGAGCTCTAGTATTTTTAGAAAAAATAATATTATTTATATTCATTTTATTTGATACACCGTATCAATTTATCCATTATCTACCTAGTTTAACATGTCATTGATAGTTCTGAACATAAGGACGTGTTCCTGTGCTGCTGTGAAAGCTGGTTGCATAAATAAACGAAGCAGATTCTGCATAACCGTACACTTTGGTTTTACGCACTCAAAGCTTTATTTCAACCAAAAAAGAGACATGTACAAGATAAAGGATCCAATTCCATGCTGCGTCATTAAAATATTTGAACTCCAAAGACATAACAATAATTACAATAACAATAATAATAAGGAGGAGGTGATTATCATACTCCATCTTATCCATGAATGATAACTTTCGCTTGCAAATGATTACAGCCAGCTCGGAAGTCCGAAAACCACTCAAATAATAACCATATATCTTCACAAATTAATCTTCAACAAATAAAAACTACCAAAAACCTTGTAACCTGGTTTCTTTTTGAAATCACAAATATCAACATACTAATCTTCAATGATAGACACATTAATCTACGATATTTGTGACTTTAAAAATCACTTGATGAAACTTCGTTTTCAAAGACCACCGTGCCCCATGATATGTAGACTTGGTGTCGTCATTTTCAGAATAAAAAACTCAAATTCGTCCTTCATCAAAATAAGTTCAGACACATTAGTTCATATAAAAAAAAAAAAAACAAAAAGAAAAAGACTAGTATACAGAATTATACTAATATCTTCATTTATTTTCATGAAATAATAACATCCCATATTGTTTTTACGGGGGCAAATTTGGGAATTCACTCTCCGTTTTTGGAACTGCAAAGCAACACCTTGAACTGGCACTTCGGCGCGATAGCCTGAAGCAGCAACCTCGCCGTGTGCTCCTGCTTCACCACCGCGCCTTCCTTCTCCACCAAAACCGCCGCCACAATCCTCTCGTAACCGCCGCCGCCGCCGCCGGCGACATACGCCACAATCGCCGCCTGAAGCGGCCCCAAGCTCGGATTATACGCCGCAGACTCAATATACGACCCCCTATACACGTTCCCCTCGCAGTCCATCACCGCCACCCCCGACGGCGACGCGCTGTACGGCGCGTGCGACGCATTCGCCGCCTCCAACGCGGCAACCGCAAGCTTCAAATCACAATCGTCGGAATCTTTCGTCCTCGTTAACGATAATGCGTTGTGGTGAGGCTCTAAGAGTAAGGGAACCGAATCGGGGAGAAGGTCTCGGGGACCGAACCGGTGTGAGAGGAATTGGGAGAGAGGGGTGAAATTAGGGTTTGGTTGGTTGGTGATAAGGATTTTGAGGTCGGTGGCGTTGGGGAGCTCCTGGAGGAACTGGCGGCAGTGGCCGCAGGGCGCGGCGGAGACGGCGAAGGAGAGGAGGGAGGGCTCGGAGTTGAGGAGGAGGTTGGCGACGAGGAACTGTTCGGCGTGGATGGTGTGGTGGAAGGGGAGGCCCGGGAACTCGAGGTTGACGCCGACGAAGATGCGGCCGGAGGGGCCGAAGCCGACGGCGGCGACCGGGAAGTTGGAGATTGGTGGGCGGGCGAGGAGCTGGGCGGAGGGGACGAGGGAGGGGAGGAGGTCGGTGATGGCGGGGAGGCCGCAGGATTGGGCCAGGGATTGGGCCTCCGGTGCCGGGATTACGAATCTGGGCTGAGCCATTTTCAGACCCGTTTTGATTTTTCTCTCTCTTCTTCTTTCTCTTTTTGTTGTGAAAGAAAAGGGAGAAATTTTGAGGGCGTGGTTGGCGAGTGAATGAGAAAGGAGGAAATGAATGAGGAAGTCGTGTTTATTTGTTCCCAAAAATGGGGAAGAAAAGAGGGAGGATTGGAAGAGAGGGAAGGACTAATAAGGTGAAGATGGCTATTTATAGAGTAGAGAGGTCTTTTGTCATTTGCAACTGTTTTTTTTTTTGGGGTTAATTTTGATTATTGGTACATGTATACTATTATTGTTGGGACATTAGCTCTTGGAATAACTAAACTCCTTTTAAAATGTAGACTTTTGACATTTGTTTGGTCGTTCATCATCTATTTTTTTTATATAAAAAAATTTAGGTTGAAGAAAAGAATTGTTTTATTAGTATAAAATTAGGATATATTTTTAAATTTAATAAATATTTATACAGGTATTTAAAATAACTTATTAAAAGAAGAATTCAGAAGACGATTTAGTGAAGTAACCCATTGGTGTCATCCATGATCTATATCGCTACTATGTAATGTTATCTTTATCATTGCAATGTGCCGAGTATCAATTTGCTGCCAACAATAATTTCAAATGTTATATTATTGTATGTTTTTTCTTTTTTGTTTCAAAGTGTGTTGAAATGACATGAAATAAATAATACAAAATAATTGATGAGATTAATTTTGTAAAAAAATATTAAATTATGATAAATAACTATATATAATAATAACTACCAATAATAATTTGACATTTTTTTTGCAATTCTATATTGTCGGTGCTTATAAATCAAAGTCATGATTAATTTTCCTGTTTAAAAGTTTAAATGAAAAAGTTGTAGAAAACTATTCTTATTTCTCCCTTCTAAACAGTTAAAATTTTTCCCCCTAAATTTTATCTTCTCTTCCCTTGATTTCAAAACTACCTCCATTTGTTTTGTTTCATTTCATTAAAAAAAAAAAATTCAAAAGCAAATGCTTATTTAAAAAAGAATATAATTTCCATTTTTTCTCACCAATAATTCGTAAACAACGAGCCTTTTTAGGAAAGCTTTAATTAATTTATTCTCATTGTGTGAAACTAATCATTAACCATTTATGCAAGTACAAGAGGAAGAGACAAAAACTAAGAAAGTTAGGAAGAGGACGAAACTAGCTATTTGTTTTGAAGTTTCCTTTATCATTATCAAATGAAATATATGCTAATAAAGTATGTATATATATGGTGCATGCATTTTATTATAAAAGGTGGGCTGTCATGAAATAAAAATATTAATATATGTTACATAATTTCTTCCATTACGTTAATAGGAATCTAATTGAGCCTTGATATGTTTCAACCTTCATTCATCTGGTTCTATATAGATAGGAACAGTATCTTGTGTGCGATTAATATCTACCTCTCTTTGTTTGGTACGGTCAGGATCTACTTCTAATCAATAGTATGCTTATGCATCAAACCAATTTAATTAAAATGTCTCTTTCTACTTATATTTTTCTCGCATAAGACAAAAAAGATATGTCGAGTGAAGGCATAAGCTACGCTTCGTGGAACACATCCTAAGCTCACTAATTGAAAAATATCGCAGAGATGTGTTAGGAAATTGATATAAAACGACTTATGGAAGGGTGTCAATGACATTTTGCCACTACCCTTTGCATGTAATGCATAATGAGAAGTGACAAGGGGAGTCATTTTTCATGAGATACCATACCGACTCACACCTCATCCACCATTAGATGGGGTATGGATCGGCATAATATCCTATAAAAAATGAATCTTAAAAATATTTCTCATGCATAATATATACTCATCTGACAAATAAATTAGGTCACATCGAACACTTGCAAGAGTCTTGATCTCTCTCTCTCTCTCTCTCTCTCTCTATATATGCAATGTATTATTCTAATGCCCTATTATAGAGAGAGTACAAGGCACAAAATGTGCATTAGATGATGAGGGTGGTGACTTAATGGAACAAATCAATTATGTTTTTGAGATGAGGAGTGTTATTTATACCGTCTTTTAATGTGGACATCTAGATATCTATTTACAATCTTGGAAAAAAATTGTAAAAAAAAAAGAAAAAGTAAAAAAGCAAGTGATGAGATGAGAGAGTTAAAGAGAGGGTGTTTAAAAATGTCAAAAAGTAATATATACAAAAATTATTTCTCTTTTGAGATATGCAAATCATTCAACCCGCTTTTTTATCTCAAAGGTGTAATTTGATTGGTTATTTATTAATATAGTGTAACTTTTAAAAACATTATTGAACCGGTATAAGTTATTCCGGATAAATACGTCTTGGATAAAATTTCTAATTATACAAAAGCCATTATTATTATGCACAACTTATATTATAAATAAATTTTTAAATAGAAGTCGCATGTCACAATTTTGATTTTTTTATTTTTCCCATATAAGTTGCACCTATAAAAAATGATTTTGCCTATATTTTTTTTTTTCACTCAGAGCTTGAATCCAATGGAATTTAGCATTTTCTTGTTAATTAACATAACCTTAATTTTTTGAGAAACAACTTAGAAACTAAAAATAGAAAATTGATAGTACTAATACAAACTGTTAAGTGCCATTATGTTTTTTAAACCTATCCACATATTGTACAGAAACTAGTTTAAAGTTTTTTTTTTAAAAAAAAGTAACAATAATCGAAATAGGTCACATTATAGGACAAACTCTTATTTAAGGTTATTAAATACTGATTATTTGAATTAATCTATTAATAATATTTATAGTCCAAACTCTTTGCAGTTTGAACAATGTATATCTTGCACCAATGATGACCACGGAGGCCAAACCCTATATTTATAAGCACGAAATCCAAGTAAAAAAATAAAATAAAATAAAACCATTGAAAATGCAAAGAAGTAGATATAATAGTTGCTGCTTGTCTCGTGAACTTCATGGGTAATAATAAAAATTGGCTATTTTTAATTATTATAAATATAGGTCATTTTGATTTTAGCTCTTCTAATTTTTTTTTTTTGACTTTTAGCCTTTTTTTTAATATTATATTTTTTATTCCTATCACTAGTCAACATTGTTAAATAATAATATTTATAAGGATCAAAAGAGAATTATTAAAATATATATAAGAATAAAACAAAATTTTCAGTATTTATAAAAGTTAAACGTATGTATTAAAATAATTTTTTCAAACTTAAATTTAGAATAATAAAGACTAAAAATATAATATTAAAAAAATAAGGGATCAAAAATAAAATTTTTTTATAGAAATTAAAACTAAAATGACCTATATCTATAGAAATTATAAATATATCTAAGCCTAATAAATTTCATTGGATTCAAGTTCTAAGTTAAAAAAACACAAACCAAAATCGTATATGAAGTGTACGACTTTCCATTGGCTTGTGAAAAAAATAATAATACAAACAAAGTCAATTTTTATAGAAGTGACTTATATTAAAAATAATAATAATAATAATAATAAGAAGAAGAAGAAAAATCAAAGTTGTAATTATAAGGTACGACTTCTATTTAAAAGTTGTGATCTAAATCATTTTTATCTGCAATATCTAACGTCAATTGAATAATTTTTTTTTAAATTATACTATATTGATAAATAACTAAATAAGAATGCACCGTTGTGATAAAAAAAAGCCTCATTTAATCAAAAAGAAATGAGAGGGAAAAAAGAAATGGATATAAAAAAGAAGGCAAGTTCTTACATGGTTTTACACGGTGACCGATGAGTTTGTCAGCATGTGAACCTTATTAATATTATATTAAAAAGATAAATTGAAATTACTTTTTGACCCTTTATTTTATTTTTCACTAGCTCTCTCTCTAGTCCTCCAATGAACCCTTTACATCCACCTCTCCCTTCGACAATCCCCACCACTTGCCGCCATCGCCTTCCACAACGTTGTGAAATCTGTCAGCCAACCTCCTCTATCAAAATCTGTCGACCAAGTTCTCTTCTTATTGCCATCAAATAGCAGCACGCCAAACCATCAACCACCAACTTCCTGTAGCACTATCTCCACAACCATCGTGCACCACCATGCACCACTGCCATTAATCCTATGACTATCAAACAATGCATAATCTTCTTTGTCAACCCTAACCTAAACTGCTGGATCGATGACAATGAAGTCATGGTTGTTAACATGCTGATCGCTGTCCTATGGTCCAGGGTCACTCTCGGGAGGCACTACGTCCACGATGTCTTGTTCGAAGCGTAGTATCACACATGATGGGGTTGTTGAAGAAGGAAGCGTGGGGGTATTGGGCGACAGCAATGGACGGTGGGGCTAGAAATGGCCGGCCGAGGCACAGTGGTGGGAGGTAGGACAGAAGAAAATGACTATGTTGGGAGGAAGAAGATGAGGGTATAATAGGTAAATTGTCTGTAAAAATTATTATTTTTTAAATATTAACATATAAATTAATTTTAACATGTTGGATTTGATATTCAATAGCTAAGATTTTGTCACCACCATGGTAACAAATTCATTGTCACCATCTAAGAACTTGCCAAAAAAGAAACGAATAAAAAAGACAATTCATTAGCTAAGTTTCCTTGAAATGCATCGTAAAATAATTGTCGAATTTCTTAACAGGAAGAGAAAATAAGAAGAGTTAAATTGACGTATAGCTTGCCTTTTGAACTTTGTTTAGTAGAGCAATGAATTACTAGTGAAAAAGAAGGATAAGAATAAAAGAGAAATGAGAAAAGAAATTCACGAGCAATTCTAGAAATGTCTAGGAAAGTGGTTGTCAATTTTTTTAACAAAATACAAAGAATTAGGGGGACATAACTTGCCGTTATTAACTTTGTTTAATAGAAAAATCAAGTAGTCGAAAAAAGAATTAATTCTAAATTTTCTTCTGAGAAAAGAATAACCAGACATATTAATTTCTAAAAAATAAAACTCTCAGTATAATTTTCAAAAACTTAAAATGCTAGGTGTATTAATTTTTTTCTAAAAGAATTAATGTGTGTAGTGATTATAAATTAATATACTAGTATCTACAAATCTTAAGAACTATGTTAAGTTTTTTATTCCTCACATACTGATATATGTAAAACTATTTTTATAAGGATGAGTCTAAAGGATTACTCTCTTTAAAAAAAAAAAAAATTAAAGAAGGAGAAAGAGAAAAAAAAAAATATTCACGAGTAAATTTTCCTTAATATGACTCGGCAAGTAATTGTCAAATTTCATAACAAAATACAAAGAATTAAAGCGGCATAACTTGCCGTTATTAACTTTATTTAATAGAAACATCACTTATATTGAGCTCTTTGGTTGGTGTTTTCCTAAGTTGCGTATTACATTGTACAAAGCAAATGGTATTAATTATTAAAGAAGGAAATTAGGGTCTCATCAAACTCATAGATTACCGATTGCTTCATGGGAACGACTACGTTTTTAAAAGTTTCCATCACATATTGTTGAATTTTTTTTTTCGACATAAAACATCCGTTTTACTAGGGAGAAGAGAATGATTAATTGAATAACATATTGGCAAATAGCAATGAGGGTACTTCTACTTGAGTGAATCACCAGCTAATTATTTATCATTTGGCTTATGTTAAAAAAAAAAAAATACATATTTGATTTCTTATCTATGTTTTGAATAGACTAATTTTTATTTAAATTCCATTCACACTTATTACTTGAATCCAAATTACGTGAATCCACATAACTTCATAGTATATATGAAGTTTCAAAAATGGTTTATGCTGTAGCATTTAATTTTTTGTGTTGCTCCATCATTCTATCTTAGATGATCCATGACATAAAGGAGAACTTTCATTCAATCTTTGGCTATATAAATCATAATATACTTGCAATCATAGTTGGATTCAAACTCACGTTTGGATTTTTTATATCAATTCATGCTCATACGTACATAGTTGCTGCAAGCTTGCAAGCAATATTATATACGTTATGTTTCATGGTGCTCGTGACATCTTTTGTCGTTAAATTAGGAACTTCATGGTCCACGTTCCCCGAAATGAAATGTTACGTCCATTGTAGGGCCACCTTACCTAATCACACAAAAAGACAGCATATTTTTTTTATTTATATTTCATGGTAGTTCTGTTAGATAAATGATAGGGGACCCATAAATTGTGGATGTATATGTGATGTATACGAAAAAGTGGAAAAATGATAAAAATGTTTTCATCGTTACTTTTGCTCAAATTTTTTTTTTTCAGAAACTTATCAGAGTAATATATACATTAGTAAATTTTATGTAATATACATAAAATTACTGATGTATGCATCATTCACGTAGGTAAGTTTTATAAAAAAAAATTACCAATATAAACAGTGCACATACTATTAAGTTTTGTAAAAAAGAAAATTTGCCGGTATTTTTCAATAATATGCTGATAAGTTTTGTATAAACGCTAGTAAGTTTTATATAAACGCTAATAAAGTTTGTATAAATACTGATAAATTTTATATAAAAAAAATTTACCAGTATTTTTCAATAATATGCTGGTAAATTTTACATAAATATTGATAAATTTTGTATAAATACCGGTAAGTTTTGCATTAAAAAAATGAACAAAAGTAATAATAATTATGTGAGATCTATTATCCAAGCTTTTTTATCATTTTGTTTTTTTTTTTGTATACATTCTGTATTAAATCCCAAAAGATACATCCGCCAAACATTTTTTGTTTTCTTAACCTTCCATTTTTCTTATTTATCATTTAGTTGGAAATGGGTAGAACTTGTTTTTGTTTTCGTTTGTAGTATAATAAAGCTGGACCGATATCAATCGGAAAAGACAAGTCTATTCACGTAGAAACAAAAGCTCAGGTAAATTTGTTACATTGACGATCTGAAATTATTGGTTTCATAATGTAAAGTAAGACAGAAAAGTACTGTTTGATCTCTAACTGGTCTTTAATAGGAGGCGACATTTAGGTATAAAAAATCAACTTCCCTTTTGAAATCATAAGAACATTGAATCAGCATTGCCGGTTGTTTCTTGGCAAATTTACGCAAACTTAATAACGCAATTCGTTGAAATGATAGAGATTAATTTTGATATTTTTAATATAAAATAATATTATATTATTATTTAATCATACATTATCACGTATATAAAAATAGTGGAATTTTACAATCATAATTTCAAAAATCTCTCATAAAATAACACATGATTAGATTATATTATAAAATTTTTTTACACTAATAATATATCAAAATTAAATTAATAACAATAAATGTATATGTCACATACTAATTGCTCTCCAACTTTTTAAGCAATAGTAGTCACGCAAGTAATTTTTACATAAAAATTGGTAATTGAAATTAATGTGACAAACGAGTAACTATCCTACAACGTGTGGGACTAGTTATTATGGAACAATTCGTCACGAGTAAGCATTATTTAAAGTTCTTACAATTTTTTTTTAATTCAAATCGTTCTAATAAATTCTAGAAGATGTTGACGGTTTATGAAGTTTCACGGGAGAGAATTTTGTGCATGACCTTTGTGTTTTTATGGCCACATTCATGAACTGGGCCATCTGGCCAAAGTAATGTCTCTAGTAATTTCATTTCATGCAAGCTTGTCAAGATGGGCCAATCAGTACTCTAGTCCCACAGAATTCGTTGTATTTGGCATCTTAATACTAGTGGTCCATTGCATCGAGGTGCTAAATTCTATTGTTCCAAATTTGCTCTTAGGTTGCACTTTGGGCTACTAGCCTACTCACGTTCCTAGGGCCATCAAATCTTTTTTTTGGAGTCACCTATGGTCATCATATTACAACTATAACAACAATAATTGAAGTCAATACCTAGAAGTGGAAAATCTGTCACTTCACACATTTATACGTGCACCATTTTTTTTTTGTTAGGTAAAAGATCAAGATGATAACACAGGGTTTTAGTCAAAATGTTACTGTAAGTAAAGGATTTGACTATTTTAATGTGCATAATATATTTGAGAAAATAAAGTATATAACCTCAATTATTGATGATAAAAATAATAATTTAGGATTTTATAAAACATAAATACAGACACGGCACATCAAACATACCTAATAATCTCAGTTGTCCTCACCCAAAAAAAAAAAAACAATTCTCAATTGTTGATTTTTTTTTCTTACCAACGTTTAGAATTATATAAGGTGTATTTATTTGTAATTTTTTTTGACAGAAAACACTTTTTTTATTAAAAAATTAGTTTTCACATATTTAAATAATTTTTTTAAAATAATTAGACTCTAAAAAAAATTATTTTCAGCTTATTTATAGAAATTAAAAAGAATAACTTTTGAAAAAAAATTAATTTTAAATTTTTTAATTATATATAAAATTTAAATTTTATAACCACTTTTTTTAAAAATTGAAATAAATACACCAATGCTTTATTTTCTAAAATGCATTTCATCTTTTTTTTTTTTTTCAAAAAAGTGTACTATAATGAATTATAATGGCAAGAAATTTGTTTTGTATCATATGAATAATGAGATGTATGTTGATATTGCACACTTCAAAATCATTATATGTGAAGTTCTAGATCATTTAAAAATATGATTAATATAGTCTTTATAATTATTTGAGCAATTCTCTTTTGATCAGCTAATTTCTTTTAAGTGGAGTTAGACAACTCAGTTATAAGATTCCACTAGAAAATTTGCAACTTATTGTAAAGTTAATGTACTAATTTTTTTTAATGCAAAATTTGAATAATTATGCTAGTAGCACATAGCAGCTGCGAGAAAGATAGGAAGACACGTAAAGTGCATGTACATCACTTGTATGAGATCACAAACTTCGACCCATGAATAATGTTTGTAAATAATCCAATGGTGCCACTTTGTCCACCTCTTATGCTATATCCTAGTTTAGTTCATTAGAGCACAGTGATAGCATGGCTGACACAGTGAATAAGGTCCAACATGGCCAATTTTGTTGTACCAAGGTTCCACAGAAGGTTACCAGTTCTGGGTGGCGTTTGTTGTTCATCTTCTCCCAGAACACATCTTGTTACTACTAGTGTTGTTGTTGTTGGTTCCTCTTCTTATGCCACTAGACCACATGCTCTATCAAGAGCACTGCTAAAGAAGTGGACCGGTGTTAAGGCTTCTCGCCGCATGGTGTTGGGCCTTGGGGCTTCATTCTTGGCACAGTTCATGGGTATGGCTGGTGCTGTTGTGGGTAGCAAGTCCTTCATTGCCTCTGCAAGGATAAAGGGTGGTCCCTCAGTGGATGAGGTGATATATCAATTTTTTATGTGATTGGTAACTTGAATTTTTGTGGAATTGAACTTTCATGCTTCTATTTGAAACTTTGTCTTCAACTTTTCTTGTTAAAGTACTTGAATTTTCATTGGTTGGTTGACTTTTCTGGGTTGCTTCAAATAAACCAAGCTATTAACCCAGAACCATTGAATGCTTCTTTGCTCAATTGAATATTATGGTCTATGTATATCTGGTTAATAGTTGGCCCCAATGCCCCTTTTTAGGATTTCGATGGTCTATTGGTGCTGACGGCTGAATAATGAATAATTGAATATATCATTGTACATATATGAAATTTGGCTGATGATTTGAGCTATAAGCTGGTAGAAATTTATTGAAATGTGAAATAATTAAAGCAATAAAAGAAGAACTGTTTTCATCTAGTGCTGAATTTGCTCTCCTGATTAATAGACCATGGTACCAACATGTCTTCATGGCTGAAGTATTGTGTACCACCTGTTGCTTGAAATTTGGTGAAAATTCAAGGTTTTTGGTGTTCCTAATCCTGTGTGCCACATTTCCATGTTGCAGATACTGAAGAATGTGGAATGGCCAGAGCAATTCCCTTTCAAGGAGGAGGATTTCCAGCGCTTTGATGAGTAAATTTCTCCACTAGTTGACTGAAGAACTTTGATTGCGTTTTTTTTTTTTTTTTTGTTTCCCCCTTGAAGGAACCAATCTGCTCCCTGCACTGTGTTTTCCATTTGTTTGTGTAAATATGCATCCTCAGTTCATGGAACAGCTGTAGAAATTCGATATCATATAAATGAGACTTACCTTGGTGTCTTAACAAAATATTCTTTCCTGCACCTTATGTATTATCTAGCCTAGCGATCATGGATTATGCTATACAATTCCTTGTTATATTTAAACCTTACTTAAAGGAACCTTTTAATTCCGATCTAAAGGAATACTTTCCATTTCCCTTATCTGTATGTTATCAGTGTAGAAATCAATTACTACATGGTACCATCTACTCTAATGGGTTTACACTTTTTGTTAAGTGTATATTTTAAAATAGGTAAAGAAAAGCATGGCTTAAATGTGGAAAAATACTTGTCTTCTATTTTCTATGGCTTTGTATATTGAAGTTTCTGTTTTGAGTCTGATTTGAACTTTTGATTCCTAATATGATTATCTATGATATTGATTTCTCACTGTTCATAAGCCACATGTGGGTTCAAAGTTCAAACATTTCTTTCACCTTTCTACTTTGTTAGTATTTGTGTAAAACATGAGAAGATTTTCCGCTTAGGTCACAAGATTCCTTGTTCTATGAACAACCTCGATTTGTGACACACATTGATGACCCTGCAATAGCTGCTCTGACAAAGTATTACTCCACGGTTTTCCCACCTAGCAACACTCCTGGAGTAAGCATCTTGGATATGTGTAGCAGTTGGGTAAGAGTTTTAGTACTGTAACTCAGTTTCTCTTGTGTTGCATTGCATGAACATATTGTCATTAATTTTCACTTTGCATTAGGTCAGCCATTTTCCACCAGGCTACAAGCAAGAACGAGTTGTGGGATTAGGCATGAATGAGGAAGAGCTTAAGAGGAACCCGGTAAGGCTTAATTTTATTTGAAAATAGTGACCTGGCTATGTCCCAAGATTCTCAAAATTTCTGTTCTTCTAGAGAAACATAGCCCTACTCATAGAAGTTGTTGATGCTGTAGGTTCTCACGGAGTATGTTGTGCAAGACTTAAATGTGAACCCCAAACTCCCATTTGAGGATAACTCTTTCGATGTCATCACTAATGTGGTACAAATACTTTTCCTTGTATCTTAACTTTTGGTCTTTGAGACTGTTGCAAGTGGTGCGTGCCATTGTCTCATGTATAAGATGTATGTTTTCACAGTATTTCCTTTGAGTTTTACTTTTTTCAATCTGTTGTAGTTGAAGTTCATCTTGTTAATGATTAAAGCTTAGGATTTAGTTGTTACAGTTTTGAGCTTGGCATTCTGCCATAGGAAATTTCAGGTAACTGAGGTCACTATATGTTGACAATGCTGATATAATTGCAAGTTATGGCCATAGACATGCTCTGATTGTATGATAAAAGATAGATAGGAATAGTTTCATCATATTGCAAATTTTTTAATTGTAAATTTTGAGAACTACGTATCTCAAAACAAAAACTGCTTACTTGTTTTCGGTGATACTATTGATGAAAATGGACCTTCTTGTTAAATGACTGTTTCTTCAATAAATTGGCTGATTTAGAGTTGACCACACGCAAATGCAACTATTGGATTGAAATGACTGTCATAATTTTATGGTCTGTTTACAGAATCAAATTGTTGATTATGTTAGGATTCAGATGTACGTAAGACTGCAGGTTTTCTAAAAGGGACTACCGGTTCCCCCCGCCCCACCCTCTCTCTTCTCTTTTAAAGCTTTTGGGCCTAAAACTCTGTCCAAGTTCTTGCTTAGTATATATGTCAGTAAAGCTTGAAAATTGTTGACCAAAAAAAGAAGCTTGAAAAATTGAACATGCCCTGCAGGTCAGTGTTGATTACCTGACAAAGCCTCTTGATGTTTTCAAGGAGATGTGCAGGGTACTCAAGCCAGGTGGACTGGCAGTAATGAGGTGATAATCTTGTCAACTGTATTACTTCTGATTTTAAGTTTAGACACCTGTTTTTCACAAGCTAATGAGTGAAAGAAGAGTTTTGCTAACTAGTGCCTTAAGGCCACTGGTTAAGGTTTCAATAGTGGAAAGTCTTGAAGTTTCAATGCATTGAAAACTTAAAAATTTTACTTTTTTTAAGCAAAACTTTTCCACTTTTGAAACTCTAACCAATGCTCTTAAGGCATTGGTTAGCAAAACCTTTGAAAGAAACTTTGTCATGAAGCATGTTCCTGTAAAATCATCACAATTTTGGAAGTTAAATCAACTAAATACAACTAAACAGTCCATCCTCATAACTTTCCTGGACACTGGTAACAATCTAGTATTTAGGATCAATATTCTAGTTTAACAAATCATGTTTTCAAAAATCCTAGATGCTACTAGAGGAGGACACAAGAAACAAAAGAAGTAACTTCAATTGTGGTTGACAATCTGACACCATTCATTGTTATAAAAAGTGTGGCTCTTTTTATGATCTTTGAGATGCCATTTTCTTTTGTCAATGAAGTTTTTAACAGTTCACCTCATGTTTCGATGATATCCAAGTTCTGTTACCCTTCAGCTGCAAAGTTTTATTTCCACATCTAGCGGAGAGTAGACAAATGTTTCTTTGTTTCATTTAGCATACAGATAAATAAATCATCTTTTCAGTAATGCTTGTCCTATGTTTAATGATTTTCTGTCTTTTTTTGGTCTTGTATCTCTTATTTTCTATTAGCTTTTCAAACCGATGCTTCTGGACAAAAGCTATTTCTATATGGACATCAACTGGGGATGCTGATCACGTCATGATTGTTGGGTCATATTTTCATTATGCCGGAGGGTTTGAACCTCCTCAGGTAATTCAGCAATTGATATTTCCTTTCCATGCCTAGGTGAAAAACAATTAGCTATATCATCATGATATATAAAGCAGCATTTTAAAATTTCACGATTTATGAAACAGTTACAATGTGATTACAAGTCTC
Source organism: Pterocarpus santalinus (assembly GCA_031439595.1). Taxonomy (NCBI): domain Eukaryota; kingdom Viridiplantae; phylum Streptophyta; class Magnoliopsida; order Fabales; family Fabaceae; genus Pterocarpus; species Pterocarpus santalinus. Next base: position 64,843,915 of record CM062531.1, on the reverse strand, counting down.
TACAATGCTTTATATGATACGATAGTATGCTAGTGTTGCCATTGCTGAGGCCAATCCAAGGTCTTCAATGCAGTTTACATTTTCTCTGTAGGCTGTGGATATATCTCCGAATCCTGGACGCTCTGATCCTATGTACATTGTGTACTCAAGGAAGCTCCGTACTGCTTGAGAGAAATATAAACTGAGAATGTAATTATGTATCTCCTTAATAACAGTGACTCTGATAGGAGAATCTGTTCCTAGTGCATGTCAATTTTCTATAGCAATGTTTCTTGGGCACTAGGACATTCATGGCAATGTACTCAAAATCTCCAAATAAAATATATTCATTTTTTTGTCTCTGGTCTGGTGGCATCTCAGTACATGCAGTAGAAAATAATCTATTTGAGGGTAATTGCTTATTGCCTTCTAGCATTGCACACACAAAATTGAATTCTGAGCTCCTTGTTTCTTGTACCCTACGCTCACACATAGAAAAATTGCTTTGTTTGTTAAGATCTATCTTTGGGTTCAACATGGTAGATCTTGAAGCATCAAAATTCAAAAGCGCTTGCTTCTTTGCAGTCAGTGGTGTCGGTTGCCTTTTATGTTTTGCCCCATCATGCATTAAAATACACCTAAAGTGGATTCCTCACGCGCATGCATGGTAACATTCTGCACACCAGCATCAAAGTACCTATGCTTATTTTGAAAGTTATATGCAAGAAAACATTGACATAGAAGAATCATATACCCTAGAGAAAAAGCTTAGAATCAGGATTCTATTCCCATTCAATTTTTCAATGAGCAATGATACAAGTATTGTCACTAATTTGAACTTGGATTATCACTTCCTCCACCGCTTTGCTTCGAATACATGTCACTCTTGGTAATAGATCTTTGTATGCGAAAATTTCATATTTCATCTTCCTTGGTTATTTGTAAATTTTTTCTATTGATTAAGAAGTTGGGATCCAAACGAGAGCATACATGATGTCTAATCAATGCTAAAAATTTACACATGATTATATTATATGAAATTTTTCTGTGAAATTTTCACATAAAAAAATCTATTTATTCGCTCCTCGCTCCAAAAAGAAAAGAAAGGAAGGGAATATATACGCTAATGACAAAGATTTTTACAGTAACAAGAAACTAAGATGATCATCGCTAAGAAAAAAGACTAATTAACATAAGAAAACTTGAATGCGATGGGATGAAATCAACATGATCAAACCCAACCCCGTTTGTAACGGCGGAAGAGGTCTTCTGTTTGAGCATTCTTGAAGGCACTACATGCAATGAGATAGACAATTATGAGGACCACCACAGCCACAATCAAAATGATATTGGCTTTCCTCCACTCTCTTCTGAGGTTCCCCAATAGGCCTGCCTTGCATGCATTGCAATTGTAGCAGAGCTGGTTCTGGTCATTGCTCCACAAGTAGCAATCAGGGTCTGTCATAGGATTTGCAGGGTTCACCCACAATATGGGGTTCACATAGTTGTAGCCACATGCAGTTGGAGGTTTACAACACCCTGACTGTAAAGCCAATGGATGAAATTGATCAACAAGACAACTACAACAACAACTAAACCTTGTACAACTAAGCGGGATCAGTTATATGGATCAAACGTCATAATGTTCTTATGTAACTTGTAAATCATGTCTACTTATTAACAAGATTACAAGAGTAATAAAAAAGTTTTATTTTTGAAGAGGGAGAGAAAAACAGAAGAGGGGGGGGGGGGAGCAAAAGACAGGACCATGGCAAACATGAGACATGAGAGTAAAAAAGAAAACAACCCCACGAAACCATGTTACTACACACACGCCACAAGCTGGCAACATCGACACGACTTTTAGTATCACGTGCAATAAAGACAAACAATATGAGCTTAACTATATTCTTGGCTGGTTGATTAAAGCTGGTCTGAATTTTGATAATTTCTCTATGAGTGACTCAGTTGGTAGCTTTATTCAGCTGGCATAGACGGGGCACAATCATCTTTGAAATAGAATATTGGAAATGTCCCACACAGCACTAGGTTATGGGTACCCTAGCCAATGTCAAATCAATGGAGCATCTAATATCTTCTGCTAATGATGCATTGTCAAGTCATGCTGATTTAAGGAAACGAAAGTTTTTAGATGGACTGTACATTTATTTACTAGTAGGCCCACACTATGGTGTGGGGTGCCTTTTACTGTTAACCTCAAATTTGAACAACAAATTAACCCCATGTCATACGCGGTGGGTCAAGTCAAGGAGATCATGTTTCATTGACTGTTAGTGCCAATCTGAGCTAAGAAATCTTATTCTCATCAGACTCATAGATGGAAAATCCAAGCAATATAATAAAGCACATGAAGTCAGCGCTTATTGATCCTCCATGTATAATACTTCACTTTGTGAATTCCGACATTTGTTGCATTTAATAATTCCCAATATCAGCACTTAAGTGTCCTTGAATATGTAAATGGTGACATGTGAATCTGAGATATGCTTATAAAGCCAATCAAATACTGTTAGGACAATAATAATTTACATCTTGTTTGTTTCTAAGGAAGGAAGAGAAAACCACTGACGGATTTAGGGAAGGCAAGGAAGGACATTGCAGTGCAAGTACAACAGAATACAGGGTTCAGTTCAGTAAATTAAAAGAAGAAACACCAATAATTAACAAAGTCAACACATTTGGTTCCAATTTCAGTTTTTCTATTCACACACACCATTTCTTGAGCCTTACTTTTATACCAGCTAATAACTACATGTTTGTCACGACATGATATATGTCAATCACCACGCAATACACTGATCCACATAACATGCTGATAATTGACTACCATCCGTCCTAAATCACCACATAATAAACGCCAATTTAATTGCACTAAATTAGCAGTGTAACAATGGGAATCTAGTGTGCAAAATTTGGTTTGAATTTGGAAATTATCTATTTTGTTCAAAAGGGTATCCTAGTTTGTCAAAGATAATCGACAAAGGGTGACAAAGAAAGAGCAGGTAGAGAAAGGCTGACCTGTAAAGGAGAGATATGAGAGTTGAAGAACTGATCAGCAGTGATGTAATCCTGGGTGAGCTTAATGCAGACATCAGAATCAGCCAAACAAGCCCTTATCTTCTGCCAACTCCCAGAACCAGTGACATGGTTCCTGAGCCAGGAAGAGAATCCATCAAGCCTTGACTCCTTGTAACCTCTACCAGGAACATCATAGCTTCCATCAGGCCTAGTAACAACAAAGGCAAAGACAAGGAGAAAAAGTAGAAGGCCTATGAGTATGGCCATACAACAAAGATAAAAGGCCAATAGGCCTTGTTTGCTCCAATAAGCACCAACAAAGCCAGCTAGGGAAACAAGGAGCATGAGGATGCCAAGGATCACCACTGGCCAGCGGAAGCTGTGGATGCACTCGTTGTCTGTCTTGGAGGCTAGCCAAATGCCTGCTGCTATGATGGGAATCGAGGCCAAAAGGGCTATGAAATTGAGCACAGCAGTGATGTTGTTGCTCACACCCATGTTTGTTGTGCTTTTATTTTGCCTTTTCCTAAGTTCTGCAAAAAGGGGTTGTTGTTGTTGGAAGTACTTAACTGACTTTAAGGTTGTAAGAGGATGGAAAGAGACTTGGGGTGTGGTTGTTTCACTTGACAGGAGCAGAAGATATAGAAGTGGATCAAGTGATTTCTCTTACTTCTTTCTTTGCCTTGGATTTTGTAACTCTTTTCGCGTTTTCGTGTGTCAGAGTACTCACACTTGACACAGTTATTCAGGGTGAAGTTTTGTGGGGTTGCTGAATTGATCGATGACGATGTTGAGTTGGGGACAATATTCTGCTTAGGCTTTGGCTTGAAAAAGTATAGGAAAATGTGGGAATAAACAAAGGAAAAGTGGGGATAAAATGTGACATACGTTAACACGGAATTGGAGAAAGAAGGGTGCAGAAATCTCTCTTACTTAACACTGTCACATACTTTTCTTTTCTTTTCCTTTTTTCCTTTTCTTTATCTCTAGCAGCAGCTGGAAACTATTTTTATTTATATAAGATATACCTTGTCAAATTTATGTTACATTAAAACTTTTAACACAAATTCATATTTTCAGTCTATCTAACAATTCTATATAAATATTTCCTTTTATCAGCCATTAAATATCATTCTTATTATGCTACCCTTCCTCATTCTTATTACCTTTTAAAAATACAATCTCAATTAAAAATTTCAGTTTTCGAAATTCATTCGCATATGTTTGGCTGCACTAGAAGCTGATTGTCATTTGTTACCCTTTAAAAGAGCATTTGGTATGCGATAATTCATCTAAATTATTAGTAATATTATACTAAGTTATTTGGGATTATAAGATTAATTTGATTAATTATACCACGTTATTGATAATATAAATTTTCAAAATAATTCACATTATCTTTCAAGTAGCAATCTATATTATTTTTATAGAGGGTGTTTATTTAGATTACCACCCAAGTGATAATCTTTCAATTTTTTTTCACAAAAATGCCTTGACATAAACGACTTGCTATTCAATCCCTCTTAAATTTGAATACCAAGTTTGCATATTAGTACTTATTTTTACTTTCGCTCAAAAACAAAAATAAATATATACTTTTTCCTGAAAAGTAAACTAGCTTACCTAATCATGAACGTTGCTTTTTTTTTTTTATTTATCAAAACAAAAGTGGCTTAATTGCATTATGATTGGATATAACATAATTGCATTATGAAAGAAGTAGCTTAATCCAATTTATATATATATAAACTTTTTTTGAAAAATAGTTTAACTATCTAATATTACAAATAAATATATTTAATTATAATAAAATTATTATCATTAATATTACAATAAATATTTGCATTACTATAATAATAATAATAACTACTATTATTACTACTACTTTTTGTTTGGAAGGCATTTTAATAAAAGATATATATTGCCTTGTAATCTTTTTGACATACCAAATAGGATAATGTGAATTGCGAGTTAAATTACTTGTGAATACTAAATACTATATTGTAATATTATCAGCAATTTAAAATATGGCAATATTTTTAAGTAGTAGTTTAGATTACCGTAAATTAGAGCTGTCTGGGTTAGCCTACTTCGGGTTAGGTCATTTTCGAGTTGAGCTTGATCGGGCTAAGTTAGTTTCGAGCTAGCATTTTGCTAGCCTATCTCAATCTTATTCTAGCCAAAGGCTAGATATCGGGCCGGCCTATTAATTTTTTAAAAGAAAGATGATCTTATCATTATCTTATGATCCACATGAAAAATTAATTGACAAAAGTATTAATTTTGTTGTTTTCAATAATTAGATTTAGCAAGTTTATTTGTTGCAAAAGTGAAGTGATGATTTTTTTATTTTTGTCAACATACTTTTGCAATTTAAACTTTCTTTAAGTGAAGAAATGAACCAACAAAACCCAAGATTAAGTAGTAATGACATAGGTTTGAAATTAGTTATTTGAAAAAACAAAAAGTGTTCAGGTTGTTGGGTTGGCCTAGCCCAAAAGCCGGTTGACCCATTTGGGTTAGGCCAAATCGAATTGGACTGAATCAGGCTAACTTTCTTATATTACTCTAATTTTTCCAACCTAGCCCACACATTTTTTCGGATTATTCAGGCCGGTCCATCGAGCCCAACCCATTTTGACAGTTCTACTAGTAATCCCAATAGACAATGTGTCATACGCCTCCTAAGTTTTGAGCCACCAGGGCTCACGCATTGTAATTAGAGGCGACAATTATTAGTTTTAGAAACATATTTCTCGGGCTGCCAACACCACTAAATCTAGGATAGAATGAAGCAACATGGAGTTTAATACATCACCGCCCACAAATCTCATGATATATAGGGGATGGTTATTAATTTTTCTCTAAACTATTGGTATGCAAGAAAAATTTATCTTCTCATGTGAAATTTTTATATGATTAAGCTATATGTAATCTTTTATCATTAATCCTCTTATATCAAGTGCCATGTTTGAATCTCACTTTCTTAATTAATAATTAAAGATCACATATGATCAATTTATATAAAATTTTTATATGAGATGATTTATTTATATATTCGAAGTTCGTTGATTCTAACTAATCTAATTCAAGTTGACCTATTATGTGATAAAATTCTCTTAGTGCTATTTTTCTCATTTATTAGATTCGAATTTGAAACTTTAATCAAGGTATGTTTGTTAGTTGAGATTTTGAAGAGGAAGGAAAGGGTTTGAAGAGTTAAGTTAACTTATAATTACTCTTCAAGCGCTTCCCTCCGATCCTTTCACCTCCAAAATTTGAACTCATAAACACACTCTTAAGCTTTGTTCGTTTGAAAAGAAATTGGAAGGAAGGAGAGGGAAGGGAACGAAATGGAGCAATTTTCATTGTTTGATTATGGGAGGAAATACCATGGGAAAAGTCAAATACCGTCAAATAGTGGGTGGGATCCACTAAAATTATTTCCTTCCCAAACTCAACAAAAAATGGGTGGAGAGAGATCAAATTTTTTGTTATTCCAATATTGCCCATGCCTGGAAGATGATATTTGTAATTGATTATAATTCTAGTTATGTGATACAGACAGACAGAGGCAGAGAAAGAGATAGAAATGGGGTTTCTTACATCTATCGATTATAAATAATATATAATATATAATATTATATGATATAGCAATCTTTTATAATTGAAACACCTTTTATAATAATATAAGGGTAAAATTATAATTTGGGAATATTATCTCTTTCTTCTTTTCATTTTTCTACACAAACAAACAATGAAAATTAATTTTTCTTCTATTTCTTTTCCTCTCATTTTCCTTTCATCCAAACATACCTATGGAAAATATAAATCTACTCTATTTCTTTTCACTCAATTTTTTCCCTCTCAACTTGCTTCCTTCAATTTTCTTTCCTCCATCCAAACAAAGCCTTAAGGAAGATAAGTGTCAAACTATTAGAACCAACAAAATATTGCCAGATGGCTATTAATTTGAATGCACAGAAGACAAGGTTGGAGTAATCTATTGTCCCATATAGTTTGGTATTAGAATTGAGCTGAATTCTTAATTTTTATTATACTGATAGTTTGATTTTTTTTAATGTATTAAAAAAATTAATTTTGATGCATTGTTGATAAGACATTTAATTATTTATTGCTAGATCGGGAAAATTGCCTTGCTCTTATAACTGCTACTTCAAACATCGCACACTTATTATTGCTACTACAAAAATCACATGTATAATAGAACTGCAACTCTAGATTTTTCAGTTTTTGCAGTATTCAGGTTATGCACTAACTACTCATGCCTGCTTATCTCTGTTTTTATGACAATGATGAAAGAACTGTATAAGATTTACCGGAAGATGATGCCATGATGAATGAAAAGAAGAGAGTAGAATCACTATTAAACAATTAATTTGAGTATTGACTTTGGACTGAATTATTTCTTAACCACTTTCTACTTTTAATACGTCTTTATTCGTAGTGTTCAACCTTTTAAAATCAGATTCATTTGATAATTTTGTAAATTTTCAATATCTTGGAAACGTTATGTTGTCGCCACAAAATATTCTCAACTGTTGAGATACTAATTCATGAGCATAACCATTTTGGTTGAGGGAAGTAAACGAGCAGAGTTTCAAATTAGTGCCATGAAGATGACTAACTCGTTTGTTTAGCTTCAATGTATGACTGAAATCATGCAGTTTGCACAGAACTTTTGGATCTTAATGAAGAATTCAAGCTTGGAAAAGCTTTGTAGTCTTGGTGATGTCTGTAAGGCCAAAAATTATTAATGGAATATTTCTCATAGAACTTCATTTTATCTGGGTCGAACTTGGTTTGTGCTATCAGAATAGGAAGCAGATTTTGCTTGCGGATTAGTGTACTGCCAGAACCTTATTCATGAAAAATTGAAAAAAAAATTTAAAAAAAAAAACCTGATAAGAGAAAAGGATGGATAAAGAAAAACTGAAAAAGACTTCATATATAATTTCCCCCACTATAGAATTAAAAGAAGAAACAAGTGTTTCTTTGTTCTTCAAACCAAAACATAATAAAATAATAATAATAATAATAATAAGGAAAAATGAAACGTGCCCTCCTGTTACATCTTCCTTTATCGACTATGTTTTGTGGGGGAACTGTGGAACATAACTTGGAAAATTAACTGGATAACCAAAGGTAATGGCATACTTTTTTAAGCTAGATGATTGCAGTGCCCGTCGGCCACCATATTCTTCATGGTTTCAAATCTAGAAGCCTTATCCCCAAACTTGGTCTTGCCATAAAGGTTCAAGTAGTCCCCATAACGGTAGTTACTTGGGTACAAGAGCTTAGGAACTGGTGAAATAATGGCATCATCGATTGGGTTATAGAAGCTAGCAATAGAAAGCCTGCTTCCATTCTTGTCTGGCATGACCCTATGCACAACACTCTTGTACATGCCATTGCTCAACACTTCAACTTGGTCACCAGTGTTCACAAAGATGGCATTGTTTTTTGATGGTGGAATCTCCACCCATTTGCCATCTTTGAAGAATTCAAGGCCGGGAACTTGATCATCTTGGAGCAACAGTATGATGCCACCTGCATCTGTGTGTTCTCTGAGCCCTCTCACAAGTTCTGGGTGTGGACATTGAGGGTACTTGGCCACTTTTGTTCCCATAACTGGGCCATTACCATTAGCCCCAGAGAATGCTTCCTTGATGAAACCCTTCTCCAAGCCAAGGTTTTGACTCATGAGCTCAGATAGCTTCTCTGCCAGCTGAATGAGTTGTGCAATGTACTGATCCATTGTTTGGCTGTATTTGCATACATTTGATATCAGATTATGTGCATCTTATTACAGTATTTCTCGTATGTAAATTTAACATGACCTGGTTGCGTGTAGATTTTCACTGTTGATATGTTCTCTTATAACATTCGGATGTGTGTGTTTTAGGAAAATAGATTCTCTCATGTGAAAATTTAGCATAATATGATCATATGCAGATCTTCACCATTGATCTGATTCTTTTATGATTTTTCACCTTTTTAACATGACCTGATCAACAGTACGGATTTGCTCAGTCACCAAATCATGTTAAATTTGCACATGAGAGTATCAACTTAGTGTTTTTGTTTGTGTGTGTGAGAAAGAGATAAAGGTTTCTTGTCATTCTTTAGGAGTAACATATGTTGAGTCGACTAACCAAAGTTCCTCACAGATGTTTGGGATTTCCTTAATGTTAGAAGCGGGACGATGCCAAATGAAGAAGGTGCTTTCCCAATCTACATCAGAGGAGTTCTGTTTTTGTTCCAAGCTCTTTGCTATCTCAGACTGATAGAAGCTCTCCTTCAGGTTTTCCTCATAGTAAGCATTAATGAGCTGCTTCACCTTCTCCATCAAGTTAGTGTCAATGTCATGGTTCTCTATCTGCACAAGTAATGTATTAATCAAACAAAAAAGTTAACTAGAATATGATGAAAATAGGTGGAGGAAAACCAGCACAAATCTCATTCTCTTTACCATAAAACAGCCCCATTTCTGACAAGCTTCATGCAATAGTGCCATGGTTTCACCCCTTTTGTCCCCATTGAGAGTGCTGAAATCAATCACAGGAATAGCCATCTTTGTGCTGAGTATTTGTTTGATCAAGATATATGGCTTGGCTAGATGGGGTATATATATAGGGCTAAATAAGATTTTAACTTGTCTTAATACAGTAATTAGAGACTAATTAAATACTTTGGAGTCTATATTTAGCAAAAGACTTCAAATAAATGGACTTTTTTTTTTGATAGGGTGCCTTGAGAATGGCAACACTGATCACATCCTTGAAGTCCAAGTACATTTCACTGTTAACATGTTGTCCTATTCAATTTTTAAATTTCCTGTTTCGATGGGCAATCAGATTTTTCCCTTGGTTTCTAAGTCTTTTGGTTCTTTCACTTCTCAAAGGCAAACTTCTCCTACCCTTTATCGGAGGAAATCCTATTTCATTCAAAGTTATTGTTGTAACACAAAAATAGTAGCTGTTTTTTCACTTCAACGAAAAGTCATCGTGGGTAGGAAGCTTCTGGCTAAGGTAAATCAACAATACAACTATAAGACAAAAATAAAAACCAGGTGCAAGGGCTGCGTTCAAGCGAAATGCCCAAAGAGAATATTAACCAGTGGGCGGTTTTGGTTGGATGTTGTTGTACCATATGATAAATCAACCCCTCTCTCGCGCCAAATGATTTAGTGTCCCGTGATTTAAACATCATATCGAATATTAAAAGAGTTTAATTGACATGTATTGACAGTATAATTAATAAAAATAGAAAAAAATAAAAAATTATGATAAATCTCTTATTATAATAGATGATTATTTATATGAATTAATATTTTTTATTATTTTTATTGATTGACAGTATATTTTATACTGTCAATATATTTAAATTAAATTTATATTAAAATGGAACACAATGAATAAATATTTTATACAGATATTTAATTTTATATTATTTTATTTATAAAGATATTTGACTTTCATATTTATTATATTAAAAATCTCACGTTTAATAGCATATAAATAAACTATAATATAAAATTATTTTATTGATAATATATCTAAATAAATTTTAAAAAAATAAAAATAAATGAAAAATTGGGTCCCTTATATACTTATCAATGTTCATGTTAAGAATTATGTTACAAATTTACAATAATATCTAAAAACTAGGTTAAAAAACATTTTCTGTATGCTTTAACTTTTGTTGACCATTTGTGGTCAGTGTAACTGTAACTAGACAAGGCATAATGATTGCAGGATTGCTCAGTGCCCATCAGTTTATAACGACCGCACATGGTATGTGAAGCTATAGAAGCCGGGTTTTCATATTCTAGTAGCTAGAAGAATGTAATATATTGCTTTTAATTTTGCATATTTAACTTGACTATATCTGACTAATTAACAATATAGGCTTTTTAACTATTTTAAAATAAAAAATATTATTTTTATATATATACATCTCTTTAAGATTATTTTTTAAAATATTTTTTTTATTATAATGAATTCGACTTAAATTAAATCGAATTTATTACCTGACAAATTTAACACCAAAGACATAAAATTTAATCTGCCAAGAGATCTAGTATGGTTAAATGACCAAAAGATATAATTAATTATGATACAAATATAGTAAAATATCAAAGATTCATCAGAAAATATAGTAATTATTAAATATTATTCTTTATTAAGGCTATAATTAGATGGATGAGGATTATGTTCAGATTAATCGTTAAAAGTTTAAGAGTTATAATATTTAATATTTAAAAAATTCATACTTATTATTTATAATATATGTAATTATAAATATATATATATATATATATATATATATATTCTCTTATTATATCTAAAATTAATATTTTTTTATATTTATATTACATTAGTGATGAATTTGATCTACATTGTATTGAATTCTACGCCTCAGATATTAAATTTGTCTTATAATAAATTTAATTTAATTTGAATCGAATTTATTATAATTAAAAAAATATTTCAAAAATTAATCGCAAAAGTATGTATATACGTAAATAATTTTTTTAAGATTTTAAAAAAGCCTAACAATATACAGTCAAGCAAACACCGCTGACTCTATCAGACGGGTCAAACACGATAAATGAATCATTCAAAGGCATGTGCTTGTCACGACCAAAAAAAAAAAGGAGGCATGTGCTTGTTGCATTAATTAACATCTCCGGTTGTAGACTAACAAGAAATTTTGATATCTTGAACGTCTAGACAACATGTCAGATGTTTAATTTTTGAGAATGCGATAACCGTAAGCGTTCGAAATGTCCAGTATACTCAACCAAGATTAACTTGCGTTTGATTCATATTTCGAAAAAAAGTAATTTGAAAACTTATATTTAATATATAATAGAAAAAATTAAAAATTAAATTTTTTTTAAAATTTATTTATTTTTTAAAAATTTATCTAAATAGGCTAAAAAAACACAAATAAACACACTCATAAGTAAGATACCCATGTTTAGTCTATAAGAATGAAGATTTTCATTATTATAAACAATGTGAATATTTTCAAGAGTTTATTTTTGATGCAAGGTTAATATAAAAAAATTTTATATTGTCATCTAGTTACATACTTTTATTTATAAAAATTTTAATATAATTAATAATTAAATTAAATATTTTTATTAATATAATAATATATAATTAAATATTTATATAAAATATTTTTATAATAACCGTACATAAAAATTAAATTCTATTTTCAATTATGAAAATTTATTTGTGATCCAATATAGAATGACACAAGTGGTAGTAGTTGCTTGTGTCTCTTATGAAGAGAATTTGAGAGTATAATTTTAAAGTTTGATTTGGATGCATTGATAATATAAAAATTTTTATACTATTATTTAATCAAAAGCTTTCTATTTATATAATCATTCAAATAGTAAGCATAAGATTTAATCATATTTGTTTATATGATGGTATCAATGCATACAAATTAAATTCATAATTCTTAAGATAAAAATTTTATATAAAAAAGATTTTAAAATTAATTTGTATATACTGATAATATGAAATAACTTTATACTATCATACTAGAAAGTAATAAATTATAATAAATTTCTTATTATTATAAATAATTACTTATATAAATTAATATTTTTTAATATTTATATTAATTGATAATATAAAATTATTTTACGCTATTAATAACAGATTTTATCCATTGCGTTTTTGACATGAAAGGAGAGAAGATCACACAGCGAGTTGTACTCGCACATAATATGTGTTGTAACCACCGCACAGAGTGGCTAGTTGTGAGAAATGTCGGTAATTTTACAAGCATGAACGTGTGAAATGTTTGCGTAACTAGGCCCCAATTAGGAGAATTATACTTGTCCGATCTAGTTGAAATCTTTTATTGGGTTCATAGCAAAAAGGAAAAGGGAAGTAGGAGAAGAATTCCTCTGTCGGGTTGATATTGTTAGTTGAGTTTTGAACAAAGTCGAGGATCCTTTGCAAAGACACTTCATGCTTAATGAATTTGCCGACCATGCCGCCGTGTGTAATGTTGGTGAAAGCCTGTCTAACCATGGTAGGAATAATAACGATGAATCCAAAATCGTGTCGGTCTAGTCGATCATGACTGTTTATTAGCGTGTAAGTGATAATGTTTGCGTTCGGTTTAATCCTTCGTCGGCAAGTGGATCATGAGCATGTGAGGATTTGATCAATTTGTACACTTCAAATCATGATTTAGGGTTGACCAAAAAAAAAAGAAAAAAGAATTCATGATTTAGAATCATGTAACATTAGTAGCCACATCACGGGTAATGGCTATTTGAATCACCTTTTTGAATATATTTGAAGAGATATTTTAGGATATTTCTTAAATATTAGTTAATAAAAAAGTTAGGATATACTTCTAACCCATATTTAAAAGATACTTTAGAATATGTTTTAAAAAATATACTAAAAAGTGATACAAATAATATTTTTATATCATACATATATGTGTTGTTGGTATAAAAGAGAATAATAATTTAAAAATTAACATAAATTCTTTTTGATTAAAAATTAACATAAGTTATTAAAAACATAATAACATATATTTATTTATTTAATTTTAATGTATTTTTATCATACAAAAATTTTAAAAATTAAACTAAAAATTTATGAGAGATAGTTAAAAGTGTATGAAAATATGCGATACGAATACGGATATGTTACAGACAACACAATTATTTTAAAGTATCTATATCTAATTATCTATACTTCCTAACTTCTATTCGATGTTTTGCATGTTGCTTAAAAGATGTCTGAATCATTTACCAGATTACAAACTAAACTTTAAGAAAAAGTGGAAGGAAAACAAACCAAATAGGTTATTAAAGAATGAAACACAAAAAGCTGACTCGGATAGAACAAGTAACCGGAGTATTCTATTTATTTTGTCAATGAAACAATGATTTCTGAACCATAAATTTTATTTAAAGGTCAATAGCTTGCTTTGGATGCTGAGAAGAAAGATGATTACTCATCTGGGATCTAATATTGAGTTTCGGTAGCTTCAAACCCCATTTAAGTATCTATCCAATGAACTTGTTTTACATTGGTTTACTATCTTCCCAAGTTATGTTATTTTCTTTATCTGTATGCTTTGAGTAGTTTATAATTTATTTTATGGCCTGATTAAATCCCACGAAAGAAGGGAAAAGAAGGAACACATATGCGATCTTCTGGTGAGGAATTCAATTTCATGCCACAAATTATTTTTCTTGGCAGCCTGAGCCTAAACACAAAAGGAAAAAAAACATGACAACTACAAGGCAGGATCTAAGTCCCGCAGCAACATCATGCCACAAATTATGCGAGACAGTTTAGACCGTTTGGTTTATACGAATTAATAATCAAGATAACATTGCTAATAGCGTGTTTGGACACCAAAATCGATTCTGGCCAAATTTTGAGATGTTTAGTTATATATTTCAAGAATTAATTCTAGTTCTTAGAATTAATTTTGGGAGAAGTGAAAACTTTTTACTTTCTGTTAGAAGTATTATCAAATATAAATCATTTTATTTCAAAATCAATTCTATAAAAGTAAAACCAAACATGCTAAATCATTCTAGATCACTTTTTTCCTTTTTTCTTTCTAATAAACCACATAACTTGTTTACAAAGTTAAGTAATTGTTGTTTGAATCTCTAACCTCTGAGATTCACCCCTTTTTTTTTCTTGTTTTTTTTTTTTGGGGAGGGGGCAAGGTTAAATTTCTGTCTAAAAATAGCCACAATAAAAAGTTAAATTTGATAGGGAGGTAAAAATGAGGGAAATTTTTTCATTAATTAAGTTCATATGTAATTTTACAGATACATCTAATTCATGAAAATTTTTTCCCAAGTTTTATTTCTATACTAAACTCATTCTCATGATATGTTTGTTTGGAAAATGAAAATAGGGTGAAAATTTTAATAGATGAGCTCCACATATAAAATTACATATGGAGCTTATCTATAAAATTTTTTATCCTATTTTTACCTCCAAACCAAACATAAAAGTAAAAATGCATTCATATATTAAAATAATAAATTAACAACAATAGTAAAATTGATGCTTTTACTTCTTTTTTTGGGCCTTGGCCCTGTATACCTACAAAAAAGGAACCAGCATTGCCCCTGTGGGGCGCAATGGGAATCGATCATGGATTCCTGACCCGGGGTGCACATACCATGCAGGCCAGGGATCGGCTTTTTGACCAAAACGTGGTGCTTTTACAAAATAATTACTAAACTATAGCTGTTTAGAAAGTATTTCACTGTCTATTGTTGTTTTTGACAGGGTGGAGAGCTTGGCGCAAGATCAACATGCGTCAACAATACACCACTCTATTTGACATGACAAAAGGCTGAATGACATGACCGAAAATGAAGAAGGTGGCGTTCAATGGAGGGGCGCCACCAATTTGGCGCAGAGTGGAGTAGCGCCATCCAGGACTGAACGAGCGTCACCAGTGACACGTGGCACCACATGGAGATGCAACAACTTCTCGCTTAAAATCCCACCCCCCTCTTCCCTTACGCATTCAGTGTCAAGTGTCAAATATTGCTTTTGATGTGTTTTAAATTTTAACTTATGTATGAAACTCTCATTTGAAATTTTTATTTCTTTTTTATTGTAAAATGTGTATTTCTTGCATTGTCAACAATGATATATCTTCTGGCCCAGGACGAATGACACGTGATGAAAAAGAGCTAGATTCCATTTGTAAAAAAAAAAAAATATTAATTATTAAACTTTTAAAATACTACAGGAAGGTACATGTCATTACTCATAAAATGTTACTCAAATTATGTTTGGTCTAATATATAAAAAAATAAAGATATCTTTAAATAAAAAAATAAACATACAGAACACTAAACATATAGATAAATAGACTTTTTTTAACACAATAATTTTTTAATACATTAACTCATGACAAAAATTAAATACATTCAATAATATTAAATACTTCGCGACAATTTTTAATTTTTTTTTTATATAGCCTAGTATCTCTAATAAAAAAGAATAAGATTACAAATATTCTAATACAAAAATGAACTATGAGCTATTATAATTTTTTTTAAAAAAATTATCAAAATAAATTAATCAAAGTCTAATTTTCTTAAAAAAAAAAACTGATAGCATTATTTTACTTATGGACTGAAAATGAATTAATTAAAAATTATAAATAATAAATAAAATTTAAATTACCTTTGTAGAGATGATTGATTTGAACAAAATAATCAAATAAATTATATAATAAAACTATATATTTGCACTGAAAAAATTAACACTTGAAGAAGCAGAATGACAAAAGGAAGGTGTATGACGGTGAAGGGGTTGCACGGAGGAAAGGAAGCAGGAAGCAGAATGACAAAATCCAAAGGGCACCGTATGGGGGTGAAGGGTGAAGGGAGGAAAGGAAGGAGCGGGCGAAGTTTGGTGGCGCATCTTCATGCAACGCCATCCATGGGCCAGGCCACGTGGCAGCTCCCCTGCGGTGGCGCAAGGTGGAGGGGCGCCATGCATCCGTGCTCGCTCGTCATATCACCTGCAAATGTCAGAGATTCCCTCACGTCTACGGTGGCGCAAGTTCGAGAAGAAGTCATTCGTTTGTCATGAAAGATTCCACTGTTAGCGTGGATTGAACCTGCGCCATCATAAACGACAACCCCAAACTACCCCTGACATGCAAATTGTTTCAAATCTACTACAATATGGTAAATGGTTCATAAAAGTGGCATAATTGGGTCAAAAAGCCCCAGGGATCTGACCAACTGGACTATGCCTGCAAGTGCAACCAGCATTTTGTTAGGTCTCAGCAGACCCCGCATCTAAATCCTCCGCCCCAACATGGGTGTAGGTACGGCCTCTCATTCTAACCCCTCGTCATGGGCCAGACTAGTCCATTTAGTTTTGGACTTAACAAGATCTGCCATGTTGCTGAAGCATATTGAAATGGCCTCTATAATGATACTTCCTGCTCAGGACCAAAAACGAACAAATGATTCTTCCTGTTGACCAAAAGACTTTACACTTTATAATTTTTTTTTTATTATTTCTCAGATAATCCTCTTATCCTATAGGTGACTCTCAGGATAGAATTGTATATTTAAGCAAGAATCCCTCTTAATAATTCTTTTTTATATATATAAGTTCTGGAATTGAACTTAAGACTTTACATTTAAGGAGTCTGAGTTCCTTCTGCTCTAACCAATTCCCATATACTTTCTATTTAGGTTTCGCTAAGATACTGTGATGGTCGGATGTCATCTTCACATTTCCACTAATTCCTTAGTCCTAGTTGCAACAGCATTTCACAAATAGAGATGCGTAGTTCAATGGGATGGTAAAAACCTGAGATAATTACAAAAATGATCTCAAATTACTTTGTTGCTGCAGCCTGCAACTTCTTTATTATTTACATAGTCTAATTATAGAGTAGACCTGTGTGTTTTGCTGCACCTGATTCCGCATTGTTTTACATTTTTTATCACACCACCATCTTTAGAAGAGAGAGAGAGAGAGAGAGAGAGAGAGAGAGAGAGATGCCCACCGCGGGGGTGAGTGTCTTATTATTATTATTATTATTATTATTATTATTACTACTATTATTATAGATATTTCTTTTATTGCATTACTTGATAAAAGAAGAATAGGTAGTAAATACCATTACTATTTAATACCCAAAAAATATCATTATTATTAAAAGTGATAAGCATTTTTTTAATTACAAATATTTGATTGAGATGATAAGTAATTTAATATCTTAGCAAAATATTATATGTTTAATTTATTCTAGAGGAATGATATGTGACATATATGAAAGAAAGCAAGTAATTAATCAATACAGTATAAAATAAATATGGCGGGGGTAAAAATTTCTTATCCTTCTCTTTGCATGTCCAAGGTATGTGTCAAAAAGAATTTAAATATATTTCTAATTTTTATAAATATAGATTATTTTGATTTTAGGTTTGTAAATTTTTTTTTTATTTTTCATTCTTTATTTTTTTAATATTATATTTTTAGTCTTTATTATTCTAAATTTAAATCCAAAAAATTATTTTAAAATATATGCTTAACTTTTATAAATATTAAAAATTTTGTTTTATCTTAATATATATTTTAATAATCTTCTTTTAGTCCTTATAAGTATTATTATTTAATAGTATTGACTAATAATAAAAATAAAAAAGATAATATTAAAAAAAGAAAGACTAAAAATTAAAAAAAATTAGAAGACCTAAAATCAAAATAACCTATATTTATAATGATTAAAAATATATTTAAGGAAAAAAAAAAGAGTCAACATATATTTTCTCCTTTTTTCAAAAAATAATCCTTGTATAATTAATTTTATGAGCTGCATAAATTGACCAAAAAAGTTCAAGATTACCTTACCTTGCGCTCTATAAGAAATAAAACATGGTTAATAAAAAGAAAAAACAAAGCAACGATGATGTAATAATCAGTAGGCAAGTAATGTTAAGCATTATACATGGTGGTAAACTGGAATTCCACATTCGTGGAGTTTGTCGACATTGCAGTGCTGCCTAACACACGTTACGTCACAGGGAAGCATCCTGACGAGACGTTGCTTCATTTCAATTTCATGGAGATAGCTGTGCTGTCTATGTGCAATTGTGTGTACATAACACTAAACAACACCGCACCACAGCGCCATTCTCATTCACTTTCCTGTGCACGCGTAACAGAGGGTGAGAATTCGCGCGCCAAAGGCGACGTTGGAAGGTGGTGCTCGCTTTGCTTCCGACGACGTCATTTCAATCATCCTCACGTGACTCAGAGATGAGAGGCTTGAGATCACGTGACGTTCTCACGCTGCTACTGGCTGTTCTGTGTCATCTCTCTTTCTCGTTCTCTTTCTCTCTCCTCTTCCCGCCGGAAAGCGCCAACGGCAGCGCTGCTGCCAGATCCGGTGAAAACGAGAATGAGAACAGCTTAGCCAACATGTTCGATCGCGCTCTCCAGAGGGTGTTTTCCGATGACAATGACACTCAGCAAGGTTTTGCTCCAAGATCTTTCTCATCTCTCATCATACTCCTTTGCCTTTTTATGCGTTTCGATTCTTCACTTTCGCCATCGATTCGCGAAAATGCGATTTAATTGGATTTTTCGCTTTTGCTCTCGATGTGAATGCTTTGTTGTGCAATTTCGCGATCTGATGAGTGCGAGCTTGATGCACTGCTGGATTTGAACTAACTCGTAGCAATGTGTGTAATATGTTCGGGGAAAACCATAGAAGAGTTGAATCACAGACTTGATGCACTGACTAATCTTTTGACTATAGGTGATTTCTCCAAGCACTAGTTTTTTTTTTTTTTTTCTTCATTTACAAGACTTTGAATCAGAGACTTTGCACAAGAGTATTGAATCACTTGAACTAACAAACATTAGTGTAGCTAGAAATTTTGGCTCCATTTTGTTTTGGATTTTTATTTAGTTTGTGCTGTGCTATTAGTATTTAGGCTATGAACCAATGGAATGCTATCAATTTTTGAAAAATATCTCGTTTTTCTGTTTGGCGTTGACATTTTGAATCTTTCAGGAACCACGCGTCTAGCATCGTGGAGAAGTTTTATTCTAATGTATGCGCTTGGCAAATTGCCTTTATTCTTTTGCAGGTATTGATGCAGGTAGTTTCAACAGTAGTGTTGCCGAACAGCAGGTATGATGTGAATTCTTCCTCTGTGGTATAGTGTTTAATTGCTTATGTGAATCAGCCATGTGGCTGTTGAGTCTGTGGCATGATTTCAGTAATATAGGTAATTAGCCTTAGGCCATAGTTCAATCTGGTAGGGAGTTAGACCTGTTGCTGTTGATGGTTGTTGGTTAATTAAATGTTCATCAAGCTCGTCTAGGACAACATGTTGCTATAGAGGCGGAAGCTGTGTGGTGGACCAGTTATGGTCCAAGTTAATGATTAATTGATATTAAATTTATATCATTGAATTTTAATCTTATGACTAAGATTTTATATTTTTAATAGTATTTAGAATCTTATTTTGTACAGATAGAAGTTTTATATTTAAAATTATAGAATTATATTGTGACCCGTTTTAATTTAAGCATACAGGATCAATAATTTAATATTATTGAAAATAAATTAAAATGACCATCATATCATATTATATATCTATATTTTAAAGTAATACTTCAATTTAATATTTTTTATTTTTGTCCCTTTTCAATACTTGTATTAAATAGTTGCACAACCAATTTTAGGCTTTTTCACTCATTCATTAACAGCTATTTTTTTTTCTCAAAACAAAAATGTTCAATTTTAAAATAATTTATGCCTTTACAAAATATGTTTTTGGTTAGAGATCAAATTTGTTTTTTTTAACAAAATTAAATATATTTTCAGTCAAATAAATTTGATATATTTGATGAGATTTTTTATTTGATATAACTAGTATATTGATTTTAAAAAAATATAAATTTTTTAAAAAGAATTTTAATATATATCAATGGCTCAAAATTTTATTGGATGTCTGTATAATTTTTTGGGTGTGGGTTATGAGTTAATTAAAAATTATTAACTTTATTTTTAAAATTAAAATTTTGCGCCGCTCACTACTTTTTTTCACAATATTCACCTATTACTAACTTGGATCAAAACTAGAGATGGTCCACCATAGACACCATCTGCAATATATCATAACATTGACTGCATATTTCACATATATTGCGTTCAAATCTGTTTTAGATTATCTCTTAGAAAAAAGGAATTTATTGTGGAGCTTGTTACATGTTTGTCCACATTTTATTTTCTGCTGTTTGCCCATGTTTTATTTCCTGCTGTAAATTGGGTTCATAAAGCATGTTTTTAACTTTAAAGGTTGTGTAAATTCTGTCTACTTTGTTTTTCCTTTTTTTTTTAATAAAAAAAATCTATTTTGATTTGCAAGGGTCTTTGTATCAGCAATTTATCACATTAGGGTTTGAATTGACGATTGATATAATGCCCTTTATTCTCGTGACATGTTTGATGTATCAGGCTGTTTTGGAAACTGTTGCTAGAGTTAAGCACAAGAAAAATGAAAGCAAAGATGAAAAGTATGCACCTCTTTCTTGAAGAGTGAATTGAATTGTTCATTTCTTTTGAAGAGAGAGCTGGTTTTTAACAGTTAATGAAATTATTATAATTAATTTCAGCAGTACTATGCTGAAGTCAAGTGATGTATAACATTTAGTAAATTTATTTTTCAGGTCATTTCAGTTCCATGATGTCTTCAATTTGGATAATGACAATCAGGCAGAAGATATGCCAACATTAATTGATCGAAAGGCGTGTGATATGTCTTATTCATGTTGTTGAAGTTTACATCTTTTAAATTTTTTTTTTTTTTTGCTACAGACATCTTTCAAATTTAAAGAGACTGCAAGAATATTCTGTACCCTACTAAATCATCACAATATGGAGAAAAAATTCTATCTTAATACTCTTAGAAAAAGTGGATTATTATTATTATTATTTTTAAAATTTTGCTCACTGTTTCATCTTCAGGACGATGTCTTCATCATATCGAATCCCAAGTCAAAGTAGCCAGTTCTTCAATTAGACTGAAGGTTTACTTACTGTTTGTTTCTTCTTCTTCTTCTTCTTTTTTCAAATTTTTCCTTTTCCAAGTGACATCAAATGTATGAGTGGCTGCTACAAGTAAGGCTGCTTAACCTTTTTGATATGCCTTATTTGCAGGTTGATATCAGATCTTGTGGTTGTCATTGTCTCTGCAACCTGCGGTGGCATAGCATTTGCTTGTGTTGGACAGCCGGTTTGATCATAAACAATGCTTTATTGTTTTCTGTAAACATTTCTACTATATTTCTCTTGTAATTTATGTTTTCCAAACATTCTAATTTTCAGGTTATGACTGGGTATCTGTTAGCCGGATCATTTATCAGACCAGGGGGCTTGGGTTTTGTTAATGAAATGGTCCAAGTATGTCACCTTTGTAGTTCTTTTGTTATGTACTCTTAAGCTTTTTTTCCCTCTGTTTTTAACCATGGGAATTATTTCCAGATAAAAAAGTCAGTGGCAATGAGATCATGATGACATCATGTGGTTCTTTTAGATATAATGTCTTTATATATGATATCATTGAAATAAATTGTACATTGAATTATAATCTAATTTACTCCCAAAGTCCCAAGTAATTTTGCATACTTCTTCCATTCCATGTAGGTTGAGACCGTTGCTTAATTTGGTGTAATATTTTTGCTTTTTGCGTTGGGCTTGGAGTTTTACACAACAAAGGTTAGCTTGTACACTCACTTTCCTTTTAGCTTAAACTTATGTATTTTAGCTCATCTTTATATGCTTTAAATCTCTTTTTCATGTTTGCAGCTTCGAATTGTTCAAGCAGTGTCTATTGTTGGAGGTCTACTGCAAATTTTCTTATTTATGTGCTTGGGTGGAGTAACAGTCTCAGTATGTCTCGAATGTTTTTACAATTGTTATCCAAACATATTCTGACTCATTTTAAATATGCACTACCAATCTTGAACCTGTATCCTTCTAAATCTTTTCTTGATATTTTATCTTACCATGATACCGCATTATGTTATGGTTTTTTAAGTTTTGAAAAGGTCTACTAATTTATGTATGGCGTAGGATGAATTATTATATCTTTCTCCCAATGTGAGGCTACTCCTAAACGATAAGCTAAAAAATTGAATTTTCAAAGGAAACATAGCAATTATATGACAGAAAGACCAATCAATCTTGCTATTATGCCAAAAAATGAACATGCTGCCATCACTTTTTCACCTTAGTCCATATGAGTTTGATTAGATTGAGATTTTACCAGAAGGCATGTAAAATATTCCTACTAGGTACCAATAAGGATGTTTTGTTCTCTTTTTCTCTACAAAATTCTCCACTCTAGAGCCAGTAAATTTCTGATGGTTGTAGCTACACCCGAGGTGTTGGTGCATTTCTATCTATGTCTTCAGTGGCCGTGGTAATTTCCTCACTAATTGACCATACTATTGCATATTTTCTAGTATCCCTTTTTTACACGTGAATGAGACAATGATAAAAATGTTAG
Organism: Pterocarpus santalinus; assembly: GCA_031439595.1. Lineage (NCBI taxonomy): Eukaryota > Viridiplantae > Streptophyta > Magnoliopsida > Fabales > Fabaceae > Pterocarpus > Pterocarpus santalinus. Next base: position 64,820,790 of record CM062531.1, on the reverse strand, counting down.
GAAAAATAGGCAAGTTGGGTCGAAGAAATGATTTGCTCATAGAAGAGGAGTATTTCACTAAGGGCAGAAGATTGGAAGATAAAAATTGAGAAAGACTTTTTCCTTATATATATATATATATATATATATATATATATATATATATATATATATATATATATATATAGTAAGAATGCACAGTTATGAGGTTTCTTGGAGAATTTAATTGGAGCAGACTTCTTGCATTTTCAAGGGTCTTTTTACCCTTAAATATGCTATAGGAATATGATATGCTTATGACTGGTGCTTTGCTCGTAATTTCTTGAAAGAAATCATTGCTGTTATGCAAAGAGATTGATTGTTGCATTTTTGAGCCTCTTTGTTTTCCTTTTGCTTCATTGTTTAGGGAATATATTTTGTGCTTTCCTCCTGTTGTATTTCTTATTTCATCAAAAAGTAAAAAGATTATAAATAGAATGTGGTGGAGGATATGGTTCTATGTAGTGTTCGGTGGAGAAGGAGAAATTTGTGTTCCATGCTCTAGTAGTCGATCTGATGCAGTTGACTGAAGTTTTCTTCTTGGTCAAAAATTTAAAGTATTAAGCTCTTTCTTTGATTACTTTTATGCTTGATATTCTTATTCTTTCTTGCAGCTGCACCTAGACAAAGTGATCTATCTCTTCAAATTTATCTTATTCCCCGTTAAAGTAATTTACTGAAGATTTGTTGTTATTCTTGTTTGACCTATAGGTCTTGAAGTTTTTAATGGAAAGAAATAATGTTAAAGCCCTTTATGGTCAGGTCACAATCGGAACTCTGATTCTGCAGGTATGCACTATTCTTTTGATAATCGCACGAGTGACGAAAAAATTACTACCACCAGTTGTGCGAGAAGAGTGCAGAGTGCAGACTAATACAATTGTGATGCTAGTGTTCCTTATTACAATTTTTGTTTCACATATAACCTTAGAATGCAATATTAAAAATTATTGGTTTTTTTTTTTTTCAGGATTGTGCTGTTGGTTTGCTCTTTGTACTGCTTCCAGTTCTGGGTGGTACGTCAGGTGTTCTTCAGGGAATAATGTCCATGACTAGAATTTAAGTAAATTAGAGCATGAACTATCATAAAATAGCTTTCTCAGATCCATGAGGTCGACACCAAGCCCCAAGACTTCTGAGACATTTCTTTCTAGATCCAGTTTTCGCGCATGTTGGTTCCCTTTGGAAGTTGGAGGAATGGGTTGAAATGTACAGGCTCTTTGATGAAGAGGGAAAAAAATTGCCAATACCATGATCTTGCACTAGATAAATGAAAGATTGTTTTATGTGTTAGTATGCTACTGGCAGAGTAGCATCACTAACTGTTTTGAGTTGTTGTTCTAATAACAGTACAAGAGATAATAGGCTATTGCTTATAGTTCATAGAATGGTGGAATATCGTAACTTGTAAGGAAGTCAGCTTGATTTGTTGAACTATATGTTGTTAAATTTCTGATTCTTGCTTAGTGATATGCTTGCCTCAATCATTTTTCCTTTCTTATTCACTAACTTCATTGTTTCAGGTTGGTGGTTTTAATCACATTTTTGGCTATTTTGTCGATTTTATCTCGTACTTCTGTACCATGGTCCCTTAAACTTATGATAAGCTTATCATCTCAGGTGAGGATAGACCTTTCTGTTTGTTGTTACATGCTTCCTTTCATGCATTAATTTAACTGACTTCTTGTGCAGACCAAGGAAATTTATCAATTAGCGTCTGTGGCATTCTGCCTACTTGTTGCCTGGGTTTGTCTTCTATCTGTCCTTTATCTTCATTGCTTGGCAACAGTGTAATCTTCTCATTGTATAGTAGTCTGCTTTATTCTCTATAACATAAAGTGCCTTTGCCATGGTGAAGTCTGTGCTTGTTCCCATTTTGGTGTGTAATGACTGATGTCTATCTGCCCAACTTAGTTCCCTACGTCCGAGATTAAATATATACATGCCCTGACACATTTATTGATATATACATACATTTATGCAAGCCGATCAACTTGTGTGCCTATAACATTGTGCATTTTCATTTCACTGTAGTGATAAGGTGGGTTTAAGCCTTGAGCTGGGTTCCTTTGCTGCAGGATTGATGATATCAACAACAGATTTTGGCCAACATACACTTGAACAGGTAACATATCTTCGTTTTATATTATGTTCTCTGGAGTTCAGGTTTTACTGGTTTATTGTGTTTCCATGAAGTTGGAAGTTGATCATTTACTTTGTAGTTTGGACTAACTCTTCCAAGTCCAACCTGAAGTTAATTTGAAGTTTAGCCCCATTTTTTTGTGATATAAGCATAGTTGTGGTTTGAGGAATATCATTTTGCTCAATATTGTCATGTTCTGTATTTTATTTCTGTATGAATTCAATTGTTGTCATTATAAGCATGTTTTAGGGGTAGGGATTCTTGAATATTCTTTTTCGCTACTGCCCTGTGTGTATTTTCATCATGTATGCGAGTATCAGAACCAAGGTGAATTGAATGGATATTTCTTGCTGATTTAAGGATATGGTTTTCCTTTTCTTCTATTATACACTAGTGACTTAAGTTCGATTCCCCCACTGCCTTCATAGTGCATTTTAATGGAACTGGCTTGATGCACTTGACTTATGAGATGATGGGTCTTTTCCTTCTAGTTATGTGTTTTATTCGAATTTATTGTTTTCTAGGTTGAGCCTATTCGCAACCTTTTTGCTGCTTTGTTCTTGGCCAGCATTGGGATGCTCATCTCATACATGTACATTTCCTTTGGATTCATGTTGATATTTTACTGGCAGCTGTTATATCGGTGATCATCATAAAAACGATTGTGGCTGCAACCGTTGTCAAGGGGTTTGGATACAACAACAAGACTTCACTTCTTGTAAGATTTGACAACTGTTCACACAGTTTCATCTGCTTGTTGATTACAATTTACATGATAAATTTTATTGAGATGGAGCCTTAGGCTATTACATGTGCATAGGGTGGGATGTCTCTTGCACAAACTGGGGAGTTTGCCTTCGCACTCCTTAGTCGTGCTTCAAATCTTCATTTAGTTGAGGTGAGTGCTTCATTTATGGACGTTTACTTTAGAATGGCTGCATCCATTTCAAGATAGCATGTCTGTCTCCCCTGGATTTTTGTGTTCATTTCACATTATTTTCTATGTATTGACCAATCCTCTGTTAGCTTGGTGGAGTGTTTAATCTAATTCAGGCTTTGTGCTTGGTGTAAGACTAGGTCAAATTTATCCTCCTACATAGTTGTAAACATTTTCAATTCAAGAAGATTGGAATATATAGCTAAAATTGTATAGTGTTCCTAAAAGCATATATATAATCATTTTATGTGTGAATATAAAAGCTTTGTTTCTGCAATGTCTTTTAAATAATGCAATTAAAACTGAACATCTGATCTTGCAGGGAAAATTGTATTTGTTGCTCCTTAGGACAACAGCTCTCAGTCTGGTATGCATACACCATTTTACAGAATGATAATTTTGCATAGTAATTCTCAATCATAGAACATTGTTGAAATACTGGTCTTTGAAGCAATCCTGGAGCAGTCCGTTTGTCATCAATTCAAATTAGCAACTAATTATTTTGGTCCCATGTTCGCATTTATGTGCATTGTATCAATAAAGCCATCTCATCCCCGTGCAATACTGAAGGTCTGATTATGCTCTTTTTTGTCTAAATAAGAGAAACCCTTCTTGCAGAGATCCTCAAAAAATTCAATTATATTGGGTTTGAATTGAAATTTTCTTAACAAAGCATATATTTAAATTTGTGATGATCATACACAACCTTTGTGTTCTTGGTACATGGTTAGGTATATCTGTCTCTATATGCTATGGATTGCTTGCATGTTGCATTCTCTCAAGAGCAAACTGTTGTTTAAGCCCCACTGACCATGCTGATTTTACTTCCTTGGTTATTGAGTTTATTGTAATGTGGAATATTCTCGCCAAAATGCGAGAAAAAGAAAGACAACATTCCGCTTCATCTTAAAAATCATGACGGATGGTGCAATGCCAGTCATAAACCTGCTTGGTATTCAGCCGGCTAGCCTGACTAAACTGTATGATGATGTTTTCATTTGTTGATCGTTTTACCAATTATTACATCTACATGCACGCTTGTCTTTCTAAATTTGAGTAGACTTTTGAGCAGGATATATAACCGGTAAAACATTGGGTCTTCTAGCGTACAATTCTTTTGCATAGGATTGGATTTTGTAGCCAGTTTGTGTGTAATCTTGATATGATCTGATTACTAGACTGTAAAATATATTTAGCTAGCTGGTTTGGAGATTTTGAAGCTTACGCAGACAGAAATAATGCAGGTGACTACACCATTGCTTTTCAAGCTGATTCCTGCTGTTGTGCATCTCGGTGCATCATTGCAGTGGTTCCCTCCTGATAGTCCAGCCGAGGTAAACATTTTTTTTTTTTTTGGGCACATATCATCTGACGTAATTCAAAATCTTATTAAATGGCTAAAGCCTAAAGGATTCAAAAGATTTTAGTTTTGTTGTTTCAGTTGTCTTGAGGATCTCGAGTATGATTGTCCTCCCAAATTGCATTTATAGGGTGTAACTTTCCTGCAGAGAATGCTAGGCACTATCATGGTTCAAGGCTCTCATGATTCATGATAGCTAAAAATCAAAATACAGTACTAACAAGAAATGCAATTTGTGGCCCTTACCTGATGGCTTCTTGTACCCAGGAGGGCAGGTTTTCAAAGAATGCAAAGGTTGTTGACTACGTGGATTCATTTCTCCATGCAAAGCACCTCATGCTACCTGCGTTCGGAGTCTTCGGACTACAGACAGGAAACTGTAAATGCAATAGCAAACCCATAAGGAGGCCAATAGTTAAAACCCAATCCATCAACTCACCTAGAAACATTGGCCTTGTAGATCTTAACTTGAGTGGCCCTTTTTTTGGAGACAATTCCAGTCCAGTTTGTAATGCAATTGATTAAGATACGGTTATTTCTACTTACGAAGGGTTGATTGAGGTGATGAGCAATCTTGACTTCTCAAAAGGAGGATGCAAGTTCAAATCTTAAGCAACTCTTGCGAGGAAATTGTATAACCCATATGCTTTGACAATTGATCAAGAATTAGTCTTATAATTAGATCAAAGGGATAGAGATGGCAAAATAGGTCGGCCCGTCCTAACTTGCCAAAAGTGGGGCGGGATAGGCCGAATTAGGAAGATAGGCTCAATATTCTAGGGCGGGTTGGCCTGCCAAACAAATAGAAAATATAAATAAATTTATTTTAATATTTTTTATGAGTTAAATTATTTTAAAAATTAGAAAAATATATTAAATGAAAAATCTACTTAAATAAAATAGAACAAAATAATTAAATTATATAATTTGTATCCATACTTAACTCAAATACAAATATAATACACTAATTAAGATATATAAATAAATTTATTAATAATAATTAACTATAAATTTATAATATAAAGTCTATAGTATAAAGTTCACAAATTAATAAAAGTATAATAACAACATAATTTATAATAAAAATCTAAAATTTGCTTTTAAAAATACTCTTGGATCTTAATAAAAAAAGTGACAAGCTTGGCCCGACGGGGCAACCTGCCCTGGCTTGCCAAAGCCCGCGGGTTAGGATGGCCAAAAATTTTTGGCAGGCCAAATATGTCAACCCAACCCGTTATTTTTGGCAGGCCAAATATGTCAACCCAACCCGTTATTTTTGGCGGGTTTGGTCAGTCAACCCAACGGGTTGAGCCCATTTTGCCATCTCTACAAATGGAACCAAACCTATAAAGATTCTGTGCAAGGATGCATCTACTTGTAAAAGCCAAGATTTGAGAATTTTTTTTTAGAAGTATATATATATATATTGTCGATTTAATTATTCTGCAAGTTCTTATAGTTTCATTCAATTTTTAATTTAGTTTTTATAATTTAAAAATTTGTAATTAAATTCTTATATTAAATGAAATTTGGCAGTTTGATTTTGGTGGTTTTGGTGACTATGGTGGTTGGGGGCATAGTTTGGGTGGTGGTTAGTGGATGGTTGGGGAGAGTGGATGGAGGATATAAAAAAAGATGGAAATGAAATATTCTATTTTTTTTTGTAATAATTGTTATTTTTAAGGACTTGATTGAAAATTTTCATATAATATTAAGACTTAATTACAAATTTTTAAACTATAAATACCTACGGAATAATTAAATCTATTTTGTCCCATTATTTTATCATTAAGTTTGAAATTTGTTATGCTTATGTGTTAACTTTTTTTCTATTACTTAAATTTTCTGAATCCATCACACAAAGATATATTTTTTGTCTGAAATGAGCTATTTTTTTTCTTAACCACCAAAAGTAAGAATACAATTTTTCTTTTTTATTTTTAGCTTTTCTTTAGCTGAAATTTTGGGTTTATTGGTTTCCATATAAGATGTCCCTTTACAAGTCTAAAAATTCGAGGCAATCATGCTTAGATGTAAATGTTCAAACGTTCATTTCAGGATTAATGATAGCGGAAGTAAATTGATTTGCAGTTCGTTTGTTCTTATTGATTAACGGAACTGTAGAACGATGTGTGTGTTAACTATATCATGAAATGTTTCCGATACTTAATCTGCTGCTGACACTTCACCTGCACGACCACTGACCATACAACTTTTGGAATTCTGGCAATGTCAATGAAACTCGAGCCTCCTCTTGACTCAAGCGTCAATGGCAATTATTTAGTACATGGTGGATTTGATGGTGGGACTCCCACTCAATGTTATAATGGTTTTACGGATGAATACGTGAGAATGTCATTGTAACCGCATTCCAGATATAGGTAATAGGTATGTAAATATAAAAGGATTAGTCTTCATATTGAATTTTTAATTTTAACTTTCATGCTTTCCATCTACCCAACCCAATGAATTATTCAAATCTACTTATCTTTTACTCGCTTAAATGTCATCATCTATATCATAATTGGTAGTGGAGGCTTGCTTGGACATATTAGATTTTTCTGTTGATATGATTTAGATTAGTGCATACTAGCTAGACCTAGATGTTTTTGGCTTTTTTGTATTCATGCGGTATGCTGCCAAAAAAAAACAATCTCTAGTTTTATGTAGGACTAGTGATATTAGAGCATGTTTTTGAATTTATAAAATTGAAAATATGCTCTAATATTACATTGAAACTAACTTTTCTTTTAAGTATCCTTTAAAAAAAATGTGCCATTTTGATTTTTCTTCCTTTATCTTATGTGATGCAACTCATCAAAATTTTGCATTTTTTTTTTTTGAAAAAAAAACAGAATTAGTAATTAGGGAAGAAAGCACACGGAATGAAAATTAACTTCGCTCACCCAGAATGAAAATTAACCAATTCCAATTAATGTTCAGCGCGGCTACTTATTGTTATTTTTGTTTAATTCAGAAATCTACATCAAGCAAAAAGGGCATATAGAGTATCTTCGCCAGAATTAAAAATAAATAAATTTAAAGGGAACTTTTCTGTAAATTAAGAAAGTATAAATTTAATTATTTATAAATTATTTAATAAATTATAATTATAATATATTTTATTAATCTAAAATTAAATATAATTTTACTTTTTTATTTTAAAAATAAATTCACTTTAAATAATCTTAAATCAACTTCTTGCCATTCTCAATTGTGAATTGATAGATTATTATCTGTGGACTACAATAAATTAAAATTGTATTTTAATTTTAAAATCTAAATTAATTAAATTTCAAAATATTGGAGCATTTTTTTTTTATCGATAAATGTTGGAGCATATTATTCAAATTTTTTTTTTTTGAGATCGATGTTGTTATTGTACTTAATTAATGACATTCTATAGTACTCATATATGGATGATTTTATTATAATAAGTAGGCTTAGTCCATTATTTTGTTAATACAAAGGAGAAAATATCTTTTTTTTTACCATATATATAAATGTCTATTACCCCATTAAAAAAGAGCACAACTATTATTATTGAAATAAGAGAAGTATCTCTCTCCTTTCTCCGGTGTTCTTCGTCTCTCTTTCTTTGATCAGGTCGAAGGAAGAACTATAGATCTATCATCTTCATCAATCATTAGTAATCTTCACCTTCAATCTTGATCGCTAGTGTGGGAGTCAAATTCATGATCAGAGGTTGAAATCCCTATACACACACACACACACACACACACACACACACACATATATATATATATATATATATATATATATATAGGGGGCGGCCAGCTAGTAGCTACAATTTCCCTGAAACCCACCTATGCCACATACCCGTTGTATATGTCTACCATCCTTCACCTCCAAACCTTGATGTTATTTCAAAATCGCATGTATATCATCACTAAATATAACATTTTTTTTACATAAATACAGATAATATTTTTCTTACATCGATACATATATGTACTTCAATAGTCTTCTCTATACTTACATTAATATACGATGTATATACTGCATTCTCTTCTTTCACCCGCTTTTTAGTTTTGTTCTTTATGTCTTGCATATTCTATCAGAATCAACATCTTGTCTATTTATTTATTTATTTTCAGATGTAGTGTCAGAATCAAAGCTAGGACCTGAGCTACGTGCAGGCGACTTTTCCTTGATGGGCTATGCTACTGATGGTGATAAATGAAGTAATATGGTACACCATATATAGCGTGGAAATCAACTATATTAAGATACAAGTCTTGATTGATTCAAACAATATGATTGCAAATATTGATATGTCATGAGTGACATAATAATGAGGGAGGAAAGCAAAGCAGAAAGGTGTTAAACACTACATTAAAAATGACACTGACTGAAGGACGAACCAGATAAAGGCATCATCAGTGGAGAATGTGACAGCATTTATTTTTCCATCAGAGAGGATGGTGGTCCATGTACGATTTATTCTCTTAGTTTAAGTTCTTGGCTATGTATATAAGCTAAAAGTTGATTCCAGAAGCGCAACACATGTGCTCAGCTTAGTCTATATATTATTCATTAGAGAAACGGTTTCTTTCAGGTTTCACCTAAACCTGTAAATATTGGTATACAAGAAAGTTATGCCAATTTTTTATAAAGTTGCAATGCTTAATCTGGTGGCAACTAGTTTATGCCCATTTTACAATTTGTCCAGATTAGGTTAATCAAGTTTCAGCCATGATTAATCTTTCTGGTGAAAGGTTCTGAGTGAAAATGTCTTTTTCTATTTTTAATCTTTGAATAAAATATTCTCACATGGCTATCCTCTAATGCATTATTATTACTTTACTTTTAGTATGGGAGTAAATGTTTGGCTTCTTATTCTTTTCCTTAATATGTCATAATTTGGGAACGTGGATATAATAAGGCTCGAGACAATAACTATACATTGGATGTATATACTCATCCATGCATGAGTGACTGTAGCATTCATGATGTCTCAAAATGGACAAGTCTTAAAAATTTTAAAATACATACTAATCACTCAATCTTCTGTTAGCTTTCATGCAGTTTCATATTTATGCATTTTCCTTTTGAGGGATTGAAAAGTAACTTATTGATACTAATTTAACGAACAAAATTAAATGATGAATGCGACAAACATGATTGGTCCGGTTTTTTTTTCCCCCTGGAAATCATTGGTCCAATTGAATATTATATATTCTTCTTGGGGACCAAGGAACTCGAATATTTTTCATGCCATGAAATATGACCTATCGTAAATTTTGTCAACAGGTTAAGTTGAAGAATCGAACTTAAGGAAGCAAGACCTATATATATATAGGCGGTGCTTCAAATGTAACCAAATGATGGATGCGGACCCGTTTTAAAAGAAGAAAGTTATTGGTGAGACTTTGATAATGATGTTGCTGAGTTGGTGATTCTTGCAATAAGACACGTAAATTGTACATATTTAAGATAAAGTCGGATTAACGTGTGCGCTGCATCTTAAACTTCGTGTAAATTTTGTGTGTCTGCGTTTTATCCAAAAAGCATATATTACTCATAGTTATGTTCCATAAAGAAACAAAATCTTATCATCCACAATTTTCATGCGAGCATGAATCGAGCAACTATATATAAAGATGCCTTGAGTGAAAAGTCCAAATAATTGGACACCTCACAGATGGTTACAGGTAGTAAAGAAGACACGGATTGTTGGTTGAGAGGTCACCATATCTAAAAAGTGCTCATAAATATATGACATATCATATTCAATCATACAGACAAAAAATATATGTGCATGTACGAGCCTTATGCATGTGGACAAATGTAATCAAAGCAATCGTAAAGTTTCAGAAAGAAAATGGTTGGGGGATTACATAGTTGTTTTCAAATTTCCTCAAAATTACAAAATTAAATTCAAACCATTAATATACACTGGAATGCATTTCTCTTGCAGAAATAACAAATGATATAAATCACAATTCATAAACGACATACGAATAAGAGAAGAAAACGGGAGTAACTTGCGTTTTGACGTATAACAAATTTTCTTTTTCGTCCATGTATTATCTCTCTCCTCTCCTTATTGGTTATGTGAAATTTTGTTACTTTTTACAAAAAAAAAATATTGAGCTGCCTAGCACTGCTCTTTCTCTTGTTAATTCCCTCACTCAGTAATAGCTGTTCAAGGCACATATAAAAGTTTTATACATATAAACCTTTAAGAAAAGAGCCATAAGATCAAAGATCGAAAAATTTACTAAGGACAAAGTAGAGCATGCTGAGCCTATTATGCACTTTAATTAATTATTTTACAATTTACAACGGGAAACAAAAAATATTAAAGTTCTATGTATATGTATAACATATTATTCATTTCTGAGTACAGATAGCATGAAGAGGATTATGTGCAAATCTGGGAACTGAGACAACCTAACCTACTAGTGTCTAGTAGGCTAATCAGACTGAAAATTTCAAGAGGCTATGACATATCAACTAATAGTATATGTTGACAACTTTAGGCTCGTGTCTGAAATATTGATCAAGGGATTTTCGTTCTTTGGAATTGGATGGCTAAAGACATTATAATTTTTACTTGCTACATATATATAATTGTATATCATTTCAAAATTTCGGTTGAAATTCTCATGCATCTTCTTGGGAAGTAATAGTTCCAACTCCCAAACATAATATAGTTAAACTAATTCAGCCAACTCTTGACATCAAATCCAAAAGTATTGTATTAATTTGAGAAACTCAAGGAACACACACACACACACACACACACACACACACGTGTATAAAAAGAAAGATATTAGCATACAAGGAAATTGAATTAATGAACTCTGTTATTTTCTCTCATCAGTCATCAACCCTCTGAGTCTGAATTGATTTTAACTTTAATACAGAAGACAAGTGCTAGGCATTTTCATGATAGAAAGTCCTTACTAGGTTTGATTGGCATATTCTCCCAGGATTTGTGGACAAGTTTCATTTTCATCGGATCTTTTTCTTAACATTTATAGTCAAAATTCCTAGATGCATCATGCTTTGTGGTCACACAAATATTACCCAGACCTCCACTTTGGAAATTCCTGCAATATATAGTTTGAAGATGTTAATAAAATGTTCAAGCCATAAGATCTTCTAAGTCAAAGTTAATTTTTCAAGGGAAGTGGGGACCTGGCGTTGACAATTCAACAGTTTTGCCTGCCGCGCGGAGGAAGTAGAAACTGAATAGCTAAGAAAAAAAAAAAATATGACACAAATATTTTACCTAGTTCTTTGGACTTTCCTAAGCTTCAAAATCAAGAAAGCCTCTGGTTGAAAGAAACAAAGCGAAAAGTTAACACACCTTTATTCCATTAATTGCTAGTATGACAGTCATGTGATACACGAATTCGGTCAATTCAATAGTACTAACAGAAGATAAATTCTTACATGGTGTGAAAGTGTAGTTATTTTCCTGACCAATTATGTAAATGTATTTTCATGAGATTATGTGTTAATGATGAGTTTCATATAAAATATACTTACATAATTAGTTTGTGAGCATAGCTATATGGTGCTCTTAGATCTTATAAGTATTTCTCCTAACAAAAAGATAATAAATAAAAAATAATTACAATTAAATCAGCATGGAAGTAAATGCAGACCCTATTAAAAATCAGGTAACGTAAAACTGACTGTATTGTCTTAAAGCCACGTGCTTTATGGAAAATGGCAATTTGTTTTCTTAATTAAGATAGTACGTTAGTTCTTTTAGTTTGTGATTTTTTTTTTTTTTGGTTTTTTGGTTTAAATGAAACATTGAAAACACAGGTATTTGGCTACTTTTTTTTTTTTTGGACGGGAGGTATTTGGCTACTTTGAATCAGTTAATAAGTTATAACTTAAGTAACATCTCTTTAATTCTTATGTCTAAAAGGCTGACATTGCTTTGATTCAGGTTCAATCTTTAATTACCATCCTCTTCCCCTTCCACAACAATAACAAAAAAATATAAATTATATTGACTTTCTTAATATTAGATAATATTACACACGAATCTTCTTAATTTGCACAAATTATGCCGACTTTTATTGAGATTGTGTGATATATTACACTTGACATCTTTTAGATTTTGATGGAATGCGACATCAAATACTCTATATGCATGACACTAAACACCTTTATGGGTTAGTTGATAAAGGCGTAGTAGGTCAAGAAGTATTATATATAATATTATCTAATTTTAAAAGATGTTAGTATAATTTAAAATTTACGCTAGAAGCTTTGTTCGACTTATTAGAGGACTAAGAGCCCCTTTGGTTAAGATTATAGTGGCCACAAACTTGATAAATTGGGCTTTCAAAATACAAGTTTTGATGAAGCTACAGACCTCCTTTAGTCAAAAGTGACCATCAAAACAAACAAGCTAGCTATAAGTGAAAGATGTAATAATTTTTTATGATAAAATTTAAGAGAACGAAAAATCTAATTTTAATATACTATTTCAATCTTCAAACTTGGACAATTAGTCAAACTTGAAAGACTAGCGGGAGAGGGAGCTAAAATTCCGTAATTCTAAAGAGATGATCCAAGAATGAGCCTATTTAGGATTTCAGATTATTCAATAGCCTCGGAATTTAAGGGCGTGGTGTTTATATATATATATAAGTTTCAGTCTTTTTCTGCACATTTTCCCCGTCATATTTAATTGAATCTGATGTGAAAGGAGGCAAGGAATGGACCCAATGCAGATAGATAATAAAAAATGCATGAGTAATTGGCATTCTACTTTCTTCTTTCAAACAGGTTAGGCTATAGCCACAATATGACTGGACTTATATATCAACCCTCGAAGAAAATTAACAAACCGAAAGTGTCTAACCAAATTAGTCGAAGCTTCTTCTGGGCGCATATATGTAGTCAATTACTCTCCAAAAAATCATTAAATTCGTACATATATAACTTTATTATCATTAAAAGGCTATTATTTCATGTTATATATGTTTGATCAGCCCCACCTTTACGTTAAGTTTCTGGATCTGTCCAATATGTTGGATTATCACTAAACAAGAGTGGAACAACTTACTATTCATCTTGAAACTAGGATGTATCCGACACATGTTTCCCATTACTTTATGTTAATTGATGGATCCTTTAATGAAGAAAACTCGTTGGACAAAACAATTTTAAAAAGGTCAAGAAGTAGCACGATATAGCAGGGGCATAATTATATTTAAAGGCCAGACAGCCACCTTTCCAACACTAGTGCCAGTGGTCCATAAATCTTCTCAACAGAATCAGACTTTGCTTTATCAAAACTTTAACTAAAAAAAAAAAAAGTTTTATATCGCCAAAAGTTAGGAAGTGATCAATGAAACTTCATCCAATCACGTTGTTTTTTGCCATCAGATGTCTCCAACATGTTGAGTCATTGACATAGCAAAGCATTTCAAGAACCTTATTAAGAACATAAGCTTTTCATACACTAACTATACGAAAAACATAATATGCGATAGGTAGGCATCATTGTCCATGACTTGCTATTTGCAAACACAAAGTTAAATTTCATAGTTGATAAATGATTCGATCGAACAGACCGAATCTTTGCAGTACAAAGAGATTGGTATATAATATATAATAAATCTATATATATATATATGGGATCTGATTATTGCATAGATTAGTGCCTATTAATGACTACTATTAATGCCAAGAAAAATTTGTTTCTTTGATCGGATAATCTTCTGCGTGATGAGTTGATACTTGACAACAAATGAAAGGGTGCATCCCTAGGATGTAAAACTTCATATTTCAAGTCACGCTAATTGGACCACGAAGGAATGAACCCGGGGATGACTTATTTTGCTCCAGGGTCTTAGCCTTTGGGGATGCAAGAGTGAGCTCCAGATCAGGCACTGCTGTATTTGAGGAACTGGGTATTGACAGTGTCACTTTTGAAGAATTCATCTGCTGATGAAACCAGAAAGGCACATTCTTATATTCTGCTGCAGCTGCTGGTTGTACTTGAAGGTGATAATTATCACTAGTATTTTGCTCATCTGAATTGGTTTCTTGTTGAAGTGAGGTAAGGCGCCCTAGATGAAGTGACAAAGTGGCATCATCATTCTCAACTTCACATTTGGAGTTAACCTGTTGATGAGTAGAAACTGAATCGCCTGTCTTGCAGTTAGAGCTGCTAATAGGATGAGATATTGCTGTGTTTGTGTTGCCCATGCCAACCTGCCATATAATATCCAATTACAAGGGAAAAATGTTTAGGATTTATTTTTCGATTTAAACAAGAGCAATACTACACAGCTAGAATAATATATAGCGGACTCTCTGATAAAAATCATATCATAGTGGTTGTTGGATTTATTCATCCAATGCTTAATATTCATACCACATCATTTTGACAAACAAATTCTAGCGAAGTCTCTAACTATCTAACATTTTTGTTTCAATAAAAGTACCATTCAGTTTAAGATCAACTAATGAATTAACGAGTTCATCATCAGGCATGTACTACCAGGTCAAAGAGACTTGAACGTCTCTTCTTCTTATGAATAGTTGCCAATCGAAGAAAGTACTTCTGAGCATGGCTAGCCACTTGGGTTGGGGTTCTTGTAGTCACATAGTTTCTAGAGATACCCCTCCAGTCACCTTTTCCCAGCTTCTCAAGTCCAACAAGGAATGTTCGGTGCTCCTCTTCTGTCCATGGAACTCCTATTATATATGCAGAAAAACGTCAGATTAAAGGTAAATAAAAAGAAATGGTAGATGAGAGCGAAGAAAATAGTAAGTACTTCACTGGAATGAGAGATTTTCCAGCAAAAATTAACCAAATTAAGTCACTGCACACTTCCATAAATAATTTCAGATAATAAAAACATAACTACGAAAATTTTTTTTTGATGAAGAATATAATGACTGATGGAATAGATACAAACAAACAAATATTAATGGAAAAGCTTCTTGATGAAGGGACAACTACGGATAAGATTCATTCTGAACATACCTTTCTTCCTCACTTGTGCTGGAACTATGAGACCATCTGATAGATACCCAATAGAGGTTCTGTCAGAATTATTCTCATCAAGGGCTATTCTTGAAGATGAAAAGGAAGAAGATGGAGAGGATGAAGAGGGAAAGGAATCCATGCTGAAGCTTTTCTTCATGGCAACACAAGATGAGGATAAGTCTAATTGAACCCCAAAGAGGCGAAGCCCTACAAAAGTTCCTCTCAAAGATGTGCAGGTCCTGGAATTATGGCCTATGTTTCCACAATGTGAGCACTTCCTTCCCATTTTTTTTTTTTTTTTCACTTGGACAAGGCTATTTTCTCAGCCGACACACCGTCAGCACCACAACACCAAACTCTGTGTCTATGTGTCTGTGAGAAGAAGGGAGAAAAGAGGAAGAGACAAAGACAAAGCAGAAATAACAGATATGTTTGGAGGTATATATGATGAGGGGTGAGGTGTGGGGTTTATGAAATTGGACGCACACCAAGAGAAATTAATTGGATGGACATAGTTTATTGTTGGATATTTTTGCGAATTTCTCTTTTTTTTTTTTTTTTCTTTTTTTAATCTTCCTCTTTTTATAAACAAAAGAATCACAAGGATATAGATACCTTATCTTATTTTTAAGTATTTTTGCGCCTGGGTCTATACAGGCTACAAGTGTATCTATCTTGTAAATTAAGTTTGATGTATATACAGCTATATACGTACTTGCTTCGTGCTTGTTGTATAGTTCAGGTCAATAGGTTAATTTTTACATAAATACTTTCGTAGACGCGTAAAAGTGCACCTATTTGAATTTGACTTTTATATATATTTGGCCTAGATTGATAATATTTCAAATTTAGTGGATTCTAATTAATTTGATTGAGTTAGGTCAGTTATTATGATGGTAAAAGTTTTTCAATGTTAATTTTTTTTATTTATGAAATTTAAACTTGAGATATTATTTAGAGTAGTGTTATTTATACATAATTATAGAGATATAATTAGATATTAAGAAAATATAATTAGAGAGAAAAAGATACAAAAATAGTACGTAGATGTTGATTGAGAGAAAAGTAGTGGATTCACTACTTTTGTATTTTTCTCCCCTCTAGTTATGTCTCCAAGATATTTAATGATTATGTAGAAATATTATTTCTCTTATTTATTAAAAACAAGTTACTTATATATGACAATATTTTTGTCCAAACATGGTGGAAGTTAAAATGTAATAAGACATGGTGGGTTAGAATTTCCCTACAATATTCTTTTGGGGTAGGTCTATGTATGACTCAAGGGAAAAAGAAATATCATAGAAAAGAAGTACTTTGAAAGTTGTGCACATCAAGAAACATTACTTGCAATGGAAATTGCCGAACGAACATCTATGTCTATATGTTATTATTACTTTAAAAAAAAAAAAACGTGAAGAGGACGTGAGAATTAAATTTCATGCTTATCACCCGGCCAACTTAGATCTTGAATGTTTCAAATTCAGATCAGTTACAACCAAATCTATGGAAACTATTCCTTTTGTGATGAGTCAATTGACATTCCTCAAGATGCTATTCAAAGTCAGAAACATATATAGTCATGCTTTCCTTCAAGGCTGGAAACCCTTCTGCGGGTTCCCTTTATTCAAACTTCTAGTAGAGTAATACCGGACCTACTTTTTCACAAGATGGAAAGGTTGTTAATTACCACTTTCATTTGATTAATAATGCAATTAATTAACTTGTTAATTAGCCCTTTGCTATGGTTAATTTAGTAACTGGATTTGCTGAAGACAGCTAATTATCAAACTATGCCATTCTCCATCAAGGGCAATTAATTATCATTTTAACTGAACCCATAAACAAAAAGAAAAAGGGGAAGCAGAAGAAGAATGAGTACAAGGGTAGCAAGCGTTCGACATATCACGTCATGTTTTAAAAGCACCATGCACATGGCTTTGCTAAGGTACCTTTGCCATAATTAAAATCCGAGATTCATTATTAGTAAAAGGAGGGACAAGGATATTCCTATTCAATAGGGTAACATAATTAAGTTAATATCAAAAGGTAGACATTTTGGATAGTTATCTTATGCATCTAGCTAATAGCCATTGTCCCTACCTAGTTAGTGATTTTAATGTTAATATTATATCTGGGCCAACTTGTTGAGAATTTCAGTCCAGACCATGACTTTGATAATACGATTTGAAAAAGAAGCCAAGTTGAGGAATTGTTTAGTCTTTTATTTTCTGCAGCTGAAAACACATTCATGGTCATTCAACTAAGACACATTTGGCATTATCATGGGAGGAATCTTCTTGGTATAGAAGATACTGCTATTGACGTGATTCTATTATGATGTTTGCTTATCTAGTCCTATTTTTCTTTGCTTTCCCACCTTTATGTACTCAGTCATCAGTCCTTTCAATATCTTTGAGGAGTATTATCTCAATATATAATCTTTATTTACCTAACCTAGTGAAGTCTTCTGGATACGCAAGCTATATTTCTTTCTTCAAGCTTTTAAGATCACACAGTTTTCACATTAAATTGATAGTTTAAATTATTGAAATTCTTATGAATATTCTTAAAATATGATTTAGATGTTAATCTAAGTGGTGTATTTATTTGTAAATCTCCAATCCCCACCAACAAATGATGCTAATGACTTAATTATTATATACTGTACCACTTCACGTGTATTAATTATTAAATGTATCATTGTAGCAACCATAGTATTAAAAGTGTAAGTATTTATTTTGTGTTTAACAAACTAAGCTTTTAAAATATGGGTAGTTTTAAAATCTTGTGACAAATTTATCCTTACAAATAAGTTGGAAGGGTAATCTTTATTTTTTTTCTTAACCAAGGATATTCAAAATTTGTTGGGTTCCAATTATTCTCGCTCGACTCATGTTGGCCCATTAGGGGATAAAGCGTTCTTAGTATTGATTTTTTTTATCCACAAAATTCAAATTTAAGATTTTATTTAAGTAGAATAAGTGCTAAATTATTTAAACTAACTAATCATAAATGAAAAGCAATCACTTTAGAGCAACTTTTTTTTTTCAACCTAACTTAAACAAGCTAGCATATCGGATCTATGTTTAAAACTTGAACCTTATTGATTTATAGAGTGATGTGATTAGCTGTAAATAATACTTGTTATGATTCCGCTCACACTCTGCAATTATTAATTTGAGAGCTACATATATATGGCCATATGGCACCACTCGAATGAGATGCATTGCATCCAAAATAAAGTGTTCAATCAACGTTCATTTACAGTTCTATCAAAGGAAAATGTTACTTTTAACATATTGTACGTGACAGTACTATATATTAATGTATATGAATAAGTATTGAAATACACGCAAATTGAATAATATATAAATATATAAATATATATATATATATATATATATATATGCGTATATATAAAAAAATTATATTTGATGTTAAATACTGATTTATAAATAACAATACTTTTTGTTAAATTATATACTACTGGCTGCAATAGGGAATAAAATTTTAGTGTTAAGTACAGTTGCAATCCTTTTGTACAAATATATTATGTTTGCGTACATCTTACCAAAATTGGGCAATGCATTTGTAATTAGTAATAAGAGACAGCAGACACTGATAATTAGTCTTCGGTTATGATGGAAAAAGAAGCACTACTTTCAAACATAGGATGTGGAAAAAAGGTAAAGAACGGTGTAGGTTGGTTCACAGGTCGCAATCAATCAAGGAATATATAAATGATAATATCATTAATAATTAATATTTTCTTTTTATCATGATCAATCATATTATATCAGAGAAAATTAATAGGGGCAGTGTGCCCACTCAAGCTGAAAAAGATAGATTACATCACTACAATCCAGTCGCAAAATGAAATTTTTACTGAATGTCCAATGTACAAGCACTTTGTTTTTCCAGCAATAATTCCACACCATTGAATTTGCTATAGGTGCATTTTTATTAAGAGTACGTGTTAGAGTTCCACAGCTTTTTCTCAATCCAGAGACACCACTTGGTGGGGGCGAAGGATCATGATAACTATACTTTATGTTTGTTAAATTGGATTAATAATCATGCAATTTTTAAATGCTTGATTCCTTATTAGCGCATGGCTTTCTAATTTTGCTAAGGGGTATCGATCACTTTCCTCAAGTCAAAAGCAACAGAAATTAAGGAATAATCATTGAGCAGATGGGGAAAACTTGAGTTGTATCTGATAGTCCATTCTTGCGCATGTCATATACTATGAAAATCTCTTAACTTGATCCGATCATTTCAGTAGTTTATATAGTGAGTTGATGTATCACTATTATCAGTGAGGCATTATCATTCAACTTAATCACCTTGAATGAAAACCAATCTTAGTTTATTTTAATAATTGTACAGTTATCAATTATTGATACCAATGAATACTTCAGAAGAACAGTAAGATTCATATCTCTTTATTTATTTCTTGGATAATATTATATGCGCTTGGTTTGGACATTGAATTATGATATGAGTACAATTAAAAAATAACTGTAAGATAAAACAGACAACTGCTAATGACAGGGATTGAAGGACACATGGGAAATGACGATCAAGAGGGAGCAACACTGGGGTATATGATAACACATATTAACCCAGATCACACAAGCACTTCTTGTGTAGATGATGTTACGCTTTCCACAATTTATATCTAAAATTGTTGATAGAGAAATTTTGTTTTTGGTGAAAGGAAAAAGCTGTGCTTCCCTCTGCCAACTTATAAAATCTTATGCACATAAAACAGAGAAACAGATAAACAAATAAGTAAATGCAATAGTAGAATTCATTTCTATATAAAACCAAAAAGATATTTGCATACTAGATTTTATACATTATATTTGTATCAGTGATCCATGAACAAATAATCAGTAAATTTAATCATGTGTTTTATGTGATGATTAAGAATAACTTTTGGTTCCTGTATTATTTGATGGATTTAATTTGTATATAATGTTGGTATAAAAAAATTTATACAAACATCCAATTATATATTGCTACATTAGCAAAAGTGTTTGATTCAATCGTTTATTATGTTATAAGTTTTCTAAAATTTAATCACCTACTACCTTATAAGTCTTCTAATTACAAGTACTTGAGTGAATGATAATATAGCGTATAACAATTAAACTCTTATTTG
Source organism: Pterocarpus santalinus (assembly GCA_031439595.1). NCBI lineage: Eukaryota > Viridiplantae > Streptophyta > Magnoliopsida > Fabales > Fabaceae > Pterocarpus > Pterocarpus santalinus. Next base: position 64,800,166 of record CM062531.1, on the reverse strand, counting down.
ATTATTAGACTATATTATATATGATGATTAATATAAAAATAATATGTAAAAGATGGTGTGTGCAAGTATGACTGTAGAAATTAAAATAATAGTAAGATCGACCCTGTGATATGTTGTACGGACAATTCCACAACAAATCATTTTTCACCAACTTTGCTTTCAAGTAAGAGCTGGAACAGTTATGGATTTCTTTTTCCTTTTTTAACATGATAATTATTCATTACGGGAATACCTATAAAAGTTTTTGTGCATATGTGATCATAAAATTGAAATTAAGTACTTACCCAAATTAAATTGAAATCAAATAACAATGTATATATGTTTTTTTTTAACATGATATATGAGTTAATTTACTTGTAAGAAAAAGAAAAGCACAGGGGACGAAAAACCCAAGGTTGTAGTAGGCTACAAAAGAGCAAATCAGTAAAGGCCCATTTGTAAGCCCAACAAGTTCAGCCTGTTCCACTTTCCACCGCCTCCTTCATCGTTCTAATTTTTGTTTTTCTTTTCTCTTATTCTGGCGCATCCAGGTTTCTAAATTCTAGTTTCGTAGTTTATTTTAACGCGAAGATTCTGGCGTGCATTGATTTTGTGTTTATAGATATAGCCTGAAATTGATATTGTTAATGTTGGTTCAACGCATCATATCAAAAAAAAAAAAAAAAACAAAAACAAAAGTTTGCTCAACGCCTCAAATTTTGGATTGCATTGGATTATTGACCAAGGATATTCTATTCTCATAATCATAATGTATGATAAATGTTCTATTATATATATTGCAATAATGAATTTTGACTGGTTGATAATGATAATCTGTTTTATTGTTGAAGTGGTTGGTATTTTCAAAAGGAAGGCCTGGCGACCGCCAAGTGCCAACACCTTTTGCAACTTCAGGCCAAATTGGAAGAGGTTACATGCTATAATGCGATTGCAGTCTTTTCTATTTTTTTTTTTTTTTTATACTATTACATTTCTTTGATTGATTCCAGAGGTTAATGAGAAATATGACCCATTAGCAAGCAACTCACCTGACTACAAGTAGAAGTTTTATAGTTACTTCATAATTTCAAGCCGGTCCATTTGGATGGCTGTCCTCATCTTCAAAACCAGTACTGGAGTCAGGACTTTAATTTTAGGGGGCCAAGAACTAGATATATATATCTTTATTAAAGAGATCACGTTTATATATATATATATATATATATATATATTCAAAAAAATCAAATATAAGGAGGTCATAACCTACACATGCCTCCTTTGGCTCCCCTCTGTCTATAATTAAACATTGTACATCAAATTTAGAACTTTATGGCATGGATTATGAAAGTAGACCAAACATAAAATGGAACTTAATTCACAGCTATGAAGCCTTATTTCTTTGAGACAAAATGAAGACAAGAGCTTCTGTGTTCTACATTTTGTAAATGTAAATGTCTTAAGAAGGGGAAGAAAAAAAAAAGACCATGTCCAATATGAATAGTTTCTTGGCAACAATGGGTTGAACAAACCTTCGAGAGATGCCTTTATATAAAACCCTTAGAGCGGCTAATAGGAACAGATTGATGGTGGTCCTCCGTCACTCACTCAAAACAAATCTTAACGATTACTTTTGAGTTAATCAATGATAAGTGCAGCCTCTAATTTCTCCTTTTAAAACTTTGCATAGATAGATGTGCAGATATGATCTATCTTCAGTACAAATTCTTTGCATGAATTCCCCTTGAATGTCATTCCTATAGGAGAAAGCAAAGATGATATGACTTTGTCATTCTCATTATTATTCAATGATTGGCTTGTCTCTATTTTGTCACTATCATTCTATCAATTATCACTATCTTTAGCTTTATGGTATAATATGTTGCAAATACTTTAGCATTCTGTGAAATTGTGTTTCTTCTGTTTCGAACTCGATTAGAGAAACATTTGAAAGCTCACATATGTTGAGCTGACATTAGCTGCCTGGTGAAACAAACTGATACAAGAAACAGCTACTGTGGAAGTTTATACATTTGAGGCTCAAAAGTCGAATGGAGAAAAATAACAATTTACACCAAAGTAATCTACCAAGTGGAGAATTAGCGGAGGGAATATGTTGATGAGAAAGTTATAATTACACAAATCAGTGCCTAGACAAAATTTGAGATTCATAACAAATTCTATTAATGCTACACAAGCTCTGAATAATACAACAAACTCTTCTATAATTAACTAAGAGAACCAATTCACAATGAAGTAACTTCGTTAGAACTCCTGGCTAGCGATCTTAGTATACACTAATGCACATGACCACTTGCACTTCGGCAGAGAGTGCATGAGATATCTGCAAAACTGCAAATTCATTAAAATTAATTAGTCACGATCAAATACTCTACTTTCTTGATTACAAAGTGATGTTGAAAAGAAGAGGGTCCTCCCATTTATCTTTGCTCGTAGCAACCAAATGGGCATGGCAAGCACAAGAGTATATATAGACTCACCTCAGCATGCTCAAGAGCCATTCCAGCGTCTAAACTTGCATATTCCGCGACGATCTTCTGCAAAAGAGTTGCGAATAGAATGCAACATGGCTCGGACAGCAGGAACATGAATCAATTCTTCATGCTGCTCCTGCAAAATAAGTTTCCCTTAGGAGTGAACCCCTAGATACATCACTGACTTCCTCAAAGCAACAAAGAAATGCAACGAAATACCACTTCTGCAAGCCTGTCTTCAAAAGACCCAGCATTTGCATCAGCACACATGAATATCCTTCGATAAGCTGCTTTAAGGCTCCTGATCTGGATTATCACCCAGGAGAATGGTTTAGTTGCAATGACAAACAATCGAAGACAACTAATTTGAACATTTTGTTAGAATAAACCTCTGCGGTGCTGAATCCACGTCGAGTAAGGCCCACTAAATTTAGACCACGAAGCTCTGCTCTTTCTCCAGCTACCATCATGTACTTTGGGACATCTTGTGAAACCTTCATTTATGTAAGAACATGACATTGTAGTTGCACACCTGAGTAATTTAAATCATTTGGCATGGTAACAATATTTGATTTAACAAGTTATTGAATAAGGCCAATTTGATTTTAGTAATACATTGCAAAGATGGGCAGTCCCCACGTACTAGACTCCTTTCTAAATTAACTTTTGTTTAGATCATCCAAATGAAAAACAATGCTATTATCAAATGCCAAAGCCAAGGACAAACTTATTACAAAAGTACTGTTATTTACACAACTAGATTCCTCATTCTCTTCTTACAAGTTACAGCCCTCTTTGCAGCCACTGATAAACTAGACCCCACTTAAACTTTTGCTGACTGGCTTAGATTTTGTACAATATCCTTATGTGATTTCATAACAACCATTGCCTTTGCTACAAAAAGAATGATTCAAGACAATGAGATTAAAAGAAAAGCTTACCACAGAACCACCACCAAGAAAAGAGAAAGAGCCAAGATGGCAGAATTGGTGAACAACAGTTGCACCTGCAGTATGAACATAGTCCTACATATGAAGAGCTTTAATTAATTTTCTTATTCCATGCTTAAAACATAAGAAATTAACCAAAGCAAATTTATCATAAAAAAGGTAGTTTAGGTTTGAAAAGGGCTTACTTCCACCTCAACATGCCCAGCTAGAAGAGTATTATTAGCAAAAATATTGTTGTTACCAATCTTGCAATCATGAGCAATATGACAAGATCCCATTATTAAATTGCCATCACCAATAACCTGGTAATATGAAGATGGTAAGAGTGTGAAAAGGTACATGCATTTGCGTGTGTGTGTGTGTGTGTGTGTGTGTGTGTGTGTGTGTGTGTGTGTGTGTGTATGTGAATTTTTTTCTCCAAAAAACATTACTGAAGTCATTGTCTTACAGTCCTATCAATTGACTTCGAAGATCGGTGGATTGAAGTATGTTCCCGAATATCATTATTGTCTCCAATTTCCAGGAAACATTCATCCTCTGGCTACATGGTAAGTAAAATTTAGAGCACTTATTATGTTCCCAAAATAAGCCAGACATGAATTACATGAGTTTGCTACATATAACATTAGTGCAGACATTGAAGGTTATTCATATATAGCTTAAGATGGATGCCATATAGAGAGCTAGGTACAATATTAACACCTATATGAATAGTACAGTATAGAAAATGACAAGACGATTCCTATTTCATTAATCAGAGTCTACAGAACAACGGCATAGGTTGACAACAGAATTAGCAATGTCAATTGAATAACCATGATAGTCAGGGACAAAAAAAAGCCTCAACCAATTAATTTGAAGCATACCTTGTATTTCATGTCTTGACATTTGACACCAACCACAGCATGATACCCTATAATGTTATTGCTTCCAATGATGGTACATCCAGGATAATCATCACCAATAATAGCACCACTGCCAAGACAAAAAAAAAAATCCCCAAATAAACACGATCATCTAATTGTTCAAAACAAAATGTTCAGAAGGGCAGAACCTTAGGAGAACACAGTGATCTTAAGTCTGAACTCACGTCATTAACATGCAATTGTCCCCTAACTCTGTACTTCCAAAAATATGGCTTCCGGGATACAGTTGACAACCATTCCCCAGTTTCGTGGAGGGGCTAACAGTACAAAAAGGTCCAATGGAAACACCCTAAGCATAGCAGCAGGAGACCCATGGTCACAAAATCTTAAGTAGTGAAAATATGAGTGCACAACATATTTGCATTGATAATCAAAGGAAGACAGTATCCTAGCATCGTACAACATAATAATAAACATAAAGAGTAATGCACATTACAAGTACACCTTAAGTGTGCAGAAAAAACACCAAGCTCTACCTTTATGCTTCTTTTCTTTCCCTTCTAAATTGCAAAACAGAAGGCAGAAGCTAATTGTCTATGTTTTATTTATACCTTTTGGTAAACACAGTTGTAACCAACCGTTAACTTGGGCAAAGGACCAGTACCACCAAAAAACAAAGTCAGAGTCTATAGAACACAAATTGTCCTTCCTTTGAGTTTTTTTTTTTTTTTTTTTTGTTCCTCCAATATGAATAATGTTCATTCAAATGATACAATTTCCTTATGAGTTACATTAGCCATTTTATATAATTAAGGTCCTTGACTAACAACTAATAGTATGCACAATTAGTACGAGAGTCCCAACTAAAGTCTAAAGACTACATTCAACAAAAAGGCAAGAACAAACAACGGGGCACGGCATACACAGTACACGTATGTTGTGGTTCACATAAAACAGAGTGAGATACCCAATTCGAAAAGAATATCATTTTCGACCACCCAATAACGATTAAGAACAAAAGGAGCAAACTTTGGTTGAACCAGGAGAAGAAGAAGAACAAGTGATTGCCACCACCACAAAGCACAGATAGAGAGAGAGAGAGAGAGAGATGAAGTACGTGGCCGATAAGAGCATTGGGGTGAACAATCGCAGTGGGGTGGATGAAGCTTGGCTTTGTAGTATTGGAAGAGCGAACACTGTCTTCCTCCTCCGCAACATCTACAAGGTCACAAACAATAACACAAACAGCTCACACTCAAGAACAAAACTAACACAAAAATAGAGAGGAAGTTGATGATTGATTGATAAAGAGAGTGTTTGGAAGAAGGAAGATAGTGATAGTGGTAGTAGTAGTAGTTACTGACTGGAGAAGAAGCGTGGCGGCTCAAACACCAAACTTGGGAGTCGCAGGAGCGCCGACGAAAAGGAAAAGGGCCTGCCGCTGACCAGTTTAAGGAATCGCGACGACATGTTTGCTTTGCCTACAGCAGCAGCCTGCTCTTGCAGCCCGTCATTTCTTTGACTAATATTGCCTATTATTTTATAAATTTAATTGGTACGTATAGATAATATAAAATTATTTTATATTATTAAGTAAGAGAAATTAAAAAATTATAGTAGATTTTTTATTATGATGGATAGTTATTTGTATAAATTAATATTTTTATTGTTGATAGTGTAAAATTATTTTACAATATCAATATATTTAAATTAAATTCTTATTTTATATTATTATTATTATTATTTGACCAAAATATATTTTATTAATAATTATACATATTAAAATCTTTTTATACAAAATAAAAGATATGTGATTGCCAGTAAAATAATATATATATATATATATATATATATATATATATATATATATGTATATTTAAGCTGTATGCATTATCAGTATAACTATATCAGCAAAAATGTTTAACTTAATCATGCACTACTTTAAAAATTTTATAAATACATCTATATAATTAAATAATAATACAAAATTCTTTTATATTATCAATAAATATCAAAATTTATTAAAATTTTAATTATTATTATATTAAAAGAACTATTTATTAACAATAACAAATTAACAACAATGTATGATGGACATTTTTAAAAAAATAAGAACTGCATACCTTTTAATTTTTTTAAATATTTGTAGGCTATAATATGTGATAATAATGTTAAAATTAAATATGAATGCTAAAAAAATATTTTTATACTAATATATTAAAATGAAGATAAAATAATTTTAATTTTATATTTTTTAAATCATTAAATAAGGAATATAGTGCCATTAATATTAATATATCAATTCTCAAGAATTTATAAAAAAAATAAATAATTTTAATAATGTTAAATAATGAATAACTAAAAATTAAAAATAAAAAATTTAAAAGCAATATTAACATTAATTAATAAAATACTTTGTGTATTGAATAGTTTAGCAAACTTACATATATTTTTAATTAATAAACTATCATATATTTTTAATTAATAAACTATTTTGAACTAAAGTGTATGTTTTGAAAGTAGAGAGGAGAGTTGTGTAATATGAGTATTTTTAAGAAGAGGAAAGTGTAATTTACTCTAAAATATTTATTATTAATTTTTTAATTTTATCTTTTACATAATTCTAAGCATACCAGTAATTAATAAATATAGTGTGAGATTAAATAAGGATATTTTAGTAAATATATATCATAATCAAGCCTTAATTTTAACTTTCTTAATCTTTATACATATAATTAAAATGACAGATAGAGTGAACATAAATAGTATTTATTTGAACCAGAATAATTGTTTATTTATTTATTTTTCTTAAAAATCATTACTCAGCATCTATTTTGACTATTAATACTTGGTTGGTTTGAATAGAGTAGCACTTATTATTTTGAATAATATTTTGTATTTGAGTCTTATTAATAAAAAAATTAGAGCCATAGAAATTTAACTTAAACTAAATTAATTAGAGTCTAATTAAATTTAAATATTGATAGTTTAAACAAGAAAATAATTTTGAAGTTTGAGTAATTGAGTTACATGAGCTCACAAAGAGAATAAAATTTGCCTAACATTTTTTTTCTCTATCTACAATACTTCCATTAGAAACCTTACTTTAGAGCAACAACAAATATTTCATTTTTATTGTGTAATCCATTTTTTTATAAATAATTGTCCACAAAATTTTTGGACCGAAATAGTGATTAGGCAAAATTCACAATTTTATAATTTGAACGCTTGATTTACAAATAAAATTTAATTGGTCTAAAGTTATTATCTACTTTCACTGCAACTAATTACTTTTAAGTCACTGTATAACCATTTAGTTCTAAGAAATTTATTTTACTTAATTTTCATTGAGTAATTATTTTTTCTGCGATGTTAATAAGTTTCTAGAGAAGAGAATAACTTACATTTCTTAAGACGTAATATATTTACATTATTTAATTTTTGGATAAAATAAATCTTGTATGGAATTTTCCATTTAAATTGAATTATTTATTATCTTAATTATTTATGTCAGATGTTAAAAATTTAAATATTAATAATGTATATAGAGAAACTCTAATTAAAAAAGGCTTATATTTTTATTAATTATTTTAACTTTTATTTAATTCTATTTATTTCTACATTACTAAAGATGATACTCTAACCCCCGGCTTCCTCAAAGAGTTGATATATATTTTAAGTGCATTATTATAACTTCTGTAGCAATTATACCCATTGATGACAACAACGTGGTAACGTAGTTTTATTTTTGTTTCTATCAAAAAGTTATACCTTTCACTGAAAATAAAAGCATCACATATGAAAAAACATAGAGAATCTATGATATAAAAATCAAGTAAAAGGAAAAGGCTATGACAACAGCTGCCCGTTACAGCCATCATTACTAATAAATAAATAAATAAATAAATATATATATATATATATATATATATATATATATATATATATAGCTTATGCTTCTTTCCTTAAGTTAAAAGTCCTTATATTTATTCAAAGGAATAATCTTATGAAAATGGTATACATTTTAAGAGAATTAATTACAATTTTCGGTCAAGGCATAAATTAAAAATTTAAGCTAATAAAAAAATGAATTTCATGAATGATATTTATTTTGTTACTGTAAAAGTTCAATTCAAAATTTTCTAATATATAAAATAACGGTACAATACTAATTTAGATTTGAATTTTCTTTTACACTGTTTAATATTTTCACCATTGAGACATTTTATTATTATTATTATAATAAAGCAAAGAGTTATAGATTGAGGATAGATCAGGTTCTGAACTTTAATAATGAATGAATGATCGTTATTTCATCGCAAGTGAAGGGCATTTCCGTAATAGTACACATATAATTTCTATTCTATTTAAACAATGGAAGCTTAATAAAAGGGAGCGTTAACTAGTTAACGAGGGTCATATGATGACTCATCTCATCTACCTAACAGGGGAGGAGAGTGACGGCGCAAGTCAGTAATGGCAGTGGGAGAGCAGCACTCGCCCATCATCACCAGGTTGAAGAGGGAACAGTTCAACCGCACAAAACATGATTCTAACTTCTCTCATTGGAAGGTTCATATCCTATATCTGTGAATCAATACTATACTACAATGTAATATAATGTAATGTTTTATGATGTGAGTTAATATCTTCATGCTTCTTAATTATGTGTAACTGCACCAACTTCTGCTTTTTGAATTATTGCATATCAACAAAATATACTATTTCTTCTTTCTTGTCATTATGACTGTTAGTGTTAAATTCTCGTTCCAGCTATTGAATTTTCTGGTGTCACCTTTGAAAGTTTGCACACATTAGATTTAGAGGGGAAAACTAGTAATTTTTTTGATGGGGGTTGAAATTGAATGTGAATTGAAGTGTTAGTGTGTTGTGCTTTGAATTTGAACTTGAATTTGATTAATTTATTGCTTTCAGATTCTCATTGGCCCTTCTGATTGGGAAGACTATTCCAGGGGAAAGGAAGGATCTGCGAGATACAGGATCCATAACCTTCCAGAAAAATCTTGTCCAGGAGTGTATGAGCTTGCAATTGCTGTGTCAAGCAGCGCTTTGGGGCGTGGAATTTACAAGCTTGCCCCTGACCACATAGTTGTGGTTTACCTTGGACAAGCCGACAATGTGAGGGCAAGGCTCCAGCATTATGGCAGAAGTGGATCTCATTTGGGCAATAGCGGCTGTTTTGATTTTTCAATTGATGCTTCTATCCAAAAGGGGAGGCCATTGTTTCGGGAGATTTTTTCACAAGGCTACCCTATTGTTTATAGATGGGCTCCTGTAAGTACATATCAGATATTTCGTGTGATTTTTATTTTTTCAATTAATAGAGATCAAGATGGTTTCAACTGAACATGTCTTGATGGGTACAAAATGCTAGGTGAATATTGGATTCAGCATCTTATAATGCTCAATTCATAAGGTCCTTGGTTGGAGATATATTCTATGATAGTATGACTACAAGAAAGTTTTTTTCCTTTTTTTGTGTGATCGGGTATAATTTATTGTTCTAAGTTAAAAATTACCAATTTACAGTGGTCATCGTTAAATCAGGCATAGTTTATCTGCATGAACACTAGGTCACAGGCTCAATTGGTAAATGGGGTCTCATGAGAATTCTTAGTCTTGTCTATGCACTGTGTCTCTGATGAGAATTCTTGATGGAGAAATACCGTTCAAGAAATCTACACTGGAAGATTGAAGAAATGCACACTTGCATCTTATAGAATAGATATATTAAAAAAGGGGGCCTAGTGTACGAGGCTTCCATCTAGTAGGGTCTGAGAAGAGTAGATATACACAACCTTGTCCTCGAAAACGAATAGATTATATCCAGGTTTTGAATCAATGATTTTCGGGTTACAAGATAGCAATCTTAGCATTGTGCCAAGGCTCACCCTCTATATAATAGATATATTGAAGGGCAAAACTCTGAACTCAAATGATTTTTCACTTTTGTAATAATGTTTGTTGAGCAGATGCAAAACAAGGAAGATGCTATGCGTACAGAAGCTCAGCTGCTCAGAACATTTGATTATGCATGGAACACAAGCACCAATGGTTACCGGCGGCCTGACGACATTCTTCAAAAGCTCTACAAGATTGCTTCTGGCACTAGAACATTTTCAGATAGGACCAGGGAGCTCCTACCTTTCACTCAGAGGCAAGTCGGTATCCGAATCAAATCAAGCAAGCTGCCTCTGACAGATGACAAATTAGATGAAGAAGACAACGGCAGCTATGGTTTCCTATCTAGGGTGGTCATATTCAACAGATCACGTCCTATGAATGTTCAGGATATCACTGGTGTCATTCAGGAGAATGCTAAAATTTGTGGAGTGGCCTTGGGAGATGGTTCTGTTTGTACAAGGCCACCAGCTGAAAGAAGAAAGAGGTGTCCTGAACACAAAGGAATGAGAACAAATGTGTCCACTGCCAAAGCAATCATGGCACCAAAGTTAGAGAGCATTGAGGTGCTAGAACCCGGTGTGTATTGTCAGAAAAAGGGAAATGGCTACATAGACCATAGGGTTGGCCATGACGTAGAAGACCCTCCAAAAATAGTGGTTGATAGTCCCGTTGATAAGGGTATTACCAATACCAATACATGTGGAATCATCTTGAATGATGGTTCCATTTGTAAAAGGCAACCAGTTAAAGGCAGGAAAAGGTGCCAAGAGCACAAAGGGAAGAGAATTCGTGCACCTATTCATGTAAATCAGTGGTAATGTGCAATATCAGCATAATGTGGTTTCAGAATTTATGAGAAGCATAAAGGGGTTACCCTCTAAGATAGTGGCAGAGCAGAAAACAATACTCATATATCTGATATGGATTCAAATATCAGAAATTGGAATCATTAAAGAAAACGGTGGCCCTAAAATTGGAGCGCCATGACTCTCTCTATGCAAAAGACAACCACTTGAGGAGGTCATAAGAGTGCTGGCAGCACAGATGCACTACTGACATGCACATGCTGTGTTCCATTTTGAAGGATGAATCTGTTTGCACCAGAGCCCTTTGCTCATAGAAGGCATGGGTTAGGAGGATAGCCCTTTTCTAATTCTCTGTAGGCAAAAGCACATAAACAAGAAAACAATGTATTTGGTGTTTCATGTTGTTGTACCATGAATTACATGTCAAGTCCATTTAATTATTTGTATGAGTTGTTTTAGCTGTACGAGTGATCATTATACTCATCATCAGAGCCGGATTTTAAGATATCCAAGGTAAGAAAATGCTCCATTGTGCCAGCAGCATCCTAGATATCCTTTTTTTTTTTTTAGGTGAACTCAATTTAAATGCCTATGTTTTCACAATTTTCGTTTCCTATACGAATAGAAGATTACAAATATTCAAACCGAATGTTCAAGTAGGGTAATGATAGATACACATGACTTTCACTTATATTATCTTCATATTTCTATATTTTTTTATTACTGAATATTATTGGTCATGTAACAATTAAACACACCTACATACTCATATAACACCTTACTCTAATATGAAGACATGTGCATTCATCTAATATGTGAAACATTATTTATTAAAGAGCAAAACCCTATTTTAGTCCTTGATTCTATAGGATTTATCACATTAGCCTTTTAAAGATTATTATAACCATATAAGTCTTTCTAAGATTTTAAGCATTAACATGTTGATCTTTTTGGAAGACTAAAGTAATGACATAAAAAGATACATAAGGACAAATTATCTAACTATTTTTAATATTCTAGAAACTTATGCGGTGATAATGATCTTTATAAAACTAATATGATGACGTATATACCTATAGTTGACTAAAATAAAGTCTTACACTTCATTTAGTTCAGCCATCAGTCACATTAGGCCACGTTACTCCCACATTGTCTATCGCTTAAACCACTCTCCATTAGCCAATCTATTATGTGCTAATCACGTGTTAATGACTTGAGTATATGAAACTTAGAATCATGATCAAACTACAACTTGTTTGTTTTAATAGTGAAACCTGGGAATTGAATATATATAATTTTCATAAAACTTGGTCATATGTGAATTTTTCACAATTGATTAAAAAAATAGGGCCTAAACATCACACTCAACAAAAGAAGATTAATTACCAAATTATGTGAAAATTTCATATAAGATAGGTCATTTGTAGTGGAACGCACGTTTGACCAAAGAAGGATCGGAGCTCTTTTCACAAAACACACCTCAATAAGTCAAATTTAATGGGTTTGCGTTGAGAAAAATCTCAACCAAACAAACACTTAGAGTCTGTTTGAATAAACTTCTAAAAAAAGAACTTTTTGTCTAAAATTTTTTTAGTAAAGCTTTAATTTTTAGAAAAAATTATTTTGTATTTAGATAAATTATCTGAAAAGTATTTTTAATTATTAAAAGTACTTATAAATTGTTTGAATACAAAAGAACGAAAGTATTTCTTTTATAGCTAAATTATAAAAAAAAAATCAAAAAGAAGAAAGATAACTAAGGTTAAACAAGGAGTAAGAAATGAATGATATGTATAGTAATTTTAAATTAAAGTGAAGGACATTTTTGAAAGATAATTTTATTAAAAATTATTTTTACTTTTACTTTTTTCAACAGTTAAGTATTCATAACTTTTAAAAAAGTGATAAATTAATTTTTTTTAATTAAAGCACTTTTCTTAAAAGTTGTATCTAAATATCTATAAAAATATATATAAGTATTTAAAAAAAAGTGCTTTTTTCCAATTCAAACAGACTCTTAATCTTTTCATTGAAAATATTATAACTTTACTAATGCATTGCTTGATTAATTTTCACTTCAATGATAATAGAGTGCCAATATTTGGTACAAGACGATTGCATTTCTAGTCTCTGAATGACGGGAATTATTTTGTTATCAATCTAAGGGGGGTGAGACATGATAGTGGAGAGCTAGAGAAAAGAAGGAGGAATTGATCTCTCCCACAATCTCTAGATTAAGATGAACTTGCATCTTCTGTGTTAAGGGGTATTTAAGGTGGGGATGTGATAAATGTGAGGATCCAATTAGAGCATAAATTATGGGATTTGAGAGAGAGAATAAAAGGTGGATCGAGGGAAGGGGTTTTCCTATATGCTTTGTATGTTAGGTTCCAACTAAGATTGGCTAGGCATCTAGGCCAATGAGGGTGGCCTAGATAGGTTGTGTGTTTGGTTGGGTGCCTAGCTTCAAAGGAGGTGGTTCCCACACCAGAGTACTTAGGGAGTTTGGACATATTACAAGACTCCTAGTTTCACGGAGCGAAGAAGTTTGCTCCAGTGAGAAAGAAGACAGGTAGGTCGAGTAGTTTAGTTGGCCGAATAGATAGATCAGGAATCATGATGATGTAGAAAACAAGAGTATTCTCACATCATTTGAATTTATTTTTGTATAAAATACTATGAGTTTAATTTTGATGCAGTAATAGTGTAAAAAGATTTTTATATAATCAATTAATTATATCTTTCTATTTATATGATTATTCAAGTAATAAGTATGAAACTTAATCATGTTTTTTCATTTCAATGTGATTACATTTATGTGAGGAAACTATCTTGTTTGTGTTTAGAAAAGTTTAAAGATTAATTTGTATAATTATTTTTTTAGTAGTATAATCACTTTTTTATATAATTATTTATGTAATAATCAATTTATATTTAGATATTTCAATCAAAAAATAATTTTTAAAATAATCTATTTTCTTTGCATTATATGAAAAAAATTATTTTTATATAGTAAAATTACTAAAGAGGTATGAAATAATTATTTATGTTATATAATATTTGATACTTTGCAACAATTTAATAAAAATATAATAATTTTAAATTAATTAACTTTTATTTATAATCATAAATTCCAAAATATTACTTATAATTATAAGTTTTTTTTCAACTTAAAATTATTAACTTTTAATTATAATTTGTTTTTAACTTTATACTAAACAAGATTGATTTTTCAGAAACCCTTGATGTTCCCCAATATGCACTCCATCCGTTCGATATTTGATATTCTGATATTTTCAGCACAGTAGTAACCTGTTGAGACCTGAAAACCCATGGAGCTCAAAATCCACCCATCTATGGCGACTCTATCACCCGTTCCGCGCACACGAAACGCCGTCGTCTCGTCCCATTCGAAGCCCTCCAATTGCTCTCTCGCTTCCACACCTCTCTGCACCTACGCCGTTCCCGATTCTAAGAACCCCACCACCGGCAAGGTCCACCCCCGCCGAAACGGCACCACCACCAGTCGTTTCGCTCACAAGACCCCAACTTTACGGAAGGAGAACCTTCCCAGCGAACCAAAACCGAAAGTTGACAAAAGGGTCGACCAGAACCAAAACGCACCGTTTGCTGCAACAACCCTGAACGTTGAATTGATGGGATTGTGCGAAGAGGGTAAGCTTGGTGAAGCTGTGGACCTCATGGGTCAAGGTGCTGTTGCTGAATACGGTGTTTTTCTTGCGATACTGAATTTATGTGAGAGTACAAAATCGCTTGAATATGGAAAAAGGGTTCATGAGTTCTTCAGAAAATCGAAGTTTCGAGGGGATGTTGAATTAAACAACAGGTTGATTGGGATGTATGCGAAATGTGGTAGTATGAAGATTGCACGTAAGGTGTTCGATAGAATGCCGGAGAGAAACATCAGGTCTTGGCACTTGATGATTGGTGGATACACTGAGAATGGTGTTGGTGATGATGCTTTGTTGGTTTTTCAGGAGATGAAGGAGGCAGGGATACAACCTGATAGTGAAACTTTTGGGCTGGTTTTGGCCGCTTGTGCGAGGCAAGAAGCTGTGGAAGAAGGGTTAATGCACTTTGAATCCATGAAGGAGTATGGAATTGTTCCTAGCATGGAGCACTACATTGGGTTTGTTAACATTATGGGGAATGCTGGTCAATTGAACGAAGCTGAGGAGTTCATTGAGAGTATGCCAATTCAGGCTGGAGCTGAGGTTTGGGAGGCTCTTCGAAATTTCGCACGGATTCATGGAGATATAGATCTTGAGGATCATGCGGAGGAGTTGTTGACATGTCTTGATCCTTCAAAAGCTATTGTTGATAAGCTTTCCACGCCTCCAAGAAAGAAGCAGTCTGCAGTCAACATGCTGGAGGATAAGAATAGAGTGAGTGAGTATCGGTGTACTGTCCCCTATAAAGAAGAAGCTGATGAGAAATTGAAAGGTTTGAGTGGGCAGATGAGGGAAGCAGGTTACGTGCCAGATACAAGATATGTTCTCCATGACATTGATGAGGACGAAAAAGAGAAGGCGTTGCAATATCATAGCGAGCGCTTGGCAATTGCTTATGGTCTCATCAGTACTCCCCCAAGGACTACACTTAGGATCATCAAGAATTTGCGCATCTGTGGGGACTGCCACAATGCAATCAAGATCATGTCTAAGATTGTTGGAAGGGAGCTTATTGTTAGGGACAACAAGAGATTCCATCATTTCAGAGATGGGAAATGCTCATGTGGAGATTATTGGTAAAGTTGGTACTAAAGTACTCAAGTGTAGATACTCTGGTGCTATCCTACTGGATAGTTTCTTAATGTGCTTCTACCAAAATGTGTAAGGTTCAAAATCCATAATCAGGGAGATCAAAACTTTTTTTTTTTTTTTCCATCTATGGATTGACCTATGTAGCTTCACTGTTGTACATGCTTTTTAAAGGCTACAAATAATGCAAAATTAAGATAAGTGACCAACAATATGATAAATCTCCAACAGTATATGGTACGCTGCATAATATTCATCGTGACTTATGGAAGAAGCTATATGGCGTTCTTACTAAGGTACTTTCATTTGCATTCTGATCTGTCATTTATGAAGTAGCCTAGAATTTAGATATCATGTGCATCCTGTAGATGGAATCTCGGGATTTTCTACATCCCTGTAATTTAAGACACAGCGACACTCACAAGATATGCCTTTCCTCCTTCCAAAACATAGTCGACCATGTTGTCATGTTGAATCCTGAAGTACATACTAGCCATTTTCTGTCCTAAGTAATTCTGTGGATATCTTATTGACAATAAGATATGATGCAGAATCATATGCAGTATATATTAAATGGAGAAAAAAAATAGCCAACAAAAATTGAAAGGTAAGAGATATCTGGCGGCTGCATAGAATAAGCCAAATACAATTAAGGGACATTGTTACATCAACATTTCTATATCATCCTCTCCGCTTGCACGTTCAAAAAGTGCAATTTATCTTTTATTTGTATGTACATAATTTGCCCTATCTTAATATCGTACATATTGTTTTCTCATGAAATGAAATCAATGAGATCTGAGTCAAGGGATCATTCCCTGGTAAGGTGTACAAAAATACATGGTGCATCCTATTTAAAGATGGAATATAACCCCATCTCGCAATGTACATCTTGAAAGAATGCAATGTGCTGCCAAAACAATGAGTGAATTACAATGCAAATAGAATGAGAGAGAGACCAAGAAGCCTGCTTGAAGCCCATGAGGAGTATAGGAGGGCTAAAATCTGAATGGAAACATCTTATGTTGTTGTTACTGTGAGGATGGTTGGCTTATTCTTTTATTGGTTACCACTTCAACTGCAGCTTCATCTCTTGATGGAACTCTCAAGCATGATTTCATGGTATCATAAACTGTAAACCCAATGGCCACAGACGGAACAACCTGAATTACAAAAAACAACACTTAATTAACTAGAAGGATTTAGAGCTTGATTTGGTCTAATATGCTATTAGTTTTCCCACCTTTATGTAATTGATGCTCAGCCCTGAAAACAGTTGCCTCCAGCCTTGCTTTTGAGCAATCACAACAAGTGATTTCAGAGTTCCCTTCAATTCTGCATTATCAGATGCCAGGAGATTTTGAACCTAGCCAGATGGTTGTCAACTTCGTACCACATTATTTGATATCCATCTACCATTATCCGAACGACCAAATGAATTGAATTACCTGCATTTGCCTCCTAACAACTTCAAGAGGATATGTGAAGGTCTGCCCCAATAAACCTGCTACAGATCCACATGTGAGTTTCACCATGATGCTTTTCTTGTAATCCTCAGGGACATGGCGTTTCATTTCCTCATAGAAGTAAAATTTCAAACCAGCATATGGGAATATTCCAACAAGCGTTGGAGCTGTTGCCATGAGTAAATAGTAATGTAAGGATATTACAGCCATAAACACAACACTGGAAAGCACTGACACCAGATAAAAGAAGATTTGAATGCATACCTACTCCCCTATAGAGACCTCTAATGCCACCCTCTTTGTAAGTTTTTGCTAAACAGTCAAGGATCCCTCTATAAACTTGTTCATTATGAACCATCCCCGAAGCATTCAACTTTGCTGGTGTAACAATCTGCAGTTTCAAATGCAAAGTAGCTCACCAAAGGAACTCCATTTTCTGCTGCTTCCAACTCATCAAAAAAAGGTATGGCAATTAATATTTGATCAGATACTTTACCTGATAAGCTAACTTAGTCCGAATCAAGTCAAGAGGATAAGTAAAAAGTACAGCTGTCCCTCCAGACAATGACCCTGCCACAAGGTCTAGGGTAGGGCCTTTCGAGACATCAGGAAAAGTTAGCATGATCCATCTGCGGTATTCCTCATAGGACATATAATGGAGAGCTGCATAAGGGATAATCCTTGCAACACTTGCTCCATTTCCTCTGCAGATAAATTTAAGGTGATGGTTGACTATGTTACATTATATTGATGTTTGTAAGAAGTTCATTTATAAATTTTTTTGGTGGTTTTCATGTTTAATTAGGTAGAAGATGAGCCTTGGTACAATAGCAAGGGTGTTGTCTTGTGAGCTCAAGGTTACGGGTTCAAATCCTAAAAACAGCCTCTCCGTTCGCAGAGGTAAGGCTGTGTATATATCTACTCTCTTCAAGGTAAGGCTGTATGTATATATCTACTCTCTTCAGACTCCACTAGGTAAAAGCCTCATGCGCTTGGCTGCTCTTTTTTCCGTTGACTAGTTAGGTGATTGTGATTAGTGAGGTAATTAATTATCTTTTCTCTGTTATGGAAGTCACATTGTAACTCAACGTAATCACACTTTCTCCATTCAGTCATATTCAGAAATTTTCTCTATCCTAATCTCTCCTCTATTTTCTTTCAATTTCTTAGTTGAGGTAAGAATCTACCTGTAGAAACCCAAAAAGCCTTCGGTTTTGGCAATTCTGCTAGCTGATCCAAGGAGTCCTGAGCTGTGAAACTCGGCTCTTCGGGTCTGCAAGGAATGACAATAGAAATTACAAAAGGTGTAGGGTGGCATAAAAAGAGTTGATTTGGATAATCAAATCAAAGAGGAAGAGGAATCAAACCAATGGAAGAAAAGAATACTATGATATGGAATACCCAATTGAAGAGAAAGAAGAGGCAAGTAATAATGAAGTAAAGATGGAATCTTTAGAAGGAAAAAAAGGGACCCAATTGACGATAAAAGTGAAAACAGAACCTGGAAGAGGATTTTGACGCGTTCGAGGGGAGCAACGACGGTTTTGGCGAAGCCACCGGCGATGCCCCCAGCAAGGAGCTCCTTGGCGAAGAGGGGCATGGAGTCCAATACAGCATCAACCACCATGGCTTTCCCTTCATCTTCTTCTCCCATGTTTCCCATTCAGAGAGAAGAGAGAAGAGAGAGAAGAAAAAGAAGGGGGGGGGGGGCGGGGGTTCTAGCTTGTTTGTTTTCACTTTTGATCGTTATGTATTGTGTTGTATGGACTTTGAAGTTGGAAAGAGGAACCACGGAACTAGGAAGCTCCGAGGAACAGGCAACAAGTTACGTTAAGGAATGGAATCGATAGTGATGCTTCCGTGTATTTTGGTTGGGTGCGGGGTTTGATCGAAAAGTCATCCAACCACCAGCCTCCAACTCGGATCATAGTCTTCTGTCTGCACACTTCTCTTCTCTCACAAATTTTATTCCCTATTTCATCGGGTGCTATTATTATTATTATTATTATTAAATTTGCTCATGCCTTACTCGCTTCCAGTATCAATTATTCTAAAAAAGTAGCAATAACAAAATTATTATTTGAAAATTGAAACATGATAATCACATAAAAGTGTAATTATTTATTGAGTTTAATTAGATTGACGACAACAGAAAATAGTTTTACATCACAACCAATGTAAAATAGGAAAAGTGAGAATCGTGATGGGCCCTCATTATAATGGGTAGTTATTTATGTGAGTAAGACTTTCCACTATTTTTATTGACAGAAACTGCTTTTACATTGTCGATTTAAATTAAATTCTTATTTATTTATGAATTTTGCGAAAGAGTATTGAATATTCTTATATTAAATATTTTCAATTACCAATATTCTTATATTGAAAATAACTAAAAAATGCTAAAAAACTTCTTGTGATAATAAATATCTTATTAGGAGCTAATCCTTCACAATATAGCAAATTATTATTTGAATTTCAGTTGAGAAAGTCATCCATATTTAAGCATCACATAGTATTCAAGTAATATTATCTCTTGTAAAAAAATATCTATAAAAAAATTAAAAAAAATCTTACTATTTGTCCATAATAAAACTAATATTTGGTTAATTTAAATAATTTGAAGCCTCAAAATGAGCTAGCCGATAAAACTGATTGACCATGGCTGAGGGAATGTTAAAGTTCCCGTCCATAACACTTTTTATTATTTGTTAGCTTCTGTTTTTATTTATTGACCAGTACTTCAAAGACATTCGTTAGCAAATTTTAATTTTAATGTAAAAGCATTGAGTTTATAGTAAATACAACAGCAAAAGAGAAGAAAAAAAAAAAACAGCTGAAAGAATCAAATGTTTCTATTATGTGTGTTTTTCTCTCTTTTTCTTTTGGTCACCTTCAAACGACTTGTATGTCTAATAATCATATCAACAACTTGAGTACGAGAAATCGGGTAGAGAGTGTATCTTGCTGGAGAACAGAGCAGTCATATGAGTTCAGTGAGCTATAGGATTGTTAACAGGATCTTGTCAATGTCACATTGCCAATTTATTGATAAGGTTCACTAAGATGCTCTACGTAGAAGTTCTAGCATCAACGAGTTCTAGTTCACTGCAAATCCGGTTCCATAGAGGATAATACTAGTTCCTTGACATCACAAAAAATCACCTCCTTTCTGCGCTATTAATGTTTAATGAAAGAAAAAGTCTTACTATTGTTTTAAGTCCTTATGCCATCAAGTAAATGCAATTAAGAATCTCTCCCACAAACTTTGCTACTTAGAGGGGATGATTATGATAAACGGAAAATGCAAATTAATAATTGACTAATTCTATTTTGGGATTTATCTATTTATTAGTTAATATATGATATATTTTGTTTTTATATATTAAAAATTTGGAGTCCAGACATTTTTGTTGGTAAAATTTCAATTCTTATCCAACGCCAACGGGCGTTTTGTAAAAGCAAGTCATGATTTTCTTTTGTTAAAATTGCTTCAAAACTAAATTAACAAAATAAATTTTCTCCATTTATTCTCCTAACTCTGCATAGTTTGTTTTTTTTTTTTTAACAAAGGAAATGTGAAAACACATGTTTCAATGCTAAAAATTCGATTTTTAAGGCACATTACAAGAAATGAGCCTCACCTCTACTTTAGTCAAAATCAATTTTGACAACAAAAACAAACAGGCTATCTAGATTTCTAAGGAAGCACACTCACAAATGGAAGTAAAATGCATGTTATTTATTTTTTTATCTAGCAATCAATATATTCTAACTCAAGCCAAGAGAGTTCATTGTAGGGATAAAATGCTCTCAACGCTAATTCTTACTACACATAAAACTCGAATTCGAGATCTTGTTTAAAAGAAGTTAATATCAAACCATTTAAACCAACTGAACGTTGGCATATACAATATAGTGAAATGCATATTCACAAATGGAAATAAAAATAAGAGAGTCCTTGAAGGGAATATTGCTTAACGTACTTATCCAAGTGTCTAAGGTTGTTTAATTAGGTATCTTGGGTTTGATCCTTGCGAATAGAAAAAATTCCCGTTGAGAACCTAAAACTCTCTTTGGAACCTCTACAGGTCGAACCAAATTAGCCGAGTTCATAATAATAGGGCCCGGTGTACCGGTAGATTTAAAAAAAAAAAGGTCAAATAGATGAAGGACCAATATCCTAATTACTCTCTGCTTAAAATTACATTTAAGGTAGCAAATGTGAGACCAAGGTTGCATTATGGCAGCAGTATCTGATTATTCGTAAATAGACATATTCCAAATCAATGTTGGATAAGCATTTTAAGATTATCCTTCCTGCATGGAAAAGAAAGACCATTCAAGTGAATAACTGAAAAATAGCCACTTGGCCCTGCACTTATGCCACACCTAGTGACTACAATCACCTACCAACGAAAGCATCCTCTCAAGTTCTCTCATGCTATATTACACGAAAGAAAGACACAAATTTTATATCTACTATTATTTGTATTGAATTGTCAATTCTGTTGTTGTGTTTTTTTTTTTTTTTCCCTCGTAATATGATACTCTCTCATTAGAGAATTTGAGAGGATCCTGATCATTGCTAGGGACATTGGATTTGGAACAATAGCATCACTGTCCTCAGATACGGAAAATCGTTTACGTGATGCAATAGTAAGGTATAATTAATGGTGATCTACAAGAACTATATGTTGACGTAATACCTTGAATATATTTGAAGGGCGCAGTTTAGGACCATAAGGAGACAAGCATGAATCATGAAACGGATTGATCTGAAGCGATCCCTGATCTTCATCTACAACAAAGCCTAGTACAGCATGATCCATGTTGTTCCAATATAAACCATATTAATTGCAACCATTTTAGTTATGTCATTTGGTACATACATAGTGTATGCTATTGCTAAGAAAGTGAAATGAGTCATGCTACCAACTAACAATGACTCTAGTCTATGAAACATGGACACGGATACACAAGTAGGGAGACAGATCAAAGGTATGCAATCACCTGAACAAGAAGGTACCGGAAGATTGTATGCATAGTGGTTCTCATATGAAGCGACCGGTCTTAGTCTCATATCTGAATTCCAGAGACACCACAACCGTTCCATTATTCAACCAAAATTTGAGGTGTCCAAAAGGTTGACCTAACACTAATGAGCATCCCTACTATTAGTTTATTATTATTATTTGTCATAAAAAGTGTACGCGTCATTTCGAGGCTTTATAAATTGTTTATTGTAATTGAAATAAATATTTAATGATTTATTTTATTTAAAAGAATATCGATGAGATATAGTGTTTGTATTATTGAATTCGCAACACGGAGGTAGGTATTATAGAACTCACAACAGGGTAACACGGAACATGACAGAACTCGCGACACATCACCGCATTTTTGGTGAAACAATAATTGAACCACATGATGATAATTGGCCAGACACTCTATTATAGGACAATAATGAAACATTTCACGCGTTTAACAGTCCTAATATATAGTGACTATCCCTTCTATAAATAGCTTCATCGTAATGCATGAAGTGCATATCGATAATTTGAGAATTTAGTATGAGGGAAAGAGAATTGAGAGTTAGTTATAAAGAGTTGTGAAAGTGAGTTGAATTGATTCGAGAAAAAAACATTTTTTTAGAAAAAATGGCAGTAGATAAGACAATGAGAGCACAAGATCACATTTTGAAGAAGATTCGTAGTGAAGGAGTAATATTTAGTTGTTATTATTGTTATTATTATTGTTATTATTATTATTATTATATGAGATATAAAATATGCTCTATACTTGCCTCTTATGATGATCCTGTGTATTAAAAATATATTTGATATATATTATTATTATTCTAAATTTAATATTATTATTATTATTCTATTTATTATTATTGTTGTTGCTATTATATATTTAAAGTAGTTATAGTGGCTAAGTATGATGATTATTATTAGTTTATTATTGTTGGTAAATTTTGATTATATCAGATATAAAGTATGCTCTACACTTGCCTCTTATGAGGATCCTGTGTATCAGAAATATATCTGCTATATATTAAAAGTAGTTATATTGGGTGGAGTAATAATGAAATATTATTATTCTTTTATACTTATTGTTATGATTATTATTATTATTATTATTACTATTATTATTATTTGGTATTGTTATTATCTTATAATCGTAATATAATCTTGATTTTATTATGTAATTATTATTAACGTAATTATTATTATTATTATTATTATGATTATTATTATTATTATTATTATTAATCTTGTTATTATATCGTTTAAGAAATTTTAATTAATAATTTTAACTAAAGATTAAGACTTTAGTTTATCGTTATTGTTGGTAAACCTTGGTTATATAAGATATAAAATATGCTCTACATTTGCCTCTTATGAAGATCCTGTGTATCAAAAATATATCTGCTATATATTAAAAGTAGTTATATTAGATGGAGTAGTAATAAAATATTATTATTCTTTTATATTTATTATTATGATTATTATTATTACTATTATTATTATTATTATTTAATATTGTTATTATCTTATAATCGTAATATAATCTTGATTTTATTATGTAATTATTATTAACGTTATTATTATTATTATTATTTAGTTTTATTCAGTTTTATGATTATTATTATTATTATTATTATTAATTTTGTTATTATATCGTTTAAGAAATTTTAATTAATAATTTTAATTAAAGATTAAGACTTTAGTTTATCGTTATTATTGGTAAACCTTGGTTATATAAGATATAAAGTATGTTCTATACTTGCCTTTTATAAAGATCCTGTATATCAGAAATATATCTGTTATATATTAAAAGTAGTTATATTGGGTGGAGTAGTAATAAAATATTATTACTTTTTTATACTTATTGTTATGATTATTTTTATTACTATTATTATTATTATTTAATATTTTTATTCTCTTATAATCATAATATAATCTTGATTTTATTATGTAATTATTATTAACATAATTATTATTATTATTATTATTTAGTTTTATGATTATTATTCTTATTATTATTATTATTATTATTATTAATCTTGTTATTATATTGTTTAAGAAATTTTAATTAATAATTTTAACAAAAGATTAAGACTTTAGTTTATCGTTATTGTTGGTAAATCTTAGTTATATAAGATATAAAGTATGTTTTACACTTAATTTTGTATATCAAAAATATATCTACTATATATTTTTTAAGAAATTTAGACACATAAACAAATATAAAATGAAACCTTAAATTATCAATTTATCAATAGTTAATATTATCATTGTTATAATAATATTATTATTTTTTATAATATCTGTATTTTCTTTTATTTATATATTACTTTATTATTTTTGATATATCCTAATTCTTTTATTTTTATATTTTTGCAAATCGTAATAGAAAATGAGAGTACTGCAACCTCGAGTCTTGCATTTGGAGAAACCACTATCCAAAATACATAACTATTTACGAAATATCGGATTATTAGATGTTTCTATGATGGACCAGTTTGAATCAAACGACCAATATCAGTGCGTTGGTCGAACGCTGGAGGCCAGAAACTCACACATTTCACTTTCTAATTGGTGAGTGTACAGTCACATTAGAAGACGTGGCACTGCAACTTGGGGTCTGTGTCGATGGTCGACCTGTTATTGGTTCTACATCCTTTACTAGAGAAAGGATTGAGAATTTATGTGAGAGCCTTCTTAGCATTAGGTCTGAAGAGGGTGACATTAACAAATCAATAATCAAATTAAGTTGGTTGTATAAATATTTTAAAAAAGAAAGACTAGATAGCTTTGGGCCAGATGTGCCTGATGAGATCTTACAGCAGTTTACTTGTGGCTATATACTCCGATTACTGGGGATGCGACTTATGCCAGATAAGACCACATCTTTAATTCATTGCAAATTTCTTCCATTAATTGAAAATTCGCAAGAGGCAGTGGAGTATGGTTGGGGCTCAGCATGCCTCGCCGTACTTTATCGAAATTTATACCATGCAACGCGATACAAAATTTTTGACATTGGTGGTTGCTTACAACTTTTACAGTCGTGGGCATGACATTGACTTCCATTCTTGACTCTCATTTTTGAAAATCTTGTGCCACGTTTTTCTCTAGCATCTAGGTACAATTATCATAATTTAATAATTTCTTGTAATTTATTATAGCTAAATATGTATTTAATTAATATAATATTCCACAGATGGATAAATACGTTAATTCCGACAGAATTTCCCTTTAAGACACTGGGTAGTATAAGGGTGCGTATAAATCTAATGACACATGATGAGGTAATGGTTAAAAAATTATAGAAATTATTATAGCTATCAATATAATTGCTAATACTGATGTTATTTTATTTTATAATGCAGTTTCAATGGCGACCATATCACCATTCAGGCATTCAAGAGATTATTCCGCATATCTTGGTAAATGAGTGGCCATTGTGGTCAAATACCAGTCCACTTATTTGCTTGAAGACTATTGAGTGGCACTCGGTTAACCACATAAAGCGTCAATTTGGGCTTAAACAAGATATTTATGATAATCCAAAAAGCCTGTTAGACTCTCATAATAAAGATTTAAGGGGACAACAGAACACTAATTGGGTTGAAAAATATGTTGAGTGATTGCAAGATTGGAACCATAGATGGCAGTATATAACATATGGTCGTCCTTCTGATGATCCTTCTCCGTCTCGGCATTATTGGAATTGGTATATTCACTTTGCTATGGGTCAATATTTATCATTTGAGGCACTACTGTAAGATCCATGATAATAGGAGTTACCTCCAAGGCAACAACATGCCCAAGTACCTCTGCAACCATCTTCACATTAATATCATGCTGAGATACATCCACCACCCCCATAGTATCCTCCTTATGGTGATATGTACCCGCCACCCTCGCAGTAACCTTATTATGATAGCATGCACTCATCACTTCCGCAATATTCTCATTATGGCTATATGCCTCCAGCACCATGACAATATCCTCCTTACAGCCATATGGCCTCGGTATCACCACAGTACCCGCACAGTTACATGCCTCTGACACATCCGCAATATTCTTATGGGCACATGTCATTTGGGCATAGGATGAAGCCGCGTCGGATGAGCTTTTCAGTATCATTATCATCTAGATCAGCTCATGGTGACAAAGGTAATTCATGTGGAAGAAGGTCAGTTGATAGTGGAGTGCACTACCATCATGGTGCAGGTTTGCATTAGCATAATCGATCACGTGGTAATGAATCTAAATGTGGAGGTGCTGCTTCAACGGCCCATGAGGATGTATACTGGCTAGTCCTACCTATGCATGAATAGGAATTTTCGCTGCCCGTGCCTATGGTTACTAAAACTTCAGGGTTAGTAA
The DNA here is from genome assembly GCA_031439595.1 of Pterocarpus santalinus. Taxonomy (NCBI): domain Eukaryota; kingdom Viridiplantae; phylum Streptophyta; class Magnoliopsida; order Fabales; family Fabaceae; genus Pterocarpus; species Pterocarpus santalinus. The sequence goes on along the minus strand of CM062531.1, from coordinate 64,773,500 downwards.
ATGACATGATAATGGAATTACTACAGAATCCTAGAGATACGGGCAATATCGAAGCCACTTCACGTTTGATGACAACGTCTACTCAAGAACCGTAGCATAGGGGACAAGTTAATAAGGAAGCAGAAGAAGAGATCGAGGATGAAGAAGAGGAACAGCAAGAGCAAGGTGATGGGAACAATGAGACTAATGAAAGACAAAAAAGAGGCGACAACGTCTGGAGCCGTGCTTGTCAAAGATTGTAGGATAAATTTAAACTTAAGGCACCGGTGAAATTTACCCCTGAAACATGGTCGGCATGAAAGAAGAAATAATAATCTAATGATATTCTTTTGTAATATTTTTTTAATATTATTTTATAATATTAATTTAGTTGTATGATGTTGTAATATCTTTATGATTTTTTGTAATATCTTTATATTTTTTAGAATTTTATTTTTACAATTAATTGGAAAGTTTATTACTTAAATATTATCTTTGTGTTTGAGTATTAATTCTCTTAGTTATAGTTTCAATATGTATGCAATAAAATTGACTAATATTAGAATATTACAAATGTAATTTAAATATTATTTCAATTATATAAAATTAAAAATAATATATTTAGAAGTGGCAAGATTTACACGAAACAATAAAGTAATCATATGATATAATATAATTTTAATAAAAAAATATCAATTACAGTTATTTAGTTATAGTTTCAATATTCAATAAAAATAATTAATAATAAAGGTGAACATAACTAAATAATATTATGTTAGTCATATAAAAATTAAAAATAATATATTTTAAAGTGATAGGATTTAAAACAAATAATAAAGCATTAGTCACTAGCTAGAGGTCCATATTATATTAGTAAATATAGGATAACAACATTTCACTTATATCTAAGAACTTGACCCATTTCTATGGGGACATTGTTTGTGGCTATGTCCTTCACCTCGACAGGGGCCACAATATTTTGGTCCTCTCATTTCTCTCGTATCCATTTCATTGAGGAAACGAGTTGATTTGGGTCAACTTTTCTCTGTGCGTTTCAACCGGGGGTTACGATGAATTATCGGGCCATTATACGGCGGCCATGTACTTTCATATCCCACAACCCCGAAAACCTGCTTGTACACTTTATATATCTTGTCCATCCTATAAACGCCATCGACATAAGCTTGTCAGTCAAGGTACTAATTAGAGCAGCAAGCAATTACGTGATAGCATGGATATCGATCAGTCTGAAAATCGCCGCAATCACAGTACCTCTCCTTTATATCAACTTTGAATTATGATCCGTTTGATAGATCTTCAACATGGAAACTCTGATACTGCCTTGAAAAAGTTGTAACGCATACACCTCCTGCTACTTGTTGGTTTTCTCCCAATCTTGTCATGATGATTTTAGAAAAAATACTTCCTGTAGCTTTTTGTGCATATGCCTCCTTTCCTTTAGTAGCAAATAACTCAGCCAACAGAAAGTATGTTGCTTTAACTAAGGTAGTAATTGATAAATTACGAGCTCCCTTTAACACAGAATTGATACACTCGACCAGGTTCGTGGTCATATGTCCATGCCGATATCCTCCATCAAAGGATTGAACCCACTTTTCTCTTGGAATTTTGTCAAGTCAATTTGTATAAATCTCACCATGTTGGCGCATCCGCTCGTAGTGAAGATTAAATTCACGTTCTGTCATTGAATATCCTACAAATCATAATATGATCAGTATATTAAAAAAGAAAAGAATAAAATCACATTTATAAATAGAGATAATTAAGTTGGGAATTATCTATACTCACGACAAGTCGGTATAAGTAAGGTTTCTTTAATCTCTACAAGAAAAGCTGCAATGTGTCTAATGTAGTACATATGAAATACTCTTGGAGATTCCCACTGTCCATGGTAACGTTGAATTGCTGCTTTAATTGACTTATGCTAATCAAAAATAATATCAACTCCATCTCGAGTCACCATATACCTGCGCAGATAATACAGAAAAAAATATCATGCATTTGCAGTCTCATCCTCGACTATTGCAAATGCAATTGGCAATATATTCTAATTGTCATCTTGTGCAACCGCCACTAATAGAGTGCCTTTGTATTTTCTATATAAATGTCTCCCATCAACTTGGACTAATGATTTGCAATGTCTAAAAGCTTTGATGTAAAGACCAAAAGTCCAAAATATTCGGTGAAATATTCGATCATTTGGTTGCTCATCAGTGCCATGGTAAGCTGGACTAGTATCGAACTCAACATATGAACCTCTTCTAAAAGCACACATTGCTCCCAACCATTTGAATAAAGCTGCATATGAATCTTCCCAGCCACCATAAATTCTTTCAATTACTTTTTGCTTTGTCGTCCATGCTTTCCAGTACATCGGTGTGTATCCATATCAAGATTGAATTTTTGCAATCACAGCTTTTATTTTCATGGATACATCAGCTCGTATCATGGGCTCTATATAATGTGCAATCATGTCAGCATCCAACTTTGTGTGATCTTAAGAGATTATCACTGCAATACAAGTATGAGGGCCATTATACTTTTTGACCTCCCAAATGCCCCTCTTTTTTCTGAGATTGACTCTAATAAGCCAATTGCACCCTATGCCATAATATTTGTACTTACAATAAAATATCCTTGACTCTGACTCACATACATTGTAGTCCACTGATTTATAAATGCTATAGTTCTTAATTGTTCGAACTACAGCCCTATAGCTGAATTGTATTCCCACACATAGTTCGCCATCTACAGTATAATCACTAGCCATATTTGTATACTCAGGAAACTCAGGTGCATGCATGACTTCAAGATCTAAAGTACGCATGAAAGATGGAAGACTCTCTAAATGCTGAATAATAGCCTGTGTATTTGGCATTTCATCATCATCTTCTGCACCATCATTCCCAGCTTCATGTTCTCCTTCCAAGTAATCGCTATCACTTTCACTATATCTAATTTCATATTCTGCACCTCTTTTTAGAAACGGGCTTGGCAGACCTTCTTTATAGTGCTGGTACTAACAATTAATATTTATAAACACAAAAGATCATTAGTTTGATATATTTCTGATACACAGGATCCTCAAAAAGAGGTAAATATAGAGCATACTTTGTATCTCATATAATAATACAATTAATAATAATGATAATCATAATAATGGAAACATTATAATAATAATAATAATAATGATAAAAGGAATAATAATTAATAAAGATCATTAACTATATATATTTCTGATACATAGGATCCTCAACAAAAGGCAAGTGTAGAACATACTTTGCATATAATAATAATAATAACAATGGAAATAATAAAACAACCCTTTGTATCTAATGTACTAATAATAATAATAATAGTAGTAGTAGTAGTCTATTAATAATATTAATAATAATTGTAATATTAATAATCGTAATAATAATACAAATATTAATAACAACAATAATAATAATAACAATAGAAATAATAATATAAGATTGATAATAATACTAATAATAATATCTACTATAATAATAATAAAGTAATAATAATAATAGAAATAATGATAATAATAAAGCATATTTTGTATCTAATATTATTAATATATAATATAATAAAATAATAATAATAATAATACTAATATTAATAATAGTAATAATCATAGAAATATTAATAACAACAACAATAACAATTATAACAATAAAAATAATAATATAAGATTAATAATAATACTAATACTAATAATAATATCTACTATTATAATAATAATAATAATAAAAATAGTAATAATAATTAATAGAAATGATAATAATATAGCTACTTTGTATATAATAATAATAATAATAATAATAATAATAATAATAATAGTAGTAGTAGTAGTAGTAATAGTAATATTATTATTATCTAATATAATAAAAATAATAATACTAATACTAATATTAATAATAGTAATAATTATAAAAATATTAATAATAATAATAATAATAATAATAATAATAACAACAACAACAATTACAATAATAGTAATATAAATAATAATAACAATAATAATAATTAATAAAAATTATTAATCATATATATTTCTGATATAGGATCCTCAACCAGAGGCAAGTGTAGAGCATACTTTAATATGTCATATAATAATAACAATAAACAATAATAATTATAATAAAATAAAATACATATTAATTTTGAAATAAAATTAGCACACCAAATTATAATAGCACTCACCGGGTATGAATTGGGAATAAATTCATCATAATATTGGTTATCTGGATATGAGCTAGGGCCAGCTTCAGCAATAATTTTTTCGAAGTCAATATACAACTCCATGACTGCATTGAAAGTTTGATATTGGCGATACATCCTAAACATTACTCTCATATTCCTATCACTATTGATTGTAACTGCTCGAAATTTTAGATTCCCGTTAATATTTGAAATTGGACATCTGTATCGTATTTTTTCCACTTTTTTCTCAAAATCAATATTTATACTTTGACAAAGCTCCACTTTTAATTCTTCTAATGATGTAGTATCTGGAAGATATACCTATATAGGATAATCACACCCAAATATTATACTTTCATCAGATATTACAATAGAATCATTAAAATATACAATAGTAGTAACTATATTATTATCCATATTTTTTTCACTCACTTTTTTCAAATTATCTTACACTCTTAAATACTTTTAAATACTATAAACTGTCTATCAAACACTGAGAATAACCTACCAAACACTGAGAATACTGAGAAACTCTTTGCAATGAATCCAGTAAAATGACATGCTATTTATAGGCAAGTTTCATTAATTTTTTTTTGTTTTTGAAATCACAAGAAAGGACACTTAACTCTGAACTCGCAGTATTACACAACAAATTCTAAGAATTTGTTAGGTCTTACTGCGAGTTCTATTAGAATTCGCAACAGGAAATCACAAATTTTTAGAATTTTTGGTGTTTCATTGTGAGTTTTTCTATTTTCTTTTTTTTTCAAAATATCATATTTTACTAAATCTATTAAAATTATCATATATCTCTATTTTCTTCACTAAAATATAATATAGATCTCTTTTACCCTTATTTCGATCCAAGATAATAGTTAGGTAAAATCTTTCTAAAATGACGATTTTAGAATTCCAATCCTTAATATTGAAAGTAAAGTTTGTTGGAGTCACAGTTTAATTCCTTACTACCAATTCAATTAATTTTTATTTTATATGATTATTCTCGTATCTATGAGTTTTTTTTTAAAAAAAAAATTGTCTATTTTTGAAACATAAAACTAATAAAATTTTTTGATAATATTTTTGAAATATTACAGGAGTGTAATTTAAAAGGTTTTGTATACTCTAAAAGTAAATTTAATACAAATTTTAGACAGGGCTTATTATTATAAATTATGAGGAAAACTATTATATTACAACTGTGTGTGTTTTTTCACACACATATTTACGACTAATTCTAATAATCAGCTACCTCAATGATATCTGTTTTTTTCTCACATTAGTATATGGAAATGGTAAGGAAGTAATTGACATTAGTATAAGACTTGACATAGTTAGACTTGGCACATTTAATATCTTTAATAATTTTTTTATAGAATATAATATTTGTTAATCTAGTTATTGAATTATAACTATTTATTGTGTCAAATTTTAAAATAAAATTGGACATCAACAAAAATTTGATCAAGTAGTTTTTATTTATATACATTTAATAAATATTTATTATATTAATTTTGATGATTCATATAAAAAAATATATTATATAATTTTAAACTAATATGAAATTTTATATATATATGATCTATAGTAAATGAACTTTCAATCAAATGATGGATTTTATAAAAAATTTCTTTATTCAATGATGCGATATTATATTTAACTTACATGCAAGTTAATTTTTTGTCTTTGGAAAAAATTAATTAATATCAGTGTAAGATATGACACATTTATATCTTTAATAAATTTTATATAATATAATTATTATTTTTTACTTGGAATATAATTATTGTTGATCCAACCGTTGAAGAGTATATATAACGCTAACTTTCACCTAATGAAGGATAATATTATCATTCACTATTTTAATTAGATAAAAAAAAATCATGTTATGTTTTCTATTCAATTTAAAAGACACTAATGTTTAATTTAATAATTTGAATTATTTTTAATGGAAGAATTAATTTCTCTCTCTCTCTCTCTTAAAAATTACTAAGAAAGTATTCTCTCTCCTAATTAATACTAACCGTTACATATTTTCTTTCTTTTAACAGTTATTACGTAGATAATTAAATTTTATTTATTACCAAATTACTAAATTTATTAAATCAATTCAACAAAATAATATAATAATTTATTTTTGTCTTGTCAAATTTAATAATACATGAAATACCGTACTTATTTTATCATTACTAAATATTTTAAACATTAATTGTGCATATTTTTATCTACATTAATCACAAATAATTAATATCATTGGATTTTATATTAATTAAAATTTATAAATTTATCTAATATATATTGAATTATTGACAAATAATGTTATTTTGTAATATCTATAAAATTTTTATAATGTTAGTAATTATTAAAAGCGGAAAATTATATTTCTTCAATTAATAAAATTATTATTTATTAATTTTTAAATTAGACATTGTCATTTAATTTAAACAGAAAATAAAAAGAATTCAAACCTTTTATATTACAGATAAAATTTATCTAAAATCATGGTTTACTTCCGCTATAATCAAGTAGTACAGTCACTCTTGAGCAGTGAATTAAGGTTAGTTTAGGTTAAGGTTATCATTTCCGATGTATATATAGTATGCAACTATTCATTGCACTTCCATAACACAATGATACATGAAAACTTCGCTGGTGTTACGTCTTAACAAAGCTAACGACATGTATGCTCAACTTTTTTGGCAAATACATCAGCTGCTAGCGCCATCATATTAAAAAAAGAAGAAGAGAGAGAGAGAGAGAGAGAGAGAGAGAGAGAGAGATGAATGAAATATACGTAGAAAATGAAATCAACACTACCATATTCATGCAAAAAAGAAGAAATACGCCACCTGTTACTTCAAATCGTAAAATGATTAAATGACTAGAGAGGTACAAACGTGTCCCAACATGCATATAAAACAAGAAAACGACCTCTAGAGCAATTTGAGATATATTGTTCTTAAAAAAATTCCATCTCAAACATTATTAAAATAATTGCTAATTATACCATATATCTAATAGAATTCATCTTCACAATTCATCATTAAGTATAACCAATCTAAAAACTTATTATAACAATTTAAAGTAACACATGGATATAAAAACTTATTAAAATAATCCAATGCTTTTTAATTGTTTTATCAATTATACACACATTATGTAAACAATTTGTTTTATGTACCAAAAAAATATATTAACCCTCGTTTGAATATGTTCTTGCAAATATTTTTATGCGAACTCAAATCCTTGACATTGTAAATTGTTACTATAACAATTTTTTATCTCCTTAAAGACATATTTCAAAACATCTTTTGCGAAAAACGGTAAATATTTATTGCTGAACTAATCGAATTACGTGATTTTACCTTTGAAACACTATCTCCTTGATACTATTTCTCATGCATTTTGAAAATTACAAATATTGTGTTTGTGAATCTTACAATGAATTTTGCGAGCTCCGCGATGAATTGAGAGGATGACATCAATCTAATGCAATGTTATCGTGGGTTCCAGGTCGCTCTCAAGATCTTTAAGTGCAAAAGGTGCAATTACTAGGTAGCTTAAATTGATGATAATAATAAAGAGAAATTGTGTGAAGAGATGACAAAGAAGGGTGGAATAAAAACGGTGTTAGTATGTGCGTCATTGCCAAATCTCCACCTAAACAAGGAACTTTTCCTTGTGGGGTGATTAGTCACATTGATTGACAAAAACCATCAACTGAAAATTAAAAATAAATGACATTTAATTTGTCTTCATATTTCAACACATCAACCAATTTATTTTGATTTTTCTGATGACTCTCGATATATTTTTGACTTTGTCATATGCATATCACAATTAATGATTATATAATTTTTTTACCACATTTTTAATTTTGAAAAATAAAAGTAGAGAAAGAATATGCTGAATATAGATTTTTATTGTATTATTATATTCAACAAGGAAAAGCTTAAATATATTTTTTATCCATTAAATATGCTGAACATATTTTTTATCTATAAATATAGTACTTTTTGTTTTGATCCCTCAAAATTCTTTCATTTAGTTCAAATCCTTCATTTTTAAAGAATTGGGTTTAAATAACTCTTGATATACTTAAAGCTTTATGTTTTTTTGTCTCTGTACCATGAATCATTTACGCTTTTTTAAAAAAGAGGGACTTAAATTTAAAATGTTTTCGAGAGACCAGAACTATAAATTATTACATTTTTCAAGGACAAAAAAATATTTCTTTGATAAAAAAATGTATTTAAGCCAAAAAAATTATGTAAAATTGATATAATAAAAATAAGGTACAAATATTCTTTATATTAACAACAAGCACGTTTTTAATAACTTCATATATGTTCATTTTAAGTGAGCATTAATTCGAAACAAGTTGGAGTTGATATATAGAATAAAGAAAACATTTATTTTTGACATATAGACTGAAGTAAACATTATGCGAGACATATATCAAATCACACTCGTTATCCCTTTTTTAATGCTAGCCCTAGTATTTCATAGGGACTACTTTAAGGGAATGGTTTAAGTTCCAATTAAGTATTATGGTTTGGTGAAGATGCGTGAAAAAAATAATTGATCCGTGACATTTAAAAAACAAAAAGAACATGATTAGGAAGGCATGATTAATGATTGGAGTCAAATGAAAGGCAAGCAACCTACCATGTTCATTTAGCTTCGTAGATCCTCCTGATACTCGTGATTTTCTTTTTTTTTTGGCCCTTTTGGCACTCGTGAATTGTCCAGAATGAGAGTAATTGCAAAAATTTAAATATAGATAAACAAAAAATAAAAAAAAAAGGAAAATTATGGGGCATCAAATGGGAGTTGAACACATATAATAGGCGAGATTCAAACGCAGAGAGGAGAGTGCTTAGTTTGGGTCAAAACAATAAATGATGGAGACATGGCCACACTCAAACTTACGAAAAGTTCCTGTACATTTTTTTTTTTGAAAAAGATGTCAGTTCAATAAAAATATAAGATATTCTATAATTATATAAATTATTAAATCAAATAAGTCAGCAAATCATAAAAGATTATTAAGTTAGATTTAAATGACTTAAAAAAATTATGCAGAATAATTTTCTAGAGAATTTTAAATCTATATTTAGATTGATAAAAAGTGCTAATAACTAATAAAAAGAAGTAAAATGGAAATGGATATTAATAAGTCTAATTGCTTAGATATTTTAAAATACGATAAATGAAATGGTACTGAATAGAGCTTACATATATAGATTAAAAATATATAATTTAAAAATTTTTACTATTCCATTTTCTTTTTCATGGTATGTTTACACAATAAAATGAGAATTCCTCTCTATTTAATTATTTGATATTTAAATATAGATTAATTTTAATATATTAAAAATAAAAAATAATTTTATAATATCATTCAATTATATATTTATATTTATAAAATTTTTATGATATATTTGTGAATTAAAATTTTGGAAGAAAAAAATAAAAGAAAGGATAAAGGTTTGAAAAGTATTTAGATTAGATTAGTCATATTCTTTAAATATTTTCCTTCTTTTTCTTCTTCCAAAATTCTAACTCATAAAGACACCTTAAAATAATAGATGATTAAGTCAAATATTTTTATTGATATAATCATATATGACTAGATATTTATATAATTTTTTTATATAAATTAAATTCATTTAAATAATAGAATACAAACCTTTATACCATTTCATTCTTCGGTTGTTTCATTTCATTCTATTCTACTATATATCATTTTATCATATTACATTTTATTCCACTTATTATAAAATATTCAAATATGACCCAAAATTTCTCGAGATGGAAACAGCGTCGGTGTGATCACGTGAGAGAAATGGAAACAACGTGGGTTAAAAAGAAGAAAACCTGAACCTGGTTGGCTGCCGGTTAAAATTTGACCCAAGTCGCAGGTTTTCGGTAAGGAAAGGAAGGCGTCGGTGGTGGTTAACCGCAGCTTAAATCTTTCACCTCCACGCCACAGCGACACAACACAACACAACACAACACAAGCAGAACGAGGAGAGAGAAAAGAGCGAGAGAGAGAGAAAAACAAAGTTACAAAACAAAAACCACAGCACCTTTCTCTTTCCTTCCTCAGAATCACAATATATATACATTACAATTTTGCATAATCCATTTTCCATTGATTGAAGCCACAGGACCGCATAGACTCAGAATCTATTGGTGGAAGCTGCCCCCTCACCCCTTCCACACTTCCTGCGTGGGGCTTCTTCCACTTTCCACACACCACCACCTACAGAGCCATGCCTGAATCTGTCTTACTTGACATTGACACCATCTACCTCGGTGGCAAGGTGTTCTTCTTCTTTTCATTATTTTCCTTTCCGGGTTGCCTCTGGATTAAAGTTTCCATCTTTTATGAAACTTTGATCATTTCCCAGCTCTTTCTCAATTGGGTCTTTTCTCTTCTCTGGTTTATTTATGCCCTTGCATTCTTCTTTTCTTTTGAGATGATGGGGTTGCAAGTATGATGTGCTGCGTTGCAATTGTTTTCTGAAGCCAACATTTTTACATCATTGGGTTTTTTTTTTTTTTTTTTTTAGCTGCACTTTTTTTATTTTTGTTGGTTTGGCATTTGGATCTAATTTGGAGATAGGAGAGAGCTTGAACCGTTTTTACTTGATTATTTGATTAGGATAAATACACGGGATTGGTTTATTTTCTTCTCTTATTTTATGTTCTTCCTTTGAATTGAATGTGTTTATCATTGCCGAGCCATTGGGACTTTGAAGAATTTCCATGGCGTATATAGCTGATCTGAGCATTGTAGATATGCCATATGTTCCCCCCTTCCCTTCCATCTTCCATGATACGTTGAGATGTTTATTCAGTTCTTTGCAATTCCATATTTGGTTCTCTTTACCCTATTGAATTTTTATTTGGTCATGGTCACAGCTTGTTGCTTCTTGGTGTTCCGTAGACGTGTTGAAACGTAGATTTAGTAATTTTTTTGATGATATGAATTTTGCCTTTACCAGCATTTGATGCCATTTTGATGATGTAAAAGATTTCTATTTGTATTTTATTTTACTTCCTATTATTATACATTACATTGTTTTCCTTTTTCGTTTTATTCTTCTTTTTGGTTTTTCATGTGGGGTCCGGGTACCTTTTCTCTCTTTTTTAATTTTTCCTGTTTTCTTATATGATGATGTTCATTCCTTTGAAGGACTTGGATCCCTTGTGCTTTGGCTTTATCGTCTCCTCGGTTCTTTCTAAGTGCATTACAGTCTATAAGAATTGAGAACCTTGGCCATACCTTTCTTGTCCTTTATCTCATTATTGTACCGGATGGTAGTTCTAGCTGTTGCTTTTATAATTTACATACATATTAGTTATTAGATTATGTAAAGTCATTCTTCTCCTTTTAAAAATTCCAAAGATGTTGTCCTCTTTTTTACTGGCTTCACCTTGTTCTCTTTCTCGGACATACAATGATTGGAATCTGGAAGTACTTAATTCATGCAGCTTTTTAAAAAGTGATACTAATATGCTGTTGCTTGTTAGTTGGGGCTGTCCAAAAAAGGGGTAAGGGCACATGGGCAGCCATGTTGGGGAATAAATTATTTTGACCAAGTTTTTGACATGGTTTTCTTACATTGCTCTAATGGAGTACACACAAAATAAAGGATATCCTTTGCTCTACAGGAACGTTCTTTTTGTTCTAAAAGTTAACTTCAATTTTTGTTTCCTTTTTGTTCCACTTTCTTTGTGTGTGTGCTTTTTTCTTTGTTTTACGCTACACTTATTTTGGATTATTATTTCAGGAACATCGTATTCGAACTGGCTGTGGTTCTGTATCTGTCATAGTATATGGGGATCAAGACAAACCAGCTCTGATCACTTATCCAGATTTAGCACTAAATTGTAAGTGGAGTCAAATCATTTTCTTTTAGCTAATTGCTCTAGTTCAAAATGTCAACATTCTGAGTTTTCTCCTACGTTTCTAGAATCTTTTGCTTACTTCTTTCTGAATGCATTAATGATTGTATACGTGTAATTTTAAAGCCATTCTCTTAAAAGCCTGAGCATTCTCTTTACTTCTATGTATTGAGGCAGATATGTCATGTTTCCAAGGATTTTTTTTCTGTCCAGAGGCAGCTTCTTTGCTGCTACACAACTTTTGCATATACCATATTAGTCCTCCTGGGCATGAGGTTTGTAAATTGATCAACTTGAATTTACTTACTATTACATTTAGAACTGAATATTATTATTCACATAGTTTGTCTGGAACTGTGGAAGTTCTTGCAGTTGGGAGCTGCTGAAATTTGTTCTGATGATCCCGTCCCTTCTGTTGAAGACTTAGCAGATCAAATAATTGAGATCCTCAACCATTTTGGGTAATTATAATATAACTACTCTGCTTAATAAATTCTTTTATTAGCCTTCAGTTTTTGGAACTATCCCATTTATTGAAACACAGGCAATATGTAAAATAACATATTGATTTGCTTCTCTTGGCAATGCCCTAAAATTAAAAGGGAGTAGAATGGCATTGCATATTTTGAGGGAAAATCTAATTACATTATATATTTACTAATGGCATGAACTATTTCCTTGTCCAGGCTTGGTGCGGTCATGTGTATGGGAGTAACAGCTGGTGCTTACATCCTTTCTCTATTTGCAGTATGTACTCTGTTTAGCTTTGAAGGGGGTAAAAAACTTCCCTGTTTTGCCAATGCTTTGCAGTTTCAAAATTATATGATGTCAATCGCATTGGTCTGTTCTCGTATTGATTTGTTCTTCTTTGCTACTTCATTACAGACAAAATATAGGGAGCGAGTTCTTGGTTTAATACTTGTATCTCCTTTGTGCAAAGCTCCTTCTTGGACCGAATGGTTTTATAACAAGGTTCCTTCCAGATGCCCGCAGACTATCTTATGTGTTCTTAAATTTGATGACATTACCTAATATTGTTTCTAATTTTTAGGTGATGTCAAATTTGTTATATTTCTATGGTGTGTGTGGCTTGCTGAAGGAGTGTTTGCTCCAGCGGTACTTCAGCAAGGTATTATAACGTGAGGATCTTAGCCCTCTTGTATTACCTCTTTTATTTGATGGTAATGAGTTGTCCTGGTCAATTTTAACAGGAAGTTCGTGGTAATGCTGAAGTTCCAGAATCAGAGATTGTTCAAGCTTGCAGAAAAGTTAGTGCTAAGCAAATTTAGTTTCTTTGCCCTGTACTTCCCTACAGCTGAAATGTGATTGTTATTCTTTTCCTCACTTTTTCTTTGTTTAGTGTATTCCACTAACTTTGCACTGGTTCTTTGTCTTTTTTTCTTTTCCAGTTGCTTGATGAGAGAAAGAGCATAAATGTCTTAAGGTTTCTTCACGCTATTAATCAGTAAGATCTGCTTCATAGTTGCTTCATCATATTCAATTTCTATGTGTGTGTAACTGCGTGTAGCATCCTTCAGTGGTCTGAATCGTCATATTTATGCGCTTAAACTTTGTTTTGCCAACTTGTAGGAGGCCTGATATAACAGAAGGATTGAAGGGATTAAAATGCCGCACACTTATTTTTGTTGGGGACAGTTCTCCTTTCCATTCAGAGGCACTCCACATGACTTCAAAACTTGATAGGAGATATTGTGCTTTGGTTGAGGTATGCAGTGTCTTGCACATGCATGTGGAAGGGTCTACGTTAGTACATGTGTATTTAAATTAACAAGAAAGTACAGCTAAAATGCATGTACACATAAACATGTACATAACGTGCGCTGAAACTTTGCATGATCTCATTTATTACATGAGTGAACATTCATAATTATACATAATATACACAAACTAGAATTGTCTACCAAATTGGTGGCTGTCTTGTGACCTGAAGGTCTGAGGTTCAAATCTTGAAAACAGTTTCTCTATTTGCGGGGATAAGATTGTAGATATCTGCCCTCGCTAGACCCCACCAAATGGGAGTCTCGTGCACTAGGTTGCCCTTTTTTATACATAAACTGGGATTGAGACTTGGTTGGATTGGCAGGTCCAGGCTTGTGGATCGATGGTAACAGAGGAACAACCACACGCCATGCTGATTCCTATGGAGTACTTTTTCATGGGTTATGGGTTATATAGGCCATCCTATTTCAGCGACAGCCCAAGGAGCCCTCTTAGCCCATCTTGCATCTCTCCGGAGCTCCTTTCTCCAGAAAGCATGGGGTTGAAGCTTAAGCCTATTAAGACCCGTGTTTCCCTAGAAGTTTGATACTTTTGTAATTTTAAGCTGCTCTTTTCTTTCTTTTTCTCTCCTTTTTTTCTAAGTAACTTTTTTTCTCCTAATTTTTTGATTTTTTTTTTTAAGAGGGATAGAGAAGAGGATGGAGAGTTGGGGAGTTGTAGATAGAAAGGGGAATTGAGAATTCGTGGGAAAATATATCAATATAGGGAGATTTGCGTGCATTCATTTGTAGTCAGTCATAAAGGTACCATTGAGCTGTCTTGACTGTATCTGTAAATTTAATGTGGACTCAATTTATTTATGGCGACAAGCAATCAATAATCCTCAGGGACACCTTGATTTCTTGTTTTAGTTTTTATTGTTACGTTTATTATTCTAACCTTGTTAAAATTTTGAAATATAGGTGACATCTACAATTACAAGGAAGAATCGTAGTTATAATTATGATTATCAGTTAAGTTAGAATTCCTACATTTTTTTCAGTAGACTATCTTCTTTTTTTATTCAATTAAATGTTGAAAGACTTGAGTAGTTACGAAGATGTTTAAGTTCTAGTTACGTACCACATTGTAACATACAGAAGATAATGAAAGCTTTCACTTCACACTAAAGAACCTAGCCTTTTAAAAAACAAGATTGCCTCTCTTGAAACTGTATTCCAAGATTACCTAGTAAATATTGCTATATCCAGACTATAGCCAACCTCTATTACATATAACACCAAACTAACAGGTGCAAAGAAAACTGTGATTGAAACGAAAGGAAAGAAAAGGCCAATAAACTAATAATTTCTATACCAGTACTTGATAGACGGTGGATAAGACATGTCAGCCTTAATTCTACAAATTAACAAGATGTAATACAAAAACTTTGCAGCTAAGGAAAGTTCCTATGTAACTGCAATATGACTGCACCAAAAACTCGCTAGAGCCTGCCTGAGCTGAGGGGAAAAATTCTGCTGACAAAACTGAACTGAAGTAACATGCAACTTCTCGCTGGCCCTTGGGAACTCCTATCATAATTTGCTTACAAGGGATCACCATGCCCATAAAAAGGATCCCCATTGCACTAAATGGTAAAATCAAGGGAGTTATTACTCAGTATCAGAAACTGGATTCTCCACTGTAGTTTTACATAGTGATAACAGTTTGATACTCTAGCTTATGCGTCTGTATCAGAAACTGGATCCTCCACTTCACTCTCACCACTTGAACTATCATTTGCGGCTGAAGTCCCAGCTTTCACTGGATTAGAATTTTGAAGGTCATATTTCACAAATTTAATCTTCCTTTCACTGCTTTTTCCTTTCCGTTTTCGGCTTCCACTATCGGTTAACTTCATAGTTTGGGCAGCAGCTACGAATGCATCACTAATCACTTCGTTTTGCTTATCCTCCTCACCTATATTTCCCTCTTCCCCAGCATTATCGACATAAAAAAGATCATCATCTGCTATCTTACCCTCCAAGTTACCAGCAGGTTGCTCAGCTTGGGAAACATCAAGACCTAATTTAGCATGGCTTCTTAAAATATCATCTTCAAAAACTCTGATCCCTCTATTCTCAAGGCTCAGCAACCAACCTAATGAGCAGATAAACACAATGAAATATGTTAGCAGTAATGCACCGAGTACCATGTCTGCAACACTAGATATAAGAAGTACCATATCTACTTACTCAAAAGAGCTCTAGGTGAAGATCCATTTGATCTAGCAGCTTTTTCCTCCAAACCATTCTGGCTTGTGACCAATTTAATTATTTGTGAAGGTATACAAGAGGCAGAAAATTCCCTAATATAAGAGATAGCTCTATTGTGATCACCAAGACCCCTACATTAAGACATTATTTAAAATTAAATTCTGAAAGTAAAATGAGAGAACTATAGCACATAATACAATAATAAATTCTTTATACCTAAAATACTCTACAGCCTCATTAGTAACAACCAATCTGGTCAAGTTAAGGCTTTTTATGTACTTGGCATTTTGATAAAGGAAAGGATACTCCACCAACAGCACAGCATCAAACAGAACTTTCCTCAATAAAGTTTGCTCTTCAAGTTTCTGCATAGACAGATTCCAATGGGATAAATGTTACTTAAGTCGCTTATGATAAACACAAGAACATTTGCCTCCCAGAACAAGCACATAGCAACAAAAGGACGATCTAAAATCCCAACATCCTGATAAATGGGCATAGAAAATAAAGATAGGTTAGTCTTTGATGAGCTTAACTGCACAGCACAAGTGATAGACCTTGTACATAAAATTATGGTGCTGGGGTTTTGTGCAATGGCAATGGAAACAAATGCCCGCTACTATTACTTATTGCAGATATGGAAGAAATGACATAAACTTATGAGGAGTATTGGATAAGGATGATATACTAACCAATATTGAGCTTAGTGGCAAAGATGTCCCTAATGCTGCCCTCATGAGAATCTCTGGTTGCACAAAAGATAAATCCACATCAAACTAGCAGCTAGAAAATGAGAATCATGGTTTGAGATAAGTCAAACTACATGATCAAGTGCTTCTAATGCAAATTCATCCATAACCCAGCAAAGTTCAATAGTGAAAAAGTTGAACCCAATACTCTAGGTCTAAGGATATGATTATACCACAGTTATAAGTAACTGAACTGACTCAGAGAGGTTTATGCATTTTATAGAGAATCTTTATAATAGTGCAGACTGCAGAGCTATAAGCTCCACAGCTAGACTCAATTATTTGGGCTAGTAGATGTTTTTGCCCTGTCAAGTTTGATTCTGTTTGCTCTTCATACAAATAAATGTTACAAACTTACAAAATTTGAAGTCACATTGCCACAGTAACAAATATAGCAGGAAAATTTAAACCAAAAAAACAAATTCTTACTGACCCAAAAAGTAAATATTCTGAAAGCTAGATATTGAGCCAACAGCCCAACTCTTGAGATTTCTTTCCAATTCATCCCCTGGCGCTTTCAGGTAACAAAGCAAGCACAGTTTCAAGAAAAAAGCTTCCATGATAACAACACCACCCATGTAACCAACATGAAAACCCTTATCACAAAGCCACTTACAAACATCACTGCCCACAAGTGGCAACAAAGACTCAACAATCCCATCATCACCATCATTTGTATTCACCCAAACACAAGCCAAATCATTGAAATCCAGAACCAGATTCAAACCGACGCAAGCAGCTTCCTCCTCAGAAACCTTCCTACAGCAAACACTCATGTACACAACAACCACATCCACCAGAGACTTCACCTCCTTCATTGCTTTCTTCTCTCTCTTCAACCTCAGTTCCCTTCCAGAAAGCTCCAGAAGCACCTTGTGAACCTCACAAACAACTGGGGCCATCAAAGCCACGCTCTTTGAAGCACCAGCAGAAGCTGAACATGCAGATAGTATCTGAAACAAACCCTTTGCGGCCAATATCCGATCCAAGGAATCACCGTTCTCCGATTTGAGCCTTTGAAATTTGATTGCAGAATAGACCCATATGGCCTCAAAGGGTGGATCAACATTGGCTTGCATCAGCTCGTAGAATGCATCAAGGAAAAGAGAAAGATCAGGGGATTCTTTGCGAATCTCGGAAACTAGGTCTTGCACTGAGTGTTTCAACTTATTGGCATAGTTTTCGCCCACAAGAGGGACGAAATCTTCTGATGCATTTTCAGAACCTGCGGTGATCTCCATTGCTTGATTTTTTGATGAACCAAAATTGGGGTCTAGGGTTTATCAGAAGGAGGGGTTTAGTTTTACACAGTTCGGGCCTGGCCCGGTTTGGTTTTTTGTTTTTTTGGTGGGGTCTAGTTCTTGCATTGACTCCAACGTGGAAGATGGGGAGAAAAATTCGACTTGTTTGGGGGAAAATTCGAAATTTTAATCTTAGATTAATGGTGTAGTATTACGTGTTTCCTTGCACCTTATTGGTGGAAAAGATGGGACCCACCTTTGTTTTGCCTCTCTGGACCAATCAGATGCGCTAAAAAATTTGCTTTTTGTGCCGTGGAACAAAAGCAAGAATTTAGGTTTTATATTTTTACGGTAAATAATAAAATAAAGTAAGGTGCTTGTTTAGTTGATTGTTGGTTATTTGGGGCGTTACCCACCAAATTATTCTGTCAATTTTGGTGGAAAAATTTGATCTTTTTAAGGATCTGAATCTCCTGTCCTAGGTGGGGTGTGGAACGGCTCGTCTTTGTGTTTGTGTTGTTAGGAAGAGATGAAGGCATTTTTTTGGTTTGTTGTTGTGTCGGTGGTGGTTTCAGCATGGTTGCCACTCTCACACTGTTTCAAAAAACCCGTAGGGGTTGCTAGAAAGGAGGATATTCCGTACATCAAGTGCCAAGTTTGTGAGAAGCTCGCTAAGCAGTTGCATCAGCAGGTTCAGAACAAGGAAGCTGAGATCGCTCCCAAGAAGGTTCTTTTTCTTCTGTTGCTTTTGTTTTTGTTTTTGTTTTGTTTTGTTTTGTTTTATTTTGTTTCTTTTCGTCTGGGGTTCTTCTCAATTGCTTCATTGTGTGTTTGTTTCGGAGTTTGGTTTTGGTAAGCTTTTTGTTGTTGCAGTAGAATGATTTTGTGTTGTTTTTTTGGGTGCTAGATCTCGGAGTATCAGATCATTGAGATAGCAGAGAATGTTTGTAATCTGAAAAAGGTTGAAGCGGATTGGATATTGCGCATTGATATTGTAGAGAAAGAAGATAGGTTGGAGGTAAGAGGATCCAACTTTTTCATTTTGTTTGATGAATGGTTCATCAAATTTTTTATTTAACTTCATTGGGTTTTGGATGGAGCAACGGTTAAGTAAAAGTGTTGGTTGCAAATTTGCGGTGACTTTGTTCTAATACCTGGACATTTTTTTTGCAACTTCCTTTCTTCTTTAACAGCTGGTTGAACATGACTCTGAAGGACAATGCAATTCTGAATGCAAGACGATTGAACGAGCCTGTCAGGAGGTATGGAACCTTTTCTGCTTTCCACTCAGTGCATTTGTTTGTCACCAGTGAATTGCACAGCTTCTTCTCTTTCTGAAACGGCAAAATTTTAGGGGGGAGAGAGGAGAAAAAAGACAAATTGCTCTACAGTTTTTTTATTTTTTATTGCTGAATTACTATTCGAAATTTGCAGGTTATAGGATATTCCGATACAGATGTTGCTGAATATTTATACAAGTCCAAGGCTGATTCTGATTCATTGTTCAATTATCTCTGTAAAGACCTTACTAATGCATGCAGTACCAAGCCACCCCCTGTCCCTAAGGTAACGACTATCTGAAATTGATGTATCCAGTAATATGTTTATGGTTTACTCACTGCTTTCACGTGAACTATGATTAATGTTGACATTGATTGTGATAAATATTCAATCTGAGTCTTTCCTGTAATGTTGAGTCTGGCTGCTGCTGCTGCTGTATAGATAATATCATACTTTACTCTCCGCACATTTGTCCCTTTTCTGGACACCAATGATGTGCTCGTTTCTGTTGACATAGTTAGTAGGCTTTTTCAATCATCACTTGAGCTTATGTGGTTATACAACAACTTGAGTATTTGTGATAGCACTGCTGATGATGTACCTTAGGATAATTAAAATATATCACTGTAGTTTAGTGACTGATACAAATATTGTTTATTACCAATTGGCTATTTCGAAATTTCTAAATATTTAGCTTGCATATATACTCTGAACCGATTTGGACTGGAAAGCTGTTTCTCTACACTTCCCTTGAATTTCCTATACTTTGGACTTATTTCACATGCTATTTTTGTGCAATCATAGTTCATTGCCTCATTAATAGTCGGATATATATATTCAGATCTTGATCTGCATGCGCTCAGGGAGCATTTTGGGGATTAAAGTGCAAGTGGTAACCCTTGATGAGAAAATCAAGGGAGTGGATTCCTGCATGTCCATGATTTGTTATCCATGCGTTTCTGAGAAGCTAATTTTTCTGTCTGAAAACCGCACTTTACCCACGCCCTGCATCATGGGATCCGAATTCCATAATCCCCACCAATTTCCTTCTTTTGACAACCATAAACTATCATTTTCTTTTGTGCAATGATATTATCTAACTTCATATGCTCTTGGCATTATTGTTTGGCGTTTTGAATAGCTACTTCAGTTCTAATCAGAAGATTCTTTTGTGCGTTGCAGGACAGGACTCCTGGTGAACCTTTTGTTGCTAAGTCTGATAAGGAGGCTGAAATGGAAAAGCTACTAAAATCTATGGAGGTATTTTTCTCTTTCTTGTTTTATACCTTAGGAGGAGGGTTATGTGCAAATTGAACTTTTTGTTTTCTTCTTTCTTTTGCTTGATGCATTCTGTTAGTTGTCGAACCTAATATCCATATTATATTTAATTCTGCTTCAGGGCATGCCCGGAGCACCCGGCATGAAAATGTACTCAAGGGAAGATTTAATGAACATGAAGAACTTTGGTGATGAAGAAGCTGAAGATGAAGATGAGGATGATGATGAGGCTGGCTTCCCCTCAAAATTGGTACTATCTCTTATTTTCATTTTGATTGAAATAATGAAATGTCTTTTTTCAGAGACTATATTGATTGAAATGTTTTACAATCTCTGATCATTAGAGAAATCTGCGTCTTGTAGGGAAAACTTTTGAAAGAAAAAGGAAGTGGAAAAAGTGACTGGAAACAAATGATAAGAAAAGGAATTGCAGACACCAGCATGACACTGAAGAAACATGCAAACGAAGTTTCCAATCGTATCAGACAGTGGTGGAGGGGAAAGAAAACCACTTCAAAGAAGAGTTCTAAGACAGCCGAGTCTGAACTTTAGGGTGTCATAAACTAACACTGCATCTCCAAATTGTTGAAGAACTGCAGGAGTTTCCACATCATTTGTTACAGGTACTGTGTGCCCAAGATAGACAGGCGGAAGTAATATAGACAAGCAATCAAATGAGAACTTCACAATCACAACTTGAAGTGGTTCCTATTCCAATCAAGGATTTGATATCTTCTTGTATTTTAGTGACTCAGTTTTTGATGTGTGAGATGCTCCACAGGTTTATTTTTACTCTTCCCCTCTTTGTGGATAGAGACTACTCATTTGAGATTTATTTCTCTAAAACAATTTTGGTAATTTCCAGTGCCTTCTACATAGTTACCATGCCTCTCCCCTCCTCCTCTGAAAAACAGAAGTTCACGAGTATGGGATGGTAA
Organism: Pterocarpus santalinus; assembly: GCA_031439595.1. Classification (NCBI taxonomy): domain Eukaryota; kingdom Viridiplantae; phylum Streptophyta; class Magnoliopsida; order Fabales; family Fabaceae; genus Pterocarpus; species Pterocarpus santalinus. Next base: position 64,751,892 of record CM062531.1, on the reverse strand, counting down.
ATTGCTGGTAGTGTTAAGGAAAGATCAGTAATTGATTGGGATCAACTTCATTAAACTAGTTGTATATGAGGACGGTAATATTCTTTGTTTAAAAAATATTATATATTTTTTACTTTTTCTTATTTTTAATACTCCATTATATAGTACGAGGATACGGCATTGCACATCTCTTAATGTAAGAAGCACTTGCGCCTTGACGACTATGATGAAATATTATTGTTATCAAATTACAGTCACAGTTGATTACGGTACGCATAAGTATCACAATCAATGCCAAGGCGCAAGAATTACATCAGGGCGCAATTTTTCATTTATTTATTTATTTTGGTCATAAAATGGTTGCAGTGGTAGTATCCATAAAGACAAAGACACTAGCATTCAAACAAAACTAGAATACTTGCTAACAAACGCAATATATTCGTTGATGACAAATGGCAAATGGGGAAACAAAATAAATTCAAAACAATAAAACAGATTTTGAAATTCTATCATTACATCCAAAAACAGAATTGAGCAATTATGAATTATGAGAAAGAATTCAAGCAAGATAGGGAATAAGTTACAGTTCCTTAGACAGCAGCCTCTATATAAATATAGAACCAGCAATTGTTGTCAACTTCTCACAAAATTTAGAGAGCATTGGGAAAGCACATGACCTATAAACCAGGCTCAACGCATCTTGTAATACTGAACCCTTGAAACATTGCATCGCCGACCATTCAATGAGTACTTAACCATTATATCGACATCCCGAGGATTTTTCTTATTTGGAGCCACAGTCATGCTCCCTACAATTGCCTCCCCCTCACAAATGGTCAAGATGTCTTCCAGATAAAGAACTGTTTGTTTCCAATGAGTAGCTCGTGATCTTGGCCCTGCATAAATGCTCAAAAGGTGAGTCCGTATTACTGGTCTAGTGTGGCAAATTATCATCAAAAGTGAAGTACAATCCCCCTCAAATGGAGGACAAAAAGACAAGCAAGACTAACAGTAAAACAACTATTTCACACAAGTTTTAAGGAACCAATCTTGGAGTAAATATACAGAGCATAGTTTCAAAAGAGACAGCAATTTTATTCAGCTTAGCTTAGAGCAAATATGATGATACTTCTACATGCAAATTCTAAGATACCAACTACCAAACTTCATTGTTCTTCCTTTAAGATTTTATCCTCTCGCCTTTTCTCGTCTTGAGAAGCTAATCCTTTAGACCCTTTCTAAAAAGTAGGTTTTAATGCACGAAAAAAGAAAATAATAAATGTGTGTGGGTATGTATTATCTTTAGCCAAATAACAGTTCACATGCGGCAAGAGAAACTTCATTCTCAGGTTCCCAGAACATAAAACAGACAAAACAAAACCTCAGATAAAAATAATTTAGGAAATAGAATGGACGCTAACCTGTGGAGAAGCCCATCAATTTATGACACTTGGTAAATGATACATCAAAATATGCAACAAGAGCATGAATATAATCATCACGTTCAGCTATAAGCTTAAAAGGTGCTGTGAAGGAAGCATCTCCAGGAGCCATCTTTGAGATATCCATAGTCTAAACAAAGATGAATCAATCAGTGCATATCTTCCAAAGTAAAGTACGGAATTCTTGGGCCAGCACAGAATGAAAATTTTACTTGCACACACATCAAAAATAAGGAACATAAGAACTGTAATTACCCACCTTGAGTAGCTGGCAGTTTGTAGCAATCTGATTCTGGTCAACTGTGTCAACAAGAGGCTCCATTATGGCTTGCTTCTTGATGCAGCTCATATCAAATCCGTACACATTGTTCCAAACTGATATAGAAAATAAAAAACGCAACATAAGGTTTTTTTCCCCAAAAAAAATAAAGACACATGAATACCATTTCACTTTTTCTTATAATCCATACAGGGTATACAGCTAGAAATTTTGCGGTTTTTAAACACAAGCCGACAGCAGCAATTGACATCAATTCGTTAATTCCACATGTGAAAACTGAAAAAGAATACAAGTAAAAGAATATCAAGTTGCATGTTGGTTAGGCAGCCTAGTAACCAGTTTGTATGCCTTCCATTGAAAGTATACTGTAAAAGACTTGCATACTCATATTTAGCAAGAAGTCAAGAGCTCACACTCTATTTTATCTTCTTTGTAGTCCGCATCTTCAATGGCAGTGAGATGGAGGGATGCTTTATCTGGTAGCACAACTCCACCATCAACCTAAGCAAAAAGAAGAAACTCAACAATTTCCACTCCATTCTAGTATGCATGCAATAAATAATCATCTAAATATCAAGAGCAAGGAATGCATAACTTACAAGCCATTTGTCACGTGCATAGAGTACAGAATTTAACATATTCTCAAACAACAAGAAATATCCCATCCATTCTGAAATGATTATATCAACTTTCGCAACTGGAAGTTCAATTTCTTCAATCTTCCCCTTCAAAACTGTGACAACTGTAAAAACAAAATGACAGTATTGTAATCATTGTAAGTGGCCTTTTGCAATTAATTAACCCACCAAAAGGAAATATACCTAAAAGTAAAATGAATTAGACAAAAAATATAAATGGCATTACCATTGGAATACCCATTAGTTTCAACTATCTGCTTTGCCATGTCAGCCATATCAGAGCACTCAACCTGAGTTTGCAAAGTAAAAAAAAAAAAAAATAGTAAAATTAAAAACCATTTGGAATACACGATAAATTCATAAATCATGGATATTTTCCAATTAAAAAGCACTAAACGGCTAGAAGTAAAGTCAGACACTTACAGCATAGACATGTTCTGCCCCAGCTTTGGCACAAAATAGTGACAAAATCCCAGTCCCCGCCCCCACATCAAGAACTACTTTATTCTTGAATAAGAACCTATTCTGATAAATAACATTTTGATATGTCTTAGTTCTTACAGCGTCCTTCAACATTTCCTGCAATTTAACAAGGTTAGAACATACCTTTCCACATTAAGTACCTAAGAAGGCAAACTTCTTTTCCAACAGCAATATAAGCAATATAAAAAAACAATATATAATAATACATAAATTCAAACCCTGCCATTAATTTACTCATAACATACAGAAAAATTGACAGCAGCATACAGCAAACTACAGCACGATCACTGAGTACGACCAAGCATGACCAACACAAAAACAGTCAATATATTAAAAAACACTTTTTTTCGACTATATTGCAAAACATTCTAATATTAGCTTTTCCTTTTCTTCCTCGCTCATACAGATACAGTTGATTATTAAAAATAAAATGGTACCAATAAAAGAACCAAAATTTAAACTTGAAACACCATCTTGCGTCCGAGTTGAGCACACTTACTTCATGAATTCCTGCAAACACAAATTAGAGATAAACAATGAGCAAACCAGCCTATTTAAGTACAAATACCAACGAAATTGAGCTGAAGCAGGGGAGTCCTTTATGTTGCAGAAAAACGACATGTCCCAGGTGAAAGACGACATGCACAGATGCAAAGCTCGAAACTTTATGCAAAAGGGTATTCAAATTAAAAAGAGTTTTGCATAAGCAGAAGCAGAAACACTTGAGCTATTGGAATGAGGAAAAATAAAGAGAAAGAGAGAAGCAACAGTTACCGAAATGAGAGTAGGAATCGAAATAGTAGTCGGCGCTAGTTTTATCATCGGAATCGATAAAGGATGGTTCGGGTTCGCACATGGATTGGTCGTCGAGGTTGGAGCTCTCGTCGGCATCGGCATCCTCGATAACCTCGTCGGCGTCCTGGAACCGAAGGTGGTGGTTCATGTCGTTGTTGTTGCTTGTGCTCTGATTCTGGTTGTTGTTGTTGTTGTTGTTCTTTCGGCGACCCATCAAGATGAACCCTTTTTTTTTTTAAATCTCTTTGCGTTGTTGTATGGAGAGTGCGACTGTGACTGTGATTGCGAAAATTAGGGTTTTAGTTTGTTTGGGTTTTAGGTTAAGTGAGTGTCCGCTCCTGCTGGCTGGCTACCGCGTCTTTCACTGATTTCAATCTTTTTTAATGTTAGATATTTTTGCTTTCTTAGATATTTTTTCCAAAAAAAATTATATGTACAAAAAATGTTTTTTATATACATATAACCTGTCTTTTTTCTCACTGGGATCTTGTATAATAAAATAAATATATATATTTCTTAAAAAAAAATTCTTGATTTTCCAAGAGAAACTTATGAGTTTAAACAGAGTCATTGTAAGTACAATTAAATGAGGGAAAAATGATAAACTGTTATGGAACTTTTCTTTCTATTATAATAATAATTATTATTATTAGTAGTAGCAATAGTAGTAATAGTAGTAAAATATATTTTTTTAATTACAAAAGGAAGATATAAGAATAATGTGAAAACCTGTTAGTAATCAAAAAAAGAATAATCTGAAAAGTTACTTTTATCATAATCCTGTCATGAGCTCCATCAAATGCAGAAGGAAAAAATCATTCTTTTTTATTTTTCAAAGACAAAGTAAAGGAAAAATGGAAGTCTAATGTGAGATATTTTAGATTTAATGGGATATATAAGAGATAATTATTAGATTATGGATTCAACTATTTTTTTTTTTTTGGTTAGTTTTGTAACTTTAAATGCATTTCATGCATCATTCGTCAAAATCTTTTGGTACTGCATAGCATTACTTTTGGTACTATGCATAAAGTTCACCTAAATTATATTAACACTTTTTCTTTTTGCAACGTGTTTTTAAAGAGCTTTCATTTCAACAAAACACAGAAGCCAAGTATAACAAAAACTGTAGGCAAAGAAGAACAAGAAGCAAAGTCCACCGGCTGGACCCAAACAAGCCCACACCACAACAAAGGCACTACGTAAGAAAGCACGAATTGAAGGCTGTCTTCCACTTTCGCCCATATGCAGTGGCCAGGTAGGGGGCTCAATAATGGTCACTACTCACCAGTGACCGTGTGGTTTTAGGCTCCTCGATGCATGCCATCTGTAATTGGAATTTGGATCCTTTAAAATGAGAAGATTTATAAAATAAGAAAATGAAGGATTAATAATTTTTGAATCAATAACTTCTGTTGTGATTGAAAGTCATTAAGTGATTTAAGAATTATTAATTTTTTATTTTCTCACTTTATAAGCTTATTTATTTTAGAGGATCCAAATCCATATACTTAGCAACATTATCGAGCAAATCACAAATTAAACATCCGCATTAGGCTTAGTCCTCAAAAGTAAGGTGTCCAGGTTCAATTTTCACCGTCTTGAATGCTAGTACGTAGCTTACAGGCCTAACAAATATCCGAAGAAAAAAAAAAGAGCAAAGCACATTTTTTCCAAAAAAGGAAAAATCAACACAATTAGTTAAAAAAAAAACTCAGCAATTAAATAGAGAATTATGTGGTATGTATAAATTAGAAATTGAGCAGTGTTCAGAATCATTTGTCATAATTTATCAAAATTCAAAAAGAATTATTAGTTTAAAAAATGAAGACTATACATTCATTTAAAGATTATAAAAAATTGAACCACGAAATTTGAACCGCTTATTATTTTTCCTAAAATTTTGATTGTATTATGGCTAAGTTTTTATATATTATTAATATATTAAAAGCATGTATGAATCTCTATTTAATTGTTTAAATTTTTAAGAGAATTGGACCTTAATATCATACCAAATTCTCCATGTATAAGAGACTAAGAACTCCATCATTCTCATAATTCTAAATAAACGAATTTCAACCCATAGTAGAGTGGATATGTGGATTGTCCAGTGTCTATAATTTAAATTCAAATGACACATTCACGAGCCTTTAACCAGCAAACAATTTAAACTCTTATAAGAGAATTGGTTATTGACAATAAGGGTGTTTAAAACCAAAATTCAATTAAGGATGTATTTGCTTTAATATTTTTTTATAGAAAGTAATTTTTTAACTACTAAAAACATCACCTTTTACAGAAATTATTCATTTTAATTTTTATTTAAAATACAAAATAATTTTTTAATTTTAAAATAAAAATTAAAATGAATAATTTTTCCTTAAAAAAAATTACTTTTTCTATCAAAATAAACTAAGTCAAACGCACCCTAAGAAATTGAAAAAGTAAATAACTGAAAAAACCAATTTGGTGCTAGTTGTGAAAACTAATTTGATATAATCCAAACTAAATTAAAAATACTTAATGGGCACGTTTGGTTAAGATTCTAGGATAAGTACTTCTTAAAAAGTAGAAGTAGAAGTAAAAGTAAAAAATTATTTTATATTTAAATGTAATTGTATAAGTACTTTTTATCAAAATTAGAAATTATTAAATTGTTTGGATGTGATAAATATAGATGTACTTTATTTAATAAAATTACAATTAAGGATATATAGAAAGAGATGACGAGAGTGAGAAGAAAGTGGTAGTTTTTAAAAGTTTTAAGGATAAAATCATAATTGAATGAGAAGAAAGTGGTTGCAAATTTTAAGGAGCAACATTATCTTTCTTTTACTACTTCTATTTTTAGGAGAAGCAACTCTCTATCTGCTTCTCAAAAAAATAAAAAAAACTGATTATTTTCTATTTTTATTTTTTTTAGAAGTAGAAAAAAATAACATTAAAAAATTTATGAGCATTTTTTTGAAAAATAAAAAAAGTAATTTTTTTTATACCAGAAGTACAAACAAACGCATCCAATATTATGCACCCAAAAATATAGTATATATATACTATTTTTTCTCTTTTTGTCAAGGGGAGGGGGTTTTAAAAGATGGATCCGAAAGGCTACATATTTGCCATTTTACCTTATATCTCATCCACGATTATTTGCTGTTAGTTCACTAATTAATTAAGTGGATTGCTCCTTTTTTTTATTTTTTAATTGTTTTTGGTCAATGGGTTGCTCATTGTTTAACTTAGTGAGTTGCCTCTTCGGCCCAGAAAAAAATCAAAGAATATGAGCTTGTCTTTAAAAAAATTAATGAGCAACCTAAATCTAATTTAAGATAATTAAATTAGTTTAGATTATTATTATTATTTTTCAGACGAAACATCGCGTTAGTGGAAGATGGCGCAGGAATTAGTTTCAATCCCTACTTAGGGGTCAAAGTATCCCATTTACCCACTCCCTTAACCATCCCCCAACAAAAAAACTCCACACCCAAAAAAAAATACATTGATACTAAATGTTAAACCAAAGTGATTAGATAATAATATTGAATTTCATCACCAAAAAAAAAAAAAGAAATGCATTAAAAAAAGATAATAATATTAGAAAAAAACTAACTTGGTTCAACAATTTTTTCTCAAAAGGTGTAAAAATATCCTACTTGACATATAATTTTTTTTCCTAACTAAAGAGGTCCCATCACTTATACTTTGTTTGGATGATGATAAGAAAAATGAGAAGAGAGAAAATGAGAAAATAAAAAATTGAATAGAAGAGAGAATAGGTAGAATATGATGTTTTCTCTCTATGGTTCTAGAATAAGAGATTTTGTAGACGAAAAGAAAATAATTGTTATATAGAAAAATGTTAAAATATATAATCATGTTCTCTCTCTCTACCGTGCCAACTTTAATCTTCTCTTTGTAGTTTATATGACATTTTCTTCTCAATAGAGGAAAGAAAATATTTTATGCATGGCCCACTTAATGTTTTTTTTTTCTCCTTGCAAATCAAATGAAAGAAAACAATTAAATCTTTCTATTTTCTCTCCTCCTATTTTCATCTTAGTGAAACAAGGGCTAAAGGTAGGACTTTAGCGGTCTAAGGTGGAAAAGCGATAAAAAAAAAAAAGGATAATCATCAAATCCATATTTGCGCTAATGTTTATTGACATGATATATAGATTATAATTTGTCATTTTTTCTCAAATTACACCATTTCTATCCACAATAAGTCATTTTATATTCATACTACGAATAATGCATATGACTAATGTATTATGCCATGTGATTAATGTGTGTCATTGAAAAAATTATATTCTTAAGGAATAACTAAGTATTAATTACCCATTCTTAAACATATATCACATATTTATTTCCTAATGACTATATGTGCTGCTGTCGGGTATCTATACTAAGAAAACATTAAAGTTAAGCTATTGAGCCATGCTTGTGTTTCTCTTATATGTTCTACAAATTCAACAATATTACAAATGTAATTATCCTTTGATTACCTTTTTACCTCCTTGATTTGCACTTACAGTTCAACTATTTTGCAAGAACATCAAACTAAATTGACTGCTGGCGTGAAATGCATTTAGATTGCATTGAAACACATGTAAATAACAATAATGCTTTATTTATTTATTTGTGGCGTAGAGAGGGCTAAAGCCCAAACGATATGTTATTATATGATTCATAAAAGTTATGCAAATTTTACACTACTTTATTATTTGCTAAGATCAAGCATATCTCTTCCCGGGTTGTTTCACTGCGACTAAAGTTAAATATCTGGAATGTGAATCATTAACCAGTTACATGAATGTGAAAATAATCGAAACCGTTTCTATTTCACTTAATCTACAACTTACTTCAATTCACCTTGGTCGGAACTCGGAAGAGTCAAATACAGGAATATAGAAATGGCAATGTTACTTGTTAAGTTGTCATAAATAACAAAAGGTACGCAAGACAGAAAAAAGAAATAAGGTGGTGCACTCCATGCGCACTTGCTTCTTTATTATTCGTATCTCAATCTCTGCAAGTGGACTTCAAATTTAAGAAGCGACATCATCTATACCTGCACACGGGAAGTTCATATAGTAATTAACTGTTTCATGAGTTCCAATGTAGAAATTTGACTGTGCAACACTGAAACACTAGATAGCTGAGTTTATGTTCGAGATTGCCTGGTTGGCATGGAGCTGGACTAATGTTATTTTATAATAAGGAGGAAGAAGAATATATAACACGAAACAAACCGATGGGTAGAAAGAATAGTCAACAAATCATGAAGTTCTGAGTATAGAGAGGGAGAGGATATATAGAATTTAAGGCAAGATAGATTCGATCATTAGTGTTTTCTGTTATTGGTAGAGAAAGCAATTCATGATTATGTCCATCATAGCCTTCGAATTCGTGGAGCTTCCTTGTTCACAAATCATAGGGAATGCAAGAACCTGTTTTATTTTATTTCATTTTTTAATATTTTAGTTGTTTCCATTGTGCATTTGATCACAAATCCCGTGATCAGCATATGTAGTATGGGGGCAAAGCTACAGCATTATGCACATTATTTGCTGGAATATGGCTGAAGAAGAGGGACATAGTTGAGGCATAGAATATTCTCATTCAAAAAGGCAATCTTTGAAGCATATGTTTGGCAACATAAAAAGATTATGTGACGAGCGCATAGGAAGGATCTAAATACAAAGGCAAGTTGAAGCAGGAGCAAGGCCATATATAGCATTTTCGGAGATGTTATTTGAAAATTGTGTTTAGATGTCGTTACTCACATCTGTGAATTGTAATTTAAACAAATGAAAATTTTAGTTATGTAAATATTAAATTGATATTTGGCCTTTAATAATAATGTAGTTAGATCATTTTAATTAATCTTATATTTGATAGATACATAACTTAAATCCACTCTTGATTAAAGTACGATTTGCAGATATTAATGATTAGCTATATCTACATATAATGTATAAATAACACTAATAACATTTTAGTGGAGTAGGGTGATCTTAAAGACCTTGAAACATGCATTATTAAGCTTCGGAGGTACTATGTGGACACGGTTTGGCCACATTTGCTGCTTTCCAATATTGCATCAACCAGCACTAGGAAATTATATCAAGAAAATTTGTCACTTTGTGCTTCTGTGCGCACACATGTTGGGATGTGTGTGGCTAAGCATGCTCTAATAATAATCCCACAGGAAATTTCTAACATGAATGTGGATAGAGTCAGAGACAATTGGCTGGCATGTTTGCGAAGATTGGGATCCCAACTTGGACTTTCTCATGGGTGTTCCGATTTATATTCATTCACAAAAACGCGTGTACGAACACGGTAGGAATTAGTAGCAGTGCATGTAAGTTAAGCGTATGAATATACAAGTGCGACACCTCTCTCTCTCTCTCTCTCTCTCTCATATATATGCACACACAAACTATTAGAATATTTCACAAAACATAAGAGTAATCATTAGATGAAATAAAATCATTAGGAGGAGGAGGAAATAAAAACAGAAAGTTGAAATATTAATATGCCTAGCTTAACGCAAGCCATATTTAACATCCGACCTACTTAATATTCTATACGTATCTCTCTTAGACATTATTTTAGCATGGCTAGAAAAAAAATTCCCACGTGGCATGTCATCATTGGCACTATATCTTCTGAGAAGATTCATGCCCTTTAATTGGGATGCAACCATTGCAAATTCCCTTGCCCGGAATTAGTAATATATTGGACATACAACTATTTTATCTTCTGCAGTTAATTTATTTTTCAACCCTTTTCCGATCCGGTACTATACATATTATGGAGTAGTTATTTTATAACCAAATTTAATTAGATTCTTTCATAAACTAGTCAACATACAACTTATGCCTACGTCACGTGTTATGACTAATTAAGCCAATACAAGGATGTTTCTATGGCAACTAATCTAGGGTACCATTAATTAAAGCCACCATAAATTTTCCCAGGTTTGATTTAATTTTTCCACCAATTAATGGATATAGTTTAGTCCTAATTCAGATGTAGCTACAGTATTAAAGGAGAAAAACCAAAGTCAACTGATGCTTACATAGTTAACCAAATACAATTAAGTACGGGAATGAAGTGCTTCAAATTAAATACGCTTTGATTTTACCGGTGATTGACAAAAATACTGCATTTGGTGTGGAACTGTCTACTGCTATGCCACTTCTTGCCACAATATATATTAATTAATGTACTAGTAGCCTGGCAATATGTACAGCAAATTAAATAGTTGCATGCAAATTGAGACATGTATGCTTTTATTTTAAACTCATTTTCCTTTTGATTTTTTTTATTCAAGTGATGAGCAAGCCAGTCGTCATCAAGTGACACTCTACCTTGGCCCTTAACTAGTTCACTACTTTGAATTGACACACTTAGCTGTGAACAATCAAGAACACATCGTCATCCTCTATCTCACACGCCAGTTGAATATTTACTATAGATTCCCTGACTTTATGGTTTAAATTAACGTTTCATGTCGGAGGAGATCCAAATGAAGCAGTCTTTTTGTAAACATACTCCACAGACAATTGGTCAGTAGTCATTTTCACAATGTGCAGATAATTTCATGGCTGCTTCCATTACATGCATGCTGGGTCTCAGTTGGAATCCAATATATGGGTACACTTTCTTGGCAAAGAGAGCTTCAGTTCCCAACACATATATATGTATAATATATACTTCCTTTTTGTTCCATTCCACCTAACACACCATCAATTATTAATTTTACCAAATAATTAATAGTCAATTAGCCCTCGTAAGCTTGGAAGAGACGGCAAAGAGAACTTAAAACAAATTTAACATACTTGCTTTGTAACTTCTCAAAGCAACATATTGAGCAAAAGGACAAAACCTAGCTATATAGCTCTTATTCCTTCTTCTCTAGCTAGAGATGATGCTCCTGTCATCTGCATATATACGGAGGTTCTAACCGAAACTCATGGAGCATGAGGGTTATTTTAAATATTCAGCAAACTGATAATTTTGATGCTTTCCAGCCAATTATCTTGGATATCTTTTACCAGGGTAAAAAGAGCAATATTATTTGCATATAAAAAATTGAGATAAGAGTAGACATTATGGAGAGAAAAATTTAAAATTTTAATATCATTTATCATCATAAGATGATTTATGTTGTTCTTTTTATAAATATTTATTATTATGTCTATTTTTTTATTTATAGATAATATTTTTTGGGGTTTCTCTCACATATACTTTTTATTGGAGGTAATTTTATTCAAGGTAAAGATTAAATATTATGGAAATCTCTCCCAATTGAAATTTAAACTATAATTTATTATATTGAAGGAGATTATATATTATCTTCTGTTAGATCTAATCCTTATTAATATGTATAGATAACATTAGTGGGGTAGAAAAGGGTCTTCGGTAAGATTAAGAAGTCCACAACTACAACTCCATTATAATGCCCTCAAATATAAAAAAATGAACTTCCATATCCGGGGAGACCTTTGTTTGATACTTGTCTCTACCCTACAGGCCTAAGTAGCCGCCCAGACGTCATATGATCCCATCAGTCACGTTCTCTCTTAAGCATTAAGATTCACCATATTAACTGCAGATCTAGAGATGATCTTCTCTAGCACATGGATATTCATGATCTCGAGCCCCATGTCCCAGTTATATAGAGAAGCATATTCTTCTTATCGTTGCTTTATCTTTTTATTATCATTCATCTACTTCCATTTTCTATTTATGATTGATCGTTTCTTAACAATTCTAGGGAGTTAGTTGAAATGCACAAAAATCAACACAATCCCGACAAATATCTTAAATTCCAAACCCCCAAACGTTGTTGTGCATGCATATATATACATGTCAAAATTACCTCCTCAAATTAATATATATTATATCTCACTAAAATATTGTGCAAACATATCCAAGTGCATATCCTAAGTTCCTAATTACACATTTAGGTCAAATGATCATTAAGTAGTGTTGGAATCGAATTAATTACAATTATTTAATCAGTGTTGCTGGCATTCCAATCATCAACACTGAGCTTAGACTTACATAGTATACATACGTAAAAGAAGAAAAAATTGGCACGTTTTCTTAATTTTGGTATTAGTTTTTGTTTTGTCCACACATAATCTGGCTCTAAATACTTCTCGACAACAATATCCAAAAAGAAATGTACATGGCATCGATTTTTTTTTTTCTTGAAGCGTTTCCAAACTTGTTATATAAAATTAAAAAGAAATCAAATAATGTAATATACTAATTTTCCAAATTATTTATTAATTTATTCATTTTTAATATTCGTACTAACTTTTGCATGAGGTGCAATTTCTCCAATCACCGTTGAAAAAAAAAAAAGGAAAGATAGTTGGGTTTTTGATGCTGTATGAAAGTCTTCAATATCTAGCTTGATTCTGGTCATCCATCTTCTCTTAATATAGCACAACGTACATATGACAACAAGCAAAGAATCATTAGACTTCAGTGGACCTATTTATTATATTTGTTTTAATCGGATTTGCGTACAATTAAAGGATGTGTTAAGAGAGTATATATACTCCAAGCTGGTTGGTTTAGTGATTCCTTCGGCAGCTTACCAGAAATAAATTATAATTTCCCAATTAAACCCTTAATTTGGCTCTTTGTGGTAAAATTTTTATAGATATTATAAGGATTATTAAATGAAATAAAGTGATATGATTTAGCTATTCATTTAATAGTCAATAATTATATTGCATAATTCTAACAACTAAATTCTAACAAAATTTCGTATCACTTTAATATTTTTCTGATGGTATCTCAAAATAAATTCCCAATGGATGTATTCTATAAAATCAATTTCGGAATTAATGGCAGAGGAAATTCCTACATATATACAATGTTAATGTTGTAATGTTATTATTTTTCGTAAGATCACTATTATAGTTTAATTGCCTTCAATTCCCCCTCCCCCTCCAAAAAAAAACCTTGCTACTACAAAAATTTAGGAAGTAAACGAGTAAACAACTAAGACAATAAGCACCGCATGGTCGATGCAACTTGATGCTATAACTCTTAGAGAGAGTCGATTACATAATTAAGTTACTTATAATGCACATAACCATGTTAAGCTTTTCAATGGAAAGAAACCATATAGGAACTTTTAAACTTTGTGGAGGTCATTAAATTCTGTTGTTGGTTATTAATGCAAGTGTGGGGCCAGAATATCTCCCCAAGAGCTTCTCTTTTGTCCTAGCTGCTTGATATCAGAATCTTAATCACTCTTTTGGGGTTACTGGGTATCTTTGTCAGGTCATCAAGACTTTAACTACTCTTTAGAACTACTCAAATCCTTTGTGTGTTAAACCTGTTCAGATCTTGATGCATGATTTGGTTTCTGAAAAGGAACTTTTGGTGTTTGTTTGGCAAGGGAGAATTGATTAGTCATAGGTTGAGAATAGTAGAAATTGTTTTGGGGAACTCAACCACTTTTTTAATTTAATGAACAATATATGAAACCGTATATAACACCATACAAACAAAATATCATAAAGTACTATCTGCTAGCTCCATTAAAACAATATACAAGTAAACCTTTCAGCAAAAGGGAACTATAATAGCAAGAAATCTATACCCCAAACAAACACCATATATTTTCTGTGTGGAGCTGGCACAAGGTCACATTTGGCACAAGTTGCAACACATAAAATTATAAGTGCGTTTGTTTTAACTTTAAAAAAAGTAACTATAAAACTTAAATTTTATATATAATTAAAAAAGAAGAAAATTGATTTCTTTTAGAAATTATTCGTTTATCATTTACCCAAAAAAATTGAAAATAATTTTTTTTTAGAATTTAATTATTTTAAAAAAGTATCTAAATATATAAATAATTAGTTTTTTAAAGTGAAAAAGTAATTTTTTATCAAAATAATTCACAAACAAACACATTCTATAAAGCCTCAAAGTTAAAGCTCCGATTTGCTCAAACCAGAGAATCAGTAATATATAATATTGTTCTTCATTGTTTATGCTGAACGAGCCAGCCCAAGTTGGAAGTGGACCTTTTTTCTGTCTCAAGGCACACAGGCTATATATAGAGGGAATTTAGATAGACTTCTCATTCAACGTTCTCTAATAGTTCTCTCTACCTTATTATTCCTCTCTCCCTCTCTCTCACCCACAGCAGCTTTCTGCTTTCTGCAATTAAGGTACTTTTTCTTTTTTGCAAGAAAGCTAGTTATGGGTATTGAGATTGAGCAACCTTGTGTGGAGCTCTCAAAAGTTGCTGTCTCTGATACTCATGGGGAAGATTCTCCCTACTTTGCTGGGTGGAAAGCCTATGATGAGAACCCCTATGATGAATTAACTAATCCCTCAGGGGTTATACAAATGGGGTTGGCAGAAAATCAAGTAAGTATATACATATATATACACATAGTTAGAAGGCAAAACAAGAAAATTCCAAGTTTCTATTCTCAGCATCTAAATATGTACATATAACTAATTGTTAATCCTTTTTTGTTGTGCACAGGTTTCATTTGATTTGCTTGAAAAGTACCTGGAAGAACACTCAGAGGCTTCCACATGGGGAAAAGGAGCACCTGGTTTCAGAGAGAATGCTCTATTCCAAGACTACCATGGACTTAAATCTTTCAGGTCAGCAATGGCAAGCTTCATGGAACAAATAAGAGGAGGGAGAGCAAAATTTGACCCAGATAGAGTGGTCCTCACTGCAGGTGCAACTGCAGCCAATGAGCTCTTAACCTTCATTCTTGCAAATCCAGGAGATGCTTTACTTGTCCCAACCCCATACTATCCTGGGTAAGAAGCACTTCATAATTATATATATATATATATATAAAATTCAAAGTTCAAACTTATTCTTCTTTGGAACTTGGAAGCACGTAGCTGATTGCTTAATGTGCGCATCATATAAATACAATAGACCATTGATATATATAAAACTACAAATTAAAGCTAACAATTTGGTGTTTTTGTCTTTTGCAGATTTGATAGAGATTTAAGGTGGAGAACTGGGGTGAAAATAGTTCCAATCCATTGTGATAGTTCAAACAATTTTCAAATCACTCCTCAAGCTTTAGAGGCTGCATACAAGGATGCAGAAGCCATGAACTCTAGAGTGAGGGGAGTGCTGATCACAAACCCCTCAAACCCTTTAGGTGTAACAATTCAGCGCTCGGTTCTGGAGGAGCTTCTTGACTTTGTGACCCGCAAGAACATCCACCTTGTCTCAGATGAAATCTACTCAGGCTCAGCCTTCTCCTCTTCTGAGTTCGTGAGTGTAGCAGAAGTCCTTGAAGCTCGCCAATACAAGAATGCAGAAAGGGTTCACATTGTTTATAGCCTCTCAAAAGACCTTGGCTTACCCGGTTTCAGAGTTGGAACCATTTATTCATACAATGACAAGGTTGTGACCACTGCTAGAAGGATGTCAAGTTTCACCCTCATATCCTCTCAGACACAGCACCTATTGGCTTCAATGTTATCAGATAAGAATTTCACTGAGAACTACATTAGGACCAATAGAGATAGATTGAAGAAGAGGTACCAAATGATCATTGAAGGCTTGAGAAGTGCTGGGATTGAGTGCTTGGAAGGGAATGCAGGGTTGTTTTGCTGGATGAATCTAAGTCCACTATTGGAGAAGCCAACAAGGGAAGGTGAATTGGAGCTTTGGAATGCTATTCTGCATGAGGTGAAGTTGAACATCTCTCCAGGATCCTCTTGCCACTGTTCTGAACCGGGTTGGTTCAGGGTGTGCTTTGCAAACATGAGTGAGCAGACATTGGAAATAGCATTGGAAAGAATGCGCCACTTCATGGAAAGAATAAGAACAGAAAGGGATATAGAAAATTCTAGTTTTTCTGTCTTCTTTCCTTGATCAGTTTATCTTATCATTATTAGTCTCTTTTTTTCAAATGGTTGTGGCCATTTTGATATACCATTCTTTAATTGGGTGATAGCAAAACCCAAAAATCATCTCAGGAAAGCACATACTGTAAAGCTGATGATTCAATATTGAAGTGTATCAATCCTTGTTTGCTTGCTTTGGTTAAGCAAGTTTCTCACAAATGATAAATCCTTTTGTATCATTAAATTGAATTACCGTTTAATTATGAAGCAATCTTTGTCACTAAAGTCTGAATTATTTATCCTTTGACTAAGTATATATAGCTACCGCGAGTTATCTAATTAATATCTTTGATTCTGAGTTGGAAGTTCAAAGTACGTAACAGCTAGCAAAAGACCAACCCTTTAACTTTTAGCATCATGACAAGGTTTCAAATCAATATAATATATGATCAAACCCCTTCTCATACTTAACTCACATTTCAAAGTCCATGTGTATTGTCATGCTTGTATGTTATGGATAATATGCCTTGATTAAGCCGCAGTTATATTAAATTCATAAGATTATACTTTGCTTCCCTATTATTGTCGGGTATGATGTTCCAAAACAAATTGCGGTTAAATGGTCCACCAAGTGATATACCGTCTGATTGTGATCACAAGACCAGGCTCGGTATTGACTAATGAGGTTGTCCATTATATTATAATTACCATGCAACCGAGCCCTCGTTAGCGTCCATTAGAATAATAAAATGATTGATTAAGCTATCAAAGCTAGTTAAGCATGAAGCAACTTGTTAACTAAGACCATGACCATCACGTATGTTTTGACTGAAAAGGGAATATAATCTATTCCACCTTTGTAGATTGTCATTACTACGTGGAAGCTAGCACACTTGGTTATAGAGGTTTCATGAGTTTACTTAATTATTTTAGTAATTGGAGGATGGTTTGACTTTTATTAATGATCTATCTATATAGCTCTAGACTAAATTAATCCTAACATAATTAACTGTACTTATAGTACATCGATCTATTTGGAGATCGTATTTAATAAGGTTTAACATGTAATGCAGATCCGATTTACCTGTTAAAAACCTTTAATCCTGTCATATTAATCAACCAAAATATCTCTAAACAGCGGTTGGGATCCAATCACATTTAGTCAACAACCTTCTTTTTGCAAAAAAATCAAATTAAGAAAAAAGTGGTAGTCGATTTGTTAATTCTCAGCTGAATAAAAATTATTTAGTCAAACTCAAGCGGTGGTCAAAATTAACTTTAGCTTCTGGCAATATTATTTTATTCTTAAGGCTTGCACTTGCACCGATACTAGTTGCACCTCACCATCTCTTGTGTTGCTTGGCAATAATACTGTTGAAAGAGTCTTTATTTAGATGTCTAATTAATTAATTCTGGCAGATTAATCTCCCGTCTATTGAATAACGATATAGGATGAGAAGTCAATAAATAATAAAAATTTGGTTTCCATGATTTTCATCAATTCACGAGAAATGAACAAATCTATGGTCTCGTTCATAAAGGCATATGAAACGAAAAAAGTTGATAGAAAAGCCATACAAACGGTACAAGAAAATAATAGAAACAAGTCAACCACACTTGGACACTTTTGAAGAAGAACTAGGACTTAGCTCTCACGCGGGTATTAGCACATGAAGGAAGTTGTGGGAATATTTCTATCTCTAAATTTCTTTGTACACTCTTCTTTTTCCATTCCATATATATTACCAGAATAAATCATACAATCAGAAAAAAAATATTAAAACTTCTTATAAAAAATTAGTTTAGTCATTGGAAAGAAGTAAGAAATATAATTCACTTATTGATTTAAGAATCAATAACAATGACATGTCATTTTGATAAAATTTTGAGAATCTAATATTTTTCATATTTCAATAGCAAATCTTTTGTTCGTTTATGTTGACAATTTCTTGGCACTTACTCGTTTGAGAATTAATAAGAATATCATATCATTTTCATGAAACTTTGGGTACGTAACATTTTTCATATTCCAACATAGCAAATCCTTTTTTTGTTCATGTTGACAATTTCTTGGCACCTAGAGTACCAAACCTTCTGATTTCTGTGGTGCATATTTTTCTATGGAAAAGTCAACTGTTCCACCATTATATGATAGTTGCTTGAAACACTGTGCTACTATTATATCTTACCAAACAACAAAATAACCAATCATATAAGACCCGAGCAGCCCCATGTGGCTCATGAGTCGAGAAAACTCAAGCATGCAAGAAAATTATGTGACTTCGTCCCTTGTCATAGCCCCAACTACTTCTTTGGAGTTTAGCTAACACACACATTATTAACAACATAGAATGCTTTAATGTGCAATGCAAGGACTGAAACGCAGGCCAAAGTGTTTTTTGTTCCGTGATGAACGCTGCCAAAATGCCAGATGCCAGTGCTTTGAAGCGGTATATTGTCTTTCTAACCACTCTCGAGTTCACAGTATGCCCCTCTACTTGTTTGCCAAAATGCAAAAGATATTATTATCAGTGATAAGCTCAACCAAAAGGCTAATAACATTGTGTTCGAGAAATTTGTTCAAGAACACAGAAATATATGTGCAGATGAAGTTAAACTAACATAGGAAATTAGTATGAAATGAATAATGTTTATAAAAGAAAATGAAAGGAGAAACTAACGTCAACATGAGCTGGATTGTATATTTTATATGAACCTGCAGCTACTAATATTACATCAGATGTGGTTCATGTTGAGTAGAGTCCAGCTGTTGCATAAAAGCGTGAAGTGACCCACAAAAAATTAGTTACGATAGTAAACAATCTTGAGCTCTTAGAAGGAGGATTAAGTTCAAATTTTAGGAAAAAAATTCTTAAGAGAAGGACTGTATAACCCATTTGTTTTTGCGTAATTGAAGATTAGTATAATGAATGATTTAAATAGACTAAACATAAAAGAATGTCTCATGGTCTTAAAAAGAATGTGTAGAGTGACTATAAAATTGAAATAGCTAATTATACTTTTTCGTCTGTCAGGATGATACACTTCAAAAAAATTTACTATACATTTAGTTCAGTTCTCATCTGTTTTAAACAATAAAGAGTGTGTAAAAGTAAGAAAAAGGGTTAACCAAACCAAAACAATAATAATAAAAAGGTACATGAGAGCGAGATGATAGAGGAAAAGAGATAGAAGTAAAAGCCAAGAAAAATGGCCAAAAAGAAAAAAGAAAACTGAAGAACAAATGGTTGCAATTTTAACGTGCTTGGTGTAGGCAAGCTCTTTTGCTAGCTTGTTACATGTGTAGGATATAAATTTCATTAGCCATATAGTTTTTTTAGAGAAGTGATAGGGCATGCATTTTTTGTGACGCATATAATACATATGGAAAAAATAAGTAAAACGACTTGGATAGTGGGTTTTATATGATTATTGTTATTTTTATTTAATTTTTTTCAAAAAATTACTAACGTATTATTAAAAAATACTGATAAATTTTGTACATATATTGATATATATGCAAAACCTACCAGTATTTTTCAATAATATATTAGTATCTTTTATGTACATATACACATACACAAGACACACACATATATATATATATATATATATATATATATATATATATATATATATATATATATATATATATATATATATATATATATGCAAAATTTACAAAATTTACCAGCGTTTTGAACAATATGCTGGCAAGTAACTTCCAGCGTATTGTTTAATATGCTTGTAAGTTTTTAGATTAAAAAAATTGAATAAAAGTAATAATAATTATATAGCAACTGTCATCCAAATATTTTTTTCATTTTGCTCACTTTTTCCATATGTGTTGCATATTACGTGGCAAAAGATGTGTCCCCTAAATATTTTTCAATTTTTTAAGTTATACCAAAAAGTTATATAATCTTTTTAACTTATTCGAATATACAGTACTTATCTTAACCAAAACAAGACAGGAATTTTTCATGCTACACAAAACAAAAAATATATAATGGAAAAGTTATATAAATACATGTTACACAAAACTATAGTAATACATAAGAATTGTTTTTTTCTCCTTTTTTTTTGGGGGGGTCTGAATGGGTGTTAAAATCTAAATTAGGAGAGCAAAGCATACTGTGAAACTTCGTCTTGGGTCCAGGGCTTTTTTGGGGCTAGGGTCCAGGGCTGAGTACTTCATGGAGAAGAGCAAAAGATGTATAAACTGGACCAGTGGCTCTGACTTTCAATACCAAGAACAATAGTGGCTCTGACTTTAGGCCTAAATGTATTCTGTAACATGGAATGAGTGGCAAAAGACTGGCTTCTCACCCACAACCGCCCTATATTTTATAGTTATTTTAACTTAATTTTAATTATTTTTATTTTATTTATATCCCTAATATTTTTTAAATATTTCAATTTTATTCTTTTAATAGATAGTATCTAAATTATAAATGAAAAAATTGATATTAATATCAAATTTTGATGTTAATAATATCCAAATATCATTAATAGAGATTATTAGCCTTCAATTCTTTAAGAAAAAGTTTCGAACATAAGTTTTAGTAGAAAAAAAGATTAATTAGGTATTAAGGAGATTCAAATTGAAAAGGAAAACTTTTATATCCTATAAAAATATTAGAAAAAATTTATGATAAATAATATCATCTCATTCAGATGAGTAATGAACATATAATCACTCATTCAGATTAAGATGTTTTGAGAATATTAAAGACGTAAATAGAATAAAAATTTTTTAAAATTAAGTTGAAATCATTGTAAAATATAAGAGATATAAATAAGAATTTATAAAAAAAAACAAAGTATATTAGGCTATAAGCACTCATTTTGTATTGAGTCATCAATCTTGAAGCCATATGATCCATACTTAATTCAAATGCAGGCCAATAAATTACTGAAAACAGTAGAAGATAAATTAAAAACCAAGTAAAAAAATTATTTTCTATCTTGAGTTTAATTTGTACGTACTGATAATATAAAAGAATTTTATATAGTCATCTAATCATATATTTATGTTTATAAAACTCTTAAGGCAGAATATGATTGAGTCAAACAATTTTATTGATGTGATAATATATAATTAGATATCTGTATAAAATATTTTTATATCAATAGTGTATAAAAATTAAATCCTACAATTTTTATAAAATTCATTTACAACTTGCAAAAGAAATTAACTTTACTTGATGTTACCATATGCAAAATAAAAAAGAATTCAGATTTTTTTTTTTTGAAAAAGACTTGAATTAACTTGAGGAAAAGCGGACCATTAGGCAAAAGGCAACTAGCATATTAAAAAAGAAAAATTATAAAATATTGTCTTTAATTTGAAATCGTATGTAAGTATTTAGTGTGTTTTTAGTATGTTATTAATTCCCCTATAGCTAATGTAATTTGGTTCAATTAGAAAATGATACATAAAATAATACATTTTGTTGATACTTTTTCTTTTATAAAAAAAAATGTGGATAACATTTAACTATATATTCCATGTATTTAAAGAATAATTTCTTTTTAAGAAAATATATTTAATTCAGTAATATATGTGATAAAAAATTAATTACTAATTATTTAAGGATATCAATACTCTTAAAAGAACAAAGATCTTGAAGAAACTATTAATAATTATTTTATATATAATATATAAAAAATACTATTTGAGTCCTAAAAATCCGTCCTTAGCAAGTATTGGGACGAGTATTTTTGTTTCCCTAAACCTAAATTTAATGTAAATATCATAATTAATGTGTGTGTAAAAATTTAGGTTTATTCAGGTCAAAGAAAAATTTAGGCTTATAGAAAAATGGAAAGGATAAAAATGATATAGCAAAGTTAAGGCGCAAGTCTCAACACGAGAGGAGGCTAAGCATAAACCCCACTGATCTCAATTCTGCGACACAAACAGAACATAACGTCCTTTGCTGGTTGCTGCGACTCCCCAAACGTAGCGGCGGCGACGGTAACGAATCCCAAACACTTTCTCATTTTCCCCATTCATTACGTTCACAACAACAACAACAACAACAACAACAACAAGGTAATGCCCCCACCCACTCTCTCATCACTACGCATCTTTATCATTCCTTGTTCCTATGGTTCTGTTTTTTTCCTTCATTATTTGGATCTCCTCTCACCCTTTCTGCTGATCTTTTGCAATTCCTCTAACCAACTTCAATACCTTGTGTAGTTTTTCAAATTGTTTTTTATTTTAAATTTTTTTAATAGTTTAATATGAGAAAGGTTGAAATTTTAGGGTTTTGACTTAACACCCAGAAGAAAAATTTACGTTTGTTTGGCACGGATTAGTGGAATAAACTGTCTTGGGAGGTTGAGCTGTGTGCCTAGAATAGGATTCAATTGGAGTGTAAGTGTGTTTTGTGGATTGATCTGTAAAGCCCTTTTATCTTTCTCGTTTTTATTTGTTTCTGATTCAAGTTATTGAGATACTCCTATCGATGGATAGCTCCCTTTTGTGCCCTTTTTAGTTTACGTATGAAATATACTGATAAGATAATATAAATAAAAATGAAATTTTACCTGCAGAGAGAATTACTCTTAATTTTATGGTTGAAATTGACTGGTTGACAATCCATGTTAATGGCTGTATTCTTTTGAATCTGTGCATTGTATGATTGAATCATAGACCTTGGATAATCATTTGTCTTTATTTCATCAATGTTATGAGTGAATTTCTAGAATTTGGGTAGAAACTTGCGCAGAAGAACAATTTTTTTAAAATTGTTGATTTGTGGATAAGGGATGTTAGCGTTGCTGCATTGGGATATTTCTTTTGATTCAGGATTTTTTTCCTGCTTAAATTGCAGAATTTGCATACTTGATGGCGTCAAAGTTGCAGCAGTTGCAGTCCAAGGCATGCCAAGCGTCAAAATTTGTTGCGAAGCATGGAACTGCTTACTACAAGCAGTTGTTGGAGCAGAACAAGCAATACATTCAGGAGCCACCTACAGTGGAGAAATGCGACCTGCTGGCAAAACAATTGTTCTACACCCGCCTTGCTAGGTTATATTTTCTCCAACATTGTTTGTTTTTCTTTTTTCAAACAAATAACAGTGCTTATGTTAGGATTCACTGTATAAGATTCTTGAATTTGATGTGATTGATGATGTCCGTACCTTGTTTTCGAATAATGTTGTAGAGAGTTCCTTATGAGAATTTGATGTTGCCCTCATGTCTAATAGCTCCTTCCTTTCCAAAGTCTTTACTGCTGAAATGATGAAGCAAATACATTACTACTACTATCATTTGTTTTCCTTAACAAAGGGCTTCTGGAGCGTAGAACTGAATTTGCATTTTTAGATGTTACCTCAAATGAACTCTTAAAATGTGACTTGGAATGGGTGTTAGTGAACTGTATGATGTCCTTTTTCGGGTTTCACCAAATTCCACTGTAGTATGGCTTCACTGTATGACTTGAATTAGAAGCTCCTCTTAATGTGTTTGTGAGGCTTCATAAGCACCAGTAGTTTAGTCTAGAGCTTTATTGTTGATGTAAATGTGCCCCCATAGCTTTAACTGCATTGTCTGGGTTTATCTACTAACATATGTCAATGCCACTGTATTTGATCTCAACAAGATCTTCAAATCCTGCTTGCATTTCAAATTGTTATGTGCCTTTGCTCCTATCTTTGGTGAATTAGCTAATTGAGATGCACTGAATTCTGAAAACCTGTTCCCCTTATTCTTGAATGTCGTCATTTGTCTTAGTGGACTTGTGTTTTTTGTTTTAGGGCTTTTCTATGCAATGTTGTATAAATTATGTAAATCTTCCGCTAGTATGCTTAACTCTTCCATTCTTTTACAGCATTCCTCGTCGTAATGAGACATTCTGGAAAGAGCTTGACTACATCAAGAATTTATGGAAGAACAGGCATGACTTGAAGGTGGAGGATGCAGGTATTGCTGCTTTGTTTGGCCTGGAATGCTTTGCTTGGTTTTGTGCTGGTGAGATTGTTGGAAGGGGATTTACTTTCACCGGTTACTATCCCTGAAAATAACCACTTGGAAGTGTATGTTTTAGCAGGGGGGTTTTATACTCCTAAGCCAGCTGCACTGGTCATTTATACATTGTGTGGATTATGGGGGCATTCTAGACCCCAATTTTTGTTATTCTGGATTTTTGTTTTTGGAGAAAAGCTGAGAAGCTAGCGGTTTAACTTTGATAAGCCTCAATAACCCTCTTGTATTTGAAGCGGGATGGACCGTGCTTTGTTCTCTTATCATGTTGGAAGCTAGTGACAATCGAGAAAGATGATACTATCACAATAATTCTTTTTTTCCCCCTCCAACGATTGAGATAACTCCTTTAGCTTCGCATGGAATAAAGTTAGAAATTGTCCATTTTCCATATGGTTTTCTGAGCCTGATGTTGAATTTGTGTTAGGCACGTGCTTCTGAACTTAGACTTCTAGAAGTACGCGGCCTGATGGTTGTCATCGTTAGTAGTTTTTTAAGCAAGAGAACTATTTCATCAAGTGCATACTATTTGACCAAAAGTGGCAGTTTGGGCGTACAGACTTTTATATTTGTTTGATATAATTGAAATAAAAATCGCTGCAATGTGAAGCAAACAGTTTCCACTTTATGTCTGGCGGAGGCAGGGCAATGTATTCAACCTTGTGATGAAGATTGACGCCGCCCGAACCTTCTACAGGCCTTTGTCTTTAAGGTTCTGCGTAGTTTCGCTCACTCGCCTGAGGAAAAGTAGCCTTGAAGAATCGTGATCATGATGGATTTCCAAAATTAATCATATTCTTTTTGCACGAAATCGCTCTCACAATTTGAAAGAAAAAGTAAATCTGAATAACATAGTACTTTTTGATGTATATTACATTTAATCGATGATGCATCTTCTTATGTAAAAGTTTTACATAACTTGGTCATATGTTAATTTTTAAACACTGATTATAATCTTGAGTCTCATATTTGGTCATATCTTCTTGATTGATGCTGCATGATTGGATGTATTCTTCGGTCATATCATATTTGAAATAATGATATGAACTCAGTTTTACACAAATGTATTACAGCAAATCCACTTAAATTCTAGCATAATTTTGTCACAGTATATTAGCATTGCTAGTGACTCCGCTAAACAATCTCTTAACACTTTTGATTTATTTTTAGCTGTGCAGAATATAATGGACTGTTATACATTATGTAGATATCATTATAAGTTGTGAGAGATATATACACATCATCCTCATAAATTAATATTAAAAACTAAAATAATTCTATGCCATTGCCACTCCATTTCGACCTCTCTTTGTTAACGTGATCCTAAATTTAGTGATACTGCATTTGGTACATGTGAAAAAGACAAAGAATGATGGAGGGCAAAGCTCCCTTCTAAGCTCTCCAATCACATACTAATTAAACCCCGTAACCTTCTGAAGGGCGCTATCGTAATTTCGGCGTGCCCCCCCAAACATAACAAAGAAACAAAACTAACGTTAGAGCTCGGAAGATAAAATAAGAGGGGAACAACAAAATAGATCTGCAAGTAACCAAAAACGCACAACACACATATACAATAACCGGCGAGGAAGGAGAATTGACTTGAACGACGACTCTTTGTTTTGCATACACCGCAAGGCCATCCACAATGGTTGTCGATGTCTCACGCGCCACCGTGTCACTCGCGCTCCTTTCTCTTCTCCTCCTCGCCTACCTCGTCGATGTCTCCGAGGTGACAACTCTTCTCTTCACCTCGACCACAACATGTTTGTTTTTCAAGAATGTACGAAAACGTTTACCGTTTCCTTAATTTTTATTTTGTGGAGGACAGGGACAGGGCACGTGCAGCAAGAAATGTATTGCAGAACAATGCGACAGTACGATGATTCGCTTAATAAATAGCTTTTCTTTCGATAAATTGCTCCGTTGTACCTTTTTTTTTTTTTTAATGTTATGCTGATGCATAGATTCATTTAGTTATTATTAATTTTTCTTTTAATTTTTGTTAACTTCAGCGATTGGAATTAAATACGGCAAGTATTGCGGGGTGGGATATTCGGGTTGTCCCGGCGAGAAGCCGTGCGATGATCTTGACGCTTGTTGCATGAGCCACGACGAGTGCGTTGATAAATTCGGTATTTTCTCTTTTCCATTCTCCTTCTTTGTGTTATTCATTGAACTAGGATTCATTCACGGTTGTGAATTGTGGCACGTACGATGTTATGATTAAGGTTATCTTAAGGCATTGTTCAGCTGCTTAAACATTGGTTTTTTTTTTCTTCTCTATTTGCGTGTAGATTTTTTTTGCAGTTGTTCAAATGGGTGGTGTGAAACTATTTTTTGGTTTATGTTATGGGATTCCTCGAGAGTTTGTTGTTGTTGGGTTCATAAATTGCTTTTTCTGATGTCTGTATTATTCAGTGGATTGTAATCTGTTGGTGTTTTTATTTGACTCAATTATGTGAATTGTTCAAATGGGGAGCCAATTCTTGGGGTGTGTTGGATGCTCGAAAGCTGAAAGCTTGTTGGGTATTACATTCTCACAAATTTGCAATTTTGCTGTCTGGAGAGTCAGGGTATCTGTTGAAATCTCTTTTATTCTGGGAGGGCTTATATTATGCTATAATGCTATCTGATTTAAATTTGATGTGGTGCTCATTAAATCTTTTAGTTGATTAATCTTATAAATATATAGATTCAGAGAAGTATACTTACGCATTTTTGAAACTGTATGTTTTAGATGTTATCTGGATAGAAAATCCGTGAGCCAGTACATGTATATGCAAAGAATAGAGATGCTACATTGCCATAACTATTTATCTGATTCGCCTCTACAATTTTCTATTAGCTCTTAAGACTCTTTTCTTCAGAAGATTTCCCTAGACTAACTAAACATGGTTTTACAGGGATGACTCATGTGAAATGCCACAAGAAGTTAAAGAATTGCCTAATCAGAGTGCAGAAATCTGGGAAGGTTGGATTCTCCAAGGAGTGTCCCTACGGTATAGCTGCCCCTACTATGATCAGAGGCATGGACTTGGCCATTTTGATGAGCCAATTGGGGAACAATGTATGATCTGTAACAGAACTTGAACCCCCTTAACAGATTCCATCCCAATTAACAAACTAATATTGATTCTGGAAAGGTGATCTTTGTGATCCTATTGAGCCTGGTTGAGCCATTGATTTTGATATACTAATATTGTTATTTAATCTTTGATGTCAGAAAATAACCCAATAGCTTCTCTGCCCAAGGTTCTACCATTCTTGTAAGAAATGGCAGAACCGTTTCTTACAAAAGTAAAAATTTCACAGAACGATGAAATTAGCACATATAATGCTGTCATAGTAATGGTTTTACTTTTACTAATGTAGAAGGGAGTGGCAAAATGAGAGAGGATTGAATGTGGCTATTTTGTGTTTGCAAATCAGCACATTAGCCACCCGGCTGTGGTTGTTGTGCTCGTTAAGATTATTTGGGTCATATTTAGCTATATATGAGCAAATATGGGAATAGATTCTCTGATGTAAAAATTTTATATGACCTTATCATGTATTGATTTTTATTATTAATTAGGTTGTCTTGTAGGCCCCATATATGACCCTACCTTTTTAATTAATAGTAAAAATCAACACATGATAAGATCATATGAAATTTTCACGTGAAAGGATTCATTCCTAATCAAGGATAAACTTTTCAATCATTTTTCTTTAAAGCTTAGAACCTACCTCATGGACGTGGTGGAGGGGCCTTCTAGTGAAACTCCTAAGAAGTCCCCTAATGAGGCCTTCTAGTGAAGCACCTGAAAAAGTCCCCTAATGAGGCATGGGAGGGGATAAGGATAAAAGAAGGAGAATTTGGATGGAAAGCATTGCCATAACTAAACCCCGCTATTCTCTTTAGACGTTTTTAATTATTAACAACTGAGCTATTACACAGGACACTTTTTCAATCTCATTTGGCTCAATGTCTTAGGCCACCAATAAGAAATGTTTGTCATTCAACTGGGTAATGCTCAATATCATATATTACTGTTGCCTGTTTAGTATAGTTCTTGCTAATCAAATTAAAAGTTTAGGTACTTATTTTAGTAACAACACTATTGTATGATATGAAGAAACTTGACAAAAAAAAGAAAAAAAAAGCAGTACAAATTACATGGACCGATTAAAATAGAGAGAAAAACCTAAAGTGAGCATCGCATTACCATACATAAGTAGTTGAATATTTGAAACGCAAGCTAGTTTTATATTCGTAAGTCATTTTATGAATTCTCATTCATACCAAACGTCATTTTTGTTTGAGTAATTTCTAATGACGTACAATATAACTTGGCAAAGGTAGGTTACACTAACTACTATCTTGTTCAAGTTAGATTAACATTTATTTATATTTTTAAATATATTTAATTAGATGACTTATTAATGAAAGATTATCAGCAATAATTAAACCCAAGTTTTATTTTTTGATACTATGTTATCTTAACAGTTATTCCAATCCTTATTGACTTAAGTTCTCTTGCAATATAGATAATATGCATAGCCAGCTAGAAGCCTGATTAAACCAAAACATATTCAACAAACTGGTTTAAACGGGACCTAAAGATTAACACAATATGGTTTCTCGATGTTATATAAGGTTGTCATTATTTCGCATTGATGGTAGTCTATTCCCATTTCCCAACAGCTAACCTAAGGAAAACTAGAGCGAATAGCACAATTCTTTTGTCACTCATGCAAGGATGTAACATTCATTGTCTCAGATCTCAAGTTTGGGGTGCAATTGTGTACAATTGGGAGAGGCAGTGACTTGCAATAATTATTCAAAGAAATGGTGACATATTTCGCTTTCTGTGACGAGGTTGCCTGGGGCCGAGGTTAAATCAGATCATCCAATTAATATGACGCGTGGGCGGGCAAACTTTAAATTAATATTTTTTCGTAGACTTCGGGAAAATAAATGAAAGTAAACAGGTTACAATCGGCAATTCCATTGAGAGGATTAATGTTAAAAGTTTGAAAAACAAAAGCAATTTTAAGAAGATTTTTTAGTTGTAAAAATTTTTACAAGATTACTTTCATAACAATGTCTGGCCTAATATTTTTGTCAAAGACCAAAAAAATGAAGGTAATATTATAAACAACATTTTATACATATGCAAAATTCAAAACACTTTAATAATTAATTTTTTAAACTTAGACAATATTTCTTTTGTTGAGGCAGTAACCTATATATAATTTTTATTTTTTTAATTCAATCCCATTGATATTGTAGTTTATGATTATTTAAGAAGAAATGATTTATCCTCTAAATTAATCCTCTTAAATATCCTCCTAATTATTAAATAAAGAAAGAATTGATTATTTTTTAAGATTTAAAGATATTAATTATATCTATTTTTTTACTTTATTTAATATTTAAGAGAATTTTTAGGAAGATTCTTAGGACAGTATATCTTTACTCTTATTTAAGTTGTAAAAAAAGTACCCAATAAAAAAAATTAACAGTAAAGATACAAATTAGAATTAATATAAACCCATCCTATTCTCATATTAAGAAAACCATCTTAATTTTTTATTTGTTTTTGAGAACAAAATAAAAGATAAACTATGGTTTTTTTTTTTTTTTGACGTGAAAAACTATCTTATTCTTGCCCATCACAGAAACTTCCCGCTTTTTCATTAGTTATTAAACGATCAACAAGGTCCACATCACATCTAATATAACATTTTATTGTGTCACTTGCCGGCCACCAATTATATATCGGTATTATTAAATTGGGATTTCAAGAGCCAGTACATGAATCCCCCAAAAAGATCAAACTAGTCTCAAGTCCCAACCAAACTCCCAATAAAAATAATAAAAATCATAAATAAATAAATAGATAGAAAGAAGAAAATAATTTTCCCAGGCAGGGAAGAAATAGGTAAATTGGTCAGAAGAGAGAGAAAAGTGAGCTCAAGAAGGATTTCCATGCACCTTCCCATACGGAATTACACGTTATAAGCAGCGTAGAAAAACTGAAAAAGGCTTCTTCCATTAAGGATTCGATTGTCGCGTTTCGACGAAAGTTCAATCTTTTTCCAAAAATAATAAAATTATAGTTTTCCTCTTCCTTCGCCTGCAGGATCCATTTCTATTTCTTCCACCTATTATTTTTTATTATTATTCCAATTATTTCTTTCTTTGTTGTACAAAGCATAGATCAAAATCCCTTTCTTATTGTATCTGATAGAGAGAATAACTAATTAGCAATTAGAGTCCTCATCTCCATCGTTAATTAATCCTTGCAGTTTTGTGTTTGTTCTCGCGTTTGCGGAAACTATGTCGTCTATGTTGCACAGAAGCTTCAAGCCTGCAAAGTGGTACGGTTAACTTTGAAATCAATTTCAATTTTTAATACGGATTAGTAATTTTTAATTGGTTTTCTTTTGTTAGTGGAGAGGGTTTTGTTTTGTTGATTTCGGAGTATGTTTGGATTTTGAGTTTTGAGTAATTTGAATTTGAATGTGAATTTGATTTGGTGCAGCAAAACTGCATTGAAGCTTGCGGTGTCGCGCATAAAGCTTCTGAAGAATAAGAGAGAGGCGCAGGTGAGGCAGCTGAAGAGGGAACTGGCTCAATTGCTTGAGTCTGGTCAGGATCAGACTGCTAGAATACGGGTAATTATCGAGGAATTTCAAAATATAACACCTTTTACATTCATTTACTAATTACTATTGCTGCTGCTGCTGCTGCTGTTGTTGTTGTTGTTGTTATCGTTGTGGTGATGTTGATGTTTCAATTTATTTGTTAAATTTGTTTTTTTTTTTTTAGGTGTTAGATAACAGTTAGGAATCAATTTTTTATTTTCATTTTTAATTTTTGATGAAAGAAGAAATTTATTGGGATGAAGAGGAAAGATTACAAACAGCAGGGAAGAGACGGAATTTGTACTCCTTAAGAACGGACCAGGAAACCACCGCCCCAAAAAGAAATGTGAAAATTGATTAGGAAATTGTGTTAAATTCTGAAAGATAGCAATATGGTCTGAGCCAAGATAATAAAGTCATTTAGCTGAAGGTTTAGGGGACGGTGACACAGTTTTTGCACCCCCCCCCCCCCCCCCCCCCAAAAAAAGGATCAGGCGTGGTGGCAAACTCCTTATACTGCCCTCTGAACATGTAGCCTACTTTTGCTATATAAATAAATAAACTGAAATGTTACTTGCATGTGGCAGTTCAAGTTGCTCCAAAATGGAAATAAAACATCGGCTTCAGGAGTTTTTAAATGATTAGTTCAAACAATATTTCACTTACTCTCTGATGTACTTGTACAGGAATAACTGGGTAAACAGTAAAACTGAGCATGCAGTCTTGTCCTTTTTATTGATGATATTTGATACTTATAGCTGTTTCAAGTAATCCATCCGTGAAATCATTGGGGGCTATATGTGCTGATGAAACAGAAATGGTGCATGATAAATTAAGGATATTTCACCCTTGTATCTTTTGTTTTCTTTGACTTCTCTTCTGTTTTCTATGCAGGTTGAACATGTTGTAAGGGAAGAGAAGACGATGGCAGCATATGATCTTGTTGAGATATACTGTGAACTTATTGCTGCACGCCTGCCGATGATTGAGTCACAAAAGTATTTGAAACTCACTTGAATAATATTTAGTGCATTATACTTTCTCCATATTATTAAGTTCATGTCACTAAACATGCCTATTGTTTCTAAATCTGAATGTATTATGTCTGTTTTGGAGGGAGTATCATCTTTTCTTCTTTCCTTTTTGTAGATTGATCTTCCTGGAAGTTTATATTTATTCCGCAATTTGGGCAATTACCATTGAATTTGCCTATATCATTATTTTGTTAGGCTTTGTCAAGAAAAATTGTGATCACATTCGGAGAATCTAATTCTGTTATGCTTTAAAGAGTAAAAGGTTCTAGTCAGCCTAGGGCTTGGTTGGAGATGTAGTAAGTTTTTTGGATAAAAGGAGATGTAGCAAATCAAATTAAGTAAACAAGGGGCTATGGCATCCCAGTGTCATAGTAAGACCCTTGGGACAAAATAACTTCTCACTATCTCAGTCTTGCTACTTCTAATCCTGTATGAAAACTATATATCTAGATATAGAATTGATCAATGAGTTTTTATCATAATATAAAATTTTTATATATTATGCCATTGTATAAGGCATTATACTCTTCTCAACATCGATAGTGCATTTGGTATGCTAGCAGAGCCCCTGGATCAAAATTCAAAAACCATTTTCAACCGAATATGTAGTATTTGCAGAACTTTTGGTGTTTCGTTGTTGATTTTTATTTTTTCTGTTTCAGAAACTGTCCCATTGATTTGAAGGAAGCAATTTCAAGTGTAATATTTGCAACTCCAAGATGTTCAGACATACCTGAGCTCATAGATGTGCGGAAGCATATTACAGCCAAGTATGGAAAAGAATTTGTCTCAGCAGCTATTGAATTACGCCCTGACTGCGGTGTAAATCGCTTGGCAAGTTTCTCTACCTGCGTGAAGTTGGATAGGATCATATTTCTTGTCAGACCCTTTTATTCTAATTTAATGCTGTCTTTCAGTTGGTTGAAAAATTGTCTGCCAAAGCACCCGATGGTCCAACCAAGATAAAAATACTGGCTGCAATTGCTGAGGAGCATAATATCAAATGGGAACCCAAGTCATTTGGAGAAAATGATGTAAAGTCTTCTCAAGACTTGTTGGTATGCTTTGTTCACTGTGGATTTTCTTTACTTTATTTTATATAAAATATAAGTTTGTTATATTTTATTATTTTGACATTATTTATTACTTATATGTTAAGGTTGGGCCAAATACTTTTGAGAAGGCAGCTTATGTGGAAGCTTCTCAAGTCCATGTTCCACCTGTTCATGATGAAAAGGGTCCTCCTAATTTACATGCTTCCTCGCAGCCTAAACCAATGCATGATATATCAACGGGTTCATATCAGCAGAGTGAAAGTGGTGCTACTAGAAAGGAAAGTGGCAATCAGCCAACATCATCAGGCATGTCTAATCCCAAAATCATGTCCTCAGGTATTTTTTTTAAGACAAGAATTGTGAATATATTTTGGGGCTTGTGTTTTGTCTATTACCTGAATATCTGGGATTCTTTCTTATAGGAACTGGAAGTCAAGAAATGGATTATAGAGATTCATATTCTGAAAACAGGGGTGCTTTTCCTATGGGCAGGCAGAATTGGAACATGGAATTCAAGGATGCTGCCTCTGCTGCACAGGCAGCTGCAGAATCTGCGGAACGTGCAAGCATAGCTGCAAGAGCTGCTGCGGAACTTTCAAACCGTGAAAACATAACAAGGCAGCATTCAAGTGGATCACATAGTTCTTCTGGAAGCCAGTTAAGAGATGAAATACCTCAAGAATATGCTTTTCATGATGACAAACTCATTTCTACAGGTTCCATTAATATCACCTTCCATAGAAGCAGTTCTGGGATGCACAATGAACAAATTAATGCCAGAGAGCAAGACAACTTGGTAGGAGCGCCCAATGAATATTACAGGAATAGTCAAGAGAATGTGGTGAAACATGCGCAGTCAGCTTCATTGACGTCTGTTAGTGCTTTTGATGATAACCCATTTGCCAATAGGTCTCAAATCGCTGATATATATCAGCATAACTCATTTGAGCAAGGGAGTAGTGAATTACATGAAGTGAGCATAAAAAGGCAGGCAAGCAGAAGTGAAGTAGATTTTATGACTAAACTGCATGGCGATAGTGATTTGAATACTGAAGACAATTTTCACTTTGGTGATGCAAGGACAAATAGACAATCTAGAAAAGCTTCCTCATCTCACCTCATTTCTCCAAGTGATGATCACAATGATAATTTGAACTTGAGTGGCTGGAAGACAGGAAATAAAGCTGTGGAAGACCTATTTGTCACTGATGAAGGCAACACTCTGAGAACCACCATGGAAACAAGTTCTTATAACGATACTTCCGTTG
Source organism: Pterocarpus santalinus (assembly GCA_031439595.1). Lineage (NCBI taxonomy): Eukaryota > Viridiplantae > Streptophyta > Magnoliopsida > Fabales > Fabaceae > Pterocarpus > Pterocarpus santalinus. The sequence goes on along the minus strand of CM062531.1, from coordinate 64,717,408 downwards.
TATTTGATGATTCTGGATCAGAGGATGATGATTATAAATTTGATTTTGATAAAAAATACAAAGGAGAGTTCTTCTCATCTTCTGGTAGCAAATCACAAGTTGAATCATTAGAGAATACAAATTCTTGGAGCCGTGGACAAGACAGTAATGAGAAAGTGTCAAGTTCTAGTTCGCAGGCACATTTTTCTGTGGTTTCTGAAGGATTGACCAAGTCTGCAATTTCTTCTGAAAAAAAAGACATGTTGCCTGTCACATTTGATGATTCCGATGACTCAGGTTCAGATAGCGAGGTGGATTTGGTGAAATCTAAGGTTTCTGGGAATTTTGATTATGTAAATTCTGCCCTTGATCAGAGTGCAAACCATGGGGCTTTAGGGTCCTCCTCAAGAACCGATAAAAATATTGGCTCTGACAGAAAGTCTTGGTTATCACCATCTTCAGTTGGTTCAGATACTCTGGGAGAGCATTTCGAGAGAAAGGTAGACATCACTAGTGCATCAGAAAAGAACTTTGTTTACGATGACTTGCCAACCAGTCAGCTATCTTCAAGAGGAAGAAGCTCTATATTGGATTTGGATCTCAAGGCAAATATCCGTGCATCGCAGTCATCTGAGACTTTTAACGATACTGAAACTTCGCGGGAATCTCATATAGAAAGTGGCAAGGAGTTAAACTATGGAACGTTGAAGGGTGGTCTTCGCAATAAAGGTTATAGGCGACCGCCTTATGTCAAGAGTACATTGAATGAGGTTTCATCTTCATCAGAGGACATTTCGGCTCAGAATGAAAGATCTTTGCCTACTGTGAGGACTTCAATTGGTTCTGATGCTCCTGCTCAGGACAAATACACGAGGGAAGTGGGCAGAGGAAATAGAAGTGCGGGATTGAGAGCACGGAGCACATTTTCTGATTCTGATAACTACGACATGGCTACAAATACGCAGGAGTCTCTGACTAGTATTCATGAACCTCGAATTCAGACGGAGCAAATTGAAACAAAAAAGAAATCAACTTCAAGAACCTCAACTACATTCTTTGATTCTGATGATAGTGATTATGGGGAAGAACATCCTAAACAAAATTTAGGTAGTTTTGCCCGTCCTGTTAGTGGAGTATCACGAAGGACATCTGCTGCTTCAAGAACTGGTAGAGGTTTAAATCCAAGGGATGGTTCTTTATCCAAGGGGCCTGCGACTCCTGTTACGAAACTCGGATGGAAACCTTCGAGGGCTTCTTATGGGAGTAAAAATGAAGAGGCCTCATCCATGAAGAGCTCTGAAAATTGGGCAACTTCTGAGCCTACATCAGGAGAACATGCAGCATCTAAGCCAGTTACAGAACCTAGTAGTTCCTCACCAGAGGAAAATATGAAATCATCTGCTAGTGTGCAACCTTCACGTTCTCTTCCTATGAAAGTGATACAAGATAGTGAAGAAGGCCAAGAGACTTCAAAATCTTTAAATTCTGATGCAGATACTCCCTCTAAGCAGAAGGTTGCTCACGTTCATCCAAAGCTACCTGACTACGATTCCTTCGCTGCCCACTTCCTGTCTCTTAGAAAGGGTCGTCAATAAATTTCATTTGCTTGCATATAAGTTGCATATCTACAAGTACATACCCTTAGTGATTTATTATTCTTTTACGGCCTGTATTGATATACATAGATGAGTGACTTAAGATTCAAAATTACTTGAGGAACCTAGATGCTACGTGTCTTTTTGATGTATAAGTTGAGTCATAGTAATATGTTTAACGTACGATCTCACTTTTGTTACATCCCCATTTCAGGACTAACAGCAATAGTGGCGGGGCACGTTTAAAAGATTATTGTATGCGAATTAAAATATGCTCTAAGATTGTGCTCGGATGTGAAGATTGCGGAGTGCTGTCCTTTGAGCTTCTTAGTATTTTAGGTCTAATTGTTTCATATACGTCTAAAACCCTGGTTATATGATTATTCAAATTAATTACAATTGGACTTGAAAGACTAAAGCAAATTAATGCATTGACAGATGATGAATTATTTAGTCGGAAGATTGCCTGTTGTAAGGGTGTTCAAGACCCTGTTCGACGTGGAAACCCATTTCTTGACCTGAAAAGTATTGGGCTGGATTGGAGTTTTGAAAATTTTATTCAATATATTTTCAAGTTGTGATTAAGTCGTACTTTAGCTTTGATAATTTGTGAAGAATAATAGTGGCGCATAGCACAGTTAGCACATCTAACGGCCTCACTAGGTGTCGCCACATATGGGGCACAAGTTCAACTCGCCATGCAATCAAATACCGCTTCCCTACCACACGCGCGCCCTGTTGTGTGCATGAACAAAAAATACTTGTGAAGAGTGATAGAATTTTTGACCAAAAATTTTGTTTTTTGTTCTCGTTTTGTATTTAATTTTTGTAAGTTGTGTCCTTAAAGTTAATTAAACTTAAATGTTTTAAACTATTAGGTGTCATTTATAAGGAAGTAGCTATTACCACTCTCTTTTGCCTGTTGTCATTCAAACTCAACAAATCTATTTATTAATTTCTCTAATATGCCCTCAGTTATCTTTCATTCATAGTTAAATTTTTAAAAAAAAAAAGGTTCAACTTCATAATTTTTTTATAAAATACATTGGATTAAATTTTAAAATAATAAATAAATAAATAAAATAAAATAACTTAAATGCGATTTATGTTTATTATTATGATAGTAAAAATAGTTTGGAGGAAAAATTAAATATTTACTACACATATTTTCTAAGATATAATTTTTTATGCTTTAATATTTTAATATTATTTGAAAAATATATTAAAAGATAATTTGATGATTTGCTATTAAAATGTCAAATTTTAAATTTAAAAGGATAGGTTTTAATAAACTTAACCCATAAATTTGTCATAAAATCAATAAAATAATTTAGGTGTGATTTATATTTATTATCATGATAATAAAAAAAAGTTCGAAGGTTGAATTCAATCCTTACTTATATTTTTTTAAAATATAATATTTTTATGCTTGACAATTTTGACAAATTTTTATTAATATTGTCAAATTTTGAATTCAAAAGAATAGATTTTAATAACCTCAACATATGAATTTATCATTATTTTATAGAACTTTTAAAGAAACTTGAAATCATATTAACTTAATACTTAAGATTTAAATTTATATTAAATAATTAAATTTAAAAATTCATAAAATTCTTAATTATCACAAAAAAATTAAAAATAAGAGTGATAGTAATAAATTAAAATAGTTTTCAGAATTTGAATAAAATTAGGGGTTATAATAAAAATAATTTTAAACAATTAGTTTAATTAACAAATAAAAAAGAATATTTTAGGGAAATTAAATAAAATTTAATTAGATAGGAATACCAATAGACACATAAAGCTATTAAAAGTATAGAAATTATTGTAGAAGTAAAGGTTAAGTTCTCAACCTCCAACCTATTTTCCTAATCATGATAATAGCTATACGTTTATCAAAATTGTTTTATTATTTTTGTTACTTAAAAATTTAATCTAATGTATTTTATAAAAATTTCTGGAGTTAAATATTTTTGCTAATTTGATTATATGTGAAAGATAATGGAGGGTATATTAGAAAAATTAGTTAGTAGATTTATTGAGAGTGACAATAGATAAAAAAGAGTGGTAATGGCTACTCCCCATTTATGAAGAGAACATGATTTTTAAGCATTTGATTAACTGCGGTTCTCATAAGTGCATTTTATACACTTATTTTATGTTTTTTTTTTTCTATACTTGTTTAAAGCTTTAATCATAGAGATATTAGTGTTTTAATTATGTTCATAGTGTTTTGTAGGCAATTAATGTTAAAGGATGATTTTGTGCTAAATTGGAGCAAAATAACTTAATTTAAAATTAATTCAAGGAATTATGGAAAATTCAATGTTAGAGCAGCTTGAAGAGCATAACTTATCAAGAACATAGTTAAACTAAATTGTACGAGATATTAAACAAAAAATGGGCAAGAATTTTTTGAATTGTTAAATTTCAACCTATAAGTTAGATCGATAAATCGTTTAAACATAAAAGCTAATTGATTGTTTCTTTTTTCAATAGGGTACATTTGTTTTAGCTTTTTTTTTAAAAAAAAATAATGATTTTTTAACTACTAAAAAATATATTCTTTTAAAAGCTATTTATTTAAGCTTTTGCTTAAAAGTTAATCTTTATCATGCTCTAATTGTAAACTTGAAAAGCAAGGGACATACTGTCTTAGCAACTGCCTCATTTGGAATAGCCGCAACTCTATTACTTGGTGATCGAACAGCTCATTTCCAATTTAAGATACCTACCAATTCAGAGTTGTCTTCCTTTTGCAGAAAAAGTAAGCAATTTGATCTTCCAATGCTAATTAGACAAACAATAATAATTTGGGATGAAGCACCCACCGCAAATAGATATGCTTCGGAAGCATTAGATCATACATTAAAGGACATATTAGACAATGATACTCTATTTGGAGGGAAAGTGATGGTAATGGAATGGGATTTCTTCAAGTACTTCCTGTTGTACCTAAAGACAGTAAAGTACAAATGGTTGCAGCATGTATAGTGAAGTCGCATTTGTAGGCTTACATAAAGATCTTACATTTGTGCCAAAATATGCGATCTCTTCAAGATTATGAATTTGCATAATATCTTATGCGCATTGGAGATGGAGTTGAAGCTACCAAATAGGATCATATGGTACAAATTCAACCTCGAATTGCAATACCATGGAATGGTGAAAGTGCAATACAAAATCTTGTTATCAAGTAGCCTCAAGAACTTAAGGGGTGGTGAATTAAGTTCTAAAGTTTTTCGTAACCCTTTTACAAAATCCCTTTCTTCTTGATCTTATTAAGAATAAATGATTAACTTATTAAAAATAAATACTAGTTCTAATCTACTTCAACACTATATGAAATAAATTTAACTTGCAATAAAGAAAAGAGATAAGGGAATAGAGAGTGCAAACTCAGATTTATCTTGGTTCGGTTATCCCGTGTGGCCTGCATCCAGTCCCCAAGCAAATGCTCATGATTTTTCACTATTCTTCAACCCTTCAAGGTGTTTGGAAACCTTTATAATACTATTGAGAATCCTCACTCTAGTGTTTGAGTCACTCTTAGAACACAAGGGATACCCCACCCTTAAATGCTCTCGAGGGATTCCTCACTCTCTTACAAGTTTTCAGAATAAAGAAAAATAGAAAATTCACTCTTTGCCTATAGTAGTTGTTACAAATTGAAGCACTAGAAAGTTTTTAAGGGATAAAGCTTTTTAGCCACAAAACTTGATAGACAAATCAATGAATAAGAAGGATGATTAAGAGCAATTGATACTTGGTTTTTCTTTTCTTAAAAACTGTCATTTAATAGGTATTTATAGGCCATAGAATTATGCTTGCCATTGTGAAATTTTATCCCAACAAACATGACTTTTCAAAACTAGCCATTTTCTGCATTTAACTATATTGTAATTGATTACAATTGTGACACCCCAGTATGAGTTGTAGTTACTTGTCAATACCGAAGCCTGAGAAATTCTAAGTCTGAACCCTATGCCTCCTTGAAAGGCTATAAGATTGAGGAATTTTCTTAAGATCAAAAGTCCCGGTAATGATTCTCTAGGCATCAATGAGTTAAAGAGGGATTTTTAACGAACTTTAGGGAATGGATAACCCCTTCATTTTCAACCCTCAAGTTTTTAAAAATGCAAGTTTTCGGAGAATTGTACTAAAATCCAAAAGCTAGATTCTGATTCCTAAGGATTTTGACTTTTTAGATATTTTTATTGAAATCAAATGAGGAGTATTCCCTTGTTTACATTTATGTTTTAAAGTTAGTAGAGAGTAAAGTTAAAGTCTGTGCAATATCCTGGACCTCGGAAAGGACTGCAGAAGGAGTGAACCAAGTTTTTGAAGTTAGTAATTGATTATAGAGGACCTGTAATCGATTACAATCCTCTCTGTATGTCACGAGTTAAAATTTTTCGTGTGGTAATCGATTACCAGTTCTGGGTTTGTTGTAATCGATTACCAGTTCTTCGTGGTAATCAATTATTACAGGCCAATATATAGGCCCGAACGCGTCCTACGCCCTCATTTTCAAATTTCCTTTCTCTTTCTACCCCAAAACTCTCTTGCTTCTCTCTAAAACCCATTCCTCTTCAATCCCTACTCAAATCCTTCAACTTTTCCTTCCAAACTTCATCAAATTGCATTCCTTTCACTCTCATAACAACAATTTCACTTTTAACCTTCATTCTTCTTCAAATCCCTAACCACACCCTTGGTGGGCCTTGGAGCACGGAGTAGATGTTATTAAGGTTCCTCAACTCTCCTCTTCATTTTCTATCTCCAAAGATTTCACAGGAGGCTCGATTCTTGGTTCCAGCATGTCGTGGGATTAGGACTCCACCATTGGATTTAAGTCTGTGAGTAGATAGTTTATCCCTATCTTAGTTTTAACGTATTTTGTCTATATACATACATATGCAAATGATTTGGTATGTCTTAGTAATATAATTTAAATTTTTGTAGCTTATTTATTTCTATTTGATCACATGAGACAATGACTTGATTTTCAGGAAGAAAATATGATAAATGTTTATTGCATTGGTTTCTTATTAAACTTTGGAAATTATCTTGGTTTTGAAGGGATTTGATATGCTAAATGGGTTATGGTTTAGTATGGTTTGCTCCGCATCTAATTTATGAATGATTATATAAAAATTGAAGTCAAAGGTTTTTGGATAAAAGCTTTGGATTTTTTTTTCACTTTTGATTTATTGAAGTATTAAAGCTTTATTTTTCTTGAAGTTGCGATTTTATTGTTTTATGTAAGGTATATTAGTATGTTTTATAAGAATCTTTATTAAATGTTCTGTATAATGGAAAAGGAAGACTTGGGAAAGTCTAGGCCATGATTTATAGGCTAATGGCGGTGCACCTAAGATGTTGTATTTCATAGCCACTTAGGGGAGTGGTGCGTGCCTGATATTCACGGCCATACATATAGTGTGGCGTGTGCCTGATATTCATCGCCACTGAAAGAGTGGTGCATGCCTGATTACGGGATTCACACGAAGGAAAAGGCACCTAAGTGTGATTCGTGCCTGATTATCCTAGAATAGATTGACTCTGTTTTTGAAAAAGAAAATTTATGGTTTTGTTATACATATTATTGTATCACCTTAATATCTATAAGTTTGTACATTGTCTCATGTGGATTAGGGATACTCTATCTTTCACTGAGTTTATAAACTCACCCTGTTGTTTCTTTCTCTTTTTCAGATACAGATAATCCAGTAGAATCTAATCCTTCAGCCCTTGTGATTAAATTCCAAATTTTGCGGATGAGCCCTTCTCTATTCAAGGGTATTTTGCAAATGTATATGGTTGAGAAACAATTAGATAGTGGTAGCTGCATAGTACTATAGGCAAAGTCCAGCCTTGACCTAATTATATTGATTCTGTTATATTTTAATTTTTTATAATATATTGTTGGATTTCCTAAAGAATTTGGTTTTCTAAATAATTTAATGTTATGTATTTTGGATGAATACTTGTAAATATATATATTTCATTATTATACTGTGTGCTGAAAGTACCTGGATCCCTAATGGAAGATTGTATTTGTTTATCTTGCTGGGTAACCTTTTGTAATCGGGGAATATCCTGATTGTAAAGGGGACTCTGTCAAAATTTTTATAAAAAAATTCTGTGGTTGAAGGCTTGCATGAGGACTTGTCCCTATGCGCCGGTCATGACCCAGGTTTGGGTCGTGACAGCAACCTTGAGTAATCGATTATATTGTGTAAAAGCATAGTTCTGGGAATAAGCAAGAATAGTGTAATCGATTACATTACCTAGTAATCGACTACTAGAAAGACAAATTGCAATTTTAGTTTAGAAATCCATATGTAATCGATTACAAAACTATTGTAATCGATTACCAGAATGACAGTTTGCAAATTTACTGCGAAAATTACTAGTAATTGATTACATAAACAATTGTAATCAATTACATGCAAAATGTTAAGTTTCAAGGTAAAACATATCTAAAACGAAGTTTAAGAATAGTTTAAATCTTAATCAACATAGTGGCCAATTAGTTTACCAAAAGAAAACATTCTAACATAAAAACTTAAGTCCTAAGAATCTAACCATGTAAACTGTGGACTGGTTCTTCTTCAAATAGGTTTGCATCATTTTTGTTGCAATAATTTGTTTTCTCTGGGCATCATCAAAACTTGCAATGTAAACAATCACAAAACTAATAGAAGAAACATTTCCAAATTTACAAGATCATGGATGGGATGCATCTTATATATATGGTATAAAGAGCCATATTAACACCCAAAAATTATGATGTTCAGAAGTTCAATGATATAATTATAAATCATTTTCTGGGAGAAGAGCAAAATTTAGTATCATTTGATGAGTTTGAGTTGAAGGAGATACAAATACTTTATATCAATAGTAATACCTAAACTTCATTTCTTCAAGTGGTTTGGCCCCCATCTTCTAAAAGTAAAAAAAAAGGTGCACCCTTGATGCTATTGAGACATATAGACCCAAAAATTGGATTGTGTAATAGTATAAGGTTGTTATGCCGTGGAACTTTTCTAAATATGTTAGATGTGGAAATTCTGACAGACGACCACTCTGGACGAAGAGTTTTCTTGCCTAGGGTAAAACATAAAACAACTAAGAGTGCAAGACTAGCATTTGTCCTAATTAAAAAGCAATTTCCTGTGAAATTGAGATTTGCATTGACAATAAATAAGTCACAAGGGAAAACTATTCCCAATGTTGGTATTTATCACCCTAAACATGTTTTTAGCTATGGGCAATTGTGTATTGCTCTGTCTAAAGGTGTTTCTCAATCTACCACAAAGATCCTAATCAAAGAAGGAAAAGTTGAAGGGGAAAGTGGAGAGTTCAATAAATCAAGGAACTTTTCCAGTTATATTAGGAGTTAAGAGAAAATAATTTAGACATGTACTTTGCCAAATAAGTAAGTCTTAAATTATATTTACATTTTTAATATCATATTAAAAATTGTTTGAATAATTTCACATGTCATTTATAAGAGAGAGAATTTGAAAGTCTCTAGAATACTTGGAAAGATGAATAGTCACTTGCCTCAATTAGAGCAATTGACAATAAGGTAAATGTCGATGACATAATCAAATATTAATATTATACTATTAATTTTCTATTTTAGTAATTATTAACAATTTTTGTAACATGTTCATTGTCTCAAAATTTATTCCTTTAATTGGGGAGCCACAGTAATAGTAGAAAAAACTCAATTTTAGAAGATGATAAAAAAATAATTATTGTCCCAAAAGAATAAATGGTAATGCAATATAATTATCCAATTATAAGATTTTATTATCATGCATACTATCCATTAGTAGTTATATAAAATATTAATAACTTTTTTTTTTTCAAATACACACAACACACACACACACACACACACACATGTACTAAATTTGTTAAATGGATTGTGGAATTAAAAGCCTCAAAACAATATTAAACTTCATTTATTCTTCAAAAGCAGGAAACTGAAGATGCAACATTACATGATGAAGGTTATATTTAGGATTGTAGGTAGCCATTATTTACTTGATCCTATTATCAACAAAATTATAAGGCTTATTGTTAGTTGATAAAAATAATAAATCTAATTGGTCTTTTTTTTTGTGCAAATAGGAAATTTCATGCAAAACAAAATACCTGCATGCTATAGGATTTTGTATTTTCTTTCATCATCTATTATTTTTGGTCTGTAAAGATGACATTACCCTTTTACTTATGATAAATAAGTTATTTTGCAGTTTTTCAAAACTAAAATTTATTAATGATGAAATGTATAAAGAATTGACAAGAATTCTTATTAGGTAGAAATTTATGCATTTGTTAACTTTTCTTATAAATTCTTATGACTAATTGAAAAAAAAATATTAACCATAATAATTTCTTTGAACAACATGCAAGGAAACGAAAAATGCTTCAATTATGAATTTATATTTGGCCTACCAATTAAAGATATGGATAGGAAAGGGCAATTCAATAACATTTGACAATAATCCGTCTGTAAATATTTCATTTTTATTTATGATTTGACAAACATGACAGTTATTATGCATGTTTGCATATTTTGTTCTTTTTAACAGAATTTATTCAAATAAATTTTGTATATGGCCATATATATTTACACTATGGTATCTATTTTTCTTTTTATAAACTAATTTTTTTGAAGTGTTATAAGCTCATTGTTATTAATTATAAGTATAGAAAAGATATATTAAATCCATTAAATATTCATTAATTTCTCATTATGTGATTAATTTGTTTCAAATGTAAGAAAAAAAAGGGTAAAATTGTGACTATATATATTATTATTTATGTAAAAATAAATATATGAAGAAGAAGAAGAAGATTGTCTACAATGTTTGGCTTCATTTTTAGAAAACTCCACACTGTAATTTAGGCAAAAGCTTGTCTCTTAGAGCTTTTGTCTAAATCATGATTTTAGAATTTTAAAAGTTAAACCAAACATGAGCTCATAAATATAATTTATCTAAATAGAGTATATATTAACACCCTCTAAATGTTTAGAATATGGATTCAAAATTGAAAACCCTCGGTTATCAATCTTACAAACCAAGGATAAGTTGCCTTCTACCAAGTCTATGTTAAGATGACATTTCTACTTTTCAAACAAACGTAACATTTGCATTCATTCATTCATTCGTTGTTTAATAGAATTCAAAACCTCATGGTTAAAACAACTGGACTTCATTGTGATCTCTGTAGCAGGACCAGTTTTGAAAGCACTATCATGGCAGTAATGTATTAATAAATATTTACTCATTTCTCTATATATTTAAAGGTTAAGATAAAAAGGTTTTTCATGATGGGTGTTGAGAGGGTCATGCAAAAAGATAGGTATTCTTTTAAGACATGTTATTATTGAAATCTTGAAAAAAAAAGAAAAAGAAAATAAGCTTAGTTGATTTAAGTAGTTTGATTAGATCAAATAGTTTGATACTTATTTTCTTAAAATAAGATCTCAAATTAATAATCTTATAAATAAAAAAAAAATAACATTGAAAGAATATTATCATATTATAGATCTATTTAACTTCAGTCAAATTAATAAAAATCTAATAAATCTCGAATATTGATAATTTGGAAGGAAAAAAATTGTACTTACTGTGAAAGCATTAAATAATATAATCAAATAATCCAACCCTCATTCATGTGAAAAAAAAAAAAAAATCCACCGGCCGCCGTGGGTGGAAGAAGATAGATGCTCAACGGCGCCAGGTTATGCTAATTGCTAAGCAATTTTCGTTACCCTCATTTGCTTGTACATCATCTAATCCTAATAATATTAGGACACTAGGCTAATATCCTAAACTTAGTGTGCCAGTAGGTTCAAGGTCACTTGTCTAGTCTTTTCGGTGTCAGCAATAATTGGTTTATAAATTTTCCATGCTCCCTATTCCATGTTGACTAGCGCGGATTGAAAACATAACTAGTCTATTGTTCGAAAGGATTGGTCCGGCGAATAATGATTAATGTGACCTTATAGTATAAGCTACAGTGTTATATGGTTGTACAGCACATGAACAGCGGCCGGATTTTTTCTTTCTTATATGAGCAGACCTTGGATTTTTCTTTTCTTTTGTTTTTTTTATATGAACTGGATTTTTCGATAAGTGATATTTCTATTTTTTAGGGTTTAGACATTTTTGATCAAATAATTTTTTATTTAACTGTTTAGATATCAGAATAAGATAACTTGTCAAATATTTGGAATAGAGATTGGAATAATAAGAATTGAGGCAAAATTCAAATCAAACAAAAATATTGTGGATTTAAACATAAATTTAAATGGATATGCTTATGTAGCTTAAATTAAACACATAGTTAAATTTCATTGGACCACTAAAAAAGATTTGAAATCATTTAATTTTAGATGGATACCATAGAAATCACCTTGATTTATTTATTTAGAGGATGATTTTGATGTAGTTACAGACTTTAGAGGCCACCTAAATAAAAGTATCTATTTGTATTTTTTTATTGGATTTCCTGTTAATTATTATAACGAGATATTAATTAATCTATTATTGCAAGTGTGAGTAGGATGTTTTATTGTAATAATGTCATGTGTTTTTAGTACAATTTTGATTCTAAGTAGAAGATAACATTGAAATATTTTACTTTATTGTAATTATTTATAGTAAATATAATTTGTATCTAACATATTTTTCTTAAACTTTTTTTTTTTTTTTATATTCATGTCATATTTTATTACTAGAAATGCACTAATTACCGACGGATTTATCAATAGAAAAGACGACAAGATCTATCAATAATCATTTTATTGACGGATAGGATCCGTTGATAATATATGAATAGGTAATAAAAAAATGAATATTATTGACGGAAAAACGTATTCATTGGTAATTTATATAATTATACTGACGGAAAATATCGATCGGTATAATAAAGTCAACATCAATAATAATAGCGTCAGAAATTATCACTAACAGAATTATACTAATGAATTATTTATAATTTCGATGGCATATCCATCAGTAATTTTAAATTTTTTTATAATTTAAAAATATTACTGATGCCTTATCTATCAGTAATAAAAAAATATTTTATTGTATATAATTACCTATGAAAAATTCATTAGTAATATAAAGTTTTTTTTCTGGTTTATATTGTTAAAATTTGAAATTTGTATTTAAATGTTTCAAATTATTATTTTAATTATTCACAAATCCATATAAATAAAAATATAATAAAATATAGAAAAATATACATTGTTAATAAAATTAAAAATTGTCAATAACAGAAAGAATAAAGTATAATTATCACTGTACAATTCTAAAAATTGAAAAAAATCCTAAAAGCTACAAATATTGATCATTATTAGTATTCAAAATATCATGATTATCTCCTGATGTGTGGTGGTGTGGAAAATGTGGAAGCGGTGGAGATGGGGGCGAAGGTGGTAAAGGTGGTGGAGGCACAGAACAATGAATAGCCACTCCACATCTGCTTGAAATAGTTATACATGGTCATCCTGCTCTGCTCCATCGACTGTATCTGTTGTGTCCACTACTCTTTATCCATCTTGTGCCGTTGATACAACTCCATGTACCTCTTGTTGAGCCCCTCGAGTAGCCTTTGCACCAATTCATTTAGTGCATGAACCTGATCATGGATGTCCTCTGCATTGATTCTAGTAAGCCCAACTCTAGATATAGAGCCTAGAAAATATGACTTGTTGTAAGATGTCCACATATCTTAAATCTGCCCATTGTAGACCCATATCTTGTCGTTGCTAACAGGTGGGCTGGCAAGAGTGCTTCTGTTCCCTTGTTGCGACTATTGCGATCGAGCCTCGATCAACCACTAAGTAAAATCATGCTACAATTGAAAGAAATAAAATAAATTAGATTTAAAGAATAATAAATATAATATAAAAGTATGGAAAACTAAAATTATAGATACTTACATATGTGGTCTCTAATCAAGTATCAACCCACTAGGACTTATCCTACTTCCGAGTGTGGGTCTCCTGAAACAGATCTTCCTGATCAGCGGCCTACTCATCCACCTTCTCCTATATTTCAAACAATTTTCACGTGATCATGCAATATTTAATACGGAAACTAAATAACTAAATGAGTAAAGGATGATATTTACCATCCTCAGTCATGTCTCCTCAACGATAGTGGAGCCTTCAGTGTGCAGCAAGCCACTTTAGACTGATCATCTGCTCATCCGGCCTTGACCTGCTTCGTTTTGAACTTGAGTAAGTCCCACTAGGCCCTCAGTGCTTGAAGAATCTCATCAGTGAGCTAATGAGTGCTAGCGTCGTTCTCGCGAATGTTGTAAAACATATCGCAGAGCTGCGTTCCAGTCTTGATCCTCCATGCCTTGTAGATCGAAGCCTCCTTACATGGATCAACAGTAAACATATGCTACATACAAGTAACACAATAATCAGCTCAATTGTAATAAATAATCATACATAAAAATAAAAATAAAAATTAATAATAAAAAGGTAAAAAACATAATGATTATTTTACCTTCCACTTTTTCTCCACCACAACTGCTGTGCAGCTTTAGGGGCCTGCACAAAACTGATATATAGGGCGTGAAAGTTCTCCTCGAATATCTCGTTAATCTTATGCAGCCCTAGTTGTGATAGAATCCAACTGTGTCACAAATAATAGAGTAAGTCAGATATCTATTAGCTAAATTTTTTTATCATAATTAAAAGTTCATAATAAATTTAAATTTGAAAACATTAATCAGGATTTACCATCAAATCTAAGCTCTATGCACTGATTCATGCCCTATGAGGAGGTTGATGAGGAGGTTTGGACACCTTATGTTGACTGGGGGTAAGGGAAGGTGTGGAATCAGGTACAAGTGAGGTGCAGGACTCACCTCCTGAAGGTGGAGGTGGAGAAGGCTGAGAGAGGAATGAGGGATGAGGCTCTAGCTCTCCATACCCAGGGTTAAGTATCATAACAAACTCCTACGTATGTGGAGGATGGCCAAGAAGGATAGAGATAGTAGTAGTGGGGACAGTGGTAGATGTGGATGCAGTGGAGGTAGTGGATGGAGCATGAGTGCAAGGAGATAAACCATGCTTCCTTGATCTACTCCACCTTATCTGGAACCAAATCCTCATCTTATCATAAGTGATCTATATAATCGTACATAAATCAATAAATGTATACAACACACATAACATGCATATAATTATAAATGCAAAAATTAAACTATACCATCGAAATATATATGCACAAAATTGAAAAAATAAGACATATGTTAATTAAATTAAGATACAACACACTTGGCAACTTGTTATTTTGAAAGTTGAGAATTATCTTTTTCACTCTCAGTTTCAACATCATCGTCGAATTCCTCATCCTCATCCTTAGTGTTGTTCCCCCTTCACCAACCTGATGCATTGAATACTGCCTCAAGAGTTTAATTATGTCAATTTCCCCTGAGATAAACCATAGATTGGAGGGGATGTCTATATCAACAACAACCCTGGGAGGATTTGAATCATCGATTTGACAAGCTTGCTTAGATATTTCTTCAAGCTCTACTTTACCCCTTGGTTTACATTTTATTACCACTCTCTAATTAGATTTGCATTTTCCAAGGTATGTCAAGTAATAAACTTATCTTGTATTTTAGACAATGATAAATTGATCAAATTTTTCATATCTTTTAGTGTGGTTAATTTCAACTATTTTGTATTGATTGTGTTTACATGTTCCCTTGGGGCATGTTAGATTATAATATTCACAACCAAATAGCATAATCCTTTTAAGAGGTTCACAACATACTCCAACTCAAGTATTTTCATTAACTATTCTATGTTGGTCACTTTCTCTATCTCTATTATCTCCCCTAACACAAATACTAGTGTTATCGATTTTCTTCCTTTCCTATTAGTTGTATGAAACTTGTAACCATTGACATGGTACATTGAATAACTCATAGCTTTGGTTTTTGAATCCCAAGCTAAATTACACAAGTGAGGATTAATTATCTTATTCATCTAATCATGCACCTAAGTATAAAGATTATAATATCAATTGCATAATAATACAAAAATAAAAACATGAACAACAATCACCATGTCACATACGAATGATTTAAATTATTGGAGAAATTGTTCAAGAGATTGTTGACTGTATAGTGGTTCAAAATACCTATAAACATTAGATAAAGTATAAGAACAAACACCTTGTTACAATTTACCATTATATAGGGTTTGAGGAACTATCGAATAAAGAATGCAAGAAAATAGTTTATTAATTATCTTCTAATTGACTCCACTTCATTACAGTTTAGCAATATATGTAAATGTACAGATTTTCATTCACCCTTAATCAACCATCGGTCTTTGCATCGATCAACAGCACAACTAGTTGGTTGAATATTGACATGTTTGGTTCGATTGAACTTTCATCACTATTGTCATTCCGAGCAACTCTGGTTCTCCCAAATTGGACATACAGCTTAAACTAGTAGGAGCAAAACTTAGATATCTCCTTTGAAACGTATGCTTAACATAACAATCCCTCTACTTTAGCTCGATTCTTCACTGTTCTTTTGAACCCTTCTATTTATCGCTTGAACGTGTATATCCACCTATACTGGACAGGCCCACATACCCGTACTTCATAGGCCAAGTGTATAGATAAGTGCTCCATAGAGTCAAAAAATTCAAAAGAAAAGATCCTTTTTGACTTACAAAGAATAGTGAGAATGTACTTCTCTATCATCAAAAGATCATCAATCTTGAGAATGGATGAATACAAATCTCTAGTATACTCAGTCAACTCAATTAATGGCCTCCAAAATTGATCAGGTAGTTCTCTCAATGCAACAAGTAGTAAATACTCTATAAATATATGATAGTTGTGACTTCTCACGGCCTTTCCTTGTGCAACATTCACATATCTACTCAAATTTGAGGTATAATCATCTGGCAATTTTAACTCTTACACCCACTTACACATATCTTGTCTTTGCACAAAGGTCAATGTATAAATGGCCTTAGGTTTAGACCAACGACTATCTCTTAAGGTTTGTAAATTTAACTCAAGGCATCTATAGTACTCCTCTAAATTCATCCTTGATTTCTCATTGTCTTTAGTTCATTCATTATTCATCATAGTGTATACAATATTATCAAATACGTTCTTCTTAGCATGTAGCACATCTAAATAATGACGGACTAAGTGATTCTTCTAATAGGATAATTCCCAAAATATACTTTGTTTGGTCCAATTGTGTTCTATCCTATAGCCAAGTAATCTAACAGATTTTTCAACTTCTATAATATTTTAAAGTCGCTTAACCCTGTCCCAAATTGCTGACTAGTAAGTCTAATAGGAACCTTCTCACTTTCTATAGTGTTATTTCTAAATCCATACCTACTGCATCTATAAGTATGATCCATATCTATAAATCTTCAATGACAGTCAGACCAAGAATTCTTTCTACCATACTTCAGAGTGAATGCTTTTATATGCTCTATACATATCGAACACGCCAATTTCCCTTACGTCATCCATCCAAACAATATCCTATAGGCTGGAAAATCATTGATGATCTACATCAATGTTGTCTTTAACCTAAAATTTTGTTTGGTTGAGATGTCAGAAGTCAAAACACTATCACACCATAACTCATTCAATTCATCAATTAAAGGTTGGAGATAAATATCAATCTTGGCTTTCAGATTATCAGGACTATGCACATTTCAGGTAGAAGATTGTAAAGAGTAACAATCACAAGCCATCTAGAATATCGTTTACTAAATTGAATGTTAGGGTAAAACCATTGGGTACATAGCCCTAACCTAACATTGCAGGGATTAGATGCAAAATAAGAATAGCTTTGATCAAAATAATGCCAAGTTTCACCATGAAAATGATGTATCATTATACTATCACTCTTTCAGTTCTCAAAGTGCCACCATATGTAAGGTGCTGAACTTATTGATGCATGCAACATTTTAAGTCTAGGGATTAGGGGCAGATAATGCAATTATTTATGAAGAACATGCTTATACGTCATATTTCCTCTTCTTTTCAACTTACACCTAAGCTCTCCGCATAATTTATAATAATTCTGGGCAGTATCATTTTTGTAATAGAGCATACACCTATTCAAACAACAATCAATCTTCACTTTATTCAACCCAAGCTTAGAAATTAATCTTTTGACTTAGTAAAAGTCCTTTAGCATAGTTTCTAGTTGTGAACCAATCTCATCATAAATGAAGCCCGCTAATCATAGGAGCTTTCCCTTTAGTTTGCCTATGACTTATTACTCAACATTCTTACCGCCAAAGATAACTAGGAATGCATACACTCTTCCCATGAAGGCTTATTTACTACCTCTAGTAATTTATAAAATCTCTCATCATCTAGATTGGAAACCTCTTCTGAATTTTTGGAATATATTCCAAAGTCATGGCTAGTAGCAACCAAAATCATTCCTTGATAATGACTAAGGTTATCTTCTCAAGTGACATTACCACCCTCTTTGTTAACTACATAGACCCCAGTCAAACTACTTCCAATATAACCAACACCAAATTGATTCTCTGATAGTAGGGTTTCCCGATGTTCAGTCCAACCCAGTAATCAAGCTTAAACCCATCCCTGTATAGGTGATATCTAATGAACTCTATATCTAAAAATCTCATATATTTATATTTACGACAAGGACATTTAACTATCTCTTCACGTGTAAATTGCTCTATTCAAACACAAGCCGTTATGAATTCCTTAACACCTTTATAAAATTCTGGTTTAATCTCCCGATTGGATGCAATCTATCATATATCCATGCTTGATTTACAACAAATTTTGTATCTCAATAATACCACACACCTACAGACTAATATGATCACACATCAATCAGAATAATTAGGTAGAATTTCCCTGTAAATTAGGAGTCCTCACTAATTCTTATTACAATAATTTTTTAATCCACAACAATATTTTAATGCACACTTCCAATATTTATTTAATTCAGCCAATATTTAGTATTTAAAAAAATTTAGGCAACATCTCCCTTTAAATTAGGATCCTCCACAAAAATTAACTCATCCCCTAAACACACCTAATAATTACTTATTTCATTACAATATTATTTGATTTAAATAATATTCTAAATTATCAACAAAATCTCAACAGAGTCTTCCCTTATTTTAGGAGCCTCATCAGAAATTATTTTATCAGTCAAACACAAATAACAAATACATGTAGTTATACAAATTAATTAATTAATCTTAAAAATCGTTCTAAAGCGCATCTCTTTACTTCACATCATGCAGGCATACAACACCACAATACATAATTCAAATAATGAGAAGGAACTTGCCTTCCTCTAGTCATGTAATTTCATCCTCCTTCTTCTATCCTACAACTCTATCCTAAAAATTTTAAGTATCTAAGATTTTAAAAAACATAAAGTTTAAAAATGGGTAGAATGCATATATCTAAAACTTCCCAACTCAAGCCAGTCAGTCAATACATCAATCACCAAGTACTCCAAATGAGATCTTTAACCATCAACACAATAAACTAAGTTAGTTAATTAACTTAGAAACTAAAAACTTTTAAAAAAGAAATGGAATTAATGAAAAGAGGCTAAATAAAAAAATTAAACCGATTAAAATGCTTATTGATATACCACGAATATAATGGCGGTCTCCAGCAGCGAAATGGAAGCTCTGATGGCAAGAAAATGGCCTGGGGCCGTAATGAGGTGCGAGAGAGAGAGAGAGAGAGAGAGATTCACGTGAATAAGGAAGAAGAAAGGGGCATTCGCGTTTTAACGTCCAGTTTCATTATTACCGATGAAAAATCTGTTGGTAAAATGATAATGAAACGAATTGTTTCATTAAAATCCGTCGGTAATATGGAAACTGAATAGCCTTTGGTGGTAAATCCTAATTTCAAATATCGACAAAAAATCCGTAGCTGATATTAAAAAATAATATCTAAAAAAATAAAATAATATTTATTTTATCTAAATTATTAATGAATTTTTTGTCAATAAATTATTAAGTTTTTAAATTTAATAAAAAAACATAATTACTTACCGACAATTTTTCCATCGATAATGGTTTGACGCCATTAGGTGCGAACATTTGTTGATGGTTTTATTCATGGAATATTTAACTATCGGTAAAATTTCACATCAATGAATTATTTAATTTTACCGACGGATAATCCATCGGTATTTTAGACGGATTATAGCCGTCGATAAAATCCATCAATTTTTAATGAATTTCTAGTAATAATAGTAGTAGTAATAGTAGTAGTAGTGTATACATATATGTGTGTGTGTGTGTGTGTGTGTGTGAATTTTAAAAGTAGTTATCTTTTAATAGTGAATTTTGTAAATTTGGGGTATACTAATTAAAAATAATTAAAATAATTGAGTGCTGTTGATATGTATTATAAAAACTAATGATTTTACTATTTTATAATTATATATTTGAATATTTATATCTAGATTCGTAAAGTAAAACTTCTAATTAAACATTTACTAAAACCAATATGTTTAATTGTTAATATTATAAATGTAAACTATTAAATTGAATATTTTTACATAATTATTTCTATTAGTATATATTTTTTATTTTGTAATATTTGAATTTTATATGTTACATTTTATGCGATTATAAATTTTGCAAACAATATAATCAAAGTAAATTATACAAAATATAAGAAAAAGGTAAGAAAATTGTTCAGAATTGTTAAATTTCAAATTAAAAATTAGAAATATATGCTTAAATAAAGCGAATTTTGACGATAGATCTATAATTTATTTTACCTTTGAAATTTATATATATATTTTTTTGACAAAAACTCCTCACTACTTCTCTGACGAACCTTAAAAACAATTAGCTAATTATCAACTTTAAATTTAATATAATATTTTTTATTATATGATATTTAGATTAGTTTTTTAAAAAATCAATATTTATTGCTTTAAATTAAGTTTTGAATTATAAATTATTTGATCTCCGTATATATTATAGATTTATATTAATGTTTTATTTTAAAACTTTATAAAGTATAATTTATTTAATCATTCTGAAATAAAAATTTATGCTCTTTAGTTATCTTAATTTAAATATTTTTAATTTTAACTTATTTTATAAACATTATTTAATTAATTTATAAGAAATAAGAAATATCGAACCCCTGTGAAGCCTACAATCCTGCTATCAAAACACTCCTTTAAATGCAACGAAAACACCAACAGCAACCCAAGTTCATGTTACTGCTATTCTAACTCCCTGATTCATTCGCGTTCATTCTAACACCAAGATGAAATTTCATGATGGCAATTGATTTTTGGGCTTCTCTGTATTATTATAATAATTTTCGCCATTTCTCCTTCTACATGTTACATTCACTTTTACAGACACACTAGTTTAATACCTGTGCGGTGCATGAGAAATTACATTACAATTGCCTATATAAAATTAATTGTATATGAAATTATTTTAATATTAATAAAGATGTAATAACAGGATAATATATTAAAGATTATAAATGTATCAATAAATATTAACAAAATAATTTAATAAAAAATAACATATGAATTTAGAATAGAAAGTTTTTGATATTAATAAAGATAAATTTAAGCATAAATAGAAAGAGTGTATATAAATCTATTGCATAAGCTTGTACATTGTACAACTATGAAGATACAAACTATAAAGCACATGGATGTTAACTATTATGTGCATTATGAACAAAAAGCTACACAGTGTTAATACTTGTTCTGACATTAAAAACATATATAAATATAGTTTATTAATTTAAACTAAGTTTTAATTGTTAATAACTATATTGTATATTAATTGTTTTTGGTGCAATTTATATCTTTACATTACCTGTGTCATATATATGTAGTATTATCTATTTAAATTATCAATATTTGTTAGAAAATAACTCTATAAATTTTTTTTTTGTCATTAAAATATCTTAAGTTATTTAAGGAATTTATAAAATTCTTAACCCCCTACTTTTTGAGCCATTAAATCCTATGACATTTTTATTAATAAAAAGCAAATAACATTGCATATTAAATATTCAAATATGTAATCTTATAGATATAAATATATTACATAGATCTATAATTTGACTGTTGTAAGATTAAAAAGATTAATTAACAATAATTTAAATCACTAATTAAGAAGCTAAATTAATATAACTTTACAATGCGCTATAAGCTTTAAAGTTCAAATATTTAATTTTAAATTTGATTTTAACTGTTAAAAAATATAATATATATTAATTATTATATTTATATGTTTACATAACTAATGTAATATATGTATAGTATAATCTCAGAGTGTAATTTTAATATTTGCATCACCTGATGAATATATTTTTAGTATAACCTATTCGAGATATCTATATTTGTTAGAAAACCACTCTATGACTTTTTTTTTGTCGTTAGAATTCTTTATGTTATTTAACAAACTTATAAAATTTTAATCTATGAGTAAGTTTTAAACAGCCTATAAAATTCTTCATTACTTGCTTTTGAGACATTAATTCTATAGTATTTTTATTAATAAAAAGTAAATAATATTGCATATTAAAGCTTCCAATATCTAATCTTATATAGATATAAATATATGATATAGATCTATAATTTGAGTATTGTAAGATTAAAAAAGTTAATTAATAATAATTTAGATCACTAATTACAAAACTCGATTGATATAACTTTATATTATGATAAAAGCTTTACAGTTGAAATATTTAATTTTAAATTTAATTTTAACTGTTAATAACTATAATATATATTAATCATTATCTGCGTAATTTATATGTTTGCATAAAATATATGTTTAGTATCACCTAAAATACAATTTTTATATTTATATCACTCATGCAATATATGTTTGTTTACACTTCCAATAAAAAATTGAGAGTAATTCTTAAAATAAATATAAACAATTAATTAATTTAATTATACTCAATTTGTGTTAAAAATTAATTGAATCTTAAAAAATAATCTTATTATCTTAACATATTTTTATTAAGAAAATTATTGATATGTTGCACACATTGAGAGAATATTTAAAGATAGGATACTTTTTATATATTTTGTATTTTGAATTCATAATAATCAAATATATAAAACAAAATAAAGATTCTACATGTTATGCAATTCTTTGCAATTTATTGCAGAAAAAAATAAAAAATGAAAATTTAAAATACTAAAACTTCTTTGCTAATGATGCTAATCATTATATAATTATTAACTATATGTAAATTTTACGTTAAAGAATTTTAAAATTGAATTCATTTTATATAAATATCTAAACAACTAAATACAAAGAAAAAATAAAATAAGAAAGGCATATTATTCCAAGTGTACAACTAAATTATGATTGGTTGAATAGATAGAAGAGAGATGAAAAAACTTATTCAAGAGTATTATTTTATTTTTTTAAAACTTCTCATACAAGCATAGATAGTGGGAAAGTAAAGGGTTAATGGAATAGATAATGGATATATCATTTAATGATAAAAAATAAAAAGACAACTTATGATTGGTTAAAATGGATCGCCGAAATTTAGATAAAAAATAGAGCTACCATATTGCACCACTTGTATAATTTCACTATCATAAAACTCTCTTTTATAGATATATAGCTTGTTTGGGAAACAAAAAAAAAAAAATACAAAAAGCTGTTTAATATTCCCTAAAAAAAGCTGTTTTCAAACTAAACATGTTGTTTGAGTAATTTTTCTAAAATGGATTATACTCAGTTTCACAAAATTTAAGTCATTATGAGAGGAAAAAACTTCAGCTCATTTTTGAGTATTGTGTGATTATAATTAGTTTTTACAGTACTTGGCCGCACACAAATTTTCCAACCTACCCACATCAATTTTCACCTAACTCCCACTAAAATTTTCACCGAACTCACTTTACCAACCCTCTTTCCTTCCATCCCAAATGCTTTCACCTCATCCAAACCCCTCTTTTCTCCTCACAAATTCAAACCTCTCCAACATCTCAATGATCGACTCGACAGTGCCGCACATCTTTCCCATTGGAGGCCATCGACAACACCATCATCCCTTTTGTCCTGGTGGTATGCCTCTTCCTTCTTGTATTTCATTTCACTGCTGCTGATGCTGTAAAACTTATTGTAGCGGAGAAAAAGTGGCTTCCGTGTTTCATCGTTTTCAGAAAAGATAGCTACCTGCCCTTTTTATTTGTTATGCCAAACGGTTTAAGCTTTTATAAAAGCCAAAATATATTTAGAAATCCTATGTATTGTCAAGAGTTTAAATTTAATAGGAATTTGGGAACTTGATGAATCAACATATTAAGGAAACGAATCATTTTGTTTTGCTGCATACTATTAGGTGGCTTCAGCGTCTAATTTACAAAAATTAATTATGTATGATCATTTATAAAAAATATAAAGAAAATTTTTTTGTTAAGATCAATATAAAATATTACATATTACATATTATTTATATGTTAACAAAATAGGACATTAATATTGTCTTAACATAATTAAATTATTTCATATCCATTTTAGTAATTTACCATACAAAAGTGATTATTTTCAGACCATCTAAATAAAATAAATTATTCTTGAAACCATTTTTTAATAAAAGTATCTAAACATAAATTCATTCTCATATGATCAATTATATAAAAATAATTATACAAATAAATAATTATTAAAATAAATTTAATATTTTAACTTTCCCAAACATACACGTAGATTTATTTATGATCATTACACATTTAGGTGGACGTTGAAACTGCGGATGGTGTGATGCAACAAGCTTTTCCGAAAGTCCAATAAAATTCTTTGTATGTATGTAAGTGTCAAAGCTAGGTACCGGCCTCCATCAGGTTGATGACTCTTCCTAGCCAAACAAAGAATTGTCCAATTTTCCAAAACACATGCCACCCTTGGAAGACTTTTTTTTTTCAACTTGTTAAAAATATCTATTTATGTTCCTAATGTATAGATTTAATACTGAGATTAGGGTTGAAAGTGAGTCGAGTTGAGCCGAGCTTGGGATAGTTCAGGCTTGACTCGTTAATATTAGACCAAACTCGAGATCGGGTTGAAAGTGAGTCGAGTTGAGCCGAACTTAGGGTAGCTCAAGCTCAACTCGTTAATATTAGACCAAACTCGAGCTTGAGCTGGAGTTCAAAGTGAGCCTAATTTTTAGGCTCAAGTTTAGCTTACCAGAAGCTTATTGAATTCAAACTAACTCATGAACTACTTAAACTTAATAAGATAACTTAAGTTAGGTATAAATTAAGTTTTGTTGGCTTAATAAATCATAAGATATTTAGTGATAAAAACATAGTTTTAACAATAACAATAATAATAACAATATATATATATCTCGAGCTAGTTCATGAGCTAATGAGTCGAACATAATAAAGCTCAAATTTGATTTATTTAATAAACGAGTTTAAATCTCTAACTTAAACTTGACTTATGAGCTCATGAGCACAACTTATTAAGCTATTAATAAACTAAATCAAAAATAACTCATAAGTTGACTTGACTCACTTTCGGCCTTAATCAGGATATATAGTAATCATCCACTTATGAGCAAACTGCGAATTATGTAATTAAGTATTGAGAGCTCTTTACCTTGAATTTTATAGTAATCTAATTAAACTTATAATCACAAGTCAAAAGCATTTAATTCATTGCTTTTTCTTTTTTCCCCTCCATGATCATTTCCTTTCTGACTTCTTTTGACGAAAAGACTTACAATTTTTTCCATCATTCGTAGTCATACCGAGTTAGAGACATTGGATACTGTTAATAAAGTAGAATATGAAAAGCAATAATGGGTGCGTTTGTTTGTGCTTCTAGTATAAAAAGAAGTATTTTTTTTAATTTTTCAAAAAAAAGTATTTATAAAATTTTTAATGTTGTCTGTTTGTACTTTCAAAAAAAGGTAGAAGTAAAAAATAATCAATTTTTCTGTATTTTTTAGAAGCAGATATGGAGCTACTTTTTCCAGAAGCAGAAACAGTAGAAGAGAGAGAATGTTGCTCCTTAAAATTCGCAATCACTTTCTTCCCACTTAATTATAATTTTATCCTTAAAACTTTTAAAAATTATCACTCGTTTCTCACTCTCATTCTCTCTCTCTCTCTCCATATCTTTAATTGTTATTTTATTAAATAAAGTATTTCTATAGTTATCATATTCAAATAATTTAATAACTTCTAATTTTGACAAAAAATATTTATATAATTATATCCAATCGTAAAATAATTTTCTGCTTTTGCTTCTACTTTCACTTCTATTTCTGCTTTTCAAAAAGTACTTCTTCTAGAATCTTAACCAAACGGGCCAATAAAAAAGAAAGAAGCGGAGGGAGGTTGGATTGGATGCTTTCCTTCAACGACAAGTGATTATAACACACACACCAATCGTTGCCAATCATGCATTTGTAGTCGCAATTACGGCCTTGCTACGATTATTGTAATCATAAAAAATTGTAAAAAGGTTACATCTAATACGACCGTAATTACTATCATGACGCAATTAAGATCGCTACTGTCTACAGTAATATTTCCTCTATTTATAAATAATTATTATTTTAACAAAATTGATATATTCTTAAGTTAATATATTTAGATATAATATCAAGATATAACTACTATTACTCATGACAATTTAAAACAATATTATGAAGCAAGGAGTCCATACCATAGTTACCAATTACGGTCCTACATTATGACTAAGAGAAAAAAAAAAGAAAAAAACAAAACAAAAAGCAAAAGGTTTATAAATATTTTTATTCTTATAAAATTAATAAATTTTAGTTTTAATATTTAAGAATTTTTTTTATGCAAACATTCTAAAATATTTTGATTTTAATTATCACCATTAGTCTGCTTTTATTAAGTAATGACATAAATGATGGATAGTCATGTTACCCTTTTTATGTGGTAGCTTGAATATGATATTTAATCCCTATGAATTTCGATTTTAGCCCCTAATTTTTTTTTTTGGTATTTTGATCTAAATATTTTCAAAAATTTAGTTTTAATCTCCACCATTAGCCTATTTCCATTAACTAATGACTAAGATATATTTTTAAGCTCTATAATTATAAATTATTTTTATTTTAGTCCCTTTAATTTTTTTTTAAAAAAACTAACATATCTTTCCATTATAGTCCTCCTCTAGCCCCATCTTCTCCCTCTCTGCTCCCCTTCCTTTCACTCTCCTGCCTTATCCAACCCCCTTTCACCCTTTAGCCCCCACCACCTTCCCCTACTCACTTACCCCCTCTCCATAAAGAAACTATAAGCACACCACCACCATCGTATCCTTTGCCCAGCCATTGTTGCCTTGACAATATTGCCACCCAAGAGCATCCATCATGCAGTTATTGTTTGCTGCCCAACTAGTTAGAAATTGCCTCATTATCATCAACTGTTCTTTCATCATGTCATCTCTGCTCCTTGTTGACCATGTCACCATCGCCCAACCACCATGCCATCATGCCACACCTTCACTACTGCAGAATCACCATCTTGCCATCATTTCTCCACCACCACGCCACTAGCCTTGTCCTCTTCATTGTTGGTCATGCTTCCACTTGTTTTCAACTCCATACCCTTATTTGGCCTCCTTGCATTGTTGTGCCCTAGATTTTATTTTTGTTGTGCCATTTATTTTTTATTCTATTAGTGCTTAGATTAAGTGTGGATTATGCTTGGGGTGTTTTAAGGTGTTTTTTTTTTTGGCAGGGGCAAAGTTTGGATGGTAACTCTTTTGTTGGTGGGGCTAGAAGGCAAGGGGAAGAAGGTGGGGGTTGGAGAATGGGGGAAAAGTAAAAAGAGGTTTTAGTTTTTTGTTAATTTTTAGAATAATTAAAGCTAAAATAATTTATAATCATAAGAATTAAAATCATATTTAAGCTACTATATGGAAAGGGTGATGCAACTCTCCGTCATCACTTAACAAAAGCAAACTAATGGTAGGAACTAAAACAAATTTTTTTTTTTGAAATATTTGGTCAAAACCAGAAAAAGAAAAAAATTTAAGAAATAAAACCAAAATTTATAAGGATTAACATCATGTTAGCTATCACATGGCAAAGGTCTTCATCATCTGTGTCATCATTTAACAGATACAAACTAATAGTAGGGATTAAAACAAAAATATTTTGAAATATTTGGATTAAAATTAAAAAAAATCTTAGAGATAAAAAACCAAAATTTATTAATTTTATTAGAATAAAAAATATATTTAAACATTTTATTTTTTATTTTTTTCGCTTAGTCATCGTGTGGGACTGTAATTGGTAACTATGATAGGGACTTCTTTGACAGTATGCAGAATGTCAGAATGTTTAGTCTTTTTCATATTAATTGATTGTGTTTTAATTTTATTTTCATTTTAAGATCATGCTTGACCATACATTAAAGTAATGATTAAGGGGGAAAAAAAATCCATTTTCTAGTTAGGAAAATATTTTTCCCCTAAAACAATTATGAAGCCAATACTTAAAGGTCAAGGACAGAGAAAAAAAAAACATAATTTTTCAGACAATTTGGAGATGCTGAATAATTAGTAGTCCTGTTATTCCTACAGGCAGAATTGTGTATAGAAGTTCGAGTATTGTTTTTTAGTTGATCTGCAATGAGGGAAGGTAACTAAGGTACGGGTTTAATTTGTTTGAGGATACCTCAAAGTCTAGTTTATAGTTTATACGATAAAAATTAATTTTTATATACTATTAACTAGTGTAAACTATTTTATATAATGTTAACTATTTATCTAATATTATATTTATGTATAAATTTTAAAGTAATTATTATAAAAGTCAAACACTTTTAATGATATAACAACCTATGGTTTTATATATATAAATCAAAAAGTTTTTGGCACTCTTTTGTTTAAATTATGACAAATCAAAACAAAGCAGTAGTATTACTATCTAGGGGTGAAAGTAGACCAGGTTAAGTTAGGTTTTAATTTAAAGAGAATTGACCTACATTATAAATATATAGTTTGAGCTTGGACTTATTATCCGATATAGACTTTATTTAGGGCCTTAATGTAGCCTTTTTAAAAGTTCAGATTGGTCCAAAAACTTGTTTAAAGGTCTATTTGATCATAAAATTTTTAAATAAACAAGAAATTTACTCTTAAATAGGTCAAAAAATAATATTCTTAAATAAATCAAAATGCTTTATAAATAATTGAAAAAGCCTATTTAATATAGATCAATTATTATTAGAATTTGTGGTATAACAACAACAACAACAATAATAATAATATAGTATAAATAGGCCAATTTATTGGGCCTTATAAATTTTTTTATAGCCTATAGAATGTCCTGTTTGATTAAAAAGGCTTTTTGAAAAGCTTGGATTTAGCTTGATTACTAAAAAAACTAGGCCAAAAGCCCCCGATGAGCCACCTGACCTGCTTCCACCATACTTACTATTGAACTACATTATTTAAATTTTGTCGCCTGTTTAACTCGTAGTTTTATGTTCACAACTATGTAATTTAACTCGTATACATGTTCCCTCTAGCTTATGATGGTGCTTCAAAAAGATACTATTACAAGTCTCATATCGAGGAACTATGCTAAGAAAGTATAGTATTTAAGTCTAGGAGATCTTTCATCTAATTACCTAGTCTTTTGAGTTTGGCTCTCCGTCAGACTTGAGTCATAACATTAGTACTTTCATTGAGAGGCTAATACATGGAAAGGGCGATTAGGGAAAGGGCTACTTGGAAGACTGGAGACCTAGAGTTAGGGTCATTAAAATGGGTCACATCTATTAGATCAACCTATTTACCCGCCAAAAATAGATGAGCTGAGCATAAAAAATAACAATCTATTTAAATTAATCTATTTTTTCAGCCTGACTTATTTAACCCGCGAGTTAAACGAATCAACCCATTTACCCTTTTTTTTTTGTAAATAGGCAATTTATTGTTATAATGCTGTGAATTATTATGCGCTTTTAATGAATTATTTTACAACTCACTATTTTTTTTAAGCTAAGCAACTTACTAAAAATAAAATTTAAAATAATAAAATTGAAAAATTACCATTTAATCAATTACAAATAGAAAAAAATACATGACAACAAATAAAATAAAAATTAAAAAACACATGTATAGTAAACCAAACCCTAACTCACTTCCTTCATTATTTCTAACTTAGTTTCTCCTTTTTCCCTATGCCATCTAAGTCCCACCTTCCCTTCATCTCGTCCATCAACAACCTTCTTCCTTGTTCATTTTCCCACCAATAAAAAATCATCACCTTATGTCATCCTTAACACCCTTCTCCTTCCTGTGGTGCATCTCCCTTATCTCCCTCTCCTGCACATGCAGCTCGTCGGCCACCAAACAAAGGCAGCTCGCCGGTAACCAAACAAGGTCATCGGTTCACCCTTGCTTGCCGCCAGCCATCTGCATGTCTCCCCTTCATCTCGCAATCACAACCATATCTCTTTATGTCTCTCTGTCTCTGATGTGAGTGGTCTCTTTGTCTCTGATCTCTTTAGCTATTGAGAATATAAATATTTTGTTGAGAGTAAATATGTGAACTTGTTAACTAAGTGTAAATTTGTAAAGCTAAAATGTTATTGGTGCTATCTTCAAGATAGATTTAAGATCATGATTTGAGAAAATGTGATTTAAGAGCATGAATTTTTTGCAAAATTGATGTGTATAATCAATTAATCAGATTTTGGATTTTGGAAGCTAAATAAGTAAATAGTTAAAAAAAAAAGAGCCAACCAATTTAAGCCTATGGACCAGCATTAAGTAGGTCGAGTTGCCATATTGTGATTTGCGGCAACCCGTTTAGCTCGTATATTTTGAGGGCTTAAACAGGCCAAGTCTAAACGGGTTGGCTCAGCCTGTTTGATAACCCTACCTAGAGTGAAGCTGCTTTGAATGGGTATGTAAGAGCTCACCCATCCATTAAGCTAGTATTTTTTGTTGGGCTATATCTTGGGTTTTAGTTTATAGTAGAAGAGAAATTCTACCATCTCCCATTGAGTACAAAATTCTTCCTCTACATTATTTTTTCACCACAAATTTTTGTAAATAGTACAATAAATGGGTCCCACATAAAATTTTGTGAGGCCACAATTCAGTGTAGAAGAAGAAGCACTCTTCCTCCACGGTGAATACTAGAATTTCTCCATAATAGATACCTCCCTTGGAGGCTTTACTTTGGTAGGATACTTTTGTTTTTCTTGTTAAAAATATCTATTTATAGTCCTATACTTATGTGTAGATTATTTATTATTGGGGTATACAGTGAGCATACAATTATATATTTGAGAAGCATATATATTAGCGAGCAAATTGAGTATTACGCAATGAAGTTTGGGAGGGGTTTAGTCCCTTAATTTTATAGCAATCTAATTATAATCACGTGTGAAAGAATCATGTTTGGGGTATGAGAATTATAGTCCAAAATCAGCTCTTTATTTATTTATTTATTTATTTTTGAAAAAAAATGTTGTTTTCAATACAATCTGATGTACTTTACAAAACAAAAAATAATCTAATATGTTTAGTAAATTCAGATAAAATTTATTATAGTCTTCAACTTGTTTTATTTATACTAACAATAACTTTTTACAAGAAGTATTATTTTTAAAATTTTTAATTCGAAAAAATTACATTTTACCCTCTAAACTATAGGTCGTATATACTTTAGCCGAAAAACCCAAAAAATATGAAAATCGACATCCTAAATTTTCACAAATGTATATTTTAGCCAAAATAAATGTACTTTATGTCTTAAACTTAAATTGATCTCTTTAACTTTCCCAAATATACAACTTGATACCCTAAACTTTCTTGAATATTATGTGATATTTTTATTAACAATTTGCAGATTTAGAAAAGTTATTTTTTTTATCAATTGTTAATAAAAATATCACATAATATTTAAGAAAGCTTAGGGTATCAAGTTGTACATTTAGGAAAGTTTAAGTGGTCGATTTATATATTTTTAAAGTTTAAGGTTAAAGTGTACATGACTTATAATTTAGGAGATAAAATGTAAATTTCCCTTTTAATTATAAGTAAAAGTCAATTACTATAAAAATATGACATTTTTATCAAATTAACCCTAAATATCAAATATTATATAATATAAACAAATTATTTCAAAATTTTTTTAGTAATTTATCCTACAAAAACAATTTTTTCATACACTCCAAACATAAAAAATTGATTTTCATACAATTGTTCATAAAAAAACCAATTATATTTATAATCGGCTGGTTATTGAAATGATATTAAAAAAATGTTACATTAATAATGTACCAAAGTTAAATTTTAAAAAAATATATAAACGTTGACAAACAAAACAAATTGAAGTGTCTGATGTATATTTAAATATTTTAAGTTTCGCAGTCGTAACTTGTCATAACGACACAATTGATAGGATTTACAAAGTTATGCAAGTTATAACAACATAATTGATGGGATTTACAACGTTGATAAAAATTACACTTCTTTAATATTTTAATGTGACAAGTGAATCCTCCTGGCAGTTATTTTAAAGCTGTTTTTCTCCTTGGGAAATATTAGGTACTTCTAATTAGTGCATGTTTTGAATTTTAAACTTATATACAATAAATAAATTTACATCCATAACAATACTATTCTAGAATTTGAAATATTAACATTAGGATATATCATCTAAATTCTTTAGATTTTAAATTTTTTTCATATATTAATTTATATTCTTTAACAAAATTATTTCTTTATAATGATTTACAAATTAGGCCCGTTTGTTTCTACTCTTTTTAAGAAAAAAAAATGCTTTAAATTGCAATAAATAGATAAATTTTTGGAATAAAAAGTTAAAACTCAACAAAAAAAAAATAGTATTTTTTTTAATTAATAGACGGGGCCACGCCCAAGCAAAAGAAAAATTACAAGGAAAAATAGTATTTTATTCATAAGCTGTAAACAAAATCTCTGAAATATATAAGCTATATTATAGAATCGTTTTTCTTAAGCAGAAAAAAGCTCACCGAATATTCATTTATGTACTTTATAATTTAAATTTAAAATCTATTTTAATATAATTATTTCTTAAAATTTTTTAAATAATTTAAATTTGAATAGTTGTTATAAATTAAAAGGAGGTAAAGAATAATTTATCATATAATTTTGACTTTTTTTTTAAATTACACATTGTCATTTAAAATCAGTATAATAATACATAATGTCTAATTTTATAAGTAGACTCTCTCTTTATATATCATATATAAGTTAAAGTACGAGAGAGAAGTTATAAACGCCGATTTCTTGCATATTGCAATGTTATGGTATCTCTGTCCGACACATTTTTGTTTCGCTTGGGTGAAAAAGTAAAGAAAGAATTGAATGGTTTTATAATAAGCCGCCTCATCTGACTACTAAAACTAGTAATAATTTGAGTGAAGAACTTGCCTGAAGTCTAGGAAGGGAGAGAAAAAGACGATAATGACGTTGATGGAGGGAGCAAAGAAAGAATAAATTAAAGGACCAAATAAACTTTTCATTATTAATCACCATGTGGTGACAAATTCATTTTCACCATCTAAGAACTTGCCTGTAGAGTACTAACTGTGTCTTTTGATTGTGGGTGCATGGTGCAACCTGAGCCTCCCATGCAACTATAAATAGCACCGAAGTAACTGTATGTGCAGTACTCAGAGTTCAGCTTCTACCATATACTTTTCCAAGATCCTGAAGTTCGTGAACGACATATCTATTATAACCAGCTCCTTGTAGTTATCACTGAAAAATTACAATTTAGGTGTGTCACTCTTAAACGTGCTAATTCTTTTGCACTAGCATATGCCTAATTCTAGCTAGCTTATCTTTCATTCAACTTCTAGATATAGTTCATAACACTAGTTATCCTTGCGAAGAAGCCTTCTAATTTTATTTTTCTAGTCCCTCTGCTGGCAAACTTTAATGATTTTCTTTTTTCTTTCTTCTTCTTCTTCTTTTTTTTTAATCTCGGAACAAATTAAAAAGGAAATGTCGTGGGCTAGACTAGAGAAGCACTACAAAGCAGTTAATTTCAGCAATTCACAAAAATGGAGGAAGCATGCAAACATCTTGACAAATATTTTGTAGGATATAATATAATGTAGATGACTTGATAGCATATAGGATCTTTTTGTTTCTTTCTTTCCCTTCTTCTTCTGTTCTGGGTTTGGAGCACCGCTAGTAAATTATAGTGTCAGTGTTGATGGAATATCGCAGATAAATGGACAAGCTAGGAGATCCATCTATTTTCCAAGTTCCAGTCATATTGCAGAGCGAGGACTTAAAGAAGGTTGGCACACACTTGAAAATTTTCGTTGTTTTCATGTTGTTCACAAAACACACACAACACACACACACACACACGTGTGTGTCCAATATTCCCCACTTCTTAACTCATCTCTAATCCAACAATGATGTGTCAGTTGTCTCATGATGTTCGCAAAACACACACACACACACACACACGTGTGTCCATTCACCACTCCATAATTCATCTCTAACCCGACAATGATCGATGTGTCAGTACATACTGGAGACTGCTGTTTATCCTCGCGAACCACAGCCTCTTAAGGAGCTTAGGGAAGCCACTGAGAATCACACTTGGTAATGTTTCTGTCTATTTTAATCCAGGGAGCACTGATTCGTACATAAGGATATGACAATTTTTGAAAATTACAAGACAGACACAATTATAATATAATATAATATATAAAATTAGTACTTTTTTTTTTGTCTTTGATGTATATTTGCTTTTGAGTACCGTCTTAACTAAAAGCTTCTGCCAACAATTACTTTCTCTTGGATTTAAATTTTGAAGCTTTCCCTAAAATACAACTCATTTATCGCTATATTTAACATTTGTTTGTCAAATTAGTATAATTAAAGTAATGGGTGAGTTTATTTGTGCTTCTCATTTAAAAAGAAGTACTTTTTTAAAAAAAGTACTTATAGAATATTTAATATTATATATTTGTGCTTTTAAAAAAAATAGAAGCATAAAATAATCAATTTTTCTATTTTTTTGAGAAATAGATAGAAAGAGAGAATGTTACTCCTTAAAATTAGTAACTATTTTTTTCTCATTTAATTACGATTTTATCCTTAAAATTTTTAAAAATTACCACTCTTTTCCTACTCTCAAACTGTCTCTCTCTCCATATTTTTAATTGTAATTTTATTAAATAAAATACTTCTATATTTATCACATCTAAATAATTTTATAAATTTTAATTTTGATAAAAAGTACTTATATAATTATATCTAAACATAAAATAATTTTTCGCTTTTGATTCTATTTCTACTTCTGTTTCTACTTCTTAAAATGTACTTCGCTAAAAATCTTAACTAAACGGGCCCAATATAAATATGTAATTTTAAACTAAAAGAGAAAAAATAATTTTAAAGTTAATATAAATTATTGTAAATAATCTAAAATATATTTATTTAATTATGATGATATTTTTATTTATATACATATAAAAATTCAAAAAATCAAAGTAAAAGCTTATAAAATATAATTATTTAGCATGTTTGGATCAGTGTTTGATGGATTTAGAATTGATTTTGACCCCCACAAATTGATTTTATTAATTTTTTATGTTGTTTGATTTTAAAAGATGAAAATCAATTTTTGTCTTTAGAATTGATATTAAAAGAAGTAAAAATATTTTATTTTATGTCAGAATTACTTTTAGAGGAACTATCGAACATAAATCATTTTATCTCAAAATTAATTACAACAAAATCAATTTCAATAAAATCAATTCTATCTAAAATCAATTATACAAAAGCAGAACTAAACATGCTAAATAAGTATTGGACATGGATACGGTGCTTAAGGTATTCGTGATTTTAATTGCAAATAAGCACATTTTTGATGCCATAACAAAACTAAAAGGATATTTTACTTCATTTCCATATTTATTAGGGGCATAGTTGCTACTCAACCTGATTCGGGTCAACTAATCTCCATCCTTTTAAAGTTGTTAAATGCCAAAAAGACAATTGAAGTGG
The DNA here is from genome assembly GCA_031439595.1 of Pterocarpus santalinus. Classification (NCBI taxonomy): domain Eukaryota; kingdom Viridiplantae; phylum Streptophyta; class Magnoliopsida; order Fabales; family Fabaceae; genus Pterocarpus; species Pterocarpus santalinus. The sequence continues at coordinate 64,681,711 of CM062531.1, read as the reverse complement.
GAGTGTATACTGGCTACTCGCTTCTCCTCACTGCTCTCAACATTCCTGATGATGGAAAGGTTTGTACACTTTAATTTTCTTTGGTATCTAATTAACGTGTCTAATACATGCCTGAAAATCTACTGGTGCAGATTATAGCCATAGATATTGACAAGAGAACCTATGATGAGGTTGGATTACCATTCATCAAAAAGGCTGGCGTAGAGCACAAGATTGATTTCATAGAGTCTTCAGCACTGCCAGTTTTGGATAAACTCTTAGAAGATGTAAGCATGTTTCTTCTGTGTGTCTGCGACCTGTTTCCACTTTAAAGTTAAACTTCTTATGCAAAAGACCTTAATTCTTTATCTTTATCTGTTTTTTTCAATATGGTCCTTCATCTTTAATTTTTTTTTTTCAATTTAATCTCTTGTGTTACAATTCATCTTTAATTCGATTTCTAGTCACTTTTTTATTATATAACTAATGAAAAATACTAATGTGACACAAAAGATGCTAATGTGAATTGTGCCACATTAGTATTTTTATTAGTTATATGACAAAAAGTGACTAGGAACTAAATTAAAGATGATTTGAAATATAATAGATTAAATTTAAAAAAGAAAAATTAAAGATAAGAGACTAAAAATCCTATTTTACTCCCTTTTTTTTTTCCTTTTTTTAACCAGCTGCTGATGCATTGTATGTATTGGTGCAGCCTGCAAACTTAGGAACTTTTGACTTTGCGTTTATTGATGCTGACAAAGTGAACCTTTTGAACTACCATGAGAGGCTTATGAAACTGATCAAAGTTGGAGGGTTACTTGTCTATGACGACACTCTCTGGGGTGGCTATGTTGCCTGGCCTGAAGAGGATGTTCCAGTGCACAGCAGATCAAATAGGCGGGATGCAATTGGACTTAACAATGCAGTCGCAAAAGACCCTTGTGTCGAAATTGCTCTTACTTCCGTTGGAATTGGGCTCACTATCTGCAGGCGCATTGCCTGAATTATGTCCTGAGGTTGTTTGATTATCAGTATTTATGTTTCATGTACTGCTACCATATATGTGCAACAGCACTTCCACCCCCCCCCCCAAAGGGAAACTACCATTATGTCTTTAGTAGTATTGTTGTGTATCTGGAGTCTGTGTTTCAAATAATCTAGTTTAAATCAGATCGACTTACTATGAAGATAAAACTGGCACAACACTAATTCTCTCTCATTCATAAAACTTGATATTAAGATCTTAATTGAGGAAAATAAGTGTTGAACAACTCAAACCAACCAAGAATGCATTTTGTGTTTGTAATAAATTTTTGGTTTGATGTTAAATTCCTTGTAAAATTGCATCTAGCGTTTCAATGGAAGTGCTGATATTAATATAAAACTTGCATCCATTATGTTAATTTGGAACCTGCAGTGGGCGAGATGTTGTTTAACCAGGATGGTTCTGTTCACATTTTTCTGTTTTGGGCATCACCAAAAATATGAAATTGTTCAATGGCATTGTTTCACTTGCAAAACACTTGATGCACATTCTTTTGAAAAGAATCCATTTATTTAAAGTTAAATTTGGAGGTGGCTATGATCTTAATCTAACATGAAACTTCGGGCAAACAAAACAAAATACTAAAGAGCTAAAAATTTGGTCAGAATTTAGTGATAAGAATATGATAGATAAATAAGTAGATCATACAACTTCATTTTATTTAGTGATTTTCATAATTTCTATAAAAAATTTTGGTAATATTTTTCTAACCGTGTAACATTACCCAACAAAAAATAGACACCCTATAATATGTTTGTGTAATCTGAGTTTCGTTCTTGAATGGGTTTGGATTTTATTTTAAAAAATATAAGATGATTAAATTGTAGAAAATATAACATAAAATGTTTACGAACGCGAGAGAATTGTACTATTTTTCTCAATTTATTTATCTAACTGCATTTTCTCTTTTAATTTATAAAATTTGGAATGTTCATTCTTGATTAGATTGTTTTTAAAATATTCCTTGTTCTCAAAATTAACAATTGACTCTCATAATATTTAAAATTACGTATACTATAATTTTGTGATAATGAATATATAAAAGAGATCAGTTTTTGCGTGCTTAGAAGGCTAATTTATTTAGTATAACTACAGTTATAGTTAGGATCACTTTTTAGATAGTTTTTGTTGTTAAAATCATTTTATAAAGTTTTATCTTAACTATAAAAATTAGTCTCTAATTTGAAACACATATATAGGATATTACGGAAAAAAAATATTAAATAATTAAGAATGAAAAATATTGAATTCCATATCTCTGATTGCGAAGGGTTGAAAACGGAAGGCAGTGGATTAATTGGTATACTGAAGAAATGTGGTCGAAAACTTGAAAGTAATGGTATAAATGGCAAAACTAAATATTAAATTAAATTAAATTTTGATTTATAAGGCTTAAGAATTAAAATTTTACTTATTGAACAATTTGTAAAACAGAAATGATACTACACAATTCATTTCCGTAATGAACAGACCAATTTAGTGCTTATATTTGTATAGTATGATATATTCTGGCATATATGTTGCATTGTAACCGTAAATCTTTTAAATGTACTGTGATTTCTCAGTCGCTTGGCTTGATGCAACAAGTTTATGCAAAACTCCATCAACCTATTGATGATTTCGCGTCAAAGTTAGGCATCAGACTCTCCATCAGAGTGAACGTAGCCAGACCAAGTTTTCCTGTCTGACACTCACCTACATTTCGGGTGCTACGGTGTTGCATCTTAGTGTTGACACTCTTTTGTTTAAATTATGACAAAAACCAAAGCAAAGCAGTGGCATTGCTATCTAGGGATGGAAGTAGGTTAGGCTAGATTAAATTTTAATTTAAATAGCATTGGCCTATATTACAAATATGTAGCTTGAATTTGAGCTTATTACCTGATATTGACTTTTTTTAGGGTCTTAAACTGGCTTTTTTCAAAGCTTGGCTTGCTCGAAGACCTATTTAGAGATCTACTTGATCATAAAATTTTTAAATAGATCAAGAAATATACTCTTAAATAAATCAAAAGACTTCTAAATATGTCAAAAAAATATATTCTTAAATAAGTTAAAAGACTTCCCAAATAATACAAAAATATATTTAAAATAGATCATAAGACTTCAATTATTATTAGAATTTGTAAAATGAAAATATAAATAGGCCAGCCTATTGGGCATTGGGGCCTTATAAACTTTTTTCATAACCTATAACTTAGTCAGTTTGGTTAAAAATTTTTTTTGAAAAGTCTAGACTTAACTTGATTACTAAAAAAGCTAGGCCAAATTAAGGCTAGGCCGAAGATCCTCGAAGAGCCGTCTGACCTACTTCCACCCTAGTTACTATCGAACTACATTATTTAAATTTTGTTGCTTGTTTAACTTGCGGTTTTATGTTTACAAATGTGCAATTTAACTCTTATACATGTTCCCTCTAGTTTATTATGGGGCTTTGAAAAGATACTGTTACAAGTCTCACATAGAAGAACCATGTTAAAAAAGTATGGTATTTAAGTCTAGGAGCTCTTTCATTCAATAAATTAGTATTTTGAGTTGGGCTCTCTCTTAAACTTGTGTCTATAATATTGATGCATCATTAAGAGGCTGATATACGGAACAGATGACTTGGAAAAGGGCTACTTAGAAGATTAGAGACCTAAAATGAAGCCACTTAAAGTGGGCAACCTAGAGTGGGCCTCTAAGAGCTCTCTCATTGAATAAGCTAGTATTTTTGGTTGGGTTCTCTCTTGGGTTTGAGTTCTTAATAGATACCTCCCTTGGAAGCTTTACTTTGGTAGGATAATTTTTTTTTTCTTGTCAAAAATATCTATTTATAATCCTATACTTATGTGTAGATTATTTATTATTCGGGTATATAGTAAGCATGTAATTATATATTTGAGAAGCATATATAATAGCGAGCAAATTGAGTATTACACAATGAAGTTTGGGAGATGTTTAGTCCCTTAATTTTATAGCGATCTAATTCAACTTATAATCACGTGTGAAAGAATCATGTTTGGGGTATGAGAATTATAATCCAAAATCGGCTTTATTTTTTTATTTTTTGTTAAAAATATGTTGTTTTCAATACAATCTGATATACTTATCAAAACAAAAAATAATCTGATATGTTTAGTAAATTCAGATAAAATTTATTATAATCTTTAACTTATTTTATTTGTACTAGCAGTAACTTTTTACGAGAAGCATCATTTCTTAAACTTTTAATTAGAAAAAATTATATTTTACCCCCTAAACTATAGGTCATATGTATTTTAACCCCAAAATTTTAAAAATATGCAAAGCAACTATCTAAATTTTTGTGAATGTGCATTTTAACCAAAATTAATGTATTATACCCCATGAATTTTGGCTCATATGCAAATTAATCACTTGAATTTTCTTAAATGTGCAACATAATACCCTAAACTTTCTTGAATATTATGTGATTTTTTTTAACAATTGATGAAAAAATTGATAAAATGATCAATTTGCACGTTCAGAAAAGTTTAAATGATCAATTTGTATATTTTTAAGGTTTAGGGGTTAAAGTGTATGTAGCCTATAATTTGGGGGATAAAATACAAATTTCTCTTATAATTATAAATGAAAGCTGATTACTTTGAAAATATGATATTTTTATCAAATTAATTCTAAATATCAAATATTATATAGTATAAACAAATTATTTCATAATTTTTTTATTAATTTATCCTACAAAAGCAATTTTTTCATACACTCCAAACAAAAAAATTGATTTCATACAATTGTTTATAAAAAAATCAATTATACTTATAAACAATTATTGAAATGATATTAGAAAAAATTTACATTAATAATGTATCAAAGTTAAATTTAAAAAAAATATACAAACGTTGACAAACAAAATGGATGTATATTTTAGTATTTTAAGTTTCACAGTCATAATTTGCAAGTTATAACGACGCAATTGATTGGATTTGCGAAGTTAAAAAGAAAACTTGCAAGTTATAACAACACAATTGATGGGATTTACAAAGTTGGTAAAAATTACACTTCTTTAATATTTGAATGTGACGAGTGAATCCTCCCGGCAGTTATTTTAAAGCTATTTTTATCCTTGGGAAATTTTAGGTACTTCTAATTAATACATTTTTTGAATTTTAAACTTATATACAATAAATAAATTTAGATCCATAACAATACTATTTTAGAATTTGAAATATTAACATTAGGATATATTATCTAAATTTTTTAGATTTTAAATTTTAAAATTTTTCATATATTAATTAATTTATATTCTTTAACAAAAATATTTCTTTATAATGATAAACAAATTAGGCCCGTTTGTTCCAACTCCTTTTAAGAAAAAAAAAGTGCTTTAAATTGCAATAAATAGAAAAGATTTTGGAATAAAAAGTTAAAACTCAACCAAAAAAAAAAAAATAGTATTTTATTCAAAGCTGTAAACAAAATCTCTGAAATAAGCTATATTATAGAATCATTTTTCTTAAGCAGAAACAAACTCACCGAATATTAATTTATGTACTTTATAATTTAAATTTAAAATCTATTTTAATATAATTATTTCTTAAATTTTTTTAAATAATTTAAATTTGAATTGTTGTTATAAATTAAAAGGAGGTAAAGAATAATCTTTAAATAATAATTTATCACCTAATTGTGACATTTTTTTTAAAAAAATTACACATTGTCATTTAAAATCAGTATATAATAATACATATCGTATAATTTTATAAGTAGATTCTCTCTTTATATATCATATATAAGTTAAAGTACGAGAGAGAAGTTATAAACCCGAATTCTTGCACAAAGCAGTGTTATGGTATCTCTGTCCAGCAAATTGTTGTTTCACTTTGGTGAAAAGTAAAGAAAGAATATGGCTTTGGGGAAATTATAGAATGCTTACCCTCCAAAATAGCACATTGAATGTTCACTCTTTTTATAATAAGGTGCCTCATCTGACTGCTAAAACTAGTAATAATTTGACTGAAGAACTTGCCTGAAGTCTAGGGAGGGACAGACGATAATGACGTTGATGGTGAAAGGAAAGAAAGAATAAATTAAAGGACCAAATAGACTTTTCATTATTAGTCACCATGTCGTGACAAATTCATTTTCACCATCTAAGAACTTGCCTGTAGAGTACTAACTGTCTTTTGATCGTGGGTGGTGCAACCTGAGCCTCCCATACGACTAATCAACTACAGATAGCCCCCAAGTAATTATTGTACGTGCAGTACTCACGGTTCAGCTTTTACCACATAGATCCTGAAGTTCGTGAACTACATGTCCATTTTAACCAGCTCCTTGTAGTTATCACTGAAAAATTACAATGTAGGTGTGTTTCTCTTAAACGTATTAATTCTTTTGCAATAGCATATGCCTAATTGTAGCTAGCTTATCTTTCATTCAACTTCTAGATATAGCTCATAACACTAGTTATCCTTTCGAAGAACACTTCTAATTTTATTTTTTTAGTCCCTTTGCTGGCAAACTTTAATGATTTTCTTTCTTTCTTTCTTTTTTTAAATAATGTTACTGCATCTCAGAGCAAATTAAAAAGGAAATGTAGTCGGCTAGACTAGAGAAGCACTAGAAAGCAGTCAATTTCATCGATTCACAAAAATGGAAGAAGCATGCAAACATCTTAACAAATATTTTGTAGGGTGTAATATAATGTAGATGACTTGGTAGCATCTAGGATCTTTTTGTTTCTTTCTTTCCCTTCTTCTTCTGTTCTGAGTTTGGAGCACCGCTTGTAAATTGTAGTGTTAGTGTTGATGGAATATCGCAGATAAATGGACAAGCTAGGAGATCCATCAATTTTCCAAATTCCAGTCATATTGTAGAGCGAGGACTTAAAGAAGGTTGGTACACACTTGAAAATTTTCCTTGTTTTCATGTTGTTAACAACAACACACACACAAGTGTGTAAATCCATTCACCACTCCTGTTTTCATCTCTAACCCAACAATGTGGTGTCAATATATACTGGAGACTTTTACCACTCATAGTTATGTTAGTGTTGTAGTTTATGAACAGTATAATTAGTTACAATCCAGCTGTCATGAGGTTGGTTAGTTAGGATACAGCTGTCATGACATTACCATCTATGTACATGTATAAATACTCTCTACTTTAGTTAATAAGATACTTTTATTCATTCTCAAAAATTCTGTCTCAATATGCTATCAGTAGTCTAAAGAGAAATCTACTGCACTTCTTCTGGCTCTTCTTGCATTTTCTTGTGCTTTCCTGCATCTTTTCTTGGAATCCATTGTTTCTTCATGGATCTTCTACAAAATCATTCGGTGCATTCTGATTCTCAGCATTGTTCTACGCATTCTAATCCACAGAATTCTCGGATTCCTCATTCATCCATGGTTGATGAATCTTCAAATCCTTACATGCTACATCATTCGGATCATCTTGGAATGCAAATCGTATCTCAAGTTTTAACTGGTGATAATTTCAATTCCTGGTGTAGATCTCTTAAAATTGCTCTTTCTTCAAAGAACAAATTCGGATTCGTTGATGGATCCATTGCTAAACCTGATGAATCTAATCCTACCTTGCTGGCTTCCTGGGAAAGGAATAACCAGATTGTGATGTCCTGGCTCCTCAATTCCATTTTTAAGGACATAGCAGCTAGTGTGATTTTTGCTAATTCTGCTGCTGAAATTTGGCAAGATCTTCACACCAGATTCCAGCAGCAGAATGGACCAAGACTGTTTCAGTTAAAGAAAGACCTCATGAATCTTGCTCAAGGTTCCATGTCTGTTACTGCTTATTTCACCAAATTGAAGTCAATTTGGGAAGAGTTAAAGATTCACAAGCCTGTTGCATCTTGTACCTGTGGTGGAGCCAAACCTCTACTCCAATATGATGAAGTTGAGTTTGTTTTATCCTTTCTGATGGGATTAAATGAGTGTTTCTCTCATATTCGAGGACAATTGTTATTAAATGATCCACTGCCTTCCATCAACAAGGCTTTTTCTCTGGTTTTGCAAGAAGAGAAACAGAAGGAAGTTACTTCTGCTGCTTCTGTCTCACATGAAACTCAACTTGCCTTTGCTGTCAAGACTGATTCTCATAAGCCTAAGACCAAAAAGGATCGTCCTCAATGCTCTCATTGTGGCTTCCTTGGTCACACTGTGGATAAGTGCTACAAACTTCATGGATATCCCCCAGGCTATAAACATAAGGGAAAATCCAATGTTTCTGTAAACCATGTTTCTGATGTTGTCTCTGTTTCTGATATTTCATCTGCAGGTGCCATTGGTTTGACAGCTCAACAATATCAGAATTTAGTTTCTATGTTGACCACACAACTTTCTAATGCTGCCAAACCCGTGGCTACCACCTCAGAACCTGTCATGAATGGAGGTATTTCTTGTACTGTTCCAAATCCTTTAAATTCTTTTCCATTATCTTTTTGGATTGTTGACTCAGGAGCAACCAAACATATTTGTGCTTCTTTTGACAAATTTACCTCATATGTGGCTATTGTCAACACTTATGTGACTCTACCTGATAAAACTAGAATTCCAGTTTGTGGCATTGGTTTTATTTGCCTGTCCTCCAACATAACACTGCATAATGTTTTTCATGTTCCCTCATTCAAAGTGAATTTAATTTCTGTTAGTGCATTGTTGACAGATTCTGGTTTGACAATTAGTTTCTTCTCTGATTTTTTCACAATTCAGGACAGCAGCAAGAGGATGATTGGGAAGGGTGAGCTGTTTGATGGACTTTATGTCTTCAAGTCTCCCTTACCATCCATTCCAGCTACTGTGAATTCTGCCATTTCTAGTTCTTTTTCTTGTAATAAAATTTCAGATGTTTCTTTTCTGTTAAAAAGAAATAATTCTGCACATGTAGTAGATTCTGTTTGTCTAGTTTCTTCCAATACTTGGCATTCCAGACTTGGACATTTGTCTGATAAACGATTACACATATTAAAGAATAAAATTCCATCTTTACAGTTTAAATTTGATAATACGCATGTGTGTTCTATTTGTCCTTTAGCTAAGCAACGAAGGTTATCCTTTATTAGTAACAACCATTTTGCAGCTAAGCCATTTGATTTAATTCACTGTGACATATGGGGGCCTTATCATACCCCTACCTATGCTGGTCACAGATGTTTCCTAACCTTAGTAGATGATCATACACGTTTTACATGGACCTATCTTATTAAACAAAAGTCTCAGGCTCCTAAAATTGTTATGGATTTTTTCTTTATGGTTAAAACACAATTCAGTGCTGCCATCAAGTCCTTTAGGTCAGATAATGCTAAAGAACTTGCTCTGACAGAATTTTTAGCTTCTCAAGGAACTCTTCACCAATTTTCTTGTGTGGAGAGACCTGAGCAAAACTCAGTAGTAGAGCGAAAACACCAACATTTGTTAAATGTTGCTCGAGCTTTATATTTTCAATCTCGGGTACCCATTGAATTTTGGGGTGATTGTCTTTCTACTGCTACATTTATTATTAACAGGACACCTACCCCAAATTTGTCTAGTGGCCTATCCCCATTTGAACTATTATACAATAAGTTACCTGATTATATGGCCATGAGGAGTTTTGGCTGTCTTTGCTTTGCTTCTTCTTTACCATCCAAACGCAATAAGTTTTCACCTCGGGCCATACCTTCAATATTTGTTGGTTACCCCCCAGGTTGCAAAGCTTACAAGCTTTATAATTTGCAAGAAAGGACATTTTTTATATCTCGAGATGTGGTATTTCATGAAGAAACTTTTCCATTTCATGTCCTGCCACAACCTGAACAGCTTGTGGACCCTTTTCCTGATTTAGCCTTGCCCATACCAGTAATTGATGTGGTTCAGCATCAGCATACTGTTATACCAACACAACAGCAACAACATCAACCAACTATTTCACCTCCTCATTCTCCAACTCATAATATTCACCAACAAAATTATTTGCCAGATGATCTTGATGCTCCTCAGCCTGCATTAGCTGTTGAACCAGAACCTGTCCCCCCAAATAGGAGATCTACTCGTCCCTCAAGACCACCTGCCTACCTAAATGATTTCTATTGCAACCTCACCACCTCCTGTCCTTATCCCTTATCTGAATATCTTAGTTATAACTCTCTTTCAACATCTTACTCAAACTATGTGATGCAAGTCTCTTCAGTATTTGAACCTCAGTTTTATCATCAAGCAGCTAAATACCCAGAATGGCAGCAGGCCATGAAGGAGGAGCTTGATGCTATGGAAGCAAATAACACATGGACAGTAACTTCTCTACCACAAGGAAAGCACACTATTGGTTGTAGATAGGTATACAAAGTTAAATATAATGCCGATGGATCTGTGAATCGTCACAAGGCTCGCTTGGTGGCTAAGGGATATACACAACAAGCTGGCATAGATTTCATGGACACCTTTTCACCAGTAGCCAAACTCACTACTGTGCGAGTCCTTTTGGCTATGGCTGCTGTTAAGAAGTGGAATTTGGCCCAATTAGATGTAAACAACGCTTTCTTAAATGGGGATTTGTTTGAAGAAGTGTATATGGACCTTCCTCTTGGATATAAAATTCAGGGGGAGAATTTGGTTTGTAGGCTTAACAAGTCAATTTACAGTCTTAAACAAGCATCAAGACAATGGTTTGTTAAATTTTCTTCGACGCTCCTTTCTTTTGGCTTCAAGCAGTCCAAGTGTGACTACTCTTTGTTCACCAAGGGGTCTGATTCCTCTATAGTGTTTCTTCTAGTATATGTGGATGATATCATCATTGCAAGTCCTTCAGCAGTTGTCATCTCTCAGGTGAAACAGCAACTACAATCTACATTCAAGCTCAAAGATCTTGGATCTCTTAAATACTTCTTAGGCCTTGAACTAGCTAAGTCATCCAAAGGAATTTTTCTCTCTCAACGCAAGTATACACTGTCCTTATTAGAAGACACAGGTTACCTTGGTTCCAAGCCTGCTGCTGTTCCGATGGACCCAAATTTAAAACTTTCTGCTTCAGATGGAGACCCTTTACCTGATGGATCATTATATAGGCGCTTGATTGGTAGACTTCTTTATTTAACAATCTCATGACCGGATATCACATTTGCAGTAAACAAGCTTAGCCAATTCATGTCTCAGCCCTGTTCTTCTCATATGAATGCTGTAAATCATTTGTTGAGATATCTGAAAGGCACTCCAGGTCAGGGTGTGTTATTTTCATCCAAGTCCTCCATTCGTCTCCATGGCTATGCTGATGCAGATTGGGCAACTTGTTCTGACAGCCGTAAGTCTGTTTCTAGTTTTTGCATATTTCTTGGAGACTCCTTAATATCCCGGAAGTCCAAGAAGCAATCAACGGTTGCTAGATCTTCAGCTGAGGCTGAATACAGGTCATTGGCAGCAATTACTAGTGAAATAACTTGGTTGACAGCATTGCTTCATGACTTTGGTGTTCAGTTAGACTACACAATGGTCTATTGTGACAACCAAGCTGCCATACACATTGCCTCTAATCCAGCTTTCCATGAGCGAACGAAACATATTGAAATTGACTGTCACTTCATCTGGGAGAAGGTTGTCCAAGGGCTCATTCGATTAGTGCATGTTCCTACCACTCACCAACTTGCTGATTTGTTAACCAAGCCCCTGCCAAATCCTCAGTTCCATACATTGTTATCCAAGATGGGAGTTCACAACATCTTCCTCCTATCTTGAGGGGGAGTTTTACCACTCATAGTTATGTTAGTGTTGTAGTTTATGAACGGTATAGTTAGTTACAATCCAGCTGTCATGAGGTTGGTTAGTTAGGATACAACTGTCATGACATTACCATCTATGTACATGTATAAATACTCTCTACTTCAGTTAATAAGATACTTTTGTTCATACTCACAAATTCTGTCTCAATAGAGACTGCTGTTTACCCTCAAGAACCACAGCCTCTTAAGGAGCTTTAGGAAGCCACTGAGAATCACACTTGATAATGTTTCTGACTATTTTAATCTACGGAGCACTGATTCGGACATAAGGATATGAAAATTTTTAAAAATTGTAAGACAGACACGATTATAATATAATATAATATATGAAATTAGTATAATTTTTTTGGTATTTAAGGTATCTCTTCTTTTGAATACTATGATAACTTAGAGATTCTGTCAACAATTAATCTTTTCCTAGATTTGAACATTGAACTTTGAATTTTATCTAAAAGTGCAACTCACTTATCACTACACCCCAATGCTTGTTTGTTAAAACTAGTACAATTAAAGTAATACAAATATATAACTTTAAATTAAAAGAGAAAAAATAATTTTAAAGTTAATATATTGTAAATATACTAAAATATATTTATTTACTTAATTATTATGATATTTTTATTTTTATTTATATACATATATAAATTCAGAAAATAAAAATAGAAATTTATAAAATCTAATTATCTATTAAAGTGTTGGACATGGACACGACAATTATCTTTAGATATTCGTGATTTTAATTGTAACTTTACACATTTTGACATGATAACTAAACTAAAAGGGCTCGAACTTCGATTCCATATTTATAGGGGTGTAGTTGCTACTCAGCCTACTTCGGCTCAGCTAATCTCCATACTTTTGAAGCTGCTGAATACCAAAAGAGCTATGTTATTTATACATAAAGATGGAACATTTAAATATAACATCCTCTCATATAAATATATAACTTATTACCTTATTTCGATATATGTGTATCTCGATATTTATCTACACTCACATAAATATATTATGTCCCATACTATATCTATACATAGTATGTTCAAAAAATATTTCTCATGCCAAAAAGACAATTGAAGTGGGAGTGTATACTGGCTACTCGCTTCTCCTCACTGCTCTCAACATTCCTGATGATGGAAAGGTTTGCACACTTTAAGTTTCTTTGATATCTATTCAACATGTCTAATACAATTAACATGCCTGAAAGTCTACTGTTGCAGATTATAGCCATAGATATTGACAGGAAAGTTTATGATGAGGTTGGATTACCATTCATCAAAAAGGCTGGACTAGAGCACAAGATTGATTTCATAGAGTCTCCAGCTCTACTAGTTTTGGATAAACTACTAGAAGATGTAAGCATGTCTTCTAAGTGTCGGAGACCTATTTCCAGTTCAAAGCGAAACATTTTTATAATTTTTTTAAGGCAATCTTGATTCTTTATCTTTATTCGTTTTTCGATTTCATTCTTTATTTTTACTTTTGTTTTTTATTTTTAATTTAGTCCCTTATACTACAAATTATTTTTAATTTGATCTTTAATCATTTTTTTTGTCACATAACTAAAGAAAAATGCTGGAATGGACAAAAATGTTGCTGATGTGAATTGGGCGACATCAACTTTTTTCGTTGGTTACACAATGAAAAAGTGACTAATGACCATCATAAAGACGAATTGTAACATAGATGACCAATTTTAAAAAAACATAAAGACAAGAAATCTTTGAACAAAAAAAATAAGATAAGAGACCAGAAAATCTACCCCACCTTTTGTACTAGCTGCTGATGCTTTGTATGTTTTGGTGCAGCCTGCTAGCACTTCAATGGAAGTGCTAATATTAATATAAGGCTTGCCTCCATTATGTTAATTATGAAATGAGTAAAATCTCATTTACGTCTCTCACATTTTGCAACGACTTTAACTTAGTCCCAAAAGTTTTTTTTTTGTTTTATTTGTATTCCTAATATTTTCAAAATATTTCAATCTTGTACTTTTGATAAATAATATACAAAATTATAAATTAAAAAAACTAATATTAAAGTCAAATTTCAATGTTAGTCATAGTCAAACACTATCAATAGATATTATTTGCCTTCAATTCTCTAATAAAAAACTTCGAGTATGGATTTGAGTTGGAGGAAGATTAATTAAATATTAAGGGATTTTAAATTAAAAAGAAAAATTTTCATATTGTAAAAAAAATATGGAAAAAAATGATGATAAATAATATCATCCCATTTAAATAAGTAATAAACATATCATTACTAATATTGTAATCTAACCCTCATTTTAATTTTTTTATTTATTATTTGAATACCGAAATGATAAGATTAAGATATTTTAAAAACTTTAAATATATAAATAGAACAAAAAAAATCTTTTGAAATTAAGTTAAAATCGCTATAAAATGTGAAAAACGTAAATGAGGATTTACCTATTAGGAAATTGTTGGTGAAATGTTGTTTAACTAGGATGGTTCTGTTCACATTTTTCTATTTTGGGCATCACCAAAAATACAAAATTGTTCAACGGCATTGTTTCATTTGCAAAACACTTGATGCGCATTCTTTTGAAAAGAATCCATTTATTTAAGGCCAGTTTTGTGCTGCACCATTTTAAGTATAGTAAACGGTACACAGTTTTAAAAAGAGACAGTGCACCATGTACCTATAGATAATCAAAATCATTTGATAAAGTTGAGTGATATTGGATGGGGGGATTAAAATTGGTGACCAATGTTTGCCGTTGTTTTGTCATGCCGCCGCTGCACCAGCAGAGCTACTGCACCACGTCGCTGCCGCTGCACTAGTGAAGCAATCGCACTGCATTGCTACCACTACACCAAGTCTGCAACCTCTATCACCACCACACCTGCAACCTCAGTCATTGCCGCATCAAATAATATCCTTTGATTAAGAAGGAGCAAGCAAAGAACACATAGCCAGTTTGTTATGAACTTGCTGATAGCACTTCGATTGATACACTTCAACATCAAACACAAAAAATTGAAGTTGTATGAACACATATCATCATAAATTGCCACAAGAGCAAGTCATGCAAGCATATCATTCAATTGATCAAGACCCCGTAACACAAAACAAACACCTTTGGACGAACACATTCCCCGATTCCCACACTCAAAATAAAAAATTTATTGAGAAATTCCATGACCCATATGGGCATAAAAAACAAACAGCCCCAAAGGTGTCTTCTCTTCACAGACTACAGCCCATTGTCGACTCGAAGTCGCTACACTTGCAACAATGTTATCGAGGGAAGCCATGGTTGTGGGAGTTGGACAAAGACGGAAAAGGGAGCACAATAGACCATGTCTTTTTCAAACGATGGAACATAGTGCACTCTATCACTACTAGAAATTTGTTAATAATCGACAAATCTTACAATTTACCAACGATTTAATCTTTTATTGGCAAAATAGTCAATAAATGTTCATGCCTAACGGTGCCAAATCATTACCGATGAAAAAATTGTTGGTAAGTAATTATATTTTTCTTTTAATTTAATTTAAAAAATTAATATTTTATTGATAGAAAATTCATGGATAATTTAGATTAAATAAATATTATTTTATTTTTATTTTTTCTTCAAAATTTATTTTAAATATTATTGATAGATTGTTTGCCAGTATTTGAAAATTGGGTATTATCGCCAATGGCTATTTATTTTCTATATTATCAATGAATTTTTCATTGATAATGTATGATAAATGAACCAATTCATTTCATTATCATTTTACCAACGTATGTGATTAATGAAACGGAGCTTTAAACCACGAACGCCCGCTTCCTCTTCTTCATTTTTATTCCCCCCCCCCTCTCTCTCTCTCTATCTCTCTCCCCCATTATGGCCCTAGACCATTTGGAATTTCTATTTCATTGCCGGAGGGTGCCATTGTGTTCGTGGTACGTTGTTAAGAATTTTGATTAGTTTAATTTTTTTGTTTAGCCTTTCTTTTTAATTCTATTTCTTTACTTAGTTTTTAATTTCTTAGTTAATGAACTAACTTATTTTGTTATGTTAATTGTTAAAAATCTCATTTGGAGCACTTCCATTCTGGTGCATTCAATGATTTGAGCTTTGTGATGTATTATGTATGTACATTATACTCTTTTTTTAACTCTATATTTTTTAAAGTATTAGAACTTAAATTTTCTAGGATAAAGTTATAGGATGAAAGAAGGCGGATGGGATTGCATGATTGGAAAAGGCTTAGAATTCCTTCATATTGGTTGAATTGTGTGCCGTGGTGTTGTGTGCCTATATAATGTGAAGTAAGGAGATACGCTTTAAAACAATTTTTAGGATTAACTGATTAATTTGCATGACTGCATATGTTAGTTATTTGTGTTTAGCTGGTGAAATAATTTTTCTAGAGGCTCCTAAATTAAGATAAGACTCTACCCAAATATTTTTGATCATTTAGAATATTCTTTGAATTAAATAATTATTGTTATGTAATAAATAATTGTTATTTGTGTTGAAATGATGAATTAATTTTTGTGGAGATTCCTAATTTAAGGGGGAGCCTCTACCTAAATATTTTTGAAATGATTATTGGTATACTAATTGTGGTGTGTCTTTATTTATTTACTATATGTCTTATGTTTTTAATTTTGTGCATATATATTTTAATGTTATAGTTTAATTATTTGCATTTATAGTTATATGCATGTTATGTGTGTTGTATACATTTATTGACATATACATATGTTATACAGATTACATATGGTAAGACGAGGATCTAGTTTTAGACGAGACAAGGGTAGACTAAGGAAGTATAGTCTATGCCCTTGCACTTGTGCTCTTCCCACCACCTCTACTGCATCCGCGTCCACCACTTCTATTGCTACTAATACATCTATCCCTTCTAGTCATCTTCTACATACCCAGGAGTTTGTTATGATATTCAATTCTGGATATATAGAGTCAAGGCCTCAGCCTTCATTCCCCCCTCAACTTTCTCCACCTTGAACCCCACCTCCAAGAGGTGAGGCCTGCACGTAACCTGTACCTGTTTTCACAGCTTCGCCTAATTCTAGCAATCTGGTTCGCAGAGTGCTCAGGTCTTCTCATCCACCCCTTAATAGGGCTCCACAAACCAGTGCATGGAGCTTAGATATAATGGTAAATACTGGTAAGTTATTTCAAATTTAAATTTATTATGAATTTTTAATTATGATAAAAAATTTAAACAATAAATACCTGACTTAATTTATTATTTATGATACAATTGGATTCCATCATAGTTAGACCTGCGTAGGATTATTGAGATATTCAAGGAGAAATTTCATGCCCTAGATACCAGTTTTGTGTAGGCCCCTAAGGCTACACAATAGTTATGATGGAGAAGTAGATGGTAAAATAATTATTACCTTTTTATTATTAACTTTTATTTTCATTCTTAGGCATAATTATTGATTACAATTGAGCTTACTATTGTAGTACTTGTATGCAACATATATTCATTATTGAACCACACGAGAAAGCTTCGATCCACAGGGAGTGGAGGACCACGGCTGGGAAGTGACTCCATGATATGTTTCACGACATTTGCGAAAATGATGCTATCATCCATTGTCTTACTGATGAGATCCTCCAGACACTGAGAGTCCACTAAGACTCACCCGAGTTCAAGACGAAGGAGGTGAAGACCCGAATAAGTAGAGGATTAGTCAAAGGTGGCTCGCTGCACATGGAAGGCTCTGCTACCATTAAGGGCACATGGCTGAGGATGGTAAATATCGTCTTTTACTTGTTTAGTTATTCAATTTTCATATTAAACATTATATGATTACGTGAAAATTTTTTAAAATGTAGGAGAAAGCAATGAGCAAGCCACCAACTTAAGAGGAGTTGTTTCGAGAGACTCACACTTGGAAACAAGACAAGTCTCAATGGGTTGATACTCGATCAGAGATCACATATGTAAGTACTTATAATTTTAATTTTCAATACTTTTAATTTATTATATTTGTTATTCTTTAAATCTAATTTATTTTGTTTCTTCTAATTGTAGCTTGAGTTCACCCAGCAGTTGACTGAGGCCCAATCACAAGTCGCAGTAAGAGCACTCCTGCCTACCTACCTGTTAGTGATGACAAGATATAGGCCCAGATAGTAGGCAGCGCTACAAATAGTGGATTTACAGTATGGAAACCTCTTATAGTAGATCATATTCTCTAAGTTTTGTGTTTGGAATTGGGCCTGCTAGGACTGACATGGATGACATCTGTGATCAGGTCCATGCACTAAATAAATCATTGCAAAGGTAACTTGAGGAGGCCAATAAGACGTACATGGAGCTGTATGAGCAGCATGAGAGAGATAAAGAGCAGTGGACATAGCAGATGTAACCCATGGAGTAGAGGATAACAACCATATATAGCTACTTCAAGCAAGTGCGGAGTGGTGGTTCATCGTCCGGTGCATAACTTCCACCACCTTCTTCCCCACCCCATTGCCTCTGCATTCTCGACACCACCACATATCCAAAGACGAAGACATTATTTTGGATACTGACCATGATCAATTTTCGTTGTTTTAGGATCTTTTATATTTTTAGAATTATACTGTGAGAGTTTTATTTTATTTCTTTTGTTATTGATAGTTTTTATTTTAATTAATATTGTATAATTTTTATATTTTATTATATTTATATTTATATGGATTTGTGCATAGTTAAAATAACAATTTGAAACATTTAAATACTAATTTCAAATTTTAAAAATATAAATTAAAAAAATCTTTATGTACCAATAGAATTTTTGTCAGTAATAATTAGTAGGCAAATTATTATTTACCCAATTATCGATGAATTTTTCGTCGGTAATTATATACATTAAATTATTATTTTTATATTACTAACAGATAATATGTCAATAATAATTTTAAATTATAAAAAAGATTTAAAATTACCAACGGATATGGCATCCATAATTATAAATAATTCATCAATTTAATTCCATTAGTGATAATTTTTGATGCTATTATTACTTACGTTGTTTTTATTGTATTGATAGATTTTTTTTATTAGTATAATTACATATATTACTGATGGATTAACTTTTCCATCAATAATATTTATTTGTTTTATTACCGATGCATATCTTACCGACGACTTTTGTCGAATTTTTCATCCATAAATCCGTCGATATGTAGCATATTTCTAGTATTATTTTTTTTTTAAAAATGGTGCACCGCACATCATATTTAAATTAGTGCATTACAGAATTTGCCTTTATTTAAAGTTAAATTTGATTATTATCTTAGTCTGATTTGATACATCAGGCAGACAAAACAAAATACAAAATACAAAATACAAAATGCTAGATAGCTAGGGATGTAAGTAGGTTAGGTTAGGATAGACTTTAATTTAAATGAATTTTACTTGAATTTTAAATATGTGGTCTGAGTTTGGATATATTTTTCAATATAATCAAACTTTTTTTTATTTAATTTGTATGCACTATTAATATAAAATTTTTTCACAAAAATATTTAATTATGTATTGTTACATCAGCAACAGTATTTGACCTAAGCACCTACTATTTTAAAAATCTTACAAATACTAATATTTGATTAGATAATAATATAAAACTCTTTTATATCGACAGTACATAATAATTAAACTATTTTTTATTTGACAAGGTCAAAAATATAATAAAAAAATAAGAAATTGAAACCTCGCAATGCTAGAATCCTGATAAAATTGCTTTTACTTGAAGACTGATGGTGATATCAAAGCACTGCGTCCTAATACTAACGCAACAGAAATACTACGTATCAACATCACCTATAGTTCATTTTCGTGATACTTTGGCTCTAAGATGAAATTTTAGGATGGCAATTAATCTTTTTAACTTTAAGCATAGTTATACTGATATAACTTTAAGCATAGTCATACTACTTAGTAACTCGCTATATAATCTTTTTTTTTTGGTCAATTCAACCGTTAAATTACAATTATGGAAAATTGCACTTTATCCTTTGAATTATAGATTATATGTACTTTAGTCTTTAAAATTCAAAAATATGAAAATTGTTCCCCTGAGCTTTCACGAATGTGTATTTTAATTAAAATAAGTGTACTATATCCCTTGAATTTTATGTCATGTGTAAATCGACCCCCTGAAGTTTTTTAAATATATAACCTGATACCCTAAACTTTCTTGAATATATGATATTTTTATTAACAATTGATGAAAAAATTAATAGAAGGGTCAATTTGCACATTCAAAAAAGTTTAGGGAGTTGATTTGCATATTTTTAAAGTTTAGGGGTCAAAATGCACATGATTTATAGTTCATAGGAGTAAAGCATAATTTTCCCTTACAATTATCTATCATGAAAACCATTTGTGCCAAATTTTATAAAAATTGAATATGATTAGAAATGTAATCAAATAACTTTTATTCATGTATATTTTAAACGTATATATTATATTAATTTTGATGTATATAAAAAGTATGTTCGATAGTTTTAAATTAATCTGAAATTATATAGACATGATCTATAAAATATAAATTTGTAATTTAACTGTGGATTTTGTAAAAAATTATACTAATAAAAAATTATTAAATGGTATAATAATTACTTAAAATTATATTGGTATATACATATATACCTATATAAAATCATGAGCCCTATTATTTTGGGCATACAATCCTTACTTTTACAACCTGAGCATTTCACAATCCTTTAGATAAGTTACCTACTTATAAAGATTATATACTTAAGATAAAGAGAACTGAAACAATAGATTATTGGTCAAATACATTTTTGATATATAGAATTTTCGTTAAAAAGCAAGTGTAAAGCATAATCTTTACCTCCTATAGCCTTAATACTTCCTTCATTTATTTAAACTACAGAAGTATAAGTATTTGAACTTCCAAGAAGAAGAAACTAGCTTAGAAGAACATGGTGGTGAAAACACATAAATTTTATGGAAATTGAAACTTCGATGATCTTACAACTTAGGGCGCCTTTTGCTATGCTCTCTACTTCAATTGTGTATTATGCACCAGTTTCTACCATAGTGCTTTCTCTTGAGATCTACCTATGCACCATCATCTCCTCTCCACCACCTTTGAACGTCGGCTACCACCTTCGAACAGCAGCCCTACCTACCCTCCTTTTCTAGCTACTTTCACACCAATTCCAACAGCAAGTCGGCATTGACCTCATCCACACCGTTGTTAATGAGATTGAGAGCCATGGCGTCGACCTCATCTAACGCCAAGTCGGCACAACTCTCATCTCTCACCTCAATCCTCCTTCTCTGACATCCTCTCATCGATTGTCTTCCCGCCCTCTGCCGGCCACTTCCACACCACCCCTCCGCCCATATCTACCAAGATCGACTTCATCCACCACGCCTCCGCACCGCTTCCAGCTCCCCTCGGACTTCATCCCTTCCATAGAGGCTGCGCACATTCAGTGGCTCCTTTGGTGACGGCCCTCGGCAAGGAGGAAGGCAGTGGCACTGACTGCGACTGAGACCCCCTGGACATCAGAACTGTCATCGCAGTCGAATGTTGAAGGTGGAGACATGGAGGAGCTACTGGATGTCGGAACATAGTCTTGCGATGGCAGTGGCGGTGGGCAAGTCCTTCACCGTGGCCGGCCACTCAATGTTCTCCATCACTTGTCCCAACGTCTGAGTTCTTCTCCGAGATTGAAGGATGACTTTGTGATGTCTCAACTACACCGTGCATTGCAGACTCTAAGATGCTTGTGAGCTTCGATCAGCGGCAAAGAGAGAGAGAGAGAGTGGAGTTGATGAGGTGGGAGAGAACTATTTATCATACATTCTATTATGTTTGGTGTATTTATACACCTTATGATCTTTATCATCAGATCACAAAGTGTATCATGCATCAACTTTAACTTGGTACATTGTGGATGCTGCCAGAACTTAGAGGCTCTCCCTTATATAGAGAAAGGAGGAGAGTGTTACCCAAAATATCTGACATACTCGCATGGCTTGATAGTACATATGTATCTTACAACCTTATCAGAAATCTATCACAATGAAAGACAACCATACATGTGTCCCAAAGGTACATTTTATTTAAGACACACACTTTTTTCATATGGCTTTTGATGTTGTTTTCCTTATTCATCAGTCATGCTTGGAGGTGGGCTTATGATTTGGTGAAAGATTGAGAATCCGATTCTCTTCCAATTTCAGTTTTTTGTTGAAGGCTTACAACTCCCATTTAGACTCGTGAATGTCAGCAAAGGCTATGCCTTCCACGTCTTTGTCTCGGTCTTGTGAATCCTGCATGATGATTCTATGTAGTGGATCTTTTGTCTCTTCTTCTGTTTATTGGTTAACAGTGGCTTTAGTTTTGCAGGTGTTGTTGCATTGTGGATGTATTGCTTTTCCCTTTCCCCATTCTATAAACAAATGATCTCTAATACTTTGTTTGGTTGAGGGGATTTTGAAAGGAAGAAGAGGGAAATAAAAGAAATAAGAGGGAAAAGGGACCATTTTCCATTGTTTGAATACGAGGAAATATGAGAAAGGAAAAAATAAACAGTATATAATAATAATTGGCGTCCATCAAAATAGTGAAAAAAATTCCCTCCCCTTGACTCGGTAGAAAATCGAAGGAGAAGGGGGCATTTTTCCATTTTCCAATCTTGCCTTGTATCCAAAACCGATCCAACTTTCCCTATATGCGTCAAGGCCCCACCGTTGCTATTTTGTTGTGCCGTATCCTGTCATGTTGTTCTCAGCCTACCATCACCGCCTGCACCGCATCCTCTCACCATTGCCTTTCTTCTCTATCACTACTGCTTCATTAGGTAGAGAGAAAATGGGCTCAAAGTTATATAAAATAAAAGAGAGAACCAATGCAAGAAAAAGGAAACGAGGGAGGGGATGCATCAAGAGGAAGAAGAAATGAGAGAGTGGACTATTGTGGATCCTTTTAATGTTGCGTGATCCTTTCTTCCTTTTCTTCTCTTTTTTTCCTAATTTTTTTTTCACATACTCTTCTTTATTTAATATTTTATCTCCCTCTAATTGAATTTCATTTCTCTATTACCATAAAACTTAATATTGTTAGTTTACATTATTGTCGCTTTGTTTATTTCTTAGAGTTTAATTTAGGTGCAATGAATTTTTACACTGTTATCTAATCGAAATCTTTCATTTATATAACCATTTAAGTAGTGGGTGGTTATGTCAAAGAATTTTACTAATATAATAATTTATAATTGGATATTTGTGTAAAAAAATTTTATATTGACTGTGTATTCCAATTAAATTCTATTTTTTATTATATTCATCGTACCTATTAGATTATCTAATATTGTTAGTTTACATTATTTGATGGATATTTAGTATATTATTTGCTTCTAAATATTTTGTTTCTTATGCTTTTTATTACAATTAATATATTTTATATTTTTAGTTATGTAAAAATTTAAATAATTATTTTAAGCTTATTAATTTAAAAATAGTGAGATGTTTTATTTGATATTAATTAATATAACTATTTAATATAAATTAAAATATAAGCGTGAACACTTTTATATAAATATAGAAAGTTAATTTTGATTATATTTATTTATATTATTTTGATAGATAAATTTATAACAAAATTGTATTAACTTTTATGTTTCTACTAATTTTTTGCCAGATTTTATATTTATAGTTGAAATATTTTTTTATATTAATATAAGGATAAAATTATCATTTATTATTATTATCTTTTTCTTTCCTTTTATTCTTCCATACAAACAAATAACAGAAAATAATTTTTCTTTTATTTCCTTTTCTCTCATTTTTCTTTCATCCAAACATTCCTATAAAAAGTAAATACTTACTCAATTTCTTTCCTCTCTATTTCTTTTTTTTCATTTGCTAAACACAGCTTAAGGGGGTGTTTGACATACTGTATTAGGCATGATAGGATAAAGTAATACAATACATTATAACTTTATCCGTTATTTGGTGCGGTTAATGTATTGTATAAGTTTATCCATCAAATCTTCCTTATATGTTATAATGATGGATAACTTAATACAGCCTAGAGAGGTCGTATTAAACCTAATTAGCTTTTAATGTATAAGGGTTCTTTTATTTTTTTATTTTTTAATATGTTTTATTAAAAGAAAATTTTAAACAAATAATAAAAATAATATTATTTAATAATAAATAAATATTTTTTAAAAAATAATTGTAAAATAACTATTCAAACTAAAATAAAAATATAGGAATAAAATTTTTATTAAAATATATAAATAATAATATTTAATATAAATTTAATTATATATAACAAAAACTACAATCAAATATAAGAATGTGATACTAAACCTACTTAAATTTTAATATATAAAAATTTCATCTCTATTTCGCTCTTTCTCTCTCTCTCTCTCTCTCTCTCTTTCATATTTTTTATATTTATGAAAAATATTAAAAATAAATAAATAAATAATTTTTAATATAAAATTATTTTTATATATAATAAAAAATAGTTAAAATAATTATACTAACTATTTAAAAATTATATTTATTATAATCTCTTTTTCTAGTTATATTTTATATAATATAATATTTTATACAGTGATATATCAAATACTACATAATATTAAATTTTTATCAAGTCTTATATTATCAACCATTATCCTATCAGATCTTATACTATCAGGTATACCAAACGAATTCTAAAGGCTTTAATTTGCTACGAGTGGAATTCAATGTTAAAATTCTGATGGACTATTATCTCTCCTTGCGTGCGTTTCATTCACTCTTCAGTCATGGTCATTACAAGCACTTAAGTGGATGTTGAAACTTCGCATGGTGTGATGCAACAAGTTTCTCCACAGCATTTTTGTTCTCGAAAACCCTGTTGACCCATTGATGAATTCGTGTCAATGTTAGGCACCGGCCTCTCCATCAGAATGATCGCAGCCAAGCCAAGTATTCTTGCATGACAACGCATCATTCATTCGGGGTGCTACGGTGTTGCATCTCACCGTTGACACTCTTTCATTTAAATTATGACAAAGCAAAGCAAGGTATTACTATTCACAGCCGCGTTCTTTTGTCACTTGTTTAACTCGTAGTTTTATGTGTACTAATGTGCAATTTAACTCCTGTACGTTCCCTATAATCGTGCTTCCGAAAGACACCTCCCTTCGAAGCTTTGATTTACTTTTGGTAGAATAATATTTTTTTCTTGTTAAAAATATCAATTTATATTCCTATACTGATGTGTAGATTATTTGTTATTAGGGTATAAGCACACTTATACATTTTCAGATATTACAAAAACAAAAAAACGCTTATACATTTGAAAAGCGTAATAGCCAGCAAATTGGGTATTACACAATGAAGTTTGGGAGGCCAACTTTTTTTTTTAAATGACTAGTCCCTTGAATTTTATGGCAACCTAATTTATCTTATAATCATGTGTGGGAAAGAAGCTACTTTAAAATTACTTGTAAATCAATACATTTGGATATAAAATTAATTTTCACATAATTAATTATATTATGATTGATTATTAAAAAAAATTAAAAATTTTACTCTATCAAAATTATATATTAAAACAATATATAAACATTGACAAGTTATAACGACACAATTGATAGAATTTACAAAGTTGGAAAATTTTGTACTTCTTAAATATTTTAGTGTGACGAGTAATTCCTCCCAACATATAGTTATTTTAAAGCTATTTTTCTTGGAAATTTCAGGTACTTCTAATTAGTACATTATTATGTACCAAAAACAAAATAGTACATTATTTGAATTTTAAACTTATATACAATAAATAAGTTTATTATATGTTAAAATACTATTTTAGAATTTCAAATATTAACATTAGACTTATATTATCTAACTTTTTTAGATTTTAACTTTTAAAACTTTTCATATATTCTTTAACATAAATATTTCTTTATAATGATACACAATAAGAGGCCCATTTGTTTCAACTCTTTTTTAAGAAAAAAGTCTTTTAATTTATAAAAATTTTTGCAATCAATAAATAATTTTTTTAATAAAAATTTAAGAATAAAGCATATTTAACACTTTGAGATATTAAGAAATAACACTTTATCTCATTTATTTACAAAAATATGCACTCCACCCAATCCATTAAGAGCGTATTTGGAATTTTCTTAGAAAATTTTTTTTTAAGTATTTTTTGTTTACAAAAAAGTGCTTTTATATGTTTTAAAAGATTTGTTTGGATATAACTTTGGGGGAAAAAAAGTTACTTGTAGCAAAAAATTAATTTACCATTTTTTTAAAAGTTAATAATACCCAACATTTGAAAAAAGCAAATGTGATTTTAAAGAATAATTTTGAGTATATTTGTTTGTGCCTCCAATACAAAAAAATATTTATTTTTGAATATTTTCAAAAAATTATTTATAAAATTTTTAATATTATTTGTTTGAGCTTCTCCAAAAAAATAGAAGCAAAAAATAATTAATTTTAAGCTTTTCTAAAAAATATATAGAGAATTATTTCTCCAAAAGAAATATTCGAAGAAAGAGAATTTTATTCGTTGAATTTGGAAATCACTACTTTCTTAATAAAAAATATTACTCCCTTTTTACTCTCGATCTTACTCTCTCTCTCTCTCTCTCTCTATATATATATATATATATATATATTCTTAATTATAATTTTTTTAGAAAATACTTTTATATCTATCACATTCAAATAGTTTAACAACTTCTAATTTTAATAAAAAGTACTTTTATAATTATATATCTAAATGTAAAATATTTTCCTTCTTTTACTTCTAGTTCTAATTCTACTTTTATATTTAAAGAAATATTTTTCTCAAAATCTTAATCAAACATATCTTTTATTAAAAAATATTGCTGTTTCTACTTTTTTTTCTTTTTGAAGTTAGATATTACCAATTTTTAAAAAAATGGTAAATTTTTTTTTACAAGCACTCTTTTTTTTTTTTGTATCCAAACACACTTAGGGTGCATTTGGATAAGTTTGCAAAAAATAACTTCTTTTCTTTGAACTTTTTTTTTAGTAAGGTATTATTTTTTTAGAAAAAAATATTTTATATTTAGATAAACTATCTCGATGTAGATACAAAAAAATAAAAGTACTTTTTTAATAGCCAAATTACAAAAAAAATTTCAAAAAAAGAAAAGAAAAATAGGATTTGGTAAATGAAAAGAAGAGACTGATATATATTATAATTTTGAATAAAAGTAATAGATATTTTTGAAAAATAATTTTATTAAAAATTACTTCTCCTTCTACTTTTTTTTAGAAGTTGGGTATTTATAACTTTATAAAAAAAGTGGGAAATTGACTTTTTTTATTACAAGCATCTTTTATAAAAGTAATTTTTTAAAAAAAAGTTGCTTTTTTCTTAAAAAAACTAATCCAAACAAGCTCTAAAAACTTGTAAAAAGAAATTTTTTTAGAAAAAATTCTAAAAAAAATTTAATCAATCCAAACAAACTTTTAATAGATTGGGATGGAGTGCATATTTTGTGAATAATGGGTTGGAGTGTTATTTATTGATATCTCAAACATGATAGGTGTATTTTACTCAAAATTTAAAACTCAACAAAAAATAGTATTTTATTCATTAGCAGAAAATAAAATCACTGAAAAAAATTATATTATCGATTTTTTTAAGCTAAAACAAACTCATCCAATATTAATTTATGTTCTTTATAATTTAAATTTTAAATCTATTTTTTATAATTATTTCTTAAAATTATTTAAATAATTTGAATTATTGTTATAAATTAGAAGGAGGTAAAGGAATGATTTTTAAACAATAGCTTCATCATCTAATTTTGACATATTTTAAAAAATTTGCACATGTTGTCGTTTATAATCGGTATATAACAATATATTTTTTAAAATTTTATAAATAGACTCTCTCTTTATATATCATATGAAATGTGCTATTTGTACATACAAAAATTAGATATATTAAGAGATAAATACAAAGTTTTAGAGGATTATGAGTGTTGAGAGGGAAAAAAAATAAACCATTGCATTTATCTCTTTCTAAAATGTCTATAATATGTTTAGCTCTTAATATACAAACAATATTTCCCTTATCATATAAAAAGATATATAAAATTTAAGAATTATTTTGTATTGACATAAGAGTGACATATTTGGGTTTAAATACATGCATCCCGTGTTATCACCTGTGTGTCGATTCAATGGAATGTACAATTACTATTTCTTAAAAGTCAAAGTACAAGAGAGGTTATAAATCAGAATGACTATGTGGTGCCAAAATTTTCGCACAAAGAGATTAGGAAGACAGGTGACGGGCCGTTGTTGGACTTTTACTCAAAAATTATTGGAACAAAAATGCTCATTGGTACGAAAGAAAAATCTCATTCTTGCACATTCCTCGTACTGAAAAATCATTATCGGTGTTGCACACAACAATGTTATGGAGATCTCTGTCCAAAAATTTTTGTTTCGCGCTTTTTTTTTTTTTTTCTTTTTGACGGTCGCTTTCTTTGGTGGGAAAGTAAAGAAAAGATATGCATGGTTTCATAATAAGCCACCTCACTAATAATTTGACTGAAGGCTTGCAGTGTCCTTTGGTTGTGAGTGACCTAGCCTGAGCCTCCCATACACCACTATATATATATATATATAGAACAGTGAAATAGCCCCCAAGTCATTGTGCGGTACTGGAGTTGTGAACTGCATACTATACTCATCAGCTCTCTGCAGTTATCACTGTAAAATTACAATTTAGGTGTGCCTCTCTTAGCCGTATTAATTTTTTTGCACTAAGCATGCCTAATTCTAGCTTATCTTTCACTCAACTTCTAGATAGTTCATAACACTAGACATTCTTGCGAAAAAGAGTTCTGGTTTTATTTCTGTAAGTCTCTTTGCTGGCAAACTTTAATGATTTACTTTTATAGCAATGCTATTGTATCTCAGAACAAAAAGAAAAAGAAAAAAGCTATATGTACCGTTATCAATCTAACATCCTTGCCCGACACCCCCATGTAATTTATGTTAAAAAAAATTTGTAATTCTTTTAAATTTTTCATTGAATTACTATCCCATTTTAACCATGGGGTGTCGAGCTTTTATTCCGACCTTGGATATACAAGTAATGTTTCTAAAATGGAAGTATAGCGAGCTAGACTACCAGAGAAGCACCAGAAAACTGTTATTTTCATCAATTCATAAACGGTGGATGTATGCAAGCATCTTAACAAAGATTTTGTAGTGTAGAATATATAGATGACTTGATAATATCTAGGACCTTTTCTTTCTCTCTTCCCTTCTTCTGTTCCGGGTTAGTAGGGCCTCGTAAATTATAGCGTCGGCGTCGGTGGATTGCAGAGAAATGGAAAACATAGAAGAACTATCTAGTCTCAGCGTTCCAGTCATATTGCAGAGCGAGGACTTATCAAAGGTATGTACAAATTTGACAATTTTCCCAGTTTTCTTGATGTTCACAAACACTAAACACACACACACACACACACACACACACACACATCCATTCACCATTCCTGCAATTCTGTCTAACCCAATAATGACGCGTCAGTATATACTGGAGACTGCTGTTTACCCTCGAGAACCACAGCCTCTCAAAGAGCTGAGGGAAGCCACCGAGAATTACGCTGTGTAATCATTCTGTCTATTGATTGTAGCTTTACACATTCTGAGACTGAACCAATGCTAGAAATTAAGGTTTCAACTTCGTTTCCATATTTCTCAGGATCAACATGGCTACACAACCTGATTCGGCTCCGCTAATCGCCATACTTTTGAAGCTGCGGAATGCCAAAAAGACAATTGAAGCGGGAGTGTTTACTGGCTACTCGCTTCTCCTCACGGCTCTCAACATTCCTAATGACGGGAAGGTTTACATGCTTTAGTTTTTCCAAGGCTACTAAAAGATTGTCATATGTAGGAGATACAATTTAATACTGATATATAGTTGTTTGAATACACGAGTGCATACTTAAAATTTTTGTTTTAAAAATTTTATTGTCAAATACTTTTGATACATTTTGGTCAAGCGTTATGATGCGTTAATATCACTTAAATATAAGTTAGTCCTTATATAACAATAAATTTTGTAACTAAACTATTTGGTTTGTTTTAAAATAAGACAAACTTCTACTTTAGAATTTAATTGGTATGTACTCATAGTGTAAAATAGTTTTACACTATCAACTAATAGAAATAGTAGAAAGTGAAAAATCATGATGGATCCTATTATAATAAATAATTATTTATATGAGTTGACACTTTTTATTATTTCTATTGACTGATAGTTAGTGCATTTAAATTACATTCTTTGCTTTATCCCTTTAAATCTTATGTCTCATTAAATTTTTTTGCTTACTTGATATATTTTGTAATGCTTTGATAAAAATTTGAAATTGAAACAATATAAAATTTGTATTTATCTTGTGATTTATTACCACATTATTGATTATTCATATTTTATCCGTATTATTCTTACCGTAGCTTTTAGAAATTCATCCTGCTTGTTTTCCCGTATCAATACCCACTATGGTATCATACCCGAGTACATTTAACATAAATCCAACATATGTCAAATTCAATAAGCATGCCTTGAAATTCATTATTGTTGCAGATTACAGCCATAGATATTGACAAGAAAGCTTATGAGGTCGGATTACCATTCATCAAAAAAGCTGGAGTGGAGCACAAGATTGATTTCATAGAGTCTCCAGCTTTACCAGTTTTGGATAAACTACTAGAAGATGTAAGCATATTTCTTTTGTGTGTCTAACACCTGCTTCTGCTTCAAAGTTAGACATTTTGTAGTGTTTTATTCACCGGCTACTGGTGCTTTTTATGTCTTGGTGCAGCCTGCAAACCTAGGAACTTTTGACTTTGCCTTTGTTGATGCTGACAAATGGAACTATGTAAACTATCATGAGAGGCTCATAAAACTACTCAAGGTTGGTGGGTTACTTGTCTATGACGACACACTCTTGGGTGGATTTGTTGCCTGGCCTGAAGAGGATGTTGCAACGCTCCTCAGACCATATAGGCAGGCTGCAATTGAGCTTAATAATGCAGTCAGAAAAGACTCTCGCGTTGAAATTGCTCTTACTTCGACAGGAGATGGGCTCACTATCTGTAGGCGCATTGCATGAGTTATGTCCTAAAGTCGTTTGATTATTGGCCCTAATGTTCATGTGCTGCTTTAAATTTCAACTAATCTGATTAAATTGTGTCAATCTATTATAAGTTTCTAGTTATCTCAACGTAGTTTTCTTCATTCATAATATTCGAATATAAGATGTTATATAAGAAAAATAATAAGTGTTGAACCACTTGAGTATCGATTTGTAGTACACTTTATATCTAAATAAAGTTGCATTTGGCGTTTGTAATAAATTTTTGGTCTTTGTTAAATTCCCTTCTAAAATGCGTTTCAATGGAAATGCTGAAATTAATATAAGGCTTGCATCCATTATGTTAATCAGGCGACGTCTTGATTTACTAGGATGGTTCTTTTTACAATTTATGTTTTGAACATCACCGAAAAAAAAAAATGGGAAATTGTTCAATGGCATTGTTTCACTTACAAAACACTTGATGCGAATTCTTTCAAAACAAATCCATGTTTAAAATTGGAGGTGGCTATTATCTTAATCAGATTTGATACATCATATCCGAGGGACAAAACAAGATGCGAAAAAGAGCTTTTTCATTTCTTTTTTTGTTTTTTCAATATATTTTCTCACTGTTTTTTTTTTTTTTTTTTAACCTAGTCTTCTACAATACAATGCAAAACATCTACTAATGTGGAAAACAAACAGATGTACAAAAAGAGGGATAAGGCTCCGATGCAACTTTAGTTACAAAAAGTGCACCACACATCTTGAAGATCTATGGATGAAATTATGTTAGACCACCAACACACCAATTACTCTTGAGCTGCCCCAGTCTTCCTTTATGAGCAAGATCAACTTCCCTGCCAGTCACCGCCTCTATCAGCCCCGGAGAAGGAGAGACTTCATGTGCCACTGCCACCACTTCGCCATCCCACTACCACCTCTCCTTTCCCCCAAAACTCGTCCCACTCCATGCTAGCACCGCACAAGAACAGTTCCCACCACTGCACTGCCCCCAACCAGTAGTGGAACTTCCTGGCGTCTGGTCACAGCGGCGCTTGCAAAACTTGTTAGGGGCTGGAGGATGGGACGCAACTTCGACGATAGATGGTTGTGGCTGAGGCGCGGTGGGCTTCTCGAGTACGTCCGTTGTCCCTAGCTGGAATGAAAGGCAGTTGCACGGCCTCTGTCAAGAGGTCCCCGCCACCCCTCTGAAGAACTCATGCTCCTTGATCTCCTCGGAACTGTACATATGTACCCCAACCTTCCCGTTGGGTCCTTCTTCAGAAGCTTGTTGATGAGGTCCGTCAGCGGCGCCGCTCATTTCGCGATGAACATTGATGGCTTTGCAAGCGTGTTCCAAAACGTCTCCTTACAGTGGAATGGTGGTTGTGGGGAGAGATAGAGCTTAAGGGTGGAGTCGGAGGGGTGTGAGAGAGAGTAAAAAGAAAATTATCGTAAGTCACGTATAACTTGGTGCATAGCTACATCCTTCATTGGATGTCAAGATGTATTATGCATCTTGTAAAGCCTGAAGTATAGAAGCCTTCCCCCAAAAAGGAAAGCGCTTTATGGCACGAAGAGTAATTTCTTACTAGCTTAATAAATAACCAATGAGATGATTGGCCACTCTGCTCTGTATTCCGCCAAACTCTTGTTTTCTCTTTCTTTCCTTGGTTTTTTCACTTTTACTTTACTTTTGATTGGTTAATAAGTAGTGCGTACTATTTTTCACGAAATCATATACTAAATAACATAGCTGGTACGAAAAGCACAAAAAGTGGACTGCATTACTTTTAATTTCAAATAAATTAAATTCTAAAAAATTAACACATAATTTTCAGTAGTTATATGAAAACACAAAAAATTGGAATGTGCCTACTTTCTAATTCGACAATAAATAAATTAAATTCTCTAGAGATTATTTCCCAATAACTGAACAGACCCCCCTTTTTTTTGTGTGAGCATCACAAGCTCAAAACCAAGTTATGAACATTACAAACGCATCTATGTTTTTGGCTTCTTCTTCCCAAAGCACCTGCAACTTTTCCATCACGCATACTCAGGAAAAATTCTTTATTAAGCCCGGCGTAATACATTATCTCATAGGCATTTCGTTTAATTATTAAAATTTGAAAAGTAATGACCGACATGTATGGATTTTCATTAAAGTCATACAGCTTAAATGTAAAGCTTGACTTATTAGATTATTTTCTTTTACTTTTTCTACCTATTTTAATATATGTGTGAAACAAAATTTATTATAACTTATTAATTCAATTATCAAAAAAAGCCCGGCGTAATACATTATCTTATAGGCATTTTGTTTAATTATTAACATTTGAACAGTAATGATTCACATGTACGAATTTTCATTAAAGTCATACAGCTTAAATGGATAGCTTGACTTATTAGATTATTTTCTTTTGCTTTTTCTACTATATTAATATTTATGTGAAACAAAATTTATTATAACTTATTAATTCAATTATCAAAATAAAAATATAAACGGAAAAAATGTTCTTCTTCTTCGGTAAAAGTCCAAGTCAGAGATAATTTTCACAGATACTTTGGATCAAATCAGGGTGTGCGTATGTTATTTTTTTCTTTATTAAACAATCAATTTTATTTTTTTTTTTGTGTAACAGAAATAACTAACAGGAGGCAAACAGTTTGTAATTGTGAATGAGAAAAGTGAATAGAGGAGAAGAAATTGGATTGACAAAACAAGAGACCATAATAATCCCATTGTAACTGAATAGTTTTATTGCGAACATTCAGATGAAAATTTTGGGCGAGCAATTGGCTTTTATAATAAAGGACTCGACGTTCATTAATGGCTTGCCTTCTTCCTGGAAGCTTGTATTTTGGTTAGTTATCATGCAATGACCTTTCCTTGCAAATGAAAAACCACTATAATGTAACTAAAATTTAGTAGCATTTTAAAAAGTATTATTAAAGTATTAAAAATATATTGCTAAAATTTTTTTATAACATAATCTAAACACAATAGTAATAAAAATGTTGTTAGAAAATTTTAACAATATTTTTCTATATTTTAAGTAATAATTTTTAAATGTTATAATTTAAAAAAATATTGTTAAAACCTAAATATGTGGCAGTGAAGTTTTCAAATGGAAATGATAGATTGAGACATTAGTGCATTTTAGGTAAGAAAACTTGGTCTGTGTGCCATTTAATTTGCTTCAATGTGATGACTTACTTCCTTATATCTACAAAATTTTTGTTGTAACATCAATTGGCTTTCATAATCAAGGACTCGACATTCATTAATAGCTTACTTTCTTCTTGGAAGCTTGTATTTTGGTTAGTTCTCATATATTGACCTTTCCTTGCAAAACGAAAAATCACTATAATGTAATTAAAATTTAGTAGCATTTTAAAAAGTATTATTAAAGTATTAAAATATATCGCTAAAATTTTTTTATAATATAATCTAAATACAATAATAATAAAAATGCTGTTACAAAATTTTAACAATATTTTTTTATATTTTAAGCAATAATTTTTAAATGTTATAATTTTAAAAAAATATTATTAAAAACTAAATATGTAGCAGTGAAGTTTTCAGATGGAAATGATAGATTGAGACATTAGTGCATTTTAGGTAAGAAAACTTGGTCTATTTGTGCCATTTAATTTGCCTTAATGTGATGGCTTACTTCCTTACGTCCACAAAGTTTTTGCTGTAATATCCAATTTAGTCATATATATAATTAACATTATTAGAGATTAATTAACAATAAGCTTATAAAGTAGACATGAGAGTGTAGGATAATATAAATAGTAGCAGAGTACATTTAGAATTTCTACGGAGATAAAATTGATCTGGTAAGCATAAGATACAAGAGAGTTCAGTTATAAGGAGATCACACCTATTATATACACATAGCCTAAATTATACGGTCCAACATGGGCCACATACCCAATAGATGACTTTCACTTTTTCTACAATTATCTCCCCACAAACCAAAATATCATCATCTTCTTTTCCCTCTCCCTCTCAAGAAAACCGCTAGCCCCCTCCTTCCTCTCTACCTCCATTTTTACTTCCTTCTTTCTCTAATCTTGTTCTTCTATTTGTTCTTTTATTAAACCATTCAAAGCCTAAGCTTGATCACCCTCACTAATATAAAAAATAAGCTAAAAACCTTCCTCCTTAGGTGATAGTAACTACTACTATATGCAAGAAAGAAAGGTTGTTATGATGTTTTGCTTGGTTTAAGAGAAATTGGAGTCTAAAGGAGTAAGTCTTGAAGAGTTTGTAAACTTTGAAGTGAGGTAGGTATTCTAAAACTTATATCATGTTGAGTTTGTACCATAAAGATAGGGTTCTCTTTTTACTCTTTATGCTTGATTAGTGATTGAAATAAGATGTTATATGGCCTTGGTTTAATGAATTAGAGATTATGAAATTAGATCAATGTAAAAGATTGAGTTAAAGAAACAAACAATCATAGAATAGAAATTATGCTGATGAGGGTTATGTGAATAGTGTTCAGAATATGGATAATATCTTAGGCTAGAAAATCCCAATTGAAGTGAAACAATTTTAGATGAAACTCATAAAAGAGTATTCTCATGAAATTTGAGGTCTATTAGATTTAAGATGAATAAGTTATGAGTTTTGCAAGAAGCTATAAGCGGGGTGACTCTGAGTTGGAGCAGGGTGTGTTCTAATGGGCATAACTTATCCTATAGATCTCCAAAATGACTGTAGCCAATTTTGCTAGACACATAGAAGAATAAGCTTCTAAATTTTTAGAGCTAAACTCCCAACAAGTTACTCTAAGTAATTCTATGAATTTGCCCCAAGTTTAGTGAGTACTGAAACAAAATAGCCCCAATATAGAGCTTATGTCTTAAGCTCTACTTAACTAAATTGGGTGAGACTTAGTTTGTTTGAAAGAGGATTTGTGTAGGTATATCCCAGTAGCATTTCGGAGCAAAAGAATATAAGATTGATTTTTAGTGATTTTCTAATTTTAAGTGTGCAAGTCCATCATGGAACATGGTAGTAACGAGTTAAACATCAAGTTCATAGAAAGAAGGGGTTTGAGTAAATATTAATGTCCACCCACTTTTACCTGTCGTGACCTAGTTCTGGGATCGAGAGTTCAAGGTCAAAGGTACAGGGTCAAGGTTGTGTGCTAGAGACGCAATAGTATACGTGGAATGGTGGAGGATTGAGGTGAGGTCTGGTATCCGAGTTCCGGGATAGAAGCATGAGAACATATTTCCTGGTCCCTAGTTGACTTACCCATGTTTCCGGCTTCCGGGATCTAAACTCGAACCCTAATCAACGTACCCATGTTTTCGGGTTCCGAGTTCCCAACTCGAACCAAAATTGACTTATCATGTTCCCAAGTTATGAGTTTCGGGTTCGACCCTGAAGTCGAATTTTGATGGATTTTCTGAATTCGAGGTAGATTATAGGTAATAGGTAAATTTTGTTTTCAATTATGTTATCTTTGAAACAAATTAAATGTTTCTTGAGACTTGAAGTATAAGAGCCCAATGTATATGTTGATATGACCATGTTCTCTTAATGATGAAATGCATAGGAGCATTGCAGGTTGATATGACTATGTTCTTTTAATGAAGAAATGCATATGTGCATATAATTAAAAAAGTATATGAACAAATAAGATAAGATCCCTTCACTTGGAAGCAGTTATAAGATCCCTCAACTTGAAGACAATTATAATAAATATGATATCCTTCTACTTTAGAGACAGTTAGCCAAATGAGATCTCTCCAATTTAGAAGCAAGTGAATCTCCTTGTAGGTTATTACTATGTGACGATAGTCACGAGATGAGCTTATTTCCCAGATCAAGCTACCCAAGGACAGTAAAGATTAAAGGCACAGGTTAAGTAAAAATTGTATCAATTCATGCCTTCATGAGTATGTAACGAAATTGCCTTTATGTGATGATTTAACCTATCAGAGCAATGCATGTCTATTAGGTATATGATTATTTTCATGCTAAGATTAAGTGTATGAATTAGAATTAATATGCTTCAGAAGGATACATTTTCTGATCTTAATAAATGAATCTTCATCTCTATGTATGAGATTACACTTTTCTTAATAAACCAAAACAGCTAGAGCGATAATGATGACATAGATTGACTGATAACTTAGGATGTCCGCTGAAAATGTAAAATTTTTACTTCTATGTATATTTCCGTCTCGTCTCCAGGCAACTTAGGAGATTCTCGAAGATGACCATTCTGGGGGCATTTGACTAAGGTTGGATTGGCTACTGAAGACTTGCTACCAAATTCATACCTATATTAACACTGTAAGGTAGCTATTGTGATGTACATATTGTATATGTAACGGAATTTCTATTTTCCCTATTCACTTATCTATGTATATTTTGGTAGTAACCTCTAAGTGTGATATTATGACTTAAGCATAATATTGCACTTAGGAAAATGTTACATTTGTCAATTTTATGAGCTTAAGCTTTTGGCCTGTTTCCTTGAACTTGTCTCTTTTTTGTTTCTTCAAACTTCAAAGTGTGTTCTCTTGTCATATATACTTCATTTTATTTAGTTCGTCCAAAATTTCAAACATAAATTTTATAAGAGGTTCAATCTAACTGAGTATGACTACTCCTATTACATTGCCAAAACGATCATACATCCGTTCATAATTAAACTTGATCTTGCAGTGAGACATTCTTCATTACAAACGACCATTCAAAGTACTTAATTTTTAGAAGTTTTTCTATACCTTTGTCTAATATTAGACTACATGAATCTACATTCTCTCGCTATATGATTCATTTGGTACAATCATTTTCCCAATTTTTGTACAATGGGCCCGTTTGGTTAAGATTCAAAGATAAATACTTCTTAAAATATAAAAGTAGAAGTAGAAGTAGAGTAAAAGCAAAAGCAGAAAAATATTTTACGTTTGAATATAATTATATAAGTATTTTTTATCAAAATTAGAAGTTATTAAATTATTTGGATGTGATAAATATTGAAGTACTTTATTTAATAAAATTATAATTAAGGATATGGAGAAAGAGAGAAACAGGATGGGAGTGAGAAGAGAGTAGTAGTTTTTAAAAGTTTTAAGGATAAAATAATAATTGAGTGGGAAGAAAGTGGTTACAAATTTTAAGAAGCAATGTTCTCTCTCTTTTATTTCTTCTACTTCTAAGAGAAATAGCTTCTTATCTGCTTATAAAAAAAGCAGAAAAATTGATTATTTTCTGCTTATCAAAAATACAAAAAAATTGATTATTTTCTGCTTTTTTTTTTAGAAACACAAACAAATAATATTAAAAATTTTATAAGTACTTTTTTTAAAAAAATTAAAAAAAAAGGTACTTCTTTTTATATCAGAAGCACAAACAAACGCACCGAATATTTTTGTGCACTTTGGGTAAGAGCTTCAATCTTCTCCATGTACCTGGGTAGCCAAAACGGCGTTGGTCTATTATAATTCTTGTTGAAGGGTCACAAAGCTTGTAGTAAATAGTAGCAGAAGACATTATAGTAAAATAGTTTTGGTTTTGTCTTTTTTGAAATTTATGAACAACCTTGATTTTAAGGGATTAAATTATATGGGTAGTTGAAAACTTGTGATAGTGGATAATGCTTGTTGTCACTTTATATGTGCTAGCGGCTTGACTGGCACGACGCATTTTTTATTTTTTTATATATTAATATAACTAAATATTAATTATATATATTAATAAGAAAAATAATTTTACAATATTATCTCATATTAAAAAAATAATTTTATATTATCATTATTATTATCAAATAAAAATTATAAAAATTATCATATTATAATAAAAAAACCGCAATATAGATATAAATGATCAAAATATATTGCTTGATTATCCAAAATCTTTATTGGAAAAACTGCAACATGGGTGTAAGTGATGAGAGGAAAAGAATTGTTTAAATATTTATTTTTATTAATAGTTTTTTTTCATAAATACTATAGAAAAATATATATAAACTTGGAAAAATATTTAAATACGATAAGAGGAGATTAAAAGTTAATTTTTTTCAAAAAATATAACTATCAAATATTCAAATTAAAATTAATTATCAAAAGTATAATCAGATAGTTTACTAGTATTTTTTTATCCGTGCAATACAAGGGATTTAAAAGAGTGAATTTGAAATATAAGTACCATCTTTGAAGTTTATTACTATTTGTTGAAAGCAATATTATTTGTTAATAAGAGGTTGTTCAAAAGTGAAAGAGATAGAAAAAGAAATATAATCTAAGTAATAATTTCACTTATTATTTCCAACTCACTCACTTTTGTACAACCTCTTATTAATAAATAGTATCGCTTTTTGCAAATAGTAATACACTTCAAAGGTAGTACTTACATTTTGAATTCACACTTTTAAATCCTATGCATTTCATGAATAAAAAATACTAGTAAATTATATAACACAACATGCGTGCCAAATTTTAAACCAATAGTATTTTTATGATTAAAAGATTAAAAATTAACCGATAGTATTTGCATTTTTAAAACATTCACTATTATATTAGTCCATGTGTCCTTCATAGCAAGAACACTGTGAATAGAATAATTTAAGGCAAAAATTTAAATATCTATATTAATAATTTAATTGTAAGTACTTTAAATATTTAGTGCCTGCAAAATAATTAAAAATGACATTAGCAATAACGATTCTTAAATAATTAAATCAGGTATTGATTAAATACAAAATATAACGTCTATATGAAGCTGTAAGCAATAATATATAAACTAGTGCTACGTTTATTACCTCGATTTTTGCTTTTATTTTCTTATCAGCTCGAAAAATAAAATAAAGCGGTTGTTCAAATTAGAAAATACATGGCTCAGTTAATTGGATTTTTGATGGCAACAATTTGGGTTGCAGAGAGAACCACATGGTAGAAATCCTGGAAGAGATTGGGATTATGGGCATAAATCGCAAATTTAAATACATCCTCCATGTCACTGGTTATGTCTTGCTTTCTGGCCCTATTTCGCCAATGAATGGACAACACGCGAGGAAGGGTAAAATACCCATCCATTTTGGGGCGGCACCGAAGAAACCACCTTCATATAGATGTTGAAGTATGGAACTCTGTCAAAACATTTTGTTTTTCTTTGGTGGAAAAGTAAAGCAAAGAATTGAATGGTCGCCGCCTATTTTGAATGCTAAAAGCAAATAATTTGACTGAAGACTTACTGTGCCATTTGATTGTGAGTGGCCTGACCTGACCGTCCCATATATGCCGCAATATTTAAGAGCAATGAAATAGCCCCCAAGTAAAGCAGAGCTAGCTTAGTTTCCAGCTTTTACCACATACTTCTCATAGATCCTGGAATTGTGAACTGAATATCTATTCTGGTCAGCTCTGTGTAGTTATCTAAATTTACAATATATGCGTGCCTCTCTTAGACATGTTAATTCTTTTGCACTAAGCATGCCTGATTCCATCTTATCTTTCACTCAACTTCTGGGTAGTTCATAACACTAACTTCTTAAAATATAGGAGTTTGTTGAATAAGAGAGAAGTGAAATTATTCAATTTGTGTATCTCTTTCGATACTCCTCTTCCACTCTAACATGGTCATCCTTGCAAAAAAAGACTTCTGAAAGTTAATGATTTCTTTTTTAATAATGTTATTGTATCAAAGAACGAAAAGGAATTGTATAGCGGGATAGATTAGAGAAGCACTAGAAAAAAACAGTTATTTTCATCAATTCATAAACGGTGTGGAAGCATGAAAACATCTTAACTTCTTTGTGGGCTAGGAATATAGATGACTTGAAAATATCTACGATCTTTCTTTCTTTCTTTCCCTTCTTCCGTTCTGGGTTTGGAGGGCCTTGTAAATTATAGTATCGATTTTGGTGGAATTTTGCAGAGAAATGGAAAAGAAAGAAGATCCATCAACTTTCAATGTTCCAGTCATATTGCAGAGCGAGGGCTTAGTGAAAGTGTGTACAAACTTGAAAATTTTCCTTGTTTTCAAGGCGTTCATAAAAACTAACACACACGCACACACACACACACACACACACATATATATATATAAACCCATTCACCACTCCTGTATTTCTGCCTAACCGAACAATGATCTGAACAGTATATATTGGAGACTGCAGCTTACCCTCGAGAACCACAGCCTCTCAAAGAGCTGAGGGAAGCCACTGAGAATCACCCTGAGTAATCATTCTATTTATTGACTCTAACTTTACACATTTTGAGACTGAATTACTACTAGAAAGGTTTCAACTTCGTTTTCATAATTATTAGGGCCTCTCAGGCTTCTCAACCTGATTCGGCTCAGCTGATCGCCATACTTTTGAAGCTGCTGAATGCCAAAAAGACAATTGAAGTGGGAGTCTATACTGGCTACTCACTTCTCCTCACAGCTCTCAACATTCCTGATGATGGAAAGGTTTGCATAATTCAATTTTTACATGGCTACTAAATGAGAGTCGCACCCATATTGGATACACATATTTAGTCCCGTGGTTTTTTGGGAATAGAGAGTACATATACTATTAGAGAAGTTTATACCTACGAACTTTATTCTCTAGACCTTTAATACATGATATTAGAACACCGATTTTAAATAGTGATAATCAGAAGTATAGCTATTTGTGTTGTTGAGCCATACATACTCTTTTAAGTTAGTCAGTCTACAAGACCAGAATCTTTTCTTACTCCAATTTGTAACTGTTTTCTTCTTTGAATTTTGGTTAATGTCTTTAATGTCTGGCTGACACATTTATATGGCTTTATGACTTTTCAGACCGTTCAATTTAGTGCTCCCAATCAGTCCTTATAAAATATCGAGGACTAGTAAGGAGAGATACCTTCCTAGCTTAGTCTTACACTAAGAAACCTTAACTTATTCTTAGCCTAAAACTTGATTGGTCTGACTCAAAAGTTGGCCAGTTGGTCTCCTTAAAGCTTTCTCTAGAACAACTATGATTGACAATACTTGATCTTGTGCAAGATATTCTTCTCTATAAGGTGGTTATTCAATGGAGCAATTAGTGAAAACAGAAGAATATGTCCATCGTTATAATCTCTTCATTTTTACAAATATTTTCCATAGAGTTAGAGAAGGACCTGGCACCTTTATATAGTTATCAAACCCTCCTAGCGTGAGCTTCAATAACAAGAAACCTATACTTAGCCACCCAACTAGACTTTTATAATATACGATACAAAACCCTATACACTTTGTATCATATATTTTTTTAAGGCTAATCATTTATAGATTATCCTATCAACCTCTTTTATGAAAACAATATAAAATAAATTTATTAAATAAGCTCACATAAAAATTTTCTCACACATACTTATTTTTTATTTTATAAATTTTATTATCAAATACTTTTGATATATCTTGGTCAAGCGATATAATGAGCTGATGTCACTTAAATACAAGTTAGTCCTTACATAACGTCAAATTTTATGACTAAATTATTTGATTTGCTTTTAAATAATACAAACTATTACTTCATCCCTTTTAAATCCTGTGTCTTTTTAGATATTTTTGCTTGCTTCGTATATTTCATAATGCTTTGGTGAAAATTTAGAATTAAAATAATATACAAATTACATTAATTTTGTGACTTAATTACTTTATTATTTACTTTTTATTTTATATATATAGTACTGGTACCTTAAGTTTTGGAAACTTTGTCATACTTCTGCACCCATATCAATATCGATACTGCTGATACTTATACCTGAATTTGTACAAATTAAGTTCCGCATGTCTAATTCAATAAGCATGCCTAAAAATTCATTACTATTGCAGATTATAGCCATAGATGTTGATAGGAAAGCTTACGATGAGGTTGGATTACCATACATCAAAAAGGCTGGAGTAGAGCACAAGATTGATTTCATAGAGTCTCTAGCTCTACCAATTTTGGATAAACTAGTAGAAGATGTAAGCATGCTTTTTCTATGTGTCTGGGACCTATTTCCATTTCAAAGTTAAACTTTGTTGCAATGTTTTATTGACCAGCGATTGGTGCTTTTTATGTTTTGGTGCAGCCTGCAAACCTAGGAACTTTTGACTTTGCCTTTATTGATGCTGACAAATGGAACTATGTGAACTACCATGAAAGGCTTATAAAACTGGTCAAGGTTGGTGGGTTACTTGTCTATGACGACACACTCTTGGGTGGATTTAATGCTTGGCCTGAAGAGGATGTTCCAACGGCTGGCAGACCATATAGGCAGGCTGCAATTGACCTTAACAATGCGGTCACAAAAGACTCTCGCGTCGAAATTGCTCTTACTTCTGTAGGAGATGGGCTCACTATCTGCAGGCGCATTGCATGAGTTATGTTATAAAATAGTTTGATTATCGGCTGCTACCATCACAGCTATAAATTGTGGTTGCGAGTATGTTGCATTTATGAAAAATTGCAGTTGATTAAGCCACAATTGCAGCTGCAATGCTGTTGCGGGAGGATACCGGAATAGCAATATTGCAACCGTAATTATAGTTATGGACTGTAATTTAAAATCCTGGCTACCATATATATGTGGTGGTATTACCTTTTTTTGTGTGTGTGTGTAATCTATTACTATGCGAAGTTCAAGTTGTATCGCCCTAGTATAGGTGTTTAATTCTCTCATATGTTCAGCCACTTGAACCTAGCATTAGTATTGGTGTGGTACCTCAATAAAGTTGCATTTTGTATTAGTAACAAATTTTTGGTTTGACGTTGAAGTCCTTGTAAAATTGCCTCTAGCACTCCGACGAAAATGCTAAAATTAATATAAGGCTTGTATCCTTGATGTTAATCAGGAAAGAGTAATGTGTTTTGAACATATGTTGGATTGAGACCTTGTAATGGGTAGTTTAGATAGCTCCATTGCCATTTTGGTCGTTAGTGTAGGGCTCTAAGACTAAGACCTTATGATGGGCGATTTAGGTACCTTTACTGTTTGTTTGGTCAATTCTGAATTGGTTGACGAAGTCGCTTGGTCTGAGACCTTGGTGTGGATGTTATAGGGATATGCTTCTTCCTAGCACCCTTTGAATTTGTTTGATAAATTGGTTTGTACAATGACATTACGGATAGTTGCCTTACTAGCATTAATGCTTTACTTAGTTGTCTAATTGGAATCATCTAGCACATAAAACACAATAGATCACAAGCTCTTTCACATCATTAACAGGACCACATATCGTGCTCCACGTACTTGGAACTCCAACTCTCCAATTTTTCTGAATAAAAGATGAAGTCTTTTTATGAAAAGCACAAAACTCTAACCCTACACATATCCCACTAATATTTTACAACCATTTGTGAAACCCCGAATGTTTCCCCTCCAGATAGAAAACTGACCATGCATTAGGAGTGTAATTGGATCGGGGTTGGTTTGGATTTGAGGAAAAATGAAACTGAACCAATCAACCTTAATTGTTCGATTTTTAGGTATTTTTTTTGTGAACAAACTCAAATCAAACCAAATACGTCAAAGTCAGGTTGGTTAGATCTGAGTGATCGGGTTACCTGATTATTTTTTAATTTTATCCAATTAAAATACAAAAAAAATCACAAATTTTAAATCTCATAGTTTTTTTTTTAATTTCAAATAAAAATTTCAACTTAACAACACTAGCATACATACTAAATTATGATTTGTTAACCACATATGTTATACATAGCCAACAATATATTTGAAAAAATAGCTTGAGTTGATTGTGTTGGGTATACGGCTGTTGAGTTAAAAATTGTGAAATTCGATAACAAAACCAATTATCGTTGGTTTTAATTGATTTCTACCTGATGGCCCAAACTAATTTAATTGGATCGGGTTGGTTATGTTGGTTGGGTTGACCTCGTCTACTTACATCCCTCTGCATGTTCATATATATATATAGATAATTGGTTTTAATT
The DNA here is from genome assembly GCA_031439595.1 of Pterocarpus santalinus. Classification (NCBI taxonomy): domain Eukaryota; kingdom Viridiplantae; phylum Streptophyta; class Magnoliopsida; order Fabales; family Fabaceae; genus Pterocarpus; species Pterocarpus santalinus. The sequence goes on along the minus strand of CM062531.1, from coordinate 64,636,895 downwards.
GATTCCTACCTAATGACCCAAACTAATTCAATTGGATCGGGTTGGTCATATTGGTTGGGTTGACTTGGTCCACTTACATCCCTATGCACATTCATATATATATATATATATATATATAATGCACACCAAACTTATGCACCCCAACCCCAAGCGATAATGAAAAATAAGACATACCGTCAAATTGCTGCCAAGGTTCCACACTAATGGAAACAAGTGGACAAACTCTTATAAAACCCCAACAACAGACATACAAGTATATATGCTTCCAATTTCTCAGTGTCAATGAATCAACTCTTCATATTTCCCCCTTATACCTTGAGACCTACTCTGACCTTTGCACGCCGTCACAACCAAAATAATGTCGTTTTGTGCACTTGAAATATTTCGTTTGAGGTAAATATGACGTTTCGATGGGGTTGGGGTACAAATCTATTACTATAGCCACGTATATGTACAATTAATGTCGTTTGTGCCTCATATGTGAGCTTCATCGGTGGAAGTGACGGAAACATGATGAATGACCACATTGGTAGGCATTTTACAACGCAAAGGACTGAATTAAGAAAAATTAAAGATAAGGGATTATATTAAAAAAATAAAGATAAAACAAATAAAAAACCTATTTTTCAAACAAAATTTCGAATGCGTTTAGGTAAGATTATTTTGGCCAAAAAAATTATATTTTTAATTAAAAATTATTTTTGATATCTTTGGATAAAATTTTAAAAATAATTAGAATTTTAAAAAAATCTATTTTCAATTTTTTAGAAATTTAAAATTGTATTTTATAAAAAAAATCTATTTTTAATTTTTTTAATTATATAAAAATTTTAATTTCATAATCATTTTTTTCAAAAGATGAAATAAATGCATTTTTAGCCACCGTTGCAATATGTTTATTTAATTCTCGTTTTTGTTTTAGAATTTGGCTTGTATTTCAAATAAAATTAGTAAATTACCAAAAAATAATATTTAAGTATGAGACAGAATTGTACTTTTTTTTCTCAATTTACTTATCTAATTAATTATGTTTTCTCTTTTAATTTGTAAACTTCGGAGTGTTTATTCTTGAGATATATATATTTTTTAATATTTTATGTTCTCAAAATTAACAATTAACTCTCAAAGGTGTTTGATGAATCCCCGTGCTCAAAGAGGACGCGCTTGGACACAAACGTGGTGGAGAACACAGGGTCACATTTTCGAGCACCTAGCTTTAACTTATATAAAGCCAGGGGGTGTTGCAATTAACTTCCACTGTTGCTGATTTTATTAATTGTAAATGACACCTTCCCCTGAGGAAAAGGGGAAAGGGAAACCGTTTTGGTTCTCCTGGGAAATTATGCTCGCTCCGGTAAAAAGATTTCAGAATATTTATTTATTTATTTGCTTTTGGGGTGATCCAGTGAAGGAGCATTGTTCACTTTTGTATTCCTTCTTTAATGTGCTTGGCTTGACAAAGGTGATCTTTAGTTCTTTACCCTTGTTGTGTTACTCTACTCTGAATCTATGGCAGAATGAGGGTATTTAAAATTAGGTAAATAACAGTTAACTCTCATAACTTATAAATTACGTATACTATAATTTTGTGGGAGTAATTAAATAAAAGAGATCAACATTTTCTTTCTTAAAAGGCTAATTTATTTAGGATATATAACTATATTTATAATATCACTTTTTACATAGCTTTTGTTGTTAAAATCATTTATAAAGTTTTATCTTAATTATAGAAATAGTCTATATTACGAAGAATATATTCAATACGAAAGTACAATAATTATATAACTCAGATTAGAAATATACTTAAATTCATGAACCATAATTATAATGTGTGCTTAGCTGAGAAAAAGCCGCAGTAGCATTTTTCTTTGACTTATTTCTGAAGTCAGCAACACACAACAAATGCAAATTTCATTTCCGAAAAATAAATTGGCAAACAGCAAGGCAGCGTATTAAATTAAAATTATATGTTGTTTATTTTTTAAGAATTAAATATTATACAGGGTGGCAGATGTCTTGGCAAATTATGCTAAGGATATTCAGCAAGAATTATGGATAGGTCAGCCACCTGATTTCTTAAGGGTTGTATTGTTGTCTGGTTTTAGTTAGTTATTGAAGTTACATTCCAGATTAAAAAAAAAGAAAAAAAAGCATTTAATTGTTCTAGAAATTTTTATAATTTCACCAATTTTTAATTAAATATTTATAATTTAAAAATTTATAATTAAATTTTATAATAGAAAATAATTTTTAATCAAATCCTTGAGTACTCTTACTATTTCAAAAATGTTATATTAGATGAAATAGTTGCCAGAATATTCCTGATTAACCCACCCCTCTCACCCCATATCTGTTTCCCTCCCACTCAAGTTTTCCCATTTTCCCCCTCTCTCACCGTCGTGTCTTGCTCTGCTGCGGCCAGTAACAATTCACCATAAATCACTAGCAAGCACCGTCATTCACCCTACAACAACCATAACTTAGTCACAACCTGCAATACCTGCATAGTCACCCACACCACCATTGATGTTAGCCTTGGACCTTGGCCCAGCCACTGCTGCCTCTACCTCTGTCTTCCTCGACGCTGCCACCAGCGTGTGTTGTTGAGTAGCTGCCTCTGCCTTCAACGTTGTTGCCCTATACTCCACCCACCATTGCAGCCGCGTCTTCAGCTGTCCACCCATCGCTGTTGCCATGCCCAGCTTCTGCATCATCGAGACCACTGGCTGCGCTGCTAGCACCATGAGCAGTAGGGCATCCTCTACCCTCTTCTAGTCGTGTCACCGCCCCCCACTCATCCATGCCCCTAAATCAGTTTTTCCCCTGTTGGCACATTCGTAAACCTTCGTTTTTTTTTTTTTTTTTTTTTTTAAGGGTGAGTGGAAAGGAAAGAGTGGATAATTTTAAGATAAAATATGGAAGACTAGTATATGAATACACCATCGCAATCTAAACCTTTAGATGAGATAATATGTTATGCATCTTATTTGGCATGATGCACCATAAAATAAACTCTAAATCATCTAACGTTTTTGTAATCGTGATTAACTCCAAGGATGTAATTACAAATTTTTATTCACTCTAGAGATCTACTTACAAATTTTTAAATATAGAGACATAATTAAAAATTGAATGAAATTATAAGAACCTACAAAATAATTAAAAAAAAATTAAATATTATAATATTAAACAATTTATAATAGAAATCAAAGTGTACATTTTAGACGAAATTATAAAACATATACATTTTGATATAGATACTGTTATAAATTATTTCTCCTAAAAATTTATGCTATTGATTAAAAATGTATAAATATTTTTTGTAACACGCCCCTAATACAAAATCTTACTAGGACTTGAAGTATAGATAATATATATCCCTATTCTATTTTATGCTAAAATTTAACATTTATTTTAGAAAAATGAGTGTAAATAAGGATCGAACTTTAAATTATTTAGTTATAAAAGTCCTAATATCATATTATGAATTATTTCTTTCAAAAATTTAAATTATTAGTTAAAAATATAAGAATATGTTAAAATCTCACATTGACTAAAAATAAAGTTTAAATAACCTTAATAAACATTTGAATAATTTTTCTCTTATAAATTATCTTTTGAAATTAAGTTAGATCGTTAAAATTTAGACCACGCGATAACTAAATTGTATTTGTAATACGATTCTGGTAAGTTGCACTGTAACCCAATTTTTTTATTGTATGATCGCTCATAACCCGAAAGCTCGGTTTTATCCCGAATTTAAAAATGAACGATAATGACATAAATGCATATAAAACTGTGTAAGATGTAAAATGCTTATTTAAAAAGTTTTAAAAAATTACAAATAAAAAAACAATTTAATAAAGTATAATTTATTAGATACGTGGCCAATAAATAATGGTACTGACGTCGACGCCAAAAAGGATCAAACAGCATCTAAGCTTGTCAAATAAGTTGGGCTAGCCGCCTATAAAATTGCAAGTCAACAAATGCTGAATTCGTATATAGAACTTCAACGTTTTATTTATTAGAGTTGGTTGCAATGACTCTTTTTTTTCCCTTTAACTGAAAAAAAAAGAAAGAGTTTAATTATGATATATTGGTAATATAAAAAAATTTATATTATCAATTAATTATTTTTTTATTTATATGAGATTTAATTATATTTATTAATATTATAATATATAATTGAATAATAATATAAATTTTTTTATACTAATAATACATATCAAATTAAATCGAAAAAAAAATCAAAGACCCATTTGGTTAGATAATTCACTCGAAAGTGTATTGCAATTTATATAGAACTTAATTTTAATTTGATGTAAATATGAAAATTAAACTTGTATTTGATGATATCTTACCAGATTATTGTATCAACATGACATTTTATTTTAATTAGTATAACCAAACTTATTAAGTAAGAAATTGATTAATGACCCTCAATTTAAGATAATGACATCATATTAAATTTAAATTCATTTATATAAATAAACTTCTCATGAGGGATGGAAATATCCTCAGGTAAGCTTTCCTAAGTTCATTTATTAAGTCTTATCATGTTTTGCAAAACGCAATACAAATTTTTTTTTTTTTTTTGTAGTTTGACTTGGTCTATTTACGTAATATAAAAATTTGACTCAATCTAAATGTTTATAAACAATTTTTAATAATTAAAAATTTTAGATTTTTTAATTTAAAAATAGATTAAAATATTTAGATAAAATAACTCTGCTGAGAGCCTCCTCTTATCCTTAATATATAATTCTTACATTGGCAAGGCCAGTATTTTGACTAACACAGTAGCCTATTTATCCAACTTCAGTTAATCATAAGGATCATATACTAAAAATAAGAAGGACTGAAAAATTGGATTATTAGTCGGATACTTTCTAATACACAGGTTCCTTTAATAGAGGCAAGCGTAGAACATATTTAATATCTTCTATAGCTTAGTTATTTCTTTTATTTTATTTAAGATCACAGAAGTATATTAAGAGTAAGAAGGGAAGAACTTTAGGAAGAATGAGAGAGAGGTTTAAAAACGCATAATTACATTAATACTTTTTGTAATATTATTTCTGATGTTCGATAATGTTACAAAGGATTAACTCCTCTTTACATAGATAGAGGAGTTTGAGGCTTATTCTATCACATGGCTTATCAACCTTTCAAAAGACAAACTAAGTCTAGAGTGACATAACTTTCTTGATTAGACTAGACTACTAGACTTATGACAAGTATTAAATGTACAAGGACATAGTCTTAATTACTAAAGGACTTGACACTTTGCTATAGATTCTAATTATTACAAGAAGACAACTCTCAAGTCTATAAAGGCTTGATTTGACTTGACTATGTGATAAGGACTTACTTTATTACAAGTGGACAAGGTTATATATTATGATAAGATTTAAAGTCTATAGACCTGCTTTTGATTATTTCTTGTATCTTTTGCTTTTGCAGCGGAATGCATGAGGACTTGCCATCTTTATTAATTTTTGAAGATAGACTCATAACTTGGTGGCAGGTTAGCTCTTTCATTTCTTCTTTCTCTTTTTCTATGCTCTTTAAACTCTATTTTCAATAGTATTTCTTCAAGGTCTATCTTTTTCATATCTTTATCTGAATCTTAAGAATTTTACATGATGAGATCTTGTATTAGATCCTTGTCAGTGGCTGTACTAGTCTAGCCTGTTTCAATTTCTCCAGCTGGTGCCTCGCCTGTATAAGCGATCTCTAGTAGATAAATAATGCCTAATAGTTCGAGTTGAATACAAGTGGCATCATCATCTGCACCATTTATTTCATGCAAATGAGAAATTAAATTTTCTTTATAGAATAGAGGTTCATGATCTTGAGTAAGCACCTTCAAGTTAGGGAGTAGTATATACACTTTAGCATAATTTTGTATCCAAAGACGCTTTACCTGTGGATGCTGAAAGTATGGGCAGTGGATAATAAAAATTGAGATGAAATCATTAACCTAACTTTCATCTAATTTTCAAATATTAAATTTCGATAATTCTCTATCAAGTTCTTTAATCCACCAACTAATGGGTGAGAACCATTGAAGAGTGCTCTACAGAAGTGAAGAGTGGTTCTCTAGTTCTGAGAGGAATTATCTTAGTTTGAAAGCAGGACACAAGATAGGGTAAGAATATAATATAGAAACACATCACAGATACCACATGTTAGATTCTATGAATAGGATTCCCATGAGAATGGTAACGATAGTAAATATGGTGCAGTAGGATTTAACCAGGTGGGTTGAGGAATAAGATTATATGTTTAAACGGATGTATTGAGGTAAAGAGACATGTGTGACTTTGCAAATTCTTGCAAGTATTTGGTAGTGAAAGGAGTGCTAAAAGGAATTTCTAATGGAAAAGTTCTTTAAGCTTTGCTTTCTTCAAAGGAAGTAGATAGACAGGTGTACATCATTATTAGTGGATGATAGTGAGTAGAGACAATTATGGTGATGGGCTTGGTTTGGTCTAGAGAGAAAATTTGGGATGAGGTTTTGGGTTCCCTTTATATGTTTTATAGAAAAATCATAATCATATCTCGAGAACTATTCTCTTATTTTGAGAGTTTGAGAACTTGGTTGGACCTTGTTTTTGAACTCAAGTAGCTTTGGAAATAAGGAGTTGTCAAGTTGTATCTCGAACTGATGTCCTCTAAGATGGAAATCGAATTTATGAATTCCATATTTAACGGCCAAAGTGTCCTTGTATGTGGTATGGTAATAAAGTTCTGCTGGCTTAAATTGTCCATTGGTATGTCCACAGTAAAATTTTTGTCTATCGACTTCTTTTATGAGGATTACTCCCCAGTATTGGTAACTAGTATCTATTTGTAAAATTTGCTTTCCTTCTCCAGGTATTTTGAGGGGAGGTGGATTTTTTACTGCTTGTTTCAGATACTTTACAGCTTCAGTTTATTTTGGTCCCCATGAAGAAACATTCTTCTTGAGAAGTTTAGATAGCTTTATACTGTATTTGGAAATATGAGAAATGAAATCCTATATATAATTCATGATTCGTAAGAACTGCTGGATCTGTTTTAAAGACATGTTTTCATCAGAGAATTTTGGAAGTTCCTTAGCGGTGTGAGATTGGGGCACATATTCACATTGACCAAAGTGCATTCCCAAAAATTTTACTTCAACAGTTCTAATTTGAGGTTTTCTTGATGATAACATTACTCCATATTTGTCGCATATTCTATAGAATTCCTCTAAGAGTTGTTTGTGACTACTTTCATTTGGAAAGAAAATGAGTATATCATCAATGTAAATGAGAGCACTATCAAGAAGGGATTTAAAGACTCTGGTCATGGCCTTTGGGAATAATAATGGGGCGACTTTGAGTCCAAAAGGTAAGACAGTTTATTGATAATAAACATTAGGAATGCAAAATGAGGTATTTGGCCTGTCTTTTGGGTCAAGGTCCAATTGCCAAAATCCTAACTTCAAGTCAAACTTTGCAAAGATGTGAGCATTGCAGATGTAAGAATGGAGAGAATAAATTTTTGGAATAGGAAACTTATCATCTTTAAAAAATTGATTTAACGGACAGTAATCTCTTTTTTCCCTGAACTTGCTCAGATCTCTTATTCACCTAGAAATCCTAGCATGCCCAATCAAACTTAGTAGGTTCGATACCCTTGTTTAAGCAATTGTTGACATTGTTCAAATGATGCTGCTCTGTCAGATGGTGACATTCCGGGATAAACTGCTTTTGTTGAATTTATGTCTTCATTCAGCTTGAATGGAAATTCTACAAAGACTTTTTCATTCTTACAAAGTAGTCAATAATGCTCAAAGAGATCATGACTGTCAATACTCATCTTGAGAAGTTTGTCCCTTATTTCTTCATATCCCAATGGTGGATCTGCAAGAGCAAATAATTTTCGGATAGTAAAATAAGGTTTAAATTCTCTTTTAAAATTAATTCCCTACGAGAAAGGATGTGAAATCTATGATTTTGAGTATAGATGTAGATACTAATGACAATATCTTTGTTGGACAAATATGTCCTAATAACTTTGGTCCAGATAACACATCCAAGGAAGAACTTAATGCCATTCTTGTGTTTGGTAATTAGATCTGTTTAGAAGATTTTTCTGTCTGTAGCTTTAAAGAAATGAACACCGACTTCCCAGGCAGGAGATGAGAGAATTGCCAGATTTATCAAAGTTTTTTGTGCCCCTGTGTCCATGAAAGTAATGGCTTTGATTGCTACCTCATATTTGGAGGGTAGAATATGGACCTCTATGTTTAGCAATGGTGGAACATGAGCAAGTAAACTAATTTCTGGATTTAAGAATCTTGAGATCTCTTCTGTTTGCAGGATAAAAAATGTTTTTCAGAACCAAAGGAATCCAATTCGCTACTATAACTGGAGTCTGTGTACTCAAGTCCGAAGACAGTGGAGGCATCTAGTTGATCTTGTTTATCATACTAGAACTCAACGTCTTCATCTGCAACTAAGTCAAGAGAATGGATCAACTTAGAGGCCTTTTTCTTTTTATTTGGGCAATTTTTTGAAAAATGCCTTTTCTTACCACAAATGAAACATCTTTTGCCGTCTTTTTCCCAATAAGGCTTTCTTTTGAAAAATTTGACTTTTTTCCTTTTTCCTTTCCTTTTTAGGAAAACTTGGTTTCATTTTTTGACAGACGATTTATAGCGGCAATTGCAATCTTTCTCTTTGCACTTGATCTCTAGGTAATTCTTTTTGCAAGCTTTGGTATTTTTTTTCTTGTCTTCGAGGATGTTCTCAAAAAGGACTTGTTGACTGCAAAATTTATCTAATGCAGCAAGGTATGTGTGGTGGATTTCTCCAAGAGTCATGCTTGTAACGTCCTTTTGTATAGTAGTGATCATCCGGTACATTTTTGATTGAAGTTTTTCAAGAAGAGAACTGACATAAGTGTTCTTAAGGCTAGAATCATTATAACCATTTAACTGATAAAACCTTTGGGCCATTTTTTTGAAATGACGTTCTAGATCTAGCTTTTTTAAGTAACAACACTTCATCTCAAAATACTCTATTCTGATTTCTTTTCAATCAAGACTATGATCACCAAGGAATTCATGATGGAGTGCTGCAACAATAGTATCAGTACTTTCTAGTCTATGCAGTTCATCTTGTTGTATAAGACCAAGACTACAATACCATTCTTTAAGAATACCGGTCATATGTGCACAGAATTCTTCAATCACTCGATATCGGATCAGCATCTGATGCTATCATTTTAGTATCCATCCAGGTCTTGAGATCTAAGAATTTTTTTGTCCACTGAGATGGAGGAATGTCATCTATGGTAAACAGTGGTCTTCCAGAAGGAGGAGGAGTGTTGATTTCTTGAGGATTTAAAGATGATGATTGAGCTCGTCTAGCTGCTTCAGTTTCTATTGATGTAGTCATGAGAATCTTAGTGATATTAGGATATTCATCATCACTACGAACTTCTACAGAAACTTCGACACTCTGATCGTTGCTATCTGCTTGTTCTTGGTAAGTATATGAGGTTATCATGACTTGAGACAGTGGTATTATATTAGGATCAGCATCTGCTGTTTGAATTTTTTTTGGAGATGGTTCAAATTCAAGAGATTTGGGATTTTGAAGAGGTTGGTTTGGAGAAATAGAGGCAGACTCAACAACTTCTTTTCTTTTTGGATTTTCTGTTGAGGTTCGAGATCTTTCTCCAAAGAATGTGGTTTTCAGTGGAAGGACTGGCGGTAATAAAGGTGGAGTTTAGTGTGGTTGTGAGGATGATAGAAGGTTAGAAAATATTTTTAGTGATGAAGTAAAAAAAGGTCTGATTCTAGCTATTTTTGAAGGTTTTTTATATACTCATAAAGTTCTTCAATGCGATGGCTAAGCTTTTGAAGTTCCTTTTCTCTTTGATTAAAAGCATGGTCATGGATATTCCAAATAGGAAGTTGTTGGATTTTCATTTCCAAGACTTCAATTTAGTCTTTTGTCTCCTTATAATACTTTTGCAATTTTTCTGACAATATCCCTAGCCGTTCTAGGGCAGTCAGAGACTTTCAACCTTTTGATTGATCTTTGTCAATAGGCTATTTTGAGCTGAAGAGTTTTCTTTTTGCCAATTTGGAACTTTCTCAGCTTGAGTCAGAGGCTTCAACTTCCCATCTGGTTGCACTTTAGTAGACTGGATAAAAGGTTGGTGTGTGTTTGGGTGGTAGAATCAGATTTTCTTTCCAATGTTGGAAAGTTAGCTTTGTAAGTGGCTGAAGAGGAAGCAAACATCATGCATAGGATTTCTAGTATTGTTGGGATAGGAGGTGTAGATACTGAGCTTTTACAAGAAAAAGAGTTTGAAACATTTTGTGGTGTTGACCAGATAATAAGATCAGGACCTTCAGGTGGTGATGGATACCCTTTTTGTCGAAGTGTCTTAAGAGGCTTTTCATAGATCAACAAGGGCTCTTTCTTCTTTTGAATCCCTACCTAGTGACCATTGTCTGGATCAAACTTTTTTTGCGGTTTAAAAGGAGGTTTGTAGGAAATAGCAGGATGCCTTTTGCAAGCTCCAGTATATGCCCTGCACCATATATCATTTTTCGGCATGGGATAGAACCATGAGTCGTAAATATCCCATAAGAAGTGGCCATCAATTTTGTTAGAATAAATTATCTGTCCATTTGGCTCGATAGCGTGGATTGACAGCTTCTTTTTGGTTGCTCCAAGAGTAATCATCATTGTGTGAAAAATTGGAGGATTCCTACCAGAGGGTCATTCCTGATCTGGCCTTTTAAAGATAGTTTGACACTTCCATCGGTAGATCTCTAAAAACTTGCTTCAATAGCTATAGCAGGGGTGCCATTTTTTCTTAAAGTTTTCATAGTTGCTTATCCACTCAAGTGGCATAAACTGCAAGAGTTCCTTTTATGGAATCTGCTTTGGGATCTGAACGATAGAAGGTATCTTGTCATTGGAAGTAGCCAAAACCATCAACATATTTTCATTAAAGCCTTTTGGAGTAGGCAGATCAAAACAACGATCTTGGAGCTTATAGATAAGTTGGCGCTGTAGTGAGGTGGCTAAAGCAACTCCATCTTGTGGAGCTCCTATAAGTTGGACTTGTACTTTGAATCTAGTAGACATAGTAAGATCTTTGAGATGAACATTAAAGTTAAGGAATATAGTTAAAACAACACTGCCTGTATTTAGTGTTGTTAGAATAGTTCTGATGATGGCATATTCAAAATTATGGAAGGTAGTGTCTAGTAAGCTCACCTTCATTGTGATGGTAAGTCCTTTTCTCTTATGAAGAGAGAGGACTGGCCTAATAGCCTCAAGGTGAAGGCTGACATATCTTTCTCTTTGCCAAAGTCTGATGAGAGTAGGATTGATTTTCAAATCAACATACTATTCAGCACTGGTAGCTTGAAGAGCACATTCATCCATCTTAGTAGTCTAGATATACTCTTTTACATCAGGTCTAGGAGTTGAAATGAGCTTTTTGTGGAGCTACCTAAATGGTCCTTTTTCTCTTCTAAAAATATTATAAGAACTAAGAAGAAGAGGGATAGAGCTTTTTATTTGGGCATCTTTAGGGACATAGGAATATTCTATAAAATTTTCTATTTTAGAAGAAAGGGTTTTTATACAAGATTTTGGGATGGATAATTTTGAAGTTAAAGATATGGGTTTTTGGAGGGCAATATCTGAGGAGGACGTCATTTGTGAGTTGAGTTCTTCCTTACTCATTCTCCCTATTAATACCTATAATATGCTCCCTTGTCTTTGAGAAATAAAAAAATTATATATGAATATTATAATTTTTAGCTATATATAAATAATATGTAAATATGTCAATATAAGAAGTTAAGCTTTTTAAAGGCCTAAACTTTACTTAACCTTTTGAAAAAGTAAATTCTAACTTATTTAATAAGTTTAGCCGGATTATTATAAACAAGCCGCCTAGTCCTATTCTTACCCATACTCTTCATAAACTATTTATAATTTTATAAGCTTTAAAGCAATATCATTCATTCAATATAATTTTATAAGTTGCCTCATTTGATTGCTAAAACCAAAAAATTGACTGAAGACAAGACACATGTCTTAGTTGTAACCTTAGCCTCTCATAGAACTTTATATAAGAACCCCCAATTATTGCAATGTTGAGAGTTTAGCTTCTACTACATATTTCTTCAAGATCCTGAAGTTGTGAACTGCATATCTACTTTGAGGTGTTTCAAGCTATCAATGTAAAACTACAATTTAGGTGTGCCTCTTTTTAGAAGTATCAATTCTCTTACCTTAAGCATGCCAAGTTCTAGCTTATCTTTCACTCAACTTCTAGATAATTCATAACATTAGTCATCCTTGTGAAAAAGACCTCTAATTTCAATTTTTTTATGTTTCTCTTCTCTGCTGTCAAACTTCAATAATTTCTATTTTCTAATATTGTTATTGTATCTTAGAAAATAAAAGGGAATTATAATGGTCTAGACCAGAGAAACACTAGAGAATTGTTATTTTCACAGCAATTCATAAGTGGTGGGAGCATGCACATGTCTCAACAAGATTTTGTAAGGGTAGAATGTTGATGACTTGATATCACCTAGGATCTTTCCTTTGTTGCTCCTTTACTTCACCCTGCCTAAGTCTATATTTTGCATCACTCCTTCCTCCTCCAAGAACTTGTTGCAAAATACCGTGACTAGCTCTTTCCATGTGTTAACGGACCTTGGGTGTAGCCTAGCGTACCATGTGAAGGCACATCCTGTGAACAACTTGGAGAACTACTTCAATTTGAGCTCTCTATTTTCTCTATGGATGCCAAGGTCATCAACAAATGACATCAATTGCTCCCTTGCACTCCCCTTCCCATCAAACTTCCTAAAGGCGGGCACTTGGATGGAGGGGGATAAGGTCTGCAAGCTATCTCTGGAGGGTATGGGGAATCTAAATCAAAGACATCAAGTTGCTCATCCTTACAAGTCTTTAGTATCCTCATCATCTCCTCTTGGGTCACCAACTTCTCGCCCCGCTCTTGAGACTCCCACATCATCTCCTTGTTTTGCCTCCCCGTCGCATAGTTCACCTCCTTATCCATGTTATGCTCGTGCTCTTGCCTTGTAGCTTTTTGAGGAGCACTTGCCAAACCTCTAGCGGGACACCAACATTGTTCTAGGCTTCACCCATTCCTTCTTCAAGAAGTCCGTGGTGGGATCACCTTGTCCATCTCCAACCATTCACCCCTTCCCCCTATCATTTCTCCTACTCCCCTCATCATTACTTGGGATATCCTCTATATTCAAAGATAAATAAGTCATGGCTAGCCACCTCCCTGTCTCCCCAGTAGAGTTGCCAAACATTTTGGAGTCAGGTTCTATAAACACCAAGGAGACGAGGAAAACAAATTAAGCAAGATCAAACAATAAAATAATAAGAAAAGTGACAAGAATGACATCTGAAATCTCTCTTTTTATTGAATAATGCTCTTCTTTGCTTACTATAGCACATTCTCTCTCAACTTCTTTATAGCTTTTTTCCAAAATCATGAATGAATCTATTCCCCTCGAAGTGAGTAGTATCACCTCCTATTTATAGACAATATTAAAGGATACAATTGTCTTTCCTTATTGTAAGTAATTAAAACTGAGGTATTGCATTCTAATTGGTCTTTAATCATTGGTATTTGGGTTTTTGACATTAGGCCTAATCCACTTTGTCAGCTGTCCTTGGTGCCTCAAGTTTCTCCCTAGAGCCCATATCTCTGGAGCCCCCGCCTCCACCATCTCTAGCGTGTCTGCCGCCTCTGGTGTCTTTAATCATTGGTCTTTGGGCCTTGGATGTTAGGCCTAGTCCACTTTGCTAGCTGTCCTTGATGCCTCAAGCTTCTCTCTACAGCCCCTATCTCTGGAGCCCCTGCCTCCATCATCTCCAGCGTGTCTGGCGCCTCTAGCGTGTCTAGCATCTTTGGCGCCTCGAGTGTCTCCAGAGGCGGCTCCAAAACACGAGCCAAAAGTATCTATTTGTATTCTATACTGATATGTAGATATATTATTGCGGTATATGGCAAGCATACGCTTATTCATTGGAGAACCATAATAGCGAGCATATTGGGTGTTACGCAATGAAGTTTGAGAGATGTTAGTCCCTTGAATTTTGTAGCAATCTAATTCAGCTTATAATCATGTGCGAAAGAACTCAATACATTTATAGCCTCCCTCTACATATCCTTTTGGGAAATGTTAAAAAAAAGTTGGAGCATATGACACTTACAAAATTAGTCTTTGGCCTAAGCAATTATTGATGAATTATGCGCCAATTTATATGAAATTTAAATCCTTTACAGTAAAAGTGAAAGTCGCACATTCTACTTTTTCTGTGTTTCCGTACACTTGTTTACATGAAAAATCTTGCGTTAACATTTGAGAAACTAAATTTATTTATTTGGAAACAAACAGGTGCACCAAAAATACAAAAAGCGGACTGCAAGACTATAGTTTCAAATAAAAAGAAATAAATTTCCAGAAATCAATACATGGTTTTCAGTCATTGTATGAAAATACAAAAAAGTTGGAATGCGCCGATTTTCAATTCTCCGGTAAATAAATTAAATTGTCTCGAGATTATTTCCCAATAGTTGAATAGATCAATTTTATTTTATTTTTTTTATTGTTTTTAGCATCACAAGCTCAAAACAAATTTATGAACACTATAAACGCATCCATCTTTTTGTCCGCTTCTTACCAAAGCATGCAACTTTTCCATCATTTATACTCATGAAAAATCCTTAATCAAGGCCGGCGTAACACATTATCTCATAGGCATTTCATTTAATTATTAACATTTGAAAAGTTACTAATGACTCACATGTATATGTATGAATTTTCACTAAAGTCATACAGCTTATAAGTATAGCTTGACATTTTTTTTGTTTTTTTGATAATTATAAATGCTCACACTTCCATGTAGGAAGGAGCCAAACAACAGGCATATAAGAAGTCAGTCAGCTACGGAAGCAAACATAAAATCAAAGCTAAAACTTCATGACATGACGCCCTAAAGCTCATACACCACTCGCTTACCCACGAGCAAGGTAGTAGCCGGCACGCTTCGACGTGTTTCGGGTCCTGTATCAGGTACACCCGAAATTCAATACAAAATCCACACTCTCCAATTTGTCTCATTGTGAGTTACCTGTATGTCATCAATCACCACTGGACCTGCCTCTTTTGTTTGTCCTACGTATAGCTTGACTTAGGCTGTGTTTACTTTATTTTACTTAAAAAAAAATATGAAATTTAAATTTTATATTTAGTTAAGAAATTAAAAATAGATTTTTTTTATATTTTAATTATTTTTTAAAAATTATTCAAATATATAAAAATTATTTTTAATAAAAATTGATTTCTTACCAAAAAATTGTAAATAAACACAACATTATTAGATTATTTTCTTTTATTTTTTCAACCTACAATAACATTTATGTGTTATATCTTACTAATTCAATACATAGATAAGTTTGGAGCTATTCTTGCTTAATCAGAGATCTTGAGTTCAAGTTTTTATTCTGCAACCATATTAAAACTTGGAAGAAAGAATATTACCGCTCAAATAGTCTTACTCGACTCAAGCAAAATTGCCTCTGGTAGAAGGATACCCTTAGTTTCAACCAAAAGTTATCAAAATAAAAATAGAAACTAAGAATATTCTTATTCAGCACCCTAAATGTCAATGCCAAAGATAATTTTGAGAGATAATATGGATTTACCACCTGAATTGGTTGCACTAAATCCTTTTGTTAAACTCTGAAAATATATATATATATATATATATATATATATATATATATATATATTAACAGAGTCATTTTTCTTAAACTGAAACAAACTCGTCCAATATTAACTTATGTTCTTTATAATGTAAATTTAAAATATATTTTATACAATTATTTGTTAAATTTTTTATTAATTTAAATTTAAACCATTGTAATTAAAGTATTCATATAGATGTTGAAGTACGGAACTCTGTCTTAATCTAAAAAAAAAAAAAAAAAAGAGTATGGAACTCTGAAAAGTCAAAACTTTTTGTTGCGCTTTTCTTTGGCGGAAAAGTAAAGCTAAGAATTCAACGGTTGCCGCCTAATCTGACTGCTAGAAGCAAATAATTCGGGTGAAGACTGGCGGTGCCTTTTGATTGTGAGTGGCCTAGCCTGAGCCTCCCATTCCCATATATGCCACAATATATAAGAGCAATGAAATAGCCCCCAGGTAATGCGGAGCTAGCTTAGAGTTCAGCTTTTACCACATACTTCTCTAGATCCTGGAGTTGTGAAACTGCATATCTATTCTGGTCAGTTCTGTGTAGTTTATCGCGGCAAAATTACAATATATGCACTCATTTAGACGTGTTAGTTCTTTTGCACTACGCATACCTAATTCCATCTTTTCTTTCACTCAACTTCTAGATAGTTCATAACACTACTAACTTCTTACTCTATAGGAGTTTGTTGAGTAAGAGAGAAATTATTTAATTTGTATATCTCTTTCGATACTCCTCTTCCACTCTAACATGGTCATCCTTGCAAAAAAAGACTTCTGAACGTTAATGATTTCTTTTTTTAATAATGTTATTGTATCACAGAACGAAAAGGAATTATATGGCGGGCTAGAATAGAGAAGCACTACAAAAACAGTTATTTTCATCAATTCATAAACGGTGTGTGAGCATGAAGACATCTTAACTTCTTGGTGGGCTAGGAATGTAGATGACTTGATAATATCTAGGATCTTTATTTCTTTCTTTCCCTTCTTCTGTTCTGGGTTTGGAGGGCCTTGTAAATTACAGTATCGATTTTGGTGGAATATTGCAGAGAAATGGAAAAGCAAGAAGATCAATTAAGTGTCAATTATCCAGTCATATTGCAGAGCAAGGGCTTATTGAAAGTATCTACAAACCTGAAAATTTTCCTTGTTTTCATGGCGTTCACAGAAACTAAAACACACACACACACACACACACACACACACACACACACACATATATATATATAAACCTATTCACCACTCCTGTATCTCTGTCTAACCGAACAATGATGTGAACAGTATATATTGGAGACTGCTGTTTACCCTCGAGAACCACAGCCTCTCAAAGAGCTGAGGGAAGCCACCGAGAATCACCCTGAGTAATCATTCTATTTATTGACTGTAACTTTACACATTTTGAGACTGAATTACTACTAGAAAGGTTTCAACTTCGTTTTCATATTTATTAGGGCCTATCTGGCTTCTCGACCTGATTCGGCTCAGCTGATCGCCATGCTTTTGAAGCTACTGAATGCCAAAAAGACAATTGAAGTGGGAGTGTATACTGGCTACTCACTTCTCCTCACAGCTCTCAACATTCCTGATGATGGAAAGGTTTGCAAACTTCAATTTTTCCATGGCTACTAAATGAGAGTCGTGCCCATATTGGATACACATTATTTAGTCCCGACAGTTTTTTGGGAATACAGAGTACATATAGTATTAGAAAAGTTTATATCTGCAAGCTTTATTCTATAGATCTTTAATACATGACATTAGAACCCCAATTGATAAATAGTGATAATCAGAAGTATACCTATTTGTGCTGTTGAATCATACATACTCTTTTAAGTCAGTCAGTCTATAAGGTCAAAATCTTTTCTTACTCCAGTTTATAACTGTTTTCTCCCTTGAATTTTGGTCAACGTCTTTAATATTAGGTTGGCACATTTATATGGCTTTATGACTTTTCTGACCGTTTAATTTAGTGCACCCAATCAGTCCTTATAAAATCCTTGAGGACTGATAAGGAGAGATACGTTCGTAATTTAGTCTTATACCAAGAAACCTTAGCTTATTCTTAGCTTAAAAATTGATTGATCTGGCTCAAAAGTTGGCCGGTTAGACTCCTTAAAGCTTTGTTTGGAAGAACTATGATTGACAATACTTGATCTTGGGTAAGATATTCTTCTCTATATCCTTTTTCTAATTTAGGCAGTTATTCAATGGAGCACTTAGAGAAAATGGAATGACATTCTATTGGTATAATCTCTTCATTTTCACAAATGTTTTCCATAGAGTTAATTAGAGAAGGGAACCAGCACCTTTATATAGTTATCGAACTCTCCTAGAATGAGCTTCAGGAACAAGAGACCTATACTTATCCATCCAATTAGATTTTGTAATATAAGATGCAAAACCCCATATATTTTGTATCACATATATTTTAGGGCTAATCATCTGTGGATTATCCTATCAACCCATTTTATGAAAACAATATAAAATAAATTTATTAAATAAGCTCACATAAAAATTTTCTCACACATACTTAATTTTTTATTTTATAAATTTTATTATGAAATACTTTTGATATATATTGGTCAAGTAATATAATGAGTTGATGTCACTTAAATACAAGTTAGTTGTTACAGAATATCAAATTTTATGACTAAATTATTTGATTTGCTTTTAAATGATACAAACTATTACTTCATCCCTTTTAAATCCTGTGTTTCGTTAGATATTTTTGCTTGCTTCATATATTTCATAATGCTTTGGTGAAAATTTAGACTTAAAATAATATAGAAATCACATTTATTTTGTGATTTAATTACTTTATTATTTACTTTTTTATATCGGTACTGCGAATACTTATACCTAAATTTGTACAAATTAAGTCCAACATGTCTAATTCAATAAGCATGCCTAAAAATTCATCACTATTGCAGATTATAGCCATAGATACTGATAGGAAAGCTTATGATGAGGTTGGATTACAATACATCAAAAAGGCTGGAGTAGAGCACAAGATTGATTTCATAGAGACTCTGGCTCTACCAATTCTGGATAAACTACTAGAAGATGTAAGCATGCTTTTTCTATGTGTCTGGGCCCTATTTCCAATCCAGAGTTAAACTTTGTTGGAATGTTTTATCCACCAGCGATTGGTGCTTTTTATGTTTTGGTGCAGCCAGCAAACCTAGGAACTTTTGACTTTGCCTTTGTTGATGCTGACAAATGGAACTATGTGAACTACCATGAAAGGCTTATAAAACTGGTCAAGGTTGGTGGGTTACTTGTCTATGACGACACACTCTTGGGTGGATTTAATGCCTGGCCTGAAGAGGATGTTCCAGCGATCGGCAGACCATATAGGCAGGCTGCAATTGAACTTAACAATGCGGTCACAAAAGACTCTCGCGTCGAAATTGCTCTTACTTCTGTAGGAGATGGGCTCACTATCTGCAGGCGCATTGCATGAGTTATGTCCTAAAATCTTTTGATCATCGGTATATTAATATTTCATGTACTGCTACCATCATAGTTTTAAATTGCAGTTGATGTCGCCGCAATTGCAGCTGCAATACCATTACGGAGGGTATCGTAATAGCAATATTGCAACCGCAATTGTGGTTGCGGACCGTAATTTAAAATCTTGGCCACCATATATATGTGGTGCATTATCTTTTTTATTTTGTGTGTGTGTGTGTGTGTGCAATCTATTGATATATGATTTACTCGATTTCGACCAATTTAGGTCACATTGTATCGTCCTAGTATTGGTGTTTAATTCTCTCATATGTTTGACCACTTGAACCTAGCATTAATATTAGTGTGGTACCTCAATAAACTTGCATTTTGTATTAGTATAAATTTTTGGTTTAATGTTGAAGTCCTTGTAAAATTGTATCTAGCACTCCGACGAAAATGCTAAAATTAATGTAAGGCTTGTATCCTTGATGTTAATCAGGAAAGAGCAATGTGTTTTGAACATTTGTTGGATTGAGACCTTGTGGTGGTTAGTTTGTCTTTAGTGTAGGGCTGTAACTTGTCTTGGACTGAGACCTTACGATGGGTTATTTAGGTGCCTCTACTGTTTGTTTGGTCAATTCTGAATTGGTTGACGAAGTGGCTTGGTTTGAGACCCTGTTATGGATGTTATAGGCGGTTGCATTGCACTTGTCAATTTTTTAGGGATATGCTTCTTCCTAGCACCTTTTGAATTTGGTTGATAAATTGGATTGGACAATGACATTGTGGATAGTTGCCTTACTTGCATTAATGCGTTATTTAATTGTCTAATTGGAATCATCTAACACATAAAACACAATAAATCACAAACTCTTTCACATGGTTAACAAGACCACAAATCGTGCTGCACACACCTGGAACTCCAACTCCCCAATTTTTCTAAACAAAAAATGAAGTCTTTGTATGAAAAGCACAAACCTCAAACCATACACATATCCCACTAATACTTTACCACCATTTGTGAGACCCCGAATGTTTCCCCTCTACATAGAAAATCCACCATGCATTAGAAATATAATCGAGCTTAATTGGTTTGAGTTTGGGGGAAAAAATGAAACCACAGCAAACAATCTTGATTGTTCGATTTTCAAGGGTTTTTTTTGTGAACAAACTTAAATCAAATTAAACAGACCAAAGTTGGGTTGGTTTTCAGTTTGGGTGATCGAATAAGGTTATCCAATCATTTTTTTAAAATTCTAGCCAATTAAAATGCAAAAAAAAAAAATCACAAATTTTAAATCTCCTTTTTTTAAAAAAATTTCAAATAAAAATTTCAACTCAATAACATAAACATACATACTAAATTATGACTAATTAACCACATACATTATACATAGCCAACAATATAAAAATAGTTCAAGTTGATGTGGTTGGGTATCAAATCATCATATTAAAGTTGTGAAATTTGATAACCAAGCCAAATATTATTGGTTTTAATTGATTTCTACCTGATGACCAGAAGCAACCCCAACCAATTCAATTGGTTCGGGTTGGTTAGGCTGCCCTAATCCGCTTGCACCCCTATCATGCATATTCATATATATGTAATGCACACCAAACTTATGCACCCCTATCCCAAACGATAATGAAAAGTAAGACATAGCTTCAAATTGCTGCCAAGGTTCCACGCCAATGGAAGGAAGATGACAAATTCTTATAAAGCCCCCCCAACAACAGACATAAAACTATATATCCTTCCAATTTCTCAGTGTCACAATGAATCAACTCTTCATATCTTGAGACCTATTCTGACCTTCGCACACCGTCACATCAAAATAATGCCGTTTTGTACGCTTGAAATATTTCGATTATGGTAAATATGACGTTTTATAGCCACGCACATGTACAATTGATGTCGTTTGTGCCACATATGTGAGCTTCATTAGTGGAAGTGACAGAAACATGACGGATGACCACACACTTTACAACGTAGAGGACCGAATTAAGAAAAAAATTAAAGATAGGGGATTATATTGAAAAAAATAAAGATAAAAAAAATAGAAAAACCCATTTGCCAAACAAAATTTAGCCACCATTGCAATATGTTTATGTAATTCTCCTTTTTGTTTTAGAATGGACTTGGCTTGTGTTTTAAATAAAATTAGTAAATTACCGAAAAATAATGTTTAAGTATGAGACACAATTGTACTTTTTTTCTCAAATTACTTATCTAATTAATTATGTTTTCTCTTTTAATTTATAGACTTCGGAGTGTTCATTTCTCAAAATTAACAATTAACTCTCATAATTTATAAATTACGTACACTATCATTGTGTGATAGTAGTTAAATAAAAGAGATCAACATTTTCTTTTTTAAAAGGCTAATTTATTTAGGATATAGAACTATATTTATAATATCACTTTTTACATAGCTTTTGTTGTTAGAATCATTTATAAAGTTTTATCTTAACTATAAAAATAGTCTATATTACGAAGAATATTCAATACGAAAGTAAAATAATTACATAACTCAGATTAGAAATATACTTAAATTCATGAACCATAATTATAATGTGTGTGAAGCTGAGAAAAAGTCGCATTAGCATTTTTCTTTGACTTATTTCTGAAGTCAGCAATACACAACAAATGCAAATTTCATTTCGGAAAATGAAAGGCAGCGTATTAAATTAAAATTATATGTTATTTATTTTTTTAAGAATTAAATATTATACGTATTAAACAATTTATAACAGAAATCAAAGTACACATTTCAGTTGAAATTATAAAGCATATATATCATGATATATATGCCGTCATGAATCATCTCTTCTAAAATTTTAAATTACTGGTTAGAAACACATAAATAATTTTTATATCTTAATACACCTTTTCATATAAAAGCTTCCTTAGGCTTGAAGCATAGATAACGTATATGTCCATTCTATCTTGTGCTAAAATTTAATATTTATTCTAAAAGAATGGGATAAATAAGGATCGAACTCTAAACCATTTAGTTATAGGGGTTCTAATACTATATTATGAATCATCGCTCTTAGAAACTTAAGCTACTGGTTAGAGGAGTCTCATATCGAGTAAAAATAAGATTTAGATAACTTTTATAAGTATTTGGATAATTTTTTCTTAATAAGTTATTTTTTGAGATTTAATTAGACCCAATTAATTATAAACGACACGATAACTAAATTGTATTTGTAATACAATTCTGGCAAGTTGCACTATAACCCTTTGTCGTATGATCTCTCATAACATGAAAGCTCAGTTTTATTTAGGAGTGTCAATGGGGTGGGGCAGGGGCGAGGGCCGCCCCATGGATAGGTACCCACTGCCATCTCCCGCCCCACACTCGTACAAGTACCCATATTTGGAGGCCCTCGCAGATAAGTGGGTACCCATATATTATTAAAAACTTTTAAAAAAATTAGAAAAATAAAATAAATAAATAGAAAAATTTTAATACCATAATTTATCACTTAAAATACTCAAAATAAAAATAAAAAAATATAATAGTAAAACAATTTTCACAAAAATTAAAAAAAGGAAGTAAATTACTAATTATATTTGATAAGGTATTTTTTTATTTCATATTCTATGTCCAATCATTTTTTTATGAATGACACAATGGAGTTCAACTTCAACAAGTCATTCTTTCAATGTGGCTATAAAGTACAAAGAAACCAAATCATCAAAACAATTTGACAATGATCCCTTTCCTAAAAGCTTCAAGAAATATAGTTGATTTTCCTCTTATAAATATTTGGCCTTTTGCATATTTCTTTTTGGAGAAAACTAAAATATATATGTGGAAATGCTATATATAAGGGTAATTTGGTAATATCATATCGGATAATTATGGGTACAGAGATCATAATCTTCGCCCTCTATTTAATAAATAGGTATTTAAATCCCCTATTTTTATTATCCACGGGGAGAAAGTTCTCCTCTTATACCCACTTTGTCACGAATATTATCTGTGGGTGCGGATAAAATTCACATCCTTAATTTTATCCCGAATTAAAAAATGAACGATAATGACATAAACGCATATAAAACTGTGTAAGATGTAAAATGCTTATTTAAAAAGTTTGAAAAGATTACAAATGAAAAATATAAAAATTAAATAAAGTATAATTTATTTGTTACGTAGCCGCAAAATAATGGTACTGACGTTGACGCCAAAAAGGATTTAACAACATCTAAGCTTGTCAAATGAGACGGGCTAGTCGCCTATAAAATCGCTAGTCAACAAATGCTGATTTCATATATAGGAGTTCAATGTTTTACTCATTAGAGTTAGTTACAATGACCTTTTTTTTTCCTCTTAACTGAAAAAAAAAAAGAGTTTAATTATGATCAATTGATAATATAAATTTTTTTATATACTCAACTAATTATATTTTTTATTTAAATAATTATTTAAATAATAAATATGAGATTTAATTATATTTATTAATATGATAATATATAATTAGATGATAGTATAAAAAAATTTAATAGTGATAATATATATAAAAAGTTTAATTGGTATACACTAGCAGTGTAAAACTATTTTACATTATCAAATAATAGAAATAGGGGAAAGTGAGAAATTATGGTTGATCCCTTATTATAATATGTAGTTATTTATGTGAGTTGACACTTTCTATATTTCTATTGACTGACAATGTAATTGTCAATGTATTTAAATTAAATTCACATTTGGTTAGATAATTCACTTGAAAGTGTCTTGCGATTTATATAGAACTTAATGTTAATTTGATGTAAATATAAAAATAAACTTGTATTTAATGATATCTTATCAGATTATTATATCGACATGATATTTTATTTTAATTAGTATAACCAAACTTGTTAGATAAGAAATTGATTAATGGCCCTCAGTTTAAGATAATGACATCATATTAAATTTAAATTCATTATATAAATAAACTTCTCATCGGGGATGGAAATATCTTCAGGTAAGCTTTCCTAAATTCATTTATTAAGTCTAACCATGTTTTTTAAATTAAAAAATTTTTTAAAACTCTTTTTTGGTAGTTTGACTTGGTCTGCTTACGTAATATAAAAATTTGACTCAATCTAAATGTTTATAAACAATTTTTAATAATTAAAATTTTAAAAATTTTTAATAATTAAAAATAGATTAAAATATTTAAATAAAATCATATTTATGCTTGAATAAATATATTATATTAATTATAATTAATAAAATATATGAATATTATAATTTTTAGCTATATATAAATAATATGTAAATATAAATAATACGTAAATATGTCAGTAAAATAAGTTAAGCTTTTTAAAGGCCTAAACTTTAATTAACCTTTGAAAAAATAAATTCTAACTTATTTACTAAATAAGTTTAGCTGGATTATTGTAAACAAGCCGGCTGGTCCTATTCTTGTCCATAATCCTCATAAATTATTTATAATTTTATAAGCTTTAAAGCCAATCATTCACGCAATATAATTTTATAAGCCGCCTCATTTGACTGCTAAAACGAAAAAATTGACTGAAGACAAGACACGCGCCTTAGCTGTCACCTTACCCTGTCATAGAACTATATACAAGAGCAGTGAAATAGCAGCGCCCCCCCCCCCCCACCCAAAAAAAAAAGTATATATTGCGGTGCCGAGAGTTCAGCTACAACCACATATTTCCTCAAGATCCTGAAGTTGCGAACTGCATATCTATTCTGAGCTCTTTGAAGTTATCACTGTAAAACTACAATTTAGGTGTGCCTCTTTTTAGAAGTATTAATTGTCTTGCCTTAAGCATGCCTAGTTCTAGCTTATCTTTCACTCAACTTCTAGATAGTTCATAACATTAGTCATCCTTGTGAAAAAGACTTCTGATTTTAAATTTTTCATATTTCTCTTCTCTGCTGTCAAACTTCAATAATTTCTATTTTCTTATATTGTTACTGTATCTTAGAAAATGAAAGGGAAATATAACGGTCTGGACTAGAGAGCCACTAGAGAACTGTTATTTTCATCAATTCATAAATGGTGGGAGCATGCATACATCTTAACAAGATTTTGTAGGGTAGAATGAAGATGAGCTGATATCATCTAGGATCTCTCCTTCCCTCCTTCTGTTCTGTGTTTGGAGGGTCTTATGAATTATATTGTTGGTGTTGGTGGAATGCAGAGAAATGGATCAAAACATTGAAGATCCATCAATTTTCCGCAATCCGGTCATACTGCAGAGCGAGGACTTATTGAAGGTATGTACAAACATTAAAATTTTCCTTGTTTTCATGGTGTTCACAAACACAAACACACGCATATATATGTCAATTCATTCATGACTCCTATATTCCTTTCTAACCCAACAATGATGTGGCAGTATATAGTGGAGACTGCTGTTTACCCTCGAGAACCACAGCCTCTCAAAGAGCTGAGGGAAGCCACTAAGACTCACCCTTGGTAACCATTCTGTCTATTTTAATTGTACCTTGACGCATTGAGACTGAAAACAAAACTAGAAAGGTTTCAACCTTCGTCTTCATTTTTATTAGGGGCTTCATTGCTACTCTACCAGATGCTGGTCAACTCATCACCATACTTTTGAAGCTTCTGAATGCCAAAAAGACAATTGAAGTTGGAGTCTTTACTGGCTACTCGCTTCTCCTCACTGCCCTCAACATCCCTGATGATGGAAAGGTTTGCACACTTCAATTTTCATTGATACCTATCACACATGTTTAATTCAATAAGCATGCCCGAAAATTCATTATTGTTGCAGATTACGGCCATAGATATTGACAGGAAAGCTTATGAGGTTGGATTGCCAGTCATCAAAAGAGCTGGAGTAGAGCACAAGATTGATTTCATAGAGTCTCCAGCTCTACCAATTTTGGATAAACTAGTAGAAGATGTAAGCATGTTTCTTCTGTGTGTCTGAGACCTGTTTCCACTTCATATTTAAGCATTTTTGCAGTGTTTTATTCAGCTCTTTATGGTTTGTTGCAGCCTGCAAATGAAGGAACTTTTGACTTTGCATTTGTTGATGCTGACAAAGATAACTATGTGAACTACCATGAGAGGCTCATAAAGCTGGTCAAGGTTGGTGGGTTACTTGTCTATGACAACACTCTCTGGGGTGGGCGTGTTGCCTGGCCTGAAGAGAATGTTCCAGTTCACGGCAGACCAGGGAGGCAGGCTGCAATTGACTTCAACAATGCAGTCACAAAAGACTCTCGCATTGAAATTGCTCTTACTTCCGTAGGAGATGGGCTCACTATCTGCAGGCGCATTGCCTGAGTTATGTCCTAATGTTTCTTGATTATCAATACTTATGTTTCATGTACTGCTATCAGTACCAGATATTTGTTGTAGCTGCTGTCTTTCTGAATAAAATTGCAATTTGTGTCCTTAATAATTTTTGGGTTGATGTTGAATCCCTTGTAAAACTGCATTTAGCCCTTCAATGGAAGTGGAGAAATTAATGTAAGGCATCCAGTATGTTAATCAGGAAATTTGTGCGCTAGACGATGTGTAACTAGTTTGGTTCTGTTCACATTTTCCTCTTTTGGGCAGTACCCATAAAGCGAAATTGTTCAATGGCATTGTTTCACTTGTGCACCAAAAAAAAAGAAAAAAAAAATTGATGCGAATTCTTTCGAAAAATCCACTTGTTTAGAGTTAAATTTAATATAAGTGTGAGGTGATTAAGCAAAAACAAGCGATATGAATTCAACGGCAAAGCAGCATTAACTTGTTAATCATTCTATTTTCGGCTGGGGTTGTTAATGTGAACAAACAGACTAATATACCGACCTAATAAACCGCCACTTTTGGGACAGAATACAATTTTGGGCTTATTGAGCACTTATCATCCACCAATTGAAGGACCTAGGAATCGTCGCGATGATGTATGAGTAGAAAGTAGATCAGATGAGTCAATTAGCGTCCTATTCAATTTCTGTTTCCTTCTTATTCGAAAAGTGCCAGTCAATTCATACAAGAAAAAATTTTGCACCGAAGAGCAGTACTCAATTTGGATTTTGAAACTACCATGAGTGGCTTATTAAACAGTTTTAAGATTTGTGGTTTAACTGTCTGCGATAAGTCAGTGCGAAAGGTTCAGTAGGTTGGGGACGATTTTTGCGTTGAAACTTCCGTTGCCTAAGTAGGTTACGGGTTTTGTTTCCTCGTGATCCAATCATGTATGAAGGGTGAAGTTTCAACCACACGTGGTCGTTATATATTGATTTATTATTCTGGGGCCACGTATTCGCATTTCCACATAAAGGTGATGTGGCTTCAACGCATAACTAACATTAGTCAAATTAGAAGTCTTATAATACTGCAAATTGAATAGTATTCCCACTTAAGGATCGTTTGTATCTATGTTGTTTTTCTCGTCTAATAGCGATTGATTCTATCAACCATAATTGACTTGGAGCGACGTTATTGGTGGTATTGTGCACCAAGCATCGTACATGTAACTTCCGCCGAATTAAGGCTGTCTTGCCCTTTCATACACGACATTAATATCTTCCACGCAGACCAGCTCAACTCTGATTTATTATCATATATCACTGTCTTGAAAAAGTTATTGTCACTAAAAGATCGAATTTGACGAAAATTTTTAAAGCAAGGAAAGTCCACTCAGTGCTTTCCGGGTTCAGAATTGTTTTGCCAAATATTTATTTTCACAAACCCCATAGACATCCAAGGTAAACTCATCTTGACAATGGGGCCTAAATGTTAACCAATGACTTGTATGAGAGTCTGCAAAGGGTTAGTTAAAATAAAGTAAGGATCATTTTCTATTACGCGTATCTCACTTCAATTTAAAAATATAGACAATAGATAATGCATGTGTCACATGTAACAAACAGCTATAATTCAGTGGAAGAAATTGGTTGTAATAATATTATAACTTTTCTCCAACATGAAATGCAGCCATCAGTTGGAAAATATTAAAAATACTTTAAATGATCTGCAAAGTTGATAATTTTTCTAGTCTTATTTGCTCTAAAGATTACAATCATCCTCACTTCAAAACTCACAAAACCCCAGTTCCAAATAAGAATGGTCACTGCATCTATAATTCCTGTCTCCCAACGCTGTCAGGATTAGTGGATTACTTTTCTATGGTATAAAATGCCCACGTGATAGTAATGGGATACCAATGGAACATAACTATGACCAAATCGAATACCAATGGTCAACCAGTCCATCAAGGTCCTCACTCAGAACGCAATTAAAGTGAATTTGATAGTAAATTTGTCATAACGTCTATTGATTGCGAGGTTTCACTCTTGAAGCAAATGTTTCGGCAACCAGCAAAGGGAAAGCAATAGTTGCATCACAGTGTACCTGGTTTAATGACATAAAAATACTTGTAAGCACCAATGCCCACACAAGTTGTCATATATTTATTCATTGCTAATGTTATATAAATGTTTAGAAGTCCATTAAATATAACTAGCAGCCAATACACGTTCAAAAACTCACCACGGGTATCACATCTACTAAAAAGATGGGTACCAGTGTAATTCCCAATATTGCTATGTTTGTATTGCATAATCTAAACATGGATGAACCTTTGGCATTTTCAGGAATACTACTAAATGAGGATGATGATATTAACTGGCTACAACAATCTAAAAATATGAAACTTTAGCAAAAGCATCAACTACAGAAGTTTAGAGAATTCTGACAAGAAGAAAACCAGTTGTGAAAGTATACACAGGATGTACCTTAACCGTTTTTGCAGATCCTCGTATTTTTCCCCATGAAACAGCTTCATCTGGACGAGCTCCAGAATCACTCCCGTCAAACTCTTGTGCAGTATTAATAAAAACAGCATAGTCTGCACCATTACGCATCATATTGGCATTGCAAATGTGATGCTTTGGAAGGCCACCTCCTAAAATAATCATGCCTGTCTTCCTAGGACTTGCATGTACAGCCTCACCATTCATGGCCCTTATATCTGTTGAATTGCAAATTATTTTAGTTGTCCTTCTACTTTGTTCACAATTACTCATGCAATAGAAAGACACAAGAGAGTAGAAACTAGAAAGAAACCTTGCACTATGTCCACAATCAGACCAGGGTTGCGGAAGGAATGGAAGTACAGCATGTCCCCCAATGAGCCATCTGTTAAGCCCGGGCAAAATACTGGAATATTATTCTGGTAAATATGAAAGAAAATGTTAATGTTATTATGTGTGTTTTCTGAAACCCACGTTGTTCAGCAAATTAGGAAATTGACACACTAACTACATTGCATTCTGTATTTCTGTATATACATGCTGCAAGAAATATAGACAAACAACAGTGTAATGATGAAAAAAGGAACTAGGGTGAAGACTTGAATCAGGAAAAAAGTGTAGGGAATAACATAATTTACTGAAAATATAAGCTTGCTCTCTCATTCTTGCCTTGTATGCCCAGTAAAGGTAAGAGCTTTCATTGTTTATTTCTTTACCCAATCGAGCAATTAACTTAGATGGTGTCCAAGTCACATTCTGCCACCAAAAAAAGGGAGAAAAAAAGAAAGAATAACATGAACAAATGTCAGAAAAACAAGTTACAAGTGAGAAAGACCTGCTTCTTTAGAGGTTTGTCATTCAATTCTACAAAATCAATCTTTTAGTTGATTTTGGTTAGCATAAACTAGACATGTATTAGACGTAATATAAATACAGAAAACACTAACATTCACCAAGGAAAACAAAAAGACATGGTAGAAATATTTTTCCAGCTGAGAAAATACATATTCTGCAAAATTTAGCATGACTGATAAATGTGATTCCAGGCATCCACCTAAACTGAAATATACAAATTTCATAATTCACTGAAATAGAGAGCTATAAAATAGAATACCTCACTGTTTTGTTCCCTCAACATCTGATCAAAAATAGGGATAATCCAGTCCTCAAATTTGCAATAGTTGTCATTAGGGACCAACAAATTGCCAATGCGATTCAATCCTTTTGAGCGCAGATAGGCTCCAGGCAGAGAGAAATCTCCTTTATATGTTGGAGCAAGGCACTTTATAAGATCTTCTTCAATGCCACCTGTGGTTGTAACAACCACATCAACCTGCAGAGTAGATGACAAAGAATTAACAATACCACTGCAATGACATGAATTGAATATTTAAAAAACACTTCCTATGGCAACTTACTTTTTCATTTCAGTAAGCACACACACTATCATCATATCACAAAAGCCATCAGGAAAGTTCAAATATAGCAGCTTATAAAGGGAAATTGGAAGAACCAATAAATGCGTTGCTGCGTGCAGAGCAAACTCACAATACAATCTTTTCATGCACGATCCATATATTATGAAAAACTTCGTAGTGAAACTATGTACAGTTAAACACACAAACTAGAATACCCCTTTCACTTCTTCGCTGGAACCATCATTTTATAGCACCACAAACCCAGTCTAGAAATTATATTTTTTCGTCCTCATTACATCATAACACATTTTGCTACTTTGGATACAAGTATGGCTTCAGTAGCAATTAGCTTAACATCCTACTAGTCTCTATAACAGCTCTAGCCAAAAATTAAATCTTTGTCATGTGAATCCAAATTAAAGGAACCAAGTTCTCAGCCTTGTATGGATACTCACCATATGATGCTGAACGAGAAACCGAACAGTGTCTCTAACACCAGAGGAGATGAGATTAGAAGTGAACCCCAGAAACACTTTGCAAGTAACAGACTTTCGGTAACCCAAATCCCTCTCCTCTTCACTACAATCCTCGGCTATGGGTTCATCAGCGAGCCTCCAATCTAGCTTCAACCCAGTTCCCCAAAAGGTCCAAAGACGAGAACTTTATGAGGAAAAAGGCTTCAAATCACGAAAACAAAGAGATGGGGCTGCTAGGAAAAAAAAAATACAAAAACAAAGAAAAACAAACAAACCATTTGATTAACAACTTGAATGGCGTCACCGAGGTTAGAAGCCTGAAAACCAGTGGTGATCATGGACTTGAGAAGCTGCGAGTAATCTACGCCTTGGTTGAAGTCGTAGCCTTCGATTTTGATGCACCTTCCTTCGAGGCTTTCGGATTCTTTGAAGACTGTGGAGTGAACCGATGATAGAACAACATCATCTTCCTTTGCCTCACCCATTTCGTCTCTCCTCCGCCGAAGGTGAAACCAAGTTGAACAGTGGCTCTGGCAGCACGCACAGTAAAAACCCTCACTCAGACTTGCAACGCAGAAAAAGGAGCAGAAATGACGCTTTATTTTCACGCCTAAGATTAATTAATATGTTACCTTTCTATTATGGGCGTGTTTGGGTCGGGTCGGTCAGGTTGTGCGGTGGCCGGTGGCTGGTGTCGGTTCAGCGAAGAAGGAACGGCGGCTAGGGGCTCTTCCTCGGGTGAATGCTTGATTGTTTGGAAAGGCATGAAAATTCATTTAAGAATATGGAATTAAATTAAAAAGAAAATTGAATTATGTAAAAATGTTTTAAATTAAATCAAAGTAAAATAGGTTTAATTTATTACAATAATTTGATAAATTTAATACTAAAAATTAATATATTAAAATACTTTAAATTTTATCTAATATCTTTTTTTTTCAACTTTTTTTTATGAATAAAAAATTATAATAAAAAAATTAATTTGTTTTTATATATATTTTAAATAATATTTTATAATTTTTTAATTTATTTTAAATTATATAATTGTATTTATTTTAAATACAATTAAATTTATTGCAAATTGAATTCTCTTTTTCTTTTTCTATTTTTTTTTTTTTAATTCCAAACAACCCCGTTTGCGTCGCGAATAACATGTGCGAATGTCATGAATTGTGCGTGTCTCTCCGTAGGGGTCTGGGCTTGGATTTTTTTTTAGGGGGTGAGGATTGGGCCTGGACATATGGAGGGACACAAAAAGAGTCCTTAAACAAACCATTGGAATTACAGGTCAAACATCGGATTTAAGGCTTTGAAATTATGGGTTTATAAAATTGTATCCCAAAACCCCCCAACGACACAGTACAACCACCTTGTGCTTTTTTATTTTTATTTTTTGATGTGCACAACTATCTTTTACCATATTATAACAAGAGTTATATTATATGAATATGTTTTGTATTAAATATCATAGTGACTTACACTCTATCTAACATTCCACTTCAATATGAGTAGGTATAGTGTCCAATACAAAGTATGTTTACATAATATTTCTTCTATATTAAAAATGAGATAAATCACATACAAATGTGGGAGTTTATAATTTTAAAAGTATTAATTAATTGGTATGTATCATAATTTTTTAAGCATTCGCAAAATCTAATTGACATTAGCATTACTCATTTATTTAGATATTATATATTATTTTAGTCTAAAATATGGTGTAAATATTATTGTCAAGTTTTTTTAGAGATTAACTTGATAAACTTTTTAGTGTAAAGTGTTTTACACTATCAATCAATTATGTAGCATCATACTATGACTTTTGAGACATTTGCACTCTAATAATATAACAATACATAATTAAATATTTATAAAAAAACTTTTATATTAATGATATATTAAAATCAATATATATATATATAATTCATTATTTTACCCATGATTAAGGTAAGAAATAGGCCAAGTAACTCCTCAAAACTCATAAACTGGCCCACGTTAAATTGGGTATGGCTTAACCTATTTAATAAATAAATTGTGTAAGGAATTTTTCAAAAACCCATTTACTGAATTAGATTAAATTTTTACCTTTTTTTAAAAAAAACTAAATTTGATAAATTGGCTTAGTTAATTAAATAATAATATATAACATATCAGCAGTAGTATTATCAAATTTATAAAAGTTCAAACAAGTAATTGTATTTGTGATACAAGTTGATTGCAATAGAAAATAAATAGAAAAAGAAAATACAAGTATATGACCGTATGAGTTAGTTTGCTGGGGAGGAGCAATACGGGTCATATTATTTGACGCGTGGCCCATGGGCCTCAGATTTGACCAGTTCGGCTTATGAACATTAAGTTCATTCTTTTCTAGCGCACGCATTGGGCCAAGAGGCCCATGGTTGATAGGGGCCCATTAGGGTTAGGGTTTTAGCTGATGTTATATTAGTGCGGTGCTTCTTCATTCCGCTCCTTACTCTGTGGATTGCTACGCTGCCTCCGAAGGTCGAAACCAAAGGTAAATCTCTTCCGCTACTATTCTGTTTGGATTCCTAGAAAAAATGGGAAAATCTCCTCTAGTCAGATCTCATATCTAAAGTTACGCTTTCCAATTTTCCAATTTGATTTTGATAGAATTTGAGTGTGAATGTTGATGCAATTGGTGGATTGGTGTTTGTTGTGTAGGTAAGTGATTCGGTGTTCCAAAATGGTGGAGAAGGCAAAGGGCAGGAAGGAGGAGGTGGTTACCAGAGAGTACACCATCAACCTCCACAAGCGCTTGCATGGCTGGTATTCCATTCCTTTTAATTTGAGATTTTTTTCTTCTGTGCTTTCATTGCTTGGTCATGCTTGAGTTAATTGATGGGTTTAGGGCTCAAAACTTATGCTGCTATGAAGGGTGAAAAAAATACTATGTAACCAGTCCTACCTCGAAGCTGAGTTGAATACACGTTCCCATGATCTGAGAGTTCTGGTGGTTGTAGAATAAAATAGATTAGGAACTCAAGTGTTGCTTATGATAGCGGCAGATAGAATCATAGAACCTAAGGTCGGCATATAACAACATGGAGCCATATAGTTTGTCTTTCCAAGTGAATGGATTGGTGATAGAAAAATTGTTGCATCTAGTCTCTAATATTGCGTATTGATGAATAGTTTCTCCATCACTTATGCCTTTAGATTTTTTTATTGCTTTCATTTTGCGATCTTTATGCACAGATGCAGTCCATAATTTTTGTTCTTTAATTGATATTAATGGATAACTTAATAATTACTTATGCTTTCATTTTTAGATCAATAGTAATTGATGCATAATTCATGTTGTTTGTTTGTAAATTAAATGCTAGATACATGACTAGTTTTTGTTTGGATTGTTATCATGTAAAATAGCACATTTAAGAAGAAGGCTCCCAAAGCCATTAAGGAGATAAGGAAGTTTGCACAGAAAGCCATGGGGACCAATGATGTGAGAGTGGATGTGAAATTGAACAAGTATGTTTGGAGCCAAGGAATCCGAAGTGTCCCAAGGAGGATTAGGGTACGCATTGCTCGCAAGAGGAATGATGATGAAGATGCAAAGGAAGAACTGTACTCCCTGGTTACAGTTGTTGAAATCCCTAAGGAAGAGCTCAAAGGGTTGGGCACCAAGGTCATTGACGATGAGGATTGATTTATCATACGTCTGTTTGAAACCTGGAGACATATTTGTAGCCTTTTGTCTTTTGCAATTGAGTTTTGCTTTTCTAGATCGTCAAATTACTTGTGGTTTTGTTTGAGACAATGTGGTCTGATAATATCAATTTAGTATTTGCTCACACTGTTGTCTTCGTGGTAGGAAGATTGGAAAAGCATCAATGATTTCGGTCCTTTTCTTATTCTTCCTTCTAATTTATTTCGGGGATATTGAGAAATTGAATTGACTGATAGGTTACAATAAAATCTCGATGAATAACAAGGGGTAAGGAATAGGAGTAAGATGTTTAGTCGGTTTTGTTTCTGGATTGTGAAGGTAGTACTCAAAAACCGTTTGAATGAAATCTCAACTAAACAAATTAAGTGACATTTACCCTTCAATTTGGCAGTTGTGACTAGGATTTATGGAAAGCTAGTTCTAAGTTCTAGCACTTGCTTTTATCAGAAATTAAGTTCGCCTTCGCGTCTTGGGCACTGCTAACTGTCTGGGGCCATGATTGCTTTTCGAAATTAAGTGGTTTAAGTAGGAGTCAAGTTGATATGGTATGCGGTTGGATTTGGCTACTTAAGTCTATGATACAATATTACTAATTTGAATTACTTGGACATGGCTTGAGTTTAAGCAGGTTTTGAATCAGTAATTCAAATAGTTAATACCTTTAAAAACTACAATTGGTGAATGGTAACTAAAACAAGAGTTGTTGACAATGATTAATGGTAAATCAATATGATGACTTTCATCACCAGTAGTCCTTACAAGAACAAGTACCATTTTCAAAATGGTGGAACCGATTTGTATCTCTTAATACAATTAATCTCCTTGTAACTCTTGAAACAGCCTTCATCCAGGAGTGACAATCCACACAAACCCGAAGGTTTTTAGTAATCCTAATTGGCATTCCAGCAGCAGTATGGATGAGTGCGTAAACAGCTGCAAGCCGTTCACTGTGCCCACAAACCCACATTGTCTTCATTTCTTCGTTAATGTCATGAAGAACAGCACCTGTGTCAGGGATATATCCCACTTCCTTAATAGCATTTGACAACTTGTTCCAAATTTTCAAATACTCAGCAGAACTACAAAAATCAGAGCTTCCTCCTGCAACAAATGTATGAATTCTGTGCTTTATTTGTATCCAACTACATCCAGCATCTTTCTTAATCCCCCTCATGGCCATCATTTCTCTGACTCTCTTCACGCCTTTCCACATCCCTGCACTGGCATATATGTTTGAGAGCATCACATAGTTTCCTGGATTGTGAGGTTCGATCTCAAACAACCGCTCGGCCACAGTTTCTGCAAGACAAACATTACCGTGAAGCCGACACGAGTTGAGCAATGATCCCCATATGCTTCCACTTGGCTTCATTGGAATATTTTCTGCCACTGCTAATGCCTCATCAATTTTCCCTGACCTGCCTAACATGTCTACCAAACAAGCATAATGCTCTAGAGATGGTTGCACCCCATAATCCTGCATCACATCAAACAACCTTTGCCCCTCACTGATAAGGCCTGAATGGCTACAACCAAACAGCAAGGCAACAAAGGTAATACCATCCGGCCTAATGCCAGTACATATCATTTCATCAAACAAAGCCATTGCTTCTTCAATTTGCCCATTGACTGAATACCCAGTCAGCATTGTATTCCATGATGTCAAGTCCTTGTTTTGCATTCCGTCAAACACTTTTCTACAATAACCAATTGCTCCACATTTGGCATACATGTCCATGAGCGAGTTGAGTAAAGGAACATCACCTCTCTTCCTAGACTTCACAATCTGCCCATGCATCTCCTTGCCACTGTGAAGTGCAGTAACTTGAGCACAAACCGGCAACACCGTCGTAAGGGTAACCCAACTGAACCCAATTCCCTCACCCTGCATAACTCTAAAAGCATCAAGCGTCTCAAAAACTCTACCTTGACTAGCAAAACCCGCAATCAGAGTGTTCCAAGACACAACATTTCGTTGAGGCATTACCTCAAACACCTTCAGTACCTCATCAAAGCACCCACCACACTCTACATAGAACCT
Source organism: Pterocarpus santalinus (assembly GCA_031439595.1). Lineage (NCBI taxonomy): Eukaryota > Viridiplantae > Streptophyta > Magnoliopsida > Fabales > Fabaceae > Pterocarpus > Pterocarpus santalinus. The sequence continues at coordinate 64,600,244 of CM062531.1, read as the reverse complement.
CAAAAGCGCATTGTTCACAACTTGATCGGCTTCCCCATCATGCTTCACGATCTGGGCATGGATTGCTCTACCTAAAAAAGCATCAGAGACACCCACACAGGCCTTGAGCGCCATGGAAAACGCGAAATTTCCGGGCTTCACGGAATGTAACAACATGTCACGGTAAAGAAGTAAAGCTTCACGGGAAAACCCGTTTCTGGAGTACCCAATTGCCATGGCCACCCACACCGGTTCTGGCGGCGGGTTCTCGCCCCCGGTTCGGTCCTCAAAGACGCGGCGAGCCTCATCTACTTGGCTGCAGACGGAGAACAGCGTGATGAGCTTGCTCTTCAAGGTGGGGTTCTGCAAAAGGCTTGGTTTTGAGCGAAGAAGGTAGGAGCAGAGCTTTTGGGCATGTTCCAAGGACTTTTTGGAGATGCAAGCATGAAGGAAGAGAGAGAATGCCTCACTGTCTTGTTGGTCTTGTTCTTCTTCATGGGGTTTGGGGCTTGAGGATTCGATTAGGTTAAGCGCGTCGTCCAATTTGCCAGATTTGCAGAGGAATTTTAGTGTTGAACCAAAAGGTATTGGTTTGTGTGATTTGTGAGTTGTGGTTCCCGGTGTTGGTGTGGGTGTGGCTGAAAACGTTATGTGGGTTTTGACTGTTATGTTCGTTGAGAAAGAAATGGCGGGGAGCATGACGATGATGATGATGGAGAAAATAAGGAAAGAAAACGAGGCGTTCTTTTCCCCCACTTTCTAAGGTTAGTTACTAAGTTCGAGGACTCTTTATGATGGTGTCCGTGCTGCAAGCCATTGAATGCATTTTGCAGATGAAAACTAGCGGATATGGTTTGATGGAGAATTAAGATTCAAGTTTACACACTCAATTGCGATTCTTTAATTTATTTTGGCATGCAAGAGTGATTCTCTTGTAATTAAGGCATAAATGTACTGCACAAATTCGTTGTCATAAAATCCCCTCACAATCCAATCTCAATTGGTAAATGCCAGCATTGCATGTGTAAGCTTTCTGACCTTACGGCTGCAAATGCTCCCTTGGATAAGGTCACAGATTATTCACGCAAATGGATAAATTCTAAGTTAATCGTGAATCATATCTGTAAAATTTTTCAATATGAATCAAATTTTAACCTGTATGCATTGTTTTTGATACCTGCAAGCTTCTTTCAACCTCTTATGGCTTTATTTAATCCAAGAAGACGTATAATAAGCTGTTAGAATATCTTGGATCGTGAAATCTCGGAGCTACTACCTTGCCATGATCTGCCCAGCTTTGCCAATCTTGCCTCTCAAAAAGAGACCTTTCTTGAGTGATAGACCCTCTTGAAAAAGATACCCAACATAGAGAATGATGCACCGATGGAGCAATTGGATGAGGAGTCATGCATGCAGTGTGAGAATGGATGCATGGCAACATGAGAGAGTGATGCGACTTGTTAGCAATCCTATTCATCCTAAAGAATAATGATAGGTAAACCTATCTTTTTGAGACACTATACCAATTTACACCATATCTACCATTAGATGGGATGTGAATCCAATTTAATGAAATCTACACCCCATCCAATGATGAATGAGATATGAATAGATATAATATCCCATAAAAAATATGTTCACTTAACCTTACTCTTTTAGACAATCTAATGTATTAATATGTTAGCAGGAATATTAAGATGAATAATAAAGATGTATGAAGTTTCTTGATGACTTGATCATACATACACATGTGCTGCAAGTGCTTAGGCATGAGATATGACTGAGAAGACTTCTTGAATGGAATGTTTTCCATTTTTGTTGGGGTGGAAAAAGGAGTCAAGGCCTAACTTACAAGGGTTATCAAATCCTTCTATTTCTCGGTAAAAGGCGGCATTTGGAGGAGCGGACACTCAGTAGTTTTATTTCTTCTAGCGTTAACTGAGTGAATATTTTCTGTATCAACTTCTTGGCTTATTGTTTAATTGCATAATTGGAGGCTTTAACCACAGCACCATAATAGCTTTCCTAAGCAAATCAATTTGCCATTTACGGCTCACAAGTTAGATATACCAGCATCTAAGTTACTTTAAAATCCAAGCAATCAAGCATTTCATGAAATAACCTTACCATTACGAAATAGACGGATTCTGCAACAAGTCATAAACCAAGACTGGCTTTCATACTTGAAAAGATTATCGGTGTCATATGAATGGACATACCAAGTCAATCACTAGGAATCAGCAATAAACCTCTACAAATGAATGAAATGCAATATGAAAGTGGAAATAATAATTTGGTTAAAATTATAAAACTCGTATTCTTTCAAATGCATGTATTTAAGAAAAGAATAACCCAGCACGCATCTCCGGGTTGAGTTGCAACCAAACTAATTTTTATACTATATTTCTCAAACTAGACTTCTTTTTTAACTCCAACTACTTGTAGAACAAATTGTAATAGCCACCTGCAGACCTGTAATAACGGTCATAGATCCGCTCTGCCTGGATAACGAGGGAAGGGAATGACATCTCTAATATTTTCAAGGCCAGTGGCAAAAAGAATCATCCGTTCAAAGCCAAGACCAAATCCGGAGTGCTTCACTGTTCCATGCCGCCTCAAATCAAGGTACCACTCATATGGCTCAAGAGGCAGCCCCATCTCCTTTATCCTGCAATATAAGAAATAATATGAACAGACAAAGGAGAGCACATTCGTATGTTATAGTGTATGAGCAGACATGTTACGAACCTTTGTTGAATCACGTCATAACGCTCTTCTCTTTGGCTTCCACCAATCAATTCTCCAACCTGAAATCACTTACATGCTTTTATTTTGCCAATAATAACAGGCCACTAGTTATCTAAAAATATCAGCAATAGCCAGGCACAAAAGACATGTTCAAAATCAAATATATAGGATACATACCTTCGGTACAAGGACGTCCATTGCAGCCACCGTCCTTAAGTCATCATTGAGTCGCATGTAGAATGCTTTGATTTCTTTTGGATAATTATAGACAATTACTGGCTTCTGAAACTTTACCTCCGTAAGGTATCTGCATAACACCATATGCCCCTAAGTATTATTTGCTACAAGTTAATAAGAAAAAGAACTTGAATACACAAACTGAAAAAATACCTTTCATGCTCAGATGCCAAGTCAATCCCCCACTTCACTTCATTATCAAATTTCTTACCATTCTTCACAGCCTCCTCTAGTATTTCCACTGCTTCTGTATATGAAACTCGAATAAAGGGGGTGGAAGCAACCATTTTCAAACGATCAATGCAACCTTTATCAAACTTATCAGCCATAAACTCCATATCTTCAAGGCAATTGTCAAGTAACCACTGACACATAAATTTCACGTATGCCTCAGCGCAGTTCATGTCATCCTGCACAATAATGGAAAACCATGAACTTCAATATTTATGCCATGAGAAAAGCATAAAACACCACACATGGAAACTGACAAGTTTATTGCACTCAAAATTGAATATTTTAAGTGTCAGGTATACCACCTGCACCAACAATAACAACAAATAATGTGTTTGATGATGAAATTTCGGCATAAGGTCAGTGAACAACAATGGCTGTGTATTTCCTTAAACTTCAAATAATAGCAACTCTTTATAATCATGAAACTATTGAGAATGAGTTCAAGCTTCATGTACCTTCAACTCTGCAAATGCAATTTCTGGCTCTACCATCCAAAATTCTGCCAAATGCCTGGAAGTGTGAGAATTCTCTGCACGAAATGTTGGTCCAAAGGTATAGACACTACTAAGAGCACATGCATACGACTCAACTTGAAGTTGGCCTGAAACAGTCAAAAATGCTTGACGGGCAAAGAAATCTTTGGCATAATCCACCTTTCCATCCTTATGAGGAATACCAGGTTTAAGTTTGGATCTCTCCTCCAGCTTGGATAGCGAATCCTTTGCTTTTTTAAGCTCATCCACAGAAGCGCCAATTTCCTGCTTGCTTGCTTTAGCAGATTTCAATTGGGAAACAATTTCCCCTTTCTCCTTAACAAGAACTCTAGCAGCTTCCATGTCAGCTTCTGGTGGAGGAGGATTCTGTTTTAGTTCCTTCTCCAGTTTCTCCGCTTCACCGAGCAAAGTTGTTACTTGAAACATTTCACCAGCACCCTCACAATCACTAGTTGTGATAATTGGCGTGTGCACATATAGAAACCCATGCTTATGGAAAAAAGTGTGTGTGGCAAAAGCAAGAGCATTTCTGATTCGAGCAACCGCAGATATCTGCAATCATACACAACAATCAGATGCTGTCAACATGAAATCAGCATCTAGGAAAAGAAAATATAATAAACTTTCATCTCAGGTTAAAAACTCAACAAGAGTTCCCAGTCTTGTCCTCAGTTACTTTCTATATAGTACAAAATCATGTAGACTTCCAGCAAAAGATAAGGTGCTAAAGAGCAAACTTAATGCAAGCTCTCAGAGTTACCTTGGGCTGTTTGGAAAGCCTTTGAATTGAATTTATTCAAGAAATTGAATTCAATTCCCTGATTTGGAACTAACTAATGGCATAAAATTAAAATCCAAAGAGAACTCAATTCTGTAAAAATGCCCAAAAGTAAATCAGATCAAAACAGGTCTGATTTATAATTCCTAACCTAGTAGACTTAATGTTAAAAATTGATATACCAAAATACCCTTACCCTTATCTAATATCTTCTCTCTTTCTCTTCTCTTTAATATCTAATGAAGAGTAAAATAGTCAAGATAAAGAATTCAATTCATTTTCATATACATTCCAAACAATATAGTTGATTGAATTCAATCATTTACTGATTTATTCTAAACATAAGAGTTCAAATCATGACACAATTAAATTCAATTGCCGATAGAATTGAATTCAATTCTATCTCATTTTTTCATCCCAAATGCTAAATCCCAAATCTCACTCTTCCCTTCCCTTAATCCCTTACCATCTTGCAAGGACATGCAGCTCGATATGGTAAATGCACCAAATTTTAAAAATTGTAGTATGCATATTGGGGGCATTATGGAAAGACATTCGCTATTACGCTACTACTTTATCTTCTTTTTTTCATTGCTCAATGTCTTTGTTTATGCATTATCTCGTGTTGAGGTGAAAAAAAAAATCTTTAAATTAAATACGTAATATAAGTCGAGGAAGTGAACACCTACGAAAAATGGTGTATCCATGCTTTATAGGTCCCTTGAGTGGTGCAATCCTCTTAACCATGAACCCAAGGTTACAACACATATTACACAGTGAAAGACCTCAGAGACATTTGATCAACATTCAGCTGCCCCATTCATTAAATCTAATCAAAACAAAAATTTGTACCAATGCATATAATAGCTAAAAAGTCATCTCGTACTATTTTTTGATATAAGCCACTAGTATCCAGAGTCCACTGGACAGGACACCAACTAATCTAGCTCGAGCTGATTCGGCACATAATGGGCAAAGCTCTCTGATCTAGTACCATTACTAGACAAAAAATGACTCAAAAACCAGCACTTCGCGGGTAAAAAACACACAAAAAAAGAAGAAGGGAAATTTAGTAATTTACCGTGTTGGTCCTAGAGCGAAGGTGAACAAAGTCCCTTAAGAACTCAAGGGTAAGCCTCATCTTAGGCAATGGGTACTTCGCCGGGTCGACGGGGCCCACGTGGACAACCTTCTGGGCCCGAAGCTCCACCTTCTGCTTCGCCCCCGCCGGCGGCAACTTGAGCTCGCCGTCGACCACCACGCACGTTCCCGTGGGCACCACCTGCGACAGGTCGCCGCCGGCCACCGCCGCCTCCACGATGACCTGGAGGTTCCCGGCGCACGACCCGTCATTCAGCTCCAAAAACGCAAAGGCGTCTTTGTCGGCCTTCCTCCCCGTCTTCACCCACCCGCCCACCCGGGCCTTCCAGCCAGCCAGGCCCGACCCCCCGTCGGCCCGCGAGATGATGGAATGGATCGGCACGCGGTCCGAGAATTCCGCCCTTGGAACAACGGCTTCGTTTAGTCTCGTCGCGGCCAATTGTTCCAGCGGCGCCGCCGTAGTGTCTGCCATTTGATTTTAGTCAGTGAATGAAACAGCGACACCAACCAGCGCAGAAAGTCACTCTCCCAAACGAAACCGTATTTTTTTAATTTTGGAAAAACCCTAGTTTATAAATTTTGTCGGAATTTGTGTTTGGGCCTAATGGGCCTGGGCCCATGAATTGCGCGCCACGTGGAGAGAGAGAGAGAGAGAGAGACGAGGTTCAAGGTAGCTTCTTTTTCCCACTTCGCACGTCTAAACACCGAAACAACACGCTTAAGCGAACTAAAACCAAAACTACCGGTCTTCCACTCTTTCTTTTTTCTGCTTTTTCTACCATACCCAGATCTCAAGCCCTAATCTTTTTGTTGACTTCTCTATCAATCTCACTCCGAAATCTGATTTTTTTAGAAGGGGTTCGTTTATTTAACCTCTTTTTTGTAATTTTAATTTTTTGTTTTGGTTTTTGTTCTTTAGGCGGTGTTATGAAATTTTACGATTGAAGTGATTTCCTTTTTTGATGGGATTTTGACTGTTTCAGGAAGATCGGTTGTCGAATTGATTGATCTTATCGCTCTGCAACGCAGAAGGGTATTGGGTAGAAGTTTGAATCTATCTATCTATCTATAGGAATCAACCATGTCTATGTTTAGCCGCATGTTTGGTAAACCTAAACAGGACACCAATGCTCTAACCACTTTGGACAAGTTAAACGAGGTAACTCACTTTTGATTCTTCATAAATATGATCGTTCGTCCTTCCCCACTTTGTGAATTGTTGCTTTTTACCACTCGGTGATTACTTTTTTTTTTTTTTTCATATTTGATGAATACAACTGTTTGACTTGAAATTACTCGTTGGTTATGCTGTGTTTGGAATATAGTTGTATGTTGCTGTTAATTATTAAGTTGCCTTATAATTGGCACGGAATAGGCAGTGCTGTCGTAGTGGGAACTATGGCAGTGCTGTCGTAGTGGGAACTATGGTTAGCAGTACACTTCAACTATGAGTGAATAAGCGGGTTTCCTTTATGCTGTGATTGGTTTGTTCTTACGTGGTTGCACAAGATTATAGATAACACTTTTTTTAATCTATGGGAGCAGACGGCAAGTCTTTAGCGTACTTTTTGTCAGTTTTATGAAGATTTCATTCTGTTATTCTTAGGGAAATTGTTTAATCATGGCTACATGATAAAAATGTTTCGAAAATTATCATATCATTGGCAGAATAATCTTGCATTTGTTGTGTCACAGCTTTGGTAGCCAAGTGGAATTTGTCTTATTAGATACTATGTTATGCTTTCTTTTCAATTGTACAATTAAATATTGCTGCCTCGTGTAACAATAGATGTGTAAAAATTATATTGTTACCCTTGTTTGAGGAATAATTTATACTTTGAAAGGGAACATTTCTCAATTTCAGTGGTTTGGTTTTTGAATCATGTAGACACTTGAAATGCTAGAGAAAAAGGAGAAAGTACTCCTTAAAAAGGTTGCGGCTGAAGTTGAAAAGGCAAAAGAATTCACAAGGGGAAAGAACAAAAGGGGTATGTTGCAGAACTCCTGGGTTCTTGTTCTAGAGAATATTTTCTGACAGCCTATTTTCACCTGCTTTCACTTCTATTGTGACATGGATGTTTTGGTTTCATGGCATGCAGCGGCAATACAGTGTTTGAAGAGGAAGAGGCTATATGAACAGCAGATAGAGCAGCTTGGAAATTTCCAGTTGCGTATTCATGACCAGGTGTGGATGCAATTTTGTATACAGAAACAGTTCAAAAGATGTTTGGTTTATTGAGCTTCTTTTGCATCTTATGCCGGTAATTTGTGTTACAGATGATATTGTTGGAAGGTGCTAAAGCCACCACAGAAACAGTAGATGCGTTAAGATCTGGAGCATCTGCTATGAAGGCTATGCAGAAAGCAACGTATGTAGTAGAATTTATGCTATGAAATATCGGCTGAAAGTAGATTGTGGTCCCTATAATTTTCACTCACTTGGGTTTTGATCCTAATAATTTTTTCTTGGGGTATAGACCCCTATATTTTCCCTTCCCACCATTAAGGTTTTGGTCCCTTGGGGATTGGACCATTTACTTTGATGGTAAATAAATGAAAAACATGCAGACAAATACTCAGCCATATGGACCAAAGCCCAAATTAACAAAAGCTATAGAGACTAAAATCTACTTTAAACCTAAAATATTTATGATTTCATCTTAGCATTTTCTTACATTTCTTATGTCTTATTTTCATGCGCTGGGTTATATTTTTTAATAACTGTTGATATGACATTGTTGATTTGCAACATATTTTTCAGGAATATTGATGATGTTGACAAGACCATGGATGAGATCAATGAACAGACTGAGAACATGAAACAGATTCAGGAAGCATTGTCAGCTCCAATTGGTGCAGCTGCTGATTTCGATGAGGTAATTTTATTATACATATTTGTGCTATATTGATTTGGTTGTAAACAGGAGATTTATATCTTTTGATTGTAATGTCACGTTTTTGAGAACTAAAGCATGTCTATGGAGCATTCTGAATTTCTTTGCCTATTGCCCTTTTCAGGACGAATTGGAAGCTGAACTTGAAGAACTGGAGGGTGCTGAGTTGGAAGAACAGCTTCTTCAGCCAGCAACTACAGCTCCTGCAGCCCCAGTGCAGGTCCCAGCTGGACGGCAACCTACTCGTCCGGTTCCTGCAAGGCCCACTCCTGAGGATGATGAATTGGCAGCTTTGCAGGCTGAGATGGCACTTTGAGCAGGTCCATTTTCTCAGCTATAACGTGATCCGTTATATAATCTATGCATTAGTTTGTTTTAGTTGAATGAGTGCTGCAATTAATATGGCAGTTGAATGGTTTGTGTATAGGCCATTTTCGTTGTGGATATCAACTTTTGCACGGTAGAGTGCACTTGTATCATAGCTTGAAACAATTCACCTAAATATCACTTGTCAGTATGAGAAATCTTATTCTGGGCAGGTCTTCTTATTGGTTTTGCCGCTGGCTTTGGTTAAGCCAGAATTTTGCAGACACTGTTTGTGCATGATGGCTAGTGGCTTCCATGAGGAATTGTAACACCACTATGACCTGGAGAATTGTGCTCCTCTCTCATGCTCGCTTATCTGTGTGAAATTATTGAACAGACCAGGGGGTGTATATATAACGGTGACACTAATTGAACAAAAAAATCTCCTTCGGGACTACTTTGCTCTTGGATAAGTTTGAACTCCCTTTTTCCATGTATACGTATCAATGTCGATGCATTTATCTTATATTTTATTTGGTACCGTTTAATGTTTGTCTTGGGTTTAATCAATGTATATCTCAAAACGTATGCTACATCGAAAAGTAATGAATAAAAATAGATTGGTCTATGAGCTAGGACACGGCTACGGTTGTGACCTTTGAGAGTGAAATTTATTATGAGTGTAGTGGGGTTTAACAAATTATATTCAAGTAGGGGAAACTGCAGCAAGATTTTAATTCCCCAAATTAAAGAAAGAGGCTCAAGATTAGTTCATCTATTGCTGGTAAAGTGTGATGAACTTCGTTTTGATTATGGATTTGATAAACATAAATTTATTCTTTTGAAAAATGAAGAAAAATGAGCAATTGTCAAATCTATAATTTTATGGAAGTAATGATTTTCCTAACTCGTAAGATTCGGTGTCTTCGCTGTGAGCATTACTTTGCTGTCACAGGCACAGCCTGTTCAACCCAGGAAGCCAGCAACATGCTGAAGACATTCGTTTGCTTTGTTAGTTCCGCTGAACTCGGTCGCCACACAACATTTCGCTGGCAGTCCTAAGCTTTATTTGTTAGAAGAATCACAGGATAGTGTTAAGTGACCTTAATGCATGTCATTGTTACTGTCCCTATAATTTCTATTTACCAGCAGCATTGGCTTATGCCTTTGGTGCAATGGTAAAGACTTGTGTCATTATATTGGGGTTCTAGTTGATATTTGTGCATTCCATGATTCCATCCCAGTTCCATCTATCTCTTTAACTGAAAGCATAAACGTACCCGTCAAAAAAAAAAAAAACAGCAGAATAAACGCATGTAAAATTTATTGTCTAAAAAAGGAAAAGAGAAAAAAAAGAAAAAGAAAAGAGAGAGAGGAGGGGGGGGGGGGGAGGGAAGCAAGAAAGAAAGGAGGCGACTTATGTGTGTTTGTGTCCTGTATCTAGGCTGGAAGTAATTGAACCCAAAGGTCTCTGAGAAATTATATATACTTCCAGAGTAATATGTAAGCTAATCAAAATCTGCCACATTAACACTGCAATAAAGTATAGGTGTGTTATTTTGTATAACATTTTTCCCTTACGCATGTAAGTTTAACATTTGAGTCTTACACCAGCTCACAAAAAAAAAAAAGGAGTCGTAGAAGTTTGGAGTATTTATGAGCAATTCAAATGGAATTCGAAGATATATATTAGAGATATTCACGGTTAATTTTGAGGCTAGTTCTATGATGCACCAGATAAATTATGGTATGTGGTGCATCTTTTACTTTTTGTGTGCTTTGCCACTCTGCTACACAACAGCATGTAGCACCCCCATCTTCCTTCTACAGCCAGGTTCTCATGCCCTCCCCTTTCCCCAGATGTCTCTAGCAACCATCACAAGCGTGGAGTCACCTTCGTCATTGGCAACCAGTTCAACAAGCTCTTTGCCAGCGACAACAGCATCACCCCATTGACATCGGAGCTGAGGTCCAACGTCAAGTCTCTTAATCATCTTCCTCCTCCGTTGAGGTCCATGGCCTCGTGATCACCGGTGTCAATCATCGCCTAGCTCGCAGCCTAAAGCCACATACCCAACACTATTACTGCTACTACTCGCACCATCCCCTCAGCGCTGCTACTTGCGCTACCTTCGAGCCTTAATCATGAATGCTTCTCATCGCCATCGTTATCGAACCTGCAAACCAACCGCTACTCTCAGGCCTCCACAATGCAATTAACCATCCGTCCACTACTTCGTCATCGTCTCGTGGTTGCTCGCACAACTGCTATCAAGCTTGGGTATTGAGAAGGCCATGAGATTGGTCGCACGAACATGTCAAACTTGGTATTGGTGCTAGTAGCATGTAATTCGATATGAGAATCTTTTGATTCTGTTATTGGCAACTTGTATAATCAATAGTCCTTTGATCTTCAATGTTGGGAACTGATTTTATAATAGTTGACCTTATATCAATTTTTGTCTTTTCCTTTTAGATTCATAGCTTCGGACATTTTCATTTTTGTTATAATGTATGTACTTGCTATTTTATGGTTTGTGTATGATGCTTGATTATTTTTCTTAGTTATGTTTTTGACATAGGTGTGTTGAATTGATTTTTTGCTCATCTTCAAGGTTCATCGACAAGAAGCAAGTTTTAGGGGTAGGAAAAAGTATTGTTGATGTTATTAATGCTGGGTTTGATATGATTGTGGGTGCAATGCTCCCTCAAATGCATTTAGTCATTGTCTCAAATGCATTTACCCACACTTATACGAATTTGGTTAAAAATTGGTATATAATGCATCATAAATTTATCTAGTACATAGCAGAACTTGGCCTAGTTTTGAATGTAGTTAGTTAAAAAATAAATCACTTTATTTTAAATTTTGAATTTGATTTAATTCAAACTCATTTTTATCAGTTTATCATTTAATTGATTTTGAAGTTAAAAAAAATTGAGCTTAGAATATTAAAAATTAAAGTATATAAAATATTAAATATACATAAAATAATATTCAATTGAAAATGACACAAACAAAAAGATTATGTGATAAATCATAATTATTATAAATAAGATTGTCAATTTAATAAAAAAAAGCAAAATGTTATATTATGTAATATTGCAAATTTAATAAAAAAAAGGGTAAAAAGTTATATTATGTAATAAATCTAAATTAGATTAGATTGGTTTTGAAAATTAAAACTAAAATCCAAGCTAATCCAATCTGTTTTCAAAAATTAAGAACTATTTAAACCAAACTTTCAGTTTTAATCGGTTTTTGATTTTTATTATATTTAAATTGGATTTAAACACTTCTACTTTACCTTATTATGATAACACTTTAGAGAATTGCAAATGGTACCAAAGAAGACTATCAATTTATCATAGTTCTTTTCTTTCGCTCCTATGGTGATGAATGTAATTGACAATGCTAATGAAATGAAAATAAAGCTATAGTTTCGGTTTCCAGTTCATGCAATAGGTCTTGGGGGTTTTCTGCAATCCGCTCAATGTTAAAGCTGTTATGGGGTTATGCTGATAAATCCTACTTTGTAAAGGTTATTCAAAATCAGTTTCCCTTTGTTTTTGGGCTTCTAAATGTTAAACTAGTTACTGAATTGTTTTAAGCTTTTTTTGATGAATTATAATATTGAATTGGTTGTGAAAGCGAGTTTAACATTGCACCAAGTTGTTTTGTGGAGACCACGTTGTACAAAAATTCCTCCCTAAGAAGAGGGAACCCAAAAGGCCAAAGGTTAAAGTTGCTTATTCCCCCACCCCACCCCTCAAACCTTATTTCATCAGCCTGAAGGAACTCTGGCATTCTGCCAAAAAATTTTTTTCACTAGAGGTTTCTACAACTCATCATGTAGGAAAACATGATTGATCTCTGATTACTACCACTCATTCAAGTAATAAAGTAATCCAATTTGCATAAACAAATATAGAAATGAGGTAGAGGGAGAGAGTAAGGCATACCCAAGATCAAAAGAATTTCATTGAAAGAATAGAGTTCAAACAATTAAATAAAAAAAAAAAAAAAGAGAGAGAACTAATTAAAAAAAAAAAAAGGAAAACGTGGTCGATAGATTAATCCAATGATTCAGGCCTTCCCGGGTTTCCGAAAGTCTAATGAATGATGTAAGTAAGGACCAAAGCCAGCAGCATTAGAACATAGGCAACTCCTTGGTCCACAGCTATCCCTACACACACATCAAATAGCCATCATAAGCAAAACCCAAAAGAAAATTGGGTCATAGAAACTAACACATTGGAAGATGAAAAACAAAAGGATGATAATATTGAGAAAGCATATAAAATATGATATATACCATCACTAGTTGGAGCTGGGGCAGGAGCAAGGGCCTCAGCATTTATAGAAGGTGCCACAGAGGCCAAAGCAAGAGCCACAATGGACATAACAAAAAGCTGAACTCTCAACACCTCCATTGCCTTGAGAAGCAAACACTCAAAACTTGAATGGATGTAGCTGAAGGGAATGTGTTGGCTTATAATGGGGTGAGAGGGGAGGGAGAGGAGAGACCGCAAAACAAAAGGGGTTGCTTTGGTTGGGAGAATCTTGGCAAAGCAGCAGCCACTCTGGCTAGCAATATAGGTACCATCCACTAGCCGTTGATGGGTGCCACGTGTAGGGCTGGTATTGACCGCACGTTACCCGGCCTAGCTGTAGAGTAGAGAATCGAGAGAGACCTCGTCCAACCAATGAATGATGATGATAGGATTGGCTTTCGAAAATTTCAAAATGTTCTTAGATTATGAAAAATATATTATATTATATGTTTTTCGGTATTTATAATATAATTTATGTGCATAACTATCTCACACTCTATTGATATTTTTAATTTTTAATATTATAATTACTGAAGTAAAGTAGTGAATAACAGATGAAAATGATGCATAGTAATTTTTTTAAAACTTGAAAATAACTTCTCAAAATATTATATATATATACACTTGAGAAGATTCTTTGTTTGTTGTTCTTTTTAGCTGCCAGTCTGCCACATGATTGTGTTTGAGTGATTGGTCCAACATGTACAACTGGTTTCAACTGAATTGAATTTGAAACATGAGTTTTTAATCCTATATTTGTTTTTTGGTTTTTCAAACTTCAAAAGATGATTGAACCGTTGTATTCTCCAGGCTATCGTTGGCTTCTTCTCCCTGAGGTGGAGCCACAGGTACACCTAATTCACGACATCAATGCATTGCACACACACTGATTTTATTGGTTAGAGAAATATTTGTACCGTCCAAAAGTATCATCTAACTGTACTTACGGTTAATAATATCAGAGCATTGGGGATAAAATCCATAAAGTAGTGATGCTGTGGTATTATTAGCTTTGAATATAGCTACGTGCTACTCCTATATTATTTCTCTCATCAATTACAACATAATGGTAGACGACATTATCAATGGTTTGGATGAATGAATGATAGCTTATCAGTTACTACATTGTTGCAGAACTGTCGCAAGAACGACCAATTACAAGTCCGGAACCAAAATTATATAGCTAATTAATGATTTTGAAATTCGTGTTACCGTGTAACTGTAACTAAAAATCCTTATGACGAGAATCTGTTGACTTCCCTACTAAAGGTGAAACGAAGCTGAAAACAGAGTAACCGTTCGTGAGATTTAGATTTTCAAAAGTGATGGTGAAAGGGTGCTCAAATCTAATTCAAATCAAAATTAAACTGAGAATTGATTCAAAAAATTATCATTTAAACAAAATTGCAGACTGAATAAATTTGGTTTTGTAATTAAATTTTAAAAAATTGATTAGATTGGATTAGTTTTTCATCTTAATTTTCAAAACTCATCTAAAGAATGTGATGAACTTACCGTCTTCATGAGTCCCCGCTGCGTAGGCATGGGCTGTTATTAGGTGTGTTGGGAGTCACCTTTGAACCTTAGTCTAAGTTTGTTTATTTTATTCTTTTTTTTTTTTAGTTTAATTTGTATACATTGATAGTGTAAAATTATTTTATATTGTCAATCAATAGAAATACAAGAAAATATTAAATCATTATAGATAACTACCCACTAAAATAAGGATCCCATCATGATTTGATACTTTCTTGCATTTTTATTAGTTGATAGTATAAAATAAATTTACACTGTTAGTATATACAAATTAAACTTTTTTCTTTTACACCAAAAAGAAAAACTCATCTAATATGATACAAACTGATTAACAGTACATAATATAGTTTTTTATTATTAAATTTATAATTTTCCTTATGATGATGTGATTTTTTTTCTTATATTTCTCTTAATTTAGGTGTCACTTTTAATTAGTGTGTGTTTGGTTTAGAGTTTGTAAACAGGGGTTTGCTCCGACTTGATTCTGTAAAATTGATTTTGATCAAAAGTGAGTTAATGCTAACATGATTTATGTTTGAAAACTTTTATATCAAAATTGATTATACAAAATCAATGTTGTTTGGATAGTATTATTTAAAATCATTTTTTAATGTATAATTACAAAAAAAGGTATAAATTTCATAATATTTATATTTAGTTTCTTTTATTTCTTTTATTATTTTTTCAGTTAAATTTGAATAATTGACAAAATATTATTTTAACAATCAAATATTACATTTAATGTTACTTAAATTAAATACAAATAATACAATTTTTAAATTAAAAAATAATTTAATTTTGATCATATCAATGTAAAATTTTTTACATAAATAATTAAATTAGAACTTTAATTAATAAAGTTGTAAAATACATGTCAAAAGGGAAAATAAATTTATTAATATATGAATGAAATTAAATTTTAATATATAAAGGCAAATGATTAAATCCATCTAATATAATACTTACATTTAATGCTTAACTGAAGGTTAAATACGGTAATTGAAAAATTAACTTTTAGAAGTAGTGTCCCAACGTGAAAATTTCAACGTGAAAGTGATAAAATATAGCTTTTGAATAAACTGGGGTTGAAGGTAGAAAATCCGTTGAATGACATCAGAAGTGAAAATACCCAAACATAATATGTGCAGCGTTCTAGGAGTCTCAACCAGCGTTTGATGTTGCAAATGCCAAAACAAACAAGCTCTTAACCGTTGTGTTATGCATAATGAATGAGTCATTTTTATTTTTTTTCCTATCATTTTTTAGTTCATTGTTTGAGTTACTTTTAATTTGCAAAATTCTAATGCTTAATATTGGTTTTACACAAAAGACTTATTACACCTGTTTAATATAAGACTGATGTAAATAATATAGCTTTAATTAATTTACTTGTAGATTCAAAATCTGTCTAAACTTAATGTGAACACCATCGGCATAATGAATGTGGCTTAAATAATAAAGCATTAATAAAAATGAATAGAATAACTTCACATATATTCATGATTTATTATTTACATACTTGTATTTTTAAAAATTTAAATAGTTGAAATTTTAATCAAGATTACCAATGCTGCACTTAGACGTATTCCTCACTACCCGTGGAATGAAGATTTAGCGTAATCTTGGTTAAGTATTTTACCTCAAATGGTAATGGATAGTGATTTTTTGACGGTAAAAACAATCTCAATCATGTGAAGATGATATGACGGATTTAAGTGAATCCTGCATATATTTGCATGTCACTACTATAGACACTTCGAGCATACAAAAAATTTACCAAGGCTTGCTTGTTCGTTGTTTTTATCATTTTTACTTTTTAAGAATGCAACATAAAAAAATGAACGATGCGGAAAGCAATAACAATGAGGCTTAATCATACGTGAGTGTCCCGAAGCAGGACGCCTCATTTTATATTGAGTTCTTTCTGGGAAACAAAGCAACAGGGATGCCAAGACAATACAGACCAACTGAGGATCAAACAATCGGAAGGGACAAAATGTTGGGTGCATTTTAGTTAAACAACTTCCAAGTGGCCAAGTCTGAAAAACTAATCAGTGAGCAAAGAAAATGTCATCTAAGTAGAGCACGAATGAATGATGATAAAGAGAATTACACAGACAACTAAAGCCTCGTCATTGTAAGTATAGAAAATGTAGAAAAAGCAACTACATGAAGGTAGTTGACTAAATGACGCAGTTAAAAACAAAGAAATTATAAAAGTCTGGTGGAAATTTACAGCTAAGAACAAAACTCAGGTCTCCTACTCAGACAGCATTTTGTAAGACCACTTCAAGGGATCGTGGTGCTGTTGGCATGACATTACACGTATGGTGCCAATATCATTGACAACAACATAGGGGTTTTACTGAATTTGAGATATCTTCAAGGGCTTAAAGAAATGGGTCCGCATAGTTAGACGTGGACAGAGAATAGAAAATATGAACTATGGAGAAATAAAGTTCTGGAGGCTCTAGGATTCCGAGTAACCCCACCATTCAGAAATATTACTTCATAAATGCCGCGGTTCTAAGGCTATTAAACCACACGACCTTCTATTTTTCTTACCATAAATATAAATATTAAAAAAAGAAGCCATCAATAAATCACACTGCAAAGCCCCCTTAAAGTGAGCAACACCAACATCAGTCGAGATGGGGACCTAAAATAGAGGCAGGAAAAGATAATTGCAATGCATATACATATTGCAACTAGAAGCAAAAGCTACTCAAAAGCTCATGAACAAGACAGCAAGAAAGAAGAAGGAAAAGAAAATAACAATTATATGAGGATGTCATTGGCAATACTCAATCAATTTTACATTTTAGTTGCATGTGTTTGAGAGAAACACGAAAGCCAGCAGTGGGCCTTCGGATGGGCTATGTAATTAATCAGCAACTTCTTTGAGTGGAACAGGTGCTAACTCCAAATAGTCAAAATCATCTGTTATACCAACCTGCATGGAGACACCAGATGTAAGACATATATAAGAGAAAAAGAGAGACAGGAGTAGACAAGTACATCAACGAGGGCTATTTTTAAGCTGGGATGCACAAGAGGATATTTAACGTGGTAACCTTACTAAAGTTACCAAGTTATATCATTCCATTCAATTAACTAATTGACAGCCAAAAGAAGCCCCAACAATTAGCTGATGATTACGCTTAGTGCTTTGCACATTGAGGGATTAAACTCAGATGACTGACCTCAATGGCGGAGCTTCTTTAAGACAAAAGGGGGCCATGGCCCCCCCAAAAATTTTCCTAGAAAATTAATTTACATACATATATAAAATTAAATTTATAATATATATATATATATATCCAAGTCTGTTTATTATACAAAATTATTTTATATATATAGATAGAAATTTTATCTGGTAAATAAGCTTAAGTATAAAAATGCTACTCTATATAAATGATACTTCTTCTATTTAAAAGCTTATCACCCTAAGTTTTAATTAAGAAAACTAAAAAATTTTTTGAAAAAGAAAATACATCATAATTGAGCATCATTTTAAAATGAAAATAATATTTATTACAATAGATAGGTAATCACAATAATTGAATAGCATGTTCAATATTCAAGTAATAGATTTATTAACTCTAAAATCTGCTTTGATTCCTAAGGATGCTTACAAAATTTTTGATATTGTTAAATGTATATTTGGGAATGCAAGAAAATATTTTTTTTCAATAAAAGTTGTTTTGAAATAATTTTACATGTTTAGATAAAAAGTTTGAATAGATTATAATCTAAAAAAAAAAAAAAATCTAATTTTAAGTGTAAAATCTATTGATAAGTGAAAGTAGATTGTTTAAATTTTTTTATTATAAATAAAAGTTGATTATTTTAGAATTATAATTTTTGAACTAAAATAACTCTGGGTATTAAATATTATAAAATATAAACAAATCATTTCATATCTTTTTTACTAATGTCGTACAAAACCAATTTTTTTTATATAATTCAAATAAAATATGCTACTTTAAAATTTCTTTAAGTCAATACATCTAAATATAAAATTTATTTTCAACTACTTATAATTGATTATTGAGATAATTTTAACCTCATAACTAATTTAAATAGATTAACATTTATACTCTTGTTGACAAATACTATCCTATGAACTTCACTAAACATAAAAAGAATAATTTGCCTTTTAATTTATTTATTTTTGCTGTGTTAATTATTTGTTTTAAAGTTTATGTATGTGATATGCACTTAGTTTTAATTTTATGGTATATTGACAGCAATAAGATTTGAATCTATAACCTCATATGTTTATAATTTATATGCTAAATTTGTTGGCCCCCCTAAAAATTTTCTTTAAGCTCCGCCACTGACTGACCTCCTTGTACATGTTTTCAAGTTGCTCCTTAGCCTCAGGGAAGTTGTTTGAACACCACTGCCTCAGGGTGAAAATGTTGTCTGCACAAATTTTTGGCCACAGAAAAAAAAAAAAAAAAAGATTATATGTATCACCATCATAGCACGACATCTCACAATAGCGGACATGCCATTTCTCCCCTAGACCCAACTCCATCCAGGGAAAAAACTGAAAGGTAAAAACCATAAAAGGTAGAACCTGTCCATCTGTTGGCTGACGCATGGGCAACTTCAATTGCTTCCTCTGCGAATAATAATACCAAAAGCATCAGGGTCCCAACTTCCAAACTATACAAAGGTATGAAGGCTAACCTTCTGAAACATTAAAGTATTGTACAGATAAAGAAATAAATAAATAAGCATTTCTTAACTCATTGCTTCAAAAGCAGCCGGATCATTATCTCTGTACTGTGACAACTCATCCTGAAATAGTCAAATATTATTTGACTGTTGCAATACTGACTTTATACTGATCATATGCATTGCCAACAAATAATACAAAATCCAACCTTCAACTCATTATGCTTCAGCTCAATGGCTTTGAGATCTGCTACGGCCTCCTCTCGTTCATCCTGGTGAAGATGCAACATTAAGAAATATGATGACACAGAAGTAGAGCTAACTGCAATCTGGTAAGGGCAAGACTATAACTCACAGATTCCTCTCGTCCCTTCTTTAGCGCCTCACGTTGGTCAACAAGTTCGCCATACCGCTTCTTACCGCTTTGTAGATCAGAGTCAAGTTTGCGATTCACATTCCTAAGCTGCAAATCAAGTTTACAACATTGTAATTAGGCTAGGATGTATAAAGGACAGTACAACCTTTTCAAGCATAAGATGGCACAATGACACAGTCTAGCTTTGTCAATGGGAACTTCACCTGATTTCCAGCACAGCTAGGAAGACTCCAGAAGTACACCTGAAAGGCAGAAGCATGAGCATTACTTATAGAAAGTTTACCATGGCGAAAAATATTTCTCTATATCAACGACAATTTTCCCATGGTTACAGGTAGTGGAACAAAACAAAACAAAGTATCTCAAACTACTGCATCACTAACCATAATACTAGAACTGGGAACAAGCATACGTAGGGATGTCAAAACTTACAGAAGTTCCTATCTTATCTTTGGAAACAAGGTCATCATCCACCAAACTTTGAACAACATCTTTCACAGACTGAGTGATAACACCTTTCCTAGGACCCAACTTCTCCAGCTCCTTAAGCTGAAACAACAACAACAGCAACAATAATAATAAAAAGCATATAAATCAGTAACGGGGGGGGCAAAAAAAAAAAAAAACTATATTCATACAAATCAACATCACCAGAAAGAAATCTTGAGACTCGTAAAAGATTTCAAGCATCTTCTCACGCTTCTCTTCCAATGAAAGACCCCTTTTCTTCGACTGCACCGACACAAAAAAACACATAAACCAAATTGTAATTTTACAAAAAACACAATTGGCATTTTCACAAACAGGGAGAGAGCTCTCCAACACAACAGATTTGGAACTCAAAAAAATAGGTTCCATTTTGGGCCATTTTTTCGTCAATCCTAAGTCTGACTCTTTTCTAATTCTTATTTCCGCATCAAATAGAATCCAATAAGGAAAACGAAAAGAGGAACGAATTCACCCGATTGGGTTCAGATTTGTGATCAAAACACCTTTGAACCATAAAAACCAAACCGGTCATAGAAGCGATTGCAAAAAATTGAGCTGCAAACGAAGATCAATAATGAAGGATAAAAACAGAAGAATATTCTCGCGAGAGAGGAAACCGAATTACCATTGTGATGGCGTCCGGCAGCGGAGGAGCGATCGAGAAGATTCCGGAATCGCCAGGCTTTCGTGTGTAGTTGCGATTCTCTAGTTTTGGCGGGAAAATTGTCTTGTAAAATTTTCCGGTTTATGTTCAAAATTATTGGAATATTTATAGAGATTGATTTTGATATATTATAATATAAAATAATTTTATATTATTATTTAATTAAATATTTTTATTTATAAAATTTTAAGATAATGGGTGATCAAATCACATATTTTTATTAATGTAGTAACATATAATTTGATATCTATTTTTTTATATTAAAAATATATACAAATTAAATTCATATTTATATTTATATTTATATATGGACATTGTTTTCCTCAAAATTACCAATAAAAACAAAATTTTTACATTGTCCCAATAAGCAAATATATTTAACTTTTTCACCTCCTATTTTAAAAATAATGTATATGAAAGAATTTAATTAAATGATCATATAAAAAAAAATTTACATTTTCAATATACCAAAATTAGCTCCATATTTCTTTTTAAGGGGATTTCTCAAGTATTCCTATAAAATTCAAAGATATCTATATCTATTAGTTATTTGTGATTAAAAATTTATCATATGTTCCCTTAACTTAAATTATTAAATTTTTAAATTATTTTTAATTATATTTAAGGGCTCCATTATTTTGATATGGAGCTTGTGAGTTATTAATCCCACAATACCGTGTTTTGGAAGTTATTATGTGTGTATGATTTTTTAATTTTTTTTAGAGAATATGCCATATTAATAGGATTTTGGTTTGTTAGACAATCTGCCATTTTAGAGGAAGGACTATGCTAAAAATATTGTTACACAATCTTATATGCTACAAGCAAGATTTTGAGACCAAAAAATATCCTCCCTCACTTCTACTTGAGGTGGGGCAGATTTTGAAACAAAATAACCCTTATTCCTTACGTTTGAATTTTGATCTTTTAAAGTAAATATGATCGTAAAGTAAGAAAGTGAGATACTAATAATTTTTGGATCAATAACTCTCATTTTGCATGGATTTCACTAAATAATCTATTGGTGGATAATCTTTCACTTTTTTACTTTACAAGTATACTCATTTTAAAAGATCTAAATTCTGTTCATTTAGGATTTAGGGTAAACAAAAAAACCCTAAACTCTTAATTTATACTTTCTTGTAATAATATAATAATTTCACATTCTTAAATTACTTTTAATTTGTAGTTGATATTTTTTTATCAAAAATTGATTAAATCAATTGATTAAATTTAGATTAATAAAAATTGATTTGCATTATATGAAAACATAATTTAAACTAACTTGATTCAATTTAAAATCAATACAAATTATAAAGATAAGAGAAAGTGCATGTCAACACATAATAATTTAGAGGAAAATATACTAAACAGGAAAAAAAAAAATGTTACTTACTTACACCTAACTAGGTATCGATACTTAGCAACCAAATAAAAATTAGTTTTATTTACGATAAATTAATATAAATGCCGTATAGGAAAATAATAATTTATAAGTTTACCCAAAATAATTGATCTCCTCTTCATTCATTTATACACACACGCTTACAACTTTTTTTTTTTTTATTCAAAACTCAACCAACCAAAATAAGAAACGTGAGACTAAACATAAAGTGTATTTGCTTCTGTGTTTGTAGAATTGATTATTGGTAAAATTAATTTTATTATAATTGATTTTAGTTAAAAACTAATTTTAAAGGAATATTATTTATATTTGATAGTTTGATCTAAGAAGTGATTTTGATAAAATTGATATATGGGTGTGTTTGTCTAGGATTTTTTTGGTAAAAAGTCACTTTTTCCATAAAAAAAAATTAATTTTCGTATATTTGGATAATTTTTTAAAAATAATTAGATTTTCAAATGAATCTATTTTTAGCTTTTTTGTAGAAGCTAAAAAAAGTAATTTTTGAAGAAAAAAATTAATTTTCAGTTTTTTTTTAGCTATGTATAAGATGTATTTGTTTCAACTTTTAAAAAATGTGGTTTTGAAACTTAAGGGTGCGTTTGGTTTGTAAAAATATTTCCTGTTTTCATTTTCTGTTTTCATTTTCTAAAAAGATTTTCATTTTCAGATTTTCTGAATTCAGGAAATGCATTTGGTTTATAAGAGTATATTCTGTTTTGAAAAAGTGAAAATAATGAAAATATGTTTGGTTTGTTTGTTTTATAAAATATAATTTTTAAAATGAAATTTGAGATAATAAAATTATATTTATTATTCAATAATAAAAATGATGTATATTCGATTTGTATATTTTATTCATTTACTAAAATTATTTATTAAAATAATTAATAATTCTATAAAATATTAAGATTAAGAATAAAATAAATTACTTACTTTTAAAATTATTTTATTATCATTATCAATTATTATATTTTAATTTGTATATCAATAAATATTTAAATACTATAGTTAGTATTATTTTATTATATAAACTGTCAGTGTAAAAATATTTTATATAGGCATTCAATTATATATTACTATATCAACAAAAATATTTGATTTATCCCTTTTTTTTGTCCTTTTTTTTTCCTTTTGAAAAAAAATTAAATAATTGACAAAAATAAAAAAAATGGGTTGGTGGGGTTTGAACACCCAACACCAACTTTGTATGCTCAGCATAAGCCAATTGCGCTGCCAACATCTTCTTGTTGTTGTTGTCCCTTTTTTTTCCTTTTGTTCCTTTGAAAAAATTAAATGATCGATAAAAATAATGGAGGTGGGAAAAGGGAGATTCGAACCCGCATCCCAGCCCTTTCAGAATCATTACTTGACCACCTGCGCTGCAACACGCGCGTATCATGGTTTGTCATAAATAATACATAATAGATTCGTGAAAGAGTGCATTTGACGTAAAAAATAACATCCACCCCGAGGATCGAACACGGTTCATGGAGGATAATCAAAACAGAATTTCAGTTATTTACCGCAATGCCACCGCGTTCTTCTAAAAAATATTTTCAACAATCAAAGCTAAAAAGATAAAAACGTGGAAATGACATTTTCAAATTTCCAAACATTTTACGAAATATTTTCTGGAAATATTTTCAAAACAACTCCAACAAACATATTTTCACTCCTATTTTTTGTTTTTTCTGAAATTGAAAATAGAAAATGGCAAACCAAACACCACCTAAATTTTATATATAACTAAAAAAATGAAAAAATAAATTTTTTGAAAATTTGATTATTTTAAAAAAAATCCAAACATTTGAAAATTGATTTTTTTTATGAAAAATGTGATTTTTTGCTTAAAAAAATTTCAAACAAATATACCTATAAAATTTAAGTTTCAAAATCACTTTTTTTAAAAGTTGAAACAAATATGCCCTCTATTTGAATAATATGGATTAAAATCACTTTTAAATATACAATTACAAAAATAAAGTATGCTTCTGCACAATCACTTTTATTAACAAAATTCCTTAAAATATACAGAGTTGACAAATTGAATGAGAAATATGGGTGCTCCTATAAAACTTTAAAATTCTAATCAAAATCTTAGTAGGGTATCCATAAATGTGTCACATTCATAATAGATAAAAATAATTACATAAATCAAATAATATATTTTTTTAATTTACTAGGATTGATTGAGACTTTTAAATACCGCTAATAACAAAATAAGATGAAAAAGTGGTATATTAATCTCTAAATGGATCAATCCAATGAACCTAAAGATTCAAACTAAATCGAACCAATAGAATTAGTTCAAATCAACTCAGGTAATTGAGTTATTTTAAAGTAAAACCAAATCAAATTAATCATTATTAGTTCGAGTTCAGATTTATAATTTTTTAATCTAATCTATTGGATATTTAATTCGATCATTCAATCAACTAATTTTTTTATTTATTTCTAATTTTTAAAGTTTTACACTTAAGTTTTTAGTAATAAAATCATTTTTTTAATTTTTTACTAATATTTGTTTAAAAAATTTATTTATTTATACCATTATTAAATATATCATAATATAATTTTACATTATTGTTAGTTATCATAAGGATAAAAACTTTTAAAAAAATATAATTATTTATTTTATAGTTCAACTCGATAATCTGAACCAAACCAACCTGATAGTGATCGGATCAGTTTGATTTGAATTGGATTATTTTCAATTTACACAATTTTATATCAAAAAAATTGAAAATTTTCCTAAACCTTGACGTGTGCCGCATGTAATACGCTTCATATAAAAATTTCAAGTACTCAGTTTCTTTTATTCTTTACTCGTTGATGTTTGCTGCATGTAATACTTGTTCTTGTAAATAGCTATGGTCTAAAAATTTAATTTACATCATAATTGATCATGTAATTATCAAACATCTTAAAATTTATCACTATAACATTCGCGACGTATGTAACAATGGATGTTTCTAACATGGGGAGTTTTTAACAAGGATTAAGTTGGTCTTTGAAATCTAATGGTGGATCAAAAGGATGTATTCATATATCTTTTCTTATATAGTGTATTGTAATTTTTTTGGTTTACTCAAATTAAAAAGAAAAAAAGGTTAAATACATTTTGGAAATTATCAAAATTTTTTCTATGAGATCCTAAAATTAACTATAAATCTTTAGGTATTACACAGATAAAATTTGATATTTTTTAGTATTATAGAAATAAAAATTTGGTCATTTTTGAAATACAAAGAATATTATATAGATAAAATCGGATCATTTTCTATGAAATTCTGAAATTAACTGAAAATTTTTAAATATCACACAGATAAAATTTAATATTTTTAAATATTACAAAAATAAAAATTTAGCCACTTTCAAATTTGATTAATTTTTATTTGTATAATTCGAAAAAATACTACAGTATATCATATAAAAGGGGTATATCAATACACTCCTTTTATCTACTATTAAAATGCAAGGTCCATGTCATCCAAAACTCGTAGTGGACCAGGTTAGAATCTTCCTTGCAAGAGAATGTCATCATGATTTGCATGCTTTTAAAAAAATAAAAAAAATTTCTACCTAGTATCTGGTGGATTGTAGAGAAAAAAATCATATTTAAAATAATTTATATTATGATAAATTTATCACATAACTCCTATAAAAAAAACAACAAACCTCATTTGAGATTTATAATTAAATCATAATTGTTGAATATAAAAAGATACTATATACTTATAAAAATAGAAATATCGAAAGAAATCCCATAAAAATTTGTAATTATCAATGCCTTAATAATAGTATTTGTCTTGCATAGTCAGAAAATTTATCAGCTTGGCCACTAAATAAATAATATAATATTATTTGATATTATTTTAGTTATTGCTTATTTTGTATCACTTTTTGCTCACCACCTTCTACTACTTTAGCCACTTCAAATACAATCACATTTATTTTATGCACTACCTCTGTTTGGAAATAATTATCTACTTTTAAAACTTTATTTTTCTACAGATAACACTTTTGTTAGAAAATTTAAATAATATTAAATACCTTTTTTAAGTTATACCATATTAACTAGAAAAAAGAGAGTAAACAGAAAAATATAATTAAGAAAGAAAGATGATTAAATAAACGTAATTTTATAAAATATTTCTAAATTTCTTTAATATTGTGATTTTTTAAATAATTATTTTAATTCATATAAGTATTTAAAATTGGATAATTATTTCTAAACAAAGGTAGTGCAATTTTAGTATATGAAACAAAGTTAAACAAAACCCAGTAATTCTTTGCCTATGAAATAGTTTATTTTACAAGTGTTCAGTTATATAACAAAATTGAAATGACAATGTGTCCGGGGAGCCAAGCATAGAGCTGCTTTCCTGCTTCTATCTTTTCTGGTATGCATAATTCTTCCAAAACAAAATAAAACCGCGAAAAAAAGGGTGAATGCATAAATGAAAGATCAATAGTTAAAGCACATTGTTATAATGTATTAGTAGGTAGTTAATTATTTAGTTAGGTCTATAAATAGAGGAACTATTTTGTTATAAAGCATTAGTGAATAATTAATAAACTAGTGGAGTCCTTGACACTCGAAGACAAGACGAGCTAAGCCTGTCTTGAAAAGGTTAACATTGACATTGGAGTCACATCTTTATGAGAGGGCAGAATTAGATGCAGCTATGAAGAGAATAAGATGAGACTTATTGTATTCATATATCAAAAAAATGTTTAAATAAGTTTTTAGTCTATAAAATTAGTAAATTTTGATTTTAATTTTTAAAAAATTATTATTTTATATTGATCTAAATATTTTTTAAAATTTTGATTTTAATTTTTAATTTTTTGGTTTTAATTTAAATATTTTTAAATATTTTGATTTTAATCTCTATTTAAATATGAAAAAGGTGATATAATTATTCGTTATTTATGTTATTATTTAATAAAAATAGATTAATGATAGGAGTTAAAATCAAATTTTTTTAAAATATTTGAATTAAAACAAAAATATTTTTTTAAAGACTAAAACTAAAATTTATTAATTTTATAAAGATTAAAAATATATTTAAACCTAATAAAAATCATGAAGATGTAAAATGATGTGTATATTTAACATTAATCTAAAATAAAATGACAAAGGAAATGGAAGTCAATGATGACATAATTCCTCATCCAACAACTCCGTCGTCCTATATCCTAAGTTCAAAGTAAAAGATAAGCAAATGAAAATGGCTACAACTTGACCCTGTTTTCTGCGATAAGTTCCCCTTACCATCTTGCAATTCTTAAACTAATGAATTCTACGTAGTTGCAGGTTTCCCAGTTGGCAGGTTCCATTCCAATTGCTTTACGTAATTAAATTCTTTTTTCATTGTGGCTAATACAGTCTATTTATTCTTAATCAAAATCAAGAATCAAAAGTAGGTGGCACGCATGCATCTCTACTACGTTTCTAATTATCATGCTTGGGTCACCAATTTTATTATTTTATTCATTAACCTATTTGAAGCATTTCCGTGTCTGGTTTTTTATTATCTTCACATCTTATCTAATGTAATGAAAGCTTTACTTCAACTTTGAATCACGTTTGTGCACCAATTTTTGTCTAAACACGTTTATGTAGATTACTCTACGTTGGGCGCGGTCTTGGAGAATATTATACAAGCATTACAATATGATTTCCACAGTGCTACTTTTTCTATTTAATGCACCTCTCTCTCACTCTCTCTCTCTCTCTCTCTCCATAAAGCAAATTCAGGGGCTGGTTTTGCCAAAACCAGCGAACTATGTCCAAGTTGACAAGTTGCAACTAAATAGTTCCTAGTGTTGCTAGTTACTACTTTCTACTGTTTTGTTCTCCGAACTTTGCTTTCATAAACCCATTGTACATGAACGAAAGGTCAAAAACAAAATGAGCGGTTCATAACCATTAACCAATTAGCTTCGTTATTGGACTTGACTGCATAACATAGACCAATATAACTTCTTCATTCGCCGGCACAAGGCTTGTCTTGTTAGTCCAGACATGGCAACTCCCTGTGGATTCATCCTGTTGTTGATGCTTTGTCTTGGCCTTACAATCTTAGTTCATGCACAGCAACAAACAGGTTAGCATTTGCCATCAGTGTATGAAACTATGAATGAGTCTTTATGTTACTTTTTCTGCAACATTGTTAGTTAATGATGTGGGCATTTCTCCAAGGTCAATAATCTTTGTTCTTGTTTATCATCTTGGAATACTGTATACAATAACTGTGGAAGCTTCATGGTTTTAAATTATAAGGCTCCCATATCTCATTTTTATGGGCATTTCAATCAATTAATGGTTTCATGGGTAGCTACAAGTTAGCGGATTTTGAAGTGTAAACAAGCTAAAATCCTGTGTCTCTCAATCTGTTTTATCCCATTTTGAAGTGTAAACAAGCTAAAATCTTGTATTTCTCAATCTGCTTTGTCTTTCTGTTTAGGCTTTATAAGCATTGACTGTGGTGGTCCAGAGAATTTTGAGTACACAGATGATTCCACTAATATAAAGTACAGCACAGATGGAGCTTATATACAAACAGGTGTTAACAAAAACATCTCCTCTGAGTATGCATACCCAAAAAATCCCAATCTGCCATTACCACTCTCCGATCTCAGAAGTTTTCCTCAGGGAGAGAGGAACTGTTACAGCTTAAAAGCTGGAAGAAGAGGCAGTTTACATTTGATAAGAGCTTCCTTCTTGTATGGAAACTACGATGGAGAAAACAAGCTACCGGAATTTGATCTCTATGTTGGTGCCAATTTCTGGTCATCAGTGACATTTAGAAATGCTTCTGAGCAAGTCATCTTGGAAATTATCAGCATGGCACAATCAGAGGTGACTAATGTTTGTCTTGTAAACAAGGGAGCAGGAACTCCTTTTATCTCAGTATTGGAACTTAGACCTATTTATAGTCCCATTTATAATACTGAGTTTGGTGAATCTGCTTCACTGTTTCTTTTCAAAAGATGGGACATTGGGTCACTCAATGGAAGTGGCAGATATGAAGATGATATTTATGATAGAATTTGGTCCCCCTACAATTCCTCCTCTTGGGATTCTATCAGGACTGCTTCAGCAATAGATGGCAATGCTGATGGTTATAGACCACCATTTGAAGTCATCAGGACTGCTGCTAGACCAAGGAATGATACTGATGCTTTGGAATTTTCATGGACCCCAAATGATCCAAAATGGAAATTTTATGTCTACTTGTACTTTGCTGAAGTAGATCAGCTTCAGAAAAAACAACTGAGGAAATTCACTATATCCTGGAATGGATCTCCGTTGTTTGAACCTCTAGTACCACGCTACTTAGTTGCAATCACTCTTTCTAATTCCAAATCCTTGGTGGCAAATGAACATCGAATTTCTATAGAGAAAACAAAAGACTCAACCCTTCCTCCCATTCTTAATGCAGTTGAGATTTATGTAGTAAGACAGCTGGACACACTTCCAACATTTGAACAAGACGGTATGATATGATTTCTTTACTGAAATTTCATGTGCAAAAGCAATGTCATGATGCCTACCTTGCTGACTCTAGTCCAGAATAGGGACAAAGTTTGGTGCATACTTACCAAACAATTGTACTGCTTGCAAATGTTTTAATTTTGTTATGCCTTTAAGCGAATTCAATTTATATTTGTACACAGTTGATGCTGTGATGGACATCAAACAAAGATATGGAGTTCAAAGAAATTGGATGGGTGATCCATGTGAGCCGAAGAACTACTCTTGGGAGGGCTTGAGATGCAACTATAGCACTTCACTTCCTCCCCGAATTATATCATTGTGAGTACCCTACACATATCCTTTTTCTTATTTTCATTCTCTCATTCTCGAAGTCCTTATTGAATAACCAGCTATTGATTTTGACTAGAACTAGAACTTCAATTCGTGATATGCAATTTTAGAAGAGAGCATTTTATTTTGATAGGAATCTAAGCTCAAGCAGTTTGAGTGGAATAATAGCTCCTTCCATTGCCAATCTCTCTTTGCTGGAATCATTGTAAGTACACATCTTGAAAAATGAGTTTGTAATTTGCAACTATGCCTCTTAAGAGTACGAATTTTTCCCATGCTAAATAAGACCGTGTTTCTCATCACATAATTTATATCACTGAACCTACATTATTTTGACTCAGGGATTTATCTAACAACAGCTTAACTGGACCAGTGCCCCAGTTTTTAGAAGAGCTGAGATCCCTTAAATATTTGTAAGTCTTTGATCATTGACGGCGGTATAGCCCTTACATATAATGGTAAATTGGTACATGGCTGATCCAACAAAAATCAAATTGTTTTTAGGAATTTACAAGGTAACCAACTATCAGGTTCAATCTCTACCACCCTTGAAGAAAGATCAAGGGCTGGATTACTTACACTAAGGTATGCCCAGCTATTATAGTTCATGGACCTAGAGATGCTTATTGCAAGTCTTGCTTTATTTGCTAATTATAGAGCATTTGAAGATGCGTAGATGTGTCATCAAACATCTTTACTTGTAAATATGACCACCTGACTGTTTTCTTTTAACCATTTGCAGGGCGGATGAACAAAATCTCTGTGACTCTGATTGGGGTGACAAAAAGAACAAAAGGAAAATTGTTGTTCCTATAGTCACATCATTTTCATCAGTTATAGCTCTATTAGTTGTTTTCATCATCATTTGGAAACTTAGGAGAAATGAACAATCAGGTAATTCTGCCTTTAATGAATGTAACTCCTTCCATCTAATTCTCAAAAGATGAAGAATAGAGTTAACTATTCAACAAACATAAAATAAAAGGAGAGGACTATATTAGACCTGAAAAAACAGGATAGAAAATTCCCAAGTTTAAAAAAATAATAATTTTCTGGAGTAAAGGGTCACATATTTTATTTCTTTTTGAACTAAGATGAAGAGATGAACAAGCCCAGAAATGAAGGAAAAACTGTAGCATCAAAGAACTGGCAATATACATATGCTGAGGTCTTAGAGATCTCCGAAAACTTTGAAACGGTCATTGGGAAGGGAGGATTTGGAACTGTGTACTCTGGTAAGATGAAAGACGGTAACCAAGTTGCAGTTAAGGTGTTTTCTCCATCATCATCCCAGGGGCCAAAGGAATTTCAGACTGAGGTAATTAGTACTGTATGTTCTGACGCTGGATTACACAACATAGATTCAATGAAAATGCTATTCAACATGGGAACCATCAACAGAAAATAATCATGGCTTGCAGGCTGAGCTCTTGATGACTGTTCATCACAAAAATTTGGTATCTTTCATTGGTTACTGTGATGATGATAATAAAATGGCACTCATATACGAGTACATGGCCAATGGCAACCTGAAAGATTATCTGTCAGGTAGACTGGTACACTGCTTTAGATTGTGCGTTATTTCGTTGCTGTAATCTTTATGGCATCCCTTAATATTTGAAGAAAGAGAGCATGTTGCAAGCTAATATATCATGGTTGCAGTTAGAAATCCACATTGCTTGAGCTGGGAAAGGCGACTTCAGATTGCAATTGATGCTGCAGAGGGTCAGTATATCTCCATTTTTTGCTTTCAAATTCTCTTATTGTTTTGACATTTTACTTATTTTCAGTTTTTCATGTTGATTCCAAATGTTACTATGGCCTCTAGATTATCACATATGATAAAAAAAAAAAATGAGTACTGACATCCTGCTGCAGACACAGTTTTGGTATTCAACAAAAGAAAGAAATGTTTTGGTCATTTTACTCACTGTGCCATATTTCCTTCTTTCTAGCATCTCCCAGGCTCAGTTCTTCCTTGTATTTTGAAAAGAGAAAATGGAAAAAATCTCTCCAATTAAGTTCAAGCTGTTAAATTAATTTCTGGATGGTTTAAACCAGTCTGAGTGCATGTTTTGTATATTTCATCTATGGCTATGTTGCTAGGATTACATTCTTTTACAATTAGTGGAGATGTTTGATAAATGATGTTTTCTAACTTGAAGGACTGGATTACCTACACCATGGATGCAAACCACCTATAATACACAGAGATGTGAAGTCAGCTAACATTCTTTTAAATGAAGACTTGGAAGCTAAGATAGCTGATTTTGGCCTCTCCAAGGTTTTTAGGAATGAAAACCAAAATGCAGTATCTGCAGTCATTCATAACGATAACAAAAATGCAGAATCTGCAGTCATGGGCACCACAGGGTACCTTGACCCGGAGTACGTCCCCATCCACATGATTCATTTTTATTTGGGTGCTAAGAATGGTCAATATCACATCAAAAGTTAATTGCTTAGAAAAATCTAATCTAATTGCACCTAGTCATATAACTAGTGCTGGAGAACCCCTATCAAATTATAGCTTTATATCATCACTGATTTCCTAAGTAACACCAACTACATTGTCCATTTGTTCAGGTACTTCAAATTGAGGAACTTGAATGAGAAGAGTGACACCTATAGCTTTGGAATTGTTCTACTGGAATTAATCACAGGTCGACCTGCAGTTTTAAAAGGTGAGCAATTAATGCACATTCTTGATTGGGTAAGGCCTGAGCTTGAAAGAGGGGATTTGAGCAGAATATTAGATCCAAGGCTCCAAGGCAAATTTGATGCAAGTTCAGCATGGAAAGCTTTAGGAATAGCAATAGCATGCACTGCATCAACCTCCATTCAGAGGCCTACAATGAGTGTTGTGCTATCAGAGCTAAAGCAATGTTTCAAGATGGGACTGCCTAGTCCTAGTGAAACAATTGTTGTCCCAAGGCACATATATAGTGAATTTTATAGCTCATCTGAAGCATATTCCATGGACAGTGACTCAATCACCTCCCCTTTCCCAAGATAGTGTAAGCATTTCCAGAGCTTAGAGAGCATGGATGATGTAGAAAAATGTCTATTATTTAGTTACAAGTTTCATTCGAGCTGTGCATATGGCCATATATTTTTAATATTACTGTATAGTGATCAATGAAAGTTCAAGTTCTCTAATATTAAGTATACATTGAGCCATTCGGATGTATTGCAATTGCAATTTTAATGGGACCAAAGAACCTCGATTTATACGGTCTATTTGTCCTTAGTCAAGATCAAGAATCAAAAGTAGGTGGCACGCCTACATCCTCTCGTGTTTGTAACTATCATGCTTCGATCACCAATTTCATCATTTTATTCATTAACTTGTTGAAGCTATTCCGTGTCTAGCTTTATCTGTTCTCTATATCTTATCTAATGAAATGAAAGCTTTGTTTTAATTTTGAATCACGTTTGTGGGCCAAATTTTGTCTAGTATCATTCGTGCGTATTTCTCCGAGTTGGGTACATTCTCAGTAAATATGGTAGTTCACGTTTTCTATTTTGGTTACAAAAAAATCACATTATTTTCATTCTATTGTGTTCCTAAGATTTTATGAAGGAAATAATGAAAACTAAAGACACTATAATTTTTACAGTTATCTTCATAAGTCTTGAGAATGAAATCTATCTATTTATAATATATTAAATCTGAAGGGCGATAAATGGTATTGACAATTTGGTACTATCACAATTTATCAAGTTAACACATCAACGTTGTAACTCAGGTGTTGTTTCCAAGGCTCGAGAGCCTCTCCAAGAGTAAAGTAGATCCTTCAAGAGCTTTTTCTTTCTCTTCCTTATTAATAGCCTGACAATTTTCTCTTTCCCATTTTTTTAAGCAGATTTATGTAGCCTATTATCATTTTAATTTATTGACAACAACATATTACATTGGAGTATTAAGGCATATTTATAGATATATAACCAACACTAATTATTGTATTCTTAATACCAACATTACTTAACAATTTTCTAATTTGATCAGGTGCAAAAAGACAAAAAAAAAAAAAAAATGAATACAAATATGACATTAAAGGGATGAAGTCATTTGAATATATTCAACGAGCAACTCAAAAAGAAGAGCGCTCACACAACATTCACAGTTCAGTACAATATGTTATCATTCCCGAATAAAAGCACAGAAATGCCATAAGCACTCATTCATTACATCAGTACACGAGAAGCATAATTAACCACAGAGATGCTAATTGCAAAGCCTAATAGTTACACGATTTTTCCAGCTGAATTACGGTTTATTCTTTCGAACTAGAACAAAATGCATATAGCTTTATGTGACTAGTACATCAATGAAAATGGGGCATTAAAAATGAAAGGTAGGCAATTTAAGAGTTTAACTTGTTTTGTATTACTCTCCCTGTTTTAATATATTTATTAATTTGATAAAATGATACATTCTTAAATAAATATATCTAGATATATTGAAACGGAGGAAATACTTGATAAGCTAATAAACAACATGAAATGACGGGGCAATTACTAGTTACAATCATTCTTTTGGATTTTATCTTAATCCTTAATTAGAACGAATATTATATAAATATATCATATCACAATTTGCATTAATTTTGGAAAATATAATTAAAGTAACAATTCTTAATAATGTCCACATAGTAGATAATGAATAACTAATTATGTTTTAATAAACCAGTTGAGTAGCTAATTATACCCCAAATTAAAATATTATTAACAAGAATTATTGTCTAATTTTTCTAATATTTTTTCGTTATTCACAAAAGTACTGAAAAATGAGAATAAAAATTTAAAACCGTTTCATCATTGCTCTTGTTTTTAAGCAAAATTTCAACCAAACATTAAGGTGAAAGCATGAACTAGCTACTAAGCCAAGATAGAAGTTTCACAGTCCAGATAGTAAGTCAAGAAAAGACTGCCACTAATGCATTATAAAATTGACCCCTCTAACTGCACAAAAATGACAAGAAAAATGGTCTAATATTAGGAATAAATTGAACACAGAATGGTTATGAATTAAGGAAAATTAAGCTCATATTAAGTTGAAGGACTATCATGATGCCATGACCAAATTAATCAAGGATTTTTAATAAGAAGTTTCCAAATCAATGGTGGGCCATTAGTCCTGTCTTACTCTACCTACCAGTATACTCTCCACTGCAAGCATTAATTCAGTTTAACAATTCAAGAAAATGTTTTCCATTAAGAAAGAGGCAAGGACAAATGCTAGGATTTAGACATTTATGAAGTGATTAATATAAAGACATTATTATTGTAATTTGCATTCATGTTGTGGGCTATTCCATAATTAAAACCCCAACGAATAAATATCAACGTGCATCACTCGAATGCAAGAGAAAATGCTGAAAATAAATTTACATCATCACACCTTTGCATGAACTTGATATATCAAAAAAATTGGGGAAAGAAAAGACCAAATCAATTCCAACTTAAAATTTCCAAACAACATAACCAAGAAGTTAAAAGTATTTAGTATACATTACTAATTCTCATGCTTAAACCAAAAACCTCTGATAGGAAAGGCAATGACTATCTATTGACTAAAACACCTACAACATTCTAATCATGACAGCCTCTCCAAAACAAGGCGCATTCTAAAACTTGAGCTCTTGAGTCCTTTTGTACGAATCACAAGTTTTTGCTTTTCACAAAAGAATGTCCAAATATCATAAAGGAATTTTATTGGAATTAGGGGATCACCATTCAGTAGCTAAGAATTCGCAGGACAATTGAATACAAAATTGGGTTATATTGTTGATCCAATCTAATAAAAATCTATATATATCCTAATGAAAAATAAACAAGATTCAAAAGAATCTGGTACAAGAGGAGGCCAAAATCAATGAAGTATCGTTATGCTAAATAGAAATTCTGAAGGCAAAGCGGTTGAGGGAGCAGAGGGCGTCGAAGGGGAGGAGGCGGAGGGCATTGACGGGGAGGAAGCATAGGGAGCTGCTAGAGTCATAAGGATGGAGAGATGGAGGCAGATAGAGTTTCAAGACACCTTTGTGGGGAAAAAAAAAAGGAGGATTGTTATATAGATGATAATCTACTTAGATGGTGTTGATGGACCTATGTATATTGCTAATATGAAGGTAGCATGAATTGTCTTGAAAATTTGGATTGTAAGTAATGAAATCCAATCAAATAAGATAATATTGTGAGTCTAAATAGTTTAAAACTATATTGCTAATAATTCAAATAGATTACTCTATATCAAATATATTTTAAGTTCAATTGTGACACTCATTATATAAAATAAGAGAAATATTCCCAAAAAGTACCATGTGTTCTGCTTTCTAAAGTGATAGTGGGGAACTTCATTGGCATGGACACAAAAGCATGAATGATTTTATTATATAAATATTAACATAGTCTCCCAGATGTAATTGGTTATTAGGTTAGAGTAATTATTTTCCTGTAGTCCCTCATAGAGACTTCTGTGACAAAAAGAAAATTAAAGAAGTGATTTTTTTTTTTTTTATGATATCCATAACAGGTGTTTAACTTACATATAATATGAAATGACATAATTTGGGCAAAAAAAAAAATGCTAACAGGGGTAGAAAATATTTTAAATATTTTCATTTTCTGTTTTACCAGTAATTTATCTAACTATAATTAAAATTTTTCTATATTCGTCTGTCATAATTTTTCTCCTTTTTTCTCTAGCAATTACACCCTAAAGCTGTCATGTTATCCATTTGAACTAATAGAGGCGTCTCCACTTCTTTCCAAATATATTCATCTCACCAAAAGAGAATGTATATTCGTCCTGCTCTTACCAATGACGATGATCGGTCATGCACCCCCAGTTTTCGCCCTTTTCCTAGTTACTGTTTACTTTTTAAACTTTTGCCTTCTTTTGATTGTTAATAGCATCTTAGTACAAAATTTTACGAATTGAATTCGAGCCAAATAGCATCACTGTTTGTTAATATTTAATTCTAGTTCTCTGATTTAGTTTGTGGTCCTAAATTCCGTAGTCATCACAGTGATAGCATCATGCTCCACCTTTCCCCGCTGTACTTCAGTAGTTGTTTGTCTTTGATGCCACCTCAGTGAAATTACCAGGGTGTAGCAATTTATGGACCATAGTATGGTTGGGTTGGACCTTGAGAGTGGCTTATGAACCATGTTTGCAAACTTTCGAACCAAAACAATTCTTACTTTAATCCTTACAAACACTGCTCAATAGAATATCTAAATTTAAATTCCATTTAATATTATTGAGGAATAATTTCAAACACTACCAATAAAAGTATTCCAATTTCCTGCCACACGAAAAGTGAATGCATGTTATTATACACCCAATCCTGAGCATCTACTGAGGGGAAAAAAAAAATCTTGGTGATTATGGTGGCTTAACTAGGACTCGGGACCCAGAAGTTAGCCTCTATTGGGCATTGCCTATAGCTAACGGCATGCAGATAGGTTAGTCTCCTCAAGTCCTCAGATTACACATTATACACAAAGGTGAGGAAGATGAATTAATGTCTTTGGTATCTATCTCCTGTGATTTGTAAGTAATCGATTCTTAACAAAGAAGCCAAAGACACGTAACCTGTTTAACAGGTTCCC
This sequence comes from Pterocarpus santalinus, assembly GCA_031439595.1. Taxonomy (NCBI): domain Eukaryota; kingdom Viridiplantae; phylum Streptophyta; class Magnoliopsida; order Fabales; family Fabaceae; genus Pterocarpus; species Pterocarpus santalinus. The sequence goes on along the minus strand of CM062531.1, from coordinate 64,562,525 downwards.
GAGTATCATCCGCTAACATCCAAACCAATGTCACAAGCTTAATCACTATTCACTAATTAACGGTGTCAGAAAGGACACGAGAATCTCCCTGGTCCCTAGTCCCTAGTCCCTACATTACATACAATGCATATCATTAATCCACTAACAAATACCAGAAGCAGTAAGCTTTTCTCATATGACACAAAATGGCTTCCACCCTCCATTTTCTGGTCATTTATCTCTCTTGCTCTCCCCTCTTCTTCTCATCCGAGTTACAAACACCACCATCCTTGTCTCCATCCCATGATTCCCATCAATCTCATGGCTTTTTTTTTTTCACGATTTGTAAGCCTGACACTCTTGAACCAGCACTATTGTACATGTGGTGTTATGGTGCGTTCAAACAATTCCCAATGATATATACCCATAATGACTAGAGTTGTACATATGCTATGCATTTGGAATTGTTTGTAGGCACCATAAACCCGCCATAGTCATTCTTTTAATGACCTCATTTTCTTGTATGGCTGCCTCCCCATCAACTCCCAAATGAATGCTTTGCTCAAACCTCCTGTATATCCAATCCGGGAAATATATCTCAATTACGTGGCCTGTTTCGGCATTAGTGTTGTTCCTCCCTCCAAATTCCGCTGGTATGAACACCTTCAAAACTTGGCATTTTCTTACTTTGCCTTATATTCTTTGACTATCAAATTGTGATTTTTTTTTTAAAGTATTCTGGATAGTATGCTTTCAGCCTAAATTTAACTTGTTCCTCTTGAGGGTCTCTGCTGCTTCCTTCTCTCATGTCCCAAGGTGTACTAAACATTGAAGGCTTGGGAACTTCTAGAGATTGGTTTTTGACTGAGATTTTTTTTTTTTCGGGTTCTCTTCGGGAGCTGATATAAGGAGTGTTTGCACTGAAGCTGGTGTTACATATGCTATTCGAATCGAAGGAAGACCGTTGTGATTATATATGTCTTGGGACCACAATTAGTTGTTTCACTTGTACTAGGCAATTCCATCTTAAAACACTATTTTAGTTCTCATAACACAACAATCAAAGTAGGCCTTTGAATGGAGGTTGATGCAGTGCGTGCCATCGCTATTCCTAAGCTTTCCGCGCTGCACTTGCATCAAATTCGCCTTGGAGTCTTGGATCTAATAAAGCTAGGAAGAGTTTATTAATGAGGTAGCTAGCATCGCTAGAACTTCACATGTTAATTTTGGAGAATATTAGCATGTGTGAAGTTGTATTGATGCTAGCTGCCTTATTGATAATTTTTCATTGTTTTCTTTGGATAAATTCAATATTTTTACTGCCACACGGCAATCATTGAGTAGTTTTCCTTCGTATACAGTAGCAAAACCACCTTGTGCTAGTTTTATTAAATCCAAGACTCCAAGGCCAATTTGATGCAAGATCAGCACAGAAAGCTTTGGGGATTAGCGTTGAGTGTTCTGTTATGAGAACTAAAATAGCGTTTGAGGAATGAGTTATGGTACAAATACAAATTCGTATCCACAGCTTGCCATGTTTTCCGTCAAACACACAACTTTTATTTTTATTTTTTAAAATATCTTTGTTTAACTGATGTGCAATCATGTGATGACACATTTACATTCGTAAGTTTTGTGCAAAATTGATTCGAGCCATTTAGCACTCCTCATAATGTTTTAAGATGGAACTGCCTAGTACGAGTGAAACAATTGTGGTCCCAAGACATATACAACAACAAAATCTTGATTGGGTTATATATATATATATATATATATATAGTAAATTTTGTACTTCATCTTAAGCAAAATCTGTAGATGGTAAATCAATCACCTTCCTTTTCCTAATATAGTGTAAGCATTTCCAGAGCTTACAGAGGATGGATGATGTAGGAAAAGTCTATTAGTTGGTTAGCTTACTTAGTTGGAGCTCGGCTACTTAGAAGTTTCATTTGAGCTGTGTATGTGGCCGCATACATTTTTATATGACTGTAAAGTGATTAATGAAAGTTCGAGTTTTCTAATATATAGTAAATGTACATTGAGCCATGAGACCTATTACAATTGCAATTCTTATGTAACCGTAAGATGACAGAACCTCGATTAATGCAGTGATCACAGTCAAAGTATCCTTTAGATCCAGAATCAAAAGTAAGACGCACGCATGCAACCTCTCATGTTTTTAGTTATCATGCTTTGGTCGCCAATTTTATCATTTTATTAATCATAAACTAATTCAAGCATTGGCTGGTTTTTACTTTTCCTCACATCTTATCTAATGAAATGAAAGCTTTGTTTTAATTTTGAATCCTGTGTGTGCATGTTTCTCCGAGTTAAGTACATTTCTAGAGAATATGGCCTATTTCTTTCACGTTTTCTATTTTCAAATCTTGTTTTGAATATCAGTTACAAAATATGACATTATTATCATTTAGTTACTTGTTTTTAAGATTTTATGAAAGAAACAATGGAAAAAAATTATTTTTATAATTATTTTTTATAAAATCCTAAAAACAAAAATAGAATGAAATAATGTAATATTTCTGCAATTAATATTTAGAACATGAAATAGAGAAATAGAAAATATTTTTTGAAACTAGACAGACTACATTGGGCACTAAAAGTTATGGAAACAATTTTACACAATTAAAATAAAGTTGAAAACCAACAAGAGTTGGGTGCAATAGTAAACAAATTGCATTTTCATGAGAGGATCTAGGTTTAAACCCTAAAGAAAGCAATTGTTGGAAGGTCTCTTAGTCACAATATTAGAAGATGAAGATACCTTAAAGACCAAAAAAAATATAGAGTTGAAAGGAATTAAAACTGACAAAAATTATTTAATGTAGAAAACCCTTTTATAATGATTAAAAAAACTAACAAGCACAAAGGAAGGTTTTCTCTGTACAGAAGATAAAATTATAACTTCTCTTTAAATAATAATAAAAAAAAGATAGCAATAATACTTTCTTCCAATGAAGTCTCTATTTATAAGCGAGAACCCCCCTCCATTTGAATTTAAAGATTTGCTGTATCAGAAGCAAATCTTGAAATTCTGTTTCCTATAATTTGAAATGACGCATTGATCGATTGAGAGAAGTTTTCTTCTCCCCCAATAACTGGAAAGGACTAGTAGCACTCTTATTTGTCTATTTCACACTCATCCAAATTTATTGTTTAAAATTTTAACTTCTCAAAATGACCTTCATTAGTTCATATGTCTCTTTAATAGAACAAACTTTTATTGTTTACGCTTTAATATTTATTATTTAAATATAATACTTTTTAATTAATTACATTAATATTAATTAAATTATTAATCATATAATCATGTTTTGTTTTAATTTATGTTTTATTTTTATTTTTTGAATTTATTTAAGTAATTATTTTTATTTCTTTTTTAATTTTTTATGAATAACATGGAGTATTGGACTGATCCATTTTCCAAGTCCATAAGCTCAGGCCACATGTTCAGCATATTAACTTTTCCTAAAAACCCATAGGTTCAATGAAGTCGAGAGAGGTTAAGGAGTGAATTAAAAAACTTATACATAAACGCAAGTTTAGAGAGAGATACCTCAAAAGTCTCCACCTCTGCTCTTGGTAGGAGCTCTCTTTTCTCTTTAGTGAAACCCTCTTCTGCCTAAGGCAGAATTCTAAATCCTACCTTTCTTTACAATATTAGCCAGTGAGATTGAGCCATCAAACCGAAGCTCAGTGATATGGCGGAAGAATCCCGAGGAAAGAAGTCAACAAAGGAGCAAGTGGAGGAACTACTCAATAATGCTTCTTTGGAAAGGGATATAATACCATTGGAGGAATGTGAAGATGGTGAGAAGGCCATAACTACTTCAACTCTAGTGGGTAAAGTGATTTGCTCTAAGTTCTTAATAGAGGAGCAGTCAAAACTTTTCTTCTGAAGGCTTAGGGAGAACCGAAGTCCATGTCCATTATTGATTTGAAGGCTAATACTTATATGTTTAACTTTTCAGAGTATGAGACGTTGAAAAGAATCATAGAGGAGGGACCATGGAATGTTACGGGAAAATCCACTAAGTTTACAGTGGTGGTATCGATGGACTTCTATTACTGAGATGTCTTTTAATGCTATTCCTTTTTGGATTTAGATGTATGGTATCCCCCTAGAAGCTTTAAATACCAAATCAGCTAAGAAGATAGGAGGTTGCTTGGGTTATGTAATCAAAGCAGAGGACCCGTTCTATGAAGGACAACTCCTGTAGAGTTTTCTGCGTGTAAGGGTGGAAATAGACATCTCCAAGCCGCTATCTATTGGCTTTTAGTGTTGGGAATAAATTAGGTATGCCCAAGATCCAATCAATCATCTTATCACAATCTACTTATTTTATAGCTGAGTTAAAGTTTGTTATTATCATACTTGCTATTAATTAAATAGTTAATTGATAAGGTCCTTGATTAAAATTAGAGACTTGTTATTATAATAGAGATTATAATAATGAGAAACAAGTCTTTCATAATTTTAATCTAAATTGTTCTTGATATATAATTCGGATAGATCAATATATGTGTAATGGTCTTTATTGGATAAATATTAATAGATCTCATTTATTAAATTACATATATAGATGATACATATGGGGATACGATCATTGAACTGACTCAAGGGAGAATTCCTAATGGTTCATATTACTTTTAAATTGTCAATAGGAATTTCTCATGAAGAAATATTATAGTTTCCTTTGACCTGAGATTATCATAGTAATTAACAAGTTATTTATTATACTTTAATTTCGGACACCTAATGTTTTGGGATGTTAGTTGAATAGATATTGAGCATGATTAAATACTTGTAGAGTTAATGATTAATCAATAAGGGATTTATCAACTCTTAGTAATGAGTTTGAGCTCTATATGAACTTAAAGACCTTGGCCAGGGCAATTGAATAAATAAAGAAATGAGTTTCTTAAATCATTCATCATATGTTAACTTATTAGAATTTGATAGTAATACCATGCTCTAGAGTTAGCCCAAAGCTGTAAAGATGGAAGGAAATATTTCATTATTCTTCTAGTGGTTCTTGAAAGTAAAATATGTTACTTTATCCTATCCGGACGTCAAAGAGTGCTGGTAGATGCCAACTTTGATTAGTAAATTAATTTGATTAATTTTCTATCGGTTTACTTGTGAACCCATGGGGTCACACACAAACGAGTGTTCTAATTTTTGCTAAAGAAAAATTTTATTATTTGATAATTAAATTGGAGAATTTAATTTAATCAAATTATAAAATTTTTCTAGGTGGAATATTATTGTATTCTTTGCTAGCACATAGAATATAAATAATATAAATAAGCACTTGACATTTGGAATTAAATATTTGGCAATATGATTGCCAATCGAAATGCACTAGTACTGCATTTGAAAATGTTTGAAAAAGTAATGGGGAAAGTTAGAACTTGTTGGTGGACTTATGACTAAGTCAAATATTTTCAAACTAATAAAAGAGACTTGGGAGAAAAATGTGTATGGATAGATAAGATCAAATCTGATCTTATATGCAGTGGTTCCTAATTTTGAGGAATGGTGCATTGTGTAGTTACTCTATAAATATAGCAGATAGAGAAAAAATACATAGTCAGTATTGTATTTTTCTTCCCATCTCTTTAAAAATTCTAGTTACAAGATTGAAAATTTTTTTTCCACTGCTCAAAGAGTTGAGAGCAAAGGATTAGTCTCGATCTGGATACACGTGAGCCTTCATACATTTGAAGGAAACTCTTAAAGTTTCAAGAATCTTATCCGGATACTTATGAATATTTATTTTGTTATTGCTTTAATATATTTTAGACACAAAATAGATCCTTTTTATTCCGTTGTACATGTGTTGTGAACACTATTTTCCCTTCGTTTAGGTCCCAAGAAGAGATAAGGGTAATGTCTGGATGTGCTTGAAGTATGAGAGGCTCCAAGGTTTTTGTTACAATTGTGGGCATATAGGACATGATCAAAGGATTTGCAAGGAGGAGGAGGCTTTGTCGGCGTTGAATCCATCTCTTCCAAGGTATGGGCTAGAACTTGGAGTTTTTGCAACTTGAAGACTAGAGTCCATCAGATAGGAGAATAGTGCATGGAAGGTGAAAGGTCACGGAAAAGAGGAAAAAGGAAAGGCACGTGAGGAGCCTGGAAGAATGAGCATGTGGGCCAAGAGTAATTAACCAACCAAATTGTACGAGGTTAGGGATTTGCAAAAAAAGGCTAGAGAAGTTGTGAATATAGAAACTGAGTTGTCCAAAAATGGAATATAAGACAGGCAAGAAAAGTGTAGTAGGGGGGAATAGAGTAGGCAAGACTCACAAGTGATCCAAGATAAGGTTGGTATGGATAGTACGAAATTACATGACCGTTTGCGAAAAAGTAAGGGGAAGGAACTAATGAAAGAGTATAGGCCTTATCATAAGGTTATTCTAAGGCCCAAAATATGTTCGCCCAATATGAAGATCAACGAGGGCCCTAAGAAGTAATAGGAAATAGAGGATCATCAAAGCAACTGATCGGAGAAGATAAAGCCCATAATTCGAATTACAGGGATATAGGCCTTCATCAAAATCCAACATGTTGCAACGAGATGCTCGACCCTCGATGTAAAGAGAATATGCCCATGTTTCTTAACTGTTCCAATACAAAACAGTCCTTTTATTACATGCAGCAACCTAATGAGGATAAAGGAAAATGGGAATTTGCTAGCATAATACGCAATGAGATTATTGATCATTAGCCTGCACGGGGCTATAGAAGTTGCTGAAGCTAAAAAGAGGAAGGGAAGAACTTGAGACAGTACAAGGTACTAATGATGCTGTGGAGGTGCAAAGTTCATAGGCAAAGGAGAAGAAGCAAAGGACTTGGAAGGAAGAAGTCTATCTGCAGAGTTATGATTAAGGAGAAGTCATGGCCGAGAAGGCAGGCCTTATCATGGCCCCCTAAGCCATGAATATCATTAGTTGGAACTGTCGAAGGGTAGCAGATACCTCGACAATTCAAGAATTACAAGACCTGTGTAAACGGGTTTCTCCCGCTGTCTTATTTCTTATAGAAACAAGAGCTCAAAGAGGAAGAATAAAAGGGTTAAAGAGGAGGCTGAAGTTTGACAAAATGTTCTGTGTTGAAGTAGCTGGATTGTCAGGAGGATTGGCGTTGTTGTGGAAAAAACAAATTGATATTGAGGTAATAAAAGCCTATCAAAATTTCATACATGCTATATGTTGTGAAAAAGAAGGGGCCCATTCTAGGATGGCACTTTTGTTTATGGAAATCCATCATTTACTGAAAAGAAGTTTTTATAGTATCAATTCCAATGTCTTCATCTTCATCATAGCACTCCCTAGATATGTATTGGTGATTTTAACCAGATTTTGTGTTAAGAAGAAAAGGATGGTTGGTGGCTTGGTGTTTAGAGATAGATTGATCTATTCAAGGAGTTTCTAAACGATATGGGTATGATGGACTTTGATGTGAAAGGCTACAAATTCATATGGTATAGCAATCCAAGGGAAGGTTTTGTGACTAAAGAGATAATTGGTAGCCGTATTGCTAATTAAGAGTTGAGACGACGTTACCCAAATGTAGTGATTTAAGCAATTCTAGTGATAATATCTAACCATTGTCCTTTAATTCTGCATGCAAAACCAAAAATAGAAGATGGGGCAGATTTAAATATGAGATCTTTTGGGAAGAGCATGAGGAATGCAGAGAAGTTATCAGAAGAAGTTGGGAGAAGTGTAGTGCTGATCTTGATCAATGGGGGTCCTTGTTGGAGAACAAGATCTTGTAAGCAGGAATTATCTACATGGCATCAGAAGACTTTGAAGATTACTTCCAAAGAAATTATACATATGCTAAAACAGACTTTTGCTGATTTGTTGAACACAAAGACCGACGCTACAAATTGGGAAAAGGTTCAAACTCTTAGGAAGGAAATCAAGAAGTTATATAGGTAAGAAGAAATTTTTTGGGGCCAACATTCTTGACTCGAGTGATTAAAATGGGGAAGTTAAAATTCTAAATTCTTTCATGCATATACGGTTTAGAGGCATGAGAGAAATGGAATAGAACGGTTGAAGGTGCAGGATAATGTCTAGAAAAAATGGTTAACAGGAAGTCACGAGGCTATCCTTGATCATTTTACTAATATATATTCAGCTCTTTATATCCAGAATCGGGAGGAGTGTATGGGTGCCATCCCCGGAATTGTAAGTGGAGACTTGAATGTTGACCTCATTAAGATTGTTAGTGATGCATAAATTAAAAGAGCAGCCTTTACTCTGGGAGCTCTCAAAGCTCCGGGAGGTGATGGTTTAAATGACTTATTCTTTCAAAACCATTGGGAAGACATAGACAAAGATATTTGTGCAACCATTCATTTTTTCTTTCAAGATGGATCATTGTTGGAGGAGATTAATGAAGCTTAGGTGGTGTTGATCCCAAAATCCATAAACCAGAAAAGATCAATGAATTTAGACCCATAAGCCACTATTCTTTTACTTATAAAATTATTACAAAGATTATTGTCTTGAAATTGAAAAAATATATGAATTACTTAATTCCTCATAATCAAAGTGCTTTTTGTGGGTGATAGAATGATTCAAGATAATATTATGATTGCTCATGAGATTTTTCATAGCTTAGAGAAAACGAAAAGCCCTAGTTGCGATGGATTTATAGTTAAATTGGACATGAACAAAGCTTATGATCGCTTAGAATGGGATTTTTTGGAATATTGCCTGCTAGCTTTTGGTTTTAATGAAGGTTGGGTGAAATTGGTAATGGGTTGTGTTAGAAGAGTCTCTTATCAGTATAAAATCAACTAGATCCCCTCAAAGGATTTGATGACTCAGAGAGGCCTTAGAAGGGGGATCCTTTATCCCCATACCTTTTTATTTTAGCCATGGAATCTCTATCTTATATGCTATAGTAGAAAGAAAGATTAATGGTTTGGAAGTTTGATCTTCCACTCTGGCTGTGACTTATTTATTCTTTGCAGACGATATTATTATTTTTGGAAGAGTAAGAGAAGAGGAAGCCTATGAATTAATTAGAATTCCAATGTTTTCTCTAAGGCTTTGGGTCAGCAGATCAATACACAAAAATCTAGCCTTATCTTTGGGAGAAGAGTTCCATGGGAAAAAAGAGCTCAAATTAGCCAAATTTTGGCTATTTCACAATGGGACTCATTAAGGAAATACCTCGGTCTCCTACTTAATGGGGTAGATCAAAATCATCCACTCTCTCTTGGATAGAGGAGTCCATTATGGGTAAATTTGAAGGCTGGAAAGAAAAATTGTTAAATCCAGCAAGCAAAGAGGTGCTTATTAAGGCAGTTAGTCAGGCGATACTCAATTATGGAATGTCAGTTCTCTTACTCCCCAAAGGTTTCTATGATAGTCTTTGTGCGAGAGTTGCATGATTTTGGTAGTCAAGAAATGGAAAAGACTAGGAAATTCATTGGAAGAGTCACAGTATCCTTACTATGAGCAAGAAACAAGGTGGAATGGGCTTTAAAGAGTTCTTTGACATGAACCTGGCATTCCTTGCTAAGCAAGCATGGTGAACTCTAATGAACCCAAAGGCGTTATGGGTTAGATTCTTAAAGTCTATCTATTATCCTAATGATGACTTCTTAAGAGTCAAGAAGAAAAGAGGTGCCTCTTGGATTTGGATTAGTATCATGAAAGGAAAGGATGTGCTTGTTAAAGGAGGAAAATGGGTGGTTGAAAATGGCCAGCAAATGCAAGTTTGGCAGGATAATTGGCTGGGCAAATTGACCACTCCTAGTCATTTTACTCGGCAACAGGACCATCTAGTGAGTGCACTCATTAATAGTACAAATTTCCAATGGGATATGCCAAATTGAGATCTATCCTCCCCTCGAAATTAGCTATCAGAGCAATTTAGATCCCAATCAGGATTGGTGGAGCTCAGGATAGGTTCACATGGCCTTTCACCGAGGATGGGAATTATTCAATGAAATCGGGCTACCAATTTGTTAAATAGAGGAATACAAGGCATGAAAAAAACCCATCAACATCTACCAACCTAAATCTAGCAATGTAGAAATTCATTTGGAACATTCCTTACCCTCAAAAAGTAAAGTTATTTTTATGGAGGGATTGTCATAATGCAGTTCCAACCAGAGAGAATTTGTTAGACAAAGGCTGGTAAGTTCACCTCTATGTCGGATTTGCAACCAATAGAATGAGACAATTGAACATACTCTTCTCTCGTGCCCATGGACCATCCCGATATGGCTTGGGTCAGTTCTACAACTCCTACCCACTGCAGAGAATGTGGAAAGATTAGATAATTGAATTTGCAAAGTTATTGATGCAATGAAGGTAAATACTAAATTTCTCAATTAGAGATTAGGGCTATTGGCTACCTTACTTTGGGAAATTTGGAAGGGCACAAATGATTGCCTCTTTAATAGCAGGAAGCTTGAACCTATGGCCATTGATCTGAACAAATCAGTTCTCCTCTCTAAAGAATACTTTCTTTCCTTCCCTAACAGTAAGGGTGCAAATCCGAGTGGTCCTCATTATCTCTAGTCATATTGGCACCCTCCTCCAACTAGTTTTCTTAAAGGCAATGTTGATGCATCTTTTTTGAAGCTAAGAAAATGGAGGCAATCTCAGCTATAATTAGAGACAATCAAGGTAGGGTTATTACAAGAAAAGCAAGGAGAATTTATGCACCTTCAAGTTTGGTGGCAGCTTTAGCTATTCGGGAAAGGCTTGTTCTTGGCCATAGCTGCTTTTGCTCAGCTATCCTTATAGAATCGGATTGCTTGTTGTGTTGAGGCTTGCAAAACCAAAGTCTCCATCCCAAATATGGGTACAGTGCTAGAAGATATTGATTCAATGCGTAGAGCCTTCGATCATTCTGGACTCCTCTGGGTCAGATGATAATCTAATGGGGTTGCACATCTTGTGGCTTAGAAATCTCTCTTGGGAAATCTCCCTATTGATTGGTGTCATAGACTCCCTCATGATCTGAATGCTATCCTTGTTACTGATCTGTCTTATTAGAGTCTTTTTGCCCAACAAGCGAGCCTATTTTTCTTGTAACTCTCTTGTAGCCTATAGCTGTTGTTGGTTCGTTTTCTATTTTAATGAATTCTTAGTTTGGACTCAAAAATAAAAAATAAAAAAGAGAGAGATATGATAAGTGAATCAAGTCATAATGCTTGAATAATGTAATTTTGAAATTTTTGAATTTATAAGAAAAATTATTCACTTCAATTTTAATTCAATTTTTTTTAAATGAACAAAACCACATTTTTAAATTTACATTTAAAATAAAAATGTGTACTAATATAAAGAGATTCTCCTCAATAACTGATTTTAGACTCCAATATTTATCTATCAATCCACTAGTAGTAAGATAAAGGGATTCTCGTCAATAACTACTTTTATTTATTTATTTATTTATTTTTCTGGGAAAATATCCATGCTATCGTAATGTAACTCTAAAATATAGTTGTTTTATTACAAGGAATAAAAAATGTACAAAAAATAAAAACACAGGAAAAATTCAGAGATAAGGAGCCATCTTATAAACAACTATCTGTTACTGCAACACTGCTCAAGCAGAATGTGCTTTAATAGAGAACAACCATAAAAATATTTACATTCATATTTTGCAGAATTGTTCTGCAAAATTAAAAGAAAATTGCAGGCAGTCCGCATAGATCATGCTATTTCTACATTTAGTAACACACTTCCCATAATTACTAGATTGCATCATCGACATCCAAGGAAGCTTTACCAAATTCACCCTTCTTATCAACTTGTTCGTCGAGGAAATCTTCCCGAGCATTGCCTGCTAACATAAGAGAAACCAACCAAAGAAGAGATGAATCGAGGGATAAAAAGGCACCACCTCCAAGGAGACCAGTTTTAGCTGTAGGGCATTCATAGTTGACATTGGCATGTACATTACGTGTCAGGTGAACGTGTTCAGTGATTGTTGGCCACAATAGCATAGTTGCAGCCAATCCAGTGATAAACAATGCAATGTTGAAGAATACGGTGAAAGTAGTATGTTTAAACAAAACCCCTTGTGGAATAGACTTTCCTTTGTAAGGGTAGAACAAAGACAGATACCCAGCCACGGCGGATGCAATAAGAAATGCTGTGGAAAGATACCCCAATGCAACACTTGGATCGGTAGGGTACTTGCAGGTGACACCATGTTCACTGGGTACTGGTGTTCCAGCCGCAGGCTTCTTGTTTTCAGCAACGACTCCGAAAAGGAAAGACACTACGCCGAACACCGACACAATCAAAGCCATTTGTTTCACCGTAGCAGCCATAGCGCCCTGATATGAGTGGAACAAGAGAGGAAGAAAGAGGGAGGTGGTGTGGAGCGGAGGAGATCGTTGAATCAATTCAAAGAATGGAACCGTTGGGATGAATCGGGTTTTCAAAGATCCCCGTTCCCCTTCCTCGCTTCTTTCTCTCTTGTTCTCACTAGTTCTATTTTTGCGGGGGCACATAGGCATAAATAGTCGTAGCGAGGAGCGAGGAATTCGGGTGTGTTAACCCTTGTTTGGGTGGTAACAATGAATGCTGATTTGGCAACAGACATAATAATCAACCAGCTTTGAATTGAATTTACCGTTTGACTTGGAAGAATATTTTTTTGCCATTTTTTGTGTGCAGTCCTTAAAACCAGAGATTTAAGAAAGAGAGAAAACCAGTCACTCCTCAATAACTATTTTTGGACTCCAATATCTGTTAGAAATTAATTTAGATATATTATTAGTAAAAATATTTCATACAATTAATTAATTAAATTTTATTTTTTATATGGCTTTTGAGATGGTAATGATAAAAATTAAACAAAATTAATGATATAACTATATATAATTGGATAATTATATAAAAATTTATGCCAATAGTTTCAAAGCTAAATAGTATTTGTTATTCTTGAATGCTATTGTATTAGACTTATTGTCTCATTTAGTCTTCGAAGTTATTATTCTGAAATTCTAAAATTAAATGGGACAAAATTGTAAATTTATATACATTAGCCACCATTTTTTTTATTAATAACTTGTAGTAACCATTCCTACTACGTACCTACATGTAACAATCAGTACAAACTACCACTAAACCGTGCCGCCGCCACGTAAACGCACTGTGCTCATTGTGAAACGATGACAACGAGTCTGAGATTAGGACCTCCATTTCTGTGAGAATCTCAAAGCACAGGGTGGAGTTTATCCCCGTAACGAAGAATAACAGTTCATGGAGGATGCCGCTTGAGCGGTCATCGGTGGTCTTGTATATAGAATGTTCTCAGTTTAATAAAAAATTATATATATTTTTTTAAGTTTAATTTATAAACAGTATAAAATTATTTTATATTATTATCCAATAAAAAGTATAAGAAATGTCATGCTATCATAGATAGTTACCTAGACATGGACCAGATTGGCAATTTTCTTAATTTTAATTAGATGACAGTTATATATCATGGCATACAAATTGATTTTTTTATTTTTAATATGATTTTTTATATGTTACTATTACTTCCATTTTAAAATAAATGTAACTTTTTAACATTAAACGTTTCACAATTATTTGTCACTTTAAGAAATTTAAAAAGTATTAATTAATTAAGAGTTTAATTTAACAATTTTTTAAAATAATTTTATATTATCAACCAATAAAAATATAAAGAAGTGTCAAATTATACTAGTTAACTACCTACTATGATGAGAGACCCATCAAAATTTGGCACTTTTTTATATTTCTATTGATTGACTGTATAAAATTATTTTACACTCTTAATGTATACCAATTAAATTTATTAATTAATTATTTTCTCTATTATATAATTATCAAATAAGAGATGTGAAAAGATGAAAGGATATTGAAGAAGAGACAGAATTAAATCATAGGGTACTTTTTTTAAAATATACTTTAATCTCTTTAAAATTGAGGTCTCTTTAATATTTTTCTTCATTCATTTACACATTCAAAAAGTGACACTTATTTGAAAACAAATGTATAATACATATTTACTTTTTAATAGTTTTATATTTTAAAAACTACTTCCTCTGTCGACAAATAACTATCAGTTCGACAAAATTGGTACATCCTAAAATTAATATATCTAAATGTAATTAGTATAGAGTGTGTTTGTTTAAAAAATAGTCTTTTAAAATTTAAGATTTAGAGTGTTTTTGTTTAAAAAATTTCTCCAATAAAAAGTTATTTAATGATGTAAGATATGAGTTTAACTTAAACTCAATGTATCCCTTCTCCTTTCAAAAATTAGTATTTTATCTTAGTAACATACGCGGTAAAAAATTAATTAATACTTACTAATTACTCAAAATATTAGTACCGCTACAAGAAAACAAAGGTATAAGGAAAACCACACATATATAAGGTATAAATGATAATAATTAATAGATTTAATTTGTGTACATTGCCAATGAAAATTTTTTTTACATAAATATCCAATTATATATTATCATATCAATAAAAATATTTGATTCAACCACCCACTACCTTAAAAATTTTACAAATACAAGCATATAATTGGATGACGATGAAAAATTCTTTAACACTCTCAATACATACCAATAAAACTCAATAATTAATATGTTAACATTATTTTGCTTTACCGACAAAAGGTAATTAAGGAAATCTACTATTGAAATGAATACATGAGTTCAATACATGAGTTCAAAACTCAGGATAGAATGTAAAACCCTTGTAATCTTGTAATCCAACAAAAATTAGTTTTATAGATGCTTTAAATAAGTCAAATTTGTGAAGCTGTGATTTTTTAAAAGCTGTTGAGCTTTTTCAACTCTTTAAAAATTGCTCTCAAAAAATTATAATAGTATCGTTTGTTAAAATAATATAAAAATTACTCTCAATAAGCAAAAGTCATAAAAATAGTGTTTGGTAAAATTGCTTTTAATATCTAAAATGACTACAACCGTTATACATATGAAAGAGAATAAGTTCTATTTTTAATGTCATTAAATAGAGTAAGGTTATATTAGTCTTTTAAATTTTAAAGAGCACAAATCAGCTTCAAAAAGCATCCCATGAGAGCTCCCAAAAGCACTCCTGGCTCTCAAAAGCCAAGAGCAAAGGCACCTTATCTTTTCGATTTATCAAACAGAAAAAATTGGTTTATATTTTTCATAAATCAGAACACCCCTTCGAAGAGCACTACCAAACTAACCCAAAATCAAACCAAACTTGGCTTTAAATTTGAGTCGTTTGGAATTAAATTTGAGTAATTTTTCTTCACAGATTAAGCCTGAACTTTAAATACTCGAGTCGGTTAATTTATGCCTTCTGTCCAAATCGTGCTAAAATGATCAGCTCTGATTCTGAGTCCTCTAGCTTATTTTTCAAACGATAAATCCAGTTTTCCTTTCTCATGAGCCACATCTTTTAGCCGACATGTTTTTTTACTGATGTAGCACATTTGCTGCGCTCATATAATGAGGTGTTGAGAACTCGTGAAAATGATGGACAAACAAACCTAGACTTTTGTTCTGGGCCTCAGGCTTAGTTTCAAAAATGGCTTCTCCTTCTGGTAATTGTTCATGTTAAAATATCCACATGACAGGACGTGAATACTCAATTTTCCATCACGTTCCTTATATTAGACCTACAATACTTAATTTATTTATATTCTGCATTCAGATTTTATTCTTCGTAGCAAAATCATCAGTTTGACTTCATGCATCTGAATTCATTAATCAAATTGACTATTCGATAATTTTGATATATGGTGTCTAGAAGAGCAGTCCTTTTCCTTACAGAGCTACGTTTATATATCATTTTTGCTCATCAGAATGCTAAAATTTATTTATAAATTTGTAAGTAAAGTAATTTACTTACAACACAAACTTATGGAACTTTATTAGAATCAACGACATTTTGATTTTAGATCACAAATAAAATTGGTAACAATCTCAAAACGTTCGACAAACCACTTATCCGTCTTTTTATTTACAATTATGGAAGTTTTCAAATTCAAATAAATCTCATGAGAACTCTTCCAAATATCTTAATTGTCACAATTATGAACAATCAGGAAAACGGGTGACAAATCTTCAGTTAAACAAGACGCGGAGATCCAATCTATCTTTCAAATACTCATTCTTGGAAAATTTTCAGGTTGCGCAATCTCGTGTATGTAGGCATGTTGTGCTTATTGCTTTAGCATATAATATCACTGGAGAATCAGAAAATTACTCTCCAAATTGTTTAATATTAATGATTCTGTGCGGACCATTCGGAATTAAAAGTGAGCTGCAAAATCATGTGGTTTTATTTGCCAGTAACCTAATTATAACATGGCATACCCATTGTTTTATGCGCTAGAGTGTGACATGAACTAAGATAAAGGGTCAACCTACTCCAATCAAAGCACATTCCTGTGCAAATATCTTCTTTTGGTAATACCTTTATTATAAGTTGTGACATTTTCAGTGATTTTGGAGCTGGTCAACAGCACATGAACTGTTGCCCAGGAAATGATTCAAAGATGATCCATCTAGTCTCCTACTCCCCCAATTCTCCGACTTTCTTTATCCCGCCTAAGGCATTTTTTAGCCTCGTTGCTCTTTAAGAGTTTGAGGTTAGGAGACTTATGATTTGTCTAGTCTCTGATCTCCCAATTTCTTGATCTTCTTCATCAAGCCTAAATCATTTCTTAGCTTTTTCATTCTTTTAGAGCTTAAGGGTAGAAGGCTTGTAACTCGTCCGAGTTTCCTATCCACCTGACCGAAGCTCACCTCATATAAGAAATTTCCCTATTTATGTCTTGGCACCTGCCTCCCATTAATGGCAAATACTACCCTCATCCTCTAGAAATAACATAGTAGGGAAAGGTGTTATGGGCTTTACCTTAACTTACATACCAAACTCTCCCACATTCTCTACCCACCTTATCGAGACAGCAACAAAAGACTTTAAGCAAAACCAACTTTTGCAGTAAACCTAAGGCTTTGGAAATAAATCAAGCTTTCTTTTTTTTCACCTTATCACAGTGTGACAATATAGTGCCTTAAACAATTGTCTGTCAAGCAAGGCAGACACAAAATTCTGAAGAAAGAGGCACAAACAGTCATGTATGTAGTTGTTATTGTCAGATGGGAACCCTTTTTTTTTTTTTTCTCATATTGGAAATTGCAGCCAACGCAACTTTCATGATCACTAACCACTAAGAAGCGAACAAAATTGCTGACTGCGTTGGATCACATAATTCGTACTTATGAACGTTTCAAGTTCGAGGCCCCACACTCATAGAGAACAAACTATATACCATAAAAAGCATACCAACAGTGAGATTCCTCTAACATGTGAAAAGACAGTAGAAATCTTGACTCAGATGTACCAATGATACTACTATGATTGAGTTAGGAAATTAACTCAGAAGCTAACATAATTCCATAGAAGCCAAACTAAAATCTCAAATCCAAATACTAGTTAATTAGAGGTATTTAATTACTAGTACTAAATAATAGCTTGAACAATCCATATCCCCTTTTCCTTATATTTTACTTTTCTTTTCTTTAGCAGGCTTTTTCATATTTTTTATTAGTATTGAGTAAAGACAGTCTTGGCTAGCCAGATGATGGAGTAGCTTAGCAGCTTTTGTCTTTGGAAGCAATTCCATTGCTCAGGAGATCATCAAGAACAAACTCAAGCAAAATTGCATCATCTTCACCTTCATGGCCATAACCAAACCATTGGCTATGATTATCCGCCTCTGCCAAGGAAGCTGAATTTGAAAGAATTGGAACTTCCATAGCAGCTGGTATACTACAACTGCTACTTAGGCTGCTCCCAGCATAGAAAGCTTCTGGTTCCAATAAAGGAAGAGGAATTGGTGCGTGCTCCAAATCCAAAACATGGGATTCAAAACAAGCCGAGTTCTTTTGATCAAAGACAAAGCCTTCCACTTCAGGTTGAAGAGTAAAAGTTGAGAACTGAGCAGAACAACTAGTCTTGCTCATAGTGCCATTGTTGCCTGTGGCATTGGTGTTCCCTGCCAAAAACTTTTTCTTCAACTTGGTGTTCCAGTGATTTTTCACATCATTGTCCGTTCTTCCAGGAAGTTGAGCCGCTATAAGGGACCACCTGTTGGCAAAACAAGGCATATTCACATAGCGATAAACTGATAATGTATAAGGAAGTTAACAGTACAAAAAATATTCAATAATACAATATACTCTTTAGGATATTTTTGTGCGCATAGAATGGAAATTGGAATGGACTTGCCTGCTTCCAATGGTGCCATAAAGGGTGCAGATAATTTTGTCTTCCTCTTCAGTGAAACCTCCAAGCTTGATATGAGGCCTGAGATAGTTCAGCCATCTTAAACGACAGCTCTTCCCACACCGTTTAAGGCCTAAAAGGATACAGAAATATGTGAACCCCTACATGGGTCAAAAAAGAAGACTTAGAAAAAAAAGCAGATATCATAGAGAATAATGATGAAGAACGAGACCTGCTTTTTTGGGTAGAGCTATCCAATTACCACCTGTGCCATATTTCTCGAGGTAGCTCTTGAGGGTGGCATCTTCTTCACGAGACCATGGCCCTCTTTTCACGTTTGATTTGTCACAACATGGAGACCTTCCCATGTTGTCGCAAAGAGATATTATGATTGATGAGAAAGTGAATGAAAGTGTTTATGGCTGAGAGAACATAACATACATGGTTTTAAAAGGATAAGTGCATAACATTAACATGGATTGGATCTTTTTTGAAACCTTGACTGAGTAACTCAACTTGGCTCTTTTTCTTTGTTTCCATTTTCGTTTATCTTTTACCAGTTCTGTCCTAACTTTTAACCAGTGTTAATGCTCAATATTTCCAACCTACTGAGCTGGCTAATTCGTAAGGACCAAGGTAAAGAGTGAAGATAGAACCAGTCAATGAAGTTATGAGGGTATTCAAATGCAATAAAATAAAGTGCTGATATTCCCATCTCTCATGCTGCAAATATCAACCCACAACCCGTGGGATTTTGACCATGTACTTTTACCTCTTGTTAACTTTTGTTTCAAGCTCACTATATTCGTAGCGGGTGTGAACATTTATAAACAAATCTTTTCACATTGAAATATGACATGATCATGCGTTGTTGCATTCAGCTATTCAAAGAGTTTGAATCTCAAATAATAATTCATATGAATTCAACTGCAGTTCTCAATTTGATAACTTCATAATTTTTATTTTTAATATTGTCTTAAATAATAATGAGTAAAATCCAAATTTATCCTTATATAAAACAGTGTTAAACACATTTTAGTTAAAATAATATTTTTAAGATTAATGTATCAGATAATTAGAGATAAAAAAAGATTACTGTGACTGACATATTTAATTCAAAAGGACTGATTGTACTGCAATATTTGATTTTTCATACATTAATGTGTCTGACACAATTTTATTCAACAGCGAATTGGAGAGTTTATTCTAAGAATATTATTGACAATTGATATAAAGTAATGGAAATTTGAATCGTAAATATATCCATAATGGGTAGAATGCTCAATTCTTATGAGGGACAAATCCAACTCCATTCTGTGATTGCACTCTCTAGACCGTTGATCTCTGACAAAGTACTTCGGCCAATACTAGGGTAGTGAAGGATTCGTTGGTCCCTCAAGTTGGGTCAATACCTTGCTCCTTATTATTGTCTCCAGGGGAAACACACTTGAGCTACCAGACAACTCAAGCCTACCACCAAAGTGGCGACAGAGTTTGATGTCACAATATGGAACCATTACAATCCACTAGCCCAATAGTTGTAACCCAAGACATAAATGTATTGTTAATCGGTTGCCTTAGTTCCTCTCAGTCAAGACCCAATATCAAAGCTGAAAAGTATCCAGGCCCAGAAATCGAAAATCACGTGTATGCATGGAACTTTAACATTACTTTGGTACAACACTAAAAAAATAAAAAGTGGTAGTGAAATTGTGAAAGCAGTGCTACCAGGAAAAATTATCAGAATTTTTGACAAAAAAAAAAAGAATAATTTCTGAATAAAATAAAATGGCATCACTTGTTTATCTATTTAAAAATCAATAACCATACCGCGCTATTCAAATATATTTTCAAGTGTGAAATTGAGGATAGAATAGAACAACTTCTGGACGATTTTTACATATCTAGAAAAAGAATGTGGAATTCCTTCCAAAACGGAAAAGAGAAAGGACAAATCTTTCTTTTGAAAAGAGAGACAAATAGATGGGCAAGAGTAACCCATATGTAGACGTGCGAGTATGACATTGTTTATTCTTATGCTCTTCTTATTTTATAAGCAAAAAATCTAGGATTAGAAATTCTGACAAACCTAAAACACCAGAAAAGAGAATCCGCAAGACATTTTCTATATCCCTTTGGTGTAGGGGGGGGGGGGAATTAGGGGTGCAAAAAAGACAATATTATAACTACAAATCAAAGTCAACTAAACAATTTACGGATCACTTGTTAGAAAGGTCCGTATAGCAGCATGGTATTCTCGCACAAGGACAATTTCCATAACCATAAAAGGAATTTATTCACCTTCTTAAATAGTAAATGGTAAATAATTTCATATCTAGAATGGCAATATGGTAGCTTGCTAACTTGCTTAAATAGTAAACCTTTTATGTTCTTCAATTGAAAAAAAAAAAATATGATCTGACATTAAATCCCAGAAAGTGATATGACCTATGAAAGCACCGTGTTAAAATGCAAAACTATTCATATGCTTCTATCCACTAATTTAAGTTTATAAGAGATATTATTTATAATATAATATCAAAGTCTCTATAACTAAGAGATTTAGAATTTAATTCTCATTTGTCCCATTCTTCAAAATAAATGTCAAATTCAAAATAAACTCTTACATAAAAAGGGATATGTTGAAATATAAAATTATTCATATTCTTTTATCCAACAGTGCTTTATGATACATCAATCCCACCCAAAACAAAGTGGTTTTATCTTCCTGGGGGGATTCTGTCTTTTGGGATGATGCCAAGGACATCAATATTTTCTTTAAAAGATAATCTGTGATGAAATTAAAGTGTGCTAGCAATCTGTGGTGGTTTGTTAGTCAATTCCATCAGCATCTTATCTCCAAATTGCCACAAATTTGTCGATCTTGTCTGTGGCCTAATAATTCATTTGATATATAATATATTTTCGAAGCCCAAACCTGTTGGCACACAACCAACAGTCTTCCCTCAAGTCGGGGGATGCTACAAAGCTTTTCCTTAGGAAACTAGGCCCTTGATAGCGACCTCCGCCCACTTATAAGTGCATGTTTGCATTTTCGGTGGAGTGGCTTAAAACCATAGTATTAAAGCATAATCCATTTGAATGTTAGTTACAATATATTCAATCAAGTTTAATCTTTACTTGAAATATGAGAGACTTCTACGAATAGGATGTAATCTTTGTATTCTTTTTCTTAAAAAAGAAATGACACAATTTTTATATGTAAAATTTTAATTTATGTTTTTGAGCTAACAGCTAATGCTTTAAAGTCATAGTTTTACAATATCATTAATTTTTCATCTTTAAATTTGGTATGCATTATTGTGAGACTAACACTTTGAATCTTGTCGTGGCTAAAAGACTCTCACAATAATTACTTTTTTTATTAGAAATTGAACTTTAATCTCTCTTAAGAATACAATTTGTTTACCATTGAAATCAGTCATTATTAATTACAATATTGTTATTATAAATAGAAGTAATTAGTCTTAGTAATTTAATGATGAGAACATAGATGCATAACCCTTATTGTTTTAATGCATCATGCATTTGACGCCTCTTTTCATGCTTTAGTTGCTCCTTGTAGTTTGTTTGATCCGTATACCCTAACAGGAATTGTTCTTAAGTAGATAACAAAAGGATGGAGAATGTCAGCGCCCAAAAGCAAAAGAAATTATCAGCTAACTACGTGTTATTATAAAACTTTATTTAATAATTAGTATAAAAATATAAAATCATTCGTTGGAGATCTAACATAGTAATAAAATCTTTTACATATTTAGTGTTGAAATGGAGTGCTTGCCTAACCACTTCTTCACGAGCAAAAAGGTTGCAACGTAGCTAGTGATATAGAAGTCTACGTCTTGCGCAAATCCCTTTGACACTATGGCATGAATGCCACTCGGAATTGACAACTAGTTTTGTATAGCATTAGAATTAGAATGGCTGAGGTCGCCCTTCCTAAGTGAAGAACTCGTCCAGGTATACCCAATATTCCGGATTCTGAGTCATCTCCTAAGGCTATGTTTGGATTAATGAAACAAGGTGGAATGAAATGGAAGGGATAGAAATTTTAATGAGTTTCATTGTTTGGATTTAGTAAAATTAAATGGAGTGGAATAGAGAAGAAGGAAATCTATTCCAACCAATACTAACTTAGTATTTTTTCTCCCCTTCCCCCCCCCCCCCAAAAAATATTGGGAGGAATGAGATGAAATATGAGTTATTATGTTACTTTTTTTCACAAAATAATGATTTTATCCTCTCATCTATTACTAAAATTTTACTCTACCTTCCATTTTATTAGAATATCCAAATAATAAAATGGAGCATTACTCCATTCTATTACTAAAATATCTAGACAATAGAATGAAACAATAATATCACTCCACTCTATTTCATTCCACTCTATCTTATTCCATTCCAATTCACTACTTACCATTAATCCAAACATACCCGTAGCCAATCATAGGTATGGTCCAATTTTAAATATGTTGATTTAGACATCAAAATTGACATATGATAAATTATATAAATAAATATAAATATTAATTATATAAATACTAAATCAGCATAATTTCTCTAAAAATATTTCTCATCCAGTATTACTTAAAATCAATTCAGCACTTCCATAATTGGTTACTGTTCTATTACCTTGCCCCTCTCCTTGTTGAAGACTTTTGAGCTTGTTTGACACATGGGGGAAAGGAAATACTTACATAGCTGAATTCTTCGTTTATTTGTTCACTAAATATCAAATTGAGTGTCTAACATAATTTCTCAGAATTCCGCTACAAGACAATAATAAAAAAACGCCATAGTTAAATCTTGTTTCCAAACTTTATTCTCCTCTATGTTTTACTAGTCAGATTTTGCCACATAAAAATGACGTATACATAATTGATGACTACTTTAAATTTTTACTCTCTTAAAGATTTTTTTTTTTTTTCAAGTTACAAATTACAAATTACAAATCATAAATTGTAAGATAGAGAATGAAAGAGTTTGAGGACTGAAATTTTTCATAGGGCGCAATGCCTGAATCCTGAGACCAAACTTTCGTTTCTAGTCTATATCCTTCAACATTGCACTCCCCTCTTGAGCTTCTGGTGTTATGTCATGGACTTGCCTGCAAATTTTGTCACAGAACTGATAGACACGGCCGGTGATCGGTATCAGTATCAAGTCGAGGTTCCTTTGCCTCAGTTAATTTCTTACTATTCCCGTTCTCACTCCTTTTTAACTTTTTTCCTCTTATCTCGAGCTAAAACTTCGTTTTGGTGACTTTTGCTTGTGAGTTTTGCTTATAATGACCACACGAAAGTTTAAACTTTTCACATCTTCCAAATTACTAAAATCCTTTACTACTAGTCTAATCCTACGGCTTAACTGAAACAGTTTAAAAAAGAGGTTGAACACAGAAATTAATGTAACATCGTTTTAAAAAATTGGAATCAATAATATAACACCCCAGATGGACTAAAATTTTGCCGGTATAAAAAACAAGCAAACTAAATGCTCCCGGAAGTAATTAGCAGCATCCAAGGACCATATGTCCCCAAATGGAAATGGCATACCGGGGCTAGCCACATGTACCCTACCTTTATTAGCCATTCATGTCAATTGAAGGATGGTGATTTGTTTCCACTACACAAGTGTGCCATAACAGCCAACACAAACAACAATCCAAAACATATCTACAGCAATCTTTGTATTTAGCAATGCACATATGTGCCCCCAGTCCATTTCAAGATGACAGACCTATGATCACGATAAGTAATGACAGGCTTACTTTTCAAACTGGCTATTCATGCAAAATTACACCAACTCCGCGATTTTAGCTAATAATTTAACACCGATATGTGACTTTTACTGGCAATACATAATCTAGATCGCAAGACTTTTTCAACTCTTGACGCTGTAAAACTACTCAGCTCCATCCTCTATGCAGCAATGTCTAAGAAAACCACGTGACATGACCCAATCCAATATAAGATCATAATCTGTCTAATTTTTTTTTTTTTTATTTAAGATCATAATCTGTCTATGTTACTTCTTATTTTAATTCATACTTATATAACCCTACCGATTAAGTCTCTGTCGTCATTTCCCCCCACAATAAGATAAAAGGGTCAATACATTACACTACTGAACAAGTAACGCCCAAGATGGGTATCCAACTGTTACATCAGCTATGGAACCCTTTGGCAAGTCGACAAAGCTCGAAAGAAAACGCCGAACAAGTCATCATCTTTCGTGTCAAAATGGGTTACACAAGGATGAGGACGAGGACCGAGTGCCTAGTCCGAGTCATCTCTACTATATATTGTCAAACGCAATCTCGGCCGTTTATCAGCACATCAATGGGGATTCAGGACATCTGGCATTTGCTTATTACATGCACGACGATGTCCACATCATTTTCTTCCATCTCAATCCCCGTTCCACCCATCAAAATATTTACGCACGACTTGGGAGAAGCACAATCGTATCTTTTATTCCATACCTTCTGGACGGAGATGCGTCGGCATGGAAACACAACACAATCCTTTTATTACTTCTACTCACCCCGAATACAAACTGTACCTTCATCCAGACCATATATTTTAAGAGGAGGATTCACAAACGACAAAATATTCCCATTTATCTATGAAAAAAGAATAGATACAAAAGAATGACTAGTGAACAAAATAAAATAATGCAATATAATATAATATAATAGTTAATATTTATAAATCATTTTGAGTAATGAATTTAGACAAATTTTATGACCTACAATTTTATCACCCTACATGCTGCTGGCAGAGAACTTTCAATTGTGAAAACCAAATCACGCATGTACGTTGAAGATGCAGCGATAAGATTGCAAATCGAGTGAACAATGGAGCGCACCCACCAATCTAAGTAAATATACATCACATTAATAATAATAATTATTGCATAACAGGAGCCGGGGACTTGGATCCTACATAGAGATATATGTACATCAAATCGGATTAGCAAGTTGAAAAGGCAAGGCAATAACAATAACAAGCACGTAGTTAACCACATGGTGGAGTAATGATAATAATTCATAATAATAATCTGCTAAACCTATACAAAAGCTTAAGGATAGTTTTCTTCCCAAATCAATGCATATGGCGGTCTTGATTTTCCAAGGACAAGCCCAAAAAAGAGATTCTACTCTTCACCCCCATACCTTGACAATAAAATATTTACACAGAATCATCAATTCAGCATCTTGCTTGCTTGCTAGCTTCCCAAAATAAATCTTCAACCGTTCCTCCCCCACCTTGATAATTCCCCACACGTTATATGCACACTGAGATTAGGAAAATCAGAGAGAATCGGAACCAAAATAACTCAAATCATCACCCAAAAATCAAAAAAAGGCCAGCCCGAGGCCCACTCACCTTCACTTTTCACTTTCACTTCACAAGCTCAGAAACCCACCCAACATCCGGGACTCCACCCGATTGACCCGAACCCGAACCCGATCCGTCCAAAGAATTCTCCTTGCTTAGCTTCTCGAACATCTTTGCCCTTATGTCCCTTCCGGACTCCACCCTCTCCATCACAGGCTCCTCCTCACAACTCTGCTCCCACAGATCAAAACAGTTTAGCCCGACCCGACCCGGAGCCTGTGTCGGAGTCGAAGGCAAGCTACAGAATCCGGGTCGGATCACGGGTCCACGTGGAGACCCGAAACCCGGGGACCCAACCGTCACGTTCCTGTTATTATTAGGCATCGATTTCATCTTCCCAAGCTGCAAGCTCCTCAGGGAAGCCACCATCTCAGAAATGTTACTCGAACCGACAGACCGCGTCATCGGCGACATCGGCGGCGAGTCAGCAGGAGAACTCACCGGCGGCGACACTGACGCCGGCGAAGAAACGAACGGCATCGAAACCTGCCTTAACGGAGATCCATCATAAGAATCCGCGCTGCGCGGACTCTGCTGTGGCACGAGGCGGAGCTGATCAGGCGTGTGTGCGAAGAAGCACACTCTCCTCCGGCAACTGGTGCCGTCCTTGCACGGCTGCGTGCGGTAACGCGCCGGGTGAAGCCAGCACTCGAAGACACCGTGCGCGTACTCACACGCGTCACCTTTCTTGCAATTTCCTTTACGGAAGTCAGGGCACGCCGTGCCGGAGTAGTGGAACTTTCGCGGGTCGCGGCGGCGAGCTTTCTCGCCGGGATGGGCGTACGGACACTCGGTCCAGTCGTGCGACCTTCCACGCGCGCAGCGTCGAACCTTGAACTCGAACATGCGGAACTGGTCGCACGAGTACGCGTCCACGGGCGCGTCGGGTAGCGCCTCAACGTCAGAATCGCCGCCATCTCCGGCTGCGACGGCGTCGTTGGACGGGAGGTAGCGCTGCAGCGCGGATAGGGCTTCCTGAAGATAGTAAGGGGAGTAATCGCCTGCACCGGCATTGCCTTCAGCGACGGAGTAAGGAGAGTAGATCTCAGCCGTTGGATCGTCGAGGATGGGCCACGGAGGCACGTGGACCGTTGGATTTGCGCGATGGTGCTCGCCGAGCATCATTTTTCTGTTTTTCGGCGTTGCTTTGGTGTCGATGTTTACAGAAACACCAGCAGGGTCGGCAACGTTTATATACTGCCAGGTAACCATGGTTTAACAGTGGTTAGGTTGGGGTTTAACCGTGGTTAGGTTAAAAAAAATCAAGGGAACTGCGATCTTTTCCAGTGCGGTTAAAGTAGGCAGGGGTATTTCTTCGTCACCATGCTCGCTGAGGAGGTAATGTCACAGGCGGCTTCCTCGTCTGCCACGTAGTTGAAACCACGTGGCATTTTAATCCACGTGGAATGATACTATTGCGGGTCGCTTGGATACATGACCGTGCTGTAACCGATTCGACTTTTTCTAATTTCGGAGATGACCCTCTTCTTCGGAAAGCGGTGGAGAGTGCGATACGCCTCGTTAATTAATTAAAGGTGTTTGTAAATAATAATCGCTTTGGAAGAAGGATTAGATAGTAAAAGGAAAAGGTGGAATATTTCAAGGGAAAATAATAATCATGATAAAAAATAATAATTGGACATAGTTCTTATGAATTATGATCTTATCCACTATCGTTTTTTTTTTTTTCCCTCTTCCGAAGGTGGGGAAAATAATTGGGAAGCCCACGGTGTTGAGCGAACGAATCGTTCAATTTTGTTGTGAAATAGAAACAATGGGCAATGTGTTGTTTTATTTGCTCTTAAAGTCATTGGAATTTATTGTTATTGAATATTTTTTCCTGCCACTTGATGAATGACTTGGAAAGTAACGCATCATAGGAGACTGAAAATTCCATAAGCTTTGTATTATATGGAAATTTAATGCCTTTTTCTCGTGGGTTAATTTAATTCACCCAGCTATAGAACATGTTATTATCCAAATTATTATAATCACTTCGAAAGTACATTCATTAATTACTTTTGATGCGAAATAAATTACATAACTACCTAAATTATCAATTCGTCAATATTACTTTGATTAAATCATTTTAAAGAGTATTGATTCAGTCGCACCAATAGTTTGTTTTGAAGTGTGGAGAAGTGAATTGCAAAGATCAATGTTAGAGCATTGGAATTTTCTTGTAGACCATGCTTCTGAACGTATGATATATATCTATTTCTTGAATATACTAATTCTATTACTAAACATTTCGAATGATACAAATGGCATATAATAAGACATTTATGCAGTAAATCTATAGGGCTGAGATACTGTCTTCATGCCAAGAAAAACGAAACAAATGAGCATAACTAGTACAAATTTTCAAATTAAAAAACACGTAGCCAACTATTGAGATAATAATACCAGTTTTGCGACTAAACCCTAAACTTTAGGGTTTAGCGTTTAGACCTACACGCTTGCTGCATGTTGTTAACGACGTAGAATAAACGGCAAGGCTCATATAATGGTGAATTATACGAAACGACTGTTTAGGTCATAAGTACCTAGAGACCTGGGGCGTGTCATTCCATGAGGGCGGCTTCACGATGCTTTTGATGAGGCTAAAGAAGGACGAGTCATAGTCATAGATAAATAATAGAGACAAACAAATCGGATTCGTGGGGGGTAGATGCAAAACGATAATCGTGCAATTAAAGTTTTCCTTTTTGCATAAAAGAAAAATCAAATTGATGAATTCTCTTACCTCATAGTGAAGTAGAAATCAGAACCGATGATGAGCCTTTTCTAACATGATGATCTATTGATATTGAATTCACAGCGAAAAGATATATTGATGTTGAATACTTAAGAGGAATTATACAGCGAATATTGCTATGGTAGAGCTTATATTATTATAGAAGGTATAATGTTTTAACTTTGTTTAAGTAAAAAAAAATTAAAAAGCCATAAAAGTTAAGATAAATAATTTTTCAACAAATGCAATTAAAAGGATATTTTATTTTTTTGAAATGAATTAAAAGGATATTTTAAAAAAATTAAAATATAAACTAACACATTTATAAACTGATATAAAATTTACGTTTGATGTTATATATAAAGGTAATTAATTTTCACATCTCTTTGAAAAAAAAACCACATCTTAACTTATTAATGTTTTAATAAATTAACGCTCCGGTTAAAAGAATAGTGTTTATTTAATTACTGAATGCGATATTTGAAATATTGCCAGAAATATTGTTAGTATTTGTTTTCACTTTCCACCGAGACAAACAAAAATGAAACATTTCACAGTGCAACAAGTCTTTTTTATTTGCATTCTTCGTTTAGATGGATTTTTTAAGATTAATGTTAATATATTAACCGTATAAAAAATTTTATATTATTATTTAATTATATTTTTTATTTATAAATATTTTAAAATAATAAATAATTATATCAAATTATTTTTATTAATATAATAATAATAAATTAAATATTTTATAAAAAAAATTTTATATATATATTTTTAATAAAAATTTAATTAAAATGTGTTCGATCAAAACTTTTTATCTATATATAATCATTTAAATAATAAATAATATATTAAAAAATTTTATTAATATAATAATATATAATTAAATATTTATACAAAAAAAATTTTATACCGAACATATATTCAAATTAATTCCCTTTAACAATATAAACAAAGATCTATTCATAGTGCGACCTTTGATAAATTAAGCAGGGAAATAAATTGTGGCGTTAGTTCGTGTTATTTAAGGGGTTTCGTCTTACGTCAATATCACCTCGGACTTGATGGCTGTCTAATCCATTACTTGACTTTCCTGTCACCAGTCATTTTAGCCCCTCACCACACCGTTCTTATCGTTTCCACTTACCGACCGTCCTTTTTTATTTTATTTTTTTTCCTTTTCTTTTTCTTTGTCTATTTTATATTTTTCAGACAGAGACAGCACCACATCAATTCAATTAATCTCTACAAATGGTTTGAAAAAATGGAAATTATTCTCATTTGAAAAATTGAAAATAAGGAAAATCCAAAACAAGGGAATATGTAGGTCGTTAGTGACAAGTCTACTCTCTAATTTTGATAACTAAAAATGTTAATTTTACAAATCTAATAAACTATAATATAATTCCTTTTTTTTGTTCTACTTAATTTTTTAAATATTTTTCAGTCAATTTTTTGAATAAGATTAATGTTGATATATTATTAATATAAAAAATTTTATATTATTATTTATAAAATATTTAAAATAATAAATAATTAAATAAAATATTTTTACTCATATAATTAAATATTTATATAAATTTTTTTATACCAACGATATATTTAAACTAAATTCTTTTCCAAATATGCTTAAGCCTTTAATATCATTTTACATCCAATATCATAAAATTCAACTGGCTAGAAAGCAATTGGAGCTGTATAATATTATAATAAGATTCTACGTCAAACATTTTGTTTTTAATTTTCTTGAGTTTGATGAGCATTTTATTTTATTTTTTTACTTTAAAATTTGAAGTAGAAAAATAAAACTGAAAAGAGATGATCATTTACAACATCTTTCCCTCTAGACATTAGCCTCAAACATCAAATTAATTCCCAAAAGGCAAAGGAATTTTTGTAACAGGGTCAAAAAGGACCCGGGACACGGAAAAACAAAATCAACAGGCTAACCAATCTTAGAGAGGCACGGAACAACAGCGGCAAACAATAAGAGGTGAAGTGCTAATCTCGACCAAACCCCTTAATTCAACCTTCACATAACCTCTATTTCAATTAACATCAATATATATCACATATCATGATCTAGCATATATGCTTTTAACCGAAACTAAAAATTCTTCTATTCACACACTTCCTTATACAGTGCTACGCTATTGAGATTACTTTCCACAGAGGAAGTCACAGACTCCGTTGATGATTGGTTTGATCTAGGCAGCTTATTGAGATTTAGATTTTTCTTGGTGCTTGGATTGGAATATTTTGTGTAGTCCTTAATCGTTACCTCCACTGTAACACCAAGATTGGCGTGCATGGTTTCCATTCTCATGCAGGCCTGGCTTTTTGACGTGGCACTGTGCCATGTATCTTTGTCGCCATACCGACCATGATGCTCTATTGACAGTTAGATGCAGGGTCTTGTAGTTGTGATTATTGTGATTACGGCTATTACGACCATCGGGATATATATTGAGGCTATGATAATGTGATTTTTTTGTTTTGCTTGTTTGTATCTTGAAATTGAATCGGTTACAACCTTGATGCGTCCTATTATGATCCTAATATGGTTACATTATAGTTAATTTATATAAATAGATGTCATACCATAATTATGATCTGACAAAGTTATAGCAGTGATTGAAATTGCAATATTAAAGCCACATCATATAATGTGATCCACAATTTAAAATCATGATTAATTAGACTAGAAGGACGGGTGGCATGCAAGCATGTTGCAACATATATATTCTGCTAATCGCCCGGTTTAGAGTTATAAATAAATCTTCTCTGCCTTTTAATTAAGAACACACATACACATTTTAACGATTTAATTTTATGTACTTTTAGTATAAAATATAGGAGATTCTTTTAGTACGTTGATCTTTTATCTTTTATAAAGGTGCTAATATCTTTTACAAATTAATAAGTATCTAAATATTTAGTTACGATTTATGAAGTCAATAATTTAAAATTTATTTTTTATGTATTTTTATTCTAAAATAAATAAAATATATGACTTGATCTTAGCTATTAACTGTTTAAGAGTATCGATACTTTTGAAATAATAAAAAATACCAAAATCCGTAAAATATATCTTATATAAATTACTTTGTTAATAATTGTATGTTATTAATTTATTAAATAATATAATAATATATGATTAAATGTAATTATAACTTTTTAGACTAATAATATATTAAAATTAAATTCAATTATTAATTACTGTAACATTTAATTTTCATGTTTATTTAAGTGTTTACTTTTTCATCTACAATATTAGGGATTTAACTTTTAGAGCCGTGACTTTATCGAAAATTTTATCAAACCACCGTCCACTTAAAATTGCGTAAATAAACTTTAAAATAGTGTTTACTTTCTTTATTCGCTCGATCAAATTACTTATGCGACGACTTTATAGCATATATTGATGCAGTGATGTTGATTTTACACAAATGTTGGGACAAAGCTTTTTATTTTATTCCAATTTAGTATCATTGGACCACATTTCCTGTCTTCCTATGGATTGTAAGATGTCACACTCACAAGGCACTTGACTGTCAAACAAAGCCAGCCATTTTGGTATAGTATCCAAATGCCATGATAGTGATATTTTGGCGGATAGCCACATTATCTATAAGAACTGCTACTACATATTGTTTCCACTGCATAAATTCTTGCTTAATAACATCTTTTGGGGTTTGTGATATTTATTTCACAAGCACACGGAAAGTCGCCTAAAATAAAACTACTTCCCAATTGTAGAAATTGGCGTTCCCTCCACATTTAGGAATCCTATTCCATCAAAAATATGAGATAGTCATAATCCAATTCCACTCTGGCTCGTGAAGCATGTTATAGCGGTTACTACGTGATCAATCAAATGGAGATCAGCGATTCAATGCTAATTCGTGTATGACTCGTACCAAGAACGATGTTACGAGATTAAAACTCCACAAGTAAAGCTGTCACAGTCGCTCGGAATTAGCTTTCTAATAATTGTGACTGGGGTCATGCAGGCTTGAGTTTCTTGAGATAAAGTTTATGCATGCACCCAAAAGAAAAGTTCGTGCAACATATCAATGTCATAATTGCTTTTTCTCAGAGAGTTCCGGTTTGTTTGCGAACCTGCATATCTAGACCAAATCTTTTAGCCATCTTGACTAATTAACAATGAGCAGCCACATTATTCTTCGAAATTCTATATGATGTTAATTCATATAGTTACTCTTGATACGAATTTATAAAAGTTAAATTCGAATAGAATTAAGTTCTTGAATATTATGTAAGAAATACATAATTAATAATAAAAGAAATAACTTTATAGTTCTTTCTTTGTCCGCTGCACTTTGCTTGCTCCATATCTACCGTGTTAATATGCCTTTATTCCTATGTTAATGATATCTTTTGGTTGATTATTGATCATTGATGTCACACCCAAAAGAAGCAGAATGGGAAAGCTTGGTGCAAACGTGGAGGATAACCCATTAATAAATCTAGAGAATTTGATGGGGGTAGTGTGGGGAGAATCGACAATGATTCAATTCAAGGGATTATTGGGACCATAGGCCATGTGAAAACAGATGAGGAACAAGGAGAGAGAAGGGCGAGGAGTGAGATCAGTGTGGGCGAGGCTAGGCATCAAATGGCATTGCCCCACTTTAAGGAGCAAGCATAAACACGAGTACTAGTGGTGCCTTCACTCCCTGACACTCTTTCTGCTCACGCTACACTTGGCCTCCTTGCACCGCCGTTGATACACCCTTTCTTTATTATCTCTTCTACGATTACGCCACATGCCTGTCCTTTCCTGTCATTCGGGAACTATCGTCCACCTTCCACCCTCTTCTAGAGGTCGCTGTCCAATTTTATTATATCAAAGATTAATTTAAAAGAAAATTTCTAGACATCTCTTCTTACTTAAAAAAAAAAAAAAAACTTCACGTGCGGTAGTTGCATAGATATTGGTGTGAGATCAACCTCTTAGATATTGTTATAATTAAAAGATTATCTTAGATTCAAGTAATTTAATATTTTTTTAAAATATATTTATAAATTTTGATTTAAAAATAAAAAGAAAATAAAAAAATTTAAATAATAAAATAAAGTCACAATTACTTTTTTAAATTTCTTCTTTTCTGTCCTTTATTTTATATAATGAAACTCATAAAAATCATAAAAGCATTCTTAGAAAAAAAAAATCAAATTTTAGTTTTATGAATAGAGAAAAAAATTTAAACTAAAAAGATTTTATTCTTATAATAAGTTGATTTAATTCGAATAAAATTAATGAGAGTTAAGTAAACTTTAAAAATTAGCAGCTTAAATAAAAAAAAATTCTCTTAATATTATAGTATATTATTAAATGTTAATAACATTTTTTAATACTAATGTACATATTTATCGTATTTTAATATTAATCACACTCTTCAATCAAAAAATAATAATAATCACACTCTATTTCACAAGTTTTAATTAAGCATTAAACTATTTTGATTACTGTCTACAAATAACCAATTAAATAATTTGTCACAAAATTGTTATTGAGAATAACTAATTAAGTAGATGATAACAAATAAATTATTGGTGAGATAAAATTAACGTCTAGTATAATACGCATGAAAATATATGCTACGACTTATTATGCTATAGTACAATAGGGTCTAATTTTGATGTATTGCATTGCAAAATTTTTACGTATTTATATAATTATATATTATTATATTAATAAAAATATTTAATTTTTGTAATTATTATTCTAAAATTTTCAAATTTAATAATATATGATTAATTAATAATATAAAATTTTTTACAATATTTTATAATAATAATATATCAAAATTAATTTCTTTCTTTTAACACATATGATAAAAATTCTTAATACAATGATATAAGATATTTCTTACATATGGTGATAAATATTTGTCATGTCATTTAAATTAAAAAAAAATATAAAACTAATAAAAGTTAGGTATGGTAGTAAGTAACTTATGAAGGGATTTTAACGCCCTTGGATCAAGTTTTGATTCCGATTACAGCATGAAAATCAAGAACAAAATCAAGAACAGAATAAGTACGAGGGAACCTGATTCAATCCATGAAGAACGATCGATCCAAAGCTGTTTTCCATTCTTTAATCCTGGAGAAAGAAGAGAGAAGCTGGCCAAGGAAGGCTAGAGAGAGAGAAGAGCTCCTCCTATTCCCCAGGGAGCCGAAAGGACATTCTGTTTCAATGGGGCCACAGCGCCTATATATAGGGTTAGGAGGAGGGGCCTCTCCCTGTGTTAGAAAAGTGATGTGCCAAGCCACCCATTATAGCAAGACCCATACACACAGAGATATATAACAATATCCACCAATGAGCAGTGCATAAGCCCAATAGTAACAATAATTACATTAATTTGGGCTTCAACAATTGGCATCAATCAATTTTGACATTCAATTAATCCAGGTTCAGAAATTAAATGTGATTTGATTTATGTAAGTCCACAAAATTTTCCAACAATCTCCCACTTGGACGATATAAATCAAATCCTTGTGAAACAATTCCCCAGATTAGTTCACAATATGTGGCCATAATATAATGTCAAAATTGAGCCCACACTCTCAACCAAATGGTCCGATATGAGATAAGAAGCACTCAACAATGCAGAGAATCATACTCGAAGGAGTACTGACATCATACACATGAGATACTCATCTCCCAATGACCCAATAAATGGTGGTACATAAGCTAATGAGAATGCGCAACAACATAATGGTATGCCAATAGATTACCAAAAGCAATTCTCAACAAATGGCCCTAGCATCCGCCCCAGATGCTATATGAGATCTAATAAATCTCATCATAATATGAGACGGGTTCGAAATGTCTCTAATATTTGCCATATTCACATAAATGTGCACAACAATATACGGCAACATAAGCATCCGCCCAAGATGCTCTCTGAGATTCAACAATATATTTCAGCATAACAAATTGAGATTGGGTCCAATATATCTCAATAATAATGCCATTATGCAAAATTGCATAAACAATTAAGCTGCGCAAACTTAAATGGCAGTAACAATAGTATGAGGTCATAATAAGCCTACATAATAAGCTCCCACTAACCCAAAATATCAAAAGAGACCTCAATATACCCATATGAGTTACAAAATCAATAATAGAATCTTTGGCAGCTAACCATTAATAAGGACATAATAAAATCATAGAGTCTCTAACTCGCACTATAACAATAGTTTCTATATAAACGAGAGTAATTTTATATTCTAAGAGACTCAAAGTGTCTTCAATATTGGTCTTAAAACAATAGTGCAATGACAGTATGATGGGAAAGGAGAAACTTTATATCAGAATGTCATAATTTATTCATATAATTAAATTAGTTTTCTCACGTTCAATCAATTGGGCAATTAATTGAATTAAAATCTTGTACCATTGCAATTCCACCGAAGGGTCTCGGATCACAATACACAAGTCTCTTCAACTTGATAAAGTCTTCTCTATCACATAATGATTATGTCAAATAATGTCATACTGAAGGGTATATCCATTATCTACATAACCCAATAATATTCGCAATCCAAATAATTTAATTCAACATGAATAAGCTTCACCATAGATTGAAGCAAAATTCACAAAATTGGATTGCTCTAAAATGCCCAATTAATAAACGAAGCTCATGCCATTGCAATACTCTTTTGGGGTTTCAATATTTAACATATAAGTGAACTCCAATAAAACAATAAATCATGTCTCTAAAGCTAGTATCAAGAGGATACTGAAAATCTTATGACATAATTTTCAAAAAATTAAGAATTATGTCAATAAAGACAAACCGAAGGGTAAGTTCATTATCAACGTAATTCTCAATGCAACATAAATAACAATATTTAAAATTTCCACAAAATTAAAGACAGCATAGCCAAAATAAGGGAGCAATTAATGCTCACAGTAACAAAAATGACTCCTTGAATTTTCTTATAGAAAAGCATAAAATGTACATAATAAATAATAAATTGTGAGCAAAACTCCCCTTAAAATCAAAATAGAAAATAACTACCAGATTGTGGAACTAAACACAAAGAGAGATATTCAAAATTTGAATAATTTCTCTCATTTTATCATGATGAGTCACATCACCTAAAATAACTTTCCTTTATGAAAAGTAAGATTTTAGCCAACATAATAATATTTTGACTATCACAAAATTTTGTCCTTAAACAACAAACACTCCCTATAAATCAACATTCTTGAAATCCATAACATGCTCCATTATTTAAGCATGTATTTAATTTAGATTAAATCTAAATTTAAACTTTAATTTATACAAATTCATTCTGATTTATGCAAGTCCATAAGTATCAAACAACTTATACTTCTATCAAGAGGACAAGCTTTTATATATATATATAGAGCAAGAGAGCCTTTTAGTCGTTAAAATTAGTCACATAGTAATGTCTGTACTCTAATAAAAACAAGAAAAAAGAAATTGAGTTTATTACCACCTAAAATTGATTTAAATTCTTTTACCTTTAATCAATCTTATTAACATTTTGAAAGACTACAAGTTATTTTTACAATAAAACCAACCACAAAGTCCTATATAAACTATCATTTTTTACACCTCTCATATATAGGCGTTCAATATGGTATCTTTAACTTCTTGCCTTTATTTAGTTTGTGTCCCATTTTAAGATTATAACAGGCTTTTTTTTTTTTTGTGACAGGGAAGATTATGGTAGGCTTTAGTCTTCTATTTTATAGTATTTGCAATGGGTATAACTGTTTGGATAAGATGTATTTCAACTAATTTAAAGAAAACAAAATTACATCATTATTACTAATTAATTACAACTGTTGACTTTAATCATAAGTGTTTGCTTCA
The DNA here is from genome assembly GCA_031439595.1 of Pterocarpus santalinus. Classification (NCBI taxonomy): domain Eukaryota; kingdom Viridiplantae; phylum Streptophyta; class Magnoliopsida; order Fabales; family Fabaceae; genus Pterocarpus; species Pterocarpus santalinus. The sequence continues at coordinate 64,525,212 of CM062531.1, read as the reverse complement.
AAAATATTATTAAAATAGTGACAATTTTGGTTTTTTCTTTAGAGAGATTATTGAATTAATTATCTAATCAATTTCACCTTAAAAGTTTTAATGAGTTTAAGATTTCAAGTTATGACGTGTGCAATAAGCATAATTTCTTATGATAAATGTAGATACGAGCAAGTTTAAAAAATAAAATTATATTCTTGCGATTAGTTATAGTTATAACTTTTAGGTCAATAATAAATAGAGGAAACTCTAAAATACTCTTCAACTTTATTTTGGTCCTAAATTTTTTTCATATGTGTATGTTATTATAAATTGTAATGAAAGTTTTTTTTTTAACAGGAAAAGCATTAAAAAACACCTTTAATTTTGGTTCATGTAAAATTTAATCCCATTATATTTTGATATGAAAAGACTCTCAATGAGATTTTAGAAGCGATGCGCTTCTCACGCACAATTTTCTATAAAAAATTAAATGTCAATTACCAAATTATAAAACTTTGCACTTATCAAAAAATTTCAGGATGAATTTGTATATATATTTAAAATAGTATGACCAAAATACACATAGATCAAAATTGAAGCAGAGTTTCCAGTTAAACTTGATCACTTGTACTACATGACTACATGATTTTAGGAATGAGAAATGCTTCTATATTGAAAATCATTATTACAAAAGAAACCGCACGCTTGATAATGGATAAGGAAACAAAAACGAAGAAAAGCAAGCTGAAAAAATCAATCTTTGGATAAGGAAATCTTCAAAAATGCCTAATCTCACCCAAGTTATCAATGTTAGTGTTACTTGTACATAGATTTGGCACTTCTAATGTATAAAATATGCTCTAAAGAATAAAATACATAATTTTAAAAATTAAAATTATTATTATTAAACTTATAAAATCTTAAATAATTAATTTTTATTTAATTATTAAAATTATGTATTTTACCCTTTAAAATGAATCTTGTGTTCTAGAAAAGTCAAATCTCATATACATATTATATTTGCAAATATTAGAGTGGTAGTTTTTCATTTTACTGGTGTAGAGTGATGGATTACACAAGAGCTGTGTTATATAAACCCGCCCCGATATTTTGCCCGATATTTAGGTGCAGACAAGAAAAAAATTATAGAAAGAAAAGAATTTAATTGATATATATTTATAATATAAAATAATTTTATATTATTAATTTATAGAAATAGAAAAAAATAAAAAATTATTGTGAATCTTATATTATAATAAATAATTATTTATGTGAAGTAATATTTTTTATTATTTTTATTGATTAATTATTTTAAAATATATTTAAATTAAATTAAAAAAAAAGTAAATAGAACAAATACACGTAGGCGGTCAAATAATACAGGGACTGTCGGGTGTCTCTGAATTTTGAGTGTTCCAAGGAGCATTTGCCTTCCAGGACCAAAAATAAAAAGCCATTTTCCTTTGCATGAAAGTCCGCCTGAGAGACTTGTGACTATAAAATATAAGAGAAATAATTTATTTTTCAAACAAATCATCTTAAATATTCTTTTAATTATTTAATAAAAAAATTATTATTATTTAATATTTTAAAATATCAATTATATCTATTTTTTATTTTATTTAATATTTAAAAAAATTAGAAATATCATTAGAAATCACCAAAAATATTTAAATTTTTTTTATGAGACTATATCATTATCCTTATTCAACACATAAATCACAAAATATAATAAGCTGAAAACGCCGACATTCAATGCTTTGCTGAAAGGTACATGTGTCCACCCAAAAAATAAAAAAGGAATAGTAGATGTAATAAAATTTTTTCAAAAGATTTCAACCAAAAAAATGAAAAGAAATATTATAAGTATTTTTATACTTATATATAAAACGTATTTGTTTAAAATTTTTTGGATTAAAAAAATCACATTTTTAATTAAAAATCAGTTTTTATATATTTAGATAATTTTTTAAAAATATTTAAAATTTTTTTAAAAAATATTCTCAATATTTTTATAAAAATTGAAAGAATTTATAAAAATTGAAAGAAATAATTTCTAAAAAATCAATTTTTGATTTTTTAATTATATATAAAATATAAGTTTTCAAATTATTTTTTTTCAAATTGAAACAAATATATGCTTAATGTGACTGTCCTTTAAAAGACATTGAATTAAAACAAACAACTAGTTGGGAATTTCATATGGAAGCAAATGGATTAAAAATGGAAATGGTAGGTGAAAAAGAATTATGTTATATATATAAATAAGTTTACATTTTACTTAATAATAAATAAGATATGAGCTAATATAATATTTTACACAAAATAAATATAAAAAAAATTTCCCAATGAAAAAATATTATCCATTATGCGAAAATATGTGTGGAGTCTTACCTTTGCAAAAAAATTAAAGTAACATCTCAAATGGGAAATAAATTAATATTTTTAAAGCTCATTCTACCAAATTTGAATGAAATATTTAAGTTAATCCGATGAGTTTACCTCATTTGACTGTCTTGTGTGAATAAAGATATTGAAAGCGGCGTGTAGGGGTATGGGTCAACATGTGAATCCGAAGATTCGACCCAATCTGTATGTAAAAAAATCAGTTCGACTCAGATAATTAGATCTAATCGGATAAAATTTGATTGATTTGTTTAATATTTGGTTTGAATAATGGGTTTAAAAATTAAATCTGTTATCTGACCCAATCTTATCAGAACCCCAATTTTTTTTAAATAAATAATGATTCATTCACTTATATATTAATATATAAAAATATAATCATAAATATTGATTCTTAAACTATGTCAATATATTAATATATAATTAAATTTATTAATGATTGATATTATATAATATATAATATATAATATATTCATAGTTATAATTATGAAATTATTAATTATATATATAATTTTTTTAAAAATATATTTGATTATATTCAAATTTTAAAAATATAATTTAAAATTTTTAAAATATTATAAAATAAAATATTTCAATATATTTTTTATTAAAAAAATAGATATCTACCTAAATGCCCGACCCAATCCAATCCGAAAGTGTTCGGATTGAGTTGGTTCGAGTTAGGTACAAAAAAAAAACTAAAAATTCGATTCGACCCAACTATATACGATTGATTTGGGTATTTTTTTCGTTAAACCCGACCCGCATAACTCTACTGGCGTGGCCAGATGGCGTGTCAGGACCACGACGCAGATGCACCACGAAAGGTGGAGTTGGTGGTGGTTGCCCCGTGGAGTTAAGGTCGTCACGTGATTATCGGTGGACTAAAATAAGGGTCAGCAGAGGCAGTCACGTGATCAGTGGACTAAAAATAAGGGACACGTGGCCCTTGGGAAGGACGCGACCACGTGGGCTGGCCTTTCACTCCCCGACAAAACGTACCATAAAAAAAAAAAATCTTGCACACATTCATTGGGACACTGTACGGATCCCAGCCCTCTTATCCATATGTTCCTCTTTGACCATACACGTGTCTCTTGTCCTTTAGTCTTATCTCTTGCCACGTGTCAACTATTCGTCTTTGTCGATCTCGAGATTCGCGTGATTCCCGTTTCTGTCACACCGCTTTCAATTGTTCTTGTTTTGTTTTTTTCGTGACATTTTTCTTTTTTTTTTCTTTCCATTTTTAATCCCTCATTTGTCGACCGCGTTCAAGATATTTATGGTCGCCGTGAAAACCATGGTAAAGAGGTTTATAAATTTTCCTAATTCAAAATTTTATTAATAATGATATAAGTTATAATTTATATAATATTTAAAAATTATTTATTGAATATATGTAGATAAGATTTTAAATTAAAAAAATTTAAGATTGATTATTAAGAAAATATATTAACCCTCTAAAAATATATCCCAATTAAATTGTAAACTTGCAGTTAATATAAGATATTTTTACGGCAGTCATATTCACTTGAATTAAATTCTTTTTTAATGGTCTACGGGGCATCAAATCCGAAAACACGAAAGAAATCACACAAGCCTGGGGAAAGCAATTAAATTCTATCTTTTTATAAAAATAGAGAAATACACACCCATCCAATTACTGCGCGTGTTTGTGATTATTTTATAAAAAAAAATATTCTTTCATGAAAAAAAGTTGCAACTTGAGTTAAATCTTTTAAGGAGAGAAATTATTATCAGTATCAGTATTTCATACAAATTCATAGACTGTCCTTTAAATGGAACGAAATATCTGGCCTGATTGAATAGAAAATCGCGACACTATAGTTCACCGTGATTAGTGGATGAACTTCTGGCCACTAATATTTAGTGGTCAGGATTAAAGATCATTACTATCAATAATGTTCAAAGTTGAATAAGAAGCTCCTTGGTGATCATCATTATTCAAAAATTCGTCCTCCCATATTCGATGTTCGACCAAGAAAGCCAAAAAATCAAAGGATGCAACCGAGTAAAAAAAGATTCAAAGGAATAAAGAAACATAATATGATCAGATTTTATAAAATGGACAAAATAACCAATCATATCATGAACTCAGACAGAAATTTGTCTTAACTATATTTCAAGTGTATCACCACTACTCAATTTCTGCGAATTCGACTGTGTATGTCCGATTAATAACCTAATGGAAAGATCACAATAAATTTTCAAATTACGGAGCTCTCGACCGCTAATGGGCAAATTTCCTTTTTCCGGTAATGGTTCTAACAACAAATCCATGATATAATTGAAGGGTCAAAGCGCCCAAACTACAAATTTGATATTTACACTTTTCTACCATGTTTGAATGATAGGTAATAATTGAAATTTAAAAAAAAAATAAAAGACAGGACATTATTATTTTTTTAATCCTAGAGTTTAAATATTGATAGGAAAGAAAAGATGGAAAATTAGTTTTTTTTTTTATCTGAGGGAATTTATTCTCTCTTTTTATTCCTCAAAAACATATTCACACTTCTCCCAAAATTAGGGTAAAATAAAAGAACTATAATTTATAACATATAAATACTATAATTGTTGCGTTCTATTATTTTGTAATATAAATTTTAAACAAGAATAGCAAATTTTTATTATTTTATATTTTATGTGCTAAAAATTTAGATTGAAAGAAAAATATGCGTTAATCTAAGTCAAAATATGCTTTTACATTTATCGAATACTTATAAAAATATAAATAGATCACCTATCAATAAAAAAATTTTAGAATCAAACACAAGTTATGGCAATATATAAACATAAACTAAACTAAATAAACCAAACCTATTGACTTAATAAAGTTTTATTATATCTTCTTATTAATGTTTCAAATAAAAAAATAATACAAAAAGTTTATGTGTATTCGGTATCCGATTATTTTATCAAAATCAGGGCATAAATCCCAAATTCAGAGCGTATTTATAAGAGATTTATGAAATTATCTATCAATAAAATCCTCCTATCAATAATAAAAATTAAATTTGTATCATTGTGGAATGTAAATATGTTCTATATTAACTATGCCAATCCATTATTGGCTATAGAAATAATAACTTCATTCCATTCATTTCATTCTTTATTTGAGTCCTACTAGCTCTATTTTATAATAATAATAATAAAAAAAAATATCAAAACACAACGGAAGCACAAGTGCTTCCATACAAGGGAGAATTAAGGAAAGATCAGCATTGGAAAAATAGAAAGGAAAAGGGTAGAGACATGTTACGTCGAATATTATTTGATGAAATCAGTCTAATTGTGGTAGGGACTACGGAGTGAACGTGTCCCATTAATTATTAATTTGTGCAGTTTTGCTCATTTGGTTATGTCATCTTCAATAATCAATGAGGATTGCAGCCTATGAATCTCGACCATTTGGGTACTATTTACTTGCCCAGCATGGATGGAATAAACAAGCAGAATCAGGGCATGTGAACCTATAGAGCCTTTTAATGCAAAAACTGAATCCCAAGATACAATGGCCGAAAGGCGGGCAGGTTAAGTAGATTTTGGTATGCCTCACAAATGTTGTGGATTAAGATTAAATATATTGTAAGTTTGTTTGAATGTGAATTTTATAAGTTCAATTTGTGTAGAATAAGTATATATTTTGGCACTAGAAAAATTAGGATTTAACATATTAGTTTTTTAAACAAAATTAGCCGGTATTTTTATCCCAAAGTTAAATATTTTATAATAAGTTAGTCTTTTAGATAATTTGAGCTTTCATTGTCTGAATTATTAAAGCATAGTGTTCGAATTAATTTCAGTTTAAATATAACATATCTTGTAGATAAAAGTTATAAAATGATTAAATTCTTTAAATGAATGTTAATTTTAGGAATGAAAGTGTTAGCAAATTTTTTATTAAGAACTCATATGTTAAATATCGATTCCTTCATAGATCAAAATATATATTAACTCATTTATTTAATTTATAAGCTGCTAGAAGTGAATTATTAGTGAGGAATTTGTATAATTTGGATGAGATTATGTGTTTAAACTTTAGTACTATTAATGTATCAAAAAATTGTTTAATTTATCGATTCAATAGATTGTGACTCACTAACTAACAAATTACTTTATTAATTTAATTAATATTTATTTTTTAAATATTATTTCAATTATTTTTCTTTATTATGTTATTTATTATTCAATAGTAATAATAAAATTTTTAATTCGATTAGTTTTATAATTCAAGTGTTTAAATAAAATGAAATTTTAACTAAATCATCACTATATATATATACTCTAAGAAAAAAAAAAAAGTGGGTTAGCCCGTTATCCTCCCCCAAATGAAACCAATTGATTCATGCGGTGCTTCACTTATTTATTTTGTTAGTATTTAAGATTCTAATCTCATAATTAACCACAACTTAATTGGTGTTTTATTTAGTACATAGAAGTTTGGGTCCGTGTGGTATAAGTCATCCTTTTAGGGTTAAAATAAAGCCCTAAGGCTCAAAAAATATTTATAAGGAACATATAAGATTGCCTATCAATGGGACTTTACATTGATAGTGGGAATCAAGCTTGTATTCTTGTACGATATGAGATCGCTCTTTACTAACTATGCTAACCTTCATTCTAGGGTTTGAAGGATAAGGGGTCTACAATACCATTAATTAAATGGAAGATAATCCAAAGACCAATAAAATATGGAGGTTTAGGGATTGGCAGCCTAGTAATGAAGAATGCAGCATTATTATTCAAATGGTGGTGGAGGTTCTCAAATGAATGTTATACAACGTGGAAACAAGTGGTGTGTTCATGTTATGATATGGATCCGAGAAGATCGAATATTGACCAACATATCAACAATGGAGGGGGGTCATGGGGGCCTATTTGCACAATTAATAGTATGGAAATAGATATGGATAAAGTAACTAGAAATGGAATTCGATATATGGTTGGGGATGGAAGTAAGATTTTTTTTTTTTCTGGGAAGATTTATGGATTAGAGAGGTCAAATTAAAAGAGAAATTTCCGAGACTCTTTTATTTCTTTATAGTAGCTCACACCTATATCCAAATGTGGCTTGTGGGATGGATTTGTCTATCATTGGAATCTAATGTGGCACAGGGAGTTCTTTGTATTGGAAATTCAACTTCTGCAGCGTGCCCTAGTACCTCCAAAGGTCGAACTTCTATCATGGTTTGTCATGCAGGGCAGATTAAACATAAAGAACAGATTAAGGAGATTGAATGTTCTGAGAAGTGCCGACTACAGGTGTGTTCTATATCAATAGCTGGAAGAAACTTTGCCATACTTACTCTATACTTGTGACTTCTCTTGGAGGATTTAGGGTGCTTATTGTAGTTGGTGGGGAATTGATTGGGTCTTTTCTCAGGATTCTGCAGTTAAATTTGAATCTTGAATTGCTGTTAAGTTGCCATTTTCAGAAAAAGAAGCTATGGATATCATGCTATTATGTGGTTGTGTGGTCTTTATGGATACTGAGGAACATAGTAACTTTTCAAAAAAAGGACGTCTATAGGCAATCTTTCATGGTTGAACTATGGAGCAGGTATAAACTATGGTGTTCATCTTAAGCTATGTATGTTGGGTGCATAGTAATGTGCTGGTGCTTTGATTTTTGTTGCAAGCAAAGTCTATTTCATGTGGTGTTGGGTCACCAAACTGTCTCGGTGGGTTTTTTTGTTGAACATGAAGTCCTTGGGGCCTAAGACTTCTACTATCAACTTGGGATTTTATAGGAGTTTTGATCTGGTGTTGGGGCTATTATGATCGTGGAATTTGCGTAGACTTCAAAGTGGTTCTGTTTTTGGTGCTTTGACTATTTCCATTGTGTATTTCTCATATCATTTGGGGGCTATCTTTTCGGGTTTAGGTCCTTCTATATTTTGTTCCCTGCACCCTGTTGCTCTTCACTTTATTTTAGTGAGTTTGAGCCTTTAATAAATCAATCGAAAAAAATGCTAACCCTCATTGGCGGTGTTTTACATTTGCATAAGTTCAACAAAAATAATATTAAAACAAGATATTAATTTTGATAGTTATTGTATGATAACATTATCATCTAATCATATATTATATACTTGATTTTTGAAATAATAATTGTAAGAATCAAATGCTTTAGTCAATATGATAAAATATGATTAGATAACTATGTTAAAAAAAATTTATACCAACAATCTATCAAAATTAACTTCTATAAATAATGTTACTTATATGTTTTTTAATAACTTATGTGGTTATTATTTTCACTATTTACTTGTTTTTTTATATCTCTCTTTAGCAATTTAGCCAAAATTACAAGTATATTCCTACTAAATGCAATCTTGTTCGAGTTAAGTAGGACCATTTAAATAACAAAATTCTCTATTTCAAATTTTAACACAATTATATATTAAAAACTCAAATTCAAAATATCTAATTAAATTAGAATAGCTCCTTACCAGCTAATCTACCTCTAAGTTTTGTTCATAAGCCTTATGTGTCTTGCACCTTATTATCTACAATTATATTTTTCATAAAATAAAATCACACTTTAGCAATCGTGAACTTCATATGTGTGTATTAAAAGTTTTTTCTTTCATGAATAATTAAAACTAAATTTTAGCTAGGGATATGGAGTGATCGGGCTTCAAATTTTTGCCGTGTGTAACTCATGACCTATTATGAACTTAAAATATTGTTTGGGGAAATGTATTCCTGATTTTATTTATTATACACGTCACAAATGATGTTGTGTTGTACACCACAAAACAAGTTACTATTTTTTTTCTTCCATTATTGTAACTTGTGGTTCGGGCGGGCCTAGCTAAGTTACTAATCATTAATTATTTTTTTCTATTAAAAATAGTTTAAGTTAAGGAAAAGATTTATCCCAGTTCAAGATTAACATACCTTTAAACTTATTGAGCATTTATGAAAGTAATTATAAATTACTATCAATTAAGAAACATGAGAATTGAACTCATATAATGATGATGTCTAAGCGAAAAGATGACTAGGTGGATAATCCTGTTGGCACTAATGATCAATTATTAATATTAAACAAGTTGGACAAGATTTAATAAAGATTTTTTTTTTTTCAGTTACCATTCTTGGCTTATCAGCTTGGTTTTCTTAACAATAATTTCAAAGATGCTTCTGGAAAATTAAAAGTACAAATATAGGATCTTCAAAAAATTTTAATACGCTGACAATTATATTTTTTTTCCTTTCAAAATTTTTAACAATTATTTTTTATCATTCATCAGCAAAACCCTTATGCTAAATGATATCTGACTTCAATTATTGAAGATAACGTTAATACACCTAGTATAATTTTGGTTATAAACAATAAATCTTTTTTTTTTTTTTTTTTGTCTTAGTGATTAGTACGCGAAACTTGTTTGATCTCAATTACATTTATATTACCCAAACTAAAGATATTATCAAAAGAAAATTAATATCATACCATTTCAACAAACTAAGCATTCGTTAAAAGACTACAGACCTATGACTTCATGTGTATTAATTAATCACCGCTAATTACATTATCAAAGCTTGATTGTTCAAAGTTTAGTTAGTTTGATTTGAAAACATAACTAAGATATTAGTTTTCATGGCTCTAAGTTCGATTATCGTCATGTTTCAGTATTCAATACGATTAAAAGGAGATTTTCCATCAAAGTTAATGATAGTTTTAACTTAAGTGGGCGGCATCCCCATAATTTATGGGGGGTGGACTTTAACAAACTTTAAAGTCCCAAAGAGTTTTAAATGATTGAAAACGAGTGGTCCGGCTTTGGAATTGATTCTACAACCCGCTAAATCATAGCGACCAAGGTTCTTTATTGTGATTTTCATTACGCATTTTGAGGTACTGCAATTATTTTTTAATTGTTAGTGTCTAGAATTTATTGAACTCTAATTAATTTTGATTTGAGTTAATTAAAAGTAAAATTCTTTTAGTATTATATTTTTTATTTATAAGATTTGAATCCAAAATTTAGAAAAAAAGGGTACTAAATTAGTTGACTTAACTAAATGTTGGTACAACTATTAAGAATTGATATAATTGGTAAGAAATAAATTTATATCCCACAAAAATATAAATTTAATTTCCGTTGCCAATGCGAGAATCCCGTTAATTACTATGTGATTTTGGAAGTCACTTGTAAGTGCTCTTTATGCCCAAGAATTATACTCTAATTTTGGTAGGATGACCAGTGCCAAATTTATTTGAACTTTTGTTAAAAAATGAAAAAAAGAAAAACCAAACGTTGATACATGGTGTTGGGTTTTCTAAAATTAAGTAAGGAGATTTGAAAATCAATAAATATTCTATCAATCAATTAAGTTTCATGAGATAATAAATATGCACATAATACTAAGTGTAACAACGAAGCCATTTTTCACGATCCATATTACCGGCAACATCTTACCAAGCGTAAGTTAATCAGTAATTAAACATAATATTCAGCTGATAAAGTCACATATACTGAAAAAGGTAAAAAATTTCAGGTTTAAAGAAAACTACGCAGATCGATTTCTACCATACAGGGAGTATTTATGACCCAATTTGCGTCGGTAAGCCTGATGGGGGACTATGGGGTGACATTATGGTACACTAACGTGAAAGTAACTTATCCACTTGTGGTGCTGTCAACATTAGTGGGATTTGGAAGATCTCTAGTGACCTGCCCACCTGAAAGTGATTGAACCAAAAGAAAATGGAGTAAAATCAGAAGGAGGAACTAGCACATCTTAAACATAGTTTATACTAAATATATCATATGAATTTTGGTGGTGTATGTGTAAGGTCGGTGCCTTTGTATCTTTATATACCCAAAATTTTTGTGGTACGAGGATGCGCTTTGTGCCGGCCCAAAGTGGCAAAGTCTCCACATAGTCCACATATTATTCTTTCGCCGATGCTTAAAGTTCAACTGCGTAATTTAGTAGACAGCCACAATAACTAGTTTAAATTTTATTGAGAATTGAAAAAGCTCTTTGATGTTGCCTTGCTACTTACCAAAGGTCAATTAAGAAAAGAAGGGCTAAAATTTTTTGAAATGCTTGTTGTTTCATAAAACATACATCTTTTTTCCATTATAAGAAAATCTTTTGTTAATATGTGAAAGCTTAAAGTGCTTGTTGCAAAGCTTTTATCCAAGCCTTTTATAGTTCAGTTCATTATCTGTGATAGTCCCTCTAGCTTGTCTCATTTATATGACCAGTCTCTATATAAATCAAAATTCTACAAAAACTTTATCCTTAAATCATGAATATTAAAACATCAATTTATATTTTATATCTGAAGTAATGTTACATACCTACATCATCAGAAATGACCAACCCAAAAGAGATCACATGAAATAAGCCAACTAATGACTAGCTCGAAGTTATGTCGATTTAATAGTTAGACAAAACATATAAATTTATAAATGTTGCAAATCACAAAATTTAAAAAATAAGAGTTTAATTGACATACGTTATCAACGTAAACCCACTTTACGCAATCAACAAATAAAAATCTACCACATCATCTAATTTAAAATTAATTTTTTTGTTTTTTTGTTGCTTCTGAAATGCTCGCAAAAGACAAATTGCACCCTGCGATATCCTATGCCCATGTCATCAACTAGAAGGCAGAAGCAGAGTATGCATCCCCTAATTTAGAAATAATTCAAAATTTTATTAAAAATATATTCTGAGATAATTATGAAAACTGCACCCCTCCAATTTTTGGTCAACTGCCTCTTGTTCCCTGCACGCTTCATGACTCCCTCTTTCCACTAAAACTCTCTTTCCCTCCTGGACCCAAGCAGGATCATACCAAACCACGGTCGCCTTCATCATTTTTTATTTCTGGCTATCTACTTCTTGCTTGCCTCTAGAACTGGAAGGAAGTTAAAGCATATCATTATCCATGTACAAAAAGGAAGAAGGCAACAACAGTCAACATAAGAGATGAAAAGAAGCATGCTCTCTCACTCTGAATCTACTTACAAACAAACAAACCTCTCTCTCAGCTCACTAGGCTAGACGAGATTGTGGGCTGGTTCTGTTTGGGTTGTTCCAGCAAAGTGCAAGGAGTTTCAGTGGAGAAAGGGAGTCAGGAGAAGATGCAGCTGAGAAAAAATTGAAGAGCGGTGCGGTTATAGAATTTTTTTAAAAAGATTATGTCTCATATTTTAATTGACGAGCTGTGTAAATTGAGTTTATATTTTCAATATATGCTAATTAAATTTAAAAAATAATTTAATCATAATTTATTTTAAAATAAATGTTTGCAAACTTAGCAAACTATCAACTCGGTGACTCCTCCTATAGCAATGAGATCCACATTTGTAGTCCTGGCTAATTTCTCTACGCCACCACTGACGTCATCATAGAATCTAGTCACAAACTTTCTGCGATATATGGTAAGTTTGTTTAAACTTTAAAAAAAAATAATTTTAAAGTTTAAATTTTTTATATAATTAAAAAAATTAAAAATAATTTTTTTAAAAAATTTAATTATTTTTTAAAAATTATTCACTTAATTTCAAATAAACACATTCGTATACTTGGCTCAAATAAATAAGACACAAGAAACCTAAAAGAGTTAATCTTATTAGGCAATTTTGTAAAAACCAGGATCTTTGTCAGATATTATTTATCGGCCGGATGGACTTGATGAACCCAGAAATGCAAACTGAACTGCTACAATTTGTTTGAATCAATTTAGGTAATTGGTTTATTTCAACCCAAAATCAAAATCTAACTAATTACTATTTGATGGATTCTCGAATTTATGATTTTCCGATATTAGACCCAGACAACCAACCTGATATCACTCAATCAATTATGATTTTTTAATTTATTTTTAAACTTTCAAAATTTTGTACGTAAATTTTTAGTAATAAAGTTATTATTATCTTCTTTGTTTTCATATATAGAGTGCAAGACTATTTGTCTGATGTTCAATTTATCAACATTGGTTTACATAATCATCTAGTTGTAAGGAAGAAGAAGCTTATGAGTGGTGGCACCTCTCCTTGACAACATATATGAAATCAATCAATTTGGTGTCGATATCAGCATGACGGTAATTATGAAAGATCTCCTTAATAGAGCAAACTCAGATTGTACAATTGAAAACCAAACATCACTATTTTCACTACAGATTTGTTACAAGTCATGGAAGTCATGATTGATTTTCGTACTCGCTCGTGTTGTCTCTCAACAGAACAAGTTTCCTTGATCTTCACGGAAGCATATGTATATCTCTAATCAAATTAAATGTTGACTTGATGGTACATTTCTTATTCATAGGATTAATAGCAGTATATGCAACCTATCATGTTTTACCATTATCGGACAAAGGAAAAGTTATCATAGCATTATCATGTTTGTTTCCCAATAAAAAATGATATTATCTTTATCACAACATATTTTCGATAGCGATCTTTATCATGTTCTTGTAACTTCAATTCGTATCATTTTCAAATGTCAGTTATCTTTTGGAAAGCATGAGTTTGGATTAGTTCTTTGAACATATATATCCAGATATCTTGTTGATTGCGCATGAACCTTATTTCTCCATTTCGAGGCAACTTATCACTAGATTAAATTTAAATGAACAAATTACTGATCAGAGCATTAGATAATTAATTTAGGGTTATATTATTGGAAAATCGGAAGTTGTAAAATATTGCGTTTCTATCGTTATATATTACCTCAATCACAGTCAGCGTGTTCACTTCGAAAATTAAGATAGCACGCGTCCATGTTTTTCTTAGTTTGAAATAGTTAAAGAAAAAGACGTATATATATAGTTATATATTTTATTACTTTTCGAACTGACAGAGCCTGTGGAACTGAAACTGAAAGACCCTGTACATAGTTGAAATCCATGAACACAATTGTCTCCTAGACATTTCCTATCTAACTGATATTTTATGTCCGTGAGAGGGACATATGGTTAAACTTCGTCTCTATACTCTATCACTTTGATTCTATACTAGTCAGTGAACGAAAGTTGAATATCAACTAGGCGAAGGTAACATCGATGTGATATGTTCCCTTTAATCCAGATTGTTCCTCGCAAAATTGCTTGGTAAACTTCGATGATTAATTCCAAATACGACATTTTGAACCACTTCGTAATTTAAGTCTACTTTTTATGAACTTCACAACCATATATTTTCTTCTCCAAAAATCTGTATCATTTTCATTTTGTGGTCTCCTAATTCTCCTGTCGGCAGCTGGGATTCAAAATTCTTCAAAGCTCATGAAAAACTAAACTAATTTAAAATGTTAAATCCGAAAGGAATTGATTAATGATACATTAATTGATTTGTAGGCAATCTTCCCGGATAATATAGTTATAGGGATAGGCTATAGATTATTCTGAAAAAAGTATGTATGATATACATAATATTGGGTTAGGAATGAAGTAAAGTTGGGACCCATATGCAGCCAAAAGCCATGGAAGAGATCAAGCATATAGATGAGGGCAGTTACGCAACTTGCTCGTGCAGGTAATATTATAATGGTTCTATATTATTGCTTCAACACTAACCAAAAGCATCATGGGTATGCATATGCAATGTGTTTTATCAATCTTTCCAAGGTTTGCCTTGTATTTTAAGATTAAACCTGTAATTCTAAAAGAGGATTAGATCCTTATCCGTTAGCTCAGGATGAAAGAGCAATTCGCCTTTTCTTTGGCTTGCCCCAGACACAACCTTTAGCACTTTCTCGGTTTCTACGAGGCCACAGAACAAGTATTTGATTCCATGATATAGGCGAGTGGGGCTGGCCAGCTGGGCCGGGGTAGGTATTGATGTGAAAAAAGAGCTAGATAATAATGATAATCATAACACAACCAAAAAAGAAAAATGATCACAAGAGACAATGGAAACCCGAATTTCAGAAAGTTGATGTTGTTTCTTATCGTAGGGTAATGGCTGGTGGGCTGGATTGCACGAATAGGATAGCCCGTAATTGGCAAATTCTCTATGGTCTTGGCTCAAGTTCGATCATAGAAAGAAAGAGCAATCCCATAAAATAGGTTTTCCTCATCTGGATATGTTGGTTGTTAGTGATAGCCCATGTTCTTGCCCTTTGTCATTAGCTTAGCTATGGGGCCTGGCTGGACAATCTTAACAAGCCGAATTGGTAGGAAAAAGTTGAAGGAAAATGTTGATTCTGGTAAGGTTGGCACCAAATTCTGAATACTTTCACATTCATATTCAAGTATATATACAGCCACAAAGTATTAGTTGAGATGATAAATACCTTTGATCCTCTACAAGAAGGGCGTGAATTCAAATTCTAGGAGTAACTATTGTGGGGAGATTGCATAATTCTTGTGTTTTCACACTTGTAATAATTCCCCGAGTTCTTAGCAATTTTTTTTTTTTGTTTTTGCTCCTCATGATTGGAATTAGGTATTTCATATATTGATGGCTACAGAGTCAAATTGAATTGAAGGCGTCCTAATAAAAATGGGGTGAGTTGTCCCATCTTGTCAATTTGTACAATGCAAAGTTCAACAAAATTAGAAAAAAAGAAAATTTATTGTAATTTGTAACGCAATAAATTAGAATATTGGCAAAAATTACTAGTTTCACTTTAGGAAGCTTGAACTAGCTTGTCCTTATGGGCTATGGTGGCAATTGACAGGGGTGGCTGCTGCGCATGTACACATGTTTCATTGAATTCAGTACAAAGTTCATTTAGAAGTGGGACTAGCAAACCGGAATTTAGGTAAAAGTTATGCTTTCACCAATCATGCTTGTTAGGTGCAAATTGAAGTAGTGAATAGGCAACTTAGTAGGCGTAGAAACCAATCAATAATACTGTAATTACACAAATGAGTTTGGGGGAAAAAGTTGTCAAATATATTCATGGTAAAACTTTTCACTGGGGAAAAGGTTGCATGGCTTTATCTCTTCCTCCTCGATTCTCATCTTCCACTTGATATGGAGGTCGTATTTGGTGTTTGGGCTGACGAAACCAAACATAATGGTGAATGTTCGAATGGAAATTACTTATTTGTTTTTACTATTTTTTCTTAATTAGTTGTATTAATACTATGTAAGTAATAGTGTTACTTAAAACCACTTGAGCATTATCATTATCACATCTTTTTTAAAGTGATTTTGGTCAGGGATTTTTTGCCCTCCATGCATGAGAATTGAACTTTCCAAATTTCAGTTCTCACAATCTTGAGCAACACATAATGAAACGAAAACTAAACGTCCTTTTACCATTAAGACTGACATCTATTGGTTTTCGTCATGCTCTGGCTCTTTCATCAGGTAGGTGTTTGGCCTATGATGATCTATGCATTACTTTCTGCTCACAATATATTTATGAAAAAAAATTAGATCCCATTTGGGTATACGTCTTCACTGAGGCCTTATGTGAATTTTTACAAAATAACTTATATAAAAAATAACTTATAAATAAATTATTTTGTATTTAGATGAACGATATCAGAAGTCCTTGTGGCGTATCTCTTCCATTCTATCTTAATTGTGTTCAAACTATATCTAATGTTAAAATATTTATAAAAATTAACTCAAGCACAGCTTTTCTTTGGGGTTAAATTTTCTCTGACAGCGAATAGAATTTCATAATAAAAAGAGAAGGTAGTGGAAAGAGTTAAATTTTCTCTGACAGCGAATAGAATTTCATAATAAAAAGAGCAGGTAGTGGAAAGAGTCGTGTTGTTATTCATTGCCACCGTCATCATTTTACAATCATTCAAACGTAAAATTTGAGTAAACCCTTTTTGTGTTCTTAAAAAAAAATCGGAACTTCGATTTAATGCTTTAAAGATTATTACATTATTTTAGTTATGAAATGATACTTTTTCAAAATAAAAGTAATTCAGTTGTTATTTACTAATATTAAATTGATATGATGTGATGACATTAATTTTTCAAATACCAAATTAGTGCTCTGCAAAATTATTGCAAATCAGGTTTACTCTATAATAATGGGCGGGAAATTTGCAAAATGAAGGGGATAGTAACATACATGGATTTGTGATGACCCAAGGACATGGTCATATTAGTAAGCCCACAGTTCTCTTCAAAAAGGCTCAACATTGTAATGCAAGCCTCTTACTCTCTCTTTGGAAATCCAAGTTGAAATTGTGACATATCCGACCCAAAAGGAAAACAAAATTGACATAGAATTTCAACTTTAGTTTTACTTTTTAGAATTACAATTGGTTTAGAATCATAAATATTTTTATATTTAAGTTTGCTAAAGAATTAAGACATGAATTGTATTTCAAAATTTAATTTTAATCTCATCATTTAAAAGTATAATTTTAATATAATAACAATTTTTGTAATAATATGTTAAAATTTTTTATTATAAATATTTTTGTGAAAATAATTTATATGTAAAATAAAAAAGAATCTAGGAAATTTTTATATTTTGGTATTTTTTTTATAAGAATATTAAGCTTCATTAAATATGATTTCTAGCAAACAAATGAAAAAGAGAGAAAATTATAAACTTTAATGAGGAGAATGATATTTAATTTTTCAATTTTAGAATTGACAATTTCTTTTCGATAGAATCAGCGATATTTAGGTTCTATTATCAGAAACTCGATTCTGACCCAACTAAGGTCTTTATAGGGAGAAGAATTTTTTTTCTCTCAGGACTTGAACCCGAGACTTCTAATTAAGGAGCCAAGGCATCTACCAACCTCAACCGACCTCACAATAGTTTAACAATTTCTAAAATATAGGTTAGAAATTAAGAAGAGATAATCTTAATTATTTTTCAATTCTATGAAATTAGTTTGTGAAATTATAATTTTAATTTTATATGCTATTTCAAATATGAAAATTTAAATTAAAAAGCTTAATTTCAATTTCAAACTCCAATTCTATGCATAATTTTGTATGCTAAACGAGCCACTATGAAACGAAAAAACAAGAAGTGTTATGAAGAGCAAGGATGTCAGTAGTGGTTCCTCTTCCAAAACTACAAACAAAAGGGTTAGTGTACTAATCAAAATGTGTATTAAAATAAGAGTTTAATTTTGATATATTATTAATATATAAATTTATATATTATCATTAATATATGATTTCTGATATTGCTATTATAAAGGTATGTTTGGTTAGAGGTAAAAATGAAGTAAAATTTTTTATTAATGAACTCCATATATAAAAATACAATAGACCTTTTCATGTGCTCATAACTCTTTATGTATAAAAGTGGTTTTTCTTGTACTTTCATATCTTAATTATAAAAAAATATGGATTGATAGAATACGTAAATGCCTGCCAATAACTTTGTTTATATTTACAACTTAAATTAAAATAATTACCTATCATATTTAATTACTTTTGACTTAGTTGGAAGTTTCTTTTTTTTTTTCTTTCTTTTTTTTAAATAATATTAAAACATTATAAAAATTCTATAAAAGCTAAATATTTTTAATAATAATATTTCAATATATAATCAAATAATCATGTAAAAAATTTAAAATGACAGTATATTAAAATTGAATATTTCTTCCTTATAAAATCTATATGTTTGTTTCCATTTTTATTTTTTTTCAACCAGTCCCTTAAAAATATTAATTAAGTTTTCTTATATTAATAAAGCAATCAGCACTTTTCAAGTGACTAATCAACTTCCATATTAATAACCAAAATAGTGAACTTGCACAGTGTTTTTTTTTATTTTTAATTTCTTAGAATATTTCCTCATTCGACAGGTGAGGGGCTAATTTCTCATAGTACAATTAGATATCTGAGCGGAGATTTTTTCAAATGGTTTTTTTTCTATACATACAAATTCCGGAATCAAACCCGAGACTTCATTTTTATTTAAATATGATACTAATTGTGATTTAGGTATTAACACAATCCTTCTTTATAAGCATTTTCAAATTTTTAACAAATCCAAATATTTAACTTTATGGAAAGTTGGAAACTAGAAAGCTCGCAATCACTAATTTCAATTGAGGTTAAAAAAGGAAAAAATATCGAGAGACAAATTTCATGTCGTCCTCTTCTCTATTAAAACAATTAACATGCCATTTTTTTCCCACCACTCTTTTTCCAGCCCATTGATCCCCTTCTATATCAAAAGTGTGTGTTATCTTCTTTTTGATGGTCCTACTACATTTTTTTGTTGTTCTTTTTGAAAAAAAAAATGTTAAAGTGTTGAATCCCCAAAGAGGCGAATTATTTTCTATATGAATTTTTTGTGAAAAAATAAAAAATATGGTGTTTTTTTCTCTAACATTCCTTTTTCTTCTCTCATTTTTTTTATTTTTTCTCTCTTGTCTCTCTTTGATGCGAGTTCAAAGTTCATTTTGTTCTTCATATCAAAAATAAACTTAAGTTTTCTCTTTGAAGTTCTACTATTGTTATGGTATCAGAGCGAGTTCCAAGCTCATCTTCAAGCCCCTCTTTGATACAAGTTTAGAAGATCAGGAAGCTAAGGATGGACTCAATACGAGTTTTGAGTTCCTCTTTACTTTGTGTGCTCTATTGCCTCATAGGGAGCAATAGTGCAATACTAAAATCGAAAATCAAAAACTCTAAAACAGCCTCTTCTTGCGAAAATCGAAATTTTTGATTTCAAAGTTGCCACTATTATTCCACATGCGCATCAGATAGAACAAGAATTATGCTCTTACATATTTACTAAACCAAATTCTAATTCTTAAAACCTTCATTATATGCTACACTTGCTAATCTATATTTTATTTTTACTATAATTGAGTGCTGTAAAATCTAAACTTGAAAATGACACTGAAATTGGAAATTGCAAATGATGCAAAGAAGCTTATTTCATGATGTACGTAATGTAATCAAAACTCTGAAACGACATTGAAATTGAAAATCAGAAACTATCTCAAGGAAGCTCAACATTTCACGGTGTGATGTAATCTAAACTCTGAAACGACACTGAAATTGGAAGTCGGAAACTATGTGAAAGGTTGAGCTTCTTCATGACAGTTTCCGATTTTCGATTTTAGTACCGTTCCAGAGTTCCGATTACATTGCACTATGAAATGTTGAACTTCTTCTCATTGTTTGTAATTTTCAATTTCAGGATTATATGGCATCGTGAAATGTTGAGCTTCTCTCATTTTTTATTTTTTCTCTCTTCTCTCACCTCTTTCTTGCTTTTTGTCACCAGAGCTCAATTCAACTATGCCTTAGCCCAAAGAAGAACTCGTAACAAAGAGAAATGCACATCAAAGAGGAACTCGAAGAGAAACTTGAAACCCACATCAAGTCCCATCTCAACATTCTCATCACCTAAACTTGTATCAAAGTGGAAATTGGATTCTGTATATAAGCTTGGACACTCATTGTAATCATCATTATAAAAGTTCATTTTGCTCATAGCAGAAAAAAACTTGAGTTCTCTCTTCTTATTCTCCCTCCCTTCAGAATTCTACCATTATCATGGTATTGGAGCAAGTTCTGAGTTCATCTCCGAGTCCCTATTTGATGTGACTTTCGAGTTTCTTTTTTTATGCGAGCTCAGAAGATGAGGAAGTTGAGGTTGCATTCGATGTGAGTTTCAAGCTTCTTTCTACTGCATGTGCTTTGCTGTTGTATGGGAAGCAATATTACAACACTAAAATCAGAAATTAGAAACTTTGAAATGGCCTTTCTCTATGGAAATCGAAATTTTCGATTTTAGAGTTGTCACTGTTTTTCCGCATATGCATTAGATGGAACAGAGATTATGCTCTTACATATTTTCTAAACCAAATTCAAATTCTCAAAACCTTCATTTTAGTCACACTTGCTAATCTATATTTTATCTATATTCTAATTTACTATAATTGAGTGCAGTGTAATATGAGCTCAGACATGGCACTGAAATTGAAAATTGAAAACAATGCGAAGAAGCTAAACATTTCATGGTGCTGTGTAATCGGAACATGGAAACGATACTTAAATAAAAAATCAGAAACTATCACAAAGAAGCTCAACATTTCACACAGTTTTTGATTTCCGATTTTAGTGCCAATTTTCTTAGAAAGGGTTTTGAAGGAGGAAAATTTAGGTAAAAATTTTCTTATCTATTTCGTTGGGGAGAATTTTTTCACTTACTCTTTAAGAGATATTTTTTCTATATTTTATTCTATTATATATTTATTTATTTATTTATAAATTTGTAAGTTCATAATATTATTAAATTAAAATTAAAACAATAAATATTAAATAATTTATATAAAAAATAATAAATAATCTACAAATAACCCCATACATAGTATGGGAACTGAGCTAGTATAAAACAAAAATGACAGCCAAATAAAGGAGGAAGTCAAAATAGTAGGCGGCTATGACAAGATGTCTTATCATTGGAGTCTAAGCTAACCAAAATCATGTTTATCTATTATTATTTATTATTAGTTATTAATTTACACAACCATAGTAAAAGAATCACATATTTTTGTTTATAAACCCTATTTCCTCAACCCCAAATTAGTAAGAGTTTGTTTGGATATACTTTTGTAAGGGTAAAAAGCTTTTTATTGGTATAAGAATACAAATGTATAGTAATTAGTATGTTTGGGTGTGTATAGGCCCCTTTTTTAAATTTACTTATGAAACTCCAGAAGACTTTTTGAGAGAAATATTCTTGAAATTATTTTTTATTATTCAAAAAAATCTTTTAAGAGGGAATTTTATTATTACTCTTATATCAACAATTAAAGGTAATTTTACTTTATCAATGGATTTTGTCATGGGCCTCATTAGTTTGGGAACAAGTTAGTCCTTATTATTATTATAATGAAATAAAAATATCAATTTTCTTTTTTCTCCTAATACTTCTTCTTTTCCTTTTTAGCTTCTCTGCAACTGTGCCCCAACACCTTCACCACCCTTACTCTACCCACCGTCGCCCCCTGCTAGCAGCTTTGTCATTTATACTCATATTCTAGTGTATGTTAGTTACGGCAATGTCGATGGGAATACTCATGGGAGCTATGATGGAGCACTTGCATAGGCTGTTCAATAGGATGTTGTTGCTAAAGTGTCACCTCATAGTTGATTTTTTTGTATTTGTTTACTTCCTTCAATTGATGGTTTTGTAGTGTTTTCAATGGTAGTAGTGACATCTATATAGCTGTGTAGTGTTTAGGATATATTGAGATTCTACTTTTTAAATTTTGTATGGTTAATTAGAACTGGCCTATTAATTTGTTAAAATGAAGAAATAAAGAAAACATAGGATTTTGTAGATGAATATTCAAGTGATGAAATGAAAGAAAAAAGAAAGATAGGAAAGGAAAGAGGAGGAAAAGGAGAAAATAGAAAATTTATAGGGAGGGGGTTTGGTGGAGGTGTGAAAGGAAAAGGAGGCTATGACTTATGGGGAGAAGAGAAGGAAAAGTAGAAGGTAAAATAGGTAATGTAATTTTTAATAAATATTAAAATATAAATATAATTTATTATAGAATTTCTTTTTTATATTAAAAAATTTAATCTCAATTGTTGGATTCAATTTTAATGGATAAGATTTAGAGACCAATTGGTCCTAAACTCATTGAGGCCTATAACAGAATCCACCTATTTTATTCTATTCAAATAGAAATTATTCTTTTAGACTTATTTTTGATATACTCAAATCAAATACAAATTAATTTTTTTAAAAGTAATTCTCCCAAAAGTTAAACCAAACATACCCTAAATCGATCCATGTTTAACGTTAATGAAGATCATAACAAATGGATAAAACTGAAACAAGATAAGGATTAGCATTCAAATTTGAATTAAGTATTCATATTTCGTAACAGTAAATGCGTAAAAAAAAATCTAGAGAAAAGCTAAAAAGAAAATTAGAGAAAAAAGTATGCAAACTGATTCGGACATTAATAAACTACACTACTAAATAAAATCAGAGGAATAAAAGATTGTTCTATTTTTCACACAATTAAATTCATTACAAAAATTGAACACATTTTAGCCATGAACTACATGTTTTGCATCCTCTAGTCATGGAAATTTTTTGCTAGATGATCTATTTAGTATTTTTCACTATAATTGTTCACTACTAGAATTAACAGGAATAGCAATCAATCTAGTGATCGAAATTTTTCAGTCACTAAATCTCAAATTTAAAGACCGTTTTAGTGACCGATTTATAGCAGAGAAGGGGGATAATTGATGAAAGAAAATCGGTCTCTAATTTTTTTAGCGACCGATTTAGAGATTGAAATGTGCAAAGAAAATTATGTTTGGAAATTGGTCTCTAAATTTGAGATTAGAGATCGATTTAGTGACCGATTTATTCCAATAGGATTTTCGTACTGTATAGTTTAATCGGTCACTAAATCGGTCTCTAATTGATAATTTAGAGACTGATTTAGTAACCGATTCTGCTTGCAAGAGAAACAAAGTATATAGTAAAATCGGTCACTATATCGGTCTCTAATGGATAATTTAGAGATTGATTTAGTGACCAATTTTGATAGTCAGGATATACACATGCCTTTCACTAATCAGTCGCTAAATCGGTGTCTAAATTATCAATTAGAGACCGATTTTAAATCAGTCACTAAATCTGTCTCTAATTGATAATTTAGACATCGATTTAGTGACTGATTCTGCTTGCCAAGAGAAACCAAGTATATAGTAAAATCGGTCACTAAATCGATTTCTAAATTATCAATTAGAGATTGATTTAGTGACTGATTTATTCCAATAGGATTTTCGTATTGTATAGTCTAATCGGTCACTAAATCAGTCTCTAATTGACAATTTAGAGACCGATTTAGTGACTGATTCTGCTTGAAAAGAGAAACCAAGTATATAGTAAAATCGGTCACTAAATTGGTTACTAAATTACCAATTAGAGATCGATTTAGTGAACGATATAATAAAATATGATTTTTGTATTGTATAATAAATCAGTCACTAAATCGATCTCTAATTGATAATTTAGTGACCGATTTAGTGACTGATTTCGATAGTCTGGACTTAGACAGGCCTTTTACTAATCAGTCGCTAAATCAATCTCTAAACTTTCAATTAGAGACCGATTTAGTGACCGATTTAATTATACAACACAAAAAATTTATTCCAATAAATCTGTCACTAAATCGGTCTCTAATTTAAAGTTTAGAGATCGATTTAGCAACTGATTTTACAAGTCAATTCATATTCTTGCCATTTGCTAATCGGTCACTAAATCAATCTCTAATTGAGAATTTAGAGACCAATTTTTCGATCGCTATTTTTTAACTTTCCCAAGTTTTTAACCTAATGTGCGGCCACTCTCTTCCCAATTTCATTATCCATTTTCCCCTTTTTTTCAACTTCTTCTCTCTTCTGCACATTTCCACTACCTTCAACCTTTTCCCCTTGCCTCCATCACCGCCCACCCAACGTCGGCTGTAGGAAGTCCACCGCTGCCCATTTGACGCCATCCACTGCACACCGTCAACTGTCCGCTTGCAGCTACCATTGTCTGCCTAGAAGCACGCCGTTAGTTCACCGCTACAGCAGCTGCAAATCGCCATTGTCCACCGCTGCAAGCACGGGTTCATCTCGCCATGAGTTTCATCCTCAATCTCACCGTCGTCAAGCCTTCTCCACCTCAGGTTTGGGCTGCACAACAGGTGCAGTAGCATTGTCTTGGGTGGGCTGCTGCATTATGTTGATTTAGTGCCCAAACATTGTGAGAAATCCATCCTAATCTTTAATGTTTTAACATTTTTGTTGGGTTTGTTTTGTTACATGCTCTAATTAGCAATTGATTTGAGTTTTTTGCATCACCTAGTTAAGATTTTGTGTTTGCAAGTGGTAAATTTCTTTGTAGCAGAGAATTGAGTGTCCAAGTTGTTTGGGAAGATAAAGTTAATAAGAGTATGTGTTGGAATATTGTGGATGTTCTGGAATGTGAACATAGCCTTTGGTTTTTTACTTTTGTAGTAATGTGGATGTTTTGGTATATGAACATAGCATTTGGTTCTTTTACTTATGCAATAATGTGGATGTTCTAATTAGTTGCAATTAATTTTAAATGTGAGCTTGCAAATGAATGTATTTGGTGCCCTAATTATTCTTATTTGATTGGAAACATATTTGGATTTTTGGATTTTGCACACCTAGAGAGTGGAACAATATTATTTAGAAAATGTGCTTAAAGATAAAGGCAAATATATCATGTATGCAACATTTATTTTTGTAACTAAAATGGGTTGCTTTTCATTTGGTAGAAAAGGAACACTTGCCATGTTTAAGCTAGTATGAAATTATGAAGTAAATGATATAAAGTGGCCAATATTTTTGTATAACAATTTCCCTTATTTTGCTAAGAAATCAAAAGTTGCAACATTGGGTGATAGTCTTTATTAATTTGGTCATGCACAACAGTATTTGAGGGCTTTATTTTAGTGTGTAAAATTTTGTGTAATAGAGCTGTATTTATGAATAAATAGAAGTGCATTATTTGTTACTCCATTTTTTTTAAGGGACACTATAATTAATAAACTAATGCATGTATGGATCCCAAATGTGAAAAGATAATAGCAATGAATTTTATCTTTACTTTTGTTGATTTTGGCAAAACTTTATAAAGTTTAAGCTAAAACCACATAAGTTTTGCAGTTCAGCTAGCATGATCCAAATATGATGCATAAATTTAGCCATACTAATATTGTTCCTATGTAGATTGCTATATTTTTATTTTTATTTTTTTGGTGTTAGTTTGATGCGTTATTATTCTTGATTTGACATTTTTTTCTCTTGTTTACTTTTAGTGTTTAGAGAATGTGAAACAAGTGATTTAATTGAAGATATTGTCAAAATTGTGAGGAGTTTCTCATATATGTTTATCTATTTTCAATTGGTTATATTTCCTATTTGAGTTTGGTATGTTGTTGTTTTTAATTTGATTTTCTTTTTTCTTTTTTATGTTTCTAGTTATTAGAGAAAGGGAAAGGAAGTGATTTAGTTTACACAAGGACATTATCCAAATTGTGAAGAGTTTGTCATGTAAGTTTATTTATTTTAATTTTCAAAAAATTGTTGGTTTTGATTTATCTTATGTCAACAATTTTTAAGATGTAAAAATATAGTTGATATTTATATTTTGAAATTCTTTTTTGGCTAGATTCACATTTGAAATTGCCTAAAAAGCTAGTGGTGACCCATCTTTAGACTTTACCCACTTATCCTCACTTTGGTGTATCTCACGAAGGTATGTTAATTTGTTTCATTGACCATACAATCTCACTTAAATTATGACTAGGAATTGTTTGTCAATTGATGTTATACTTTGATTCTTGACTTTTGTGTTATTGTATAATAATTATAGTGAAACCTTAGATTTCCATTTGAGATTCAATATTGTGAGCTTCTGTATATCTTTGTATCGCTCACTGTATTGAATCTTGAATTGTCCAAGTTGGACATTTTGGGAATAAAGTATTTTTTCATTTGTTTAATATTTGTTTTTTAAATCTCAAAACCTTATACTTGTTGAAATTTCATTTGCTATATTTCTTTTTGTTCTCTGGGTGCATACTTGGTTGTGGTAAATATTACCACCCTTAAATCTTGCACTTGGAGACCAATGGGAAGTGTTGCCGAAATTTTATCAAGTATAAGATATGAGATTTAAAAAATAAATATTAATTGAAGGAAGAAATAGCTTTTTCCTAAATGGGATAGGGCCACACCAATTAGGAGTTTATTTCTTACTAATCAATATTATATTATAATTTTTTATCTCTGAATATATATATATATATATATGTATGTATGTATAAACTTCTATTTATTATAATATGGTGTTTAATAATCATACAGAATATGGATATATCGTAGCTGGATGTATAATAGACTTATGCCAGGTCGAAGGGGTTATACTAATGAATTTCTAGATGGAGTAGAAGAGTTTGTTTCTTTTGCAAGTCAACAAACATATTTAGGAAATGGAAAAATTAGATGTCCTTGTTCTAAGTATAGAAATATGAACTATATTCTCCCTGAAGAAGTTAAAGTTCATCTTTATAGAAAAGAATTTGTACCTGATTATTGGTATTGGACATGTCACGGTGAAAATAATCCAAACTTACGTGGAAACTTTTATGCTCAGTCTAGTACTTCCATGGGAGAAACTGTTAATAATGAACACCAAAGTAGGTTTGAAACCATGGTTTATGATATTGTTGGTCCAGAGTTTGGAATGCACTGTAATCAAGAGATTGAAGAGTCTCCAAATGTAGATGCCACAAAATTTTATGATTTGCTGCATGCAACACAAAAGCCATTGTGGCAGGGAAGTGTTGATCACACTGAATTGTCTTTTGCTATTAGATTATTAACAATCAAATTAGAGGGAAATATTACACAACGGTCTTTTAATCAAATGGTCCAGCTTATGAGAGAGACATATCCTCTGGATAATCTAATCCCTCAAGGTTATTATGAAGCTAAAAAAATAGTTTCAAAGCTTGGACTTACTGCAATAAAGATTGATTGTTGTGTTAATAGTTGTCTGTTATTCTGTACTGAAGAGTGCAAAGCATTAAAAGAGTGTAACTTTTGTGGTGCATCACAGTATAACTTAAAAAGGGCTGGTAGGGGAAAAATACAAAGAGATACCTGTGAAGAGAATGCACTACTTACCCCTCATTCCTAGGCTGAAACAATTATATGCTTTGATGAGTTCTACCCCATATATAAGATGACACTACGAAAATAGACAAGAACCGGGAGTATTATGCCATCCATCAGATGGAGAAGCTTGGAAAGAATTTGATCTTAATTATCCTGATTTTGCAGTTGAACCACGAAATATTAGATTAGGGTTATGCACTGATGGTTTTACACCATACAGCCAATCAGCAGCACCTTATTCTTGTTGGCCAGTGATTGTCACTCCTTATAATCTTCCACAAGAGCTATGCATGACCACTCCTTATATGTTCTTGACCTTGATAATTCTAAGGCCCCATAAGCCGAAAGGCAGGACAAATATATATTTGCAACCTTTGACTGATGAGTTGAAGCTATTATGGAATGAAAGTGTGCTTACATATGATATTTCAAAAAAACATAATTTCATGATGAAAGTTGTGCTAATGTGGGCTATCAATGACTTTCCTACATATGGGATGTTGTCAGGTTGGAGCACAGTGGGAAAATTGGCATGTCCATATTGTGGGAATCAATCAAAAGCTTTTACT
The DNA here is from genome assembly GCA_031439595.1 of Pterocarpus santalinus. NCBI lineage: Eukaryota > Viridiplantae > Streptophyta > Magnoliopsida > Fabales > Fabaceae > Pterocarpus > Pterocarpus santalinus. The sequence goes on along the minus strand of CM062531.1, from coordinate 64,496,627 downwards.
TTGAAATATGGTGCTAAATGCTCCTGGTTTGATTCTTATAGCCAATTTTTACCTTTGGATTATCCATATCAAAGAAATAAGGATGCATTTTTCAAAAATCGAGTTGAAAAATCTCAACCTCCTCTTAGATTATCCAGGGTTGATATTTGGGAGAATGTTTGTGATCTTCCAAAAATTACTAAGGGTGGATCTTATACTTGGCTCGGCTTTGGCATTACTCATAATTGGATAAAACAAAGCATCTTTTGGGCGTTACTGTATTGGAAGACAAATTTAATAAGGTATAATCTTGATGTGATACACATTGAGAAAAATGTATTTGATAATGTCTTCAATACAGTGATGGACATTAAAGATAAAACTAAATATAATGTCAAAGCAAGAATGGATTTGAAAGAATACTGTTGACGAAAAGAATTAGAGTTGCAGCAATTACTCAATGGAAAGCATGTAAAGCCGAAAACAAAATTCACCTTATCCATTGAGCAAAAAAAAAAAAAAACTGTATGTAAATGGGTTAGTGACTTGATAATTCCTGACGGATATGCATCTAATTTGCATAGATGTGTGAATTTGAGGGAAGGGAAGCTCTTTCGGATGAAAAGTCATGATTGCCATGAGTTCATGGAGCGTTTGCTCCCAATTGCTTTTGTTGCACTTTCGGATCAAGTGTGGAAGCCAGTAGCTGAGTTGAGCAAAATTTTCATAGATTTGTACTCCACAATGTTGCGAGCAGATGACTTGTTGTTAATAGAGCAGAACATTGTCACCATTCTATGTAAACTAGAGCGGATTTTTTCACCTGAATTTTTTAATTCTATGGAGCACTTACCTATTCATCTCCCGTATGAAGTAAGAGTAGGAGGTCCAGTTCAATATCGATGGATATATCCACTTGAGAGGTAAAAACTTATGATTTCAAACTCATACATGCTAAATATTGATGCTCTTATCAATGTAATTATTACTCATTGATGTCATATTGTTATAGGTACTTAAATAGATTGAAACGCATGGTTAAAAATAAATCACACGTTGACGAGTCCACATGTGAGGCATGTTTATGCTAAGAGACCTTTCTTTTTTGTTCATATTATTTTGAATCTTATGTGCAATCAATGAGAAATAATGTCGGTCGAAATGATGATGGGGGTGTTGATGAGACAATTTGGCCAACTCTATCAATATTCAACCATTCTGGTCGTTTAGCAGAAACTTGTAAAAGTCGATATTTGAATGACAGAGAATTAGCTACTGCACACTTACATGTTCTACTTAATTGTGAAGAGGTTCAACCATATATTGAGTAAGTTAATTGATGACACAGTTTAGTGAATTATCTTTATATTTGTTAGTATATTTATGAAATTACTGTAAATTTTAGTTATTTTATGCAACATTTGGAGGCAATTAATCCAAACATCAATCGCACTGATGTTGATGGTAGAATAACATCTAAATTTCCACTTTGGTTTCAGAGTTATGTAAGTTAACACTTTCTATTTTTAAAATGTATTATGCACACACATTAGTTATTACACATTATTATCATGAGATTATTATTATTGTTGTTAGGTTCACGATAAAAAGAATTCGATCTCAAATCGATTTTTACACCACTTAGCATAGGGTCCTAACAGAAAGGTTAATACTTGGCTTGTTTACTTTGTGAATGATTTCAAGTTTCATACAGATGAATGGAGTATTGGTAAGAAAATGATCAACTCTAGAGTTTCTGTTAAGGGTGATGATGATGGGAGTGAAGACAATTATTATTATAGGATCATTAAAGAAATTGTCGAAGTAGAATATCCTGGAGTTCCACTGAAGCAATTAGTATTGTTTAATTGTGAATGGTTTGATATTACATTTAATCGTAGAGTAAAGATTCACAAACAATATGATACTGTGGAGATTTGTCATACAAGACGATATTCAAAATATGATCCCTTCCTATTTGCAAAAAATGAGATTCAAGTGTATTATGTTCCATATCCAAGAAATATAAAAGAGAAAACTAATTGGTGGATTGTCATTAAAACCAAACCAAGAGGTACAGTTGATGATCGATATACACTAAAGCTTGCATATCAAGATGAAACAACTCTTGTCGATGTTGTGGCAAATGATGACCCACTAGAACATTTGAGAGATGAAGAAGGTGCATGCGATGAGGTCAAAGTGAATGAAGGCCATAATCAAATCTATGAGGAAGATGATGATATTGAAGAGAATATAGATGATAAAGAAGAGGAATTTGATTTTGAGAATGATTCTGAAAGCGACAATGAAGAAATTCAATTGAATAGATTGCTTGATGATAATGAAGATGATGATGGGGATGATGATGATGATGATGATGATGATGACGACAATGTTGATAATGATGATTATTAGTTTGATTTTTTATTTTACATTAGAGGTAAATTAATTGCTTTATTATCTTACATATATGTTAGTTTTTTTTGTTTGGCATACATACTAATTGGTATTGCATTTAATTACAGATGTCAGATAAAGACAAAGGGAAAGGACAGATGGCTGGTTCTAAGAATCGGCCAAAAAAACTACAGCCGACATGATGTGTTGATACTTCTCAATAGACACCTTCACTTGCAGTAGCTATCCCATCTCCTAGAGCTATACCATCTCCACCATATCCTACCAATATATCTAATTCTCAATCAACTCCACAACCATCAGTTCCAGGTGTAAATTCACCTAACACCCAATCCCGTGAAGAATTTGGATAAGGATTGATTTCTTCCCATGATTCCACAAACATGCAAGCAAACAATGGCAAGAAAATTTTACACCTTGATGGAGCTAGGTATGTCAAAAGCCTTACTCATAACTTAGATATATTTAATATGTCTCAATTGATAAGATGTAATGCTTGTAAATTTTTGCCCTCACACATTGCTGCTGGTGGGATTACTGAGGTTATCAAAGGTCGTTATCAAGAACCATGGACGTCTTAGAAAAAATACCTGCCGATGTAAGAGGGATGTTGTTTGATGAATTTGTGGTAAGATCCAAATCTTAATTGTGTGCATTTATTAAGTGTTTAAACTTATATCTTGATATTTATCTTGGTTATTGTAGAAAAATTTTGATTTTAAGCCTCCAGATTATGGTTGAGCTCAGAAAAATTTTGAAATGCGAGCTACAACTTTGTTAAAAAATTTGCTCATGAAAGCTCATGCTAAGCAGACCGGACCAAGATGGCTAGGAGAACAAGTCTGGGATAGACTTTGTGAGCACTGGGGAAGTGAGACCTTTAAGAAGAAGAATAGTCAAGCAAAATTAAAAAGAGCATCTGATTGTGGGGGACTCAGAGGTTCTCTTCATACTGGTGGCTCAATTACCACTTCCCAGCATAGAACAAATCTGGTTAAGTTTTCAAATAACTATAATTTTCTTTTTTCCAAATCAATAGTGCATATTCTGTTGACATATATTTCCTTCATATTAAGTTAATACATTATTAATTTATATTATTATTTCATTTGTAGATGAAATTGCATGGACGTGTTCCTACGCCATTAGAGTTGCTTCGTCACACACATAGACATAAAGATCATACCTGGGTGGATAGGAGATCGGAGCATATAGATGGAAGCAACTACTAGTTTTTTAATTTTTACTTTATGTGTATCTATTATGTTAGAATTTAATGTAATGCTATATGTTGTGTTAAATTATAATGCATGTTCTATTAATATGTCATGAGTAGGGTTAAGTTATTTAATATATATGTTGATGTCATGTTGGTATTCATAGGCAGAATTTATACGTGCCATGGATGAGGCAACTCAAAAGGCATATGAGGAAGGAAGTTCTGAGCCCAGTGAGTTAGATGTGTGGCGTGACACTACTGGAACAAAAAAGAGGAGAATTTATGGACTTGGCTTAAAGTCTATTGAGGTTAATAGAAGACCTTATTACCGTGGCTCTAGCTCTCAATCAACTGAGTGGGTGCGAAGAACAGAGCACGAATAGTTGTTAAAAAAATGCAAGATGAAAACAGTGCACTTATGGCAAGGTTGGAGAGCACTAAGAGTCAAGTCCAATTCAATAACAAGCTGCTCCAAGAAATGATGAAACGTATGAATTTCCAGTTTCCTGAGTTTCACCCACTAGCAGAAGACACAAATCAGAGGGAAAAAGAGCATGATGAAAAGGATGAGGGAGATGATGAGGATGACTAAAGGAGGACTTGTGTTACTAACGTGTAGATGAGGGACTAAGAGTAGGATTACTTATTAATAGGCCTAACTATTTAGATTGCAGTAGTACTACTTATGAAGACTTAAATGAGACCTTTTATTGAGACATAATTAGGATTAGATATTATCTAGCTTTATAGTTTTGTAATTTAATGAACATGACTTGTTGTTGTATGATCTTTAATACTTGTTTAGTATTAGGAGTTTATTTGGTTGGACTGATATATAAAGTTTATGTTTTTGTACCGGTGAAATTGTCTGGATTTCAGGTACTTAAAATTGGGATTTCAAATAATGCAAAATACTCATTTTAACATCATGAGGCATTAGCAACTGTTTTTAAATTTAGTGACTGATTTAGTAACCAAAATAACTTTAGTAACCAATTTTGTGACCGATAAATCCGTCACTAAATAGAAACTGATTTTGTGACTAAAATTGGTTCAATCACACATTAGAGATTGATTTAGTGACCGATTTAGTAACTGAAATATCAATCTCAAACTTAGAAACAAAATTCGTGATCGTAGACACCGATTTAATGACCGATTTTTTCATCTCTATTTTTAGTGACCGATTTTTCGGTCGCTATGTCTTCGCCTGGAAACAACTCATTTTCTATCAAATTAGTAGCTAAATTGGTCTCTAATTTTAGAGACCAAAAAATCGGTCGCTAATATTTTTAGCAACCAACGTTTTAGCAACTAAAAATTCGGTCACTAAATCAGTCGCTGCTAGACTTTGTGACCGATTTGCTTGTTTTAGCGACCGATTTTTTGGACGCTATTTACTGATTTTCTTGTATTGGTTGCTATTTTTCTAGGGGTTGTTGTAGGGGTCTTTTTTTTTCAATATGGGATTCGTTTATTAATATATGGGAAATTTTACAGGAACATAGAATTCAGATGAAATCAGAAATTCTGATTTTTGTTTAACAGAATTTTTTATTAAAATGAAATCGAAAATTCCGATTTCATAACCAAAAAAAAAACTAGAATATTTTTAAAACAAAAAATATAATTTCCAATTTTATTAAAATATTTTAAAATAAAAAACAAAAATTTTGATTTTATAAAGACCATAATAATTTAAATACAGCCCAAATCCTATACTGACGAACATTTAAACTCAACTCCCATATAGAAAATAAAATCTCTTGTAGGCCTTTCTCAATGTCAAAAGAAGAAAGGTAAAAATTCACACACGCACACAAAACACATTTTACTTTTCCGTACAGATCAACAAATAATTATTTTTATATATAAAATAAGAGCATTTCATCACCACCAAAAAATAAGAGCATTTTTAGGTTAGAATATTTAATTCTAAAAATATATAAGGCTGTAAGAAACTGTACGATTATAAGAAACGGAATGTGAGATTTTTTTGCTTGATTTCTATGGAATCATTAGTATTTGGTAATTATTTTTTCTTAAAGAAGGTAGAGATCTCCTAGACTTAAATATGAAACCTTTGATTTTAGGAGTTAAGTATCTATCATTTTAATTAACCGTACATGATAGAACGTGAGATAAGTGTAGTAGCCATGTAGAGATAAGTGCAATTCTCATTCAAAAGAATCCAAAAACCAAACATGAAACCATTTTGAAATCCAGTAGAACGTTTCTACTGGGGCTTAAAAAAAGGTCAGGATGGGATAGTAAGGTCAGCCCTTACCTTTTTATGACCGAGAAATGCACAGCTATGCCCATGAGCCTTTTTGTGGCCAAGCAAAGATTTAATGATTTATGTTTATTTTCAGTTGAGGACTCCACGGCTCCAAATTTCCCGGCAAGGACTTTTTCAATTGGACCATAAGTACCCCTTTGTCAATCATTTTGCTGCCACAACTATTTTGCACATTTCATAGGCATCTCTGTTGGTTTTCTAGTCATTTCTGATTCTCCTATATTGTTTTGTTTCGTTGCTTTGTTCTCTGGTGTTCTGCATCTGTGGTGAGAACAAAGTGAGCATCATGCAGTCTGAGAAACCTGTCCTTGGTATGATTCCTTACTATTTGTGCATTATGTTATTTTCTGAATTGTCCATAACCCAAAGTCCCATCATAGCTAAGGTAATGTAATGTAACATTCTTGAAGAGAACAATGTGCGTTCTGAAGAAACCAAAGAGGCTGTGTTGGATGGTGGACGTAACTTGCTTAAAGATGAATCACAGAATGGATTTATGGCTCCAGACATCAATGCATTTGGACACTCATTCAGGTTTCAAGTCCATTTCCATTTTTTTTTTTTTACTTTTCAATTGAAGTCTTTTTTATCAGATGGGGTTGATATATAGTCCTTCGTAGTTTATAGCTTATATATATACTTTATAGCCATGCAAGGTTTGTTTTTTGGGGGAAAAAAAAGAAAGTGATGTGGGCCCAATGGAATTTTTGGCAGGAATTATGATGAAGAAAGTACAAGGCAAAAGGGTGTGGAGGAATTCTATAAGCAGCAACACATCAACCAGACATATGAATTTGTACGCAAACATGATTTTCATCAAAATAAATGAGTCCCTAGGCGGTTTCACGCTGACCAAAATTATAAAGGAAAATACTATAAATGCCTTCTAAAAGTTTTATTTGATAAATGCCTTCTAATATAGGTGAAGAGAATGAGAGCGGAGTATGAGAAACTGGACAAAGCGGAAATGGGCATATGGGAATGTTGTGAGCTACTCAATGAAGTGGTGGATGAAAGTGATCCTGATTTGGATGAACCCCAGATTCAACATTTGTTGCAATCAGCTGAAGCCATTAGAAAAGACTACCCTAATGAAGATTGGTTGCATTTGACTGCTCTTATCCATGGTATATGATGCACTTGGAAAATTCCAATATTTCATTTTCCTTCTATATCAGCCAAGCATAAAAGGCCAACCAAAATGCATATTAATCATCCAACACATTTGACCTAGTATGACCAGAGATTATATTAACTTTTGGTTCATAGTGCAATCACTTCAAACCGATCAAATTTATAGTTTAAAAATTTTCAAATTGTGGTCGAATCAAAAAATATTTGAATCCAAATTATGACCGGTTCATTGTTTAACAGGACATTTCGATCTAGGTTTTAAATGAAGCTTTCTAGCAATAGTTATTGACACCAATTATTGGCTGGTTTCAGATTTGGGAAAGATCCTTCTCCTTCCCCAATTTGGTGCGCTTCCTCAATGGGCTGTTGTTGGTGAGAACTGTTCCTTAAACCTCATAACCATAATAGTTTTTTTTGGTTTTTTTTTTTTTTTTTTCTCCTTCCACTAAGTTTTGGTATTTAATGACATATTTGTAGGAGACACATTTACCCTCGGCTGTGCTTTTGATGAGGCAAATGTTCACTACAAGGTAATTAATTAATTTCTTCTAAGAAACCGATAAATGGTACTTATTTTTCATCTCAATTTATTAACTGACATAATTTTCCATTCCTGTTGCAGTATTTCAAGGAAAACCCTGATTACAACAATCCAGCTTATAACACCAAAAATGGGATCTACACTGAAGGATGTGGACTAGACAATGTAGTGATGTCATGGGGACACGATGACTATATGTATATGGTGAGTCTACATATTATTCATCACACGTATGTTTATAAATCTTTTATTTTCTTCCTCTACTATAAGGGCATCTGAATAAGCTTAATTTAGGTTCAAAACAGTTTATAATCAAAAGTTTGTTGAGATAGGTTTTTTTTTTTTTAAAAAAAATAAAAGCAATTATTTCCCAAAACTAATCTGTTGAAAATATTACATATATAGCATGTTGTTTAAGATATGATAATGGTACACTCGAAACTGCAGGTTGCTAAGGCAAACGGCACCACTTTGCCTCCACCTGCATTGTTCATTACCAGATATCACTCCTTCTACCGTAAGCATTTTTCAACAAGTTCTATACTTCTATGTAAACTTGTTCTCATTCTCTTTCTACCAAATATAACGGCTTCAACGTATAAACTTGCAGCTTTACATAGGGAAGGAGCGTATAACCACTTGATGAATGAAGAAGATCATAAGGGTTTGAAGTGGCTCCACATATTTAAGTAGGCTTCTGTCTTGATTTCAATTCAATTGTTATGTTCATTGAAACAGTTCTTTTCCCACGTATCACATACCAATTATATCATTTTTGTATAGCAAATATGATCTCTACAGCAAGAGCAAAGTTCTAGTTGACGTTGAAGAAGTTAAGCCATACTATATGTCGCTCATTGACAAGGTGAATGATTAAATTAGGATGATCTTAATGATTTGGTCAATTTGATTTTTGTCCATTCTCTCTATGTGGGGTGCTTATTTTCTTTCTTCTTTGTTTTGCAGTATTTCCCACCAAAGCTTAGATGGTGAAACTTGAATATAAAGGAGATTAGGGATCAAAGTCAAGGTCCTGCTAGGAATTTGTATATTCTGTCAAGCGATTTACAAGATTATTTGAGATCAAAGTATTATTGTTGTCTTACTTTCCAATTGAGGTCACTGATATGCTGTAGTATGCATTTATGTAATATGCTTTTTTATTTAATATATGCATCTATGTACATTTGATTCATATTAATTTCTCCAGAGGTTCAAATAATCCTCGATTCAGGAGTTTTCTGTAATGATACTCTCTTTGTAATACTTTCTGCATTGTTGATCAATAGATTTTGCAATAAAATTCACTCAATCGTCATACAACAATAGATAATGCTGCAACCTAAAAAAATTCTACCATGCTTGTCGCTATAATAACCCAACAGAGGAATTCTATACGACGAAAACTTGATACTAAATTCTATCCGAAGAAAACATAAGACAATAATAGGCAATTGCCTGGCTTATTTATGGCTGACAAAGGCATTGAATTGGAATACCAGATAGAAACAAATCTTTGCAAAAAGATATTATTGGCTTATATGTTTTTAAGCATTGAAAGAAACCAGACATCGCAGTCTTGTTTGTTTGTCTAAGTCCTATGTGAATATTAGTCATCACTTAAATTTACAGCCTTATCAGTTGTTAAACCGTACTAACCAAAATCTTTGATATTTGAAGGATCAATACTGATAAGGAGTAAAAAGCTCCAAGATGAGCATAGTAGTGATGTTACCCTTTTTAAAGAGGGTAGAAGAATGACTTTTACAGTTTTAGTAACTGTCCTAGCCTCAAAATTTAAAAGGGGACATTAGTGAAAGGGTAGAAGAATGACCTAAGCAGTTTGTGTTGGTCATTTTTTGTGAGCCACTTGTGTAGACCATTATTATAAAGAAAGTGGGTGAGAATTTTCTCTATTATATATGCAATAACAAAACATAATGGGAGAATTATACTAACTAGATTTAATATAATTACATTCAACACCCGTTATTTGAAAAATTATTTTCACATGTCCCTGATTTTTACAAAAAATCAACATTGACCTCCCTTATTATTAATTGTCCATTAACAGTGTTGACAGAAATTACAGCATGTGATGTGCACACGCTCATTAATGGCAATTTAGTAATATATTTGACATTTTTTATTTATAAAATAACAAAAATACCCTTTTATATGTGTTTAAAATTTTTTCTCCCCACTTACTTGTGAGTCGCAATTCTCATACATCAAGGGAGACATTTTCATTGCGAAAGGAGAACCCACATGTGCCATACTACCATTTTGTAACACCCATTTCAGTTTTTGTTTTATGTATTGAAAAAAAATGGATTTTACATAGAAGGGAAAAATAGAGCTGAGAGATTGAAGTCAAGAGGCATTGCTAGTGTCACAACATGCCCGGAGGGCGCTGCGACGAGAGGCAACAAAAAAATTGAAAATATTATTCAATGGAGCCACCACCAATTTTTATTATGGAAAAAATTGGAAAAACCTTTTAACTTTGCAAAACCAGTCTTTTTAAAGAAATTAGGTTTGGGAGTCTATTTATACATAGGGAATGGTGAAAATTTAATTTCACTGCATCCCTAATACGTCCGCCTTATAACAGTTACCTTCGAGCTTATTATACAAATTAATTAATAACTTTAATAATATTGATTTTTCCCCTTAAGAATATAATATTATTTACAAAATAAAATAAAATAAAGCTAGATTAGTACAACAATTATATATAGAGAAGAAAAAATAAAATTGATATTATTTATAAAAGAAAAGAGAAGCAAAACTAATATAACAATTATTTACAGAAGAAAAAGAAATCAAAATTAATATGATGTTTATGAAAAGGAAAGCACAATTTAAAAAAATTGATTTCGGCTTGACTTGCACTCCAACATATTCTTTGGTGTAATGAGAAACTCAAAATCATGGAGTTCTTGTAGAAAATAATTGTGTACTGAGTTGATTTTATTAAAAAAAATTGAAAAAAGAATGAAAAAACTAATCCACTCTTGTACAGGATTTAGAGTAGCATAAGTTATACAATAAATCCTTACAATTCTCACAACCTTTGAGGATAGTCAAGTCATACATCAATGTTAAAGATTGTTACATGGATTTTAAAAACTTAAAAAATTTGTTTTTATTATTTGAGTTAAAAAAAAAACTTATTTTGTGTATATTTACAAAATAATAAAATGATAATAATAATAAAAAAAGGTAATGCCCAAAAACAAGAAAAAGCCCAACATTTTAAAAAGAAATGAGCAGGGACCATGCTTTGGCTGTTACGTGAAAATGGTGGCAACTTGGTTTTTTGACTTCGACTTCAACGTCAACGTTGACGTTGATGTGGGGATGGAGGATTGGTGATGGGGCTTGTTTGTGTCATGAATTAAGTTGGTGAATGAAGTTTATGGCGGTAAGGGAAGACTATGGGTGAATTGATTGTTAGCAGAGAAGAAATTGTGGTGACAAGGTGGTGTTAATGGTAATGCTATGTTGTTGTATTGAGAAAAATCCAAACAAAATGATATGCAGTACAGCGTTGAATTAAAAGGTACAAAGCGATGAATCAGAGGGAGAGATAGTGTATGTGCAAAAATGAAAGGTTAAAAAGATATACCAACAAACACTCTCAAGTAAATTCAACCTCAATCTCTAGCAATAATATTTTTTAGAAGCATACTCTCACAATTTCTTATGTTCTCTTGTCACTTTTTGACTAAAAAAAAAAAATCCCCCCCCCTCTATTGTTCATGATGCCTATTTATAGATGCTTGGAAATGAATAGAATTAATAATAAAATAATTTAAATTGATGCTGATTGTAAGATTTGATTTAATTGACACTAATTAAAAGATATTGATTGACTAATTAAAAGATGCTAATTGACACTAATTGACAAATTAAAATATGTTTGATAGACATTAATTGATAAATTAAGATATGTTCTAATTGATAATTTAATTGCTGACTAATACTAATTGGCACTAAATAGATGCAATTTTGATTTTTTGTTATTTTTATATTTATTACTTTTTGGTTTAAGACGCTACTTGGACTTGGGTCAAAAGATTGGGCTTTAGTTTTTTTTTTTTTGAAAAATATTTCAGATAAAATATGGTATTACAGCTAGTGCATCACGGATAAGCTCCCCCGCCCCCAACAATTACATTGTTGAAATAGATTGAATGCTCAATTTTTGTTATGTGCTGAGTATATGTTGTGAAATATTGATAACATGCTTGTTCTGAGAAGAAAGAACCCTAAAACAAAAACACTCTCTCTGTTCCCATTATTTGAACCACACAGCCAATCCTCAAACTAGAACAAATCAAACACCATTTGTCTCACAAAGATAGCCAAAACAAAAAATGAGATCAACCGATATTAAAAAAAAAAAAAAAAGGTCAAAACACTTAAATCCCAAAACAAAATCCAAACTTTCAAAACACAAAGTGTTGTGTGAATGAGCAAAAATCAAATTCGACTAACACAAGTGAAACCAAGTACAAATCAAACTCCCAACCAATTTTAAAAAATAATAATAATAAATAAAAAGAAACAACACCCTAGCTTAGGAGCACCACCTTGCACCATGGACCACCACCACATACACTATTGTGATAGCACCATCCACTCTTGCCCTTTGAGCCACCATACTAGCCACCACCGTTTCTACTTTGTCTTGCAAACTACCACTGCACCTCCCCTTAACCCACCACCACACCCTTATCCTTCAACAATCAGCCATGGTTCTTTGTCATTGGATAGATGAAAAGCGGAGAAGGGGTTTCGCAATGGTGTTCAATCTTGAGCATGGACAAGGTTGTGATTGTGAGAGAAAGGAGAGGAAGGAGAGGAAGAAGGGTTGCAATTGTGAGAGGAAAGAGTGGGAAGGAAGCCATGGTAGACCATTGTAGGGGAAGTTGTGATTTAGGGTTTCTTCCCTTCTTTTGATTTCAGAAAATAATGGAGTTGGGGTTAGTGAATAAAGGAGGTTGTTAGTGTGGCGTGAGTAACAAAGGATATTTTGGATAAAACACATAATCACTTAATAGCGTCAACTTCCATTTATACCTGGGTTGGTTAATGTAATTCTACCAAACATAATTGTTCTGACGTATGTGGTTCTATATTTTGTGTTGTTTATGAATCACTAATATTTTGGGAAAGAAGTTTTCTTGAAATTGAAATACTTTTATATATATATATATATATATATATATATATATATATATATATATATATATATATATATATATATATATATATATTATCATGCATTTCGTTAATTTTACGTGTGAAGTGTTTCTTAATTTCATTGATACAAGTGCCAACATGCTTACATGCCAAAATTTTTGTTAGTATCTTTTGGGTTATAGTTTGAAATTCAAAATTAGACACTACCTAACTTCATCAAAATTAAACACTACGTAATAATTATTTTGCTGAAGTCATTATTTTTTCATATATAAAATAAACTATATACTAATCAATTGGGGTTTAATTTACTAGTAAATGGGCTATTGCATCACAAAGTAGTGAATTATAGTTTGAATCTTAGTGGGGATAGTTGCCCCCATTTAAATACTTCACAATATTCAAATAAGATTATCTTATGTGGGAGGATACCTTTAAGGGGAAAAAAAACAAATTATATACTAGAGAATAAAGTTAAAAGTATACAAATTATTATACAACCTATTTTCTTAAATTTGGCTCGCCGGTTGTTTAGTCGAATGAAGTGTGTAAGAAAAGCAATTTCAAGGTCAATTGATAGGCTCAATTAATGCAAAGCACTACCAATCACACATATCAGGCGAGTTTGTTGAGAAAGTGACTCTATCTCTCATATGTGGATTCCTAAATTATTCTAGAGAATGTTCGGAAGCTTGCTCGTCTAAATTCCCTACGTTGAACTAGGCTAAAACTACTGCAAATGGCTAATAAGGCAATAAATGGCATGGAAGTAAAGTAAAATAAAGATTGAAACAAAGACTAAATAAAGATTGAAAGTAAATGTGAAAATGTAAAGGCCTGGAACAAAGGAAACTTGTAATTGCAGTTTGTGTATTCATGATCGTGTGTTTGTTACAAGTTTGTACAAGACTATTTATATGGTGTGTAGCACTACGCCTAAATAACAATTCCTTAGTTGGTCCCTGCCATGATGTCTTTGCTTCTAGAACTGCCTCATTCTACTTTAGCATACTCTGTACCATGGCCTTTAATTGCTTAATATTGTCCTTGAGCTAATATCTCCACTTTATGCTCATGCTCTTTATTTTAGGGAGTGGTTATTGCACTATTAGCTGAGCTTTTTCTTATAACGATTAGTTAATCATGTCCTTTTTCTGCTTCAATTATGTTTCAGCCCAGGCCTTCACATGGCCCACTTCGTCATCGACTAATCCACTTCGCCAATTATAGGTTGATTGGCTATTTTTTTCCCCTTTGCCTAATGCACTTCCTTGGCTATTACACTCTTTCAACCTTTTTTATTTTTAAGTGCAAACACAAATATGCTAAGTGGTTGGATTGAAATCAGTAATGTCAAATTTATTCATAGTTACTAGGCCATGAACTGCCCGTAGCAAACATGAGAAGATCATCATTACTTGTGACCTTTGTAGATAATGGACTAAAATGATGTATCAAAAAAAAAAAAAGGACTAAAATGCCGTAAATGTAGGGATATTTAGGCTTCGCTAACAAACTTTTGAGTTAGAGTTATATGTTATATTGGTTTAACGAATAGGATTAGGTCTAATTGAAGGGCCTTCTTTACAATGTAACCAACTACGATTTCACACCAAACAAAAAAAAAATTACCATTTGAATCATATTAGATGAATTCAGGTTAATATAATGAGTTTAATTTTTATACATTGATGTGTAAAGTTTTTTTATATTATCATCCAATTATATATTACTTTATCAACAAATATATTTAACTCTCATATCTACTATTTTAAAAGTCATGCATCAAAATTAAATAAAAGTATAAACAATGAAGGGGTAGTTAATTCTTGTAGTTAAGTATCAAATCCATTATAATATTCAAGCAAGAAATATAATGCTTCCATAAATTTGTATTTACATATTCTTTATTGATTTTTTCATATTAGATTCTTTTAAAGTTTGATGAATGAATATCTTGGTGAATCTTCTCCCCCTAAAGAGGCCTTAAATAAGGCAACCCTTTTTTCCCATACTTATTTGTTATTTGTTCAAAGGGCTTCTCGACTTGTCTTCAAAAGGCAAGAGGAGCTAAATGAAATTTCATGTGTTAGGGTATGTAGAGCAACTCCAAAGTATCCCATTTATTTTTTGCTGATAATACTCTTATTTTTTCTAAAGCTTCAGTGAAGGATTGTGAGGGTATGTTACCTACCATTTAGAAATATGGGAAAGCCTTAGGCCAACAAATAAACTTATAAATCCTCTATGTTGTTTAGCTCGAATGTGAGTCAGCAAACAATAGATAAGATACTAGATTTTAGTGGTATTAGGTTTGTAATTTTTCCAAAAAAATATTTGGGCCTTCCTTTTATGATAAGTAGATCTAAAGATGATTCCTTTCAATCTATTAAGGACAAAGTTTGGAAGAGGATTCAATGATTGGAGAAAAAAGTGTTATCTAAAGATGAAAGGAGGTTTTTATTAAAGCAATTCACAGGCCATGCCCACTTATATTAGGTCTTGCTTTAAAATACCCACCTCTTTATGTAAAGAATTGGAAAGTTTAATGGCTGGATTTTGGTGGCGAGATTAAATAGGTGCAAGGAAAATACACTGGGTCAGCTGCGGAAAGTTTTGTTGGCCTAGAGAGGGAGTGGCTTAGGGTCTATGAATTTACATATAGCTTTAACTCGGCAAAACAAGGTTGGAGGCTAATGAAGAACGAAGATTCCTTGGTTGCTAGAATTTTAAAAGCCAGAAGTATTATGCTAATTCTGATTTTATGGAAGCTCAATTAGGATCAAATCCCTCATGCACTTGAAGAAGCATCTTAGAAGGAAGAGTAGTTCTAGAAAAGGTTTACAATGGAGAATAGGGAGCGGTGCTAATATTAAGATTAGTGATTCCCCTTTGGTCCCTAATGCCCCAAACTTTAAAGTTCAATTAAACAATCAAGCCCCTAAGGGTATTGAATGGGTTTAACAACTGTTAATAGATGGTCCTAAAAAGTAGAATATGGATCTAATAAATCTCATTTTTGATCCTCACACGACAGCTCTAATCCAGCAAATACCATTAGCCCAAAGAGAAACACGAGAAACTTTGTCCTGGGCATATGAATCAAATGGAAAGTATTCAGTTAGGAGTGAGTATAGGATTTACTGGCAAGCAGTCATAGAGGATAGGCTAAGTAGGGACCAGGACCAGAACAGAGTGTTTGCCACTTTAGCTAGGTTTAAAGGCTATGGAAGCAAATCTAGGAATTGAAAGTCCAACCTAAGAGTAGGATTTTTATGTGGAGACTTGCAAGGAATATCTTACCTACTAGAAGTAGATTAATTTCAAAAAAATGTTCAAGTGGGTAACGATTATTACCTTTATGGTATGGCTCTTGAGGATGTGTGGCACTTGTTTTGTAATTTTGATTTCATGTTTGTTGTAATTAGTTGTTCTGTCTTGTAGCATCAGGTGGTAGCTGATATTCAAGACCTCTACTCTTGGTTAGAGTTTCTCCAATCCCTCTTCAGTTCCCTGGAAGCTAGGGATCGTGTTCTTTTGGCAGCAATTTGGGAACGAGTGTGGTTGGATGCAGAGAAACCAAGCTTGGCAAGGTAAACAAGTGCTGAGTCCATATCAACTATTCCTGCAAGTGGTCAAATCTTAGAAGTTTCAAAAGAGCTCAAGCGCAGACAATCTGAATTCAACCTAAGCCTTCACCAGAGAAAAATGGGAAGTCCCTTACCCTAGGGTTATTAAAGTCAATACCAGTGCGACAGTTTTTACCTAACCTAATTATTATTGGCCTGGCATAATAATTAGATATAAAAGAGGCAGAGTTATTGCGGCCAAAACAAAGAAATCTATGGGGTTGCGGATGCCCACAGAGCAGAGGCAATTGTTGTTAGAGAGGGGCTATTGCTCGCTTGGGATGTAGGGTCTAGATCTATAATCCTAGAAAGGGATGCAAATTTTATTTTCGAGAGCTTTGAGAATAGCAGGGATGTCAATAAGGCGAGCCGGGGAATAGGCCTCCGTCTCCCGCCCCATATTTGTACATGTATCTATTTTTATTTTTTTTGCTGATTTATAAATATTTATGGATATTTATTAGAATATTAAAAATTTAAAAAATTTAAATTAAATATAAAAATTTTAATATTATAAAATATATAAAATAAGTATAAATAATAATCTAATTCTATAATTTAAATTTTAACAATTTAATATATTTAAAATAATAATAAATACACAAAATAAATAAAAAATAAATATAATAATCTAATTCCACAATCTAAATTCTAATAACTTAAAATACTTAAAATAAAAATAAACACATAATAGTAATCCAACCATTAATCTAACACATAATAAGTATAAATAAATCCAACTTTTAAATTTAAACCTTAGTTCAATTAATTTAAATAATAACAATATTTGTCTAATTAATTTAAATAATAATAATAATATTAGCCCTATTAATTTAATAACTTAAGGGTAAAATAGTAATTTCATATTGAGTATTCAGAGTTATAGGGATAGTGATCCCCACCTCCGCCTTATTTAACATGCACATATTTAAAATTCCAGCCCCTATTACCAGCGGAGGCAAAATCTTCCTCTCATATCCGTCCCGTTACAAGTATTACCGTGGGATATATGTGGGGCGGGTTGTTTTGATATCCCTAAAAAATAGTGAGGAGGATCTTTCTTGCATTGGCATTATCCTTGTAGAAGCTTACAGTGTAGCCTCTCTGTTCTGGTATTTTAAGTCTTAATTTGTTCCTAGGTGCTGCAATTTAGTTGCAGATAAACTTGTTGTACTATCTAGGAATTGTGACTCTCGAGTATGGACAAATGAGGTTTCTGATTATATTAGGGATATACTTTGTAATGATGTTTTGTGATTGAATGGGTTTATACTTCACATAAATAAAAAAAAATAGAGGTGTAAATAAGTTAATTTGATTAGGAGTTGACAAAAAAAAAAAATTTGAACGAATTAAGTTTAATTAAATTAGTTTTGTTTGGTTTTTAATTTTTTTTGGGTTATAAGATTGAAATAAAAACAAAATAAAAATAATATATTTTTAAAGTTTTTATCATTATGATATTCAATAATAATATAATGCTTGATAATGGATACTTAATAATGATGTGAATAAACAAATGTCTTAGAGGAGGCAAACAAGTAAAATAAAAAGTGATGTAATTATTAAATTCTTAAGTTTCAAACTTTGAAAGATTAGAAATAATCAGATTGAAATGTTCAAATTTCAGATTAAGAAATCATAGATTCAAAAATCAAATTAATAATAATTAATTTAATTTTTTTATTATGACTAATTGATTCGATTTAAATTTTAACTTAAAATAAATCAATTATTCAAATTAATCCTAACTAATGTTATTAGTTTTGTTTGAATTTTTGAATTCATAAAGTCAATTCGACCAATGAACATTCCTTTTTAAGTATGTCTTCACTTAAAAGAAAAATCATTCCGAATATTCAATCTCTTCCATTATATCCACCTATATAGCAAACTATAAATTTAAAAAAATATATTTTCTTAAATTTTTTATTAATAATTAAGATTGATTTTCACTTCTTCTCTTTAAAGTAAATCTCGTACTTTAAAAGAGTTAATTTTGTTTTTTGTGAAAATTACTAATAACTTTTTTTGTCTTCTATTCTATTTTTGTCTACAAAACCGTCTTGGTTGCTACCTGCTAGATACGCCCTGGGCCTTATCAATTTTTGTTGGCATGGATATTTCCTTGAAGAAAGAAATTCAGAAAACATTTTCGCACACTAACTTTATTTCTTATCACCTTTAGTATACTATTTTTCATATCAAATGTAAATAAAAAAATATTTTACGTTTAGTTATTGTAATATTTCTTTTAAAATATTAAAATAATAAATAATTTAATACCCCATCCTTTTTTTTTTCGGAAAATAAGTTTAACAACGTGAATAAAATAAATAGATCGTGCGCAAGAATCATCTTCAAGGTGGAAGCATTGATAAGTGATAAGGACACATAGCCACGTATTGCTTCCATCGGATCCGCCTTATCCTATATCGTTGTTGCAACGTCACACCAAGCTGAACCTCCTACCAGCTGGCGAGATAGAAATCGACTGCAAGAAAAATTAATTCTGGTCAAAGAAAAGGAATTCATTAGAAAGAGGAGTCCAACATTAATCACGTGGCACTGTCACTCCGAGTGATAGGCCTTATCAGATTAGGTTCATTTGATAAATTTAAAAATTTAAACTGCATCAATGAAATTAATTTAGGTTAGTTCGGATAATTAAGTTATTTCTAGTTAAAAGTAAATCAAATTCATTATTACTAGTTTAGTTTCTGAATTTAGAATTTTTCATCTAATTAACTATTCTTTTTAGGTTTTAAAAAATTTACACTTAGACTCTAATAATTAAATCACTTTTTATCTTTTTTTTTTTCATATTCCTCTGTCTAAATCAATTATAAGAAAAATGAAATTTGAGGGAAAAAATCAATTCATTTGTAATGAGAGTCTAACGTTCATCTCCCACTAATAGGGTTTATTAGATTAGATTCATTTGATAAATTTGAAAGATCGAACTAAATCAACAAAATTTATTCTCAAGCTAGCTCAAATGATTAGATTATTTTAAATTAATACTAAATTAAACTAATTATTATAAATTTATAGTTTTTTGCCAAATCATCTATATTTTTTAAATTTATTTTAAAATTTTTAAACTTATACACTTTTTTTATGTGATTTAAAGTTATACACTTAAACTTTGGTAATTAAATCGCTCTTTTTTTTTCAGATTCCTTTAAAATATTTACGTACTCAAATCGTTATTAAGCATCTTGTAATTTAACTTTATACGAAAAGCTATTATCATAAAGATGAAAAGTTTAAAATATATATATATATATATATTATTTTTCACTTTATTTTAATGGTTTGAACAAAATTAACCTGAATTTAATCGGAATGATGTGGTTTGCTTTTGCTGAAAAAAAAATTTAAAAATTGAATTAAAATGACTCAATTAAAATTAATGGATTTAGAACTTTTTTTTTTCTCTCAAATCTAGATCAAAACAACATGTAAATTTCTCTGCCTGCAAGAGCCTGTAGGCTTTAATCTCTTTTAATATACACATTGCTTGAATATTTTTTATTAATAGCATGAATAGAATGATAAGTTTTGTTATATTTTTTCAACTCCTCGTCAAGTGGATATGATATTTCAAGCAATCTCTCTCTCTCTCTCTCTCTCTCTCTCTCTCTCTCTCTCTATATATATATATATATATATATATATATATATGCATACTGCTTACCAATTGCCTCATAAGTTTTCGTCTAATTTATCATTTTCCTCTAGCCTTTAGCTCAGTAAAATTGATGAAAGTAATCTTAATTTTAACTTTGATAAATAAGATGAGGATAAAGTACTGAAATACTTACTTTGATTTTTTTTTGTTATCTTTATTTGACCTAATTTGTAAATAATAATTGAATATTTTTAAGGGAAAACACAGGGAGATAAAGATCCTTGAATTTCTTTAGGTTTCTATATATTTTAAACTAAACAAGAGAACTTTAATTTTTTCCCGATGTTTTTATTTTCGTTCTATTTGGCGCATTACCACTCTTACATACACATCTTTAATTAAGAAAACTCGTTAAGAATGAAAATTAATAAAGAAACAAATCCTAGAAATGCCAAAGAGTTTGCATGCTAGAAATTGTCATACTTCTTAAAATTCATAATCAATCACTAAGAAATGATTGAACAATGAGCAAATTTGGTTGCTTATAAGATGTGTTATTTGAACATCTCGATTGAATACTGATATAGAACATATTTAGATTTATATGTTAAAAAGTACTGATATTTTTTTTTTAACTAAAAGCTACTTAATTTGTTTTTCACTCTATTCACATGATGTCCAATAAGTTGTCTAGTAATAACGTAAAAAAAATAATTAAAAAATCTGTAATTAAAATTCCATTATTTCAGGATGAATGCCAGCGCGAACGCTTCTACAACGTGGATCTACGTGTGATTCTGAATTTGGTGCCGACAATGAATGCCTATACATATTCCATTGTTCTTATCAGTATCCCCACGCCAGCGTGTGCTGGCTGCGGACTTCAAGATCCATTCATTATTGTATTAGAAGTGATAACCACGTGACACAAATATATTTTACCACAGAAGACGGTGAATAATAACATTGGACACTAACCGTATCAAATAACCGTTGTTTTTTAATTTTTTGGTCAAATATTGTATGATAAGAGCTTAGTTCTCGATCGAGGAACTATATATACCCGCTTCCCCTTTACGTTCAGTCACACAGCCATTTCATAAGGATTTCCTTTTCTAGCTTTTTGGCTTTTGTTACATCCCATATTGTACAACATACAAAGGAAAAAAATGACTATCCTCATTGAGCAACCAGAGCTAACAAACCCACAAGCTGAGGAGAACACTGAGCATTCTCAGCAAATTACCAATGAGTTGGTCTTGGATGGTGGATTTCCATTGCCTAAACCGATGTCAGGAAATGGATTTATAGCCCCTGAAATCAATTCATATGGCAACTCTTTCAGGTCTCCATTATTACCTTGTCCTTTCACATTTTTTATTAGTTTCAGTTCTTTTTGCATGGATGATGAACTACGTACTATAATTATATATAATCCATTGCCAATTAAGCTGACAATAGGACATCTTTTTTTCTTTTTCCTTTTTTACTCTCTCCTTAAACACAGAAATTATTATGGTGAAAGCGAAAGGCAAAAGTCTGTGGAGGAATTTTACCGATTACAGCACATGAACCAAACATATGAATTTGTAAGCTAGTCCTGATTCCCTCAATGTCAAAAGACTATGCTTATATCGTAATAATATTTAACATTCTAATAATGTTAAGACATATTAAAAAATGAGAATGACTTGCTTACGTAATAGTTATTATATCTAATTTATTGTAGGCCATGAAGATGAGGGAGGAGTATGGGAAATTGAATAAGGTGGAAATGGGTATATGGGAGTGTTGTGAGCTACTTGAAGGAATTGTGGATGCCAGTGATCCTGATTTGGAAGAATCTCAAATTCAGCATGCCTTTCAGACAGCTGAAGCTGCTAGGAAGGACTACCCTGACGAAGATTGGTTGCATTTGACCGCTCTCATTCATGGTACACACAAACACATATATTGCCTACACCTTAATTTTATAAATTATTATAATAATAATAATAATATCTACTTGGAATGGCTATACAATGTTCAACGAAGAAGAATTTCATTTGAAAGTGATTGACTTGACTATCTCTTTGTTGGTTTACAGATCTTGGAAAGGTTCTTCTCCTTCCAAGTTTTGGTGGGCTTCCTCAATGGGCTGTTGTTGGTGAGCATTGTTCATTAAACCTTATCTATATATATGACATTCTTTTGTAATTACTTCTTTGAGAAATTGCACAAATTGATTACACTCCATTTTTTTTCAAATCCTGGTAGTGAATATTGACAATTTTCACAAATTTTATATTTTCTAATATTTTTACGAATATTTTTGAAATAACTATAACAATAAAACTATTATTTACAAAAATAATGTTAACATTATTATTTATTTTAAGGTTAAAAATATTAATTAAAACGTACTATGCATGATTGATATTAAGTTCTCAACTGATTTGCTCGGTTATATATGACTTTGAACAGATCTATATATATTTTGGAAATCGTGGGAGGATTTCGTGTAAATGATTCACAAATTTAGATAGAATCATAATAATCTTCACAATTTTGAAAATAAAAGTATAGACCATGGAGACTCATATAGCTGGCTTTCCATTTCCAGCTTTTGACAGACAAAAACTCTTACGAATTTTCTGACAAAAAATAAATGGCAATGTTGCAGGAGATTCATTTCCTCTTGGCTGTGCTTTTCAGGAAGCAAATACCCACCACAAGGTAACCACTAATTTCCTCAATACAAGAAACCTTACAAATGGTTCATATATATATTTGCAATCATAAATATTCACAAATGTTTCTTCCTGTGGCAGTATTTCAAGAACAACCCAGATAACAGCAACCCTGCTTATAACACTAAAAATGGGATTTATGCCCAAGGATGTGGACTAGACAATGTAATCATGTCTTGGGGACATGATGAATACATGTATTTGGTGAGTCCAAATATGCATGAAGACATTCCACTTATGTCATGAAATGTATAATAATTTGTAATACTGGCAACATATGTTATTCAATGTCTAATACTTGTAGCAATATTGCATTGAAATATGCAGGTTGCCAAGGGAAATAGCAACACTTTACCTGCAGTGGCATTGTTCGTTATCCGCTATCACTCTTTTCATCGTACGGATTTTTACCAAGCTGTGCTATAAATTTAGAATATTCTCCTGTCTAGCGAACATAACAATATATAACAAGTGACTTCAAATTTTTATATATAATGTTGCAGCTTTATACCAGACTGGAGCGTACAAACACTTGTATAGTGAAGAGGATGTCGAGAATCTGAAGTGGCTTGAAATTTTTCAGTAAGCTAATTATTTTCTTTGCTATAGTTTTCCACAGATGCATTTGTATCATATCTTCACCTTGACAATATTGTGAATCAATAAAAAACTGATTATGTTTATTTACATTATTCTATGATTCAATACACAGCAAATATGATCTCTACAGCAAGAGCAATGTTCGAATTGATGTTGAAAAAGTTAAGCCATACTATGTGTCGCTCATTGAGAAGGTAGGCAATATGAAACTTTTTTTATGTATCTTGAGTTAGATATTTTTTTATAATGGATTTTATTAATATATCCTTCTCTGTTATTTTTCTTTCTTCTGGGGTTTGCAGTATTTCCCATCAAAGCTCAGGTGGTAAATCTTGAAGTTGAATAAAGGAAAGCGGAGATGAAGCGCAGAGACTCTGTCGTATCATAGTTATTGATTAGTATTTCATTTTATTTGTAATACAAGAATAAAGTTCGTACTACCAATGTGCGTGTATGGTTTTATTGTTTAGTATTTCATTTTATTTGTAATACAAGAATAAAGTTCGCATTACCGACGTACGTGTACGTGTACCCATTTAGTTGCTCGGTAAGAAAGTATTTCATTTGGTTTGGATTTATTCTTGTTGCTTGCTGGTTGTCACCAAGAATGGGAATGAGATGAACATGTCGATAACTTCTATATATAAGTTCGATATATTTTCTGATAACAAGTTCGTCCATTCTTATTTAGTTTGATTAAGTGAAAATTCAAAACATTAATAAGAGCGGAAAAGAAAATAAAGTGCTAGATCATTGGTTCAACCACATTTTTAATAAATAATATAATAATAAAATGAATTACAAAATAAATATATCATTGCACAAAATAAAATCAAAACTATATCATAAATGGTGAAATCTACTAAACTATCTACTTAATTAATTTTAATAAACCATAGAGTTAAAATTCAATAGAACTAAAACATATATATGAATACAATGTATTATATTAATTCTTTTATATAAAAAAAATAGTGTTGCTATCTCAAGTAGAGATAGAGAGAGTGGGCAGTATAATATCTAGGTTGAGGCGAACCTATCTTACTGTTGTCCCTGGAGGGATTTATACTAAGGGTGTGATTAATGTGGGTTATATAGGTAGATATTAGGGCATGGATCAAGGGATTTAAGTGAGGCGATGATGGCTAGATTAGGGAGGGGGATTTTTCCCATGTTTTGCATGTCAAGTCTGGGTAAGACTTGGCTAGGTGCCTAGCTTTACGGAGGTGGTTCCTGTGCTTGAGTAATTAAAGAGTCTAGATAGATTACAAGTCCCTCAATCTTAAACTCCAAGGAATGAGAGGCTTTGATTGGTGAAGAGGGGTCCTCTAGCAAGAGGCAATGGAAAGATAAGGACCTACCCGGCCGACCGATTGAGCTACTGTGTCAAGCTCAAGGGAACAGGAAAGAGGACAAGTTTTTTGCCAAGCCAACTGATTGATCCACGAGCTCTCTTCACCCAAATTTGAAAAGCGAAGAGTCATAGAATAGGCACCATCTACGGTGCTCTTCGCTGGTCAAGATGCATTGTGCACCTTACAATCTGATGGTAAGATCGTGAAATATATCAATATATCAATCACCTATGATGCACTGTAATTTTAAGAAAATTTAAAAATATAATTAAATATATTTTAAAAATTAATTATTATATACTGACAGCATAAAATTATACTGACAATATAAAATAATTTTACACTGTCAGTGTAATCAAAAAATTTTATCAATATAATTTTACTCTATCAGTGTAATTTTATACTGACAGTGTAAAATTATTTTATACTGTCAGTATAATTTTACATTATTAGTGTATAAAAATTAA
This sequence comes from Pterocarpus santalinus, assembly GCA_031439595.1. Taxonomy (NCBI): domain Eukaryota; kingdom Viridiplantae; phylum Streptophyta; class Magnoliopsida; order Fabales; family Fabaceae; genus Pterocarpus; species Pterocarpus santalinus. Next base: position 64,471,409 of record CM062531.1, on the reverse strand, counting down.
TTTTTAAAAATTATAAAAATTTTATCAGTATAAAAATTAATTTTTAAAAATTATAAAAATTTTATCAGTATAATTTTACTCTGTCAATATAATTTTATACTGTCAATATATAAAAATTAATTTTTAAAATATATTTAATCATATTTTTTAATTTTTTTAGAATTAATATATTACTATAATGTATCATAAGTAATTGATATATCGATATACTTAACAAATCTACACCATCTGATGCACTACACTGACTAGGTGCACTAAGCACTTGGACCGCGAAGCGCACCAAAGTTGGCAACCATAGAATAAGGGGAATGGGAGAGGAAGGCAAGCTTCTTACCAGGTTGAGCAACCAGTTCAAATAGACTAAGAGCGTGTTTGGGTAAGCATTCAAAATGCTAAACCCATGTTCACCTTTTTTGAATGCATAAAGTGATGTTGGGGTGTTTTTTGGTCTTCAACGGGATTTGGGTGTCAAATCCCAGTTCATCCAAAACAAAACATTGTTGCTTCTCCATTTGCTTTTTTGCATTGGAAAATTAACATTAAAATTTAATTTTTTAATTTCCCACTTTAACCTACCTTCTACCTACTTGGCTATCTTTTAGGCTTTTTTACATATATAAAATAAAACAAAATTACATATAAAAATATCTTGTTTCATCTTTATTTTTCAAAATATTTGTTTTTAGTATACATAAGGAAACCATGTTAGGATGACACAATTTATTACTGTGTTTCGAGTGTCTAAAAATCATGTGATTGATAGTCACACGATTTCTATATAGTACAGAAATTGTGGGACCCTCAAAATTAAATTAAATTATACTCTATAATAAACTAAATAAATCTCAAAATTCAACTTTATAATATAATAAAACTAAATTGCATGAAATTAAATCTAAATAAATAAAATTAAAACCCTAAACCAATAATCTTGTTTTACATTAACAAAAAGCAAACTAAAATATAATAAAACTACTCTAAATTTAAACTACACCATGCATTACAATATAAACAAACCTTAAAATTAAAAGAGTAGTAGAGAAAAGAAGAGTTGGATACTAATAGAGCATAATAATTTATGTTGAATGGACATGTTTGGACATATTGCTGTAAATCTAAATGTAAAGGTAATTTTATGTCATACTTTAATATAAGGTATTTGTTTAGTTTAATTTAGAAAACTTTAATTTAGTATTTTTTTTTTAGTAGGGACTTTAGTTTAGTATATAAGCAAAGCAAATTTAGAGATCTAATTTAGTTTATTTTCGTATATTTAAGTTTATAATTATTTGGTATAAAGCAAAATTATAGGTTTATTCTTTGTATTTAAATAAGTTTTGCCTATGTTAAATTTTTTTTAGGGTAGTTTTATTTTATTAAATAGTAAAATTTTGATGTTTATATTTATAGTTTAAATTATTTAGATTAATATAGTTTAGTTTTATTGTATTATAATGCTGAATTTTGATATTTATTTATATTACAAAGCATGGTATAGTTTAAATTTAGAGTAATTTATTATATTTTAGTTTGCTTTTTGTTAGTGTAAAAACAAATTATTGGTTTAGCATTTTAGTTTCATTTATTTAGATTAATTTCATGTAGTTTAGTTTTATTCTATTACAAAGTTGAATTTTGAGATTTATTTGGTTTATTATAAAGTATGATCAAGTTTAATTTAATTAGTATAGTTTAATATATTTTAGTTTACTTTTAATTTAATTTTATTTTGAGGGTCCCACTATTTCTACAATATACAAAAATCATTTTTAGACACTCTAAACTCGATAATAAATCATGTCACCCTTATACGATTTCCCTATAAATACTAAAAATAGGATATTTTAGAAAATAAAGAAAAAATAAGGTATTTTCGTCTATAATATTTTTTTATTTTATACGTGTAAAAAAAATCTACTTTTTGCAATGACAGCAACCTTTCTATACATATTGTGGTTTGTTCTAGATAACTCCCTCGTATATTCGACAATTTGATTTTTAATATAATTTATTTTAAAAGTTTAATTGTCTTTATATATTGAATGAATATTTTCTTATTTCCTGTCTTTACATATATTTTACAACTTTATTAATTAAATTTTTAATGTGATCATTTTTTATGTTTTTACTTTATATATTTTTTATAATTTTTTTATTTTTCATTTATAATTTAATACTAGCATTAAAAGTTAAAAATTATAATGATATTTATATAATTTATTCATGTATTCTTAGAGATAAAAATGAAATAAAAGGACAATATTAAAGTTAGTAATATAAAACTCATATCCATTTTAGTAATTTTACATCCAAGAGTGATTTTGATTACTATTACTCAAATAATATTTGATCTGTTATAATCACTTTCAATATAAAAGTTTATATATATAGAATTTAATTTAAATACACTGATAGTATAAAATAGTTTTACACTGTCAACCAATAAAAATGGTGGAAAATGTCAATTCATCCAAATAACCACCCATTATAATGAGAGACCTATCATGAATTCTCATTTTCCCCAATTTCTATTGGTTGACAATGTAAAACTATTTCACACTGTCAGTGCATACCAATTAAACTCATATATATAAATCATGTTAACTCCAAATTCAATTTTGGTCAAAATCAATTTTGTAAAATTAAGTTGGTACAAATTTTTCGTTTGCAAATTCTAATCCAAACATACACTAATATTATCAGCCAACCAACATCTCTATTTATACTATTTTTACTCTAATAAATAATTACTTTTTTTTTTGGATTTAGACCACTAGTATTTAGATTTACTAGATTTTAATAAATCTAGCTCAAGTTGGTTCTGCTCATTATGTGGGTGTAACTCTCTTAGTATTAATAATATTTATTTAAAATACTAAAATCCAAGATCTTGCTCAAATAGAAATAAATGTTAAATCAGTTGTACCGATTAAGTATTGCTTTAAGTGTATAAATTTATAATATGTTTTAGCTTGTTCCAGATAAATTTTGGTTCAATCTTGTTAGGCAATAAACAATTAAGTCATCATTAACTGGGAGTTCGAATTTTAGCGTGAAAGAATTATTTTTGAAAAGATAAGCACATGCGTAAAACTCCTTACCAAGATATGCAGCTTTTATATGTTCTAACTTAAGCGGTCAGAGATATTTCCATTCTGTTACGATCAAAGCCAGAACGGGCAGCTATCACCTTGCTAAAACTTGGGTATGTTTGATCTTAAACATACCTTCTACAAACACAATTGTACCCTCTACAAACATCCTCCTATTCATATTTCACCCATGCAATGCGCCTTGAGTTCGGATCATGTCTCTCTATTAAAATCATTTACCTCAAAATGTGATTTTTTAATCAGAAAGAGTAGTTGATTAATATTATTCTAAGTTTCTAACACGAGACAAAATCATCATAGTAATTTGAAAACTATATGTGACTTTTTTATTTTGACATCACTGCAAAAAAATTCTCAAGTTTTGTTTAATAAAATAAAATTGTTACGATCAACTGACAAATTCATACTTCTCATAATATTTTTGTATTTAGTAATACAAAATGTTTTATAATGTCATTTTATTATTTTCTTGGTTATTATACTATATTTTGGCCACTAAAATATATATGCTAAATAGATTTAGCGCCTGTTTGGATTACGGTTGGAAGGCACTAGAAGGCCTTCTATCAAATGAAAAAGTATTTAGTACAATAAGTTATGATATTTGATTTAACTTCTTGTAAACTAGTTCTTATTTTCTAGCGGATGGAAGGCTTTTTCATGGAAATGACTAGAACTTACTTTTCATTCTAATAGAAGAGAATAAGAAAAAAAAAATTACTATACTCCCCTCAATATAGTAATATAATAATTTATTTTCAAATTACATTATATTTTTTATAGTAATTATATTTTTAAAAATAATATTATTTTATTCTATTCAAATAAAAATATTTTTTTAAAAACTTACTTTTTAGATACTCAAATTAAGCACAAATATTTTTTTTAAAAATAATTCTTTTAAAAGATTTTTTTAAAATTTTCTTTCAAAAATTAATCTAAATATACTCTTTGTCCTTGAATAGATGTAAATATATTTATTATTAATTTTCAGTTTATAAATGAACTTGTATTAAAAAAAAAAAGAAAATTATATTAAATTGGATCTGCAATAATATAATGGATCTTTTTCTTTGACGGTTGGCTACTAGATGTCAAGATCCAGCATGATGGGCGTGGGCTTCTTTTTATTTTATTTTAATATTGTCCGAAATCAGAGGTAAATACATTAACAAATACGGAAAGAGTTACGCCAGGAATGGGACAATGATGCATCACATGACGAAAATGGTGCCCTTGCATACGTGGGAATTCCATGTGGCGTGTGGTCTCAAACTATCAAGGTAAAGTGGTTACTAACAGTTATAGAAGACAATTTGGATTATTATTTACATCTATGCATAATTTTCGTATCCAATGGAATAACGATGCTACACAAGCATTTGTATTTTTACAACTTTTATCATTTGACTAAGATCCATTGATTTTCAATGTATCTAACCCTTATCTTAGTAATAATTAATGTGTGAAAAATCAGCATTTATTTTTCCAAGGAAACGGCTGTGACGTGTGAGAGAGAATGGAAATTTTCGTTATGCATCTAGACTAAATGGACCAATGGATACAAAATGTGTTGCAACTGGAATCTGATCGAAGGAACATGTCCAACCACTAATAGAAGAGAATCTGCAACAGGGTTGGCTGTGGTACCAGAGAAAAACATAACCCCATTTGTTGTTGTTATTAACGCACACACGAAACTAACCATATTTGACAAGTCATATCCATGACTATGACTGTGAGATGGCAAAAGCAAATGATATTTTATAACCTGGGAATGTGTGTGCGCTTCCAAAACCCAGCAGCCACCAACCACTCCACTGTGAAGCACCCAACAACAAGTCTTATTATTGATATTCTCTCTTCTCTGTCTCTGAGCCTAAGCCTCATCGTCATCATCCTTGGGGAGCTTTGTGTACAGTGCCAGCATGATGGATTCCCCTTTGTTGGGAGGTGATGGTTTGGCCAAAAAGCACAACAAATGGAAGATAATTCTCAGCTTCCTCCTAGCCTTAGTGGCTGTCACCAGTTAGTTCTCTCTTGTTCTTTTCTCTGATTCATTCTTCCTAATTTATTGGAACTTTCTATCTGAGATTATTTTTAGGTATAATAATAAAGGTTGTGTTTTGTGGATCAATTGAATATATAAAAACCATCTTTGATCTTCCTTATAATGGTAATTCTATCATAGCCAACACCAGATTGTGCTGTGAATCAAAATATGCAATCATCCACTTTCATGCATTCTTTGTGGGCTTTCACAGTTCCCCATATTCATGCCAGGGAAAGTCAAAGGAAAATATTTTATATTGGATAAATTATTTAGATTAGATTTGTGAATTTTCGGATGATTGATTGTAAGCTAAAATGAAAATTAGTTCACAAACCACCAAGGTGAGTTTGAAGAGACAAAAATAGCTAGAAATAGAGCTCCTAGTTTGTAGATATAAGATTGTGTGAACCAAACATATACCTGGAAAAAGATTAACTTTTCATGCTGCCAACAAAGAGACTAAGAACCACAAATGGAATGAGGTGCAGAATCTAGAAAATATACAGATCCGAAGGTGACTGGTATATTGATTTCTGTGCTGGAATAATTCTTCACGCTAACGCAACTTGATTATCATATTGGCCTAATGCATCTAATGCTTGGCACTATTCTTTTCCAGTTGTTGGGCTTGCAGTCAGAGGCAGCATAAGTTTTGAGGTGCTATCAAGGGCAGAAAAATATAATGAGGGAATGTCAGCCAATCAGGGAGATATTGTTGAATCAAAGCAAGGAGTCGTTGCAGCTGACGATGCTCGGTGTTCCGCAATCGGTGCTTCAATGCTTAGGCAGGGTGGCCATGCTGTTGATGCTGCAGTGGCAACTTCATTATGCCTTGGTGTTGTTTTTCAAGCATCGAGTGGCATAGGAGGTGGCGCTTTCATGGTTGTCCGGTCTTCTTCAACCTCCAAAACCCAAGCTTTTGACATGAGAGAAACTGCTCCTTTAGCTGCTTCACAGGTTTGAGGTTAACCCTTTCTGCTAAACCATTAAAGTTGTTAAAGCTCAAGCTGAAGCAAGTGAGCTAAATAACATGTGCTTTTAATATATAGGCCATGCTTAGTGCAGGGGAAAATAATAACAACATGGATTGAAAATGGCACTTTCTTACTTATTATTTTCTTGGGTGAAAACTGCCATTATTACTTTATTCTCCCAAATTTTTTTTCCCACTTCTAAAGCATACTTGGTCATGATCTATGCCAGCAGATAATTTATCATTGTGATCATTTTTCCTGCCAAGAAATCTGCAAAATTGCAACTTATGTTTGTGCAAATATGTGAAATTTCAACAAACAGAATATGTATCAGAACAATCCCAAAGCTAAGAGCTCAGGTGCCTTGTCAATGGGAGTTCCTGGTGAGTTAGCTGGCCTTCATGCAGCTTGGTTGAAGTATGGCCGTTTGACATGGAAGACCTTATTCCAACCGGCTATAAAACTTGCTAAAGATGGTTTTGTTTTGTCTCCCACTCTTGGGGATTACCTAGCTAATGATGCAGATAAGATATTGAACGATCCTGGTTTAAAGAGTATATATGCACCTAATGGAATTTTGTTAAAAGAAGGGGAGATATGTACTAATGTGGAACTTGGCCGCAGCTTAGAGGCGGTGGCAGAACATGGGCCACAAGCTTTCTACAATGGAACCATTGGTGAAAAGTTAGTGAAGGATGTCAGAGAAGCTGGAGGGATTTTAACAATGGAGGATTTGCGCAACTACAAGGTGGAGATAACAGATGCAATGACTGTGAATGTGATGGGATACACCATATACGGAATGCCACCTCCTTCAAGTGGAACACTCGGCATCTCTCTGGTGGGTAGATTCCTGTCCCTCCTTTTTTTTTAATGCTATTTGGCATTTTGCTATGTGGAAATCATGACATTATCCTGTTTTGAATGTGTCTGATACTGAACATATGGAAAAAGACATGTATGAGGCCGGTTTGTTTTACATTTTGGTAAACAGAAAAGTGGATATTTATCTTCCTTGGGCACTTTTATAGGAAGTAACATTTTTCTCACTTTCATCAATAGTACTTTTGCACCTCTTAAACTTTAAACCAAATGTGCACTATGTTGTTTTGGTTGAAGGATTGGAATTTGGAGCAAAACAAGAGGACCAACATTTCATAATAACACACAATGCTGCTATGATTGTTTCTCTTGTCCTTTTTCTTGGTTATTAGTTGAATGTCTGTTTATTTTAATAATTGGTATGTACAGGTGCTAAACATCTTGGACAGTTATCAAGATCCTGATGCTGCAAAGGGAAATCTTGGTCTTCATCGACTAATAGAAGCTCTGAAACACATGTTTGCTGTCCGAATGAACTTAGGTGACCCCAATTTCGTAAACATTAGTTATACTGTATCTGAAATGCTTTCACCATCCTTTGCGCAAAAAATTCAGAACAAGATACTTGATAACACTACTTTCCCACCAGAGTACTATCTGAACAGGTGTGATCCACTTGTCATAGTTATTTGAATGAAAACTTTTCCTTTGTCTAACATGTTGCAAAGTCAATAAGTTGTTGATATAAAGGATTATGTAAAATCATGCTGGGCAGGTGGAGTCAACTCAGAGATCATGGAACAAGCCATTTCTGCATTGTGGATGCTGATAGAAATGCTGTATCAATGACAACAAGTGTAAACTATCATTTTGGAGCTGGGGTCCTTTCTACTTCTACTGGTATAGTGATCAACAATGAGATGGATGACTTCTCTACACCCACTGATATATCCCCAGATAAACTACCTCCAGCTCCAACAAATTTTATTGAACCTAACAAAAGACCTTTGTCTTCCATGACTCCAGTTATCATCACGAAGGTACTGCTCACAGCTTGCTCATTGTGAATTCTACTGCAAATGACTGCAATCTGAAAGGAAATGGTTTTTTATGTGATATAATGGTTTTTCCTACACAAAATACATCTTCAGTTAGCCAGTAGGAGTGGTAAGTGGTGAGGATTTGAACGGTTTTGGAAGTGATCATAGGTTCTGTGTGGCCATCATTTGTAACCAAGTTTAGCCCCATAATGGGCCGACCTAGCTCGAGCTAGATTAGTTGGAGTCCAAGAAACTCTTGATATTGCTGATTTAGACAATAATACATATTTACTTTTGGAGAGTATTACATTAAACTTACTCTTGCTATCATTTGGCAGGATGACCAGTTGATTGGGGTAATTGGAGGCAGTGGCGGAATGAACATTATAGCAGCAGTGACTCAAGTTTTTCTTAATCATTTCATATTGGGAATGAATCCCTTGGATGCAATTCAGAAGCCAAGGATCTATCACAAGGTTCTAGCTAGTCTTTATTTCCAAAGATTTCCTTGTGTCTGATGCTCCTAAGTACAATCTAATTTGAATCTTTTATCTCATGCAGCTAATACCAAATGTAGTTCGCTATGAGAACTTGACTGCTCATGATGGCGATCACATTGAGCTTTCAAAATCAAGTAGACTTTTCCTACAAGAGAGAGGTCATCAACTGGATGAATCTGGAGCACTAGCTGTAACTCAGCTTATCGTGCAAACTCTCAAAACGCCTATTAACATGAATGGGAAAAATGGTGAAAAAGACATCAATGTACATACAAAGCATGGCATTCTAACAGCCGTAAGTGACCCTAGAAAGGGTGGAAGTCCAGCTGCAGTTTAATTATTTTGATCAATTCAGAATGAAACTTGTAAAACACGCACAATTCGAAAAAAAAAAAATTAAAAAAAAAAAAAAACAAAAATAGATTTTAGCCATGTTGTATGAAATACCAAATACAAGACATTTGTCCAGTCTGTGTTACCATCCATAGTTAGTGCTTAACCGAAGAGAAGTTTTAGTCATACAGATAATATTTGATCTGCTTGTTTCCATGACACAACCATTCATGACCATTTCCTCCAACATAAAATGCGCCTCTTCTAAATGGAGCATACATGATATCTAGTTCACACAGCCGGACGTATCACATTGCCAATTTGACGATCCATGGTTTCAACTAAGACGTGTAAATTCCAAAATTGCAAGCTCATTCTGCAACATTATTCACAGAAGGTATAATTAATAAGCACTCAAGCAAATTTCCAAACGATGTCATATTCTTTAAACCAAACTGATATATGGAAAATTCGGCTAAAGTTGCGTTTGTTTCACAAGATTAATAACTTCAAGCTGCTCTTATTTTACGGAAATGCCATCTCCATTTCTTTAGACAAGCAAAATCTTCCTTTATGTCTTAGAGGCAGATGACCCTTGAAGCCATGAGTATTTAGTATTTACATGATTTGCTTGCTTAAAATTATTCGTTGTCTTTTCCACGAACCAATTAAAAAATTCGACATGGAGAAAATGATTTACCTCATCATTAACTTCGACCAGGAAAAACAAAGATGCAACAACAGTAAGGTACTTCAAATATTTGGGATAAACTGAATGAAGTCTATCAAAACAAATGTTATGTAGGACATAGAAAGCAAACTTACACTATCATGAGTTTGTTTGAAAGAAAGTGACTTTGTAAATGCAGCAAGTAATATCTTGATCAAAAATACAGCAAGTAATATCTAACAAGAATATTATGGCAGTTTTATTCCATCCAATAACTACTTTCATTTTCTGTCAAAAATTCTGACAATTTTTCAACATTATTATTTTTTTCTCCTTTCGGTTGTTCATTTTCATGGAATACATCTCTTGGACTTAAGGTGCGGAGTTCAATTTAAATGAACCATCTGGCCATTATTATTTCTAGGCATGCCTTTATAATGTCTTTATTAGTAAGATTTAGGTGTCTGTATAAAAATCTTAGATCCAGGATTTTTCTATCAAGGGTTAGGATCATACGTTTTATTTTCTAAGGTACTCTATAGTTTGGAAAAGGCAAATTTATATAGTAATATATGATAAATTAACCGGATAAAAAAATTTGTTAACAATATATATCAAAAATAAACTTGTAATATTATCACACATGGCAATAAATTAAAAATATAGTATCTTTTGTGAGATCAACTATCATTCGGTTGCATGTTATTATTGGCCATTTGGTTAAAATTTTGGGGAAAATACATTTTAAAAAGCAAAATCAGAAATAGAAGCAGAAAATATTTTGTATTTGTATATAATAATAGAATTATTTTTAACCATCAATCTTTCGATGTGATAATATAAAAGTATTTTTTAGTATAAAATTACAATTTAATGGATAGAGAGTGGTGTGAAAAAATAGTGAGTTTGAAATTTAAGAACTATTTTTCTTTCTCTTTTACTGTTTCTACTCTAGAACCTATCTACTTATAAAAAAAATAAAAAAATTAATTATTTTCTACTTCTTTTTTTTTAGAAGTATAAATAAATAACTTTAAAAATATTTTTTTTCAAAAAAATTTGAAAAAAATGCATTTTTGGCCCTCTAGGAAAGAAAACAAATGGGCCCTATATATAATACTTTTGATATAGGGGCATAAGAGATAAAGTCTTTTGTTGACAATACATAATTGAATATTATGAATAAAATATTTTTATATTAATAATATATCAAAATTTAAATTCATCTTTCATACTTGGAAGTCATGCGGTCTAAAACAACCCTATAGCATCAATAGGGATTAATTCAACTCATGAACCTCTACTCAATCTTGTATGTCTTCATCATTTTTTTAATTTTTGGCCTTTGGCTTTTAGCTAAAGGTATATATCAAATACACAAAAATAGTAATATCAATGAAGACTTTAACAACACGTCAAAAAAAAAAATGAAGACTTTGAAAAGATAATAAATAAATCAAAATAACATATACGTTCAAAAACTAGATTTTTATTATTGAAAAAAAAATCACATATGATAAAGACAAGCATAAATTATTTAATGATATATATGTATGTGTGTGTTTAATTCTACAGTTTTTTTTTCGTCAAAACAAAATCTTATCGATATATAATAACATTAAAGACAAATATAAACAACACTCACCCAAAAAAAAAAAAAAGGATAAACGTAAACAATAATATGATACACGTTCAATTTGAAGCGAAATTTTTTTTATATAATATTTTGGTTAAATATATCCCCCAATATAAAATTTTGTGGGTACTTATATGAGTACGGTGTTTTTTAGTTAACCCGCCACCACACTTGGTGGTTTTTTTTTTTTTTTTTTTTCAAACCTTGGCTAAAAACTCTCTGCTAGCAAAATACTCTGTTGCGCCCGTGACCAGCCTACGATAATGGTGGGCTTCATTAATTTATTATTTCTTTTAAAAAAAGTAAGCAACCAAACTTATTGGTAGATTTTATTATTCTTTTGAAAAGGGCAACCAATCAAAACCATTAGCGGGTTCCATTAATTTTTTTATGTTACCAAAACTATTGGGAGATTCTTCTAAAATACTATATATATCAGTAAATATTTTTATAGTCTCATATCGTGACAACATCTATCCCTAATTTCATATTAAAAACAAACAACTCCAATTCTAAAACTACATAATTTTTTTCCTTCGAAAAAACAATCTTAAGTATCTCCCATATCATCTAGTCAATTACGTATATTTTATGGGATAACTTATTATCATATATGAGTATAGTATTTAGAGATACCTTATCCTCTGGACAGTTATGTACATCAGCAACCCCATAAATACCAGTGCTGAGTAGGATCCGCGGAAGATTGTTGAGCGGCACACAGTTACCAATGTCATCATCATCTTCTGCGGAAGCAATTGAAGGGAACGATGATTTGGCGACTGAAATCCTTGTTCGCCTACGTGCCAAAACTCTCATCAGATGATTCAAATGCCTCTCCAAAAGGTGGCTCTCACTCATCTCGGACCCTTATTTCTGTGGCCGCCACACTCTCCGCCACCGCCAAGGTCTCCGTCACCTTCATGCGATCCGAATTATTCAGCCGTGCCTTCAAACTCTTCTCCTTCGATGGAAGCTACCACTCGTCCTCTTCCTTCAGCTCCATCAACCCGACTAACAACATGCGGATTCTGCAGTCTTGCAATGGTTTGGTCTTGGTGCTTTAATTTGCCCAGCGAATCGAAAACCTCGCAAATCGTACTTTATCTATAACCCTGCCGCCAAAAAGGCCTCCACGTTCCTCCCTCATCCCTCTACAACTGATATTGATGATCCCTGGCCATCAACACCATAGAGTCTGAGCCTGGCTTTCGATCCCTCAAGGTCGCCAAGTTACAACGTGATACGTATTTGGAGAAGAACCCTTGATGAGTTCTCTAGCTGTTATCAAACTATGGTGTACCCATCCGAAGCCGAGTGTCAAGGGTGCAGGCCATGTGGGTCTTACTTTGTAGCTCCAGATGATATGAACTATTATGATGGAGTCTATTTCAATGGTGCAGTGCGTTGGATCTGCCCCATTAGTAGGGCGTCCTTGTGTTTTGATGTTAGGGACGAGTGCATGAGGAATAATATGGCTCCCTTGCCAGAATTACCTCATCAATATTATGTTTATGCTGTTGCTGCCCCTGGTTGTGGCTACTTGAATCTAGTGGGATCTGTTTTCTTTCAAGATATCATCGTGTGTTGTCGACTAGAGAAGGATTATTCCAAGTGAATTCTTACGCACATGGTTGATATTCAGCTTACAGGACTTCCAATTGCGTTTCCGGGCATATCTTGTATATACAATGCACATCTTCTTAATTCAAGATGTTAGCGAAGATAGTGAAGGTGATGACTTGTCTTTGTTGCTGCAAATACCCAACAAAGTTATTGCCTTGCGCTTAAAAGACAACACCTTCTACCAGATTGTTGATGACTTAAGAGGGCTTTGCCGTGGTAAACAACCACGTGTAAACCTATGAGTGTATTCAGAGTTTGGCGTGTGTTTAGTATTCTACGATGTTCTTAATTAGAAATTTTTGGTGCAAGTCTGGCTTTTCTTGTATTTTCATTAATGCTCATACATTTCTCCAATATCTAATTTGTTTTTCATGTTTGATAGCTGATATTTAATTGCTAATATTTTATTTTGTTTTTCCTGTATTTAGTGGTTATTTGCAAAAGTATACTTTCAGTAAATGAGAAAACACATTTTGTATGTATTTGAAAAAGGAATAATTCTACATTAAAAGTGTATTTGGTTGCAGAATAAGTTTACACATAGAGTTCATCCATAAAAATTTTACCTTCAACTAAGGGTATGGAGTAAAAGTGGAGGGAGGCAATTTCATGAATTAGTTTTATGTGTAATTTTATACACAAAACTAATTCATGGAATTCCGTTTCATGTGTAATTTTATATATGAATTTAATTTATGAAAATTCCCTCTCCCCCAAAAAAAAAAAAACATAAAAAAAAAACCCTTTTAACTCATACCAAACACATCCTAGTGATCAATTTTCTGCCTAGCCAGAAGAGACAGAAGTTAGCTAACAACAGTCTCTGGGCGTGAAGTCATTATCAGCCTTGAAGAGTTCCTTTAATATCTGTCAGGTTTAAGCAATAGAAAGATGGTAATCAGAGGAAGAAACTAATTTGCTTTTCAAATGACTTTTAATGTTGTTGCCGTGATAATTTTTGGAAGTATTTTATTGTAAATGAATCTGTGTTGGCATTATTGGCTTAAAAAGGGTTAAGTCAAGGAGTAAAAATGACTAGTTAAGAGTGGCTACCCAAAGATTTGACAGACTCTGTAACAAATTATACAAAACTACTCCTTGACCAATTCAAGGGGAGGATTAGAATGTAATTGAATAGAATCAAAAGAAGAAATTTTTGTATGAATGTAGACTAAATGGACCAGTAGATGTAAATATGTGTTGCAACTGGAATCTGGTCTAAGGAACATATCCAACCACTAATAGAAGAGAATCTGCTATAAGATTAACTCTGGTACCAAAAAAACAAATCAAAACAAAAAAGCGCCATTTGTTGCTGTTATTTCATCTCAACTAGAAAAGATACAGATCCGAAGGTGACTGGTGTATTGACTTCTGTGTCAGTACATCTACTTCACACTAACACAGTTTGATTATCATATTGGTCCACTACATCTGGTGCTTGGCTCCATTCTTTTCCAGTTTTTAGGCTCGCAGTCAGAGTTAGCATAAGTTTTGAGGTTCTACCAGAGGCAGAAAAATATAATGAGGTAATGGCAGCCATCACTCAGCTTGTCGTCCATACTCTCAAAACCCCTATTAACATGAATGGAAGGACTTATGAAGACATCAATGCACATACAAAGCATAGCACTCTAACAGTGGTAAGTGATCCAGCTGCAGTTTAATTATTGATCAGTTCAGGTTGAAACTTGTAAAACACGGACAATTCAAATTAAAAAAACCAAAAAGAGTTAGCCATGTTGTATCAACACATAACAGAGATACTTTGTCCTTATTGTGTTACCATCCATCCTTAGTGCCTACTCTAAAGAGAAATGTTAGTCATTCAGACTAACTAAATTTCGAAACTACTCAGATCGGTTATTTTAATAGTTTCTGGCAGAAGGAAAGATAAATAACTTAAAAAATTGGGCCCGCTAACTCTGGCACCATTTTATGTGTTTGTAGTTTTTATCATACTCGGAACAGTTGCAAAAAGTACAAAAGAAAGTTGTGGACAGTGCGTTGGATCAATCTTAGAACTTCTAATTATTGAACAAAGGTTCAATACTGGACTATTGATATCAATTCCGGTGCCCTTATAAAAAGGATTGCTGTGAGAATGCAAGAAATGTATACATGTGAAATAAATTCCAAACAATGTTCTTCAAGATTTATAGTTTTTCTTAACGGTACAAAATCATTGATACAAGAACGAAGGGAAAGAAAACTAAAACAAATGAAAATATTAACGTTTATATTGTACACACAATAATGGCATTGAGAGTCAATAATGATACAGAAATCACTGGGCATTCTTATTTTTCTACTTCAAGATGTTTTATCCATCAGCTGAATTGGAGTCAAAATATTTGATTTGCTTGTCTCCACAAGACAACCATTCATGACCATTTCCTCCAACATAAAATGTGCCTTTTCTAAATGGAACATGATATCTAGCTCACACTGCAAGTAGACAAGAGAAATAAAAACATATTAACCAGGGAATCTACTTTCAGAAAATGGAAGGGAGGAAACAATAGAGATTTGGAAAGTAGGTGAGGGAGATAAACTAAGAAATTCAAGGATGATAGAACCCCACAGACTCTAATCACAGTGGGACTTACCACATTGCCAAAGTGACGATCCATGGTTTCAACTAGGAGATGTATAAATTCCAAAATAGCAAGCTCATTCTGCAACATTATCCATAGAAGGAAGAATAAGGACTCAAGCAAACTGTAGTCCATATCATGTGTTTTACACAAAAGTGATGCATGGAAAATTCTGTTAGAGTTGCATAAGTTTCACAAGATTAATAACTTCAAGCTGTTCTTATTTTACAGAAATGTCCTCTCCTCTTCTTTAGACAAGCAAAATCTTCCTTTATGTCTTAGAGGCAGATGACACTTGAAGCGATGAATACTTAGTATTTACATGCTTTGGTCGCTTCAAAATAATTCAATGTCCATGAACCAATTCAAAATAAGACATGGAGAAAATGATTTACCTCATCATCATCAACTCCAACCAGGAAAAACAAAGATGCATAGCGCCTATATACAATTTTGTAGTTGCGGTGCTCAACAAATGAACACTGTCCATCAAGAGAATGTATTAGTTACAAACGGAAATCAAATACTGCCATAAAGTACTTCAGATATTTGGGATAAACTGAATGAAGCCTATCAAAGCAAATGTAATATAGGACACAGAAAGCACACAAACACTGCCATGAGTTTGTTTGAAAGAAAGTGACTATGTAAGTACAGTACGTAATATCTTAACAAGAATATTACAATTTTGAAAAATATATACCTCAGCTAAAAGCCAATGGCCAAAAACATTAAAAAAAAAAAAAAAAGGCGATAAACACATACAGCTTTGTAGAAACTAAAAAACAGAGTAATGTACTCCTAGCCTCCGAGAAATCCTGGTATCCCAGGTGACTCAATTGAAGCTAATAATTACAAAGGCTTCACCGACTCACAGCACTTACTAAAGCAAAAATCAGAAATTGCTAGGACAATTAGGCAAGTGCTTAATTCTTTAGCAAAACAGAGGCATTAAGAATGATATAAAATGACCTTCAGCTTACAAGACTCACCCATGCTACTGCAGTATGCTAATCACAAACCTCTAAACAATGTAGTTATGTATGCAACTAACTACTTCTAAGCATAATAGTAATCTAGGCTTTAGTGTCATACATAAACATATGTCTACATTAGATAGAAATTCTTGCCACCTTAACATTTAGCCATGACCACCAATCTCAGCACAGAAGAACTCTTATCGCACCCTTTGCAACATACACTCAGAAACTGCATTCTGAGAAGGTCCTTTGCTAATACATATACAACAGAGGACTCAATTATACATACACGGGCACAGATTCTAAACTTTAGACCATGTAACTAAGACAATGTGTCCAAAAACAGACCTTTTAGTCTCATAATGCCAATCCTAGTCATAATTATTAATTAACTGACTTTCTTCAAGCACAGGAAAATCCTCATGATAACGAGGCTTAGCTCAGGTTACCCTAATCCTCTACTACCCACCACCTAAATCTCAAAAATTTTAAAAACCCATGTAGATCCAAATCAATTATGAGGGTGGGTTGTGGATGCTGCATATTGAATTACTCAGAATTAATCAAAGTTGGTGATTCTCGATGTGAATGTGAAAGGGGGAAAAAAGAAAAAAAGGGGGGGGGGGGGGTTTCAGGTGTAGTACCTGGTTTTCGTTACGGGCAAGGCATTTGCGAACGATTTCGCCTTCAAGGGCTCGCCTTTCTTCGAGAGTGAGGTATTCGTAGTATTGGGCAAGTCGTGTCTGCCCTTGCTTGTTCACCATCAGCACGAATCGGATCCCCATCTTCTCCCCTTTCTTCTTTTTCTTCTCCCTTCCCACCACATACACACCACCTGACATTTTTATACTTTCCATTTAATATTTTTTATATTTTTCCGACTAAATTACTATGTTGCATCATTCATAGTATTAGTAATATCAACTGTTTCGCCACTCCTTACGCTTAAACAAGGTATCAAGTTTTATGTAGATAAAAACTAGTGTCATAAGAGTTTAATTTATCTAGTCGATTCATCTTAAGTCATAGTAGTTGAAATAATATAAACTTTAGATACTAGTGATTTAGCAAAATAATAATAATAACAATTAGAATTCGGTAGAACTTCACATAATTTAGGTTTGATTACTTAGTAAATTATCAATAAATATTTTTGTAAGTATTTAATAAATTAAGAAACATGCTCTAATCTTAAACTTAAAAAGTAATGAGCATTTTTTAACCTAAATTTTAATTTTAAAAAAAGAGTTTAATTGGTATACACTAATATTGTAAACCAGTTTTACATTGTCAACTAATAGAAATACTAGAAAGTGAGAAATCATGATAGACCCTTCATTATAATAGGTGATTATTTGGATAAATTAGCACTTTCTATTATTTCCATTTACTGATAATGTAAAACTATTTTATACTGTCAGTGTATTTAAATTAAATCTTTAAAAAAATAGTATTGATAATATGAGTGAATTGTACAGTAGTATTCAGTTCAGTACTCCATATTATTTTTTATTTTTTATTTTTTTTGTGCGTACACTGTATATTTTTTGGAGTGAGAGATGTTTTATCTTAAAAGTTATATTTTGGTATAAAAAAGTATAATTTGAATATTGAAAGTTATTAGGTTAGGAGAAATTATTATCCTAAACAATGTAAACTAGGTATAAATGATCACATCATTCAAGAGTAAACCAAGATTTTTTTTTTTTTTTTTTGTGAGGAGAAGACAAGGCAAAGGCAAACTTCAGATAGAGCGGTGTAAGTGAAATATAAAAAATCAAATAATCTCGTAACAAAAAAAAATAATCAAATAATTTCAAAAATAATTTTTGTACTATTTTTAAGATTAATATTTTATTAGGGACGCATATTAAGAAATAAACAATGCAAATTAATGACACTCGAAATTTTCAGGTAGTTGACCCTTGTTTTCTAGTACTGCTTGTTGTTTGATTTGGCATTCTCATAATTTTATTCATATTTTTAAAAAAATGATACTGCAGATGATTATCTCTATGACAGGTCCACGAAGCTTGCAAATGATATGCCTTTCAAGTTTCAAATGAAGCTTGTAACAACAGCAAAAAGAAGTATTCCTAATAGGATGATCAAACAGGTGAAGTGGACGTCCCTCTACAACATTGGATTAAAATTGACACAGAGGCCTCCCTGCTAGGAAATAGAGCTACTGCTGCTTGTGGAGGAATTGCAAGATGCTCTGAAGGAAGATTTGTAGCAGCATGGAGCATCAACTTTGGTTACAACCGCGGAGCTTTGGGGTGTGTTTTGGAGACTACTTGGTCGTGGTTTAGGCTTCAAGAATACTTGTTTAGAAATGGATTTAGTTTGTGTTAGTCAGTTGGTTGACCAAAAAGTTCAGCCAACACATGCACTTGTTACATTAATAAATGCTATTCGGGATTGCTTGGTGAGGATTTGAATGTAGAAATTAGACATGTCTATAGAAAAACTAACAAATGTGCTGATATGTTAGCGAAAGTAGGATATGATTACCTTTGGGTCTTGTGTTTCACGAGCGGCTGTCTCCTTGAATTTTTGTAGAGTTTTTTGTGGACTCAGTAGATCATTGTTGTCCGTGCTTTATTTCTGTATAGTTTCTTTTCTTGGGCTTAAGCCCTATTATATATGAAAAAAATGCAAATTAATAAATAAAAATATAAATGATTATTAATAAATAATATTTTAAGTTTTAAATCTGTATGCTTGAAACACATATTAACAAACTTTTTAAAATTAATTTTGATAGAAGTTTTTAATATACTACAACCTAATAAATGCTGAGATTCTTTTTTTTTATTAGAACTGCTAAATCCTTCTAAAAGATCATCCTAATTGCCAATGAGAAAAGTATTGAATCTTTGTGATATTCACGAGATATCAAATATATATATTTTTATTTAATACTTTTTTTTATTAAATATTAGAAGGATGTTTTGAAATAATATAACAAAAAATTTTCTATATTGCTTTTTTTGGTACATTTTTTCCGTATTGCTTTCACCTCAACAAGCTGATTATTACACATCTGATTCTGATCATCATCTAGTTAGTTCATCTACCCTATTGAGTTTTGAAAAAATAAAAATTAAAAAAAATCTCTTTTATTTTATTATATTGCAGACTACGGTTGGATTGATGACGAGACATTGAGGATACTACTATGCTCGAGTTGAATTCGGTATTTCCATCATGTGCTAAGTTTTAAAAGTTCGTCGGAGCTCGAAGTTTCCTATGCAGTGCACAGGGGGGAACATTTGGTCATACACGTTTTGTAATTTCTAGAAGCCTTATACTTCCAAAACTAGAGGCTGCTGCCAAAATCGAAATTTGAAGAGCAATAACCACGTTCACGTACCACATTTTTCTCGAATCTCCAATTATTCATCGTGATTTTTTCCTTTTTCTCTCTCCCACAAGTTTGCCAGATGCCTTTAAGTTAATTGCTTGCGATGTTCAACGGCTGACCATGGAAACATTAAATGCCAATGTGATCCAGGTGCAATAGTTCACTTAAAATAGCCAGCCCGTGGCAACACGTGCTTCTTAACTTAGGTCATTCTATGAATACCCAATGCCAAAGAAATTCACATACATAACATTGACGCAATTTTCCACTCTTTCCCGCATTATTAGAATAAATAGTTTTCCAGCTCGAGACACACCACCGTTATCCAAATTTGTGTATTTGGTTTGCCTAACCCACTGTGAGACATGTGAACCTTGTGTAGCCACTAGATGAGTCATGGATAATACAATCAAACTACTAAAATTCATTTTCGCACAAAGCAGTCATTCCAATTATTGGCTCACAAGTTACAAGCCGGAACATATAAAACTAAAATCTTGTTCACGTGAGGCTGATTTTTCCACAGCTATCTTATGGACGTGGAAGGGCAAAAAAGCATAGCTCTCATATATATTATACTCAAATTAAAATGCATGGTAAAGGGGTAAAAGAATGACACGAACATCTAGCGAGCATTTTGATAAATGCAGCTGATTTCTTTGTTAACCGAAGTGTCATCACAACAATCCCCATCCAGCAACTGGTCTGCTGGTTCCTCTCCCTTCTTGTCTTCATTGACACACTTGGCACCCAAAAAGCTGGGTTGATTTGTTGAAGATAACAACCTAGCCCACATTCTATCAGTTATCACTACGTGATGCCGGTTCTCATTGATTCTCTGCATCATAACAAAGTAACCAGAAAGAGTTAAAAGCCTTGCAACCAAAATGTAATACTGCTAGTCTGCATACTCAGAACCATTAAGTATCATGCCCAATGAAGTGATGAACTCACATAAAAGGGTATATAAGTTTGTCTTCCATTGACAAGTCCACTGGTGTAGCCAGTGTAGCCTGCCATTGCTCCATGAACAGCACTTTGGGCCAGAAGTGTACAGTACACATTATCAGAAGCATTGCTTGGAATAGCACGGATCATATAGGTTGGATCTGTAAAACAGAAACGAGAAGAATACTCTTTCAGTCATCGCTATTTTCAGTGTGTTAGATATACAATTCTATAGTTCAATCTTTACAAACCTATATATTTGAGAGTTATGGACATAGTCTTCTCTCTCGCAAAATGATCCTGGAAGATCAAAATGTTCAAAATAAGCAGCAGAAAAATATCTTCATAAAATTTGTCAATTGTGAAAAGAATTGGCGAAGAATAAATAAAATAGGGTATATTTTGTGATGGTCTGCTTTGTGAGGACATATAAAAAGACATTCTCAGAAACTAAGCACAAAGAATAATGCTTATTGAGTACAACTTCTCTCAAAAATCAACATTGAAATCATCAATTGAAAACTGGAAACAGAAAACAATTTAAAATCCAGCATAACAGATAATAAATATTTTGTTACAAGTCCTAGGGATTTCAAACATGCAGACAAATGGTCGTAACGATACTAGGTAACGGGCAGACAGATCAGCCACTAATCATAGCATAAATGGGTGTGGCTGTAATGAAGTAAACAAGTCAATCCACATCCAGCACAAAAAATTAAGGATGCGTTTGTTTCAACTTTTCTCGACAAAAAAATGATTTTTCAACTGCTAAAAATAAATAACTTTACAGAGAATACTCATTTCATCTTTTATTCAAAAACTAAAAAACAGCTTTTTTCAGCTTTTAAGCAAAAGCTAAAATGAATAGCTTCTATAACAAAAAAAAAAATCACTTTTTCTTTTTGTGAAAATAAGCTGAACCAAACACACCCTAAGAGGATAATACATTCAAAGATCACACAGAAGAGCACAAGACATCTATCACAAACAAAGCAATTAAGAATCCCACCTTAATCTCCTGGGATATCCATAACCCAACATCTTGAAGAAGCTTGTTTCCAGAAGCATCCTGTTTGTTCATGGATTGCATTTTCTCAGAAATAAGTTCCTGTCCTGCACCTTCAGCAATAACAATAACCATGTGCCCATTTTCTTTGAGTCGTTTCTCTATATATTCAAAAAGGCCACCAGGGCCTTCAAGGTAAAACGGTGACTCTGGAATCAAGCAACAGTCCACATCTCGACTTGCAAGAGTAGCATGCATGGCAATAAATCCTGCACCATCCATCCAAAATAAAGCGCATATAAAGCAATGTCAGGTTTGCTAACTACATCAATTAAAAAAAAAAAAAAACTTGCTCTCAAGTCTAATAATAGTATATAACATATAAGCTTCATCATCATTCCTAGGCCATTGAAGATAATTACAGGATGACAGCCACTAGGCTGATGAGCAAAGGCAATATAAGAAAGTGGGAAACTTACCACTGTATCGACCCATCAGCTTGACAACCCCTATACCATTCTCAACACTTTCAGCTTCAACATGTGCTGCATTTATAGCTCGTTGAGCCTCCTCAACAGCAGTGTCGAAGCCAAAGGACTTATCAATAACCTATTAAGCGAAAGAGAGAGAAGAGAAAGTTTATCAATTAACATCCTAATCGGAAGTAATAAATGTATTTAAGTTGGAATCTAGAATGTGCAAGATACGTACCGGGATGTCATTATCTATGGTTTTGGGGATTCCTACAACTGCAACTTTGAGACCACGCCTTCTAACTTCCTGTATGAATCATCAGATCATAAATTGCTACCTTAGTTTAATGCAATTAGCTCCACAGATCTTAAATAAACATGACCTTGGTAAAAGATTATTTACATCCCTAAACCCATAAGTCCAACAGTTTCATCACTAAAGATCATATATACCTCAAAAATAGCAGATGCACCTTTCTGAGTTCCATCTCCTCCAATAATATAAACCTGAAATTCAGAGAGACATTAGTCTGAAATGCATATGACAACAACATATGTGCCAGTATATAGAAAGAAATACAGAGTTACATACCTGATTAATTCCCCGATCTTGAATACTGTCAACTATCTTATTGGTATCATGTCCACCTCGTGAGGTACCAAGAATAGTTCCCCCACGCTTGTGTATATCATTAACCCTTTTAGGAGTTAAATTGATTGTATTGCGAGCATAGAAACCCCTGTATCCTCCCTTCAAAACACAATATCTTCTTTGGTTAATAAGACTGATGAAAAGAACCAAGTATGAAAGCAACTGCTTGTTATTGCAGATTTACTCTCTTTAAAAGAAGGGAAAATTGAGGATGGAAAAATTTTACTCCAGAACTAAATAAATTATAAGTGACTGTGACACCAAATAAGCAAAAAATTGTAGAATTACAACAAAGAAAGAACAAAGCAAGGTAATGAAGCATCATACACCAGAATAAAGCACTGCAGAGAAATAAAGAAAAATCATATTACAAGATAATGAAATTTTTACAATTTCACATTTATTGTTCTTTTTTTGTTGCCCCTTGTCTTCGTTCTTGTAAAACAAAGCACAAAACTTGCTTAAGTTAATGCCCTCAGCCTCCAAAAGAAGAAAGAAAGAAAGATAGAAAGATAGAGGAAGGTTGTGAGTAATGCCATAAGCATCCACTTACCTCAATTCCCAGTACTCTCTTCACGCCATACATATGGTGTAAGCCACACACTAATTCCCTTATCACAGTGTTGAGCCCAGGGCATAGACCCCCACATGTAACAATGGCAGCCTGAACTTCATCTGACTCAAAATACACCTGAATATCCGTTTTTAAAAGACCATCAACAAAAGAAGGACGAAGGAACCAAATATTGCACAAATAGACCCCACACACATAGAAGCATACCTTTTGCCTAGGTCCAGCACGCCGGAAATGTATCCCTCTTTCGCTATCTTTGTGAACAACAACCTGTTAGGAGTCAGAACAAAAATGGAAATAAGTGACATGATTTTGGACCACAGCTACCCTAAGGTGACAGTGTCTAAGTTGCAACCAACACTCCACCAACTTTGCTAGAACCCTTTGATCACATGATTTTGGACCACTGTCTTAAAACATGCTCCCTACTCAGCTACCATTCCATTAATTTAGACATGCAGTACCACCTTATTGTAGAGATCAGTTAATAACTAATGCTTTTGGTATCCACCGTGTCTCCAATCCAGGAAGACGGAAGCATTAATGTTCAAAGTGAAACATTCAAGCTACTTCAAATTAGATTCATAACCAATTAAGCCAACGGTGTAATTTTAATAATAATAATAATAATAATAATAATAATAATCCATGAATTCAGAGAGCCAAAAATTACATTTAAAAAATTAACCCAAAAAAAAAAAAAAAAACAATTGCCAACCTTCTGGGGAACGCTGTCATCAACATGCACAAAATATTGTCTGCCAAATAGCAAGTAAAGTTTAAGTTATCAATCAAGCAACACAGTAAAAGAAATTACAACACAAACAAGAAGTAACACTTACTTAACTACTGAGTAAGCAGGGTTGTCTTGCAAAGGATTTGGGTATGTCTGCAATAACACCAAAATAGAAAATAACACTTAGCCATCGCCCGCAGATTTTGAGTCATTCAAAAAACAAATCCCATCCAAATGATGAAAATTTAAGGCAAATTGTCGTTTATTTTTTTCCACTTTTTCTCTCTCCAAGCTGCATAACTTCCACGAAAATTGATAAAATAGAAAAAGAAATTCCCAAAAAAAAAGGAAACAAATTAACGCAAGGAGAAAGGTCGTGGGACCAGTTATTCAGTTCCGATCTTCTGATACATAACTGCAAGTACACCAACTGATCCGTAAGCCGAAAAATTAGTAAAACACAAAAAAAAATTTAAAAAAACGTTTTTCCTATTTGTCTGCGGCAGAAACGGAAATTTTTTTTTAAAAAAAAAAGTGGTTATTTTTTTTTTTTAATTAACGACAAAACATGCGATAAAAACACGAAAAAGGTGAAACAGAACGCCAAAGGAAGACACGATCAGCGTCAGAGAAAAGCATAATAGAAATAGAGAGAGAGAAGAAAACGACGACGTACAGGAAGATTAGGAATGAAATCCGTCAAATGCGGAACATCTTGGAGGACATAACCGGCAGTGCCGTAAACAATCTTAGCCTTCGAATCCGCAGCTGAACCCATCACGGACTCGCCCGAACCGGGGCCGATTCCACAACCCGGATCGATCAAACCGTTTCCGATGCCGGTCGGAGCAGATTCTGTTTTCGGAGCGGTTATGCGGTTTTTAACTGAAGAGATGTCAAACACTATGTGGCTAGCGTTGTTGGTAACGGAATCCATTCAGAACAAAAAGGGTAGTTATGATCAACGATCGGAGCAGAAGAAGAAAGTGGTCATATTTATAGTAAACGGAGTTGACCGAAGGAATCAAAGGGAAGGAAATTAAAAAAAAAACAGACTATGTTGAATGTTTTTGAATTGGATTTATTTTATTTTTTTGGGGGGTTTGGAAAAGTGGTGCGAGAACTTTCTATGGCGGTTGAAAAGAGAGGGTTTAAGAAAACAGGTGGCTGGAACAATGGTGGCCTTCGTGTGGTTTTTGAAGGGTCTGGGTCTCAGGGTCTGATGCTTTGGGATGTAAGAAGCAGGAAAGAGGGGCAAGTCAATTTTTTGTACATGCAGCGGTGGACTAGTTGCTACTTTCTAGAATAAACTGGGGAGATTCCTTCATATATTCGGTTTTTTTTTTTTTTTCATACGCGGTTAAGTGCTAACTCCTCTGTTTAAGGAAAACACAGCATCATTTTTCTTCCCTTGGTCCTCTGTTTTACAGTGTATACATTAAATAACAAAAATTGTCTTTTATAATTCCGTCAAGGACTTAACGAGTTAATTATTTTCTATTGCTCACAGGTATCATTTATGCAAGGTCATCCTATTCTAGCCATGACCGGTTATCAAATAGGATTTAATCTAAATGTGCAGTGTATTATACAGTTAGTCAATAAAAATAATAAAAAATATTAATTTATATAAATAATTATTTATTATAATAAAAAAATTTATTATAATTTATTATTTTTTTATTTTTATTAATTGATAATATAAAATAATTTTATATTATTAATATATATTAATTAAACTCTGTCACATATAAACATCTCTTCCAAATACTTGAACTATAGTGTGTCATGTTGTGGAGACTAGTTTTTTCTATTAGACCCAGTTTATATTCATAAGTTAATTATTGGATTATGTTTTCAATATGTGAAGCAAAAAAGAATTTAGAAAAATAATTTTATATTATTAATTAATAAAAATATATAAAAAATAAATTTAATTTAAATATATTGATAGTATAAATTAATTTTATATTATCAACTAATAAAAATAATAGAAAGTACCAACTCATATAAATAATCAACCATTATAATAAGGGACTAACCATAATTTTTTATTTTTCTCTATTTCTATTGGTTAACAGTATAAAATTATTTTACATTGTTCATGCATACTAATTAAACTCTAAAAAAATCAAATTATATTAGATAATTATCTATTATAATTTAATATTTTATATTTCTATTAATTAATAATATAAAATTATTTTATACTATTAATATATAAAAATTAATCTTAACAAAATAAAATTAATTAATCTCAACAAAACAAAATTAAGGTAAGCTACGATTCAACCGATAAGAATCCCTAAGACAAACGTCGTCCCTTGGATGTGAAGTTTTTTTCATTTATTTTTGAAGTTGGTCACTGCAAATTAATAGAAACTTGGCGCATTATTATTGTTCATTAAATATTAAAATAATATATTGTTTATTCGATGGTAAGATTGTATCGTTTTTTATGATCTTCATAATCTGACGTCTTGTATAGCAATATACAAAATGTTCCCTTGAAGATATGCGGCGGGCTAACATCACGGGTTGAAGTTCAATTGCGTTATTTGTTATTTATGTATTGTGTAAGTAACAGTGATATTATTTTAAATGTATTTTTAGTGACATGTTAGTTGACTTCACTAATTAAAAAACTAAAAATATAATGGTTGAATCCACAATCTAATAATTATTTTATATATATTTTATTTAAGTTTAAAATATCTTATATTTAACTCTTATCCCTTCTCAAAAATACCTCCTAAAAATAATTCATAACTTCATTGCATTAGTTAAAAAAAAAACTAAAAACTAAAAATATATTCAATGTAATATTTCTTTTCTTGGATACAATTATATTGGTAATAGCCTCTCAATCTTATAAACAGAAAGAGGATTAGTAGAACAAGAGAGATTTGTTTTTTATAGTTAAGAGATATTTCGGAAGCCTAAAAAAGTCGGGGGATAAGGGCTTCATGATTTTTACACTTTTAATTTTTTAGTTAATTTGGCGAAGCAATGGTAGAGACAGGCGTTAGTCGAATCTTGAAGGCTAGATGTTATCATACGGATAACTTTGTAGTGGTTCTAGATGAGTGTTAATTAATTCATCGTTCATTTGGCAAAGTATCATGCAATTTATGCTCCTTGCACATGGGCAAGCTATGAGGATATTTTACACTCTGATTCTTTATTTTTTCAATTTTTTATAATGTTTTATTCTTTCCTTTTATTATTTTTTTATATAGGGCATTTATTCTTGAATATATGTATCAAAACTTTTAGATATTAATTTGAAATATAAAAACAACATTTGATTTTTTATATTTTTAATTCGACACTCGTATGATGTAACATTACCTCATAATTATATAAGTAACCATACCGCTATTGTTAATAGAATTTAATTTAAATACACTGACAGTGTAAAATAGTTTTACACTGTCAACCAATAGAAATGGTGGAAAGTGCCAACTCATCCAAATAACCATCCATTATAATGAGGGACCCACCATAAATTCTCACTTTCTCCTTCAGTGCATACCAATTAAACTCTTGTTAATATAGCCGAGAGAAAATATCGGAGTGATTCGGATTCTATGTGCACGTGCCCTACTGCAAACTTAGTTGATCGTATTTATAATAAAGCAGGAATTCATTAATTAGAAGAACATGTTTTAACTTTAAATAGCTTTCAGGACTGCCACCAGATGTCATTATTGATTTGAGAGGTTACTAATATAAGTATATATCGTGACTTGTTTTTTTAATCATTGTTCGGAAGGCAAATTCAATTACTATATTTTACACTGTTTGACGGAGAATCCAAAAGCTCATATAAAAATGAAGTATTAGCTAACCAGATTCTAAATCAATTGGCACCAAATCATTTAATATTTCACTGTAGTAGAATATTTTCTCTCTTAATTATTAAGTACTTTTAATTTTAATAAAATACAAAATTTATAATAATGAGTGATTTGAGCTGCGTGATTGGGTTATATAAATAATACTTCGCTTATACAAAAAGTCATACAAAAATACTTG
Source organism: Pterocarpus santalinus (assembly GCA_031439595.1). Taxonomy (NCBI): domain Eukaryota; kingdom Viridiplantae; phylum Streptophyta; class Magnoliopsida; order Fabales; family Fabaceae; genus Pterocarpus; species Pterocarpus santalinus. Next base: position 64,443,268 of record CM062531.1, on the reverse strand, counting down.
AATTTTTTATTTATTTTTTAATCTCATAAGTATTGTTCACGTAAAATTATTTCTTCTATAATTGATTTATGTATTTCATCTGATATACAATATTCTTAGTTTGGATTTATTTTTTTCCCAAAAAAACAATCTTTATGCATATATTTAGAATTTAATTTTATGTTTGAACATTTTATATTCCAAAAAGTTTAAAAAAGCACAAGACTAAAAGTTACAAATGGAACATTTTTTAATTTATATAATAAACATAGCTAAACACGTTAACATATAATAAAAAAAATGTTTTAGAAAGTAATATATTCTTGCAAGAAAAGTACATCCAAAAGTCCAAACAGACACTTAACATTTGGATTGGGTTGTATAAGCTAGCTCAATTATTAGTTTTCTTATAAAAATTTATATGACTAATGTGCAAATTATGTTGAATTGGACTAATTTATTCCAGCTTGAAAGTTTTTTATGGAAATACAACGTCATTATCCTTTGTATTTATTTACTAATAAATTCGTATACACCTTATTACTATAAATTTTTGCTTCCATATGATGTATCTAATGAGAAATATTTGTATAATTTGAGAATATTATGTGACTATATTTCTAATCAATCATAGAAGTATATTTTATATAGGACTATGTGTTAGTGATAAATTCTATATTCTCTAATACAATAAACTGAATTAGTTGTCTACTGTCCATAAAGGCCAACGGACTTGGTTCTACTGTCAAACTGCAATTGAATCCCACAATTCAGAATTCAGGGTGCTCTAGTGTATGTTTAGATTAGAGTTTGTAAAATTGGGTTTAAGTAAAATTGATTTTAATTAAAATTGAGTTTGAAAGAAAGGGATTTATATTTGAATATCTTTACTTAAAAAGTGATTTTGATTGAATTAATATTATTTGGATAGGGTTGATTAAAATTAATTACTAAAAAAGATATAAATATAAAAGACATATAAAATATAAAAAATAGTTGATATTTTAAGGACATAATAGTAATATTATACATGTAGAAACATTGAACGAAGAGGCTACAACAGAGAAGCAAGAATTTTTTGCTTCTGTGTGAATCTAGGTTGGAGTAGGTAATCACGTTGGAATTCAATCAACCAGAAAACACCCAAACATTATAGCACACGTTCAAGGCAAGTGAACGTCTGGTGTGGCAAAACGCTGAACCAAACATGCACTCACACTTTCTGCTCTTCTTTGTCCTCATTGCACTAAATAAAGTAGATGGCTTTAATTTTTTTTATCATGTAACTTAGTTTTACCATAATTTATTATATTTTGGTAAAAATAATTTACTCATCCCTTAACTTATTTTTTATTTTTAAATTCATCCTCTAAATAATAAAATATTTTAAATATATTTTCTAAATAAAAAATATTATAAATTTGTTCTCTAACTTTTAAAAATTAAACTCATTTATACTATTTACAAATATTATTTATCATATTAGAAGGTAAATTTGATAATAGAACTTGTTTCATGGATATTATTTATATTATTTTGGCTAATTCGGAAGTCAGATACGATTATTATGTCAATCTAGCTAATAACATTTACGAAGAAAATAAACACGTTCAATATTTAAAATTTAGAGATGAATTTAAAATATTTATTAGGATGCATTTGAATAAGTTTTTTTTGCCAAAAAACCTCTCTTTTTTTTACTTAAAAAATTAGCTTTGACATTTTTAGATAAATTTTAAACAGTAATCAGAATCTTAAAAAAAATCTATTTTTTACTTTTTCAATTATACAAAAATTTTAGTTTTATAATTAGTTTTTTTAAATTAAAATAAATACATTATTAGTTACAAAAATCTAAAGACAAAAAATAAATTAAAAGGATAAATCAATTAACTTTGCCCATTATTTTTCAACCGGCTTCCTCCTTCCCGAACATCAAAGGCATGAATCCTACAATATGATAGAAGATTATTTATTCCCGCATGCAAAGTCGCATTCTTGGTCGACAGCACGCAATAATTGAATCACAAGAACTTGATGATGTTCAAAGGAAAATGTCTGAGAGGTTAGAAAAGCAATTGTGTTACAGCAATGTAGACCTGTAGGGGCGGATGGAAGGAAACACCATGAAGGTACGAGATCAAAGCACTTGTCAGAACCTAGTTCCCCTTCACGGATGTTGACAACGTGGTCCAATCTAACAATCTTTGATTTTTTTTTTTTCCCAAGATGGTCCAACAAAATACACATTAATTAATGAGTGGCTGCTAGCCATCCATCATGCCACCGCCAAGCTAAAAGGTTCGCCATCCATCACTCATTTTTCTTTCTACCATATTCTTAAATTAATCACATGACGCGATCATTATGAAATATGAAATTGGGAAGAGACAATACATGTTTTTTGACACAATTGAAAGTAACGTATTGCGAGAATGAAGACGGTGATTCCGAGAACCTGCACGAACAAAGTTAAAAAGAAGAACTTTTCATAAAGCTACATGCAATCTATTGGTTTTGTATATTTAAATAGTCCCTTTTAACCTTACTCGATAGGAGCTAATCAAAGGGAAACATTTATATTGGTCCAGCCAAAAATTTGGATTACTGATGATTCAAATTTATATAGCCATTCAGATATTAAAAAAAATAATGCAATAATTTAGATTTTGTAAGGCAATCATATGTAATAAAATTATTGTTAGACTATCGATAGACTACCGATTATTAAGTAAACTATTTTAGAAATAAAAACTATTACATTGTGAAATGACGCTAGTGGGCATCTTGTAGATTGAGTCGTGCAAGCATCATACAGTTAAGGTGTACAGTTGCACGCTCCATGCTTCGATGTATATATTGAGAGCTGTTATTTGGCCCACCATTTGGGCGACACATATGGTTGACACAGTATGAAAATAAAGAAAATGTCAAAAATGGAGCAGAGCAAGCGGAATAGTAGAGCAAGTGGAGTAGAGCGGGAATGTTTTGGCACGTATGGGAAAAATAGAAGAAGAAACAGTGAAAAACTCTCCCACTCTTGTCTCGCTCCTTCTCTCACTCCCTCTCAAGGTCTGCAAAGGAAGCAAAATGCGTTTGGCTTCTTCTCTCACTCTGTACCTTCCTCTCTCACTCCCTCTGAAGGTAGCAGAATCAAAGGAAGCAAAACGCGAAGGTAGCAGAATCAAAGGAAACAAAATGCGTCTAGCTTCTTCTCTCGCTCTGAAGCTCCTTCTTTCACTTTGAAGCTCCTTCTATCACTCCAAAGACTCTGACGGCAGAAGCAAAAGGTCAAACACTTTGCTTGAGTTTGCAGTTCTGATTCCACACTCACGCTCTATTGCCTCTGGTAAGCGTGTGCTACTGTTTCTTCTTCTCTTTGGCTTATAACTTCTCTTTGCCGCTGAAGACTGTGCATCCAAACAAGCTAGTAACTTTCATGTATGATTATTGTTGAAAACCCATTTATCTCTGAAATGAAAATTGTATCCATTTAGTAAACCCATTTGTGTTGATGTTTTTACTTCTCTATGATGTATGTGTTTTCTTTTGAGAATTATGCAAAATATGAGAACTTGCTTAATCAATGGTAGTTTGAAAATGAGTAGTCATCAGTGGAGGAGTTTGTCAAAATGACTTCCCATAAATGGATTAATCTTTAGTTGCTTTGCTTTGTTTAGTACAGCAGTAATGAAAATTCTACTTTTTTACTTTGAGTTGGTTAAGGTTCACTATATATTGCAGTTGCATAATGTCCTTCTTGTTATGATTGTCAAAAAGAGTCCTCAGAATTAAGGACTTTCAAAGTGATAGCTATATTTCTTCCCAACAATAAGTCAGGGTAACATAATGAGTGTCATTGAGGGTCAAATTTGGTAGTCATTTAGCATGGTTTTCTGTAATTTGTAGAAGTATTGGCAAAGATTGTCTTGATTATTGGTTATAAGATTGTTTAGCGAACATTTGTCATGCTTTAGGCAAAGTAAGTAATCTGCACATTTATTCATGAACTGAACATCTTGTTATAAACATAGAAGAGCATAATTGTTTCACTCTCTTATAAGAGATTCACTCCTTGTATGAAAAGGAGACATAAGCATGTAGTGAAGGCATTAATTTTGGACCTTTTTATCTAGGTAAGCTTCTTGTGAATGTGTCTAAAGAGATGAAAGTATGACTAATTGAAAACATGTAATGTAGCTGATATATACTTTGTGATTTTGGTGGAAAATGCAAATTAGGAGTATAACCAAAACTCAGTACCTGAAAAGTTATCAGCTTTTTTAAAAAGTTACTAGTTTATTGAACTAAAGTTACTAGCTTTTTAGGTGTAGTTACCAACCAAGTGCAGGTTCTTACTTAGACATATCAAGTCACTCCCCACATGGGAATGAAGCTCCCTTCACCAACCTAACATTAAGGGGTGTGGTCTTAATTTGTTTTGATGCACCCATCCATTCCCCAAGGGAAATAAAACCAAAACTCAGTACCTGAGAGGTTACTAGCTTTTTAAAAAAGTTACTAGTTTATCAAACTAAAGTTACTAGCTTTTTAAGTATAGTTACCAACTAAATGCAGGTTCTTATTTAAGCATATCAAGTCACTCCCCACGTTGAAATGAAGATCCCCTAACTAACCTAACATAAAGGAGTGTGGTTTTAACTTGTTTGGATACACTCATCTATTCCCAAAGGGAAATAGAACCACAACTTAGTTCATGAAAAGTTACCAGCTTTTTAAAAAAGTTACTAGCTTATTAAAATAAAGTTACTAGCTTTTTAAGTGTAGTTACCAATCAAGTGCAGGTTTTTACTTAGACATATCAAGTCACTCCCTATGTGGGAATGAAGCTTCCCTGACTGACCTAGTATGAAGGAATGTGTTTTTAACTTGTTTGGATACACCAATCCATTCTCCAAGGGAAATAGAATCAAAACTTAATTTCTGAAAAATTACTAGCTGTTTAAAAAAGTTACTAGCTTATTAAACTATAGTTACTAGCTTTTTAGGTGTAGTTACCAACCAAGCGTAGGTTCTTACTTAGGCATATCAAGTCACTCCCCACGTGGGGAGGAAGCAAAACCTCACCAATCTAGTGTAAATATACTTTGTGACTTTGATGGAAAATGTCAAATTCATGTAAGTTATCTTGGTATATACTTTGATACTGTCTACCTCCTATGCAACATGTTTTTAGGAGTTTTTAGGAGTGTTGCTAATGCTAAAGAAGCAATTGAATGTTTGAAGGCTCTATTTCTTTAGCTGCTACATATAGTCCGTCATTTGTGCTTTGTTGATAATGATAAACTTTTTTTCAGTTAAATTATTTGCTTTGTGCTAATACCACTTATGTATATAGTGATAGCTATTCCAAAGAATAAGTTGTGTTCTACTGTCAGTAAGTTATCAGAGGATTATGAAGTTGAAATGAATTACGATAATGACTATTTAATTTTTGGATGAATTATTCAATAAAAATGAAAGAACACGTGATGCAAAGGAGGGTGCTCTTTCATATTGTAGCAGAGCCCAGTTAGTTTTCTTTCCCTATTTTGTGTAGGTTGGTCCATCACATGCAGCAAAACTTCATGGAAGATACAAGTGGTGGTGATGCGAACCGGGTTATTGGATCCGTACCGGAAGTTGATACCTTTAAGGGCAATACTAAAATAGTTGAGCCAAGTGTTGGGATGATATTTTATTCGACTGAAGAAATAAAAGCATTTTACCAAAAATATGCAAATGTGATGGGCTTTGGATGGAAAATACAGAATTCGAAAAAAGGCGATGATGGGGAGTTAAATTATCTAATGCTTGCTTGCACACGAGAGGGAAGCCGGGTGTCAAAAATTCCAGCAACATTGAAGACACTACCTACACAAGTTGCAAAATGTCGTGCAAAGATTACTGCAAGCAAGGCATTAGACGGTTTATGATCTATAAAGTCAGTTATTCTTGACCATAGTCATGATATTAGCCCCATGAAATCAAGAATGTATAAGGCAAATAAGAATATCAGTCTGCATGTGAAGAGAACTGTCGAGCTAAATGATGAGATAGGAGTGAGGATCAGCAAGACATTCCAAGCTCTTGTACAAGATGCAAGAGGGTACGAGAATCTTCCGTTTGTTGAATAAGATGTGAGGAACTACATTAATCAGGAAAGATGTGCAATTGGGAAGGAAGGAGATGCCAAAACTTTGGTAAATTATTTTGATAGGATGAAGGAGCTGAATTGTAATTTTTGGTATGACATTAATTTTGATGATTAGTTTCGTGTGAGAAATATATTTTGGGCAGATGCTAGGAGTAGAGCTGCATATGAAGCCTTCAGAGATGTTATGAGTTTTGACACAATGTATTTGACAAATAAGTATGAGATGCCATTTGTGGCATTTGTGGGTGTAAACCACTATGGCCAATCGATCTTGTTTGGGTGTGGTTTGCTTTCAGCTGAAGATACGGAATCATTTGTTTGGCTTTTTGAATGCTGGATTAGATGCATGGCTGGAAAGCATCCTGGAGGTCTAGTAACTGACCGATGTAAGGCTATGCAGAAAGCAATTAGGATAGCTTTGCCCAAAACGCGTTATAGGTGGTGCTTGTAGCACATAATGAGAAAGATCCCTGATAAACTCAAAGGATATGCTGCATATATGGGAACGAAATGTGCAATGAAGAAAGCCATTTATGACACTCTCACAGAGGAAGAATTTAATAAGAAATGGTGTTTATTTGTGAAAGAATTTCAACTTGAACAAAATGAATAGTTGAGTGGATTATTCGGTGAGCGACATAGGTGGGTTCCAGTCTTATTGAGGAAGTACTTTTGGGCAGGGTTGTCCACCACCCAACGTAGCGAGAGCATACATGCTTTCTTTGACGGATATGTCAACTCTAAAACAAGCCTACAACAATTTGTGAAGCAGTATGACAATGCTTTTAGGAGCAGGGCAGAAAGGGAGTTTAAAGCAAATTTTCGCTCCATGAATACTACAATTCCCTGTGGGTCAAACTTTCTCATTGAAAAACAATTTCAAGCGGAATACACACATGCAAAGTTTAATGAAGTTCAAACTGAATTCAGAGGGAAAATGAATTGTGGCACATCCATCAAATGTGTGGAGGGGATTATTGCCACTTACAATGTGTTTGAGGAGCTTTTGGTTGGTAGTCATGTGAAGGAGGTTTTGTATGAAGTTAAATTTAATCGTGAAAATCATGATGTCAGTTGTCAATGCTTGTTGTTTGAATTTAGGGGCATTATGTGTAGGCACTCACTTTCTGTACTTGCTCTTGAAAAAGTAAAGCATGTGGCTTCGAAGTATATTTTGGCAAGATGGAGCAAGAAAATCAAGTGGAGACATTCATACATTAGAAGCAGTTATGATGTGACTGAGTTAAAACCAAGGTTAGAGATATTTGATAAGTTGTGCAAGCATTTCTATAATGTGGCAAAAGTAGCTGCAGAATCTAATGATGCAAGCAATCTCCTCCATAGTGCACTCGATAAAGTCCTTGGTGATATGCATGGAATGGCTTCTTCTCAAAAGGAAATGAATGTAACTTGTAAGGACACTTGCTCAGAGGCCACTATGGGTAAGGGGTGTACGGATCACACAATTCAAATTCGTAGCCCTTCCTGTGTAGCACGTAAAGGTCGACCACCCTCAAAGAGAAAAATCTCTCATGGCGAGAAGGTTGTGCAGAAATATAGAAAGCAAAGCATGAATAGTGCCAAGTTAGTTATGAAGGTTAGTTTATTATATCACCTATTATCATTTGTGTTTACTCAAATGGTATCAATGGAAATAAATCTTAATGTTTGATTTCGATTGCAACTTGTAGGACTCCATTGATGGACCTGTCATCTAGCAACGTGGAAGCAATTTCTCCATAGAGTCCTCGGTGGAGGTTGAACTTACAATGAATGTGACTGATGACAATTTCATGTTGTGTGTGCGCATGGATTTAACATTAAATTTGTAACTTCGGTTTGGTCTTAATCTGCATATGCAAATTAATTTTTTTTCCACTTTGTTGTTGGTATTTGATGTGAATTGTGAGATAAATTGTATTGACGAGATGATATTTAAATTCGAGAAATACTTTGTTCTATAGGATGTTGTGCATCTATTATTTGAATATGGAAAAAATGGTCCATATTGAGTAATGATTGTTGCAATGTATTTATGGACTTATGGAATCTATTATTTTATTCTTACATGTACTCAGTGAGAATGTTAGTTTTGCGAGCCAGATTCATAAGGATAGATTCATAGGAATGGACAATTAACAATGATTCAACTACCACGAGTGTGACATGAAATGACCACTAATTGTTACTTGTTTAATATTGCTTAGAGCCAGAGCAGGGGTATTCTTGTTAATGAAGCTGATGCAGTTCCCAATTATGAAGAAACTTGTTTGGTTTCAGAACTATCAATTGTTTAACAAGTTGGATTTGTCATTGCTCGAAGGCTTTACTGCTGATATTGGTCTATCTATGCAGGCATGTAAACAACTTGGGTATTTTTGAGTCTAGTTTGAGATTATTTTACTTATACTATCCTCTTATATTGATCCGCAGGAACACCTTCCCAGTCCTACATATGTTAAGGATGGTTCTGAAAATGTTGTGGAATCATTATAATATTATGTTAAGCATTTTGACTTTTTGACTGACGATATTTGCTATATGTAAGCAATACAGATATATTGGCTAATGTAAATGGAAAATGATGCCTTCCTTTTTGTATAGGTAAGTGGATTATTAGTAGTGCATTTGTTATTTAAAATAACAAAAAGTTTTTCCATTTATTCCTTATGTTTCAATTTTTTATGTACAGGATTAAGATTACAGGTGTACATTTTACATAGCCATTTTTTTTCCAAGGACACTTATAGTCATGAAGCACATCTTTTTTGTTTTTTTACTATGGATGTGCTTCATAACAAGACAAGGGAAGTAGCCAAATAGGAAATCACCCAATATCTGGAGCATATGGGACAATATTTGGGAGGGCACGGATCAATGCTATAAGATTTTGATTTTTTTTGTTTTAATTTTTGTATTTGGAGTCCGAAAAGTGTAATAGAGTAGACAATTTATTTGATGGCACATGAGTTATTTACAATTATCTGTTTTTCGTAGTACTATGTGGTATAGGAAAGCTTTATGGTGGATGTTGCATAATATCCATGTGCCTTCAAATATACTATTTGCAATTTTAATTGGCTCTAATAAAAATGAATATTGTATAACCAAAATATGATTTGGATTATGAAGAATTGATTGGTATCTTGTAGTGGGTTTGTATATTGCATGTTTAATTTATTTGCTACTGTCAAGAGTAACTTTGAAAGAGTAAAGTCAGATGCAAGCCAATAAGTCAGAAGGAAAAGTTTTGAACTCTAGTCCAATTAATTGCCCATCGATATGTTGGTCTTATTATTTATAACTTTTCTGATTTAGCTGCCAGAGCATGCCTCTTGGGCTGACAATTTTAAGTGTACTTAAATGTTGAGGTTATATAAATTTGTGGAGGTTATAGCTTCTTGACTAAATTTATGTAACAATAGGTTGAGAGATATCATTTGTGATATACATTTTCTTAAAAATTTGTTCACTTTTAAAGGTTTGTAGCATGAAGATATGTGGTTTTAACTTGTTTGGATGCACCAATGCATTCTGCAAGCCCAATAAAAAGAAAACTCAAAGTAATTGATAAGTTACCAACTTTTAAAAAAAGTTACTAGCTTTTTTGAACTAAAGTTACTAGCTTTTTGGGTACAATTACCAACCGTGTTCAGTTTCGTAATTAGGCATTTCAAGGCACTTCCCAAGTAGGAATGATGGTCCCCTCACCAACCTAGCATGAAGGAGTGCGGTCATAAGTTGTTTGAATATATCAATGCATTCTACAACTCTAAAATAGGAAGAAAACTCAAAGTAACTGATAAGTTACCAGCTTTTTGAGTACAGTTAGCAAGCATGTTCAGTTTCACAATCAGGTATTTTAAGGCACTCCCCAGGCGGGAATAAAGCTTCTCTCATGAACCTAGCATGAAGGGGCGTAGTCATAACTTGTTTGAATGCACCCATCCTTTTCCCAAGGGAAATAGAACCAAAAATTAGGAACCTGAGAAGTTATCACCTTTTTAAGAAGGTTACTAGTTTTTTGAACTAAAGTTACCAGCTTTTTGGGTGCAGTTACTAACCATGTTCAGTTTCGTAATTAGGCATTTGAAGGCACTTCTGAAGTGGGAATGATGGTCCCCTCACCAACCTAGCATGAAGGGGTGCAGTCATAAGTTGTTTTGATGCACCAATGCATTCTACAAGGCCAATAGGAAGAAAACTCAAAGTAACTGATAAGTTACCAGCTTTTAAAAGAAGTTACTAGCTTTTTGAACTAAAATTACCAGCTTTTTAGGTACAATTACCAACCATATTCAGTTTCGTAATCAGGCATTTCAAGGCACTTCCGAAGTGGGAATGATGGTCCCCTCACCAACCTAGCATGAAGGGGGCGGTCATAAGTTGTTTGGATGCACCAATGCATTCTACAAGGTCAATAGGAAGAAAAATCAAAGTAACTGATAAGTTACTAGCTTTTAAAAGAAGTTACTAGCTTTTAGAACTAAAGTTATCAACTTTTTGGGTGCAGTTACCAACCATGTTTAGTTTTGTAATTAGGCATTTTAAGGCACTTCCCAAGTGGAAATGATGGTCCCCTCACCAACCTAGCATGAAGGGGTGCGGTCATAAGCTGTTTGGATGCACCAAGGCATTTTACAAGGCCAATAGGAAGAAAACTCAAAGTAACTTGCAGGTTACCAGCTTTTAAAAGAAGTTACTAGCTTTTTGAACTAAAGTTACTAACTTTTTGGGTGTAGTTACCAACCATGTTCAGTTTCGTAATCAGATATTTCAAGGCACTCCCCAAGCGGGAATGAAGCTTCCCTCACCAACGTAGCATGAAGGGCCGCAGTCATAACTTGTTTGGATGCACCCATCCTTTCCCCAACGGAAATAGAACCAAAAATCAGGAACCTAAAAAGTTATCACATTTTTAAGAAAGTTACTAGCTTTTTGAACTAAAGTTACTAGCTTTTTGGGTGCAGTTACTAACCATGTTCAGTTTCATAATTAGGCATTTCAAAGCACTTTCGAAGTGGAAATGATGGTCCCTTCACCAACCTAGCATGAAGGGGGCGGTCATAAGTTGTTTGGATGCACCAATGCATTCTACAAGGCCAATAGGAGGAAAACTCAAAGTAACTGATAAGTTACCAGCTTTTAAAAGAAGTTACTAGCTTTTTGAACTACAATTACCAGTTTTTTGGGTGTAGTTATCAACCATATTCAGTTTCTTAGGTATTAGCATAAGCCATATTTATTGGTTGAAAGGTATTGAATTTAGGGAAACTTTATGAGAAAAAAGGTATGGTTGATGATGTGCCTCATCACTTATGTGAATATCTAAACTCCAATCATTATCACTTAGTCTATCTACACCATTATTGGAAGATTCGTATCCAATTGATCCTTCATTACCAGTTGGACTCATAAATTATAAACTTCTGCAGCAATTATTTTTCTAAAGTAATTAAGCTCATGGATCACAGTTGGTTTTAGAGAAATAATTAGAAGAGAATTTTTTTCATTTGGGTTTTGGGTCCAGAGTTGACCATAACTACTTGTTACAGATCAAAGAATTAAGAAATTTGGAACCAGAAGTGTCCACTCATAACAAATGATAATATTGTGGAAATTAAATGAGTCACGTTATTAATTTCACAAATTCAAGTGATGGAAGAAAATTTTTATAAATCACAATCATAGCTAAATTGTTACAAAGTGTGTAACATCCCCATATAACGTAATAAGAAATAATAAATATGAACTTTTATTATTTACAACCTTACCCCTAGACTTTTTAAAAAATGACACTTAGGTCTCTAGATCAATAGAATTAGCAGAATAAGGTTTTAAATGAAGCAGAATCGCGTAATGAAAACGTAAAAACCTAAACCTTGGCCGATTGAGCCACAGAGGTATCCATATGTGAAATGATATGGGATGCCCCTAGACTTATCCATAATTACGAAAATACAATTAGCCATAAACAACAAAAATCAGAAAGGCCCTCAACTTGTAAAACATTTAATTTACACTGTTAAACGATTTATTCAATTTTATTGAATCTTTAAGCTTGATTAGAAATTTATTTAAAGGTTGATCAAGAGTTAATTAGATGTTAGATTAGAGATAATTAGAATAGAAACATATAAAACCTCACAAAATTCTTCAAAAATCCTTTTGCCGATTTGTAGGAAATCGGTAGAGATTCGGTATTTTAAACCACTTAAACCAGACCAATAGAATTCTACCCTAGAAACCCTAGAAAGAGTGGCTAAAATTCAGCTACCATTCCCCCACCTAAGTGGCACCAAGTGGCTGCCCAAAGAGTGGAGAAACTTGGCTCCATGTACACCATCCAAACCTTCACCAATCACCACTCATTTATCATGCTTTAAGACTCTAGAATTCTCTCAACTCCCTCATTTTTGAGCTCCCTCTTCAGCTGGCTATTCCTCACTCTTCCTTCTCCCATTTTCACTTCATCTTCCTGAAAACTTCAAGTCTCATCCACTTCTTCTACCAAGAGCTCAATTCTAGCTAGTTTCTACATCAATTGGAGGTAGGATTCCAATTCTTATCTTGATTTTTTGATTTGGGTGGCTGGTGGTGGATTATTTTCTTAATTTTTGATATATTGATTGGATGATTATGATGATATATGGCTGGTTTATTGGTTGTTTGTGAGGTTAAATTCGAATTGGAAACAAGAAAAGACGAAAATAGGAAGAGCTGAAGGGCTAGAGAACCAAAAACCCTCGGTAGTTCATACGGCGGAGTGTACAGCTCGGTATACCGCCTATTAAATTCAATGAAACCATTTTTATATGAAACTAGACATCCAGGACTTTCCATACATATATCATATAAGGTTTTTGAATTAGTATTGAGAGAGTTATGAATTTTTGAATCTCGACCTAAGTTTTTGACTTTGATTTTGGGCAAACTAAGTTGTTCAGGGTAAAACTCGCCTATACTACTTGAAAATGAATAAAACCAATATTGTTAGAAAGCTTACACATAGGAGAATGTCCCATAAAAATTTTAGAATTAGATAAGGTCTCATTTGCTCCCATTGATCCAATAAAGTTGCCCTATGTCCCAACCGGGCCAGAACAGGGCAGTTCAGGAAGGTCAAAATTCGGGGCTCATAACTCGAGCCCTACTAAGTCAATGGAATGGAAATTTTTGTAAATGAAACTTTGTCCTATTAGATTTAATATGAGACTAATTTCGTATGATTTGAATCAATTTTCGATTTTTAGTGGATTTTTACTTTTAAGTGTCTGATTCTAGCCAGCCACAGGGCAGGCCGGGATAAAACTTAAATAACTTGAGCTATAGTTATCAAAATTAGATGGGACCAAAGAGATTAGAAAATAGACACATAACACTTCAACATATCCAAAATTGAGATCCAAAGGAGTTAAAATGAATTTATGGCCTAAGTTACAAAAATCGGGTAGAATAAAGGGAAGTGGCAGAAAACTAATTCAAGACCAAGGTTATGAAACTTTGTTTGATTATTGGAGCATCTATACCTTGCATTGATTTTCTATATGAATGAATGTCTGGTGGAATGGTACTATTCACAGGGAAGCGGACTTGGTCCGTCATGCTATCGAAATTCTGGCAGAAATATGTGAATTATATGAATATGATAAGCATTTATGTGTTATGCTCATAAGATTCATATATGCAAGGATGATTTAAGTATGATATAAATATATTAAATGTGGATCCTTTCACCTGAAGACAGTTGCACTTTGAATCCCTCCCCATGAAGGCAGTTAAAAGATATAATGAAGGCCCCATATTCCTAAGAAACGTGACATGGCGATCACACTCTAATGGGGTATGACATGGCGATCATACTCTGGAATGTGGCATGCTGATTCCACACCCTAAGGAATGTGACATGGCGATCATATTCCGATGAAGTATGACATGACGATCATACTCTGGGACATGGCAGGATAAATATATTCCTAAGGAACGTGACATGGCGATCACGCTCTGATGGGGTATGACATGGCTATCATACTCTGGAATATGTATGACAAGTAACTCTCACCTATATGAGGCATGACATAACCCAACTAGTATGAGTATAGGGGGCAGGGCTTACATGAGGCATGACATGACCCAGCTAGCGTAAGTACCGAGAGGTTATGGTGGCGATAAGTTAAGAGAAGCTTATAGTGCAGCCATACATATGTTATGTAACTGTAATTGTACTTATGTTCATTATAACATAAATGATCAGAGGATATGTGAAATTTGAATCCATATCGGATAATCATGTTTTCGAAAATCTAAGAAACTGAATCTTATGAATGCTCACCATTATTATACACCATGTTTTATTGATGTTGAACCTGTTACATCTATTTATGTAGTGATGTTTATTCTAGATATGAGATATTGTCAATATGACCTAAGTGCGTGAATAAAATGAACTCTGCTTTGGATAATATGTTTTCAGACCATAAAATTAAATAGTTTGTATAACAAACTTCACATTTTTCATAATAAATCGAAGTAGCTGGAGATAATAACGATGACATTACATGTGATAGTTTTGTGAATCCTACTGAGAATTTATAATTCTCACTCCTATTTTCTGTGTTATCTCCAGATAGCTCGAAAGGTTTTGAAGACGGCTGAAGTTGCTATGAAATAAAATCCGCTTAGGTAATAGTAACAACTCTTGAGTGTGGTGCTATGACTTAAGTATAATACTATATTTGGGAGGTGTTACAAAATGTGTCAACCTTATTACACATTTAAATTTTGTTCAAGCAAGGCAGAAACATCTTAAATCAAATAATATTTCCAGCTCTCTGTGTTTCTACTTATGGATGCTGGAATAAATACATATTACCTATGTTCTAACACCACTAAAGGTCAATAAAAAAGATACAAGTTGACAGGAGAAAGCTACCTAAGTATGACACAACAGCAAAATGTGGACTTCAATCAATCATGAGGTGAGATGCTCAACAGGTTAACAAACTCCTATGTTTCTACTTAGTAGGTCTCATGTTCATTCTTTCCTCTCATCTTTGCTCATCAGGTATTTTCAGCTTAAAGTGTTTGTAGACCACCTTTGTCAAGTCTCCTGGCATATTTAACGAACACTATAATCCCAGCTAGTCTATAAGTTTCCTTTTGAAGAGACTTGAGTCTTTTCTTACACAAGTTATGCGCATGGATGCATCTATCCAGGTCAACACCTTTTCTTCAAATCTCCATGTCAGCAACTGCATTCACCTAACAGAGATATCATTTTGTAGCATCAAATACTTGCTGCATGTGAACATTTAAGAGAGCTGAGCACATAAAACCATAAACCTTTAAAAAAAATACATAACTTGATATACACATACATACATATTCTCACAAAATATCGCACTGCACTGAATATTTGTACCATGCATCAGAGAAACAAAACTCCAAATCTTTCCTTTTAGAGGAACCACAACACTATGTTCAAATAATTTTATTAAGTCTCCTCTTTTAATTTCAAAAGTAATTCTATAGGAATTATCAATTTGGTCTGCATAAACAAAGATGTGGACTTTTGGAGCAGACCATTAGAAACCTATCATTGTATTCCTTACCAATTATACGTAAAATTGTTCCCCTAAGACAGTCCGGACAAAGGATAGGCCAGCCTCATCACTCAAAATGACCAAAACAGAACCCTATGCCACTATTACTTTCTTGGCCTCAAATGACGCAATGGTGTGTACAGGGTTCTCGTTCTAGTTGCAGGCTTTCGCTTTCTTCCGTAAGTCTTGACCCTCGTTGCAACGGTTGATTTTGGCTTCTCCTGGGTTTTAACTGTCCTAGCATCTTCAGCAAAAACACCTTTTAACATAGACAGGAAATATTTAACAATCAAATTGACATACTAACTATATGCTCAGTTATTAAATCTTGTCTATGCATATAACTATTTCATGTCCATCAATCTATGCACAAACCTTTGGCATTATCTTCATACATCGGTACATATTGATTGGCAGTGCTAGTAGAGGCCTGTATTGGACTTTCCATGTGACAAGAAGAGACATCTGCACCTAATGGGGTACGGGTAGCAAATGGGGATGTCGTTGATAATAGCGCATCAACTCCTGCATCGTGTGCAACTTTTGCTCTGCACACATTTCTCTTATCTAATACCCAACTGGTTAGCAACTCACGTCGCAACCTTTCAGACTCATCCTGTGGCAACCAAACCTGTAATTTGAGATAATGCAAAACTAAACTACTATAGTTCCAATATACGGACCAAATAATAGAAAGCTCACCTTAGTCCAATCAGGCATGGTGCTGCCTCCCTCATATGTTGTGACACCATCCCACATCTCCATATACTTAATAGTGTACAAACCACAATCATCATTTCACAAGAACCATACAAGATGAAAACCCCAAATAATAAGTTACGCTATCATGATAGATCCAATTGATGAATATAGAAGGGTAAATTTTATAAATAAGACCCACTAGAACTCACCTATTCTTTTGTTTTGGCAGCAAAACACTGTCAACTCTCAATTCCACTTCATTAGGATTCAACGTCGATACTGTTAATGCCAACATCTCCTTGAAACGAGTGGCCTACAGGTTTAGAAAAAAGAATAGAATCAATGGACTTTTTAATAGCCAAATACCGAGGTTATGTATAAAATAAAGTAATCAAGTTATTTATAGCACCATACCATCAATTTGTCAAGCTGAGCCTTGTCACTCTTATGCCTCCCCTCCAAAGAGTCTAACACATATAACTTCTTTTTTTCTCGGTTGAAAGCATAGCACCACCAGTGCTGATCAAACACAATAGGCGCAAACACCTTTACCAACAACGTAGAAAATATCATTAGCCTATAACCAAAACTCATAAAATGGACTGACACAAAGGATGAAATTGAATATCAGGTTGCTAGAGGCAATGACAGATTGAAGGTCCCCAAAACCAGTCGGTAGAGTGTCCCATGGTTGATGGCGATGTCTCCTGAAGGCTTCCAAACCATGTGCGACCTTCTCCTAAATTCAGAGAAACAAACATAAGCACATTGAACGAATTCTGAATTAAAATATGCATATCAAATATGTCAAAGTTAGATGACATCACCATGAAATACAAAGGCAAACAATAACGGCCCCTTGCCTTTCATCCCTGCTCAGACTCATTAAAAATAGCTGCCGCAAAAGTAACAAGCTGACGTAACAATTGATATTAGTTACCAACTAATTCACTTTGAGGCAAGCATGTAATTGAGACTAAAACACTGATATTAAGACTTATCATTACATAATTACTAATCCACCCCCCGGGTCCCAGTGTTCGAGCATCATGCCGATCCAGATACTGACCGAACATGCTAACCAAATTCCTGAATCACATACCCAAAGTAATTAGAGAAATATCATGTGAAGTAAGTTTGTTCATTGCAAGTATCTAGATTGGGGCAAAAAGAGTTTAAGTAAATATCTATACTCGCTTGCAACCCCAGGCTGGGTGTAGTACGTATAAAGATCAAGTAGCATTTTCTCTTGACCTTTCCCAGTTGAGTGAGAAGGGTCATTCCGAATTTCTGAATGAAACCCTTCCACTTTCTTCTTCTCGTTAGTAGCAGGTTCGGCCTCTTTGAAGCTTGGCAAGTTAGGGACAAAATTGTGCGCATCGTACTTGCCAGCCAAAATGGCATCATCCATGTCCTTCAGGATCTACAAATGCGCCACAACCCAGTCCTGCACAATCTGCATACACATGATTATGTCAATGATAATAAAAAATTTGCAAGTGGGCACAAGCATAATAGAACGTCGATAGAAATAACTGCTTCGAAAATAAGTCATCAATTTTTATGAAGTAAGAATAAGCTTCGGCTCAATATCCATCCAATTATGCACATAAAAGATAACAAATGCTAGCATCCAAATCATTTGCAATGCCAATGCTGAATCTTTAATCACTCTTATTGAATTCACCGCCTATAAAGTGCATATACTCACACAAATGCATATATTAAGAATCAAGGTCTATATAATACCAGTTTTGGACTTCCTAGTTGTGCAAGAAAAATCAATAACTAAATTCACAACTAAAATTAAAACAAGAAATAAAACCATAATTTAAAATAAACCATGCACCTATCAAAAAGCTAGTCAATTTTTTTTGGATAACATAAGAAAAATATGCTTAAATCATAAACCTTTTCAATTATTCAGCCATTAGATAATCCCCATTACCTCTGTCTTATAAGTCTTCTTTAACCACACTTCATCATATAGCTCACCTCGATGCCGAGTGCGATACAATATACCCTATTAAAGTAATTCAACAAATGATATGAAGAAAAGCAGTGGAAAACACACAATACCAACAGCTTCGAAATTAAGTTGTCACCTTAATATCATGAAATAAACAAGAATCACAAAACTATTTTTAACATATTGCAACTCTATTTACACGAGTTACCAGTTTTAAGTGTTTCTCGTTGCGAATCCGACTTCGCACCATTTCTTCATCACAATATGCGAGTAGCGGACCAGTGGATGTTGGATCCCCAGCACCAAGCGGCCGGCGATGAAGGTATATAATCTGTGAAATGCCAAGTCAACTCATGAAATTAGGTTACCAACATCTACGTATATATGGGCAATAGACATTACAGACAAACATGATAAACTATCAAAAGAAATACTAGAAAAGAAGCTTAACTGCAACATCGAAATAATTATGCATTACATACCATCAAGAAGAAAAGGCAGCCACCGATGCTCCTCGTCTTGCGGTGACCTTACTTGTAGCTTATGATCTGAACTACAAGCCAGTCGAAAATGAACCGGCTCCAATTATACTTTTTCACATTTTGAACATCAACAATGGCACCAAATAACTTTGGACTAGGTGCCATCTTTGATGTTGGGCAAAAGAACCCGGACATGACATACAAAATGAAGGCTCACCTGAAGCTATCATCAACTTTGCCCTGCCGGATCATCTGCTCTAACTGACCATCGGTGACCCCCTCAAAATCTTTCAATAGAAGCTTCTGCTCTTCGGTCACGGATATAGGAATCTCCAACCCTAAAATTGCATGGTTAGCATGCTTACTCATCATGTGCCAAAAAAAAAAAAATAATAATAGCAATGACAAATAGGTTGGTTGTAATACCTAAAGCCGGCAAGCCAAAACCATGCCTACGTCATGGTATGTAAGTGGGATCGGCTCACCCTTCACGAAAATGCACATCTTGGTTATATCCAGTGCATTCACAAGCTCCAAGCATAACAGCCGCTCGATCCAGCACTTGACATTGAACACTGTGCCAAATCCCATCTCCTTCACAAGGTCGGCTTTTTGTGCCATCAGAATTTGGCACAGCTTCTACAATCGGAGAGGTGAACACTGCATAGCAAAAGCAGCCTAAAATTCACACGCACTGCAATCAGTACATCTAGATTTACAAAATCACTATGGATGCCGCAAGAGAAAATTATCTAAATAACTATATCACAAAGCAATACAACAAGTAGGGCGTGATTTACCACTCCATGACTAGACTGGCTAGAACCTTTCTGACCAAGTGACCTGTCATTCTTATGCAAGCTCCCTTCTTATCCTAACCAAAACAAGGCAAAATACTCACATAGGCCCTCATTTTAAATGCATTTATTACATTTCAAACAATTGTATCACTTAATACTTACATTTGCTTCGTTCTTCATACCGTGCTTCTTTAGCTGTCCGGCTACACCTGTAGTAGGACTTCTAGTGTTCTTCTAGTGTTTGCTTTCCCTCGCCCCATTTCAGTCTGCGTATCAGTTAAAATGGAAAATAGACAAATTTCAAATGGATAATAACCATGCATTACAAAATGCACTACAACTTACAAGACCTTATCAGTGTTAACCCATTTCACATATTCAACTACCCCTTAGCATAGAAATATTCATTATATTGAATCTTTTTTGGATGATCGTCTTCTTTCTAAAGTGTAATAGTAAGCTGAAAAGGTCAAGAAAGATGTTAAGATGCAAAGTAGAGGTTTCAAATGCTTGTATAGAAGTCTCGTATATGTGGCTAAATACAGGACATAATGTTTCGAGCTGCTTAGTCTCACTTGTTACATGAGCAGAAAGATAAATTCAAGCTAATATTCAACTAACAGAGGGACTCAACAAAATTCAAAGCACAAAAAACAATCAACAATGATATTGACAAGAAAAGGAGTATAACATGGGTATTTTCTCCAATAAGCAATAGATGGTGTTTCTTGATTTGAATAAGGTGAATATAAAACTATACCTATAGAAGTACTATAGGCACAGCTTAAATTGTTAGCAATTTCATATAATTTATCTTTAATTTAAATGGAATTTATTTTTCCCTTTAAGCCACTACAATAATCAGCAGCATAACTTGCAGATTCAAAGCATAACCAAGCCTAAAATGCTATCTATAAAAGCATATGAATGGTTAATGATTTCTGTTGACACCAAGGAAGAAGTTTTTCGTTCTTCTAGTCATGAGAGGAATTTTGTCACTGATCAAAACACTCATGCAGTAATGAAAAGCCATCAATAAAATGTCATGATGAACTATCCATACTGAAGACCATTTCTTTATGAGAAAAGTGGATGTTAAATGAGACATCACAAATAGAAATTATTAAATCAACAACTTCACCTTTGGGTTGACAAATGCTAACTTCCTAATGCGTCCAGCTATTGTGTTGTAGTCAAACTGAATAGCAGTGGTGAATACTGCATTATTAAGTTGACATTAAAGTGAAGCATATGTAAGACAGAAGTTTAAGGTTAATAGACAAACCATAACCTATAAATGCGTCATCATAAAAGATTATATGAACCTTGTTTGTTAGGCCAAAACCTGATACATGTCTCTTGTCGATCTTTCTTTTCGTCTAGAAGCACAAGGCATGTCAGAGTTGTCACTGGCTTCCCACGACAATACTTTTGCTTGTATTCTAATCCATCAAACCAAACTGTTACCTCTGGCGCCTGTTACATGAGATATCAAATAGGATCTTTATGTAACATTAAACATTTTGAACATTTACCTAAGCTGGTTATTAGGAGCTTTGGATGTCACTGTGGTTCTCCTTATATCAATATAGCTGGAAAGCAAAAAAAACAAATGTGATGCATATTAATATTCAAGAATTCAATGAAAACGAGAAGATGAACTACCACAAAATCAGGTAAGTGTGATGATTGCAGCTAAATTACTGCATTAGCATAGAAAATAAAATAATAGCTCATACTCCATAATACACAAAATCTTCAAATGTAAACAACAACTTTTGAAGACTACACCACAACCAATGCACATAAATACAAAGGATATTGAATAATATTTGTGCCTAAAGTCAACAAAATAGAAAATATACTTCTATGTAAGCTCAAACAACAAACTTACCTGATTCCACTCTGCAATCTTTCATCCCAGGTCGAGAATGGACTCAAACAAATAGTAGCCACAAAGTGGCATACATATTACAGAAGTTGACATATATGGACCAAAATACATAGAAGTGAAGAAGGTAAATTGGTATACATATTAAAAGGTTGACATAGTAAAGAAGCAGTCATCCATTTTCATTTTAATGATTTGGTTAGCTCAATTGAAGAGCCACACCACATCAGTTCAGTTACATAAAATTCTATTTTTACACATTTAGCATAAGTAACAAGGACTTTATGCCAGAGGAACAAAAAGATCAATAGAATGAATATAAACAAGTACTCCATGCAATGGTCAACTTAATTGCCTCGTTCCCACGAAAAAATATTAAAAAGAAAGAAAAGGGAAAAAAAAATTAATTCTCTCCAACTTCTCACTTTACTAATCTGAATGGTGAAAATAAGAGAAAGGTCTAATAGTTCAAGCACAATTTCGGGATTACTTACCAGATTCCATTAAGAGAGGCCTGAATTCATGGGGCAACAACAAACTTTGGGCCTCGTCAGCCATGTTCAGCACACAATCGAAGCCGGAAAGGATGGGCTGATGGCTAGAAGGAGGCGGAGCTTCACCTTGATGTGGTCGCCGAGCGCCCCTAAGCTTGCCGGCAATTCCTCGTGTTTGTTAGGGATGAGTTCGTAGGGGGAGAGTTTCAGCCGAGGGGTAGTGGGGAGAGAGGTTCAGACAGTGAGTGAGTGGGTAGTGGAAAGGGGCGTGGGTTCAATATATCAAATTGTGAGCAGTGGGAAGGGATTCAGAGAGTGAGTGAGTGAGTGAGCATGGAGAAGAGAATCTTAAAATACGGAACCTACATCAAAGAAATCATTGAAAAGATAATCTTAAAATATATCAGCACAAAAAAATAGAAGTCAAAATCAGTAGAAGCTTTAAAATGCTTTGTTCATAATTCATAACATTGAAAATAAGATCAAGTAAAAACACTACATTAACACATTTACAATGGCATGCACTTTATAAAGATACATATAACACATTTAAGAGACATAATCAGCCAAAAACATCACAGTGTCATGCATTGCATAAAAGAAAGCTTGAACAACACTTGAGAGCAACATACATTCAAAACAAGCACAAGCAACAGCAAGATAAGGCCATACTAAAAGAACACCAAATAATTAGTACAAAAATTAACAGTACAAACATTAATATATATATCTATGCCTTAGTGACATTAAATAAAGAAACTCATGATTAAGAGCATGGATTAGACTAACTCAAATTAAAAGCTTGGCAGGACTAAAACAATACATTTAAGCATTTCAATGGATGAGGATTTAAAAAACCCAATGCAGAAAAATTCAAACCATAGCTTCAATGGAACAATTTAGAAACTAAATATAACAATCATTCAATTGACAAAGTGACAAATAAAAAAAACACCATGACAAACAAAACAATGATAGTAGAATTTTAAAAGTTACTCACTCAACCATGTGAAAACATATCAAAAGTACAATGAAGCCAAAACTAAAACTAAACCATGCCATTTAAAACCTATTTCAACACATTGGAATCGAAACAAAAAATTAACATAAAGTAAAAGTAGCAACAGTATAAAGTAAATACAACAACAATATTAGAGAAATTCAAAAAGGCAAATCAGAATATAGCAAAGTGTCATATATACTATCTTAAGGATAAGAAATCTAAGAAAAATAAATGACCATATCAAATATCAGAATGTTATAGTTCAGTGGCATACCTGTATAATTGACAAAAGTAACAAATCAGATAAGCTGACAGTGATGTAATAAGATTTAAGAAAAGTAACAGGGAAAAAGCAGACTAGGACTACAATAGTCACTGAGATTAAGAAAAATTATAAATATAAGACTAAGATTATGTTTCTCCTTTTGGAGGTTACTGCAGCAGCAAAAACTAAAGAAGTCACTACTCACAACACATATTAAGATAACTTTGTGTCATTTTTTGCATGAAAAAACACAAAAAAAAAAATGGATCATTCGATTATCAATTTGCCACACTTGTAAAAGGAACCCAGAATGAAATAACAAGATGCTGAATTTCTTGGATTATGATACACAAAAATAACATATGCAATGAAGATCGATACTATGGCAATTCTTTCACAAATGCAGCAAAGAGAACTTAAAACAAGTGACATAGTAGGACTAATCAAATGTAAAGAGGCTGCCAAGTAGTCACTTCAAGGTAAGAGATACAAACAGCAAGTGTCGCTATCGATCCACCTCATTATTGCTTTTTCTAGTAGCCTAAACAAAAGCAATAGACTTTCTTCTATCAGATTCACAACTTCAAACCTATGAAGTAAACTAATTTTTTAAAACACAACCATTAGTACAATGTGCAATGAAAATTAGCACAACACTTACAGTAACTTGATACACAAATCAAAAAGTAACCAAGGCTAACACGCTTTTCATTTTTTTTTTCAAGCAATTAGTCTTATAAGTACATTGATTGGATAAAAACAAAACTAATTTTGAGAGATATAGTTGGTCCACATTTGCCTAGCAATGCTATCTCTCATTCTTTCTGATTCTACACCATCAATGCCTCTATGCTCTCTTCTTGCATGTTCACATTCAAGCTCTCTTTCCATAAGCTCTTTATCAACTTTTGATATATGTTCTTCTTCAGGATCAATACCCATATAAAATAGTTAACAATTTAGTAGTTACCACAGAACAATTCAACTATTTAAGTATGCATATAAGTAATGTTTGAAATAGAACAAACTGTTGTTTATTAGTGTGCTGCTTCCAATTGGGCACTAGACCAGTGAAAAAGTTTTCTATTAAGTATGTAAGTAGATAATAAACCATAAAGAAGCTCAGCAAAATGCCAAAAACCAAATAGCATTTCCCAATGCCTAACTAATAACTAACATAAACTAAAAATCTTGTGTTTCACTTGGATAAAATTTCCTGCTCATCAATAAGATGACTAAACAAAGGAGCACTTGAGATCCTATTCCTCAGCCTCACTCTTATCTTTGGCCCTTATCATCATTACTTGTGACAAAGTAACAACAATAAACCGATTACAATCAATTTTTTTCCTTCTCTTTTTCAGTCATTTTGTCAAACAAAATAACTAAGTAACCTTCATGAACATAAATGGGAACACAGAAGTCATAATCCTCAACAATATTAAGCATGTGTATGTTGATGTGCATTCTAAAGAATAGGCACAACTTGAATCCAGCTATACATTTTCACCCCCCTCAAAAAGAACAGGCTTAAATTTGATTTCAAATCCATATTTGGTTGTTTTTTCTTCACATGGTTTAGGCAGAGAACAGAACAAACCAAATCTTACTTCAATTATCTTTTCAACCACAGGTTCAAGTAGGACACTGAAAGAACCAACTGAACTTGTGAATGTACCACTACATGAAGAAAAACAAGTAGAATTCATTGCCCAAATTTTTACCACACAAAAGGATATTATCACTCCCATTGCCACAATTCCAAACTTGGTTCCCACCACTCCCACATTTTCAACATCTCCCTTCCTGAATCCTAATGCCAACCCTGACACAGTATCTCCAGCCTCCACACTCCCAGTTACAACTCCAACCACAGTGAATTCCCCAGTGTCTTCAGGTGCAAGCTGGTGCATTGCAAGCCCAAGTGCATCACAAACTGCTTTGCAAGTTGCATTGGACTATGCATGTGGCTATGGTGATGATGATTGCTTAGCAATTCAACCTGGTGGAAGCTGTTACAACCCAAA
Organism: Pterocarpus santalinus; assembly: GCA_031439595.1. Lineage (NCBI taxonomy): Eukaryota > Viridiplantae > Streptophyta > Magnoliopsida > Fabales > Fabaceae > Pterocarpus > Pterocarpus santalinus. The sequence continues at coordinate 64,417,897 of CM062531.1, read as the reverse complement.
TACTATCCATGACCATGCCTCTGATGCCTTCAATAAGTATTATCTGAAGAATCCTGTTCCAAATAGCTGCAATTTTGGGGGAACTGCTGTCATCACTAACACTAACCCAAGTAAGGCTTTTGCTGTTACAATGTTCACTGCATTCACAAATATACTTGCATTTTAAAGCAAATCCCAAAGTAGGCCATGTGGTTGAGTAGGTTGAGAATTTAAATGGTAATTATAAGTTGAAACTCTCAATATGAGTTTAATGTATATTTTTTAAAAGAAAAGAAAAGGATGGCCATGAAATCTAGCACAACTTTAATGTGTAGCAAGTTGATAAATCAACAGAGTGCCTTTGGTTGCTATTCTAATCAAACATATCCCTTTGGAGAATTCCTGGGTTCAATTTTGACCAACAACATCCAAATCATGTGTCATTAGGTGGGTCTTGGGATCAATTTTGAACAGACTATTAAAAAAGAAACTTCTACTGCATGTTCTAATATACTTTTGATAGTGGTTTGTGGATATAGGAGATACAAAAGTGCCACATGAGTGTCGCAAAAGTCAAACTTTTTTTCTTTTTCTACTTTGTTGGAAGCCGCTTCTCAAAAGCTTCTTTATTATCATAATGTCATCAATATCTAAAAGATTGCTGTTCATCACAATTTTTCATAAATTATGCACAAACGACTAAAGTGAATACATATAAATGAGATAGAAAAAAAACATATCTAAATAAAGACACTTGAATAAAAAAAATGTAGTGACATGAATACTATGCACAACATTTATGAATTAGATTGTTTAAACAGTAAAACTTCTTATTGGGTGATATACTTACTTATATTATTTTATTTTTGGATGTTCAGAACCTTTAATTGATGTACTTACCTGTTTTGCAGACACTGCTACATGTCAGTTTCCATCCACTAGGTGACCTTCTTTACCTATATATCTACTTTTCATTTGTTTTCTTGGCACAAAATTCTCATATTAATTTGGTGTCTAAATTGCAGTACTAGTTCATCAGTCTTAAACACCACAAACTCAATTGGTGCCAATATTTTTGGTTCAGTTCCAGTGCCCACAAACCCCTCTCCCTCTGCTGCAGCTGACAAATCACATAGCTTTGCAGATATATGTGTCATACTTTGGATAATAGCAATTGTGGAAAAGAATTATGTCTAATATGGGTGGGGTTCAGTTATTACAGCTCTCACCAAAATAGTTTTGCCTCTTGCTACAAGACCATCAACAACAGGACATACATGGTAGAAACACTGTAGAAAGAAAAAGGAATCTATGATGGATATTTGTAGAGATTAACACCGTACATATGTTTTTTAACGCCTTTTGTATTGTTAGAAAAACAATATATCTTTGAAGTTCCCTTATCTCTTTGATTATACAAATTAGGATCAAATTTATTGTCTTAGTCAATCGTAACAGATGGATCGGATTAATCTAAAAAATGTAAAATTTTTCATGGATATGTAATGACAGATTCTCAAACATTCGCCTATAAGTTAGTTAAAGACATGGGAAGCCAAAAACTAGTGATTGCCTATATGAAAGACCATACTAGAACAACTTGAACAAAATTGTTGCACTCTTGTATGGGTTCAAAATTGTTGCACTCTTGTATGGGTTCAAAATTGTTGCACTCTTGCACAATTTTTACACTACGTTTACAACTACACCCAACTCTTGTTAACCTAATTTAAGTTTAGTTTATCTTATCTAACTTATTTTTAACTAAATGTAAGATTGATACTCATGTCACCAAACACCACTAATTTAAGTTTAGTTTTTCATCATTGGAATTTGTTCACAGGCCCTGCCTATAGGTCCCCCACTCCACTCATTGCGGTTTATTACTTTGTAGCCGTAATAATAATAATTGAAATAGATTTATTCGATCAATTTAATAAACTCCCACATCTTCAACTGCATGCAGCATGGAGAAGCAGGAGGAGGATAAAAACAATTCCATTCCATCCTCCAACCACTACCCAGACCCTTTTTCAGCTACTAGATAAGCAACAACCTTCTATATTTATCCCTTCGGAAAGGAAGTTACCCAATTCCAAGAAAAACTGATATTTGGAAGTAACACTACCATAATAATTTCATTACTGATACTGTAGTCTATAATAATGTCCTTCAGATTGTCTTAAAAATGAATTTAGTTAGTATTATCATTCATCAAATACAATATGTACACAAACAGGCCAAGAACAAGCAGATAACCAAATCCCCTGCTAAAAGTAACATTACCCAATAATCTTATCACTAGTCCTGTAGTCTTTAATAAGATCCTTCAGGATGTCTTAAAAAGAATTTAGTTATTGTTACTAATCATCCAATACGGTGTGCAGATTCATGGATAAGACTATAGTAGTTTGGTAACAGCTATTAACATATAGGCAAAAGGATAAAACTACTAGTCTAAAACGCGCAAGAATGCATTCTTATCCTTATGGCTACTAAACACAAGCATAAGAAAATGAAAATCTGAGTTCCATATATAGCAATCCTTCTCTTGGTTTGGAAAGCTTTTGCTGTATGCACAATGCAGAGATAGCATTGTTCCTCTGATCCATATCCTGGATAAAATAGCTTTTCAAAACTCTGCTCTCAAAATCTTATCATTTTTTCACCCTCCCTTCAAGAGATATTTTTGTTTTTCAGTTAAGGTTAAAGATTATAAGTTCATCAACAGCAAGTAAATATCTTATTTCCACAGAATTTTGGACATCTAGTTTACACAAGTAAATATCTTATTTCCAGAGAATTTTGGACATCTAGTTAACACATTTAATGAGCACACCAGATGGGGAATCTTAAGCACACCAGTTGGGGAATTTTAAACACAGATGTTGCTAGCTTTTTAAGTGCCTATACCTAAAACTACATTGATTGGCCACATTCCATAATAAACATCACTACGAAGAAGCAGGAAGGTGAGTTTTCTTTTTGACACAGCCAGAAATGCCCTCCATATCTACCATCTTTCAAAACCATGTTTAATCGAACACTAGCATCCACAACTTCAAAAGCATATATAGAAGTGTAATTAAAATTTCCAAGAAAATAAATAAATAAATTCATTAGTTCTAAGCCACAACACAGAACAAAACTGAGTAAACATTCAATCCAAAAGAGCATTGAGCTAAGTAGCTATTCCATTGGCTAAGCAGAAACTCCTAAAAAAATTGACCACACAAGACAAAAGTAGCACATTAGCACATAGCCTACAGACTGGTATGGGAGAGAGATAAATCATTGAAGGAGGAGTTCAAGGAGAGCAAGCCATCCCATAAAGATCATGCATAGTAGGGCATCGATTGCAAGAACATAAGCAGCTACTCCAAAAAACCAGCTAGTGAAACACAGATTAAGTAACAACCATGGACAAACAGAACAAAACACAAAGTCAAAGTCATCGTCATCAGATAGAAATGTGGCAACAAATGCAAACACAACTCACATACTTCACATATATATTAACATGGACAAAAACCAACTCAAAAAAATCTCACCGTTTTCACTCTCTTGCAAAACTTTGAAATGGATTATTGAAATTTAAGAAAATAATAAAAAGCAGAGGAAAAACCTCGAGTTTACCTAAAATCCAAAACCACGAGTTCACTCTCTTGCGGTGATGGGTAGGGTTCAAAGGCTTAGAAGCTAGTATAAAGAACGCTGCAGCAAGGCTAGGTTGCGGGCTTACTCGCTATCACTTTTGATTGCGGTGGAAGCTGGATTCCCAGTGGTGTGGGTCGTGGTGGTTAGATATGGTGGTCAGATTAGGGGATAAGTTGGTAGGGGAGGGGGAAACTTTCAGACAGTCCATCCGCTAGTGGGGGGAGTGGGACAGAGGTTCAAAGCTCTAGTAAGTCAACAATGAGAACGGATGTTCTCGCTGGTGAGGGAGGACGATGAAAGGTCAGGTTCTTGCGAGTGTGGGTGTGGGGCGGTGGGGGGAAGTGGGACAGAGGTTCAAGGCTTGAGTAAGTCAACAATGGGAACCGATGTCTCGCGAGTGAGGGGGGACGAAGAAAGGTGAGGCTCTCGCGGGTGCGGGTGTGAGGATTTTGTTTTTGAATTTTTCACTTTCCTTTTCCTTGTACCGTTGACCGTAAACAAGTTTTGTTGCCGTGTTTGTCGTTTTGCGTTTAGATACGGTTGACACCGTATATGTCGATAAAACGGATGGCAAAATAACATTTTCCTTATATATTATATATAGATATATTTCTACGTGAATAGACATTATTAATTAATATATACGGTTAATAATTAATAATTAAATAAAAAATAGTAATTGGGATATTTTGAACTATTAATGACCAAAGTAATCAATTAACGATTAATTTTAATATAATAATAGCAATAGTATAACTATAATGATCGCTGACAGTAACGATAATAGTAATAGTAATTACTATAGCTATAGTAATAGATAAATAATAATAATAATACGATTAGTGTATAGTTGATTATGAATAATTAACATTTTTCAAACAGCTTTGAAGATAAAAGTTAGAACAAAATATGATATAGCATACATGCAACTGAAGGCTAAAAAACTTCGATATTATAATATTATTTATAATTATTATATTTTTTTATTATATATAATTAAGTTTATATTGAGTATTATTTATTACTAAATATCATTTATTATTAATTTATATATTTGAAGAATCATCCATTGCTTATGTATGAAATTATTATTCAAGAAATAAGTTTTATGAAACAAAATTTGTATAAATATATTTACTTTAAAAGAAAATATAATATAATTTAATTTAATTTAAGAGAATATATTTGGTAGATTTAAAGTGAGAGTTAAACAATAAGTGAAAGCAATGCACCTCATTTTATAAAGTGCACCATATATGTTGTAATTTAAAGGCGAAGATATACTGATGCATTCATGTTTCATATACTTATGATATGTACTTTAAAATTCATGTTGAACTCGGAAGTTAAAAACTTTAAGTCGAAATTTGAAAACCTTAACTCGGAGCTTGAAAACTTTCATTCAAAACTTGAAACTCAGAAAATAGTGTATTCTATCTATGATATACCATAAATTCTCTCTGTCCTGAGGTACGAGTTCAATCGAGTTCCAAGTTCAAGTTAACGAGTTTTGGGTTAAAGTTTCCGAGTTCCGAGTTCATCGATAATTTTATGGTATATTATAGATGAGATATACTATCATATCCTATTCATTGAATAATAAGGTGTGTTGTGTATTTTATGAAATCTAGTGCATTGGAGCCATTTCCTAAACAGTAGTGAAAAAAATTGAATTATTGGTCCTATCTTTTCTTTGAATCATTGGTCCTATTTTTCCTTTTAGAGCTGACTTATACTCTCTATATGAAATTTAAAAAATTAATATAATTTTAAATTTTAACAAAAATTCAATTTTATCCTTTTGTTTAATGATAGGAAAAGTGAAATTATTTTGTTCATTGTGAACCATTTTAGATTTTAAGACAATGTCCATTATAGTAATTATAGTCACTATAAAAAAATCCAATTTTATCTTTTTTTTAAAATATTATTATCTATTATAGTTATTTTAAATTTTAAGAGTAATTTTACTAAATACTAATTATGTAACTTCTATTTATTGAGAATAACTTTTATATTATATTATTAAATAATATTACTATGATATTTTAAGAACAATTTTAAATGGTCCAAAAAATTCGACAGTTCTAAAAAAGCCACAACATTACCAAATCAAGTCTTACACTATCATCCAATTATATATTTTTATTTATAAAATTTTTAAAATAATGAGTAGTTAAGTTAAATATTTTTACTTATATGATAATATATAATTAAATATTTGTGTAAAAAAATTTTATACTGACAATATATCGAACATAAATTATTATTAATATTATTATAATTATAATTGTTAAAAATGTCACTATTATTATTGTCATTATAAATGATAAATAAAATTATAATTATAATTATCATAAATGAATGATAAATAATACTATAATTACAATTATCATTATTAACATTATATCTTCATTCATTTTGTAATTAACTGCATAAAAGGAATAGGATAAATATACAATAATTTTAAAATTATTTTTTGATTTAATAACAATAAAATAACTTCCAATAAAAGAAAAAAGAAACACCATATTAACTAATACCACGATATGTGAAATAGCCATAAACATGTACATATCATGATTGTGAAATAATCTTTAGAAGATGGGTTATTATATTTTTTTTCATATTGTCCAAAAAATTAACTGATAACCCACCGGGAATAATCCCACGACACTGGTGTAGCATGTACCATTGTAAACGTTTTCTAATCAAAGATAAGATGGGCCACACATTCATGTTATACATAGAGGCACCTATGGAATTGAAGAACAATAACCGCAGACAAGATCCGCTCTAGGTGAAAGAAAAACCAGTGGTCTTGTCCAATATTAAGAATTATCTTTGGCTGCTCGAACTTCCTTCTGACTAATTTTGAGTTTCTCAACGGACAGTCCCAGTTCTCCAGAAGCCATGACGTGTGTATGCCTGAAGAATCAGAGATCAGAAATTAATGTACCCGAGGGCGTCAAAAGAAATGAGTCGCCAACATTACCGTCAAATCTTTTCAAGATTCCAGCGTTCGCTAGTTTGAGCATTCTCTTTATTTTGGGTGGATTACATCGACCAACTTTAAAAAATTCTAATCTTTCAACACACGTTTTAATATTATCAATTAAAGACATAAGTGTAAATTTTTTTAACTAGATATTTAGTCATATATAGACATATATATCATTAAAAATATTTAAAATATGAGATTAATTTATATATATTAATAATATAAAAAAATTATATTATTAATCAATAAAAATATAAAAAAATACTAAATTATGGTGGATTCCTTACCACAATAGATAGTTATCGAATATAATTTGACATTTTTTTATATTTTTATTGATTAATAATATGAAATTCTTTATATTATCAATATAAATAAATTAAATTTTTAAAATATTCTATATCAATAACATATTAAGGTTAATCTCATATTTGAATTTAAAATAAAATAATAAAATAATAAATTTATTTACTTATAAATTTTTATTTTATACTTATTTATTTTAAATTTTAAGATTTTTTCACTTAAAACTCGTGTTTAAATTTCTATCCCACCGTTCGATATAAAAGTAATATTGAATGTCTGGATAAGTGACCTTTTTTTTTTTTGGGTCAATGCTGCTTCAAATGAAAACGCACGGCATATAATGTACACGAACATAGGAACCAGGTACCACGACAATACGACGCACCTCATGCTTATTATTTCTTTATTTTTACTTCTATGAGAAATTCTCCAATGTCAAATTGGTTTGATGATCTTGCAGGAAGCATTCAATTTATTATACATTATGGCTCAACATGGTGGCAGTTGAAGCCCACCCTTAAGACTCAGAAAAACACGACAGGACGTGTTTTGCAACACGAGGAGCGTTGGAGTGCTCCCGACTTGGATTGGCAACGACGAAATTCACCTTGGAGATGAACATTCATTTCTGTGGGCGGTGTAAAACTTGTGTTGATACGCTGTGCAATAATTATGCGATGCTTCACGTGACAAAGGAAATTGTAGCACCCATTTTTTGGGTGCATGCACAGGAGCGCAATTGGAACAAGAGTCATGGTATTTGTAATTTCAAAGTAGATTTATTGTAGGCATAGGGGAAAAAAAAGACAAAAATAATGGGGGTTGAAAGAAAAGAATAATGGGCTCATTACTATTTATATCTTTTTCTCTTTTCATATGTTCACAAAAAATTTATTTCATAAGCACAAATAATATTTTGTTTGGACCAACTTGCTCAAAATGAATTTTGAGTTGTACTTATTTTACTCTAAATGTTGATTTGCAAATAATTCTTCAGTTAGGGATAATCTGCTCTTTATTTTCTAGGTGTCAAGGACTTCCAAGTGTTAGATGAGTTTGCCGTTATAATGTATTAATGATATAGGAATAGAATTGATATTTGATCTGCGAATACCCGCCCTGTCCCAACTTAGTTGGGTCCGATTTTAAACTTGCCCCACAATGGGGGCGAATAGGTGTGGGTAAGATCAGTTTAAGTGAATCCTGCCGTTATTGCTTCCACCCACCTTCATAGCTTCACCCACCACTAGACATTGACAACCCACTTTCCTCCTTCATTCGCCTTTGCCTCCACGTTCACAATCCATCGAATGCTCCAATGAACCACCATCGTGCTGCCTTCCTTTTTCTGCCACGCGCCAACTTCCTCTTTCTATCACGCACCGCCTTCATCATTCCATGCTGACTGCCACAGGCAGTTCCTCTTCCTCAAATACTCTATGCCCTCACAAGCATCGGGGTATTCACTACTAGAATTTTGTTTAATTGCAAGCGATTTTTTTATCGTAAAATGAGACAAATTGGTTGCAAAGAGTATTTGCAATTGATTTTGTCTGTCACATTTAAGCAGGTTGCAAATATATATGCAATTGAATTTTTTGGTGGCAAATTATGGCATGCCTAATTTGGTCACTTGTTGACTTTTTTATGACCGATTTTTTGGTCGTAAAATTCAGAATTTGCGATCAATTTTTCAAATTTTGAAACCAATTTTCAGTTGATAAATTCAAAATCGGTTGCAAATATGTAATTCGCATTGCCATATATTTACGGTCGCAAATATAATCGATCGAGAAATTGGTCGAAAATTTTAAAATAGAAAAAAAATGAAAAATTAGAATCTTCTCAAATTCAAATTTGATAACATGAATTTTACAACAGCCCAGAAAATAGCATCTAGTAATCCATAAGTAAAATCAGTCAATATTATATATAACTAAGAGTTAATACCTAAAGTTTAGAACATACAAATAAAGATTTAAGTAACTAATATACTATCCAAACTACATATAATAAGAAATATAAGTTATCCAACACACACATCACTCAACTACATATATCCTAAACACAATATACATAAACTACCATAATATAAAACTATAACAACATACATTGTAGACCAAACTATAATGTTCTTCTCGATAAAATTTTGGAAGATAAATTTTTAGCATACTTCTAGCTAGTTCTTGTTTCCATAGTTCTTCAATTTTTTCTATAGAGTGTTCAACTTTCATTGCTTCAGCATCAACTTCTGTCATATCTTCAACCTTCTTCATTGAGTTTTCAACTGTTGAGTCTTTCACTAAATCAATTAAGTCTTTAAATTGCTCAATTGAATCTTTTATTATCTATATATTATCTTTAAGTCTATCCATTTAATCTTCAACAAATTAAGCAAATATTTAATAATCATTAATTTTACATTTATTTAGTATAGATTAACTTTACATCAATATAATCAAACTACCAACAACACCAAATTACCAATATTTCAAAAAAACAAATCTAAAAATTTGAGGGGGAAAAAAAAAGAATAGCAACATAAACTCAAACTCAACCAATAATATTAAAAAATTAATTTCATAACCTCAACCAACCAATATAATCAACCAACAACACCAAAACTATCATTATTTTAAAAAAAATAGATCAAAAAATTTAAGAAAAAATGAACAATAATATAAACTCAAACTCAATCAATAATATCAAAAAATCAATTTCATAACCACAATAAACTAATATAATCAACTAAAACTGAAACATCATTATTTTCAAAAACATAGATTTAAAAATTTAAGGAGCTAAAAAAAGAACAACAACATAAATTCAAACTCAATCATTAACATCAAAAAATCAATTTCATAACATCAACCAACTAATATAATCAACTAACAACACCAAAACTACCATTATTTTCTAAAAAAATTAGATTTGAAAATAACAAAAAAAGAGGAATTAAGGAAAGGATGGAAGAGAACCAGGATGGAAGAGCGGCAGCGGCATGGGTGGACAGCGACAACGGCAGTGGCGGCGATAGTGGAGTGGTGGAGATGGCTGAGAGAGGTAGGGGAATGGGAGATGTTAGGGAAGAAGAAGGAAGAAGGAAAGGGAAAATTGAGAAAATGGTTTTAATTCGGGGATTTTGGATTTTAAATATGTTGGAATTTGTGCCCAATTTTTCAGTCGCAAAATTGGTTGCAAATAACTAAAATTTAAATTCTGAATTTGCGACCGATTTAGTCTTATATCTTTTTATGTATGTTGCAAAATCCGTCGCAAAATTCCAAGATTTTGCCTTTACTCATAACTCTTTTACTTTGAAAAATCAATCACAAATTTGGTCGTAAAACTTGAAATTTGTGATTGATTTTGCCTTCACACATAATTGCTCTACATTGAAAAATTGGTCGCAAAAATGGAAATTTGCGATTGATTTTGCGGCCGATTTTGTTTTAACACATAATTTCTCTACATTGAAGAATCGATTGCAAAATCTTTGGATTTGCGACCGATTTAACTCCATTATTAATGTACCTATGTATAGGCATCGATCGTGAATTCAAAAATTTGTGACTAATTTTGTGTTCAAACTCAATATATATATATATAATTCGGCCTAAATTCTTAATTTTGCGACTGATTTTGTGACCTAAACTAACTAATTACTTTTTGTCATTGACCTTACACATCGATTGTAAAATCAATCACAAAATTAAGTTTTGCAACTAATTTTACGACCAAATTTTTTCAAATTTTTTTTGCTTCCATTTACAAAATTGGTCGCAAAATTAAGAATTTGCGACTGATTTTTTTAGTATGAATTTATTTTCATTTTACTCAAATTGGTCGCAAGATTGGTAGCAAAAGTCCTTTTTTTGTGACCGAAAAAATCGGTCTCATTTTGTGCTCGTACGTGCTCAAGTTTTGTTGCTGTGATTCATATGCTCTTTGTGAAGGGTTTAGTGGTTGCTTTTGATTCCCACTAAAATCAAGATTTCTCTCTCTTTGCTTGTCTCTGGCTCAACTTTTGTTCTTCTAAGGGTTATATTTTTTTATAGGTTTTTATTAGGGGAAACACACTTTGCTTTGCTCATAACTATAGATGCTAAGTAGCAGATAGAGACCGGAAGAGATGGGTTGCACCAAGTTATTTGTGTGTAGAGTGTGGATTTTTATTCTTAAAACTCGTGGGTAGGGTAGAGTTGAGGCAAATTGAGATTTGTTTAGTAGGATGCTGGGTAGGGTCGAGTTAAACTAAAACTTGTGCCCAACACACCTTATTATGTAAGAATTTAGATTAGTTTGCATAAAGATTTTCCGTTAAAATGCATTCTTGTTTTTATGTGTCATATATATTATTTAATCACTATATTTTATTATCTAATTTTTTTTCTCACAATTATTTTTTGTTGGAGGCAATTTTATTCAAAACATTGTCAAACACTAAATCTAGGGCACCCCTCCCAATAGAAAGTTTGAACTATGATTTGTCACAAATGAAGAACTAGCCATTTTCGCTAAACTTAGTCTATGTTGCTTACTATCTTATAATTTAAATGAGGAATATTGCAGTCATAATAAATGATATTACAGCAAGACCCAAACAAATTACATTAAAGATGTTTGTATATACAAAGAGATTGAACTGAATTTTTTTAATATAAAAATCAAATTAAAATACATGTATAGAAATTAAAAAGTATATTTTAAACAAAAATTTCTTTTTGAAATTGGTTATTTATGATTTTATTAATTTTTTTGAACATTTTATGATTTTATTCTAATCCTATCAAGAAGAAACTTTTCAGGTTATTATCATATTTAACATGTAACTAACATTTAATTTGTTTAAATGATTTAGCATTTATTATTTTTAAATTAAATCTTGAATTCAAGTTTCATAAATAGAAAAAATTAGTGTCAAAGAATGTTATACTTAAGTTTGATTTGATAATATTGTTATTGTGGTTTTTTCAGAATTGTTGAGTTTTTTGGATTCTCTAAATCTACTTTTAAAAAGTTGTAATAGTATTATTTGGTAAAATAATATAAAAGTTACTCTAAAAAAAGGAGATATAATGAGAATAGTATTTGATAAATATATTATAATGTTATTTTTAAAATATAAAATAACTATAACATATTAAAATATAATGAATATAAATATTAAAGAAATTAACTGAAGGTTATATTAGTCTTTAAATTTTATAAAATATAAATCAACTCTAAAAAATATTCGATGAAGTATTCTTAAGAGCACTCCCAATTTTTAAAAGCCATGAATAAAAACGCCCTAACTTTTTCATTTACTAAATAGAAAAATGGCACATGCTCTGATGAAGCAGTTGATGAGTGCTTCACAATGAAGTGTTAGAGTTGGATAAATAGAGACGTTATGTCTAGTTGAGGAATGTTATGTTGCCCACGGTTTTATCAACACATACGGTGTCAACCGTATATAAACGAAAAACGACAAAAGGATTGCAGCAGCAGCAGCCATATACTTCTACGGTCATTCATTTAGTCTCCAAATTGAAAGCACAAATGAAAATAAAAAAGAGGGAAAACAAAAAACAAAACCCGCGCTACCTCCTCCTCCTTCGTCCCCTCCCTCCTGGCCAAACCACCGGCGCATATCTCCTCCTCCTTCGTCCCCTCCCTCCTCTGTAAACAACTCCAAACCATGCCTAAACCATAAAGCCCCATCCTGCTTCCTTCATCTCCAGTTCCTGTAGTCCCTTAAACATAAAATCTGAGTCTTTATTTCGAAATCTGCTGCTTCTTTGATTATTCGTTTCCCTTGTAACCAGACGCAGACGATTTTGGTCTTCCAATAGCGACGCACTCCCATTCTTCTCCGGTGATAGGCGGCAGCAACATCTTCTTCTCCGGTGACAAAACACTGTGCTCCTTCTCTGACTCTGAGGACTGTGAAGGCAGAAGCAAGGCTCACACACTGCTTAAGTGTATAGTTCCAACTCCACAGTCACGGTTTGTTGCCTCTGGTAAACTTTTACCACTGTTTTTCTGTTTGGTTTATAGCTTGTCTTTGCCGACTGTGCATCCAAACAAGCTAGTAACTTTGGTGTATGATTATTGTTGAAAACCCATTTATCTCTGAAATGAAAACCCATTGATGAAAACCCCATCCGTTCAGCAAATCCATTTCTGTTGATGATTGTTGTTGTCTTTGATGTATGTGTTTTCTTTTGGTAGTATAAAAATGAGAAGTTGCTTAATCATTGGTAGTTTGAAAAGGAGCAGTTATAACTGGTTGAGGTTTTCAAAATGACTTGGCATAGATGGTTAACTCTTTAATTTGGGGAGGTTGGTTTGCTTTGTTTACTACATCAGTCGTATTACTCTGCTTTTTCACTATGTGTTGCAGTTTATTTATGTCCTTCTTGTTATGATTGTTAAAGAGTCCTCAACATTAGAGATTTTCAAAGTGATAGCTAAATTTCTTCTCAACAATAATTCTGGGTAACACAATGAGTGTCTTTGAGAATCAAATTTGGTAGTCAATTGGCATGGCTTTTTGTAATCTATGCAAGTACCAGCAAAGATTGTCTTGTTATTGGTTATAAGATTGTTTAGCGAACATTTGTCCTACTTTAGGCAAAGTAAGTAATTTGCACATTTATTTATGAACCGAGATCTTGTTATAAACATAGAAGACCATAATTGTTTCACTATCTAATAAGAGATTCACTCCGTGTATGAAAAGGAAAGGAGACATATAGCATGTAGTAAAGGCAATAATTTTGGACCTCTGTATCTTGGCAAGCTGCTTGTGAATGTGTCCAAAGAGACCAAAGTATGAAAAATTGAAAACATGTAATATAGCTTTATATATACTTTGTGATTTTGGTGGAAAATACGAAATTAGGAGTAGAACCAAAACTCAGTACTTAAAAAGTTACCAGCTTTGTACAAAAGTTACTAGTTTATTGAAGTAAAGTTACTAGCTTTTTAGGTGTAGTTACGAACCAAGTGCAGATTCTTAGTTAGGCATATCAAGTCACTCTCTACGTGGGAATGAAGCTCCCCTTAGCAACCTAGCATGAAGGGATGCGGTCTTAAGTTGCTTGGATGCACCGATCCATTCCCCAAGAGAAATAGAAGCAAAACTGAGAACCTGAAAAGTTACCAGCTTTTTCCAAAAGTTACTTGCTTATTGAATTAAAGTTACTAGCTTTGTAAGTGTAGTTATCAACCAAGTGCAGATTCTTACTTAAGCATATCAAGTCACTCCCCACGTGGGAATGAAGCTCCCCTGGCCAACCTAGCATGAAGGGATGTAGTCTTAACTTGTTTCGATGAACCTATCCATTCCACAAGGGAAATAGAAGCAAAAGTCAGAACCTGACAAGTTACTAGCTTTTTGCAAAAGATACTAACTTATTGAATTAAAGTTACTACCTTTTTAGATATAGTTACCAACCAAGTGCAGGTTCTTACTTAGGCATTCAAGTCACTCCCCACGTGGGAATGAAGCTCCCCTGGCCAACCTAGCATGAAGGGATGTAGTCTTAACTTGTTTCGATGAACCTATCCACTCCACAAGGGAAATAGAAGCAAAAGTCAAAACCTGACAAGTTACTAGCTTTTTGCAAAAGATACTAGCTTATTGAATTAAAGTTACTAATTTTTTAGATATAGTTACCAACCAAGTGCAGGTTCTTACTTAGGCATATCAAGTCACTCCCCACGTGGGAATGAAGCTCCCCTCACAAACCTAGTATGAAGGAGTGTGGTCTTAACTTATTTAGATGCACCCGTCCATTCCCCAAGGGAAATAGAACCAAAACTCAGGACTTGAAAAGTTACTAGCTTTTTATAAAAGTTACTAGCTTATTAAACTAAAGTTACTAGCTCTTTACATGTAGTTACCAACCAAGCGCAAGTTCTTATTTAGGCATATCAAGTCACTCCCCACGTGGGAATTAAGCTCCCCTGGCCAACCTAGCATGAAGGGATGTAGTCTTAACTTGTTTCGATGAACCTATCCACTCCACAAGGGAAATAGAAGCAAAAGTCAAAACCTGACAAGTTACTAGCTTTTTGCAAAAGATACTAGCTTATTGAATTAAAGTTACTAGCTTTTTAGATATAGTTACCAACCAAGTGCAGGTTCTTACTTAGGCATATCAAGTCAGTTTTCACATGGAGATGAAGCTCCCCTCATCAATCTAGCATAGATATACTTTGTGATTTTGGTGGAAAATCACAAATTCATGTAATTTGGCTTTGTATATACTTTTATACTGTCTACTTCGTATGTATCATGTTTTTAGGAGCGTTGCTAATGCTAAAGAAGCAATTAGCATGTTTGTAGCCTTTCTTTCATTAGCTGGTGCATATTTTTAGTCATTTATGCTTTGTTGATAATGATAAAGATGTTTTTCCAGTTACATTGTTTGCTTTGTGCTAGTGCCACTTATGTAGATAGTGTTAGCTATTCCAAAGAATAAGATGCGTTATATTATCAGTAAGTTGTCAGAGGATTATGAAGTTGTAATGAATCACGATAATGACTATTTTATTTTTGGATAAATTATTTAATAAAAACGAAAGAACACAAGATGCAAAGGAGGGTACTCTTTCATATTGTAGTAGAGCCCAGTTAATTTTCTTTTCGTATATTGTGTAGGTTGGTCCATTGTATGCAGCAAAACACCATGGAAGATACAAGGGGTGGTGATGTGGACCGAATTGTTGAATCCGTACCTGAAGTTGACACCTTTAAGGGCAATACTGATATAGTTGAGCCAAGCGTTGGGATGGTATTTCATTCGACTGAAGAAATAAAAGCATTTTACCAAAAGTATGCAAATGTGATGGGTTTTGGATGGAAAATACGGAATTCAAAAAACGGAGATGATGGGGAGTTAAATTATCTGATGCTTGCTTGCACACGAGAGGGAAGCCGAGTGTCCAAAATTCCAGCAGCATTGAAGACACTACCTACACAAGTTGCAAAATGTCGTGCGAAGATTACTGCAAGCAAGGCAGCAAACGGTTTATGGTCTATAAAGTCAGTTATTCTTGACCATAGTCATGATATTAGCCCCACAAAGTCAAGAATGTATAAGGCGAATAAGAATATTAGTCTACATGTGAAGAGAACTATCGAGCTAAATGATGAGGCAGGAGTGAGGATCACCAAGACATTCCAAGATCTTGTACAAGATGCAGGAGGATACGAGAATCTTCCGTTTATTGAACAAGATGTGAGAAACTACATTAATAAGGAAAGACATACAGTTGGGAAGGAAGGAGATGCCAAAGCTTTGGTCAATTACTTTGATAGGATGAAGGAGCTGAATTGTAATTTTTGGTATGACATTGATTTTGATGATCAATTCCGTGTGAGAAATATATTTTGGGCAGATGCTAGGAGTAGAGCTGCATATGAAGCCTTCGGAGATGTTGTGAGTTTTGACACAACGTATTTGACAAATAAATATGAAATGCCATTTGCTGCATTTGTGGGTGTAAACCACCATGGCCAATCGACCTTGTTTGGGTGTGGTTTGCTTTCAGCTGAAGATACAGAATCATTTGTTTGGCTTTTTGAGTGTTGGGTTAGATGCATGGCTGGAAGCATCCTAGAGGTCTAGTAACTGACCAATGCAAGGCTATGCAGAAAGCAATTGGGATTGCTTTGCCCAAAACCCGTCATAGGTGGTGCTTGTGGCACATAATGAGAAAGATCCCTGATAAACTCAAAGGATATGCTGCATATAAGGGAATCAAATATGCAATGAAGGAAGCCATTTATGACACTCGCACAGAGGAAGAATTTAATGACAAATGGTGCTTTTTTGTGAGAGAATTTCAACTTGAGCAAAATAAATGGCTGAGTGGATTGTTCAGTGAGCAACATAGGTGGGTTCTAGTCTTCTTGAGGAAGGATTTTTGGGCAGGGTTATCCACCACCCAACGCAGTGAGAGCATACATGCTTTCTTTGATGGATATGTCAACTCTAAAACAAGCCTTCAACAATTTGTAAAGCAGTATGACAATGCTCTTAGGAGCAGGGCAGAAAGGGAGTTTGAAGCTGATTTCCGCTCCATGAATACTACAATTCCTTGTGGGTCAAACTCCCTAATTGAAAAACAATTTCAAGCTAATTACACACATGCAAAGTTTAATGAAGTTCAAGCTGAATTCAGAGGTAAAATGAATTGTGGCACATCCGTCAAATATGTGGAAGGGATTATTGCCACTTATAATGTGCTTGAGGAGGTTTTGGTTGACAGCCATGTGAAGGAAGTTTCATATGAAGTTAAATTTAATCATGAGAACCATGATGTCAGCTGTCAATGCTTGTTGTTTGAATTTAGGGGCATTATGTGTAGGCACTCACTTTCTGTGCTTGCTCTTGAAAGAGTAAAGCATATACCTTTGAAATATATTTTGGCGAGATGGAACAAGAAAATCAAGTGGCGGCATTCATACATTAGAAGCAGTTATGATGTGACTGAGTTAAAACTAAGGTCAGAGAGATTTGATAAGTTATGCAAGCATTTCTATAATGTGGCAGAAGTAGCTGCAGAATCTAATGATGCAAGCAATCTCCTCCATAGTGCACTCGATAAATTCCTTGGTGATATGCATGGAATGGCTTCTTTTGAAAAAGAAATGAATGCAACTTGTAAGGACACTTGCGCAGAGGCTATCATGAGTGAGAGGTGTACGGATCACAAGATTCAAATTCGTAGCCCATGCCGTGTAACACGTAAAGGTCGACCACCCTCAAAGAGAAAAATCTCTCATAGCGAGAAGGTTGTGCAGAAATATAGAAAGCGAAGCATGAATGGTGCCAAGTTAGTTATGAAGGTTAGCTTATTATATCATCTATTATTATTTGTGTTTACTCAAATGGTGTTAATGGAGATAAATCTTAATGTTTGATTTCAATTGTAATGTGTAGGATTCCATTGATGGGCTTGTCATGCAGCAGCTTGGAAGCAACTTCTCTATACAGTCCTTAGTGGAGGTTGGACCTACAGTGAACCTGAGAGATGACAATTTCATGTTGTGTGTGTGCATGGATTTAACATTAAATTTGTAACATCAGTTTGGTCTTAGTCTGCATGCGTAATTTAATTTTTTTTTCCACTTTGTTGTTGGTATTTGATGTGAATTGTGAGATAAATTGTATTGAGCAGACGATGTTTAAATTCGGGAAATACTTTGTTATGTAGGATGTTGTGCATTTATTATTTGAATATGGGAAAAATGGTTGAATATTGTAATGATTGTGATGATGCATTTATGGCTTTCTTGAATCTATTATGTTCTTTCTACATGCAGTTAGTGAGAATGTTAGTTTTGCGAGCGAGATTTATAGGGATGGACAATTAACAATGATTCAACTACCACAAGTGTGGCATGAAGTGACTACTAATTGTTACTTGTCTAATGTTGTTTAGAGCCAAAGCAGGGGTATTCATGTCAATGGAGTCATTTGCAATTCCAAATTATGAAGAAACTTGTTTGGTTTCAGAACTATCAATTGTTCAGCAAGGTGGATTTGTGTCATTGCTTGAAGGCTTTGCTGATGTTGGTCTATCTATGCAGGCATGTAAACAACTTGGCTATATTTGCGTCTAGTTTGGGATTATTTTACTTATACTATCCTCTTATATTGATCCGCAGGAACACCTCCCCAGTCCCATGGATACTAATGACCGTTCTCAAAATGTTGCGGAATCATAGTAACATTAGTTAAGCATTTTGACTTTTTGACTGATGATGTTTGCTATATGCAAGCAATACAGATATACTGGCTAATGTAAATGATGCCTTGACGCCTTGCTTTTTGTATAGGTAATTGGATTATTAGTAGTGCATTTGTTATTGATAAAAGGTTTGCGAAGTTTGCATGTCGACTTTAAAGTTACAAAAAATTTTCTCATTATCTCTTTATGTTTCAAATTTTTTATCTGCAGGACTAGGATTAGAAGTGTAGAAGTTGGCATAGCGATTTTTTGGATAGTTACAGTCATGAAGCACATCTTTTTTTTACTATGCATGTGCTTAACAAGACAAGGGAAGCAGACAAATATGAAATCACTCAAGATTTGGAGCATATGGTACAATATGATAGATGGCACAGATCAATGCTATAAGATTTTGATTTTTTTTTGTTTTATTTTTTTGTATTTGGAGTCCCTAAAAGTGTAATAGAATAGACAGTTTATTTGGTGGCACATGAGTTATTTACAATTATCTGTTGTTGGTAGTAGCATGTGGTGTAGGAAAACTTTATGGTGGATGTTGCATAATATTCATGTGCCTTCAAATATACTATTTGCAATTTGAGTTGGGTCTAAGAAAAATAAATGTTGTATAACACAATATGATTTGGATTATGAACAGTTTAATGGTATATTGTACTGGGTTTGTACATTGCATGTTTAATTTATTTGCTACTTTGAAGAGTAACTTCAAAAGAGTAAAATCAAATGCAAGGCTACAAGTCAAAGGAAAAAGGCTTGAATTAGGTTTCCTGGTCCAATTAATTGCCTATCGAAATGTTAGTCTTATTGTTTGTAACTTTCCTGAATTAGCTGCCAAACCATGGCCATTTGGAATGACAATTTTAAGTGTATTTAATTGTTGATGTTATATGAATTTGTGAGGGTTATAGCTTGTTGAATAAGATTATGTAAGGATACAATGACAGATATCATTTGTGCTATTAGGAAAGCTTCAAGTCACTGTTGAAGTAGGACCCGTCACCAACATATAACATGGGGTGGGGTCTTAACTTGTTTGGATGCACTCATCCATTCTCGAATAAGTGAAAAGAACCAAATATATGCATTACCTGATAAGTTACCAACTTTTTTAAAAAAAAGGAACCTGACAAGGTACGAGTCTTTTCACAAAGTTACTAGCTTTTTAAACTAAAGTTACCAGGTTTTTGGGTGCAGTTACCAACCATGTGCAGTTTCGTAATAGGGCATTTCGAGTCACTCCCCAAGTGGGAATGAAGCTCCCGTTGCCAACCTACCATGAAGGGGTGGGGTCTGAACTTGTTCAGATGCACCCATCCATTGTCTAAGGATTTGGGACCAAAAAACAGGAACCTGATAAGTTACCAGCTTGTTAAAAAAATTACTAGCTTTTTGAACTAAAGTTACCAGCTTTTTCGTTAGAGTTACTAACCATGTTCAGTTTCGTAATTAGCTATTTCCAGTGACTCCCTAAGAGGGAATGAAGCTTCCCTTACCAACCTAGCATGAAGGGGTGTGGTCTCAACTTGTTTGGATGCACCTATCCGTTGTCCAAGGATTTGGGACCAAAAAATAGGAACCTGATAAGTTACTAGCTTTTTAAAAAAATTACTAGCTTTTTGAACTAAAGTTACCAGCTTTTTCGTTAGAGTTACCAACCATGTTTAATTTCGTAGTTAGCTATTTGCAGTGACTCCCCAAGAAAGAATGAAGCTCCCCTTACCAAGCTAGCATGAAAGGGTGTGGTCTCAACTTGTTTGGATGCACCCATCCGTTGTCCAAGGATTTGGGACCAAAAAACAGGAACCTGATAAGTTACTAGCTTTTTAAATAAGTTACTAACTTTTTGAACTAAAGTTACCAGTGTTTTGGTGAGAGTTACCAACCATATTCAGTTTCGTAGTTAGCCATTTCCAGTGACTCCCCACGAGGGAATGAAGCTCCCATCACGGACTCGTTCTGCAATTACCGACCATGTTGAGTTTCCTAAGGTGTGGCATAAGCCATGTTTATTGGTTGAAAGATACTGGATTTAGTGAAACTTTACGAGAAAAAAAAATACGGTTGATGATGTGTCTCATCACATATGTAAATATCTTAACTAGAATCGTTATCACTTAGTCTATGTACACGACAAATTAACGAATGGTCGACTACACCATTACTGGAAGATTCCTATTCAATTGATCCTTCATCACCAGTTGGACTGAAATTACAAACTTCTGCAGCAATTATTTTCTGAAGTAATTGACCTCATGGATTATGATTGGTTTTACAGAAATAATTAGAAGAGAATAATTTCATTTCGATTTTGGATCAAAATTTTACCATAACTACTTATTGCATATCAAACAATTAGGAAATTTGGAACTACAAACATCCACTCATAACAAATGATAACATTTAAATTTTGAAGTAGAAAGCCCGAAACATCGTCAATCAAATAATATTTCCAGCCCTCTGTGTCTCTACTTATGGATGCTGAAATATATACATATTACCTATGTTCTAACATCATTAAAGGTCATTCAAAAAAATACAAGTTGACTTATGAAAGCCATGCAAGTATGGCACAGCATCAAAATGTGGATTTCAGTCGAACATGAGGTGAGATGCTGAACATTTTAACAAACTCCTGTGTTTACGTCTCATGTTCATTCTCTCCTCTCAGTTTTGCCCATCAAGGTTGTCAGCTTAAAGTGTTCGTAGACCACCTTCGTCAAGTCTGCTGGCATATTTAACAAAAATGTAATCCCAGCCAGTTTATAAGCTTCGTTTTGAGGAGTGTTGAGTCTTTTCTTACACAAGTTACATGCATGGATGCATCTCTCCAGGTTAACACCAATTCGCCAAATCTCCATGTCAGCAACCACATTCACGTAACAGAGATATCATCTGTAGCATCAAATACTTCATGCATGTGAACATTTAAGAGAAGTGAGAGCATAAAACCATATAAATTAAAAAAAAATTACATAACAGGATATACACATACATACATATTCTCACAAAGTATCCCACTGCACTGAATATTTGTACCATGCATCATGCCCGTAGAACTCCGAGTCTTTCCTTTTAAAGGAACCAGAGCACCATTTTCAAATGATTTTATGAAGTCTTCACTTTTATTTTCAAAAGCAATTCTATAAGATGTTTTTCCATTTCATCTGCATAATCAAAGATGTGGACTTTTGGAGATGACCAATGGAAACCTATCGTTGTATTCCTAACCAATTACACGTAAAATTGCTCCACTAAGACAGTCTGGTGAAAGGATAGGCCAGCCTCATCACTCAAAAAGACCAAAATAGAACCTATGGCACTATTACTTTCTTGGCCTCAAACGACGCAACGGTGTGTACAGGGTTCTCGTTTTAGGTGCAGGCTTTCGCTTTCTTCCGTAAGCCTTGACCCTTGTAGCAACGGTTGATTTCGGCTTCTCGTGGGTATTAACTGTCCCACTATCTCCACCATCAACACCTTTTAACATAGAGAGAAAATATTTAACAATCATGTTGACATACTAACTACATGCTCGGTTATTCAATCCTGTTTATGCATATAACTACTTCATGTCCATCAATCTATGCACAAACCTTTGGCATTATCTTCATACACCAGTACATCCCGATTGGCAATGGTAGTAGAGGCGTGTATTGGAGTTTCCATGCGACAAGCCGAAATCAAACGTTGCTACAAGGGTCAAGACTTACGGAAGAAAGCGAAAGCCTGATGGGGTACGGGCAGTGAATGGGGATGCTGTTGATAGCAGCGCATCAACTCCTGCATCATGTGCAACTTTTGCTCTGCACACATTTCTCTTATCTAATACCCAACTGGTTAGCAACTCACATCGCAACCTTTCAGCCTCATCCTGTGGCAATCAAACATGTAACTTTACACAATGCGAAACTAATCTACTATAGTTCCAATTTATGGACCAAACAATAGAAAGCTCAACTCAGTCCAATCAGGCATGGTGCTGCCTCCGTCATATGTTGTGACCCCATCCCACATCTCCATATACTTAATGGTGTACAAACCACAATCATCACTTCGCAAGAACAATACAAGGCAAAAAACACAAATAACAAGTTACACTGACATCATAGATCCAATTAATGAACATAGAAGAGTAAATTTTACAAATAAAATCCACTACAACTTACCTATTCTTTTGTTTTGGCAGCAAAACAGGATCAACTCTCAATTCTACTTCATTAGGATTGAACGTCGACACTGTTAATGCCAACATCTCCTTGAAACGAGTGGCCTACAGGTTGTCAAAATGAAATGGATTCAATATAATTTTGGCAGTACACAGTGGATGCATTCTTCAGTTTGCATTTTGTATTAGTCATCTTCACATTCAGAGCATGCATTCCGTAGTACAAAGGAAGTCAACAATTTCATTTATAAATGCTATTAATCAATATCATCCCAATGGTAAGAAAAGATTACTACTACACACTCCCTATTCGCTTGTTGCTCTATCTTCCGAAAATTTGACAATGGATGCATCCTCACATGACATCTGTTTTGTTCAACTACATACACTGTCCACCATTGACTATTAACTATCCTTCTATTTTGTACAATGTTTACCAAAATATATGATGCCGTAAGACCAGTAACAACTTCTTTGCTATTGAAATGGAGTGAAAATTCAACCAAGGCTTTAGCTCAAAAACAAAGAACTGACATATACTTAAATTTTGCTCCTAAAAATATTTGCTGGATTGCTACTGTATTCATAAAATATTGTACAAACGACAGAAAGAGTGAATCAAGCGATTACCAACTATGCCATCAACTGTACGAGTTCATAAAAAAGAATAGATTCAATGGACTTTTTAGAACCCAAATACCGAGGATACATATAAAAATAAAATAATCAAGTTGTTTGTAGCTCCATACCGCCAATTTGTCAAGGTGAGCTTTATCACCCTTATGCCTTCCTTCCAAAGAGTCTAACACATATAACCTCTTTTTTTCCCAGTTCAAAGCATAGCACCACCAATGGTGATCAAACACAATAGGCGCAAACACCTTTATCATCCAATGTAGAAAATATCATTACCGTATAACCATATTACATAAAATAGACTGACACTAACAATGAAATTGAATACCAAGTTGCTAGAGGCAATGACAGTTTGAAGGTCCCCGAAACCAGCCGGCAACGTATCCCATGGTTGGTGGCGACGTCTCCTGAAGGCTTCCAAACCATGTGCGACTTTCTCCTAAATTCAGAGAAACAAACATAAGCACACCGAACGAAATCTGGATATAAAATATGCATATCAAACATATCTAAGTCAGATGACATCACCATGAAATACGAAGGCAAACAATAACAGCCCTTCGCCTTTCGTCCCTGCTCAGACTCATTAAAAACCGCTGCCGCAAAAGTAACAACTTGACATAACAATCGAATATTCGTTACCAACTAGTTCACTCTGAAAGAAGCATGCAATTCAGACTAAAAAATTGATATTAAGAGTAATTATTACATAATTACTAATCCACCCCCGGGTCCCAGTGTTTGAGCATCATGCCGATCCAGATACTGACCAAACATGCTAACCAAATTCCTGAATCACAAACCCAAAGTAATTAAAGAAATATCATGTCAAGTAAGTTTGTTCATTGCAAGTATGTAGATTAGGGCATAAAGAGTTCAAGTAAATATCCATACTCGCTTGCAACCCCTGGCTGGGTGCAGTACATATAAAGATCAACTAGCATTTTCTCTTGTCCTTTCTTGGTCGAGTGAGAAGGGTCATCCCGAATATCTGAATCAAAACCTTCCACTTTCTTCTTCTCGTTAGCAGCAGGTTCAGCCTCTTTGAAGCTTGGCAAGTTAGGGACAAAACAGCGCGCATTGTACTTGCCTGCCAAAATGGCATCATCCATGTCCTTCAGCATTTGCAAATGCGCCACAACCCAATCCTGCACAATCTGTATACACATGATTATGTCAATTATAATAAAAAATTTGCAAGTGGGCTCAAGCATAATAGAACATTGATAGAAATAATTGCTTCAAAAATAAGTAATCAATTTTACGAGGTAAGAAGTAACTTGTTCGGCTCAAAATCCATCCAATTATGCACAAAAAAGATAACAGATGCTAGCATCCAAATCATTTATGATGCAGTCTTGATTCTTTAATCACTCTCACTGAATTCACCACCTATAAAGTGCATATACTCACAGAAATGCATATATTACCAAACAAGGTGTATATAATACCGGTTTTGGACTTCCTAGTTGTGCAAGAAAAATCAATAACTAACTTCACAAATAAAATTAAAAATAATCATAAAACCATAATTTTAAATAAATCATCGACCAATGAAAAAGCTAATCAAATTTTTTGGATAACATAAAGAAAATATGCTGAAATCGTAAACCTTTTCAATTATTCAGGCATTAAGTAATCCCCATTACCTTTGTCTTGTAGGTCTTCTTTAACCACACTTCATCATATAGCTCACCTTGGCGCCGAGTACAATGCAATATGCCCTATCAAAACATTCAACGGATGACATGAACAAAATCGGTGGAAAATACACAATACCAACAGCTTCGATATTAAGTTTTCACCTTAATGTCATGAAATAATCAACAACCACAAAACTAATTTTAACAGATTGTAACCCTATTTATGCAACTTACCTGTTTCAAGTTTCTCTCGGTGCGAATCCAACTTCGCACCATTTCTTCATCCCAATATGCGAGTAGCGGACCAGTGGATGCCGAATCCCGACACCAAGCGTGGCGATGAAGGTATATAATCTGTGAAATGCCAAGTCAACTCCCCAAATTAGGTTACCGACATCTACGTATATATGGGTAATAGACAAGTATACATAAGCATCATAAACAATCAATAGAAAGGCTAGAAAAGAAGCTTCACTGCAACAAAAAAATAGTGATGCATTATATACCATCAGGAAGAAAAGGCAGCCGCCGATGCTCCCCGTCTTCCGGTGACCTGACTTGTAGCTTGTGATCTGAACTACAAGCCAATCAAAAATGAACCGGCTCCAATTATATTTTCTCACATTTTGAACATCAACAATGGCACCAAATAACTTTGGACTAGGTGCCATCTTTGATGTTGGGCAAAAGAACCCAGACATGACATACAAAATGAATGCTCGTCTGAAGTTGTCGTCAACTTTGCCCTGCCGGATCATCTGCTCTAACTGACCATCGGTCACCCCCTCAAAATCCTTCAATAAAAGCTTCTGCTCTTCGGTCACGGATGTAGGAATCTCCAACCCTAATATTTACCAGTTTGCACGCTTACTCGTCATGTGCCAAAAAAATAATAAAAATGACAAATAGGTCGGTTGTAATACCTGAAGCCGGCAAGCCAAAAACCATGCCTACGTCATGGTATGTAAGTGGGATCGGCTCACCCTTCACGAAAATGCACATCCTAGGTATATCCAGTGCATTCACGAGCTCCAAGCATAACACGCGCTCTATCCGGCACTTCACATCAAATATTGTGCCAAATCCCATCTCCTTGACAAGGTCAGCTTGTTGTTCCGTCAAAATTTGGCACAGCTTCTGCAATCGGAGAGGTGAACACCGCGTAGCAAAAGCAGCCTAAAATTCACACGCACTGCAATTAGTACATCTAGATTTACAAAATCACTATGGATGCCGCAAGAAAAAATTATTTAAATAACTACATCACAAAGCAATACAATAAGTATGGGATAATTTACCACTCCATGACTAGACTGGCAAGAACTTTTCTGACCAACAGACCTGCCATTCTTATGCAAGCTCCCCCTCTTATCCTGACCAAAACAATGCAAAATATTGACATAGTCCTTCATTTTAAATGTATTTATTACATTTCAAATAATTGTATCACTTAACACTTACATTTGCTTCATTCTGCATACCGTGCTTCTTTAGCCGTCCGGCCACACCTGTAGCAGGACTTCTAGCACTTGCTTTCCCTCGTCTCATTTCAGTCTGCGTATCACCTGATATTACTCGAACTGCTAAGGTTGACTCACCTACAACAAACCACCAAGTCTTAATTACCACATATTCAAGCACAGTAGATACTATGTAAGCCGAATAGCAATTAATGCCACAGGTCACACATGGTTAACTACATCAAAAGAAAGTTAATTTGCTTGATCCTATTTCAAAATTATAATTCTCATACCTATTTCGAAGTCATACTATCAACAGAAAAAAAAAAACAAATAAAACATTGATGGTAGGATTAGAAAAAGTTAAGCTCTAATAATAGTTTAAGAAAAAAATTAAAATTGATTACATATATAAATCAGCTTACATGTGCAACCTTTTACCGCATAAGCTATGAATAATGAAAGTTGAGGTGGAAATCATTTCTAGAGAAGACATTAGGCCTTCTTATCGGACACCCCCTTACATAAGAACCTTCAAACTCTCCCCCTTGGATAATGTCATACCTGCTCCTTATGGTCCAGTCATCCTATTTTACACATCACCTAATAACACAAGTAGCATATCTGAAGTCCTTGAGCTTTTATTTTCAGAAGATATAAAAGGCTAACCCTTGCCTTCATTAGTTAATCTTACTCACACGAAGCCATGTGCCAAATACACGCAATTGAATCCTAAAACATTGTATGAAACATACCAGCCAACATAGAACATAAGTGCAGGAGTGAGAGTGATTGGAGAGCTTACCAATGACAAGCTATTTGAATACTGGTTCCTTCTGCTTCTTTGCTAAAACTCAGAACATCATGAAGAGCTTTCTGGAACAGAACGTCACTAGTCAAGGGTTGCTTCACAAGCTAATGAACAAATCTAATCAAAATATAAAAAATAATAAGCATTTATTGCATTAAAGGGAACAAATTAAAACATTGAAGATTTCTCAATTTACAAAATCAACACTGACAAAATCTTGTTGTTGTACTCGTAGCTATTCATATAAGCAAGGGGAATACACCCATTGTAGAAAATTGAAGTAAAAACTAAAATTGAACGAAAGTGACAGTTACAATCGCCCATGAAGCATACTAGGAAGTCATAATGCTACATATGTGCAAGTCCTTAAATCATACTGCAGATATCACTAATTTCACACACTGCATACATCAAATGGCCCCACGCCATCGGCGCATTCAATTATGACAAACCAGTTTTGTCAACAGCATTACTCTAAAAGTAAATAATACAACTTACATAACTAATATAATTGCTGCACTGAATTGAAAGCGCCCCACTTAAAACTTTATTACGAATAAGTGCCATATGAGCAAATATTCACAGTTGTGAAAAGTGTTGTGCAAAACATGCGACAAGCTTCATGATGGAGATTTTACAAAAAAACACAAAACATAGATCAGAAATGTGAGATATACAGTAGAGATCGTCTTTGTTAATTGAAGAAAGTTCCACAAAGGGTAAGCTCTCATTCTCCCAGCAAAGCACCACCAACAAAAAAAGAAAATAGAACAATTTCAAATGGATAATAACCACACATTACAAAATAAAACTACAAGTTACAAGGCATTATCAGTGTTAAGCCATTTCACATATTCAATCACCCCCCTAGCATAGAAATATTTATTATATTGAATCTTTTCTAGATGATTGCCTTCTATCTAAAGTGTAATAGTCAGCTGAAAAGGTCAAGAAAGATGTTAAGATGCAAAGTAGATACCAAAATGCTCGTATAGAAGTCTTGTATATGTGGCTAAATGCAGGACATAATGTTTTGAGATGCTTAGTCTCACTTGTTAAATGAGCAAAAAGATAAATTCAGGCTAATTTTTATATATCAGAGGGACTCAACAAATTTCCAAGCACAAAAAACAATCAGCAATGATATTGACAAGAAAGGAAGTATAACATAGGTATATTCTCCAATAAGCAACAGATGGTGTTTCTTGATTTGAGTAAGGTTAATATGAAAATATACCTCTAGAAGTACTATAGGCACAGATGAAATTGTTACCAATTTCATCTAGTTTATCTTTAATTTAAATGGAATTTATTTTTCCCTTTAAGCCACTACAACAATCAGCAGCATAACTTGCAAATTGAAAGTATAACCAAGCATAAAATGCCATATTATGCAAGCATATCGATGGTTAATGATTTCTACAACTTGTTAATCTTAGCAATACAATAAGATCAACAAAGATGTCTACAATATCCATATCAGTAGTATCAGTGGTTAAACCTCTTGGAGACATATCAGAACCTTTACAAACATGGTCAACACTATTTACAAAAACGATTATACTCTACTGCCATGATGAATATGACAAAAAAAGTGATATGCTATACTTGAACAAAAGCACCAGTCAGTCCTACTTAGCTTAGATGTCATTCCTTTTAAATGACATCTAAGATAATTAGCTTATATAAGGAACAAATAGGACAAGCTCATTTCAGTAAACACATTATTGAAATAGGCCACATTATTTAAATCTATGCTTCCTCCATTGTTTGGTTTTCTAATCAAGGATGTCTTGATCATGATGTTTAATCTCGTTTTCAATTAATATTCATCTTCTCCCTTTTGAAAGTACTAGTTACAAGGCTATGCTGAAGACGGTTCCATCTTTTCAAGGTTTGTCCATGGGAAATAAGAAATTATATGTCAAAAAAGCAAAATATAACAAAGCTTGCAAATTAGCACTATTATTTTAGTTTAATACTTCATTTAAGTATTACGGTAGCTTTGCTGCTATTAGGAAAGTCCACAGTGGCTGGAGGTCTGAACATAATTTCAGATTATTTCTGGGATTAGCTAATACCTTTCGGCTAGCCTAACGAAAGCTCACATTTGAAACATCAAGACATGAAAACCTGGGTAAACATTCTTACCCAAAAAAAATTAGGAGGAAAAGTTTACCATATTCACAAGATTTGTATCTACAGTTTTGGCCGTTAACTCACATAATGTAGATGGGGTCAACCATGACATAAATCTCACTAAAAAATGTCAGAAAGGTGGTACAACCCCGTCAACTGATTGAGTAACCCCACTTGAGGTTACATCATATAGAGGGTAGTCCAAAGCACAATCATATCTTGTGATTTCCCCAAAGTGAACATCTCCACTTATAAAGAATACTCCACTCCTTTGCATAGGAAGGACTAATAAGATGCAAATAAATACTTACTGACATCATAACGTAAATAATACTGATGTACTTCTCCCTAACAATAAAGATGTTAAATGTACAAGACAAGTAGAAAATGAATGCACTAAAGTTATTACCTTACTATGCGCTATTAATTTGAAAATGCGCTCTCTTTCCTTTTCGAAAATGAGCCCAACATTCCATATCAAACAATGGCTGAGTGGTTGCTGTAAGATTTTATATAACTTGATATATAGATTAATTCAATGTATACACATGGACATCTTGAATCTTCGAAAAGGATCTGGCTTTTCAGCATTTTCAATTAATGAAGCTTGTAGAGTTAAATCTGTCGACTTTAAATTTTTCATCTATATTACTGATCTTAACCGGAAGAAAAAACCATACCTTATAAAACTAAGCAGATCACATGAAAGCCAATTTGAATTTCATATACAAAAGTAAAACTAAAAACTATAAGGACAGCACCAAAAGAGCTCTCATAAAAAGCAATGCTTTTCTACACCCTCAAAGAAAAAACAAAGTGCACATTGATGCAAGAAAAGCCCCACATTTGAAAACATATCAAAGTTGTTAGAACATGGGAAAAGACAGACAGGCAGACAGACAGAGAGAGCAGATATACTAACTTGATGGGTAGAGAGGCAAAAAAAGAAAGAAGCATCCCCAGAGGCAGAGCAAAGCAGTCTGACTAAACAACAGGATAGTAGCGACCAAGTGAAGTAGTTCAATAGAGCAAGGAGTGAGCATATCGATATATAAACCAGCAAACATACTATATTAATGAGAACCAATTACATTGTATACTTACCTCCCTAAGTAGTTATTACTTCCTATGAAGAAACTTGAGCATAATGCTTCTTATCTTGATTCTCTCAAATGTTGAGGGAGAATTTCAACCTGCAAAACCAACCGAAGCTTCAAAATATATGTGTACACACACACACACACACTCACATATATATATATATATATATATATATATATATATACATAGAGAGGATTGCAAGGAATAAATATTGCTTGTCAATTATTTTTATAAACAATAGAAATATGTTTTAATTATCTTCGAAACTAATTTTTGACCAAGTCACTACACAATGCAAACAACTTCCATTCCTTATTCCTGTGGGCAAACAACTGATTATGAATGCTTGTTTGGCGAGACAACTTACGGAAAGACTGAAGTTGACTTGACCAGCTAGGTACATAAGTTAAGTGCAGAGACACAGCCATTAATTAGATTCACTTGTACATATGTGTAGAAAAGTGTTAAGTTAATAATATAATGATTCAGAAATAAAACTTCCTATTGCAGAAAAAGACATGTAAATCTAATAGTTAAATCAACTCATAATGCACATGCACCCTACAATACTTCCAAACAAGTCAATTGCCAAGATCATAAGGTGAAAGCATAAAATATGTCCAAGACACAAGAACATGAAAAGCTCAAGTTTCCCCTGCAATGCTCAAGCATTACTCTGTTGAGGTAGACCAGACTATAATTTAAGTCCCAAAGCGCAAAACAAGAATAGATTTATATAAATTATATTTAATAAAAATGCTTAACACCATAGTCCAATAAAGTCAAGCGAGATTAGTGTTATAATTCATTTTACAATTTCATTCTAAAATCAAATATTGTCAACAGCAATAATCTCTGCTGAATATTGTTCTCCATTTTCTTTTTTAGAACTAATAGATTTATATTTGAATTTAACTTGCCTCCATCTAATAATTACATTGTATTTACCTTTCCTTTGCTCCTCTATAGCTCTTTTATCTCCTTCTGCCTTTTGCATAGGATGTCACCGTCTGTGTCACTAAACAAGTGGGCAAAATAATATTACTCAACCAGAAATTTAGCCATATAAATTTTTCTAACAGTTCCAAGCACCATATAAGAAGAGAGATTTGTTGAACTTTAGATACACTACTAAAAATACCTATTGAATATTTGACAAGAAAAGTGTCGGAGATTGTTCATAAGCATGAGCATACATTTTTGAGTTCATGACACTAAAGTCAAATACATTTTCAAGCCTCATTCATTAGAAATTTCCAAGTACAGCCTTACATAATGAACTGAATTTTTCATAGGTCAAGATATTATACAGCGCATGCTACCACATCTCTGTCACACCATGGCCATGTGCCTCATGTAAACAATCACAAGTTCTTTCAAACATAGTTTTTCATTACAATATACCATACTATGAAGAATCCCATTAGAAATCCTCTATCCAAAGGACTATCAAGTATTTAAACTAGCATCAGTAATTCTCGAGTATAAATTGTCAAAGTCAAACATATGCCATAAATTGTCCTCCTGCAGTAAAAATAACTTGCTGGTAATGACTATGAACACTAATCCAATTAGTCCAATGGCTGTCAAACCATATAAAACATAGGAAATTAACTAGCACTAGCTATACATATACACAAAAAAAAAAAAAAACAAAAACAGGAGAAAGAAAGAAAAATAAAAGATTCTCCCTGATGAACCTTTGAAAAGGATATCCCTAACTGAAATCACTTAAGAAAGTCAAATCCAATACACAAACCTCTCCGTTTTACAGAAGGAATTCAGCCAAATTCAGCTCCCTCTTCAGTGATGTGTGCATAAAAAATCCTACCTCTAAACACTAATTATTAGCAAAGCGCCAAATAAACATCACAAATATGAAAAATGGACCCTTAAAACACATCACAAAAGCTGAATTCAAAATTCAATGAAGGTCATTCCTCCATCGTCAAAAACAATCCCCCGAAAAAAAAAGGAAAAAATCCAAAAAGAAATACTAACAAAAAAAAATCTCAAAATCAAATCTCATACACAATCGCAGACACAGAGGCCATAAACTTGAGTTGTTGTGAAATTAAATCTCAACTTAACCAACACAAACACGAAGAAAAACAAAGGGGCCTTGAAGACAAGAGAGTGGACCTTAACAGCGTTATCGACATGGCTCTTGAGCTGTTGAGCGTCGATGCGGTGGTACCAGTTGAGATGGCGATGGCGATGACAAGGATGAGGTCGGCGGTGACAAAGAGAGTGAGAGACTAAGAGTATAATGGAGTCAATTTCCTAGGTCGGAGAGGTTTCTCGCGGGTGTGGTTTTTCATTTTTGTTTTTGAATTTTTCACTTGTCTTCCTTCTGCTTTTACCGCTACGTATTTACCTGTTTTGCTTATTTTTATACGGTTGACACCATATATGTCGCTAAACCGTGGGTCAAATAACGTTTCTCTATCTAGTTTGTGGGAGTCAAACATACTTAAGAAGGTACAGTAACGTTAATGAGACACATCGTTTTAATTAGCTTTGAAATCTTGTGTAAAAAAATTCTAAAAAACCTGAGGTTACCATCTTCAATCAACCCTACTCCAGCCGCCTCTCGCCGTCGATGAACAAACCACAAAGGTGGTAATCCCCACCATGTAGCCACTGTTCCAATTCCTCTTTCAGTTTGTTGTCCAGTGGCAAAGGAATGTCAATGCTTATTTTTCATTATGTGAGGTATTTTGAAGTCTATATTATTGAGATGTGTGGGTTGGTTTTGGTGATTGCTTGGTCTGACATTTTATCCGATTGGTGTCTTTTGCTGTTTGATGGAAGAATTGTTTTTGGGGTTAGTTTGGGGGATAAGATATGACAATCAAAGTTGTTCCTTCATAGTGCATGACTCCTCTTGAGCTTCCACCAATGCACGTTGTCCTTCACAATCTGAGGTCGAGTTGCCTGCTTGGAGCAGCAACGGCGGAATAAGCGGCCACGACATGTTTTGGTCACGGTCGCCAGCACAAGACGGTGGCTGCCAATGGGGAGGAACCGGGCTGCACAGTGGTTTCAACAATGATTTTTGTTTTGGAAAATCAATTTAAAATTGACCTTATCATTCCTACTCTTGCTTGTCGATGCCTTCTCCACGTCAACGTCGCCGACATTAATTCCACTGGGATCTCAGCAGTTTGCCTTCCTTCGTCGCCCTCCTTCATAGTCGTTGGTCGAAGTTTGAGTGGCAAGATAGTAACACAAATGGGAACATCTCCTACAGAAAAGGTCAATACCACTTTCACCATTTGTTCATTGACGGCAACAATGCCGACGTGAGAGGTTGAAGATGGTCACAATTTAACCTGGTTTTCTTTTTTTTTTTTTTTTCAAATTTCAAAAGTCAACGTACAAAACTAATTGAAACAATGCATTTCAGTCCCTCCCATTAACTGGTTACAATGTTAAGCCGAAGTTGTGCGGTTCATTAACACCATTTTACCCCTCCTAATCAATTTTGACCAGCTATTGCCTCCACACAACACTTGTAGTGTTACAATCGGCCCAACTCAAGCACTTCACCATGAAGCACATTATGAATGCTTCATCAAAGAATCCCCTAGAAAAAATTGGTTTATATTTTTTATAAAAATGAGTATTCCTTCAATAAGTACTATCAAATCAAACCTTATAATAGATTGACTTAGCTTGGGTTAAGTAAAAATAAATCATATTTAACATTTTTTTTTAAAAAAGAGGGAAATATGATTTTTTAATATATTATTATAATAATATTTTTTTCAAATCAATCATATATTACTATATTAATATTAATTCTATTATTATTATGAGAATAATTTATATATATTGATAGTATAAAATAATTTTATACTATTAACTAATAGAATTTTAAAAAATTGCCACATTATGGTAGATAACTATCTACTATAATAACAATCCATCATAATTTATCTTTTTTCTAAAATTTTATTAATTATTAATGTAAAATTATTTTATACTATCAATATATGACAATTAATCTCTATTGTTATTATTAGAATAAACCCCCAAAATTGTTTCTATCGATTTTTGTATTGGACAAATTAGTCTCTAATAGAAATAAACTAACAAATTGGTTTTTAATTTTTTAAAATATTGGACAAATTATTCAAAACAAAAATAAATAGATAAATCGGATCTTAATCTTTTCAAAATAAGATAATTTAGTCCTATTAAAGAAATTTGATAGAAGAATTAAATTATTTGATTTTGAAAAGATAAAAAGATTAAATTGTCTAATTTTAAAAAGATTAAGGATTAATTTATTTATTTATTTTTATTTTGACTAATTTATTTAATATTTTAAAAAATTAAAAATTAATTTATTAATTTATTTTTATTAGAGATTAATTTGCCAATACAAATATCGATCGATAGGCCTAATATGGGGTTTTATTCTTATTATTATTATTATTTTCAGTTGACTGCCTGGGTCATCCGTTTTCTTTCTTGCATTGCAATTGCACCCTCCGATGGTTCCCATCTCAGCAATCACAGCAAAGAACACACACTGACACCGATATTGGACACAAGACAAGACATAGATACATACACACTCTGCCAAGAAAAACAACGTAAATTACAGAGAGCATTGAAGGAGATCCAGCGAAGCATTCACATGATAACCCGTTTGGTGAGTGCAAGGGATTGTTTGTTTTGTGCCATTAACCTCTTAACAATTTCATTACTTCAATCTTCGCTATTAGCCAAAGTAAAATTATGCTTAATTTCTCACAGTATTGATGCTTTGATTGAACATTGTGCGTTTTTTCTATTGGCGCATGCTTTATGGTTGCTCTTAACCTGTTTGATGCAATGCCTGGACCACCACATTTCTTTCTTTGAGCTGCACTTGTCCTGTTTCACATAAACCCAAATCATTTTAACTCTATATTTGGATAAATAATAGATTGGATTGAAGATTTTAGACTTAGTAGACTGATGTTGATGATGATAATGGGTAAATGCTACTGTGCTACTTCCACGTTTCCCTGCTTTTTTTTTTAATAAAAAAAAATTACTTTTGGCGCATTGATTCTTGCATAGGGCCAGATTGGGAATGTACCTGTTTTGTGTCTGGTTTGGCTTTGGAAGGTGGTTTGATTTGGGTTTTCTTGACTCCGCCTAACAGTGAAGAAAAAATAGCATAATTTGTGGGCATTGAGGTTTAATAGTTATTTGAGATTCTTATTTATGAAGGAGCAACATGCTGTGAATGCATATCACAGGCCTTTAATTTGAATCTGTAAATGCACTTGGTTTGAGGCCTGGAATTGAAGTGACGAAAATGTGTAGTTTGAGGGTCATTGCTAAGTGGGGTGTGGGGATTTAATAGTTATGTGGGGTCTAAATGTTGTTGCAGTTTTCATTCTTGGGATTTTGCATTTGATTTAAGTTGTCCATATTGTGTTGTATGCTGTCTTGAAAAATGGAAATCCCCAATACATGTTTATTTGTTTGTTTGAGTATATTGGTGCTGATCCAATACTTTGTCTTAGGATCGAGGATTGGAGATCACTTGAGGCCTAATGAATTATGTTTTGCCTATCAAAAGGCTTTTTGTTTTTTTATTATTTGCCGCCTTTTGCGGTATTTGGGATGGGACTCTGAACTCTTTAACTTTGCATTTTGGTACTGTGATGATGAGGTGTTTATTTGGCTTGTTAAGTTGATCTTTCTATGTGGGTTTTGGGTGAGCCTGCTAAATTCTGGTGATCCTAGAGTAAATGAATCCTATTCCTATTAAGTTGAGTATCCTGCTGGCTTGCATTTATCCTGCGTCTCAATAAGGGTCTTTGGCAATCTAGTTTGGTCCTCATTTTACATGTTTAAATGGGTTCATTACTTAACTCTTTTTTTTTTAATGCATTGAATTTTGTGCTCTTGCATTAGTAGTCCTGACAGGTACTGGCCAATTTTGGGTTGCTTTGTGGACTCCAGTGACATGTTCATTCCTGCCAATGCACCTTCTCGCTTAAACAAGTATTTTTTGTGTATAGTCCAATAAATCTTATTCTTTGTGATTTAGTTTAACTCTTTATCCAATTTGTAAATAATTGTAATTAAACCTTTGTAAATATCTTTCATTTAGCATTTTTTGCATTTTTGCTTTTCTTTGCCTTTCCTTAAAGGGGGGGGGGGTAAAATCAAAAAGATTTTGCTCCTATAAAGCGCACTCTTTCCTTTAGAGGGTAAATAAAATACATAATCATAATCATTACTTAAAAAATTAAGGATCTAGGATTTTATAAGATACAATTACCTGTATGACAGAGTGGTATTTCTGCCTCTGAGATTAATGCTTTCGATTGTCATAGATCTCTTCTATATAAATTTTTGTAATTAAATATATCACTACACCAATTGAAAATTGATTACCGACTTCCCTTCAAAATTTAGAGACTCATTCGGATTTTCATTACACTGTCTTACTGGAGGAGGTGTAAACTAATGCTACCAATGAATTTACAGCATGTTTGGAAGCGCTATTTTGTTTGGTTTAAAGAGGTCAAAATCAATCCTTTTCACTAATATTACTACTTCATGAATTATTACATTTTTTTTATCATTTAAATTTTAAGAAAAGTATAACCATATAATAATTATAAATTATGATTAATTTTGCATATATATATATATATATATATATATATATATATGTTATCTAATTATATTTAGTTACCAAAATATATTTGAATTTAATTTAAATACACTGACAGTGTAAAATAGTTTTACACTGTCAACCAATAGAAATGGTGGAAAGTGTCAACTCATCTAAATAACCACCCATTATAATGAGGGACCCACCATGAATTCTCACTTTCCACCATTTCTATTGGTTGACAGTGTAAAACAATTTTACACTGTCAGTGCATACCAATTAAATTCAATATATTTTTCAAATTATATATTTTTTTAATATGTAGGCTCTTATGAATTTATGAATCGAGTTTAAGATTCAAGTTTAATGAGATTTCATAAGTTTATTTAAACTCTCAAGTTTGTCAGCCTTACTTGAAGAGCATTATACAAGTGCTACAATTGTTATCAAAATTGCGAGTTAACTCATAAAATCGTCCGAGTTTAGAGTATAGATAGCAAAATTAACTGACTTGCTCACAAACTCATTTTTAGGTAAATTTGAGTAAACTCGAGCAAAATTACATAAACACACGAGTCTATTCTCATTCAGTGATGACAAAAAACTCACCAAAGTGAATATTTGTGGGGATTACTCATGATCGAGATTGATTGGTTCCCGCAGGTATTGAGACAAGGTCCCCACTTATTGAATGGGGCAGGGATGGGGAATGAAGTCTTAATTTCGACAAAGACTTGCTAAATTCCTATATATATATATACTAACTTACAAATATATTTTGATAATAATATATAATAAAATCAAGTTAATTAAAAATATAGTCAATATATAATAAATTAAACTTTTAACTAAAATCAAATTTATAATAATTAACTAACTTTGATTAAAGTAAAATTTATAATAACTTAGATTTGCATTATATATTTCTATTTATAATTTGGATTATGTTATGTAAGGAATATTATATTATAATATATTATATATATTTATGAATATTTTATTTAAATTTAAAATTTTTTTAATATATAATTTTTCTCTTTTTAAATTTTTTTTGCATAAGGCCACAAATATTTGCGGGAATTCGAATTCTTACAAGGAGCAAGGAATGGAGACAAAAGGAAATAGGGACGAGATGGCAAATTTTTAAATTAAAATTGGGGCATGTCCCACCTCATGAATATCTATTATCAGGCTCTATCTCTTATGTACTTTTGTTAAACTTGGTGCTTGATGCACCTTGCATCTGATGGTGATTATTTGTGCGTCTAAACTTTAGTGTACCATCATGTAATAATGAAGACCCATTTTTCTTCCTCCTCTTTCTTCCTCTCTTATCCATGCCACCGTCTGCCCATGACGCCAACCCCATGACCCCGGCGCTGGTGCTGGTACTATCTAGGGGTGTTTGCGGTGCAGTTTGAATCGATTTTGAGTAAAAAATTCATTTGATCCAAACAATATATTTTATAGCGGTTTAGATTGGATTAGTTTACTTTAGATTTTAAATTCGATCTGATCCGATCTAATAATATTATAATATTATTTATAATATTGATCGATTTTTTAATATTTGAAAAATTTTAATTTATAATATTATAAATAAAAGTAATATAAACTAATAAAATAAATAAATAAAAATAAAAAATAAAAATAAATCATTAAATATTTATAAAATATTATTTAAATAAAAATGATATATAAATAAAAAATTATGTAATAAATTTAAATTATTATAAGTAAAAGTATAAATTTAATAATAAAAAGATTATATTATATAATATTATGCGGTTTGGATTGGATTGAATCGGTTTTGAAAATTAAATCTGAAATCCGATCCAATCCATGCGGTTTGTAAAAGATAAGATCCACTCCAATCTAAATTTTTGCAGTTTTGATCGATTTTCGATTTGGATTAGATTGGTTTAACGATTTTGATTGAGTTGGATTGGATTTGAACAGCCCTAGTGCTACCGCCACTGCACCACAATCGTCCTCCCCTTTCAATTTCTCAGTCACTGCATCGGAGATGTCTCGAGCGAGGGTCTGGTCAAGGGAGGCAGAGAGGCGAACGCGCGAGACCACAGCGGTGACGGTGGTGGTCGAGGCGAGGACGGTTTCGCAAATCTACTATGGCAAGGATGTTGCGGGCTAAGACAAGGCAGCTAGGCAGCGGTGATGTAGCGACGATGGCTGTGACGAGCGACGCGGTGGCAGTCGCGATTGAGAGAAGGGGACGGCTATGGCAGAGGTCAAGGTGGCAGGAAGTGTCATGGTTGGCTGCCCGAAGAACGATGAACAGGGGCGGTGTTCGTGGTGATGTTGCAGGCCAAGAAGAAAGAGACTTGACTAGAGTGTATTATAACTACGTAAAGTACCAATACACCATCGATCTGTAGTAATGGATTATCCAGGTGCGCGGTGCACCATTTTTAACATGGAGCATAGTAAAACGCGCCCCTATTACCATCCCTCTTCCTGATTTTGTGAGTTTGACGTTCTTTTTCCAAATTGCCGAAGCGTGGTGCCAAAACGATGCCGTTTTGTTCAACCACCCTAAGCCACTTTCGCGCGGTCTCATCTTCAGCCCCATTGGTGAGTCTCTTCTCCAACATTGAGCCCTAGCCTTCACCGCTAGTGCTGTCTCACCACCCCCATCTCGCTTTGGCCTCGCATCTTACCTCCATTTTCGAACTCGCTGCCGCCACAATCTACCATTGGAGCCACATCGCCGCTGCACGTTCCTGTTCGAGCCTAGGCCCTCGTTCACCCCCGTTCCTCATCCCTAGTGCTGCCCACTCGCCTCTGTTCCTCCTCGTTCTGCTTGGCAGTTCTTTTATTTGTGGTCCTCCTTCAACTATGTTAATTTGCTTTTTGTCTCAAATTGTTTATGCATAGATATTGTGAAATTTGATCCTCCTTCAATGGTTTTCAACTACGGTTATATCTGTTCTTGTGGGTTGTGCTATGAGCTATGTATGTGGTTAGGCACATGTGCTATGTTTCAATTCAACTTTCATGCTGCCAAATATTTGTATTTGTGGGTTCATGCTATGTTCACTTTGTGGGTTCTGATTGTCTAAAATCTGCTATGCTATGTTCATTTTTTTGTCAATGTGTGTGCGTTGAAGTTGAAATGCTTAAT
The DNA here is from genome assembly GCA_031439595.1 of Pterocarpus santalinus. Classification (NCBI taxonomy): domain Eukaryota; kingdom Viridiplantae; phylum Streptophyta; class Magnoliopsida; order Fabales; family Fabaceae; genus Pterocarpus; species Pterocarpus santalinus. Next base: position 64,377,472 of record CM062531.1, on the reverse strand, counting down.
TTTGCATTTGAGGTTATATTAGATTATATTTTAATAGTCTAATATTTTTTTAAAAAATGATTTTTAATAATAGATAAACTCTTATGAGTTCATGAGTCGAGTTTACGGAGGCTTTATGAGTTTACTTAAACTCTCGAGATTGACAATCTTGTTTGGGATGAGCCTCTGAACTCTTTAACTTTGCATTTTGGTGCTGTGATGATGAGTTGTTTATTTGGCTTGTTAAGTTGATCTTTGTATGTGGGTTTTGGGTGAACCTGCTAAATTCTAGTGATCCTGGAGGAAATGGATCCTATTCCTAATAGGTTGAGTATCCAGCTGGCATGCATTTATCCTGGTCCCAATAAGGGTCTTCGGCAATCTGATTTGGTCCTCATTTTGCTTGTTTAAATGGGTTGAATACTTTACTCTTTGTCATTTGATGGATTGAATTTTGTGCTCTTGCATTAGTAGTCTTGAGAAGTCATGTACTGGCCAGTTTGGGGTTGCTTCGTGGACTTAATTGACATCTTCATTCCTGCCAATGCACCTTCTCACTTAAACAAGTGTTTTTGGTATAACTCAATAAATATTAATCTTTGTGATTTAGTTTCACTCTTTATATAATTTGCAAATAATTGTAATGAAAACTATTTTTGCTTTTATGCTTTTCTTTACCTTTGCTTAAAGGGGGTAAAAACAGAAGAGTTTTGCTCCTCTAAGTAAGGTGCGCCCTCCACTTTAGAGGATATATAAAGTGCACAATCATAATCATTACTTAGAAAATCAAGGATATACAAGTACCTGTATGACACGGTGATATTTCTGCCGCTGAGATTAATACTTCTGAATGTCACAGATCTCATTTGGTGTGGAAGACTTGAGTTCACCGAAACTTTTATTTGTAGCTCTGTATTCAATACCTCTTGTGATGAATGGTGACTATCATGTAACCTGTCTTGCTTTCTTTCCAGGAGAGATTTTTTAAGCTATAGACATCATGGTTAATGCTACTAAAGGAGTGTTTATTTCCTGGTAACAGTTTTCTTTCTCTGTGCATTATTATTCTTATTTGAAAAATTTTCTTATATGGTTTTTGAAGTACTACTTGTACTTGTTTTCAAAGCTTCAAAACATGTTGCAAGCCAAGGCACTAGGAGTGATCTAGTGGTGAGGGATCCGGGTAGTTTACATAAGTTCCTAGGTTCAAATTTCATTGCCGCCATACCAAAAAACATGTTTCAAGCTTGTTTGCAATTTTTGGAACCTCTACAATTATTGTAAAGATTGTTTTTCCTTTCATTCTTTAATGGAGGGAGATATAAGTGATTTGCTTTTATGGGATTAAGATCTTTTTGTTGTAAGTTTTGGTATCTTGACAGTTTGCAATATTCCCTTGTGCAGTGACATTCCTATGGCTCAATATATCATCAATATGAATGCTTCACTGCCTGCATCTGAGAAGTTCATTATACATATATTGGATAATACCCACATGTTTGTTCAACCCCATGTGGAGCAAATGATACGGAGTCAAATTGCCAAGTTTAGAGAGGACAATACCTATGTCAAGCCCAATTGATTCCCAACGGCTTCTCTGTCCTCCTCGTATAATATCTCCAATGGACTGTGATGAACATATTGGCATATTTTTAGTTGACATTGTTAAGGCCCTTTCTCGTATCCATATTTCTTGCAAGGAAATACGATCTATTCTTATTGAGATTGTGTGTCTCTAAAAGGCACTCTGGACTCTAAAGGAACCAAATTCTATGTTGTGATTAGTTGTTAATTGTCTTTCCTTACGTGAAATTAATTGCTGTTCTCTTTATCCCCTCCCCCGGTTGCGGCTAAAACTACTCCCCAGCCCCCTTCTTTTCATTGCACTTATTATTCTGATTAGTTTTCTTCTGAAGTTTAACACCTCATTTTCAAAGCCTTCCCCCCCCCCCCCCCCAAAAAAAAAAAAGTTTTCCAGGACAAGCATATACGGATCACTTCACAAAGGGTGTGAATATTTCCGCACCATTTTTTTTTTTGCCAAAAAAGAAATTAAACCATTAAAATTCTTGGTAGAGTTTTTCAGTTTTTGGTTTTTTTTTTTGGGGGGGGAGTAAATGCAAGTGACCTATGACCCATCATAGGTATTACGAACCGATTCCTTATGTTAAAAAATAACATGCTAACATCATTTCTTGTTTACAAATAAAATATCACTTGTTATTCGATTAGTTCGAATAATCAAACAAGATATTTAAACAGGACTTGTTACAATACAGTAAAATTTCTTTTATTAATCACATAAAATTGATACAACTACAAAACGACACCTACAATACTATACTTCATTGCAAAACTAGTGGACGTGTAAGATCGATCATGTTCCAACTGCAGTTCCCTCAAACTATATAAAAATCAACGCCACTTTGTTATTGAAACTGAAACTGAATCCAAGAAGAGATAGATAGATAGTGCACGTAAGACTTTGCCGCTAATTATTTGCGAGAGTTGCCTCATCCTTTGCTGCTCCTTCTGTCACTTCCTTTCTTTGGGCCTCTTGTGTACGGTGACAACGCCAGGGATGCTGGCCACCCACGCATGCCCTATGGCAGTGGAAACTTCTCGCACCTCGACTCATTAGGACACCGAACATGGCTCCTAAGCCAAATGCAACGCCGAGCTTAAGGGGACGCATTTGATTTTGTTTTGTAGCTGAATATTTTAATTAATTAGCCAAGATGAAAAATCATACATGAAGGGGAATGAAGTTGGGGACAAGTGATATATAGACTATGTTATTTATAATGAAGGAGTATTCTTTATTGTCGTGATGGCCACGCTTAGTTTGGGGTCAATTAGTTAAAATTTTCAGAAGGCTAAGTAACCCCTTCTTCAAGGGTCAACTACGAGTGAAAACCTGGCACGACAAGACGCCATCCTTGCTGGACAAGATATTTTTTATGTTATGGGATCTCAGTATCTTGCTTTATTTAATTAATTAATTGTTTGATACGAATTGGGTTTGCCTTCATTGAAATAGAAAGATCAAATATTAAGATAAGCCGCTGAAAAGGCCGAGCATTGGAATATTTGTGCTGTGACCCTATACAAGATTTGGGTCTCATTCTTTCTTTCTAGTAACTGCGGGCCCAATATACAAAGGAGTGTCTCGGTGAATTATATATGGACCGGATCCTGATTCGTGAAACCAAATCATAATGGATTGTTGACCGAAAAATAGAGATAATGGATTGACATAGCTCTGTTTTGGTGCCACTGTTCCAAAACCCAATTCGTGTAGTCAAAAATATTTTTCTTAAAAAAGAAAAAAAAAATAGACTTGTTTATAAAGTAAATAGATATGATTGAAATTATATTAAATAATTTAGTGAATTAAGAGAATCATATGTTTGAGATAAAGTCAAAAGTAGATATTTCATAACTTATTCACTTTATAGATACTTTTACTTCACAAATTAATAATTTATATGCATATTACTCCCTTCTCCCCCTCTTACCTATATACTTTTTCGATATAAGATTACTCCTGTTTGAGTTAAAAATTGAGCCTATATAGAAAAATTCTTTTGATAATGTATTTTTTTCATACATATCTCAAATTTCAGACGACATTTCCTTATGGACCCGAGCCGTTTTTCACTTACATCAACTGATCAACAAAATGAAGGTATATTTTACCTTTTTTTATCATTCATAAATATAATAATTACTGATAATTAATAATTTAGTTAAAATTAAAAATATAGAGGTCATAGCTTTCGATTATGGGCTTGGTTTCTAAAAGGTAACAGCACATTTAAAACAACAAATGAAAAATTTATATATACTTTTTGAATCATTATATTTATATTTAAATGTATATAAATTTTATATGGATATTTTACATAAATCTATATAACATTTTATATACAAATCTATATTCTATGCCTCTACGTACCAGCTGCTTCATTGTCTTTTTTTTTTTTTTTCAATATATGGATATACCCTGACTAAACTGCTTTCACAAAAGACTAAAAACATGTATTGTCAAATGTAGAGGCTGGTATTTTCATCACTTGGGTCACTTTTACATATATATAGATTATCAAGTTATCCGGAAACGGTAGCTTGCCTCCAATGTATAAACGGTTTCTTGAAAAAAATGTCAGAATTTTTTATTCTTTCTTTTGCTACAACTTGTTCCCTATTTCTATGTCAAGAAGCTAGCTTGGCTCAAATTGGTCAAAACAATATTTTGAAAATTAAGATAGAAGGAAACTATTTTCAGACAAACTAATAAATATGAATGTTTCCCATACATTATAGCGCTCACACCCACTTCTATACTTACCAATATCTTAGCTGTTCTTGTTTTACACACAAGAGAGTCCTAGATAGTTCTTATCCCAAATATTCGAATTCTCAATCAATTGGACAACGGATACTTCATCGGGCCATATATTTGTGGATATATCTTGAACTGAAGATGACTAATTGCGTGCTTAGTCCGATTTTGGTGGATGTCCGCTCCCTGAGGTTTTCAGCACCTCTTACCAACCAAAGAATTCCACCTCACAAGCAATGTTACATAGAAGCTATGCCGAAACAATGATAAGTGAATCAAAGTTAAGTCTAAGCCAGGAGAAAAAAACAAAAGTCTTGGCCGCCATTTCAAAAATTTCTCGTCCAACTTCTACATGTTAGCTAACCCTGTATTATTAGGCAAATGAGATGAAAGTATTTAATTGGAAAAATAATAATCCACATTTGCTTCTTGGCCGCTACCTCTTGAAAGCGCACACATACATGCTACCTTTTTAGTACAAATAGACGTTTTGGTTGATGTTGAAAACTGAAAACTTCTCAATTTTTTTTTTTCAAAGAAAATTGATGGTTCATTCAAATTCTACTTTGACATCATAAAGATTGTCATAGCTGGAGCTGGAAGTCTCGAACTCTCTAATTTTATTATTCCCCAAAGATGGGGAAAAGTAAAGTGTTGTGGCCTGTGGTGTGGGGTGGCAATCGGATGAATTTGTCCCCAGTTGATATAACTACCTGTCTTGTATTGTTTTCTTTTTCTTAATTACCTTCTAATTAATTACTTCGTACTTATTTAATGAGAACCCTCATGATGCCAAAATCGTCTCTCATATTATATTAATTATTGAGGTTAATAACTATTGGTTATGAGAATAATTGCAATTTATAATTGAATTAGTTATGCTGAAGCGATAGCAAATATCCCGGTTGCTGCAGTAGGAATGCTAAAAATACAGTGTGTTCATAGCTAAATCTTGCTTTGCACTCTAGCTAGAATATACACAAACACCGTATCAAGAATTGTACTAATGTACTCCCTTAAGAAATATTCTTAAAGATGAATTATGCAGGGGGGAAAAAAAGAGTATTTTGGAATATTTGTATGTGTATAAAATTAAATCCTTTTTCTACTATAATTATCATTAGTATAAGAGATGATATTCCTCGGAACTGTATCACCAACCATATTATAGGTCACAAATAATATAAACAGTGGAATATTTATAGTTCATGCAAAGCAAACAAAGGAGAGCTTGTGATAAGATGAAACTATGTTAGGATATGTGGCCATGTGGGCTCCATGGGGTTGGTTCGTCAAAGGTCAACTTAAACGGATAATCAAAACAATTTGATTATTCATTTATTCTTCTCATTTTCTTTGTTTTTAACCTTAAATCTTATTGGTCAGAATGAGAAATGTGAAATGATATTTTGCAAGTTGAATTTTTTGTGGTCCTCTGCTTGGTCTAAATTTCTCTTAGATATACCCCTGATAGGATATATTCCTCAGGTCTGTCTATGATGTTTAGGCAAAAATTCCACTTCCCCTTCCCATTCTCAGCTCCATGAAATAAAAGCAAAGCTTGCAATTTGCAAAGAGAAAGGAAAACAGAAAAAAGGAAAAGTCACCAGACAAAGGGGCAATCATAGCCATCTATCTATACTGCAAACATCATTAGGGACCCTCCATCATTTTTCTCTTGACTGCCCCAAAGAATGTTGTTATAAACGTGAAACCTAACCATCATCTGATTAGGATACTTTATGGGGGCATAAGATTTCCATGCTGGACCCACATAGTGGTGTGGGCCTACTTCTTGCTTCATACATATGTGAACTACATAATTTGTGTCCTAGTGATCAATACTTTATATAAGCCTGGAATAGAAATAACACAAGGCCAAAGAAGATGACAAAACAAAAGAAAAAGAAAAGAGAAAGTAATGCTGCTAGTATTCTTGGATATGATAATTGTTAAACAAAAACCCTCTAACGGTGATGATGTTGGAAAAATTAGTCCTATCGCAATATTGCTATCATCCCAAGAATAATTAAGGTCCATTATTTTTTTTTTCCTTCACCTGTCAACTACATTGACAAAAGAAAGGGAAAATAATATATATAGTAATATAATGTAAATGTCCATTAAATTTATTTTCTACAACTGTGAAAAAACTATTTGGTGCTTCTTGTCCACGTTATATGCATAGAATTTTCATTTTATTGTTTGTTTAAATATGATTTATAGCTTAAATTCTAGCTAATTAGAAGAGGAGGTGGCGTGGTCCATCAAGTACACTGCTTTGTCTTGCTTATCAAGCAACCTCCTAGTACTCCCTCCCCACTCATCTCTCTCTCTCCTCTTGTGTGTGTGCAAAACATTCATGGTAAAAGCATCATGATCAGCTTGCACTCCAGCTCAAAACCCATGTGAGTTCCTATCATCCCCTTTTTCCCGTATTTCTATCTCAGTGTCTCACTCACTCTCTCTCTCTCTCTCTCTCTCTCTCTCTCTCTCTCCCTTGAAAAACTTGGCTTTATTACATGTCTGACATTAATCTGTGATGTGAATATAATGAGACCGTAATTCTGCCTCATGTCGTCGTTATTACTCAAAGTTCCAAGCCTTGTGACACGTAACACGTATTAACAAATGACTGCTTTCACTATAGTGCTATAGTTCTGTTTGTTTGATGGTAAATTGTAAGTGGTGATAGAAACCGATGTATTGTATAGAAATAATCTAATCCCCTGATTACGTTTACGTGTTTCCTTGAAATATTTTTATCCCAATTTTTTTTATTACTTTTTCTGGTTACAAAGCATTATATTTTCAGATGATTTTGAAATATCATAAGTATATAAATTGTTTTTCAATATCAACCAATCATATAATATTAGATGCATAGGATATATAGCTTTTTAGATAAGTACGGTAAAAATTAAATACTTTCAATAATATAATAATATATAATTAAATACTTTTATAGAAAAATTTTATGTTAATAACATATCAAGAGTACTAATATTTATACTTACAAATTAAGATTCACTTCCGGAGATATTCTCGCAAAAAATTGTGAGGTTCATGTCCAGATAGTGTGTTTATACACTTTTGTCCAATAATTTTTTTTTTGTGTGAGTATGGCAAGAAAATGTGTTCAGCATTATTTCTGATGTATCAAAGTTAAGTATTTGTATGATTGAGTCTAGATGTATATACACGTAGATACACACACAAATTGTTGGGTTGGTATTCATTTGAACGGGATCCTCAATAGTAACAGCTGTGTGGTTGTTTTGTGCCTTTTGCTTTTGTAGTCAAGGCTCTCAAAGAAAGGTGTAGGCAGCTTGTAGTACTAGAGGAGGGTGATGAGGAGAGAGGGCTGAACTTTGAGCTTTAGTTAGAAAAACCAACCGGGTTTTCTTCCTTTCTATCCTGTTTCTCAGCTTCTCTTTTTCTTCTCTCTCTCTCTCTCTCTCTCTCATAAACCGCCTACATACATGCGCTTCTCAAACTAGCAAAGAGTTAAAGGTACTCTATATGTGTGTGTTTGATGCAGCCACCTTTTCCTTTATTATATGTTTTTTTCCTCACTTGGCTTCAGTTAAAGTATAGAGAGGGAACTCTCTCTGGTGTTTTCCATGGTTAAAGCACAGGTTTATAGCTCAACACTACCGTGACAGTTTCCCTCTTTTTCTTCCTCCTTGTTTCTTCTCTCCTCTCTCTTCTAATCCTTCCGGGAATACTTTCCTTTTCTCCTGTTTTTGCTGCATATTCTCATATGTCTTTTGCAGATTTTTTGTTTGAGAGTTGATGTTTTCAATCATTTTGTTTTGTCTATATTCAAGGTTGTTTTTTTTTTTTCTCTTTCTTTATTGATTTATGTTGATGTCTAGTTTCTCAATCGGATCATCATCTCCTCTAGCATATGCTTCTTGATACATATATAGTTCATCAACTTGTTGAAAAAAAAAAAAAAAAGATTAGCCAAAACCCACTTCTTGTTTTTATTGGTGTGCCTTTCAAGTCACTGCAAATGATTATATGATATATGCCTTTCATCCAATTGTTCTTCTGTTGATCTTTGGAAAATTTATTTATTTATTTTCAATTTTCATTGATCTCAATCAAGCTCTTGGGATTTTTCCAGCAATATAGAGAACAAACTATAGGACATGCTCGGTTGTGGACTGTTCCATAGAAAAAGAATTTTTCCAATAATTGAAGGCATCAGGTTTCATCAAGAGAGATAGCAATAGCATCAGTACTCAATCACAAGTGCGTCACCATGAATAAGATCAGCAACTTGAGCTCCGTGAGCAGCTCTGATCTCATAGATGCCAAGCTTGAGGAGCATCAATTGTGTGGATCCAAGCAGTGCCCCGGTTGCGGACACAGGTTTGAAGGGAAGCCGGTACGGAACAATTAAAAATCTCGAATAATATTCTTAGTGCCTTCAAAGAAAAGCCTTTGACAAATTATGAAGAATCATACAACAAAAGTATACGATATATTAATATTTGCAATTAATTTGATGGTGTTTTCCTTTTCTCCCTTAGCTACCTATCACTAAAGTTTTGGTATTAATTTGTTAAAGGTTTCATCCTCTCTTTATTAATTTCTCTTTGTTCTTTCTTTCCATTATATTCCTTTCTTCCTCTTTTGCTTCTTCTTTTGCTTCCTCTTTTTTATTATTATTGTTTTTTTTTAATTTGAATTTTCCATGGATACTGCAGGACTGGCTAGGTCTACCAGCAGGAGTGAAGTTTGATCCAACAGACCAAGAATTAATAGAACATCTTGAAGCCAAAGTGGAGGCAAAGAACATGAAATCACACCCTTTGATAGATGAGTTCATTCCTACTATTGAAGGTGAAGATGGGATTTGTTACACCCATCCTGAGAAACTTCCAGGTATATATTTGTGGATTTCTAGCTATGCTATCCACAACATATATTTTAATTCCTAGTTAGGTCGTACCATATATTATTTATATATCCTAAAATCTCTCCTTGTATTCAGAAATATACACACACACACACACACACACACACACTTAATCAAAAGGGTTTTGTCTTGCAGTTCACCTAAGTCAACCTAACTTTGATTTTGGGTTTTCTTCTGCATCACATATCTTGCAGGAGTAACAAGAGATGGCTTGAGCAGGCACTTCTTCCACAGGCCCTCAAAGGCATACACAACCGGGACAAGGAAGAGGAGAAAGATCCAAAACGAGTGTGACTTGCAAGGTGGAGAAACGAGGTGGCACAAGACCGGTAAGACAAGGCCAGTAATGGTGAATGGAAAACAAAAAGGGTGCAAGAAAATCCTTGTTCTCTACACCAATTTTGGGAAGAACAGAAAACCTGAGAAGACCAATTGGGTGATGCACCAGTACCATTTGGGCCAGCTTGAGGAAGAGAAAGAAGGGGAACTTGTGGTGTCAAAGATATTCTACCAGACACAGCCAAGACAGTGCAACTGGTCAGATAGAAGTGCAACAACTGGTGAAGGGAGTGGAGAACCAAACAACAATAGTAGCAGAAGGGACAGTGGAAGTGGGAGTTGTTCTTCCAAGGAGATTGCTGCTCATAGAGATGAGATGTCTGCTGTAGTTGGAGTCCCTCCAATCACGAGTTTCACTCATGCCTTGGACATTCAGCAGCTGAAATCAGACCATTTCAGCTTCATTCCATTCAGGAAAAGCTTTGATGAGGTACGTGTATATCTTTCAATCAAGCACAGCATTTCCCATGTAGATAGATATAGATATATTTACATGTAGCATTTTCAAATTTGATGGGATGGGACACTTTAACATACTTAGGATTTTAGCCACCTTTCTGAAGTATCAATGAACATGATGTTTCACTTATAAACTTTATTGTTGATCCACCAAACATATAATTCACTGGGTTTCAACATTAGTTTGGAAAAAAAAAAAAAATTTACTTCGCACAAAAAGGTGAAATTAAAACATGAAAGGGTTAAGGTAGCTGCTGACATAGCATATATTGCTTGCATACAACGCATGAAATTGTATGGACATGACGTGATCATAAATATCAGTGTCAACCAACCACTACTTGTTTTCCACCTACCACTAAATCAAGGTAACACTACTGATTAATTGAAAACAAAGCACATGTAATTGATAGCTGGAGTTAAAATATCTATCTGTATATATATATAAATCAAGTTGATAATGGACTAGCTAGCTAGGTAGCTAGAAAAATTATGGGGTGATGGTTTAACAGTTACAAATAATGGTGGATATTTTTCAGGTTGGGATAGGAGAGGCTTCCACAGCAAGAGAAGTGCAAGCATCGGGGTCATGTGATGAAGTACATGAACGGCAGCGACCACAGCACGTAGCTCATCATCATCATCATCATCAACAGCAACAGCAACATCACCATCCACAACATCATCAGATTGCAACCTCAGCTTTCCATATAAGTAGGCCTTCACATCCCATCTCTACCATTATCTCTCCACCTCCCCTCCACCATGCATCCATAATCCTCGACGACAGCTCCTACCAAGTCTCTAGAATAATGCTCCAGAATGAACAGTTCCAGGTAATTTCACCGTTTAGTGCATCTTTGGCAAGGAACTGAATAAATAGAAATACAGATAATGTTATTTTAACATTGTTTTTTTCGAATCATGCTTGGAAAATGTTATTTGATCATTGTTTTTTCCGAATCATACTTTGACATGTATGAAAAGTAATGGCAAGAGTTATAGAGAGATAATATATGGAGAGAAGACATATATGGTGGGCTCCATTTTTTTATCTCTACGATATAGTGTACTCAAATTACAATCTCTAGAAGTAACTAGTTTTTTTAAAGTTGTTTCAACAAGCAAGCATTTAATTATAAGCTATTTTAAACTAAGTTAATCTAAGCACACGCCAAATCCCATTTCTTACGCATGATTGTAACTTTTAACACTTTAATTTTCAGAAGAATTAAATGAACTATAGCTAGTGCCCAATAGTGGTGAAAAAATAAAGAGTAAAATGTCTAGCTGGAAGTGGAGGATTTTAAATAGAAAAAGAGAAGTTTATAACCTATAATAATAGTAATAATAATAATAATAATTAAAAAAGAGAAGAAAAGGTAGGCTTAGTGGTGCAATGAACGAATCACTTAGCATGTGAGAGTCCAAGATGGAGCAAGTCTGCATGGTATTGTGCATGACTCAGACTCATCAAAACTAGGCCAGCTTTTGTAAGTGCTTGCTAAATCGCAAGCATGAAAACTGTCTTTTCACTTTTTGGTTATTGTTCAACATGATGATTAAGAAGTGTGTCTTGAATTTTGATTGTTGACCTTGTAAATGCATCTATGATACCTATACACATGGCAGCAACAGCAGCAGCAGCAACAACATCATAAACTAGGAGGAAGGTCTGCGTCTGGCTTGGAGGAACTCATCATGGGGTGCACTTCAACTGATATCAAAGAGGTAAGAAGGAACTTTTTGACTCGGAATTATATGAACTTTGTGTGTCATAACGCCATTAGAGAGAGAAAGAGAGAAGAGGAGACGGAATAAATAAAAGAAAAAAATGAAAAACATTTTTTTGTTTTTATTTGGTGTTTGTATTTTTCTTCCCATTTCTATAGCCAAAGAACAATAGTAAAACAGTATGTGGGACCGAAATCTCATAGAAGTTTAAAGGAAAAAGATATTCTCTTTATTCCATTTTGAGTTGTACAAGTTAAAAACTCCTGCTGACATCTTTTTTTAACCTCATTGAACTGCTCCTAATTATGTTCAATAGTTTTCTAAATGTCATTATTATTATTGTTGTTGTAGTTAATTATAAACAAGCTAAATTTGGAAAAGGTGATGGTGAGTTAAAATAATTATTTTCTTTTCTTTTTTTTTCTTTTTTGGTTTTTCATTCGTTGGACTTGTTAATTAATTAGCAAATATGCCCTTGACGTTTGACTATGAGTTGGAAAAGATCATGAGCCGGTCAATTTCCATTTTCTTGTCTTCTGGTTCATAAAGAGTATGATATTAAATTATATATTCCATAAACCCTAACCCTAATATTTTTCATTTGTTTGCTATCCCCTTGCAGGAGTCATCCATCTCAAACCCACAGGAAGCTGAATGGTTGAAGTACTCTTCTTATTGGCCAGATCCTGACAACCCGGATCATCATGGGTAGGAGGAGAGTGAATCAATTAAAAAAAAATAGAGGAAAGAGAGAGAATAGTAGAGAATAAACAAAACCACAGAGAGACAACATCATTGTCATCATCATTAATGCTTGAAGCCTCCCTCAAGTTTCCTTTCAACAAGAAAAGGACAAGAAATCATCCATAGTTTTACTCTTTTTCTTTCTTTTCCAATGAAGGCCTGTTTATAAAACTTTGGTAGTTTTCACCGGGACCTAACAGTGTGCTACACTGGACAAGCTGGAAAGAAAAAAACATAGAAAGAACAAAGAGGAAAAGGAAAGAAAATCAAAGAGAAAACAAAAGAAAAGAAAAGAACCCCAGGAAAAGCTGCTCTCAGTTCTGACACATAGAGAGGGAGAACCAAAGATGCGTCCTGCCGCATGAAAATCATCACTGTTTTGATTACAATATACCATCCCCCCGTATTATTCATATTATTTTATTATTTTTAAATGTTTGTACAATTTATTTTCACTTTTCTTGTTTTTTTTTTCATAATAGAAATATACCAATGAGTTTGTGCAAACTGCAAACCACCTTGTTACTTGTGCTGTAGTTAGTCACTTTGTTATCATAGTAAAGTATCAATTGTTCTCATATCAGTTCTCTTTTGTGTTTCTATATAGTTACAATTGTATAGAGAAATGAAAATGTCCAAAAGAGTTTGCCATTAACGGTTTACTTTCTACTTCTTTTCACATTTTTGAAAGGTTTGGAAAGGAATCACGTAGCTTTCACTTTATCTTTTAGAATTATTATTATTGAACTTTACGTGGAACCTCAGGCGGTGTAAGAATTTCCGGATTAAGCGTGGTCTCAGTTTCAAATCAGAGTTGCTTGCCACAAAATTTGTAATATGATAACGAAAATAGAAAAGAGTGGGTAAAAGGCTAAAAAATTATAATCAAATGCACTAGGTTTAAGATATATATAGGCCTAATGATGCGAAATTGTCATATATTCCTCAATTGATGATCACACGTCTTCAAAACGTGGTGTGTGACACACACCATATATGCATTAGGAAAACATTTATTTATATTGCATTCATATACAAGCTAATTTTGCATTCAGTATTATGATTTTTTTTTTTTTGGACCGAGATACATGCACACGCACACACGTATCCATGTATATAGATTTTCATAGTTCCATTAATCACTCATTAAGGAGTTGCGTAGAAGCAATTAGTTATAATTTGATTTGCATTTCCATTTCACTGATCTCATGCATGACATCCACCTACCATATATGTTCTCTTCATTACGCACGGTCATGCATAGTAATTTGCCCTAAATAAAACTCTCTTGGAGCGTTTACTAGTGCTTATGATGTTTTCCTAATAGAAAGAAAATTTACTTTAGGAGAAGAAGTTCAAGAAGATCTTTTAGTTTCCATGGTTCCCTTAAACTGACGAACGATTTCTCTTTGTGTTTGAACCGTCATGTTATGTATGCTACACATGAAAATGAGTGAATGAATATGAGTATATATGTAAACGATCATTTAAATTATTCGCTTTCAGTTAAACTTTACTACTACCCTAAAGACATTTATCAACAAATTTGTGTGTGTCTCATAGAGGAGGGAACCGAAGTTCAAAACTCTTGATTGAAAATTTTGAGTTTGATTTTGAATAACAATACAAGTTACATTTTATAGGTGATGTTCTTTTCTCATATTTGGTATTTTAGAAAGAAAGTGATATACTACGAGACAGACGCTTCTTTATTGCTTTATTCTGCGCTAGATTCGAGCTTTTTCCTGCAGTATTATTAGAGTAAAGATGTACTTATCACATCTGAGAGAGAGAGAGAGAGAGAGAGAGAGAGAGAGAGAAGGTAACGTGCATGTTAATGCTATATATCTTTTCTTTCATGGGACATCCATGCAATAAAGCTAAAAATCAAGATGAAGAGGGGGCAACTTCATCGTAGTTTCTGAAGGGGAAATGGGAATAAAGAGAGGATTGAACAGGGAATAAGAAGACAAGAATAAACTTTTTATGTGCTTTTGTGTCTGCGCTCTTTTTAAATTACTTCGTACCATTCCCCAGCTCCTATACCTTCCCTAAGAATTGGTACATGATAAGCATTGAGAGAAAGAAAGACAGCCCATTATAATAATAAAACATCCCATTAATTATAATTAACTACCCGCATTATAATGTGAAAGGAAATATCATACTATAACGGCTTTGGATCTGCTATACAATCAAGTGCTTGGAGAATCTTACCACTGTTTCTTAGATTGATATAAAGGTTTAAGTAATTAGGTTTGTGTGCAAGTCCTGATTTAAATAAACAAGGATAGAAAGACTGAGATGGTGGGTTGGTGGCATGAGATTAGCAAGAGGAAGGTGTGTCTCTTTCCACATGCAATTTAAAATTTAAAGGAAGCCTAAAAAGGTGATATTCAGTTCTTTCACTTTATGGGAAGATTTTGGTATGCTTTTGAAGGGAGGATATATAGAGCGCATAGACGCATATATAGTACTATAGCAGAATTAGGGTTTCTTGGTATGCCAGAGATTTGGTCCCAAAAAGAACTCGCAGGAGGGATGGTGGTAGTGCAAGGAGGAATATAACAACATGGTTGTTACCCAGCTTTTCTGGATTCTTCTTCAAGGGCCCAGCTTTGGGCCTGCAGCCTAGCTTCCATTTTGAAGACCCTACCACTTCATGGTTTCAATTTTACAGCTTCATTATTTCCCTTCAACATCAACTATTGTTTATCTCATATAAATTGCGGGAAAATGCTCTTAATTTGAATTCATATGGTATAGATATAGTATAAACACTATATACTTATATGAGTATGAGTAAATATTGAAATACGTACATATTAAAGTAAAGGAAAATGCCAAATTGCTCGAATTTATTTGTTAGAATGATGTGGTTATACTATCTTATTTCATTCAACGATTATCCTTATTTTTTGTCAAAAATTTTGACAATTTTTTTTGGCAATATAACATTATTCTAAAGTAAAAAGAATGTTAGGTGTGTATATATATTTGATGTTGAATTTGGTGTTTCATAAGCTATTATATTTGGTGTTAAATTGTGATGTTCAAATAATATTATCATGAATTGCTTAATATTAATTATGTGCTGGCAAAGTTATTTTATAAACAATCGTGTCCACCACTAGAGTTGTTAGTTGCCATTAGATCCCAATTGCATCATTTTCTAGCTATATGTAAATTCTCCATTTTCATGATTTGATAGAGCATACTAGTTTATTTAGCTACATATTTGTATATAAGCAAATACATATAATGTAAAAAATGGTAAAGGTATAAGTAGTGTTGTTAGGATGAGTCTACAATGTCATAATTTGCTAATTTTATAAATTGTTGGCATGTATGATCACTAAAATCATAATATATTAAATGCATATTTTATCAATAACCTGTGATATTATACAACAGTGCATGTTGTTAGCTTTTTTTTTTTTGTTTTTTTACTTGGATACGTGATAATGAAGTCTTATTTCGCATAAAAAGAATTATGCTTTGCAGACCAAACCCAGTTCTTCATTATAGCCCCATATTTGTATATCCACCGCCAGGCCCAGCTTTGTGCGAGTCAAATCGTGAAGCCTATATGAAACCCGTCATACGAAGTTGACCTACAACAACCCATTCTCTTAGTAGAACCTAACAGCCCATGCATTTTCATAAATTGAATTCGTGATATTGACTTTGGTAAAACTTGTCGAATCAAGTATTTCTTATTAGAACAACAACTATGATAAGTTAATAACTTTCTTTGTCCCATTGATTCACATAAAAAATATTTTTTATTCAAATCGCTACATGAATCTTGTCATGCAGTTTGCGATCCTCCAGCCAAGCAACAAATGGCACACTGACCCTGAATTCGGTGTCAAATTTGCTTGAACTTTCAATGGCTGTGACGAGCCCAACTTGCCATGGAAACTACTATTTAGTCCCTCAAAGTCCCTTTTAATTGCGTGCAGCTTGTTTTTTAAGGTAGCTTTAAACAGACTTCTTATTGCATTATTAAACCTTGCTCAAAAAGGAATTATTCAAACTTCTATTCGTGTTGTGTCTAAAAAAACTAACGAACATTATATCTTCTTTTCCATACATATCGATGTCTTAAGCCCTAATGTTTACTTGTCCCTAACTTTTTCCTTTTTGGTACTAGATCAATACCTTATTTAGTTGTCACATACACTTAAATATCGAAACCCCCAATCTATCCTTTATTGAATACAAATTAATGTTCCTGCCAATATTTTGTCAACATGGGCCTTTTGGAAAGCTAGAAATGAATAAATATTCCAACGTAAAACTTTTGATCTAGAACCATTAAACCACTACATAATTTCATGCATAAAAGACAACCTCAAAAATTATCGATAAGCAATAATCTCATAAACAGTTCATCCTGATAATATAAGCTGCAACCCTCCTCAATGAATCATCTGTTCAAGTTGAAACTGATTCCCGACTCTTGGTTGGTGCTTTTGATTGCAGGACAGCATGTAACGCCAAATTTTTCAATCGATGCAGCAGTTTAAGTTGATCCAGGATTTTCAATGGAATGTTAGTCATATCCTTTTTTGATGTGAGATAAAGGAGTAGGTATTTTCAAAGCCCAATAACGCAGTCCTTTTAGCCAAATATACTTTTATCTCATGCGTTTTTTTGTCCAACAAACTAAATCTGTATAGTTTTCATTGGTTATAGTCTTAGGCTTAGTTTATGTTAATCAAGTTCTATTGTATCAATTTCTTTATTATAAATAGACTTTGTCTTTGATTATTGATCAATGAAAGTTTGTTGACTTAAGGATTTTTACATTTATTATGCCCTCTAATAAAAGCCCAAGTTCAGCATAGCCTGACTTATGGTCATGGGTCTCTTTTTCAAGCAACTACGAGCATGATTGCTTTTGGTTTTTAATTGTTAATGAGATCTTGAACTGTTTATCTTTCTTTTATCAATCTCACTCCCAGTCCTAATATAATGTAGTTTTTCAAAATTTATTTAGGTATAAGTATTTAAAATCAACTAAATTTTATCTAATCTAACTCAAATTAAAATAGCTCACTAAGATAAAACTTTCTTAATACTAATTTTTTTTTTCAATGAAACTCAAATTTAAATAAACCACTTATATCCTCCAAACATTGGTTAGGACATCAAATTTAAATATTCTATATCAACCATTTGGAGATGCTAATATGATATGACCATATACACATGGTGTCACAATTTCTTGCCTTCAAGTTATTTGCATGAAAAGTTTCACTGTTAGTTTTACATGTCCCATCACAATGCCACAGGCAGATAAAGCAGAGCGCATGCATCGGCGGGAACCGTCACAAGTTATTTCGACGATTTCCGTAAACGTTCAGTTCTCACTAGAGTGAAGAACTTTTCAATAACTTTTCAATAAAAAAATGAAGAAATGACAAAAGTAAAGAAAGGGCATAAGTAAAATGAAAATATATAAAACAGATTTTAGCTTTACAAATGACATTTTTTTTAAAAAAATTGTTACTATATTACGATATGCGCCTACTTGAGCAATGACGCCTTTCGTCCCGGAAGAAAACGATGTGTACCAACCATGAGTCCATGACCTATAATGTTGACAACTAGCTAGTAGCCCGTGCTTTGCACTGGCATTGCTTATGCATTATAAGTAGGGATGTCAACGGGCATGGCGGGGGCAGGGTATAGGCTCCCGTCCCGCAAGTAAATACCCGCTCCTGTCCCTCGTTCCATGTCCATATGGGTACCCATTTTTTTATTTATCCACTAGTTTATAGGTATCCATGAATATTCATAGATACCCGTTAGAATATTAAAAATTTTAAAAATTTAAATTAAATATAAAAATTCTAATATCATAAAATACTTAAAATAATTATAAATAATAATCTAATTTAACAATTCAAATTCTAACAATTTAATATACTTAAAATAAAAATAAACACATAAAATAAACAAAAAATAAGTACAATAATTTAATTCTACAATTTAAATTCTAACTACTTAAAATAAAAATAAACACATAATAATAATCCAATCATTAGTCTAATATATAATAAATACAAATAAATCTAACTTATAAATTTAAACCCTAGTTTAATCAATTTAAATAACAATAATATTAATTGAACTAAGTTAATAATTTAATAATAAAATAATAATTTCATGGCGGATACTCACAGGTATGGAGATAGTGATCCCCGCCCCTGCCCCATTTAACGTGCGAGTATTTAAAATCCCCATCCCCATTACTCGTGGGGGCAAAATTTTCCCCCATACCTGTCCCATTGCAGGTATTACCTGCGGATATCCGCGGGGGCGGGTTTTTTTACATCCCTAATTATAAGAAATTTTTTCTTAATTACATACTTTTAAGTTTAAAATAATAAAACTATAAGAAATTGATTCTATTTAAAAGAATCCATATAAAAATATATATTTGATGACAATCTTTAATGACAAAATAAAATATTTTCAAAATTTTTATTAAAATTATTTTAAAATCCCTCACTTAATTTTTTTTAAATCAAAATTTAATCAATTTTATTAGCTTATATAATTTAGAATATCGATTCTATTAATTTTGTTGACATTTAACCATTAAATTATATATTCTCCACAAATCACTTGAAATTATTTAAATACATAAACAATTTTTTTTAGTAAAATTCAATTGATTGTGTTAGTATATATCATTTCAAGTTTTAAATCTGTCAATTTTATTAGCATTTACTATAAAAGTCATCTATCGAATAAAACAATCTTCTCAAATCACCCAATCAATATTTCTATAATATGTACAAAACGATATATAATTAGAGAATCTAATTATAAACTTCTGAAGGGTTATGCGACCATGTGATAGTTTAAAATGGCATGTGTTTGTGAAAGTTATCTAAGCTTTTTTTTTTTTTTTACTTTAAAAGTATTTTTTGTTTCTTTCTAATCAATATCATAAATTCAAATTATAATAGAAATAATTTAATATAACTTTATATATCATCACAATAAATTTTTTGGTTAGAGAATAAATTAACTCTAAACCCTAAACTTTTATTAAAAAAGGTTATTATTTCATAATTTTTAAGATAAATTACGCTACAGATATATCTATGACAAAAATATTTAAATTAATATAAAATAAAAATGAATTATTACATATTATTTTTAATTATTTATTTTTAAGGTTGCACAATGACAATACATACAAATAATTTTATCAGCTAAAATATTTTTATATTCTGTGGCTAAAAAAATTACCTACCGTAAAAATGAAATCGAAAGAAAATGTGATGTGAGACTATTATATTGCAAGAGATTAAGCACTCCTTTCCCTTCTGACATATGGGAAGTCGAGAAAAAACGTTTTGAAAAAAAGAAAAGATAAAAACTTATATAAAGGTGGACAAAAAAGTGTCTATCAAAAAATAGTAAAAAGAGCCTACTTAAGTGGATAACATAGCAGCGCCTAACTCACAAATTTACTTAAAAAGGAGGATTGGGGTGAGGAACAGTACACTTTTTCACACATATCCACACCCTGTACGTAATTTCCTCCTGGTGCAAGGGAAGCAAGAGCAGTGGACACTGCTTTACCCTGCAACAACCTTCATTGTTTTCTGGCACAAAATAGGCAATGGAATATAAATTGCCTTACGGTTTTGTACCAGGCTACCCGTAAATGTGGGTAGTTTGGTAAGAACCTGACAGATTCTGTTGATTTCACATCAGTGCTGCTTTTACTGACACGAGGATTTCACTTGGATTAACAAACATGCAACGGGAATTTATACTTCATGAACAAAACATATTGACTTCAAAGACAAGTAATATGATTTGAGATCTATGTGCAAGAAGAACTACAACTTGTTCCTATTATATCTTCACACACAACTTTGGAGAAATATTCCCTCCTTGCTTTCTTCCTATACATCATCTCTTCATGTAACACAACTACATGGGAAATGATCAAACGTTATTTATTTCCATGACCATCCTCCTCTGTACGCGCCACCTGCTTTTGAAGGGCAAAATTTAGATCAAGTGCTTTAAGTGCATATGGTGCTGCTCTCTAATGAAAACATAACATGTATACTTCCTTTAAAAAAGGCAGGGTTGAAGTGGTTAAAAAAAAAAAAAAAATACACTTCTTTAGTTTTTATTGGAGATCAGCACCACAAGCATATAACGAACTTCACCTAAGTTTAGTCCCCGGCTTGAAATGTTCATCTCAAGCTAGCTTAGCAAGCAAGTGCCTCAGAAACTGGCAGCCGCCTGGACGGTGGTACACTGCTACCGGAAACTTTCAATGATGTAAACAGGCAAGACAATCTTGCTATCATGGGCATAGTCCTTTTTGGCACCTTAGGAACAATGGCCAGTTCCATACCAGCATGACATGTGCTATGGTAACCTTCAAGATCAGCTTTGGTTATAAGAACCGCATCCACAGAGGGAGAGTATGGCAAAGAAGAAGCTCTCTGCTTGCTATACTTTTGAACAGCCTGCACATCATAATCAACAACATGCAAAAAGAATATGTAAAGACTAAAAGAAAAATGAAAGATATTACAAAGAAAAGGGTACACCAATAGAGCTCCTAACTTCATCAAATAAATTGGGTTATACCTTCCACTGGGATGGTGCTAGCAGCACTCTAGGTCTTCGAGACCGTACGTATTCCAGGGCAGCAGCAGGTGTCATGTGCTTGTATTCAACCTAGGAAACATAAGGGAAATTATCAGTACCTAAAGCTTCAGCTGATGCCACAGGAAAAACTATGGTCTTCAGGACAAAGAATTACCAAATAACAAAGCACAATTGTTGTACTCCTTCCTCGCCCAGCTTTACAGTGAACATAAGTAGTTTTACCACAGGTTGCATTCTCTGTTCCATAAAATAAAGATTTAAGGGGAAAAAAATCACATTGACAAAGAAAGAAAACAACATCTGTAGGTATATTCAACCAAACCCCCCCTTCTCTCTCTCTCTCTCTCTCTCTCTCTCTCTCTCTCTCTCTCTCTCTCTCTCTCTCTCTCTCAATTTTTAAGTAAATAACTCACGATGAATGAATTGCACAGCCTTGCTGATATCCACAAATGAGGGGGCAAAGAGATAATCCCTTGTAGGAATTACCAGATGATCAATCCCATAGGTCTGAAACAAATCAAAAATTAAACCAAGAATATTAACACTGTTTTTACAGTAAAACCTATATATCAATTCCTTTACCAATTATACAGACACAACCCACAAAAATGGGACACCACTTACATGATATAATGATGAAGGCACCAAAGTTTCATAAGGCTCATTCAGAGTAATCACACCACCCACACCAAGCTTCTTCAAGCGTGGAACATCTTTGGGGAATGGAACGGCGCCCAGTAATACAAACTGCAAAAAACAATAAACAAAATTCAACAATTCAACTGAACATCCAAAAAAGCCAAGTTTAAGCCAGAGTTCAATAACAGATTGTCCAAATTGGAAACAACAACAACAAACTAATCCATTTTCTATGATAGCATAGCATCCATAGAAATTAAATGGTATCATTTATCAAACCTTTTTTTGGATAAAAATCAATTATCAAACTTTGATCAGATTCAGACCAATTTTCCCATTATAAGAACCAAAACATCAAAACCCACTTTCCTATCAATCCAGGCATAAAATTCAAAATAAACGGCAAAAACAACATAAAGGGGTTTCATTTCTCTAAACCTTATTATGGCAACAATAACGAAAAAAAAAGTCAACCATGCTTAAAACCAGAGAAAAATCAACAGATTAACAAAACCACCATAAAAGAAGATGCAGTGAGAGCAAAACCTCGTCAACTTCATCCCACCACCTGAACTCAGTTTCAACCTTGTTCCGAAGCACATTGTACAAAAGCGTAGGGTAAAACAGGATCCTTGCACCTGCTCCAACCAACGCTCTCTTCGCGTCAACCCTCACGATCTGCCTCTCGTGCTTCCCTTCTTCGTCCCCAAGACACTCCCCATCGTCCAATTCCTCGATCTTCATCCCCAAGCACAGCGAATTCTCGAAACCCTAACATCACCGAAAAACATAATGCACAACGATCGGTTAAAATCAAAACCCCAGAAGAAAATTCGAGTAAAAACGAAAACTTTCCACTGACTTCGGAATCAAGGAAGATGAAAAATCGAAACTTGACGCCGAATCAGCTAGAAACGAATTCGATCGGAGAACAGGGGAATTAGGGTTTTTGGGTGCGGAACTATGGGCAGAATGTAAAAGGGTTTGGTGGGTTCTCAATGGAAGAGTGAGCGACGGGCTTGGAAGAGAGAGCGAAGAGCAACACTTTGGAGAGAAGAACCACGAAGAAGATGCTATATCGAGAGAATGGGAATGAAGCATATGGAAACGCTACAAGAACCGAATAAATATAAAGTTTCGGTAACTGAAATTGAATTGTCTAAATGAAAAGATGGGAGGTCCCACTGCATAAAAAAAACACCCTTGTTGTTAGGTTATATCACCAAAATACTATGTTTCTAACATTCATTAGGGTGTGCTTTTTCGTAATTTCGAATATCCATATATGATGAAAAGGATAATTACCACCATTTTGCGTTCACACTTCATTACTACTTCTTACTTGATTTGCTTTCACTTAGAACATTTTTTTCCCCTTGCATAGCCATACAAGTTTTTGCGTGTTTTAACCATAAATTTTTATCCATGTTTTAACCTCATTGGCAGTGACAATAATATACATTTATACTGATATATTTTTTTAAAAAAATTATTATTGATCTATCTAAAGGTAAATATAGAAATAATAAGTATATCACGTCAAAAAAGAGGAAACAATTAGTATATATTTATTTAAATACTTAAAAATAAATACAACAACAACGATTAAGTCTTGTCCTACTATATGGAGTGGTTACACAAATCAAACAACATTGGAGCATTTTATCCGAAATCATATTTATGTTTAAATCATTAACATTTAAATCGTTTTTAATAATTTTATCTATCGTCATTTTTTAAGTCTTCCTCTATCTCTAGGTAGAGGATTACCCTCTACTTGATATATTCTTTTTACTAGAATCTCTACCCATCATCTCCATACATATTCAAATTATTTAAGACGAGATTCTACCATCTTATCTATAATAGGTGTTATCCCAACTCTCTCTCTCCCTCTCTCTCTAATGCACTCATTTTTAATGCTATCTTATTTAGTGTGTCCACTTATTTATCGCACCATCATCATCCTGCACAAGATAAATATAAAAATAAAATTATAAATTCTTCTCACTTTTAAATATCAATTATTTTCCGACATTTATTAATTTTTCAGTGTGAAGGATGTGTTTATGTGAGCCTCTTATAGTTTATATGGCAAGTCCCTTGCAGCGAATTGATTTTTTAGAAGGCTAATATTTCTTGCACGAAAATAGAACTCAATGAACTCACAATTGATAAATGTGCACTGTTGATGTTGATGTTAAAAATTAAGACAATGAGAAACAAAAATTAAATAAATAAACATAATAAAAAAGGAAAATTAATCTTCTGTCAAGTTTTTCTGTACTCTTAATAGAAATTTGTCATGTAAAATCATAGATATTATGATGTAGTTAGTTTGATAAAATATATGGACAATGTCATACAATATTACATTACTGGAAAAGAAACACGAAAAATTGATAGAATATTTCAATCTGGTAAAAAAGTATACAAATGGCCTTTATTGTTACATATATATTATGTATGAAATAAATTAGTAATCGGTTTCTTGTATAATTTTTTTATTTATTATTTAGTTTTAATACTTAATTATCGTATAATTCAATTTTTAATTTATAAATTTCGTAACAATTCAGTGATTTTAATATTTCACTTTGTTTTTAAAAATGCTGAATTGATGTGAAATTTGTAATTCAATAACTAAACTATAAGTATAGAATAATTCAAAAACTAAACTACTAGCTTATCTCTCACATATGTAAAGGTAGTAAAATCAAAATATAAGACCAACAAAAATTGATTGAGTTTAGCGGGCTACTCCTCATAACGTAATGAATCACGGTTTGAATTTCAATTCGGATAGGTGTCCACATTTAATATTTGACAATATTTAGAATAAAATTGCATCTAATAAAGAATACTTATAGGAAAAGGAATCAAAATATAAGTATATGGAAAATAATATAAATCTAAAGTGCGGTGTTACATTTCCTAGGATGATTGTTTAGTTTTCTGTTTGTGTTGAGCCTTAGCCTCGTTTTACTACCAAAAAATAATATAAATCTAATTATGCCAAAATGGTTAAAAATTATATAAATATGAAATAATATGTATATAAATATATAAGAAAGGCTATGATGTCTATAAATATGTCCTTGCGTACAAGTAATATAATCTTTTCACAAGAAATGTACTTCGCTCAATCAACCATGAACTATAATGAGTAAATGAGTAATAATAGATGTACTCATTTTTTTTGGAATACCGTGCTGACTCACTATCCATCTACTATTAGATAGGGTATAAACCCAATCTAAGTGGAGTCCACACCCCATCCAATAGTGGATGGATGATGAGTCAACACGGTCTTTCAGAAAAAGTGAATACACTCAATATTTCTCAACCACAATTATTTGGATTGTTTAGCTTTTGTTTTCATATTTTGCTATTATTTTTTTTATATTTTTTATTTTTAAGATTTTGTGAAGAAAATAGTTAAAACAGGAAATAAGAATAGGAAACAGAATTTTATTATTTTCACTATTTTTATTCACAAAATCCTAAAAATAGGAAACACAATAAATGAAAACATAAACCAAATAGCCCCAATTCTATTTCAAACCTCCAAATTATAATTTGAGTGAAAATTGTATAAGAGATATTTTTGCTTCAATTATAGTTTGAAAAAATTTGTTGAAACTAATAGTTAGTTGATTCAAGTGATTCGGCACTTGTTTCCCTTAAGTAAGATATCGAGTTCGAGTATTATAGATGGAAAAAGAAACTAGTGCTGAAAGAGCTTTACCTCCATAGTGGGGTGAATGGGCTCAAATCAAATTAATTGAAATCTAATGGACTTTTGAAAATTGGTGATCTATGCCAAAAAAAAAGAAAAATTTGTTTTGCTAGAGGATGTATAGTGTACCTCTCACTATTTCAAAACTTTTTTCTATTTGTTGCATATGAATAGGTCCCTTTGGTAAGTATTAAATCCATGACAACCTACTAGGCATTTCACTCTACGAGTCTCTTTCATACGAGTATTGTAAGAGCTAGACTTTGAAGTTTGCTTCTTTTCAAACCTAATCCCCTTTTACTTTTACTTTTTCCATTTTATTTAATTCACATGTTTCCATCCCAAGAAAGGCATAATAACTAATGAAGTTATCACCTTCTTAAGATAATCTCTTTTGTTTGCAATTAAGGGTGTGTATGTTTCAGCTTTAAAAAAAATAATTTTTAAATTTAAATTTTATATATAACTAAAAAAGTTAAAAATTGATTTTTTTCATAAGTTACTCTTTTCAATTTCTCCAAAAAAGTTGAAAGTAAATTTTTTAAAAAATTCTATTATTTTTAAAAAATTATCCAAACATACGAAAACTAACTTTTTTGATTAAAAAAATATTTTTTTTGCTAAAAAATCTCAAACAAACACATCCTAAATTAAATATAAAAAAATTTAGAATTTGCACAAGCTAATTTAGAGAGAGGAAACATATCTAATGGTCCCTTCTTTTTGGTGAGGAAAAAAAAAAATCACTTACCAACATGTTTACTTCGGAGTTAATTTTTTGACAAACAAAGTTGATACAATGTTAGTTAGGATATTAGTTAATCGATTATAAATAAGAAACTATTATCTATTGTCTGGGACGAATTTATAATGGGGGCGAATAAGGGCTCTGGCCCCACCTCAAATATTTTAAGAACTCTATAAATGTACATGTATGTGAATACTAATGGCATAGTGGCAATGCCTTCTAGTATATCCCGCTAGATGCTGGGTTTGAATCCTAAGTATCTCATAATTGATTTTTTGTTCAAATAATTCTCATTTATTACTATTTTTACTTTTCACTTTACCTAACTTAATCTCTCTCATAACCAATTGCTATAAAGGGATAATTTCAACCATTTTCTTCTAGTCTCATTCAGTCTAGTGCCCATGTTTATATGATATATCTATTTTTCGATTAGAAATTTTGTTATTTTACACATTTACACTTGGGGAAGTGTGATTCATATCGTTATTATTGGAGTAAAAAGAAGAAAGTGAAGGTACGATTATTTATATTTAATGTTAAAGTACTTTAACTTTATTTATTTCTTTATTTCTTAGTTTTATTTACATTATTTTATATGTAATTTATTTTTAAGAATAAAAATTTATATATTTTATAATAATCAATGGAGAAGAAAAGAAGTAAAAATAAGGCAAAATGTGGATTTACATTACAAATACTTAGTTTAAAGAGAAATAAAGGTTAATATATTTAGTCATATAAATTATTAAATTAAATGTGTTCTCTTTATTTTATCTATTAATTTATTTTAAATATATATATATATATAACATAATTATTACAATAGTTATTTACTATTATTTTTTATATTATTTTCATAATAATAAATGAGAAGGAGAAAAAATTAGAGCCTTTATGATAATAGTAAATAACTTTAGGAGAAATGTTATGTTCGACTTTAGAGAAAGTGTGATAATATTTATCACATATTATAATAATATTTATTCAATGATACAACTCATTAACTTTCGATCCCTCCTTTATATGTCTTATGGATTTGCCCTTGTCTATTGTAAACTTATCATAGTTCTAAAAACTAAACCGAACTGGTTGGTTAGATCGGTTGAATCAAGAATTGCCCAAGCATCCAATCTGATCAAATCTCAAAAACTCCGACGCAAACCATATTGAACCACCCGAAAATCGCAGAACTAGATGAACTGAACCAATTCCAGCAATTGGGCAATTTTTTTTTCAAAATGGCAGGTGGAGAAGATGATCCCCATGGCAAAGCAGTTGATGATGGTAACGGCGCAATCATAAAGGGACTTTCCCTGGAAGAAATTGGCAAGGACATGCTGAGCATGGAGATAACGAAGATGATGAGGATGGAAAGGAACTTGGGGTGTGCCGCCACTGTGGCATCACGGTACGCGATGGGAAGGAGGGGTCCATCGCACATGGTGCTGCCAACACGTGTGGTGTGGAAGTGGGAAATGGGGGAAAGGGATAAAGTTATGTATGCTGGGGTGAGTTGGAAGATAGGAGGAATGTTTTGATTTTGTTGAATGGGTTTTTAATGAGTGATGAAAATTTATGTGAAGTTGTGGACCCATTTTTTGCTTTGGTGTAATGCAGGGCAAGTAATGCAGGGCAATTGATTGAAAAAAATTGATTGGTGACAAGTAGTGATAATTATTAAATATTAATAGAATTTTTTTATTAAAAAAGAATAAAATTTATTTAATATTTCAGTTCAACTATTTAAACTCCGGTGAATTAATAAATATCTGAGTCAGTACTTTGTTCAATTTAATGTTCGATCTAATTTTTAGAATCTTGAAAATTATAGTTGAAAGTTAAAGTGAAAGAAGGCTTGCATTTTATGGGTGAAGGAGATGTCTCTTAGCTAGCGTAAATGGCTCTCTTATATGCTAAAACTAGCACTAAAATTCTAGATTGAGAACCTATGATTACAAATATAGGATGCCGATTAAGTAAATAATAATAATAAAGTCATAAAATCTTTCTATGTATATGTAGAAGAGAGAGAATGAGACCTGACAGAGAGAAGAAAAACATAAATTCATGAGAAGCTGTGGTTTGCACAATGTCCGTATCTTCGTATTGTTTTTGGTTGGTGCTTGCTGCCATGCACCCTGTAAAGTAGGATGTGTGATGCACCCCGTGTAGAAGTTTGGGTGTACTGTGTTCCCACCACCATTTTCTCTTTCTCCTTCATTGTTTCAATTTTCTTCTACAATTTGACGCCGGCCCTCCTTGTTCCCCTTCCCTCCCCTATCGTCGGCTCCACTTACGCTGTCGTCAACTCCGCCTACGTTGTCTTCGGCTCTGCCATTTATGTCATCAGCGGCTCCATCAACAACATCCCCTTGCCCAATGCCTGGCTCCTCGATTACCACTTCCACCATTGGCGCCGTGACCCCTCCATGCCCGTTGACCGTGAGTTGACGTGAAGAGGGCAGATGGCCACACTGCTCTCGATACTATCATGGCTGACTGGTGGCGAGTTGATTGTGACTTACAGTGGATGGTGGCTGCGAGGGCGGCCGTGAGATGGCCGACAAGGAGCCGCGATGTTAGCAAGGGAGCCATGAGGGTGGTCACAACAGTGGAATGAATGATGAGTTGCAAAGGTGAGACAAAAGTAGCATGAAAGATTTAGCCACACTTTAATTTTCATTTAGCCACATTTTCATCTCATTTAGCTACATTCTAATTGTCATTTAACTACATTTTTTGAATATAGCTAAATATAGGTGTAGGCTACACCCTAAGATGCATCGTGCACCATACTTATGGGGTGCATCCGAGACAAAACCTTGTCTTTTTGTCCCAACAATATTGCCAATATTTAAATGAGAACGACATTGATTGAAAATGAAGAATAACTTGATCTGTTTAGGTAGTTTATGAGGAACAAGCAACTAGTTTACTATAAATCTCAAAAATGATTATATGACTTGAAATTTTCACATAATTCGATTATGTGTAAATTTTTATTATTAATTAATAAAGTTGGATTCAGATAAAAATTTGTACATAATTAATACATTTAAAAATTTTATATGAGAGAATCCATTCGATATAGACCCCACTTGTATTGGATTTCAAATAACCGTTTGAATTCCATCGTTAACAGGATTATGTTACTGGTAACTGTAGCTATTATTCCTATCTTCAAGCCTGGTTACAACTGTGATTGGACTGCAAATATGGACAATTAGGAAAAATTCAAAGTGAATAATGCAAGTTATCTAAATATATACCCGGCTGCGCGCTTTCTATTATTCCTTTTTATATCGTATGTTATACATAAATTTTTGTTCTTCCCTCCCTAACTTTGATGTGACTTGATGCGCGTAAAGACACATCTTATGAAAAGTTGAAAATGATAATACATTTTTGTTAATTCAATGCTAGAAACACGTAGGCCGGAAACTTAATTATTAATCTTTCATTCTTTTTCCAACATTTATACAGAGACAGTAGGAACAAAAGCAAAGTAGAATTTTATGAGGCCCACCAAATTTTCCTGAGTCTTTTTCTTTTTGAGTGTTCACATAAGTGTTAGATATGTTGCGTTCAACAGAACTCGAATCACGACCACCAAAAACAAAAAAAATAACTGATCTCAAATAAAAAAGGGTAATGTTAGTGGGTGCGTGTTACGGTGGGCCTTCTCTTGTTATGGACCTTCTGGTGGTCCCTTAATTTATTTGCAAAAGACCCCCGCATGCAATTTACACGTAGATGATCTCCTCTCATACGACTCTTTAGCTACGTTCCAAAACCATTCCTTTCCAAAGCTATAATTTTTTCTGCGAGTCTCTGACATCAGACCCATATACATAGAGTACATATAGTTCATGTTAGTTACAAGTGCAAGATTATGAATAATTAGAGACGCTAATAGCTCCTTTAAATACATAGCCTGTGAATATAGCAGAGAAACAACACCAAATAAACTAGCAAGTAGTTGAATTAATTAGTCCCTGAACGGTAATTTTCTATAAAATATCACAAATTTAATTACAACTATCAATGCATTTTTCAATTAACCAAATAATCAATTGGTAATCTTTCTCACATATGGCCACAAACGGTAAGCAAATTAAGCTCAGCACCACAGAAGCGAGCCAAATGGGATGCTATGCCTTCACTTTCAGATGGTTAAAGAAATATGACAAATAAAAAAGATGACAGTAATCCTATCCTGCTAGTCAGGGGAGGCAATCTTTATTTATCCATCACGTTAGCACCATGTTTTGATTCTTTCCTGCTCAGCGCGTGCCTAAAGTTTTGAAAATAAATTGATACTAAATAAATAGTTATTGACTTGATCACAACGATCTTACCAAGAAATTACACAGCACATAGCTCTGAGTGTGTGTGTGTATGTTTGTAACCATGTTGGTTTGAACCACTTCAAAGTATTTGTCACATTGTCACATTGTATTTGTCCTGTCCAACTTGCTAGTGATCACTTTGACCATATGTTAGCATCATATTTAAAACAAAATAAAATGCTATGTAGCATTGTTGTATTAAAAAAATGCCATCAATGACTGGTTCCAATCATCCTCCATGCTCTCATTGTCAATACCTTTTCCTCATCTTCACACACTACACAATCATCATACCCCAACCAACAACCACATATACCATTAATAATAAGCCCAATAAACATTTAACAAAATCTTATAAAATTGGAATTTTGAAATAGGCCAAAAGTGCAACACAACGTTCAAGCTCACCAATCTCATGCACGCCATGTCTGTGGCAGTGTCCATAACCACCACAAACCCTTCTTCTCCATTCTCTAGCGATCGTCCTTTTGCAACAATCCCACCCCTCTCTTCTTCAACATACACTCTCTTCATCTCCCACCCCTCCGATAAACAACCACTCTCCACCGCACCGGACACCGTCACCGTCCGAACCTCCATGCTACTCGCCATAAAGCCCCACCAACACGACGACCTCATCGCCAAATCGGGACCTCACGTGTTCAACGACGCCGTCATCCCCGTTTCCTTGGTGAGTCCCCACGTCATCGAGTACCTCATCCCAAACCATCCCCGAATCCCGCAAACTCTCTCCCTTTTTAACAAAGCCATATCTAGGTGCGTTCCATCGCAACTCACGAACTTGTTAACTTATGCCATCGAACGTGGAAACGCAGATTCTGTTGCTGTTTTGATAGACACCGGTGCACATGCGAATTCCAAGGACTCAAATGGAAAATCACTATTCCCCTTAGCAATTTGAACCGAGAAAGGATAAGAATCTGCCCCATGAATCATAACCAGATCTTGAGTTTTTTTGTGACAATCCGGCTGCTTGATTCAATGACCACGAGCATGGGGATTCCAAAATAGCTTGAATTTGAGACTCAGAAGCACCTTCCTCTAGTCACCAAAAAGGAGAGCCAACTATGGCATTCCTACAAAAAATTCATCAAATGGGGTTCCGATGAATTAGGGGTGGGCGTAGGAAGATATAAAAAAAATCACAAAAATTTAATTAAACAACACATCGTAATCATAATCAAAATCAATTCTCCTAAGACGGTAAAGGAGTGGTCATCATGTTCCACCAATCAATGTCCTCCACACGGCTGCGAATGGCTTCGAGACCACTCTTCGAGCTTCACACTCATGAGGACTGATTTGCAAAATAGATATGGCATAATGTGGGTTTTATCCAGATCGTTCGATTTTAATGAAGTACATCTAAGGGTTAACAAGGGGGGACCATCACAAGCTCCTAGACATGTGCAGGACCAACTTATACGGCACCATGTTAGTGATACATAAGTTTTTTTTTTTTTTTAAACATAGTCCTCACGCACGTCACTTATGTTTTTTTTTTTTTTTCTTTTTCACCATCAATGATCACTGTTCATTACGTGAAACTCACATCATGTGGTACTATCAGTTTTTGACTAAATAAAAAGAAAGATCAGCTGAGTTTGTTTGTTGTTTGGTTCATTATTCACAGATGGTTTTGATTATTTCGTTGAATGAGTTGAATTTTATGGTTTCACATGTTCTCCTCAAAACCTTTCACTTCAAATTTGATTTTTGCAGTCAATAAATTATTTACAAGTAAATATATGCAAAGAGCAGTGCTGCTATGTCCGAACCCAATGCCCGATTTTTACTATAAAAAATACGTGATAGGGAAAAAATTGAAAAATTGTTTTGATGGAGAGAGAAATTTAATAGCATAGCTTATAATCACTAATAAAATGCCATGTCAGTCTCAAATATTTTTTATTTTTCTAGCAAACTTTCTGGCTCTACATTATTTTCCATGTGCAAAATAACAAAATCTATTAAGTAATGAATTCGAGTCTAACTGAATATAAAAGTTCAATCATTACAAGGTTCGATATTATTGGTTCATGTTTGGTAAGTTGTGACTAGGCTCAGTCAAAAGAGAAGATTAGATGTTTATAAGGTTAAAGAAAAAAAGTTCTGTTTTATTTCACCCATGTTATTTTTGTGAGTTATTATTATTTATCATTTTCATTACATTTTTAATAAAATGGTTGAAGTGTTAAATTGTAAATTGAGCATAATAAAACTTTTTTTTTTGCTCGAAAAGCATTTAAATTTTTTTGATAATTCATCTAAAATAAATAAAACAACTTATTAAACCAAAAAAAAAAATAGCTAATAAGTATTTTTCTTGACAAAAATATAAGGATATTCATTTCATTTACCTATAAGCTAAAGGTGTTTAAAATCGAATCAGACCAATGAAAAAATAAAAAACCAATTCAAAAAATCGAAAATCAAAAACAACATAACCGATTAAATTGGTATTTTTTTTTATTTGAAAATTTGATCGATTTGATCTTGTGTTTGATTGATAAATGCAAAATCGAACTAAACTAAATCGAATATTTATGGTTAAAACACCTAATATACCCTTGTGTTTTTAGTATATAGACAAAATTGCCCTCACTAAACATAATAGTCTGCATTGCACACACATCACAGAACCTAACATTATTGGATTGTTGGAATGTGTAGAATTAGACATGCTATTTGAAAATGCTAATAAAAGTTTTAGTTTTTTTTCCTCAGCTAAAAATCAAAAACTGAACCGAACGAAACCATTCTTAGTCGATTCGGTTTGGTAGGGTTAGCAAAAACAAATGAACGATATTTGATATAAACCAATTGGTTTGATTCAGTTGAAATTTTTTTTAAAACCAATCCAAATTGAACTATAAACACCCTCTATTATAAGCTATAATTGAAGGCCCAATTTTTTTAATTTAATTATAATAAGTTAATAAATATGTATTTTATTTTATTTTATTTTATTTTATTAATTACATGATAAGATTGCAGAAAAGCAGGATATATTACAGCAAAGACCAGTAAATTAAAGACTGAGTCAACAAATTTAAATCTAACATTTTAAAGATTGATGTATTTGTTCTTTTTTTTTCCTAATACATAGAATGATATTTTCGTGTAAGTAACGGAAAAATATTGTTAAAAAACTACATACAGAGAATGAGAAAATAACTTGATTTTTGTAGTTATGAGTTTTGTGGCTTTTTAATATCCGAGGACAGCTCACAGCCATTGGATGCTACAGCCTGGGCTAATCCTGCCGGTCCATGATAGTGTCCATTTTTTGCTCTTCGCCGACAAGTGTCTTTTTTTTAAAAAAAATTATTGGGCAATTGCCGATAAGTTTAAATTTTTTTTTGGGTCGGTGATTGCTGGTTTTCGGCCATGAGTTTTAATGGTTTATATTTCAAAGTAGTGACTGAAATGGGCCCCTCAGTCCAAACATGAAAATGAATGGTTTCCATTAGCGATATGTATTTCTCTTGGGCTGCGGCTTGGCCCACTCTCTCTCTCTCTCTCTCTCTCTCTCTCTCTCTCTCTCTCTCTCTCTCTCTCTCTCTCTCTATATATATATATATATATATATATATATATATATATATGTATATATATATCCCTGTATTTTTCTAAATGCAATAATAGTTTTTTGAATAACTTTTAATTACCATTTATTATTCTATCTGATCTTAACCAACAAAAAAAAAAAGGAATAAAATAAAGAATTTAATTTAAATGTACTGACAGTGTAAAACTATTTTACACTGTCAACCAATAAAAATAATAGAAAGTGCCAACTCATACAAATAACTACCTATTATATTGAGGGACTTACCATGATTTTTTACTTTCCCCTATTTTTATTGGTTGACAGTGTAAAATTGTTTTACACTGTCAGTGTATACCAATTAAACTCTAAAACAAAATTCCATAGATTTTGCTTATTTATTTATTTATTTTACTGGAATAAAGTTTCCTTGAGTTGAATCATCCAAATTTTTTATTCAATTCAATTAATCATTTTTCCACGAAAATATATGTTGAGAAAATTGAATTAAATAACAAACTTGGTGCTTTCGATTTCTAACCGTTCTCTCTAGGTGAAAAGCATCAACCCCTTATTTTACTTTTCGTTTTAAGATCATGAGATATTTCTACAATTATTGAGAAATTAATTTTGGTTTGGGTGTAGGCAATTTGTCTTGATCACAAGCTTGAATATTCCGTCCTTGGTGATGGTCACATTCTCATTCTTTATCCTCCCATATTTTGCACGCGTAATATATTTTATAATAATATTATTAGTTGTATGTAACTTTAACTCATTCAACTCACATAAAGTGAAGTAAGTCATTAGTGATAACAAAAAACGGAAAAAGAATGGTTACTCACGGGAATACCGTTAAAATTTCTTAATTTACAAAAAGAATTACATATATCTCTACCAAAAAAAAAATCACAAATATTATATTCATACATTTAATTCGCACATAATATTCTGGATAAAGTATGAAAAGCACATCAGCATACTTTTATTCGGAGATACTGACACTTCGTTCTTATCCTCCCACATTTTGCACGCACAATATATTTTATATTATTATTAAATTTGTTACAATTATTATATCCATAGATTTAATGTATACATAATATTCTCGAGAATATACCAAAAAAATTCTCGAGAATGTTGGGTAAAAAAATTTGAATTTGATATAAATATTTTCCATTAAAAGTTTCACATCATTATTTTAACATACTCATAACCAATTTTAATAAAAACAAGCACAATATCTAGTAAAAAAAAAATACTGCGGTGGATGCGGGAGAATTGCCGAAAGAACACGATTTAGTACTCTATTTTGTATTAAAAAAGTTATCACCAAAACGATGTTGAAAAAGCTTTTAATTAAGAAGCTATTTTGTGTAAAAATCAAACAAAATCAAGCATGTATCTAATTTCGTTCAGTCAATAACATAAGTTTTTAGTTGTCCACGACAATCCGTCAGAGTTGATAGTTGGGAAATATTCTTAAA
This sequence comes from Pterocarpus santalinus, assembly GCA_031439595.1. Lineage (NCBI taxonomy): Eukaryota > Viridiplantae > Streptophyta > Magnoliopsida > Fabales > Fabaceae > Pterocarpus > Pterocarpus santalinus. Next base: position 64,341,745 of record CM062531.1, on the reverse strand, counting down.
TGGAAAATATTATTTCCTATCCTTTTCTCAACCTAGAAACGGGGAAAAACATAATCACAGCAGAGATATTTTTTTTGTACCATTTCTCTTAATAGTCCTAATCCTGCAAACAATGATAAATGCTGGATACCGATATCTGGATGACAATAATAGATTGAGAAGTAAAGGCTAAGGCACATAACATTTATGCAGCAACTACCCCCGAGGATCAAAGATATGGGACCTGAATCAAACCCATCTCGCAATAATTACCCGAGACCGCACCACACCTAACCGGCTAACACTATTCATATTGGTGAAAGCACATGCAAGTGTGTTATTGGCAGGAAAAGAGATCTCAAGGCACAAAAGAGAATGTGAAGAATGTCCATAGTAGATAGCCTACAGAACATAGATAGAATTAATGGCCTAATGTTATTATGTTACAGATGTGATATACACACAGAGAATTTCCCATTATGTTATGGCCATTTATTTGCAGTAAATAACCCTATAGTTTTTGCAAAAGTTTTAGTTCAACAGCTGCACAACATGTTGGAATAATTGCTTATGCCTAGTCTAGGAGACTAATCATATTACCCACAGCACATTGTGTCATTTTCTCATTTTCTTAGTTTTTCTGGTGATTTGACTCAAACATGTTGCTCAATTATCTTCAAGTAGAATGAATTGGAGTTTAATCAAGCGATGAATACCCAATTTATGAACTTTATAGTAGACTTGGCCTCTATCTCCTTTTGTGCTGGTGTATGTGGGAGGGTTGGTGCCATGGTGGGTAGCACTATACCATTATGAAATAAGCTATACTGGAGTTCTTGGTGGCTATGCTTTGAAAATGCAACTACTTACAAGGAGTTCTTTATGTTGTAGCATAGTTGATCAAGCGGAATCTTTCCGTTTTCTATTATCTTATTGTGGATTTTCTTTTCCCTTTTTCTGTGCTGATTGGAACATAAGTTCATGACCAGCCATGTAACTTGGAAGATAGCTGCTTTCAATTAGTAGTCAAAATGGCGTGCGCTAGCTTTATCATTCCCTCGTTTTCACACCAGGCTCACTTATAATAATTGGTTTTGGGACAATTGGACCATTCTCCCATCATTTGGTTAATGGAAATTGAACACTGCATGTCAGTTGTTGAACTTTAGAAATTAATGTTGTCCAACTTAAAATTGTTAATCACTACTTATTTTCCTTGTTTAAAAATTAGGAGAATTATTAGAGGATATTTTAGGAGAATATATCATCACTCATCATAAAATCATTTGAAACCAAAACATTCATCTAATTTAGAGTCATTATCGACTTGCCTTTCTTCTCTAGAAATTTATAGCTGTATTATAGATATCTCTTATTATATAAACTGAATCCTTATGCCAAATATTCTATAACTATTATTGAATTGCAAAGTGGGGTATCGACAATGCAAACCTAATTGAAAACGACTCCAAGTTCTGTATGAATGGAGATGAAGCAGTGGCTTAACGAGACCTGTCCACTGTCACTGTGTTTGAATGATGGATAATAAGAGGAATAAAAGAGAAGTAAAGGAAAAGAAATTAGCTCTCTTATTTAAAAGTTTAATAGGAACCAAAAGAAACCCAAAAAAAAAAAAAATCTTCTTTTTCTCTTAAAAATTCATCATTTGTCTTTTGAAATTAAGATAGATGAAAGAAACTAGAAAACTCATTAAATTAAAAATAATAATTTTATATTTTTATTCTTTGTTGTTTATCAACTTATTAAAAGATGTATATTAACTCTAATAGCCACTCATATTAAAAGATGTAGCTACGAGGAAAAAGGGGAGCTTAGGTTTGCCAAACACCTAAAACTTTCCTCCGAGTAATAGCTATACCCTTTTTTCTTTTATATTAGCCTTTACATGAAGTAGTTTTACAGCGGGAAATATCGCCAAACAAGCAAATGCCCCCAACAGTCAACATTGTAACGAGTATCTTCACTGTGATATGAGTAAATGCAACAAAAAAGCAGAGCCCAGTTTACTGGTAGGCAATGTATGAATGACGGTAAAAAGCAGACAAATCCAATGGAACAGTAGATCTATGTCAGTATGTGGAAAAAATAAAAAGGAATAATCAGTATTGGCTATGTACGAGTTGGCTTATTGGGCCAAGGTGGGCCTGCTTAGCTTCACAGTGGGCTTGCCCCCACGGTGGACAACTCGGAGCTGCTTGAGTATTGTATATTTTGCTTAAAATTCTGTTTCATATTTCTCGGCCAAAAAAAAAAATTCTGTTTCATATTCAATTGCTGCTGTGTTTGCTATTTGTGCCGTAATGTATCTTATATAGGAGAAAATGGAAGCGAATGAGTGGTGATTTCTGCAGTAACTGGTAGGGAATATAGATTTGTGCTACTTAAGCTGGTAACAATTTTTTTCTTTTGGGAGATTGGTTGCTTATATTTAAGATAGTAGTTAGTATAACTACATAGGAAAATGCTATTAAACATTTGTGCAATTTATTTTTAAGTCAGTTTTAACATTTAAAGCGAACCATCTAATGAGAAACGATTTTGTTAAATTGTTGTAAGTTCCATACATTTAGAAGTTAAAATGAACACTTCTTAACATACTTGAGACCAATTAACTGGTGGTGTGTACCGATGCTCGAGCGTTCAGTAGCATCACCTAACTGTGTAGCCTTTTTGGATGCTACATGTAACGAAAAATTTCAGGGGATTTAGTTTAGAGTAATGGTAATATGGTATATTATTTAGAGTAATGACATATTATCCTAATGCATCCACTTTTAATGATCTAAACTGACTTTTGAGTTTCTTTATGATATAGTTGATGAGCTTAAAAAATTATTGGGCGCTCCTGGAATATGCCACGGATTATGTTCACAGCTAATAATAAAATGATATTTTAGATAAAAATATAAGTTAATAATAGATTCTATATCAAAATATCGTTATATTATTGGCTATAAACACATTCATATAAGTACTCTATAAACATTTAAAAATTTCTCTATAAGTATAGGTTACAAGAATTTCACGTTCACTCCGTTGGAGCCTATAGATTAACAGAGCTACATACCACCAATTGGTGTTCAAAGTTAAACCGTAACCTGAATGAAATATCTTCTTGGCTAGAGCTGGTGCTGCCAGGAAAAGCCATGACTACACATTGTTTATATACAATTTTTGCAGGACATTATTTAAATACAATTTTTGTAACTGATTAGAAGTGACAATAGTCCAAATTATTGAATCTCTTTTGTGTTGTATTTGACTTCATTGTAGTGGCAATTGCCAATTGACAGTGTTGTATATTAGTTCAATGGGATAATATATGATTGAATGCCGTAAATCCATCAAAAGTAAACTCAATTGTTAATTGTGTACTGAAATTTATGTTACTCATTTTTTTCGGAGAAGAAAACGAAATACAAGTGCTTCATTGGGGAAGTTTTATACCGCGTGGCTCATGCTATTTAAGGGGCACATGCAGTTAAAAGTATTTTCATTTTAACTCTCAGTTTGGAAATGCTTAATGGTGCTGTTTATTTCAGCAGACTATTCACAGTGATATGCGTTAGACGACATATTGGAGCAATACTGGAGGCGTACGCGCACATCAACTTGCTCTTTTTTTCTTTTGCTTTATGGAGTTAACAAGCGTCTAGTAGCTTTCATCAATGCTGTTTAACATTCTTAAATTACAATATCCAAAATCTAGTTTAGATAGCATGTGCAACCCTCACCATTATTTGTCCATTTTTATAACCACCAGTACCAAATGCATTAAAATAATACTTTCTGATAAGAAAAGCCAAGTACACTAGATAGAGTGCACCAATCTATCATTAATTATCTACGGCTTCGTATTAAAACCACAACAACTCCACAAAGATTTATGGTTTGTAGCCGCTAATAATGAAGGCCAAAAAGTTGTGCTGATTAGTTCTTCCTTCTCACCTCACCGCTGTGCTCTGACACAGAAATTTTGGTTCAACAGAAGTCAACATCTGTACAGAAAAAGTTGTACAAAGGGTGTAGCTCAAGCTCATTACAATTACATAAACTGAAAAAAGAAAAAATGCTGAATAAAATAGGGCACATTCAAGACCAATCAACCCCACCAAGTCCACCACCGCTCTCTCTCTCTCTCTCTTCAATGCAGCAACCTTATTTGGACAACCTTACAAGCATACCCTCAAATAAGCATCTTGGTGTCTTCAACTAAACATGGACAAGAGCTGGATTCAGGCTTTTCTACTTCTCACCCTTAATTTAACTACAACAATAGCTGCATTTGGTGTTGGCGGTGGTGTAGGTATTGGTGTTGGTGTTGGCAATGGTGGTGGTGCTGGAGCTGCTGGTGGTAGTGGTGGAGTGGTTTGGGTTGGAGGAGGGATTAACAACCCTGATCCCTCTGGATCTTCAGTGCCAGGGCTGGATGGAGCTTACACAGCTCTACAGGCATGGAAATCTGCAATTACTGATGACCCAAAGAAGATTTTAGATACTTGGGTTGGTTCAAATGTGTGTTCTTACAAAGGAGTCTTTTGTGCAAATCCTCAGGATGCAATGGCTGCGTCAGCATTTCCTGTTGTTGCAGGCATAGATCTCAACCATGCAAATCTCCAAGGAACTCTTGTCAAAGAGCTCTCTCTACTAACTGACATGTCTCTTCTCCACCTCAACAGTAATAGCTTCACTGGTACTGTTCCTGATACATTCAGAGACCTCACTTCTCTGGAAGAGTTGGACCTGAGCAACAACCAACTTTCAGGTCCTTTCCCTGCTGCTACTTTGTACATGCCAAGCCTCATCTACTTGGACCTAAGGTTCAACTACTTCTCAGGGCCCCTCCCTCAAGAAATTTTCTACAAGAATCTGGATGCATTGTTTCTCAACAACAATCAATTTGAAGGCGAAATTCCTCAAAATCTGGGAAATTCACCTGCCTCAGTGATAAATTTAGCCAACAACAAGTTGAGTGGAAACATCCCAGCAAGTTTTGGCTTCATGGGTTCTAAACTGAAGGAGATTCTCTTCCTCAATAACCAGTTAACTGGTTGCATTCCTGAAGGAGTGGGGCTCTTCACAGAGATGCAAGTGTTGGATGTGAGCTACAATACACTTATGGGTCATTTGCCAGACACATTATCTTGCCTGCAAGATATAGAAGTCCTTAATTTGGCACATAACAAGCTTTCTGGGGAGTTATCAGATGTAATCTGCTCTCTGAAAAGCCTTGCGAATTTGACAGTTGCTTACAATTTCTTTTCTGGGTTCAGCCAGCAATGTTCAAGGCTTTTCTTTAGGAATGTGGGTTTTGATTTCTCACTTAACTGCATTCCTGGAAGGGATATGCAGAGACCTCAACCTGAGTGCTCTGTGATCCCAGGTGGTAGCCTAAGTTGTATCAGAATCCCCACTCCAAAGCCTCTTGTTTGTGGTTCACTAGCTGTAAGTGCTTCGAAGCACACTAATTCCAGTTCACCATCTCCTTGATAGTTACAGTATAGTTTAGCTACAGGTTGGTCATGGCTTCTCCATTAATTAGTGCTACCAATCTTAATTCAGACCCTGCTAATTTATTTCTTCATAGATTGAGCATACGTTTTAGTAATTATTCTTGACTTGCATGGATAAGATATGTCTAGACTTTGAAGGTAAAATATTTGCTGACTTGCGAGACTTCTAACATCTATCTTGACTAGCATGAAAAGACAACATGTGATGGTATATCCAAGCAAGACAATTAATGTTTCACGTGACATGCTTGTTTGATTTGGTTACTTTAATGTGCACTAGTTTATCACGGGTTCCTTAAACTATGCCTTCAACTTAATTCCCCACATTCGACAAGGCCCCTGCTTGATTGCTTCTGAACAGTGAAACTTGATACCAATGTAATGCTTACACAACCAAAATCAAAAGGCTACCAAAAGTAGCAGGGGCCACTTCAATCACATAAATGGTGAGGTAATATTTCACTCCGGCTAGGTAATATTTCAAAATAATCAACAGACAAGGATTAATGCAGGGAAGCACATGTAGACTCATCAAAAGAAGTGTAACTAAATCAAACAACCAAACAGCTTAAGCTATTTTTTGCTATTGCGTCTATTGGGTGTAACTTACGATATTCGATGAACAAGTTTTATCTCTAACATGGAGCACATAAGAAACTAACATCACCCAGAATCTCATTCAAATTAATATGATATACAATCAATCTTCAGCTGTTAGGAGCATTGGTCCTTAACCAGCTTCTATAAATAAGGGGTCCATGTCCAACAACTTAAGCTTTTGCACCATGTTGTAACAAGCACAGTTTTGCAGCGAAAATAATCGAGAGTAGTTCATATTACAACAAGCAATCATGGAAAAATGAACACAATTTGGAGATACCATTTGTCTGTTAAGGAATATAATACATTGGGTTTGGGAGTTTAAAGGACCGTGAGGCCACAGCAAAACCCCATAAATCACTCCATTGATCCCCAGAGCTCCCATGGATACTGTAGCCTTCATCCACCAACTCCGCTCTCTTCTGAGACTTGTACGTAGTGGCTTGTTTGCCTTGATCAGAAGGGCCTCTGTTTCATTAACAAGGAATTTCAATTTTCAAGTTAAGTTCCACAGAAAAAGAAATTGTGTATATTTTCTAAGAACCAATTAACTTTAAGTACCTTAAGATAAGCCTCTCCCAGTTGTTGTACCCTGCAAATAGAAGGTTTGCCTCTGTGGCATTCCTCTGATGCTCACTTCTCCCGGTTAAGAGAAATATCTTGAAGCCCAATTCCTGAAGCTCCTTGTACAAGCTCAAACTGGCTGGTAAAGCTGGGGCCTTAGCCAAGTTCACCCATTCATCGAAGGATGTCTCGTTGAAGATCTCTGTCCTGGGGTCCAAAGTTTGAAACAAGATAAAACCCATCATGGACTTTAACCAAAGGAATTCACATAAAAATGGTTGTGATTACAAACCAACCAAGTCCATTTTAGATTCTAATAGTTGGGATTTGGGAGGTCTAGTTGCCTCTCTGCTACTGTATTTTTCAATGGAAACTCTTATGTAAGTGTGATGCCACTACAAAATAACCACATAAGTAGCATCTATTCAGTAATCACCCAAATTCCGTAGATGTAGAAGAGTCATCGATATTCGATATACTACTGTTTCTATGCTATCACAGAACATACTTCCAATCATTCTCTGAGCAGTGAAATCAATCTGCCAAAAACAACATTACTCATAACAACTACAAGTCAACAACTAAAATGGTAGAAACCCGTCAGTCATAATGGAAAAGTTTACAGATGACTGGTGACTTGAGATATCAAAATAAATAAATTAAAAACAAACAAAACTAGGTTTTTTATTTTTAATACGGTGAATGAGTGTGTTATATATAAGAATATGGATTTATGGACCAAAGTACAAGGATATGAGAATGAAAAATCATCAATGATGATTTTTGCTTTTTTCTGACACGCTATACAAAAATATATGATTGGAGAATGCATGTATTGAAAAATCACCGATGGCAGTTTTTGCTTTTTGAAAAACCGCAGTTGGCGACTATTACTTTAGCTAAAAAGCTGTTGCAATTTGAAAAACTGCAAATGGCAGTTTTTAATCAAATTTCATATTTTCGTAATTTACCCCAAAATTCCATATATAGATATATAATATTTTCAAAAACCATATTGAAAAAAAAGACCCACAAAACTATAATAAACACGTAATATAATGCTATCCTACGATTTCATTAACCATAAAATCAATTTGTAAAATTAACAAGCAGAATTCCTTACATAAATTTCTTTCAAAATATCTAAATAAACTAATAAGAAAAAACAAATGTTACCGAGCCAGAATTTATGTCAGTAATGTGGCACACATGCTACTTTATTTATCTAATGACCATCCTTAGTTTCGGGAAAAAAAATTCAAAATTCTTTTATAACAGTGTGGCATTGCTTAATTAATAATTGAATCAAATTCATTACTAGTTAATCAATAAAATGTAAATTTCACAAGCGTAATTCATTACATAAATTTCATCCAAAATATCTAAATAAACTAATAATTGAGACAATTTTACTAGTACTAGTTATTTTCTCATTCAAATGAACAAATGGTTAGTGACCTTTCCATATGGACCCCCCAAACCCAATCGAAAGGTGAAACCTCAACCTAGCTGACCAATCCAGCGGTTGAAAATGTTTCCACAGCCACCAGTCACCACTTACCCGAACCCGTTCTCCGCATAGTACGGCACGTTCGATAGCAGCGTCTCATCGATATCGAACACCCACGCCTCTCTTCCGTCTCCGACCAACCTCAAGCTCTTCGCGAACGCCGACGACAGGTTCCCGATCACCGAGGAATCCGACGAGTACCGTTCTCCGGCCATGTACTCCTTCACGAACGCCGCGCACCTCGCTGGAACTCGGTCCCATTTTCCGGCGTTGTTCGTCTCCACGGCCAGCCTCCAGCTGTCGCAGTAGAGGTCGTCGGCGGCGGCGCGGACCTTCCGGTTGCCACCGGCGATTAGGTTTTCCGACGGGAGACGGATGATGGATTCGGACGAGATGCGAGGGATCGTTGTGAAGAAGAGAAGGAAAAGGAAGAGGAACGACGCACCGGAAGTCATCGCCGGAAAACGGAGAAGCCTTTGAAGGGAACGGTTTTCCGGCGTTTTTTTTTTTAGATTATAAGAGAAGGGAATTTACGGTTAGCATTTAAAGATGACGACTCTATCGTTTCTGGTTTTTTTTTTTTTTTTTGCCTGCTTTGGGTCAAACAACAATTTCTATGAATGTCTGAAGTAGCTTTATCTATGGGGCCTAATCATGGGTCGGTTTACTTTTAAATGAGCCCAGGTCTCGTTGCCATTTAAAAGCCCAAAAGACTGAACGTTACGGAAAGCTAAAGTGAGCTATGGCATAACCCAATTATAATTTGGTTAAATAAAATTGAGATGTAAAATAGGGAAGAGGAGACTATGGTTAAATAATATATATATATATATATATATATATATATATATATATATATATATATATATATAATCTAAAGAGAACCCACAAAAGGTTCCATGAGGTGGTAAATAAAAGTGTATGATAATGAACGAGGTCCAAAATATAGAAATAATAATTATTAAATGTTTTGAAATGAATAAGAAATAATAAATAGATATATTTGCATTCATAAAAAAAATAAAGATATATAAACAGACATTAATTTGCTTGTGGTTTGTCTGTACAGTTCATATCCTCTGTTCAGATTTATACATCCAAGCACCAAAACAATGCTGCTAAAATCACTCCCCTAATTTCTGCTGTTGAGGAAACCCAACCTGAAAACAGAACCATCGAAACTAGCAACTATGACTTTAAGTTCCACGAACATCCACAAAACCGAATCGGCTAAAGCTGCAAGGACTAGATTGGAGGCATATATATCACTGCTCAAACCAAAATATTGGCTATCACTGCAGCATATGGTATATGTATAATATATGTAACATGAAATATTAATTGCAATTAATTAAGAACAGCACATAATTGAGCAAGTTATGAGAGGGAAACATGTTCTTCATGGCAAAGCTCCTTCCTAAGCTTATGTGAGAAAAGCTGGCACGCATCCATGCTAAGATCAATGGCAGCGGAGAGTGCAATGAACAAAGCAGCATCAGCCATGCACGTCACGTGCTGTGCACCAACCTGCACAACGGGCTTGCTAACTTTACCCTCACCTTCCACAGTTGAGCCCATCACGAACCCGTTCACTGGGGGAAGCAACAACCTCGAGCCCAACCCATTATTATTGTCTCTCATCATCACCCTATAGTCGATGCAGAATTGGCCACCCTTTTTCACCTTCACTGTGGCCTCAGCAATAGGGATCCCATGGATGGGACCGTTGTTCTCAGTGACGAGCTCGAACTTGTAGCCTAGTCCATCCACGGGGCCCCTCTCTCGCCATGCCTCGAGGCGACCCCATGGCTTCCAGCTACTTACTGAGGCGCCATTGATGGGGCGGAGGATGAGCCATGCACCTGGGTTTGATCTGGAGACTCGGTCTGAGCCAGGGGATGGAACAAATGGGGTGATCATGGAGGCTGCTGCAACGGGTGAGCCTGAGAGATCATGGATCATTATCATCCAACCCTTTCTCTCCCTACCCTGGCGTTCCCTACCACCTGTGAAGGTTCTTCTCCATCTGCTGGGGTGATTGGTGAAATCTGAGGGAAGAGACCTGAATTTTTTTCAATAAAGGGAAAAGGAAAATCATGTCGTGAACTAGGGGTATATATGTATGATTAAATTAAGGGTTTAACTTTCATACAGTACTGGTAGTTTAAAAATTTTTTATTCAGACATTTAATTATTTGCTACTATATCATAAAAAATATTTAACTCTTATAATAATTATCTCAAAATACATATATTTAATATTATATGATTAATTGATAGGATAAAATACTTTTACTTTAAAGTGTATTAAAAGCAATCCCTTAAGTTAGGAAGCATAATATATGCTGTATAATAATCATATGTTAATTAAAGGTAAGGAGTAACATCCTACGGAAAATGTCAAACGTGCTAGGACTAACATCCTGCGGCCAGATACTGGCACATGGGAGGGAATCCAGGGCAATTTTGTATCACAGTTTGGAAAATCCCAGCTTGTCTGTTTGACCAAACCTGGGTATGCTGCTATAACGAAAGACCATTTATTCTGCAATATAATTATTTTGTAGCTAACCTATTTCTGAAGGAGAAAACGGTTAAAGGACCTGAAGGTTGACCATCAGTATAAAAAACAGAGGCAAAGAAACTTCAAATTTGAGGCTCTAATTCAGCAAAAACAAGGGTTTTACTCTAGTTAAAATGTTTTAGGTAAAGAAGGCAGCGAGTTACATTTATGATCGTTGCTTCCTCATAATTATCAATAATTAAGTTAATAATGGATATGTTTATGTTTTATCTTATTAAAGAAAATAAATGCTTAAGGACAAAATAATTGAAAGAATTATGAAACTTCTGAAACTGCCAAAGTGATCGGTTATTATGAGTGTATAGGGGCTTTTGTCTGAATATCAAAATTGGGGGGTGTCAAGGGCAGTTTTCCAAAGGTGGAATTGCCAGCCCATAGAAATAGACGTATGAAAATGAAACTTTCGTGGTACCGCTTTCCATTTTCCATGTTTCTTTCACCAGGAAAAAGAAAGAAACAAATGGAGGTGATGATTTCCACCAAATGAAAACAAGTACAAAAGGATATATAACAAATAAGCAGCGACAGAAACATGAAAATGAATTTGAGCTGGATAAGGTGAGGCCCGAAGTAGGCATGTGATGATGGTTAGGTACCAGCTCTGGGGCCGCTGCGCTGACAAGCCAGCCCACATGCCTAAACCTCATCACCTTAACTCATTACTATAATAAACCTACCTATTACTATTAGTCCCTCTGGTAAAGTTACCAAACCTAAAGTAGTACACTAAGTTTTTGTATATAATAAAAACTTTGGTATGATATTTAAGTTTATCTTAACTGGCATGGAAACATGTATTATTGAGAAAAGTCATTTGAACAATAATAAATTATTGAGAAACATGTATTTTTTTAAAATCCAACAAATATTGAACAACTTAATTAGTTGGGCACAGTATCTTTAAAGATAACATAGTAACTTCCAGTTTGACCACTCATTTAATTTGTATTATAGTCAATTTTCCTTTCTTCTTTTTTTTTTTTGGTCGCTACATTAGCTAAACATAGTCAATTTTGTTTAATAATGTAATAACAACCATTGAATGGAAAAAGATAATTCTTCTAAAAAAAAAATCTTTACATTCATTCAAAGAGTTCATCTTCTCATTTAATCTTTTCATAAACAATTTTTTTAATAATATAGCAGTATTAATAATAGAAAACAATCCAATTACAGGCTACATCATTATTATATTACTTTTGACAATTAATGTTAACAAAAAAAAAGATGTATTTATTTGAGATTATTTTGATAAAAAAATATTTTTATAAAAAAAAATAATTTTTATATATTTAAATAATTTTTTAAAAATAATTAAATTCACAAAAAATTATTTTTATTTTTTTAATTATATATAAAATTTAAATTTTAAAATTATTTTTTTTACAAACCAAAATAAATGCATCCTAAATAACATGTACTTAGATAATCCAGATTGTTATTTAATAAAAGAGAAATATAAAGGAAATTCATTTTATGAAATATCGTGCTAACTCATTATTCATTCATCATTGAATAGGGTATAGACTCCTATTTAAATCGAATCTACACTTCATCCCATAATAAAAAGGTAATAAGTTAATATAATATCCCACAAAAAGTGAGTTGATGTGAATTCACTAGTAAAAAACACATGGAATCAAAGAGTAAACACAAGATTTTTTTCCCCACATCAAAGTGGCAGAAAAAGGCTTTAGATTTGGTTTTGATTTTGAAAATCCACTCTTAGAAAAAATTCCCAGTACCCAAAAAAAAAAATGGTTAATGTGCTGGAAAGAAATATGGTTTAGAACTGGTTTATGGATTCACCAACCGTACAATGATGGAAAACTAACAAACATGCACTGTACAAGTCACGTAACCATAACAAAAGAAAAGACTCAGTGAGTTAACTCACCGACTTCTGGAGTTCCGATCCGCACTAAATTTGCAGCTGAACACAGGCTGTCTAATATTATTCTCCTGAACCTGGAAAACTACCGGGCTGCACTCCGGTTCGCCCCCGAACTGGAACACAAACCGGGGATCCGGTTCAGACCGGACCACCATGTGAACCAGGGCCGAAGAATGCTTCTCCTCCTCATCCTGTTCACCACCTTCCTTCCTCCTCTTCTTCTTCTTCTTCCCAAGGCTCACCCACCCGCTGTGGTACGTGGCGGGGCGCGACGGCGGCGACAGGGCGACGGCGAGGCGGATGCGGCCGAGGAGCCTGGAGCCGGCGCCGGAGATGCCGCAGGCTCGGGTGGCCATGCTGCCGGTATAGACGGAGAGGCGGAGAGCGAGGGGCTTACCGGAGATGCGGCGGATGGCGGCGGAGTCGAGGTGGAAGGCGGCGGAGTCGGCTGCGGAGTAGGGAGGAGATTCGTCAGAGCAGACGAGAGGGAGCAGCGCGGTTTCGGAGTGGAAGTTCTTGATGCGGATCTTGCAGAAGCACGGGGTTGTCGAAGGGTGAACACCGGAAACCGGTGAAGGTTTCGTTGATGAGGGAAGCTTCAGAGCCAGAGACTCCACCGTGAGTCGAACGAAGGGGCACGGATCCATTGAAGAGAGTTGAGAACCCAACACAACACAATAACAGAAACAAACCTTGTTTTTGGTTCGTTTGTTGTTTGTTGGTTGTTTTGTGTTGTGTTGTTCCTCTCTACAAGCGTCTTGTGTGGTTCTTTTGGAGTTAGTGTGGTGTGGATTATGGGGGAGGTTCTTCAGAGTTTGGAAGACATGCCACCTTTTAATATGCACTATTATGACTAAAGGACTATGTTGGTGTTGAAATGAAAATGATAACTACGACTTTCACGGTTTCACTTTTCTATCTGGAGAGGTATTTGTATTTGTATGTATAGATACAGTGGTGCTGAATTGCTCATTCTATAAACAGGTAAATGTTAATATATATACATATATATAATCTTTAAAGTAATATTTACACTAAATTGAATTAAAAAATGATTAGTTTAAATCAATTTTAATAATTTTAAAAATTAAATTGTTAATTTTTTAATTTTAAAAATTCCAATGAAACATACATGTAACTTCAAAAATCAAAAGAAGCATTCATTTTTCCATAAACTTTTCAAACAACCAAAAGTAATTGCTTTTTATTATATATATGTACTTCTACAAAATATTTATCCAAATAATTACATAAATTTCATAAATATTTTTTTATTAAAAAAATATTTTTGTAATAAAACACAATTTAAATCTAAAAGTACTCCACATTTAAATATATTTACAATAAAATTTGACTCTATTAATTTTTTTTCAATATATATACATTTACTTGTGTTATGGAATTAGGCCTTATTAACTTTATTTAAGATCTACTTGACTTGTTTTTTACTTTTACTATCAGTGTATTTAAATATAAGATGATATATTTATATTTACATATGCACAAATTAAAAACTTTTCCTACTTAGGTAAGGACTATCCGTTTTACCCTTTTCTCTTTCTTTCGGTCGGCTTGCTTACAGCGGGAAAATGACTGAATGAGAACAGTATGATGCATGGTCGTGGTGTGATATGATAACGACATATATTACATTACAAATGTATTTTTATGTTTATTTAATAGAACATGAAATAAATTAATAAGATAAGAAATGAATGTATGAGATGAAAATATTATGATAAAGATTATAATTTGTAGTTATTATCTTATCTATTATTGCAGCAAAAATTGCTATTATAAAATTAAACATGATTGATGATATCGCAATTGCGAAAAATCAACATGAAGTAAATTATACCATGACAACTAGCAGATAACTATGAAAGTATACAAGAAAATCTTAGAACGATTACTACGATCGATGCACGAACAGGGTGACAAGAGTTTTGTGGAAGAAAAGATACCCTTATATAACCCACACTCATATACCCTTATTGCATAACCCACACTCATATACTCTTGCTACATAACCACACTCATGAAATTAAATATTATGCAAAACCTTAAAATTAATATCATACATCTTATGTACTCAACAAACATCCGACAGTTAATCACGACCGAAAGAGTGATTAAGAGCAATGGCCAAAGTCAATACATTCATTCACATAGCACTACAATCACTATCAAAAATGTGTCGATTAGCCACATTTAAAAATATCAATTAGTCACACTTTTTTCCTTTTTTTACCCCTCATTTCACCCCCCCCCCCTTTTTTTTTGTTAAAAAAGATCCTCTAACTACTTTAGAATTTAGATTAAAAGTTTATACCTCTAATTGTATTAAAAACATATGAGCGAAATAAAGAACTAAGACGAGATGTACTGACCCTATCATATGCAATGCTTAAGAGGTATACAAGTATTTGGATTTAGAAAAAAAAAAAAAAAAGTGAATTAAAATGGAAGACATATATCGAATATTTTATATAGTTGATCACAATATAATCTGAAAAACCTGATGCAAGCAAGTACTGCCACTAATTAGAATGTAATAAAATAAAATGAAAAAGGTCAAAATAAAAATTATGGAACTAGTTATCGTTTTATTTGGAAGTTTTGGAGACAATTAACTAAGAAAGAAATGAAATGATTAAGATAATACATTTAACATTAAATGCCAGCATGCTATAATAACATTTGTTATAAAATTTTAAGAAACAGGTGAGCAATTTCATAACTTCATTATGTTATGATTTTTTTTCAACAATGCATTCCAACTTTCTTCCACATTAGTGGGGAAGAAATTAAAGCTGGTCAAAACTTGGAGGTTGTATTCCCCATTTAACACTGCATCTGCATTCTAACATTTTTTTTTTTTTTTTTTGCTATTTTCCCTCCCTTCATTCATCATCCAACTTGGTGATCCAAGTAAGGGACCTATTCAATCACTCCACTCCCATTGGTCCCCTTGTTGTAGCTGGGGACTGGGTTTGGTGGGGGAGGTCTTCGTCATGGCTGATGCCTGATGGCAGACGGAATTAGCGTACGAAATTCTTGACTAAGTTTGGAGGAAAACAGTAGGAAACAGTTTAAAGTTACTTTGGAAACATTCCATCACTCTTAATATAACTAGAGGAGAGAAATTTACTCTAAAATAAAGTTTTATATAAAGCGAGAAGGTAAACAGATATTTATTTTTAAATTATCTAGTATATTATAATTATAATATACTCTATTATTTTAATGATAAATACCTTTTTTTTTTTAATTATTCCAGAGACAAATTTACTTGGAAAGTGCTTATCCATCTTGCCAGTGTGAGTAGCGTTGAAGTTTCTAACCGTTAGTAATGTGTTTGAATTTCGTTTGAGATTCCAAAATTGTGATTTAAACAAAATTATAAGAGAAATTTGGGATTTATAAATAGAAAATCAAATATACTATAAATCTAGATATTTATATTTTCAATCCATAATTTTGAGATTTATAAGTCCACTAAATGTAACTTTGACCGATGATCAACCTTTTTAACCACTTTTGATTTTCATTATAATGCTGACTCTTTTTAAGATGAAATTTTACTTTCAGCCTATCATGTGAATAATAATATCAGAGTCAAATGAGCGAACTGGGTCAACATTCCAAATTTTCATTTAGTAATTTTTTACTACTAACTTCAAAATTAGTTTCTGTTAATGCAAAGTAGGAAAATTAATTTACTACTGTCCATGTTTATGTAAATTAACAACATAGTTTATGAAATCGTGACTATATGCTACCAGCGTATGAAATCTTTGTTTATCTTTGTTATTATTATTATTCGGTTGGAAAAAGGTACACTGTAGGGGAGAAATGGGTCCCACGCAAGGGTTAGGGTCCTCAACAGCTGGGTTCAGGCTGTCATCACGTTGTCAAAGGAATTGGAAGGACAAGGTCGGATTAGACAGGATTTAGACAAACAGAGAGAAAATTTTCCTTCACGGAATAGAAAATCTTTTATTTTTAGATTAAGAAAAATTATTATTCTATCCTATCAAATATTTAATGTCTTAGTTTTATGAAATATTATCATTTTTGTTTTAATTATATTTCTAATACAATAATTATAATCTAAATACTAAATGTTAAATAGTACTTAATAATGATTTTTTATTTAGAATCACTTAAATGCAACCTTTTTTGGCAAAACAAAATACATGGATGTCTTGGTTGGCATGCATTCATCTGGCACGTCCATGCATCTCGTCCGATATTACCTGAGTTGACGGGGCGACCACTTGACTTGACGCCGCTTTTCGTTTTGTTTTTCTTCTTTTATATTTTCTTTGCTTGTTATAATTTCTATTATTGTTTGTTGGGTGACGGAGTATGTTGATAAGGAATCAAGCGCAGTTCAATTTGCAGCGTCAACTCTTCGTTGCAATTTTTATTTTGGATAAAAAGATTAAAGAATGACAGATGGCAATATCGCAATAGCCCACAGTCCTTGATGTTCACGTGTAGATTTCATACAGAATCACTTCTACTTCGTTTCTTATTAGTTATCTTCTTGATTAATTATTGATTATTTGTATGTATAAAATAGATATAATATAAATATAAGAAGAGAAGAAATATAAAGATAATGATTCATCATCGTTTCCTTTTTAATATTTACTGTTGTTATTTTGTTTAATATTTATACTATATCTTATTTTCATGCACAAATAATATCTTCTAATTTTTAATAATAGAAACTCGATACTTCCTCCACATTGGAAGTGGGTTGTCTAAATCCAGATCGATCATGTAAGGATTGTAATACGATCCTAATGGTAATTAATTAGTTGAGTATTAGTTAAGAATATAAATAAGAGATTATTACTATTATAAAATATAAATGAATTATATATAATTAATTAGACGAACTTTTAATTCATTTGAACTTTTCTCTTTTTAACTCGAAAGAAGCAGAATTTATGTCCTAACAGGTTGAAAAGGCAACTCCAGCGACACGCCAGGGGTTGTGCTGGCGATCTCATTTTATGTCTAGCATAAGAGAAAGAAACAAATAAGGAATATTTGATGAGGACGTGAAATTTTATTGAATATTAATTCAGATAAAAGTAGATCACTATTAGCCATTTGACAGATTGGTTCATATAAAGACAAACCTTTTAAAAGAAACGGAATTTAAAAATTATTTCAATTGCCGGTTTAACACGATCATTTTTTCAAGCAATAAATACAATAATTATGGGATCGTACTCAACTTTCATTTGATGAGAGGGAAGAGTTTTAGGAAAAAGAGAGAAGTATGTTTATCCTGTATAACATTAGTTTATTGATAGCCATATTGATTCTAGAGTAGAGTATATTAAAAATAGAATTTATTTTTTTTATATAAACATCTAATTATATATTATCGTATTAGAAAAGTAATTGATTCAACCATTCACTACATTAAAAATATTACAAATAGACTATGTGATTGGATGATAATACAAATTCGGTTACACTAATAGTACATCAAAATTAATTTCTTAAAAATAACTAACACATGATATACGAATTATTTTGCTTACATATATTTTACAATATATTTTTTTACAAATTTTTTGTTTTTTTCTTGTTATATATTTTCAATTTCTCATTAAAAATAATAAAATAATTATTCTGAACTGAAAAATCGAAATAAAGATTACCTGATTTCTGGTGTGGATTTGGAAACACAATGTCACTGTGATCCTTGCTCTAAATTGGTGGGGTGTATTTGAAAAGAACTCCAACGCTCAAGTCAGGGACAAATCTAAGTATACAATGGTGGAGGCACATACCCCCACTATATATATATATATAGGGATTTCCTTCGATACCCTTACTTTTATATGAGTATTGGTACTTTTTTATATTAAATGACTATGATTTAATCATAAGTTCTATTAAATCTATAACATAATTAAAAAAATTAATAATTGGAGTTAGTGGGACACATGGCAAAATTTTAATTACAAGTAACTAAACGATACTGATACTCTTATATATATATATATATAGTCCCCATTATTTTATTATGTTTGACTTCGCATTTCTTTTGTTATACTTATGTATATAATGGGAAAACATGCATATTTGAACCATTTCTTCATAAGGCCATTTATAGAGATCTAAGAGTTTGAATGGGAGCGATTAAGCTCCTTGTTTTGTGGAATGCATACCAAGTGTTTGTTATTCATCGAAAGCGAATATTTAAATTGAGAGATCTAATTTGAACATTAAGCATTATCGTCCAACCCATTTGTTATAGGGTCTATGAGGTAGTCCGTAATAATAATAATAATAATAATAATAATAATAATAATAATAATAATAATAATTGCTTTATTCACAAAAGATGGATTAACATGATAAATAATGTCTTCTTCTTGTGATAAGAGTATACATTTAAATTTTTTAAAATAATAATAATAATAATAATAATAATAATAAGCTTAAATACAACCGTTGGAAAGGAAGAATACGGAAGTGCAAAATGACAGCTTTTAAAACGACATTTACTATATATATATATATATATATAGTACCCCGAAAATAATTAATAGAAAAACTGTATATTTAACTTATAATTAACTTCACAATTGATATTTCCTATAACAATATTGTAAGACCGTTGAGATTTACTTTTAGTAAATAAAAATTTATAGATCTAAAATAGCAGTTATGACACACATTATACTTTTCATTAACACTCGCATAATAGATGCCTTGAAGAATGTAACTTAATGTTCAGATAGTTTGGATTGCATATTACGATGGTATAATCCATTAAGTCAGCATTAAGTCATTATGATGGTATAATCTATCGACACAATATCGGGTAAACTTTTTTTATATGATTATTTAATTATCTATAATTATACTATTGAAAATATTTGATTTATATACAAAATTTCAAAAATTATATAAAAAGTAAGATATGAGGTTAATAGTATAAAATATTTTATACTTTACACTAAAAATATATCAAAATTAATTTTTCTATATATTTTTAAAACATGGCTCTCAAGTTTCAATCCAAGTTCTTCTCAATGCGGTCATTATCTAAAGCATGCCAATTATCATAAATGCAATTTAACTTCGCCCAGTTTTACTTTGGTCACTTTTGCACTTTTTCGGCCTTATCTTTTCATGGATTCCAATAGAAGGCGACCCGACCAAGCTCTCTAATAAACTAGTGGGGACCTCCATCTACTATACATTTCTATGATCGGAGCGTGGGGGGCAAGCATGTTGTTGTGCCATCCCTATAGGTTGTTTTATTGTGATTAATTCTATTTTGTGATTTTTCATTTCATTATGTTTGTTTCCTTGCTACGCTAACAAAAACAAATGGATCCCTTTATCCTTTCTTACATAGTTCCCTCCACAAACTTGAAACCGTGTTAGTTTTCCACACAAGGTACTGCTCGTAAATGAGTCAAATTATTCATTTTTTTATGCGAATTATACACACACACACACACACACACACACGCACACACTCACACACAGATATATATATATATATATATATATATATATATATATATATATATATATATATATATATATATATATATATATATATATATATATAGTTGTCACATTCATTTCCACTTTCAATGTGCTAGTCGTAGTGCCGTCTCATGACTTAATTTGCCATATTCACTTCCGTAGCGATCTAATTAAAATGATATAACTCATTTCATAAATTGAATTTTTGGAAGAGATTTGTACTTCTAAAGCCGTGCACCACGTTTTAAATTATTGTAAGGAAATCTCTTCTGTAATCTACTATCAAGGACCATTATACATAAGCTACAAACATATGTACAAAAAGAGTTATGTTATATAAAGATAATATTTATTGAATATCGTGTTGATTTATACTCTATTTATTATTTAGATGTATAAATCTTATTTGAATTAGATCCACAATTTATTCAATAATTGATATTTGAATTGACACTATATCAAAAAAATGCTATATATACATAACATTTTTGTTGTGAAAAACGACAATAGATATCTGAGAAGTTATTTAAAATCTCTAAGCAGTAAATGATTCACGTACTGAGCGAAAGGGAAAAGAGATGAAAGCAGATTTGACCCCAGAACCAAATATTTATCTGCAAAGAACTTCGCTAGCTAATTAAGCTAGCTGGCACATTCTCACTACCTTATATAAACTTGTCCTCATAATGAAAAAGAGAACGATACGAAGACCGGAAAGTGGAATCACGTACCATATCATTGAGCTTAAGCTTAGAAATCATTTGCCTAATTCACCGAACAGATCATCGTGTACCGTGTAGTGGTCGAGTAACCACGAGAAAAATACCAAAAGGACATTCATTGCCTGGTGGATCCTAAGCAAACCAAATCTGGCATGTTACATCAATGTTTTGTTAAGATTGCAAACAGTACACGGGAACGATATTATTATCATTTTGTAATTTTGCACCAATACCAAATTTGACTGGTCCCCCTCTCCTTACGCAAAGAGAGCCTCTACCATATACTACTGATATTGTCTCCAATCACAAGTTAAAGACAATGGTATATATTCTCTAAGAAATATAATGAATTGGAGTTTTCCACATATAAGTATAGGATAGTCGCAAGATCTATGAGAGAACAGTCTTAGATTATTACTACTACGTCAGTATTGTTTTTCGCTTTTAGTATAGCATTTAATGTTTTTAGTGTTAATTATTAGTAGTAAGTAGGTAGTATCGATCACTAACATAGCCCACGTATATATTTTCATATTTTCTACTATGTATCCTTATACCCTTTGGCTATAAGGCTACAATACAATGGAAATTGATATATGCATGTAACAAAAATAAAAAGTTGCCATGATGCATTAGGTACAGCATTTATCTTTAATGAATGAATGAATAGTGGTATTTTGGCTCTTTGCTTGGCATACGTGAATCCAGGTAGGCAATATGGCCAATGTGATGTGCCGTACAGCCATGGCATATATAAACAGTGACATTATTCTCCATTTCCATTGCCATTTGCCAGCATCAAAGTATGAAGGTGAAGTTAGTGGGGGAGACAGGCCATTTGGGGTTGTGGTGTGATTTGCAATTTGGTCTTTTGGTCAAGACTCAAGAATATTGAGGTTGATTTTGAGTGTGGTGGTACCCATCACTGCAACACAACACCTCCCTCTTGTGGACCCACCATGCATGGTTTTGCTTTACTTTGCATGATATTACATTCTTTTAATCAACGATCATTAACAGCAGGTTTGGCACTGAATCCATTGCAAGAACACACACCAGCCATTATGGCAGTTAAACCATGATTAGGTTTTAGAATTCGTAATCTAGGACCCTCCAGAACACGCCGTAGATGATGAACTATAAACTATATTTTCAAAATATTAATTAGATGCACTGCTATGCTGGAGATATTGCCATTCAAGTGGCCTCTAAATTTAAGTCCGAAGTCCAAACTAAATCGCAACGCCAATTATAAATAATTGGATAATCTAAAATAAAGTGTTAATTCCCAGTTCCAATTTTCAAACAGAAGTACAGGACCGATGTTTATCTACATATATAAACGCTATCAAGTAGCTTTTCTAGCATGGTGGATTACTATTATTGTTGTTTGTTTTTCTAAAGTTTGAAAGAAAATCGTTTAATAAGTAAAAACGTAATAATCCCTTAACAATTTTCTCCCCTTAAATGCTTTCTCCTGCACAGAAACCTTAATTAGAGTTCAGCTTGTAGAATGCGCCAAAAAAAAAAGAAAAAAGAAAAGAAGAATCAACTTAAATGCATAAAAGTGTCATAGGTCACTCGCCAAAAAAAAGTGTCAAAGGTCTTAGCCCCCATAGGTGGTCTTGCTATCAACATATAAAGATATAGGATGGAATTTTAAGGAATTTTATTTTCTATCAAACAGTTAGAAATGGATAGCTATCTTCAATTTCGTAAGGTCTCATTAGCTTTTGTTGTTGTGTTTTTTTTTTTTTTTTTTGTTTTTGAGGGAGGGTTTCCTTCCCCGTTATCCATGATCGCTTAATTGAATTGCGATGTAAAAGATCACTTCAGAAGTTCGGCACAATAAATCACGATCTTCAAGCCAATAATGAGCATTTTATCCCATGTACACACACTCAAAGTAATTTCTATTTTTTTCTCCTTACAAAATAGGGTTAGAAGAGCCAACTTGTGAGTTATTTCTGATTCGATTCACTAATAACTCAATAAACTGGCAAGTCAAAATTAAGCAAGAGATTTGAGCTTATTTATTAAATAAATCAAACTTAAACTTTATTATATTTTACTCATTAACTTATAAATTAGTTATATATATATATATGTGTGTGTGTGTGTGTGTGTATGTGTGTGCGTGTGTGCGTGCGCGCGCGCGCACGCGTGTATATATTATATATAAAATATTACATTTTTTGAGTTCAATGGACTTTTGGTGAGTTGATTCAAATTTAGAAATTAGGTTTATTTTAAACTCAAGTTCAAGTGGGAGTTTAGCTTAATATTAATAAGCCGAACTTGAGTTTTAATAAATTTGATTTAGCTCAACTCAGTTCACTTCTACCCCTACTACAAAGTGCAACATTTAGTTTGGGCAATAAAACGAGAAAAGTAGCTTAACTTTTTTATCCATATTCAAATCTGGCAAAAAATAACATCATCCTCCATTTCAGTATTACTTGTCTTAAAAGAATTTTGCATTATTTATATACTCTTTCTTGACATAATTGCGATATGACACTTTATCCCATTCCCTTTTAATATAATCTTTACTTTTGGTTAGCACAAATTAAACCATTAAAGTGATAAGCCTTCATTAGAATTCAGAACTCTTTCCCTTTTGTTTTTGGTCCTTTATCCGTTGTGCTAGAGTAAAAAATAAACCAGGCCAATTCATCGGGCAAATGTGAACCCACTAAAGTCCAACCTACTAAAAAGACTTCAGCAGTTGAAATAGCCCATATAAAAATTTGGGCTTCACTTGTGAACGCGCCAGAAAACTATAACCCACCTTCCCTGCGTCTGCACAGAGAAGGATGTTTATATGGTTAGATGACAAAGAGTTCCTAACTAATGGCCAAAAAAAGAAAGGAGTTCCTGACCACCCCCGTCCCCTATAAAACAAACCAAAAAAAAGAAGAAAAGAGTTCCTGACCGCCCCCGCCCCCGCCCCCCTCTATATTTGCGCACGTCTGGGGCGGTTGGAGGAGGTCAGAGTCAGTTTTTATTTAGAATTTAATTTAAATACACTGACAGTGTAAAACAGTTTTACACTGTCAACCAATAGAAATAGTAAAAAGTGCCAACTCATACAAATAACTACCCATGATAATGAGGGATCCACTATGATTTCTCACTTTTCTAGGATTTCTGTTGGTTGACAAAGATAAAGCTTTTTATCTTGTACCTTATCTGATAAACTCTTTATTTATAGAATTGATTTTGAAAAAATTAAATTTTTTTATTAAAATTATATTTAAAAAAATTATTAAATATAAATTATTTTATTATAAAATTAATTTTATCTATTTTATTTAAAATTAATTCTATAAAAATAGAATCAAATACACTAAAAGATTTTGGCTTTTTTTAACCACATGATGCATTGTAGAGAGTAAATTATATAAATTTAACTGTTAATAATAAAATATATAAATTTATATTTTTATTGATTGATAGTTAAAATATAAAAATTAAACTCTTCCTTAAAAAGATAAAAAAGTTAAGTATCAAGTCACCAAAATGAATCAAACGTTATTTTTTATTAACATTTTAAAATTATACACCTTTTTTTGGACATGTAAAATTATACAGTTTACTCTTTAAAATATGTTTACATATCCATTCCATCGTTATCAACTGTGCTGCTCATGGTTTAGCAATTAGCACATCAACCAGTAAACTATACAATTTCACATAAAATAGAAACTGCATGTAAATAGTTTGAAACCTGGCTACGTAATACGTTTATCCTGTGTGCATTATCAATCAAATGATTAAACCTTTCGAAGCTTTTACTATTTTATGATAGAATGATCAATTTAATTTATATATATTGTTAGTATAAAAGAGTTTTATATAGATATTCAATTATATATTATTATATTAATAAAAATATTTGATTTAATTATTTATTATTTTAAAAATTTTATAAACATAAGAGTTTAATTGGTATCTTGAGTGTAAAATAGTTTCTGTTGTCGATAATCAATAAATAGGAAAGTGAGAATTCATTGGGTCACTCTCATTATAATGGGTGGTTATTTGGATGAGTTGACTTTCCATCATTTATTGGTTGATGAAAAACTCTTTCTGTCTGTATTTAAATTAAATTCTAAACATAAATATTTATTTAAAAATTTTATAAATATAAATATTTGATTGGATAATAATAATATATAACAATTAAATGCTAGAAGGATGATGTTAATAAAATATTTGCTTACGAAAATTCAAGATAAAAATAGAAAAGTGAGTAGAGTTAAATGAAGCAGCGTATGAATTAGAGGATAGGAAGGAAGAATGGAATAAGAGAGAGGAGGCGTAGAGTAGTAGGGTCCTAAAATGAAGGCGAGGTTGAATGGCAGGAATACATAGGGGGCAAAAGTTACGGTCATCATCAAAATAAACTAGACCAATCCGCATCATCGCACCTTCAATTGAAACCCTTCCTTGCCCATTCTTATCGTATAAATTTAAAAACGACATTTCATTTTTCCAAGCCCGCAGAAAGCAGAGAAAGAAAGAAACGAACCCCACACACACATACACAACAACAACAAGAGCAAAGAAGCGAGAGAGAAAGGTAGAAGTAGAAAATGTCGTGGCAAACCTACGTGGACGAGCACTTGATGTGCGACATCGACGGCTCCGGGCAGCACCTCTCCGCCTCCGCCATCGTCGGCCACGACGGCTCCGTCTGGGCTCAGAGCTCTTCATTCCCTCAGGTATTCGTCACGCGAATGCATCCATCACTCCTTCGATTCCATTTCCATCTGAATCCGAATCTGATCGTAGTTAATGTGTGCTTGCATGCATGCGATTATTGCCTCTCTGTTCATTCTTTTCACGTTCGTTTCTGTATCCGATCGTCGCCGATCCTTGATCCTCCGTCGTCGCGATGCGGTTGCGCCGGATCCATGGATCCGACGTTATGCCACGTGGCTCATCGGGAGAAATCGTTATTTATTTGATTTGCATTTGATTTGATTCATTGATTTTCCTATTTGCATATGCGATTATGTTCGGAGTGGTGATTTCGCGTTCGGCTATGGACTGTGGTGCCTGCTTTGTTACGTAGCGAGAGCTGGAAATCTTGAAGTGAGCTTATTGGATGCTGCTGTTTAGGATCTGTTTTGTTTGTGTGTAAATTGTGATCCGATTTTCTTATGGGTGATTGTGTGGGACTGAGTTGATGATGTGAATGCGTTTCGACTTTTAAAGCTAGCTAGTATGCTTCTATTATACGGATCAATGTGAATAAGGCCAGATACTGTATGTTTTTGTCTTATTTGTGAGTTGTACATTGCTTTGAGAATTGAGGACTATACTGATATGTATGAATACCACACACACACACACACACGGGCTTTTGTGAGTGAGGTGTCATATTTGCTAATTTGATGTTCAAATAAGGAGACGTTTGATTTTATGTTACTATTAAGCTTACGTGTTTTGCTTGTTTTCAGTTTAAGCCTCAGGAGATCACTGATATCATGAAGGATTTTGATGAGCCCGGTCATCTTGCTCCTACTGGATTGCACCTTGGCGGCACCAAATACATGGTAATCCAGGGAGAGCCAGGGGCTGTCATCCGTGGGAAGAAGGTAGTAGTCATACTCATACTGCAAGTAATCAATTTTGCATAACGTATGATGGTGTTGATATACTTGTTACATATTTACAGTAGCTCAATATTAGCAAAAAGTCACTCTTTTTTATTTGTTTTGTTTATTCATATATTTATTTGGTTTTCCAAAGGTAATTCTTCTTGGGCCAATTTTATAAATCAGTAGTTCAGTACTTAGTTAACTGCATTCTTAAGAACTATGGTCATGTTTATTGGTCTGAAGTCTGATTGCATTCTGTTCTGTTGATAGTTGTCCTTTCATGTGATTTCATGAAAGTTAATGACTGTTTCCCTTTTACCTCTCCTCCAAAGCTCCAAGAATAGTTTGTGAAGGAAAACACTCTTCTAAAGTGAGCTTGTCTTTAAAGGTGTATATCCTCTTAAATGATTTACAGTGTGTTTGGTTTGCATTTTAGATATTGGGGAAACACGATTTCCGATGATTGTTAATCAAAAGCTAATGAAGGAAAGCTTTCCCTCAACGCTATTGGAAATCGTGTGTATGTGTTTGCTATGCAAACCAAACACGCTGTTAATGGGTTGTGATTACGATCGACTTTTTTAATGTATAGATGAATACACATTTACTTTCTTACTTTAAAGATAATCTCACTTTAATGGAGTCTTACCCGTTTGTAAACAACAAATATAAAGTATTTCCTGCAGTTCTACCAACTACAGTCAGTAACCACTCCACAGATTATGGGTTTGAACCATCTCTTTTCTTTTAAGAACATAATAATAGGGTTTGGAGAGAGACACAAATTACTACTGTGTGAGACCTGTGAACCCTTGCACAGGTATTCATGGTGGGTCAGCATGGGAAAATTTGTCTTTACTTCTTAAAATATCACAGTGTCTCTGTTTTTTTAGGAAAAAGACATTATTCAAATCCAAAACTCATTCAACGCAGCAGTGATACCTCCTTTTTTTTCACCTTTGTCTGTTGTTACTTATTTATTAGACAGTTGAATCCGTGGATGATTCTTGTTTCAGCATCTTTCTCATGCACGTATAGCTTTTGTTCTTTCTTTTACAAATGATAGGAAAAAGACAAAGCTGCTGTTGGGCTGCCCAATAGCTGTATTATTTTAGTAACCATTAGCTTCTGTCACATGAGTAATGTTATCCGTACGGATCAGGATCCTCTCCTGTTCAAAATGAGCAAGGGAGTGTCCTGTTTAGATCTCCATCACTCATTCTTTGCTGTAGAAGAGTAAAAAGTTTAGAAGTAAAAAAAAAAAAAATCAATAGTGAATATCTTAACAGAATCCTCTCATGTTCATTTTGAACAGGAGAGGATGTACGTTGATCATCAATACTGAACGCCATGGAGAGAGAGTAGTGATGGGGCCAAAGTTGTGTGTCTCTCTCCAGCTAGATGGTGTCCACTTTTGACATGCATATAAGATTACTCTTGTTCTATATTCTGCTCTGTTATTCCTGATTTACCTTGAAATTCTTCACATTATGAGTCAAGGTTCTGTCGTAAAAATGTAGTGTAATTTCTGACATTCTACCAGATACTTTGCACCTAATATGGATGACTAAAATTTCTGTATTAATTTGCTGTGATCTAAAGGAATTGACTTCTGTATTCTTTTGGGTAGGGATCTGGAGGCATCACCATAAAGAAAACAGGCCAAGCTCTAACTTTTGGCATCTATGAGGAACCAGTGACTCCCGGACAATGCAACATGGTTGTTGAGAGGTTGGGAGATTACCTCATCGATCAGGGTCTGTAGAACAACCTGGATCTTTGAAGATTTGAACATTTGGTTTTTTGGGTACTATACTTTTGTTATTTTCAATTTTGGTCTGCATATTCTACATTTCAACCCTAATTTGGGAGTTGTTGCAGACAATAACCATGAGAGGATTAAGCAGTTATTTGTTATTTGAATGTTTAATTCCGTTACCCTGATATTGTTTTCCACTCTTGGGTACTGTTACGGGCGCTACCTTCATTTGTCACACACTCCTAAATTCCCACCTTTCGTACATAATGCATTATCAAGGCGTTTTGCCTCTTCTTACTGACGGTAAACAAGCACTTAATTTACAACACCCTGGAACTGGAACGAGCAAACTTTGAAAGCCACATATTATTTAATGCAATAAATACATCAAATTTTTGTGTGAATTACTGAAGTGGGATTATGTGGGGCTTTTTCCTTTGAATTAGCAATGTTATATCGTGCAAAAAAAAGTTTAACCTATGAATTCTCCAAAGAATTTACACGCTTTTATTGTTGGATCATGTAAGAAGAATGCTTATATACTACAAAGTAACTCAAATGAAAGTGTTAGATTATTTGAATAAAAATTTTAAATTTGACACCTCTAAATAGGGATGGCAATAGATAGAATAAGTTAAGATTTTGACCCAATTTGACCTCGCATGATACCTTTTTAAGTAAATCTCAATTTGCATCTTACCGGTAGAAAAATATTAGAGCTTACATCTTATATATTATTTTTTAATGCTATTATAATTTTTTAAGATTCAATTTGCATAATAATTACTTAATTTTTTTAAAAAACTATCTAAATATTTTTTGAAAGTAATTTTTCATAAATTAAATAAATAATTTAACATTATAATAAAGATAGAAGCGAAGTAAAGACAAAGGCATGATAAGTAGTAGCATACTTAAACTCCTTAAATCTAATTATTATTCTTTCCATCTATTTTTATTTGCAGCTTTAAGATTTTGATAAGAGATGAAGGAATTATTAAATGAGCACAAATTAAAAAAAATATGAATTGTTAGGACTAAATTAATCTTTAGACGATTATTAGGTGTAATTGAGAAAATCAGAGATAAGGATAGAATTGAAAAAAAAAATTAATATTTCTTTAATCTCATCAAATAATAGATAATTTTAGACAAATTTTTTCTTTAAAATGATAAACAAAAATAGACTGAGGGAATATGAGCGAGTTAAGCCACGAAATAAGCACATGGAGAATTATTAATTACAGTGGTAAATACAGTAAATAATATAATGTCGGTATCGAAAAAGGGGAAAAAAGTTAGCATAAAAGAAAAAAAGATTGAAAACAAAAAAGGTGACAGCGAACGTCTGCAAGCGTCTGCATGTAGCGGCACTTTTGTTTGAAACTGCTAGCGGATATTTAGGAGGAAAGAAATAGCGAAAATAAGGGGTAATAATAAGGGCATTCCGGTAATTCAACGTCCCAGACACCATCATTAATTTGGATTTTTATAGCTCCGTGGTTTCAACGCTAGCATAGCATAGCAGATAGTAGAGCAGAGCACTCACGTTTTCTCAGGATACAAACACTCAAATTTTCCCGGAAAAAGTCGAGCTTCTGAGAAAACAAGAAAAAAGCACATCAGTCATCAACGAACAAGATGTCGTGGCAAACCTACGTCGACGAGCACCTTCTCTGCGAAATGGAAGGCAACTTCCTCAGCTCCGCCGCAATCCTCGGCCAAGACGGCAGCGTTTGGGCGCAGAGCTCCTCTTTCCCTCAGGTTTCGTTTTCACTCCTCAAATTCTCTCTCCGGAACAAATCTCGTTGTTCCCGCGTTATCTCATTGGATCGGTATATTGCGGTGATATTTCTTCGAGATTCAACGCGTTCCACTTTTTTGTTTGTTTTAATTCTGATTTTTTTTCTTTCAATATATCAGATTTGACTGTGCATGGACCATATCCTATGATGTTGGTTTTAATTTGATATATATGTGCTTCAATTATTGCTATTTAGTTTAGTGAATTGAGAATAATTGTGCAATTTGGGTTTTAAATTAAGCTTAGAGAGAGTCATTAGTGTTTATATGGAGATTATAGAAGCATTGCCCTGGTAGAAAGTAACTTGGAATTTGGAATGCATTGCATTCTTTTTGAGAATATGTAATGAAAACACCAGATCAGTCATACACTCATACTGTTGGTATCATCATTATCGTGATATAAAATCTGCTGAGTATTGATATTACTTGTGCAAGTGAGATGTATGATTGATTATATAGTCCAAATGAGCATTTTGTTGGTTCGTAGCATAGATCAAGCGCTCCCCAGTAGTTCAGTGGTCAGTGCTAACAGATCTGATTGCGTTTTCAGTTGATCTATTCTTAATTGTTTGTGTATCTATGTTTCTGTAGTTCAAGCCTGAGGAAATAACTGCTATCATGAATGACTTTGCTGAGCCTGGATCACTTGCCCCAACTGGGTTGTATCTTGGTGGCACAAAATATATGGTCATCCAAGGTGAGCCAGGAGCTGTCATTCGAGGGAAGAAGGTAAGAACTGCTTTTGATCATAGCTTGAATTTTGATTGCATAAGTTGAAAGAAAATGTGGATATTGCATAAGAACGTATGAAACTGTCATAGCTTGTATGCGGGAATCTAATTGCTTATTTTAAAATCTTAATTTGTGGGGAATGGAACCTGTGATCACCAGGTCACGACTCACCCACTTGGTTTAGTATTTGAATCGTGCAGTAAATTGTATAGTGAATTGCAACCATCTCATTAAAGTTCTACAGTTTATTTTTTTTAAAACAAAAGTGAAAGTAACATGAGGACTGGGTGCTAACTAGGACTTGGACCCAAAATGTTCGAAAAATTTGTGGCATATTGATTTAATTATTTTAATATGCAAAATCATATCTTGTATTTGATATTAAAAGCAAGATGTATTTATTTTCAGAGCCTTCACTATCCACCTATGGGAAAACCTTCACATGTCCGGGGATTGTTTATCAGTTATCAATCAAATTTTATTATATGAAATGCGCACTGGTGTACATAGACAACTCTGTGCACTGCTTTCAACAATAAATGTTGTGCATAAGGAATGTCTGACATTAAGCATTACCTTAAATCCTGGATTCAATTGGGGAACATCAACTTATATTATTTGGTTTTTTGCTTCAATATTTTGTGCAGATGTTGCCTTCATGCTGGTTTTGGTTGTTGTAGTTAAAATCTCAGCTTTTCCATGTTTGCAGGGTCCTGGTGGTGTTACTGTTAAGAAGACCAATCAGGCATTGATAATTGGCATTTATGATGAACCAATGACTCCGGGTCAGTGCAACATGATAGTTGAAAGGCTCGGTGATTATCTCATTGATACGGGTCTTTAATTCCCTTGCTATTTCTTGTTATGATGCTTATTTCATTGGCTTCTATACAAGGTTTTGCATCGACTTGCCATGAGAATGCTTGATTGCAGTGTAATAATATTATGAGTATCAAAAGTCGTGGGCTCTGCGTGTTGGAAAGAAGTGTTTGGTGCTTGATCTCTGTTGTGTTTTTTAGCGGGTATCTGTATACATTACAGTGGTTTAATGCGATGGCATAATGATTGGCATAACTTCATAAAAACTTATACCTCCGATTCTTTTTTTAATACAAGTTATTGTTTTATGGTTTACTCTCAGGTAACGCAGTAGCCTCTCATTTTTAATCCAAGTCGCAGGAAATCCCTGTTATCATCACAGATTCACAGTTCTGTTATCATCATAGTAAATTGCTCTTCCTCTAGGAAAAAACGTTACACATCATACGTTTCATTAATTTTGAAATTTCTAAATTACTTTGGGGGAGTCAAATTTTTAGTCGGATATGGAAGGGGATGGAAAATGGGAACAAAAGATTTCAATCCCTTTTATATGGATTTAAATCTTCTTTTCCCATTTGTCTCTCGACTTAAAATTTGACGCTTGGGAAAAATGTTACACAACGTAGGTTTCACCAATTTTGAAATCTGTGAAATTTTTTAGGTGTTAAATTTTGAGTGGTGGAACAGAAAATAGGACAGAAGATTTTAATTTTTCATAAATGGATTAAAGCTTTTTGACATTCCCCTCCCCTCCCCCCCTTTTTTTCCCCTTATTTCTTCACTTAAAATTTGAAACCTAGGGAAAAAAAAAATATCATATACCGTAAGTTTTGCCAATTTTGAAATTTTTTTAATAAAAACTTACATTGAGTTTCTTATACTTATTTCATTTAATTTTTAAATTAAATAATAACATTTTTTTTCAAATGAATATATATATTGAACTTTTAAGTTACTCCATTTAAGAAAAATTATTGTAGAATTTGATAGAATCGATATAATAACAAGGAAGGAGAAAAAT
This sequence comes from Pterocarpus santalinus, assembly GCA_031439595.1. Taxonomy (NCBI): domain Eukaryota; kingdom Viridiplantae; phylum Streptophyta; class Magnoliopsida; order Fabales; family Fabaceae; genus Pterocarpus; species Pterocarpus santalinus. Next base: position 64,309,073 of record CM062531.1, on the reverse strand, counting down.
GGCGCCCCAAACTTATGAACAATGCCAACTTCTAATTGTCATTGGAGAAAAATATTGTGTGTGTGGCCGTCTTTCACCTTTTTTGCTTTTAAATTTTTGAAGGAGAAGGTCGTTCGTTCGCCTATTTTTTTTTTTTAGAGTAACAAAGTCTTTCACCTTTTAAGATGAGCGTGAACAAAGAATATTATACGAAAAGAAAATATTTTTTATCATTATTTTTAATAATATGACAAATTTATAATTTTTTTGCATTTATAGTGCGTCAAAATTAACCTGAAATGGTAACTAATGTAAATAACATGAAATGAAGTCAGAAATCCCTTTAAACATTACAACTAAACATAAACTAAAATCAACTAATTTTTTTTAAGAAACTCATCCAAAGAATTCATTCATTGTCGCAACTATAAATAAGAATGAGTAATTACTGCCTTTGGTATAGCAACTACACTGCTGGGACTAATAGGACTAATGGGACGTTTTTTATTTTATTTTGCTAACTCAAAATTTGATACGAAAAATTATTATTTCTTTCACTTTAACTTTCTCCCGAATCAACCAAGAATGAAATCTGTCATATTAAAATACAATTTAACAATGATTTTGCCAACATGTTATTTATAAATGAAACTTTGTTTGCAGTTTGCACACTTTAAATTAATCATGGTATTACTATAATCTGATATAGTCACAGCAAAAAAAACAAAAAAAAAAAAAAACAAAGAACGATATACTGATACAAGCCATCACATGGCGTGACAATGAACTATAAAAATATGAAACAAAAATGGAAGTAAACTTGCACATCGAAGAGCTGCAGCAACCATATGTGCTATTACAAAATTAAATAAATTACAGAAAAGTCAGTTAATTATCTTACAGTTTAGGCCTATCATTCGGAATACAAAACTAGGAGTGAGATTGCTCCACCCTCTAGAGGCCCTACATTTGCTGAACTCATTCAAATAACATCAAAGAATTTTACATTTTTCTGATGCATAGTAAGAAAGCTTCTAAAATTTTACATTTTTTTTTTTTTTTGGGCCATCAATCATGCTTGTTAAACTCCTTCAATGTTCAGTAGAAGGAAGAGCAAGGTAAAAAGAAGAAAACTGGAAATCGATGAGAAAACTACTTTACTTGAGGAAGATTGAGTTGGAGTTGAAGTTGAAGACATTGCTGTTGTATTGCTTGCCATAGTTTTGTTATTTCTGAACAAACACAGTGGAAGAAGACCAAATGTCAGACTCAAGAGTCTTAATAATAAGAAGTCACAACTGTATAATTTAAAGTCATCTAAAGTAAAATGAACAAACAAAACATGATTTCAATCATTGAACTTACCCAGTTCTCATGTAGATGCAGTTGTCATAGGCTGCAGAATTGAAAACAAATTGTTGTTCAACGACCAAAACAAATAATAAGCACTCAATAACTTCAAAACTACTAGCAAATTGGTATATGAACAGAGAAAGAAGAAAAGTAAAATTGATGATGGGTTGTAGTGAACATACTTGGATCCTTATCAACTATAACACCTGTCCCTCCAAAACTACAAGCAACATCTGAAGCCCCATTTTGCTGGTAATAGCTATTGAAAGCATAGGATGCATGTGAGACTAGGTTATCTGGCTCAAAACAAGGCTGGCTAGGCTGGATAGCAGTGCAGTCCACATTGCCAGGACCACAAGCCCAATCGATGGCATTCTGCAAGTCAATTTGTGAGGCCTTACTTGAAGCAATGCACCATGTTGTTCCATTTGATCTTGTGCCATTTGCCCCAGTAGTCATATCAACAGCACCTCTTCCAGTGAAATCAAGGTTATAGACACTTGTCTGATCTGGATAAAATAACCCCCAGTTCCTCTCAGATTCCAAACCAGGCTTCCTATTTTCATTGAACAGTGAGAAAATGTAGACATCTAACTCTTCACCAGGCTTTGCAGGTGTACCAGTGTCATTGATAATGTGCCTTATCAGATTTGTATTATATGTTTCTGCATTATCAGGCGTAGCAGCAGTCTCCTTAGGTGACCCTTTGGAAGGCCAACCTGTTTCAGTGACCATAACCTTAATTGTTTTGAAATTGAGGGCCGTTAGTGCAAAATAAATAGCATCAATCTGAGCATCAAACATGTTTGTATACACCAAACCAGTGTTTGGATCGATAACCTCGGAGGATGACTCAAACAAAGCATAGTCCAAGGACACTTTGTTTGGCGAATCTCGGTAAGCATAATAAGGATATATATCGATCATAAAAGGTGACTGATTCTCTGCAAGAAATTCTAGCATTGGCTTCAGGAAATATGCATGGCTGCTATTGAAAGCCCCAGCAGAAGGCGGGAACGATCGAGACAACACCCCAAGGGAATGAGTGCTGGAAACTTTTATCTTCTTATGAAGGCCAGCTTTCTTGAGTGCTGTAAGGACATTGTGCATGGCAGGCACTACTAATGCAGAAGCATTGTTGGGACTTTCAGTGACTTCTGTACCAACACTTATGTATGTGATCTTTGTGGCTGGATAGTAAGGAAGGATGTTGTTTCTCAGCCAAGTGTCTGCATTAGATTGGAACTGAGAGAATGGCAGCAAATCTAAATTTGGAATCCCAATCATAAGTTCAACTCCAGTGTTTGCAAAAGCCTTCAGAACCTGTATGTTAGAATCATAGATCCTGACATATTTGATTTGGTGAAGTTGAACCAACTGTGCCACCTTATCAGGTGTTGGGAGATCATCAGCATTCCTTCCATAGCATATCCCAATAAAACTCCCGGAGCAACAATCTGACAGAATTTCGTAAGGAAAAAAAAAATAAATAGAAGTTAGAATTACAGAGAACTGTTGTTGCGTGTGAGAAAGACCGAAAGGGCTAGCTCTACTAGTCGTATCTACATGTCAAAACAATCAATTAAAAATTTGCAATATAAGAGGGTAAACATGATTTATGACATCGTCTATTTTGACCCACTTGATGGGACAAGGCTTAGTTATTATTATTGGTTAATGGTTAGATCAACATGTGAGTTGTACTACACAATGAAAAGAAGCCGACTACTCTAGCACTTCAAGGGATTGATGTCAATGAAGAACACTACAGATTATACTGCGTTTGATATGATTATAGTATACTCTAAATATTTCTAAAATTAAAGTATTCCATCTCCTTATCCTTCCACAGTTTGTTCAAATATTGTACCTTCCTCAAAGTCCAATGCTTTATAGGGAGGTTCACCAACCTCACAAACAACAATTAGATTCATACCTACAGTTTTGAACCCAGGGGATGTCAACACTGAACAAAATTAAAACATAGCTAAAGGGCCATCTGATAGGTACTCCTGGTGAAGGCTAACAATCTACCAGCAGGAAGAACAGTGGGTTTGAGAACTAAAAGTTAAACCATTCCAGTATAGCTGTTCTTTTCATAGATTATCCACCAAATGCATGCAGAAACATAGCTGCAGTGCCAAGAAAAATGACATCTAAAAATGTCTCCCTCTTTCTTTTCTTTTCTTTTTTTTTTTTAACTTATGAAAAACAAACATTAAACTTCAAAAGAAAAATGGCATCTAAAAATGTGGCAGTAACAGTACACTTAAAGAAAAGGGGGAGTGTCCACAGCACATTCTTTCAAGCAAAGTTACAAACCTGAAGCTAACATAAGAGTCAGAAAAAGGCAAAGGGGAGAACTATGAGAAAATGGTGATCTGATACAGATAACATAGAGGAATCGCTTTCAACACAGGACAACTAAGAACCAAGATACATAAAACAAGTGTACTTAAACACTAGCTGGAATGCAAAAAGAAAAAAACTAGCAGGCAAACATGGACATTGGCCAAAAGCAAGAGATAGATAGGTGGAATGGAGTGGAAGGAAGGAACAAGCACAAACCCAGAAGCATAAGCAGAAGTGAAGCAGCAAAGATGAACCTAAAGCCCCTCCTCCCCATTGCTCTCTCTCTCTCTCACTCTCACTCTCTCTCTGTGAATGCTAAGAACTCAGAAGAGATTGAAGCCAAGCCACTTGTTGACGTTGTTCTTTTTATGCTTCAACAATGCAAAACTCCAGAAAGTAACGGTCCTTGTCTCTCTGTCCCTGTCTCCCTAGAGCGAAGTGCCTTCGTATGGGTTCAGATGGAGTTACCTAAAAAGCATGTACTGTTATTAGATTAATGTTATTTGTGTATCACAATTGCACATTAAGCGTAAATGCCACACAGAGATACACACGAAATATTTGGTAGTAAGGAGTGAAGTTAAAACTGTGTGTCTTTATATATTGTCCATTGTCAATATCTATTTTTAATATAAAAGTAAAATTACTCTTATTATTAATTATGTAGTTACTTGTTTTATTTGCACTTGCAGGCAACATCGGCCTTCAATTATGTGATGCGGGTACATTTCTATGTCTCACATCTGCTCACTAATATGCGTGAAAAGTAAGAAAAATGTCGGTGACATTCTCTCATATCTCTATATTAAAATGTGAGTGTACGTGTTAAAAAATATAAAATATAAAATAATACATAAAATGTGATTAATTAAATTTTAATAATAGACATTTTATTAGTATGAATCAATATTGCAAGCCAATGCTCTCAAAATAGCGACTAGATTTAGTCTCAACTTCAGCTTCGGGTGGCAGCGTTAAAGCATTGGAATTTGGACCTCAAATTTATTTCTCAATTTCGATTTATACATTTTTCTCGATTCCGGGATATTTGGCATGTTTGTTCTGTCCCCCACCACCGTGACTCTGATATATGCCCATCTAATCTCTATGCTTAAAATATTATTTTCATTATATAATAAAAAAACTAGAAATTTACTAAAATTTATCTATAAAAATGACATGTTATGTTTATTGATTATTAAATAAATATTAAATTTTATTATTTTATTTTATCTAATAATTATTAGAATTTTTATTAAAAAATTAATAATATTTTTTTCTAATTATATAGCATTATTCATGATAAAAGTATACTCATAAACTAGGTTAAAAGGACAAGTTAAAGCTTAATACTGTTTTAATTGCGTGGGTGAAAAATGGTTCAAGCAATGAGTTGTTTTCAAGGTCATGTGCATATTACATTGCAGTTGAATTATTGGTGTGTTTGATTGAGAAAGAATCTAATTACGTGGGAGCAAATATTTTTTACCAGTTTGTAAATTATTATGTATTAAAATATGAGAAATATTATTTAAATTTAAATTTTTTCAATTTTTATGTTAGCTTATTTTTATCTATCATTAAATAGAGTATAAATTTCATTTAATCTAAATTATACACCTTATCCAATACCAAATAAAAAAAATCAGCATAAAAGTTAAAAAAAAAAAAGCCTTGAATTCAATTATCGTAACTCTTAAAGCATTAGTTTTACTAGAGTACGTGTGTTTAGTTGAAGTTGGTATGAAAAGAAACATTCTCCGCATTAGACAATGTCATGATGCATTAACAGTGACATGGAATCTAGAAGGATGGTAAGAGCATCAAGTGCAATTTGAAGCCAACAACTAAATTTATTGTCAATACCAACTGTTGGCAGAGACTACTAATGAACAGATTTCACCCCATGATGATGATGATGATGATGATGATGCACAAGAAGAGCGCACGCCTCTTTTAGTCCTTCTTGCCCTGTTCAATGAATTTGGTCAGAGGCAAAATATTCAGCAATATTTTTTGAAGAAATTATTGTTGAGTGCTAGTCGCAATATTTATAGCAATTGATTTTTGATGGTGTACCGTTTTACAATAAACTATAATAGAAACTACATTAAAAGGTATTTTATTGCAGTAAAAAGAGCTTGTAATTTCAAGTAAACTTTATCTCTAATATTAATAATTCGAATCTTACAGTCGATACTTTTTAAAAAAATAAAAAAAACTGGCCATCACGAGTTCCAAATTATGTAGCAATTTCTAAGACTACAAGAAAAACAAATTCTAATATAGTCTCTTGTGTTGTTTTATTAATTAGTTTTTGTAACAAATATTAACTTTTAAAATTAATAAAAAATCGACATCATAATAACTAACCGTGTTGTTCTTAACTTCTTATTAACAAAATATTAATTAAAAGGTTAGTGAAAATTATAATATAAACATGTAGTTAACGCAACACCACATTATTTCGAACAAAGTTATAATTAAATCTTTTTCTGGTCTGAAAATTAGTATGTTTTATGATAACAACGAGCTCATTTGTATGATTTATAGCCGTTGAAAAGCCTAATTAAGTTTCTGAACAGAATCTGAAAGCCTAACCTGAATCAAAATTTTCGCCCATCCCATAGTTCAGCTGGTTCATCTCCCAGCCTAAATGGGTACCAGGGCACGACCTCGAATTACAGGGGCAGAGGGCCCCCAAGACTTTTTGCCTATCCAGATCCATTAACGGTCGTGGCGTCGGTTTTCGGCTCTATGTCCCAGGTGGGTGATATGGGAATTTGGCAACCCTTGGGAACCTCTTTATACACCAAATCAAAAAAGGACAAACGCATGGCTTTTTTTTCAATCGTGAATGCACGCACAAGTTATTTAACGTATGGTTCACCCCACCCCACTAAAAAAAAAAAAAAAACCGTTGTGTAACGTATGTACTTAAATTATTAATAAAAGTTACATTAAAATTAAGTTTAATGAAATGACTTATATAAGAATATATATAATAAGTAAGAGAGTTTAAATTAGATTAAGAGTTTAATTTAGATGTACTGACATTATTATCCAATCAAAACCTTCTATTTGTATGACCATTCAAATAGTAAATGATTATATCAAAAAATTTTATTGATGTGATAATTTATGATTGAATGTCTGTGTAAAAAAAATTTATACTAACAATATATTTCAATTAAATCATTAGATATAATAATATTTTATTTTCTAAACCATCAATCCAAATATAATTTAGACATAAAAAATAATTTAATTTATATATATTTTTAATATAAATTTTTTTATATTAATATTTAATTTTATATTATTATTATTTTTAAAATTTTATAAATAAAAATATATAATTATATTATAATATAAAACCCTTTTATACCGTTAATATATATAAATTAATTTCAAAAGAAAAAAATAGTACTATAATATTCTCATAATACACAAAAAAAAAAAAAAAAAAAGTTTCTTTTCATCTCCCAAGGAAAGGATCCAAAAACACAAAGTAACTCCAGCATCTTTCTCATCATTTCCTAAATTCCATACTTAAAACAAAGAAAGAAGCTCTTTCTTCCTCCTTTTCTTTTTACCTTTCCTTTCAATGTGATACAAACAAGGCACCAAAAAATATGGAAAAAATGCCTGAAACAGCACTATTCCAAAGAAACGTTACAATCTCAAATAATAATAATAATAATAATAATAATAATAATAATAACCCATTCACCAAATAACAAACAGTTCAATCCACAATAAAATAACACAAAAATTTATTTTCGCGGCCACCTTCATTTGAATTCATTGATTCTCACTCTTTTCTGTCTTTTTCTCTCTCTGTGTCACTGTGTATCTGTGTGTGTTGAACTGTGAATCAATCGTTGATCCTAAAAGGCCCACAAAGAGCACTGAAACGAAACAAACGAAGATGAAGACCAAGACCCCATTGAAGCAGCTCAAGCTCGCTGTTCCTGCGCAAGAATCCCCCGTCACCTCCTTCCTGTAATTTCATTTCATCCATTTTTCCTCTTGCCTTTGCCACCCCATTTCGTTTTCTTAGCTTCACCGCTCAAATTCGTGTGTAAAGTTTCCGTTTTTAACTCTCATTCTTCACTGTCTCTGCTGTTTTTTTGCTAGCTCCCAAAATGTGCTAGACTAGCACGGGGGTTAATCGAAGGGTTCAACCAACCCGTTAATCAGCAATAGCTTAGATGTTTTTAGTTTCTTGTAATGATTTGGAGCCCACGAAATTAATTTCCTCATATGACAAAAAAGTGTTTTTTTTTTTTCCGGTTTTCCATTTGTGAAATTGATTTGATTGTTGTCTAATTATCAGGACTGCGAGTGGCACATTCCATGATGGAGATCTGCTGTTGAACGAGAAAGGACTGCGTCTTATATCTGAAGAAAAGGAATCAAGGGTACATCTATTTCTTCCACATTACCATTTGTTGTTTCTACTTTCTATTATATAATATATATACTAATATACTATTTCAATTTTGCGTATAAATTATGTGCTTATGTCTAATTTGTTGAATTTCAAAACCATCTTCCATTTTGTTTTGGTAGAATCTGTAATTGACATTGCATACCTTCAATCAATAATGGAGTTCAATTTTGATTACTTCAGTGCATTTCTCTGTACTTGTTTCCTCTCTATGTACTTTGTCACCATCATTCTGCCTCAATCATTAATAGATTCAATTTCATTTTCTTCTTCTTCTTTTTTTTTTCTCCTCCTAGCATCTAATCTGCACTTGTAATTTGCCTCTTCGAACAGCCTTCTGATGGTAAGGAACTTGCATTTGACTTCTCCCTGGATGACCTTGAGACCATCAAAGTAATTGGGAAAGGCAGTGGTGGTGCAGTACAACTTGTTCGCCATAAGTGGGTTGGAAAATTGTTTGCATTAAAGGTTGGTGCATTATTTTAATAATCTTATTTTAATTGCTTCTTATGGACAGAATTGACTGCGTGGTTATTCCTTATATATATTATTGTATTGATTCCTCACGCCGTCTCTAGTTGTTAGTTTAACACAGCTTCCTTTATATAACATGGACTCATGGAAAAGTTGGATAAGTACAGTGCTTTTTTCAGTTCTTTTTTAGGATATTTTGTAATTTTAATTTGGCAGCTATTTAAACAATCAAATCCAATACTACCAGCTGAATAGATTGGAGTCTAAATATGGCGCTGACAGCATTTTTAGAATGAATGTGTCTCTTCGCGGCACTTCTCTTCAGAAAATGTTTCTGGATCAGCCTTTTTTGGAAAATGTGATCTAAAATATTTTCCAAACATGTTGTCAGCTTCGTTCTTTAACATTTTCGATGAAACAGTTTAGCATTGTGATCTTGCACTGTTGTTAAGTACTAGCTTTTGAAGCAAAGCATATTGATTTGAAATTGAAAATCGTTTGCAAGTCTCAACCCTGTACATTGAACTTATATTCTGTATTGCAGGTCATTCAGATGAACATACAAGAGGAAATTCGTAAACAGATTGTTCAGGAACTGAAAATAAACCAAGCATCACAGTGTCCGCATGTTGTAGTTTGCTACCACTCATTCTATCATAATGGAGTTATATCTCTTGTGCTAGAATATATGGATCGTGGTTCTCTGGCAGATGTAGTCAGACAAGTTAAAACAATTCTGGAGCCATATCTTGCTGTGGTTTGTAAGCAGGTATGCTAGACCATGCTCCTATACCTTGTTGAAATGGACAGATTCTAGCCCTGTCAACAGTTGAGGCTTCTTTTCTGTTTCCTGGTTAATTATTCATGAATCATGTCGATATTCCAGGTGTTACAAGGTCTTGTTTACTTGCATAATGAAAGACATGTGATACATAGGGACATCAAACCATCCAATCTATTAGTCAATCACAAAGGGGAAGTGAAGATTACTGATTTTGGTGTTAGTGCTATGCTGGCAAGCTCAATGGGCCAAAGAGACACATTTGTTGGAACTTACAATTACATGTCGGTATGTAACTTTTCTTTTTGACCCTGGCTCCACATCACCATAAACTGCTTGGCATCTCCAATCAAATTTATGCCCCCTTGCATCAACAGCCATATAGTGAATGTTATGATAATCGATGCATTGATTTGTTGGTTTCCGTGTTCAGCCAGAAAGAATTAGTGGGAGTACTTATGATTATAGCAGCGATATCTGGAGTTTGGGCTTGGTAGTACTTGAGTGTGCCATAGGAAGGTTTCCTTACATACAATCCGAGGATCAGCAAGGCTGCCCTAGTTTTTATGAGCTTTTGGAAGCAATTGTGGAAAGCCCCCCACCTTCAGCTCCCGCTGATCAGTTCTCCCCAGAGTTCTGTTCATTTGTATCATCCTGGTAATTGTTTATTCCTTTTGGCTTTCTTAGTTTCAGCACCAAGAAAGCTGAAATCTGTTGCTCAAGTGCTTCAAACAGAAATACAAGCTTTTATCTTTTTTGTTTCCCAATAGCTACTTGCCTGCCAACAACTAATTCTTATCCAACAAAGTGGGGTTAGCTGCATAGATCAAATGACGCCATAATGTCTTATCATAAATTATGTTTATGTTTAAACCATTAAAATCTAAATCAACATGTTACAAATAAACATATGACATTGATTTGAACTCTAATGTCTGTCCCTCTAATACGTATTTAACTTCTGTTGGCTAGTTTTATGCTGTAGTTACCGTTTTGATCCATTTCTTAGTTATATACTTATATGTAACCCGAGATCACCAAAATTGTTGTAAATTCTGAACATAATCCGTTTTCTTTTGTTTCTAAGTTCACTTTGTGGTTTAATTACAGCATCCAAAAGGATCCTCAGGATAGATTGACATCCTTGGAGCTTCTGGTTAGCAACCTAATGCTATACATACATATATATATATATATATTTTCCTTTTAATCTTATATCTTGTTAAAATTCCTGATGCTGATTCATCTAATCTCACTGTACTTACAGGGCCATCCTTTCATTAAAAAGTTTGAAGATAAAGATCTAGATCTTGGGATTTTGGTAGGTAGCTTGGAACCTCCTGTAAATTTTCCCAGATAATTTCTTATAATGTAATGTGTAAAATTTGTACTTGACCATCATAACTCTTGTTGACAGATCATGAAAATTTCTCTTGTCAGTGATGCTATGCTAGAAATATATAATATACCAGTATCAGTTCTGAGTTTGTTTACTTCGTTATAGTTTCAGGAAACTGACTTGTATAATAGTTGTTTGAATTCAAGAGCTTGACCATTCTGTTTGATTATCCCTTCTCGCATCAGAACTTCCTACATCCTTGAACCAAGCTCAACTTGCAGGGATAAAATTAACTAGTTTGAAAAGGCAAGGAACATTTCTTAAGAGTGCTTTTTCTCCTTGAGTATGGGGAACCAAGAAAATAATAAGTGCAAGTATCAACTTCCAACATGGGAAACTCCCTTACATTAAGTTCTATGAAGAAAAAGTATTGTCTTTTTCTTATTTTCTCTGTTAACAATTTTTATTTTTATTTTTTGGTCTTGTTTTAAATCAAACCTTAAGGGTATGAGTTTGAACTACCACCGAAAGAGTTTTATTGCTAATTGCTATAGTGAATTGATCTAATTTAAATCAGGTTTGTTAAAACTTAGTAAATTTTTATTATTGATAGTTTAAACAAAAAAATTTTTGTTTAGGATATGATTGATATAGGATAAAGTGGAATTGAAAATTTTCTGAATAAACTCTATTAGGCTTCAAACACACCCTTAATCTCCTATGATTTCTCTCTTTTAACATAACTTTTATGTCACAAGAGAGGGTCCAAAAATGGGAATTTTGTTTTATTTTTTCATTTTTACTATTTTTGTCTAAGTTGCTTCTTTATTTTTCCCATTGTTTCGGTAGTCAGCAGTCAAATATTTGACCGATTATTTCTGCAAACTCAAAGGGCCACCACTTCGGTGAAAAAAGATTATTTATTGCAAGTTGCCGTTTCATGGATTGATTTGACTGTATAAGTTGTAGTAAAAAAATAAAAAAAAGGCCTTCCTGACTCTCTAATAATGAATTAAAGAACCAAAAGAAAAAAAAAATTAGAGAGGACTGCAGCTTAGAAAAGTAATTCCACGTAATGGCATTGTTTATAATTTATATATTAAGGGTGTCGACTACATTTATTTAGATATAAAAGACCGAGCCTTCAAATAAAATTGATTTAATTTGCTAGCTCTCTATTTTTAAGCAGTCAATTTCAAGTCATAAAAAAAAAGGAGTTAATTTGGTTCAGTCTATATATATAAACATTGTTGATGTCTTATTATTATTATTATTATTTTTTCAAAATGTAAAGTTATACTTGTATTATGAGTGTTTGGCCAAAAATTAATTAGACCGAACCCTTGATTCAGCTTTTCAATTGGAAACCAACTGATTAATTTCAGAGATAAAAATTGACTAATTCAGATCGGTCGTACAATTATTTCTCTCAAAACCAAATCAATCAAATGCCCTTATTTCATATGTATGCTCTAGTGAATAATTGACTGGAAGATTATTATGTCTGCTCTGCTTGTGCACTTTTGGTTGGAAAATGATGGGGTCAAGGGGTCACAAGCAATAAAGGGGACCAGACTATCCACTGAATCAATAGGTGTTGATCCGCCAAAGTTGAAGCTATGGATTAAAATAGGGTCATAAATCATAATCCAACGTGGTGGGTGCAGATAAGATTTTGCAAAAGCTTTCCCCCCAGTGTCATCCATGGCATTGCTATGAGACCTACAGGACAGTGCCTTTCAAAACAATACGATATACGCATGTGGTGGGAATATTATTGGCCGTATCCAAAACACCACCCTATCATCATGACCTGTAGACAAGTCAACCTCCTTATCTTCACATATCCTCAAGTGTCATATCCTTCTCGTACCAATCCAGCTCATTCTAAATAATTAATAGATCTTCCCTACTCATTAACAACAAGATCCTTTTGTGATAATAATACCGAGTGAGAGGATCCCAAATAGAATAATATTAATTGCACATCTTTATAACCCATAGTTCTCAAAAAGTTAAAAAATTAAAGCGACTTTTTTATGATTTAAAATAAAAAATACATACAATATAAATTAATATTATTATAAGTATTATTGTTGTTCTTTTAAAATAACAACCTATTCTTTTAAATGATAATAATAAGAAGAAATAAATTATTTTAATATATTATCAATATAAAATAATTTAAAATACTAATTAATCATAGTTTATTTTTACATAATTATTTTAGATTATTATAATAAAATTTAAATATTTTAAATAACATAATTATATATCACTAAATGAATTGAATCCATAATGATATTATATTTTGTGTGATATATTTGTGAAAAAAATGTTACGTGATAAAGAATAGGTCTATGACCAGTGGCGGTGGTGATATGATTTGACAGGCATACATGCATGATAAATGACCGGGGCAAAACGTTCAACCAATTGGAAAATGCCCGTGCAATTGAATCCACCTATAACGTTTCTACACGTGGGTGGAATATTTTGTTGAAAATAAAACTAAGTAAAATGACATTTTGTGGGCCAAGCAAGAAAAAAAAGAGGAACGGCCTCTGAGAACTTGTCAACTCAACAGAGATGTTTTAGGTTTTAAAAATGAAAAAGGAAGGATGCCTTGTTCGCGCACAATTAGCATCAAAGGTCAAAGCAACTTGGGCGAACGCTACAGTGAACCACACTTGCAGGTGCAGTGTGCTCCCTGTGCAATTATCGGTGGATGGAAGGACATATATACACCTCCTTATATGATGCATTATAATTTTTTTTCTTTAAATTTAGTCAAATTTAAAAAGTGATCAAATGCATTTTTGAAGTGATCAAATTTCTATTTTTATGATCTTGAACTAAATTAAAATTTTTTTAGTATTATAAGGTAAAATTTAAACACTTATAAAATGCAAAAAAATACATATCACATAAATAGAATTTGATCATTTCTATAGTGATCAGAATTTATTTTTATGATTCTGGAATAAAATATAATTTTTTGAATATCATACAAAAAAAATCTAATTAATTCTAAATATATTTAATCATATTTATAAAATCTAATTAAACTAAAAAAAATACTATAATACATCATATATAAGAGGGTGTATCATACACCCCCTTCCATTTACTGTTACTCTTGCAAGGTGCATAATACACCTTCTGCCAATGCTGTTTAAAAACCACCAACGGAATCTGTATGCTCTTGATATAAAATAGAAATGAAGAAAGCTCCACTCGCGTAGTGAAATCCTAGAAGGTTAAGCCAAATAAAATGGTTTTTATACCAAGTATTTTAAGATATTATTTGGACATTTAAAAAATTATGCATTAATAACTTAAATTTTAGTTATATTCGTTATGCATGTAATGAATGTAATAAAGTTAATAATAATGGATGGGAAATCCTTTTATCACATTATTAGTTAGATAACTAAACTTTTAATTAATAATATATGATTATTTATATTTTCTTATATGCATATTTATCTGTAATACAACTAAAATTTACAATTATTATTATCTAAATATTCCCATGATGTTTAAAAAAAATTAGGTATACATAACAGTATTGTAAACCTATGAAGTACAAGCACACTATTCGGGTGTCATATCTACGTGATAGACATATATCCATGTCAGATCTTGCATGACGCATGAATGACACACGTATCTAAAGATAAGATCATTTAAAATTTGCAAAAAAAATAATATATAAATTTTGAATTTATTTTAAATTTTTAAATAATTTCTAATATTGAATAAAGAAAATAAGATATAAGTGTATGTGTGTGTGTGTGTGTGTCCTCTAAATTTTAAATTTTGGTGTGTTTTTCGTGTCTATGCTTTGCCGGGTCATGTTATGTCCTGTGTTTATGTTAGTGTATGTGCCTCATAGCTATAAACCAAAAGTTTTGGCCTGAAACAATGTTTGATGATTCCTTTTCCTTTACCGGGTCATGTTATGTCCTGTGTTTATGTTAGTGTATGTGCCTCATAGCTGTAAACCAAAAGTTTTGGCCTGAAACAATGTTTGATGATTCCTTTTCCTTTACCATACAAAATGTTCAACTTTTTCTTTTGACCAACTACAAAATGTTAAACTTACACAGAATAAAGTCTTATTTACGTATCTCACATTTTATAATAATTTTAACTTTGTCTCAATTTTTTTTTAAAATTCTATTTATGTTCTGAATATTTTTAAAATATTTTAACTTTGCTCTTTTGATAGATAATATCTAAATTATAAATGAAAAAAAACTAATATTAAAATCAAATTTGACGTTAATGATATCTAAACACCACAAATAAAGATTGTTTACCTTCAATTTTTCAATAAAAAACTTCGAATATGAGTTTTACTAAAAAAAAGATTAATTAATGGTTAAGGGGGTTTAAATTAAAATGAAAAACTTTTATATCCTACAAAAATATCGAAAAAAATAATAGTATATAATATTATCTCATTCAGATAAGTAAACACATCATCGCTAATATCATAACATGACCTTTATATCAGTTTTTTTCGTTTATAATTTAAATATCGAAAGAGCAAGATTAAAATATTTTAAAAATATTATGGTCATAAATAGAACAAAAAAAACTTTAGAGAATGAATTGAAATCATTGTAAAATATAAAAGACATAAATGAGATTTTACCCAACTTGAGTGTCATAGAAAACTGCTGTAATTAATACTTTTACCATGAATAGGTTAGCAGAGATGTTCTTTCGCAATTTGGTGTTAGACACTTTCTTAAACATTACACGAGAATAGGATAAGAAAAAAACAAAATACAAAATTAGAAAGAAAAGAATAGTTAGTACTCTTCTTATATATTCTACATACTAATATCATGCAATTGAGATGTTTAAATAACTTGTCTCATAAGATTAATTGCGACGCATCCGAGGGTGAAAATACCTCAAAAGACACACACAAAAAAAGAAAAAAAGAAAAAGAAAAAAAGTGTCCTATAAGATTAATCCCACTCATTTCGATTTTCTTTTTAACTTATTGTTTCGCATGTGGGTGTGGTAAAAGATGTATTAAAGGGTCGGAATATTCCTATTTGTCATGGCTTTGTGAAGCAAAGTTGGCAAGATGTGGACCTCAGTCTCACCCTCCAAAAATAAAGAAAGGTAGTTAAGACGGTGACTCAAGACATGGATGTTTTCAAATTTAGACCTTATCCTCTATCCTAGCTGTCTCAGACAAGTTATGCATTTTACACCATATATAACATGATCTGATAATGACAAAAATTTAGAATATAGTATTATCCATACAACTTAACAATAAATTGGTCAATGTTATCCAATACTTCTTTGGTAATGTTATATATAAGACGGAATATTTTAATCCTCACAACATAACCGCTCCATACACTTTCAGATCATATACAATCAAGTCTGTTATGCTCCCTCAATGAAGGCTTTATACATTTGATAGATCAAGAGAAAGCAAGATCTTCTTTGTGATTCATCTCCTCTTCTTCTTCTTCTTCTTCTTAGCATATAATGGGTGACAAGGCACAACAAATCTTTGTAGAAATGAATGTGAAGGGAAAAATGGATGGTGATGGAGATAGAGACACCAATTGGGTGGTCAAGGAAGGTGGTGGTGAATGTAGCAGTGATTCAACATCCATTGGATCCATCTCAGAAGACTCAATGAACTCTACGTGTTCATCTTCATCAGAGCTGACAGAGGAGGCATCCTCTTCAACATCCTTTTTGTCAACCTCCTCTTCATCATCACATTCAAATGGACCCTTATATGAACTATCAGAACTCATGAGCCATCTCCCTATAAAGTAAGTAATTTCCTCACATCTTTCTGAATTTTATTCAATTTCCCTTTTGTTATTAAATATATCATTAGAGTAAAGTTATTTCTACACTTAAAAATTAAAATAGACACCAATAATAAATATGATGGAGATAGAAAGACACAAAATATTTGATAATAGCAGATATGTTAAGCCTTTTTATCTCTCTTTCTATGACGTTTATTTTGATGTATATATAATATTAACATGAATGTGGTTTATTTGGAAATGTTCTGAATTGGTTTTAGTTATTGTGTTTAATATAGTTTATCACATGTGCAGGAGAGGGCTGTCTATGTTTTATGAAGGGAAGGCTCAGTCTTTCACTTCCTTAGCTAGGGTGCAGAGCATAGAAGATCTTCCTAAGAAAGGCACACCTTATAGCAAGAGAATGAAGTCATGTAAAAGCTATGGGGGAGGCTTGGATAGCCACAGAATATCATTCACTCCAAAGGCTACAATATCAAAGAAAACTTCAAGAGGATCTTTTTTGTCTGTACCAAGCAAAAGAGGGAGTTTCCTCGGTGGGTCTAGGCCTTCGGTTGCCGTACACAAGAATTTTTGAAATCCAGCCACTTAGAGCTTGCTTGTTTCATGTACAAAATCCGGAAATTGTTTTTTAATCCCACAATTTTAGCTAATTATGAGTCAAATACTTAGAATTAATTATCTACATATTTGATTCATTGTTACTTTGTTTTCCATGGTGATATTGATATGATCCCTCCCTGTTATAGTGATTACCACTAGGGTTCAATGATTGATAATTAGGCATATGAAGGTGCTATTAGGTAATCATGCTGATTGAGGAAAAAAGGGTAGAAAGGAAACTTATAAAGCATTTATTTGGTTTGACCCAAAAAGAAATTTGGAAAATGAGTTTTGCCTAGATCATATCAGTTTCAATTCCTCTGTGCCTTATTCCCCTTTGTTTGTCTCTCTTGTTTTTTTTTAATCCATCAAAAGTTATCATATGTAAAATTATAGGTACTTTTGAAAAAAATTGGTATATACATAAGTTTCAACTTTTGAGTGAAACAACAAGAAAAGGAATTGAAGAAAAAGAGAACATTTCTATCCGATCATGGTCTTGATATGTAAGAGGACTTGATTAAACCTGCGTTTTGGATCCATGAAGCAATATATTCAAGTTTTATCACTTAAAAGAAGGGATTTAAAACTGAATGCAAAGACACTTAAAACTGAATAAACAAAAAGGCCACGAATAGCTGCTCCATATGTATGCTTCATAGCAAGGCGAATTCTGTGATGCACCTCACAAACGCACCTTCCAGAATTAATGGTTGGATGTGAGGAGTATGGGTAGTTGATCACCATACACCCTCACATCGAATCATTGATTTGAGAAGGTGTGTGATGCATCACAGAATCTGCCACATAGCAATTATCTTTGGTTTCCTACGGCATGTCATTATGAAAGGATAAAATAGAGGGGCCGGCTGTATCTTAACGCAAATCACTACGAATTCTTTGTGGCAACTCAAAACAATATAACTTCGCAGTTCAAGTGTGACTCAGGTTGCAGGGAATTAGTTAACACAAAATCCATGTTTGGTTGAGGCGAAAATGGACAATTTGAAATATGCTCGAAAGGGATTATCAATTTTAAATACCTCCTCTCCATTAAGCCAAGCTTTTTTCCTTTATCTATTCGTGAATGTTGAACAAATGTATTTGATTGATCATTTTTTTTTTCTTTCTTACTTTCCACCCATTATAATTTTCAATTTTTTCTTACTTTTGCAGTCAGATTTGTATGTATTTGTATTACAAAAATTCCATATAGCATAATTTTTAGTTTTATTGTTTAAAGAAGAGGAAAGAGGACAGAGTCTAATATAAGATCCTAATATTGTTATTCGCTGCTTTTTTTTGGATTTAAATCCTTCAAATAACAGATAAACTTTTTTTTTTTTTTGGTACAAAGTGCTAGAAAGAAAAGTGCGCAATCTCATCATTAATTAAAAAAGAAAAATTAGCAGTTTGAGACTTTATAAGATATAAATATTAGTATGTTAAATCATACATAAATAATAATATGTGCTGAAGCTATCAGAATTGGTTTGATAATAAGAAATTTTGATAATTTATATAAAATCTTAAATTTAAATTTCATTGCCGTCAATATAAAAAATAATAATAATAATAGGTGCTGATAATTTTTTTATTATTAATTAAAATGATGCGTTTTACTTTCTAAGATGCTACCCTCACTCCGGGAGTCAAATCCACTCAGTGCTATATGCCCACAATCTTTCTTAACTAGTGTCTTAAAACCTGCCTTCTAACATACGTATTTGCAAAGACAACATTTTATCATTACAGACGTTGTTATTGTTTGATTCCAAGCCGATATTTACACTCAACTAATGACTTAGCTTCACTCATCAAAATACGTATGCACTATAATGTGTTGCCGTGTCATTCGGTCATCGGATATTTCTATTTTAATATTCCTCCTCCTTTACGTGTTTAGAATGTTTAATGTTTTGTCCCTTAGCATTAACATATATCAAAGTTATTGCAGGATTGCTCTCCTCCGCAAGGGAACGAAACACACTAGTTCACAGCCTCAACATAGTTTCCAACCACTTTTAACAACAAAAATAACCCTTTAACCAACTTTGTACAATTACAATTTTCTTTTCTTTAGACTAGAATCGACAACGTCCAATTTCTTGTTATTTCACTGGAAACATAAGTTAAAAGGAACAAAGCTCTAATAGCATTGAAACAAATTTCACATCAGTAAAATTGCCATGGGCATTCACTAGTTTTCATCTTAAATGCAAATAAACAAAAAAAGGAAGGGGGGAATAAATAATTTGCCATAATTTTGATTTTGTAAGTTTCCCTAAACTTGTTTACAAAAACAAATGTCAGTTGCAAAAATCTTGTAATTGAACCCCTTATGGGTCATATCTTGTAAACAGGTACAATTCCAAGGAGATAAAAGCACTTTCTCATCACAGTTGCCGTTGCTTCATATAGCAAGAGTCTGCTACTTTCCTCTGGCGACCCAACAACCTGCCAAGAGCAGGAGGTTTTATTAGATGACTTGATATCTAAACATTATTCTTTCACCGCATCAGAAGTAATATTTGTGAAAATTTTATGCATAAAAGGAGAGATTTCTTCTGGTAACCCGCAAAAATTTACTTTACGAAATAACAACTAGAGAGATATTCAGTATCCTATCTTTAACATGTGTTACCTCAAATATACTACAATTCTACTACTCGGCAGCTTTATGCTTACCTCATCACTAGTAATATGAAGGGCATAGAAACTTAAATATATGGCATACATTGATGGCTTTAGATATATACCTGACAATTAGAATAAAATTTCTTCGTAAAGATTTCTGACAAATTATAGAGGTATTCACACAACACACCGGGCAATAAATTGGTGCATGCCTCATCAACAACCTGAAAAATGAAACAGTATAAAACCCACATGAATATAAGTATGTTTTTCGGAATTCCCAGCTGCTTTAGAGTCATGATTTTATCTCGAAGTCCTTTGTTAAAACTTAATAGTAGAGTATGCGAAGGTCTAAAGCTCAAGAATAGCATATACTATTCGCATGTCCTACCTCAGAAAATTGTAGCAAATGAAGCCCCAATGCGCGCTCATCTTCATGATCCAACACTATCTTAGCATTCTGTCACAATTAGTTGATAAGACAAGCATAAAATAGATAGTACAAGTTGATATTTAGCTTACTGACTATGTATAAACATCAATGAAAACTGAATCATATCAGTGTCACAATTAAAATAGAGTGCTGAATTGAGTTTTACAAGTCAAGCATGGCAGAGTGCAAACCTAGGCACAACTCTCATATTTGTATCTTGTAATATAAAACTAAACAACAACAACAACAACCAAGCCTTTTCCCATTAGGTGGGATAATTGTAAAACTAAACATGTGAAACAAAAATAATTAAATTAATTATTAGTTTTTTTTAGTAATAGAACAAATTACATATAAATATTTAATAAACTGGTAAATCTTCAGCCCAAGAAGAAAATGAACTTACTCTCTTTACTTCTTCTATGTCTTTACCGGATTTCCTGACGATAGAACAGATCCTAGCATTTGGTATCCATGTGCTAATATTTTATCAAAATTTGAAACGGTTATTTTTCCATCAATGATTATCAACTACATGCTACTCTCGAAAGTTACCTCACAGGATCTTTGTTAAGGGGACAAAAATAAAGAGGGACAGGGCCCATAAATAATAGTCACTAAATCTAATAGCTTCTTCACCCTAACTTCACAAGCATACGCTCAAAATTTGCACACAGTTATCGCACCTTGTCATTAAGCATCTGATCATAGTTGGATGTGTAATTCATTAATCTGTTGTTCTTCAAGTCAGCATACCTGTAAACACAAATTAAAGACACAAAAATAAGGGGCTACAAGCCAATAACTCATTTAGCATTCCCATTGCAAGCATAAGCTAAATGCAAGTGAAAGATTAGTCAAGTCAAAGTCAAAGCAAAACCATAACAGTGGAACAGAGATATAACACCTAGTTGGGCATTTAGGAGGACAAATCACAAAAGGTAGCACCCTGATATGCTTTGCTTTTGTTGTGATTTATCTATTTAGGAGTTAGCACCAATAAGCAGAAACCTCAGAGCTAAAATTAGTACATGTCAACAGGATTCAGAGCATTAGCTCAAAATTTAGAGCATCCCACATACAACAATTTAAAAAATTCGGTCCACAGGAATATACTAGCAGATACATCTGTCTCCAAATTAACACAAGAAAATATGGCTAAAAATAAGCAAACGACAACATTGTATTATAGGACACAATGTTGATTTGTAATAAAAGAAGGAGCAATAATCAGAGTGAGATGAGCTTACTTAACAGCACCATAACCAACTGCCTCTGATGTTTTCTCAACCTTCTCTTCAAGCCATTCTTTAGCTGTATCTGAAAGAACACAGGATTTGGAAGGTTAAATATCTGGCGTGTGGGATCTAACTAAATGAGATTAAAATAGAGGCATTCATTCATAGAATTCAAGCAGAAATTCATACCAAGAATGCTTCCATGCAGATTAGGAAGAAGTAAAAATTGCACTAGGAAATTGGTACTTTACCACATTCAAGAAGGGCAGTTTTACTGCAATTCTTGGCTTCATCAAGCAAATCAACCAATCTAACAACCTCAGATTTGCAAGTCCAAAATCGTCTGTAAGAGGTTTTCAAAAATATGTCCAAAATACTAAAAAGACAGACACGGACCAAAGGGCTGCTAGATCAGTTGAAGCATAGTTGTTGCCACCATCACTCTTGACAACAATAAGTGGTATGTTTACATCCGCGAGAAATATCATAGGAGCACCCTTACTTTCTTCAATCATTCCTTTTTTGTTCAATTCCTCCAAAACCCCGGGGATATATGGATTATAGAAGCTTTCTCCCTATGACTAAATGTATCATCATTCAGTACGCTGTTAAAAAAAAGGTTATATTTACTGATTTAAGTAAAAAGATATTTAATTTCTTCAACATAAACTCATTACATTATCGACTCATTGCTTATGGAGCATATAATGGCATAATGACAATCAGCTAACTCAGGTCATAAACAATACCTTTTCAACTACAATATTGATAATTTTCACTGGAAATGGTAAAGCGTGTAAAGCAATCAACCAAACAAGAGGTTCCCTCCCCCCCCCCCCCCCCCAAAAAAAAAAAGAAAAAAACACATACAGAAACCTTGTTTCATTCATAGTTGAGAATATAACTCCAACAGAAAACCAAAGCTACCAAACATTCTTATGGATGAGTGATAGGAGCCTGGTCATGGAGTAGTAATTGAAAGAGAAAATGCATGTATATTGATGGTAGAACAGAACCAATCCAAGGGGGATTAGACTGGCGATACAAGAAACAGAAAAAGCCTGAGATCTATAGCAGCTTAGTCTCTCCCAAGCCTATTCCAAAATTCAGCCTAGCTAACTTTTCCATATTCCCTTCCTTTATATGCTACCCACACACACATATTCTGTTACTAACTCACCTCACAGCACACACACAGCACAACTCACACCTCTCACATTCTTTCTCGCAGTCATAGTTTAGCAATTATAATGAGGGCCCATTGTGCTTGGCCCAATTCCCCTTGGTTCCTATTAGTTACCCTCAACAAAGTTATTAAAAAAGGAACCTAGAACCTTTACCTTTTCTTCCAATTGAACTCCAAGGCGTTCATAGACCCTGTGGAATTCAGTTCTACTAATTTCACAAATTTGTCTCCATGCCTTGTGATACCTGTCTTCGCTACCCTGAAATCAAAATATATACATATATAAAATTCAAAAACAGGTTCCCCAAGATCTCATGAATAGAGAAAACAGAAAAAATTAAGATATAATTTACCTGAAGCCGGACAACGGCCTATTGTGCCCTTTGCTTAAATTCAGGATCGCTGTCAAATCTCACTTCAGAGGCCTTAGAGACTGTGAAGCACGGGTACGTGCTTTTGTAAAAATTACCAGTACCCACCCGTACTTGATACGTTTGGGGTACGGATACGCGTCGGATATGTTGGGATATATTTGGATACGTATCCAACAAAAAAAAAATTTTGGAAAAAAAATTGGGTACGGCTAGGTACGGCTCGGGTACAGTTGGGTACAGCTAGATACGGCTCGGGTACAGCTTAGATATAGATTTAAACTAAACTACGTCGTTTTGCTATTTCTTTTTCTTTTTTTTTTGGGGGAAAGACAAAGAGGAACTACTCCTTCTCTCATTTTTGACTATTTTGTTTTTTTTTTTAATTTTGTTCTATATATTGCATTGAAGCTGATCTGTTGGAATTATTCCTGAAACACTTAATGAGTGATTATTTTTTTTTTTGTGCTCTAATTTTTATTTTTTATAATGAGCAGAATTATTCTATTCACTGGTGATAGGGAAGGGAATATGAGATTGAGACGGTTAGAATTTGATTGTTAATTATGCTTAAATGATTGTTATGTATTTGTTTTGAACAATATTTTAAGTATTGTAGTTTTTTTTTTGTGATGTAATATTGAACAAATTAGACTTATTTTATATTGAAGTTGAAATGTTTTCTTATTTATAATATGAAATTTTAGTTTTTATTTTATGATATTTATGAAATTTTTGTATATATATTGACGTATCCGTACCCCAATTTTTATGAAATTTTCGTACCCCATACTCGAATTCGTGCAACATAGCTTATAGAATGCCAAAAAATGCACCAGCTCAGAGGAGTTTCAGCATCACCGATAATAATTCACTTGTCCAGTGAAACAAAAAAATTCATCATCAAATATATGTGTGACAAAAGCCTCAAAGAGAAAACGGGTGACAGTTGATGAGAATATTATCCATCAAGACCTATATACATTTCCATTTCCAGGTTGAAAGCTCAAGTGCAAGAATTGATGAAGAGAAATATTCATAATCAAACATAAATCAAACAATTATATTTACTTCACCCTTTAACTTCTTTCTAATTTAAAGGAAAAGGGAAAAAAAGTGACAATAGAAGTATATAACTGGTTTTCAAACAACAAATATATTATGTTAAAAGTTTATTTACCAGTAAATCATAAAACAACTATTTGCAGCACCTCATGCAGAGAGAACCAAGCGCTTTTATTTAAGGCCTTTGCTTGTGTGAAAGTTTAATGGCATTTATGGCAAATTAACTCCTAAGAATAGTTTTTATTTTCATGCATGAAATTAATCAAATTATAATGAGCATGCGGCAAATAAACTAAAACAATGTCTGTAAGATCTGAATGAAGTAATACCAACAAAACAAAATACGATTAAAAACCTAAATAAGAAAAACTGGAATAAAGTACATTTTAATATATTTTCTCACCTAAAGATCTCCAATGGCTGCTTCATTGACATCTTCTAGGTTTGGAAATTTTCCAAAGAGGAATTCAATCAGCATCCCAAACTGCAAAACAAATGCATGGACTTTGAGCCATATGGTACCAACAACAAAATGAGAACTTTCCTAATGGAATGTTTTATAATTCAAGCAAATATGTCATAAGGATATCTTCATAACAAATCAATCAATGGACATTGCTAATTTGGTGACAGATTGAAATAATTCAATGTTTAAATTATTTTCTAGAGAGAGGATAGAGTAATCTCTTAGGTAACTGTAAGACTACACAACAAAGAAGAATAACAGATAACACACATAAACATAATACCTCATTCCTCCGAATTTTCTTGATCATGAAGAAGATAGTTAGAAAAGCAACTTACATAAGTTATTATCCCAAATATAACTATTAGTTAGTTCCAAGCGCCCAAGTAAATGCTAATGAACATAAGCTTGTCAAGTTAAATGATTGCTGCAAATGATTACCCAGAACCATGAGGCATATGAAGAAACCTAGCTTTGATAGCATATAGCAAAGATCTAGACACAAGTAAACATGCACTATTTTCAACTTGATGGCACAAAATAGCGCAAGTTTTGAAGTTAAATCTACCTGTGTTCCCCAGTCACCAACATGATTTCAGCGGAGAACTTCTACATGTGAAAATTCAAGCATACGAGCTAACGTGTCCCCAATAATGATAGATCTCAGGTGGCTAACATGCATTTCCTTTGCATTTCCTGTGGTGCCCATGTATCAATACCATCAATTAGCATCTTTTATAAGCTCTGTAGGACAAATTTTTTTCTATTACTTTCTACAAAGCTCTTGAATAAAATTAGTAACCCAAACAAAGTGAAAACCTTAGCTTTCTAAAATAGCAACTTCTAATCAAATCAAAGGGAAATAGACCCCTAACCCCCAAAAAAAAAGGGAAAAAATAGACTTAGGCACAAGGTACATAGTATCTCTAATTTAAAACTAGAAGGTAGAAAATGCAATCACATGTGCTATCTAATTCCTTGATAAGACAACATTCACAAATCCAAGACCAGCTACAGAGCATGACTTTATCATATCAGATGGGGGTAAGATTATTCATGATGGCCTATAAATATTATCATTTGACATTGACAAATCAAAATCTTATTCCAAAATCAATAATTCATAAACGAATCTAAAAGAAAATACATTCCGGTGGATGGAGAAAAAGTAAAAGAAATATCGCTGATTATACTTGTCCAATAGAAGGGGGACCCTTAAATGTTCTCTGCTTTCCTTTTATTTTTGACCACAGAACCATTGCATTATTACTACAAGGAAAAAATATTCTTTGGTTAGCTTTAAAAAGGATCTTGTAGTCATTAGTTTGCAAGTATGCTAACTTGCAGTCTTTTGTTGATACACAATGCCATTACAGCCTCATGTACATTTGACTAGGAAAAAAAAATGAAAAGTTTAACTCACCATTGATAATCACCAAATTTTACACTAGATTTTGCAATGCAAGCATCAACTAACGGCACTACATCTAGCTCACTAGGTACAGTTGCCCTCAGGGATACCTCAAATAGTTGTGCTAACTGCCTTTTGACATTGCCCACATTTTCTACATCCTGTATACAAATATACAAACTAAGATCACCATCTTATCACAAAGAACAGCAGAGGATGTTATGCAATACTAACCCATCAATTTTGCCAAAAAAGTAAGTGTTGCAAGTTACAACAAAAGAAAACAAATCACGACTGAAAACAAAAAGTAGTTTTTTAGGAATGGGAACTTAATGAACTTACAATTACCGTGATGGATATTGGTTGTGCCTTAGTTGCTATTGTAGCAAATCTTCGGGATGCAACCTTCAGTGAATTTGTCTACACATCAGCAACTGTAACGTCTGAAAAATCTTATCGTTTTTAACTAAATTGTTCGGTTTTTATCAAATAAGTGAAATTAATTAGAAATCGATTAAGTATTTATTTAAAACCAATTAAGTATCAATTAGAGAGATTAGGTTTATAAATAATTTGAATATCAACATAGAAGGCTTCACAAAATTCTTCAAAACCATTTTACCACTTTGAAAGAAATCGGTAGATATTCGGTATTTAAACTATCAGAACCGAATCAATAAAATTACACACTCTAAATCGTATGTTTAATGGCTGAATACTCAGCCACATAACCACTTAAATGGTGGTACAAAATAGCCACAAAATAAAGAGGGTTGACTGCATTTCAGCCACTGACTCTCATCCAATTAGAATTAAGTTTGCCAACCACCATCATTAATTCAAAGAGTTTTCTTCCTTTCTCCTTGGTTGCATTTTCTTCTTCTTCTCCTACTTCATATCACTTTCTCTCAAGCTCTTATCTACTCTCTTGCCCACAAACACCTATTTTGATTAAGGAACTTACTTCTTCACTTGGTGGCTATTGATGGTTTCTTTTTTTTCTATGAAGATGATGTTGTATGATGTTTATTGGGTGATTTAAAGTTGATTTGGTATGGTTTTGTATGGATTAACTTGAAGCTTAAGCAATAATTACTACAAAGAACCAAAACAAAACTAGGTTTCATCAAAATTCATACGGCATCCGTACCTGCGCACTGTACGGACTTGCCTGTAGACTTCAAACTGAGATGAAACTATTTTTGATGATACTAGATTTATAGGGCTTTCTATATATATAAATTATAAAGCCATTGGGTTAGTATTGAGGAAGATATAAATTTTGAAAGTTTGTCCTAGGTTTCTGAGTTTGATTATGGGCAGGGGAGGTTGTTTAAGGAAAAACTTGCCCTATACAACGTGGAATGGAGTGCAACAAAATTTAGTAGAAAGGTGAGACATAGGAGAACATCCTATAAAAATTTTATGGTCAAATTCATTTTCTATAATTCCTAGTAAATTATTGAAGTTGTCTTTTGTTTTGTTGGAGTAGAGACAGGGCAATCCGACTCTATTAACTTTGTGAGCTCATAACTTGAGCTCTCCTTAGTCAAACAAAGTGAAACTTTTTGAGTAGGACTAAAGAGGCTAGAAAAAAAGACACATAACATTCCAACATATCCAAAAAAGTTCACTTTGTTTGACTAAGGAGAGCTCAAGTTATGAGCTTACAAAGTTGATAGACTCGGATTGCCCTGTCTCTATTCCAACAGAACAAAGGGCAAATTCAATAATTTACTAGGATTTATAGAAAATGAATTTGACCATAAAATTTTTATAAGATATTCTTCTATGTCTCATCTTTTTACCAAATTTTGTTGCACTCCATTCCAAGTTGTATAGAGCAAGTTTTGCCCTGAACAACCTTCCCTGCCCAGAATCAAACTCAGAAACCTAGGGCAAACTTCCAAAATTCATATCTCCCTCAATACTAACCTAATGGCTTTATAATTTATATGTATGGAAAGCACTATAAATCTAGTATCATCTAAAAATAGTTTCATCTTAGTTTGAAGTCTATAGGCAAGTCCGTACAGTGCACAAGTACGGACGCCGTATGAATTTTGATGAAACCTGGTTCTATTTTGGTTCTTTCTAGTAATTATCGCTTAAGATTCAAGTTAATCCAAACAAAACCATACCAAATCAACTTTAAATCACCCAATAAATATCATACAACATCATCTTCATAGAAAAAAAGAAACCATCAATAGCCACCAAGTGAAGAATAATGACCAAAACAAGTAAATCTTACCTCTAGCAAGTAAGTTCCTTGATCAAAATAGGTGTTTGTGGGCAAGAGAGTGGATGAGGGCTTGAGAGGAAGTGACAAAAAGTAGGAGAAGAAGAAGAAAATGAAGAAGGGAAGAAAAAGGAGAAGTAACCATAGCAACCAAGGAGAAAGGAAGAAACAAGGCTCTCTGAATTAATAATGGTGGTTGGCAAACTTAATTCTAATTGGATGAGAGTTAGTGGCTGAAATGCAGCCAACCCTCTTCATTTTGTGGCTATTTTGCACCACCATTTAAGTGGCTATGTGGCTAAGTATTCAGCCATTAAACATAGGGTTTAGGGTGTGTAATTTTATTGATTCAATTTTGATAGTTTAAAATACCGAATATTTACCGATTTCTTTCAAATTGGTAAAATGGTTTTGAAGAAATTTGTGAAGCCTTTTGTGTTGCTATTCAAATTATTTATAAGCCTAATCTCTCTAATTGATACTTTATTGGCTTTAAATAAATATTTAATCGATTTCTAATTAATTTCACTTATTCAATAAAAATCGAACAATTTAGTTAAAAACGCCAAGATTTTTCAGACGTTACACGTGGCAGGATGAGCATATTTTTAAGGAATGTGACATGGTGATTACATCCCGAGGGAGTATGATATAGCAATCGTACTCTAGAATCTGTATGACAAGTAAAGGAAGGCAAAGGAAGAAAAGAAAATTATATGTATCTACATAAATTCAAGTACAAGTAAAGGCATATGTAGATTTTAAGTTTCCAGCATATTAGTGTTATTATATTTTAATACGTTGCAGTTATTATTCATAGTATGATTCATGCCTTTCTTTTGTATTGGCTCCCCCAAATGACAAGTATATAAATAAAATGGACTTTGCTTCGGACAATATATTTTCGAACTATAAAATTAAACAATTTATATAATATGTTCATATTTTTCTTAATAAATTGAAGTAGCTAGAGATAATAACGATGACACAGTATGAAATTCCTTAGTGAATCCTACTGAGAATTTAAAATTCTCACTCCTATTTCCATGTTATCTCCAAATAGTTCAAGAAGTTTCAAAGACGGCTAAAGTTGCTGTCAGATAAGGTTCGCTCAGGTAACAGTAACAACTTTAGAGTGTGGTACTATGACTTAAGTATAGTACTATATAAAGGAGGACATTATAGCAATAACATTCAAACAAAACTGGCTCGTGTTAGTTACATAGGACAGAATGAGAAAAAAACAATTAGGCCTTGAAATATCATTCATAACATTCATGGCTGAAAATATACTTGTCTACTTATAGTCTAAAACACATGAAAGACCCTTTAAATAGCAAAACGAAACTTGATTGATAAGGAAACAACTACTTCTTGAACCTAAATAATTATAATAATTTGACAGAACTCTAATTGTATCATAAAACCTTAAAAATTACCTAAAATCACATAATAAAATACAAAAAAAAAACCATCACTTCAAAATAAAAGTTACATAAAAAAAATGCCCTAGACAAAAATCGATTATATAATTCTAACTATACCCTTTTGGGCCTCACCAATTACCATTCTAAAAAAAAAATAATAATAAAAGAGACATTTTGCATTTCATCGAGGAATAAAGAAAAGACAAAGACAGAGTAAGAAAAGTGGGGATAAGGTAGAGTGAAGGCATGAAATGTGAAACAGTAGTGATTTTGGCCCCTTCATGAAACTAACTATCTTTGCCAAGGAATCAACAATGGAAATGAAGAAAGCATCACAAGCATTAAAAAGGAAATTGAAGAAAGGAAAAGAAGAAGAAGAAGAAGAAGAAGAAGAAGACCAGAGGGTGGAAGAGAATGATGAGAGGGAAAGTAGAAGAAGTGATTAAGGGAGTGAGGAGGAGATGGAGAAAATGATGCAAGTAAGAGGGTTAAGCACCTTAACATGTTACTTCCTCCTCTTTCTTTGTTCTGCTTCCTTTTTTTTTTTTGAGGTTCGATGCTACATTCCTTGATCCAAACACAACCTTGGCCTTGTTTTAGTCTTCTGTTTCGCCATTTTGTGCATTGTGTTGTGCTCACTCAATCATCGGCTCACATTTGCATGCCTAGCCACTGCCCATTAGGCCACACCTAACCACACTATTCGGGTAAACTATGTTTTTAAAAAATAAAAAAAAATCTAGAATAAATATATATATTTTTAGTAGTGTTCACAGTACGGTTTTGATCGATTTTGAGTAAAAAATTCATTCAATTCAAATTATAAAACATATAGCGGTTTGAATTGGATCAATTTATTTTAGATTTTAAATTTGATCTAATATGAATCATTTATGTGCAGTTTGGATTAGATCGGTTTAATCGATTTTTTATAAAAGAAAATCTTAATAAAATGTTATAAATAAAAAGTAACTTGAATCAATAAAATAAATAAATAAAAATAAAAAATAAAAATGACTCATGTAATATGGATAAAATAATATTTAAATGAGAATGACATATAAATATAGAAAATTATGCAATAAATTAAAATTGTTATAAATAAAAGTACAAGCTTAACAATAAAAATTTATATTATATAATATTATTTGATTTGGATTGAATTGGATCGGTTTTGAAAATTAAATCTGAAATATGATCCAATTCAAGCGGTTTGTGAAAAACAAGATCCAAATCAATCTAAACTTTTACGGTTTTGATTGGTTTTTGGTTTGGATTAGATTGGTTTAGCAGTTTTGATTGGATTGAATGAGATTTGGATACCTTTGCTTATTTTGATTCCTCATAAAAATTTTGGAGAACAAATTTGTCTCTTAGAGTTTAGAAATCCCCAAGTAGTTCTCCATCATTTAAAAAAAGAGATACGTTAATCCTTCCATACAAAATCTTTTGATAGTACGAATTTGCATGGAAAGACTAATGTATCCTTACTTTTTGGAATGGTATACGACTATCTAGAGTTTTTATATCTTGAGGGACTAATTTATCCCCTAAAAATTTTGTTAGAGACTAAAATAGATATTTACTCAAAAATCTATTACTCTATTTTTTGTCTTTTCGTTGTGCTTAAAATTTTTAAATTGTAAAAATGCATGGTGTATCATGATTCATTCGTGGCTCATAAAATGTGAGGCTTCAGCTATGAGTTGGTTGGCAGTTTTTAATTTTCATTTTATATGAATATGACATGAGTGATCTAATTTAGTACAAAATATTTGAATCAAAATGAGAACCAAATGACATATTTCATGTCTTATAGTCGATGAGGGTTGACATAGTTAGTAAGGAATGAATTCGTATCCAATAAGGGTGTGAGTTCAATGTTCGCTACTGATGTATGAACCTTGTTAGTAAGCGATTTCGTAAGTCGTTTATAAGTGCTTTATAAGTTTTAAGGTCGTGTCTTGATCTTGGGGGAATAAGTTGTGGTAGATCTACCTGAACATTTATGTATCAATAAATATTTCATGTCTTATTATTGTTTTAGTCAACATATGAAGAAATTAAGATACAAGTAAATGATAAAAATGATTTCACAACTTACTCTCCATGATTGGTTGTTGATCAATTCATCAATTTTTGTATGACAATTTCAATGCTTTATACCAAACAATAGGCAAGTTCTTAGATAGGGACTTTGAGTTTGTCACCACCATGAAATAGAATCTGAGCCATTGAAATATCATCTAATGATTGAGGTGAATTGCTTTTCAAAGTCCTTAAAATTATGAATGTTATCCAAAAAAGGTTAAGAATTAAAATTATTGAATTTTGTTTTGACCCATGATTAAAGTAAAAGATAAACTTGGGGCTTATTTATAGCTGATAAGTAAGGCTGGCTTTACAATGGACGAGCTAATTGTCCTCAGAGTTCATGCTATTGCTTAATGAAGCTAGCCAACAAACTAGCCCCTCTCGTCCACGAACCATTGCTAGTGATAGTGGATCTCACTGCCACCAGTCCATCACTAACAATGTTATTGCTGTCGCCATCCAGAAATTTCATCTTTCCAGCATTACCACATCTCCCAATGGCATCGCCATGAGAAGTCACTACCAAGAATCTAGTATGTCCACCTCAAGAACATATACAGAGTGAGATAAGTGGTGTGGTGCTATGAAAAGAGTGAGAATAAGACATGGTTCTATGGTCACGAGAAAGAGGGGGGAGGATCAATGATATTAAGAGTTTACAAATTAATCATCTTAGTTGGTAATGTTAATGATGGATTACTTGATTTCTTGAGTTTTTAACACACTTTTGAGTTCTTTAATAATACTCTTTATTTTGATTTTCGTCAGCCTTTTTCATTCTTCTCCTTATGCCTTACCAAGGAAGGCTAGTAATAGGCATCGCTGGGGAACTCTTCATCAGGCCCACAGGCCACCGAATGGATCATGAGCCTCACCTCCAAAATGCCACCCTAGCCGAAAAGAATTATAGGGCCACATGTCGGGCGTAATGGGCTCAAGTTGACATCACTATGCATCTAGTGGTTGCACGTTGATCTGACATGCTTCTCACCGTACACAGCCCTTCCCCCATCATTCCTATCTGATTGCAGTGTTCACCCAGTTGCAGTTTCACACGCGCCCATAGACTCACAGTAAACAACACCCCCCCTTCGTATATAAATTTAAACCTCGATTTAGCTCTCGTTCGCTCGCTTCATAGTGATCAGTGAAAAGTCTGAAAACACTGAGAAAACTGGAAAGAGAATGAAGGGTGCCGGAAAGAGCCACAAGGCGAGCGGAAAACCGTCGGTGGAGACGAGAAAGGATTGGAAATCGGCGACGGGAATGAGCTCATCGTAGAAGAAAGGAGGCCACGGTGGTAAGTTCACGTGGATCAGCGACCAAGGCTACTCGTACCTCGAGATGGGGTTGGAGGCTCTGGATGCCAAGGATCCCAACTTCGAGGATTTGAAGGATGTCGTCACAGTCTCATCGGAGTCGCTGCGATGGTTCCGGCTATATGCTTGGATGACCAGATCTGTAAATATTAACTTGATCAATGGAAAATTGAAAGCACAGTAATAAAATGAAAAGTTTCGGATTGCGTTTTGTGATCGGATTATGGATCTACTATGTTTAAGTTTGTAGTGGTAGTAATTGTTGCTGTGTTGTTGTTGTTGTACATATGGCGCATTCGATCTATGAACTTGAAGCGCAGTGCCCGTGACAATGGCATGCACTGTTTCTATTTATGTGTGTATTTTCTTATTTAATTTTAACTAATCACATTACTGTGGATAACTCTCTTGTGTTAGGTTTTTCAGACACAACTCGATCTTACTTAAATTACATATAAGTGATTTGACACTTGAACTAATTGATTGATTTCTCGGTGGTGTTACACGTTTGACAACCAGGATGTTCAAGCTGTCTTGTGCTACCGCTTTCATCAAAATTGCAATTTTATAAAGTTAGAAAACGAATTTACTAAAATTTTAACGGAAGATGAAGGCGATTTATTAGATAAAATAAAGTGATATAATTTAATTATTTATTATATTTTAAAATAAAAGAATTAAAATCATATTTTGAAGCTATTGAATTTATAACTAAGCCTTAATCACTAATTATTATAATTATAACATCTTAATTTTAGGAAATATCAAAGATATCCCCAAGGAAGAAAATAACAATAAAAGTACATTTGGTTTCGTGTTCCATAAACAAGTTAGTTTTATGAACAAGCAATACAAGATTGGCAGAGCGGTACCTCGAGTAGATGTTTGCTTTTGATGATCTTTTAGAGATAAGGCTACTTGCAAGTATTTAATGAAAAAGCAGTAATAATATCCTTTAAACCCTGATTGAAGACTTTCAATAAGATAAAAGTAACGGCCATGAAAAGTTTATCTGCAGTTCCAAATTTTAATGTTCCTATCAATGAGCACGTGATCTAAAGTTGGAAAAGCGCCTTACAACTTCAGCTTCAATTATTTATTTTAGTTTTTAATTCATCGATTTTTATTCTTTCTGTTTATTCGTTGTTCTTTTGTTCATTAATAATGATAAATTTTAAAGATGTTTAATTACATACTTATCCATTACCCAACAAAAAAAATAAAAACATGTTTTCTTCCAATATAGTGGGTAATATAACTTTCTGTTTAGTGGTTTTTGATGATATTTTTTAGGTGTATTTAAAATGGAGAGGATCATCTGTATTATTTGACGATTTTTTTGTTCAATTTTTATATTATTTGATATTACTTTTTCTTAAAGAAAAAACTTAATAATGCACACACTCACATCATCTGCATGCATAAGCATGATAATTAATTCTCCTTATTTATGCATATATTGTGAAAAAAATAGTTGAATATTATTATTATTATTTTATTTATGTGCAATTAAAGGATTTACAACTCATTAAAAATACCTTATAATTAAATTCAGTCAACATTTTTTTAGTGGAGATTTAGTTTGGTCTTGGGAATTCACCATGTAATTTT
Organism: Pterocarpus santalinus; assembly: GCA_031439595.1. NCBI lineage: Eukaryota > Viridiplantae > Streptophyta > Magnoliopsida > Fabales > Fabaceae > Pterocarpus > Pterocarpus santalinus. Next base: position 64,274,417 of record CM062531.1, on the reverse strand, counting down.
GGATTAGAGATAGAGATAATGTTTAGATAAAATCCTATCTACAGAAACAACTCTAAAATTCAAATATCTAACAATATAGGTAAAATTTATTTATGGTCATAGTCCACTTTTATTATGACCAATCACTTTTAAATACATTTTATTAGAAATTAATATTACAAAATATGTATATTTTGCATGGATGGAATTATATTGATTAAGTATAAAATGTGAGATTAATAAAAGTTGATGATTAATAATTTGTTATGACATAAGATAATCCATTCTTTCAATTTGTTATTGAACTCTTACATAAGAACATGTTTTTGTGTAAAAAAAATCAACAAGAAAGAAATAGCACAATCAATTCATGACTAACCAATTGAATTTTTTTTTAATTTCTTTTTATCTTGATCGCCATATTTTTTTTCTTATTGAATTCATAATAATTATTATTTATTTAATCTTTGCATAAGAAAATTATTTCTTTAGTACAAAACAAAACGAAATTGGTCAACTAACTACATTGCACTCAAGTTCCACGTCAAATGAACGAACCGCTTAGCTGGAACCGTACGTAAAATCAGCTCAACAGTACCCAAAACACAAAAATTGCTTAATTGGTTCAACTTCAAACAATCCAACACTCCCCAAACTTCCATCCTAATCAAACCCCAAAATCCAAACGTACTTATTCAGCAACCGCAAACGCCAAAACGCCAAACGCGAAAATCAAAATGGAAGCTTAGCAGCGAGAGCAGCAAGTCTTTACCCTCTCTCATAGAATGAAAAAGCGCTTCTGTGAAACTCAGATTCACCATCATGGGGAACAAAATCGCGCGCACGACGCAGGTGTCGGCTTCGGAGTACTACCTCCACGACCTTCCTTCGACATACAATCTGGTCCTGAAGGAGGTTCTGGGTCGGGGAAGATTCTTCAAGTCGATTCAGTGCAAGCACGACGAGGGTTTGGTGCTGGTGAAGGTGTACTTCAAGCGCGGCGATTCAATTATCGATCTTAGGGAATACGAGCGGAGACTCTCTCACATCAAGGACGTCTTCCAATCCATCGAGCACCCTCACGTTTGGCCCTTTCAGGTCCCTGAATTTATATTAATTTCGCGTGATTTTTGAATTTATTATTATTATTCTTATTTTGGGGATTGGGAGGTTTGATTGTGAGTGTGATGTGTTTGGTTGTTGACGGGTTTTGATTTTAGGGACTTAAAGTTTTGAACTTTGATGTGGCCATGAAAGCAGGGGGCTTCGCTTTGTTGGGTCTCTAATCTTAGATGGAATTAGTGCTTGTTTGGATTAAATTATTTCCAATGGAAAACGAGAAATTTGGCTTCTCGAACTACTTTTAGTAGAAATAGTTACTTCTACCAAATATTGGGAGATAAGGGATTATGTTTCTCTAAATTGACTTTGTCTAAGTGATAAAGTGAGGGGTTATCCACTCTAAGATTAATAAAGTGGAGTGTTTAGGCCCCACTAAATGATCTAAGGATGGATATTCTTTCACTTTCTCATTTTAGAGTAGTTTTTTTTTTGCGGAGAATAAGAATGGATGAAAGGCTTGTTTAGTTTTAGAATTTTTTTTTTTTTTAATTTTCCAGTTATTGTTTTCAATATTAATTATAAAAATATCACGTTGTACACTGTGTATTTTGAGGGAATAAGAGTGGATTAACGGCTCTTAGCATACTTGGTTTGTTATGTTCAGTTTGAAAGGCATAATTGTGGGTTTGTGTATAGTGTGTAGTTTGAGGGAATTTTGGATTTTCTTACTCTGTTTGTTTACTGAAAAGACTTGTGATATTCTTTTTTTTTTTTTCCCCTTTTGATGTTGGCTTTTAACGAAAGAAATGTGGAAAAAATACCGGATAAATTTTTTATTTTGTCGGAATTTTTGGGTTTCCACAGTTGATATGGGGAACTTTGTCTACTTTTCTTACTAATTTGTTTCAGCACCTAGTGGATCTATCTAGTGTAAATTCCTCATGTTGTGGTGTCATTTTGCAGTTTTGGCAAGAAACAGATAAAGCAGCGTACCTGTTGAGGCAATATTTCTTCCATAATCTGCATGATCGGCTAAGCACTCGGCCTTTTCTCAGTATTGTTGAGAAGAAATGGTTGGCTTTTCAGGTTTTCTTCACTCTTCCACTTCCCTAAAATTTTAGCGTGTGATGTTTCGGTATGTTTGTTGACAGTATGTTTTTTTGGATATAATATACAGTTGCTTTTAGCTGTGAATCAGAGCCATGAGAAGGGAGTATGTCATGGTAAGTCTTGATTTAATTGAATTTGAAGCCTAGTGTCCAAAGGAATAGAAAAGAGAAAGTGGAGAGGGATCTATTAGCTGATGATATCTTCTCTTATCATGTCTTGATTGCCAATGCATTGACTTCATTTGTATAAATTTGCAATTTTGTAGGTGATATTAAGTGTGAGAATGTGCTGATTACGTCCTCGAATTGGCTGTACCTTGCGGACTTTGCATCTTTCAAGCCAACTTACATTCCATATGATGACCCATCAGATTTCTCTTTTTTCTTTGACACTGGTGGAAGAAGACTCTGTTATCTGGCGCCTGAGGTTGGCTTCTTTTTCCTTCTATGTCTATTTAATTTATTTGTATTATCTATCTTATTTCATTTTGTTGGCTCAACCAAGATGTTTCAATGCTAATGTTGAGTTAAAAGTTTGGTCTTACATGTTGTCTTTTGAAACTATTATATATGGTATTGCTGTGTTTTCTCTTCTTCCTTTTTTAATCGATGTAAATTTTATTGTAAAATTGCAAGTGTTGTTCTTACAAGGTAACTCTCTATTTGGAGGCTTAATTAAAAAATGAATTCGGCAAGTGGCCTTGATTAAACTTGGGCTCTTATGCTTATGAAACTTTTGTACATTATAGGATTGTAAATAATACAGATATGTGCTCGAGAATTGAAACTGAGGAGAGTTCTGAACCTAAAATCTGTCAAGATTCTTAGAGCACCAATTTCCAGACTTTATTTTTGTATGTTAACAGTTTTGACCTTTATCGCAAAATCATTGCACTGGGATTATTCTTTTTTGCTTGTTTGGAAAAAAAAAAAATCCTATAATTTGTGATGGCTTGTGTGCCATGGCTTGTGCTTTTTTATTTGTCGCTACTTGTCCTTTCCTAACATGATTATTACTACTTCACTCTCTTTTTTTCATTAACTTCTTTTGGCTGCCAGCGATTTTATGAAAATGGAGGGGAGATGCAAGTTGCACAAGATTCCCCTTTAAAGCCATCTATGGATATATTTGCTATCGGGTGAGCTTTCCTTGCTGCAAGAATCTTAGTCTGGGAGGAAGTATCAAGTATCTTGTCTTTCATGCATTCATATTTCAGGCTGCAAGTATTTATGTGCATGAAATTTAATTAACTGATTTAACAATGGAGGAAAGAATTATGTATATTTGTTATCTGCAAGAACATGATCAGCAAGGCATCTTACTGCTGTAATTATGTGAGGTAGTGGTGATGTCTTAGCTTGATATGGGGTTGATTTTTATACAATTTATGTTGGACCTGAACTCTCTAGAATTTTGGTGAATCAGTAACAACTAATGGTGTGTTGTAGTTATGCCATGTTCTTAATTACCATTTTCTTGTTGCTTGTTTATGTTGTTTCTTTTCTAAGATGCACATATCATTTTACTATTTCAGGTGTGTTATTGCAGAACTTTTCCTTGAGGGGCAGCCACTGTTTGAACTGTCTCAACTTCTGGCTTATCGTAGAGGGCAATTTGATCCCAGCCAACATCTTGAAAAGGTACTCTATCTATCTCTGTGTGTATCTCCTCATGACTCATTCTTTAATATTTTAAATATTGTATTCCCCATGAATGCAGATACCAGATGTTGGAATCCGTGAAATGATACTCCACATGATTCAGTTAGAACCAGAGTCTCGTTTTACTGCTGAAGGATATCTAAAGGAATATGCTGCAGTGGTATTCCCAACCTATTTTTCGCCATTTCTGCATGATTTTTACCGCTGTTGGAGTCCTCTACATTCTGATATGAGGGTATTTGGCTTTACTGAAATATATTAGTCTGTAATGAAATATGGCTTTACCAAAAAAATCCTGTAACTCACTTGTTGTACATCTGATCAATCAATGTAGGTTTTATTATGCCAAAGTGCTTTCCTGGAGATACTTAAACAAATGATGAACAACAAGTCATCTGATGATGTAAAAGTTACTTCTGGTGAACTTTTGGAAGAGATGGTTGCAAAAGAAAGTGTGACTTTCATGAAGGACTCACTGATTAGGAGAGGGGACATAGGCAAAGGCTTGCTTCATGATCACTATAGTAGCCTGCAGAGGGATGCTAAAAAAAATAGTATTCCGTCTGCCCCTCAGCATGTAACAGGAAGTTCACCCAATTCTACCTTTCCTGAAAATCTAAAATATTTGCAATCTTCTGCTGAGTTGCTTCAGGCTATCTCCAATGCATTTCGAGGAAATGGCCATCCCTTTTTGAAAAATATTACTTTGAATGATTTAAATTCTTTGATGTTGGAGTATGACAGTCAATCAGATACATTTGGAATGCCTTTTCTACCATTACCGAAGGATAGTATGAGATGTGAAGGCATGGTTCTGATAACATCTTTGCTCTGTTCCTGCATACGCAATGTCAAGTTGCCTCACCTGAGGAGAGCAGCCATCCTCTTGTTGAGGGCTTGTGCCCTATATATTGATGATGAAGATCGTTTGCAGCGTGTTATCCCATATGTGGTTGCAATGCTTTCAGATCCAGCTGCAATTGTGCGTTGTGCTGCTTTGGAGACTTTGTGTGACATTCTGCCCTTAGTGCGAGATTTTCCTCCCAGTGATGCAAAGATATTTCCTGAGTATATTCTTCCAATGCTTTCTATGCTTCCTGATGATCCAGAGGAAAGTGTGAGAATATGCTATGCGAGAAATATTGCTAAGTTGGCATTAACTGCTTATGGGTTCTTGATACATTCAATAAGCTTGAGTGAAGCAGGTGTTCTTGATGAATTGAGTTCACCACCAAAGCCATTGATATCATCCAGTCAGACCCCTGGAAGAGTGAAGAGGATAAATAGTGATGTCCAACTTGTGCAGCTGAGGAAATCAATTGCAGAGGTTGTCCAAGAACTTGTAATGGGCCCAAAGCAAACACCAAATATCAGGAGAGCACTTCTTCAAGACATTGGTAAATTGTGCTGCTTCTTTGGTGTGAGACAGAGTAATGACTTTCTCTTACCTGTCCTGCCTGCTTTCTTAAATGATCGAGATGAGCAGTTAAGGACAGTATTCTATGAGAAGATTGTTTATGTCTGTTTTTTTGTGGGCCAAAGAAGTGTAGAAGAATATCTATTACCTTACATTGAGCAGGCATTAAGTGACACGACAGACGCTGTCATTGTTAAAGCCTTAGATTGTTTGACTATTCTATGCAAAAGTGGGTTCTTCCGGAAGAGGATACTGCTTCAAATGATAGAGCGTGCCTTTCCTTTATTGTGTTATCCTAGTGCATGGGTACGAAGATCAGTTGTCTTTTTCATTGCTGCTAGCAGTGAGAGCCTGGGTGCAGTAGATTCCTATGTTTTCCTGGCTCCTGTTGTACGGCCTTTCCTTCGCAGACAACCCATGTCTCTTGCTTCAGAGAGGGCTCTTTTGTCATGTTTAAAACCACCTGTTTCAAGAAAGGTTTTTTATGAAGTCTTGGAGAGCTCTAGGAGTTCAGACATGTTAGAAAGACAGAGAAAGATATGGTATAGTTCATCACAATCTAAACTATGGGAAATGGATTTACTGAAAAAAGGAATTGAGGAGTTGGACTCTTTAAAGAACTGGATTGACAAACAAGGTCCTGAGGTTCAACAAGCTGTCGGCACTGCCACCCAACAACCAGGGCCAAATGATTGTGACAAAGCTGAGGCAAAATTGAGAGATATGGGGGCCTTTATGCACAATGATAGCAATATGGTGGGACATCGTGAGCCCCAATCGGTGGAGAAGTTACAGTTTTCAGGATTTATGTCACCACATTTTAGTGGTGTAAAGAGTTTGATATATGAAAAGCCATCAGAAGGCATACCTTTGTATTCCTTCAGTGTGGACAGGCGGGGAATGGGAATCCCTCCTGCAGCATCAGATTCTCCACTAAAAATGAATTCTTTGAGTGTCAGTTCATCTGCCATGCCTTGGGTTAACCCACTTAATAAGTCCTTTAATTTGGCTAGTTCAGTTCCAGCACCCAAGCTTTTTTCAGGTTCATTTAGCATCAGCAATGGTTCTAAACAGTTCCATCGAGTGGTACATGAACCAGATGGCAGGGAAAATGAGACACCCTATGTTAATAGCACATTTCAAGATGTGGGATTATCTGCTAATATTAAAGGTACGTCAACTGCACTAGAAGATGCAACTGCTCAAACTGACCTATCAGGATTTCCATCTTTTGCTCGAACATCCATTCCTGATTCTGGCTGGAGGCCGCGTGGGGTGCTGGTTGCACACCTCCAAGAGCACCGTTCGGCCGTCCATGACATAGCAATTTCTGCTGATCATAGCTTCTTTGTGAGTGCATCCAATGACTCTACAGTCAAGATTTGGGATTCCAGAAAGCTGGAGAAGGACATTTCATTCAGGTCAAGGCTAACATATCACCTGGAGGGAAGCCATGCATTATGTGCAGCAACACTTCCAGGTTCTGCACAAGTAATAGTCGGAGCATCTGATGGATTAATTCATATGTTTTCTGTTGATCATATCTCTAGAGGTCTAGGAAATGTTGTTGAAAAGTATTCTGGTATTGCTGATATCACAAAGAAGGATATTAAGGAAGGTGCCATACTCAGCCTTTTGAATTGCTCTTTGGATAATTATACCGTCATGTATAGCACCCAGAACTGTGGCATTCATCTGTGGGATACTAGGTCAAATTGCAATACCTGGACCCTGAAATCTACTCCGGAGGAGGGCTATGTTTCCTCCCTGGCATCAGGCTCGTGTGGTAATTGGTTTGTGTCTGGGTCATCCAGGGGTGTTATTACTCTTTGGGATCTGAGATTTCTTATGCCTGTGAACTCTTGGCAGTATTCTCTTGCTTGCCCCATAGAAAAGATGTGCCTTTTTCTTCCTCCTCCAGATGCTTCTCCACCTTCAACTGCTAGACCCCTTGTGTATGTGGCGGCTGGCTGCAATGAAGTTTCTCTTTGGAATGCAGAGAATGGCAACTGCCACCAGGTATGAGGTTGCTGTTTTATAATTGCTTATAGATAATGAAAGCACTATGTACTAGAACAAAATCCAGCCCCAATAAATGTGCCATCTAAATTGATTTTCTAGTGAAGTTTACCTTCTATTATTTTTATTGCCAGTACTTGGAGCATGTATAATTTGTAACTTGTCTTGTAAATTAACAAATCTTCTTGCAGGTATTGAGGATGGCCAATTATGACAGTGATGCAGAAATGTCTGATCTGCCTTGGGCCTTGGCCAGGCCTTCAAGTAAGCCAACTTCTCAATCGGATCCAAGACGAAATATTAATCGCAAGTATGGAGTTGATGAGCTAAATGATCCTCCTTCTCGTCTTCCTGGTATCCGTTCATTACTTCCCTTGCCAGGGGGTGATTTATTGACTGGGGGCACTGATTTGAAGATACGTCGATGGGAGCATTACAGGTTTTGTGCTGAACTTTAATCTTGTTTCCTTGATTTTCTAGCAAAAATGGTTTAATTGAATATATCTGTGTATTTTTTTTTTTTTATTATTGCAGTCCTGACAGAAGTTACTGTATTTCTGGACCAAACTTAAAAGGAGTTGGAAATGATGATTTTTATGAAACAAAATCTAGTTTTGGAGTGCAAATTGTACAGGTACTCTATGTTTCAGTAGATTGTTGTAGTCAAGCTTTCTGGATGTGCATTGTTTTTTTGTTTGAGGAGGAGGATCTCAATCAGCATATGTATGATTGCTGGATTTATGATTCATACTGGCTGAATCAAATATAAAATTAGAGTACTTCAACTGTGCTTGAGATATGACCTACGTAGTTTGCTTTTGATTGGTTAGGCTCAACCATGCTTTTCTTCCTTTTTCTCTGTAGTTATTTCTGTTCCAACTGCTTGGGATCCTCTAATGATTCATTTGCTGAACAAATCAAGAAATTAGACATACCCAACCGTCGTTTTGTGAATAGTTTCCAAAATAAATAGTTTTCATGGATATACTTTTTATTTTTGTCTTGTTCAAAATTTTACTCGGTCTTCAATTACAGTTATCAATTTACTAATGTCAGTGCTATTATAGAAGTCATTCATGGATATGCATTCTAAAACAAATGGAGAGGCCAATTTTACGCCATGTATCCCTTGTAGAAGTTCTTTATTTATGTTGAAACTATGTAGATAATGTTAGGTACTAGATTTATGATACAGCTAAAATATAAAAGCAAGAAAATGGAAATTCTACACAGTATGTGCAAAGAATTGAATAACTTTCTTTGAGGATTATAACTTCTCTTTATTACAAGGAGATAACAATAACACTCTCTCTTTAAAAGAGAACACACTTCTCTCTTATATATAGAAGGACATCTCTCAAAGAATATATATTCTCAAAAGCTCTCTAGATGATTTTATGAAATGGGAAAGAATGACAGCTCAATTTATAGGAGAGCTTGTCCATTCTCATCCATCTGAAATGAGAGAATGAAAACAATTTTCTCACTTCCATAGAAAACTTAAGGTAGCACCAATGTAGGAGCCTTACTATCTTTCCTTCATTTCCACAAGAATAGGAAACTCTTGACATTCATTTGACTCATAACCAAAGATAGCTTTAGTTATTTTCATAGATAAGGGAACAAGGGACAAGAAGGAATCAATGTATGATAGGATGACAGATTAAAGAATGGGTGACAGGAACCTCTTCTTTATCCACTCAATTCTGTGTTTTCTAGTGGTCAAGTCTCTTGTTATCCCAGTGAATGTTTACTGCTTAAATTTATTGTGCCTTATAAATGCTGCTAGATATTGCTTGTTTCTCCTTGCATTTTTCTATGGGCATCTAAAATTTCGCTTCCTACCCTAATAAACAGGAGACAAAGAGACGTCCTCTTGCAACCAAGCTGACAGCAAAGGCAACACTTGCAGCTGCTGCCACTGATTCTGCCGGTTGCCATCGTGATTCTGTTCTTTCTTTGGCTTCTGTTAAGTTAAACCAGAGACTCTTACTATCAAGTGGTAGAGATGGGGCCATCAAGGTTTGGAAATAAATTACTACAGTTCATATTGCCATTGTTTCACTTAAGTAGTGTCAATTCCTAGTAGTTAAAACTGTACATAATGTCTAGGAACTAACCCATCAAGTCGTCATTCAACCCCCCCCCCCCCCTCTTCTCTTCAATAGTTTCCAATTTTTCGAATACCCTTGATATGTACAGTTGGTATTACGAATAGGGAATTGGAGAAACTCGAGAATTAGTTTAATTCACGCCTTTAACCTATTGTGTTAAAATGGCACAAGTATAGATGAACTTTTCTTAGTACATCTATGCTTGGTGTTTTAGCAAGCAGATTTCTTCTAACAATAAGAATACTTTTGTGTTCAGTGTGACATCGTTAACACAGAATTAGTGTAGTCTACTCCCATTTTACGGGAACAATTATTTTGGGTATTTGACAATCTCGGGATATTCACAAATTTCACAAATAATGTTATCTTCGAGCAAGTTTTTCATAGTAATATCATGAACGATTGTAAAGTATATTTAAACAAGGAAGAATGAGGGTATTCTTGTATAAAGCTACTGTATATTTAAAGTATATATACATTTTTAATTCATATTCAACACGTTATTTTCACTCATGCATTCATCATATGTCAATGTTTTATTAGTTTGGGGCACTCAAGTTGGGTGGACTATGTTCACACAAGAATTTCTCTAATTGCATATATATGCATAGTTTCAATACATATATAAATTTAGAATGATAGAATCTGATTGGTAGGAACTAGGAAACAAAACTGAAACTGTAATTAGGAACGCGGATGAACATGTATGCAAACAAGCAATGCAAAAGTGGCAAGTGGTAGCGACGTTACGTGTCGAGGTTGATACTGAGAATTGAGATACGTGACGTTCACGAACACGATGCAAAGGATCCAATTTGGGCCAGGGATTTAGATGTAGGTTTCATTATCGTGACGGCCTTGTACCATGCATGTGATATTAATTTGCAGCCAATCATTCGAACTGCAAAAAGTGCATTTGGCAGATGCAAGCTGTAAACAATTCTAAATAGCTTCTTTGAGGCGTTAAAGATTTATGAACCATTTGTTTTATATACTTTATTCTTACGGAGCTGTAAGTTTCGTGAAGAGGAAATATGTACAAGTAATCAATGTTCATGTTACTTGACCGAAGAGAACTAACGATGCATGTTTGATGACTCTTGAGACTCTCCAAATCTCATGTTGTACACGATGCCATGATTCTGCAGTTTGTAGATTTTTGGCCACTTTTAGAGCATCATCAATTCCAGGAAAAGATTGGGAGCTGTTGTCATAATGTTTTGATGGTCCATAGATCTGGAAAATAGGGGAAACGAAATGAATTAAAGGGGAAGAGTTGATAACTTACTGTTTCAATCAAATCAACAGGAAGTTTCTAAGGGTACTATGTAAGACTAAGAAAATAATAGAAGCTAAGAGGGAGTAGACATTGCCAATTTTTGTCCATTTTCTAGATTCCTTCAATTTCATCTTTACTCAGCACTCTTGGTTTATTCAAAACATTTTCCTTTAACCCTGGCTAGAGTAGCCTCCCTGTAATGTTTTCATAGCATTGGTATTTGGTAATAAGAATATAATGTCATAAACCACAGGGAGAATGAGGGAAGTGGCCTGAAAAAAATGACTTCCTTTTTGAGCAAATACTTACCAAATGCTTATACCATGTCATTCCAAAGAGGCCATCTCTGTCAGTGAATGCACGCTCAGCCATCATAAGTCTATCATTCACCTCTCTCACTTTCAAGTGGTCCTCTCTCCATGATGTCCAGCCTCTACTTGCTTCTATTTCCTGAAGAATCACCTTTCAGTGTCAATATGGTACTGGTTATCTAAGAAAATGTGGTCTAAACATACTCAAGAGAGATACCTTTCTCTGGTTATTTATCTTGATTGCTGCTTTCTCAAGCTCCTTGATTGATGTGAATATAGGAGACAAATTTATGTCTTTGTTTGAAGTCTCATCTTCCAGGTTCTTCACACTGAGCTGTTGATTTAAATATTTGGTTTTGTAAGTATCTTTCATGCTCTCAAATTCAGTGAGAATGGTGCTTTTGTAAAAATATAAAGTTTGATCGATTAAATCACCATCTAATGTGGGCACACCTGGAGCTCCTTAGCATAGGATAGATAATCAAAAGGTAAGAACTCTTCATCTGCTAACCGAAGTGATACTAGACCCCAAACACTTGCCACTGTTTTCCAGAACATAACCAAATATTAGGGTAAGTGAGATAAGATCTGTGCTATCATTGACTGGTAATAAGCATGCGATAAATAGTGGGATTTGATTAAGGCTTAGGATAGTGAAACATGATAGGAAAATTTTCCCCTTTGTAACAACATGTGTGGGTGTGGGTGTGTCTGTGTGTGTGTGTGTGTGTTCTGTATACTTATTGTGGAAGAGTTAACAAGTTTACTTGTAGATATCTATGGTAATAAAAAAGAAGAGTCATATATATTAAACTCTTTAATAATTTTATAATAAACTGAAACTATCATAGAGTTAACTGAGAGGGAATTGACTGTCACAGAAACTGAAAGAAATTTATGTGACCAACCTGCAACATGCCTATGAAACATAGGATCGCCAAATTTCTGCATCCAGATGAAATCATCATAGAGTGAGTGGTATACCGGGTATCCTGCAGTGCATGGAAAACAACATTAGTTCTATGTCCACTCATTGCTTACAAAATGTTACTTGTAGGCATCAGATCCTGACTTTTCTAATGTCGTTGTATATGTTATTCAGGCATTATAATTCCCATCCGCAAACACTGTTTCAAAACAAAAACTTTCTGAAATTCTGTTTTGTCCTCCGCTGAGCATTGTGTTCATAGATATTTGGAATTTGAAATTTTGTTTTCGGTACATGAGCAAAGTACCTAGGAAGGGAAGCGGGATAGGTGGCTTGGTGGAGGACCAAACCTCCAATATCACCATTACACCAAGTCTTGAAAGACTTGGAACCCTGCCTTGAGCTACAAGCTCGTTGGCATTTGGAATTTGAATTTTGCTAAAAGCATTCTACTCAGTTATTACTTGCTTCACCAGGACAATGACAAGTATAGCTTAAATGAGATTCTTGCTATGTCTGCATCCTAATGATTAAAAGAATGAGTTTTGTACCTCCTCCAAAGGCTATATCAGTTGCCGGAATTCCCACATGCTTCACAAAAGGTGCATAATCTGATCCTCCACCACCTAACCTTCCAAGCTTTCCATGTAGAGAAAGATTTTATGAGCATAGATAGATATTAGGTTATACAGCTATTTTAAACTTTAATCCCCAATGATCACTGGCTAATTTGTTGAAACTAAAAGCGAAGTAAATTGAATGTTTCTACTTAGGAATGACAATTGTGACAACTGCAATATGCTTACCAAAGGAGAACTACCAGAACCAGTCCAAGCTTCATAGATGCTTTGTGATGAGTTTTCTGGGTCCATGACCTACATAAGAGTCAATTTAACAAAGCTGGTTGGGGTCACCATCATGTATCTTTTTCATTCACTGATTATGTGAAAAAGAGCTTATTCTAGTAATTTGTAGTTCAGCCTTTGTGATACCTGCTGAGTTGCTCTTTTGATCAGTTCATCAAGCTGTGGAGTAGCGCGGGCATTGAACCCTGGTCCACTAACTGCACAGTCAGCATTCAAGTAAGCAACAGCCCTTGAAGCAAGAATTTCTCTGTTCTCTTCTACCCATTCTGTTGATCCTATCTGGAGGGAATGATCACATCAAATTTCCACGGGGCATGCACCTTTGTGTATACAAGAAAGAGAGAAAAGGAGAAAATTACAAGGCCATATTCCTCAGCATCCCAATTGCATAAGATAATTGTTCTTCTAGGCTTCCACCCTCTTTTCTGAAGCTTCCCTAGTCTTTGAGCAATCTGAATTTCAGGAGACGTGTTACTTGTGCGATTGTGACCAATATTTCCTCAATGGTTTGGCATGAATAGACAAAGGCATGTGTACAAACAAAGCCATCTTTACCTCAAGTAGTGCAGCAGTGCCACTATTGGGATCAACTGCTCCAAATGTCCATGCGTCCCTATGGTTTCCTAGAATGACATATCTACAAGCAGTTGCAACAATGACTAAATCAAATGCTCAAAACAAACAAGGATGTGAATTTTCTTAAGTTCTCAATTTTGGCTGCATCACATTTCAGAAACCTTATGCCATTAAATGCAAGTGACAAAGCAGGAATTCTTACATACCGGTCAGGCTCTTCTGCTCCTTCAATCACACCAATAACATTCTGAATTGTGGCCATAACCTCCTGCCCCTGAAAACCAATATCCAAAATTCCACTTACCAATGCAGTAAATGATTCTCCTTCTCTAACCAATCAGATACCACTAGAGGGGCTTTTGCATGTGACATTTTCACATGCCCCTAATTGATAATAAAATGGAACTAGTAAAAAATAAGTGGCTCAGAAAAAGTAATGAAACTTCAACTAGATAGATAAGATACCTTGTAAGTGAGGTTGAGAATTCCTGGTCCTGGTCCAACCCTGTAAGTAGGGGCATCTTTGCTTCCTTGCCAATCATCTTCTGCAACCGGGCCACCAATTGACCTAATTATCTTTTCACCATCTGCTGCAGACACTGGCAGTGAAGGTATAAGAGGGACATCCCCTTCCATCTCCACCTCCTCACTGGTTAGCCTCTTACACTCCCCACTACTCACCCAACCAGGTGTTGTGGGATCCCCAATCCCCTCATACACTGTCCCCACCTGAACCCCACTTGGTGGCAGCCACTTGCCATCAGGGAACCACTTTGCCACCCCAGCACCACCATAGTCCTTCCCATCTGAATATATCACCACCCCTACAGCACCTTCGTCATGTGCATTCTTCACAATGTCCCCTCTGTAGATTTTTCCATACCTTGCCAATACAACAGTGCCTGAAACATTGACCCCCATGTGTTTCAATGTCAAATAGTCCTCCACTCTCCCATAGTTCACGTAAACCACAGGGCCAGTGGCAGTGCCTGACTTTGCATATGCATGGAATGTTGGAAAAACCTCATCAGCAACACCAGCATAAGGATCACCCTCATATGTTTCTTGTTGTAAAGTGAAGCTAAAGGGTGGTTCTGGTGGGGGTTTTGTCAGCACCAAGGAGCGTGAAAGAGGGTATGTGAGGAGAACTTCATAGGATGTTATGTGTGATGGTATGTTTGAGGAGGTAAACACTGAGAGAACATATGCTGCAGCCTCAGCGTTGGCTTCAGAACCTGCTATGTGGGGTCTGCGGGTGAGAGTTTGAAGGTGATGGGATATGGAGGCATTGTCTGACAGAGAATTGGATATGAAGAGGGAATGATATTTAGATTTTGGTGTTGGTGTAATGAGAAGAAACAAGTAGGAGGTGGCTATGGCTAATAAGGAGGTGGCAGTGCCTATTTTGATCATGGCATGAGAGTTAGGAGAGGAAACAGGTTCTAGTACTTACTTGGTTTGATAGTTTTGGTTATTGATGGTTGAGACTCTTAATCTTGATCAGGTTTTTCTTTGGCTTCTCTGGTATGAGAGATAGGTGTGGTCTAGTTGAGTCAAGAGAAAGAGAGAGAGGGTTGTTATGCTGTATTTGGTTTTGTTTATCTAGGATTGTTTGATTTTTTTTTTTTTTTGGGTGATATCTAGGACTGTTTGATACCAAAACCAGGTTTAAAACTTTGGCAAATAAATATAATAGATATATCAAATCAAGGAGCATTGGATACTCTAATCAAAGTCAAAGATAATTTCACTGATAATGTGAATCAATTCAACGTGAATGACATTTTTGCTTTGTTATTTATCGAAAATACAAAGAGTCAAAATTTTTATCTAAGTTTATTTGGTAAAATGATATGGTATGTTTATTAATACTTGTACGAAAAAGGGAGTTATAATACTTTATTTTATTTAATAACCACCTGTATTCTTTATAAAAATTCTGAAAATTTGTTAGCACTACTCATTATTTATCATCATCATCATCATCATCTGAATTTGTTGCATTTGTTAGTTTGTTCCCGTCGTTCCCTTACTTTGCAGCTTTCTCCCGTTAATGAATATCAACCTTTAATTTGTTATCAGGAACTTTTATGTTTTGGATATGGAGAAGGTACCAGAAAATAGTATCCGAAAATTTTAGAGTTATATTATTTGAACACACAAAAATGGACACATTCAATGTATTATCAAAAATTTTTTTTTCAGTTATCAACTTTTTAAACTAAAATTATCAACTTATTCGATTAAATTACCAATCAATTGCAGCAAAATATTACAGGATATATCAACTAGTTGATAATTCAATCAAATAAGTTGGTAATTTTAGTTTAAAAGGTTAATAACTAAGAAAAAATTGATATTTATACGCTATAACTAGTTGGTAACTCAGTCGAAAGAGTTAGTAACTTTAGTTCATAACTGAAAAAAAAGTTGGGTAACGCATAGAAAATACGTCCCAACTACACGTACAAATAACATTATTGAAAATTTTAAGGGAGAGAAAAAGCATCAAAAAGGGTTACTTGTCACAATAAATATTTAAAAAGTGTAATTTATTTTTCCCCTTCAAAACGATTATCTGTCTTGAATGGCATGTATGAATTTACAGTGAGTTTGAATTGAATGAAGAAATCAAAGGGAGAATCCACTGTGAATCTTGAAACTGGGATTAGCTCTTGCAATCTGATTTAGGAGGAGGAGGCTTTGAAGATGATAAAAACATCTTCATACGAAGATTATCTCTATTTTTTATGGGTGAGTTCTATTATTTTGTATGTAAGACCATATAAATGTATGAAATTCACATACAAAAAGTAGAGGTAATTTTTATATGAAGATATTTTTATTATTTTCGGGCTAGAATCCATCTTTAGGAGGATGTCTTTGTCATTATCAAAGCATAAATCCCATCGAATGTGCCATTATTATAACTTGAAAGTTATGACTTATGACCATGCAACTTCCAATATTTAAATTCGCATCCTACTCATCATTTCGTAAAGGATTTAGTGCTGATACGTGTCATGTTTTGAATTGGCGTGACCCATTTTAAGATTTCATCTTCCTCAAATTCAATAGTACACTGAAAAAGAGCTTTAAATTATTTTTATCCTAAATCAAACTAAAATTCTTTCTCATAAGACAATAAGACATAACTATTCACCCGTGTATCCTCGTTTGTCAATATCCACGTTGGAATTGTATATTATTTTTTGATGTTTTGATTTGATAGGCGAAGGGGTAGCTCAAACAAGGTTTTAGAGTTTAAGTGTCATTTTATTTTTATTTTATTATTTTTAATTTTGTGTTTTATTCTCCGCTTAAATTTAGTTCCGCAACAAAATTATAATTTTGTCAAAAGTAAGAATTTCTTACATTCATCGTTTCACGTTAAATATTATTTCAACATCAGTTTTCTATAAAAGCATTAAATATAAATTACATTTTTTTTACGTGTATTAAATATAAATTATTTTATTTTAAATTTACTTTTAATTAAAATTAATTCTAAAAAATAAAATCATCAAAAATTCAGAATCAAATACACTGCGTCGATGATCTCATGGATATGACTGCCATGTAAGTATACAGCGGGCATTGCATATAGAATAACATGTAAAGAACGGGAGGAGGTTCTCTCTATGATTGACGGTGTGTTCAAATAAAATTTTATAAAAAATATATATATTTTAAGATAATGTTCATTATTGATGTCTAAGAAAAGTACTTATTAAAAGTAGCTCTTATTTTCCTTAAGAAAATGTAGAATTTTTTTCAAAATTTAATTTTTTAATAATTTATATTTTCATTTTATTAAAAATTGATTTTCCTATAAAATAAACACAAACAAATATACCATGAAAATTTTAAACTCAGAATCGCTTAATGACAAAGGCGCAGCAGAGCAACATGAAAAGAGGCCCACCTCACCGTAGATGCCCCTCGAGGCCCAAACTCTTCTGTAGTGAAAACAAAGACAGTCCCTATTGGACCTTGCGTGCAGCCCTCGCAACCAGATGGTAATCGTTTCTGGTTATTGTATAAAAAAAACTGTAAAATATTCTCATCATTATTGTTAGGAGTTTAATTATTATGTATTAATAGTATAAAAGAATTTTATATTATTATTTAATTAAATATTTTTATTTATAAGATTTTTAAGATAGTAAGTGTTTGAATCAAATATTTTTATTGATATGATAATATATAATTAGATATTTATATAAAAAAATTTTATATTAACCATATATACAAATTAAATCCTATTATTATATAATAAAAAATTAACATTAAACATAAAAAATTTGGACCATTAAAAAGAATTGCAGGAAATCCTGAGCTCTCTCACCTCCAGCTTATGATGCGTTGTTATCAAACATCAATGATCACCTTTTCCTTAAGCACACTTCGTATGTAGGCAAAGTGCAGCATCATATTGCCTTTCTCAAGGTACTGCCTAGGGGTGTGCACAGGTATAACTCAACCTGTCAACCCGGAAGACTCGACCCCACTTATACGCAAAAAAATTGGTTTGGATCGGGTAACTGAGTCTATTCAAGTTAAACTTGATTAATTCGATCCGATGGCTTGAACCCCTATGTTTTTTTTTATATATAAATAATAATTTATTTATTTATATATTGATATATAAAAATATAATTATATATATTAATTTTCAAACTCTATTAATACATTAGTGTATGTTAGATTTATTGACTATTGATATTATATAATGTACGATGTATAATATATTTCATAGTTCCAATTATGAAATTATCAATTATATATATAATTTTTTTAAAAATATATTTGATTATATTTAGATTTTAAAAGCACAATTTATAACTTCAAAATATCACAAAACGGATGTTTTAATCTATTTTTCATCCACAAAAAAAAAAAAGCTAATTACCTACCCAAATACCTAACTCAATCCAACCTAAAAGTGTTCGAATTGGATTGATTCGGATTGAGGATAAAAAAAAAAGCCAAAAACTGACCTAACTTAATCTAAGTTTATTTGATTAATTTGGATATTTTTTCCTCCTTGAATTTGACCCGACCAGATCCTTGCACACCCCTACTACTACTACTACTACTACTACTAGCATGCGCATGAGAGAGCTTGAAGCAGCGATCAGAACTAAAATACAATAATAGAAGAAATAACATGAAAAGTTTAACGCGTGTTACAGCTAAGTTAATTTCACATTAAATGCATTTATTTGGAAAACAAATAACAAAGAAAAATAAATTTAAAAAGGGATAAAAAAAATAAATGCATTCATTTATTAGAAAAACTCCATCTTTGAAATTTAAATATTTGTACAGTCACCATTAAAAAAGGTCGAGATAGCAAGCATTATAATTATAAAGTTGCAAAAAATATACTTATAATTTAGTTAAATCGGTGATTGTAATTTACTGCAAGATAACAATTGAGCCATGCTTTTGATAATTACTGCAGTCATTATTTATTATTATTATAAAAAAATTATTTTGATATTTAATTTTTATTTTGTGAAATTATTTATATAATATTTAAAAGTTATTATTTGGATCATACTATTATTTAATAGTAGTATTTAAAAGTTAATACGAGTTCAAAAAATAATAATAATACTATTATTTATAATAAGTGTTTTAGAACCGAGTAACGTACGGGATAAAAATTTTTTTAACAAATATAATTGTAATTATGAAAATTAATTTGAATGAATAATCAAATTATAAAATTATTTAATTTGATATAAAACAAACAAAACAACTAACAAATATAAAATTTAGTATACAATTTCAATTTGACTTTAATAAACATATAACTAAATTATAATATAAAAGGTAATAAAAAGAATAACAAAATAAATTCTTCATGTTGATGTTATAAGAAATTTGAATTTTCAACAAAATACTTTGAAAATTTCCCATACAAAAAGTACTGTGTACAGACAATTGAGAGCCTATTTAGTTTAAAGTTTTAAGGCTCTTAAAAGTATTTTTGATAGAATAAGAATGAAATTGTATAGTAATTGAATATGTTTGATTTATTTTTTCTGTAAAGAAAGTATTTTTCAAGCAATTAAAAGTACTTTCGGGAGAAGTATGCTTGGAGTTATTTTTTATTTTAAAAAAATATTTTTGAGAAAGAATCTTACTATTATTCTCATATTAATAATTAAAAGTAATTTTATTTTATTTTATCCAAACAAAAATTATTCTCTTAAATTTACTTTGACATATTCAAATAAAAAATATAAATAAATTGTATTAAAAATAATTTTTTTAACTTAATTTTTTTTAAAATAATTCTCTCAAAAATTAAACCAAATATACTTGAATAAGCAAATACACTGAGATGAATAAACTCCAACACAATTTTTACATTATGTCCGACAGTCAAATCGACACAATTCCAAATTGCATTTATTTGGATCCAATATTTTCTGGCATGTCCGTACCCATATAATTCTCAAAGAAACTACAAAATGAACAAATTCATTGTTAAAAAAATTATACATCATTAAAAACTTTACAATAATTAAATGTAAGTTTTAAGAAATTAAATATTCATAAAATAATATACATGAAAATGCAAGAAGCAGAAAAAAAAAAGTGCATATACAATTGCATTGTTAAAAAAAATGACAAAATATGCTTATGATCCATTACTTTTATCCGATTTTTCAATTTTGTATCTTATATTTTTCTTAATTTAGTTCCTTTTTGCTTCAAATTGTTTTTAATTGGTCCCAAATCAATGTTCGATCATATAATTGACTGAAAATGTTGATGTTGTATGACGTGGATTATGCCATGTGGATATATTCTATCAGTTATGTGATGGAACAGTGATTTGAAGCTAAATTGGAAACGATTTGAAATGTAAGGGATTAAATTGAAAAATTGAGTAATCAATATGATTATAGAAATCGGGATCAAACATGGTGCTTAATTATAATTTAACTACTATTGTGGAATCAATATGATTGTAGAAATCACAAAAGTTGTAATGTACATATTGGCTCAATTCGGTTTGGTCCTCTGATTTGGTCTAAATTGATCTAGTCTTGTTGCATTTGGTCTAGTTCAATTTGGTTTCAGTTTAATCTATTTGGTCAAGTGCAATTTAGTCTGGTTAGTTCCGATTTAATTTGATTTGATCAGTCCACTTTTAATCCTAAGAAATTAAATTAAACAAAAAAAAAACTTTAAAGCCAAAATTAAAATCTTCCGAATTTAGTTGTTTCTTTTTTAAGTAATTGTTGTGCATAAAATTATATATAAAAAAACGAAGAGTGGAAGATTCTATTAGGGATCTGTCCGTTTTGGTGTGCTTTAGTCTGATTCAATTCTAATATCAAATAACAGTATAACACATTTTTCTTATTCTTGAAATCATGTAAGAATTTCTCCTCTGCAAGTAACTCATCTCATCTTTGATCGGCCACCTCCCATTACCAAGCAGTCCAGGGAGAGGAGGCAACACTAGCCTGTCTGCATATACATTGATTTATGTTCATGGACAAAGGGTTTTGCTTCAAGTCAAATTAATAATTTTGTAACATATATATTGAAATTGTGGATGGGCATGATGTGAAGTGATGTTCCGCGGAATTTTGTTCTAGCCTTGAGAGTCTGACTCGACTTAGACACAAATGCAATCACCATTCGCCACTGATAGAGGGATATACAGATGGTGTATTTGACCTTGTGGTTGGAATTGTTTGGACTGATTCATTCACGGATCATTATATTGCTTGTCACTTAGGTGAGTCATCAACACCTTTAATTAAATTTCCTTTTAGACCTGTGCCCTTTGGAAAGTCGCTATCAACTTAGCATTAGTGTCTATTTCTTAAAACAATTTGATTAAACTAGGTTGTAAGTTCCATGTCATCCTTTGCAGAATGAAAGCACTTTGAGCATTTTCTTTAATTCTCGTATACTTTACACACAAAGCATTTGATTTCAACTAACATATACTTTCTCACACTCATGTAATTAATAATCATTCTTAATCTTATGATCATATTATAAATTGAAATTTTTCGCTACAATATTTTAATTTGTGTTTGGATTATAGTTACTAAAATTGAATAATATGTTTTAAATAAATTTCTTTTTGTTCAAGTTAACTATAGTCCATCAACTTTAAATCTTATAACTTGAAGATATAATTTTCACCCATCTTGATAAAGACACGCTGTAAACTATATTTTAAATAAATTTGTGAATCTTTATTGAATTTAAAGGAAACAACGTGTGTATGTTTTTTAAATGTCAGATTTTAAACTTGATATATTAAAATTGATCAAGATAAAAATGTTATGAAGATAAAGCGTAAATTTTCTTATCTTTAAAAATAGAACCGAAAATGATCCAGAAAGAGAGGCACTAATCAATGATAGAGGGAAGTAAGGATGAACTAACAGTACACAGCATCTGCCAAAATAAAAATAGTACTTCCATAGAACAGAAGCATAAAATGGGAACAAGAGGATGAATCATGGACCCAAAAACACAAACAAATAGTGGTTTTGTCTTAACGCCAGTTCTTTCACATCACTGTAGTTATAGCTTTGGCCTAACCATTCTTGTTTCTGCCAAAGTGCCAAGTCCTTCATTGAAGCCCACAGAGTTTCCCTGATTCACCAACTACATAGAATTTAGAATTGAGAACCAACTTACAAGTGGTCAAATAACATTAATCAGCTAAACAACAAGAAGAATCTAATTACATTAATGAGGTTCCAAATATTGGACGGCCACCTTTTAAGGGTAGGTGTTATCAGCATGCATAACCAGATAAGTTGCCTTCAAACTATATGTATTTTTTCGCATGAGGTGTTATACATTGGAGCACAACCTAACCGAAACCAATCCATTATCTCAATAAGAATATTTTCCCGATCTCACACAAACAGAAAGAGGGGCTCACGGGCAGCACCAAACAAACATCAACAACAAAGGATAAACGAATAAAGACAATAGAATAATGTTACTTCAACATAAAAAGTGGACATTCATGAAAAGATGAATGCAAAACGTATCTTATGGTGTGATGACTGCGGTTAGAGAAATATTATTTGGACATAAAAAAATAGGTAGATATATAATAGATTAAAAAAATGTACAATTATTTTTCTTTTTTAATATTCATCATTATACATGACTTTATATCTTTTTTTCTCTATATTATTATAAAATATCTATTTTTTATAATATTCAAATAATATTTTTATGAAATTAAGATTTTATATCTTTCTTTATACGGTATCCACTTTTATCTCCGCTTTTTTATACTCAAATACCATGTACTCAAGAAAATATAATCTAAGAGACAACGTTTTTATATGCAAAAAGTGCAACATCACCTGTGGCTTAGATTGTTTCTCTTTCTCTTTCTCTTTCTCTTTCTACATGGATGTCAGTAGAAGCACCCGTGACCTCTATTCATTTTCATTGCTTCTCTTAATAAGCTGCGCTTTCCACCTAAAACAGGCACCATAACTTGTATATAAACACTGGCATGAACCAATTTTCTGTAGCACTACAAACTTCAAATACCATTAGCCCTTACTTTCTTTCTTTCTCTCTCACATTCTCGCTGGCAATGTCAAATTTGCATTACAGTTTCTGTGTTATATTAGTCCTTGTTCTTCTGCAAAATCCCAGTAGAACACAATGCCACACCAAAGGAATTCGACCGGGACGTTTAAAGAATGGATTATTGGGAAATATGAGTAGAATAGAGTTTTCAGAACAGCAATTCATGAAATGGGTGAACTTTGTTGGTACCCTCAAACACTCAGTTTTCAAGGCAGCAAAAAATAAGCTCTTTGCTTCTTACACTTTGCACGTTGATATGAACCCTGCACTTGGAGATTTCACGTCAATTCAAGATGCCATCGATTCCCTTCCATCCATCAATCTTGTGAGAGTGGTCATCAAGGTCCATGCAGGTGTTTACACGTGAGTACTAGTACTATGTTTTCTCATACTTCCAATTGAATATATTCTTCCACATATTCTGGTCCTTTTGCTTTGTGTCCTTTGTTTGTGGCCTTTTTTGAATTGCGGGGTGTTCATATAGGACTTGGATTTTGATGTTTGTCCACATTCAGCATATTGTGTTATTTTTCCTTTTATTTTTAGTTTATACTTATGTTGATGTTGGAAAATGGTGGCAACTTTTGTTTCTTCTAGTGTCCTTTTCCTTTCTAATTCAAATGCTCTTAGAATTGGCCTTTGACTAAAGAAGATTATGCAGTTGATGAACGATCCTTTAGTTTAGCTATGTCACTTTTCATTCTCTTCGTTTCAGACTTTGCAAATTTTCTACTATGCGTACTCTTTTAATAAACTGTGAATTGCATTTGATTGAATTAGTCTCTGACTGTCTCCTTGCATTTGTGTGTGTCTATGTGTGTTTTATGTCCAGGGAGAAAGTGAACATTCCTCCTTTGAAATCCTTCATAACCATAGAAGGAGCTGGTGCAGATGAAACCATTGTTCAATGGGGTGACACAGCCCAAACACCTGGCCCAAAAGGGAGGCCACTGGGAACCTATGGTTCTGCAACTTTTGGCGTGAATTCACCTTATTTTATTGCAAAGAACATCACATTCAAAGTAAGTAAATTAAATGAGCCGCTTTCTTTGTTTCTAACTTAATTTAGCTGTGTTTGTGTTTGTGTTTGTTCGGAAAAATGATTATCTCATGTAAAATTTTTACACAACTTGGTCATATTCAAATTTTTATAATTGATTCGCTTCTGTCATGTGTGGAATCTTACATTTTTAATCAATAATAAAAATTCACTTATAACTAAGTCATGTGAAAATTTTAATCCTGTTTATTTAGTGTTTATTTTAAAAGGAAATATTATGAATGCAGAACACTACTCCTGTACCTGCACCAGGAGCAATTGGAAAACAGGCAGTGGCATTCAGGATTTCAGCAGACACAGCGGCATTCCTAGGCTGCAATTTCTTAGGTGCACAGGATACACTTTATGATCATGTGGGCAGACATTACTATAAAGATTGTTACATTGAAGGCTCCGTTGATTTCATATTTGGCAATGCTCTCTCTCTATATGAGGTTGGATTTTCTCCCCTGAAATTTTTATATTAAATTGATTTTCTCTCCATAATTAATGGCTCTAACCTTGAATGATTGGATTTAAATAACCTTAAACTCTTGATATATCCTAATTTTAATTTTGTCCACATCAGCATAACACAACCATTTTTGTCCCATATTGTTTAATATAGTTATTTAGAAATTATTTGTAAGCAACTTCAGTTCCTTCCTCAATCCTTCGACTCATACTCCGTTCGATTGAGTAGTTTTTCTAATTGACAATATAAAATAATAATCATTTATGATTTAAGTGATGGTTTAGTAGACACTCGTGGGGATTCGGTACCTTGAGTTTACTAAATTGTCAAAGTGAACACAGTTTGCTACAGATGTTGTTGAAATGAAAGCGCACCTAACTTTGAGTTCTGACTAATATGTTGGTGACATGGACTTTAGGGGTGTCACGTGCATGCCATAGCACAGAACACAGGGGCCCTAACAGCACAAGGAAGGAGCAGCATGTTGGAAGACACGGGGTTCTCATTTGTGAACTGCAAGGTCACGGGGTCAGGGGCACTATACCTTGGAAGGGCTTGGGGTCCCTTTTCCCGCGTGGTCTTCGCTTATACCTATATGGACAACATCATCATTCCCAAAGGCTGGTATAACTGGGGTGACCCTAACCGTGAAATGTAAGTACATATGTTCATCTCTTTCTTTCTCTATTTTCATGTTCATACACATACATACATGCAGCATATTACATATAGTGCTATGTTTATTTGATCATAGCTATTAAACATAATTTTAGACTTAATGTGAAATGTGTAGTTAAAAGGACTGAAAATTTTCTTTTCGAATTTTTTCTCTTTCCTACACAATACATAAGATATCTCAGATGATGTCCATTATAAATATACAAAAATTATTCCTCTTACATATATTAATTGTTTTTTTCTATTTTCTAGTACACGAAGAAGTTAAATTTTAAATTATATACAATACTTCAAAAACCTCACCACTAAACCGCTCTAATGAAAATAGATTGAAAATTTCCTCCTATCTATCTACTTCTGCATATCAATACAGTTGTGTTCGCTTTTGAGGAACTTTAACTCCTACTACACTACTAGGGGGACAATGGGGCGGTGCCACTCACTTAATATCTTGCACATAAAGTAACGTATGGGTGTGAAGGCTTGTTTGTCACCTTGCCCTTTATCTAGAGAAGTTCACACTTCACAAATCACGAAAAGCCTTCTTCCTTATGTCATCCTTAGTAGCTAATTTGTGCTAAGTGACAAACATGCACCCATAGTTTCAAATGTTGGCTTTATCTAATTAGCATGAATGTTAAAATTTGATGGATTTAATATATGTATTAGTAGCTCACGACACCTTTAATAGGTGCACTCTTTTATTCATAATGAGATTATGAGAAACTTTAAGAAAATAGAATTACACTTATTATCTCTTATAACTAAATAATAAGTGTTTGATCTAATGATAATGGCATTAGAGCAAGATTATGGATTCAAATTTCCACTGGGTTAGCTAGATTATATATCATCCTTAAAATTTAATACACTTACCATTCTAAGATATGAGACCGGTGTTGATTACAGGCTCATTGTCAGTCTCCATCACACATATGAATGAGTCTATTAATCTCATGATATACATAGGGAATATTGGGTATCTAGTTACAGGAATGCGGGGCCAGAAAGAGTACAAATTAAGGCCTAACTTTATATTGGGTTGTCCACTCCCTCTGGCTATATCTACACTTAAGGTAGCAAAGCTTCGTGTTATGCAATGCACCTTCCAATAAAAGAAATAGAACTGAACTTTCTTAGCAATAAGAAATTCATAGCACTTCTGAGGGAAAATGGGTAATAAGTAAATGCAGCAGGGAGAGTTGTTGTCTCACTCTTTGATAAATGATAATATATAGATAAGGCATAGTAGCATGCGCGTGTAGTAGTGTCTGAAAAGAACCTCATAGCCACCACCTAATCCTATAGCTTGATATATATTCTATTTCATTATTGGTTATACAGCTATATACATAGACATATTGGCATGGGCATGTGGGTGGGTTACTAATTTTGTTCTCATGTTCTTGTCTTCCTTGGGTCCACCACCACCATCTCTAGGACTGTATTCTATGGACAATACAAATGCACAGGACCTGGAGCAAGCTTTGCAGGGAGGGTATCATGGTCAAGAGAACTCACTGATGAGGAAGCTAAACCTTTTCTTTCACTTAGCTTCATTGATGGCTCTGAATGGATCGATATTAGTTGAATCCTTCATTTCAGACACACAGTTTTTCTTTCCTTTTTTTCTTTTGATTTTTGAGAAAAAATAGTTTAAATTTATGGTGGAAAAATTTTGATTTATAAGTATATATTACAGATTATAATTTGATAGTGACTCTGAGAGTCCCCAATCTCTAGTCCATGAATTTGAGGAACAATTGATTTAACTTGGCGGTTCTCAACTGCTTCACGAATTTATTTATTTATTAATTTACTTTTACCTATTTGTCAGAGAATCAAAACTGAAGCCTTAGAAGTAGAACTATAACCACACCCTCTCTGTTTATTAACCTACATTAACTCTAAATGGGCCAGGAAAACCTTAACACTGATTCAAAATTTACCATTACCATTAGATAGAGACAATTGAGAAACATGCCATCCATGGCCAGCTCTATAATTTTTTGTTTAAATTCTTGTTTTGTTTATAGTTGTAATCATAAAAGCTCAACTGAAAACGATTGTTCTGATTTGACTTTGACCGCTCAACATCCTAACTTAAGGCTTTGGCTAACTAATATGAAATGTACATGATTAAGCTCACATGGAGCGTTGATTTCACATGCACAGCAAAAATCACCGTGAAATCTGTTAATGCAGGCAATCAAGTATTAATAACATACATAGTATCACTAATAGAGCATCAATATATTCTTAAAGTCCATGTTGATACAAGCTATTTACGTAGAATAATAACATGGATACTACACTCTCCAAAGCTTTTTCTATATGCGTCACTATATCTCACTTTCTTTTTTAGACAACATTCTCCAAATTCTCCACGACTAGTTCGCATAATTAATAATTAATAATTAATAATTTATATAATTTACGCGACAACTTTGTTTTTTTGGGTCTTGATATCAACTTTTTTTTTTTGTTCCGAGGGGGGGAACTCAACAAAACATGCTGCAGCATGACATCACCGGAGTTTCCACATCTGGGCCTACTCTGTTTTTTGGATCACAATGTAGACCTTATTTTAGGTTCAAAAGTAGAACCTTTGTTTCTTGGTCAGAACGTGCTATTAAACGTCCTATTTTTTTGGGTCGAAATTAAACCTCCTTTCCAATCCATCAGTCTTGGGGAATTTAGGCTTCAGATTGGTACAATTTGGCCCAACTCCACTAGGCATTTATCAAAAGACTAATCGCCGAACCAAACTAATCTTTAAGGACCAAAATAAAGGCCAATCCCACAATAAACTCGCTCAACTCTGAAGTTTGAATGCTTGCAGAAACTTCTAACGCTATTAATTTTTATCCATAGTTGATCGTGTCAACCTGATAATTTAATTAACACCTATGATATAATAACATGATGAGAAATATATGAAGCTTCTACCAGATAAAATATTCAGATGTCATCTGATAACCATATGGTTAGTTGATAATATGACATGTAAATGAGAAATTATAAATATTCAATCAGCTTTTATTTTGTACTTGAATTTATTATCGACATACAAAATAAACTGTCATCTAAATAAATCATATATTTTTTAGGACTGGACTACCAGTAAATCCAAGAACCTAATTCATTCAACTATTTTTTTTTTTATCTGGAGAAAATTATACCAATTTTCTTTGAAGTTCGATGGAATTTGTGGTCCACATTTTCCTATCATGAATGAAGGACATGGGGCGGTTAGAGGTGTGGGAGTTTCAATAAAGACAATCCGACAGTCAAATCAGACTACATGCAATTATATAATTTAAAAAAAAAAAAAAATTCAGCCAATATCATTCTCGGCAAATTTGTGTTATGGAATGCACTTTCGATTTTCTTTTTTATTTTTTTAATAAAAAAATTAAGCAATAAATTAAAATTCATCCAAACCCCGAAGGTGCTTGCAACAGTGCAAAAGAAGTTCCAGTTTCAGAATACAAAATCAGAAAGGTGTTACACATGCGCTCAATTGTCAAAGTCATTGACAGCGAATGCAAAGACATGATACATCAAAGGCAGGAGATTCCAGGAGTGAATTCATTTCACCTAGAATATGTGTTGATTTATTCATTATCCATAATTGAAAATAATAAAAAAATTAAAATAAAAAATTTATTATTTTTAATAATGGATGATGGTAATGGATGATAAATATGATATTCCAAGAAAATTGAGTTTACCTATATTAACTATAAATATGTAGAAGATTACCTTTTTGTAAGTCTGGCTCTATGAACAAAAGGATACATACATGTTGTTTAGGAATGCATCAAAATCTTCTGCTACAGCAACTTAGCTACTGTCAATCAGCAGTTTGTGTTGGGGCCCAAATCAAAACATGATTGGGCCCAGTTAATGTCACTGGAGCAGAGGGTAAAAAAGGTTAAACGTACAAACAGCAGCACAAGTTTTGATACTATGGAAGGGGCACAAGCAGCCATAAAAATAAAAAGGCCCTGCTTCTGCCATCGTCATTCAAAATTCAAAACAATTAAAAACTGTTCATCGCAATAAAGGTCCATGGTGACAGGTGATGCATGAACCAGAGGATAATTGTGTCCTTTGACATCAAAGATTCCCTCACAGTCAATCATCTCAAATCAAATCCCAGATCCCCAATCATTAGTTGCCGATAATTAGATGAGAATTGAAAAGGCTGAGCTAGTAGTAGTAGTAACTGATTCTTTAGTGTGTCGAATGGTTAGGTTAAAAGTTAGAACACAATTAACTTAGCTTTAAGGCACTCATGCTCTCAATGATTTGACAACAAATGTTACTCGACAACCCAGAAGTCTTATAGGACATAATGATGTTGCTCCACTTTTTAGAGGCATATTATTGCAACTTTTTGTTTACATACTAAGCCTTACTACACCAAAACAAAAAACAGTACTAAGCCATAGTTTACACATTTTAAAACGATGATAATAATAATAGAACCTTTTTTTTTTTTTTCGGTTTACACATTACAGGAGTACAGTTTGAGGCTGTAAGCCATATTTGAAGACCATGTATCTCCTATTTTCCTTGTAGGCAAGTAATCGTTCCAAGTTACTCCTATATTTTTCGTTTTGTGAATCTTGTTTGGGAATTCTTTTCATCAGCTACAAGCCTGCTACAACTGAACTGAGGTGTCATTATAACTAACAAAAAATGCTGAGCTATAAAAAAGAGGAAAAAGAAAAAAGGATGCAGAGAGTCTGCCGGCAAATTAATCCCTTGCATTTAATTAATAATGATAATATATGAAAATTCCATTGCCAAACTTTTCACAGAACAATGGGGACCTTCTAATTTTTCTACAATTTTGTGTCTCACTCCCCGGCTTCCTACTCGCTATGCATCTGCAAATTGCTAACTTTGGGGGTGCAAAAATAGAGAGCTATTACTAGCACTGTGAAAATCAAAGAGAGCTAGTTCCATTCATGCATCTCGCTGAATTTCACCAGTCACCACCTCCTCTTTTGAAAGTAGTTTCTATCTGCCTCCTTACCACCAGATTCTGTGGACTTGTGAAGCCTACCCATCACAGCATTCTTGAAGTTAATGGCTTCCTGAATCTGTGAGCATGACCTCTGCATCCTAACCCCACTCAGACTGCTCCTAGACTCCATCATTTCAATGAGGGAAAGCCTCTTCCTGGGACCTGGCTCAGGCCTTTGCTTTGGAGCACTATGAGACCTCAACTTGGCCTTGAAAGACTGAGTGCTGGCCATGTAATTCGGAAAATTCCCATACTGCCTTAGGAACAAGTTCTCATTGCATACACTCTTTGGTGTCAAGGGTGCAACTGAGCCACAACTACAAGAGTTTGCAAACCTTGGAGTGCTTTGTGCAGTGGAGAACCTGCACTCTTCACCTGTTAGCCCCCAATCCGAGTCATGGAAGTTCCGGTGATCCGGTATGGACAACCGCGCCGGTGTCCGGCATGGGATTGGAAGCGGAGAGGAAATTGTTTGGAATGAAGGGTCATCACCAAAATCTGACATTGAGTTGTTGGTCCTGCGTGACCTTGACTTAGGCCTACCAGTGTCCACTTCCACTATTTTGGGGCTTCCATCAACACTGCTGTTGTTATTGGTGTTGTTAATGGTATTGTTGTTAATTGAGGCATCAAATGAAGATGATAGCCTTCTACTGTGGATTGGAGCTGCGTGCTCACTCCCAGTGTCATCAAATCTCTCCTGCAAAGTGCAAACATTTTAAGGTAACCAAAATTAGGACATAATGTTAATGTGGCCACTATGCAAGTGACATGTTTGGGTGCATATAATGGGAATTTATGGCTACAATTTGAGATCTTTTTACCATGGATCTTCGTGCACGGATTTGAGATCTATATGCTTCATTCTTTGTGGTCATGAGCCCCCGAGATTTCTGAGACCGAACTGTAGCTTGAGCTCTAATAAGTGCCTGCATTCCATGCAATGTTGCTGTTGCTTGCTTCCTGACTAAATACCCTCTGACAAGTGCCTGTAACTTCACCAATCCCTTCAAGGCTCTCAGTGCCTTCCTTGCCTATTCACAACCCTCAAAACAAAACTCATCTCAAGTTTCAACATCCCACATTAAAAGGAGGAGGAAAACACACTGCTAGAGAACCAAAGCAACAGCTAGAGCAACATTCCACATCAAATTTTCCTTGAATATGTTTGGGTTTATAGTTTGTAAAACATGGTTTGGTACAACGGAAAAGTAACTTTTTTTCACTTCTGTTACAAATCATAGTTTGAGACTAAAAATCATGTTGTGATATAACTCAATACTGAATTTGTCAAACATTTCGAAATTAGTTAAAACTCAGTTTGCATCTTTCAAATTATAGTTTAGGCTTTCTCAACGCCAAATCCCACCAAACACGCACCTTATCTGAAGAATTTGCATCTGACCAATTCAACCAAAGCCAAAACCAACTTTGTTTTGTGTCTTTGTTTTCCACACAAGAGTTAAAGCAAAGGGCAAAAACTTACCAAGTACCCTCTAAACACTGTCTGAATCTTGGTAGCAGCCCACATCTCATGTCCATTCCCACCACCAAACATGGTGCCTCTGCCATGGCTGGTGAGCCTAACCACTGCTACTGCAGCCTGTGCAGCTGCCACAGCAGCATCAGCAGCTGCTGCTGTGGCAGCAGCAACAGCAATGGCATGCTTGTTCTGCTCCTTCTCTGTCTCAGTGTAGAAGGATTGCAACCATGCAGCTTCTGCTGGAGATATGTTGGGTGGTATGGTTGCTGGATTGTGACAGAGAACTCTTGAGTTACTCTGAGCAGCAGCAGAAGAAGAAGAGCATTTCATGCTTCTGGGGTCTCCAGAATTTGAGTTTTCTTTGTGTTCTTTGTCTCTTTTTATCCCAAACAAGTTCTTCAACCACCTTGTGGCTCTTCCCATTGTAGCAGCAACCTCTGGAATGCCACTGAGAAGGAAAGGGTCTTGTTGAGATAGTGGAAGTGTGAGAGTTACACGAAAAAACTGAGCCAGAGATTTGAGAGTGAAGAAAAGGGTGATGTGATAAGGCTTTGCAGCTCACAATTTAGGCCTCTCTCCATTTTGCAGAAAAGGGTGAAACATGGTTGTTAGGGAAATGTGTTCTTTGGAATCTGATAAAAGAAATAAGAAAAAGAGAAGGAAGATGTAGAAAAGAAGAACAAGAAAAGGAAATAATGTGAATGTCAATGAGCCATATACATTTTAAGAGAGAAAATGGAGAAATTGTGATGCAATGATTTAGGGTAAAATAGACTTAACAGCTTTAAAGTATTAAGAAATAATATTTTATCCGATTTATTTACAAAATATGCATTTCATTCCAATAATGTGTTTAGATTTTTTTTTTCTGGGTTCTTTTAGGATGTGTTTGGATTTAAGTGTTTTTTGTTTACAAATAAGTGCTTTTATATGTTTTAAAAAGTGTTTTGTGATACAATATTAGGAAAAAAGTTACTTATAAAAAAATTAATTTATTATTTTTTTAAAAGTTAATAATACCTAATTTTTGAAAAAGCAAATGTGATTTTGAAGGATAATTTTTGGTATATTTATTTGTGTTTCTAATACAAAAAAGTATTTTTTTTCATATTTTTTCAAAAAATTACTTATAAAACTTGTAATATTCTTTGTTTGTACTTCTCAAAAAAGTAAAAATAAAAAAATTAATTTTTAGCTTTTTTAAAAAATAGACAAAGAACTGCCTTTCTCAAAAGAAATAATAAAAAAGAAAAAATTTTGTTCTTTAAATTTAAAAATAACTATCTTCTCAATAAAAAATATTGCTTTCTTTTCACTCTTGTTCTCACACTCACTCACTCACTCACTCTCTCTCCGTGTCTTTAATTATAATTTTATGAAAAAAATACTTTGATATTTATCATATTCAAATAGTTTAATAGCTTCTAATTTTAATAAAAAGTACTTGTACAATTATATATCTAAATATAAATTATTTTTCTTCTTTTGTTTCTAGTTCTACTTTTTCTTTTGTTTATGAAAAAGCACTTTTCTTAAAATTTTAATGAAACAAATCTTTTATTAAAAATTACTGCTCCTCTACTTTTTTTTTTAAAGATAGGTATTATTAATTTAAAAAAATAATAAATTATTTTTTTATAAGCACTTTTTTTTCAGTATCCAAACAAGCTTAGGATGCGTTTGGATAAGTTTACAAAAAGATGACTTTTTTCTGTAAACCTTTTTTTTAGTTAAGCATTATTTTTTTAAAAAAATTATTTTACGTTTGGATAGATTATCTGAGAAGTGCTTTTAATAATTAAAAGTACCAATTTATTTAAATGCAAAGTATTTCTTTTATAATCAAATTATCATTAAAAAAATCAAAAAGAGAAAAAAGAACCAAGATTTGATAAAAAAGATATATATTGTAATTTTGAATAAAGATAAAAGATATTTTTGAAAAATCACTTCTGTTATTATTTTTTTTATAAGTTAGGTATTTCTAGTTTTAGAAAAAAATTGTAAATTAAATTTTTTTATTATAACCATTTTTTATAAAAACAATTCTTTTATAAAAAATGTGCCTTTTCTTTAAAAAAAATCTAAACAAGCTCTAAAAACTTATGAAAGCACTTCTTTTAAAAAATAAACTTTTTTCTGAAAAAAATAAATTAATCAATCTAAACACACTCTTAATAGATTGTGGTGGAGTGCATATGTTTTGAATAAATAAGGTAGAGTATTATTTTTTGATATCTTAAAAATATTACGTGTATTTTACTCTATGATTTATTCATAATTTAGAGATTTTAGTTTTGTGTTTTGGTGCCTACTTTAACTTCTATTACAATTTTTTAATTCTGTTACTGAGGTGTTAAAGTGTGACTATCTTTTTTCCCCTTGATTTAAATCATTAAGAATTTCATAAAGAGGAGAAACAGAAAAGAACTCTGTGAATCCCTCGTGAAAATCTGCGTTACATGGCAAAAGACATGCCGATAGAACATGCAAGCGGTCGTAAGCAAAAACAAAGCTACAGAAATTAAATAATGGTTTTGTAGTGTGGTTTTTTTTTTGGTACATGAGTGGTAATAAGGTTTGAATTCTTCATTTCATGTATATTATCCAAATCCCTAATTAGTAGATCATTTGTAGTGGCTTTTTGTAGTGTAGCCTTAAATCACGCATTAAAAAATAAAAATAAGAACTATAAAATAAAAATATGGGTTTTTAATATTTTGAAAATTCGAAAGTCATTTAATATCTTTTAAATATTATACTGAATAATAAATATGATTCTCTCTAGTCTTAAATAATTGTTATAGTTAGGAATTATGCATAAATAAGTAAGAAAACTAATAAATACTGTTTCTAGCAGTAAAACATAAATCAACAGGGCAAGCTTTCCTTTTATTGAAAGTATAATCTCCTTCACATTTTTACTCATTTTGTAAATTTATCTTTTTCTCCATTAATGCTCTTTCCCTTATTAGTACTTTTTTGTACATGAAGGAGAGATAAGATTTTGAAAAATAAAATATTTTTTTTGGTGGAATTAAAATGAATAAATTTAATATGAAGGAGTAAGATAAAGTTTATTAGTTGAGATGCTTTAGGA
Organism: Pterocarpus santalinus; assembly: GCA_031439595.1. Lineage (NCBI taxonomy): Eukaryota > Viridiplantae > Streptophyta > Magnoliopsida > Fabales > Fabaceae > Pterocarpus > Pterocarpus santalinus. The sequence goes on along the minus strand of CM062531.1, from coordinate 64,239,673 downwards.
AAATGGAAATAACAAATATAAGTTGTTATTGATATAATTAATAAGAATAGCAAGAGACAAAAGATAAAAGTGGACCAATAAGTTGCTTGTCTAAATAGAAGAGATTCAGATCCTTTAAGTATAAGATTTTACTTTGTTGATTTATAATATCTATTACTTTAACTATTTGTATGGATATTACGGAACCCAAAATTAAGGATTAATTATAAAAAAAGTTTACAAAATATCATTGTTTAATAACTAATTTATTGTATTAATATTTTATTATTTATTGTATTTAAAATTATGTAGAGGATATAATTGGAACTTTCATAATAAATTTTTTTATAAAAATATGAGAATAATAAATAAATTAAACTAGAGAAATTTAACTAAAATGAGACATATTATGAGCGAAAAGGAGTAATTAACATTGTTGTGATATTCTAGATTGATAGATAAGTCGTGTCAAACTTAAATCTTAAAATAATAATTATTCGATATTGAAAGGAATTTTTGTGCCACATGAACATTTGATAACGAAGTACGCTACCATTAACAAACGAAACTGATATTTGCATACAAAATTTTTTGACACCTTTGTTCATATCTATTTGTTTGAAAAATAAATTTTAAAAATATTGAAAGTGCATTTTTTTTCATTATCTAAAATAAAAAATTTTAAAACAATATAATGGAAATGACATGTAAATAACATTATTAGTTATCATTATAAGTTGACAATTGTAAAATAATAGAGAGAAAGTACTATATCATTTTGAGCAGTTATTATATAAAGTTAATTTTAAAAAAATAATATAATACTTTCTTAAATTTTTATTAAAAGACAGTTCAAACAAATTATTCTCAAAATTAACATACAGCAAACCCAATTGGTAATGCACGAATGTATCTTGGTAACTTTCTAATATTCCTTTTAATATAGAGTAATGATATTTATATTTAAAGTTTATATTTATTTTAGATTCATTAAAATAGAAATAAGCATATAGACCATAGAATCATCATCTTTTCTCTTTTTATTTCATCACCTTTATAACTATATTTTTTTTAATAAATCAAAAATAATTATAAATTTTTAAATTTTAAACTTTAAATACAAATATCATTGCTTTTTTTAAATATAAAAGCAAAGCAATTGAAAAGTTTCGTACGACAACAGAATTAGGAAAGCCAATATTTCACACTCCTCCTCCTCTGCGGAACTCAAAAAAGAAAAAGATAAAGATAGAGGGGAACAGGGAACACCCCCAACAGTGAAATCTCAATCTCCATCCGTCTCCCATTACTTTCTGGAGCGACGTGTCCTCAAAAAGAAAGATACCTCAGTGTCCTAAGAAATCTGACACGCTCGTGAAGCCCTCTCCCATTGTCATATTTTATAAGGCATGATATCTGTGCTCATTTAAAAACTCATTATAAATAAAAATTACAGAAATAAATATAAGATAATAAATTTTTCATTTTTTTTTATTTTTTTCCACTATCTATTATTTTACATTTCTCTTTTTTATTAACTATTAATAATAAATTTTTAAAATAAGGACAAATAATATTTTTTATATTTTATATACATACATTACCTCCCTTCCGTCTATATCACCTTCTTATGCTCCCTCCCCGCAACTGTTTTACGCTCCCTTCCTACCCTCATTTACCATTTCACTCCAACCAAATGAATTATGAAACCGACTGTGTCAAAGTGTCATCATTCTATTTTCACAGCTGCATTGTTTTCTTTCTTCAGCTTCCATGTCGCAAAACCATACAAGCTGGCCTGTGAATAGGTTCTTGACTTATAAAAAGAAAGCCAATCATGCATCCTTCCTCCCCAAGTTAATTGCCATGTTTCAGCCTTAAAGTATAACCAACATAAAGTTATCTTTTGCCTGAAAATAGTTCTTTTTTCTTGCCCAATAGCTATTCTGCTCCCTGCAGCCCCTTCCTTTTTTGTTTTTCCTTAATCTCTCTTGGGGTCTGAAAAATATCTTGAATGCAGTGTTCTCTTATAGTCATGACAGTGCTAAGAAATCAATTTTATAGTAACATTTATATTAGAATAATATTATTTGTATTCATTTTAAATATAAAATGAGAAAAAAAAAACACAAAATAGTGGGATCCACCATATTTTCTTTTTTAGCATCTACCACTTTATCTCTTTTTCTTTTATATTATGTCTATAACCAATTTATAAAATAAATATAAATAACATTTTTCATTATAGAACAGCATTAAAAATCCAAAAAAAAACATCTATTGGAAAAAATAAGAGTTCTCTTTCGCGGAGTTTCCTAAATACTTTACTTTCACCGTCCATTTTTATGCAACTTTGAAAACCATGTCCATGGCTTAGAAGATAAATAAAGAAATCTGCTAGTTAGCCAAGAGGGTACCTATGCCAGTACATTTGTGGGATAAGATACACCCGTCCATTTATGTATTCGGACTCCACTGTTTAAATCAAAGGTTTTGTTCTCTTCTTTCATACATGAAAGGTGAGAGCTGTATATTCATTACCATGACTTCAAAATATTTATCCAAGTAATTCTAGAAACGTGGAAAAAACATCTTAACTTTGCTGTACTCTATTGCTACTTTGGTGAAGGCAAGAGGATAAAAACAAAATATCCTTGTAGAAATTGACTTGGACGTCGACATTTTAAGTATATCAACCACTCTCACTCGAAAGAAATAACAAAAAGTATATCATGTACTCTTTTAATTGGAGTTTCAGGCCGTTTAAGTGGATTTTTCACAGTGTATAGTTTTTTAAATTTTTATAGTATAATAACTAATAAACTTTCTCCATAATATGAATAACATTCCATGATTATAAATTTAACTCTTCAATTAACATGAACCAGAGCTTACTATTGTAAAAAGCAAAACAACGACTTTTTCCAAGAATATGCTATATTAATATATTGATTTTCTTGTGAAATTTCACCTACTTGTAAAGTTCATGAGTTGTCTCGTTGGTACGAGCACTTTTGAAAAGTTTTCAAATCCGAGTTGGACTTGGACGCACTGAGAAAGCGGGATCAAATCTGGTCCATTTAAAGAGAGAATCCGAGTTTGAGGTCATGAAAGCTGGAATATTTACAGGGAAAAGGGTTCACACTACTCAATCATATACAGCTTTGAAATATTTGAATGCATTTGACTAGTGGCCATTTCCATTTTCCACTACCAGGCTTTCAGTGAAATTCTTTTGTATGTACATATCATTATTATTCAATACTATTCTCTGTAGTTGAGAAAGTATGTATGAGTTTAAGTTCTCCTTATATTGTGTCGTCACTGACATCGTATCCTTTGTTTCTTCTGCCTCACATGCACAAACCTTATCGATTTCTTCGGACCAACAGTGCTAAGAATAAAATCAAATTTACCCTTATTTGATTTTTGTTACTGAATTACCCATTTCCTCATCTTTTCGTCATTAATTAGCTGTCAAGAATAAGATACCCAGATGGGGAAGAATAGTTAAAAAAAAAAAAAAAAAAAGTACTCTAGTTTCCTTTTTCTACTTGAAGTTTTAAAGAAGAACCTGAATTCATTGTAACACCATGTATGAATAGTGAATAACGTTTGTTTTGACTGTTCTAGATAATCCTTGTGTCCTGCTGCAATTGCACAGACAATTTTTATGGTTATGAGCTGACTCGCTAATTAATGATAGAATTTAATCAAATAATGAAAATGCAACTACGACTATAAAATTAATTTCACCATTTGAATTGATTAGAACTTTAAATATGAGACTTAAAATCAGGAAGGATATTAAAGAAAGCAAGCTTAATGTGAAAAGGAATTCAAACATTGCTGCAGGTACTTTGTTGTGAATGGCTATTAGTGCATCTCATAACTCATAATTTATCTTATACAATATTGATCAATTTAAATATAATTAATATCTTTTTTGTAGTATAGAATTTTTGAGAAGGAGAAGTTATTTTATTTTATGATCGAGACATACCACGAGCTAGATATAGTGAGAACCTCATGTGCTATAAAATATATTTGCAGCATGTTAGTCTAGAAAACTATGCCAAAATTTTGGAATAATCAATATAGTTGTTTGTATACTTTCTTTCTAGCCAAGGGCGTACCATTTTTTATGAGGCTGGCCAATTTAACTTTTCTACATTCCAAAGACTCTCTTCGAGACTGAAGTCAGACAATCACACCTGTTCACATACAGAGACTTGAGAACTGGGAAATTCAGTTCGAGACTTTGGTTTCATTCTTGCCAAAAATATTCTGCTATTGTGAGTTCTGACCTTGGAATTTTCACCAAAAATCCTATTCATCTTTATCACAGTCTTCCTCATAAAATAAATTAATTGCTTTCTGATTGTGGCCTCACAACCACCATCCATAGCTCCCTAGTTCCCACTAGCTGTACTATATTCTCTTCCCACAGTAAAAAACTTGTGCCAAAAATTAAAGAAAAATATTAATATAGGCTCGAATTTAGGAGAGTCGGACATATGTAAAATATCAATTAATAATTTTTATAATATTTATATATTATAATTATAAATTATCTTTTGAATTGTTGAAATCTTACCATGTATAGAATTCATAGTGAATTCGAGACTATACTAACATTATTCAAAATGAAAATGAAGAAAACAATGGTATAGTTTCGTTGCAAGTTATGGCATTTTAAATTCTTGAAAAGGCAATCTCCCCAGCAACCCCCCCCCCCCGCGGGGGCCCAACAGTGTGCATGATTTTCTCCTCATGCATGCCTTCTTATATGGTTATGCACAAAACATGCATGTACCTTATAGAATATGCAAATTTTTTCATATACATATTTCTCAAAAAACTTAAAAGAGAATTTTGGGGGAGACCGATTGGCCTACCAGCCCTTCTCATTATCACTCAAACTCCTGAATGAGAAGCATCAGGTTGATTGCTGGTTGCTGGTGGTACATGGCCATCATAGCACTGACCCAATTAACCAACCAGCTATGAGAACTAAGAATGGATTAGCTTCTCTATCTTCAATTTGGACAAAAATGGCATATCTACATGCCAAATTGCTAATCATATACAAAACACCTTTAGCAATCTCAATTAAGGCCGCTTTCTTAGTTTAGGTATAACCTAGTCCATTCCTAAACAATTATATATATATCAGATGAGTTTTTCCCATCCAAATTAACCAAGTTACCATTAATTTCCCCCCTAAACATTATTCTATAGTCCATTACCCTTTTGATGCTACAGCCATGCTATTTTTCCTTTTAGTTCCTTTTAGTAGTACTGGGGGCCAACAGGCCAAATATGCATACCACTTTTCATTAGCATATTCTTTTTCTTTAAAAACATTCATTCTCTCTTCGTGTGTCTGATTTTCTGTGTCCTCTGTTTTCTAGATGTACAGATTATAGGTTAATAATGTATGTTAAATGGCAACGATCATGAATGCCAAGCTATATATATGAAAAGAATAAAACCTATATACAAACCCTACGAGAGTAAAAGCGTTTGCACATTGCAAACCTTGGACAGGAAAAACCAGGACAGTAGTACTAGTCCGTAGACAAATGGACTGGCACACTATGTTGCAACTCACATTTATAAACATGGGCCTAGGGAAATTGATGTTTGTAATATCCATCAAAAGTAAAATGCTATTAGATCAAAGGGAAAAACAAGCAGTTGAGATTTTGACTTCATGGTAAATTTACCCGCTTCTCACTAACTGCACTTACGTTTGATACCAGACTGAACCTAATTTATAGTATATAAATCATTCCTAGGAAGATGTGCATGTGTTGACAAAAAAAAAAGGAGGGGGGGGGGGACAAGAGATTTTACTTAGGTTTTCATGGCTATGACTAAACATTTGCATCTTCGACAAATACATTAATGAATGAGACAAGGCAATTCCATTTTGAATTATACTATATATTGATAAATTCACGATATATATATATATATATATATATATATATATATATATATATATATATAGACACACGCAACATACACTAAAATCATTGATAGCTATGTAGGATAATGTGAATTCTATCTCCCCCCCCGGGGAAAAAACCAAAAAAAACCCCAATAATAATAATAATCATCCCAATAAATTGCGTTTACATTTATTCTTGTTTTTTATTCATTTTATTTTCGGAAAAATAAAAATAAGAGAGTGATTTTTCCTTCACGATTTGCAGTGGAATGCACATCACAAGAATCCGGGCTGGGGATCTGGGCCAGTGGCCGCCAGGCCAGCGCATTCCACATATATTTGAGGAAGTTGCCAGAAACTCGTGGCCCTTTCTCTTTTTATTTGTTTTTGTTCTAACCCTTTTTTTGGGTCATGGCCCTTACTATGTTTCAATGACTAAATTTTGTCATGTGAGGTTTGGGCTTTATTCTATTTACGGCGTCTTCTTAACAACAACCCTCAATCATCGTTGACCAAAAAATAAACCCTTTAATCATGATGGCCCAGAATACATGAATCATAAATCTTCAAATTTCTTTATTCACGCCTTAAAATTAAGGTTATATTTAGACCTTCATTGTGTCTATGTACAATTTCACTTTTCATGTTCTTACTCTCCATTTACGGGTCTATTTGCTTGAATTTTTTAATAAAATAATTTTTAATAAAAATTTATTAAAACAACGGAATTTCTTTTAAAGCTAAAAACTTAGAAAAAGATTTAATATTTTTTTATAACTTAAAAAAATAACTTATTCAAAAAAGTTCTACAATAGTTACAATACAAAAACAGTTTTTTAAGAACCAAAAAAAAAAAAACAGTTTTTTGACTTAAAAAACAGTAAAACATATCTTAAGTGACCCTTGTAAAAAAAGGAACAGATAAAAAGCTAGAGTGGTAAGACTGGCGCTTCTCTTTCCTCCTGTAATTGAGCTACAAAACATAGTTACATTGCATGTTTGGTGGCAATTTAACTTTAGGAAAGATATTTTTGGTTTAAATATGTTTTTAGTCTCTATAAATATATGTCATTTGGCTTTAATCCCTTTAACAAAAATTAGCTTTTGATCTCTCTTTTTTTCCAATATTATAGTTTTAGTCCTTATTATTCTAAATTTTGATCCTTTTAAGTATTTAGAATATACACTTAATCCTTACAAAAATTGAAAATTTTATTTTTGATCTTTATAAATATTTTAACAATCTTCTTTTAGTACTTATAAATATTACTGTTTAATAGTATTGGCTAACAACATGGACAAAAAATATAATATTAAAAAAATAAATGATCAAAAGCCAAAAAAAAAATTTCAGAGAGATTGAAACCAAAACGACCTATATTTGTAGAGACTAAAAATATATTTAAGCCTATATTTTTTTAAGTTGACTTTGGAAGCATTTTATTGTAAGTTATTTTCAACTCAAAATAAGTTAATGCAAATACACTTGTATATCATTAAAAGTAATATCTTATGTTGACTCCCCCCTCCAAAAAAAAGCAATATCTCACTAGATAAATGTTCTAATTGTTATCGATTGACTACTTTAAAATGATTGGATTTTCGTTTTATTAGGATAGTTAATTATTAAACTAACTTGGTTAATTGCCCCTAACTCTAGTGCAGTACCATAAGTTCCAGCACCCTCCACTTCAACACAAGTTCTTAGATGGTCTTTTCACCCCTCTGGACCACCCACCCACTTACGAGATTATGACTGCAATAGTGTGGTTTATCCTATTTGCAACCATGTCTCTTATCAACAACTGTCCACTTCATATCAATCCTATATCCTTCAAGTCTCTAGTGAGTTTGAGCCTCAATTTTTTCATTAAATTGTCAAGTTCCCCCAGTGGCAGCAAGCCATGGCTGAAGAGTTGAAAGCTATGGAGGACAACAATACGTGGACACTTGTTCTATTGTCCAAAGGCAAACACATTATTGGTTGTAGGTGGGTGTACAAGGTAAAATACAAACAATATGGTACTGTTGATTGATACAAAGCCCAATTAGTGGCTAAGGGGTACACCTAACAAGCGGGTATAGATTTCTTAGACACATTTTCTCCGGTAGTAAGGTTAACAACGGTTAGAGTGCTGTTGAGTGTGGCTGCTATGCATCATTGGCATCTTTTTTAGTTTGATGTCAACAATGCCTTCCTCAACGATGATTTTTTTGAGGAAGTATATATGGATTTACCCTTGGGTTACTCCATCAAAGTGGGAATTTGGTGTGTCACTTAAACAGGTCCATCTATGGCTTGCATCAAGCTTCAAGACAATGGTTTTACAAGTTCTCCATAGCTCTTACAACACATGACTTTCCACAATCCAAGAGTGACTACTTACTTTTTCACATCAACTTCGATTCTTCTTTGGTCATATTCTCCTTGTGTATGTTGATGACATCATTCTAGGAGGGCCAAATCAAGATGAGATGTTGAAAGTCCAAGCCAAACTTCAATCCTTGTTCAAGTCGAAGATTCTTGGTGACTTGAAATATGTTTTGGGTCTGAAAATTGCTAGGTTAGATTTGGGAATATGCCTCACTCAAAGAAAATATGCTTTGTCCCAACTAGAAGATACGGGTTTCCTTAATACCAAACTTGCCTCTTTACCCATGGACCCGAATATGAAGTTAAGTGCATATGAGGGTGAACAACTTGAAGATGTTTCCTTGTACCACAGGTTGATTGGTAGGCTCATGTATTTTACCATTTCACATCTTGTCACCGTATATGCTATTACCAAATTAAGTCAATTCATGTCCTCTTCTCGAGTTCCCCACTTGGATGCCATTCATCACCTTCTTCGGTATATCAAGTCTCCTCTGGTCAAGGACTTTTGTTCTTTACTAAGTCTCAGTTGGCACTAAAAGACTATGCTGATGCTAGAAACACAAATAAATGTACCCAAAATTATCTTTCAAAATCACATCTACTTCTACTTTTTTTTAAAAGCTGAATATTACTAACTTTTAAAAAAATTGTAAATTGATTTTTTCACATTTTTTTTCCTTAAATTGTATCCAAATATACTTTTTAAAACATATAAAAGCACTTTTTGGAAAAAGCAAACTTAAAAAAGTGGCTTTTTCTAGGAAAAAAAAAAAAACTAATCCAAACACACTCTTAATGAATTGGAGGTGGAGTACAAATTTTATAAAAAAATAGGATGAAATTTTATTTCTTAATACTTCAAGGGTCTTAATTGTATTTTACTCAAAAATATCTAACTTCAAGAATATCATTACACATAATTTTTATTACATGATTTTAATAACATTTTTTAAATAATAAAATAAGAAATATTCAACAAATTTAATTTGATATAGTGTTAATGTAATTTTTTATAGTAATATTTAATCACATATTGTTAATTATATTATTAAAAGTATTTCACTTACAATAGTATCTTCAAAAGATATACATATGATTAGTTGATAATATAAAAAATTTTATACTCATAATATATCAAAATTATTTTTATTTAACACACTTTTTCTTTCTTTCTTTCTTTCTACTCGAAAAAAAATGTACAAGGAATTCTGTTAAAAAAAGGAAAAGAAAGAAAGAAATAGAAAGTCAAAAACATTTCTCGACTTAACTGGATCTTGTCTCCCTGTTATATTTAAACATTAATTTAACTATTGTACATAAAACTCTAGTGTTCCGTGGGACCTAGAGTGCCTTTTAACACTTTCAATTTTCAATTCATTGCCCCCAACGAAAGCATATATCAGCGGGGAAGACCTTTGAGAGAAAACTTATCCAAAACCCAATCGAAATCTCTACAGTGTACCCACCGTATCACAGATACCCATAACCATCAAGGAATAAATAAGTAGACAAATAAATGAAAAAAAGGTGAAAATGAATTATATGTACATTGAAAAGAAAACACATATCCATAAGAGATGGAGAAGTCTCATGATCATAAAGAAAGAATATGCATGTCCTCTTCACATTTGAATTACCCGTACCCTCGACATCTGTAGCACATATACTGGATTGTATGCATAGGTGGCATCAACATGAGCTGAAAATGCGTGTGGTCCCCTCCAAGTGTCGACCTTAAAGTAGGCAGAGGGTGATGAATCATGGATGGGTAAGTGAGCCCAATCAAGCTGCTACAGCTCTATGTATGAAAGAAAGGCATTGGCGGCACATAGGGGAAATTGAATTAAGGCCATGTGTGTGGAGTACGAATGATATGCCTCCGTTGTGACTTGTGAGGGGGACATGTCAAGCCAACTTGAGAAACAAAAAATGGCACAGTTAGTTGAGGGAATGATGGAGAAATAGCCCTTTATAATACTATCCATATGGCTATAGCTAGATTAAAGAGATTGCCAATAAAAGAAGATAAGAGATTGCCAATAAAAGAAATTTTTATCTGCTCTCATAGTAAGTCATTATTCTTACTCTAATATATTAATTACTTATCATATTAATTTTGTGGTGGTTAAGGCCTATATTAGAGTGAGTGGTTGAGAAAAAAAAATAAACTAAAAGGTAGACATGATAAGCAATCAATAGACCAATTGCTTGGTCTTGAAGCATGTATACATAAGAATTTTCCTTGCCACTATAGTAAGAAGAGAATATTCGATGCCCTGTGGGTTTGTGAGGGTTGCCGCTTGCAGGGTGGACAGAGACCATCCCTACGAGCTATCCAAAGATTGTGTGTGTATCTTTCATGCCAGAGGCTACAGGGTTTCTTTCAAACAGTTAGAGGCATAGAGCCACTATGCAAATGGTCTTAGATGGTTATCATGATGGTTGGTTAGTTGGTTGGTGGTGACTGGTGAGTTTATAGGTTTATTTTTTTTCTTGATGAGAAAATTAGATTATACATGCACGCTCTAAGATCCTGAGAAAAAGGATAAAAAGGAATTACGGTGATGACGGTTTAGAAAAGGGGACAAAGAAAGTGGCTCCAGAGATATCGAGAGGATTGGGTTGGTTGCTCAATAGGGTATCCATGTGAGATGCATGATGGTGCAAAATGATGTTGTCTCTAGCCAATTCATTCATTGGCTTTATTTATTATTATTATTATTTTTATAGTTTTGCTGATAAATACCTTCAGATCACTTTTAAACTTTTAATAGCAGAAAGTTTTGTTTGAACAAATAAAACTTTTAAATTTTCAATACATGACAAACCTCAAAATTTTCTATTTTTGAAACCTTCATGAATATATTTAGGCACTTATTTGCAAAAAAAAAATTAATATATATATATATATGTTATTTTAAATCTGCCCCTTAGAATTTATTTTAGCACAAGAAGAGAGCTTATAATAGCTAGCTAGCTAGCTTAGCTACCATGACCCTCCAATCAAAGCTGCTCTAATTCTTGGTTAAGTGTGATTCTGCGAATAATTGACCTCTGATCAAACTGTCCCTAGCTCGTGAGAAACATTAATTAGCTAGCTATGCCATAGGGTTTCTTCATCAAACCCTCAATTATACGCATGTTCGAATCTTGATTAATGTGTAAAATTAAGAGGGCATGGAATAATCAGAGGACCACGCACATACACGCAGGCTTCTTACGCTAGGGTACCTGAATAATTTACACATATATACTTGCCTGTTCACTTTTGACATTGATTGACATCGGCGTAAAGTTATAAATTCGAACCCGACAAACGAGTATATTAACAAGGATTTTTTCAGCCGGTGTTGGGCATGGTTAAAGAACCAAAAATAATTAAAAAAAATTCAAATTTTTGAAACATAAAACATAAAAATTTTACTTTTCAATACAAAAGGCCTTCTACTTTTGATTTGGTTAGAAAATCTCTTTTCTTTCTTTCTCTCTCTCTCTCTCTCTCTCTCTCTTTTTATTTATAAAAAACTATTGGTGCGCTTCTGCTCCACAATTAATAGTGACCCCTAAATTAAATCTTCCATGTGTGCTCACATGCATGACTGGGCACGTGAGTAGGCCTGATTGATATGAACCTTTAATCGGTGAGTTCGTTGCTATCAGCAGGGACCTAGCTAGCTCTTCTTAACTAATGCGGCATATAATTGTATATTGTCATCAAGTAAGTGCGGATATATATATGGTCTTTTTACTATTTTAAATTAAAAAAATATTATTTATGTATATAGGTCATTTCAATATTATTTTTTATAATATCTTCTTTGTGCGAATAATTGTGAAATCAAATTTTTTACAGGCTAAATTTCATACCGAAATCATGGATGACCAAAATTTTGGGTGGAGTTTTGGGTGAAATCCATGGTAGACCTAATATAGTTAAATAACCAAAAAATATGGTTAATTGCCATACAAGGTATGGCAAATTGCCGGGTCAATGATTGGTCGAAGTCTATTGTAAAAATGACAACTATTAGACTTTATTTTTTATTAAAGTTGTAAAGAAACAGATGAGAATGGCATCTGGACTAATTGTTAGAGGCTTAAAAATCACAATATTTAATATTTAAAAAATAAACATGTGATATTTCTTAATTAATTATCATTATAATAAATTAACTAAATTAAATTATTACTTAAATATATTAACTAAGTTAATATACTCTAAACTACTTTAATGGCAACTCAAAAACTAGTTTAGAATATGTTAACTTAGTTAATATACTTAAATAGTAACTTAATTTGGTTAATTTATTGTAATGGTAATTAATTAAGAAATATCACATATTTATATTTTTTTCTATCAAATGAATAGTAATAAATTTGATCCAACTTAGATTAAATTCATCACTAGTAGAATATAAATATAAAAAAATATTGAATTTAAATATAGCGAGAGAATATATATATACCTACAGTTACATACATAAAAATAATAAGTATAAATTTTTTAAATATTAAATATTGTGGCTTTTAAGCCTCTAATTACTAATCCAGATGTCGTCCAAATCTGTTTCTTTACAGCCTTAATAAAGAGTAAGGTTTAATAGTTTGCATATTTTATGATGGACCTCAACCCATTATTGACCCAGTAATTTGCCACGCTTGTATGATAATTAACCATATTTTTTGGTCATTTAACTACACTAGATCTATTGTGGATCTAAAATATTAGAGTTTATCCTAAACTCCACCCAAAATTTTGGCCATCTATGCTAAATCGATATAACTTTGATTGATTTATATACTATTCACTTAGACAGTATATAATTCAATCTAGCTTAGATCGATTTCTGGTTCCCATATCAATTTAGCCCTAATGAATTCGATTCAACTTGAATCAATTTTATAACTATTCACAAAAAGAGGACATTTTAGAAAATAATATTAAAATGATATATATATATATATATATATATATTAAAATTTAAAATAATAAAAAAGCCGGTGTATAATTGTATATTGTCATCAAGTAAATGCGGACATATAATTGAACATCGTCATCAAGTGAAATCAACTACAATTCACCCCAAAAAATACAAACTCAACTATTTTTAAAACAGTCCTTAAATCAGTAATCAAACTTGTGAAAATAGACTAAACAATAAAACATAGCAAAATAACAAAATATCACACAAATATTACAAGTCCTACATTGGTGAATTATGTCGTCTAAGTATAACACTTAAGTTTTAATTGGACTCTCTTATAGGGTTGAGGCTTGGTTTGGTATTGCTGTGACTTTTTAAAAGCTACTGAGCTCTCTCGGCTCTCTAAAAGCTGCTCTCAAAAAATTATAGTTGTATCGTTTGGTAAAATAATATAAAAATCACTTTAATAAGCAAAAGTTATAAAAATAGTATTTGGTAAAATTACTCTTACTATCTAAAATAACTATAATAGTTATAAATACTAAAGAGAATAATTTCTATTTTTAATGTCATTAAATAGAGAAAGGTTATATTAGTCTTTTAAATTTTGGAAAGCACAAGTTTGCTCCAAAAAACATCCCATGATAGCTCTCAAGAGCACCCCTTGGCTCTCAAAAACTAGCAGCAAAAGCACTATAACTTTTCAGTTTACTAAATAAAAAAAATTGGCTTATGCTTTTTATAAGTTAGAGCACCCCTTCAAAAAACAATACCAAACTAGGCCTGAGTCCATTATAATTTACATTGATACTTTCATTTAAAGTTTGACATGGATTGACCTAGTAAAGAGTTACGTAGAAGCCCCTCGAAGTGGGCTGCTATGGTCATAGAGGGAGCAACCTAGAAAAGGGCTAGAGTGAAGCACTCGGGGTGAACAACCTAAAGTGGGCGGCTATGGTCGACAGTCTTAAAATAGAGATGACAATGTTACAAGTCCCACATAAGAGAATCATCTCATCCAAGTATGATACTTAAATTTAAGGGCTCTCTCGCCCATTAGGCTACTCTTTTGGGTTGAACTCTCCTCTAGATTTGATCTTAGGATCGACTTATAATATTGAATAAACTTTAGGTTTATAAATTATTCTTTTTATTATTTTGATATTGTTTTCTGCATAAAAGTTTGAAAACATTAAATAGGTTAAAAACATACAACTTGTGATACTTTTATAATTATTAACTAAAAGTGAAAAACAGCAAAGTAAACCAAACATCATCTTAAGTTTTGAGGAGATAATTTGGTCGAATTTAAATCGATTGATTCAATAACTGATTAGGCTGGTGGGGCTGATTTTCAGTTCTTAAGTAAAATACTAAACCAGAATGAACATCGAGTTATCAATGACTTACCGATTACAATGTGGTTGCAATTTTTTAATAACTATGCTCTTATGTGTCACTTGACTATCTCCAGTACTCTTATATCTCCGTTAGAAAATGCATGTCACAATACACAAGGATCCTTACGTAAATAACGCCAACTTATAAACTAATAAAACTATATGATCTTCCTTATAATTGACTCTGGCGAGTAACTAATAAACAAAAATCTCATCTATTCTGCATCAACATAATAAGTGATTGCCAGCACGTTTGTTTAAGTAATGGTTGATCCACATTAAGGTTCTGGTATATATATAATATAATATACAACTTGTATTATTTTGGTTTGACATGGATGTGTCAAAGAATACGATAATCATACAAGACAAAGTCGGAGGAATAGATGAAACGCAAAGTCAATATGTTTACAAGAGTCACGGCGTCACTAACTTAGATCATTATGGAATACATAAATCTCGTTGACATTCACATGTTCTGAATTAGATGTTGCCTTAATACGTCAGAAACGAAAACGTTAATCGACCAAGCAAACCATCTTCATTAACATCATTCTGTACGCGATGTATTAGTGTTGGATAAAAGAAATCTGTTGACTTTGTAACAAAAAAAAAAAAAGAAAAAAATACTAAACAATCTTGTTGCTAGAATTTTTGTTAGAATGAAAAGACACTATTTCTAACAATTAGATAAATTAATGAGTTTTACTCTTTTGATTTATTCAACTACTATCCTTAAATCTAGGCAAATTCTGAAAATAATTCTGACCGTATAACATTGCTCTTGCTACAATGTCAAACGCGATCTCATTAATTATATCATTTTTCAAATCCCAACTTGCTTCTGTTTGGGTTTAAAAATGAACTGGCGTGGTTCATGAATCATGCCAAACTGTTCACCGCGTAACATATATATATATATATATATATATATATATATATATATATATATATATATATATAAGAATCATGCCAAACTGTTCACCGCGTAACATATATATATATATAGCTGTTACAATGTCAACTTCCGATGTATGCATCATGAAACATGAGTGTTTTCAGGGAATGATAGTTATCTCTTGTATTTCATTTAAGTTTAGAATATCTTATATTTAATTTTTATTTCTTTTTTTCCAAAAATATTTTTTAAGAATAATTTTTAGTCTCATTGCCTTAGTTAAAAAAAAAGAAAAAAAATATTTGTTTGCAGGGTGGTTGGAGCATTTCCTCAAACACCGAACTAGCATTTGCTTGGTGCACTTGGCAAAACAGTGCCTCCAATACAAGCTAGACCCCAATTCCTATAACAAAATCATGTCAATTATTATCATAAAATTAAAGATATTATTATCATACCCTCAGTAATATTAAACATATATCAATATATACAAGACTATGATTTTTCCCCCCTTCTATAATATCGATGAAGTTTTTAAGGAGGTACTAATGAATATCAAAGAAAATTAATAATGTAAAAATTATGCAAGGAAAAACAATGTAAGTTAATAAATTCTAGGTTACTAAACATCTTCCTTCTAACTTTTACATTATGTTTAGATGTTTTCTTCATTAGTGGAACATAACACAACTAATGGGAATAGATTGAAAAAGGAAAGAAATGAATGAAATAAAATTACCTTCCTTCTTGTTTGTAAAATTACTAAGGGAGTGGAATGAAACTTTATTAATCTTATTAAAATGTTATATTATATAGGAATAGAATGAAATTGCTTAGAAGTTATAATTTTTAGTTCTCTTCATTTTCCTTCATTCCACCCCCAATTTTAAGGGGACTAAAGGAAATGAATTTTGAGAGAAAAGAAAAGAAATAGTTCTCACTTAAACTTTTAATTAAAGAAAATCATTCTCTTTCTCTTTTTTTAAAACATACTATTAAAATTTAAATTTGAAAGCTGCTAAAAGCACCATGCATGCCTGTATATGTATTGTACAAGGATTTAGGGAATTATTTCATATGAAATAATAATATATCTATTTTTATTGAATTTAATTTTAATGCATTGTAAATATAAAAAAAATTTATATAGATATTTAGTCATATATTACTATATTATTAAAAGTATTTAACTTTTACACCTACTACTTTAAAAGTCTTATAAATAATAATATATAATTAAATAATAGAATCAATATATCAAAATTAATCTCTTTTTTTTATTAGCCTAGTTTACATAAATGAAGCTATCCAAATTGTATTAATGCAAGAATTTCTCCTCCATGCGAGTCTTGTATGTCTGTTGTGTGGGCTAGGGCCTTTTAAATAAATTAGCTTTACATAATTGAATGCATTAATTTCAATTTATACATAAAACTAAAATTTTTTTATATAGAAATCTCACGTAATCATTTTTTTGTACATAAATGACAAAGTTTAAATCTAAAATTTTATCTATCCTATTCAAATTTCTCATTATTAGATTACGTTTAATCACTTCCATATAATCATATAATCATTACCAATTATTTTTCTTTTTCTGTCTCCACTTATTCTCTTCCAATTTGTGAGCTGTCACCACAAAATAATTGTGCAAGCAACACTTTTGGATTCCCCCGCGCCTCGCTTATTAACATTGGACTGAACCAGCTATTAAGAGAATAATATTTGGTGAGCGTATAAATATTGCGATATATACATAATGCAAAAAAAAAGTAAAGAAAATGATAAAAATATTTAAATAATTGATAGCACATGATTATTTTTTTATTTAAAAATTTATCAACATAAATAATATAAGCATTGATAAATTTTTTTTTTTATAAAACTTATCAGTACTTATATTATTTGTATTGATAAGTTTTTTTTTATAAAATTTACTAGTATTTTCACTATTTACATCAATAATTTTTTATTTTTTATAAAATTTACTAGTATAAATAGTGCAATACTAAAAAAATTTTAAATAAAAAAATTAAATAAAAATGATAATAATTATGTAAAATTATCGTCCAAATATTTTCACCATTTCCCTCATTTTTCATAATGCATCGCATACGTATCTTATTATTTGTGCGTCCCCTGTCGCGTCACTTCTTCTGTAAATATAAGAGTTGGGTGAAAATTTGATAAAATATGGGATCTATCTTCTAGGTACTGAGATTTGATAGCAATAGCATTATCATAGAGATGAATGAACCGGCCAGGCGGCAAGTACGGGTTAGTACCATCTGTCCACGTTGCTTTTTACATGTGGTGCAGAAATGTAGGGAGATTTTAGCCTTAGAAAGTGATGCCTGATGAAGTAAAAGAGAATTGCCACGCGTAGCGAAAGATGCCTTAATCTAAAGAGAACGTATCGTTTTATGTGAGAAGAGTTTTATATATTGGCAAAAATAATTGATTTGTCTTTTAATTTATTTTTTATTTTTAAATTTATCTTTTAATTTTTAAAAAATAAATATATTTATTATTTTCATAATCTTTTTACAAATATTATTTATTATATTAAAGAATAAATTTAAAAATATAATTTATTATATAAAATATTATATATTATTTTTGTTAACTAGATGTTAGATAAAAAATTTTTATTAATGTAAGTAATATTATTTATTTTTAAAATTAGAGGATAAATTTAAAATATTTATAATTTAAAGGACAAATTTAAAAATAAAAAATTAAGTTAGAGAATGAATTTATTACTTTTGCCTTACATATTTAATTATGTATAGATTTTTATTATTAATTAACTTTCTTTATAAATTTTATACTTGATTTTATCCTTTTTTTTATCCATGATATAAATTTATATGTAATCAAATCACATGAAATTCTTATATGAAATTCTTATATGAAAGGATTTATTCCTATTATCTATTATTTGTGCATATATAAAATATGAACAAGACCAACGTTAGGTTGATTTAGGCGATTTGGTATTTATTTTTTTAATATAATTTTAGATTCAAATTTTGTAGATAAAAAAAAAATTAATTATAAGAGAGTTTTATTTTTTCCCTTATAGTAGGTTATCTCCTCTAAAATCAAATTAGTTAGAATATAGTGTAATCCAAATACTAGTGGTTTAAACTAAAAAAACAAAAAAGAAATTAGGAACAAGGAGTAAGTGATAGCTTGCAGAGTTACTTAGACACGCAGAATTATAGATTCATAGAAAATAAAAAATGATGTATGATTTTGAAAACAATAAAATGGGAGAATTTGTTAGTAATGATTTTTTTTTATAAACCTAAATCATCGGTATCTGAAACCTATTGAACTCTAATGAATTTAGCTCTAGCTAGATCGACCTATTATAAGCGTAAAACTCTCTTAATATTAGGTTTTCTTTTTTTATTTATAAGACTCAAATTCAAAATTTTGTTTAAGATAAATAAATACTGAATCACTTGAACCAAAATATTAGTTTTAGTAACGAAATTTTTGTGGCACTTCAATACTATCATCATATATATATATATATATATATATATATATATATATATATATATATATATATATATATATATTGTTAATACTCACAACTTTATGTAAAGATTAATAAATTTATATTTTATTTTAAACATAAAAATCACTTTTCTTTTTTGAATCAATTTAAAATTCTGGATAATATTATAATTTTATTCTACTCATATTAATTGCTGCTCAAACTTTTCTCTCAATTAATTAATATCCACTTTTCATTAATTAACATCTACTCTCCACCAAATAAAATGCAACACCCAACCAACTTCACGCTGGATTTCTATTTTTTTTCCAATGTTTTGCTACGTACATCCTTGGCTACAGTAGGTAAATGTAAAATAGCAGATGTGGTTTACATTATCATCTTGGAATAGAAATGCTTTAAACTGCTTATCAACGAAAAATCACTAGTTTAGCGTGTTCTGTAGCAGGTTTACATGTGGTAATTTAGTCGTGCATTTTTTTATAAATAATAAATAGTAAATATAATTTTAGTTTCTTAATCTATTCTTGACAAAACCTTTTAAAATATCTTCTGAATGTGGTAGGGGTGTGTTGATTTAGTTCTTGTTTTTATTTTAGAATATTTTCTTATAATTATTGAAACGTCATAAAAATAGAGAGAATATTAATTAGGTGTTAAAAGAAGTCAAAATAGTCATTAATGTGAGTGAAACAAAATTATAAAATTACCCTAAGCTATTAGTTTCTTTAGACAATAGAAAAATGGATTTTTAGTCCAAAAAAATATATAATTTATTAACTTTCATATAAAGATATGAAGGTTAGTATATATATATATATAAAATAAAAATGAACAGTTTTTAATGACATAATAATACATCATTAAAAATTAAATGAATATGAATGTAAAATATTCTTGTACTAAAAAGGTATAAAAATTAAATATTGATTTTTTTTATATAATTTTTGTATATGTTAATATTTAATTTGAGTGTAGATGATGGAAATTCCAACCTGAGGTTGATTTTGCCACTGATCGATGCCCGAGAAAGAGTGTGATAGACTGAGAACCCCTCGTGCGTGTCTGCGGAAAAAGCTCCTGCTGCTGATAAAAGAGACAAGAGCCTATTTTGTTTGCCTTCTACTTCTATGGCTCTCCTCAATGATGCGCTTGGAATTGGTCTCTTCACAGCACAGCACTTCTCATTGCAGCCCCTGTTTCCTTGATTGCTGGCTGGCCTTCATTATCTATTTCATGGGGACGCAAATCAACCATTTCTTGCCTTTTCGGATTGGAACTTCTATGGGACCAAAATATAAGAGAGAGAGAGAGAGAGAGAGAGAGAGAGAGAGAGAGAGAGGGGGGGGGATGATGGAGAGGATCAAATAAGAAGAATGGTTAATTGTGAGAATGAGAAGAATAAACCTTGATTATTGAATTTTACATAAATGATTAAAATTAAAATATAAAGTTATGTAATATTTTTAAGTGATTATATGATATTTAAATAATTTTAAATCTTGATCATCTATAAATAATTATATGACCCAAATTTATTTCTCTGATTTTTATAATAAATTACTCGTTTTATTTTATATATATATATAATTGGAAACTTGTAACTTCATTTTTATATTTTTTTTCCTTTTCCTTTTGGTTATCAAGATAAAAGTATTTCAATTACGGATGTATTTTATATAAGACGTGGCACATTGAGAACCAAAATGAATAATAATCTTCAAATGGGAAGATCATTGATTAACCTGATACAATTTCAATTTGAAATGTGCCAACATAATTGCTCATATCATCTAATATGATTGAAACTTAATTACTACAAAGGACACAGTAATATGGCAGCCAGAATAGTTTGAATTACGCTTAGCAGAGCTGATCATTGATGAAATCACCTATATATTTGCATATACTTAATTTAAGAGTGTAAAATAAGTTTAATTTTAATATATTATCATTATAAAAACTTAATATTATTAATTAAGTATAGATGTAATTATTATAAAAAATTAAATAATTTTAATGATATCATAATATATACTTAATTTGTTATAAAAAAATTATACTATACTTTAAAATAAAACGTCACAAAATTATTGATTCCAGAAGAGTAAATATCTTCTGTAGGGTACTTTCAGACTTCGGTGGGGGAGTGCCCTTTAAGTGGACCGCGCAACTGTCGCTATGCGTCCTTCGGCCTGCCAAAAGATAAGAGGTGAAATGTTAAGGCGCAGTTCCTTCAATTCAGAAGCAGAGTGTCACAGTACCATGCATGTTATTGTTTACTGTTTTTTCTCTCCTCTTCTCTGCACTGCTCTCTCTTTCTCTTCTGTGGGTGTCAAGATGTTCATGGGATTGACCCAATGTTCAGAGGTGGTGGGGGGCTTCTGTCGCCTTTCTATTTGGACTTTGCAAGACCACGCATCCTTTATGAAGGACATGTCAAGCAACTAAACCCTCTCAACATAAACAAGAGCAAAGGTGGTGTGTACTGTGGAGTGCTTTTCATTATTATTAGCGAAATGATAAAAGTCTTGGTATAAAAGTCACCCTTTCTCTACTCTTATTGGTAGAATTCATTATTTGGTGAATAGGGCCTGGAAAGTTCAAATTGTTCGGATCTATAGAGAAGCCAATAGAGCTACGGAATTAATGACATCTAAGGGTCATTCCCTTGATTGTGGTTTAACTGTGTTCTGTGAGCCTCCTTATGGTTTAAGTTCGGTTCTCTTGGAAGACATCCGTGGGGTTACTTTGCCAAGATTAATTCGGTAGTTTTGCTAGTTGTTTTGGGCGTATGCCCTGTTTCATTACCAAAAAAAAGAGAAATTATATTTGTGTGTATTATTTTAGTATATCTATCAACATCAGAGAGTTATACATAAATATTGGAGAATTTATATTGATAATTGGAGAATTAGGTAGATTGCATCCATTAGATACAAAAATGAATCAACAAAATTTGATAAGTAATACTATTATCACTTGAGTCTGGAATTCATATGCAAATGACTATGAACTTTACCTATATGACTGGAAAATTAAGTGATAGCATTACCACTTATAATTACAGTCTTTTTGATTCTCCGATTATCAATATGAATTCCACACTATTTATACGTGACTCCTCAATATTAATAAATATATTAAATGAATATGTATAATTATTATTGTTAGTAGTAGTTTTGCACAATGGAATAATTACATATTCAAAATTAAAAATTTTAATTTTATTATTGCATTTGTTGGTGAAAAAAATGAAAAACTATACATTAATAATTACATTTTTTTATTATTTTATTAATATATTTATTATTAATTACTTTATTATATTCAATAAATTCATCAATATTATAATTGAAATTTTAGATTTTAAGATTTTATTTCATGGATGAATCATAATGAATCTTCTTCAAATTCTTAATACGTAACCGACAAAGTAATGATCTGAGTGATAAGGGCTTGAGTTCCTTAAGCATATAATCTTAGATTCGATCTCAAAATATATATATATATATATATATATATATATAAAATACTATTGAAAAAAATTTCTGCTTAGATTTACATAAAAAATTTAACTGAAACAAATACACCCTTAAAATCTGTACCATTTACTCATAGTATATGATAGCCATAAAATTTATTTCATATTGAATTCAAAGTGTAATTGGCAATACTTCTATTCTATTGATTATTACATAAAACTCAAATACGGTTTTAAAATTATTTAAATTATATATCTAACTAAACTGAAAGAGGATAACCAATGTCAATACAAAGCAGGAGTTGCGTTTCAGATCCCTGGATGCTTCACTCAGTTTGGCTAAGGTATCCATCCATTTTTTTTATTTGCCCCAACAAATACGGTGTTCCAATTTGCATATATAGTACATGTGGAAAAAGACAGAATCATCATCTCCTTTGTCCTTTGTATTCATCTCCCATATCGCTCAAAAAAACGGGGGTGAAAAAATAATTGTAATTCACATTTCTTTTTCTTATAGAAAAATAACAAAACAAAATCAGGATATTACACACCATCAAGATCGAGCGGAGGGGCAAGGGTCCCCATCGGTAATCAATGGTTGCTTTAGACCGTTCGATTCATTCCCATGATTATCAACGGATGTCAATAACTGGGCCCGATGAGCTTGATGCTTCCAATCAGTGGTCACAATGACATATAGCATTAGGCCCGCGCAACAAACTTGAGCCGATAGCAAACCCAACCAAAGCCCACAAAACCCAACTCCAAGCCAAAACCCAAGCCCAATCGCTACAGGCATTCCAACCAAATAAAACGCACTGAGGTTCACGTTTGCCGCCACGGTTGGCCGCGCTGTCCCCCTCACAACGCCGCACCCCACCGTCTGTGGGCAGTTCCCGAGCTCACAAAGCCCAAGGATCGGTAGCGCCGTTGCCGTTAGCCTCAAAATCTCTTCATCGCCAGTGAACATCCTTCCCCACCAATGCCTCACTGTCGTGGTGAAAATCACCGCCGCAAACCCCATCACTGTAGCGAAAAACACCGAAATTGCGGCAGAGAGCCGGGCGCAATTGGGCCGGTTTGCCCCGAGCTCGTTCCCGACCCGGGTCGACACTGCAAAGCCCAAGGACGAGGGAAACACGTATATCAACGACGTAGTTTGGATGAGCACTCCCATTGATGCCACGGTGGCGGTGGGGTCCACGAGGATCCCACACATCACGATCATGATCTCGTACCACCACCACTCCAAACAAACTGACACGCAGCTCGGCCCGGCGAGCCGAAGCAGCGGCTTCCAGCCGCGTAAGCACTCGAAACTCGGCTTCGTCCACGTGCCACCGTGGACCCCACTTATCCACACATAAACAACCAGGAGCAGCAGGATCGAGAAGTTAGAGGCAGCGGAGGCGGCGGCGACGCCGGCCACCCCGAAATGAAGCCGTTTCACCAGCAGGAAATTGAACGGCAAGTGCAGAAAAGTTCCTGCAAGCGAAGCTAAAGTGACAGGGTGGGTGACACCTTGAGCGCGAAGGTAGACCCTGATTGGGTGAAGGAACGAGTTGGTGACGAGGTCGGGGAGGACGAATACGAGATAGGTTTGCGCCATTCGCGTGATGTTGGGTTCCTGGTGGAGGAGGAGGAAGATAGTGTTCATGTTGAGCCAGAGGAGGGAGATTGGGATGGAACATGCCAAGAGGAAGATGACGCAGCGATGGAGGGTGAGAGAGAGGAGTTTGGGGCGTTTGGCACCGAAGGCTTGTGAGCAGAGGGGTTCCATGCCGAGGGAGAGTCCCGAGAGGACGGAGTAGCCGGTGATGTTGGCGAAGGCTATGGCCAGTGAACCTGCGGCGAGTTCGAGGTCTCCGAGGTGGCCGAGGAAGAGCATGGAGATGATGGAGCGCGCGTAGAAAATGAGGGCCGTTAGGGCTAAGGGGAACGCAAGGACCAAGAGGGACTTTGATTCTTTGATGATCTCGGTGGCGGTTGTGGAGGTGCTGCCACGTGTCCCCGAGTGTGCTTGCTTCTCTGGGTCAATGAAGGTGTAGGGAGAAGAAGAGAAAATATCCTCGTCCTTCACATGGTTTTCCAACGTTGTCTCTGTTTTTGATCCCATGGTGTTGGTGGCGGTGTCACTGATGGTACTGTTAATGGTGTTTGCAGCGGTAAGAGTAGTAGTGTTAGTACTTGTTGTTGTAGTCTTTGATTCGCACATGTCTTTGTTGGCGTTATCTTTATGTTGAATATGAAGTGTAGGTTATGGAGGGAGATGGTGTTGAATGGTTTTGGTTTAGGGGTAGGGTGGCTTGTTCTGTGAAGCTGAAGCTGACACTTCAGAGGTGTACTCTCGTAAAGAGCACTCTGTTTTCGGGTATTCTGAGTTTTTTCCTTCCAGGAAAAATGGGAAAAATGGGACGGCCAAAACTCAAGTGAACAAATAATGGATATAGATAGAACATAGGCGAGACTAATTACTGCGTGTGAGTGAAGATGTGAGAAGGATGGGTATGTATAAATAGAGGGATTTGAACCCTCAAGCGTGCTGTTCCTGATGACTAAAGTATGTTCATTTATTTGGTTTTTTTTTTTTTTTGGTGTTTCCATTGCTTGGGTTACAGGATGAAATTATGAGAGGTTGACATATAAAGTCAAAATGTTTGTATATGCTTATATGCATTATTCATCCACCTCCTTATTCGCTCCTTTTCTAATAAAATATGGAAAAAAAGAATTAATAAAAAAAATGAAAAAAGAGAAAACAAGTATTCAACCCGTGCTTGGGCGGTGAAAATCCATCCACCCGGCCAACAACAGGCTATAAAGTTATTTTTAAGGTGCATTTTACTGTATTTGCGCCTAACTTTTCTAACGGCGTGTTTAACTCAGGCTTAAAATTTGAAAACTGATAATGAAAAAGTAAATTCTCTTTATTCAGCTTAGAATTCAAAAGAAGTCAGAACTTAAAACTCAAAAATTTAGAGATAAAAAAAATGCAAAATCTCTGGTAAGCTTAAAATTCAGAAACTTTAAAAAAAATGAACCCATATTATTAAATTTAAAACTCAAAAATTTAGGATAAAAAAAAAAGTAAACTCTTACGATAAATGACACACTAAAATCAGAATTTAAAATTTAGAACTCTATATAATTGAATGTCTTCTAATAATGTTAAGTATATTAAACCTAGAACTCAAAACTCATAAGCTTCTTGTACTATGTCAATCAGCTTCACTGGCCACATAAACCAGGTATTGGTGTCTACTATCAATCGTGGGCACTGTAGAATTGCCATATTTTTTAAGTTCCCTGGAGCATTTATTAAAGCTTTTTTTGGTTTTGAAAATTATGAAAACTTATGCTTGTTCACCTCTTTTTGAAATAACTAGGTACTGAAATTGTAAAAAGACGTCAGAATGTCAGTGCAGTACTGAAAGGACCAATTCCCAATAATGAAAATGTTTTGTGCCTAGCTTGTGATATTTGCTCAGCCAGCATGCTCGCCGCTCAGCCATGTCAAAGCCTCATGAGTCATGAGCCATGAGAATGCGCAAGCTCTTTTTTTTTTTTTTTGTTGGGGGGGGGGGGGGGGCGCCTGTCATGGAGACTGCTTAAATCACAATTTGCTGTATCCTCCATCCATTCTTTTCCTACTTGGTAAGTGCCATTTCTTCGTTTTTCAAAAAGTTTAGGCTGAGGAAGGGTAATCTTAATTTAAGGTCAAACTATGCCTTTGAATTTATTAAATACTTATAAATATATTTATATATTACCTATCAATTAAAAAATTTGAGAATTGAACTCAAGTTACAACAATACTAACATAAAAAATTGACCAAGTAAACCTACTGATAATAGCCATTAGCTTGATAAATGCGATTTCAAATACTCATTCTGCCTTTTAAAATTTTTGGACAAAAAGTAAGAATATCATTAAATAAAATTAAATATAGAAAAATACAGCTTAATTTAATTAAATTATTATTTCTCTCCCTATTAATTATAATTATTGGAGTTATAATATGTTCGATTTAGTTTTTTCTTTTTTTAAAGTCTCAACTCAAATTATGACTTTGACAGTTCTAAAGTTAAACTAAATATTTCCAAATACTAACAAATAATTTAATGTAGATGATTTCTATGATATCTCTTCAATTTAAAGGGATTTGAAACCTTTCCTAAGTATATCAATTATAAAATGAAAAGTATATCAATTTAATCGAAATCAAATTCCTAGGTAGCATAATTTCATTTTTAGCAAAATTAGTTTTTGATATTTTATTTTATAATTTAATGCCTACAGTTAATTAACTTTTGCACTAAAAATCAAATTCTATAATAAAAAATTAAAACAAATAAAAAATCACTACTTGTGTTCATTCCCAATTCTAGTGGCCAAGAACCCTAACCCTTTCCATTCAGCTATCACATAGATTCTAATTCCCATATCTAATCAAGGTTAGCAAGATGTTAAGTGGAGGGTGCAGCTTCTTCTTTAATCACACTAAGTCTAAGCAAATCGATAAGAGTTTAAACAAACTGCAAAGCTGTTCATTATTAGAATCTAGTGTTGTTTCATTCATTTGATGCTAAATAAAATTTTTTGTAAAGAACATAAATGATGCAGAATTTACAATGAACATTGGAAGTAAATCTGAGCATTTAGTATTATTTATATGTCTTATACTGATAATTGATACACCATCGATGCTTCTCAAAGTCTATTATGCATCGATGTGAGTAGCTACTCAGACTATCACCACTTACACAACTCAGGCTCAATTCCAGTAGGGATTGAAATTTGCAATGGCCACAAATTTTTTAATTGTTGTAATTTTTTTATTATAGAAATTGACTTTTTAGTGCAAAAGTTAATTTCAATTATATTTACCAAGTAGTCCTTTTATTAATTGTAGGCACTAAATTATAAAATAAAATATCAAAATTCTAATTTTGCTAAAAATAAAATTATGCCACCTAAAAATATGATTTGAATTAAATTGGTATACTTGTCATTTTATAATTAATACACTTAGGAAGTATTTCAAACCTCCTCAAATACAAGGGTACCATAAAAATTACCTTTAGAATATCCTTTTTCTAAAAAATACCTATAAATAGACAAAAAGGTGCAGTTACAATTAATTTCTTCAAAAAGCATTAAGTACTGTACCCCATTAATCACTAAACCTTCACCCCACTAATTATATTGCTAAAGAATCTATCAAACCGTACCCAAGAATGTTTTTTATTCCACTAATTAAGTTGTTTAATCACAAGCCCAAAAACGATTCATGTTGCGCGTTATGTGGTTGTGGTTAATTAAACGCAAAAATAAATAAAACAGGAAAAGCTGTCTCATATGAGAATAAATTCTTGCGGGTCAAACATTAATTAATGTGTTGTCCTGTTTTTTATTTTAAAAATCTCGTGTGACCTAGCATGCTGTTGGCAGAAGTTAAACGCATAAACGCAATATCTTTCTTTTAGTACAACATACAAACGGTGGGATATACATATTCCTCAATTTTTGTCAGCGTCACCATGCTCTTATTGCTTCCTTGTTTACACATCAAATTAGGTTTGACTTTGAGGCCACAAATTGTTGCTATAACTCTTGGGGATGATAGATGTAATGCAAACAAGTTGGAAGTTAAATGGCTAATTAATCTTTTCTAGTTAGGACACTAGTTTTCAATAGTAAAGTAGATGAAAATGGATTAGGCACTAATTAGTGGATTAATATCTTATTAATGATTTGATTTTATAAAGAATCTTTCTACTTTCAAATGCACAATACCAAAGAACGGGATACCAGTCAAAAGAAGAAAAAACGAAGAAGAAAGTCAGGCACGTGAGGGTCACACGTGGAGCTTTGAGACAGTAGATTCTATTCCTCACTGCCTGCAGTAGTTGCGGGGTCCGGCCCGGGCTTGTCTGCTGAAGATTGGGCTTACGCCAGAGACAGTGAAGCTGTGAAGGAAGAATTTTTTCATTGGTTTTTTTTTTGTTTCAAATGCTTACTTTCGCAACATTATGTTTGGATTGATGGTTCACGTAGAAGTGGAATGGAAATTCATTACATTTTTTTGGCTCCATTATTTAGATTGATAAATTATAATAAAAGGGTTAGTGAGAGAATAAATTTTATCCTATTTCATTAAAATCTCTATTTTTTGTTTCTTTCAATTTCGGAGATTTGAGGTGAAATATTATTTTATCAAAATAATAAAGTGGAATACTCCACTCTACTCCATTATGTACCACCAATTAATCCAAACAATAGAGTCACAATCTAATTGCTAACAAGTTGTAGCTTAAGTGGCTTAAGTGGCACTTTTTTAGTTTTTTTCATTCCCTCAATTCCAATAGGAGCTCTTTAAAACTCAAAAAAAAAAAAAAAAAGAAAAAATATCCATTTTAATCCTTGAGAAAAATTTTGGAAGGCAAATTAGTTTACCAGACTTTAGAAATTTATAATTAGTCCCTCATTATTCAGAAAAAAGGATATATTAGTTCTTCTATACAGATCCGTACAACTAAAAATTTTTAAAAATTCTTAAAATTTTTGCATGGAGGAACTAATATGTCCTCTTTGTTAATGGTGAGAAATTATCTGTAAATTTTCAAATTTTGAGGGACTAATTTGTCCCCCAAAATTTTTCTCAGAAACCAAAATGGGTATTTTGTTCCAAAAAAAAAAAAAAAAGAAAATCGCATCTAGTTATCGCCTAAGCTAAGTATAAACAAAAATTTTTAAATCCTAACAATTTAATGTAAAAGGAATAACAACTATTTACATCCATTGTAAATGCTAAGGTCTTTTTGGTACTCGTGAGTTGTGGGGCTTTTGGCTTCAAGTGTTGTGAAAGTCTTTTCCATTTTTTTCTCTTTACATAATAACTTAGGGTGATAAATTAAAAAAAAAATAACACTTTAAAAAAATGTGAGGATTGTATTATAGACTTAAACTTAGTGAAAGGTACATTGTTCTCATTTACCAACATTTAGTTGGCTTTGTTCGTGACAAATGCATAATTTAAATTTGAATTAAAAAAATTATTGGTTAGTAAGCTATATGTGATGTTATATATGTTACTATATATGTTGTCACTCAAGTTGGTAATTTACTTGAACTTTAGAACAGACAGTCTCTTCTCACTCTAAAATTTTCTGTGCCAAAATGTTGTTGTCATATTCAGTTTTTTTCTTATAATTATTTATACAATTTCAAGTTAATAATAACCGTTAAATAAAGCTTTTTTTAAACTAATGAGTAGTGATTTATAAGATTTCTTAGCATTGCATATAGAATTTACTTGGGGTCATAATTCACTAATAATGCAACCAACAATTTTAAGTTATTACATTTAACTTATAAAGATGTGTGTGAGATATATATATATATATATATATATATATATATATATATATATATATATATATATATATATATATATATATATATATATGTGTGTGTGTGTGTGTGTGTGTGTGTGTGTGTGTGTGTGTGTGTGTGAATACAAAGGAAAACGATAGTTACAATTATAAGGTACTCAAGGCAGATGACTAATTTAATTTTTTTTTAAATCATAAAATTCAAATATTATTTGGTATTTTTTTCCAAAAAAAATTCTATTAATTATTAATTATTGCGGAAATAGTATGCTAAAAAGTTCAGTAGAATGGGTTTGGTTAAAAGATAGTACTCTTCTTAAGAATTTGATGGTATTTAAACGGGAAAATGTTCCTTCTTCTATGTCCAGTATACATTGGTTATAATGAGTAACTTATATGATAAAATATTTTAAAAAAATATAATTCAATAATATGTATTAATTATTGGATTTAATTTATATGTAACATAAAATAATTTTATATTATTATCCAATAAAAATTAAGAGAATTATCAATATCATCCATATTTAGATAATTATATAATGATGTGACATTTTTACATAATTTTTATTAGATGATAATATAAAATTATTTTATATTATTAATACATACCATTTAAACTCTTAATTATTTATCAAATTAATAATCAATTACTTTTAAGACAAAAATACATGAGAGGTGCAAAATCTCATATATTTGCATTATGGTTATGTCTAACAACTCAATTATTTTTTTTCCCTAGGAAGTTTCTAGTGGAATTATATTAGAGATGGAGAAGAAATAGCTAAATGTAGAGATCGAACTCCTAACCCAATACTAACAACCCTTAGCAAAAGGATTAGGGAGAAGTGCCACTTAATTAAGCTACAATTCAGTTATTTTTACTCATGAGAGTTTACATCTTCTATGTATCATTTAATCAGTCACAATGAAAATAAATTGTATCTTTAAGCAAACTTATATATAATGTTAAGAGAATTTTATTTAATCATTATCTCTAACTTAAAATTATGTGAGTAATTTTTAAAACTAACAAAGATCGAGCTACTGGAGTTTACGACAAAAAAAAAAAAAAGTCAGCACAATCAACAGGAAACTAAATTTGGGGGAGTCCCATGTCATTTGCCACGGTTTGGTTTTTAACTTCCCAAACACCCCATTGTTTCTTTGGTTTTGGTTAAATCTCCCAAACTATAGTTTCGCGTCACTATTCGTCACCCACACAAGACCGAACAAACGCCCCACAGCCACAGATCTTGTGTCTCCTTTAATCCATTATCTATTAAAAAATATTATTAATACTCACTTTAAATTTATAATAAAAAATAAAATGATAAATATTTAAAAGATAAAAAATAATAGATTTATTGTTTTATATTTTATATTTTATTATGAATCAAAAATAAATTCTCAAAATAAATAAAAATAACCTTGTTGCTCTTGTCAATTTCGCTCCCCTTTGGAACAGTGTCACACCCCCCTCTACAGTAAAAATCTTCTACGCAGCTGACAGCAAACAGTACTATAGTAACAGTACCAAAACGCAAATCATTGAAAAATTCACCATGGAGCCAACGTGCTTGTTTAATATTAATTGAGGTCAAAGTTATGGGGCTAAGATTAATTTTTTTCGTAAAGTTAACAGTGGTTATTGCCCGGTAAAGGGAAACAAGAAAGGGGAGAGAGAGAGAGAGAGAGAGAGAGAGAGAGTTAGATAGACGTCAGCGTCATGCATGATTGCATGAACAAGAACATAATGAGGGCGGCAATGAGTTGTGTAGTGTTGTGAGTGGGTTGGACTTCAGGAGTTAGAAACGGTGGTCTCCAAGTTGGCTCACATGGGTGCGTGCGCAATTGGCGGAGGCTCCACTGCACCACGGTACGCTAGCCTCCATTTCACAAGCAGATGGTTGGAAGGAAACATCCCTCATCAATTGGCCATATACTAGTACTTAGTTTACGTATACAATATTTAGGGTATATTTGAAGAGACCAATGCTTAGTTTCTTTTAGTAAATCGATACTTTTTTTTTTAAATAATATTTTGAGTTTAAATTTTATAAATAAAAAAAGAAATATTCAGTAAAATTTATTCTATAATACTTTAATAATTTAAATATATTTTTAATCCCTTTAAATATTTGATTTTTCAGATTTAATTCTTCAAAATTTTTTCATTTGGTTGTGGTCCCTTACTTTTCAAATATTATCAATATTAGTCCCTACTGTCAACTAAGTATTGTTAAGTGCTGATGTGGCAAAGTGAAATTTTGATATATGTTAATGCTAATTAAATCTAACATTATCACATTAGTATTTAATAGTACTCAGTTGACAGTAGAGATTAATATTTGTAATATCTAAAAAATAAGGGACCAAAACCAAGAAAAAAATTTTGAAGGATCAAATTCAAAAAATCAAATATTTAGAAGAATTAAAAATATATTTAAACCTATTTTAATTCAACTTGAGATAGATTTATTAGAATCTAGTAAATTCTAGATATTAGTGGTTTAAATAAGAAAAAATATACTTAAAGAGTTATACATTTTTTGTAAAATAAAAAATAATATGATAAATTTTTTTATAATAATTTATTTCTATCTTAAAAATATTTCAATTAATTAAAATCTATTTTTCTGAAAATAAAATATTTAATCTCCTTTATCTGTTTTTATATAACTCTCTCTCTCCCTCTCTCGATCGATCATACCTTTATATTTTTATCATTTTATATTTTAATAACGAAATTAATTTATTTTTTACACAGTATTTATCATATATAAAAATATAAGAGACACATATTTAGAAGAAATATATCTTTTACATTTTTCATGTATTTTTACTTTCCATATTTCTCTTTCTATCTGTCTCTATCTTGTTGAGTTGGTGTGGTTAACTATTATTGTCGCTTACACGGCTCTCCGAATGTTCTCCACTGCGCGAACATTTATTTGTGTGTGACAGCAAGAGAGAGAAGTAGAGATAGAGAGACGACATAGAATTGTAGTCAAAAATATTTTTTGTATATCTAAATACGACGTTAAGCTTTGCTTCAGAAGCATAAAAAAAAAAAAAACGACGTTAAGCTCGACACCATCAAAGTCATCATCTTAAGTTTGATTTATAAATCACCTTTATATCATTTCCTCAAAAAAAAAAAAAAAAACGGCCTCCTGATCATAGTAACATTCATCAAAGTCATAAATACGAGAGGCATGAATATCTACATATACGGTCATATTTGCCATATTTGTAAGTGTACATAGTAGCTGGTGATTGATTTTGTGTTGGAGAATTAGACATGACCTTAGCCTTGGTCACAAGTTACTTTATTAAGTGCAGTTGGACTGCACGTCTT
This sequence comes from Pterocarpus santalinus, assembly GCA_031439595.1. Lineage (NCBI taxonomy): Eukaryota > Viridiplantae > Streptophyta > Magnoliopsida > Fabales > Fabaceae > Pterocarpus > Pterocarpus santalinus. The sequence goes on along the minus strand of CM062531.1, from coordinate 64,206,366 downwards.
ATTGTGTATGTAATATTTCATATTTGACCTCTATTTTCACTCTACGTACCTTCATAAAAAGAAAACAAATTTTACCTTATTAAGTGTATAAATTCGTACAATTCATCACTTGCATTGTTGACATTGCCACATATCACTTTTGGTCCTCTCTACTAGTCTTTAGTTGTTTGCACAAAAATTAAAAAATTCAAAATTAATATTTAGTTATGAAAAATGTTTATTAAAATGCTTTTATTTAATTTTTAGTATATAATTAAACCATTTTATTTTTATTAATCACACATTACATTTATTGATTAATATTGTATATATTTAGAATTCTATAAAAAATAAAATTAATAATTACTAATTTTTTTAATATATGAAAATAACAAAAAGAACTAATTTTTTTTTTCAAAATAACAAATAAAAAGGACTAGAAATAGTACTGTATTAATTCTTAATGTAAACAAAAAAGGGATTACAATATAGTAGTAGTAGTAGTAGAGGAGGTGAAGAAATTAATAGGAAGGGGTAAAATTTTGTTGTTGGATGGAATGTGACACCAAAAAATGCAGCCCCGCATCGTCCCCACCACACTTCATCTGACAGCACTAACAGCCTCACACTTGGAGGCAGCATTTCTCCTTTTTGTTTTCTACTTACTGTGAGGGGGGAGCTGAACCCTGTGCAGCGTACATAATGCAGTGTTGTTCTGTTGTGCCTCATTAATTCATTCATCGTCCCACTTCCCAAGGACCCCTTCTCCGCCATTCCAACACGCACAGAGCCCACATAATGCCACGTAAACTTGTGTGCTTCTCAATTCAAACCTTTCTGCTTCTTGGGTTTGCTTCTTCTTCCTTCTTATGTTTGTTTTGCATGCCAAGTTAGATTTGGCTAGATACTCACACAAACACTAGCTGAAGTTGCCTATATTGCATGTGGAATCATAGGAAAAAGTTATCCCACTTAACCAAAGTTGCTCATTCAAAGTAAGGTGGTCTTGAGCTGTAAAAGACCCCCCTTTTTTTTAATAAAAAAACTATTACTATATAAAATATATTAAATTTTAATTAATTTAATTTGAGTCAATCAGCTTATTATAGGGTAAATTTTTTTAGACTCTATAATAATTTTTTTCATCAATAAAATTTAAGTTTGAGACCTTACTCAAGAGCAAATAGAATTATTTGGTTTAAGCTAGCAATGGTGCAAAAGATAAGATAAATTCATTTATTTGCTATTTTATAAGAGTAAATAAAGCTTAATTTTCCTAACCCAAGCTGTCAATTTGCAGTGAGGCAATCTTGAGCTGCAAAAGATATATATCTATATATATTTTAGTCTAAATCATTAGTATCTAAAATATATTAAATCTTAATTTAGTTCAAATCATATTGGTTTATTATTGGATAAAATTCTTTTAATACTAATTTATTTATTCACAAGTCTCAAATTCAAAACCTTATATTTTAAATTATAATGAGTTTTACCTTATTAAGTTAAGAATGGTGCCAAAAATAAAATAAATTCTTTTGTTTGCATTTTCATAAGAAGTGAATAAAGCCACTATATCCCAAGATCCTGAACCTATCACATTAATCAGCGGATAGAACCTTGAGGGTTTGTGTTGGGGGAACAGGCTCATTCTTATTGGGCAGTGGGTGGGGTGGGTCCCCTGCCTTAGAAGTCATATGGTGGAGCATCTTTCTTGGGTGATGAGCAAGCTATGGTATGGCAATGCTTAGCCGCTAGGTCATGGGGGCACATGACCTCAGTTGCAAAATCTCTGCCTGCATGGGTTGGGGAGGCCCTATAGCATAATTATCAGAAAAAAAAAATCTATTTTGACATAAAAAGTAAATATTAAAATTAGACATCATATAGGGAAAGAGACGCAAAGTATTTTGTAATGTTAAATACAGTCAAGACTTTGTGGTTTTTCTCTTATAATATCCATTATTTATCTTTATTTTTGATGTCAAAATAACATTATTTTCAATATGAAAAGTACATATTAAACTTAGATATCATATAAAGAAAAAGACGCAAAATATCTTATGATCTTAGAGAGGATCAACACTTGTGTTTGTTTCTGTGACACTATTTGTGTTTGTTCTGTGACACTTTTCACTATTTATGTCTCTATTTTTGATATGAAAATAATGTTATTCTTGATTGCTGCCTCCTTGCCTTTAATTTGCGGTCTTTGTTTATCAAAAATGTTGTCTCTACTTATTTTTTAGACATATTAATGAAGATACCAGGAGTTATAATGCAATTAATGGTAAGTATATGTCATTGTGGATCCAATTTTTTTTAACTATTGTTTTTTCCTATGTGTTCCCTCATAATATCCATATTATCATGTATTCAAATAACACCATTCTTTGTTAATTGCTGCTGTCTGCCTTTTTTGACTCCTCATTTCAGCATAACAAATAATCAAACTGTTCTAGAAACATTTTTGTAATAATGTTGGCTTTCTTGGCATGAATGAGTTAATATACAAATGTAGCACATATCTAAAGGTAAAGAATAATAATTTCATTCAACAACTACCCATAACTTTTGTAAAATTTCTGACAATTCTTTTTAGCTGTATAGACAAAGGAAACAGGTGTTATGCCCTTATATGCCTCTTATGAGCTGAGGCTATTCTTGATGGAAAATCCATCATCTCAACCCAAATATGTAACTGCAAAGCAACAATAAAATGTTGAAAATGGTGACTTTATGAACAGATAACAAAGAAAAATAGTCATTGATATCTCTATCTCATGGCCAGATTATGAATTTGCAGTCAAATATATTCAACCTTTTGGTTAAATAATCATTTTCCCCTGCCGAAAGAGGGACACAGAATTCAGATTCTATTCCAGTACTGATTTAAATGTGAGATCAACATGATATAAAATGATAATAGATACTGCATTTTATAGTTTATCTTCTTGTTAAACTTGCTTTTCTTCTGCTCCTGTATGCGTATGTGTGTGTGTGTATATATAATACAATATAACAGTCCAGCTACGAACAATTAATATAAAGACTAAAGTAGTAGTAGTACACTATTAACTACTAAGTATTTGTTTTCTTTCAACGTTGTGTATGGGGTCCAAGATGCATTATTTGGAATCAGATAACATTGATAATTCTTCACATACTTTTGAATTGAATTGCCTCTTTATTTGTTGGGTTGGCCAAAAGAGCCTATAGATTTGACTTGATGCAACTTAACATGGCCTTGGAAACTTTTTCTTTCTCATTTTCCATTTCAGGTGGGACTGTGGAATGCAATATTTAGATTTCACATATTTCCAAACAACACACAATTCAATATCTATGGTGGTACACTTGGCATGACCCCCACACATGGTAAATAGCTAAAAGCAGAACCCTTGATCCTCAGATGCCCTTTTCCCTTCTGTCAGAAAACTTTCTAGGACTCAACTCTCATCACCAAAAAGCCTGCACAGCAAAAAGGTTGCTTAAAGGTACATTAACACAAGACACTGCACATACCGACCTACATAGCCCTAGCTAGAATAATCTGGAAATTGTAAATTTTAAAAAAATGATCATGACAATAACAAAGTTTCTCCTAACAGCTACACAAGGATCTGTAGTTTATAATCATCTTGTTCATCCGAGGGCCATCAAAAGATGTGGAAAAAAGTAGAATAATTCAAAAAGTGACAAGACTTAAGGAATATTGGCACATACAGTTAGGAAGGAGTCACTGAAAATCAAATCTTAGATTGCTTCTCAGGTTACCATGGGCCAATACCACCAATGGGCAGAAGCCTTTCTAGACTCTTAGTTTATCAATAAAATGGGGAACATATATCCACAGTTCTAATCTCATAAGTCCTAAATGTCAAATGAATTTTTTAATAAAAAGAAAGCTATCATGAAAAGAAAAAAGACACGTGATATATGATAGGAATTGCCTCAGCAGGGTATTCACAGGAGCCAGCTACTTGCCTAACACACACAGCTCATCACCAGACTCCAGTACATTAGTGTCCATTCCAAAAGAGAATCTCATAATTCTCAAGGACGTGGACGTGTCAACGATATACCTCAAAGGAAAGGTACAGTGTACTGATTCCTCAGCTTAACTTGTGAAGTTAATAAAAATGGAAGTACTTTTTATTTAGCATTGAGTGATGCTAGTGTTACTTGCACAAAGAAAGTACTGGTTTTTGTATAAGTTCTAATATGATTTTTTATGATTTATAGATCAAAATAATTTTTAAATTTTGTCTATAAAAAAAATTTATTAATAATTATTTTATTATATAAAAATATTATATAAAAAATTTAATGGATAGAATTTAAAAACTATCTTGATCTAAGGATCATTTTAGCAATATCCCTGATTTCTGAACACAAACAAGCATGGAGAAACCTTTGATAGGTCAGAAAAAATGTGATAGAGAAAAAAGGGAAAAGTAAAATGAATGGTTCTGTAAGGTCTGTAGAATTAGGTACCATTTTTTATGTGTAAGCATAATATTCTTCCAACATTATTTGTATCTTCTTTGCTTTTCTTTGTGTATAAGGCTGAATTTTCCTTTTCCTTCTTACTGTTTCATTTCCTTACTTGGAAGCTATGTTATTGTGGACGTGTTGCATATATCTTGCCAAAACTATCAAAGAAAAGAAAACAAAACCACTTGGTCTTAGAGAGACCCACACGCATGTCATATACGACGTGGGATGCATTGCTGCACATGGCCATGAGACATTCATGTCTAAATCACAGGATTGATGAACTTTTCTTTAGTTTTTCTATCAGCTAAGTCAGAAGAACCAACCCTCATTGAGCCGTTTAGGCCAAGCTTAAACGCCTATATATGTACACAAGGTTGCTTTTCTATGTGGCACCACAAACCAACTACATGTGTTGTGTCCTCACTCATAAGCGCCTTTTTTTTTTTTTTTGCCAGTTCAGCCAATAAGCCTTTCCCAGTTTGACCACTCATTTTTCAGTAACAATTGTCAACTATGACTTGATTACTGAGAGTTAATGATAGTGAATTAGTTCAAAGAAAAGACAGAAAAAGGTAACAGTGGAATCCATGCGGCATTGTTGATTGCTGCCATTTGGGGTAGCTTTTTCCTAAATGGGATTTTGCCTTTGGTGGTTTTTAAATCCAATATCCTGCTTCTCTTGCAGAGGTAAACACAAAACCTTGATTCCTTAAACTTAGTAGAGAATTTATTCTAACTAAATTTCGTCCTTGGAGAGATTGTTCTTACCCCACATATTAATTAGTGGTCCTGAAAACTGCAAAACAAAGTGTCCTTTTTTTTTTCTTTTTTTTTTTTTGAGATAAAGTAGTCCATGATGAAAAAGCATGGAATATATTACTAACCCCTCAGAGCTCACAAGATCCTCTTTCTTGATTAAATTTCTAGAGGCCGTACATTCTTTAAATTGGTCAAACACTAAAAAGAATCGAGTCAGCACCATCCATTACAACAATGGAGAGCATTACAAAGATTATCTTATGTTGACTAATTAGCATAGTCATGGAGGAATCAAGGAACATTTTTACACGGGGGGCAGAAATTCAACCATAATGCAATGTGGGAATGATTATAGTTGGATACGGTTGGATTTTGGGGGGTCAGTTTTTTCTTGCATATGTTCTAGACACATTATAATTGGCCTGCAATATGTGAAAGTTTATAATTAACTCATATGGAAGGAGTCATTATAAAATCATTCGGGTTGAATCTTATGAGACCATCAAAAGGTCCCAATCAGCTCCACCAAAATATGGAATACACACATAAGTCAAAAACCAGCTATTTTTTCGTTCATTGGAGAGTGATTCCCGCTCGTTTGTTATCTTACTTCTTGTTTAAAACCTCTTTAGCAAAGACGCTATCTTGTTGAACAAATTCCTTTGATGCCGGAACTGAACATGTAGTCCATTTTAACACACAATTCATTTGCACAAAAGTAGTAATAGGCTCATAAAAAATATACTTGAATGTTACCATAATATCTATGACAGGCAGGAACATGACTTTTTGATACGAAAATATATTTAACATGTTACCAAGATCCACAAAGTTGTGCAATTAGTAACATCACAGCAAGCTGTCAAAGAATAAGGTCAAATTTTGTTTGCTTCAGAATCTAATTGCCATGAAAACTACTTGGAGATATCTTTATCTAATTATTAGAGTTGAAACTATAGCTTGAAAAAGAAGTGTCAATTGCACAGTGAGTTGAGGGGATGCTGGACACCATTGGTCCTGCAAGAGCAGTAATTGCTTCAGGTTTTTGTGTGGCTTATGGCTACCTGTTGCTCTCACCAAGTTGTTTTTATCTCCAGTCCCCAACTATCATTAAGTAGAAGTGTGGCCCGCACCTTCTGCAACCAACAATGGTAGCATCTTGCTACTATAAGCTTCATCCAATTTACTCAACGATTATTTGGTTTCTGTCTCATCAGCTTCAATGTAGGGAGAAAAGATGATATCAATGGTGGGGTGAGTGAGAATGATTGCCAAATCCTCATAGCGATATTTACAAATAAAATATCTTCATCATGGTGGCTCAATTATAGTTTTTCTAAGCAGACAGCCATAAATTTTATGTGAGGACTGAAGAACATATCAACTTAAATGGCTCCCGCCTTATGATATCTTTGAAGAAATAACTACTTTTGTTACATATTGTGATTCTATCAAATGGTGCCCTATCAGTTACTTGATTTTAAAGTTATCATACTATAAATGATTATACTGCTGAACATAAACTAAAAGAATAATAATATCAGTTATGAGATTCATAGGTTGCATGTGCATAATCATCATAAAGAATAGGTAGAGGTCAAGGTGTTAATAACACATCCAAAAATAACATAATGCAGAATCGTGATATCTAGCTTTCACTTTAAAAAAATGAATAAAGAATGAAAAAACTATCTATGCAGATGTCAATACAATCATCTCAAGTCCAAACTACTTGTCTACTAGGTGGTGGCATTCTCTTTTCCTTATTTCTTTTCTATTTTATAGAATAAACTACCTAAAGTTGATGTTGGGTGGACATTGACACATAGTGGATGGATGCATACATTCATTTTGGAAGTTTTTTTTTTCTTTTGTCACTTTTTTTTTTGTTTTTTTGGGGGGGGGGGGGGGGGCATGAGAGACCCTGTGGGAGTTGAACACGCTCCCTTACTCCTGGGTGCAGATTTTCACAAGGCCAAAGCTTAAACCACTTGTGTTGCGCGTTGTCTGCATTCATTTCGGAAGTTAAATAAGACTTTATGATTCTTTTTCTGGATCTCAGGCTTCATGGGCCCAACCTTATTGTTTCAATCTCCAGGGCCGTTTGTTTACTTTTGATGGTAGCCTGAAGCAAAAAGCCACAGCTACTTTCTCTTTTGGGCTAAAGCACAATTCTAATGTGTAAGCCTTCCAATCATATGGGCTTGTGAACCTAACGCCCAAAGACTCTGTTCAGATACTTCATGTGGGCTTCGGGGTTTCATTAACTAAACCTATATGCTTTCTGATGTGCTCGCGTTGGTGATGCTATCATGCTAAGCATGAAGCTTTGATCTTCGGCCTGTTAATTTTGTTGGGCTTAGAAGATAACAATTTTTGTTGATGGGCTTTTGTGTTCAATAGAAATTATTGTTGATTGGAGCTGTTGGTACCCACCTAGACAGAAAACGTTTTTTTTTTTTTTTTTTTAATGGAACAATTGGTGGTGATACTAATGCATACAACTCATCAATATTAAGATGGATTTTAAAAAAAAAAAAAAAAAAAAAAAACAAATTTTTGAAATTGATGCTGTTGTAAGCAAAGGGTATCCCTTGTGCAGCTATAAATTCCGGTTGTCATAAACCAGGTGTCCAAAGTACAGATTAGTTTATCTTTGATTTAAGATACCTTTCTCTTCGATTTTTACTTCATCACCTCATTGCTAATGATTAAAGAGAGGTTCTTCGCTGCAAAACATAGCCTTGTGAATTTTTGTTAATAAATATTTGTGTTAGTGTGGATTTCCATTTTTCACATAGCAATATATTTTAATCCTTAATCCATTGTTTATAGGATTCTAGTTTCATATGATACAAAGAATGACATCGCTGCAGCATCAGCTAGTGGGTCACTGGTATATCTCATCGCTTTGCCCTCTCCTTGTAACACTTTCATATTTTTATGTAAAATCATGTTAGCTATATTCCTATATCTCCATTTGGTTAGTGCAACCCAAACTAGTGGAATCAGTTTCACAATTCAACGAGCCAAAAGTATTCACAACAAGATGGTTGAACTGGGAACTATAACACATTTCATTCACCCTTTGGAAATTTTCTTGTACCTATAGTTCCAACAGGGGCAGAACTAGCCCAATAATTCTTGTACTTGCACACTTCCTGATTTTACCATGTTAAGTTTCAAGTTCCGGTCTTAAGTATTGGTACTGATACACTCTTTGTAAAAGGACAAACCTTCTAGAAATAGATGTTCTCATGTTCCCAAGGTTCTTGTTGGCTGTATGTTAAAGACAGGTAAATGTGTTTCACGTAGTGACTTCTTGTACCTCTTTGAACCGGGGCAGTTCAAAATTGATCTGTCTTTTTGCTGAATCGTGTTCCATGTTTTCAATCATTCTATAAGTTAGAAGTAAAAAGTTCTGAGATGATTGGTGAGATAAATTGGCTGTTTCACTCTCTTTATGGACGAAGATAAACAAACTGACAGGGGTAAAAGACCAAGTTACTCTCAAACCTAGTTTACTCTCTTTTCTGTTCCACTGACTCCTATCCAATCTCAAGTAGATCCTTCCATGGATAATGTTCTGAAAGGAATTGAAAATAATTTTTCTGAACTACCCTTGTAATGAAAGCAACCAAGTCCATGAAAATCTGTTTGAATCATTAAGGGTATATTTGTTTAAGGTTTTTTTTTGGGACAAAAATTGTTTTTTTAACTATTAAAAAAATTAGTTCACAAAAACTATTCATTTCAGATTTTATTCAAAAGGTAAAAACAGCTTCTTCTTCTTTTTTTTCTAAGTAGAAGATGCAATAAATAGTTTCTATAGAAAGTGATTTTTAAATTAAAAAATCACCTTTTTTTTGTTCAAAAAAGCTTAATGAAATGCACTTTAAAGTCGAAGTTTTTTTTTCTTGTTTCAAGTAAAGACTTTCCATGATAAATTGAGAACTGTTATTGACAGGGGAAATGATTGATTAATGAAAAATACTTGAGAGCTAGAATTTTTGGTTGAATTTAATTTATTTGTTAGAATAATATAGTATATAAATTGACTCTTAAATGGGTAAGTAAATCATACTATTTTAATCTGTCAAATAGTTATCTTTTTTTAAAAAAAAAAATTAATAATTTTTCTGACTATATAATATTGCTCAAATAATGTTCTCACATAACCCTCACTAAGAGCAAGTCTGTTATTTGGGACTTGAGCATTGAAAGAGTGCAAGCATGTGACAGTTCTACCTAGCTAGTTGTAGAAGGATGCTGGTGAAATTTGCTGTAATACAATATCTGAGCACCAACACTATGAAGAACATGAGTTGTGAAGATTCCCGTAGCAATGAAGGCGTCCTTGTCCTCATGAAAACTATCTATTTTGGTATGTCATGGAAACAAAATATCAATTTGTTATGTCGTTTTAGAACTGAAAATAGAAGGGGGAACCTTCATATCATAAGGGAAGACGAAAGCAAAAGCTCCAAATTCAGGTGGACCCTTCCCTGACGTAAGATGGATTGGTTACACCTCAAGTCACAGTATGTGTTGGCTCTTCCTTTTCATATAGAAGAGTTAAGTGGCCAATGTACAATAATAGCAGATAAACCTATGTTATTAGACATATTCAATTTGAATTGTGAGATGCTGTAAGATTTGCAAGACATGTATAACAGAAAGACATATAATTATGTATAATGTGCAATAATATATCAAGTTCTTTTGAACATATATGGTATTGTATCAATTTCTCCTAAAATTACAATATCATACTAAAAGTTAATATGAGAAAATCTAAACTTCATTTAATCGCAATGGGCTACGTGCCATTATGCATTCTGATAATGGTTTATGCCATTCAATTGATATTGGTCAAGTCAGGACAACAGTTGCAAATTTGGAAAAATACATAAAGATGTTTGGAATTTTAAGCGGTGTTTATAATCATTCCTGGTGATAAAATAATGGGAAAAAATCAAATCACTTTGGACATAACTTAGTAATAATCCAGCGAGAGAATATTTCGTATGACCTCCTATTTCAAAGAAAAACAACTTTGATGGATAATTAAAAATAAACAATTTAGTGAATGGGCCACAAAGATGAAACTTACTTAAAAATTTAAGCCAAATTTGAATTAAGTGTACCAATTGTATCAGCCAATAGTTTCTGTAGCCTATATTGTCCAATCCATTCTACCACTGTCGGCTGTTTTACCTGATCTTATCGACTTATCATATTATACATGTTTTTATAAAGTCTATATCCTATTATATTTATATTAATGTGTAAAAAATATATGTAAGAATGGAACAAGCAATTCATTCCTATTAAATTGGATTAGTTTGATTTTTTAATTACAACATTAATGCTTTGATTAATTAGAACTTTTCCTAATATATGAATGAAATCAGTTTTGTTGGTAAAGTGACCAAAATGATCACATCACATTATTGAATACTAGATAACTAGAGAGAAATTTTAATCTAATTTGACAGATCTCGTCATTGATTTTGAACCCTTAATTTGGTCAATCAAATTACCAAAAGAAACTACAAACTGGAAAGGAAATTGGGGGCGCTCCCTGAAATGGAAATAGTACTGGCATCCCACTTTTTCATTTCTTTACGGCCATGTTGGTTTCCCGGCAGGAGCATAGAAATGATCAAAAGCCTTTCACACACAACTTGCTTAGGTATGAAAAATCCGAATTGTCTTGTTCCCTGGTGGGTCGAATGATTCCCAAATAAAAAATATTGTGTATATATTATGCTCACAACCCATCAATTATTGAATGAGATATAAATTCTACTTGAATCATGTTCACATCCCATTTAATGATAGATAGAATCTTAGTTAGTATAGCATCTCACATCCTATATGTACATATAACATAACTCCTCCAAAATTCATCTCCAAGATATTAATAGTAACACGGACCTATTGTTTGAAACTTGCCGCTGCCCGTGCGTGTTTGTTTAACCCTAAATATGGATGTGCTATTTGCATTAATCACTATATTAAAATGATAAGGTCACTCTTTGGATGATATGCATGAATCATTGCCACCTCAAAGTCAATATTACGCCATATAGAGAAAGGTAGCTAACCAACTTGCCTTTCGGATAATGTCATTTTTGCATCATCCATGTTTCTCATAACACAAATAACTGCAGAATAATCAAAGTTCGAGATTTCTTTTGGTATCCTTATTTTTATAAGTGTATCAATATTTTTTTATATTCAATGACTCTGATTTAATAAAAAAAATTTATAAATTTTAAATACAATTAGAAAATAAAATTAAAATTTAGTAATTTTAGTTATATATATATATATATATATATATTTTTTTTTTTTTTATAGGGTCACAAGAGAAATCCTCTTAAAGTACCATAGAAAAATAACTAATAAGTCTTCATAATTGGGCTAAACACAATTATCGTAACAAAATAACAAATCATAAGATTATGGCATGCTCTTCTTATCATTTTTCCCCCCTTTAGAGAATTATGCTTTAAATTAACTAATTATATTATGAAATTATGGCAACAACTAAATGATTGCTCTGGACTCCAGATGTAAAAAGAGGGCATGCTATAAAACTAGGTTCCGGGAAAGAGCTTGATAAAACGCGGTAACAACGCACCAACTTCCGTGGGGCCCATTATACGCCGTATAACTGATAACACGGGACGTACACGTGGCTGTCCAAAAGCTAAAGAATACAGAAGCTCCATGCACCGTGTTTGGCTTCCTGCGGCAACTTACAATGGACAGGTATTTTCGTAGTTATCTCAACAAAGATGACTTATTTCCCACCTCATCCATTCTATTTTATCTCTCTCTATGTATGCACACACACCTTGTTTTTTTTTTTTGGTTTTTTGGGGTTAGACTTTAGTTTGATTTAAGATTAGTGTAATTCTATTGATTAAGACAGTGGTAGAGATCGATGGTTTATCCATTCCGTTAAGGAAATAAAATTGAAGTTAGTAACATTTTTTCCATAATTTGTTTTCATTTGTAAACAAATTTAATTTCGAAACAATTATTATCATCATAATTAATTTATTCTAATTATATAACAATTCATGGTTAAAACATAATGACCACTAAAGAAATAAGGCATTTATTTGAAATTTTAACTAATTTTTAATTAAAATATTTATTAAAATTTAATATAACTAAATAATTTTCCTAAAAAATTACAAAAAAAAATTAAAATAAAATAATTACTTATAAAATATTCTTAAGAAATTTTATAATTTTTTTCTAAGTTTAAATAAACACACCTTAAACATGATAGAATATCTATTTAAAATGATTGGTTGCATTAGAATTAAACTATTATTTGAAATGGATTTTACCTATAATGTAAGAGATATGAATTTAGGAGAGTTTATTTTGAGGAGAGTTTTTCTAACTATACTTCTGGACCAAAATTATTTGAGTAATTTGTTTAAAAAAAAAAGATGAGAATATGTTAAATAACAAATTTATAGTGTAAAAGTTTGATGATAATAATAATAATATAAATTTGTAATTCTTTACCACCTTTAATAGCTTCGAGAAAATGGTCAAATACGTGTAATTTATGAATTTAATACTAATATATTATTAATATAAAAATTTTTATATTATTATTTAATTATATATTATTATATCAATAATAATATTTAATTTAATTATTTATTATCTTTAAAATTTTATAAATAAAAATATATAATCAAATAACAATATAAAATTCTTTTTTGTTAATACTGCAACAAAATTAATCTTATGATTTATTTTCATTTTATAAACGAAAATGAATTAAAATTAATCTATTTTGCCACTAAAATTCCTCTCTAAGTTTGGCATTTTCCCTCCAAGTTGGTAATTTTTTTATAATTTTTCTTTCCCTCTCTTTCCCCTCTCTCTCTCTCTAAACCCGCAGTCATTGTCTGACCCGAAGCGCACAGAATAAAGGAGAATCTCCGGAGTCTCCAAAAACCCGAAAACATCTTTCCGATTCTCTCGTCGACCAATTTGCGTTCTCAACATAAAGTTCCCACCTTTGCTAACAAAACTCGTGATTGAGTCAGCCGAGTTCCTGACTCAGTGAGTGAGCGGGTGAACGAGTTGAGTGTTATTTGCTGGGGTGATGGGGAAGGTGGCGGTGGGAGCGGCGGTCGTCTGCGCCGCCGCGGTGGCCGTGGCGGCGGCGCTGGTGGTGCGCCATCGCATGAGGAGCTCGGAAAAGTGGGCACGAGCCGTAAGCATAGTGAAGGAGCTCGAAAAACAGTGTGGTACGCCAACTTGGAAGCTTAAGCACGTGGCCGAAGCCATGGAGGTTGAGATGCACGCTGGTCTTGCTTCCGAAGGTGGAAGCAAGCTCAAGATGTTGATAAGCTTTGTGGACAATCTCCCAACTGGGTTCGTTCAATTTATATAATATATTATAATATTATGTGTTGATATAAATCTTTTTGTTTTTTTAGTGGATTTGGATATGTGTTTATATTGACCTTATTCTTAAATGAAGGTAGATAATCCAATATATTGCAATTTAATTAGTAGAGGATCACTTGTTTTTGGTGTTTTATAAATGGACATGCTTAGTGAATTTCTAGTTAACTCTTCTAAGATTGTCTTTGTGAAGTGAATTATGATTCTGATGTTGCTGATTAGCTGATTAGTGCCGACTGGACTGGATTGCATATATATATATATATATATTTTCACTGCTTTCCAACAATTCTTTGTTGATTAGTTCCACTAGATGATAACAGCTTACTTCTTAAGCATTTGATTGTTTAAATTGTGTTGTGAGGAATCTAAAGACAAGATGCAGAAAGAGAAAACCTGAATGATTGAGTATTACATTGTGTTTCAGTTTATCAAAAACTACATAAGTTTTCTGTCATATAATTCTTGAAGGTTTCTTCCTTTTGGGTCGTTCTTTACTTTGTTGAATTTTTTATAGGGATGAGAAAGGAACCTTTTATGCATTGGATCTTGGTGGCACAAACTTTCGCACCCTTCGTGTGCAGTTAGGTGGAAAAGGGAAAGGTGTTGTCAGCATAGAGTCCAAAGAAGTTTCGATTCCTCCTCATTTGATGACCAGTTCTTCAGAGGTAAGTCTTTTATTAGAATATCTGTTGAAGCAATGAGCCTGCCTACACCCTGAAATATGTTAATTATGTCATTACAGGAATTATTTGATTTTATAGCAACATCTCTTGCAAAGTTTGTTAGTTCCGAACCTGAAGAGTTTCACCCTTCCCCTGGCAGACAAAGAGAACTGGGCTTTACCTTCTCATTTCCAGTGAGGCAAACATCAATTGCATCTGGTACTCTAATAAAGTGGACTAAAGGTTTCGATATTGAGGATGTGGTAATTCTTGTTACCTTCATTTTGTTATATTCAATTTCATTTGCATTGCCATTTTTCCCTGTTGTCATTTGTGTTGATCATGATCATGGTGCGTGATCCAGATATATGAATGAGTGTTCTGTCTCTGTCAGCACATACACTACCGCATTCCTCTTGTTGTAGTAATTTTTTGAATCCAGAAATGACTATAGTTCACAAATTCTGTCTCTTCTACTAGTTTTCTCGTCACATATCAGATGGTCTTTGATTGAGCCTGGTAATCTGACATTTACTCCTTTATGGATTCTATTTGGATTGTTTGTAGGTTGGAGAAGATGTGGTGGGGCTACTAACAAAGTCCTTCGAGAAAATTGGCCTGGATATGCGTGTTGCAGCTCTTGTCAGTCCCATTTTCCTCTTTTTGCGATTTCATCTTCTACTGTTTTTCTTTCTTTTCCCTTGATGTTAAGCTTTGAAAATGATTTCCAGTTTGTGCCTGACAGAAAATATGCATTTTATTTTCAACTTTTTTTTTTTTTTAAGAAAAAAGTAAATATCTTCTTTAGTCCAGTTGACATAAGTTTGGTCTTAAAAATTTTTTTGACATTAATATAGTTCTAACACTTTGAATTTTGACATTAATTTCATCCTTCCGTCAAATCATCAGTCATAAGCAATATAGCTCAGAACTAACATACCAATTATGATTAATAATATCGGAAATCAACAATGATTTGACAGAAGGATGAAAGTGATGTCAAAATTCAAAGTGGTGGACTAAATTGATGTTAAAAATCCATCAGGACCAAACTAATATCAACTTCAAAATATTAGGATTAAAAAGGGTATTTACTAAAAAAAAAAAAAAAAATCATGGTTACTTAATATCTTAAACAAAACATAACTTGGTGATGGGATATGTAGGTTAATGATACTGTTGGAACATTAGCTAAAGCCAGATTCAGCAATCAGGATGTCATTGCTGGAGTGATTCTTGGTACTGGGACAAATGCAGCATATGTAGAACGTGCACATGCAATTCCAAAATGGCAGGGTCTACTACCAAAATCAGGAGAGATGGTAAGTAGGTTATGAATATATATGACACATATTTTCTTGTGTGCTAAAACTCTATTTATCATTATTCTAAGAAGCACGTGATGATTAGCTGTGTCAACGCGCACTGATTATTTACTAATTCTATAGGTTATAAACATGGAGTGGGGTAGTTTCCGTTCCTGCCATCTTCCTCTAACAGAATATGACCAAGCTTTAGATGAGGATAGCCTAAACCCTGGAGAACAGGTAATGATTATCTGTCATTGGTTTAGATAACTAATGTGTATCTATAATACTCTTCCACTATTGTTTGCAGATTTTTGAGAAGTTAATTTCTGGTATGTATTTGGGAGACATTGTAAGGAGAGCTTTATTGAAGATGGCTGAAGAAGCTGATCTTTTTGGAGATACTGTGCCACCCAAGTTGAGAACTCCTTTCATACTTAGGTATGCTAAAATATCCAACCAAACATTCACTTTAACTTGTCTTGGTTGATACCCTAGAAAGTTGCTTATATGCTACTTAAACTTGTGGGTGACCTATATTTACATCATGACACCTGTGTTGCCTTATTTTGAGTTGTATAAATCTGCATTGTAAACCATTATTTCCAATTTCTTTACCATTTATTTTCTTTGTATTGAAGCTTCCAGTGTTTTCACACATTTTTTATGGGATGTATAGGACACCTGACATGTCTGCTATGCATCAAGACACGTCTCCAGATCTGAAAGTGGTTGGAAACAAATTGAGGGATTTATTAGAGGTACATATTCTTTTATGATCATGTTGAATATAATATGGTTGTCAGTTTGCACAATTACATCATCCTGTTAATTGTTGTTTTTGAATTAGATATAGAAGGCAGAAAATTTTGATCGTAAATTAAACTCTTAGGATCTATTGTTTGTGTTCTTCCATTATAAATAAATTCATAAAGATTAAGTACAAATAGGAGTTGGTATTTCTCCTCCCCAAAGAAAGTGGTTAGGTGTTCTCATTGCTTTCCTTTTTGTCAGATCAATAACATATCCCTAAAAATGAGGAAGATTGTTGTGGAAGTCTGTGACATTGTTGCTATTCGTGGGGCTCGCCTTGCTGCTGCTGGTATTGTAGGCATCCTTAAGAAAATAGGAAGAGACACAATTAAGGATGGGGAGAAACAAAGATCAGTGATAGCAGTGGATGGAGGATTGTTTGAACACTACACTAAATTCAGAAATTGCCTGGAGAGTACACTAAAGGAGTTGTTGGGAGATGAAGTAGCTGAGACCATTGGCATGGAGCATTCTAATGATGGCTCTGGCATTGGAGCAGCCCTCCTGGCAGCTTCTCACTCCCAGTATTTGGGAGCGGAGGAGTCCTGAAGATGTGGTTAATGCCAAGATAAAACAAGTGTAATACTAGCTTCATTTTTTTAGTATACCTAATAGATCAACAGATTGTGGTAACAAAGCCTTAATTAATGGTCCCACAGAACTTGTAACTGGAGGCTAGGGGCTGTGTTTGTCTGGGCCATTATTTTTGGTTACAGTGTCTGTCTCTCCCATGTTAAGGAATAAAAGGGGAGATGTAATTGTAAACTTTAATTTTGATTAGTCACCTTTTGCCAATGTAACCTGTTCTCAACATAATAGATCATGATTTAATTTATTGACCAGGTTGAAGGATTTTGATTCAAAGCTTTTCTATGTTATCCATGAAGAGCTGGTTTTGTTTAGTATTGTATATCTCTGCATTGGAAGCCTTTTTATTTTGGTTATCCCACTTAGCAAAGCTGATCATTTGAGGAGTGAGTTCCAGGACATATTGTTTATTTTTACAAGTTTTAATAAATAAATAAATAAATAAAAATTGACGACCATAGTTAGCATATTTAACATAGTAGTTGTAGGTTCTATTGTACAAAAATAAAGGTATTAGCTTCTTGTATTATAAATAAAAGACTAACTTGATAATGTGTATATCTTAATATCTTAAAGACGAAAATTTACATCTACTCCTTTATATACAAGCATTTTCGCCCTTATTTTGGGGTTGTGAAGAGATTATGTAAAAAGCAATGTTAAAACAAAAATGTTAGAAAACAAAAGCTATTGTTGAATGGAGTAATGATATGATTTATTTATTTATTTATTTAAGAGTTGACATATATGTGACATTATAATGATTAAAAAAAAAAAAAAGTTTCTAACTCGCATCTTTCTTAGGCAAATAAAGCACTTCTCCTAAAAGCCTTTGTTTTTTGTAGGGTTTGGATCGATACAATTGTTTAACGAAAAATGGACTACTTAACCATAATTGCGCTTGTCAAGTTATTGGAAAGACCTTATACAGATCAAGCAACAATAAGTGCTTGACTGTCTCTTCTCCCTTCAACTAAAACCCAAGTATCTTTGCCAAGCATATTAGTTGAATTTATTCCTCATATTACTAGCTTAGTCGAAATTCACTGGAAAACTATGGAAAGAAAATCCAAAAACCTTGTATACAAGTAAACAACAACAGCAGCTAACTCTTGTCCCACTGGGTGGGGTTGACTACCTACATCAGTTGATGTAATAATGTCTTTATGTAAACCATATCAAAACACTTCTACTACTAGTGGTCCCCTACTCATAACTACTGCTTATCTGAACTGATTTCATGCTCTCTTCATGTAGTTATACGGTAGCTATCCTATAAGCTTCATTGACTTCAAGACTATTTGTTAGTCAATTTCTGGAAGCCAATTTATTATTCACCTTTCTGGATTACTATTGTGTTTGGTTTGGAGATAAAAAATGGGGGGTAAAATTTCATGGATAAGCTCTATATGTAACTCCATATGTAAAATTACACATGGAGTTTATCCATAAAATTTTACCCTCCATTTTTACCCCCAAATCAAACACATACCCAAAACTAGGATGCCAATCTACCTTGTTATCATTACCACACTTATCAATATACCTGCTTTTCCCATTTTGAATTCTTAAGAAGGGGAACAGCATCATGGAAACCAACACTCTTCTCTCCTTTGGCAAATGAATTACTGCCGCCGAGCAATGTTTTGAGGACTTCCTTCATGGAAGGTCTGCTAGCTGGCAGTGGTGCAGTGCACCTGACCCCAAGTTTGAAGATGCTGCACATTTCATCCAAGTTACTCGGTTCCTTGACATCCGCATCCAGATCATCTTCTATAGTACTTCCTAATTCAACAAGGCGCGATGCCCATTCAGCAAGAGATGAGTACTCATCATCTCCTTGATTAGCTTCTCTTCCAGTTGTTAGTTCCAATAGGATAACTCCAAAGCTATAGACATCTGTCTTCTCATTGACTCTTGTTGTTTGAGCATATTCTGCAATGCAATTATGAAACAACATTCAGATAAGATGTATGCAAATGAAAAATGAAATAGAGAACTTAACTAAAGCAATATACTTTGTTAGCTGTTTTCACCTGGAGCAATGTATCCGAATGTGCCTGTCACAGCTGACATTGTGGCTAGTTCTTCTGGATTGATCAACATCCTGGCCAGACCGAAATCGGCGACTTTTGCATTGAATTGAGAATCCAACAGAATGTTACTTGTTTTCACATCTCGATGAACAATAGGTAGTGAGCAGTCATGGTGCATGTAGCACAAACCTTGGGCAGCTCCAATGGCTATCTGCAATCTCTTTGACCAATCAAGGATATCATAATGGGCTGATGACTTACTTTTCTTGTGCAGCCACTTATCAAGGCTATGGTTTTCAAGATACTCATAGACAAGGAGCAGAGAATCCTCACTGGAGATACAGCATAGTAACTTGACAATGTTGCTATGGCGAATATTGCTCAGTATTTCAACTTCTGCATGAAATGAACTCTCAAGCTCTGGCTCTAACTTTCTGCTATTTTTTATCTTTTTCACAGCAACATAGCCTAAACCATCGACAGCAACACGGTATACTGCACCATATCCACCACGGCCAATAATATTCTCTTCTGTCATTGAAGACACAATATTTGATTTTGTGAAACTTAGCCTTTGAAAGGAAGTGAGCTTCCATGACTTGCGCAATTCTTGCTGTCTTTTTATGTAAAATATGATGAACAAGAATAATGACAAGATAGCCAGCAAGGAGGCTACTACCAGCAGCCTTATGAGCATAGCATGAGACAAAGATGGGCCATTGCTTGCCCTTTGAGGGCCAGATTTGCACAAGGAAAGGTTTATTACTGGGGTATCAGCACACAAACCAGAATTGTTCAAAAAGCTTCTGGCATACACAAGGTTTTCAAGTTCACTTGGAACCTTCCCCTTCAAATAGTTGGAGGACAAATTGAGATTGGTAGGTCTCATAAGGGCTAGTTGGGATGGAATTTGGCCAGAGAATTTGTTTTCTGACAAGTCCAATACATTTAATGCAGGTAACTGACCAACTGCAACTGGGATTTCTCCAGAGAGTTGATTGTGGCTCAAATTTAGAATTGCTAGGGACTTCCATGATATTATATCTGATGGAAGTGGCCCTGTGAGCTGGTTCTGATCAAGCAGAAGAGTTGATAGCTGGGGAAGAGCCGTTAGGCCCTGTGGAATACTTCCGTTGAAGAGGTTGTTACTGGCATTGAACACCACCACATTCTTCCATGAAGACACTCCAGCTGGGATTCTGCCATAAAACTGATTGTAACTTATGGCCAAGTTTGAAAGATTCCAAGGCAATCTTTCAGGAAGCTGACCGGTGAACTTGTTCTCGTTTATCATAAACGTTGACAGGTTCATAGATGTCCATAGACCACTAGGAATGTTGCCCGAAAGCTGATTATTGTCAACTCTCAGATGTTGCAGGCTATTGCAATTTCCTAGAGATTCTGGCAACTCCCCATTCAGATTATTGTCATAAGCAGTTAAACCAACTAACATTCCATTATAGCACAAATTCTCTGGTAGCCTTCCTGTAAAACTATTGGATGCAACCTGAAATGTTTCAAGATTTGAGAAGCGGCCAAAGTCGGTAGGAAGAGTACCTGATAAATTGTTTTGGAAAACAATAAAATCTATCAGAGCTGGCAAATGAGCAATGCTTTCTGGTATTACCCCAGATAATTGATTCATTTGCAAATCCAAGTAATTCAACTTTTTGAGCTTTCCCAGACCTTCTGGTATTCTCCCAGTGAGATCATTCTCTGAAAGATCCAGGCTTGTCAGGTTGAATGCTTCTACCACTCCAGGTATCTCCCCAGAGAGCCCGTTATTGTAAAGGTAAAGTATGCTCAGATTCTTCAGCTTGAACAAACCAATGGGAATTTTTCCACTCAAATCATTTCCTGATAGATCCAACTCCTCCAAGGCCACCATTTCTCCAATGGCTTCAGGGATTTCCCCAACCAAGTTGGAGTCATCCATATAAAAGACCTTCAACTTATTCAACTTGGTCAAGCTTGATGGCAACTTTGTGGGAGGGAGGCTGTTTGAGGACATATCCAACTTTTCAAGGTTGGACAAGTTGCCAATCTCAGCAGGAAAAGTACCATTGAAGAGACACTGATAAAGTTGAAGATTTGTTAGCTCCTTCAGCCTCCCAATGCTCACTGGAATGTCACCAGAGAAGTTGTTGGCACCGAGGCTAAGAAACTTCAGGTTAGCCAAGCGGTCTATGTCATCAGGAATCTTGCCAACAAAGTAGTTCTGTGAGAGATCAAGGTGCTCCAGCTTGGAGCAGCCGTAGAGATATCTTGGGAACTCCCCAGGAATGTAGTTCCATTGAAAATCAATGTATGTGAGGTTTGTGAGAGCACATATGAAAGGTGGCAGTGTTTGAGTGATGCTGGTGTTGACCATAGCCAGTGAAGTAATAGATCCATTGGTGCAAGTGATCTCTGGCCAAGTGCAGTGTGAAGAGTTTGATGGGGTCCAGTGACTGAGGAATGGTGGATTATGCAGGTATTGCTTTATCTTCAATAGGACTGCATGTTCTTGTTCATACAGCTGAGACTGAGATGTTGCATAGGTGAGGAAAAGAAAGAAGGATAGAAGAAAGAAAACTGGTATTTTAAGACATGATTGGATGAGGTTTCTCATCTGGTTGCACGAGTTGTTTATGGCTTACACACTGTGTCATTCAATGAAGAGGAGATAATGTATGAAAAATTGATGATTCTTCTGGTTCGCACAGTGCTTCATCACGAGATGCTTTCAAAATTGGAATTCCAATTTACATACTGTAGTTGATGTCAATTATTTGTGGGCCTGAGACCATGGATTTGGACTCTTCAATGAATAACTTATTTGTTAATACCGTTGCCAAAAGAACAATGTGCTCAAGCAAATCAGTAATCTTTACTATTATTATTGATTTAGATTAATATTATGGGGAAACCAAAACACTTAAGTATTTGAGAAATTTTGGCATAGATTGTACTCATAATTAAAAATAAAATAATAATTTAAACAACAGTATAAATTAGTGATAGGTCTAATTTTAAAAATTTATTTATTAATAACTATGAGCATATCTATATAATACTTTATCATTACCCAAAATTTTCTTTTAAGTATTTAAGTAAAATTTGTAACTTCAAGCCTTGATGTTAATGGCTTCCAGCCTGGCGTTGCTTTCTTTACTCCAAATTCAAGTTTGAAGGCTCTTTGTTGGTTGGAGAGTCGTTAAGCTTTTTAACTTTATCCTTCTTGTTTGTTATTGAAGGAACCTAGAGCAGTCAATGGGCAACTAGTACAATTATTTAGATAAATTTACGTCCACGAAAACCCAAAGTTTGACCTCGGTCCACGTGACCATTATTTTGTTATATTGATATTCTACAAATATATCACGTCACATTTCAATTCTTTTTATTGCTTTCTCCTTATCGCTGCAAATAATTTATTAGCATACTTTCACACGATATCTATCCACCTCACATTTAACGAAGCATTTTCCACACTTTATACAAGTCAACATAAGGCTACCCACGGTTCACATGAACTTTTATGCACAACGTTGGAGGAAGCATCCACCTTTTGACTCGTTCCGCGATGCTTTTGTTTGGCATGTCATTTTCATTTTCATAAGATTTAAGTGCTCCAAATAATTTTACTTAATTTTTAATTAATTTTTTGTAATTTAAAAATTTATAATCAATATTTTATATTATATACAAATTTTCAATTAAGTTCTTGCAGTTAACCATTAGTACAAAAATATTATTAGTAATATTATGATGCATTTAATGAAATTAGATATACTACATATTTTATTGATCCTGTTCAATATATATAAAATAGAAATTTATGATTAAAAATAATATAAACTATCAATATACCCATTTATTGTAGTCTATTCTAGATTAACATCATTATCTTCGTCCTCCACCGTAAACCACCACCACCTCCACTATTGAACTCGGCCTTGCACTGCAAACTCGAAATGTCAAACCCGGAATCTGGTCTTCAATGAGCACATCTATTCCATATTGAATGTTGATATATTTAACTTTGGGATTCCAAATTTCATCCAAGGCAAAGGATCTAGTTGGGCATATCTATTTACGTTAATATATTGAATTTTAGGGTTCTAAGTTCTACTCTACCATGAAGTGATAGGTAGGGGGTGGAAGGGTGGAGTCGTGGAGGGTGAAGAGAGAGATGAAGATAGAATATTTTATGAATATTCTATTTTTTTATATCATTAAGAATATGATTAAAAAACTTTATACATTATAAAAATTTTATTACAAATTTTTAAATTATAGAGATCTATTTAAAAATTGAGTGAAATTATAGGGTTTGAAGAATAATTAAACCTGTTCATAACGTGATGGAATAGATATTATAGATAAAATATTTTTTTATTTTGTTACCTTAATTTTAATTTCTGTAATATACCAGCAAAAAAACAAATTCTGTGATGTACAATACTTATCTCTTGTTCACTTTAACTATTTGCTTAATTTTATTGTTATGATAATTTATTCTAGCTATATACACTCCTTCAATTTTCTCAAAGGAGTTTATATTATACGTCAGGGAAAATATAATAAGAGAAAGCGGAGAATTGAACACTTATAATATAATACAGGATAAACTCTTGAGTTGGAATTCTCTACAACAGGTATTCCATTTAATATCAAATTAATATGTATAAGATTGTCTTTGCCATGTTAAAAAGTTAAAAACAATAACAATGATTTAATGAGTATTTAAAATATCATATATTTAAGATGTCCAAAATATGAAAGATGAATATCGTGAGCATTAGATAGTGACTACCAAATAGCTAATATTTAAATGATCTATTTTATGCATAAACTGTCAAAAAATTCAAAATATGACATATAATACTGTAATCATTGTTCTGATTGAAAAAAAAAAAAAATTGGTAAGGAGCGAGGACCAAGGACAAAAATACATTGTACAATGGACAAGTATCCTTAGTAAAACTGCAGAGAAATAGCAGTTCCTAATCTATGGTGAAGAAGAGGGGTGCAAGTTTTCTGCATTAATATTATATTACAAAAATTGCTTAGATCGAGGATGTCATGCAGTTTCCATAGGATCCATTTCCTATTAAAAGGTCCTTCGTGTTCTCTTCCATGTAGTTCTATAATACTGACATACATAGACTCTAAATCTGCTATCCAATGGCTATCTCCTATGCGTTTGACAAGTCACTGAATCCAATTCTAGTATTGGCACTAACCTAGGAAACCATTTGAGTCACCATTCTGTAATATCAGACATGATACTTACCTGGATCCCCAATCTAGCTAGCTATCACCATCAACATCCAACCTATGCTCCCTTTTTGAACTTCGAAGAAGAGGAACTGCATCATAGTGGCCAAAGCTCCTCTCTCCAAAAGCAAATGATTCTCCATTTTGTAGCAATATTTGGAGGGCCTCCTTCATGGTGGGTCTAGTAGCAGGAAGTGTTGAAGTACACATGACCCCAAGTTTGAAAACGTGACACATTTCATCCATGTAACTTGGTTCCATGACTTCTTTGTCTAGCAGTTCTTCTATGTTGCTTCCTACCTGAAAGTGACGCCTCGACCATTCTGCAAGAGATGAGTGTTCATCTCCATAGTTAGCTTCTTTACCTGTTGTCAGCTCCAACAGGATAACCCCAAAGCTGAAGACATCAATCTTTTCACTAACTCGTGTTGTCTGAATATATTCTGCATTCAAGTATGAAAAAATGTTATTGAGGTTAAACTAATGCCAATGGAAAAATGCAATAGGGAGAATTTAATTGAGTAATGCTACATAGCTAGAATTATTTACCAGAATAGTTATCAGAATTTATCAAGATTTAAGGAAGATAGTTAGATGAGTCAAAAAGTAAAGATCACTTGTCCATGAAATAATGACATGTCATTCTGGTAAAAATTTTGACGTCAAAATTCTGGTTGTTTAGTATTTCTCAAGACAAAAAAGATATATATTTGACAGTAAGGGAAAAAAAGGATTGGCATGCCATTCACCTGGAGCAAGATATCCAAATGAGCCAACCACAGCTGAGACGGTGGCAAGTTCCCCTGGCTTGATCAACATCCTAGCCAGACCAAAATCAGCAACTTTGGCATTGAATTCAGGATCCAAAAGGATGTTGCTTGTTTTCACATCTCTATGAACAACGGGTGTTGAGCATTCATGGTGCATGTAGCTCAAACCTTGGGCAACCCCAATGGCAATTTTCATTCTCTTTGGCCAATCAAGGGCAACATGATGGACCAAACCCGAAACGGATGATGACTTAATCTTCTTGTGCAGCCACTTGTCAAGGCTTCTATTTTCCAGATACTCATAGACAAGAAGCATAGAATCATCATTGTGGACATAGCACAACAACTTCACAATGTTTCTGTGACGAATGCTGCTCAATATTTTAACTTCCGCAGCAAATGAGTTCTCAAGTTTCTTGTCTAACCTTGTATTACTGCAAATCCTTTTCACAGCAACATAGCCTAAACCATCGATGGCAACTTGGTACACTGTACCATATCCACCACTGCCAATAATATTAGGCTCTGTCATTGAAGACACTATATCTGATTCGTTGAAACTCAGCCTTTGGAAGGAAACGAGCTTCCATGAGTTATCCAGTACTTGCTTTCTTTTCCTGTTAAGTCTGACAATCAAGAATGACATAAAAATAGCCAGTAAGGACACTACTAAAACCAGGCTTATAATCAAAGCTGGAGACCAAGATGAGTCCTTGCTTGAACTTTGTGGCGAGCCAGAATTGCACAAGGTAAGGTTCAGTACTGAGGTATCAGCACATAGACCAGGATTGTCCAAAAAGCTGCTGTCAAACACAGAATTCTCAAATTCACTTGGAATCCTCCCAGTCAAATGATTGGAGGATAGATTGAGATTGGTGAGTACTGGAAGTTGAGAAGGAACCTGGCCAGAGAATTGATTTTCTGACAGGTCAAGCACATTAAGGCGAGGTAACCGACCAATTGCATCTGGGATTTGTCCAGAGAGTTGGTTTTGTCTCAAATTTAGAGTACTTAGGGACTCCCATGATAATATATCTGATGGAAGTGGCCCGGTAAGCTGGTTCTGATCAAGCAACAGATCTGTTAGCTTGGGAAGTGCCGTTAGCTCTTGTGGAAAACTTCCATTCAAGTAGTTCCTACTGGCCTTAAACTCTACCACATTGGTCCAGGATGACACTCCAGCTGGAATTCTACCAGAAAACTGATTGTAACTTATGTCGAAGAGCGAAACAGCTGAAGACAATCTCTCGGGAAGCTCACCAGTGAACCTATTACGGCTTACCATGAAATTCACCAAATTGGAAGATGTCCAAAGGCCACTAGGAATGTTACCAGAAAAATCATTACTGTAAATTTTCAGGTCCTGCAGGCTACTGCATTTTCCTAGTGACTCTGGCAACTCCCCATTCATATTATTTTCATAAACAGTTAAATTAAGTAACTCGCCATAATAGCACAAGTTCTCTGGTAGATTTCCGCTAAAACTATTAGATGCAACATGAAAGATTCGAAGTTTTGAGTAGAGGCCAAAGTCAGAAGGAAGAGAACCTGATAGCTTGTTGATGAAGACACGAAAATCTGCCAGAGCTGGAAGACGGCCTAAGCTTTCTGGTATCTCTTCTGACAGGTTATTCATAGACAATCTCAAGGCAATTAACTGTTGGAGCTTTCCAAAATCATCTGGTATTTTCCCTGTAAGGCCATTATTTGAAAAATCAATGAAGGTCAAATTTAATGCTTCAACGACAGCAGGTATCTCCCCAGAAAGTCTGTTCTGCCAAAGGCGCAGAATGCTCAGATTCTTCAGCATGAACAAACTGCTGGGAATTTGTCCAGTTAAACCATTTTGTGATAAATCCAATTTCTCCAGAGCCACCATTTCTCCAATGGTTTCAGGGATTTCCTCAGCCAAGTTGCATTGAAACATATAAAAGACTTTCAGTTTATTCAACTTGATCCAGCTTGATGGCAACCTCGTAGGAGGAAGCATGCTGTTACCTGACAAATCCAAGGTTTCAAGATTGGACAAGCCGCCAATCTCATCAGGGAGAGTACCATTGAATAGGCAGTCTTGAAGTGCAAGGTATCTCAGTTCCTTCAACCCTCCAACACTGGCAGGGATGTCACCGGTGAAGTTGGCATAACTAAGGTTAAGATACTGCAAATTGGACAAGTGGTCAATGTCATCAGGTACCTTGCCAACAAAGTTGTTCATTGAGAGGTCAAGGTACTCAAGCTTGGAACAGTTGTATAGAGAAGTTGGGAACACCCCAGGAATGAAATTCAGGCTGAAGTCAACATGTGTGAGGTTTGTGAGGTCACATATGAAAGGTGGCATTGTTTGGTTGATGCTAACATTGGCAAGAACTAGTCCGGTGACAGAACCATTGGTGCATATGATCTCAGGCCAAGAACAGTGAGAGGAGTTTGATGGGATCCAGTGACTGAGGAAAGGTGGATCTTGCAGGTAATGTTTGATCCTCAATAGGACTGCATGTTCTTGATCATGCAGCTGAGACTGAGACTTTGCATGGCTGAAGATGAGGAGGAAAACCACAAGAGAGAACAATGGCAATCTGACACATGATGGAGTTAATGTTTCCATCTGGGGTGTTTAGTTTTACTCTTCTTATTTTTTCTGGTTTTCAGTGTGTAATGAAATGGAGGTGATTTGCAAGTGATGCGGAAGATGATTTTTGTAGCCTGAATGTTTGATTTCACACTTTAGAAAAGTTGAGAATTGTAGTCTTGCTCTACAATTTCCAAACTTTGAATATTTCAATATATTATGTGTCCGGTCAGAGAGTCAATGTCTTTCTTTTGCTGGAACTCTGATGGACAATTCGATCGTAACTTCTACCTGATCGAAAATTCTAGTCAACGGACTGAAAATTTCGTAAATTAGGTGGCCAGATCTAAACCGAGGAATGAGAAAACGGCTCTTTTCAATATTTTGTTATTAATATTATGCATAAATAAATTATGCATGTAAGGATACATGTTTCAAGCATCTCGACTCACTTTTTTGCTTATAAGCCCAAGTGGCCAGTGTTCATATTAGCAAATCGTTTTGCTTTCATAGGCACGAAACTCTGACCAATGGCCACCAGGAAACCAGGGATAAAAAACTATATACAAAATGGTCATAGGATTAATATTATAATAAATGTTTGTATTCTTTTATTTAATATACGCCATTCTGTTATTTTTTTCAATAATGCTCCGTTGCCAGCATTTTGCCAAATTTTTTGATGAAAAACAAAAGTAACTGATAAATGAAATAAAGTCGAATAATTTATTTATCTTTATAAATGTTAATATGTATGACATATTATTTTAATAAATAAACTTGGGTAAATATTTTGTCTCTCAAATATTTTCTTTATTTATTGTCATTTTGGTTTTCCATTAGCCGCGCAAATACGTCACCCAGTACAGGCGCCGCATAGGCTAACGTGAGGGACGGAAACGGCGCAATGGAAACATACAGGAATTATCCTAATGCGGATGTGTTTATTTTCCAAAAAATATAGGAAAAACTAGAACAAACCAACCAGCACTCTTTTGTTGAAAGTATACTATGAGAAAACTTAATTTCCACCATAAATTCAGTCAAAGATTCAATCAAAATAAAATGTAGCGGATGACCTTGACCAACGTATGCATTTACTTCTGTAATGCTTGCTGCTGGAAAACCATAGGCGCACAAATAAGATTTTTTTACTAAAGAACCACAAAACATAAGTTTACGGTCTTTCCAAATAATTTGGAGGATGTGATACTCTCAAAGTCCTTAAAATAGAATTATTTCATTTTACGCCAAATCAGAAACAACGGAGATTGATAAAGAAATTTTGGGGAACTTCTAGTTATTTATGTTTTGTTTGGATAAAAATAGAAAATGAGAGGAAAGAAAATAGAGAAAAGAGAAAATAAAAAGAAAAGTATATTCTCTCTCCTATTATTTGGATGTAGAGAAAATAAAAAGAAAAAAAATTATATGAGTATAAAATGATATTTATATCTTTAATAAAGATAAATATATTTTTTAAGTAAAATAATACAATAAAATGCAAGTATATTATTTTATTTTATTTATCTCATAAGTAAATATATTCTTTATAAATTCTTTCATATAAATAAATATATTTTATAATAAATATTATTAAATAAAAATTGTCTTTATCTAATTAATAAATATTATTTTATGTTGCAACATCTGCTAGCAGCCTGGCATTCCATCATCCAGTAACAGGATAAAAATGTCAATGTGCTTTGCGGACGGTTTTCTTCGCAAATGGCCGCAAAAAATCTTTATGCTGGCCCCATAATTATTGTCTTCTTTTTTTTTTTTTTCTATTTTTCTTTCAATCCAAATGATAGAAAATATCTTAGTTATTATATTTTCTCTTCTTTCCTTTTCTTTCTTTCTCTTTTCTACCGATCCAAACGCACGTTTAATGAGGTAAAAAGAATTCTCTTTCTAATAATGGTTTATTATTTTATTTTCTTCAATATTTCTATCATACAATCGGTTATAAAAATCCCCATTATATGACAAGAAATTGATGAAAAAGTTGATCATTTATTCCTATTATATACCAACTACAAAGGTCAAAATTGGTTATCTATTCATACTTACGAAAAAGAAAATGTTGGAAGGAGAAAAGTTTTTTATCTCTATTATATAATTAAAAATCTCCTAAAAATTGTTCATTAATTTCCATTCTATTATTCATATCAAACTTTTGCTAAAAAAAAAAAAAAAATTGTGAGATTCGTATCCTCCCAAATCGTTTGGGAGAATAGTTGCGTCATCCAAACATAAAAAGATACATAAAAAGATGGTTAAAATTTTATAATTTGGTGTAAAGCAATTAATAAAAAATCTCAAAAACTATTTTACTCAATTGCAAATTGACTAACTAAGAGAGCTGAACGGATATATATATATCATGCATGGGTCTCCTACTAGTAAGGTTTAATTATCGTTGATCTTTAATATTTCAATAAATAGGTTATTTTTATTATCTCATTTTATTTAACTATTATTTTTAAGAGTATAATTTCTATACATAAAAAATAACTTTATACTATCAACTAATAGAAATTTAAGAATTTGTCAAATCACAATAGGTAACTATCACTATAATAATCACTCACTATGATGTGGTAAATTCTTAAATTTCTATTGGCTGATAATATAAAATTATTTTATATCATTAATGTATAAAAATTAAATTCTATTTTTAATCTCCATAAATGTTGACAAATAATTATGCTAGTATTACCTTTTGATTATTACTAATTAGGATCTAATATACATAACTATGGAAATTGATCATTTCAATTGAGAATCCCACATAATTTTATTATGTGTTTGATCAAGAAGGTGGGAGCAAACATAAAATCTACAAAAATATTTAATTAATGATAAAAATTACCTCATAACAAAGTTATGTGAAATTTTCAATTAAAAGAATCTATTCCCACATAACTATTCATATTGCCTAAGTAAAAAAAAAAAATGCTAATTACATATTATTTATACATACTTCATTTTATCTTTATACAATTTTTATTATATGATTATAGTTCATTTTTATTTATACTATGATTTTATCACCTCACTTATAAATGCGAGGTGATGTGATTGGTGCTCAAGGGAATATAAATATCTACATCACTAGAGGAGACGGGAATAGCATAGATTCATTTCGGTAGGGATTTAGGTTCGCCTACCCTAATTATTTGAACACGCGCACACAGCTTCTTTGCTCTATAGCAGCATCCCATGAAAGAATACACCACGATCTATGCCCCAAAATTGCCAATCTCCCTTGGAAAAAAAAAAAAGAGAGCAAAATTAAACCTTGGTTCCTTAAAAAAATTATATTTTAATATTTTAGTTGTTAAATGATTAATTACATATATTTAAGTATTCCAAAAATTTAACGTTATAATATTTCGATCCTCAAAAAAATTAATTACAAACAATTGAGTCCTTTAAAAATTTGATATTATAACACTTTAATTCAATAAAATTTGGTAATGATAGACTATAGTATTATAACATCAAATCTTTACGAGATTTAAATATATGTAATTAATCTTTAGAGAGTTAAAATATTAAAATACAAATTTTTCACTAAAAAAGAAAAGAAAAGAAAAGAAAAAACTCTTTCTCATTTAAATTTTAAGTATGAAAATCAGCGTGCACACACTGGAATCTAAGATAGATTGAATATAGACCTAGCTTTTAGGGCTAAATATAGACCAAACATTGGGATAGCTCGACCAATTAGACATATCTTATCCCCTTGCCTTCCTTAATTTCCCTTCTTTAGTAAGTTAACTTATGGTACGAAGTAAAAGCTATCAATCCTACTGTGTCCATAATTTTGAGGAAAAATTGTATTTTATTTTTTTATATACACTTTAACTCCTAAATTTTAAAAATTATATAAATTGACTCTTTAAACTTTTTTAAATATGTAAATTGACTATTCTATTATTTTTTTTATCAATCATTAATAAAAATATCACACATTCAAAAAAATTTACGATATCAAATTACATATTTAAAAAATTTTAAGAGATCAATTTGCATATCACTCAAATTTCAAGGGCTTATAACACACTTAGTTTGACTAAAATACATATTTGCAAAAGTTAAAATTCAATTTGCACATTTTTAAAAATTAGGAGTTAAAATACACATAGTTTATAATTTAGGAAATAAAATGTAATTTTTCCTAATTTTTATAATCTAATAATTCAAAAATGATTTTACTTGACAAAACTACCGTAATATCATAGTAAATTATTTTTTTTTTAAAAAAAGGCTTATTCATTATTATTGTAATTTTTAAAATTAATTGCACATTTACACAGTTACTAAAGACCTTGTAAAACAAATTAAACCATGCAGGTAACAAAAAATAATACCCAAACCCAACCACTGTGCCATTAAACCAAGTGAACTCAAAATCTCAACATACAAATACAGAGTGCCAACCTAACATAAGGGAGTTCACTAGGCACCATTGACCATTGCATCCAATAGCCTAACATGAAAAAAGAGAAATCTTTAGATGCTATCAGAGCAAGAAAAAGGCAATGGTCTGTTCCATTCATAGTTTAACACTTTAACTATTGCATTAAAAAATGTAGTAAAAGTAAAAAAATACCGATGAGCAACAAAATTGAAGTGTTAAGCTATGAATTAACATAGCACAACTTTTTCTTTACTCTTTAAACACCTAAAAATTTCTCAAAGAGGAATAGGCATTGTTCTATATAACATCCAGCAAGAGCATTGCACATGTAAAATTGCCATATGTAGAAGCAGCAGAGAAATCTCATTTGTACTTCAGATAGCTATCTCATTTCCATGTTTTTCCAGGTGCTAAAACAAAGGGCAAAGTCATACTTAATTCAGTTCTGTGTCTCCAGACATCATCTACTTTGAAAGAGTAGAGCAAACTACACCAGCAAGAATACATAATACATTGTGACAAGACTGCAGACATAAGTAGCATGCACACCAGTCATAACATAAAATCTCAGTTACTTTAGAAGATCCCTCACGTTGTAAATTACTAAACTAAATAAAGCAAATGAAACCAACCTTAAGAAACCTCCCGTTTCACCAATGGCAATGAGGGTTGGCTCAACTTGTAAGGCTCCAAGGATACTTAATTCCCTCACCGTTTGCCCTACAACCTAAATATACACACCTGATCCAATGCCGATTAACGCAAAACTAATATAATTGATACCTATTTTCCCCAAAAATGCCTGTGCAACAACAATTCAGTGAAGTGAAATAAAACCCAATATTGCCATGGTATGAAGGCATGAATAACGAGCAGAAAAACCTAATGAACACAAATCTATATATTATAGCATTCAAGGTTATTCACCTCCACCAGATAAGTCTCAACCAAGTCAACTTCCTAATGAAATTTGAGAAAACTCTGCTTATAGTCGTACAGCTATATGTGCATAATTAGCATAGTAATCTTACATAAATAACTTTGACAAATTGTGACGAAAAAAACATGAAAACCAAGAAGATATGACAAGACTCAATTATCAAAATAAAAAAGATGATTGCGAATTTCACTGCAGAAAATATGTTAGTGTTGTATTTGTCACTTGAACGAAGATACTATGGGATTATGCCTTATGCCAACCAAATAAATGTCACAAAACATCACTCTCAGCTATCTCACACATCAAGATCACCAAATTTGAGGAAAGCTCCTGCAGATTCCACAGTCAAGGCCTAGGGTGGCATTTGCAATGTTTATTTGGCAGGCACAAGTCATTTTTTTTTCCTTAGGAAATCGCCCTCCCATACATAACTCATTCATTCAAGTAACTAATATCCAAAATTTGCTCAATTGCTAGCTAGTGTACTTGTCACAATCTGAAATCCGTAGTAGTTGTATTTCTTAGTGAAAGTAGGCAACATATTATTCTTTTTTGATATTTGAGGCAACATATTATTGAAACTCCACCACCATACTTGCAGTAATTACTCCGCCTAATAAAAACTTCATAATTTCAGATAAGTTACATTATATTGGAAGTCCACCCCTACCATTATGTTATATATTACTGAAAAGGATAAGGAAACAGGAGAAACGGAAAAAAACATGGCAGGT
Source organism: Pterocarpus santalinus (assembly GCA_031439595.1). Taxonomy (NCBI): domain Eukaryota; kingdom Viridiplantae; phylum Streptophyta; class Magnoliopsida; order Fabales; family Fabaceae; genus Pterocarpus; species Pterocarpus santalinus. Next base: position 64,172,564 of record CM062531.1, on the reverse strand, counting down.
ATAATAGACAATCAAGGAGTAAGGTTCAAAAAAATGAACCTCACAACACTACCTCAAAACCATGTTTGTGCAATGCTGGATTCCACTTTCTTCCCTCTACCCAACCATGGTTGACTTGTTTTACAGGTTCAATGATAACGGCACCCCATGGTGGAGTCACTGTCTATGATGAACTCCCAGGGGCCTCCTCCTTGAAACCTAGTTCATTAGTCACTATCATTGTCAACAATATCCAACCTCCTTTCCCTTTTTGAATTCTTAAGAAGGGGAGTAGCTTCATATTTCCCAATATTCCTCTCTCCAAATGCAAATCCTTCTCCAAAGCGGAGCAATAATTGCAGGACCTCTTTCATGTAAGGCCTACTAGCAGGGAATGCTGCAGTACACATGACCCCAAGTTTGAAAACGCTGCACATTTCATCCGTGTAACTAGGCTCCATGACATCATTGTCCAGCAGTTCTTCTATATCGCTTCCTAACTGAACGTGGCGCCATGCCCACTCTGCAAGAGATGAGTGCTCATCTCCATAATTAGCTTCTTTGCCAGTTGTCAGTTCCAATAGGATAACCCCAAAGCTGAAGACATCGATCTTTTCACTCACTCGTGTTGTTTGAACATATTCTGCAATTCAAGTATGAAGCAATCCATTCAGATTAAACTTGCCAATGGAAAAAGAGACAGAAAGAATATAAGTAAGCAATATATTTTTTATTAAGTGGAAGATTGGAAAGCCATTCACCTGGAGCAATATATCCAAATGAGCCAACCACAGCTGACATGGTTGCAAGGGGCTTGATCAACATCCTTGCAAGACCAAAATCAGCAACTTTTGCATTGAACTGAGAATCCAAAAGGATGTTGCTTGTTTTTACGTCTCGATGAACAACAGGAGGTGAGCAGTCATCGTGCATGTAGGTCAAACCTTGGGCAACCCCAATGGCTATTTGCAATCTCTTTGGCCAATCAAGGACAACATGATTGACTTTACCAGACACAGATGACGACTTACTTTTCTTCTGCAGCCACTTATCTAGGCTATGATTCTCTAGGTACTCATAGACAAGGAGCATAGAATCCTGATTAAAGATACAGCACAACAACTTCACAATGTTGTTGTGACGAATATTGCTCAATATTTTAACTTCTGCACGAAATGAGCTCTCAAGCCTGTGGTTTAACTTTCTGTTGTTCCAAATCTTTTTCACAGCAACATAGCCTAAACCATCAACGGGGACACGGTATACTGTACCATATCCACCACTGCCAATGATATTATGTTCTGTCAATGATGACACTATGTTTGATTCTGTGAAACTCAGCCTTTGAAAGGAAATGAGCTTCCATGAGTTGTCCAACCCTTGCTTTCTTTTCCTGTAAAGTCTGATAATCAAGACTGCTGCTAATGAAGCCAGTACGAAGGCTATTACCATCAGGCTTAGAATCAAAGCAAGAGACCAAGATGAGCCTTTGGTTGGCCTGTGAGGGCCAGAATTGCACAGGGCAAGCTTCAGTACTCGAGTTGTAGCACAGAGGCCAGAATTGTTCAAAAAGCTGCTGGCATACGCAGAATTTTCAAATCCACTTGGAACCCTCCCAGTCAAATGATTGGAGGATAGATTGAGAACTGTGAGTATTGGTAACTGAGAAGGAACTTGGCCAGAGAATTGATTTTCTGACAGGTCAAGCACGCTAAGGCAAGGTAACCGGCCGATTGCATCTGGGATTTGTCCAGAGAGTTGGTTTTGGCCCAAACTTAGAGTTATTAGGGACTGCCATGATATTATATCTGATGGAAGTGGCCCACTCAGCTGGTTCTGATCAAGCAACAGAGTCAATAGCTTGGGAAAAGCAGTGAGCTCATGTGGAATACTTCCATTTAAGTAGTTCCTACTGGCCTTAAACACTACCACATTGGTCCAGGATGACACTCCAGCTGGAATTCTACCAGAAAACTGATTGTAACTTATGTCGAAGAGTGAAACACTTGAAGACAATCTCTCAGGAAGCTCACCAGTGAACCTATTATGGCTTACCATGAAAAATACCAAATTGGGAGATGTCCAAAGGCCACTAGGAATGTTACCGAAAAAATCATTATTGTAAATTTTCAGCTCCCGCAGGCTATTGCAATTTCCTAGTGACTCTGGCAACTCTCCATTCAGATTATTTTCAAAAACAGTTAAATTATGGAACTCACCATAATAGCATAAGTTCTCCGGTAGCCTTCCACTAAAATTATTAGATGCAACATGAAAGAATTCAAGCTTTGAGTAGCGGCCAAAGTCAGGAGGAAGAGAACCTGATAACTTGTTGGTGAAGACACGGAAATCCGTCAGAGCTGGAAGACGACCTAAGCTTTCTGGTAGCTCGCCTGACAAGTTATTCATAAACAATGCCAAGCTCATTAACTTTTCGAGCTTTCCGAAATCATCCGGTACTTTCCCTGTAAGGCTATTCTCTGAAAGATCAATCACGGTCAAATTTAATGCTTCAACCGCAGCAGGTATATCCCCAGAAAGTCTGTTCTGCCAAAGGTACAGAATGCTCAGATTCTTCAGCGTGAACAAACCGCTGGGAATATGTCCAGTTAAATTATTTCGTGATAAATCCAGTTTCTCCAAAGCCACCATATCTCCAATGTTTTCAGGGATTTTCCCAACCAAGTTGCATGTATACACATAAAAGACCTTCAGTTTCTTCAACCCGGTCCAGCTTGATGGCAACCCCGCAGGAGGGAGCGTGGGGTTAGTGGACAAATCCAAGAATTCAAGATTGGACAAGTTGCCAATCTCATCAGGGACAGTACCATTAAACAGACAATACTGAAGGCGAAGTACTGTCAGTTCCTTCAACCGTCCAATACTGGAAGGAATGTCACCAGTGAAGTTTGTGGAACCAAGGTTCAGGTACCGCAGATTAGCCAACCTGTCGACGTCATCAGGAATCTTGCCAACAAAGTTGTTCATATACAAGTCAAGGTACTCCAGCTTGGAACACCTGTAAAGAGAAGTTGGGAACTCCCCAGGAATGAAATTCTGGCTGAAATCAACGTGTGTGAGGTTTGTGAGGTCACATATGAAGGGTGGTATTGTTTGGTTGATGTTGGCGTTGACCAGAGCTATTCCAGTGACAGAACCATTGGTGCAAGTGATCTCAGGCCAAGAACAGTGAGAGTAGTTTGACGGAGTCCAGTGACTTAGTAAAGGTGGGTTTTGCAGGTACTGTTTTATATTCAGTAGGACTTCATGTTCTTGATCATGAAGCTGTGGCTGAGAGTTTGCATGGCTGAACGTTAGGAAAAAAGTCAAAAGAGGGAAAAATGGCAAGTTAGCAAGTGAGGGTGGTGATTTTGTCATCTTGGTGTCCAAAGGAAGAAGATGCAGTCTGCGCTACAATGGTAGAGCACATAGAGGAACTGAGAAGTTCGGCTTGGTGTGAAACTTGGACATTCCATGTATTTGTATGCAGAAGAAACCGATGTAGAAACTTGACCATTGAGAGCCGCCATTGCGACTCGGGATTAATTTATTATTAAAGGGATTTAATCACTTAGTTGCTTACACAGTTAATTATAAATTTAAATCAGAGTTTGAACTAATTTATTAGTAAACGATGTAATTATACTTCTTCTTCCTCTTCAATTTATCTGTATCTGTCAATTTAAGTAATTTAAATCATTCTTAAATTAATATATTTAAATATAATTATATTAGACCAAATATTTAGATATAATAAATTTTATGCTAGGATGGCGAACTTCCAATTTTAAAATATAAATTTTATGAAGGTTGCTGCTCTGAGTGGACCGGCTTTGGATTGAAGCAGACTCAAGGATTGTAACGAAGTTCGTGACAAAAGGGGTATAAGACGACCAAAAAGAAAACGGAAGGGGTACCTCCAGGACATCTCTATCTTAGTCTGGTCTCTCAGGTCCATTTGTTGATGAACCAAAGTTGGCGGCGGCTTTTGCAATGTTCCATGCCCATTCTTGCCACACCAGTGTACCAGTTTTTGTTTACCCAAACGGTGACATTTTTGTGGCAGAGTGAAATGATAGATTAGCCCACTATTAAAGGGGAAATCACAACAGTGACATTTTTAGATCTATTGAAGAGGATATCAACAGTGCGTCGCTTCTCTGTTTCGCGATTGTACGCCTGGGAGCTCCGAGCCAAATCTCTGTCTGGATCTGTCACTGCAACAATTGAAAATCTAACAAATCCTCGACAAGTGTTATTGCATAACAACAATATCTTAGGGCCAATCCCACCGGAGCTTGGAACCATTCCCAACCTTCACACTATGGAAACATTTACAATGGTCCAGGCTAAAAATTGGATCGCTGATGATCCAATTTGTTCCCGGTAGGCTACCGGTTTTTCGTATTATGAGAGTATGCAAAGACCATTGAAACCATTAGTGGAAACCGTCTCTCTCTTTCCTCTCTGTATCTCTCCCTTTCTCCTTGGTTGTCATTGTTTGGCTGTCATGTTTCTCAACCTGGCGGAGAAACATGCCCAAATAGTCACTAAGAACAAATCGGCTAGTAATATAGCTGACATAAAAAAAATGACTTATTTCCCAAAAATCATAGTCTTGCAAATTTTGCATTTAATATTTATTCACTAACTGCTCCCTAAATTATTTCAAACAATGGAAGAATCATTTTTAGTTTCTTTTCTTTCATTTTTCTATTGATTAACATGATATTTTTTTCTTCTCATATCAGAATGTTGCCTATCCTACACAGAAGCAAGGATTAGTGTGACCAATGGAGTCATTGGTGCTTTCAGCAAAGCTGGCTATGATAAACTTGAACTCAAAAAGTTATGATTCAATCCACTAATAGTTTTGTACTACTGAAGTTCGAGGAGCAAACAAATTATGAGCTTGTCTGCAAGGTCGACAAAACTATCGGTGATGCTGTTGATTCAGTTGTTCAGGATATAAAAAGTTTCTCTGGTTCTATGGTTTATCAACACTCCATAGGGATTCTGTATTTATTCAGGATGTCCTTTTCCTGACTACAAGGACTGCATCAAAGCTAAAATCTGCTAACCTCTTAGTTTTCGTAGAAACATTCAATAATGAGTTTGTATCTCAGATATGGGATTTCTTGTCAAATGCAACCGTGGATTAAGGGAGTAGAAATTGATGGTGTAACTTTAGTCGCATGTTGTATGCTCATGGAATATGCAAGCTGTCCACCAATGTCATTTCATAATGTAACAATTTTTACTTTTAAAATTAATTACCTGATAGCAGTCTACTGATGATCTACTTTTATTGCTTATTATGTAAGAATCGTCTCATCCAATCTAAACCATTGCATTATTTTTCGTTTTTTCTGGACGGCTGCAATAGCCTGGATCATCAGTGATCCAATTTTTAGCCTGGACCATTGTAAACGCTTCCAAAGTTGGCAAGTTAAGAAATCTCATGTTTTCAGAGAAGGGAATCGAGCCGCGGAATTTCTCACTTCATATGGCCATTCATGCGACCTTGGACTTCTTGGGTTGAATAGGTTTTCGTATTTTGTTTTGGTTTATTAGTAGGCGATTTAGTTAAATATTTTTATTAATATAATTAGATATTTATGTAAAATTATTTTATACTGATAATATATATAAATTAAATCATATTAATTAACATTTTGTTCATTTTAATTTTTTAATTACTAATTTTTTTGTTTATTTGGGGCTGCAATTAAATTTCTAATCATTTTGATCCCTATCTTTTCACTTTTCATCTAAATATGTTTTTCTATTATAACACCAAATATAGCAATCAAATTAAGACTATGTACAAATCTTGGATTGTAAATCGTATTTAATTTAATGATAAAGAGTTAGGGAATTAAAATAAATAACAAGAATTATTTAAAAAATTAAAACAAACAAAAGAAAATATTTACATGGCTAAAATAAAAAATGAAAATAAGTTAAAGATGAAAAGGTTTTTTTATTAAATTTATATTTTTTTATTTAAAAAAAGCCTACCTAAGTTGCAAGTCTAAACGGGTCCAAAAGCCGAAGCGTTTTACCATGGGGAAACATTTTTTTGGACCATAATGGATCACCCTCCAGAAAATTAAAAAATTGGCCCCATTCCTATATTTTTCAAAATTGCATGTTTGACCAAAATAATTAAAATTTAATTCTAACCTCTTCTGAAAAATCATGGTCTGGCCACATGTTCACTCAGCTCACCTACACCGTGTCCCTTTCCAGCACTATACACCACCAGTGTGACTTGGCCTGTCCACCGTCCCTTCGCGGCGCGGCCATGTCGGCACCAACCCGTAAAGGACGCAACCATCCGCTGCTCCCCCGTTGAAGCTCTTCATCTCTGGGAACCTCCATGCTGCATGGCCGCGAACACGACAGGCCCCTTCACAGCCCTGCAAAACACTGCCACCTTCACTTGTTCGGCACCCTCCACCTTGTGCTTCCTTGATGTTCCCAGTTGCTTTCTTTGAAACTAATCTAAAATTTTCAACTAAGAAAAATGATGATGGAAAATGGTAAAATTATTGCCGTAAATTGACATTGAGAGAGTATGTATTTTGTTCTTGTTTGGATAAAATTATGTTGAGAATATAGAACTCTTAATTTGTGCTTCTTCATGGATGTTAGTTCTGTGCGATATGTCCTTGGACATTACCATAAATTGATTGATGCATTTCATAGACAGATTCAGTTTTTTATTTTTTTATTTTTTTAAAGAAAAAACCAATGATGTGTTTTGAGATATCAAACATAACATGGTGAGGTAATTCAGCCCTTGAATACTATTCTGGTTGACCAATTCATTTGCTCTACTTTCCTTCCGAGTTAATGGACACTAGGCACTTCATTCCAACGGCCGCCGGTGAATGTTGCTACAAAGGGACACGGTGTGGATGAGCAGATTGAATATGAGGCCAGATCATGATTTTTCAGGAGGGGTTAAAATTAAATTTTAATTATTTTGGTTAAAGATGCAATTTTTTTAAAAAAATATAGGAGCAGGGTCAGTTTTGTTATTTTTTGGGTTGCTCCATCATGGTCCCAAAAATATGTCCCATGGTAAAACTCCCCCCCAATAGTCAAGCTAATCTATTTTGTGTGTTTAGAAGCTAGTTTGGGCTCCCTATAATTAATTCTGGAAGTTTTTAGTAATATTTGATTATTTGCTTTTGTAATCAATTTTGTCTTTTAGAATTGATTTTAGAAAAAAAGAAATTTTTTTATTTTTTGTTAAAATAATTTTAAAAAAAATTATAAAATATAAATTACTTTACCTCAAAATCAATTCTAACTAAACGTGCGTTTATTTCGAATTTTGATAAAAAGTAATTTTGAAACTTAAATTTTATATATAATAAAAAAAGCTTAAAACTGATTTTTTTCAATAAAAAGGTGATTTTTTATTTAAAAAAACACAAACAAACGCATCCTAAATTAATTCTAACAAAATCAATTCTACTTAAAATCAATTCTACAAAAATAAAACCAAACACATTATTACTAGTGCGGCTAGAACCACGGCGTTCACAAACCAATCTGAACATTTCTATATGAAAATTTTGGTCGACTGACCCATAATTTGTCTACTAGCTCGCTACATGAAAAAATATCAACTGAAATCCACGAGCACGTAACGGGTAAAAATGCTTATGCTTGACATCATCCTAACATGATTTTCTTGATATCACACAAAGTGGCTTCTTACTAATTTTTTTTTTGTTTCTCTTTGGCGTCTCAAGCGGGTCGCCAAAAAGGCGCAGGACAACCGTGAACGTGAAGGATGGAAAGAGCACATTACACGCCCATTCTGGAATTACCCAAATTTTATTGTATCTCTAATTTCCTAAATACAGGTAAGGCAAGCATCAAGTAGCAATGAAATATTCCTTAAAAGGGTTGTCATATTTGTGTTAGAGACTTTCCAAACACTATTGGAACTTTCTGATACCAATGTTAGTGAGATATTATAATAATTTGATAAATAATATTATTTTTGTTTCGGGTACAACCTAGTAACTTGGAGATTATGGCTTTAAACTTCAAATCCTGAAAAGCCTCTTCACTTGTGAAACCTCGTGTATTGGGTAGCCATTTTTAATATTGTTTTATTATATTTATAATAAGTATTACTACTTTTTGAAATTTAGTATCCTTATTTTATTTTTGATGTTGTGTTTTTATACTTATGTTGTTGTGTCTTATAATTTTAAAAGAAGTTGTATCTTTGTGTCGATATTGTATTATAATAGGTCTCGAGTTCAAGTTCTGAGAATAGAAAAAATCCTCTTTAAAAGGCCTCTAGGTCCTAGCCCCTTCAATTGCCTCCATCTTATTAGGTCAAATTAGTTAGATTTTTGGTAATAGGATTTAGATACGGATTGGTCCATCGAGATATTATACTATAATTCATCGGGAGTGGCTATTGCCTCTCTTTTTTATCTATTGCTATTCCCACTCAACAAAACTCTTTACCAGTTTCTCAAAACTACCCTTCATTATTTTTCATAATTAACAAAAATATTCAACTTCATAATTTTTTATAAAATATATTAATTTAAGTTCATACGTAAAAATGTTAAAGAAAATAAGTTAGATTCAACTCATTTTTATTAATAACAATAATAAAATTTATTTGGAGGATGACTTTTATATTTGCTTCACACATTTTTTATACTTTTATGTTGTAATATTATTTAAAAAATAAATGAGAAAAAATGCATAATTTTTTATTAACATGCCAAATTCTGAATTAAAAAAATAGTGTTTAAAAACCTAAGCACATAAAATTATTATAAAATAAATAATAAAATTTAAATGCAACTTATATTTACTATCATGATAACAAAAATAAGTTAGAGTCTGAATTTAACTCTTGCTTCACATATTTTTTAAGATATAATTTTTTATACTTTATATTGTAATATAATTTTAAACAAAATATAAGAAGAAAATTTGATAAAGTTTTATTAAAATATAAAATTTTTCGTTCAAAAGAACTGTTTATATAATAGCCTTAATAGATGAATTTATCACATTTTTTTGAGGATTATTAAGAAACTTAAAATCATGTTAACTTCAAACTTAAGATTTAAATTTATATTAAATAAGTAAATTTACAAATTCATAAAACATTTAGTTGCCTCAAAAAAATTTAAAAATCAAGAGTGATAATAAGATATTAAAAGACTTTTAAAAATTTAAATAAAACTAGGAGTTATAAAAAAGCAATTTTAAGCGGTTAGTTTTATTAACGAATAAAAAAGAGCATTTTAGAGAAATTAAATAAAATTTAATTAAATAAGAATAACAATAAACACATAGGAATAACAATTGACCCTCTTTAAAAATATAAAATTTATTATATCTTAAAAAATATATGAAATAAAGGTTGAATTTAACCTCTAAAATATTTTCATAATCATGATAATAAATATAGGTCAAATATAAATTATTTTATTACTTTTTGTTAATTAAAAATTTACTCTAATATATTGTGAAATTGAATATTTTTGTTAATTATGAAAAATAATGAAGGATTTTTTTTTCTTTATTTTAGTGAGGCAATGAAGGGTATTTTAATTATAAAGATATTTTAGAAAAATTAGTAAAGAGTTTTTATTAAATGAGAGTAACAATAGACCAAAAAGAAAAAAGGCAACAACCACTTCCCACTTCCCACTTCACATGCAGGGTCTTATTCATGCTTCCAAAGCAAGCAGCACGCCATTTTGGAAAGTAGACCATGGGATAATATTCCACCATAAAAGCCAGTGGGGTCGTGTCCAACAGTGGGAGACCTTGACGCATGAACCCAATTATTGAAGTACATGTTTTATAGTCACCAAGCATCAAAGAAACACATTGAGAACCGATGTTTTCGATTGGGCACCTCAGTTTCTTTCAATTGGGTTGTAAGCCCACCAATCCAAGCCAATAATCTGTACTCTAACCCTACTGCGAGGAAATGATGCCTCACAACCCCACACACGCACAAAGTCCATCGACTTTGACCATAAAAAAGCTTATAATCAAAAGTGTTTTAGACAACTTTGAAAGAAAAATCGATTATTTCTTAAAATTAAGCTGTTACCAGACATAGACTTGATGAGAATATATGAAAAAAGAGACGTGAACCACATAACCTAAATCAACTCTAATTTGACCTCAACTTAAAATTATTTCATGAAGTAACTTCATGTATAAAATTACAAATGAAGCTATTCCATGAAATTTTACACTCCATTTTTTCTCATGCCAAACACACCCTATGAGTCAAGCACTCAAGGATAAGCGCTCAAATTTAACCCCGATAGGCAGAGAGTGATTTTTACCTTCTTGTATTGAGATAAAATGCATTTACTTTCCACTCTCTGGTTTAATACTTTTAAATTGGAAGTTTGATAAGAATTAAGAATACTAAATAATATAACAAACTAGTGGCTTACTTCTACAAACTAAGTCAAGTCCATCCACCCTATGGAGCTAGTATGAATAGTTATGATTGTTTTATAAGTTATTTTCCAAGTTTGCAGCTGTAGTGGCATTGCAAGTCAAGCAGTTAGGCCGCAAGTCACATATTACCAGCTAGGGTCCAGTATGCTTAACTTCTCCACATAATAATTGCATCTTCTAGATCACTAGTATAGATGGGGAGATCATAAAGATTTGTTGCCAAGTTAATTTACAGGTAGAGATTAAATCAAATTAGATGGCCCTATCTATATGAACATACACAGACATACACCATTCTTTGCTTCTACAACACTATCCCATGAAAGAATTAAAAGGATAGTTGGGACTATGATTTGCACCCATCAGGGTTGCCATTCTCTGTGTGCAAAGCATCATGTTATAGGTGGCTATGTTTGGGATGTGTACAACTACAATGCATGATATCAATTTTGATATTGGGTTTCTTTTGAGGAACCTAGGATAGATTAAATATGGATGTAACTTCAGGACTGAAGATTTTGACAACCTGCGGATGCATTATGCATCTATGGCATGCAGCACCTGCACTTCAATGGCTCAGGTTCTAAGTTACCTGCTTCCATATTAATGACATACACAAATTTGCAGTAGTTACACATACACACTAAAAATTTCATTTACAATCTCCAGACTGTAGTGATTAATCCTATTTCATCAGGAAGTCTTGCAAATAAAAGAATCTAGAAGTATAGCAAATCTTGTTAATATCCTAACTTTCCCCAGTTCAAAACAAATTATACTACTTTGATTTGATCTTATCTCCCCACCCACCCACCCCATCCCCCCAACCCCCAAAGGGAGAAAAAATAATTTAAAAAAAAAAGGAGAAGAAAAGTAGTGGCCCACTGCAAAAATGTAGGTGCAACAACTATATTTGACCAGGCAAGTTCATTGATGGCAAAGAGTGGGAATTGGAATTGTTAACCTTTGAAGGTTATTGTCAACGTATAAAACCATTCATATATCTCTACATACCCAATAGCTTAAGCTTTTGGGAGAGATGGTTCATAATATGGAATTAAGTCCAAGTAATCTAAAGTTCAATTCTCATTTTCCCTCATTCTTCTAAATAAAAGTTAAATTGCAACACAAGGTAGAATGAATTTGTGCATTGTCCACTTTAAGCCTAAAAGAGGTTCTTGCATTAGGGGAAGTGTTAAGATATAAATAAAACCATTTATGTGCCTCTAACCAATAGCTTAAATTTTTTGAAGAGATGGTTCATGATAGTTATATTAGGTATATGAGAGTAGAGTTGGTTTGGAAAATCATGGCAAACAAGAACCAATTGGGGATTTCTAAGATCCAAGAAAAAAGCACCTGCAGAAGGTAAACATAGCTGGGGGCCGTCATGCCAATTCCCTTACCCGATGATCATATTACAACTTGCTTTGCCACAATTAAAGGTTTTAAGGCAAATTCAATAGAGGAGGATAAAAAAGTTCCATAGATAGAACTCTCTATTAAAAGGTCTTAGTACAACTAATGAAACAAATCTTTAAGAGGTTCTAGTTTCTTTAGGTCTTTCAAGGTACTTTTACTTCTGGGCACTGTCGCAATTAAAAAGCTCTCCCAACAATTGCCTTCACCTAAGTTTGAACCTATGTCCTCTCCCTGGGAGTGCAGCTCACTTATCACTGCACTCAACGCTTGTTGGTTGAGAGGTTTTAATTTAACAGAACACAATTGAGATGGAAAGAAATAATTTTCTTAGATTAGACAATAAGTGTTTCATAGACATCACACAACTAACACAAATTATAAATAATGAGGAAAAAGAATAAAGCATGACATCAATACGAAGAATTACTAAAACCTAGTATAAGAACTGGAAATATAGTCCTTCTTAAAGATCTATAACTTTCCACTTCGAAGACCCATATATCAATGCCAAACGTCACAGAACAATCAACAAAGCCAACATGATATATATCCCATGCCCAAGCCCAACTATAACCTCTTGCAGGAATTTATATAACTGTCATTCATATATGCACTCCATTGACCCAACTAAAATTATGAGCTATGACTTATTGCCAACGAACAAGTAGTTCAATTAGCAGCAGCATCAAGACTTTGCTACAACAAAGATTTCAGAGATTCAATCCTTGCCAAATCACCTATTCCCCTACCCGACCCTGGTGCTTGACCAAGCACCTACAAGGCTACAACATACTGAAAGAAACATATCAAATATCAATAAGACCAAGCATAGCCTATGGAACAGGTACAATTGAACCCAATTCAGATAATGGTTCAACATTTCTTTTACTCTGTGATTATGACTCTATAAGCTCATGTTTTTCTTGACTCTCCTCAGCACCATATCATTAATGTAGTTTGTTACGGACAGCTGGACACCATTCAATTGGGACTGCAACGAGGACGTGTTTTCTTGTAGACAACTGAGTGATTTGACATGATGTTAGAAGAAAAAATGTTTGTATGACTGATGTGATAATGCAATAATCAAACCATTTTCATTTTCTAAATTGGCAGGAAATCTTTTCATTGGCCACAAACATAAACCACAAAAGCTTTTCAACACTTACACCTTTTCTCTCCTCAAAACTAATTAGTTTGTTCATACTACATCAAAACAATAACAGCAACAACTAAGCTTTGCTCCACTAAGGGGGGTCAGCTACACAGAGCAAAAGATGCTATAGTAGTTTGTCATAAATCATATCAGCATTCAAAACATTAAACTCTAAATTTCTTTTAATAGTTTCCCATATAGTTTTCTTAGGTCTCTTTCTACCTCTAACTACTAGACTATTCTCCATCTAATCTATTCTCCTTACTGGGCTTCTACATGTCTTATACACACATGTCCGAGCTGTTTAAGTCGAAATTGAAATTCTACCATATTTTTCACAATAGAGACTATCCCAACTTTCTCTCAAATGAATTTATGCTACATTAGCAATGCCAATTGCAAGAGTAGTAGAGCACTCGTTGTTGGGAAAGAAATAGATCTCCCTCTCTTTTCACAGCATTTTCCATATCAGCTTGTACTAAGTTCAGTTCTGCACAAAAACTAGTAGCAACTAAACTACAATATAATACGAACATCCGTACTCGAACAATAATCATAAATTAAGGACCATGATAGTTGATACCACTCACAGGAGACCATAAATAATCCAAGGAAATTTTCATCACTTCATAACAGTATACATGTTAGAACTGAAGGAAAATACAGTTGACAAGCATCGTTAATTACCTCTCCACCCCTCAATCAAACAAATACTCAACTGTGATTATTGAAGAGTAAAGAGTTACGAACCTGTTAAGGAGAGCCACAAGAAATGTTGTTGAGTACCCAATTTTGTTGCCTTCAAACAATATTCCACGTGATTCAAGTACAACCCCAGAGCGAAATCGAACCCACTTGAGATTCTATGGTTGTGCAATGCATTGATTTCGAAGGCCAACAGTAGTTATCGCTTCCTTGCAAAGGCAAGAGTGTACTTGAATTAGATGCAAAATTAAAATTATTTTAATAATTAATTATAAGTATAATTATAATTAATTATAATAAAATTAATTTTTTTTGACGAGATGATCAAATTAATTTTGAATATATATTTTGGTAGAGCGAAGAAAGAAAAGCAAAATGAAAAACAAAGCCTAAGCAGGCACCCTCACCCCACCTACAGTATCCTCATGTTATCCCACACAGTACAAAGGCCATTCCCGGAAGCACCCAATTTCGCTAGAAAATCTGCACATTTGTTTGCTGTTCCCAATCCCGCCACAAGAACCCTTGAATCTCAGAAAGAATTTTGTCCAACAAGTGAGATTTGGAAAAATGAGGATATTGGATTAGTTCAAAAGCATCATGACAGTCCGTCGCACAAACCAGCGTCCATAAACCTCTATCCTAAGCCCGCTGAAACCCTTCCTTCATAGCCCAAAGCCCACCAATGTCATATCCACATAATCAATACTTGTAGAAAAGAAAACATGAAGAAATTGCTCATACACAATAGATTATTAAAAAGAATATGAATGATTTGTCTGTATTATATAATATAATATTTTATATTCAGAATTAGTTTAGTAAAATTATCATAACTTCAAAATAATCTGCTTTTATTCATAATCAAAATGTTTAAAAATGATACTTTTTTTAAAAAAATTATTTCTACTATAAATAAAATAAAATAAAAATTATAATCAACTTTACCTAATTTTTTTTTTTACCATATCATATTGAAAACAGATTTTCTAAAAGCATTTGAAAAATCGACAAAGGTGGCGTACAATGTTAAGCAAGCCACACTTTCGCAGAGACAACCTAGGTTTAAACTCTTAAAAAGGTAATTATTAGGATGATCTCTTAATCACAACAATATTTGAGAGTTGAAATATTTTAAAGATTCAAAAAAATGTTTAAAAGAATCATTAGCATTCTCAAACATACACTAATGTTTAAGTATAAAAAATAAAAATAAAAAAACTTAATGTTATGTTTTAATGTGAAGAGAAAATGAAGAGAAAGATATATTTTATCTTCTATTATTTAGTTCAGAAGAAAAATAAGAGGAAAAAAATGTAATTGTATACAAATAACTTTTATATTAGAATACTTTTTATGATAGAACAGAATATTAGAGGGACAAAGTTGTAATTTTACATTCCAAACCACCTCCCCATTTTTTTCTCAAGTGGAAAAAGAAAATTTTTCTTATGGGCTACACAGTTAATTTTTCCCTTCTCCCTATTTTTTACTCTCATCTAAACAGCTGAAAATAATCTTCTTCTTCTTTTTTTTCCTTTCCTCTCACATCTAAACGAACTAGCAATGTTTGATGAGTCATCTGACGAAGGTTTGACCTAAGTACTTAACTTAATTCTAAAGGGGGGGTGGCATTTCTTGTGCTTTATCCTTCTTTTATCATTTCATTACTATACTTGCTATATTCCTCTTCTATTTTCTCTAGTTTGTGTGAAAAACCTTGTGCTAGTTGATTAAAAGTATTTCACAATATTACTTCTGGGAATAAGGAATTGGCAAGGTGTAATTATGTATGTTCAGTTCCTGTGATGTTTTGCCAAGCATAATAGTCACAAGAGTGACAAGACTTGCCTTTTCATGGATTCTACAATTTTAGTGAACTTCAGTCTCAGAAGTCTAAAAAAGCTTTGGAAAACTTGTTATCCTGGTACTTTTGTTAGCCCCGTTTTTGTTTTGGAGACGTATAATTAACTTTGTTGTGAACAGTTTAAACAGCATTTTAGCTTCAGGCATGAAGCGTTCATGCTGGTATTTCCAACTTGATTTCATATATCATGTTAATCTACAATTTTTGTATGCAGCTAATTGTTAAACACAATAGATTAATTGAAACAAAAGCATATGACCGCCTTTTAAGCAAATATTTATAAGATTGTTTTTGCCATATTAAAAAGTTAAAAAACAATAACAATTATTTAATGAGTACTTAAAATATCATATATTTAAAAAGTCCAAAATATTAAAAAAAATATTGTGAGCATTCGATAGTGACTCTTTTTTTATATATATATGGGATTAGATAATAGATATTACCAAAATGTGGAATTATACAAATATTTACAAATATACAATCTTTTAGAGGAATCTGGCACAGTGTTAAGCAGATTCCCTTTTAAAAAGATAAATAAATAAATAATAGAGCCTGCCAGTGGTGATGGTGCCAGCGGATTTCCCATTCTTACCAAGATAATAAAGAAGCATGTTTTTTATGTTCTAAATGTCTCAAATGTCTCAACATTGCATGGTGTAAAAGGAATGAATTCATAATATGCTCCAAATAATGCATGTTGAAGCTCTTGACCATTCATCAAATGACATGGTTATGGTTATTGACCCATATGTGGCGGGTTACCTAAAAAAAATCATATTTGTGTAAATACTCACAAAAAATATATATATATATAAAAGATAATTTGTCTTTGATGATAATACCAATTAATTAATATTTAAATGGTCTATTTAATGCATAAACTATCAAATTATTAAAAATGACAGACATATAATACTGTAAACATTTTTCGGATCAAAAATAGTAGCAAGAACCAAGAACAAAAGGGCATTTAGGATGTATTTGTAAATTTTATTCTAAAGAAGAAAGGAGAGAAGGGAAGTGGTTTGACAAGTAGTTATGGATTTATTTTATTCTTCAAAACCCCTTTCTTTCCATCCATTTTTCTCTAAAATGAAACTCACAAATACACCCTTACAAGATACAATGGAAAAGGATCCTTAGTAAAAGTGAAGAGGCATAGCAGTTCCTAATCTATGGTGAAGAAGAGGAGTGCAAGTTTTCTGCATTAATGTCTTGTTATACGACAAAAGAATTTAGAATGAGGACGCCATTCAGTTTCCATAGGATCAATTTGCTGTTAAAAAGTGCTTCTTGTTTATGTCCTCTTCTATGTAGTTCTACAATACTGAATACTGAAATACTCCAAATCTGCTATCCTATGTGTTTCACAAATCGCTGACTTCAATTCTGGATTGGCACTAACCTAGGAAACCCAGTTAAGCCACCATTCTGTAATATCACACGTGATACTGACCTTGATCACCATTCTAGCTAATATTCAGATGATCTATTTTATGCATAAACCGTCAAATTATTCAAAATATCACAAATCTTAGTGGCCAACATTCCTCTCTCCATGAGCAAATGATTCTCCAATGCAGAGCAATATTTGCAGGGCCTTCTTCATGGTAGGTCTAGTAGCAGGATATGTTGCAGTACACATAACACCAAGTTTGAAAACGCGACACATTTCATCCGTATAACAGGGCTCCACGACTTGTTTGTCTAGCAGTTCTTCTATGCTGCTTCCTACCTGAAAGTGACGCCACGCCCATTGTGCGAGAGATGAGTGTTCATCTCCATAGTTAGCCGCTTTGCCAGTTGTCAACTCCAACAGGATAACCCCAAAGCTAAAGACATCAATCTTCTCACTGACTCGTTTTGTCTGAACATACTCTGCATTTCAAGTATCAAAAATATTACTCACGTTAAACTAATGCCAATGGAAACAAACAACAAAGCCCCATTGTCAGAACTATTTTCTAGAGTTGTCAAAATTTTACCAAGATTTAAGGAAGATAGTAAAATAAATAAAAAGAAAGTGAAGATTACTCATTCATCCAAAGGTTTAGAAATAATGGCTCGTCATTCTGATAAAATAACAACAAAATTTGTTTGTTTTAGTATTTTTCAGTTTCATTATTAAGCTATATATTTGACAGTAAGGAAACAGAAGATTGGCATTCCATTGACCTGGAGCAAGATATCCAAATGAGCCAACCACAGCTGACATGGTGGCAAGTTCCCCTTGCTTGATCAACATCCTGGCCAGACCAAAATCAGCAACTTTTGCATTGAATTCAGAATCCAAAAGGATGTTGCTTGTTTTCACATCTCTATGAACAACAGGTGGTGAGCAGTCATGGTGCATGTAGCTCAAACCTTGGGCAACCCCAATGGCTATTTGCATTCTCTTTGGCCAATTAAGGGCAACATGATGGGCTGAAGTTGAAACAGCTGATGACCCACTCTCCCCGGGAAGCCACTTGTCAAGGCTTCGGTTCTCCAGATACTCATAGACAAGAAGCATAGAGTCATCATTGTGGAAACAGCAGAACAACTTCACAATGTTTTTATGACGAATGTTGCTCAATATTTTAACTTCTGTAAGAAATGAGCTCTTAAGGTTCTGCGCCAACTTTCTATTATCAGAAATCCTTTTCACAGCAACATAGCCAAAGCCATTAACGGCAACACGGTACACCGTACCATATCCACCACTGCCAACAATATTATGTTCTGTCATTGAAGACACTATATCTGATTCAGTGAAACTCAGCCTTTGAAAGGAAATGAGATTCCATGAGTTGTCCACTACTTGCTTTCTTTTCCTGTTACGTCTGACAAGCAAGAATGACATCAAAATAGCCAGTAAGGAGACTACTACAACCAGGCTTACAATTAAAGCTGGAAACCATGATGAGTGCTTGCTTGAACTGCCAGAATTGCATAAGGTAAGGTTCAGTGCTGGGGTATCAGCACATAGACCAGGATTGTCCAAAAAGCTGCTATCATACACAGAAATCTCAAATTCACTTGGAATCCTCCCAGTCAAATGGTTAGAGCATAGATTGAGATTGGTGAGTCTTGGAAATTGAGAAGGAATTTGGCCAGAGAATTGGTTTTCTGAGAGGTCAAGCTGGAGAAGGTCAGGTAACCGAGCAATTGCATCTGGGATTTGTCCAGAGAGTTGGTTTTTGCTCAAATTTAGAGTTACGAGGGACTTCCAAGATAATATATCCGACGGAAGTGGCCCAATGAGCTGATTCTGATCAAGCAACAGAGTTTCCAGGTTGGGAAGTGCCGTTAGCTCCTCTGGAATACTTCCATTTAAGTAATTCCTACTAGCATCAAATATTTCCACCTTAGTCCAAGATGACACTCCAGCTGGAATTCTGCCAGAAAACTGATTGTAACTTACCTCAAAGAGCAAAACACTTGATGACAATCTCTCAGGAAGCTCACCGGTGAACCTATTGTGGCTTGCCTTGATATTTACCAAATTGGAAGATGTCCAAAGGCTGCCAGGAATGTTACCAGAAAACTCATTACTGTAAATTTCCAAGACCTGCAGGCTGCTGCAATTTCCTAGTGACTCTGGCAACTCCCCATTCAGATTATTTTCATAAACAGATAAAATAATTAACTCACCATAATAGCATAAGTCCTCTGGTAACCTTCCCGTGAAATTATTATATGAAATTTTAAAGTTCTCAAGCTTTGAGTAGCGGCCAAAGTCAGGGGGAAGAGTACCTGATAAATTGTTTGAAAAGACTCTAAATTCCACTAGAGATGGAAGATGGCCTAAGCTTTCTGGTATCTCCCCTGACAAGTGATTCATAAACAATGTCAAGGCCATTAACTTTTGGAGCTTTCCGAAATCATCCGGTATTTTCCCTGTAAGGCTATTATCTGAAAGATCAATGATGGTCAAATTTAATGCTTCAACCACAGCTGGCATATCCCCAGAAAGTCTGTTCCGATAAAGGTACAGAATGCTCAGACTCTTCAGCATGAGCAAACCGCTGGGAATTTGTCCTGTTAAACCGTTTTTGGATAAATCCAGTTTCTCCAAAGCCACCATTTCTCCAATGGTTCCAGGGATTTCCCCAACCAAGTTGCATGAATACATGTAAAATACCTTCAGTTTATTCAACTTGGTCCAGCTTGATGGCAACCTCGTAGGAGGGAGCATGGTGTTAGTGGACAAATCCAAGAATTCAAGATTGGACAAGTTGCCAATCTCATCAGGGATGGTGCCATTAAACAGACAATATTGAAGGTGAAGTTCTCTCAGTTCCTTTAACCGTCCAATACTGGCAGGAATGTCACCAGTGAAGTTGGTGGAAGCAAGGTTCAGATACCGCAAATTAGCCAACCTGTCAATGTCATCAGGAATCTTGCCAACAAAGTTGTTCATATACAAGTCAAGGAACTGCAGCTTGGAACAGTTGTAGAGAGATGTTGGGAACTCCCCAGGAATGAAATTCTGGCTGAAATTGACAAGTGTGAGGCTTGCGAGGTCACATATGAAGGGTGGTATTGTTTGGCCGATGTTGGCGTTGACCAGAGTTATTCCAGTGACAGAGCCATTGGTGCATGTGATCTCAGCCCAAGAACAGTGGGAGGAGTTTGATGTGGTCCAGTGACTGAGAGAAGGTGGCTTTTGCAGGTACTGGTTTATCTTCAGTAGGACTTCAAGTTCTTGATCATGAAGCAGAGACTGAGCGTTTGCATTGCTAAGCATGAGGAAAAATGTCACGAGAGATAAAAATGGCAGGTTAGCACGTGATGGTAGTGATTTTGTCATCCGGTTGCCAGAGTTTTTTCTGGTTATCAGTGTGTGCATATTGAAAAGGAGTTCAGCTAAAAGGAGGAAGAAGTTAACTGCTAGTACGCTCTGAAATAATAGATTATGCACATAGAAAAGCTGAGAATTTCGGCTTGGACAGTATTTCTATGCAGGAGTTTGCAGAAACTTGACTATTGCAGCCGCCGTTGCCACTGCAGATTAATTTGTTATTAATTGCACTTAGTTACTTACACAGTTAATTATGAAATTAAATCATAAATTTTGAACTAATTTTAATATTAAACGGCATGATTAGATATGATAAATACTCTCATCATAATAATTTTTTTTTATATTAGGGTGGTATTTTTTAAATTTTAAAATATAAATTTTATGAAGTGATGCAGAAATCTTTAGAAACAAAAATATAGCACCCTAAGGGTGCATTTGATTTTTCCACTTTCATTTTCATTTTTAGTGAAAATAAAAAACACATATAAAATATGTTTGGTTGTCTCTTATTAAAAATGTTTTCATTCAATCATATAAAAAAAAGATGTTTTCATCCAAAACATTTTTAAATGAGACATAAAAGTAAAAATGACCATCTCAAGTTTTCAGCCTTTTCGACGTTAAATTGTAGGAATGAAAATACGGTAACAAAATTATAATAATAAAACTCTTTTCTTTCTTTTGCCATGTTCGGTGTTTGCTTCCTAGATGAGCATAACCACCACCCCCCCCCCCCCCAACGGCCCCCCTCTTTTTTTTGTTTTTTGTTTTTGCTACAATAGTGGAAATTATGGGGTTGGATAGAAGTAAGGAGAGAAAAAATGTTAAATAAAACAACCAATCACTTTCTTTTCATGCGGATGGTATTTCGTACCGTACAAAAGAGTATTATTGATTTTTTTTCCCCTTCAACACTTCTCAAACTGTTCGCGTTTGTGTTTCAGCTCGGACTGTTTGCGTGTGTGTTGCTAGCGTGTGATTAGCAAGGCACTAAGTCAAGTCCACCCGTACCTTTAGAAGTTAAACCAAATCATATGCTTCTTCCTTCTTTCTTCCCCGGATCCTCTTCCTTTCCCAGAAGATGATTTGTCCTAGAGCTCTCAAGTTTCAACTATAGTTTTTTCCTGTGATAATCAATCAGCAATCCACCTCTCTACCAATCCTACCTTCTATGAGCGCTCCAAAAACATCGAGATAGACTGTCATTTTGTTAGAGAAAAGGCGAATTCTGGGTTGCTCCGCCTAGTTCACGTCAAAACACAACACCAATTGGCAGATTTATTAACTAAACCAGTTGCCAACTCTCAATTCCAAAATCTGATGTCCAAGATGGGTGTTCTTGACATTTACTATCCATCTTGAGGGGGAGTGTTAAGCATTATTATGAGAGTTAAGTTAGTTATTGTCTTAGCTGTCAAGTTAGTTATACAGTTAGTGTTGTGTTAGTTAGATTCATTGATGTATAAATGAATACTTGTACACATCTCTTTTATTCTTTAACTGAGAAATAAGATTTCAGTTTTATATTTCTCTTTCCCTTGCTCCACAAGATGTTCACCTTAACAAGTTTTAATAAATGGGATTAAAGAATCCAATTGAAATTTCATTTTTTTGAGGCCAACACGTTGGCAAAGCTGTAAGGTCTTTCATATTTCTTTAATTGAGATAAGGCCTGCCAGGTTTTAAGTGTCTTCCAATTGTGTTTTATATATATATATATATATATATATATCCGTTGACATCTGTTACACCAATATCTAATCATTAATTTCATTTTAATCTAATTCTTAGAATGATTCAATTTAATAAAAAAAGAGAATAATGGATTATAATTTTAATGAAGAGAGAAAAATATCAATTTAATAATTAATTAAGAAAGAGAATTTGTTTATATAAGCTAAAAATTATAAAATACTAAAAAAAGAGTTAATGAAATAAAAATTAGAAATTTCTATAAAAATATTTATTCTTTAAATAAATAATTATAAAAAAATAAATATTTTGACACTAAAATTTCAATAAATAATTATATAAAATGAAAATGACCTAAAAATTAAATAATAATAACAAATAAAATACTTTTTCTATAATTATTGAAAAAAATTAGTAACAAATATTATATTTTTTAAAAAATTATAAAAAACGTAAATATCTTCACATTAGTATTGTCAATGTTAATATTTACCGGTTATAAAAAACATAGATGTCTTCACGTTATTTTAATATTTTTTTATGTTCCAATGTTAATATTTTAATTTTTTTTAATATTAATACTTCAAGATATTTATTTTTATAATTAGTTATTAAAAACATAAATATTTATATCAAAAGTTTTTATTTCCTTAACTGCTATGTTTTTTCCTTCATTATTTTATAAGTTTTAGCTGATATAATCAATTTCTCTTTTTTAATTAATTATCAGATTCATTGTTTCTCTCTTCATTAAAACTATTATCCATTTCTCTTTCTTCATTAAATTGTATCATTCTATATTAATTTAAGAATACACCAATTTAATCAAAATGATAATTATTTTGAAATAAAAGGAGTATTAAATGGGTTTAATCACTTAGTTACTTGCACGATTAATTGTAAATTGGGTAAATTATATTAACTTTTCTTGAGATTTGAGGAATTTTAACCCAATTCTTTCGTGATTTGTCTAAACTACACTATCCACCCCTCTTGACAATGGAGTTAGATGCCATTTTTAAGAGAGAGTGATTAATTTGTCCAATTTGCCCATCGCCCATCATTATTAAGCAATTATAACAATCATAGTATTCAAATATAATGGAACATGCACGCAAGACGCGAGCTCAATTGGTGAAAGTCTTGGCTTTGCAAGACGTACAGCCGAGTTCGATCCCAGAGGCAGGAATTGGGTAGATGAGGCCAACCCCCCTTTCCCTGGCAAATATATATATATAATGGAACACTAATATTTGTTATTTTTATTAAAAATGAATGTTTTAATTGCGATGATAATATTATTGAGCAACTATAACATTAATCAATACCAAAATATGATAAAATACTAGTACTCACTGCTAGAATAAACAATTAATGTTTAGAACCAAATTAATGTCAATTTTTATTTTTATTTTTTTAGAATCAAACTAATGTCAATTTCTAAATGTTAGAACTAAAAAAAATATTTACCCAAACAAAATAACATATACTGATATCCATAGGCGTGTAACGGATTAAAAAAGAGCATGTGTTTGCCATCATCATATGATTATTATTATTATCATAAGGTGATATTATTGATATCACACACAATGAGTTTTTCATTATTTTATTGTTTGTTCCTAACGTGAAAAATGGAAAAAGTACAATACACACACACAGGTATTATCCAATTTTTATTGTTTCTCTAATTTCCTAAATACAGGTAAAGCAAGCACCTGGTAGCAATGAAATATGGACACCTTAAAAAGGTTGTCATATTTGTTTTAGAGACTTTGCGAACACTATTGGATACTTTGTTATACCAATGTTAGCAAGATATTATAATAATTTGATAAGTAATATTACTTTTTTTAAGGTTATTACATTAGAGGGCGTAGGTTTAAATCTTAGAAATAGTCTACGTAGTCTTGTGTTGTAAGGAGCCCTTTTTAATATTATTCAATTATATTCATAACAAATAATGCTATTCTATTAAATTTGGTATCCTTATTTCAATTTTAAATTTTTATGTTTGTGTTGTTCTCTCTTATAATTCCAAAACTTGTTGCGTCTCTTTGCCGATATCGTACTGCATTCATGGGCGGGGTCTTACTCAGGCTTTCACATCAAGCAGCACGCCTTTGGTGAATGTAGACCATGGGATAACAACCCAAAATACAATGACATGGTGTCCTGTGTCCGCGAATGGAAGCCCCTGACGAATGCACCCGATTATTATTATTATTATTATTATTATTATTATTATTGGGTCATGAATGCACCCAATTGAGAAAGGTATGAAGTTAACACGATTTTAAGTTTCTTAGAAATTCTTAAAAAAATTGATAAATTCATCTATTAAGAATATTATATAAATAATTTTTTAATTCAAAATTTCATATTTTAATAAAAATTTATGAAATTTACTTCTTATATATTTTTTAAAATTATAGTACAATATAAAGTATACAAAACTTGTATCTTAAAAAGTATTTGAAGTAAGGATTAAATTCTGAATATTTCAACATATTATGTGTCCGGTTAGAGAGTCAATCTCCTTCTTTTGCTGGAACTCTGATGGACAAATCTATCGTAACTTCTATCTGAAAATTCTAGTCAAGTGGCTGAAAATTTCGTGAACTAGGTGGCAAGATCTAAATCAAGGAATGAGAAAATGGCTCTTTTCAATATTTTGTTATTATTAATATTATGTACAAATTATGCATGTCAGGATACATGTTTCAAGCTCCTTGACTCACTTTCTGCTTATACACGCAAGTGGCCAGTGTTCATATTAGTAAATCGGTTTGCTTTCATACGGACCAAACTATGATCAATGTCCACCGGGAAACCAGGGATAAAAAACTATATACATGGTCACGATTAATATTCTAATAAATGTTTGTATTCTTTTATTTAATATACGCCATTCTAGATATCACAGTTGATTGATATTTTTTTTAATAATGATACACTGCCAGAATTTTGCCAAATTTTTTATTAAAAAAACAGGTAGCTGATAGATGGAATAAAATAATATAATTTATTTATCTATATAAAAATTAATACGTATGCCATATTATTTTAATAAATAAATTTTGGTAAATATTTTGTCTCTCAAATATTTTATTTATTTATTTATTTATTTTTCATTTTTTCATTTTGGTTTTCCAGTAGCCGCACAAATAGGTTCATGTCTTCCTTTATTTTCATTTTGTATGACAAAGTCAAGATATTAAATGACCGTCACAATGTTTGACCCCCGACACTTGTAAATTTGGGAAAGAACCGATAAATCACAGGTCACATCTACTGCTTATTCGACCTATTTAACTACTCCATGCAATCGAGAACTCGGAAATCTTTAGCACTCAAAGATTGTGCACAGATTGTTCATTGGAAATAAGACAACGGGCCATAATTTTTTGAGCTGCTAATGAAAATAATAAATGGAAAAAAAATTCATTCATAGATTCAAAAGTCTTGGATAATTATGTCACGTACTTTATCTGCTCAGTTGGGCTGTGGTGTCATCTAAGCCATTGCTGAGTCGTGGCTACATAATAAGAAGAAACGATAAATGTACATATAAAAACTATCACAAAATATAAAATAGTATTTGAGATTTTTTATCAATTGCTTTACACCAAATTATAAAATTTTAACCACTTTTTTATGTTTGGATGATGCTACTATTCTCCCAAACTATTTGGGAGGATATGATCCTGACCAATTTTTTTTTGGGCAAAAGTTTGATATAAACAGCAAAATAGAGATTAATGAATAATTTTTAGGAGATTTTTAATTATATAATAAGAATAAAAAAAATTTCTTTCCAGTATTTTCTTTCTTTTAAGTATGAATAGAAATAAAATTTTGACCTTTGTATTCAAGTATATAATAAGGATAAATATTTAAATTTTTGAGGATTTATTATTATATAACAGAGATTTTTATAATCAATTTTGTATTTAAATATACTTTCAAATACTGTTAAAAATTCTCACTTTTTTATTTTTATATGATCAGGATTTTTATAACCAATTATACAATTTTGGAGAAAATAAAAAATAAATCATGATTAGAATGAGAATTTTTTTACCTCATAAAATAACTAGAAGCCCCCAAAATTTCTTCATCAATCTCCCTTATTTGTGATGCCACATAAAACGAGATAATTCTATTTTACGGGCTCTGGGAGTATCATATCCTCAGATTATTTGAGAAGACCTTAAACAAACCCTTTATGTGTTATTATGTTTCTTTGGTAAAAAGATTCTTATTTGTGCGTCTATGGTTTTCCTATAGCAAGCATTACAGAAGTAAGTGCGTACGTTGTCAAGTCATCCTCCCTACCCCTCAATCAAACAAATACGCAACTATGATTATTGAAGAGTAAAGAGTTACGAACCTATTAAGGAGAGCCACAAGAAACGTTGTCGAGTACCCAATTTGTTGCCTTCAACAATATTCCACATGATTCAAGTACAACCCCAGAGCGAAATCGAACCCACTTGAGATTCTATGACTGTGCAAATGCGTTGATTTCGAAGGCCAACAGTAGTTACCGCTTCCTTGCAAGGGCAAGAGTGTACTTGAATTAGATGCAAAATTAAAATTATTTTAATAATTAATTATAAGTATAATTATAATTAATTATGATAAAATTAATTTTTTGGGCGAGATGATCAAATTAATTTTGAATATATATTTTGGTAGAGTGAAGAAAGAAAAGCAAAAATAAAAACAAAGCCTAAGCAGGCACCCTCACCCCACCTACAGAATTCTCATGTTATCCCACACAGTACAAAGGCCATTCCCAGGAGCACTCAATTTCGCTAGAAAATCTGCACATTTGGGCACTGCAGTTTCTTTCAATTGGGTTGTAAGCCCACCAATCCAACCCAAAGTTATTGGCTTATCTGTACTCTAACCCTACTGCGAGGAAATGATGCCTCACAACCCCACACACGCACAAAGTCCATCGACCTTGACCATAAAAAAAGAAAAGTCCATTGACTTAAAAAATGTGTGTTGACCCAAAAAAGAGAAAGAAAGAGAGGGGGGAAGGTGTTTAGATAAGCTTAATTTAGGTTCAAAATAGCTTATAATCAAAAGTGTTTTAGACAACTTTGAAAGAAAAATCGATTATTTCTTAAAATTAAGTTGTTACCAGAGGTAGACTTGATGAGAATGTATGAGAAAAGAGGCATGAACCACACAACCTAAATCAACTCTAATTTGACCCCAATTTAAAATTATTTCATGAAGTAACTTCATGCGTAAAATTACAAATAAAGCTATTCCATGAAATTTTACACCTCATTTTTCCTCATGTCAAACACACCCTATGAGTCAAGCACTCAAGGATAAGGGATCAAATTTAACCCTGACGAGTAGAGAGTGATTTTTACCTTCTTGCATTGAGATGAAATGCATTTACTTTTCACTATCTGGTTTAATACTTTAAATTGGAAGTTTGATAAGAAATAAGAATACTAAATAATATAACAAACTAGTGGCTTACTTCTACAAACTAAGTCAAGTCCATTTACCCTATGAAGTTAGTATGTATAGTTATGATTGTTTTATAAGTTATTTTCCAAGTTTGTAGCTGTTCTGGCATTGCAAGTCAAGCAGTTAGGCCACAAGTCACATATTAACAGCTAGGGTCCACTATGCTTAACTTCTCCACATAATAATTGCATCTTTTAGATCACTAGTATAGATGGGGAGATCATAAAGATTTGCTACCAAGTTAATTTACAGGTAGAGATTAAATCAAATTAAACGGCCCTATCTATATGAACATACACAGACATACACCATTCTTTGCTTCTACAACACTATCCCATGAAAGAATTAAAAGGATAGTTGGGACTATGATTTGCACCCATCAGGGTTGCCATTCTCTGTGAGCAAAGCATCATGTTATAGGTGGCTATGTTTGGGATGCGTACAACTACAATGCATGATATCAATTTTGATATTGGGTTTCTTTTGAGGAACCTAGGATAGACTAAATATAGGCGTAACTTCAGAACTGAAGATTTTGACAACCTGCAGATGCATTATGCATCTATGGCATGCAGCACCTACACTTCAATGGTTCAGGTTCTAAGTTACCTGCTTCCATATTAATGACATACACAAATTTGCAGTCGTTACACATACACACTAAAATTTTCATTTACAATATCCAGACTATAGTGATTAATCCTATTTCATCAGGAAGTCTTGCAAATGAAAGAATCTAGAAGTACATCAAATCTTGTTAATATCCTAACTTTCCCCAGTTCAAAACAAATTATACTACTTTGATTTGATCCCCATCCCCCCAACCCCCAAAGGGAGAAAAAATAATTTGAAAAAAAAAAAGGAGAAGAAAAGCAGTGGCCCACTGCAAAAATGCA
The DNA here is from genome assembly GCA_031439595.1 of Pterocarpus santalinus. NCBI lineage: Eukaryota > Viridiplantae > Streptophyta > Magnoliopsida > Fabales > Fabaceae > Pterocarpus > Pterocarpus santalinus. The sequence continues at coordinate 64,144,077 of CM062531.1, read as the reverse complement.
GGTGCAACAACTATATTTGACCAAGCAAGTTCATTGATGGCAAAGAGTGGGAATTGGTATTGTTAACCTTTAAAGGTTATTGTCAAGGTATAAAACTATTCATATATCTTTACATACCCAATAGCTTAAGCTTTTGGGAGAGATGGTTCATAATATAGAATTAAATCCAAGTGGTCTAAAGTTCAATTCTCATTTTCCCTCATTCTTCTAAATAGAAGTTAAATTTCAACACAAGGTAGGATGAATTTGTGCATTGCCCACTTTAAGCCCAAAAGAGGCTCTAGCATTAGGCGAAGTGTCAAGATATAAATAAAACCATTTATGTGCCTCTAACCAATAACTTAAATTTTTTGAAGAGATGGTTCATGATAGTTATATTAGGTATATGAGAGTAGAGTTGGTTTGGAAAATCATGGCAAACAAGAACCAAATTGGGGATTTCTAAGATCCAAGAAAAAAGCACTTGCAGAAGGTAAACATAGCTTGGGGCCGTCATGCCAATTCCCTTATCCGCTAATCATATTACAACTTGCTTTGCCACAATTAAAGGTTTTAAGGCAAATTCAATAGAGGAGGATAAAAAGGTTCCATAGATAGAACTCTCTATTAAAAGGTCTTAGTCCAACTAATGAAACAGATCTCTAAGAGGTTCTAGTTTCTTTAGGTCTTTTAAGGTATTTTTACTTCTAGGCACTATCGCAATTAAAAAGCTCTCCCAACAATTGCTTTCTCCTAGGTTTGAACCTATGTCCTCTCCCTGGGAGTGCAGCTCGCTTATCATTGCACTCAACGCTTGTTGGTTGAGAGGTTTTAATTTAACAGAACACAATTGAGATGGAAAGAAATAATTTTCTTAGATTTGACAATAAGTGTTTCATAGACATCACACAACTGACACAAATTATAAATAATGAAGAAAAAGAATAAAGCATGACATCAATATGAAGAATTACTAAAACCTAGTATAAGAACTGGAAATATAGTCCTTCTTAAAGATCTATAACTTTCCACTTCGAAGACCAATATATCAATGCCAAACTCACAGAACAATCAACAAAGCCAACATGATATATATCCCATGGAATTTATATAACTGTCATTCATATGTGCACTCCATTGACCCAACTAAAATTATGAGCTATGACTTATTGCCAACGAGCAAGTAGTTTAATTAGCACCAGCATTAAGACTTTGGTACAACGAAGATTTCAGAGATTCAATCCTTGCCAAACCACCTATTCCCCTACCCAACCCTCATGCTTGACCAAGCACCTACAAGGCTACAACATCATATCAAATATCAATAAGACCAAGCATAGCCTATGGAATAGGTACAATTGAACCCAATTCAGATGATGGTTCAACATTTCTTTTACTCTGTGAGTATGACTCTATAAGCTTATGTTTTTCTTGGCTTTCCTCGACACCATATCATCAATGTAGCTTGTTATGGACAGCTGGACACCATTCAATTGGGACTGCGACGAGGACATGTTTTCTTGTAGACAATTGAGTGATTTGACATGATGTTAGAAGAAAAAATGTTTGTATGACTGATGTGATAATGCAATAATCAAACCATTTTCATTTTCTAAATTGGCAAGAAATTTTTTCATTGGCCACAGACATAAACCACAAAAGCTTTTGAACACTTACACCTTTTCTCTCCTCAAAACTAATTAGTTTGTTCATACTACATCAAAACAATAAAAGCAACAACTAAGCTTTGCTCCACTAAGTAGGGTCAGCTACATAGAGCAAACGACACTATAGTAGTCTATCGTAAATTATATCAGTGTTCAAAATATTAAAATCTAAATTTCTTCTAATAGTTTCACATATCATTTTCTTAGGTCTCTCTCTACCTCTAGCTACTCGACTATTCTCCATCTAATCTATTCTCCTTACTGGGCTTCTACATGTCTTATACACACATGTCCGAACCGTTTAGGTCGAAATCGAAATTCTACCATATTTTTCACAACAGACACTATCCCAACTTTCTCTCGAATGAATTTATGCTACATTAGCAATGCCAATTGCAAGAGTAGTAGAGCACTCGATATTGGGAAAGAAATAGATCTCCCTATCTTTTCACAGCATTTTCCATATCAGCTTGTACTAAGTTCAGTTCAACATAAAAACTAGTAGCAACTGTAATATAATTTGAACATCCGTACTCGGACAATAATCATAAATTAAGGACCATGATTGTCGATACCACTCACAAGAGGCCATAAATAATCAAGCAAATTTTTATCACTTCATAACAGTATACATGTTAGGACTGAAGGAAAATGCAGTTGGTAAGCACCGTTAATTACCCCTGTACCACTCAATCAAACAACTACTCAACTATCATTATTGAAGACTAAAGAGTTACGAGCCTATTGAGGAGAGCCGCAAGAAACATTGTTGAGTACCCAATTTGTTGCCTTCAAACAAAGCTTCAAGTGATTCAATTACAACCGTAGAGCGAAATCAAACCCACTTGAGATTCTATGGCTGCACAAATCCATCGATTTCGGAGTCCAACGTGGCTATCACTTGCTCGCAAGGGTTAAGAGTGTATTTGAATTAGATGCAAAATTAAAATTATTTTAACAATTAATTATAAGTATAATTAAATCTTTTTTATAATTAATTATGATCAAATTATTTTTTTTGGACGAGACGATAAAATTAATTTTATATTTGAATATAAATATATTAAATTTTAAGGTTATGTATTGTATTATATGAAAAAATTGCTTATGCATAATAGATTATTAAAAAGAATATAAATAATTTGTTTATATTATATAATATTTTATATTTCGAATTAGTTTAGTAAAATTATCAGAATTTTAAAATAATCAACTTTTATTTATAATCAAAATATTTAAAAATAATACTTTTTGAAAAATTTATTTCTACTATAAATAAAATAAACTGAAAATTATAATCAATTGTATCTATTTTTTCTAATATACCAAATCATATTGAAAACAGATTTTCTAAAAAATATTTAAAAAATCAACAAAGATGAGGTACGATAGTAAGTAAACTACATTATTTGGACGACCTGAAGTAATTATTTGGACGACCTCTTGATCATAATTGTGTTTAAGGGTAAAAATACTTTTAAAATTAAAAAAATCTTTAGCATTCTCAAACATATATTCTTGTTTAAGTAACCAAAAAAAAAATACTAATGTTTTGTTTTAATGTGGAGAGAAAATGAGAAAAAAATAATAATAAAAGAAAATGAAGAGAAAAATATATTTTTATCTTCTATTATTTAATTAAAAAAAAGTAAAAGAGAAAAAATGCAATTATATATAAATAACTTTCATATTAGAATACTTGTTATGATAGAACAAAAGATCAAAGGGACAAAGTTGCAATTTTACAATCCAAACTGCCACCTAATTTTCTTCTCATTCTCAAGTAGGAAAAGAAAATTTTTCATATGGCCCTACAACTAATTTTTCCCTCCTCCTTATTTTTTACTTTCATCCAAACAAGTGAAAATACTCTTCTTCTTTTTTTATTTCTTTTCTCTTATTTTCCATACACTAACAATGTTTGATGGGTCATCCGACGACGGTTTGATCTAAGTATTCCAAAAGGGGAGTGGCATTAATTTTGCTTTATCCTTCTTTTATTATTTCATTACTATACTCGTTATATTCCTCTTTTATGTCTCTAGTTTGTGTAAAAAACCTTGTGCTAAACTGCTAGTTGATTACAAGTATTTCACAATATTACTTCTGGGAATGACGAATTGGCAAGGTGTAATTATGCATGTTCACTTCCTATGATGTTCAGCCAAGCATAATTGTCACAAGAGTGACAAGTCTTGCCTTTTTATGGTTTCTATAATTTTAATGAACTTCAATCTCAAATGTCTAGGAAAGCTTGGGAAAACTTGTTACCTTGATACTTTTGCTAGCCTCTTTTTTGTTTTGGAGACATATAACTAACTTTGCTATGAACTATTTGAACAACATTTTAGCTTTAAGTGTAAAAGTTCATGCCTGAAATTACAAAATATAATTTAAATTAGTCTTTGAAATGATTAAATTTTGTCCCTATGTACATTACTTCAAGGAATAACTTGAATTACATTTTACAACTTCAATAACTAAATCATTAGTTTCTTTATTTAAGGGACTAAATTAAAGTAAGCATACAATTTTAGGGATCAAAATAAGACTTTACTCAAATATTTATAAGATTATCTTTGCCAAATTAAAAAGTTAAAAAATAATAACAATTATGTAATGAGTACTTAAAATATTGTATATTTAAAATATTCAAAATATTAAACTATTGTGAGCATTTGATCATGGCTCTTTTTTTTTCAATTTTTATACGAGATTAGGGGATAGATATTACGAAAATGTGAATCTATAAAAATATTTACCAATATATGGTATTTTAGAAGAACCTGGGCCACTCTTAAGCAGGTCCCCTTTTGAAAGTAATAATAATAATAATAGAACCCGCTTATGACGCAGCCTATTTTTTAAATCAATAATAATTAACACCGCTAGCAGATTTCCAATTCTTGCCAAAATAACGAAGAAACATGTTTTTTATATCATAAATGTGTGAAATGTCTTAACATTGTATGGTGTAGAAGGAATGAATTTATAATATGCCTACATAATGTAAATTGAAACTCTTAACTGTTAAATGACATGGTTACTGACCCACTTGTAAATGGTGGTGGCGGATTACCTAAAAAAAATTATAGTCATATAAATACTCACGAAATTTCATTGTGGTATATACTGAACCAAAACATAGTTAAAAAATAATTTGCCTTTGATGGTGAGTACCAGTTAGCTAAAATGCAAATGACCTATTTTATGCATAAACTGTCAAATTATTCAAAATATCACATATAACAATGGGAACTATTCTCGGATTGAAAATAGTGGCAAGGACCAAGGACAAAAAGAGTACAATGGAAAAGGATCCTTAGTAAAAGTGGAGAGGCGTAGCAGTTCCTAATCAACGGTGAAGAAGAGAAGTGCAAGTTTCCTGCTTTAATGTCTTGTTATACAACAAAAAAATTTAGAATGAGCAGTTTCCATAGATTCCATTTCCTGTTAAAAAATACTTCTAGTTTATGTCCTCTTCCATGTAGTTCTACAATACTGATATACTCTAAATCTGCTATCCTGTTGCTATGTCCTGTGTGTTTCACAAGTCACTGACTTCAATTCTAGAATTGGCACTAACTTAGGAAACCCAGTTAGGTCACCATTCTGTGATATCTATCACACGTGATACTGACCTTGATCACCAATCTAGCTAATATTCAAATGATCTATTTTATGCATAAACTGTCAAATTATTCAAAATATCACAAATCTCAGTGGCCCACATTCCTCTCTCCATGAGCAAACGATTCTCCAATGCAGAGCAATATGTGCAGGGCCTTCTTCATGGTAGGTCTGGTAGCAGGATGTGTTGCAGTACACATGACACCAAGTTTGAAAACGCGACACATTTCATCCATGTAACTGGGTTCCACGACTTCTTTGTCTAGCAGTTCTTCTATGTTGCTTCCTATCTGAAAGTGACGCCAAGCCCATTGTGCGAGACATGAGTGTTCATCTCCACAGTTAGCTGCTTTACCGGTTGTCAACTCCAACAGGACAACCCCAAAGCTAAAGACATCAATCTTTTCACTGACTCGTGTTGTCTGAACATATTCTGCATTTCAAGTATGAAAAATATTACTCAGGCTAAACTAATGCAAATGGAAACAAACAACAAAGCCTCAATGTCAGAACTATTTGCTAGAGTTGTCAAAATTTTATCAAGATTTAAGGAAGAGAGTAAAATAAATAAAAAAAGTGAAGATTGCTCATTCATCCAAAGGCTTAGAAATAATGACACGTCATTCGGATAAAATAACAACAAAATTTTGTTTGTTTAGTATTTTTCAGTTTCATTATCAAGCTATATATTTGACAGTAAGGAAACAGAAGATTGGCATTCCATTCACCTGGAGCAAGATATCCAAATGAGCCAACCACAGCTGACATGGTGGCAAGTTCCCCTTGCTTGATCAACATCCTGGCCAGACCAAAATCAGCAACTTTTGCATTGAATTCAGAATCCAAAAGGATGTTGCTTGTTTTCACATCTCTATGAACAACAGGTGGTGAGCAGTCATGGTGCATGTAGCTCAAACCTTGGGCAACCCCAATGGCTATTTGCATTCTCTTTGGCCAATTAAGGGCAACATGATGGACTGAAGTTGAAACAGCTGATGACCCACTCTCCCCGGGAAACCACTTGTCAAGGCTTCGGTTCTCCAGATACTCATAGACAAGAAGCATAGAGTCATCATTGTGGAAACAGCACAACAACTTCACAATGTTTTTATGACGAATGCTGCTCAATATTTTAACTTCTGCAAGAAATGAGCTCTCAAGGTTCTGCGCTAACTTTCTATTATCACAAATCCTTTTCACAGCAACATAGCCAAAACCATTAATGGCAACACGGTACACCGTACCATATCCACCACTGCCAACAATATTATGTTCTGTCATTGAAGACACTATATCTGATTCTGTGAAACTCAGCCTTTGGAAGGAAATGAGCTTCCATGAGTTGTCCGGTACTTGCTTTCTTTTCCTGTTAAGTCTGACAATCAACAACGATATCAAAATAGCCAGTAAGGAGACTACTACAACCAGGCTTATAATTAAAGGAGGAAACCACGATGAGTCCTTGCTTGAACTGCCAGAACTGCATAGGGTAAGGTTCAGTGCAGGGGTATCAGCGCATAGACCAGGATTGTCCAAAAAGCTGCTATCATACACAGAAATCTCAAATTCACTTTGAATCCTCCCAGTCAAATGATTGGAGGATAGATTGAGATGGGTGAGATTTGGAAATAGAGAAGGAACTTGGCCAGAGAATTGATTTGCTGACAGGTCAAGCCGGAGAAGGACAGGCAACCGACCAATTGCGTCTGGGATTTGTCCAGAGAGATGGTTATGGCTCAAATCTAGAATTACTAGGGACTCCCAAGATAATATATCTGATGGAAGTGGCCCAATGAGCTGATTCTGATCAAGCAACAGAGTTTCTAGCTTAATAAGTGTCGTTAGCTCCTGTGGAATACTTCCATTTAAGTAGTTCCTACTGGCTTCAAACAATTCCACATTGGTCCAGGATGACACTCCAGCTGGAATTCTGCCAGAAAACTGATTGTAACTTAGGTCAAAGATCGAAACACTTGAAGACAATCTCTCAGGAAGCTCACCAGTGAACCTATTATTGCTTACGCTGAAACTTACCAAATTGGAAGATGTCCAAAGGCCGCTCGGAATGTTGCCTGAAAACTCATTACTGGAAATTCCCAAGAACTCCAGGCTGCTGCAATTTCCTAGTGACTCTGGCAACTCCCCATTCAGATTATTTTCATAAGCAGATAAAATAATTAACTCACCATTATAGCACAAGTTCTCTGGTAGCCTTCCCGTAAGATTATTAAGTGAAACACTAAAGGTCTCAAGCTTTGAGTACCGGCCAAAGTCAGGAGGAAGAGAACCTGATAACTTGTTGGTGAAGACACGGAAATCTGTCAGAGCTGGAAGACGACCTAAGCTTTCTGGTAGCTCGCCTGACAAGTTATTCATAAACAATGCCAAGCTCATTAACTTTTCGAGCTTTCCGAAATCATCCGGTACTTTCCCTGTAAGGCTATTCTCCGAGAGATCAATGCTGGTCAAATTTAATGCTTCAACCACAGCTGGTATATCCCCAGAAAGTCTGTTCCGCCAAAGGTACAGAATGCTCAGACTCTTCAGCATGAGCAAAGCGCTGGGAATTTGGCCTGTTAAACCGTTTTGTGATAAATCCAGTTCCTCCAAAGCCACCATTTCTCCAATGGTTCCAGGGATTTCCCCAACCAAGGTGCATGAATACATGTAAAAGACCTTCAGTTTATTCAACTTGGTCCAGCTTGATGGCAACCTCGTAGGAGGGAGCATGGTGTTAGTGGACAAATCCAAGAATTCAAGATTGGACAAGTTGCCAATCTCATCAGGGATGGTACCATTAAACAGACAATATTCAAGGTGAAGTTCTCTCAATTCCTTTAACCGTCCAATACTGGCAGGAATGTCACCAGTGAAGTTGGTGGAAGCAAGGTTCAGATACCGCAAATTAGCCAACCTGTCAATGTCATCAGGAATCTTGCCAACAAAGTTGTTCATATACAAGTCAAGGAACTCCAGCTTGGAACACTTGTAGAGAGATGTCGGGAACTCCCCAGGAATGAAATTCTGGCTGAAATTGACAAGTGTGAGGCTTGTGAGGTCACATATGAAGGGTGGTATTGTTTGGCCGATGTTGGCGTTGACCAGAGCTATTCCAGTGACAGAACCATTGGTGCATGTGATCTCAGCCCAAGAACAGTGGGAGGAGTTTGATGGGGTCCAGTGACTGAGAGAAGGTGGCTTTTGCAGGTACTGATTTATCTTCAGTAGGACTTCAAGTTCTTGATCATGAAGCAGAGACTGAGCGTTTGCATTGCTGAGCATGAGGAAAAATGTCACAAGAGAGAAAAATGGCAGGTTAGCACGTGATGGTAGTGATTCTGTCATCCGGTTGTCAGAGTTTTTTCTGGCTATCAGTGTGTGCATATTGAAAAGGAGTTCAGCTAAAAGGAGGAAGAAGTCAACTGCTAGTACGCTCTGAAATAATGGATTATGCACATAGAAAAGCTGAGAATCTCGGCTTGGACATACTATGTATTTCTATGCAGGAGTTTGCAGAAACTTGACTATTGCAGCCGCCGTTGCCACTGCAGATTAATTTGTTATTAATTGCACTTAGTTACTTACACAGTTAGTTATGAAATTAAATCATAAATTTTGAACTAATTTTAATATTAAACGGCATGATTAGATATGATAAATACTCTCATCATAATAATTTTTTTTTTTATATTAGGGTGGTATTTTTTAAATTTTAAAATATAAATTTTATGAAGTGATGCAGAAATCTTTAGAGACAAAAATATAGCACCCTAAGGTAGTGTTTGGTTAGTGGAACAAGACAGGAAATATAGGGATAATGGAGACAGAAAGATGTTTGGAATGAGAGACAGGAACAAAAAGTGGAAAATTGTCTCTGTCTCGGGACAATTTTGGGTCAAATTTGTGTCCACCCAAAAAGTAGAGACAGAGGGGGACACGAATTTTGAAGATTGGAGACAGAAATATTTAGTAACTTTTCTTCCAATTTTGTGTCTCTGTCTCTATTGTCTCAGTATCCCTGTATTTCTTGTCCTGTCCCACTAACCAAACACTGCCTAAGGGTGCATTTGATTTTTCCACTTTCATTTTCATTTTTAGTGAAAATGAAAAACACACATAAAATATGTTTCGTTGTCTCTTATTAAAAATGTTTTCATTCAATCATATAAAAAAAAATGTTTTTATCCAAAAAAAATTTTAAATGAGACATAAAAGTGAAAATGACCGTTTCAAGTTTTCAGCCTTTTCGACGTTAAATTGTGGGAATGAAAATATGGTGACAAAATAATAATAATAAAACTCTTCTCTTTCTTTTGCCATGTTCGGTGCTTGCTTCCTAGATGAGCGTACCCACCCTTCTTTTTTTTTTTTTTTGCTATAATAGTGGAAATTATGGGATTGGATAGAAGTAAGGAGAGAAAAAAAGTCAAATAAAACAACCAATCACTTTCTTTTCATGCGGATGGTATTTCGTACCGTACAAAAGAGTATTACTGATTTTTTTTTCCCCTTCAACACTTCTCAAACTGTTCGCGTTTGTGTTTCAGCTCGGACTGTTTGCGCGTGTGTTGCTAGCGTGTGATTAGCAAGGCACTAAGTCAAGTCCACCCATACCTTTAGAAGTTAAACCAAATCATATGCTTCTTCCTTCTTTCTTCCCCGGATCCTCTTCCTTTCCCAGAAGACCATTTGTCCTGGAGCTCTCAAGTTTCAATTATAGTTTTAATAAATGGGATTAAAGAATCGAATTGAAATTTCATTTTTTTGAGGCCAACACGTTGGCAAAGTTGTAAGGTCTTTCATATTTCTTTAATTGAGATAAGGCCTGCCAGATTTTAAGTGTTTTCCAATTGTGTTATATATATATATATATATATATATAAGGGATTCGTTGACATATGTTACACCAATATCTAATCATTAATTTCATTTTAATATAATTTCTTAGAATGATTCAATTTAATAAAAAAAGAGAATAATGGATTATAATTTTAATAAAGAGAGAAAAATATGAATTTAATAATTAATTAAGAAAGAGAATTTGTTTATATAAGCTAAAAATTATAAAATACTAAAAAGAAGAGTTAATGAAATAAAAATTAGAAATTTTTATAAAAATATTTATGCTTTAAATAAATAATTATAAAAAAATAAATATTTTGAAATTAAAATTTCAATAAATAATTATATAAAATGAAAATGGCCTAAAAATTAAAATAATAATAACAAATAAAAGACTTTTTCTATAATTATTGAAAAAATTTAGTAACAAATATTATATTGTTAAGAAAAATATAAAAAACTTAAATATCTTCACGTTAGTATTGGCAATGTTAATATTTACCGGTTATAGAAAACATAGATGTCTTCACGTTATTTTAATATTTTTTTATGTTCCAATGTTAATATTTTAATTTTTTTTAATATTAATACTTCAAGATATTTATTTTTATAATTATTTATTAAAAACATAAATATTTATATCAAAAGTTTTTATTTCCTTAACTGCTATGTTTTTTCCTTCATTATTTTATAAGTTTTAGCTAATATAATCAATTTCTTTTTCTTAATTTATTATCAGATTCACTGTTTCTTTCTTCATTAAAACTATTATCCATTTCTCTTTCTTCACTAAATTGTATCATTCTATATTAATTTAAGAATGCGCCAATTTGATCACAATAATAATTATTTTGAAATAAAATGAGTATTAAATGGGTTTAATCACTTAGTTACTTGCACAATTAATTGTAAATTAGGTAAATTATATTGACTTTTCTTGAGATTTAAGGAATTTTAACCCAATTTTTCATGATTTGTCTAAACTACACTAATCACCCCTCTTGACAATGGAGTTAGACGCCATTTTTAAGAGAGTGGTTAATTTGTCCAATTTGCCAAGCACCCATTGTTATTGAGTAATTATAACAAACATAGTATTCAAATATAGTGGAACATGCATGCAAGGCGCGAACACAATTGGTGAAAGTCTTCGTCTTGCAAGATATTATAACACTGTTGGATACTTTGTTATACCAATGTTAGCAAGATATTATAATAATTTGATCAGTAATATTACCTTTTATTAAGGTTATTACATTGTAACTTAGAAATCGTAGATTTAAATCTTAAAAATAGCCTCTTGACTTACGTAGTCTTATATTCTAAGGAGCCCTTTTGAATATTATTCAATTATATTCATAACAAATAATGCTATTATCTAAAATTTGGTATCCTTATTTCAATTTTAAATTTTTATGTTTGTGTTGTTCTCTCTTATAATTCCAAAAGTAGTTGCGTCTCCTTGTCGATATCGTACTGGATTCATTGGCAGGGTCTTACTCAGGCTTTCACATCAAGCAGCACGCCTTTGTTGAATGTAGACCATGAATGCACCCAATTATCGAAGTATAAGTTTTATAGTCACCAGTCAACAAAGAAATATGGTGCATTTCATTAGGCAAGTTACATCAGGCACCCTGCAGTCAGATGATGAAGATTGTCTAATGTATTAATATATTAATTATTTATAATTTATTATAGTAATATCTTAATTTTAGTTAAATTTAAAAATATAATTAGATATATTTAAAAATAATCAAAATTTATCTATATAATATTAAAATTATGAGAGATATCCCCAAAAACTTCTATTAAATTTCAAAATAATTTTACTTAATTTTAAAATCACACAAATAAATCCGAAAAGGAAAACTCTAGTGAACCCTTGTACATTTTTGAGTTTTAAAATCCTTGCATATATAGATCAATAAAAAATATCCATGTAAATTTATAATAATTTTTTTAAAAAATTAATCTTTGTTTTTATTTTTATTAAAAAATAGTGATATTTTTTTCTATCTCGTGTGAGGGCTAACCTATAGGGTTGTTAAACTGGTTAGTTCGGCCTGTTTAGGCCTAATCCATTTAGATCCATTAGTCAAATAGGTCAGGCCAAACTATAGTAAATATTAATAAGCTAACATAATATTGGCTTCGCATATTTAGGTCTAGCCTATTTAGACCCGCTAATTAAATAGGTCAGGCTAACTCATAACAAATGCGAAAGAGTCAACATAATGTCGGGCTGAACCATTTAGGCTAGCACATTTAGGCACACTAGTTAAATGGATCAAGTCAATCTATAGCAAATATTAATGCGTTAGCATAATATTGGTCACACTCGTTTAAAATGCATATGCATATTGTAGCACATGCATAATGAGTCAGCATAATTCATATTTTCAATGTTCGATGCCAAGATGCATATGGACAATTGTAGCACCCAAATAGGAATTATAGAAACAATGCCTCACTATATTATAAAGAACCAAGAGAATAACCAGTAGGATAGAAGTGTATATGATGTAAAAGTAACAAACATATCTGTATTCAATGAACTATAATAAAATAATGGGCAATATTAAGAGAGAAATCCTATCACAGGTTCAGGGGTGTTCAAGGGTCATCTTGAACCATCAACCCCTTGATCATACCTGCAAGACCAAGGAATTGGAATCAAGACTCAGAATGGAGAAAGAAGAATATCCTAATTTAGAATGAAAGAATCATACCAGACTCCTTTTACTAGCTGTTGGCTCTCAACCCTTATACCTTCAAGTCACGTATTCCTTGAGCCTAATGTTTGCCAGCTTCTTTCTGTATCCCTTGCCCATACCTTGCCTTCTACACTCTCTACCATGTGGCCATGACCTGTAACTAACTCCATGTCTTCATTCCCTACATCATTCACCAAAAAGTCTTTATTAGCCTTAGGGATCATAACAATACCCTCTCTTTAAAAACAACCTTGTCCCCAAGGTTGAAAGAAGGATAGTGTTCTGCAATCATATCATAGTTCTCCCATGTAGCTTCAGCTGGTGCAGTTCCTTCCTATTGTACCAATAATTGGACTTGTTCTACTGTTGCTAACTTCACTACTTTCTTGTCCAGAGTTGCAAATGGTTGGAGAATGAGTCCTTGTTCCACTATCAACATTAGCAATGGTAAGTATTGGGAAGTAGGGTCCCTTGTGAATGCTTTAAGCATTGAAACATGGAAAACTGGGTGTATCTTAGCAGAAGGAGGAAGTTTTAGCTTGCAAGCAACCTTCCCCACCTTTTGAATGACTAGAAATGGTCCAAAATATCAAAGACTTAATTTCTGATTCTTCCTTAATTGCACCGAATGCTGCTTGTATGGTTGAAGCTTGACTAAAACTCCCTCTTGAAATTCTTTGTCTACTCACTGTTTGTCAGCCTGGTTCTTCATTATATCCTGAGCCTTGTCTAAATTACGTTTAAGTTGCTGTAGGATCTTATCTTTATCTTTCAACATCTCTTGTACTTGCGGGGGATCGGCTGGATTTACTAGATATTTGACTATGGAGGGTGGCATTTTGCCATAAACCACCTCAAATGGAGACATTCTTGAACTGGAATGGTAAGATGAATTATACCACAATTCTACCTAGGTTAAAGCTTTATAACAAGGCTTGGGATGATCATACGTGTAGCATCTCAAAAACATTTCTAGCACCTTGTTCACAGCCTCCGTTTGGCCATTAGACTATAGATGGTACACTGAAGACATGGCTAAGGTAGTCCTTTGGAGTTTAAACAAGTGTTGCCAAAAGCAACTAGTGAAAACTTTGTCCTTGTCTGAGACAATAGATTTAGGCATCCCACTAATTTTACCACATTGTTGAAGAAAGCCTTAGCCACTGATTTTGCTATGTATTCTGACTTCATAGGTACAAAATGAGCATATTTATAAAGTCTATCTACTACCACCAAGACAACAGTATATCCATGAGATTGAGGAAGACTGGTGATGAAGTCCATACTCATATCCTCCCAAATCTTGTCAGGAATAGGTAGTGGCTGTAGTAAACTTGCTGGTGAAGAATTTGAGTACTTAGCTTTCTGACAAACGTTGCATCTATTAACAAAAGCTTTAATATCTTGTTGCATTCCAAACTAGAAAAAATTTGTAGCAACTCGAGTTGCTGTTCTCTTGATGCCTGCATAGCCACCAACTGGGAACAAATACAATTCCCACAAGATCTTATTAATGAGCTGCAAGCATTGAGGGATTAGCGGTCTATCTCCCATATACAAAATGCATCCTTTAATGCTAAGTTTTGTTAGTTTAATCATTAGTTGGAGACCCACCTTGCAATAATTTGCCCAAAATCGGGTTTGCTGTTTGTGCTTGCTTAATTTCTTTAACTAATTAGCATGTGGGCTGACTTCATGCCATATGACAAGACCAGGAGAAGGCATCCACAAAAATGTTATCTTTACCCGCCTTATACTCAATTTGAAAATCATACCCTAGGAATTTATGAAACTAAGCTTGTTGCTCAGGTGTCTGGAAAGACTGGTTCAACAAGTGTCTTAAACTTTGTTGTTAATCCTTATAATGAATTGGTGACCTAATAGGTAGTGCCTGAATTTGGCTAGGAACTCTGTAATGGCATAAAGTTCTCTAACAAGCTCCTTGCTTCTGTAGCCTTAGTGACAACTTTTTGGAGAAAAATGCAATGGGGTGCCTTTTTTGACTTAAGACTAACCTATTCCATAACCAGAAGCATCTGTTTCCAACACAAACTTCTGAGTAAAATCTGGTAAAGTAAGCACAGGACCCTCAGTGATAGCCTTCTTGAGTGAGTCGAGAGCAAGTTAAGCTGATTTATACCAATTAAAGTTGTCTTTCTTCAAGAGATCAGTTAGGGGTGCCGCAATGGAAGCATATTGTCAAATGAACCTTTTATAATAGCCGGTGAGGCCTAAGAATGCTCTTAGCTACTTAATATTCTTAGGTATAGGCCAGTCTAACACCGCCTGCACTTTATGCTTATCCACGGCAACTCCATCTCTTGACACAACATGTCTGAAGTACTCAATTTTAGTCAAGACAAATGAACATTTACAAATTTTAGCAAATAATTGATGTTCTTTCAACAATTTCAAATAGTTCCTAAGTGAGTCAAATGCTCATTCCAAGTACGACTATATACTAAAATATCATTAAAAAAAAACCAGAACAAATTTCCTCAGAAAACCTTGAAGACATGATTCATAAGAGATTGAAATGTGGCCGGGGCATTGGTTAGGCCAAATAGCATTACTATCCACTCATATAGCCCTTGATGTGTTTTAAAAGCTATTTTATATATATCTTGGGGTTGCACCAGTATTTGGTGATAACCTGATCTAAGATCTAACTTTGAAAAAAATTTGGCCCCATGTAATTCATCAAGTAGTTCATCTACAATTGGCATGGAAAACTTATCGTTCACTATACTTGCATTTAATGCTTCGTAGTAAATGGGAGAAGCAAATGGGCTGCAGCTTGGTTGGATGATGCCTTCATCTAACATGTCTTGCACCATTTTCTCAATTTGTTCCTTTTGGTTGTGGCGTTATCTAGAAGTTACAAAATTGAATTTTCTTCCTTAACTAGTTGCACCTCCAATGTATACATTTCTACAATTGCATCTATGGAGGTTAATCTCCCCAATTGGTGAAACTGAGTTGGTGTTGGTTTGGCATGACACAGACCATGTAAGGTTACTAACTCACCGTTCCAATAAAAATGGAACAACATATTAACATAATCTGCTGCATTAGATCATAATGCCTTTAATTAAGAAGCTCCCAAAACCAAATCAATGCCTACAACAAGGAGTAAGTAAACTAAAACCAACAATTCATTCCTTGAATACACACTGGCAACTTAGGAATGAATCCCTCTATGGATAGTGTACTGCCATTCCAACCATGACCTGAAATTGTGGCAATGTTTGCAGTAGTAGCTTTCGAAATTAAGCTATCTTTAGCTGCATAAAACTATCCAAGCTACCACTATCGAGTAAGATTTGCACTACCATACCATTAATAGTACCTTCAAATCTCATGGTAGCTGCACTTGCTCCTCCGTGCAATGCATTAAAAGACAAACGAGGTTGATATTTGTCAGCAGAGACAGGGGTAATCGAGTCCTCTACACCAACCTCATTAGTGATAGTGGGAGTGTCTTTCTCTTCTATTTCCTCATCTATTTGTAACAAAAGCAACTGCTTATTAGGACACTTATGGCCAAAGAAGTATTTCTCATCACAAGTAAAATATTTTGAACCTTAGCTAGTGACATTTTTCTAATATTAGAACTGCATTGTTGTAGTGCTGGCGACTTTAATTAAGGTAGGGGAAGTAATGGTGGTGGTTTAAAGTGGGGACTAACTGCAGTTTGAGTTGTGTTTGGAAGGGTCTTTGGGCTATAAAAGGATCGAGTGGACCATGTAGAAGGTTTGGTTTTATAGTCATACTTATCTTCAAACAATTTGGCTAAGGCAAAAGCTCTAACTAAATTTAGAGGATTTTGTGCTACAACCTCTGTTCTAAGTTCTGGTCTCAGTCCACCTACAAAACTGTATAAAATGGCTTTAGGAGTAACCCCATAAGTTATGTTAGTGAGTGCCGAGAATTCCGTATAATACTGCTGAATTGACCCCGTCTGTTCCAATTTGAAGAGATCGGACATAGGGCAATTGAATACAGAGGGTCCAAAATATGACTCCAAGGCTCTAGTCAGTAATTGTCAAGAATGAAAAGGAAAAGTTCTCTGCATCATTTGGAACCAGGGAATCACTTCTTTCTCAAAGTGAATGGACGCCAATGTAATCATTTGTGCATCTGAAATCTGATAATACTAGAAGAACTATTCTGCTTTGAAGAGCCAATTGAGCACATCAAAACCATCAAACTTTGGAAAATCAACATGTATGCCACGCGGATGGGCAAGAGGTTTGTAAGAGTTCCCATCAGAAACATTTCCTCAAACACCATGAGAGGAATCTGCGTTGTCATTGGTTGCTAAAATAAAGTCATTGCTGCTTTTATCTATTCAAAATGCTAGTTGATAGCATTATCTCGCTATTAAAGGGCTTTAATCAACCTTGCTAATTCATTGCTCACATAGTCTACCTTTGCAGTGATATCCTTTAACCGAGTACCTTCTTCATGGTGTAGAATGAGAGCACCAACGTAGTACCCAAAGAGGAATTATAGAAACAATGCCTCACTATATTATAAAGAGCCAAGAGAACAACCAGTAGGATAGAAGTGTATATGATGTAAAAATAACAAATAGATCAATATTCAATGAACTATGATAAAACTATGGACAATATTAAGAGAGAAATCCTAAAACAGGTTCAGGGATCATCTTGAACCATTGATCCCTTAATCATACCTGCATGACCAAGGAATTGGAATCAAGACTCAGAATGGAGAAAGAAGAATATCCTAATTTAGGATGAGAGAATCATACCAGCCTCCCTTTGCCAACTGTTGGCTCTCAACCGTTATACCCTCAAGTCACGTATTCCTTGAACCTGATGTTTGCCACCTTCTTTCTGCATCCCTTGCCCATAACCTTGCCTTCCACACACTTTGCCACGTGGCCATGACCTATAACTAAATCCATGTCTTCATTCCTTGCATCATTCACCAAAAAGTCTTTATTAACCTTAAGGATCATAATAGCAATGCACCTTTGATCACAAGGAACATGCAAGATGCACTAGAAATAGATTAAGAACTGTAGTTTCAATTTTTGAAATTAGGTTGTAAGGCCACCAATCCAATCCATAGTGATTGCCTTATCCTTCTTTTTTTTCTGTGGTTGTTTGGTTTTTTTATTTTTTTATTTTTTGTTGGGGGGTATTTCAGAGATTGCCTTATCTATCTATAAAGTCTAACCTAGTGTGAGGAAACAATGTCTCACAACCTCCCACTAACCTTACACAAAGTCCATTGACTTGAAAATGTGTGTCGACACAAAAGGGAGGAAAAAATCTTAGATAATCTTATTTTAGATTCTAAACAGTATATAATCAAAAGGATTCTTGACAACTTTGAAAGAAAAATCGATTGTTTCTTAATCTAATTAGAAGAGGGGAGAAACGAGACATGAACCACACAACATAAAATCAACTCCATTTGTATAGAAGACTTGTGCTTAGGGTTAGATTAGGGCTCAAATTGGATTGTTAGCCCCAATAGCTAAAGAGTGAGTTTTACCTTTCTTGCACTGAGATGAAATGCATTTACTTTCCACTTTCTAGTTTAATACTTTTCAATCGAAAGTTTGATAAGAATAAGAATACTAGATAATATAACAAACTAGTGGCTTACATTTACAAACTATGTCACGTCTATCCACCCCATGGAGTTGATGTGTATAGCTATGATTGATTAATAAATTATTTTCCAAGTTTGTAGCTGCACTGCCATTGCAAGTCAAGCAGGTTGGCTATAGAGTATAGACTAATAGCTAGTGTCCAACATGCTTAACTTCTTTGCACAATAAATGCATCTTTTGGATCACTAGCGGAGACAGAATGATCATGAAGATTCACTGTCAAGTTAATTTATAGGCAGAGATTCAATCAAATTAGATTGCCCTATCTACATGAACATACATGGACATAACCAAACACCATTTCTTTGCTTTTGCAACACTATCCTATGAAAACATTAAAAGGATCATTTGGACCAATGATTTCTACACATCAGGGTTGCCTGGCTCTGAGTGCAAAAAATGATACTAAATGTGGCTATGTTTAGGAGGTGTATGACTACAATGCATCGTATCAATTTTCATATTGGGTTTGTTTAGAGGAACCTAAGGTAGAGTAAATATAGATGTAACTTCAAGTCTGAAGATTTTGACATCCTACTGATGCATGATTCATCTATAGTGATATCACAAACCCACACGATAACTCTCAAAATAATTTTCTTACACTCATACTCATAGACATGTAGAAGAAGAGGAGCTTTTATTCACAATGTCATTATATTCTTATTCCGTAAAGATGGTACAAAATTCACGTTATAGGTCTTGGCTTTTATAGGCAAAAATGACTAATAAAATAATAATAAACATTAATAAGATTGTACATAGGTGGTGATTGAAGGTTGAAGCCATAAACCACTTTTCATTTGACTATTCAAAAACTAATTAAGAAGGAAGCTGGCAAACTTGTCATCTTAGGGCTGCAAGTATATGTGCTGTAATTATTTGGAAGATGTAAGATGGCTGTAGAATAAAATTGGTCGTGCAGTAGATTGTAGCTTCCAGTGCTTGGTTTAATTTGTTAACATTGCCTCACTTAGACCAAGCTTGTAGAATTAATCATTCCAAGCATCTTTTTTAACTTGTAAAATATCTCAACCTTCAAAGGCTTTGTAAAAATATTTGCTACTTATTCTTCAGTAAGGCAGCGATCAATCAACACTTTTTCTCATTCACCAATTCCCGAATTTTGTGGAATCGGATGTCTATGTGCTTGGACTTTTCATGGAACACTGGATTTTTGCAAAGTGCAATAGCTAACTTATTATCACACTATGCTATTGTAGGAGTATTTTGCTTTTGATTCAATGCTTCAAGAATTCTTCTTAACCACGTCACCTACGTAGCACAGCTTACAGCTGCTATATATTCTGCTTCTACTGTAGAAAGTGCAACAATTGGTTTTTTCTTTTTTTTTTACGACCACGATATTACGCCTGATCCAATATAAGAAACATACCCTGAAGTATTGTTTTTTGTTTCTATATCACCAGCCCAAATCATTGTCCGTGTATCTAATAAGCTTTACGTCATTAGTATTCTCAGAGAAAATTCCATCATTCAGAGTACCTTTAATATATCAAAGAATTCTTTTTGCTGCTTGTAAATGATAGGCATGTGGTTCCTCCATAAATTGGCTAAGTAATCCAACTCCAAAAACAATATCTGGCCTGATTGCGGTTAAATATTTCAAACTTCCTATCAAACTCTTATAATAAGTGGGATTTATAGCTCTTTCTTTATCTTCTCTTGTTAGCTTCAACTTTTCTTCAACTAGAGTAGACACTGGCTTTGAATTTTCCTCTGAAATCTCTTTAACATATCACTAGTATATTTCTTTTGAGAAATAAAAATTCTGTCATTCTTCTTAATAACTTTAATGCTAAGAAAATAAGACATCAAACACATGTCAGTCATTTCAAAATGTTTCACCATAGCCTCCCTAAATTCTGCAATCATCTTCAAATTATTGCCAATGAAAATTAAATCATCAACATAAAGGCACACGATCAAAATATCACCAGGCTTAATGCACTTAATATACAGAGTATGCTTATATGGACATATCTGGAAACCGTTCTCAATAAAATAGGAGTAAATTTTTTTATACCATACTCTTGGTGCTTGTTTTAAGCCATACAACGCTTTCTTCAATTTATAAACTTTATCTTCTATGCCAGGGAGGACATAACCTGCAGGATGCTCAACATATACTTCTTCCTCTAAAGCACCATTTAGAAATGCTGACTTAACATCCATCTGATATATCTTCCACTTATTTTGAGCAGAAAGAGAAAAAATCATACGAATTATGTCTAATCTGGCAATAGGTGCAAATAATTCAAAATAATCAATATCTAACTTTTGCTTGTACCCCTTTACAGCTAACCTAGCTTTAAAACGATCAATATCACCATTAGACTTATACTTTGTCTTATAAACCCATTTCACTCCAATTGGCTTCTTATCTACAAACAAATTAGTTAGCTCCCATGTATAGTTATTCTCAATCGCATGAATTTCTTCATCCATGGCTTTCTTCTAATTTTCATCATTAGACACTTCTTCAAAATTCAGTGGTTCACAATTTGCAAATAGAGCAAAGTTGATGATCTCTTCATCAAAGAGATCATTATCATTGCTCACAACATAATCTTTCAATCTAGTTAGTGGTCTACGATTTCTCTGAGGTCTTCTAGATGTTTCTGGTTGAATTGTTGTGCGTGCTTGTCCATCTTCCTCTTCATAATTATCTGGTATCACTATTGGTTGCTTCTCAACTTTGGAGGACCACTCCCATATTCCTTCTTCATCAAATGTCAGATCTCTGCTAATGGCCACTTTCTTTGTTTCTAGATTATACAACTTGTATGCCTTTGAATCTATGCTTAACCAATAAAAATGAATTTTTCGCCTTTATTATCTAATTTCTTCTTTAGCTGATCTGGAACATAGGCATAAGCAACACATCCAAAAACTTTGAAATGACAAATTGATAGTTTCCTTCCACTCCAAGTTTCTTCGGGTGTCTTATCACGAATACTTCTTGCTGGGCACCTGTTTAAAATATAGACTGCAGTAGCAATTGCTTCTGTCCAAAATTCTTTTGCTAGTTGTTTAAACTTTAGCATGCATCTAACCATATCCATGATCGTTCTATTCTTTCTTTCAACTACTTCATTCCGCTGAGGAGTATAACTAGTTATTAGTTAGTGTGGAATTCCATGCTGCTTGAAGAAATCTGCACAAGCAAGATATTCTTGCGCTTTATCTATTCTCAGAATCTTTATTCTATAGCTACTTTCTTTCTCCACAAATGCTTTGAAGGCATCACAAGCTTCTGATTTATGCTTTAAAATATGCACCCAAGTTTTTCTGCTAAAATCATCGATAAACGTAATAAAATACTTACTGCCACTAATAGATAGTACTTCAACAGTGCACAATCTTCAACAACTTTCTCGCTCTCCATCATTTTCCAACAAGAAATATTTCTCTGTGCTTCTTTCCCAATTGACAAGTCTCACATACACAATTGGGAATATGAACAATCGGCAAACCAGAGACAAGTTATTTCTTTGATAAATAATTCAATCCAAAAAAATGGAAATGCCTGCAATGCATATGCCATAGCCAATTATCATCAAGTATCATAGAGCTTAAATAAGAAAACTTATCATGTTGAATTTTCAATAGGAAAAGATAGTTTGCAATCATTTTCACCTTAGCAATGAATCTACCATTCTTGTCATATATGGTGCAATGTCCTTGATGAATATGCATATCATATCCTTTATCTAACAACTGTCCTATACTCAACAAATTGTGATGAAGACCAGAAGCATACAATACATCAGAAATAGAGTTGTGAAAGCCATATTTCAATCTAATTAATATCCGACATTTTTCCAGAATTAGAATATCTGTATTGTTACCAAATCTCATTGATGATTTTACTTATTCATCTAGTGAGGAAAATAATTCTTTTCTACCACACATATGATTACTACAACTAGTATCCAAATACCATATATTTTCATCTCAAGAACATGAATTACTTGTCAAGAACAAACTTTGATTAGAATTCTCACCAATATTTTGATACTAGTTTTCAGCAACGTCTACTTAGGAGTTGAAGTTGTTCTGGTCCATGGTTCTATATCTGTAGTTTGCGGCTTTGTGTCCATACTTTCCATAGTGGAAACAATTAAAATTGGTTCTTTTTTCGTAATAGTTGCCTCTTCCTCGTCCTCGACTAGCAGGTCCAAAATTATTTCCACCTCTTCCTTGGCTTGGTGGTCTGAAATTATTGCCTCTTCCTTGATTAAAATTGTTACTACGACCTTTTCTTCTGAAACTTCCTCTGCCTCTGCCTCGATTGTTGTAGCCACGAGCTCTTCCTTCCCAATCATGACTTGATTCAGCATCATTAGTTAAATTCACCCGGCTCTTCAAGGCTTCTTCTGTTGGTTTTTCTATTTTCTTTAAAATTCTGCTAACATGACTTTCTATATTTCCCTACAACTTTGCAGTCATCATTGTATCTATATCATGAGACTTTATATTGTGGTTACCACATGATCATACTTTATCGGCATGGTATAGAGAATTTTCTCTACTGCCTTGCTATTTGGAATTTTTTCTACATAAACTCTCATCTTATTGACAAGGTCAGTAATATGAGAAAAATATTGCTCAATAGTTTTTGAGCTAGACATCTCATACCTTTTATACTCTCTACATAAAGATTGCAGCTTAGATTTCTGTGCCTTAACAACATCTTTGTACGACAGTTTCAAAATTCTCAATGCTTCTTTAGCAGTTTTGACATTAGCAGTTTTGCCAAACACTGAATAATCTATACCTTGATAAATTTGAGATAGTGCCAATTGATCTTATCTTTGAGCAGTAGCATCTGCTCCTTCTTGTAAACCTGGATCAACAAGACTCCAGATATTATAAGCCCTCAAGTGGGTAGATATCAAAATCTCCCAATAATTATAATCTAATTTCCCATCTAACTTGGGACCTAACCAAACAATATTAAAATTGTTTGTCATGATGACTTTCTGAAAAAAAAAATAGTATGAGAACTCTCTCATTTCTCACAAACACTCTAACAAATTGGCGCTAAATAAACTGAGCTTTGATGCCAATTTGATATCATAAACCTAGGCAATAACTCTCAAAATAATTTTCTTACATTCACACTCACGGACATGTAGAAGAAGAGGAGCTTTTATTCACAATCTCATTGTATTCTTATTCCATAAAGATGGTACAAAATTCACGTTACAGGTCTTGCCTTTTATAGGCAAAAATGACTAATAAAATAATAATAGACATTGATAAGATTGTATATAGGCGGTGATTGAAAGTTGAAGCCATAAACCACTTTTCATTTGACTGTTCAAAAACTAATTAAGAAGGAAGTTGGCAAACTTATCATCTTGGGGCTGCAAGTATATGTGTTGTAATTACTTGGAAGATGTAAGATGGTTGAAGAATAAAATTGGCAGTGCAGTAGATTGTAGCTTCCAGTGCTTGGTTTAATTTGTTAACATACGGCATGCAAAATGTGCTCTTCAATAGTTCAGGTTCTAAGTTAATTGCTTCCAAATTAATGACATACACAAATTTTACAATACTTACAGTAACACCCTAAAAATTTCATTTACAATCTCCAGACTGTAGTGATTTATCCTATTTCATCAGGAAGTCTTGCAGATGAAAAGAATCTAGAAGTACAGCAAATGTTGTTAATATCGTGACCTTCCCCCATTCATAACAAATTATACTAAATATATTTGATCATATCTCCCTACCTACTATCCACTCCTCTCTACTGCAAAATAAATAAATAAGGAAAGAGAAGAAAAGCATTGGTCCGTTGGAGAAATGCACGTGCAACAACTATATTTGACCAAGTAAGAAGTTCATTGATAGTAAAGAGTGGAATTCAAATTTTCTTCCTTTGAAGGTTATATTAGGTATATGAGAGTAGAGTTGGTTTGGAAAATCATGGCAAACAAGAACCAAATTGGAGATTTCTAAGACCCTACGAAAAAGCACCTACAGAAGGTAAACTAAGCTTGGGGGCACAATGCCACTTCCCCTACCTACTGATCATATTCCAACTCGCTTTGCCACGATTGAAAGTTTTAAGGCTTTAAGACAGGAGGAAAAAAAGGTTCCATAGCTAGGTCTTAGTCCAACAAATGAAACAAATCTTTGAGAGGTCTTAGTTTAACAGAACATAATTAAGACAAAAAGAAATAATTTTCTTAGATTAAACTAAGTGTTTCACAGACATCCAACAGCTAACACAATCAAGAGGAAAAAATCCTTGCACAATAAAAATCAATGTACAAGTTATAAATAATGAGGAAAAGGAATAAAGCATGATATCAAAATGAAGGATTTCCTAAACCTAGTATAAGAACTGGAAATACCATCCTTCTTAGGGATCTAAAACCTTCCACTTCTAAGACCCATATATCAATCCCAAACATCACAGAACAATTAATAAAGCCAAAATGATATAGAACCCATGCCCCAAATAGAAATTTTATGTTAAGTGCCATTCACGTATGCACTCCTAAAGCTGAAAATATAGCAACTAATCAAATTGGCTTAACTAAAATTATGACATATTGCCAATGACACTGTAATTTGATTAACACCTACTCTAATCATTAAGACTTTAGTTTAATGATGATTTCAGAGATTCAATCTTCATCCAAACCACCAATTCCCCTACCTTACCCTAGTGCTTGACCAAGCACCTACAACATACTGAAAGAAACATATAAAATATCAATAAGACGAAGCATGGCCTATGGAACAATTACAATTTAACCCAATTCAGATGATAATTCAATATCTCTTTACTCTGTGATTCTAGGTCCTTGGCACCACATCAATGTAGTTTGTTATGGACAGTTGGACAGCTTTCTATTGGGAGTGCATTGAGGACATGCTTTCTGTTGGACAATGAGTGATTCGATATGATGCTAGAAATTATTAAAAAAAAAAAAAACTTTTGTAGGGAATGCAAAGATCAAACAATTTTCATTTTCCAAATTGATAGGAAAAAATTTCATTGGCCATTGACATACATCATAAAACCTTTTAAACACTTTCCCATCCCCAAAAAAAAACACTTATACTTTTTGTCCCCTCTAAATCGATTAGTTTATTCATACTACATTAAAACAATAGAAAATCGCAACATTTAAGCCTTGTTCTACTATTTGAGATTGGTTACAAGGATAAAATGAAACCATAATATTTTATCATAAATCATGTCTATATTCAAACTATTAAACTCTAAAATTTAAATCTCTTTTATTAATTTTACTTATAACTTTTTTAAATCTTTCTTTATCTCTAATTATTAGACTACCTTTTATCTAATAGACTACCTTTATATCTAATCTACTTTCTTTACTCAGATTTCTACATTCCTTCTCCACATGCCAAAATCACCTAAAGTCATAGTTAAAAAAACCGGACCAAACCGACCAATCAAATCGGTTAAGCCGAGAACCGGACTCTTATTCGGTCCAATTGACGGAAAAAAGTCAAAAACTTAAAAGCCGGCCAACAACCGCCAAAACCAGTCAAAAACCACTAAATCGATAAACCGGCAGCGGCTCAAGCGCTTAGCCAGGCACCTTCATTGCCTTATATTTATAGACCTCATGGTTTTGTTAGCAATATTTTACCACCGATGTGGGACTTAGAAAGACACATGATAAATGTTGGAACTTGTAAGTACCCATTCACTCATGTTAATCTCGTTTTTTCAACCTCAATTGTTTGTTTGAATATATTTGACAATTGATACTTTGTATTAGTGAAAGAATTACAGTTGGGAATGACTCAACTGATACTTTATTATTTAATACATGTTTCAAGTGTAACATTAAGAATTACAATCATTAATGCCTCAATATTATTATATGTCTGTACCTTTTGCTATACAGTTTTTGTTTTTTTTGTTATGCAGTTTGTATTATAAGAGTTCAGCACACCTTCAACTTCTGAAACTTCTAAATGCTTGTGTGATCATAATTAATTTAATTTTGTAATATTTGTTGTGATGAATTTTTGTATTATTTAATAATTTGTATTTATCTTATAGTATATAATTAATCATATATATATATTTTATATTATATACCGATTGAATTCGATTGAACCTCTAAACCTTTGAACTAGTGCCTTGACCGGTTCAATACTCGGTCCGATTTTCTTAACCTTGCCTAAAGCATAATTCTACTATCTTTTTTACTATAATGCTACCCTAGCTTTCTGTCGAATGCATTTATACTACGTAAAAGAAAAAAATAAGAACAATAATTCATAACATTAGTAGATGTCTGGTCTATCAGGGCAATAGAAATAAAATCCTCCAGCTGCAGATTACTCATGGTTGGGAAAAGAAATAGATCTCCCCATTTTTTCACAGTATTTTCCATCAGTAGCTTCTACTAAAGCTCAAGGTCCACATAAAAACTCGCAACTACAACATAATTTGAACATGGATACTTGAACAATAATTATAAAGGACTGTGATTGTTGGTACCACTCACCAGAAGCCATAAATTGCCAAGCAAATTTTTTTATCGCTTCATAACAACATAAGCTATCAATGGAAAGAACACAAAGCATATAATAATCTACAATGACATGCTTTGTCATCGTAAATTACCTCTCTAGCCCTCAATCGAATAAGTACTCCGCTATCATTATTGAAAGACTAAAGAGTTACGAACCTGCCAGGAAGAGCCGCAAGAAACGTTGTTGAGCAGTTTACACAAGTTGTTGCCTTCAAACAATTCTCCAAGTGAAGTGATTCAAGTAAGTACAACCCCAGAGTGAAAAAGATTCTATGGCCTTGCAAATCTGTGGATTTCGAAGAAATTGGAACCACCCCCCCCCCCAAACAAAAAAAATAGTAGCTATCGCGTCCTTGCAAGGGTGTTTTTGAATTAGCTGGAAAATTAAATTTATTTTAATAATTAATTATAAGTATAGTTAATTCTTTTGTAAATAAGTATAATAAAATTAATTTAATATCTAATTTCACTAAGTGAAAAATATTTTTAAGGTTGTATATTATATTGTATGAAAAAATTGTTTATGTATAATAAATAATTAAAAAGGTATAAAATAATTTATTTATATTATATAAGATTTAATATTTGAAATTAATTTATTAAAAATATTATTATTTTAAAATAATCAAGCAATTTATAAACAAAATGTTAAAATATATCAAAAAATACCATACCAAAAAAAATATTAAAAAACATTTTTTAAAAAAATATTTTTAGTATAAATAACATTAGTTCAAAATTATAATATTTTTATCTATTTTTCCTAATATACCAAATTATATTGAAATTTTTTTAAAACATAAATTAAAAAATAATCGGCATTCCTAGACATACCAAACAGTGTTCGATGGGTCATCCGCCGAAGGTTTGAACTTAATCACTATACATGGTTCCAAGGGGGAGTGGCATTTCTTATTGCTCTATCCTTCTTTTATCATTTCATTATGGGCATTGGGCGAATTATAATACCTCACCTGAGATCCATTAAAAATATACTTGTCTTCTTCTAAATTTTAAAATTATACATGATACCTTTAAAATAAATGATGTTAACATAATTTTTAAAATTTCTATTTTACCCCTGATAATAAAAAACCTTAAATGTATAGCAAAATAGTTGTGTAGCCTTAAGGCGAAGGTGGAGTGGTGATTGTAGACTCATCTATGATGTCAGGGTGGCAGCGTGGCTGGAAGGTGCCAAGGATGATAGCAGCAAGTGGTTCTCCAGCTACATTGGCTGAGTTACAAACACGATAGAGGTAGGTCCGATGGCGTGGAGTTGTGACGATATGGTGACGAGGCATGATGGCAGCAAGTTGGTGGCATTCGTGGTGATGTGGTGATGTTGGCCGCAATGGAAGGGCAATCTTACGGTGTTTGGAAATAAAAAACAGCTATTGATGAATACAGCGTATGAGTTGATTTTTTTATTTGGGTTTTTGGGCAATGGAGAGGATAGAAGTTGTTTTTATTTGGTTGAAGATATGATTTCTAGAAGTTGTTTGGGTAAAGAGAGTGGCGTGACATGTAATAGAAAATAAAATAAATAACTAAGAGTAAAATAGTTATTTTATTTGTTTTTTATTTTTTCTTTTAAATTTACAGCGATTTGCAAGTCATGTACAAGGGAGGATACCAAATTATCTTTTGATTAATCAAGGAAGTTGCGTGTAATTTTAAAATATAAGAGAGGACAAGTGAATTTTTGATAAATTTTAGGGGAAATTATTATAATTTACCTTTTTATTGATATACTCATTAGTCATTGTATTCCTCTTCTGTTTTCTCTAATTTGTGTGAAACCGTGTTCTAGTTTATCACAAGTATTTGACAATATTACTTCAGGGAGTGAGGAATTGGCAAGGCGTAAGTAAAATTTCAGCGACTCGGTCTAGGAAAGTTTGGGGAGAACTTGCATGGAATGTTGATGCTTTTGCTAGCCCTGTTTTTAGTCTATGATTTACTTTGCTGTGAAAAGTTTGAACCATATTTTAGTGTTGTACGTGAAGAGTTCATGTCAATATTTCCAACTTTATTTCTTATCATCTTAAACTACAATTCTTCCACACGTAAGTTAATTAAACAAGAGCGTATGATCGCATTTTAAACCTTTTTGTCAAAAAAATGTTCCGTGTATATTTGGGATGTGGACTCTACTCACTACAATATCTCACACTTTATATATACATATAGCATAACTTTTTTGTTACAGTAGTGAAATGATGACTTCAAGCAAATCAAGTTATTCTCCACTAGCTTTATCCTAGTGGCTTATTTTAAACTTCTATTATATGTTGTTTGTCTTGCATTTCAAACCTTTGTTATAACTCGAGAATCTGTGGTTTGATTGGCAGTAGCTCATGTCTTTATAATATTGGAAATTCAATCTTCCAGGGTTCCACCAGGTTACTTCTGTCCTTCTCTCACCAAAATACAGGTGTAAATTAAGTATATCTTTCTTTTCTCACCAGCCCATAGCGTCGGAGACAAAGGTATGCAAGGGAAGGAGCTAAGTTTTCGCGCCTGTATTGAATTGCACATTGCTGCGGCTAAACTCTTGGAAAAAATTATAGCACATAACATAGGTAAATCCAATGATTGTCGTACGCCTTTTGAATAAAAGGTTGAAGCTCGACCATTTTTAATGGCCAAATTTGATTGAGGCCAAAGCACATTTGAAACTTGAGTTCGTATAGCTGATCAAAACCTTAACAACAATTTGGGCTCTAATGTTTAACTCCACAAACTTTTTTTTTTTTTCACATAATCTAATAATCACAAGTGATTTTACGTTACATTGATACTCAAAGAAACTTATCTTTTAAGAACAAAGTATGTTACACATCTATTTATAATATATAAATTCCAAGCGCCGAGTATTGACATATTTATAAGATGATACTTCAATTATTTTATAATGTGTCACATTATCTTTTTTATTTAGGTGTTCTCTTCTTATTTAGACACTTTTTTTTCCCAATTTTTTTTGCATTGTTTTTTCTTCAACCCCTTTATTTCCCCTTTGGCTCCTCATTATTCTACTTATAAACTAATCACGTCGCCACGGATACTACTCCTTTTTATTTCTTCTCTTTGTTTTCACTGTTTTATTACTCTCTTTATGTTACCATTGTTCTCATCCTTTACGTTGTTCCATTCCTTTTGTGACCATCACATTGTCGCCTCTCTTTTCACCGCCACAAAGCATCTCACTGCCATAGCACTAGCCGCTACACCTCGCAACAACACCTGTGCAAGCACCATCAACCATTACATAGCCCCAATCTACTCTGCTGCAGATCCACCTTGCACCACCCAGTCAATCTCTCAATCCAACTTGCCATCACTGCCTCTCCATCATAATCCACCCAACCCCACCACACCTAGCCAGTCGTCATCCTCACAAAGCCATCATCGCTCAACCCATCGTACAACTTCGCTGCCCCACTTTCTCTGCCACTGTGCTCTCGACCCTGTCACCGTCAAGACATACCCAGACTGCCACACTATGCTTGGTGCTACCACTACGACGTTACTCTATCCCATAGCTAGCTAGATCCGATGCTTTCCCAAGTCTCCCTTGTTGGCGAGTTCCTCGCCCCACCTGCCTTTCTCTTACATAGTCGTGTACATCTGAGTGCATTGGTTTCTTTTTTCATTTTGCTGTGATTTTTATTTTCCAAACCTCTTATATTAGCTCCCGTTAATTACTATAGGTTACTTCCTCTGGAGAAGGTTCAAAATAGGGGTCACTTTCTCCTCATCCATATAGAATCAAATTCAAAATTATCACTTAACCAAAGCTTATAAGTTGCAAGAAAATTATGTAGGTGGTATTATGAAAATACCTACGTGTGTGTATATGTATAGTATTTTCCTTTTGCCTCATGAAAGGCTTTTCATTGCAGGAACTCATTTATAATCAAATCATGCTTCAAGTCCTGTAATTGTTGCACCTACTACTATGCACAATCATGTTAATAGGTTTTGTATATGTGTTACAACATAATTCTTGTTAAAACTAATAATATATTTGACTTTTTGTGATTGAATATTTTTCATATATTTTTATTTTGCCTGTCTTTAGACATAAAAAATTGGTCTATGGCATGGCTTACCCACTTTCAAGAAATAATGTCTAAAAGAAAGCAATTACTTAATTTGAGGAGATGCATAACTTTCACTCGCAATTTAAGTACATAAATTGCACACGCATTAAATGTTCTTTTTCTTATTTATTTCAATTTTCTTAAGCACATGCTTTAAAAATTGGAATCACTTCTTCCTCAACAACAATTCATACTAATAAGGCAATTCGACAAGTAGGCAACCTCTTAATTTCCTATTCCATTACTCTTTGCAACATACACACTTATTCATTTTGGTTAATATCTAATTAAATTCACAAGTACAAAATTTTATTCAAAACATCATCAATAATTTTATTATTTTCAATGTTTACACTTTAAAAGTATGTTGTTTGCACAATAGGTAACCTCTTAAGTTGTTATTCCATTACTCTTTACAACAATACATGCTCATTTCTTTTTGGTCAATATCTAATTAAATTTGCGTGTACAAAATTTTATTCAAAAGCTTATAAGTGGTTTTATTTGTTTCAAAGTTTAGGCTTTAGAAATGTGTATTTTGTAGAAATCACGATCACCAATAGTAATATTATCAAATGTATAGTTAAATGAAAAGCTCTTATCTATATAACCTCAAGGAAAAAGCATCACAAATTAACAATAAACACATCATTGTCGAATTAAGAGATTATCCATAAAGGAACAATTCATGTGCTTTCAATTCAACCTAGACGACTGAAAAGGATATATGTCATTATTTTCTTATTTAATTACTAGGCTGTTAATATATCATAGATAAATTATATTTTTATTTTATTATATAGTCATTTCACTTGAAATTATTTTCATAATATTTATTAATTATTTTTATGGTCTATCACTTTCGAGCAACTCGCGGGTCTCATTCTAGCTATTATAGTTGTAGGTCAATGTTATCCACCCAATGAACTCGATATGACAATACTAAATAAATACATATACCAGCACGCCAACCTAATAAAAGTGGGTGGGTTCTCTGGTGAAACACAAGTTATTTGCTTCACTATGAAGTCTTAACATTGTTTAATAATAATCTAACAAATGGAAAGCGGGGCAGTGATAGGTCAAATTTTATTAAAATGCATTAAATGACTTATTGTTAATAAAGTGTATCATTTTCTGTGAGCTTCGAAACCTTGTATTAGTTTGAAAAAAAAAAAGTTATCCTTGTTTCTCTCTTCCTCCCACAATACAGCCTGCTCTCACGATGTTGCCCCATCACATGGAACAACGTTGCTGTTGCCATCGCCACCGTTGCCCGTTGTCGAAACGTCATCGCCGCAATTTTTGTCCACCCCTCCCTCACTACTTTTGTCCTCCCTAAGTGAGAAATTTTAGACAAGTTTGACTTAATGTGGATCATCCTCACTGCTCTTAGCTTAACAGAATCATGTGAAGTTATACCAACAATAATATAGTTTAGCAGGGCTTTACAAATACATCCCAACAACTGAATCTATCTTGCATTTAAAAAAAAAAAAATCTATTTGTGAAGCTACCAAAAAATGGAAAAAGATTCATAAAAAGGGCATCAAAACTTTCAATATGTAATCTCACAAATTCTCTTCCTCACTCTGTTCAAGAACAAAGCTTGTATAGGTTGCTATTATATTTCCTTCTTCAACATGGACATGGATAAATACAGATCTGCATCCTTAACAGCATCATCTCATCGTGTTGATCAAAATGGTGGTGCTGAACAGTGGAGGCAGTGGCGGCAGCTAAGAATGGGGCACCTCAGTGACGACGATGCAAACGAGCTCCAATTTGTTCAAGATCGAGGTTCTCCGTCGGTCAGTGCCGCGCAGTCCACATGCCCGGTCGTGTTCTGCCGCGCCAGAGATGTCGTCGAAAGCGGCAACTAGTTCTTCTACTGCGGCGATCGGAGGAGCAGGGACAAGGGGTCAACGGCGACGACGACGAAGTGCTCTGAGCCGAGCAGGGCGAGCACGAAGTGGAGCATAGGTGCTGTGAAGAGAGCGTCGACGGCGGCGGGGGAGAAGTGGAGGAGAAAAGTTCATCGTTGAAAGGGTTGCTTCAACACTCAATGTTTTTATCTTTTTATTTTACATTTTTTCCCTTGATTGGTTTCAATGCTAATGACCTTGGTTTCTACTAATCTAAACGATATGTTTCATTAACACCTTATACCTTACTTAATTGAGTTTGACCAACTACTGTCCCTACTCTCCATATGTAATGTTATCATTAGCCAACATCAGCACTTCACCATGAATCACTTTACAAGCGCCTCATCAGAGTATGCACCATAAAAGTGAATTCAACCAGGCATTAACCTTTTTAACGGAAAAAGGGAGCGGGCGAAAAAATGCATAAACAAAGGCATAGTTCAATTTAACAAATCCTGCTAGAGAATTGTGCATGTAAGATTGTCACACGTAGATGGCCATACAAAGAATCCTGTGTTGTGACGAAAATGATGAAGGATAACAGAACATCAGATCCTGTGGCGACAAGACTGCAGACATATGCAGCGTGCGCACCACTCAGTCATAACATAAAAATACTTTAGTTGTTTAGGAAGATCCCTCGCGTTGTAAATTAGTAAATTAAACAACAATCAGCAGTGAGAAAACTTCAATTTCACAACAGAAGCAGGCCAGAATAATTGCATGGCATCATCACCGTCATACTTCAAAACAAGTGATTGTTTAACTCTCACCATCTAACTTTTGGAAGAGTTCCGGCAAAGCACTATTGAGAAAATAAGTGGCCTTGATGATCAAGATTTAAACGAATAATTGACACAGATTTCATTTTCCCAATAAATTAATGATCCAGCGTAGCGAAATAAAAACCCAATATAGTTATGGTTGAACAGTGAAGACACAACTGATATGCAAAAATTTAGTGAAAGCAACATGAGTACCTTATAGCATTAAAAATTATTCACGTTCACCAGCATAAAATTAACCAAGTCAACTCTCTAAAGAAATTTGAGAAATGTGTTTAATTTACAGCTACCAGCACCAGTATATGCAGAACAATTCCGACATACTGAAAAAATCCAACAGAAATGACTACGACGAATTATGACCAAAACTGCAAAACTTGGAATATGTGATGGATTCAGTAATGAAATAAATGACGGGGAATTTCATTGTACTAGATATTAGAACTCACACAATGTTGAGCATTCATCAATTTCTGAGTATATTGTCAAGTGAATGAAGGTGTACTGGTATAGGATAATGTCTTATGCCAACCAAATAAACATAGCTAAACACGCATCTCTGTCGTCTGACAAATCAGGATAATCATATATTCCTTGAAAAAGCTAACACTACTATTTTACTACTCTCTTCCATCGTCTTTCTGTATTCCGTAGATCAGTCTTAGGAGCCCATTTGCTATGTTTGTTCGGCAGGCACAACTGAAATGAGCTACCCCGCATTCGTTTCAGTCAAGTGACCAATTTCCAAAATCTGTGTAGTAGTTCTATTCCATTTCTACTTTCTAGTAAAATAGAAATCCGTTTGAACATTCAAAGTAAACAGCAATTACACTAACACTAACAGCTCAGCCAAATAAAATATCACAATTTCAAACAAAAAACATCGCCTTGAAAGTCTAGCACTACAATCTTGTTATATATTATCGAAAACAGCATCACCAAACGGGTAACAAATGTAGATGATACACAATCACCCAAGTGTGAGGTTCAAAAACCGAACCCTCCAACGACAAATAGCTAAATTCATTAGCTTCTCCAATCTCAAAACAAAATCCACCACCTCAAAAGTCGAAATCAAACCCCACATGCTTTGGGAGATTTAAAAAAATTCATAGTCAGGCACAATTTTAAACACTCAAATCATTGTTTGACATATGTGTAAAAAAAAATATATTATAAAAATCCACTTTTATTGTTGCTACTTGAGCTTACATATCGTCAAATAATGATTTGTGTGCGTACCATCAATCGTGCCTAACTGAAAATTAAGCGATTATTACTTGTACTCAAAATTGGGCACTGGGGGAGCATCGAAACTTTCTAGAACCTTCGTCTCGCTCCCTTCGCTCTTCTTTCGCTCCTCCTTCTTCCCTCCACCGAACCACCCCGCGAACCACCCTTCGATCTCGCCACCCGAATCGAACGCCGTCGGAGTCCCGGCGGTTGACGGAGCCGGCAGGGGCTCCTCCACGATCGCCGCGGGCATCTGCTGCTGCTCCATGCTCAAGGCCTTGCCGAGCATGATCGAGCCACCCTCTATGAGGGCGAGGAAGGCGCCGCCGACCGCAGCGGAGCGGACGGTGGAGCCGAGGCCGCGAAGCAGGGAGAGGATCCAGCCGGTGGCGGCGCCGGCGACGACGGAGTTCCAGGGGTCCTCCGTCTGGCAAGCGTAGACCATGGTGCAGTCGGTGGCGGAGAAGTGGGAGCCCCAGACGGCGAGGCCTCCGCCGATGGGCGGGGCGTTGAGGCGGACGGCCTGGAAGGCGCCGGCGAGGCGGGCTCCGTTAGGGGAGGCGTGGAGGCCCTTGAGGAAGTGCCAGGCTGAGCCACCAATGGCACCCATGCAGAAGCTGGCGCCGACGTCGTCGAGAATGCGGTCGGGGCACGGTTCCCGTGATGCTTCAGGTGTTCCCATTGATACGGGAACGTGCTGTCGGAGATTCTAGTGTTTCGGGATTGCAGGTACCCCGTGTCTGTGTGTGTGTGTGTGCCTCTCCCCCTTTTCTTCTTCTTGTGTCTTGCTTGGCGTTCGGCTGGGGAAGGGGCGTACGGACAAAGTTGGTTTTTCGCTCGTTCTTATTCACGTTGACGTCGGAATATTTGTAAGTTATTGCATGTTTGGTAGTAGAATCTTCTATAGAAATGATCAAACTAATTTTGATACACCACCACTTCTATATTCACAATGTCTTCCAATCACAAATTTTTATTTATAAAATTTTTAAATAGTTAATAATTAAATCAAATACTTTTAAATATACCAATAATATATAATTAAATATCTGTATAAAAAAAATTTATACTCATAATGTATCAAAATTAAATCCAAAATTAATTATGAGTAAACCTACAAATTTTAATATTTTATTTTATAAAAAATCAAATGCATACATTTTAATGCTCTAAAGAAATCACATTATAACATGTTTAGTAATTTTAGCCTTTATTTTATGTATTATTGAAACAGAGTTTGAATTAGTTTCATGTAAAAAATAATATAATATTTGACGGATGAAAGCTAATAAAATGATTAAATTTTTATAGCGCTCTAGACATCAAAGTCTTAGTAAATTTTTTTAAGGATTAATCTAATAAATTCTGATTCTTTCAGGAGCCAAAGTATATAATATCTCAATAATTATTTGTCTTAAAAAATATCTTAAAATAATTTTAATTGTGAATCATTTTAAATTTAAAATAAGTTAATTAAAATGCTATACAATAAAAAAAAAGATTATCAAAACTTTTTGACAAAAATTAAGAATGATTATTAGATAAAATAAAGTGATATAATTTATTTTAAGTTTAATTTTGACGTATTGAAAATGTTAAAGAATTTTATGCTATTATTCAATTATACACTTTTATTTGTAAGACTTTTAAAATAGTAAATAATTGACTTAATAAGCCATTAAAATCAGTCTAGTGGTGCGAGATTTAAATAGTTAGCATGAAGTTTTAAGATTCACGCCTCATTAATGCCAATGTATAAAAAAAAAAAAAACTAGGTAGTTACGTCAAACATTTTGTTCATGTGGCAATACATAATTAGATATCTATATAAATTTTTTTTTTACATCAATAGATATCAAAATTAAGTTTGTTTACTTATTTATTCAAGAGTTAATGTGTATTTTACATCATCCCATCAGTAAATTTGGATAAAATCGCCATTTAATGTTATTGTCAATCAAGTGGGTTATTTTTGGTAAAATTGTTTTTTAAAATTATATTGTGGCAATTTAATACATGTTTGGTAATTGTTTTTCTTTGGAAAAATAAATATTTTTTTAAAAAGTTGTCTTAAACTAATTTTGATTATAAATTATTTTAAATTTAAAATAAATTAATTCAAATGTACTAATTACGTACGTTATTTTGGTTAAATAACTTTTTAAAATTATATTGTGACATGTGGTTTTTTATACAAAAAAAATTTATTTATTAAAATTTTACATAAATATCTAATAATATATTGTCATATAAATAAAAGTATTTAACTTAATCACTTACTATTTTAAAAGTTTTACAAATAAAAGTATGTGGTAGAATCATAGTTTAAAATTTTTTTATACTAATATTGCAATAAAATTAATCTCTTTTTAAAAATGTAAAAATTATTTTCTATTTAGATATAGATTAATGCATATTTAGATGTATTTTTAATTAATGATTTATGTTAAAAAGAAGATTTTATTTTTCAGAAGATTAAACTTACATTTTTTGAAAGAAAGATTTTTTTTTTAGTTATTTACTTTAAAAAAAAAACCGAACAGATCAAAAAACATAAAAGTGTTTTTTTTTTTTAAAGATAATTTCTTATCAAAATAATGGCCGCGAAACAATCTCAAAGTTCATGTACTGTTTGGAAAGATTTACAAAAAAAAAAAATGATTGTATTTAATTGGTATTGATTTAAGTTATAAATTAATTAAACCTCATGTTTTGAACTAATTTTAAAAATTGGATTTGAATTGGTTTATAAATCAATTATTATGTTTAAAATAGATTAGGTAGCGTTTAAAATGATTAAAACTAATAATTAATTTTATTTAATTTGTATTTAAGCTCAAATTCAAAAAAAATTCTCCTAAATTCTCTTAAATTTGATAGGATTTCAAAATTAAACTGATAAAATGCTATGAAATTTGCCTAATCAAATTATTTCCTCTTTTTACTTATTCCAAACACTACCTTAGATTTTTTGCTTATTCTTGTTCACATTCACATTGGAAATTTTGGTAACTCTGCATGTTTGGTAATAGATTGTTCTAAAAGAAATATCTTTTTAAGTTGATTTAAAATAATTTTAATTGTGAAATATTTTAAATTTAATTAAAATAAGTTAATCGAAAATAATATATTTTAGAAAGGAAAGGTAGCTGTTGGATAAGATGAAATTAAATAATCCATTCACTC
Organism: Pterocarpus santalinus; assembly: GCA_031439595.1. NCBI lineage: Eukaryota > Viridiplantae > Streptophyta > Magnoliopsida > Fabales > Fabaceae > Pterocarpus > Pterocarpus santalinus. The sequence goes on along the minus strand of CM062531.1, from coordinate 64,105,790 downwards.
ATCCAAAGTCCAATATGCATGCCACACAATGTGACAAATGAATTCAGACAAAATTCGTATCTCTCTAAGATTATCTATAATCAAGTAAGTTATTTTGGTTAAATAATTTTGAAAAATTATATTGTGGCAATTTACTGCATGTTTGGTAATTTTTTTTTGGAAAAGTAATCAACTTTTTTTTTAAAATAAAGTTGTCTTCAAATAATGTTGATTATAAATTATTTTAAATTCTAAATAAGTTAATTCAAACATACCTTTAATTGCTTAGCTTATTTTGGTTAAATTACTTTTTTAAATTGTATTTGTGGCATAGGTTTTTTTCATATATAAAAGATCTGTTAGATTCCGTGTTTTTTTTTTTCATATTAATTTCTTAAAATATGAGTTTTCAAATAATATGTTCCTTTTTGCAAAATTTATTATAAATTTTAATAATACAAAATAAGCTGATTCCAATGAATGTTTATAATAGCTGTATTTGAAAAAAGTGAAAATTATTTTTTAACTAATATAAATTTGTGAGCTTACTCTCTTCATAAGTTTAGGTTTGAGAAAATATAAAATCAAACTTTATTATATTTTTTTGTTACGTTAACCCAATATTAATTTCGAGGTTTATTTGAGCATCTTATTAAAAATATTGCTCACTGTTTTTCTTTATTGTTTAAGATTTTGGAATTTATTTGTGTGTCACAACTTGGTTGGAGAGTGCCGTGACGCAAGGCAACAAAAAATTTAAAAATTATAAAGTTGCCACAAATATTTTATTTAAAGAAAAATTATTGGAAAAATCTTTTGATTTGACAAAATTGGTCCTTTAAAAATGAGATTGGGTTCGGGAGTTTAATTATACCTAGGAAATCGTGAAAACTTAATTCTATTGCACCTCTAATATATCTATCTCAAGATGATTACCCTAGAATTTATTATACAAATTAATTAATAACTATAATAATATTTATTTTTCTCCTTAAAATTATAACAATTATTTACAAAAGACAAGAAAATAAAATTAATATAACAACTATTTACAAAAAAATTAAAGTAAAAGAAAAAACAAAATTTAAGAAAATTTAATTTTTGGGTTGACAAGGGTTACCTGCTCTTACCTATCTTTCGATGCAATAAGAAACTCAAAGTCATTGTTATTCTTGTAGAAAATAGTTGTGCATTGGGTTGATTTTATTTACAAAAAGATTTTTCTAAACAAAGAGAAAAGAAAAATAAAATTAACCCACTCTAGCACAGGATTCAGAATAGCGTGAGTTATACAATAAACCCTTACAATTCCACAACCCTTGAGAATGGACAAACCATACATCAATGTCGTAAGTTTGTTGCATGAATTTAAAAAAATCATTTTGCCATTTAAAAAATAAATCTATTTAGTTAAAGATCATGTGATATATCAAAAGTTAAAAGAACTCAACCGATTAAAAAAATGTCAAAAAAAAAACAAAGACACAAAAAATCATAAACTTGAGTAAAATGTGCCCAAAAAAATGAAACATCAAATGAAAAAAAATTACTATGGGGAAGAAAAGGTTTAATAAAAAAAAAGAAAATTAACATAAGTTTCTTTTTAAAAGAAAATAAAAGCCAAAGGCAAAATAACAAAAACACATAACATGTGTACAAGAAGAAGATTAAGGGTCCGTTTGGTTTCACTTTTGGGAGAAGATCTTTTAAAAGAAGGTCTTTTAAAAAAAAGCCTTTTAGAAGAATTACTTTTAAAAGAATGATTTTTGTTTTGTTTGAATATATTAAAAGGCCTTTTAGGAGAATGAGTTTTGTTTGGATAAGATAAAATAAAGTTACTTTTGGTTGTTGATGTGAGAGTAATAGTAAAATTCCTTTTCAGAAGGTCTTTTTTTAGAATGAAAAGTAACTTCAAAGATACTTCTTCTAAAAGGCCTTCTGGAAGAAGGCCTTTTATAAAAAGTTAAACCAAACACTACCATTTACTGTACAAAGTCATTCTTCTTCTCCCAGAAGGCCTTCTGGCCATTGCAAACTGGGAACCAAATAGGCTCTAAAACCATTATACAAAGGAGGCTTAAGGCCTTAATGACAGCGATGATGGTAGAGCACTCTAGTAGAGGATGAGCAGGAGTGGTGGCTACACGACTTCACGACAGTGCAGCAATAGTGATAGGTGGAAAGATAAAGATGGATTATGATTTGAACTAACTATGAGATTAAAATAAGAATATGATTGATTTTATGAAGGATGTTAGTATTAGGAATGGTGTAATGATGATGAGATTCAAGACTTGATGAGCGAATGGAATGAAAAATAGTGAAAGTGGTCAATGAAAGTTTAAATTCCTTTCTCTTCTTGAAATGAAGGAATTGACTTTATATAGAGAAGAGTGAAAAGAGATCTTTGCTAATAGATTGACTAAAAATTTGAAAAGCAGTTGAAAGCTTGTGATAAGATGAAATAAAAATTTGAAAAGCGATTAAAAACTTAATATTAGGATGAGATTCTAAAAGTTAATAAGAATAAAAATTTGTTTTATTATTTTCTTATTTTTATTAAAAAATGACAAAATATAGTGTTCACAATATGAATACATGATAGGGAACATTAAAGTAGTAAGATCATATCTTTTGGATTATCACGACAATGATTGATTTATGGTGTTTAGATGATAGTGATGTAAAAGAAGAAGGGAGAAAAATAGTTAGGCACTTCAATTTCAGTGAAAAGGTAAATATGAATAATATAATTAGATACCACGAGTTTAATTAAAAGGTGAATATGAAGTACATAATTTTTTATTTTAAAATTGGGATAAATTTGTTCGCTTATGGGTATTGAAGTTGCCCTGAAATAGCATGCAGATGGGCAAATTGAAATATAGATTTCCGATGCATCAACAATGGAGTTGAAATGGAGCTTAAATGATTACGATTGAATGTAAGAGAAAACGTGGAGAAAAAAGGTTGACACTTATAAAGCTAAATGTCGGACATGTTTTTGGATTAAATTTGTTTACAAGTTGACTTGTTGCAAGTACAAAGATCACATGATAGACATTCTTCAACGGGATAACACAGCCATGATTGAATAAGTTTGGAACGTTATCAAACTAACTATGCTAGAATTCAAATTTATATAAGAAAATACATATTTCAGCATCGAAAGCAATACAGTAAATTTGGCTTCATAGTAAAAAAAGAAAAAGAAAAAATGCATATTTCAATCCCAATATGCAAACTAACAGAAGGGGAGGAAGAAGAAAAAGGGGGAAAGTGTTGGGTAGCATGGTTATGTTAATGTATAATGCAATTAAAATAGAATTGAAAAAATTAGAACTGATATAAAATATTTAATATAAATTTTTTTTTAATGACAAGGAAAAAATTATGGGCAAAATAGAGAAGACTTTTATTATATAAAAATAATAATTATAATTGTTTTAATTATAATTTTTCTTTAAAATATAAAATAAATTATAATACTCTTTTTTATATTAAAAAATATTATTCTTATTATATGAAACTGTTTAAAAATACTAACACTCACTAAGTGAAATATTATGAAGTGGAATGCATTTTGGATGGAGTTCACAGATTCTATTTGTAGATGCCAAAAGGCCACGGTGCATTTAATGTCAGCCAAAAAATATCCTTCATATATCCAGCCGTATAATCTCCTTCGGTGGATTCTCCGGAGGTTAAAAATTGTGATATATTATTTGTGCATATAAAAAATTTTAATATCTCAACACTCTTGCTTAATTTGTTTTTTATCAATTATTTTATTTTTTTATTTTATTATATAATTTTTTTCTCCTTTTTATTTTTAAATATCCAAAATATTTACCTACCTTAATGATTCAAAAAATATTCCTCTTAAAAATTTCATATCCCACTGTTGACTTTTCAATGCCACAAAAGTGGCTTTATAATTGTGCACATTCACATAAAGGGGAGATCTGGGGCTAACTGCAAGCCTAAAGGTTTTGCTGAAACAGGGGTTGGAGAGAGAACAACAAAGGGGGATGGGAGAGAGAACGATAGCACTCCTGCAGAGAGCAACTTTGTACCATGGCTAATTATGATAGTATTTTTTTTTTCAGACAGTATATGTATTGTCCATATGCATGCAAAAAGCTATTATTGCATGCAAGAGTCTTATTGCATTGGATGGTTTGGTTTGCATCAAGGGACTTCTCTTCGTGGCTAGTTATTATGTGCAATTGGAATTGATGATGATAAAGAGCATGTTTTCATTTAGATATAAAGTTTAATTGGTATGTATTGATAATATAAAATAATTTTATGTTATTATTTAATTATATAATTTTATTTATAAAATTTTTAAGGTAATAAATAATTGAATCAAACACTTTTATTGATATAATAATATATAATTAGATATTTGTATAAATTTTTTTGCATTAATAATATATATAAATTAAATCCTTAGATATATTGTGTATAAATATGAATGTAAAGATAATTGAATATGGTTTGTCATGCTTCAGTGAAAGAGAAATGGTGAATAGTTACGTCAAAGCAATAAAAGGTTAGCTTTTGGTTTCTATTATGTTTATTGTTTTCATTTATTTTTTATGGTCAACTATCAGTGGCAATTCTCTTTTTCCATTTTTTTTTCTCCCTTCTAATGAAATTTGTTATATAAGTTAAGTGATGTCTTTGAATGGATTGAAAATACTTGTTGAAATATATGTCCATGACTATTGTAAGGGTGTTTTTGGTTTGATGGTAAAAAGGAAGGGAGATTTTAGGTAAATTAAAATGTTTGGTTTGTGGGTAAAATAAGTAAGATTTTTTATTTTTTTATATTGTTTTGGGAATAAAGGTTACCTATTTATAACTAGGGTAAAATTTCTTCATTCACTCTTTTAGTCTTTCTCACTAATTTCACTATTTTCAATTCATTATTCTCCATCCTTCTCCCATAGTTTGTTGAGTGAGGCAAAGAGTCATTATCTCCAATTTCTATATCCCCTCTCTCACACAAGCACTCACACTTTGTAAATCGGCAAAGGGGCACAATGTCATCCATGGAAATTCTGCTAAGGACTGAAATGTTGAATGCTATTTACTTATCTTAAAATTTGGCATCTTGTAATTTTCAAGGAGTTGCTCTTGCGTTTTTGTGAGGTAAGTCTTTCTCTTTCTTTCTTTATTCATAGTTCTTTCTTGTTAATTATATGAAGGTTATAAGCCTTTTACCTTTCTTATTATTATTATTTTAGTATTATGAGTCTCGACAAAGATGTCGATGCACATTAGTTGTAGAAGCCAACACAAAAATATTGATTGGAAGAATTTTTTGGGTAATTTAGGTTAAATTTCAATCAAACAATAAGAAAAAGTAAATTTCTAACCTTTTAATTTTCTTCTCAAAAACAGAGTTTTTCCTCAATTTTTCCCATTAGTTATAAATTATTATCAAACCTAGTCTCAACCAAAAACGCCTTTTTTTTTTTGGCATCATATAGACATGAGATGAACAAATTTGGCCTGAAATAAAAGATAAAATCTTGTTCCACCCCGTAAAATTTCAACTAACAAAGTCAAAGATAACGAAAACTAACTTATAAATAAGTCAATCAGTCCTTACATAACGATAATTAACAAAAAAAATCTCAAAATATGAAAACTGTAATAACCTGAGCTGGCTGTCAGACAAAGCTTATTTTGACCACTAACTTTCCCATACTTTTTAAATATTCAAAAAATATTTTTTATGAATTTAATTTATATATACTATTAATATAAATTTTTTTTACATAGATATTCAACAATGTATTGTTACGTCAGCGAAAAAATTTAATTTAATTACCGATTATTTTAAAAATTTTAAAATATAAGTATCTAATTAGATAATAGTATAAAACTCTTTTTATATGAAAATTCTTTTTCCATTCCTTACATAAAAAATTATTATTATTATTGCAATTTTAGATCGGATATTATTATTATCTTTTAAAAAAAAGAGTATAAGGCTTTTTTAATTTTCGTTTGTGCAGGCCCTTACGAGGCCCAGGACCAAATGCCCAACCCAATAGCAAAAACACCCCACGGAACGCCCGCGGACACTGGCGCCGTTTCGCAAAGAGACACGGACACGAGTCATTTAACAGAACACCCCTTGAATTTCGTCTTCCCGCCCACTCCCACGATCTTCGAAATTTCAGCGCCTTCTATAAATACCCACTCCCTCCCTCTTTTTCTCTCTCCCTTACGCACTTTCTAGCCACACTCACACATCTTCCCTTAACTTATCTCAGCAGTGGCACTAGGTGCTGCGCCATAAACCGCCGTCCTCCGCCGCCGTCTCCACCTGCTCCGCCGCCATGACGAGCAAGCGCAAGAGCATCTCATCCGCCGCCGCAACCTCCGGCGGTGATTCTGGATCTAGCCGGTCGTCGAAGAAGTCAAGGAGCAAGGCGGATCTGAGGAGTGCCGAAGCTGAAGTAGCTTCAAGTGTCGTCAAAGAGGAGGAAATGAAGAACGCCGAAGCTGCTTCGTCTACGGCGGATGACAGCGGCAGCGACAGTGAAGGACCCGATGCACGGTTCGTCGGAGATCCGGTTCCGGACGAGGAAGCGAGGCGGCGCTGGCCGAAACGGTATGAGGAGAAGGTAACTTTCTTTGCAGATGCATGAACATTTGAGTAGTAAGCAGAACTGAAAATGGAACTTGATGCGTTAAAATCTGCCTTGTGTTTGGATGAAGTTCTGTTCTTGTTGTTTTTGTTTTAAAATTTTTGCTTAGGATTGTGCCTGTGGAAATATTAATTGCTGAATCTGATTCAATTGTTAGGCTAAGTTGTCGGTGATAATTTCGTGACAATGCTGCATTTTAACTTAGTGGGCTATGGTGAAAGGAAATCTCGAGTGAATAATTTCTAAGATTTGTGAGGATTTTTCCTTTTTCTTTGTAGAACAGTAAATGCAGGTTAGTGTGGATTTTATTCCCATTTAAGTGTTTCGTACAGTAAGCTTTCTTTGTTGCTTCGTCTTCATTAGTGAAGATTTAGTATGAAATTATTTTAATTAAAGCGTTAGATTTTTTTTTAAATTATCTTTTAGAAAAGTCAAAGTTAATTTAGATTAGATTTAAAATTAATCTATATGTGAATGTTATATTTAAAGATTTTTCAGAGTTTAGTTTATATACATTGACAATGATTTTTATACAGTCAGTCAATTATATCTTTTTATTTGTATGATTATTCAAGTAGTAGCTGTGAGATTTAAACATATTTATTGATGTGATAAAATATGATTAGATGACGATATAAAAAAATTTATATTGATAGTTTATATAAATTAAATTATATTTTATCCTTAAATAATGTTTTATCTTGTATAAAATTTTAAAAAAAGATAAAATTGTAGTTTTTAATGTTTTCCAGTACTTACTTATTCGCCCCCCAAAAAATTTCATCTAAACATTTAGCAAAATATAAAACGGTATTTAATTTGTTAAAAATTCATATTTTTCATTCAAAATAGCACATTGAAACGAATTGTAAATATACATAAGTTTCTAGCAGTTTCATAATACGTTGACAAAAATAGACATAATAGAATATCGGCATGCCTCTTTTCCTGGTTCTGTTATTAGAATATATAAGTAAAAAGAAGTGATAGAGGATTTAACTTTTTGTGGGATACCGTACCGACTCATCATTTATCCACCATTGGATGGGATGTGAGCCCAATTTAAGTGGGATTCACACTCTATCCAATGGTGGATGAGTGATAAATTGGCACGGTGTCTCATAAAAGTGAGTTCCTTCAATATTTTTCATAAGTAAACACTTCCTCTGAAGGCCTACAAGACATTACATCTCTCTTACTAGTGACACCATGGATTTAATCATAGTTATTTTCCTCAATTCTATCTTTTAGTTAATATACATTTTACCATGGCCTTAATCATATTTATTTCCCTCAATTTTATTTTTTAGTTAATAGACATTTTGATCTTTATAAAAATTGGGATTTAACAGATTAATCAAGGAAAATTTGATACATTTTCATCCCTAAAGTTTAACATTGTGTAATAAGAAGATGGTGCCATTGCTGTTATGTGTCATGTTGTAATTGACCTAGAACTAATAGCAATGTTGGGTTTCAATAATATACACAGGAACTCACTAATTATTTCTTTCTTCGTCTATTTCTTCATCCCTTTCTTTGGCAATTTCTAGAAGAAAGTGATAATTATTGTGTTATTGTATGTATTATTGAAATAAATGTCAACTAACAGTCATGGCATCATTTCCATCGAGAGTTAATGAATGAGAGTTACTAGAAGGATTAATATGTTACAGTGTGTTTAACTTTAGAGATAAAAATTTTATTAAAATTTCTTTGATGGAATAATGTATTAAATTTTGATTCTTTTTGGGACTAAAGTGTATATTAATTCTTTATTTTTTAAAGTTTGATTTGATATGTTCTAAGAATAAATTGGATAGAAAAAATGTGACATTTTGATACTAACTTATTATCATATATTTATGATTATGAAATCTATAAATCCTATCTAACACAAATCAATTTCTGTTTATAAGTAAATTGGATGACATGTTTTGTATGGATTGTGAACTTATACCTACAGAGTGTCTAACTAATTAATATAGGGATTTGATTATTGATGTAGAAGTCATAAGGAAAATAAAAAAAACATAGGAATTCAAGAATCGAGTGTTGAAAATTGAAGGGTAGAAAACCAAAGTGACTATCAAAGATTTTAGAAGAAGGGATTCGAGAGCCATCAGGAAGTGCAAGTGATATGTGGAATAAGATGACTAAAGTGATTAAGAAGGTAGCAAAGAAGACCCTTGTTTTAATCAGGAGACTTTGAAGTTAAGGGAAAAAAATCGTGGTGGTGAGATAGAAGTGTGTAAGATAAGGTCAAAGTTAAGAGAGTACTGTTTTAGAGTGTAGACATTATGTCAAAATGCTGATAATTGAAAAAATATAATGTGGTGATCAAAGCGTGAGGTAGACCATTTGATGGGTTATTTAAATCTTTAGGCATTAAAGAAGAGGAAAATAAATATTTACATGCTAAAGGTCAGAAAAGAAAAATAAGAGATTTAGATTAGGTGAAATGTATCAATGATATAGAAGTTAAAGTTTTGGTCATAAAACCTAATATTAAGAGAAAAAATGGAAGATTTACTTTTATGAATTATTTTAATGAAAAATATGAGACTTTTTTTGCTCTCAAATAGGTTAAACATTAAAGAGAAAAACTAAAATTATATCTTTTATCGCAAAATATTCGAGTTTGGAAGTTAAAGAAGCATTGCAGAGGATAGCTAGTGAAAAGCAGTTGGATTTGTTAACATACTTATTGAGGTATTGAAGTGTGTTTGAGAGATAGGTAAAGGATGGAAAGCAAAATTGTTTAACTATCTAAGAATACGCTGCATGAATGCGGAGGAGTACTTAATGTCTCTTCACATAAATAAGGGAGACATACAAAACTTTATAACTTATAGGGGAATTAGGCTTGAGAGAGAAAAGTTGTTGAAAATTAAGAGAGGAGACTTACATAACAGGGACTCAATTTGCTTTTGTACCTAAGAGGTTTGTCGTGAAATTCATTTATTTGTCACAATGATCCATAGAGAGATATTGGAGAAATAAAAATTTTTTATACTTGGTATCTATTAGGGAAAGATGTATGATAAAGTGTTAAGACAGGTATCATGAAGGGTTTTTGAAGAAAAAAGGAGCTCTTACTGCTGATATTTTAGCAATGAAAGATATATATGTATGATGAATGTATGAATGGTGTAAGAATACAAGGTAAGGTTACAGAGAATTTTCTTATAGGCATCGAATTGCACTAGGGGTCAACCATAAATTCCAGTTTTTTTGGATATGCTTACTAAGCATATATACGAACTATTGCCTCGAAGCATAGCTTTTTGCAGTTATATAATTCTAATGGGAAAGTCAAGAGAAAAAAATAAATGGCCAGTTAGAGTAGTGGCCACAAGTTTTAGAGTTACATGATTTACATATAAGAAAAAGTAAGATGGAGCAAATAGAATGCAAATTTGGTTTAAATGTTTTGGGTTTGTCGTGCAAAATAATGGGAAAATAGAGCTATGTAAATCATAGAATTTAAGCTATATGGATGAAATAGATAAGTTTTAGGGATGCTGTATGATAAAAGTATTAATCAAGTTTAAGGAATAGTTTTAATGCATAGCAATAAGATTGACGATTATTGATGTTGTTGCATGAGATTGGATATTGGGTATTAAAAACTGAACAAGAAATTTAGCGTGTTGATGTTTAGATTAAAATATTGGTTGGACGAATGGACTTAGTAGATAAGATAGAATTAGAAATGAATATGTTAGAGAGAAATTTGAGGTAGTATCAGTTAAGAAAATTTTTTTGCCTTTTGTAACTTGATTATGTGTGGAAAAAATTTGTAGAAGTCTTGTTAAAGAGAGAGTAGATTACATGAATTGTAGTTTGATAGCTAGAGGTAAAGTGGTCAAGAAAAATTATATTATGAAACCGTAAAAATGATTTTAATTGTTAATAGTTTAGCTATATATCGTGATCTAAGATGGGATGTGTCTTAAGATCAATATAGTTGACCTCATCATGTGGAACAAGAATTAATTATCGTTGTTACATAAATCCTATCCAATAACTCAATTTATGAAGAAGTCATGGCCTTGTATTGAAGAAGACATGTGAATTTGTGTTGAAGAAGACATGGCACTTCAAATTCTCTTTATGCATTTTGAAATTGCTGTATCAAGCCATTAGGACTGCTAATAGGAAGCTACATGGATAACTTGCATTATGATATGAGATCAAATATAAGTGCCGCCGTGCATCAAAAAATTGCTGCGTCGTTGCTCCCGACAAGACATTTTAATGTCTAAAATTTAAATTCTGAACACAATTGTTTTTTAAAGAAAGGAAAATAAAAAGATAAATTCTGAGAAATGTGCCCTCAAACGAAGCGGACTTCAAATTCGTTATCTTTCCTTGTGATCAAAGTTGTCATGGGTAATCAGTCTTTTATAGTCGATCTTTAGCTCCAGACTTCCAGCAAAAACCAATTTTCTAATTGAAGTTTTTTCTTGTGTTTAGATAAAGCGGTCCAATGGGTCAAAATCAAAGAGGTATGTAGTAGGTTAGGAGATTTTAAGTTGGGTACTATTTACTCTTGTATCACTTTCTTTTTCGCAGGAGCTCCTCATGAGTATGTTATATGCTAATATTTGTTGCGATCCTGCAGTGTTTTTATGAGGTTCTTCTTTTGTACAGTGACAGTGACGAGGAGATCCTTCGAGCTCGACGCCACTACACACAGGCAGAAGTAGATGGGTGTACCCTTTATAAGATTTATGATGATGCCCATGTCAAGGTGAGTTGAAATTTGTTTGCTATGATATTTCCATCCGCCAGTTACTGTTGCTAGCGTGTATGCTTCATACTTGTCGATATGCTTCAGTTTGAAATAAGTTGTCTCATCATGTCGCTGTTTGATTCTGTGTATGTGTGAAAAACGTTGTGCTGAAAATCTGGTATCTGTTTATTCCATTAGTATGAAAAGAACTACTTTTATACATGATACAAACTATGATAAATGCCCTGAAAGTTTTCTCTTGGATAATGATATAGGAAATGTGATTCCAACCAAGTTGAGGTAGATATCAATAATATATTACTTCTTGCATCATTCCAAAAATTCCAACAAATGTCGTATTTTTTGTGTTTGTGTCCATTTCAATTTCTGCTGTTATTGAGTATTAACATTCTTGATTGTGAGGAAAACTTTCACTTTTTCTCCTTATTTGGTTAAAATATTCTGAATTTACTTGTATACACTTATGTCGGTGTGAATGGAAAGAAAGGTGAGTGAATATTTTTTTTATAAAAGAAGAAGTTTATTGAGATGAAGAGAAATATACAAAAACTAGAACAATAGATGTTTGTTACAAGAACAAGAACAAAAAAGAGAAAAACTATCAGAGGTAGAGCTATTCAATCTCTAAACATATCTAAGGGGGAAATTTCTCTAAAAAGATTACATGCTTTACACCAAGGTCAAACAACTAATCTTATTTTGCAAAACTTGCAATGTCATTAAAGATGCAAGAATTATCCTTCAACCAAATACACGAAACAATGACATATATATCACACTGCTGCAAATATCAGGCTCTTTTCCTTTTTCCCAAAACCAACATAACGTGCCAGCAGGAATTGATCTAAGATTGCGGGGCACACCCAACATGAGTAAATATTGTAATCAATAGCTAACATAGTTACGTGGTTCATTGAGAGTTTTGATTAAGCAAGAACTCGGAGAAAAGAAATAGATATTATTATAATACTCAAGTGTGCCAGGACAATGTTTTGGTTTTGCGGGATATATTTAAAACCCTTCATGTGATTAAATTGCATCAATGTAGCATCCCTTTTTTTGCTGCTAATTTGGGTATGTGACTTGTACATGATAGGATTGGAAGTATTAGCATGATCAAATTACATGTCAATCATGCCATAATCTGAGTCTGTACATTTAGCTGCAAGCGAAGAATCATTAGATGCTTGTATTTCATTTTCAAGCTGAATTGTTAGTCTTAGTTGTAGAAATGTAAAATTGCACTGTTAATACCATGGTCAGCTTGCCATAAGAATCTACTTAATGTGATAACCGGAGCAACAGTACGGAACTTTTTGTGCAAATGGATCAACTATTGAAAACTTGAATATTTATCATGTTGTTACCTCAATATAAATGAACCAGTTATGTCTTACCGCAAAAAGATGCAAATTTTGATCTGGAAATGAAGTTGGAATTACATGAAAATATGATAAAAGTATACGATAACTTAATCCCACAAGAGACGATGCATTTCCGAATCTTTTGGTTTGCTTTTGAACTGTTAAATTTTTATCTATGTAATTGTGCTACGATAGCTTGTGTCACTGCATTTTGTTCACCAGTATCTAAATCATGTTTGTTTTTGGCTTATTGTAAAGATATGACCAACACTTTTTTGATATGTAGGCGGAGGAAGGTGAAGACAGTTATATTTGTAAAATTGTTGAGATGTTTGAGGCAGTTGATGGAGCATTGTATTTCACGGCGCAATGGTATTATAGGGCAAAGGATACAGTAAGTTATATAGTGTTATTTGGTTTTAGATAAATTTCAACTGCAATTACTATTGAATTCTAATTTATGAAGTTTGAACATCTCTTTAAACTTTTCAGGTCATTAAAAATCTTGCATATCTCATTGAACCAAAGCGAGTTTTCTTTTCAGAAGTCCAAGATGACAACCCATTGGATTGTCTTGTTGAAAAGTTAAGCATTGCCAGAATATCTCTAAATGTACGTTAGCAGGTTATGATTATATTTTGTATTACTTAATATTTCTCTTGTATTTATTATAATTGTATTTATAGAGTTTCATAGTGATAAAATTTGATTTCAGGTACATTTGGATGCACAGAAGGAAACGATTCCACCTTGTGATTATTATTGTGATACGCTATATCTTTTGCCGTACTCTACATTTGTTAATTTGCCATCAGGTTTTATATTGTATTGGGACTTGTTTGTTATTTTACCATTTCAATTTGTAATTGCTTCTCATTTTTGTTACAAACTTGTATCTCAGAAAGTAGGGAAACTGGTAGTGAGACATCATCAACAATATCTTCCGACATTGATGTAAATGGAAGGTCTGAGGTGAACTCTCAACATGAGGAGGGTCTTCATCTTGAAGAAAATAAAGAACCGGAGCTGAAATTACTAGATTTATATTCTGGTTGTGGAGCAATGTCAACTGGTTTGTGCCTTGGTGGCATCTTATCTGGCTTGAACCTTGTGACAGTGAGTTATAAGCCACTTTGTGCTAAAGTAATCCATTGAATTCATTTTGTTCTGGCTATGTCTCTTTCATTCTAATGGTAACTTATTCTTTTTAATAGAGATGGGCAGTGGACTTGAATGAACATGCTTGTGAAAGTCTTAAGTTAAATCATCCCGAAACAGAGGTAATACAATGCTTGTTTCTTTCATTATGTATTTGTATTTACCTACAGAAAATACGAACTGTTGAAGGCAATAATAGAGATTATCTTTTAAGGGTAAATTTCATGCGTTAATTGTGTGACTTTGACATGTACTTTTGGTTCAGAGTGCAGCATAAATCATAAATCCCCCCCCCCCCCTAAATAACTGTACTTCAAGAATAATTTGTAACTTAGTGAACAAAAATCCCTAGCATTTTGAACTGATTGAACTCTTGTTTGTCGGTTTCAGTCATGAGTGTCCCATTCTTTGCTCTTGTTTGTCTCTTAAGATCCCTCTTTTTTTCTTTAGTTAGTTTAATGGTTTTTCTTTTCCTTTTTCCTTAATGGATTGCAAAGTTCTGTGTTGAGGTGTAATTACTCAAACTTCTTTTGTGGCTGGACTCACTGTTGGTTGTCATCTGGTAAAGGTTGTTTGCCTGTCAACTTTTATTGCATTGATGATAGATGTTGGTTGACAATGGCTGTAATTGTTTCTTACTTTTGCGATACTAAATTTGATAATTATTAATCGTGGAGCTAGACCTTTGTCTGTATTGAGAATTTTGTGGCCTCAACTGAGGATAAAGCTTGATGATTTCAAAGTTTTGACTAGTTAACTATCCATGTTTTATAAGTTGACTTTATCGGGGGTATGGGAAAGGAAACAGGTTTGTAACTGTTGTTGTCTTGCCTAGGTTTCTTAATGGTCGTTAACTTAATGTCGTGTATAGAAATGGCGGTCGATTATTTTCCTGATAAAAAATAAGGGGATTTTAACATCCACATTGATAGATTGGCATTTCTTCCATGGTTAGTATTTTGGGTATCATATTATTCTTGAATGATGAATATTTATTCTCTAAATCAGGTTAGAAATGAATCAGCAGAAAATTTCCTCTCATTATTGAAGGAGTGGGAAAAGCTATGTAGTTACTTCTCATTGGTCCAAAACAAGGTGCCACATGAGCAGTATGATGATCTTTTTAGTGCAGCAGATGAAGATGACACTGGTAGTGAAGAAGAGAGTGGTGATGAAGAGGATGGAGAAGTATTTGAAGTTTCTGAAGTGTTAGCTATATGCTATGGTGACCCAAATCACAAAAAAGAGCAAGGGTTATACTTTAAGGTAAGATAGTAACTTCCTAATTTCCAACCTTGTTCCCTCCTTTGGTGTGGTGAATATGTCTAAATGTTTTTTTTTTTCTCTTTGCAGGTTTGTTGGAAAGGTTATGGACCTGAAGAAGACTCTTGGGAGCCAATCGCTGGTTTAAGGTAAGTCAGAACTCTGCGCAAATAAATGGGGCAGGGATTGTACTTTAACTACATGGTTGTTTGAATTTACAGGAAAAATATAAGAGAAGGAGAAGAAGTGAAACAATGCGTGTGGTAGAATACTTAGGTTCAATACTTGGCATAGATACCAGCAGCACTATACATAGCTACTAGAGAATAAATACATGCATAGTCTCAAAAACATGTAATTAATACAAAGCTATTTCCTAAGACACTTATAGGTTTCCAATGGCACAGATTAAGCACATGCCAAAAGCCAACAGCCATTCATTATTCTCAACACTCCCCCTCAAGCAAAAGTTTACTAAACTTTATGCTTGTTACGAATGGAGTTTACACTTGAAGAGTCAAATGAAGGTCAGAGATTTCTCAGACGGTGTTGACTGGCCCATCCACTGGAGATCCGTTGCTGTGGGAAGCATCGCCGGCGGTGGGGCAGCTGGAGAGACTCGGCTGTGTTCAAAAAAGATCACTGGAAAAAGAAAAAGGACAGTAGAGGAGA
Organism: Pterocarpus santalinus; assembly: GCA_031439595.1. Classification (NCBI taxonomy): domain Eukaryota; kingdom Viridiplantae; phylum Streptophyta; class Magnoliopsida; order Fabales; family Fabaceae; genus Pterocarpus; species Pterocarpus santalinus. Next base: position 64,089,924 of record CM062531.1, on the reverse strand, counting down.
CCAAATAAAGCTTCTGAATGAAGCTGCAAGAAAAGGCACTGTGGTATGCATGGAATGAAGCACCAAAACCACTGAAAAAGATTAAGGATTTTTATGGCTTGAAATTATGTATTGCTCAAGAGATTTGGACTGTAAGAGTTCAGATTTATGGAGTTCCATGTTTTTTTTGGAACTCAGCAGCAGAAAGAGGGCGGTACAGGTCACGGAGGACGGTACCGCTCTGAAACCATGTTTATATTTATAGGAAAAATATAAGAGAAGAACAAGTGAAACAATGTGTGGCAGAATACTTAGGTTCATTACTTAGCATAGATACCAGCAGCATTATATATAGCCACTAGGGAATAAATACATGCAGTCTCAAAAATATGTAATTAATACTATGCTATTTCCTAAGACACTTATAGGTTTCCAATGACACACATTAAGCACATGCCAAAACCCAATAGCCATTCATTATTCTTAACAGTAGTTAAAATGACAAACAGATATTTTAGCTTAATTAGGTCAATTGTTATGTTCTGATTTAAATGATATTAAAAATGTTATGATGATGTGATAGCTTTTTATATTCATAGTGACATGCAGACTTCATGCGTTGGAATTTGCCTTTCTTTCTTTATTCTTTTTATTTTTTTTTTAAATAAATGCCAAGGATTTCTTATCTTTGATGTGTTCCCTTTTTTATAACTTCAGTTGAATTCTTTTTAAAGCGAGTATGTTGTGGCTAGGCTGTATCAATTGTATCCTGCTGACTTTACCACATACATAGAACTATGGTGTCTTTTCATGGTTCGAATTATTGGCCAAACCTTTATTAATTTATCTATTATTTTTGAATTAGCAATTGCCGGGAAAGGATAAAGGACTTTGTTACTCGAGGCTTTAAGTCGAAGATGTTACCTTTGCCTGTAAGTTAGGATTGACTTTGATATATTTTCCATATAATGGTGATAAATTTGACTTACAAAACTCTTTACTTAATATCGGGTGACATTGATTTTGGTAAGTTGATGTAAGTGCATTATTGTGCTAAGAACTTGGAAGTCATGTACTCATCACTGTTGTAATGTAGGGAGATGTTGACGTAATATGTGGTGGACCTCCTTGCCAAGGCATTAGTGGTTTCAACCGGTTTCGCAACAATGAGAACCCGTTGGACGATGAGAAAAACAAACAGCTTGTTATTTTTATGGACATTGTTCAATACCTTCAACCTAGATTTGCATTGATGGAAAATGTGGTTGATATCTTAAAATTTGCAAAAGGCTTTCTTGGGAGATATGCATTGGGTCGTCTCCTTCAAATGAATTATCAAAGTCGCTTGGGAATTATGGCTGCAGGAGCTTATGGATTGCCTCAATTTCGCTTGCGCGTCTTTTTATGGGGGGCTAGACCTTCTGAGGTATATTAATAGTTATTGTTGTTGCTTTCAAAACATGGTTATTGTTGTTATTTCTATCAAAAAGTAGTTATTGTTTTCACATTTTGTTTTGGTCTTCAAGTTTGTGTTTGATTGTATTCCTTTGCATGGTGCAGAAGTTGCCTCAATTCCCACTTCCAACTCATGATGTTATTGTAAGGGGTGTTATTCCTGTGGAATTTGAGGTATGTTTAAATTTATGAAGTACCTATAATTGTGTTTTGAATTGTTTGTAAGACAACTTGTTAGTGCGTGTGTGCATTCGGGGTGGCAAAGTGATTTATTGGCATGTTATCCATTTTGTCCAACTAGTCATAAATCCATTTCTATCCATTTGCTATTATTGATTTTTAAGGGATTGAATTTATAAAATCCAATTCATTTTTTGGATGAATAATGGTGTATTCATTACTCATGAAGAAGCATCATTTTGAAAAATGACAAGGCAAACTTTTAAAATATAATATAAGCATAAACATCTACAAGAACATCTGTTGCTTACTTATTGTTATTATTATTCTTAAATCTACCAGTGAAGGCATCTATTATGCTTGCAGATAAACACAGTTGCATATGATGAAGGGCATAATGTTCCGTTGCAAAGAAAGCTTTTATTGGAAGATGCTATTTTTGACCTTCCTTCGGTATATTTTAATGCTTTTATTTTTCCGTTTTCCCCTTTATGTTTTGTGTTAGTCTATTTGTTAATGAATGTTATTTTACAAATCTATTCAGATTGAGAATGATGAAAGTCGTGATGAGATGCCATATGACAAATCTGCCCAAACAGAATTCCAAGAATTTATTAGATTAAGCAGAAATGGTAATACATTATTAAATATCTTTGTTTTTGAGATGTAAAATTATTTGTGTCTTTACCTCATCATTTATAGTTTAAGAGGAGTTTGTTATTATAAAAGTCATTTTGTGTAAGTGGTTAGTTAGACACGAGAGAGATTGAGAAAACTATAGGCAAAACTGTTAAGAAATATATAGATGTAAATAATTTGCCTATAGTTTGTCATATAGCCCACCTCACTTTGTGGGAAAAGGCTTAGTCTTGTTTGTTAGTGGTTTGATGCTTGGAGTCAATGTTCTCCTAATAACAGTCAAGTTTCAGCATAGGGTAGATGAGGCTTGTATTGTCTATGATTCAAGGCCAAATTCTCGTGTGTGGGATGTGTCACAAACTCACAAATATTAAAATCATTCATTTGTCTTTGCTGAATGTCACAAACTATCTCTCCCAGCATGAGCTAATGGGTAGAGAAATATAAATGGTTATTATATTCTAACACACCTCCACATGTAGGAGCTTCTTTGGACTAGAAGCATGGACAATGAATAGATCTGCTTTACCTTGTGCTGAAAATTAACATTTATTTAGAAGAATGGGGGCAAACGAGAATCAAACTCTAGGCCATTTGGTCATAGAAACTCTGATGTCATGTCATGAACTGTTTCTTTCGCAAGCTTAGGGCCTATTTGGTTTCTGTTTGTATTTCCTATTTTTATGATTTTCTGAAGAAAATAACAGAAACAGGAAACAATATTTTTTTCATTGTTTTCACTATTTGCTTCACAAAATTATGAAAATTGGAAACACAGAATCCAAAGAGTCCACTAAGTGTTGGGTAGAGGTGCATGAATAGTCTTTATATCCTATCACTCAACAAAGCCATGGTTAGTTCTTAGGCTCTTTTGTTTTGTCCAGGAGGAAGCTTGCTGGTTTTCTCTTGTTCTATTTCTTGTATCATATACATTGTTGTTTAATGATCATTTATGCTCTGATATCATGTCAGAAAACAGATATCAGAGCAGGGAAGAATTTTTACAATAAACACTTTAGCTAGTGCAGAGAAATTGTTCTCTTTTATTTGATTTGCTTGCTGCAGCCATGTATATACAAAATATGGTTGCACAGGCCATATCCATTAGCTTTTTATGTGGATTTTGTTGAAATGTAATATGATTGCTAATTTATTTAAGTAATGTGCAGCAATGTTGGGTTTTTCAACCAGATCAAAATCATCAAAGTCTTTGCTTCATGATCATCGTCCACTAGAATTAAATGCAGATGATTACCAACGTGTGTGTCGGATCCCCAAAAAAAAGGTTTTTGTTCATCAGCATTTAGCATTTTTTTGGTGCAAAAATTGTGCTACTATATAATGTTTCTAATATTTACTCTTTAATGATGATTATTATTGCAACTAGGGTGGATGCTTTAGAGATTTACCAGGTGTTCGAGTGCGACCTGATAATAAAGTTGAATGGGATCCTGATGTGAAACGTGTATATTTGGATTCGGGAAAACCATTGGTGAGAAAGCTTTTGTTTTAATAATTCTATGGGCATCCCTTCTTTTTGCACTGTAGTTTAAATTCTTCCATGTACATTTCTAAAATATGTTGCTTCAATTGTTATTACAGGTTCCGGATTATGCTATGTCTTTTGTGAATGGAACATCATCGAAGTAAGTTTTTCACATTATAAGTTGGATTTATTGGGTGTTTGGATTAATTTTTGTTGTAGGCAAAATAATTTACAACTAAAATCTCATTGAGAGAGTTTATGAAGAAAAAGCTTCCCCCCCCCCCCCATCCTCTCTCTCTGTTCTCTTTTTTCCTGAAATAAGGGAATCTATAGATGTTATACTACTACTTAGCTGATAATTTATTCTTTAAATGCTTGATGTCCATGTAGACCTTTTGCTCGCTTATGGTGGGATGAAACTGTTCCAACCGTTGTGACTAGAGCTGAACCTCATAATCAGGTAAGTTATTTGTATTATAAATTTTAGTGTAAAATTTATTTAGTTTGATATATATTTTATCAATATCATTATTTATAATTTAATTTAATCAATAAATTTCAGACCTGTCAAATTTCCAAAATCTAATTCGTTCATATACTACAGTACTTAACTATGACTCTGTTAACGGAAATGTGTCATCTTGTGTGGAATCATGTAGTTTAGGTGTTGTTATGAGTATTATTTGTTATTTGAGTTTTGATAAAATGGATGGAAGAGTAAAGTTTTGATAAATTTTAAGAACATTTAATGATAGAGTACTTCTTAGAATACTTTTGTAGCGGACGGACAATGAATTTTTGCCTTTATTTTTTAATACTATATGCTAGCTTCAGTCCTCCTGGAAAACGTTGTCTGAAAAGTCCATCTTTGGTCTTATCATGTGTTTGCACTTCAGAATGAAGGTTTTATGTTGCATGCCAAATTTGTATGTTTTTTTAGGCAATTTTACACCCCGAACAAGATAGAGTGTTGTCGATTCGTGAGAATGCAAGACTTCAAGGTTTTCCAGACTTTTACAAGCTGTGTGGGCCCGTCAAAGAAAGGTAACGATAATAATCTTCTTTCTGTTCGTCAGGTTTATGTTTTATTCATGTTATTCCCATATCATTTTTGTTATGTCGTTTTTAGAATATTCTTTTATAATAAAAAAATGTACAGTTAATTCACCCACCCTTTATGTCATTTTATTTTCTCAAATGTAAAAAATGAGAATGATACATTAAAGATTGTGCAAACAAAAATCTTTATATGTAACCAAGTAGAAAAAGGTCTGACTTCCCTTAGATGTGTTTGGTGAAGAAGTCAAATCTCAAGACACCACTAGCGTGAGAATCTTAATATGAAAGAATCCCTCAAAAGCATGATTTTTGAAATTTATCAAATCATTAGCTTTATTCAAACTGATTATATTGAAACGCTGGCAGTGCTTTTATTTACGTTTTAAAATGTAACATTTCTTAAAAATACAATGAACCTCTTAGAAGTAGCCCCCCTCTCTCTCTCTCTCTCTCTCTCCTAGTGTCAGCGGCAGTTTGTTTTAAAGATGGAATGATCCCAAAGTTAATATCCCGAGTGTTCAAAAGTTCATTTTATCTCCAGAAAGCTCAAAGTCAATATTAGGGATGTCGAAAACCAATTATCCTGATGCTGAGTTATAAGAAGAGGAAAATTATCCACGAGTGTCTCATTCATAATTGTTCATTGTTGCTAAGAGGTTTATACACATTAAAGTAAACTAAAAAATTACACGTTTTCAACTTCCGAGAAAGGGAGTGTAATTTTTCGGCATAAAAGGCAGAACAATGTAATTTAAGGATCTCATAGGAATGTGGAATATAAGTTACTCAATCTCAAAATCTGTTTATAAAAAAATTCAATGATAACGTAGTGCTAGAGTCTAGAATTGGAATTGACAAATAGCCATGCATGAGGTTTGCTCCAAATCTGTTACAATATCATAAGAATTTGTGTTGACATTGAAAATAGTTTTCTTTTCAATTCAGTTAAATGCTTTATCGGTTAATCTCTAATCTATGTAGACCTGCCAAAAAAATCTGTTCAAATTCAATAAATATACCAGTTTATTTTGTGCGTATGGATTCCCCATTGCAGTTTGGCATAAATGATAAGCATCATGATATAAAGTTATGGATCTCAAGTTATGTTTAAGACTGTAATATCTAATTAAGCAAATTCATTTGTTGAATTGAAACTTATTTGATAATTAATATATTCTTGTAAATGCATAAAAAAGAGGATAAGAAGCCACCATTAAATTCCCGGCTTGTTGTTTTTTCTCATTCCATATCTCTTATGTTTGAAATTGTTATTGTTTTAGGTACATTCAAGTCGGGAATGCAGTTGCAGTTCCAGTAGCACGAGCTCTAGGATATACACTAGGTCTTGCATTTCAAGGTTCTGCAACTGATGGGCCTTTATATAAATTACCTGACAAATTTCCCATGATTAGGGAACGGTTTTCTTCTGTATCATCTGAAGATGGCGAATGACTTCAGTTTGCATTGTTGTATCTTTGTGACTATAATTTATTGGTGATTCATCACATACTCCCAAGCAGGAATTGTATTTAATTGACCATATGATGATTCATCACTTCTCTTGAGCAAGAATTGTATCATCAGAAACATTGTTATACATTGTCTTGTTTAGTGTTAATTTTGCAAAATTATTTTATGAATCAAGGTAACTTGGTATTTTGGTAAGACATTTAAACATACAGGATAAGTAAAGATACTGCAGGTGACTCGTGCTTGGTATGCTTAGATTCTGCAGTATTAAGAAGGATGATCCGGGTTATTGTTGCTTAGATGGATGATGTTCATAATGCATGTCAATTCTCTTTGTAATGTAGGAAAATATGGGAGTTGATTAATATATAAAAAAGCTTAAAACTGTTGCAATATTAGGTCATGCTAAGAATTACCCCACTCTCTTCTCAAGTAATTGCATTGTGCTGCCCTATGGAACATGTGAAAACTGTTAGCTTGTATACTTTAGATAATCATGTCTGAAAAACTTCAGTTTCTTGGTTCTCTGCGTCTGAATGGTCTCTGAATTCTGTTGTATTTTGAAAGGCCTGTTCATTTTCTTGCTTGGTTGGTGTTGGCTGGTGTTCGTGTATGTTTTCTTTTGTGTAGGAGTAGTTATCCCAAATATAGAGGCTGTAAAAATCTCTAGGGTGTAAATGATGTGGCGAAGACAATGATAATGATATTCTTTGTATAATTGTCGCTATCCAGCGTGGACAGACCTGCTACAAAGTTGGAAACTTCTGTTGGATGCCTGGTAAACTAAAAATGTTAGCATTATGTGTATGCTTTCTGTGTCTTGATGATTTCATTTGGCCTCTAATTTGCCATAGATTTTGCTTCATAATCTGCAGTGAAATTTGTTCTCCGAAGGGATTATGGGATTATGGCAGTGAATCAGGTTCTTCTGAGCTAGCCAGATTGTGCATGTTGACTTATTTTGTGGAAATTTTAGCACATGAATATGGTTGCCTATATGCATGGTATGGTGAGTAATTTGGGTTTCAACGCGTGGTGATTTTATGTTCATCATTCACAGATGGAGAGAATTCACTGTTTTTCATTTGAGACTTTGAAGTAGGGGAGTTTCCAAGGCAGGTTCGAATGGTTTTAATCAAACCCAAAGCTGGCTTGGCTTTTTTACTAAGTTATTACTTTGCATTAAACTTGACTTGATTATGATTGATAATTTGATTAAACAATGTTATTGTAGACCATGTTTATAATCAGACCATTTTAATCGAAGTATTTTTGAGTGGTTTGTATTTAACTTTTATTGATTTTCCTCCTTTTCTAACTATTTGATTTATTCTTTTTTATTAGAGTTTTTACAAGTCTTCTTACTTGACCAAATTACACGAGGTAAGATGTTTTATTTTTTTATAATAGGTGTTAATTTTTTTTCTATTTCATTCATTTTTAATACTATATTATATAGCATGTCAACTCATTTGACACAATAGTCATTTTTGTAATATTAATTTTTTTTTATTGCTCAATTTTTTTTTTCTTTTGAGTTGATTTTATTGCTCAACATTTGTTTTGTGTAACACTCATCCAAACATAATATGTTTTAGACCATGAAAATTAGGATTTAATTTATATATAGTGTCAGTGTAAAAAATTGAGTTTAATTGGCATGCATTGACATTATCATTTAATAAAAATTATGGAAAGTGTTATATCATCATAGGTGGTTATCTAAATATAGATTATATTAGCAATTTTCTTGATTTTTATTAGATAATAGTGTAAAACTCTTTTACTGTTAGTGTATATAAATTAAATTTAAAATATTTTATTTAGATATTTAATTATATATTGTTACATTAATAAAAATATTTGATTAAATTATCTATTATTTTAAAAATCTTACAAACACACATATTTGATTGAATAATAGTATAAAATTTTTTTTTATATTGTTAGTGTATAATAATTAAATCCGAAATATAATATATTAATTTAGATGTTATGCATAATCATGTTATTAAGTTTAGAACTAAAATGAAAATTCAGAGGTGTTTTACAATATTTATTTTGAAAATTTTTATTGATATAAAAATATTAGAGTTTAATTTTAATGCATTGTCAATGTAAATTATTTTTACAGAGTCAATCAATTATATTTTTTTATTTATATAATTATTTAAGTAATAGATTAGAGATTTAATTATATTTATTGATATAATAAGATATAATTAAACGAGTCAGTGCATCAATTAAATTCAAAATATTATAATATTATTTTTATATATTAATTTAGAGATTAATTTGATACACCATCACTATAAAAGAATTGTATACTGTCATTCAATTAGATATTTCAATTTGTAATATTTTTAAAATAGTAGATAGTTGAATCAAATATTTTTATTGATATGATATAATATTGTAAAAAAAAAAATTTACATTGATTGTGCATATAAATTAAATCCATTAATTTAAAAAAGGGATAATTGCACTTTATTCTTTTGAATTATAGATCATACGTATTTTAACTCCTAAAATTAAAAAAATGCACAAATTGATCTTCTAAAATTTTCTGAATGTGCAAGTTATTTTTTTGTTAATTTTTTTCATTAGTTATTAACAAAAGATATCATATATTCAAGAAAATTTAAGATATCGAGTTGCAAATTAAGAAAAATTCTGGGGCTTGATTTGTACATGACACTTATTTTAGTTAAAATATACATTCACAAAAATTTAGAGGGTTGATTTGTATATTTTTAAATTTTAGGGGTTAAAGTATATATAATCTATAGTTTAGGGAGGTGAAGTGCAATTATTTCTTTAAAATATTAGGTGAGTTTGAGTTGTGTCATGCTATTTGAAAGTAGTCTAATAGTATACTAAATCTAATTTTTGAAACCTAAAGCTTACCTAATTAACTACTGTTTTAGATAAATTATCTCACTTAATTAACTCTGGGTTAGGACAAATTATTGTATCGTAAAGGGTCTTGAACACCCTTACTTGGAAGTGTACGCTTCTTCCCCGTTCGAAACCCCCCAGGCTGTAGTCATCGATCTTAATTCTCTTTCCCGTTCCAGCTCGTCCCCATAATGACGTATTTTACTTTATTTTAATTGAGTTAAGTTGCTGATGTGTTGATAAACCAACTATTCCCCAATGCAATGTAGCAATAGCATAAACGAAGTCAAGAAAAGACGAGAATGTTGGGATATCTTCCCCAAACATAATATACAAATAACATCATAAAAATGTTGGCAATAAATATAGTGGTCCACATTGTTAGTGAGGTATCCTATTAGAAGTTCATAACATCGAAAGCAATGGCTGGCAATATCGTGTGAGTAAGGTGGGGGAAGTTTCACATGGATGGGAAAATGCAGGTGTGAATACATTATCGGTCAATATCTGATCTGTCCGAAGTTCACTTGAATATAGTGTTGCCTGCATCTTATGCTGTTCCATCCAGAGTTCAAGGTCAAATTTTAGTTTGATTAGCTCGTCCGAAAAAAAAAAAAAAACACTTAATTTTGATTAGTCCAGTTAATGTAATTTTTACATGTACCTGCATTTCGCTTTCCATAAGTATAAGATCTACACATAGCTTATTGGAAAAACGAAATGCATGTTCGTTGGTTTAGCTTGTCCCTTCTCTACTATCAAGTCTTATAATATTTTCTGTTGTCGGGAAGTTGAGCATCTTGTCTTTGTTTCTGAAGCGTATAACGTGGGACAGAAAGATAGAGTTGGAAAAGGTCAAAACTTTTGATGATTCTTCGTGCATGATTGAGTTGCAAAAACTTTTTGGATAGGCGTTATATATGCTACACGAGAATTGAATTCTTTTTGGTTGAGGAATCTTTGGTTCTATTTTCTCTTATTTGATGCGAGCACATCCTCTAGTTGCTGTTAAATTGAGTTTGGTTCATAAATTCCAATAAGATACATCATTATTAACTAATGCTTAATTGTTTAGAGTTTAATTGGTATGCACTGACAGTATAAAATAGTTTTATACAGTCAACCAATAGAAATAGAAGAAAGTGACAAATCATGGTAGGTCCCTTATTATAATGGGTGATTATTTATATGAGTTGGCACTTTTTACTATTTCTATTAGCTGACAGTATAAAATTATTTTACACTGTTAGTGCATTTAAATTAAATTCAATTGTTTAAAGTGTTTTGATACTTGTTCTCTTTAAATAATGTCTTTAAGTGTTGTGAGTATATATATATATTCTTTAATTCAAATTAAATTAGTTGGGACTCATTAAACTTTGAACAAAGGTAATTTAGAATTAAAAATAAAGACACATCATTATTATTAATGCTAAGTTAACATCGCAACATTACCATATAATTAAAAGGTGATCATACCGGTGGTTTTTTCTTTTTTTTGGGTCTGAGCGTCCGGTTCAATTGACAAGTTGGATTAGGGAACATGCTTGATAAAATAAAGAAAAAATAAAAAGAAAGAGAAGCACTTTTCATTACGTAGCATACTAACAAAATAATGACGAAGTTTGTACATGCATTGCATGCAGAGCAATAGCCCAACTAGAGATCCAAGAAGGCATGTGCTTTGTAGTGTGTAATACCGTCATATGTGAAGTGAAACTGTATTAATACAGTTTGTACTTTGGTCTTTGGCCAAAAAGAATTCGAAAAAGCTCCGTAATTTAAAAGCGACAGATGAAAATGAAAGATTGAGAGGCATCTTGTAATGGCTCCGAATCCGCACGTGACGCCTCCCACGGAAACGTAGTCATTGTTGTTATTGATACTGTCTCTATGTATGTTATGTCCCTGGCCTTAACACCGAATATATAGTTCATAATACCTATAACTATAAATAACCACCGATCCAACGGCCGCTCCCCCTGTTTTCTATTTTAGGCTTGTGTCTCTCTCACTAATAATCAGAGACACATATAGAGAATAGAGAGAGAGACAGAAGGGAAACAAAAGAGTGGTTGTGTTGATTTGAGCGGTGTTGTGTGGTGAAAATGGAATGAAAATGGGGTCAGTTGAATCAATGAGATATCCTCGCTTGTGTTGTAAGAGTCAGAGAGTTTCAGAGGAACAAAAGGAAGAGGAAGCAGAGAAAGAAGAAGAAGACGGGTCACAATAGCAATGCTTTCCATAGAGTCTCTCGATTTATTCCTCTTCTCTCTCAGCAGAGTCTTCTCCTCTCCTTTGGCCATTTTCGTTCAGACTCAGGTTTCCCATTTCTCTCCTTTTCTATGCTTCAATTCTTGTTTTTAATTCAACTCTTTTTTTTCCCCGCACAACAAGTTTAAATGTTCAACCCCTTTTAGTAGTTCCATGGAATTTTTTATAAAATGAACGGGTCTTTTTTTCTTGAAAAAACATAATGTGTATTGTTTTGTAACTTGAGTTTGTTCAAAATTTTGTTTGTTGTTTGATATTTCATTTATTATCATATGATGAGTTGTGTTTTCCTATTTTTGTTTTGTCTTGGAGATGCTATGTAGACTTGTTGCTCTTCATTACCTATTTGTCAATTGGTTTCGTCCTTTGGTTATGGTTGGTTTTGCTTAGGATAGACAATTATTATGCATTTTGAATTTGATTTAGTAATTTGTCCACTCTACTGATTGACTGGTGTATAATGCATGCATGTGTGTTTCTCAGTCTTCGTATTACGAAGTAAGAGCACTACGTATAGTATTCAGTTCTAGCATAGTTGTGGAAAGGGCCTTCCACAGAGTTGCTTTTAGTTCAGTAAAACGTCTTAAAGTATGACGATTCAGGGTGAAAGTTGCAAAGTGAACTGAAGCTGTGAAATCGCATGACTATCTTCCATTGATGCCTTGCCTTTTGATTGTATTATTGCCTGATAATAATTACATAATTTTTGTTGAAATATTTTATAATCTATATTCCTCCCCCTTGTTTCTTGAGAGAATATCTACCATGATACCATGTCAAAAGAATCTGAATTTTTTGTTCGCTCTGCAGGGATGTGTAGTTTGCTTACTTCTTGCTATTGGATGGGCTGGTGCTGCTCTTGTCAGGTACTCATTGATGTTAATTAGAGTTAGGAAAGTCATTTATTATGGTGTCACGAAGAAACTTAAAAGTAATTTTTTTGGCCTTTCAGGAACAAAGAGAGAAAACGAATAAAGAATAGTATGGAGAATGGCAATAGCTTTGCTTTCCTTTGTCACGACATTCATGAACTTGAGCACTCCAATCAGGTCAATCTGCCAAGAGTAACAGTAGTTATGCCCCTAAAAGGGTTTGGAGAACACAATCTCCGTAACTGGAGGAGTCAGGTATCGGACACAAACCACTAGGACTTCTTTGATAATGCTCTTCTGTCTGAAACTGCTTCTTCCGGGTTTTCCCGTGGTGCATTATTGGTTCTCTGATGAATTTAGTGTTATGACTTGGAAATGCAAACTTTGACTGAATCCTAGAATATATTTATGTTTTTCATATGCTTTCTCTTGCATTTTATGCAATTTCAAACTGAATTTGATCAAGTCCATGGCATTTTGGAATATTATGAATTTTTGGTTACCTTGGTCGTGGAAGAACTTAGATAGACGAGTAGATGGCTTGGTGGAGGATAAAACCTCCGACATCATCTCACATTGGTGCCAATTAAGGTGCAAGGTCGTTGACATCATGAATGATTTTTTCTGTATGATTATTAGTTTTATATTTGCACGTTTGAATTTCCTTTTAAGCTAATACCAGGGATTTATTTATGTTTTCTATTGTAGTATTTGTTTTTTGTTGTTTTTGTTTTAGCGTCTCCTTTTAAAAAGGAATATTTGTTTATTATGATTATGTTCTTTTACATATGCAGTTAACATCTCTTTATGGTGGCCCTCTAGAATTTCTGTTAGTGGTAGAAAGTACAGAGGATCCCGCTTACCCTGCTGTATCAGGACTAATATCAGAATTCGAGGTAGAATTGAAACTTCATATTGAGGCCTTTGTTCCTTTTGATCAACTTCATAGTGAGACTTGATTCTATCGTTTTGATGCCCTTGCATGGATCTGTTTATGTTTTGGGCTTCTTCTGTTTCTCTGATAATATTGTGTATATCTTACTAGGTTAGATGCCTGTTTAATGTGTGCAGGGTTCTGTTGATGCTAGGGTTATTGTAGCTGGTTTGTCAACGACTTGTAGTCAAAAAATCCACAATCAATTGGTATGGATTTTTCTTACTTATATTTTGCTAGTATTTTAAAATGCGGAGTAGGGCCTTGCTATATTTGAAACTTCACTCTTTCCAGCCTCATATTTAATTGAAGTCAATATAAATCTATGTTGAACATGGTGGCTCATCTTAGCCGTTTAATTTACTAGTTGTTGGAGAGTCAAAATAACACCTAGGCAAATTCATGTATGAAGGACCAGCGCTTACTTATTGATATGGAATGTCAGGGCATTTTCATTCTTGTTGATGTGTTAGGCTGTCCTTGCCATGCGCTTATTACCATACCACTACACTAGTATTACATAGTATTGGCACCTGCGCAGGTTGGAGTGGAGAAAATGCACAAAGACAGCAAATATGTATTGTTTTTGGATGATGATATTAGGCTACATCCTGGAACAATTGGAGCCCTCACTCATGAGATGGAAAAGAATCCTGAGGTATAAATTACAAAATTTTGTTTCTTGTGGTTTTTTTTTTTAAATAAAAATTTATGTGTTCAATCAGAATATCTATGGTTCCACTTATCTAAAATTATTTGGTTATGTTTTTCACTGTTTTGATGCTCAACAGATATTTATTCAAACTGGATACCCTCTTGATTTGCCATCTGGAAGTCTAGGGAGTTACTGCATCTATGAATACCATATGGTACACAACTGCCTCTAGCTTTGTATCTCTAATGTCTGCGGTGAATGTATCCGTATAAGATTGTCTTTTCCTTTACTTTCCATTTCTTCACCATAATGAAGCTTAGCTAATTGATTTTTGACTTCTATCTCTGAATTTATCATCGATTGCTAGGAGCTGGCTGTTATGATTGTATATTTCTGACATGTTAGCAATGGGTCTAATGGCTTTTAATTTAGGCTTTTGATAATATCTCATAAATTTTAATTATAATTATTTAACTCATTTGTTCACATTCTTTTTATTTTATTTACAGCCTTGTTCAATGGGCTTTGCCACAGGAGGAAGAACGTTCTTTCTGTGGGGAGGGTGCATGATGGCAAGTAGCTTCTACCTTCATTCTAGTTGGTGCATAAAAGTACTTACATTCTAACTATTCAGTTTTCCTCTAGATGCATGCTGAGGACTTTAGGAAAGACAATTGTGGTGTGGTCTCAGGACTTCGTGATGGTGGATATTCCGATGATATGACTCTTTCAGCCATAGCTGGTATATTTTTGTACCCCTATCAAACTTATAAGTTAGACAATTTGAGAATCATATGTAACAGATTTATCAACTTTGTTCATTGAACATAATGATTGTTGATCCATAAAGGAGCTGGTTTTTTTATAGCAACATATTACTGTCTAAAGAGCATTTTTCTTGCACTTATTTGATGCTTATTCATGCACATTTTGCATATTAGTAATATTTTCTTCCGTAAGATAATTATTCAATAAAGTGTTCATATTTTGTCTCATTCAACTTTTCTTTGAATAAAAATTTCCACCGCTCATGTTTGTGATCCTTTTCAAAACAAAGTGCAATAAGCTTAAGCTCATTTAAACTATCATAAAATTACTTTCTTTTTTCTTTTTTTTGGCAATATATATCTAATGTTTTTCCTAGCCTTTCGTTCTTGTTTATTATGTTATTCACGACCATACTACTGTCAATTTCAGGGGCTCACAAAAAGCTCGTTACTTCTCCTCCAGTTGCTGTCTTTCCTCATCCCCTTGCAACTGATCTTAATTTTGGAAGGTTTGTGATTATCACTCAGCTGAAAACAAGGTTTCTTCATATATTCTCTGTTGATTGTTTTAAATTATGCAGGTACTGGAATTATTTGAGGAAACAAACATTTGTTTTGGAGTCATATACATTTAAAGTCAACCAGATAATGAACCGTGCTTTGTTTGGTATCCACTGCTATTTGTCATGGGGATTTGTAGCACCATACTGTATGGCAGTGATTCATGTCGCGGCAGCACTGAGAGTTTACCTTAAGGGGTACTCGCCTGAAGAAATGGCTTACATTTATGGTGGTGAGAACACTATCTTCCCTTTTTAGGTAGGTTGTTAGTGATGATTCTTGTGTAAACAATTGGCAATGACAGGATTTCGATGCTGGATCAGGGATGATATTGTTCAATTTATTTGAAGTGTTAGGAAACTCTCGTGATGAGTCTCTTATGCTTTATATGCAACATTGTGTGAATTGTTGCGGGGTTCTTTAATGCAGGAATAACACACATTGAATTTATAACCTTACTTACGTATGCATTTCATAATATAGATATTTATGTTATTATTTTGTTACCTTCACCCTGTCGTGTATTAAGAGAAATCAGGCACGGTAGTTTATTGTGATATGCTGTAGCGGAGTATTTGTGTTAATGATTCCATGAGATGGCATAATAAAATCCAAGAACATATTCCTCCCATTGTTATATGTTCCATTCCTGCTACTGAGAGCATTCGTGAATGACATGGCTTGCGAAAAATAAAAGAAAAGAAAAATGAAAGAAAGCACTTTTGAGATGAACTTTCCCATTAAGTTTTCCTGTTTGCCTTTCCTCAGGGTTAAAACTGGTGAGCTTCCTAGCAGTGTGCACTCTTCTTGCTCTTTTTTCAATGTGGAACTTGACAAGGATAGAAGTTCAACTTTGCAATATATTGTCCCCAGAGGCACCCCCACTTTCTCTCGGTTCCTATAACTGGTGTCTTGTAAGTAGTTCTCCAAACTTTTTTTTTTTCTCTTTGAAAAAAATAAAGTATGTCTCCAAGCTTGCTTCATGTGTGGATGAATTTAATTGATGTTATCCTACTTGTCTTGTACATTTCTACTGTAGTATGAAGTCTTTCTGAATAAATCTTTATCAGCCTTAAACCTCAATTGTGTAGGTAATGATAATAATTCAAAGTTAACAGTGATGAAGTGCTTTATGATTCTACATGTTAAAAAAATTGGTACAACAAAAGTGCATAACTTTGAATTGAATAAAATTTGATTAAAAAAGAATGCTAACGGGCATGAATAATTGACATAGGTGAGTACAGGGGACACATAGCAAAACAAGGATCGACGCAAACATGTTAATATAAAACATCATGTACACCGTGAAATAGAGAAAGATATGCATAAATTTGTGTGAATATATGTTGGAACCATTATAATATGCGAAAATATAAATTATGCCAAGGGATGTGTATATGCTTGCTGACTAGTTGGTAAGTAAGAAGTTTTATTTATATTTTTCTTGGGCAGGTGTTCATTGCAATGCTGGTGGGTAACTTCCTATACACTATATGTGCTGTTCGCTCTCATTTCTCTCAATCTATCAATTGGTCTGGCATTCGATACTATTTGAAAGATGGAAAAGTCAACAAGGTAAGTTGGTCAAGTTTTTATGTCAACTTCAGCAAACATGCGCGGAATTGTATGCTATTCTGTTTACTCGATGATGACTGTTGAAGCTATAAGTGATAATAATCCAACCTTTTCCTAAGTGCCACTATTCTTTTAAACATGTCAATGGTGGCACCTAGGAGCGGAAGGTTGGAACAGTGCAACTTCGCAATCCATTTTGTCAACTATGTTATTTACTTATTTATTTATTGTATATTCTTCAGATTGAGAGAACTCTAGAAAGCCAAGATATGGCTCCAGTTTTCACAGACTTGAGTGGAAAACATTTATACGGCAAGAAAGATTTGCCTAGTAAGGCCAAGAGAAGGCGTCAACCAAAGAAATCTGAGTAACTAGGAAACGGCTTCATGCAGCATACGAAGTCTCTGTCTAGCTACCTGTGTCACTGCCCCATTTTTTGAGGCATGACGGGGCAGCCTGCCCTTTTGAAAAGCAAGGGTGTTTGGTAGACCAATTGCTGTTATTTATTGTTTGGTGATTCATGATTGATTGAATCTTTAATGTGGTAGAATCCTTGTTCCATTTATCTTATGATAATTATGATTGCACATTCAGTGCAAGTGATTTTTCAGCTCAAGCCCCTCCTCACTGGGGCTGATTTTGTAATTGTAACAATTCAGTTTCTTTAATTTATTTATATACATCAATCAACAATCGCTAAATTTAGCGATTCACATTCCTTGGTTAATCTCCTCCACACATAACATAAACTTGTAGCTTTTAATTAATGACTTTACGGTTCCACAAACTAAATTAACAACCTATTATTATTACTTGGACAACCATAAGTTCGTAACGAGCACTTAGGAATGTGAATGGATAAGAAAAAAGAAATTAATTCTCTTCAAAGGTATGACTGAAATTGGGGATGACTGGTGGCTTGGTGACTGAATATAAAGGTATGACATTCTCAGGAAACGTGAATTTATGTATTTCGCCAAAATCAGTTCTCATTGCTGAGCAAGCTGCTTCCTCTACCAGTTTGTATCTAAGAGTAGAAAAACAGACTCTAGTAATGAGAAAATCATATCCTTTCTCATACAAGCTCCATGTATACACGTTCTTCGCATGTTTAATGACTTTACTAGGATGAAATTCCATTATCAAACCATGCCAACAAATTACTAGAGACAACAAGCTAACATAATGAAGGTAACGGTGGCTGGCTGATGAAAGGAAGAGGAGCCGCATTGTTTTACCCATTCTTTCTGGCATACGCCCAGGAGTGACAATAAAACGTCATCACTTTTTTAATATCAAAATCATTCCTGGGATAAGCTTCTGACTTCAAACAAATATAACTTCAATTAGTCACTGACAAAGATAAATTACTAGACTAAGAGTGCAAAATTGTGGGTGTAACAAGCAATAGAATATTGAAAATTCTCAAATGGCTTTATCTCTAGAAATGTTACAGACCACATGCCACTAACTTAGCTATTGCTGCAAATCTCCAATGTAGAAGTCTTCAATCATGTCAAAGACTCGAGTTGCATGCTGTGGCCTGCCATGTGGAAGTTAAAAGTGACAAGAGAGCCAGAGGAGGAGATGTCAAAATAAAGAATAAAGGTTTATGGGCTTAACTGACAAGCAAGTACAGAGAACCAAGTACAAAGAGAGAAAGGATCAAGCATGGGATTAAGCTTGGCTAAAAAGGAGAATCTCCTTACTGCCTAGTTTCAAACTAAACATGAATATTGTATGTTGGAAGTACAACTGTAACAAAGTGTTCTAGTATGAGCTATGTACTGTATTGCATCTACGTCCTAGGACAAACACCTAAATTATTTGATAGAAAATACAATTGATAGCAGCATATTGACCATAAGACATCAGAAGCTTATTTATAAGCTTGGCAGGTGCTCAGTAAAGCATGTGAAAGATAAATTTATGAAGTACATATCTGGGATGAGGAGGAAGGGGTTTGAATCTAATACTTCATCTGAGGGAGATAGAATGAAGCTCAAAGGATGTTGTTACGAGTCCCACATCGGGGAGGGCACCTCAAAAGGGAGTCCTTATAAGGACTTGGGCTCTCCCACTCCAATAGCTAGCTTTTGGGGTGTGGTTCTCCCAAGAACTTATGCTCGTAACAGATGCCTAGTTCATAGTTGTAGTCGCCATATTTATTATCAATTGAAAACCTATATATATATTTTTTTATAGTAATTGAAAACCTATATATATATATTTTTATAGTAATTGAAAACCTATATATTACTATATTACCTATGGCCACTTGGCCCAAGAAACTTCACCAGAGTCAATGAAGATATCATTATAATATATTGAAGCAATAAGTTGACACGATGAATTTAGACAGCCATGTTATATTTAAAATATAATGGCCACAACCCTTGCGGACCTGATCTTCACGTGTGCATAATAGGTATCTAACTCGTCATGTTTATTCAAAAGCATATCTGGGTTAGAAACTTTAGACTCCTCACTTTTCTTTAAGTAGCACCTATGAGTAAAATAAGGACATATCTAAACAGGTACATAACAACAAGGAAACAAGAAATATTTTATTGGGAAAATTGAGAAAAAAATTTCAGTAGGAAACAAAAATATACAATAGAGGTAAATCCAGAGACAAGCATCTCCAACACATACAAGCAATGTATGAAATGGAACAGATGTATACCCAAAAAACCCTTCAGTTGAATCATCTCCAGCATGTGCTAGAATGGCATCACCACCTGGATGTTCCTCCACATAAGAGGTTACATCATACACCTTGAGCAAGATGAAACCCCAACATCATACCATTAGGAAACAATGTATCCTTAAATTGGATCGAATGGTGAAAAAAAAGATTAGATAAAAGAAAACTAAGTGGATTTAAACCAGAGGAGTAGCACATTCATAAATAAAAGTATAAACAACAATAAAAGATTGTACCCTGTTCTTGATGATTATCCAACAATCTGTTCTCTTGTTATGCGATGAGACCTCAGCTTTACTGTAGGATTTTGATGCCTGCAAGCAACATAGAGTATATAGAACACGCTAAAAATTCGATAACTCATGTTTAAAGAACAAAAAAAATTATGTTTGAACCTGCCCCCTCTCTTCTCTTTATCTTTCTTTCTCTCTTCTTTGTAAAATTACTTTTGGGAAGGAGTAATGCTCGACTTATCTTTGCTCAAAAGTGACTTTGAGCCCTACTCATATACACATTACTTCAAGTTCAATCAAAACATTTCACAATTGGCAGTGTAATCAAGCTTAAGTCTATTTTCATCTTACCAAACTAAGTTCAGGGTCATATAATATGACAAAAAGGAATGACATTATCCTTCTAAAAGCTAAGTGGATCCTGGATTTCATTAGGTCAAGTGTAGGTGGAAAACATGATGGTTCTACTGAATAAGCCAGGTTCTGAAGAAGAGCCACCCAAAAGTTTCAAGTTCCCCAATTCATGATTTCCCTTAATTTCAAAATTTCTAACCCAAAGTATTAAAAAAAAAAAAAAAAGCTAAACACTGATCATTAATCATACAATCGCACTATGATAAAGCTGATTTAATGATCTCCTAAATGTCAAGCCTTTGCTATTACATTATGCCCCTTCAGGACAATTGTCCAGCCATACCATTCATATATGCTTTCTTTCTCTTGAGGTATGGACAAAACCCTCAAATGCCACCAAATCTTAAGAAACTTAGCTTATTAATAACAGCTTAAAGAATTGAAACCAAGACATCGCAATATTCAATTGGTTTCTACCAAATCCAAAATGTGTATTAGTTAAACAAAGCCAGAAGCTTTTGCTCTTCCTCATCAAGGAAAAATAATAACAACACAGTGACCACACTATCAAACTTAATGGTTCTATGTAATAGCAGAATATACAATAAATAAAAATGAAAAAAAGAAATGACAGAAAAAGCACCTCACTTAACTACAATAAATACCTTATGATTGTTTAAGCTGGACTGAGCTGCTTTTCCCTTATGCCCTGAGAAGGATGCGAAGAAATCAGATACTCACATAACATAAACATATATTACCCAAATTTCAAAAACTATATCTATAAAAGCACAGATAGATCATATAATAACCAAATAAAAAAAGAGTGAAAAAAGATTAACCAGATTTGGGGCGTCGTGGGGTCAAAAGAAGAACAGCAAGGAAGACACCCAGAAGCAATGCAAGTGCAACTAGCAGCACCATTTTGCGAAATTGGGTGACTTTGGTGCCTGTTCCAATCTGAAACAGCCAAAGCCAAAAGGGCATGCGAGCATATTAACAAGTACTCACATTTTATGCATAAGTAACTCGTAACTAGTTGTAGCTTGTGAAGAGAGAGAAAGAGTAAGAGAAGAGTTAAGGATACAACCGAGCACACAGTATGGAACAGAAACAACGTAAGTTTTAAAAAAGTTACCACGGACCAGTCACCAATGGGCAATGGTGAATGAGCTGCGAGTCTCTGTGTGTGTGTGTGTGTGTGTGTGTGTGAGAGAGAGAGAGAGAGAGAGAGAGAGATGCAGATGTTGGGCTCAGATTGGGTTGGGCTCAAGCAGTGGGATCTAATCGGCGCTAAATGGGCTTAGAGGGCCCAAGTTGAATACACAGAGACCGGGTCGGGGGCTCAGATTGGATTTTTATTTTAAAAGAGAGTCAGAGCGAAGACAATAAAAAAAAAGAGAGTTTATATGTTTTCTAACTCATGATTTTCCTGTTGCAGGTGCCTCATTCAGTGGAATAATTCTTAGTTAAGCACGTTTATCATGGCATTCCATTCAATATTAAATATGTATAAGGTTTTGTGGCGCACAACAAAAATGCACCAATCTACAAGATTGCATTTATATTTGTCAACCGTTTAATGAAATGCTTAAAAATTGATCTGGTAAGCACAGTGTACCTAAAAGTTTCTCCATTCAATGTAGACTTCTAGAGATATGGAAGAATATCATTCAAGTTAAAAGAATGGTGTCAAGCTAAACTAACAAAAGGGTAAAGTTTTCTTAGTTATAGAATGTTGTCACACTAACAAGAATGTCAAATTTTCTTAGTAATACAATCAAGTAGATCAAGCTTTATGATTTGTTCAGATTTATGTAAACTTGGCAAGTGTTTTGGTGCAGTTGATTGGCTTCAGTTGGCTCAATTTCAGAACTATAGTTTAGTCTATTGGCCAATCAACATTTTATATCTTCTTTTGCTGCCATGGTCAAAGAGCAGGAGCCAGCCCTTATGGCTACTCTTCAGAGGAATTTTTATTTTCACAAAATATGTACAGCTTTGTTATAGAGGATGTAATGCAGCTGGTCTTATATTCAGCTTTGGAGGAGTCTGCTCTTTTATCAGCTTGTGTTGTGTTTCTATTACAGATATATTATTGGCTTTAGTTAGTTCTGACGTTTTGTTGTTAGGATTCTTTTTCGAATACGTACTTTATCTCAAAAAGCAACAAGTTTCACAATTTCATACTTATTTATTTTGTGTTCTGCTCTCCTATTCATTCAAATTTTACCACGTTAAAATAGTCCATTATTTGGAGAAGTCTAATAATGCAAGATGATTTACTTCTAAATCTTCCGGATTTGGCTAACAAAAGTTCTTGGAGGATCGAAGGGCATATTTAGTTATCTCAAGCAATTATACATAAAAATTAAAATTGATGCGTAGTTTAGGACTGCAAGCAACATTCTCCTTATCCAATTCGGGATCTATTTTTGTTTTAGAATTTTTGTGCAAAACAGAAGTTTGTTTTTCCTACAACTGAAGTAAAGTATTCTTCACAAATGTACCCCAAAAAAGATTATTCTTCAGAAAAAGAAAATTATAGTCATCATGCAACAATGATAGAAGGTAGAAAGAAAAGAAAGATGAACTAGAAGTTATAACTTACAAACTGCCCAACTCTTTAACTTTATAGGAGCTAGGAAGGCCAACAAGTGGTAACTTACATAGGAAGGGTCCACTTCTGATCCTCTATTTGCCTCCACCAGTAAAAACATGCATTAAGTGATTAGAGCCATGTGAAAGTAAAGAAGCCTGGACATAACAATGCCAGCGCAGTGAAAATTTCAAAACAAAACTTACTAGTAAAACTGAAAAAAAGAATATCACTATATCAGGATAATGATGCAGGAAAGAATATTGCAGGTTATAATAAAGTATTTGCTGCCACACTGGGAGGGGCAAGTTGTGATGCTATTGCAGATTGTTCAACGAGTTCTCTTTTTTTAACTCCCATACATTCCACCCAAAGTCACATTACCTTAGCACCAAAATTATTCTTCAATAACAGAATAAAGCAATGAACAAAAGAATCCATAGCAGCAAAAACTTTTCCTGATGCTTTTATCCCCATCAACATAACATTCCAAATGGTCCCAAGAAAGAGACCAAAGTCACAAACAAAACAGAAGCAAAGCAAAAGATGGGTTGCTGCTTCCGTGGCTCAAAAACTTACGAACCAACCATAGAAACCTCCATGCCTCTAGCTACTGAACAATTCTCAAGGCCCAAAGGCCTCAAACATGAAGTTCTGATACAAATCCCGGGATGCAAAGTTCATCTGATGGATGATGGAGAAGCTCATGAGCTGGCTCAAGGCCAGTTCATGATCATCAAAATCATGGATGAGAACGTGTCTCTAGCCACCATCATAAGAGTAGGAAATGATCTTCAGTGGCCTTTGACAAAAGATGAGCCAGTGGTGAAGGTGGATGCTCTCCATTACCTGTTCACTTTGCCTGTGAAAGATGGTGAGCCTCTCAGCTATGGCGTGACATTTCCGGAACAGTGTCTTGGAAGTATGGGGTTGCTGGATTCGTTTCTGAAGGAACACTCTTGCTTTTCTGGTCTGAAATGGGGTAAGAAGAGTGATCTTGATTGGAAGGAGTTTGCTCCAAAGGTTGAAGATTACAATCATTTTCTAGCCAAGGCAATTGCAGGAGGGACTGGTCAGATTGTGAAGGGCATCTTCATGTGCAGTAATGCTTATGCCAACCAGGTTTTGCTTTCCTTTTGCTTTACACAAATTGGTTCTTATTATATGTACCTTGTAATTTCTTGAAGTTAGGGAAAATTCATGTGAGTGACTCAAACATTGATAATGTGGTGTTAAGGCCAAATCGCAAGGTATTAGACTTAGTGCACCATATAGAAAATATGAGATTCTCATGTGGGTTCTCCCTCCTCAATAGCTAGTTCTTGGAGTGCAGTTCTAATGTTTCTATCAAGGTTCATAAGGAAAAGCGTGAGATTCTCACCAAACAGCTAGCCTTTGGGTTGAATTGTAACTAGACAGTCTAAAGTTACCTTTTAGGTCTGAGATGTTATTTTCCTGAACAATTATTTCTTCTTGCCAAAAGGAAAACCTTTGTTTACAACACCCAACTTGTATGTCACTAAGTTTTTTATCCTTTCAATCTAAAGCTACTTTTGGAAATCAGGTCCAGAAAGGAGGAGAAACGATCCTAAATAGTGCTGCAGATAAGAGAAATGGTGGCATGGTCAGAGATAATATGAGCAACAAGACTGCTGGTGGCACAAAGAATAATGGGATTAACGGAAACCTTAAACGGTATTTAAAAATCGACACTGAACATATATTATCAGAATACTTAGTGAACATGTCATTGATTATATTCTATTAGGTCATGAATTAATAACATTAAGGACCAGTGTGTTGTCCTAGAGTTTCTCAATCCCAATTTTAAGGGGACACAAACTGACTCTAATAGTTTTTTGGCAATATAGTGCAAGAAAGCTGTCAACTATGACAGAAAATTTAAGCAAATCTTTGCTTGATGGTGTTGGAATAATGAGTGGATCAGTGATGGCCCCCGTGCTAAAATCCCAACCAGGACAGGCATTTCTGAGGATGCTTCCTGGAGAGGTGTTGTTGGCTTCCCTTGATGCAGTCAGTAAGTAAAGCTTCTCATAAAACCAAAGCATAGCATAGTAGCATCAATCTTCTTGATAAGATTGTTAGAAAGGTTATGTTATATGTACATATCACTCTAACAACAAATACAGCTCACTCATATAAATATATTTAACATATTTTTATGTCAATAAATGTGCACCTCGATAGTCATCCATACTTATATCTTTCTACTATGTCTATGCTTGATATGTTCAAATAATATTTCTTTTGCCAGAATATTAACAACCTATATCCAATCTCAGTTTATTATTCTTTTAAATAAGTAGCATCAACTTGATTTCTGTGTTGTTCTAATGCCACAGACAAGGTTTTTGAAGCAGCTGAAGCTGCTGAAAAACAAACCTTTTCTGCCACCTCCCAAGCTGCAACCAGAATGGCTACTAACAGGTAAAAGCACTGCATTGGTCAAACAATATAACACAAAGTTTAGTTGGACCACATAAGTGAACTCTAGTATTTTACTTTTATGTTTGGCTTAATTATACTTTTGGTTTTTCTAGTTTCACTAAAGTTCACTTTCAGTCCCTCAATATTTTTCGGTTGAACACTTTGAGCCACTTATTATTACCATCATCGTCATCTTTTGTGAAATCTAGTGGCTTATAACAATGTTATTATGTCATGTTTAAAAAATGATGCAGTTAATCCTCTCTACCTCTTCCATAATAATAAGTTTACCGTGGCACTTTTTTACCATATGATGTAACATTCTACCATGATATTTCTATATCAACAAAATTAATAAAGAAGACAATACATCATAAAATTTTATACTACGTGAGCAAAATAGTATCCAAATTAACAAATATGCCTGGCTTATCAAGATATATACATAAAGCTTCATGTGGCATCCTTGGATAACAGGTTTGGGGAAGAAGCAGGGGAGGCTACTGAGCATGTGCTTGCAACAGCAGGACATGCTGCTAACACTGCTTGGAATGTGGCTAAGATAAGGAAGGCCATCAATCCAGCTTCTTCAGCATCCGCTACAGGAGCACTGAAAAATGCTGCCAAGAATAGAAATGCTAGATATTAAAATCCAATTATGTTATTTTGCATTTGAACAAGGTGAATGCATAAACTTTTTGCCTCTTACTTATATATGTCAGTATTGTTGTATTGGCAAGCCCGAAGCTCACTTTCAAAGTAGCAACTAGATGAAGAAATTGCCATTGTACTAATGGAACTTCCAAAGCAATATTGCCTAGTATATATTGTTGTTGTTGTTTTTGTTTTTGTTATCATTATATTATTATAATTATTATTATTATAAAAATTACTTGGGTTCATTGGCTGGAACCGAGTTGGCGAAGTTGAAATCTCAAGACCGTTGCTTAAGATTCTGATCCAGTGAGCACGTTTCCAATCCTCCGAATGCTCTAAATCTCGAACCATCAATCTAAAGCATGTTTGGTTGAAAACTAAATATCCGTTGAAAAGAAGGAAGTAGTATTCACTTTCTTTGTAAAACGTGTCTCAAAATTCAAGATTTAGTATGGAAAATTGTGTTTCTTTGTTGATGGTGCAAGCCAAACATGCTACTGATCATGAGAAAGGTGGTATCTTTATATAAAAAGTCTTGTACGTGCAAATTTGGTTAAGTAGTTTCTCTGGTACATTAGTTTGATTAATTTAGGTGCGAAGGTGTGAACTATGAAGTGAGTACACTTTTTCAAGCAGTAGTTTTGTTGTCGATGACAAACTTAAATTTTACTGGTTGGATCCAATCATTAAGAACTACATAGATTTAAGGATAAGTTTGTTTCAACTTTTTTAAAAAAGTAATTATGAAATTTGAATTTTTTATATAACTAAAAAAATTAAAAATAAATTTTTTCATATCTTAATTATTTTAAAAAGCATTAAAATATGTGAGAAGTGATTTTTTGACCAAAAAAAATAAAATAAAACAAACACACCCTGAATTGAATGCATAGCATTACTATTTAGTATGAATCATGTTACAAATTCTTTTTGACCAATTAGATTCTTTGTGACCAACTAGATTTTTTATGACTATTCATGGTGGATAATGATTTAAAAAGTAACTATAGAGGGAGAAAAATCATAATCAATTTGTTAACATTTTCATCACATGTTAATATGTCATTTGCACTATCTAGCATTTTTCAAATGAAAACATGAATTTTTTTCAACTTGAGATATCATTTCATATTCCCACTTGAGTCACCTTTTATGGCGAAGGAAAAAGCAAATTAAGCTAAAAATACTCTTTCCATATAAAGAAAAAAGTCAGTATCTTGAAATGTTGCTAATAGGAACATTATTAATGGAAAAAAAAGTTCTTTTAAAACAAGTAATCACTAAATATCTAGTTAAATTAATAAAAAATATTTATCAAATACCTCAAATATCATAAATCTAGCCCAAAAAAAACAGTTTTTGGTAACATAAATGGAGTTTGATATGTTATCAAGATATGTCAAAAGATGAACCTAGCTATGACTTTACCAAAAAAAAAAATTATCGGAGCGAATTTAGTCTAAAGAGCCCAAATCTAAAGTCTATTAGAGGTGTTGTGGCCCATTGGGTCCACTCTGCCATTCCTTTTTTCCTGGGCCCAATCCTAACTTTCTCGATTCCATGACCCTCGCAAGCTAAATCAGTAGGACTTGAACCAAAACAAAAACAAAAAAAAAAAAAAGCCAACCATTAGGGTTTACAATTAAAAGAGCCGAAAGATTAGACTGAATCATCTTGCCATCACACAAACACACATACACACATTGATTTGGGAGAGGGGGGAAAAAAAGCATACACTCTCTGTCCTCTCTACATTGCATTGGTTAGAAATAGTTGTTAATTACTTAATTACATTTTTTGGTTTTGTGTGTGTGTGGGGCGGGGGGGAGTATTGTCTTGTCCTACATTAGTACATTAGACAATCACTGTATAGGACGGAATTAGCGGAATGGCAAGTCTACCTTAACTGAGGTATTAGTGGGATGGAATGGAATGTGATAATATTCTCAAATCCCTATTCAAGAACCAGGGCAGCAAATCCTTTACTAGTTTTTCTTGGACAACTCTATGAATGGACCTAGACCAGTACATTTTTATCACAAAAGTTTAATTAGAGGTAGGGTTCTCTAGTCCGCACTCCGTTCTTTCAGAACGAGGTTGCTAGATCTAGTTGATGTTCCCAAAACCCTAATCTCTCATTCATGACCCCAAAAAAAAAAAAGTTTAGTAAAAAAAATATTTATCACAAAAGTAAGTAATAATCTCATCGTGACATCCCATTACATTCATCGACTTAAAAGTACAGGCATATCCCGGTTGTTTGATAATGCATTTGAGTGTGCGTGTATGCGTTTGTAACAAATAAAATTAAGAAGTGTCTATAATATAGAGGAAAATATTTCACGGCCAAAAAACTAGCCAGTTGGTTGCCAAATATATATATATATATATATACCACCTGTGATTTTCAATCACTCAAAATTTGCCACTTATATGACAATTGTTTCTAGCAAGTTATTTTCGGGCAATCACTTTGGGCCATGTAGCATTGTTCTCATGTACGTATAGATTAAGAAATCAGTATTATATAGGCAAAAATAAGTTGCAAATTAAAATTTGAATTTTTTTAATCAGAAGTTTAATGACACTACAATCTAATAAAAAAAATTGACATTTTGCGATTTTCAATTTGACATCAGAAGTTTTCAATTTGACATTTTTCAAATGAATGAAAAATCCTACTATAAACTTAATTAATGTTCCATCAATATACAATCTTTTTACATAATTATCTAATCATACATTGATATGTTATTAAAAATATTTGACTTTCACAATAATCATTTCATTAAAATTTGTTAATTGATTGTCATAAAGTTACATATATAATAAATATTATTAGTTAATAATATAAAAAAATTTAATTACACTAACAATACTTAAAAATTAAATTCTAATTCTATTAGTAATGGATAGTTATATGAAAAAGTTTTAGGAATACATTTTTCATCAAACAAATTATTTTATTATTTCATGCACATATATTTGTAAATTTATATATACAAGTTTTAAAACTCTCATGATAGTTAATAATAAGTTGATGTGTTTTAAAATATTGAAAAGTTGTATATATATATATATATATATATATATATATATATATATATATATATATATATATATATATATATATGTAACAAGATCGTAGCATCATAGTTCAAGAATTATTTGTGCTCAATTTAAATTCTAAATTTATATGTGATGCATTAGTTTAGGATTCCGATAAAGAAAAGAAGTACTTATATTTAGGGCTCATCTGGAAAAGTTTTTTTTTTTAAATGATCCTTTTTTTTAAATAATCTTTTTTAAAAGGTTTTTTTAATAATGTAAAAGTTATTTTATATTTGGATGTAATATTAAAAAATATTCTTTTATCTTTAAATATTTTTTTATGTTATAAAAAAAATCTTTTTGTAAATAATGAAAATTATAACCTCTAAAAAATGATCTTTTTATACTTTACCTAGTAATTCTACTTTTATTAAAAAAATTTATCTAAACATATGAAAAAACATAATGGCATTCAAATGAGTTCTTTCTATATATAAATATAAACTTATTTTTTCAAAAAATAAGTTTCGACTGGCATTCTCAAAGTAGTGGTTAACTTTTTTCTTATTTAATTTATCCTTGTGTAGGTGCTATAGGTTCTATAGCCAGAAAGGACTTATTTCTTTAGAGTAGCCCCAAAAATCATCAAGAGAAAAAATGCTGGCCCAGTTTGAAGATGATAATGACAAAGATAACTTAAAAACAAAAAAGTAAAAAAGAAGTTTAAATAAAAGTAAGAAGAGAAGTTTCATGATAATGGCCCTCATCGTTGGCGCTGGGCTGCGTATCTAATCACTTTTCACAATCCAATCAAAATCACGTTGATTGGGGTCATCTTCTCAACTTGCCTGTCTATATGTGTGTATTTTCCTCTTTGGTGAACTGTTTAGAATCAGTAGCCACCAGTGTCATGCTAACTCTTCCATGATGGAGGTGGGCATTCATAGTTTATTCAAATTTTTTCTTGAATATTATAAGCTTGATGACGAATCAGTTTCATTGGTAGTTCTATAAATAATCGTTCCTGCAGCTTGCTACTTTACTCTCCTTTTTAGGTACTTTTGACGATGGAAAAGAAAATCCTTCAATTTATTGATAAGTCACTAATTGGGACATGCATTGACAGTAAGTTTGCACCACATGCCCTACCCTCCAGCGGAAATTAATTTGAGGTGAGCTTGGGTTGCGAAGGGGAGGAGGGTAGGACAGCGGATGTCAAATTACACTTAACCCAATTGTAGAAATTTGTTATATGGCTGTGTTTATACGAGATTTTCGATATGTGACTAATGAATGGATATTTTTCGGATCAGGTCTCTTTGTGACCAAAGGCCTTGAGGTTCTATATATAGTCTTCATAGACCCTTAGTATGGCTTGGTCTCTTACATGATGGGTCTTGCTTTTACAGAAGGTGACCACAACTATTGTCACAATTTTTTTATACAGCTAGTATTTGATCAACTAATTTTGTTTGAGTTAAATGGAAATGAGACTTTCTTAACACTAATTTTCTTCGTTCACAATATTTGAACTCAACTTTTTGTAAAAGGAAAAACTATCAAATCATTTGAAGTAAACAAATATTGGTTTCAATTATCGATAGGTATTTACACAATGATTGGCATTTTTGTAAGTGGCAGCTAATGATTGGTCTAGCACTTGATAGTCAAAAGGCTTGAGACTATATATGAAGTAGGGCCTCCATAGTATAAGATCAAGGGTTCAACTATAGTATTAGAGGTATCAAATGGACAAAGTATCCCATTTAGACGAGTTAAATAGGTTGGGTCAATCTTATTGTATATACAAATGACTTGGTATTATGCTTATCCTGTTCAAAGCTAATTTGCAGGCCTAAACAAGTTGAATTATTTTTTTCTTTTAATTATAAGCACTATCAATCTATTATACCCCAAATCTTGAGCATCCAATCACATTAGAACATTGAATCAATCAATAAATCATCAACCGAAGCTAGCATGCTAATTGTTTCAAGCTTCTTTATTTGACTTGGAAAAAAAAATCCTCTCCCCATTTCATTTTTTTTAAGTCACAAACAACCAATAAAATAGAACTAGTAACATCCAACAACCAACAATACAAGGAAAGGATGAGGGAGGTGGATCAGAAGGGTGCACAGCAATATGAGATGATGCCTGAAAAAGAGAAGAAATTGAAAGTTTGAGACAGTGAGATGTAGAGATTAGTAGACTAGAGACCAGATGTCATGGCAATTAGAGACAGGGAATGGTGGCGGAGGTAGAGTGATGCAAAGGTAAAGAAGGAGATGAGTTTGAGGCAGAGACAAAGAATAAAGAGGGAGGCAAAAAAGGTGAGACAACGATAGACAAGACAGCAAGGTGGTGAATTGAGAGTGGAAGGGCAGTGGGTAGCATCGGAAGGGAGACAGAGTCATTGTTTGGGTACCATTATTTTGGTTGAAAAAAGGTATTTTTTTAATAAAAAAATATTTTTGGTTTTTTTTATATGTTTGGGTAAAATTTTTAATAAAAACAGAATCACTAGAAAAAATACAAAAAAATCATTTTTGAGAAGTTACAATTTTGTTTTTAAAATTTTTTTATAATATAAAATAGATATTTAAGGATAAAAGAAAATTTTTTAATATTACATCTAAATATAAACTAATTTTATATCTAAACATAAAATAAGTTTTACTTTTTTAAAAGATCTTTTTAAAAAGATTTTTTTATAAAAACTCATCCAAACAAACCTAAAGAGTGGATGAGGGTGAGGGTGAGGGTGAGAAGGTGGGATGGGGGCGGCCATAGAGTGATAAAAAGTTGAGAATTTGATAATTTAGGGAGAACTTTGGATTATTTACTTTTTATTCTACTAATCTTTTAATCAATTTGAAAAGGATTTTCTTTTGTGATATGCACTCTACTCTCAGTTAGTGTTTTTTGAATTATTGAGCGATTTTGGGTTGTTGCTAGCTAATGCTTGATGAGTTTTATTTTTTTGAAAAAAAATAAAGGATTAATGGGCCAGACTTAAAAAAATAATTTAAATAGATTAAGATTTTTTTTAATTCCAATCCACCTAATTTTAGTCAATAAACGGTCAGTTTGTTGATTTTGGCCTATTTTATTGACCTCCATATATGGTATGTCCTTATCCTAAATAATAGGGATATGCAGGGTCGAGTTAGGTCGAGTTTAAGGAAAAAAAATTACTCAAATCAATCAAATATACTCGGGGTCAAGTTTTTAGCTTTTTTTGCTCCTAACCCGAACCAACCCAACCCGAACACTTTTAGGTTGGATCAGGTCAGGTATTCGAGTATACAACCAATTTTTTTTTTGAGTGAAAAATATATTGAAACACGCTATTTTATGATATTTTGAAACCTTTAAATTGTATTTTTAAAATTTGAATATAATCAAATATATTTAAAAAAAATTACATACATAATTGATAATTCCATAATCATAATCATGAAATATATTATATATCATATATTATACAATATTAATCATCAATAAATGTAATTATACACTAATATATTAACAGAGTCTAAGAGTCAATATTTATGGTTATATTTTTGTATATTAATATATAAGTGAATGAGTTATTATTAAAAAAAAAAAAAGTTATGGTTCGGGTTCAGGTCGGGTAACAGGTTTAATTTTTAAACTTGTTGCCCAAACCGAATATTGGACGGGTCAATCGAGTTTTATCCAATTATCCGACCTGAACCGATTTTTTTGCATACAGGTCAGGTCGAGTCTTCGAGTTCGCGAGTTGACTCGTACCCGTGCACACCCCTACTAAATAATATTGATGAGTCCAATTATATTGACACACACTATGACAAAAAGAGTAATATTATTTTGATATAGTTTATCTTGTACTCTGGGCTAAGATACCATTCTCTATTATTGGATAGGTGTGTGACCCCCCACTTGGATTGGGTTCCATATCCATTCAATAATGAATGGATGATATGTCGGCCAAAATACAAGGTGGATTATGTCAAAATAATATTTCTTTGACAAAGAAAGACCCTATTGACCATATCTATGTTGCGCAAGTATGGGCACTGTACTACTACTAGGTATTGATATTAGTATAGGGTATGAAAATTTTTCAAAAGTTAGGGTACAAATACCTCACATATATATATATATATACAAATTTTATAAATTTCACATGATAAAATAGATAACATTATTATAAACATGCATATATAAAAAACGATGTAATTTTAGATCATAAAATATATAATTTAATAAAAGAGAAAATATACGTACCTTTGGTAGGATGAAGGGGATCTAAGAATAGAGAGAGGCACTACGAAGGGATCCGAAAAAGGGAGTTAGAGACCCGTACCTTTGCTAACTTGCTATTGGACGTCATCGCCGTTCACTGAAGAAGAGTGCTAATGTTGGAGAATTAAACTCGCCATCTTTCGAGGGGTGAGTGGAGAATGGGAGGCACTGCCATCAATAAAGCTAATATTTTGTTGGTATCATTTGCCGGCGATAGGCTAACCAGGTTTGCTGTGGGTCATTTGGTCTCTCCCTTATGGCTACTACGAGTGAAGCGTCGCAGAGAACAAGAAAAAATAGAAAGATAGAAAAAAATTTTAAGACAAAAAGAAAATGTTTCAATGGGGGCTATACCCAGCTATACCTTCTTTTTTTAAAAAATATTTTTTTGATACGTATCCAAACATAACTGAGTACACCCAACGTATACACGTACCTCGTATGTGCCCAATATGAATACTTGGCCTTTTTAGTAGTATTCATACTTCAAAGGACCATATTAACAGTTTGAGCAATGCTATCTAGTTCGAATAGCATTATTTTGAATATGTTATGAAATGAGATGCAATCAATAAAACTATTTCTTTTACAAAAATCATGGTGGGACAAAAAAATTAAGAAGAAATTACCCTTTATCAATATTGTTGCTAAAAAATTGTACTAATATATACTATTTCATACTAGATAATATTTCTCCAACAGTTTTACTCATACAAAGACTCGCGATTTTGTAGGCGGTAGCAGCCTTTGTTTTGTCTGTATGTGTCAGCAAGACAACCTGTTTCGTGGTTCGTCAAATTTGTCCGAGATAATTATCCTTCTTTTTGTGGCGTTTGCCACTTGCTGCTTTATGTACGAGTTGAAAGTTTAAACCAGGGTTAAGGAAGCACGAAGCAAAGGTGGAGTCGGCAAAAAGAATGAAGTTAAGAAGAGGGAAATGAAGATTTAAAAGCAGATATTAAAGGAATAATATATACACACATTGCATTAAAATGACATGGAAGATAGAGGAATGATACAAAGGATTCATCAGAGATTATAAAGATTATGAAGGTTTTTCTAGCCAAGAAATATTACTCAGCACAATTTTTTATTCTTATTTTTAGGTGATTACACAATTATTGCAGTGCAAGCATCATTGTTGATCTCATTGTAGCATAAATTGATTTTAATTTTTTTATCAATTAAAATGCAATCACACTAGTATTTGTCAAGACTAATTGTGTAAGTAGTATTTTTACAAGAAAGAATGCTCCTGAGTAGTGTTCTTGTCTGTCGTTAAATTGAAAACTGTAATGTCTAAAGAAGGAACTATTGCCAACTAACTGCACGTAAAAAGTTACATGGACAAAATCGAATTTGCCCTGACCCCTCTTGCTTCCATGCTGTTTACCTGCTCCACTCCTTTCAATTATAAAATTACCACATGGTGATGCTGTCTAATCTTTGTACCCGAGACTAAATTATACTAAACTAATATTAAAATGTAGAGAGCTAGTTATAAAACCTAAACTTCTCTCCGTTACGATGAACAGTGTCCCCATTAGGGATGCTTAATTTGTCCTTGTGTGAAATATCATATGTGCCATGAGGTGTGCAAACCATCTTAATCCTAAAGTTTTTTCTCTCAATGATCTTAATAATAAAACATTGCTTTTGAATTTTCATCATTATGCGTTAGACATTTAGGAACAAAAGCAGCGAAAGCTAGAGGATAAGAATTGAAGTGGGTAGGACCAACCTAATCAAAATTCCACTTATTCAAGTTTAAACAATGAATGAGTCCATATCATAACTCTGTAGACTCTTAACCTTGTCTCATTATTATAATTTAACGGTAAATACGACTCTTGCAAGGGAATTTATTGACAAATCTAGAACTTCTATCTTTTTTTTTTTTTTTTTTGTGTTAATTGTTGGGGGGGAGGGGGTAAGAATCACGAAAAGCATGTGTTGTGGTTGTGGTCAATAAAAGGCAGCAAAACAAATAATGATGAATCCGAATTAACCATGTGATGTAAATTAATCACGTGGCATTTAAAAGACGTTATTGTATTGTGCTTGTACATAGTATTAATGAGCCTCAAACTAACCAATAGACCTATTTTATAATCTTAGCACTTGGAATATCGAAATGGCCCTATACAACTGGGAGCCACCATAGCTTTTGTTAAAAAATGTTATTCCTTGGCATTGCCCAAATGCAAGTTCAAAGTTGGCCGGGTTTTGTCCATTAATTAAATCTCAAACTCCCCCTCACTGATACCCCTCTTGAGCAACGGCCTAGGTGCATTCACCCTAGCCAATTAGGCATGTACCCATTGGTCATTAACAACACATGTTTCACATGGAGTATAAAACCTGACAAATAACACTAAATGATGTAAAATAAATTTATGTGCGTCATGTGGACCAACCTATGTAGCAAAGGGGTCGAGAGAAAGTGAGGGGGCAAAGCAAAACTGAAAATTCTAGGCTTTTTAGGCATAAAAACTAATTTTTTTTTTTAGAATACACCAATAAGCAAAAAAATGTTACACAACCTTTGATATGCTTAGCGCACCTAATCTAGCCTAATGTAAGGAAGTCCTTCTACATAATTAAAAATTCAGCTATATTTAAGCCGAAAATACCGGATTGTTGCTCTTTAGTTGTTTTGGAAGCTTTAGAGGAGGGGCAGAAGTAATAAATAAAAGTTTTTATATTGTAAAGATTTAATTTTGATGCATTGATATTTTTATGCTATTATGTAATTAAATTTTCCAATATCCTAATTTTTTAAGTAGTGAGTATAAAAAATCAAATATATTTATTGATGTGACAATATATAATTGAATAACAGTACAAAAAAAATTATATTATCAACACATTAAAATTAAATTCATAGTACGAATATTTTACAAGCTGTTTGGTTTTTATGCTGTTATTATTATTATTATTTAACTTTGGACAATATTTACATGAGACAGTTAGATTTTCATGTCTGGTGAACGTAATCTTATTCAAAAATAATTTCCAGTAATATGTTTGGTCAATATTCTTACAATCTCAGTTACATGAAAGAAGTGATGAGATGCTATATTTCTTTGATGTAAGAATATTTTACAATGTGAATGTCCAAAAGTCTTACTGTACTGTATCATCTGATCACCATCACCAATTATCACTACGTCATTAGTGACAGTCATTGTCGACAACAGCCAATTAATTATTATCAATTTGTCATTAATTGTTGAAATTTGATCACCCTCCACAATTAGCTATAGATAATAACCAACGACGTTAGGAATCATTTACACCAATATTTTTGTCAACAAAAAATTGTACTTATTAATGTTTCTTATAAATATTCATTTTCAATAAATATTTTTATCAATTTGTCAATACGTTTGTTGAAATATACTCTCTTTGCTCTCTAATAAGTGTCCATATTCATATGTGTATATAGATTAAGGAAATGATTGAATAAAGTTCAATGTTAGAAAAATTTAAGTATATTTTCTAAAACTAAGCTTATCACTTAATCCCTCTGTCTTCCTTAACACTTTCTCTCATACTTATCCCTTTACTTATTCTCTCTCTTGCACATAATAATAGGATAGTAAACATAAGTATCAACAATTTATTTAATAAGGGTATAAAAAAATGATTAAGATTATCTAAATTTTTTAGAAGGGTAGATAATTGTTAGAAAAATAAAATTTTGAAAATGGACACTTATTAGAGAATGGAGGGAGTGCTCCTTTGAGCATATAAAAATAGTAAAATAATAACATAAATGGTCTGACATTTGTTGTTGCATAATAAAAATGTGACTATTAAAAACCAATTTTACTTCATTACAAAATTCTACACTATTTAACATAAAAGAAAGTTGAAAGTGATTTTTTTACTAGATTACTACAAAATAATAAATTGAGATTTAAATATTTCTGTCCATTTTATTTTCACTGCCCTTTTCAATCCTAATGTGCCAATGTGGGGTTGAAATGATCCATTCATCCCCTTCCATTTTGCTGTCAACATTTCCTTTCTTTCTCTACTTTGCATATATGCTCACTTTAGATAATTTAAATATTTCTTCCTTTTACTTCTTTCTCACTACCTATATGAGCACAACCTCAGGTTTTACTATAAATTGAAGGCTAACCAAGTATGCTGAAACCG
The DNA here is from genome assembly GCA_031439595.1 of Pterocarpus santalinus. Taxonomy (NCBI): domain Eukaryota; kingdom Viridiplantae; phylum Streptophyta; class Magnoliopsida; order Fabales; family Fabaceae; genus Pterocarpus; species Pterocarpus santalinus. Next base: position 64,052,608 of record CM062531.1, on the reverse strand, counting down.
TATATGGTGTATCACCCAAAAGAAAAAAAAATACACACATACATATATACATATTTGCACGTTAATGAAACGTACACCACGTAGACAATTCAGCCCCTATATCAAAAGGAGAGATCTAGATTTAAAACTGTCATTAGTTCATATAATGATGGATAGTCAAAATAGAGAAGATCACTAGTCTTTCCTTTTATCCTTAGCTTATCCCTTAAATGCTACTTTTTTTAAGGGGTATCCTTAAAATAATTTAGGTTCCTGATCATATGAAATAATGAAAATTAAGTATATACGCCTCAAGCTACAATGGTGTTCTTTATCGGTATAATTTTGTTACAGAATGGAATTTTCTGAGGTCTTGGTTTGGAATAACAAGGTAAAGTCTCCTCATAAAGCAGAAATAATCATAATGGTTATGTGAAGTGAGTTGAACTTAACATTTTTTTTATATTAGCAGCAATAAAATTTAAATTTAGGACCTTATACAAATTATCTAACCCTTATTATTATTATTATTATTATTATTTTTTGAGAGCACTCACCACTAGACTTGAACAGTATATGCCAGATAGTCTTGATATGTTAATTAGAGGTTTATTTTTCTTCTCAACTAATTTCCGGACAGATCCAAATTAATCAAGACTTAGCCATCCTTCAAATTAAAGCATGTAATTGGATTGTATCTATTTCGAGAATTGTCAGGTAAGTATATCAAATAGTTATTTTTTTATATAATGTGAATTTTTATGAATTAAATCATCGATTTGTATATAAAGCAATAATAAAGCGGCTCGACTCTTTGTTCAACAAGAAGGACTTAATCAGGAAAAGCCATTAGATAAAAGAAGAAGAAAAAAAGACTCAGGATATATTTCAGTGAATATTTGAGTGATCGTAAAGCATCGGAAGAGATTGTCCATTTTACCCAAAAAATAAAATAAAATCGGAAGAGACATAGATTTGAAAATATGGGAAAAGGGATCAAATTGACAAATATTTTCTGAAAGAATTCCAATAAGGAATTTAGCGGGGACAAAAAAAGAAATCTATCTGAATGTGTATGGAGAATATTGATAGTTAAAAGTAGCAGACAAATATATTCAAGATAGATAATGTTAAACGTGCGACATTTTGTCAAAGAGATGCTTAAATAAAAATTAAAAAAAAAAAAACTTTGTCAAGGAGATGCTAAAATACATGTCTCATAAGCACAAAATAATATTACTTTTTATTAAATAATAATAGTACTTTCTAACTATGTGTCAGAATTCTAATTATGGACAGAGAAGTCCAGAGGTTTAACGCAAAATGTAGGGTTTAATTTTTCTAACAAAATTTAAATTGGCTGGAAAGTATAAAAGCAAAAGGACGGTATATATACAGTCCTTTAGAAATTAGGGATGATATCAATCCTATAATCACATTTTTTCTGGGTTTTATAGTGTGCCAAAGAGAGAGAAAGAGAGAAGTCCAAAACATACAGCTATAGCCTATAAAAATGATGCCATTATTATGGAGTTTGATCCGTTCATGCGAGTTTGGCCTGGCAGATCCCTTATCAGCAGGGGAAAGAGGAGCATGCCGTGTGAAGATATCTTCCTCCTAACTTCTAAGAAACACAAATGCTGTTGCGGGCTTCCCTTCTTAAATGTCATCTATAGAATTAATAATGTTGATGGCCATATTTTATTTCATCTTCATTAGGCTCCTTTCCAAGTTTTCTTAATCCGTGAGACGTATATACTCTGACAAAGTTGTCTTATATTAGCACCTTTATTCATGTAGCACATGTAATTATTTTTTTTTTATTCTACCTAAGAGCTATATATGCTTTTCCTATCGTGATAATAATTTTCAAATTAAAGGCAATATTTATACGTACTAATACCTTCAATATATATAATTTTTTTTTTAGTAAACATAAAAAGGAAATGAACATTAACTAACAATTTACGTCTTTTATTTTTACTATAGAATTATTTTTGGGTTAGTTTCTTTTCATTAGTGAAGACTAATTTATTTTTTAGCCAATCTTTAAAATGCATTCAGATATCACTTTAGTATGTTTAGAAGAATTAATTAAATTTCTTATTTACTGGCTTAAAATTCTAACTCTACCGTAGCTACTATTTACATATATTTACTTATGTTATTTGTGGGTCAAGATCCTAATTTGGCAAGGTCCATATAGAATTGGAATCATACCGTGATACTTGATAATGAGTTTTAGTGGGAGAAAAAAAAAGTTGCACCTTTTGATTATCAACTATAACTTTTTGTCTAGTAACAAGAGTTTGATGCAATAAATTATACTAGAGCCAAGGTTGCTCAATCAAACAACATAATTTTCTAAAATTTGTTAACTGATTTGTAAGTTAATTTCCTCTATATAAGAATGGTAAGACATAGTAAAATATTTATTCAATAACAAACTGTAAATTCATGAATCTACTTATGTCATGTTTTAAACCTTAATTGATATCACCAACAAGGGTGTGGCATAATAGTAGAAGTACACTACGATTTTAAGGAGGATCTCTACTCGATTTCTGGAGAGAATATTAGTTGAGATGTCAAATCTATTTATACTCTAAGAAGGTTAATCTCCTTCCCTAAAAATAGGGAGGAAATACCCTTGGAAAACTAAAAACTTAATTGATATCTCCTCTAGTCTTAATTTAACCATAGGTGCTAATATATGTTAAAGAGTTACAAACCTAAATGTACAAACTAAAATAGTGATAAATATATACATGTTTATCAAAATTATATGTTTATCATCTTCAACAATATAAGGTAGCATTTAGTACATTGCTTAATAAAATTGCTAGTAATCTAGATTACTACTTAAAAAAATTGTCACATTTTAAATTATTAGTAATACTATAATACAGTGTTGGGTGTGTACAGATAATCTAACTACCAATTCATATTATCTTATTTGGTATATAAAAATATTACTAAGTTATATATGTCTTTTACTAATAATAATAAATATAATAATAATAATAATAATAATGGTATGAGCATTCCCACATCGATGATAAATCACATAGATACTCCCGGTGGGGCTATCCACATTGCCACTTAATTTGAAGGTAATATAAATTGTCTTGAAAATCTAGATTGTTAGTAATATAAAATCCAATCAAACAATACAATGTGATTGGCCCAAATAATTTAAAGTTATATTATAAGTAATCTAGATAGATTATGCACATTTTCAAGGAGGCAAATAGAGCTGCTGATTTCATGGCATCTTGTGGTCACTTAATTCTTCTTGGTTTAATAATGTATTGTGAGCCACCATCTTGCTTGCATGCCATTTTAGTTGAGGATGATTGTGGTGTAGTTATGATTAGTTAGTGTTTCTTGTTTTGTTGGGCATTAGCCATATACTACCACCAAACAAGATTACTCTATACCAAATACCCTCTAAAAGAAAATGCGAAATAAAACATTATGGGTTCATTTGATTAAGATTTTAAGATAAATACATCTTAAAAAGTAAAATCAGAAGTAAAAAATTGTTTTGCAATTGATTGTAATTATAGAAGTATTTTTTATTAAAATTAGAAATAATTAAATTATTTGGATATAATAATATAAAAATACTTTTTCAATATAAAATTACAATTTAGTGGATAGAGAGTGGTGTTTTGAAAAAAAAATTAAGGATATAATAGTAAAATGATATGAAAAAGTAATGTATTCAAAATTTGAGACTATTTTCTCTTTCTTTTATTATTTCTACTTTTAAAAGAAATAGCTCTCTATCCGTTTATCAAAAAAGTTAAAAAAAAAATTCCACTTCTATTTTTTTTTTGGAGAAATAGAAATAAATAATACTAAAAATATTTTTTTTTTCAAAAAAATTGAAAAAATGTACTTCTTTCCAAAGATGAAGTGCAAACAAATGATCAGTATGAATCACAATCAACGGATCAAACACTAAATGCACTACCACACTTATTTTTTAATGAGATGATCTTCAAAATCTCTATCTTTTGTAATGGATAGGTATAACATAATGAATGACAATCAAAGATAGAGATTATCATTCAATATTAGAAAAATAAATAAAACACTTTTGATTTTTGATCTATATTTATTATCATGACAATAGAAAAATAGTTTGGAGGCTAAATTTAACATTTATTTTACATATTTTTTACGATATCATATTTTTTATACTTTCAAGGAGGGTCTATATTGTCATTTGTATGTGTGCATTGTCTTTCCTATGTACTTAAATTTTATATAATTTATTTAAAATACTTTTCTTCCTTTTTATTCAAATCAATTTAAAATTATTTTTATTATAACTCCTAATTTTTCTTAAATCTTAAAAGTATTTTAATTCTTTTATTATTTTTAATTTTTTTGACAATTAAATATTTTATAAATTTATAATTTACTTATTTAATATAAATTTGAACCTCAAATATTAAATTAGTGTGATTTTAAGTCTTAATTTTAAACTGAAAATTTGACATATTCGTAAATATCAATTTTTGTTCTTACTTTTTAAAAATAATATTACAATGTAAAAAACATAAATATTATATTTTAAAAAATGTGAAGTTAAAGATTGAATTCAGCCTCTAAATTATATATTTTTATTATCATCATCATAGATATACCATATAGGTCATATATAATTTATTTTATTCAATTTATTTGTTACTTAAAAAATTTAATCTAACATATTTTATAAAAAATTGCGGAGCTGAATATTTTTTCTAATTTAACTATAAAAAAATAAGGAGTGGTATTTTAATAAAATTAGTATATAAATTTATTGAGTGAGAGTGACAATAAATAAAAAGGAGTAATAATAATCACTCCCCAAAAGTAAATATAAGAGTACATATTTACAGAAATAGAAAGACACAAAGTCTTGTACCCATCCATTGCCACAAAATATTTGGTGTTTTTCCCAAAATAAATATTTACACTTTAAGAGAGAGTGAGAGAATACTCAAGTTTATTACATAGAGTTGGATCATACAAAAATTGTTACGGTGAAAATTATAATTTAATGTAGATTGATCCTTATTATGAGATGCCACTAGTTTAAAATTTGAAATTATTTCAAGAAAATAATATCTTTTAAAATATAAGTAAATATCAACCATTAGATTAATACTTGATTATTAAGACTATATGACATGATTCAATGGTTGGATTGATCTCTCTCACTCTCTTTCTCCCCCCTTTCCTTCTCAAACCCAAATTCAAAGCAAAAGAAATTTATTAGAACTGTAATTGAGTCTTATTTTCTCATTGTTTATATTTTATTGTATTTTCAATATCTTTTCAAAATTACTAAATAACAACATTTTTTTTGTTTCTAATCATAACCAAATGTTAAATTCCTAAGGAGGACTTTATTAAAATGAAGCATGTTTGATATGGTTTCTACTGGTGGAGCTTAGCATTAGCGGAGCTTAGTTAATAGTTTTGCTCCAATGCTTTTGATAAATCACCTTAGGCTTGTGAAATTTTGAAATCTTACCACCATAAGATTGCAAGGATTTCATATTGTCAAGATAATGTATTGTGACCTTAAGTGAATTTTACATCCTATCATATGACATGAAATTATCCAAAAGAGACCTTTATTATATAAGCTAGCATTGGCACAAATATATTACATTATAAGTTTTCTAGCAAAGTTGTGTGATAAAAACCATACATTAAGAGCATTTTTTTTCTTTTATATATATATATATATATATATATATATATATATATATATATATATATATATATATAAACTTTGTGTAGAATGATATGAGCACCATATTGCGGTTGAAGAGTAATTATATGAAAATAATAACTATTAAATGAAAAGTAAAATATTTATTACTCCTTAAAACTATAAGGCTCCGTTGATAAAATTTTTGAACATTTATATCAATTGGCTTTTAAAATATCATTAAAAAACCTAATAATACACGTCAAAGAAAAAAAAACTTAATAATATGTTATCATTTTTAATTTGATGCTAATGTTTCTCGCTACTTATTATATCTTTTTGTATAGAATATGACTTACTAATGGGGAATTTTCACCCTTTGGGTGAAGGTTAGCATCATTCACGTTTATAGTTGGACTAAAAAGTCCATTATATCTTTTTTATTCAACTTAAAAGTAATGCCTAGTTTTTTAATTAACAACTGCATTGATTGAAAATTCTCTCTTAAGTATTATCAACATGTTACTTTAATTTTCTTAATTCCTACTAATATTTACATACTTTTTTTTTTCTTATTTGATAATTATTACATAGATAATTTCATTAACCAAATAAATTTATTTAGAAACTTTTAATACAATAATAAAATAATTTAATTTTTGTCTTGTAAAAGTATTATAAAATTAAATAATACAATACCATATTTATTCTATTTTTAGAAATATTGAAAATATTAATTAGAGTTTTAATTTGTATTAAATCTATATGCATGATAACTTGTGATTTTATATCAATCAATATTAAATAAATTTATTCAACATTAAATTATTGTTAAATATTTATTTTTTAAAAAATAATAAATTTTATGATGTTAATAATTATTAAGAGAGAAATAAAAATTCATAAGGAGAGAGAAACAATTATTCTATTAGTAATTGTTAAAAGGAAAAATGTACATCTTTATTTAATGAGATTAATATTGTCAATTACTAAATTAGACATTATTATCTAACTTAAATAAAAAAGATAAAATGGACTTTCTAGTCCAACTAAAGGAGTGAAGAAACCAAATTAAAGGAGTGAAAAGTTAGCATTCCTCGTTATTAATATACTCTCGAATTTAAAGTTGTTTAACTTGATCAAAGAATATTATAAAATGAATAAGAAACTGTTCACCTTTAATTTCATCTCATAAGTTACATCATTATTTCAACTTTAAAATAATGTAAGAGTAAATACACCATGTTTACTTTGTAAAGAAGACCACTCTAAAACAATTTTATCCTATATTATTAACTATTGGCATTAATTGAACTTGACAAAGCCAATAGAAAATGGATCCACAAACAAGAAAATTGATCCCATTCCGATTATATACCCCAGTACTATACTATATATTAAGTCCATTAAGAAAAGGGAACATTCAAACTTGGAGTGAAGTTTTATAAAATAGAAAAGGCCAGGCAATAAACCGACATTGGCCAAAGTGACATAAAATTAGAGTACTAAACTAATAGAAAGAAAGGAGGGAGAGTGCTATCATGGCAAATTGGACCTTGGTCATATTCATCTCTCTCCAAAACTGGACAAAAGGGGTTATCTCATATGATTTAAAGAAAAAAAAAAAAAAAAAAACAAAAGCGAAAACATCTTTAACAACCCCACATCGAGCCTATGAGATTTCATTGTGTGCTTCTCACAGAATATGCCACTCACTCTTTTCAAGCCTTGACAGAGATGCATCCCGTTCACACTTCACACATATATATAAAGAGGCCGAGGAAACAAGTACTTCATAATTTCATAATTCATCTCTCTCTTTTCTTCTTCACACTGAGACTGAAGAAGCTTAACTCAAGGGAGCAAAATGGGTTCCCCAAAGAAGGAAGAGTTACACAAGGGAGAGATGAGAAGAAAAGAGAGAGCTTCCATCGCCATAATTTTGAGATATTCTGATGGGGTTGATGTTATGCTTATGCTAATGGGGGCTATTGGAGCAATAGGAGATGGCATGTCCACAAATATTTTGCTCATCTTTGCTAGCCGTCTCATGAACAGCTTAGGATATGGCAACAACAACCAACAAAATAGTGGGAATTACATGGCTGAGGTTGAAAAGGTATAAGGTTAACGTTGACTCTCTCATTCTTGGTTCACCTTTTAGTATACACACACACACACAAGTCTTTAACACAGTTCTCATCAACTTCTAAATTCTCTTCTTTTTTTTTTTTTTTTTCTTTTTCTCTCTCTTTTTCCTTTGGTTTATTGTTCACAGTGCAGCTTATATTTTGTCTACTTGGGATTAGCAGCCATGGTGGTGGCCTTCATGGGTAATCCAAATTCTATGCTTCTTTTACTTGCTTTACTTTTTGAGGACAAAGGCGTGAACGCTTTAATTAATAGGCATTTTGGCTAGCATTTAACTGTAGTATTAGGCATTTCCCGGCAGTGCACCATAGCTAGGAGGCATTGCACATGTTTGAAGGACATGCTTGATCATTATTTTAGTATATGAAACATTGAAAACCTAAAAAAGTATGAGTTTTATAAAAAGGAAAAAAAGAAAAAGAAAAAAGGAAACACTAACGAACTAAATCAGTCATCTACATCTAATATCTGAATGCAATTTAAGAAGAGAAGTGGCAACATTTTCTCAAATATTTATTTGATCCTGAAAATTAAAAACCAAACCACAAATAGGAACGTTTGAAAATGCAAGATCTGGAGAGAATACTGAAAATCAATAATTGATGCTTGCAGAAGGCTATTGCTGGAGCAAAACAAGTGAGAGGCAGGTGTTAAGAATTCGTTATAAGTATTTAGAAGCTGTCCTCAGACAAGAAGTGGGGTTTTTCGAATCACAAGAAGCAACTACTTCTGAAATCATCAATAGCATATCAAAGGACACTACTCTCATCCAAGAAGTTCTAAGTGAAAAGGTCTTTATTTTATTTTATTTTATTTTTTCTTTCGTTCATCTTTATTTTTATTTTGGATAAAAGAAGGAATTTATTGTGGAGAAGATAGATAGAAAATTACAAGAATGTAGGAGGACAACAAGGACAAAAACAAAAACTAGCTAGAGAAGAAACTATCAATGAAGTCTTCTTTCATCTTTGTAATCTTATGCACCCCATGTTAATTATATTTGTGTATGCATATTATCTCTTCATCCCCTTTTTCCCTTTGATTTTGGTTCCCCAGGTGCCCTTATTTTTAATGCACTCATCATCATTCATCTCTGGGGTTGCTTTTGCTACGTACTTCTCTTGGAGGTTGGCTTTAGTAGCATTCCCAACGCTGCTTTTGCTCATTATCCCTGGCATGATTTATGGCAAATACCTCATCTATTTGTCAAAGTTGTCCATCAAGGAGTACGGCAAAGCAAACGCCATTGTGGAGCAAGCACTGAGCTCCATTAAAACTGTTTATTCATTCACTGCTGAGAGGAGAATCCTTGGGAGGTATTCTGATATACTAGACAGAACTTCAAGGCTGGGAATCAAACAAGGCATAGCCAAGGGTCTTGCTGTGGGAAGCACAGGTCTCTCTTTTGCAATATGGGCTTTTCTTGCTTGGTATGGAAGTCATTTGGTTATGTACAAAGGTGTAAGCGGAGGAAGGATCTATGCAGCAGGCATATGCTTCATAATGAGTGGACTGTACGTATCTCTCTCTTTTCCATTATTTTTGTTATTTTTCTAACAAGAAATGATTTTTGGATATAGTGATTAAACATGATGATTGATATTTGTGAATTGTAGTTTAAATAAGTGTGGATTTTAATTATGTAAGTGTTAATTATGATGTTAGCTAAAATACAGTAAAGACAAAATATTAATTCTATTACATAGCAAAAATTCATAGTACTTATGTAAATTGTGATTCACATAAATCAATTAATATATCTATCATAACATAACTGTTTTTTTAATTTCCAATGATATGTTTGATCCAGGCATAATTTAAGTACATTCTAGTGGTTGATACAAATTGGTATCACATCAGTGGATCCTAAATTCTTAATAATAAATCAAATAATGGGACATCAGAAAGTTCAAGAAATATAATTAATACTACAAGGATCTGACGGTGTATTTAGATGAGAATTTTTTTGGGCAAAAAAATTATTTTTTATTAAAAAATTTATTTTTGATAAATTTAGATAAATTTTTATAAATAATCTGAATATTAAAAAAATTTGTTTCAACTTTTTAGTAGAAATTAAAAAATGTAGCTTCTTAAAAAAATTCATTTTCAATTTTTTCAATTATATAAAAAATTTTAATTTCATAATTACCTTTTCTAAAAGTTGAAATAAACGCATCTTAAAATCTAGTAGCCAACTTGTCACAGCTTTACTTCCTGCCCTAGCTAGTCAGCCATTGAAGTCATTTTCTTTAGAAAAGATGGTATTAAAAATTAGTTTAGTTGCATGATTAAAGTATGATAAGAACGGAATCAAGTCGCTTCAGAAGAGTGTTGATCTTTATCTTTCACTAATGTGCCAAATATTTTACTCGCTCACAATGATATTTGAGGACAAACTTTTGATATAGTCTTCAGTTAAAAATAGGTGTTGGAAAGAAGGGAAACTGAAATGCGTGGTGTCTAAATGCTCTTCTTTCAAAAAAGTGATCTCTTAAAGCATTCTGATTAAAAGAAGGAAAGGTTACTTTGGTGCACTAGTTTAAGTACTAGTAATAATATCTAGTATTATCATTTAGAGGTTTCACACTTTCGCTTCGTGAATTTTCCGCTTCTCGCAATAATAGCTCAAAGTGCTTTATGATCAATCGAGTCTCATTCTACTAAAAGTTTATGTGACACTAAGTGATTTGATCTTCAAATAGTACTAATTATTCTTGCTTGAATCTATGATGATCATGTCAACGACAGTGGAAAAACCTCGTAAACTTGTAACAGATAAAGAAAATAATTGATTAACTAATCTTAACATTGCTTCAACTTATCTTTCTCATATTTCATCAATAACTTCAAATTACAAGAATAGGTAGAGAACTGTCGTACATGGAATGTCTAAGCTAAATCTTTGTAACGAACGTTGAAAATAAATCAGAGAAGACCCATATTTGGTGGAAGTATTTATTGAATGAAGAGTTTGTAGGTTTACTCGGTAACAAGGAAGACTTTTGTAATATTAAGAAAAGCAATTTTTCTGTATATGTAATGCTTTAAGCCTTTATAAATAGATGAAAGAAAACTATAAGTCAACTCTTAACATGTGTTTTTCTTTCCCTATTTTAATTTTATTTTCTGGTAAAGCTCTAGACAAATTCGTAAACTTCGAATTACTTTCACTTGATTAATTATTTGATAAGGATCATCAATTTGAATTCTATCGTTATTGACATTTTTCACAGGATAGATAGATCCGTAATCTCCAATACTAAAGTTTCTTTTGTTCAACAGATATCTAGACTAGAGATTAATAATAGAACTTAGTAGCTTCAATCAAGAATAGTTATCAATGTGTAACACAAAACTCTCCTCATTAAAAAGCTATTCAAATCTTATTAACAAATTATAGCACTAGCTACATTAGATACTGTCATTTTCATCTTTACTAATGAAATCAGGAAAATTAGAAGCAGTTTATTTTCAATTTATTGCTTTTACTTTAACAATTTGGAGTTATACCAAGAGATATTTCACATTTCTTCATATATGTATTTTTCATTGTGGTGTGTTTTCGTTCTCTTGCTAATTATTGTAATGCAATATTGTAGATCCCTTGGAGTGGTACTTCCTGATTTGAAGTACTTCACCGAAGCATCTGTGGCTGCTACACGAATATTTGATATGATTGACCGAATACCAGCGATTGATGGTGAAGACACAACAAAAGGAATTGTGTTAGAGCGCATTACTGGCAAGCTAGACTTTGATCATGTCAAATTCAAATACCCTTCTCGTCCAGATATGGTTGTACTTAAGGACTTCAATCTCCAAGTGGAAGCAGGAAAAACTGTTGCTCTTGTCGGTGCAAGTGGTAGTGGTAAGTCCACAGCAATAGCATTAGTGCAAAGATTTTATGATGTGGATGAAGGTGTTGTGATGCTTGATGGTGTGGACATCAAAAGCCTACAGTTGAAATGGATAAGAGGGAAAATGGGACTTGTAAGTCAAGAACATGCACTGTTTGGGACATCTATAAAGGAGAATATTATGTTTGGGAAGCCTGATGCTACCATGGATGAAGTTGTTGCCGCAGCCACGGCAGCTAATGCTCATAACTTCATAAGGCAGCTTCCTCAAGGTTATGAAACCAAGGTAAGGTGTAGTCTCAATTGTTTTAAATTTAAAAGGATAGAGCCTTATAACTAGATAGAAATTCTTTATCCGCCTCTTTCTTATCTCTCAATCAAAAGTTGACTCCTGTATATTTACATGATATCACCCATGTTTCTTTTCAAATCAACTTTCTAGAAACTACTTATGATTTTATATATACAACTTTTAATTTGGGGGGATAGATAGAAAAATGGGATAGAGGAATTGAATTTCTTTATAATCAGGTAGTTTAATTCTATAGCACATACATTTTTTATAACTTAAGAAACACTATCCCTATCTCATTATCTCCTTAACTAATATAGTAATATGATTAGTGATAAAAAATTAAAAATTAAGCGTAGCAATTTCTCTACATTTAGATTCTAATCTAGAAATCTAAATGGATTTTATTATTTCTACTTTTGTCAAGAATCAATCCTCCTAAAAAGTGTGAGCTACTAAGTGCAAGTTTAGAAATGGTCTATATAGGTAACATTCTCCTTTCTAGAGATATAAATTTGTGATGCTTTACTTGATAGTTTAAACTTTAAAAGTGATTTGGTCGTTGACTTTGTCTAGTTCAGAGTCTCTCTAATCCAGTGATAGTGATTAGTAGTTTGATCCATGCAATCCCAATTTTTCTGATTAAATTATAATTTTGGCACCATCTTAGAAGCTTAAGCTACACACAAAATGTTTTGATTATATATCTTGTATCATTCAGATAAAATGCAGCTACTAACCTGACTGATTGCAAACTAGATTGGAGAAAGGGGGGCACTTCTTTCAGGAGGACAGAAACAGCGAATAGCCATTGCAAGAGCCATGATAAAGAATCCGGTAATTCTCCTACTTGATGAAGCAACCAGTGCTCTTGACTCTGAATCAGAATTACTGGTCCAGAATGCCCTCGATCAAGCCTCCATGGGGAGGACTACATTGGTAGGTACAATTAATCCATTTGATATTTAGTGAAGGACACACTAAAAAATCATCAAAAGTATGCAATTCCATGCATGAAACTACTTAGCTTAAACATCAATTTTATTAAGGGGCATAAGACATGCTTTCAATGTTGATACCTGATATCATAGTAATTATCACAGTGAATGAGTTGATGAACCAAGTGTACTTGAAATTGAACCTCCCTTCTGTAACACCTACTTCACTTGATCAGGTTGTTGCCCACAAGCTATCAACCATTCGAAATGCAGACCTCATAGCAGTCGTCAGTGGCGGTTGCATCATTGAAACTGGCACACATAATGAACTCGTCAACTGTCCAAATGGCCACTATGCAAAGCTAGCAAAACTGCAGACACAATTCAGCTTTGATGACCAAGATCAGAACCAAGAATTAGGTGTTCATTCTGCAGCAAGAAGCAGCGCCGGTCGACCAAGCACCGCCAGGTCAAGCCCTGCCATCTTTCCAAAGTCACCATCGCCTGATGATACCACCACCTCATCATCTCTTGTGTCTCACCCTCCACCTTCTTTTGCAAGGCTTCTTTCTTTGAATGCTCCTGAATGGAAACAAGGTTTGATTGGAACCATCTCAGCTATTGCCTTTGGTTCAGTTCAACCATTATATGCCTTAACCATTGGGGGCATGATTTCTGCATTTTTTGCTCAAAGCCACGAGGAAATGAGTCATAGAATCAGGACTTATTCTTTGATTTTCTCGTCCCTCTCCCTGGCTTCCATCATCCTCAATCTCTTGCAACACTACAATTTTGCTTATATGGGAGCCAAGTTAACCAAGAGGATAAGGTTGAACATGCTGGAGAAGATCTTAACCTTTGAAACTGCTTGGTTTGATGAGGAACAGAACTCTAGTGGAGCATTATGCTCAAGGTTGAGCAATGAGGCTTCCATGGTTAAGTCCCTCGTAGCTGACCGAATCTCTTTGCTAGTTCAAACAGCTTCTGCTGTCACCATTGCAATGATCATAGGGCTTGCCGTGGCATGGAAGCTTGCTCTTGTTATGATAGCAGTGCAGCCACTTACTATCCTTTGCTTTTATACAAGAAAAGTTTTGCTCTCTACACTTTCAACCAAGTTTGTTAAGGCTCAGAATCAAAGCACACAAATTGCAGTGGAAGCAGTCTACAATCATAGAATTGTGACTTCATATGGAAGCATCACAAAGGTTCTAATACTATTCGATGAGGCTCAAGAGGCGCCGAGGAAGGAAGCGAGGAAGAAGTCTTGGCTAGCCGGCATTGGAATGGGGTCTGCTCAGTGCCTAACATTCATGTCGTGGGCTTTGGATTTCTGGTATGGTGGTACATTGGTGGAAAAGAGAGAAATTTCAGCAGGGGATGTGTTCAAAACATTTTTTGTGTTGGTAAGCACCGGCAAGGTCATAGCTGAAGCTGGAAGCATGACTTCTGATCTTGCCAGGAGCTCAACAGCAGTGGCATCCGTGTTTGAAATTCTTGACCGGCAATCACTCATTCCCAAGGTATGTATATATATTGTATTATGCAGCATTCAGCATCAGATTTAAGGTTCAAATTCCCTGTACCTTTTTTCTTTTCCAATGGCACTCCATGTCTCCCCATTTAATTAAATCATGTCTCGTGCATTATTTAATATTTGTGCCTAGCATATCTACTGTACTTGCATTTGTGACATTTGAGTTCAGGAGAATATGCTCAATTTTTTTTCCTATTAAATTCATATAGGGCCGCGTATATACCTGTGAACACTAGTCATTGCAACAGTTCCGTAAGTAGTATTACTCGGTGCATAATCAATGGGTCAATGCACATGCAGTCACTATATAATGAAGTGTGAAGAGGAAAAAGAAATAGAAAATCTGTATTATTAGTAATGGTTTACTAGTAAAAGATGAGGCAAACTAATGATGCCATGTTTTTATTAAGTAATCTTATATCCACACATTTGTGTACTCATAAATGCAACTCTGCTTCCCTTTCCTTGATAACTTGATATATGACACAACTTTTGAATTAATCAAAGAAGAAAAAATAGTTTCTTTTTTCATTTTTTTTTGGCCTAAAGGAATTGGGGTTCAATAATTTTCTCGTTTACAAGTACCCTACATTGTTAACCTTACATTAGTCGATACCCTATGATGTTACCAACTGATCCACGTGTTGTTACTTTGACTAGGCTGGAGATTGCACTAATGGAACTAAGTTGGAAAAGATGAGTGGAAAGATAGAGTTGAAGAATGTTGATTTTGCTTATCCAAGCAGGGGAGGGACCCCTATATTGCGCAAGTTTTGCTTGGAGGTGAAGCCAGGAAAAAGTGTTGGCCTGGTTGGGAAAAGTGGGTGTGGAAAATCAACAGTGATTGCATTGATCCAAAGATTCTATGATGTTGAGAGAGGGTATGTCAAAGTGGACAATGTGGACATAAGGGAACTAGACATTCAATGGTACAGGCAGCACACAGCACTTGTTAGCCAAGAACCTGTGATATATTCCGGCAGCATACGCGACAACATCTTGTTTGGAAAGCAAGATGCAACCGAGAATGAAGTGGTTGAAGCTGCAAGAGCTGCAAATGCTCATGAGTTCATATCGTAAGTTTTCTTTCTACATGTATAGTAGCTCACTAGTTTTAACCATAGACTGTCACATGCGTTTGTGAACAATGATTCAACTCAAATTGGCTAGGGAGTTAGACATTATTCACATGGGTGACATTCAAGTTCGGCCTCTTAAAAGTTATAAGAAGCTTTCAGTAATTACTGGATTTTACAACAAGAGTCAATCCATTCATGACTTCATGTTAGATGGAAAAAAAGGCAGCTAAGTGCACGAGGCTTCACCTAGTGGATTTTAGACAGCTAAATGTACACAATCTTACTCCCGCATCAACAGTTTGTGTGTTAAGATAAAATTGTTATTTTTTAAAATAGCAGTGTTGTTTAACACAAAAGTAATTTCATGCAAATGTTATGAATGATTTTATAACCATATATAGGCAGCCTAAGATTTGAGGGCAGGAGAGAGAAAAAGTAAGTTCTACTAAAAAGCAAGTATATTATATTGCATCACAATTTTCTTACGTCTTTTTACAAAAATTACTTCATACTCTTTAACATTTCTCTTAGAATATGAGCAGAGATCATAAATTCAAATCCTAAAAATAGAGATAAGATCATAAGTTCAATCTCTTAAAAGACAAAAACAACACACGAAAGTTTATTCCCATTCTTAGTTTAACATTACGAAATATGAGTAATATGATCTATTATCTAAGCAAGAGCAAGAGTGAAACTATAATTAATGATGAATTTGAAATTGGGTGCATTGATTTTAAATACTACTTATAGTTTTAAAAAAGTGCATTTTTCTCTTTTTGTAATGCAGATCATTGAAAGATGGGTATGAAACTGACTGTGGAGAAAGGGGAGTACAGTTATCCGGAGGGCAAAAGCAAAGAATAGCAATTGCAAGAGCCATAATTCGGAACCCAACGATATTGTTGCTAGATGAGGCAACAAGTGCACTGGACGTGCAATCAGAACAACTTGTGCAAGAAGCACTTGATAGGATTATGGTAGGCAGAACAACCATTGTTGTGGCACATAGGCTTAACACCATCAAGGAACTTGACTCAATTGCCTATGTGTCAGAGGGCAAGGTTCTGGAGCAAGGAACCTATGCTCAGCTTAGGCATAAGAGAGGTGCCTTCTTTAACCTTGCCAGCCATCAAATCCAAACTTAGGTAATGTAAATTATTATCTATGTAGAAATTGGAGTTCATTCTGCACAATAACATTTTATGGTACGTGAGATTGCATGGCTTCTTTCAAGTCCACCTAAGGTGAATTAAGTTTTTTTTGGGCCAAGAAGGTGAATTGAGGCCTTCTTTTTGGTTATATAAATATAGTCCCAAAACTCTCTACGTTGAAGGCCCAGATTGTGAATATTTGCAAATGGGCTGGCATTGTGTGTTACGAGTTGAAGGCCGACAAGATGTCCGGGTTCATGACCAAAAATGAAGAAAAAAGATGCAAGGGTCCGGACCCGAATCTAAAATGTAATGTGATGCATGTAATCCTAGTAAGTAGTAACTAATGTAATAATAATAATAACAAATACTATTGATTGTTTTCTTAGTGTAGAATGCTGTGAAAATTATCGCTTATTGATTGGGGTCACTTAGATATTTTCCGTATCGTATACAATTGGTGGCCGCAGCCACAGTGAGAAATAATTGTATACTTTCAGACCATTATTACGCATACTTCTATTTATTGGGTGATATTTTAGCTTAAATTAATAGTGTAATATATTATTATTATTTTCTTTAAAAGATTATAAACATTGTTGAATGAATAAATGAGTAAATTAGTAGTGAATTCCACTACTAAATTACATTAAAATGTCACACAATAAATAAAATGAGTACAATCTTATACAATGCTAGGCCAAATGAGCATGTAATAATTTCTCCTGCCATTGTAGTACTCCATGTTCGGCACCAACCACCCCATTCACTGTTACATACCCTCACGTGGGGCCTTGGGACTCTGCAAATGATTCAACTTGGGACTAGAGGCTCTCTATTAGATGATCCGACTTGGCCCAGCAACTGCAACAATATTTATCAAATTACTAAATATCTATTTTTGAGACCATTTTAATTATGTGAATTATTATTATCTTTGATTTGAAGGGTATCACCATGCACTTCACTTTTTTCTATCAAGAGCTTAAATTGAAACAGATAAGACGTTGAAAAATAAAAATGAAGATATGCGTGTTTAAAATAAAATAGAGTTTTAATTTGAAATTAAGATTCAAGAATGACACATTTTCACTGTCGAGCAATTGCCCTCTCTTTTAATAGATTGGGTGAATCATTAATCCTATATATTTAATGATAGAAAAAATTTTATTTTAAAATCAACAAATAATTTCTCCGTTAAAAAATGTCTAATTGGTTATGCCCATCGTAATCCAAGGAGATAGAGCGACCTGAAAATAAGGTTCAACTTTCACCCTCAAATGTTCAGTCTCTACCTTCACTTGTTCAAAAGCAGCTATGATCCTGCATAATTCAAGGCTTAGTTAGCATATTTATATACATATACTACACATATATACATATGAAACAGGCCTAATTGAGAATGGATTTTCAATAATGCAATTTTATTTGGCTAGAAAGGAACAAGACTTTAATGAGGTAAATGTCATCATCACCCTTCAATGTTGCCTTCTTTGAAAAATTGTCTCATCTTGTCGACCTCATTCAAAATCTTGAGAGCTCCAATGCTGAAAGAGGTAACAGAGTATTAGTGTATTATTCATGCTTAATTATATACAGAGTCAAGAAAATAATTTTTGATCCATAAGGAAATGGAGAAGAAAAGTAGGTACCTGATCACGCTTCCCTTGAGCCGGTGAAGAAACCTATTCATGTCTTCCCATTGCATATTTGCATGTTCTTGGTGACTGTATAAATACATGTTCCATTAATTAGAAAATTGTTTTGCATGTGTATGTAAATGAATATGATAGAGATTCTATCATTCTAATAGAAATTGATGTATGGTTCTACACTTGTACTCACAGAATTTTCTCAATCTCGGCAAACTGTCTAACAGTGTCCCTGAAGTACAAAGAAAAAATCTCCTGAACAAAGAAAGGACTTTCCTTGTCTTGCAGCTGCTCCAACTCTTCAAACTGGATTCGAAGCAGATATCCCTGAAGACATTTGGCAAATATACAATTTTGCATCAATTGAGCGGTGAAATCGATATCTAAATTGTATTATTTGTGACTTGATAACCAAATTATATAAGATGAGCAAAGATAAACACATTCTTGAATCTTCTTCAATGATATATCTAAGGTTAACAATATTTTGTTATTTCAAAAGCGTTATATATAAATTTTGTGTTGGCTTCATCAATATTGATTCTGTTTTTACCTCAATTTACTCATAATTTGCTTCCATAAATAATTTTTATGTTGTCATTATTATTATTATATATATATTAATGGAACAAAGGGGATGGACTAACAAGAGAAAGGAAAGAATAAAATAAAATTGCAGCTCCACTTGTTTGAAAGGTCACCAAAGGCAAAGAATATAGGAGTTTCTGCATTCAAAAGACACCAAGATTTTTGGGGTTGAGTTTGGCGTTGGCCATTGAATAGCTCTGATATCATAAAGACTTTTAAATAAAGATTGATTGAATTCAAGTATAAATTATCTAAAGATTTTGTTATACAGAAAAAATAATAATAAAGATAATTTATTCAATGACAGTAAATTAAAAGATAGACTTATAGATAACAATAAGATAAAGATTTTTTTTTTTTTTTACAAAGGCAAAGGGAAAGGGGAATGGAAGTAACACGGAATATTCCAAACTTAATAAGACATGTACAACGATAAAATTATAGACTCAAATGCAAGATAAAGATAAACTTGCAATTCAGAATAAAATAAAATAAATTGAATCTAAATCCTAACTAACACAAAACTTGTAATTAGTGCTTTGTCATTTAAGCCCCCATGAATATATAACTTGTTGAGATGAGTTCCAAATAAAGATTAATCTCACGTCCAAATAATTTAAGAATGCTTCATATAACTTTAAAAAAAACAAAAAAAAAAAAAGAAGAAGAAGAAAACCCAAAAGAACCGGACGACTATGAAACATGAAAGCACTCGAAAGGAATCAAAATAACCATGTCATTATATGTTTGAGAGAAGAGAAAAACCTCATCAAAGAAGGATTGTTTCATCACATCAATTTTGTTGCGCAAGTCATGGGGACTCTCCATTGTCTCAATGACAGAAGGTATATCTTACAGCAGCGCTCAGTCACAGAGCAAAATTTATAACGCAAGAGAGAGAGCAGCTTATATAGGGACAACCTAACAAGAAAAAATCTACAAAATCTAGTCCCGATTATTACCATATGCTTTGTGAAACTATTTGGCAATAAACATAGAATTATGATCCTAATGGCGGAACTGAAAAGGTTTAATTAATGCCAATAAACAAAATTAAAGGTTTGAGAATATTTAACTTTTATGAGTCTGCCCAAAAAGTTACATATGGTATTTTGTTTGTTTGTCATAAGTTACATATGGTATCAAATCAGAAAAAATATTTATCTTTAAAACACTACCATACAAGTCTTTATGGGATTGGGAATCTAATTATATGCTTGGTACGCTGCTATGAAAAATCAACTTGTGAAAATTAACAACTAAATTCTTCGGTGAAATTAACAAAAATGTAGCATTTATACACATTTTCACTAGATTTACATTAAATGACTATAGATTTTCCCAACTTTTTTTGTAGTACAATCTCCAATTCCCCTAATTAAGCACACTTAACTGATGTGAAATTCAATAAAATCATAAATCATAAATGACTATTAATTGAAAGTATGAGTACTTTTCTAATGCCACTGTAGTTCTTTTGGAAGCATTGGTAATTGGCACAATGATTTCAAGAGTGATCTCTATCTTTCACGCAATTTAAAGGTTAGTTTGGTATTGTTGTAATTTTTTTTAGAGTTATTGAATTTTTTACATTTTTAAAAATTATTCTTAAAATATTATAATAATATTGATAAAATAATATAAAAATTACTTTTAATAAATAGAAATTATAAAAGTAGTATGCAGTAAAATTGTTCATAAAATAAAAAATAATTATAATAGACATAAATATTAGAGAGAATAATTTCTATTTTTATTATCATTAAAGAATATAAGATTATGCTAATTTTTTAATTTTGGATAATAGAAATCAACCATAAAAAATACTCCATGAAAGTTCTTAAGAGTATTTCCTGATTTTAAAAGTTGGAAGTAAAAACACCCCAATTTTATTATTTATTAATAAAAAAATTGACTTATACCTTTCATAAACAGGATTAACCCTTAAAAAATTATTATTAAACTAGGCATAACTACTATATTTTTTCTCCTTTATCCACCATAAATGCTTCAGTTTAAATTGAGTTTATATATATTTGAGGAGTGCAGCTGTGTTGATGGTTTTTTTTTCATATATATTTCAAGAGAAGTGTTATTTGTACCACTTTTTATTGTGGACATCCAGACACCTAGAGACAAGATTAGAAAAAAAAATTATAAAAGAAAAAGGAAAAGTGAAAAAGCAAGAGAAGAGAGGAGAGAGATAGATACAAGATGTCAAAGTATGTCAATTGGTAGAATGTACAAAAAAAACACTTCTCATATTTCAAAGGTGCAGCTAGATTGGTTGACGTCTTTGCCTTGCAAGTTTGAGATTGAGCGTTCGACTCTCACTCTTCTCCACTCTTTTCATTTTTTTTTATTTTCAATGGCTTATATTACGGTGCATTAGCTTATGTATAGTGCATCCATGCACTATCACTCTTTTCTCCTCTCTCTCTCTCTCTCTCTCTCTCTCCATCTTTGCAGCCCTTCCAGTCATGCTCCCTCTTTTTCAGTCATGCTTTCATCACCACCACTACCACCATTTGGTGCCTTTGTTAATTTTAAGGATGTTACTAGTATTAATAGGAAATAAAAAGCCATTTTTTTATTCATTCAGTTACACTAAAATTAAAAGTTGCATAAACGTTAAGTAAATGCATGACGACCATAAATAGAAACAAGTACAACATCATCTATAATGAAAGGAAGTTGATAAAGTCAGAGGCATTGGTGGAATTATTATATAGGATAAGAAATAAGGTGAAGTAGAAGTTGGAGTTTTTTTTTTTCCTTTTTATTTTTTGTTGTTTGGGAGGGGGGAGAGAGAGGAGGTGGAGTTGCAGTCTTGTAGAATGCAGAGGCGAGAAGCTGGCAATTGGGGAGGAGATGTGATGGGGTGTGTTTTAGCAAGCATCATATAGCTTTGGGTGTATTAATATACCAAAGCATCTTCCCCATTAGATCAGGCAGTGCGTGGTGCACCATGATTAGCTTAGTGCACCATAGCACACGCGTTTTCAAAATTATAAAATTGCCCGTAATGGAAAATAAGTAAGGAACTGATTCGAATACTTGAACTCAATTCTGAATGCAAAGAGAGGAAACCAAGTGAGCTATTAGGACAAGTTTGCGATTGTTGCTCATTAAAAGTACATAAAAAAACACGATCAGCACGGTGCTGATTTTTTGCAATCTGCACTAGAGCAATCACTTGCATATATTGACAGTTTTCATTAAGTGGCATGAAGGCTTGGAAGCAGTTTTCATAGTGGAACTCTGGTGTTATGACGTGATTTAAGAGGGAACTTATTGACGAGTTTTTGTAGTGTTCTTATATTTGGATAACTAATAATCAATTCAACCGAATGAAATGTTACATAATAGAATAGAGTGAAGTGGATTTTATTATTTGGATATTTAAGGATGAAGTGTAGAGTAAAATTATCACTTTATTATTTTGGAAATCATAGTGCCATTCCTCCCAAATTGGGGAAAAAAAAAAATAAGGTGTGATGAAATAGACAGAATGTATTCCATCATTTTTTATTTCATTTCATCTATTTTTTCTAATATCCAAACAATGGAACCTTTATTTATTCTCTTCCACCAATTAAGAAGCCTGACGGGTCATCTGGGGCATACCTACGCGTGACAACCTTGACTTGCTATTTTTGATGTTTCATTGTAATTGCTCAAATGAGCTACATGACTTTTTTGACTTTCAATAGTATCAAGGTCTTTTTTTTTTTTTTCTTTTCGTCATGAATATTAGCAAGGTTGAAGCATGGAAATTTTGTGCCGTTACTTGGTTATTGTGTTGACGGAAGTTTTCATGTTTTTGCTTATGAGTTTACGTCTAATTCGGCTCTAGCAAGCGAAATGAAAAATGCTATAGATATGAATTCACATTTTGTATCATAGTAAGTTGCATTTCATCTACCCGTATTTTTAAATTTTATGGAATTAATGCAAGATTATCATTCTAATTAAATTGTTATCAATTAGAAAAATATAAAAATAAAAAGCTACTGCTATATTTCATTATATTTAAACACAGAAAAATATAAAATCCTGCTTGTGCTTGCCAAGCCGCTAGTATGTATAAAAATAGTTGTGATTCTAAGCTACTAATTGAGATTAGATCTAATCAAAATAATTACTCTCTTATAATATGATGAACTATAATTCAAATTTCAGATAAAAGATGTTTTTATATTTAATGTCTAATTATATCTTAAATTTGATTATCTATAATTGAAGATACATGTAAGAAACAAAAATAAAAAAAAATGATTCTAGGCTGAAATAATCCACTATTTTTATTTTTTATTTTTTATGTTCAATATTCTTTAATTATTTTGTTAAATTATTTGCACGTGAAGAAAATATTATATTTTTTAAGAATTTAATTTAAATACACTGACAGTGTAAATTAGTTTTACACTGTCAACCAATAGAAATGGTGGAAAGTGCCAACTCATTCAAATAACCACCCATTATAATGAGGGACCCACCATGAATTCTCACTTTCCCCTATTTCTATTGGTTGACAGTGTAAAACAATTTTACACTGTCAGTGCATACCAATTAAACTCATTTTTTAAAAGCAAAGCGTGAAATTATGTTCACTTTATTTATATTTTAATTTTATTTAATAATTTATCATTAATTTATATATTTGTTAAATTAGTTATTTTATTTTTTAAAATTCTACATGAACCGAGTGGGAGGGAAGCGAGGCAATTTCCTGGACGCAGAAAGTCGTGGTCGTCGAAGTAAAAATTCAGTTAGGCAAAAATATACGTCAATCATTGGTCCCCTTATTCCGACACCTGGCAAAGACCACAACCAGTTTGATGACGTGTCAAAAGTCTTGAATGGCATCCTAACCCCCGGTCTCCCAAAAAAAAAAAAATCAATTTTTCATTATGGAAACTGGAAAGTGATATTTATTCACGTACTAAAATATAGTATTTAATAAAAAAATTATTTATTATAATACTTTTATCTCTCTCTCTTTTTTTTTTTTTTTGCATAGAATGATTTTCACACTTATTATTATTACTATTGTTATTATTGCTAAAATTAAATATTTTTATTAATGTAATAATATATAATCAAAGAATTGTGTAAAAAAATTTTATATTAATAATACATTTAATTATACATACGTGTGTTTTAGTAGAAATTTATCTAAGTTGTTCTATATGAAAAAGGCATATATTTAAATATGTAGACTTATCGTTGCTCTTTGATTATCATATTGACTTTAATAAATACCTATCTTTTTCGACTTTTTAACCATTGTATTATGCTTTTAGAAATAAAATATTTGACTAAAACACTTTGGAAATAATTTATGTGTCTATTGTCATTTGTGCCATGGTGGATAAAGGAAAGAATATTAAATTTTAATGATGGTGTTAAAGTAATTTGTGCCAACCAAAGATTCAGGTGGAGCAAGTTGAAGCTACGTCACCCATCAGAAAGCGCCATGTGTTTAGGGTGGCCAGATGGAGCAAGTTGAAGATGCGTCACCACTAGAAAGCGCCATGTGTCCAAGCAAGATGCATGAAAAAGCCTCAGATCAGGGTGTGTGTTTAACGGCATATGCTATATTAAAACTTTGATTATGATAAATATTTCAAATCACATGAGAACATGAACCCTTTGATCCATTTAACATTGCAAAAGGATTATTAATTCTTATGTCGGCCATGCTAAAATAAAATATTCGGTGATTATGATTCAAACATTGAATGATTAATTTGTTTGATTTTTATAATAAACTCTACGTATAAAGTTTAATTTCTAAAATTAATAATTAATTTAAGAAATTAAGAAATTAAACTTTATATGTAGAATTTATTATAAAAAATCAAATTTAATTTGTTTTATTGTTCATTTATAAATATTCAATACATAATATTAAAAATTATAATAACATCAAAACACATTGCTTAGGTCATGTTGTGAAACACGTAAAGTAAGTTGCTCGGTTTTTGGATTGAAATACCTAGTGAAATGGGACAAACTATTCTTTACATAGGATACTTGAATTAATCACTCAATCTTTGAATTATAATTTCCGAATATTCAATATTAGCATAGCTTCCATAAGAACTAATATCCTTTTGTAATGTTAAATGGATCAAATGATTCGTATTCTCATGTAATTTGAAATATTTATTATACACCTATAGTTAGACACAGGCCTAGATCTGAGGGTTTTTCACCCATCTATAAGTCCTATGAGTTATTCTCAAAATTCTCAAACACAATTCTTGAATCCCCTTCCAAAACAATTGAACGCAATTCCCCTCTCATCCCTGATGATGAAGCCCAATCCAATTGTATCCTTACCCTTGAAGATTGCAGCGTCGGTGTTAATCTTCATCGCTGTGTAGAAAGGTTAACGCCATCTACATTGCTGCGGCTGAGAAGATAAGCGGATCTCATCTTTGATTTTTGTTTGGAGAATTGATGAATAGTACGAATACGAAAAGCACGAATCCTATTGATTGGTTTATTTTTTTTTATTAACTACTTTTACTTTTTTTTCAACCATGCTTTCCGTTTTTACCCCTTTTATTCCTCACCGCAACAAAATTCGTACTCAGTTCGTGCAAAAGGCTTCGTACCATTTAGCACTCCTGTTTTGTTTGTTGATAGCTCCATAATAATAGCATGGCTTGCTCAGCTAATTGGTTTGGGTTTTTCCTTGCTTTCCCTTGCCATACGTCTTTCCTCAACTTCCAAATAGCTTCCTAGAGAAAAGCCATTCTTTCTAGCTCATCTAGTCTCCTACTCTTGAAAAGATCCTGCACAAACAGAAGCTGAGACCGAAAATCAATGATGATGCCATTACCCGGGATAAAACCACTTATTTGCTGTACCAAGTTAGGAAATGGACAATCTCTATTGTTTCCACTATGTATTATTTTGGCTTTGTTAACCAATGTCCTATGAGCAATGATTTTTGTACGTGCAAAAGTGACGCTTTTGTGAGGCACAGACACAAAACATCATAAGTTTAAAAATTATATAAATAATATATATTAAATAAATTCCTCTTGAGATATAATTAATAATACATCGACTTTTGCTTAGATAAATCCACATTTTCCAACCTAAATTATAATTTATAGAGAAACGATAATTGAGAAACACGGAATCTATCAAATGTGTTACCCTAAATCTTAATTGAGGAACACCATGGAATCTAAAAGAATTTAGACTATAAATGTATTTAGTTGGAGATAAAAAAATGAAATAAATTTTTTTCTGGATAAATTTTATGTGTAAAATTATATATAGATTTTATCCATAAAATTTGTCACCTCATTTTTACCCTAACCAAACATACCGTACAAATAATTTATTTGAGATATGGATAAATTAGTTCAAATACCGATGGCATAATAATTGAAAACCAAAAAAACACCAAAAAAAAAATACCAAAAGAAAATTGCCAACCAAGATATGTCTACTTCTAAATAAGCCATAAAAATATTTAAAATGTTTTTCTGAAAAATGGAAAAAAAAAAAAAAAAAAACTATGGTTGCTATGAGTAGGTGGTGGCAACGGTTGTGGACCTTGTGGTCTTCTGCTCAACGTGCCTATATAAGCAAAAGGCCATTCGCTTTTTCTCTTTCTCATAGCAAAAGTACAAACAAAACAAACTGTTTCAGGAACCTGAGGTCCTCCTTGATTGTTCTTCTTCCAAGTTCCAACATGGTAAAACATAACACAGATTCTCATGATGCAACAAAAATCTCTGTCCTCAATTGTATCGACCTCTCCAACCCTGACATAAACCATTCCGTGAATTTGCTCAAACAGGTTTGCTTTATTGATCCTCTTTCAAATGATGATTGCCCTTTTGCATAACTTTGGTCAATTCACTTTTGTTTCAATCCTTGTAACTTTTCTTTTTTCCATTTTCTTCTATGTGATCATTGTGTTTTTTAAGGCATGCTTGGATTCTGGTTTTTTCTACGTTGTCAATCATGGGATAAGCAAGGAATTCATGGACGAGGTCTTTGCACAGAGCAAGAAATTCTTTTCCCTTCCTTACAAGGAGAAGATGAAGCTTCTCAGGAATGAGAAGCACAGGGGGTATACTCCTGTTCTTGATGAGCTACTTGATCCCGAAAACCAAGTACATGGTAAATATATCCATATGCGTTTGTTGCATGTTTGATTCCACTATGTTTTGCTTTTCTTCTTCTTCTTCTTTGTGTTGAACCTTGATATCCTTTTTTACTTCTGTTGGGTTAAGTAGGAGATTACAAAGAGGGATATTATATTGGGGTTGAAGTGGCTGAAGATGACCCAGAATCGCAGAAACCTTTTTATGGCCCAAATAGATGGCCTTCATCAGGTAAAATGAGTCAAAATTTTGGCATTTAAGAATTTTGGAAAGGAGAATATAATTTTTACCCGGCGAAAGTATCCAATTCATTGGATTTCCTCTGTTGTTGTTGCTGGTTTCTACCATTTTTATTTTTATTTTTACTTTTATTTTTGGTTTTCGTGAAATTTGTTGTCATGTAGATGTTCTGCCTGGGTGGCGGGAGACTATGGAAAAATACCATCGACAAGCGTTGTAAGTTTCAGTGAAGTTATTCTCCTATAATAGGATGCAACTCTAATACTGTATTTTGATCATTTGTGCTGCATCTGGAGCTAGCTAATTGTTAGATTGTTACCAACTTTCTGTATTTTGTTGTGAAACATGAGTTTTTTATATAGAGCATATGTTTGGCTTAACATAAAAAACGTCTTCCCCTGAATCCTTGTCCACTGTGTTTCATCTTATTCCCTTGTTCTTCTTTTGCCATAGGGGTAACAGGTTGTTGCCTTATTTTTCTTTATTTGGTTGTGAATTTTGTTGCTTCCTTCATACATAAGTAGAAAATAGTAGATCATGTTTAACTGCATTGGCTGTTCATTCGGGCTTGTGCATTATGATTAGTATTGATCTTGATCAATGTAAAGGAAAAGGCTTCACATATTTGTCATCTTTTGTTCCTATTTTTTTAATTGGGGAATCCAGAGAAGTCGGGAAAACAGTTGCAAGGATAATAGCCCTTGCACTTGATTTGGATGCCAATTTTTTTGATCAGCCAGAAATGCTGGGAGAGCCCATTGCAACTCTGCGTTTGCTGCACTATGAAGGTTTTGAATTGATAGTATTGTGTCTTATGCCTGGTATAATTACGAAGAAAAATTACTTATGCAGCTGTAATCATTCATGTTCAATGAAGGTAAAATCTCAGATCCGTCAAAAGGATTATATGGAGCTGGAGCTCATACTGACTTTGGATTAATGACACTGTTGGCAACGGATGAGGTCTCCGGTCTTCAAGTAAGAAGGCAACTGATGTTTCTTTTTCAATATTACAAATATTTTGGGTAATTTATCACGAACATCAATTTCTTTTATTGCAGATATGCAAAGATAGGGATGCTAAACCTCAGATATGGGAGGATGTGGCACCATTGAAGGGGTTAGTCCCAATGCCATTGTAGCTTTTATACGTGTAAAAAAATGCTAACATGTATGATTGCTGTTTCCATGCAACGCAGTTTTGAAAATACTCCTTTCTTGTTCATCTTGACCTTTTAACTTAAGAACAAGATATTCTAAAACTTCTTACGCACACCTATCTTCCTTCAGATTATTATTTTTGGATTTGTTTATCTTAATGCCATAGCCAGGTAACTGTCATTCATCCCAATATATATGATGGGATCATGTAGGAAGTCATACCTTTTCATTTGACAGCAATACAGTACATCACAAATCAATTCAACCAAAGTAAATTACAATTATCTGACATCATTGGCTGCAAAAACACAAAGATTCTCCAATGTGTTGAACTTTCATGGCTTTTGTCATGCCCTTCTCATGAACTATTTACATTATTTATCTGATTGTTTATGTTGCAGAGCATTCATAGTGAATATTGGTGACATGCTGGAGCGCTGGAGCAATTGTGTTTTCAAGTAAGAGACCTTGCCTGCCATTAAGTATTCCTGAACTCGGTGGAAGGCAGACTTAAGTCTGAGCCTCTGACCTTGGAGGAATTTATAAGACTGATCAGCAGCTTTCATCTGTACTTTTATTTAATGAAAAAATTATTTGTGTGATGACCCAGCTACTGGTGGGTTCCTGCATTGTCATGTTATAAGTAATTTTGTACTTCTAATTCTGCATGCAAACTTATTTCATCGACTTCTTCATTAATTGGTTGCTCGAGCTGGCCTTTCTTTTCCTTTTTTTTTTTTTTTTTTTTGGTTCCAAAGGAAATATGAAAAAAATACTAAATGAGTATATATCATCAGTGGTTTGATGTAATTTAGTTTACTTATAAATCTATAACTTAATATTCCCTCATCATTGCCATATTTATTGCCATGGAATTTTCCTTCACTTTGATGATGGATTTTTCTATTAATGAATCAATGGGAATTGCATGTGCTTATTGTTGATCAATTCTATATCTATAAGGACTCGAAGAATTTGGAGCCCCCACATGGTATCCTATGTCTTCTATAGCTGCTAGAATGAAAATTGTAAGCTTCGATTGAAGCAGAGAATTGCATGTGTAAGAACTTTATTAGTCATTTTTATGTGCATTTAAGAGACATGAAATGAAAGCTAAATGTAAGGCATATATTGATAGATAAAACCGAATCTAAGCAAAATATGTGATTTGGCCTTTGGTGTATATTTACAGTTTGTCTTTTTTTCGGTAGAATTTCATTCATTGTATATTCAACATGTTGCTTTGCATTTATTATCAGGTCTACACTGCACAGAGTTTTAGGAAATGGTCAAGAGAGATATTCTGTAAGCCCCCAGCTCTTTGTTCTCATTCAACTTTTTCTTCTTTCACTTTTGATTTCATCGCAAAGCCAGTATTACATTAATTTATTTTGCATCTCTCAAGACTTAACTGGTTTCAGTGTTTGAATGTTCTAATTGCAGCTTATATGTACTTATTTGGCCCAATAAATCAATATTTGAAACTTCAGCTCGTAGTTCTCTATTATTTCCTGCTAGCACTGCAATTTACAGCGATAAGGACGTTTATAGGCTTTAGCCGCAATTGACTTAAGAGTTAAGACTTGCATAGCCAGAATGCCACAATTGACTTAAGAGTTAAGACTTGCATTGCCAATACATGTTGGTTATGTTGCTACACGCTAGTTTTTCCTGTCTCCTCTCCCCAAACAACCAGAAATAAATTTTCTAGTATAGTTGATCTTCCCTTTTGTGTATTCAGTACTCACAGGTAATGGCAAATTGTAAATCTTCTCCATGCTATTCTTTTCAGAAATTTAATCTCTATATTAGGCCCATTCCTTGATGATGCATCTTTTTTTTTCTCATTTTTAACATATACAAAGCTTGGCAAAATCATTTATTATTTGCTCATCCCAATGTTGTTTACTTTTACAGATTCCATATTTTTTGGAGCCTAGTCATGATTGTCTAGTGGAATGCTTGCCAACCTGCAAGTCAGAAACTAACCCGCCCAAGTGAGTTAAAAATTCCATCTAATTTGACAGTACATTGTATGTTAGAAAGTTAATATCAAAGAAAGATTCCATCCTTCCATTCCGGGGTTTATTTATTTGGTTACATGAGACACTAAAACATGCAATTTGTAAGGTGAATGCATGTGATTTGAATTGCCTTATTTGTTCACCAAATGGTATATGGACAAATTAATAGGAGGTAGTCACAGGATTGTATTGACTGAAAAATGTGTTAATTGCCTCTTGGAGTGGTCCTTAAATGTCTTACATCCCTGCATTTTCTCTATTTACAGATTTCCTCCTATCTTATGCCGCGATTACTTGAGCCAGCGCTACAATGATACTCATGCTGATCTGAACATTTACATGAAACCGCAAGCTTGAATATTCAATGAGATTTTCCATAAGGATACTACTCATGCTGGTTTGGACATCTACAATAAACAAAAGCTTAAGTAGCAAGTCTTTTGGAGCTGTGAAGCCTGGAAATTGCTGTCTTTTAACCTCATCAATTACTTTAAACACCTTGCATATCGTATTAGGAACAACAGCATAGTACATTAGCCATGTAATATATAGATTTTGTTTACGTGGAAGGTTTGATGTTATTAAAGCTGAAGAAAAACAGATGTTTTTAACGGTTTTTTTTTTTTTTCAAGCTTAAATTTAGGAACAGGAGGAAGAAAAATAGGATTGTTTCCATTGTGCTGTTAAGCTTTAGTCCATTCAATTGCTAATACGACTTACAAATTAAAGTTGATGTTTTATTGATCCTTATTTTTGGTCTGCAATGTTTGCTTTACCGTAATTTATGCAGTTCGTTTGTCTCCTAGTTTGTCATTCAATACCAATCTTTAAACTTTATAACGTGGGAGCTGGTACAAGGCTTTGTGACAAATGTATATGACACAAACTATTTTGCTGACTTAGGTGGCTATCTATCTATTTATAATATATTAATTCTGAAACTCAAATTGTGACATCTTAAGAGATTATTATTTAGATGTTTTATAATATTATCATGTCAGTTTATCATTAAAAATGTCATTTTTTTATATAATTTCTTTAATCTTATAAAATCACATTGATATAGTCATTCCAGATCTCTTCCCTCTTTTCCCATAACCCTCTTCTCCAACACCTCAAACCCCTTTTCCTTTCCTCTTCTCCCTTCCTATAACCCCTTCCAATGATAAACACTGATGTCCTCTTTTATTCTTGCAAAATTTAGTAATATTAAATTTATGTCTATTATTAGCCTTTGAGAACCAAACAACAACAACAAATTAGACATACGAGCTATTAATTATAGTTAATATCACTATTATTTATTTTACAGAAAATTCAAATTTTTAAAAAAATGAAATCGTTATCTTTTTTATGCTCTAACATATTGTCCATTTATATCCAAAAACCAGTAACAGTAATTACAAAAATACGTTATAGAAATAATTGTTTTGACATAAATCCTTGATTGAATATTTTTTTAAATATGTCTCTATTACCTTTTTTTTTTGAAAATAAATATTATAACTCATTCCAATTTATATTTTTCTAGCAATACTCTACTTTTTTTTGGGGGGCCTGACTCTACTTTATTTTTCCAAAATTACAAAATTGCAAGGAGTTCTAAAACTAATTCTTTTTTTTAAAAAAAAAAAAACATGTATCCATTATTCCTTTCACATTTTCATTGTTCCAAAATTACAAAATCAAACAATAACAAATGGCAAACATAATTGCCCTTACTAAAGTAAATAAATTTAAACTCAACATTTGTCGTTAACATAATTTAGGAATCACTCGTACTAATATCAATATTATCCAATGAAGAACATATATCTCTATATAAAACCCAATCAAAAAGAAGCACAAAGAAATATAAGAAACATCATTGAATAAAGAGATTATTTATAGAGGACAAAATAAGATATTCATGGCAATAAAGAATACATTAACATCAAATGAAAAATCAAATTAATTTGAAGTTTATAGAAAGTACAACCTATAACCAACTCAAATAAAAAATATTGAAGCAAGTGCAAAGGATGCAAGCACAGCTAAAAGTAAACATAAAAATGGTATCAATAGAATGAAGTGTATTTAAATATTAAATATCCATATGGCTTCACTATATTTCAAATGGACATAAATAACTTATATCTGTATTATATTTATAATAACAAAAACTTTCACTTTAACATAAAAAATTAAATTTTAATTTTATCACATAGTTATGTTACTTAAATTATTGCCATATTTACTAAATAATTTTTATA
Organism: Pterocarpus santalinus; assembly: GCA_031439595.1. Taxonomy (NCBI): domain Eukaryota; kingdom Viridiplantae; phylum Streptophyta; class Magnoliopsida; order Fabales; family Fabaceae; genus Pterocarpus; species Pterocarpus santalinus. The sequence goes on along the minus strand of CM062531.1, from coordinate 64,019,847 downwards.
TTTTATTTACCCACATGTATATTAATTTTGAGTACATCTAATTATTAGCCAAACCTTCTACCTTATCTTTTTTAACTAATAAGAAAAGCATAATCTGCATAGATAATGGTGTTCAATCAAAGTTCAATCAATTTTCATCAATTGCAAATAATAGAGGAGAGATTAATCGTAGAAGAAAAAAAAATCCAGTAAGTAAGGAAAGTTGTTCTCTAAAATCATGCCAAACACAACCCATTATGCTATTATAAGAATGTGATAAAAGGCTAGTTTTGATTGCTTTACAGAGTTACACATCAACTAAGCAAATAGCTGCTACATAAATATACTTCAAGTATTAATAGAAAGGCAAGTCGAAGAGCAATAACTTGCTCCTAGAGTATCTAAGAACTTAAAACAAAAGTAGCACATTGTACACGGATTCTTTAAAGACAATTCGGCACAAGTTGCATGCAGACATGCACCCAAGCTGAAGGTAATGTGGTCTATTCCATTATGGCAAGGGAAAGAGCAATGACTTTCTCCAAGAGCACACACAATTTTTTCCCGTACATTGTACTTTTAAAGACAGTTTGGCAGAAGTTGCATGCAGGCATACACCCAAGCTGAAGGTAGTATGGTCTAGTCCATTATGACAAAGCCTTGCTTACCTTTGACACCGACTTCGAGACAAGCTTACATAGGCCATAACGGACACTATCCTGCTGTCGTGTCGTCGAGATACAACCAAATTAGAGACCAAATCGAGGAACTTTTTATGAGTGGCAGGTTCAAATTCCTTCACTTCGACTAGTCAATACTAAATTCTACAAGATCATCTTCAATGCCCATTCCCCAAAACGCTATCAATCAAAGGTGAAATACCAGCAAACCTCTTCACAAGTTAATACTTTCAACAATTATGAGGGAATGCATTCGAAAATAGAGTATGTGACCATGCAATTCCCCCCCGATACCAATCGATGAACACAACGACTAGATGATTTGTTGTAACACTTCGGCCTGATATTTGGCATGAATGGCCCGCCACAGCGAAAATAAATAAACAAATGAATAAATATGCAGAGCCATCTCCAAATTTCAATTAGTCAATGTAACTAGTTTAACAATTTTTCATTTTTTTTTGGGTAAAGAGCATCCATTGAACATAATCTAATGAGCTCAATTGATAAAATTGGAGTCTAACAAGGTATTGGTGTACTACACAAAACGGATCAAGCAGGTCCATAATTGTACTGCATTTAAATCAAGTCTTTTTTTTTTTTTTTTTGGTCTGGCATTTAAATCAAGTGTTAAACACATGAACACACCCAAAAAAAGAAATAACAAACGACCCTCCAAAAAAACGCTCACCTCACTTGGTACATGAATTGGGTCCCTTTTGCCGATTCCCACACATTACCCCCCAAAAATCAAAGGACCAACCCATCAAAGTGCACTTAAAAAAGTCACCAACCTTGCATCTTCTAACATAATCCATGCAGGTCACTCTGTGGGCCTCACAAACACTGCACCCGGGTTCGAACTGGCCAGAGCCCAGTATGTGGGCAGAACCCCCAAAGAAAACTCCCCACCCTGACCAACCAAAAAAAAGTAATCCATGCAAGCGTTGGAATTTGAAAAAGACAATTTTTGAAAAAAAAAATTTAATTTATTTGTATTAATAATAATAAAATTTTATACATTATTAATCAATAAAAATATAAAAAATATCAAATTATACTAAATAATTATTTATTATAATAAAAAATTTACTATAATTTAGTATTATCTATAGTATAATTTTTTTTATATTATTAATATATAAATTAATCTGCAAAGGGGGGTTTGGAGAGGTAATTACCGACATTGGCGAATCAGCGATTGTACTGCATGCGCTTGTAGGTGCGTCCACGTGGCTTCTTCTTGTTGTCCTGCCTGGCCACTTTGGGTGTTTGGCCTCTCACTTTTCACCCTTGAACCCTACCCGCGCACAAACATTGTGATTGGATATAACATGCCACACCACAGGACACAGTGTGTGTTTGGTTTGACTTGATTGATTTTGATTAAAATTAAGTTGATATTAATGTAATTTATATTTAAAAATTAGAGTTTAATTTAGGTGTACTAACAATAAAAAAAAATTTTACATTGTTATCTAATTAAAACCTTCCATTTGTATGATCATTTAAGTAGTGGATGGTTATATCAAAAAGTTTTGCTGATGCGATAATTTATGATTAGATGTTTGTGCAAAAAAATTTTATACTGCAAATAATTAAATCCTATTAATTAAAATTACTTTTAGATATATAATTATTAAAAAAATTATAAAATAAAAAAATAAAAAGAATTTATTTAAAAATAAAATAGTAATATGAGACTAGTGAATATTGAACCTCCAATGGAAAAGCAACAAATTCTTGGTTCTAACTGAACTGGGATTTGAAGCGAAAATCTGGTTGAAGCATGCGGTTCAATGAACTTCTAACTCACGTTTGATGCTTCAAACGTAAATACAAAGATGCAGACAGACGTAGTAGAAATCATAAAGATGATTGCAAGTCACCCATGATTATTATCGACTGCAGCTGTTGTTGCTCTCTTTTCAGCTACGAGGGAGCGCGAGGTTAGGGTCAGGGTTTTGGGGGTTTTTCTATCTTCTTCCGTTCGATTGTTGGTGGCATTGTTTTTATTTAGTTTTCTTGTTGGGTTGAACATATTAATTGGCTTGCGTGATCCATTTGAAGCCCACTAGATGGCGGTTTGGGATTTTTCATAATTAGGCCTTCACTTTGCAGGCCCATTAAGAAATGAAATAATTAAGGATCAATATAATTTGAGAGCAATATCATCTGATGTCCCACCAGGACCAAGGAATAAAATCACTTGAATAAAAATATAGACTAAAATTTTAAATTGGTCCTCAAAAGAGTTAAGGGACATCAATTTAATTCTCAAAAGAATTGTGATATTAATTTAGTTTTCAAAAAATTTGTGATATTAATTTGATCATTTAGATATTAAAATTTATAACAAATTAATCTTAAAGATTAAAAGAAATTTAGACTAACTTGAAATGAATTTTAATTTTTGAAAACCAAATTGATGCTACAAATTTTTTCAGAGTCAAATTGATATCCTTCAAATCTTTTGAAAACTAAATTAATGTCATAAATTTTTTTAAAATAAAATTAATATTTTACAACTCTTTCGAGGACCAATTTGAGATTTTACTCTGAAAATATACCACACTGACAGAAATTAAATTCATCTTGTTAGATTAGTTTATAATATTTATAATAAAATTTTAGCAATTAATATATTTATTACTCTGAAATGCATTTTCTTTTCCTTTTCTTCTTTATCTTAAAAAGAATATTTAGTTAATGACGATAAGCCCAACTAATATGATCAGAAGCTCTTCTCATTAGTAGGAGAGTATGCACCATTATAAGTCTTGTTGAGGGCTCGAGGCTTGTGGTATCTATATTTATGCAAAAAGATGAATATTTATGACAAAAAAAATGAAGAGAGTAAAATCCAAACAATGTGAATTTTAATTCAAAAATAAAAATTATTTTTAACTATATAGGCTGATTTACTTGCAATCTTATTCTTATATGTTCGGGCCGCTTAGCAATTTTCTAATATTATATGAATCGATTGTTATATAGCATTGCATGGTATAAGAGGCCACACAGTTCCCTTGCGCTTGCGCATTAAGCTACTTGAGCCATTCTTTCAGGCAAGACTTATTACCATTGACATTAAATGATATGAAAATAAGGATTTCATAATGCAAAGCATTTTTTTCACGACTTCATGTTAAAAGCATAGAACCTCTCACTCTTGCATAAGCTACCTCAAACAACTCCATATGCCAGACATATGTTTATTAATTATTACAGCCAGAGTCAACATTAATTTGCCACATGATTCACCTATAGTTACGGTAGACTGGGGTATACATGCAGCTCTCTGCATACTTCACAAGATTCTCAGGACGAGGGAGGCGTGTTGCCAAGCCTACAATGAGAGCTAACTTGATTAGGTCATCTTTAAATGAAATGCATGTTTGATACACATAGATAGGTACCTAGTATGAATGAGGGGGTTATGATAATGAGCACATACCTAGTTCATATGCCTTGGCAGCAACATTTGCAGCTATGTTAGCTGAAATTTTTCTGATGTTAGAGAATGGTGGGTAAATCAAGCCCTTTTTGTAGTCCTCCTCATTCACTTGTTTAGCCAAGGCTTCAGCTGTACATTACATGAGAAGAATGTTGAGCATTCCTTTGTGAATTTCACAAGATCTCTAAGTATTATTCAGGTCTTAGCATTGCCAATCACAAGTAAGTAATTGTTGAGGAGACATCAATCAAAGAAAACACGGAATGAACCGCTTATGGGAATGGATTCTCTCATGTCAAATTTTTTATTACTTAGTAAAGTGTGATCTTTTACCATTGATTCTTTTTTGTTATATCTCGTCTGGGTCTCATTTTTTGAATCGTGAAAGATCATACATGGCCAGGTCATGTGAAAATTTGACATAAGAGGATCCATCTCCACTGCTTATAGCCAATAATGGAAGAAGCTTGACAAAAAGAACAAAACATCATGTTCATAGGATGTTTTATGCCAAATTTGTTATCCACTTACAGGCTGCCAGAAGCATATCGTCATGTACTCGGATTGCTCCTGACATTACTAAACCCAAACCAAAGCCAGGGAAGATGTAAGCATTGTTGGCCTGATTTAAGATGGGAAGAATTAGATACGATGCTATGTTGTTTAACCAAATAAAAGAGAGCTAGCTAGTCATGAATATGAAGAGGATTGCAAAACCTGGCCAGAATAGTAATCTTTGCCCTTGTACTCAACAGGATCAAATGGACTCCCACTAGCAAAAATTGCACGGCCCTATGTTTTGAAAACAAGCAAAGATAATTTATTGTAGCAAAATAAGTAGGAGTATGCATCATTTGCATCAGAGCACTCTCAGCTAGATGAAGAAACAGATGTGGTTATCAGTTATCTTACCTCACTATAGTTGTAAGCCTCTTCAGCCGTACACTCGGACTGCGAAGTTGGATTCGAGAGAGCCATAATGAGAGGTTTCTGCAGACCAGACATGATAGAGATACATTTCCTATATAAGATTGCATATCTAAACAAGCACACAAATACTTATGTACAAGAGAGAGAGGGAGAAGAGTTTACATCATTGATTGAAGCCACAGCTTCAATTACTTCCTTTGTAAATGTTTTCCCTACTCCTGATGATCCGATCAAAACTGTAGGCTTGATTACCTGAAGATGTAAGATAATTAAGGTTAGAACAGATCTAAATATCAACCTTGTTGCAAGTCATAAACAGACATATTTTTGACACCTTAACAGCTTCTAAGAGAGTGCCAACTGGCTCATGCTCATGAGCCCAAGGCTTCTTGAAGTGTTGAAGGGAGTTCTTTCTAGAACTAACAATTAAACCCTGCAGGAGGGAAAAGATATACTTTAGAAAAAAGAAATATAGCAATTGAAATTAAGGGAGAAAATAAATTAAACTAGAAAGTACAATTTTCAATGGAAACTTATCATGGTTTTCAACTACCTTTGAGTCTACAAGCCATATCTTCTTGCGAGTCTCCTCTATTGGTGTCTTTGTCTGCACCAGAAATAATATAATTATATAAATAATAGAACAACATTATCAACTTTAGTTTAAAAATTAACTCAAGAAACCGATATGACGACTATGTCGACAATAAATGGCTTATTTACCTGCTTGGACATCTCAAGAGCTATTAGTTCTGCTATTCCAGTTCCTGCCTGAAAGCATGCCAGAAAATGAGACAAACTAACTTGTCAAGTACAAAACAGAAAGTGATGTGTGTCACTACGCATGCATAATCCACAAAGCAAAGAAGAAATATAAAAAAATAAGAGGGTATTTTAAAATTCTCCAAAACTATATAGTATTTTTATTAGTTTGGTTGTTTCCCTTCACTCAGCAGCATGGAAATTGCAAAGACGCATAGATATTAAGTCAGACAGTGTTACCTCTCCAGCACCAAGGAACAGGAATGTGTGCTCAGCCAAACTACCACCAATGAGCTTCAAGGCTGCTACAACCCCAGCAAGAACGACAGATGCAGTCCCCTGATATAATAAAGCATTAATAACTAGAACAAAACAATCTTCATGATATAGATGCTACATGCTAGACTTTGTGCAACACTGGAACTTAGTACCTGAATATCATCATTGAAGACCAGATGAGTTGTGCCATATTTTGCAAGCAGCTCAAAAGCATTGTGATTTGCAAAATCTTCAAACTGCAGAAAATCATTTGAAATAATCAAACACTACAATTGAATAAAAGAATACAGGTTCTGAAACCCCAAAAATCATGTATAAAATTTGCAACCTGTACAAGAACTTTTTCTCCATAGTTTTGCTTGACAGCAGTCATGAACTCATTCAGAAGTTCGGAATATTCCTAAGAAAGTAAAAACAATCGGAGTTACTTCAGATCAATGCAAGTTAAAATGATGTAGATAACAAGGCATATATGTTATATAACAAGGCATCATGTTATACCAACCTGCCCAGTTGCCCTTTTTTGTCTGAGTCCAATGTAAAACTCATCATTCAGTAATTGCCCATTGTTTGTCCCCACATCAATTGTAATAGGCAAACACTATCCACAGAACAAACAAAGACAATAAAAAGAAAACATCAAATGATATAGAAGTGTACTTTATTACTCTCTTAATGAAGAAGTTCTCAAGGTTTCAAACAAAGGAAATAAGACATATAATGATATAATGAGAAGCAAAAGATAGTAGAAGATGGAAAACGCATACTGCTGATGGGCGAATTCCTCCTAATGCTGTATACAACGCCAATTTACCAACAGGAATTCCCATTCCCTGAAACACATCCAACATCATTATTCTTTTACCATATGTCTATAGCTTGACTTATATGATAGTATTATTTTAAGAAATTAAATTTGATGCGCTATCAATGTAAGAAAACTTTATGCTCTTATCTAATCAAATATTATTATATATGAGATTTTTGAAACAGTAGGTGTAAAAGTCAATCGTTTTTGCTAACGTGTCAATTGGAAAAACAAGATATTATTTTGTACTGACAATGCATCAAAATTAGGGAGTTTGATTCCTCAGCACAAATACCTGACATCCAAGATCCCCAAGTCCCAAAATCCGCTCTCCATCTGTGACAACAATAACTTGAATACTCCTCTCAGGCCAGTTTTTTAATACCTCAAGGATCTTTCCCCTGAAAGAAGGCCAAAAACTCTATGACCCTGCATCAAATACAGTTCAAAATTGCATACAAGCACGGCAAAAAAGAGAAATTTATACTTCTCTTTCAAGCTTATGTAAAGACCCTGAGGACGCCTGAAGATGCTCCCATATTTCTGGCAAGCTTCACCAACAGTAGGCGTATACACAATTGGGAGCAGTTCCTCAACATTATCAACAAGAAGTTTGTAAAACAGCCTTTCATTCCTCTCCTGCAGACCAGAATAACATGCAGTTTCACTTTTCAGTTTTCAGAACTACAAAGATTTTTATGTTACGGCAACAACAACAACAACCAACCCCACTAGACAAGGTCGGCTATATGGATCAGGTAATACATACCGTTCTATATTAAATCATATTTACGTTTAAGCCATTAAAGATTTTTATCATAAAAATTTTTATGTTCCCTTAATAAAATTCAAGGGCATCATTTGGTCTTTTTTTTGTGAAACTAAATAAGGAAATACTTCAAAGCACTACTAAAAAAGAGATTATGGAACAAACAAATAGTTTTAGTATCAAATATTTGCAATGATATGCCATTTCCATGCACTACAGATTATAGGAGACAACCTTAATAACATAAAAAACAGGACAAACTTAACCAGATACAATTTCATGCTGTCTAATTTAACCATGATGTGTTGAAAAGCATACCTGAAGTTCCATCATAGCCATGTACTTTTGCAAGGGAACCTGATATTGCCGGATATTGTTCATCTGTTTTTTCTCCTGTGGTCAGTAGAAAGAAATAATCAGAACCAGAGCAAAGGAAAGAAAACAGCCAAATAATATACAATAGACAAATAAAAATAAAAATCATAGCTTATTCATCATTGAATGCAAACCTGAAGTTGCTGGGAGATAACTGTAGGAGGTAGTAGTCCACGCAGATAGTGTGCATCCCTCTCTTTCTCAGTGAAAGCAAGCCCTTTGTTGTACTGTGGATCCCTTAGCAAAGTGTATCCACTGCAGCACAAAAACCTTACAGAAACTCAGACTACTGTTTCATCTGACAGATATTTACTCACAGTATAAAATCCATCACTTCACACAATGGAAAATAATTATAGTAAAAAAAAATAAAATAAGAGATTAATTTTGATGCATTCTCAATATAAAAGAGTTTTATACTGTTATTTAATCATAAGCCATTATATATGAGACTTTTGAGATAACAGATAGATTAATATGTAATTAGATCTATGTCAAATACTTTTCACCTATAGTATATCAAAATTAAATCCAAAAGGTAATAACAAAAAAAATAAGAGTACTTGGCATAAGTAAGAATCAAAGACCTCCGTTCATGCTAAAAAAATGAAAAAGAAAACAAAAACAAAGAAGAGAAACTCAACTATTAGAAAGACTAACAAATACTAATGATCAAATATCTGCATTAGCAATTTTCCCATGTGCCACGTTTGTAATTTACTTTAGATTCACAAGATCAAGGTGGTAACTGTAATCACTATAAGAAGTCTGAATTGTCCATAACTAATTGAAGCCATGAAGCTCAAAAAGCTGGGAAACTATGCATAGTTAAGAACTGTTTTTGTGACTGACCTGGCAACTGAGAAAGTCCATGGGGTGACAAGTTGGTCCTCCGTGGCACGATCCTCGCCATAGACGTCCTCAACGCCGCCACTGACGGTGGATCTTGGGCTGAGATCAAGCACTGACTCCCCATCTCTCAAGGCCTTAAGTGTGCTCTCCATGATCCTCCAACCACTTAGCTTCTCAGATATTTTTCTTTTCCTCTCTCAAGACTTTGAAGTGCCAAAGCAATCCAAAAACAATGCCAATGCTTCGCAACACCTCAGCTTTTATTGACAAGACTGCACCACAAGAGGAAAGCATGGATTGGTAAACCAAGTCAAGTGAAGAAAATTCAGCAAGTGGCAGTGTATGAGTGTCGTTTTCGATTTGAAAAGTTGGAACCATGTGAAGGACAACGAATGAGCACATTGTAATTGTATAACATGCTACTACTTTGTTATATGAGTATAGTAATCATCTTTTCGTTGCTTTGTGCATTATTTTACATGCTAGTGGATGACTAGAAGTAATTAACGTTAAAGGGTTTATAATAAAAGCGAAGATAAAATTGAGAACATGGGAAGTGGGAGATTGTAAAGGCAGAGGTTTCATATGAGATATATCAGGAAATTAATTGGACTAAACGCATAAGTGATAAAATTACGATAACTTTGAGGGAAAAAAAAAAAACAAAAAATTGTGAAAGTTAACAATCGAAGGCCTTGACAATCAACGCGAATAGAAGTTTTTTTTGAGCGTGTGAAAAATTTTCAATGCTTTTGTGCAATATTATAACCCACTTACATATATATATATATATATATATATATATACAAGGAATGAATTCTAGGAGCAAATATACATCTCCTTTTTTGGCTTTAGTTAACAGTGTTATACGTAATATTATAAATTATCTTTTCAACTTTCACTGAATTTATAATAAATCAAGATTTTAAATTCTAAATGAATTTAATTTATATACACAGCTAATGTAAAAATATTTTACATTAATATCCAATTATGTATTATCATATCAACGAAATTGTTTGAATCAATTACCCATTATCTTAAAAGTTTTATAAATATAAGCATATAATTAGATAATAATATAAAACTTTTTTATACTATCAATCCATAATAATTAAACTTATTTTAAATTACTATAGCCGATAGTATCAACTTTCTTATAACTTTTATCGAAGATTAGCAGCAATATGAGTTCTATTAATATTTTAACTTTCCACTAAGTAAACAAATTTTAATCTAGAACAAATTTGTTTTGATCCGACAATAAAGTAGAGCAACATGATAAGTGTAGGAAAGAAAGGGTAACTAAAAAGTCTTGGAAACCATTGCATAGGAATAAGACCTAGTTTGATAGTGCTTTCTGAAGGGGTGCTCCGACTTATAAAAAGTATAAACTAATTTTTTCTATCTGATAAACTGAAAACTGGAGTGCTTTTACTCTTGGCTTTTGAGAGTCAACGAGGTGCTTTCGGAAACTCTTATGAGATACTTTTTGGAGCTAGTTTGTACTCTTCAAAATTTAAAAGGCTAATATAACCTTACTCTATTTAATGACATTAAAAATAAAAATTATTTTTTTTAGTATTTATAATTATTATAATCATTTTAGTATTAAGACCAATTTTAGTAAACACTACTTTTATAATTTCTATTTATTGAGAGCAATTTTTACATTATTTTACCAAATAATTTTACTATAACTTTTTGAGAGCAATTTTTAGAGAGACTAAAGAACTCAGCAACTTTAAAAAAATCACAGTAATACCAAACCAAATCTAAATTAATTCTTATGACATTGTTATTTCTTTAACATTTCAGACTAGGGTTTAGAAGCCACACTCTGAATCAGAATGAGTCTGCTCAATGTGTCGTCGATAGATGGTCCCAAATGAGTAATGACCCTCTCTCTCAACCCCCAACGCCCAAAAAAGGAAGGGAGAAAAAAAAGGGCTCTAATATCAATGTCGAAGATGATATCTTGTTCCTACCATGATTGTCTTTCTCTAACAACACGTGTTTCCTATTCCCGTGTTGTTAAAGGTTGCACTTGGTTTTTTTTTTTTTTAATAAAAATGGAAAAGGGGGTAGGGCTGCCCTCAAGAAATGGGAAATATTTAAAATACTAAAGGGATATTCACCATACCAATGATGCTGCCTTAACAGCTAGTGCCTGACTTTTTTCCTCAATCAAAGAGAAACTGACTTTAAGAGGAATTACTTTAGATTAACCCAAAAGATGATAGATGATTATCAATGAAAAAAATAAAAAATAAAAAGATGACAGATGAAAGTTATCCATGCTGTTAAATTAAAAAAAGAAATACATAAATTCTAGGAGTTGATTGCTAATTATGTGAATTGAAAGTTTTTATATTAAATTTAAATATTTGGTATTGATCAAACGTGTCAAATATCCGAACAAAAAAAAGTGTCAAATATGAAATAGTTATTTTTGGGTGCAAAAGAATATTATTTTAGGATTAGGATCTGAATGAAATAATGACTTCAGCTCATGACTCAGAAGCTTATCATCACAGATATATTGGATAAAATGACAGACAATAATTGTTGACGTTGTCCCATTTCTTGACTTTTAGAGTAATGCCACGCAACCATTATAATGCTGGTTGGAGTAGTAGGAACTTCTTAATCAATGATCTCGTATTCACGCCCTAAAAATAGAAGCACTTGTGCGGGAAGAGGTTATCCCTTTAATGAACCCTTTAGTTTCTCAAGCCGCATATAATTGATAGGCCAAAGATCCACCGAATATTGGTTATCAAAGACCAAAGAAAGTAATGCCACACACTCTTTTTTTAGTGAAAATATAAGGGCCCATGTATGCCCAGTGCCTTTATGCAAAACTCGTTGGGTCAATTTATTGTTGATAAGAAAATGCCTTTTTCCTTTTTAAGAAGTAATTAGAAAATTATGAAACAAAATGAGGCATACATGGTAGTTACACACATATCACTTCAAATTTTATCGTATGATTATAATTAATTGAGAGAAACGTGTAAGAAAATGCCGAAGCATATTATGGCATACTATTCTCCATGAAATTAAGTTTCAGAAACCTGTAATCATGTTGCTTTATCATATCAACTAAAAGTATCAAGTTTGTAACATTTTTTATAAATTACATTGTTTTATGAATTTTTTATGTTCTTATTTTATTTGAAAAATATTGAATAATTAAAGGAAAAATTTTTTTTTGATCATTTTGAGGTTCAATTTAAGGTTTTAAATATTCTTTTTGCTTATTAGTTAAAGATTTAATTTTCTTAAAGATATACAATAAAAACAAAAGAGCTATTAAAAGGATTATTTGAATGGATAAGAATTATAAATGTTCCATTTTGTTCCTTTATAATATAAGCGCTGCTCGGGGCAAAGTTTTAAGTGGTTCAATTGGCCAGTTATTAAGCCAATTCAATCAATCTTTACACTAAGAATTGGCTTAGGTTTGTAAGGGTGTTGAAGCTAAACTTGGAACACAGCCCTCATGTTAGGCCCCCCAGGTTTTATAGGAATTAGTTTTTTTTTTTTTTGGTATATTGAGATTTAAACCTAGAATTTCGTACAGATTATCTAAATCCCTTACCACTAGACAAATCCTAATGACTTTTATATAGGAATTAGCTGAAAGGGTGTAAGTGGAATAGATAATTAGAGCTATAAAATCAATGGAATGCATCGAACAGACGTTAATAGTATCGACTGAATATTGATAGTGTTGATTGACGTTCAAGAAAGGAATCGATTACAAATAGAGGAAGGAAAAAGATTCTTGAGCCTTTAAGTCAATTAGCCAAAAAGAGTGTGCATAATTCAACTCTTAAACAAGATTAATAAATTTCAATTTCATTCCTTTATTATCTTCTAAAGAAGTAGGAAGATAAGTTTATTCCATTCCTTTCTTTTATTTTCCAATCTATTCCTATTAAATTCCATTCCGTTAATAAAATAATATTCAACCCAAGTGTTAGTATTACCTTTAAAGAAGGTGATTACAAAATATTGAAATTGTGTAAACATAATGACACATCTATAACCAATAAGAAAGGAAATAAAATGTTGATAACAAGTATTAAATCAAGAAAAATCCCTTTTACACCTTGGATTGTTTTCCAAATAAAAGGTTATTAATTGCCAAATGATATTTTGCTGAATGTGCCCCATGTTTTGGAACTAACCGGCAACATCAGTCATAAGAGACCTATAAACTTGATTTTCTAAATTTTGCTCCATATTAACTCTTCTAATAAATGACTCATTGATAGCTCTTTTTCAAGCTGTAAACACCTAGCTGATCTTCGATTTTGTACTCAATCTTAATTATGGCCTAACAGTATCCTCTTTCTATAGGGCAACTCATTTTCCTTTTGGGCCTCAAGGTCACATTCACAATTGTTTGTGCTCCATTCATTTTCCCCTTTATCAACTACATATTGTCCAGAACATTAGTGTCCTATCACAAATAACAATATCACATCTCAATCCACACAACCCTTCTCTTTTATCTAGCTTAAAACCATGTAAAAATTTGCAATGAAATGCAAAATTTCATTTTCCCTTACCATCCAGAGAAATTGCTCGCCATTGACCAATCCTATAGATCGATAACATGAATCCAATATTATGTATCAACGAGATAGGAAAGTTAGGCACGGCCATGGTACACTTTGGCAAGATTTCATCAATCATAAATACTATCAATGGCTATGATACATTTGTGTAAATATGACTAGGCTACACTTAACATATATACAACCAGAAAAAAAGTCACATTTTAACAATATTTCATGATCCAAAAATCTCACGCAATATAGATGGGGCACATGTCAAAGCCCTTTGATTTTGTTTTATGGTAAAAAGACTCATAAGAGCTGAACCTGCAACCTTCCATGCAAAGCCGCATCTTCCAACTAAATTTGTTTTAATGGCATAGTCATAAGTAACGCAATACACAGCCAAAGCCTCGTTGTAAATATCATTGATATCCTTTGGACTATCCTCCATCTTGTCAGCACCATACAATTTCTACAAAAGAAAATTCCCATTAGCACATCAAAGATAATGAAAAATTTGAAAGTAAAGACCGAGGGGAGGACCTAAAAGGTTACCTGCTTATAAATTTTGAGAACTTCAACTGCCTCATCTTTGACCTCATCCTTGGCCTTAGAGCAAGCACTAGTCATATCCTTCCTATACTCCGTATATAATGCATCCCACTTTTCCATGCATCTTGTGGGTATTTCAATATCAAAACAAGGAAGTTTTCTAACTTCTGAAAACATGCAAAAGGACTTAAAAGGTAAGAAATACATGAAGCTTATGAAGTTGGGCTAATGATCAGCATAGATGAAATGGACAAATATGACATCAAGTATTTGCAAAAATATATAAATAAATAAATAATGAGAATGAACCTTCACATAACAATAAGGTTGCTATGTTATAACTTAGAGGTTATGGGTTCGAATCTTAAAAAGGCTTAAATATATTCTTAGTCCCTATAAATATAGACTATTTTGATTTTGTTCCTTCTAAAATTTTTGTTTTGGTTTTGGTCCCTCTTTTTTCCCTTTTTTTTTTATTTTAGTCATCATCATTCTAAATTTTGATCCTGATGAGTTCTTTGGAATATGCTTTTGTCCTTAAAAATAATAAAAATTTTGTTTTTTGTCATTATAAATATTTTCTAAATCTTCTTTTGATCCTTATAAATATCATTATTTAACACTAGATCGAAACAATAGGAACCAAAAACATAATGAAAAAAGGAGGGACCAAAACCAAAGCAAAAATTTTAGAGAGATTAAAATCAAAATGATCCATATTTATAAAGACCAAAAACATATTTAAACCAATAAATAAATAAATAGCTAACTTAAATATGAGTTCTCACCAATGTCTTCATTAAGTTGCCATCTGCCAACTTCATCATATATTAATCCTAACACAAAGGTCGAAGTGAATGATTTATCCCTTTCCATATAATGCGGGAACGATTCTACAACCAAATTATTTGGAACATGGATCTGTTGATAAAGAATAACCACACAGTTCAAATTGGCAAAACTCAGTAGCAAACCATTTCTTGAGAATAATCTTTGCAAAAAATAAATTACAAAGAAAAAACCGAATTATGTGGTCTAATTATCATACAAAACCAGCAAACATGATTTTTCATCCTGAAATGAACATTTAAATAGTAGAAAACCAAAATACAATAATAGTGGATTTAAGAAGCAATCATTACTCAATATAACAAAGAATTGACTGTCGACAAATGAGTAAGAATAGTTACAGATTACTGATAAGCAAAGAATGCATGCAACCAACAATTGTACACCATACCGAATAAGCAAAGTAGTACTCAAAATTGTGGAATTCTTAATTTACTCAATGTGGACAAAGGTCATCGTGATAATGGTAGATGTAATCAACTAACCATTGCATTTGCAACAACCAAAGATCCATGATATCCATGACTGAAAAAACTAACCTTGGATAAAAAGGTTTTATATAATAAAGCCAAGACCAAGTTCTGACAAGTTTATGAATATTTCAATCATATTTTGTGAACAGCTGACATTATCTACATCCCAAAATGCAGACATCTGTAAAATCTCGACTCATAGTTTTAGACTCTCCAAAGTCAACCCGGCACCAGACCACACAAGATATTCTTTTTCCTCCTATGGCACAGGACCCTCGTGTATTGCGACTACTTGAGCAATGAAAGCAGTAAAATGTTTAGCATCATTACAAAACATAATGTCATTGTAAAGTGAGGGCATTAGCCCAACTGCTTATTGAATCAGTTAAGAAAGGATATTGACTCCACAACTAAAGAGGCCAAATATAAAGCAATTGAAGAATGATACAGTCAAAACAGACCTTGTTGCCAGTTTTCTTTGGCGCATCTAATGCCGCATAGTATATATCAATCAATTTAAGTATATTTTCCTTCACTTGTTCCTTCTCCCTTTCTTTAGTGCAGTCATTTCTTAATGTCAAAAGCCGATCCATGAGTGCCATCCAGCTATCGGCAGCCATACTTATTGCATTACTGGAAAGAGAAAAATAAGTTTTTATCGGTGAATCATAAAATTAAAACTGGAAAATTTCCTTAATACCAACTTGATATCATGTTCAGCTAACAGCTATGATGCACAGACAACGGTACAATATCCAACACTACATAAGCATGGTACAAGAATATGATATTTTATTAAAAGAAAATAAAAAAGGGATGTGGATAGGTGGATTATCACACTTCAAGCCTAAAGGGGCTCGTGTGAAAGGGTGTGTCAAAATATAAAGTCATTCATTTACTTCTATCCAACAGCTTAAATTTTTGAGAGAAATAATTCTTGATGGATAAGTATGATATATATCAAGAATGCTCCACGTTCTTCTAAACGGCTTACAAAATAGCTAGTATTAGTAGTTTGACATCCATAAATATCGAAAGATATTATAAGTCTTGAACCTTATGTGTGCATATATACAATATAATGAATAATGAATAATGAATTATGAAGTTTTATTAAAAAATTTAATTTAAACATATATATATATATGACGATTTGTGAAAAATAATAAATTTTCTCTTATATTTGTGCTTAACTTGTTTAAATTTTGCCCTTAAGAGGTCACTTTATCAAGGAATGAACTGTGGTTATTAATTTTGAGTAATTAGACCATCAATTTAATTGAATTAGGATTTAGATTATGATCATATAATGCATAATTTAGGAGAAGTGAAATGAATACCCTAACTCCTGCCAATTTGTTGATTGTTCTTCTCTTTTATTCACGAGTCTTATTATTTGCACAACTTCTTTTATTTAAGAGTTAGTATACATTTTTGATCCCTGAAAGAATCGGGATTCAATAGGTTAGTCAAGGAAAAGTTGGTAACACTTTCATCCCTAAAACTAAACAAGTTGTGACAATTTATTCCTTCCATTAACTCTCATCCATTAAATCTTGACGGCGATGATGACGTCGCTGTTAAATGCCATGTTATAGCTAACTTGGAACTAATTGAAATGTTATGTTTCAATCATACATACAAAAGCACATTGACTAATGCAAGAACTTCACCAGCAATTTCGACAAAAAAAAGGATAATCAATGTGTTTTTGTATGTATTATTAAAAAGCAACATTTTAATTAGTCCCATGTTAGCTATAATGTGTCACTTGACGGCCACGACATCATTTCCATTGAGATATAATGGACATGAGTTAACAGAAGTAATATCTTGATATTTTCCATTGCACAAGTAGTGATTGTTCTAAACGAACTGTTCTAAACAATACTTTTACTCTCTATATTACACAAGTAGTGATTGTTCTAAACGAATATATTACCTATTGACACTGTATACTTATCGGAACTCTGTTCTAAAAGCACGCGCGCATGCGCGCACACACACATACATCATTTCCTTGTGTTGAGTGCGCACACGCGCGCGCGCACACACACACACACGTCATTTCCTTGTGTCGAGTGCCCGTGTCAATACCAACACTTCATAGTTTTCAGGCTACAATCAGCCAATAAAGGATATCTAGCATATATGACATATAGAGGTCTAAATCTAATTATGCCTGCAAACTTTGACTTCAGGAATGAAAGATATTAATACTATAAATATATAGCCACAAACTCACCTTGGTTCAAACCGTGTCTTCAGGTATAGTCCAAAAAGCTCCTCCTCAGTCGGACTTTGAACACTGGAATCTAGAGTAACAGAACTGCACGGTCGATTTTCTATCCAGGGTTCACTCTTTCTGAAGTATTTTAATAGCTGCAGCATTTTAAACATAAATGTTCAATATAATTGTACTTTTTCCCTCAGCAAACATGCACATACACACACAAACAAAACACATAAATGAGTACTGTCAACTTCTAATGTGAAGGACAAAGAATTTAAAAAAGAGAGCTGTCTTGTGAAGATAAGAGGGAGAAGGCTACATACATTTAAATTTCAATTATTCAAAATGATGACAAACTTAAGTGATGCTTTCAGCAGATACCTTCCCTATTTTACAACTTACCATACCTATTCCTTTTTTCTCATATCACATCTTATTCATAATAATTAATGGGACTTTATAAGTCATATAACTATCAATTTAAAGTACTTTAAAGGCCTAATACTGCCTTATTTATGCTTTTGGCTGACTTCTATGGTTCCAAAGCCATCCCATCTTATGATACCTAATCAAGCTTCAATTCAGCAATTTTCTAACCCCATCCCTTTAACCTAACCCCAACCTAGTCTCTATGATCTCTGTCTGATATTCTGACCCTACCAACTTTGCCAAAAATACAATATAATACACATTTGAAAAGAATATCCAGGGACCAAGATAAGATGGCTCCCTAAGATGACAAAAACTAGCATAATCTGTAGCTGAAACATATCATCTTGTTATCAGAGCCAAAAACATAAAGAGAAATTGAGAAACATATACAGAGCAATATCAAAATTGTTGCTCACAACAGAACAAATGAGTTAAGGGAGTGCGTGAAGAATGCTATCATCAAGATCATAAAACATTACTCAGAATGAACGCAATTGGCCATTAGCAGAAATGTAGTCTGTTAAGCAATATTGATTAAGTATTAACTAATCTAAAAATTGAAGCATCAAACAAAAAGCCCCAGATGTCCAATTTTTATTATAATAAGCCCTACATAGAATTTTGTGTTAAATTTACATAGGAAAAATAGGAACTCGAAAGTGAAACAATTACCATTTAAACAAAAACTGAAAGAATGAGAGAGAGAGAGAGAGAGAGAGAGAGAGAGAGGGGGGGGACCCTATAGTTCAATAAACAAATTTGGCGGGGGAAAAAATGAAGACGACTTTAAACAGAAATCGAAACCTGAGGATTTTTTGAAACCCAATACATGTCACCATCAAAATCACCTCCACCTATCTCATCTGCCACAGAGCGAGGGCCAACACATGGGAAGAAAATTGCATATTTGCTATGGCCAACATATGATTCTATTTCCTCCACATATCTAGCATGCATTACGTGAATGTCCCCAAAATGTAAACCTGGATTTCGGTAAACCAACACATCCCCAGTAATTTGGCCATTTTCACTACAAAAAGGAATTGAAGAGTCAGCTTAGACATGACAATATTAAATTGCAAAAATCATTCCATAATAAAAATCCTTAGCATGGTCATAGCATTTAGTTCTATATTTGCTTATTAATATTGCATACCATTAAGATCAGTGATTACAACTGCCTAGGTGGGTAGACGTCTACATTTGCCATTAACATCATAATAACAATTAAAAATGTACATATGTCAACTACAAAAGTGCAACCTCCTGGTGCCAGAGAATATATGACTGATGCATATATGGTAGGAATCTATAACAATAATGCAAAGCTAACATGTCTTGGATAACTAGACCAATTATACAAATTCTCATAGAAAAATGTTAATTATCAAGAGAAACTAGAATCCAAACATAACTTCTGAAAAATTGGAAAAAAAGAGTTTTTGGTGTTTCCGTTGCAAATATAAGACAAGTATTGCAAGTAGATAAGTTTGTTGCAACACAAATAGCAAAAATTATAACTTATAGGTCATTAAGTTCTAGAAAAAAAATCAACAGAACATTTCATTCAAAAGATCAAATATGGGTGAGGATGAAAAAAAATTATGCGGGAGGTACTTGTCATCAATTTTTCTATTTTCATTAGTTTTGAATATAAAACACATCTATCATTAAGATTTTTGTTTTCTCAATAAAACATTATTTGATTACAAAAACTAAGAAATTTATGCTTACTGAATAATACAAACTTGGTTCCTTTCTAAGCATCCAGTCGGATCAACAGTGCCCATTAAATAGAAACAATCTGATACATAAAGCTTCCCTCCTCTAAGCTTCTTCTTTTCATCCTTTGCAAGTATAGACAAATGATGCTGCAAATGTGGCTCATCAAGAGGAATCCCACATAAAATCATTCCTGCAGCATTGTAATCATCCATCTCACCATGGTTGACAGCAGCTGCATGTAAATGACAATTAAAAAACACTATTTAAGCAGTAAATCAATTAGATTCTTATCCAAATAAAACCAGCTTGTGATGAAACACAGCAAAAAAAAGTATTAGCAGCTAGAAATCTGTATGAACTACCTCTGAGTGCAGCACGCTTATTGGAGAAGACTTGGTCAGCATCTTCCAAATTACTCCGAAGTACATCCATGAAGAAATCATTCGGCACTCCTCCATAGCTTAGAAGTGCAATTAGATTTTTTGATAAATACGTTCTATTTGGGTGGTTGCTGAAACATGTAGGGCTAAGATTAGTGGGTTTTCTAAATACAGAAAATATTTTGCTACTCATGTCATGAACACAGAAGATTAGCTCAAGCCCCTATCAGTTTCAAACTTTGGACAACATAGAATCTTCGAATAATATGTCCTTAGGGTTTTCTTTCCATAGAATAAATAATAAATAACCACTCAAATTTTTATTAACATACAAGACAAATGCATTAGAGAGTGAACCTTGGCACAATGGTAAGGTCCATGTGACTTGAAAGCCATAGGTTCAAACCTAGCAACAATCTCTCCACTTGCGGGGGTAAGGCTACATATATCTACCCTCCCTAAACCCCACAAGCTAAGAGCCTCATGCATTAAGTGCCCATTTTAAGAGACAAATGCATTACAAGAAGCATGATTTTCCCTTCATATTCTAAAAACAAATCAGTCTGTGACTTTCAGTCCATTTAATTCCAGAGTCATTCCTGCATGGTAAAACATAAATATAAACAAAGCAACTGTATGGGCCCATTGGTCTAATGCAAAGTTAAAGTGGTGCATCTAGATGAAACACATGAGAAAGGAAGATATATTATCATGTCAACAAGATACATGTGATTGGACACATACCCTATTAGCTTCTGCTTTTATAATAAAAAATAATTATAAATAAGCCAAGTAACATAGTAGCAATGGAATTAAACAATCTCATCCTTGTAAAAATGAAAAAGTGGAAAACCTGGTTTGTACTACTTCCATCGAATTTATGCTTGGAATATTCAGAAGGTCCGGGTCTGTCTCAACTTTAATCATTGAAGGCCGAACCTGGATTGTCCTAGGAGGAAGCTGCAAGATTTTCAAAAACATGAGATTACAATCACAAGCAGTATAACTATATAAGAAAATAATAATAATAATAATAAGCTTCATCTCAACAATATTCTTCTTTTATAAAAATAAAAATAAAAATAAAAATAAAAAAAGCACAATTCCAAAAAGGCTTGTATAAAAAAAGAAAGCATTAACAAAACGGTGAATTTCCCCAAGTGGTTAACTCTCAAAATAAAGTAAGTATTTCAGGCACCTCTAAAACTCAAAGTAAAAAAAATACTGAACTATGTTCATGAATTTTGGATTATCCACTTCAATAAAATCGCCTACGTAATGCCCTCCATGCCCATCAAAAGTTATATTGCTAGAATATTTTATGAACACATCACCTATGTCATTTTTATCATATAAAACTCCAAGTTCCAGTTAATCATTGAGAAACAGGTATAAACCAGTGGAAATCATTAGGGTGAGTTTTGCAAACATTGAAAGAGCTAAGAGTACAAATATCTGATGATCTACAAACAATTATTTTTAAACATATCAACTGTGACAACTTCAAAAGCACTCAACACATACTTAGAAGTAGACTAGGTGTTCCATAATGTAGATTATATAAACATGTGCCAAAGATGAACTCAAATTTTTTTATCAAGAGTTTGTCAAAGATATACCTTTTTGTTAACCAAAAGTGTACCTTTAATTGCTTGACCCATGTGAAAAAGACGGCACTGGATCAGCAAAGGCTTGATGGGTAGCAGAAAAAAAGATAAATCATATTAGAATAATATCCATGCATGTAATAAGCACACACAATACACATTAAAACATGCCATTGCAATATGAAAACTGGCAGAAGAAGAACAAAGCATATACCGGTTGAAGTGTTCTGTGCCCTCCTTCACCCGTTGCTTTAATCATATCCTCAAGTGCAACCAGACTGGGAATTCCCTAAGTTTAAAGGCAGCCAAAAAGCATACAATAATCAAAGAAGGGACAAGATCATAAAACACATATAAATGTATCAAGCATATAATAATGTACTTCACTAGGAGAAACTAACAACAACAAAGGCAAAACCAGAATATGGAAAAGTCCAAACAATGAAGAAGAAAAAGGATTTTTCTTTTCAAAAAAAAAAAATATATATATATATATATATATATAAAATAGTTTCTTCAGAAACACATTAATAAATAATTATCCAACAATTGTTTACAATAGAAACATTTTTTTACATTCTCCCTGTCTCCCCTTGATTTGTTCCATTGGAAGACATTTTACGTTAATAGTAATATTGATTATGCACAACCACATGATAACGCAAAAGAAAATAAAGAGCATCAAACTGAAATTTTTCTCTTCCATGCATCAACTTTAGAACAAATTTTTACTTAAGCATGCAGTCATCAAAGTTCAACTCTACAATTTTCGATAGATATTCTGTCTCACATTAAAATCTCTAAGAAAATGCATAATGGAAAGCATGTAAACTATATAAGGTGAAACTCAAGTTGCATCCCTCCAAAAAAACTGTTTGATGCTCAAATCATGAAAATTGCTATTTTTTTAATTTTTAAAAGAAAAAAAAAAACACAGCAGATGAATAGCTATGATGTGATGAAACCAAAAAGCCAATGATGAAAAGGGAAAAAAACAATAGCGGATTCACAATACATTTATTCTTTATGTGAATTCACAATATATGACCATTGATTGATAAATAAAGGAATTAATTGAAAAAGCAGAATTTAGTGGACTCTGGAGTAACAAACTAAAAAAAAAAAAAGCAACCTTCATATTTTTATTCTTTAGGGGCCTTCCTTCGGACAAATTGCTAGGGCAACACGCTGCCAAGTCTTCTGATATGAACCCAGTTCCATCCGTGTGAATACGCAGTTTGCCATCATTATCATAAGGAATATTGCCATCTTCATCCTAACTCACAGTGAAGTGAAAAAAATAATAATAATAATAATTTGCTTCATGCATGACCATAAATTATAAAACCTTTTAAGGTATCTTAGAAATTGACTATACCTGGCAATATACATCTTCAATCTTGTGAACATTAACCTTTGCCAAGTCAATTTTAAGTGTAAAGGTCTTCGACAGAATAAGAGAGAACCTGAATACCTATGTGGTTAGCACCTTGGACTATATCTATTTTGAGGTGACTAGGTGGAATTCAAAATAAAACATAAATCTCTAAAAGAAAGTAATAAGTGTCATACCTAGCCATGTACTTGCCCAAACTGGCTAACTTGTGTGCATGCATGAACAAAGATCTAGCTTCAAACATTGTCTTATTTGACAAAATGTAAAATGCCCTCTCATCTGCAGAAGAATATGACTCCATCCTAACAAAATAACATTTTACAGAGGATGCTGTCGGGTCCTTCTTCTTCTCTTCCTTTCCACCATCTTTAAAAACTGCTCAATTGGCCGAAAATTTACAAATATGAATGCCAGTCACTACAGGTTTCTTAAACAATTCAAAAGACAACATCAGATATATGAAAAGATGATGATTTAAGAATGCCTTCTGTAGCCACCATGCTTGAAGATCAATTGGCCCCAACTGCATTCTCTAGGACTGTGGCATAATGTCCTCAACTAGGCGGCTACTTATTCCCCCTAGGTGGTTGCACCTCCATTATACCAAAAAAAGGAAAAAGGAAGGAAAAGAGAGAGAAAGAGAGGGGGGGGGCAGGACTTTGTGCTAGGTTTCAAATCTCTGTCCCCATCACCTGATGTGACCATGCCACCTTGTTGTGGCAGCCACCATAAATGCAACATACAGCGATGGCGGACTGCATTTGCCCATAACACCACATATGGACCAAAACCACAATAAAAAACCTTGGCTAAGCGCATATGAGGACGATGACCAAATGATATAGGCATTTTGAGAACCAAGTATAGTATCTAACTAAGAGATAAATGTGAGGAGCAATCTTCCAAATCCACATATATCAGTATTTCCATTCAATAACTGCTGCACAGGACCATACAAACACATAGATAATGGCAAGAGGCAAAGAAATGCATTTGTCTGCTAAGCATGCACTCTTCAAGGACTTAGAGGTAACTTAAGATTGAGTGGAGGTAAGTTGGACATGCCCACTATTTCACAGAAATTAACTCAACAATGCATGAATACTCTTACATGACAACCTATAATTATAACACAAGCATTTTATAGAACAATAAGACAACATTTGGTAGTCAACATAAAGGCCACATTGGAATTGTAGCTTCCATACAAGTCACTCAAGATCTGATTCTAATGCTGACATACATTATAGAATATATTTTGGGCAAAAGAAATCTGGGGAAAAAAAAAAATCATGTATGTAAAACTCATTGAAATTTGAAAGAGTACAGGTAAATGGGCACAACGCAGAATGATTCACAAAAACAGATATAACATTAGAGCATAATATTTTAGACTCATAGCATATATTACAGATAAATGAAAATGCAAATTTTGCAGACTATTTTTGTGGCTTCAGGATTACACTAAAGAGGTAGAAAAAACATACATAAAAGACTAGCAAGAAAAAGGTTACCAAAAAAGCGATACACTCGAAGGCCAACACAGATCCCTTCTTTTCCAAACTTCCCATAGAGATCATTAGCTTGTTGAGCACTGGTTCTTAAATTCCTGCCATTCCTCTCCTCAGAGAATTTAACAACCAAAACATTGTCATCACCTAGAGATTTTTGTAGGTGTGTCCTTGTGCTATGTAAAATGGGGCCCTGAGACATTCATACATAGTATAGGAGCAATAAAGTAAACCATTAGCATCAAAACAAACATTTGCATCAGCAAAGAGAAATCAGCAATCTGCATGAAGCTTATTGATACAGAATCATAATTATAATTATATAATATATTAGTGCTACACAAATCGGGAGCTTCATGGCATTGAAGCCATTGGGGCAGTCACAAAAATTTTAACAGTATATAAAACTCCAGTGGAGAGATCTACAAACCTTGAACCTTAAGTTCCCATCTGGAGAAACATAGCAGTGATACACATGTGGCCTACCAGAATCCCAGTCAAGATACTGAAGACACCAAGGTCAACATTAGTACATAACAAAACTAGATACCTAACGCTGTATGAAAGAGTATCAAGTTGATATGCAGTATTATATACTGTGGAAGTCTCGTACCCCATGGCTAAACAAGATTTTCTCGTTCTTTTTCCCCTTTTGCTTATGGTGCAGGGGTAAAATGATTAACAAGAATTTTAAACTTGCCCTCATCTCATTTACATGTAGAATTCCAACATTTTGATTTTTGCTCTAATGCTAAGTTAAGTTGCAAAATCAAGTAACAAGCAATATTATAACAAATTAAAAGCTGAAGTAGTGAGACTTTACTAAGCCAAATTCTACAACTACCATAACTGCTGCTAAACATTAAAGTTTGAAACAAGATCTGAATGAACAAAATTCAACTTGATTGCTCTCATCCCACGGTTGCACTTTTTTATGCGCTAAAAAATGAACAGGTTACTTTCTTGCAATTAGGAGTTGGAGCACGTTCTACCTTTCAATCATACAGAACATACGGGGGTTGCCACTGAATAACATTAACAAAGATGACAATAATTTAAACTAATTGCAAAAAAATAGATGACTCAAACTACCATTCAAAAAAACAAATCAGAGCATGATGGTTACCAATTGCCGATCACGTTGACAACTTATGTATTTTTTCCCCACAGCTTCCCATATTTTTTCTTCAAACCTTCCCATAGGCAAGTCTTTCAAGCTTCCAATCTGTTCTGCACTGATAGCCTTTTCAAGACTCTCTCTGCACTTGTGTGAAAAATAAAAATTTTATGCACCACTCATTTCAACCACAATAATGAAAAACTAAAAACGAACATAGGAAAAAAATTAAAAAAAAAAAAAGAAAAAAGATGCATTAATCTTACCCTCCAATATAACTCAGCAACAGAAAGGCCTTTCTGAACTCCAATTCTCCCAATGCCACCAACTCTGGGCTAAACATCTTTTCTTCTCCTCTTTCAGCATAAAAATGTGAGGGGTTTCGTTGAAGCTCTGCAACCGGCGAGTGCGGAGTGCCTAAACTAACTGTACCTTCAAAAAATCAATGACAGAGAGTGAAGCTCGTAAAATGATCCCATCAAGGGCACCAAAGACCCTTACCAATACTAGTACATTATTCACTTTCTGGCAAAGGTGTTTTACTCAGAAACCAACATCAACATAATGGAACACAACATTTGCACTACTCAACCAACATCAACAAATCATACCCCCCCCCCTTCTTCTCTCTCTCTCCCCCCAAAAAAAAATTGATAAAAGGGAGGGCCCAAAATGGAAAATACAAGAATCTTAAACAAACCAAAAGAGAGAAAAGAAGAGGGGGGGTCCACAAACATGAAAAATATGTCCGATAACAGCTTAGAAGCTTATTCACACACCCCGACTCAGAAGCTTTCCTGTTTCTTAAAGCTTTTGTTTACGTAACCTGTTTTAAACTCAAAAATAAGCTTATTCATACACAAATAAAGACTCCGAATTCGAAATTGTCAGAAGTCAGAGTGAAAAAAGTTGCCATTTTTTTCTAAAGAACAATCAAAAGGGGCAGCAAAAACATAAAATGCTGAAAATAATTAATAATAATAATAAAAAAAAAAAAGATGAAAACTTGAAGTTAAGTAGCAACCTTGGTGGGGGCCCAAACTGTGCGTAGCAGTAGCGGGGCTACCGTTAGGGAAAAGAGGAGGAGCAAAGGGGGTTTTAGTGGGAGAAGAAAAAGGTGATGATGATGACGACGACGACGACGACGACGACGATGATGATTTGATCATGTGAAGAATGTATGCGCTGAGAGACCTTTGGATTTTGCTCTTCGAGATTTTGTAGAGAATGAGAAGCGCTTGCTGCTCCCCAATGTCAGCGAGCTTCTGCCTCACGGTGGAATCCGGAGGAGCCTGGTTCTGGTCCTGGCAGATGCAATCTATCAGAGTCTCCACCGAAAGGGGAAGAGGCACTTGCTCTGTGCTATTCGACATGCGCATGTACTCAGCAGCTGAAGAAGAAATTGAAAACAGAACAATAATAATATGAGGAAGCAGAGGAAGAAGAAGAAGAAGAAGAAGAAGAAGAAGAGAGAAAGAGAAAATGGGTAGTGATGAATGAAGCGTGAGGGAGTGATGTAAATATTACTATTTATTTATAGTGAAGTTGGGAATGAGGAGAAAAGAATGTGAGAGTGGGAAGTGTAATGGAAAGTGCTCATATAATTTGGCTTCTGGCGCCCCTCCACCGCACTGCAACGACAAGACGAGACTCTCTCTCCATCCACGGTACTAGGACGAATGACGATGGTCGTGTCTTTCTTTTGGTGTGTATATATATATTTCTTTTGGTCGTGCATGGTATAAAAGCGTGATTTGACACGAGAATAAAAGGAATAAATTTGAATAATATAATTATATATAGATGTTTAAAATTTAAAATTATTTAATAATTTTTAAATTATTTTTAAAAATTATATAATTTTATATTTTAATTTTAATTATTTATATAAAATTAAATAATTAAAATTTATTTTTTTATTTTTATAATTAATTATTTCTTTTATATAATATTATGATCCAATTTATAATGACATAATTTTTTATCTTTTTGAAAAAAGATAAATATTTAATAAATTTATTTTATATAAAATATTATATTAATTTATATCTTTTTTATTATTAAATAGAATATAAATTTTATTCAAAATTAGACTTATATTTTATTTAATAATAGATAAATTATGAATAAATATATCTTATTTAAAATAAATAAACCTATTATAACTCTTTGAAAAATGCAAAAAGGGTGAAACGACCAAAACAAGTTATAAATAAAGTTTGTTTAATTTTTTAAAAGAATTTTTTTATATTATTTTAACTATAATTATAATTATAATATTTTTAAATACTCTACTATATATAAATAAAATTACTTTTAACAAAAAATATATATATAAAAAGTAAAAAAAATATAACGCTTTTAATCAAAGAATAAGTTAATTTAATAATTAAATAATATAAATATTTATGTTTTTTCCACTAAAAATATAAAATTTTTTAAATTATTTGTTAAATATTATTTAAAAATGTTCAAATTCAAATCAAATTCATCAAAACTGTCGAGATTCAAAAGTTAAATAAAATTATTTTTTTATTAAATAGATTTTTCAGTGAAAATCAATCAAGTGGAAAAGTAATCAACCATCTTCAACAAATCATAGCCCCTTTCTTCTCTACCCCCAAAAAAATTGATAAAAGGGAGGGGCCAAAATGGAAAATACAAGAATCTTAAACAAACCAAAAGAGAGAAAAGAAGGGGGGTTCACAAACATGAAAAAAATGTCTGATAGCAGCTTAGATTCCCACACCCCGACTCAGAAGCTTTCCTGTTTCTTAACTGTTTTAAACTCAAAAATATGCTTATTCATACACACATAAAGACTCCAAATTCGAAATTGTCAGAAGTCAGAGTGAAAAAAGTTGCCATTTTTTTTCTAAAGAACAATCAAAAGGAGTAGCAAAAACATAAAATACTAAAAATAATTAATAATAATAATAAGATGAAAGCTTGAAGTTAAGTAGCAACCTTGGTGGGGGCTCAAACGGTGCGTAGCAGAAGTGGGGCTGCCGTTAGGGAAAAGAGGAAGCACATAGGGGGGTTTAGAGGGAGAAGAAAAAGGTGATGATGATGATGACGACGACGATGATGATCTGATCATGTAAAGAATATACGCGCTGAGAGACTTTTGGATTTTGCTCGTCGAGATTTTGGAGAGAATGAGAAGCGCTTGTTGCTCCCCAATGTCAGCGAGCTTCTGCCTCACGGTGGAATCCGGATGAGGCTGGTTCTGCTCCCGGCAGATGCACTCTATCAGATTCTCCACCGAAAAGGGAAGAGGCACTTGCTCTGTGCTATTCGACATGCATGTGTACTCAGAAGAAGAAAAGAAGAAGAAGTTGAAAATAGAACAATAATAATACGATGAAGCATAGGAAGAAGAAGAATGAAGCGTGAGGGAATGATGTGAATATTATTATTTATTTATAGTGAAGTTGGGAGTGAGGAGAAAGGAGGGTGAGAGATGGGAGTGTAGAGGAAGTGCCTCTATTATTTGGCTTTTGGCGCCCTTCCACTGCACTGCAACGACAAGACGAGACCCTGTCTCCATCCACAGTACTAGGACGAATGACGATGGTCGTGTGTCTTTCTTTTGGAGTCAACTACTTAACTTACAAGGTAAGTGTTTATATATATATT
Source organism: Pterocarpus santalinus (assembly GCA_031439595.1). Lineage (NCBI taxonomy): Eukaryota > Viridiplantae > Streptophyta > Magnoliopsida > Fabales > Fabaceae > Pterocarpus > Pterocarpus santalinus. Next base: position 63,990,471 of record CM062531.1, on the reverse strand, counting down.
AAAAATAAAAATAAAATTACAAGGTCAGTAAGATTTGTTTTTTTCTCCATAATTTCTCACGTATTTCAAAAGCCAAATGAATTATATATTAAAAATAAAAATAAAATTTCTTCGCATAGTTTACATGATACACTAGATTACTAAAGAATTTCTCTTTTCTATGTAATTTCTCACGTACTTCAAAAGCTAAATATGATGAATTCATTAATTGCTACTTTGTTTTACGGTCCAACTTGTAATGGCACAATTTATGATATTTTTAGAGAAAAAAATTTAATAAATTTATTTTATATAAAATATTATGTTAATTCATATTTTATTTATTATTGGATAGAATATAAATTTTATTTGAGTTGAGCCTATACTTTATTTAATAATAAATAAGATATAAATTGATATAATATCTCATACAAAAATAATTTACTTATTATAGCTCTTTGAAAAATGCAAAGATGGAAAAACCATCAAAACAAATTATAAATAAAGTTTGTTTAATTTTTTAAAAAAAAATTCCTTTATATTATTTAATTATAATTATAATACTTTTAAATATTTATTGTACTCAAATAAAATTACTTTTAATAGAAAAATATATATAAAAAATAAAAAGTTATAATGCTTTTAATCAAAGAATAAGTTAATTTAATACCTAAATAATATAAACATTTATGTCTTTTCCACTTAAAATATAAAGTTTTTAAATTATTTGTTAGATATTATTGTTTTTTAATATTATTTAAAAGCGTTCAAATTCAAATCAAATTCATCAAAACTGTTGAGATTCAAAACAAAAAAGAAAAAATTTATTAAATCGATTTTCCAGTGAAAACCAATCAACTGGAAAGGTAATTATTGTTTAGTTATTACTTATTATAAATACTTCATTCGATATTAAATATGTGCTGTTTACGATAAATACTTATATACCAATCATTAAAAATGCATTTATACATGCCAATTGTTAAATGAAGTATCTAATAAATAATAAAATAAATTACACTCTCCTTTATTAAGAGATAGTTTTATGACACTACTAGTATTTTGAATCCTTGTAATGTATGAAATAATAAATAATTTTTAAAATTAAACTATAATTAACAAATATTGAGTGTGAAAGTAATTATCATAATTAAAATTAATTTACAGAAAATAGATAAGTGATTTATAATCAAAATTTATATATCACATAAAATTTACTTACAAATTGATAATGAGGTAATAAAAGCATTTGGATAAATTGTGAGTATAGTTAATTAGACTTACAATTAAGAACACACACCTCTAAAAGAAAAAATCTTTTGAATTTGTCTGAATCATTTATGAATTTCCTCTTCCTTCCCCTATATTGTGCAATAATTGTTATTCAATGTCAAGAAAAATAATATAGAAAGTAACAAATTATTTATCTTACTATTTGATTGTATTGTTTACAACAAACTGAATTACTTAAAAAAAGTAGAATTACTTGCAACACATACAAACTTAATAAACTAAAAATATAACTTCATTTAAAAAATAAATTAAAAAGATAATTATACGTACTTAGAAGGACCATAACAAACATAAGTTGTGATAGTAATTAGGGGTGGAAACAATCCAATCCTATATAATAACAAACTGGCCTAAACTTGGCCTTTTCATATGTCTGGCTTATGACCCATTTATAAAACCTATAATTTAGAATATTTTATTCAAGCCAATAGACCAAAACATTAAATAGGCCAAAAATAGGCTTTGTCCACCAAAATTACTAAATGTTTCCCTTTATTACAGTAAAGATTTATTACCTAATTAAAATCTTAAAACTAAAATAGGAAAATTTTCAATCAATAACCAAATACTCAAGTTTATATTAGAATTAAACATCAAACACTTTTTTTGGGGGGGGGGGTGGGATACAATCATAGTAGACTCATATTGAAAAATCACTGATATCATAATAACAGTAACTCAAATACTTAGCACAAGAAGTGAACAAATAGCACTAAAATAGTAAAAACCAAAAACACAATGTTGAGTGAGGTATAGCAACAATTTTATAGACCCAAAAGCCCAATCAAGAGTTGATACTGACTGTAATAGGAAGGGAAACCAGTGAGCAAGCTCTAGCGGTCTAGGTGCGGCGAAGGCAATCTGTGCACGATGAGGCGGCTCCAGCAAGGGTGCAGGGCGAGACTCTTGAATGCATGGAAGAGAACACATAAAACACGAGGCTCTGTGTGGCGATCGATGGTAAGGCTTTGTCTTGCGGGTGCTGGCCAGCGATTGTGCAGGGAGAGCTCAAACTTTGGATGGAAGGAAGTATGGAAAAATTGAGTTTGAAGATGATGATCATGAGTATAATTAAAAAAATAGTAGCAATTTATTAATTATAAGTAAACTAAATTAAATTAAATCAAAACATGCATTCTATATTCTAAAAGAAGGGTATGTTTGGTTTAACTTTCAAAATAAGGTCTTTTAAAAGAAGGCATTTTAGAGGAATTGCTTTTAAAAGAATATTTTTGTTTAGTTTGAATATGTCAAAAGTAAGTTTAGAAAAATAATTTTTGTTTAAATAGGATAAAGTAAAAATATTTTTGATTTTTGATATGAGAATAATAGTAAGATTCCTTTTCAAAAAACTTTTTTTTAGAATAAAAAGTAACGTCAATAATTCTTTTTCGAAAAAACAGTTTGGAATTTTAAAAGACTGTCTAAAAAAAGCCTTTACATATCCAAAATATTAGTTAATATATATTTTCATTCTCATTCCAATAAAAAAAAAAACTTTTTGCCCCCTCCAAAAGTATAACTAAGCAAAGCCGAAATCTATTTAATGCTATGCCTATTATATTTAGTTTTACAAAACTTATAGAAAGGGAAATTAAATGGAATCATATTTGCCTCCCATTGTTATAATAAATAATAAATTGAAAATTTCAAGATGCTAAGTATTGTCACAATAATAAATGTTAGGTAATTTTTACATAACATAACAAACCTCTTAAAATAATAATCCTACCTCTATAAATATTTTCTTTGATCCACTTGATAAACTACCCTAAACTAAGTGCTTAAAACATAATAATCACATTAAATGTAATTTAAAAAATAATAGTTAGATTAAATATATATAGCATATCATGTACACTCCACAATTATGAGTAATAGAAATTTCAATATAAAAAAAATCATAGACATGGCAAAAAGGATAATAGAATTTACATGAAACTTCAATATATAAATCAAATTAAATATTAAATATGAAAATTCGTGTAAGCTAAAACTCCTATAATTTACATATTTATTTCCAAAAAGTCATGTACAATAGAAAAAAAATATTGAATATTAAAAAAAATGTAAATTCAAATTAGGGAATATGTTACAAAAAATCATTAATTATCAACCTGTTGTTAAAAAATGTTAAATTTTATTTGCAAGAGAAGTTAAAAGTTTGAAATAGAAATAAGCAACCTTGAAGGTTATGAAACACATTTGGCTGATGTGCTAATATAATAGTAATTGCCTTTTAAAATTGAAAAGTAATTATGATAGATTATCTATTTACCAATTATTTATTCATAAATAAAATAAATACATTGGTATTGATATAAATCTATTTACAAATAAATATATTTTTGTTGAAATAAATGAAATTTGAATAATCCTTTTTCAATCTAAAAATCTAAATATATTTTAACATAAATAAATAAATGAAATTGATTAATTTAAATTATCATCAATTATTATATCTTGGGCAAAAAAATAGCAATAAATAGGGAACACAAATAGGTATTAGGAAAGAACATTTAAAAATTGACTGGTTATTGTCTTTTTAGTGCAGGAAAAAGAAAATGTAGCCATAAATAATTGTCAATATTACAAAATAAAATAATTTTATAAAATATTATATAATACATCTTTGTGTGTATAATTAGCCTAATTATGAAATTATTATTGAAGAATAAATTATCTTAAAGAAAATTGCATAAATCCATTTTAGGAGATGATAAATAGTTTTTAAGATATTTAGCCCATTTTCATGGTTCTAAACAAAACATAAAGTCCATTAGAGTTAATAGTTGAGAAAATATAAATAAAAAATATTTACCTAACTATTGTTTTGTGACCCACGCAATGGATGGGTTAAAAAACATTACTTCAATTTAAAAAATTAATGTAATTAAGTTGCAAGATAAAGTAACTAATTTAGTTTTAATACTCCCTCCAACTCACAAGAATTGTCGCTTTGGTCATTTTCATACTGATTAAGAAACTTAAAATTAATATATAATTATGATATATGTTTACTAAAATACCTGCTTGGAAGTAGGTTACCTAGAGTGAGATCCGAACTAAGATTTGGGCGCCAAAGCTGCTTCGGCTTGGTCTTTAGTAGGCTAAGGTTAGATCTCCTTGGCGGTGAGGGTGGTACCTGCCAGGACACCAATAGTCAAGTCAGTGAACGAAGAGGTATTAGGTATAGTGTATAAGGCTTACCTGAGTTCAATAATTAGGCCTTGCATATTAGCGGATTTGAGTCCAAGTTGGGCCACCTAACATGGGCTAAGTTAGGCCACAACCTTAGTCTGAAACAATGCACCCAACTTGATATTTAAGGTTGCAGCATTGGGTGCTGAGTTTTCAAAAGTTCCCGCTCTCGATTTATAACTCTGAGAGTGGAGATTACTCTATATAAGAATCAACTTTTTTTCCAAGGATGCACCCCTTTCCCTTCCTTATGGAAGGTCGTGTCATGGGTCATGTCTTATCACCCTATGGAGACATGTGGTGATTTGGCATCTTGTTTCGTGTGCCTTACATCATTTGAATTAGGGTGCTTTCTCCATTTTGCCCCTAGCTTTTTGATGAGAAAAGATGTAGCATGCCCCTAGTGACATTCAAAGTGCACAGTGAGAGGTACTATCTTCTTTATAAATTTCTCCCCTTACTATTTCACTTCATTTTTTAACTTTTGCCCAAAGTTTTTGTGACCATGTAAGGAAGCATTCGAAAGGATAGAGAGCAACATCTTGCAGGGGCTTAATTGATCTCCAATCTTCGTTTTCTCATCATTTCTAAAGGTAAGTTTCACATTTCTACTTTGTTTTTGTTCTTCCATATTCATAGCTTCTTTAAAATGTGGTCCTATGGTGGTAGTTTCGACTTCCTACCACCTTATTTTCGTTGTTTTTCTGCCATTGGGGGTGGTTACCACCCCTGATTGTTCATTTTCTTATTCTTCCATCACTCACTGGTAGCTTTTTTCTTTAGCAGAAAACCACCATAGGGTGCCTTTTAATTCTTTTGTGTTGTGTGTTTTGGGATCTCTAACCTTGATTTTCTGAACTTATGATCTAAAGGTGATTTTCTTTATAAGTTCACTATGGTATCCAAGATGGGGAAAAAGCAAAAGACACTTGTATTCCCTCCCTTAATTCCTTAATCTACCAATGGATGGAACCCAAGGTCCTAGGGACTCCATCAGTCATAACTTTCGAGTTCTTGGATCATTTTAGGGAGGAAAATCTAAATACACCGGATGGAGAGTACGACGGGGAATATGTCTTAGAGGCCCTCAAACCGAATGAGAAGGTGTGTTATTATAACCATAGAAGTGGATTGAGTTAGATGTGGGTGTATGATGTCCTCATTACTAAGTTAGGCATCCGAATTCCCTTCACCTATTTCCAATTTACCATTTTACAATATACCCAAGCTGCTCCTTCTCAGCTTCTCCCAATAGTTGGGCCATAATATGAGGCTTTGAGGTGATTTGCGAGTATCTTGGGGTGCCCTCCCCTTGAAGCTTTTTCTTCCTTTTTACACTAACTTACCCTACTGGCAACGGCTTGATCACGGGCTGGCTATCATTCCAAGCCCACACCAATCAAAAGGTGTTCTTTCTTTATAAGGAGTCTTTTCATCACTTCAAACCTTTTTATTTCAAGGTTTTCAGGAATTCGGGTATGATTCCATTATGAGAGACCTTGGAGGGTGAGTTCCGATTTAACTGCTATTGGTACAAAAACTTCGATGTGCCTCGGATAGATGAGGATCCCCTCAAGCTCAACTGAGGAAAAGGTCATCATGTAGTTTCTTCTTCAAACCTTTGGGAAAAACTACCTCTAATTGGCTAGAAGCCGAGGTGGCTAGGAAATATATAGGTTTTCCCTCTCCCCTTTATTACTTTTTCTCTTTTCTCTAGCTATTATTATTGATTGCTATCTCTTTTTTATAGACGACATGGCCTCGAAACCAACTTTGATCGAGCTCCAATGTCATTTCCTTAATAGACCACTCGAGGGGGATGGAAATAATAGCCCCGAGTCTCTGGGTTCTAGTGATCCGATGTTTGCCAAAGCTCTCGATGCTGCTGCTCCCAAGGTCCATCCATCCAAGAAGAAAAAGGGAAAGAAGGTGGTGAAGTATAAGAAAGTCATTCAAGTTGATTCTGATGATTCTTCGACTGTGGAGGGGAAGTCGGAGATTAGTGTGCTAGCCAAGGATTTCCCTTATTCAGAATTCATGGATAAGAAGCTGATGATTCCCGCCCTCTTCGAGCAACTCTGCAATGATGATGATAACTTGGCAGAAAAATTTCAATGGGCCGGCTACATGTTGCTGAAATCGACGACGTTACATAGGTACTCAGAACTAATTATCTCTTTTAGCGTCTAAGCTATTGGGGAAGTCAAAGACCAGAAGAAGGGGATAACTCTTCTTTAAAATGAGAAGCTGGCTCTAGGGAAAGCCAAACAAGCCGAGGCTGAGGAATTGGGAGGGCAACTATGATCAGAGGACCAGTAGCTAAAGGAAGCGAGGGCTTGGATATTAGAGCTCAAGAAGGCCTATATCGAGGCATCCAATGCTACTTCGAAATCAAAGGCTAAGGTCAAATATATAGAAAAGTAGTATGGAAAATCAGTTTTTGAGATTAAAGATAATATCTTGGCATAATGTAAAGTCATATGCCCTGAGCCCGACTTTGGCAAGGTCGGAATTGACAAATATGTTGTCATGGGTGCATTGAGGTCGCTCCTGTTGATGATGATAAAGAAGGAGCTCTTGAGGGTCCCAAGTCTGAGCCGACCGATCATGTAGCTATCCTCTGAAGCTATGCATATTTTATTTTTCTTTGTAGCTTGTATTTTGTGCCTTTACATGGGCTTCTTGTGCCTGACATTCCTTGGTTTCCGGGTTTATCAATAAAATTATTTTACCAATTGATATGCTTTTTGTTTTTCGCCTAAGTTAAATAACTTGAAGGGTTTATTAGCGACATTGTAATCAACATGATAAATTGTCCAAGGTCACAAAGAAAACATGGTTTTATCGAATAGGTTATCACTGAATTGGATTTTCCAAGGTATTCAATAATCTAGTTTTAATTCTGCTCAAGTTTAGAAACTAAGGAATTTTAATTTCGCTTAAGTTAAACTCAAGGGTATAAATGGTCCGAGGTGAAGACACGAACTTTTCCGAGGTGGTAATAGACCTGGATTAAGTGCTCCGCTAAAATAGATACTTAAGATTTATACTTCATTTATCCAAGCTGTTTACTAACTAGGATTTATGTGCGGTAATTCTCATGATGTTGGACTTAGGTTCTGTTTGCCTCGACTAAGGAGTCATTAGTCCCTTAGGATAATAAATGAATGATGAACTTGAGTAATAGGTGAAATAATAATGTATTAAGGAAACTTTATTTAGGACAAAAAGAATACAAATAATACCTGTTATGGAATTTAGAAAGTAAAGATCGAATGGAGGTGTTAGAACACCACTCAACCCACAAAAGTTCCACCTCGTTAAAATCTCATCAAAAAAACCTAGTATGACAAAACCCGAGGTAAGAAAAAGAGTACGGTTACTTTGCGTGATTTACATCAAATAAAAATTTTCGTAGGTTCAAGAAATTCTATGACCTCGAAACCTCAGATCTCGATAGTGTAGAGAGCTTGTAAACTCCATTTCCCAAAAATTTAACAATTTTGTAAGGAACTTTCCAATTGGCCACTAGTTTTCCTTGTCTGGGAGGAGGTGGTTTGATGTTGGCACGTCGAAGTACCAAGTCTCCCTTTTGGAACTTTCAAGACATAACATTAGTGTTATATTTGTTAGCTATCCGATGTTTCAATGCCTTTTTCCCGTATGTGTGCCATTTTTCTTGCCTTATTAGTGAGATTGACTTTTTCTCGGAGAGCTTGTGCATTCATGGATCGGAAAATAACTCGTGGGCTGGGCTCTTTGACCTCGATTAGTATCATGGTGTCTACTCCATAGATGAGCTTGAAAGGCATTTTGCCCATTGTCAACTGTAGGGTTGTTCGGTAGAACTATAGGACGCTACCAAGTTCATCGGTCCATGCCCCAAATGCTTCACTAAGTCTTTTTTTCAATCCTTGGAGCACGACCTTGTTAGCTACTTTGATTTGATTGTTAGCTTAGGGGTGCTCAATGGAAGTAAAGTGGTGCTTAACTTTGTAGTTGGTGTGAAAATCTCAGAACTTTTGATCAATGAACTGAGTTCTATTGTCAGTTACCGCAGAGTCCGATATCCCAAAACAGGTGAAATTGCTCCTCTAAATGAACTTCCCAGCTTGGACAGTCGTGATGGTGGACAGTGGTTCTACTTCCACCTACTTCGTGAAATAGTCTAATAAGATATTTTGGTTATCCCGAGGCTAACGGGAAAAGATCTAGGAGATCAATTTCCCACTTACTGAACGGCTAAGGGGACATGATGGTGGAGAGTTTCTCGGCGAGAGCGGTATGGAAATAATGATTGACACTTCGAACACTTCTTCACGTAGTTGACTAAGTCCCTGGAGATAGAGGGCCAATAATAGCTAACTCGTAAGACTTTTAAGACCAATACCTTTCCTATGAGATGATGACCTCTAGATCCTTCGTGAACTTCTTCAAGTATAAAGGAAATTCGATCTAGACCCATGCAGTTCTACAGTGTTTGAGACAGGCCCCTTCTATATAATTGTTTGTCAAGGATAATGTAATAGAAGGTTTCTTTGGTTAATCATTTTGCCTCCACAGGCTCCTCTAACTTGGTTCCATTCCATAAGTACTAAATAATACATCTAGTTTGGGATTTCTTCAATGGCCAAGGTCGGGAAGGCCTCTGATATCGAGAATGACCTCAATGTCTCCTGAATAAAGCTCTGGTTGTTCCCTCTAAGCTTCATATTGGCCAATTTGAAAAGGATATTGGCCGTGACATTTTCTTTTCTTGGAACATGTCAGATCTCGGTGGTACCAAGTGACTTCATTAGATTCTTCATTAGTATGTCCCCATTTTCTATGACATCACTATCAGGGAGTTGTTGTAGATTGTAAGTTAGGAAGCTCTGACATAATTAGCTAACCTTAGTCCAGCTATTAAGGCCTCATACTCGCCCTAATTATTCAAAATTGAGAAGTCGAATTTTGTGGACAGTTTGACAACAATTTCCCTTTCCTTTTCCAAAATTACTCTGGCTCCGCTTCCTTTGGAGCTGGAGACTTTGTCAACGTGCAGTGTCCACTTCGGCTCTTGAAGCTCTCCATCTTCCTCCAATTCCATCAAAAAGTCTACTGAGGTTTGGGCTTTTGTAGTTGTTCTTGGCTTGTACTGGATGTTGAATTCCGATAGTTTTACCGACCATGCTACTTTCCTTCCTGCCAAATCCGGCTTTTGCAAGACCTACCAAATTGGCTAGTCAGTTCGAACGACTATAGTGTAAGCTTGAAAATACTACCAGAGTCTTATCGTAGTAACTACCAAAGTAAGGGGGACCTTTTCTAATATATGACCTTGGGCCCTACAGAGTTTTACTAACAAAGTAGACGAGGTGATGCCGCCAAACATCTTCCCAAACTAAGCCACTGGCTATAGTCAAATCGTTTACGACTAGGTATGTAACACTTTCTATCATATAAGCTATGCTCAAGTCATGAAGTTATATTTAGAGGTTGCTATGGTACTATAGAAACTTATAACTCCATATATGTATATATGGCCCTGACAAAATCATTTTTTATTACTAAATAAAGGTTTACAATCTTAAATCTCTGATACATATAAAATATAATAATTACAATTTGAAAGAAACTCAACTAACATTATACACAAAGCTTATCTCGGCCTGCCGTCATCGCCTTGTGGTTGTGACGTGCCCAGCTTAGTTGTACAAACCAAACTCAAGTCCAGGTCTTGCGTCTTGTAGATATTCCGAGACATCTGATGCAAACTTAAGGTCTATTCTAAAAACTAAATTATTTATCAAAAACACACAAGCAGATAGTGGAAACCTAAAGTTTTCAATAGGTATACTTGATCCACTAGTTACATATAGTGTCATCATAAATATTCCAGCTGTTTTAGTTTCTTATGAAAATATAAACACATACACATAGACACTGATTTAATTTTAAGTTTGAAAATGTATTTCATGAAGCAGGTTATATTTTAACAATCACTTAGTATGTTTCAAAAGCAAGCATAATAGCATTACAACATGACAATATACTTAAATATGTTCATGTAAATGCTTATACTTGACTTATACAAGTGCACTTAATTTTCTTATCTCTTTCTTTAACTTTCTTTAATCTTTATTCCGAGACATCTGATGCAAACTTAAGGTCTATTCTAAAAACTAAATTATTTATCAAAAACACACAAGCAGATAGTGAAAACCTAAAGTTTTCAATAGGTATACTTGATCCACTAATTACATATAGTGTCATCATAAATATTCCAGCTGTTTTAGTTTCTTATGAAAATATAAACACATACACATAGACACTGATTTAATTTTAAGTTTGAAAATGTATTTCATGAAGCAGGTTATATTTTAACAATCACTTAGTATGTTTCAAAAGCAAGCATAATAGCAATAAATAAGATAAAATTTCAGCTATAATCATAATAGCATTACAACATGACAATATACTTAAATATGTTCATGTAAATGCTTATACTTGACTTATACAAGTGCACTTAATTTTCTTATCTCTTTCTTTAACTTTCTTTAATCTTTATTGCCCTTGGGTTAGAGCCGTCGAAATGGGCCGAGTCCAATGGGTTGAATTGAATACCTCGAAAAATATATGGGCTGGGCTATAAAAATAAGAATTAAAAAAAGTTTTAGCCTGACCTAGCCTAACATGATTTGGCCCAACCCACTAGGCTAGCTCGATTGACCTGAATACATTTTTTAAAAAAAATCAATTGTTGTAATTTGAAAAAAAAAATAGCTACAACCCATTTTTACACTCTAAAGTGCTCCACCTTTATAAAAAAAATAATAAATGGAAAAAAAGAGAGTAAAGCACACCCCAAAAAAAAAATTGCAAATGAAAAAAAAAGAAAGATGAAGACAAGAAATGACGCAGATCCAAAAAAAAAAGACAGCAATCTAAAAAATAAAAGTAACTTAGGTAGACCCATAAAAAAAGTTAGAAAGTAATTATTAAAAAAAATTATTATATGTTGACCCAAAATTGGACCATGGCCAGCAAATGTAGCCCAAATTTATACTTAACCCAATTAAGACTAGTCCAAAATGGCCCAACTCGAGGTGGACTGACTCATTTGGGCAGGCTTGCTGGTTTAAACAGCTCTACCTTGCGTAGATTAATCAAGGAGTGAGTTCAATTTGTAACCATCGTTATGCAGTACTGACTCATAAGGGGACCCACATATCTTTGAATTGGAGGAACTTAACTGGCCAATTGCCTCCAATGTAAAGGGACCAAAAAATTTTAGCTACCTTCATAGAGAAGGACCGAAATAACTGCTTCCAAATGAAGGGGTCCACATCTTATCTGTTTAACTGCATTTATAGGGAAGGACTTAATAACTGCATCCAAGTGAAGGGATCTCATCTTGTCATCATTTTGTCCATTCATATTTTTTTATTATTTATATGCTCATATATTCATGTATGAACATACTATACGCACTTTTGTATATGCTCCATATCTTACTTTCAAACATTCATACATGTATATGTTTCAGGTGCATAACATATAAAAAATCATAACATTTATATACTTCTACTGGAAATTTGGCAACATAACGGTTGAAACATAAAGATTTCCAAAATAGATAATATAATCAGTTAGCCAGTCAGCCACAACAATTGTGATTATATTAGAGATTATACCAATATCACATTGTTTTGATGTTGATTGCATAAATATTTATGCCATTGGTTATCTCATGGCTTGTAGAATCCCTAACTCAAGGTAATTATCAAGTTATTCCACTTCCCTTAAATTTGTCCTATTCTTTTAAATTTCACTAAAATTTTATTTTATTTATTTTAATATAGAAATTTAATATGTTGTATCCCTGTTTGTTTACTTTTAAATCTGTTTAGTTTCATTAAATTTTGATATGTATAACTTAAGTTATTAGGATTTTACTTAAAGCTGCCCTATCTAAGGGCAGACTTACATACTTAAGTTTAGACAATCACTAAAAATTCATCTTTTATCATTTTAATGCAAAACTTATATCATGTAGCTATTTGAATCATCTTTCAATCCCAATAGGTTTTCATCTCAATTGGGTAAGTGGAGCTGAAGTTATGAACTCCTCAAGTGGGCTACCCTATTTCTACCCAAATGGAACATAGGTCAAATTTAAGAAATTATTGGAAAAATTCACTCATTATCTTATTCTCAAATTTTTATGGTATAATCTTCTATGTATTAATTTTCTAATAAAATTAGTTTCACTTAATTTAAAGTTATATAGAGCGAATTATATCCCTCACATCACACTCTAGTCAAGATAGAGAGTGGAATCTAACAACCAATTTGTAAAAATCATAACTAATTCATTTTAAGTCTAATGGCCTTATAATTTATATGATTGGATTGCTTTTAAAGTCCAGTTTCTTGTAAAATTAGTTTTATTCATATTTATATATCTTGAGTTATGGACTTCGCCATATAGATGATGTCAAGGGTTTCTATCTTATAGCTTTTCTATTTTGGTTCTATTTTGTCCCTTTGATCTTTTTTTCAATTAAACCAATATTTTCCTATCCTAAATAATTAGAAACAAGTTATAACACCATCATACAAGCATGAATCAAAGATAGCACAAGAAATCACATCAATCGCATAACCACAAAAGACAATTATAGTGTGATCCGAATTAAGATTTAGGCACCAAAGTTGCTCCGATTTGGACTTTAGTAGGCTAAGGTTTGGTCTCCACATTGGTGAGGGTGGTACCTACAAGGACTTCGACGATCAAGTCGATAAGTGTAAGAGGTACTAGGTACAGTGTATAAGGCATATCTAAGCTCAATGATTGGCCACCTATTTGTTGTGGTCGGCCATTGAGAATGTGGGGGGATGTTTCGTGATTTCGAAAAGTGTCTCGGGACTTTCAATAACTTGGTGCTTATTGGTGGGTCTGATATAGGTAGAGACACGTTAGGTGAGCACAGTTCCGGTTTGCTTGTGTACATCGACCATATCCTTATACGGAGTACTCCGACTTAGGCCTTGCATGTTGGCAGATTTGAGTCCGAGTTAGGCCACCTAACATAGGCTGAGATGGATCTCAGCCTTTGTCCGAAACAATACCCTTATTAAATTTTGTTATGTAGTCGAAAGTATGATATCATTATGTAATGGAAACTAACCAACTCTTTTAACTAATGAAGATGAAAGGTTAAATTGAAAAATTAAGAATAAATATTACATTAATTTAAGAGAATGATAATTATTGTGAATAAAATTTTTTTACTCAAATTAACAACTATTGTGAATCAAAGGGAGTACAAAGTAACAAGTTATTATTTAAATACAAAATTGATATATAAAATGAATTAACTATGAAAGTATAATATGAAATCTAATAAGGAAAAGATAAGTGCAAATCGAATAAGGTCTTTATGATTTTGTATTTGTTTGAAATCTTTATCTTTGATATCTTAAAGGAATTTCAGGATTAGATGAAATCATATTCATTCGATAAATATAAACCTTATCACCAATATGATTTTTGTAACAACGATTGACTCTATAATGTTATTTGCCAAGTCTTGAACAATTAATCTTGTTCTATTGCACAGTCTTGAAGTCTGATTGATGTTTCTTAGAAGTATAATTGGAACTCCATTTTTTTAACACTAATTTGTGATTTGGTATTTCAGAATATTTGTATTTCATTTAAGAATAGAAGAGAGACAATAATGTGATTTTTTTGGATAATTGGAGCAAGCCCACAATTCATAGTAATATACGATAGACATCTCACAACAAATATTTAGTTGTCTTTTTATTTAATTTGATGTGATTTAGTGATCTTTTAAAAAATTATTTAAGACAAAATAAAATAAATAAGCAAATCAAATGATACAATAAGTGAAATGCAAATGTAACCATCAGTACATAGATTTGAATAAATCAAAAACAAATTAGTTATATCAATTTCATCTATTGCAGTCCTTTATTATTATTTATACTAAATAAAGAATGCATAACCAAGTAAAAATTTTAAAAAAAAAACAGCACATTCAATTTCTTTTCTTTTTGCTCTTGTATTAATTGTTCCTTCTTTTTTAATAATTGGAAACATAATTTTTAAATCAAGTTATTCATTTGCTCCAATATTATTTGCTCCTTTTTTTCCCCTAATTGTAAACACATTTAATTTATTTCCTTAATTGGATTTTTTTTAAAATTAAATCACATTCAATTTACTTGTTCCTTTTTTTTTTTGGTCTTGTATTAGTTGCTCTTTTTTTTTCCCCCTAATTGTAAACACATTCAATTTAAAACACATAATTAGGTCTTTTATTTACTTCAATATTATTTGCTACCCCTTTTTTCTAATTGCAAATATATTTAATTTATTTCCTTAATTATAAATTTTTAAAAACTAAAATATATAGAATATACCTATTTTTGACACGTGTAAAGTTTCCATATAATAATAACCTTTGTTTTATAAGTAGCATAAATAAATTAGTTATAAATATAAATAAAAGGTATAAATAAATTAACTAAGGATAAAAATGATAGAATATAAAATGCCATTTAGTGATTAAAAGGATTAAGCTCTTGTTATCCTTATTTATCACTAAATGGCATTTAATCAATTTAATTTTTCAATTTTAATTCATAGTTAGGTTCAAAGAAGGTAGAAGTGAAAAAGTGTATTGGAAAGATGAATATAAAGAAATGACCTATGTTAAAGTATGGAGCAAAGACTTACTTTAATTGGACGACAGTGGGGATAATGGATAGGAACTAAATTTTCATATTGAAATTTGAATTTTATTTTTTTTATATAATTGTAAATGAAAATTTTCTATTATTAGTAAGTGAAAAAAATTGTGCTACTCTCTAATTAATTAACATATGTCAGAAGTTTCCAATTAATAGCTCTCTTTTATTATATGCATTTAGATATAGATTTTTGATTATTTAAGGTTATTAAAATTATTTTATTTTTATAAATTCTTGTGAAATTGGCATGCTAATATTAATGATATTATATTTGTTAAAATTATTTAATCATTATTTAATACTTTAAAAATATAAAATTGAATATGAAATTAATATTTTATTTTTCTCAATAAATTAATATAAAAATATTTTATTAACATTCATATATTAACAATAGTTATCACGTATTATAGTTTTAAAGTATTCCAAAAAAATTGAAAAAGTAAGTAATTCTAACTTTTTTCGAATAATTATTACAAATTATTGTTATTATTAATAATTTATTTTTTTAAAGTAATTATAATAATAAAAAATAGAATAACAAAAAATTTTAACAAAATAATATATATATATATATATATATATATATGCTATTAATCACATATCTTTTATTTTGTATTTGTAAAAAGTATTTAAATATGTATATTTGTTAATAAAAAACATTATGGTTGAAAAATAAGATAATAAATATAAGATAATAACAATTTAATGAAAAACATAAAAAGAGAGATTAAATAATAAAATTTCATTTATGTCCCTCACATTTCACAACGATTTTAATTTAGTGTCAATTTTTTATCTATTTATATTCATAATATTTTTAAAATATTTCAATCTTATCCTTTTAGTAGATGATATCTAGGTCATAAATGAAAAAAATTGATATTATGGTCAAATTTTGATATTAGTAATATTTAAAATATCATTAATAGAGATTGTTTGCCTTCAATTCTCCAAAAAAAAAACTTCACGTATGGATTTTAATAAAAAAAGATTAATTAAACATTAATAAAGTTTAAATTAAGAAGAAAGTTTTATATTGTACAAAAATATAAGAAAAATGATGATAAATAATATCTTATTATTCAAATAAATAATAAATATATTATAATTAATATTATAATCTAACTTTCATATCAATTTTTTTTATAATTTAAATATTAAAATAATAAGATTAAGATATATTAAAAATATTAGGGATATAAATAAAATAAAATAAAAACTTTTGCCATTAAACTGAAATCGTTATAAAACATAACGAAGATTTTACCTGACATTAAAGATGAAGAAAGAGAACCTGGGCCGTGAAAAATAGTGAATAGTGATGTGGGATTGGAAATTAAGAGAAAAAAAGCGAGTGAGAGTGGAGAATATACCGAAAAGTGCTGCAACAACAAAACGTGACTGTGTCTCCAATCAGAGCACTCGGACGATGATCGTGTCTTTCTTTTGCTGTTAAGCGTTAATCTCCGTGATTGAAAATAACTGTCAACTATTTTGAATCGGAAGATAAGGCAAGTAAAATTTGTTTTTTACTTCATAAACTTCTCATATACTTTAAGAATTTAATTTAAATATATTGATAACATAAAATAATTTTATATTATCAGTCAATAAAAATAATAGAAAATACCAACTCATACAAATAATTACCCATTATAATTAAGGACCCACTATAATTTTTCACTTTTCTTTAATTTTATTGGTTGATAGTATAAAATTATTTTACACTGTCAGTAAATACCAATTAAACTCACACTTTAAAAGCTAAAGATGGTGAATTGATTAATTAATTGCTTGCTTACTCGTTTTACGTGGCCAACTGAAAAACACAATTCCCTATCTTTTGAGGGGAGTCAATCCAAACAAGTTATAAATAAAGTTTGTTTAATTAATAATTTTAAATTTTATACTTTTTAGCATTGTAAATAAATTTTGATTTTGATTTTTCACATATGATAATTTTTAAAAGGAATTTTTCTCTACATATTTTAATTATAATGCCTTAAGTCAAATAATAAGTTAATTTAATGACTGAATAATATGGACGTCTAAGTTTTTTTCACATAAAATAAAAGATTTTCAAATTATTTGTTAAATTTTATTGTTTTTTAATATAATTTAAAAGTGTTCAAATCCAAATTAAATTCATCAAACCCGTCGAATCGATTTAAAAAATAAAAAATTAATTTTTATGGTTAAATCAATTTTTTAGTGAAGATCAATCGGTTTGGAAGTAATCATTGGTTAGTTATTACATATTATAAGCACTTTATTTAATATTAAATATATGTAAAATTATATTATAAGTGAAAAATTTTGTCTGCATAACCATTTAATTATGTATTTTTATATTAACAAAAATATTTAACTTTTTTAATCACACAAATAATAATATATAATTAGATCATAATATAAAATTCTTTATATTAATGATGTACCAAAATCAATCTCTTATTTTAACTATAAACTTTTTAATCAAATTACAACTTAATCTAATAACTAAAATAATAATATAAGCATTTAAGTTTTTTCCACTGAAAATAAAGTATTTTTAAACTATTTATTATATATTATTGTTTTTATAATATTATATATGGATTTTAAATTCAAACTAAATCAATCAAAAATATATTTTATGTGAAATTAATCAAAACTGTTAAATTGATAAAAAAAAATTTAAAATTAACCTTTTAGTGAAGTTTAGATTTTTTAACAAAAATTAATTCATTTATTTTACTTTACATTTCATTTTTAAAAATTAATATATCAGTTTTTTTAAAATATTTGATTTGAGTCAAATTAATTATGATTTTTTGTTTTGGGGTCGGAATTAATAAAGACTTTTTTTGTTTGTGGGTCAGAGTGGTACCAGTAGTTTAGATAAAAAAAAAAAAGTTGATATATTTTGCATAGTTGCAGGAAACCAGCCTAGTCCAATAGCAACCCAGCTATTCTGACAAAAAAAAAAAAAAGAGAAAGCTGGGCCATACCTACTACCCGGTAGCTCCTTCCACCATCTCCTGGAAACCAAACCAAGCCCTCTGCTGCAGCCGCATCACTCCTCCTTCCCCCTCTCGTTTGCTGCTTTTCAGTTTGGTGTTTGTAACTAACTGCCTCATTCTGTGTGTCATCGTCCAGGTAGTAGTAGTATTAACTCTTTCTTTGCACTCTTTTTTTCCTCAACATGTTTCATTCCTTCATCTTCTCCATTTATTGCTTCTTCAACTGTCTCTATATCATAAACCCAAACCCCAAGAAAAAAAAAGTTTTTTTTTTTGAGGGGGGGGGGGATTGATGAATGGATCATGATGTGTTGTGTTTGGGCAAGGAAATGCTATTATAGTGCTAGCTCCTTTTGGTGGTTTTAACTGTTCTAAGGAAAGATCTCCGGTGAGGGAGTTGTGTATTCAATCTGATTCTTTTTGGATGGTTAATCACATGCTGTCGTTGCTAATTAGAACTTCTCATCTGTGTTGTTTCCTGTTGCCATTTTCATATACCTTCTTGTATCTGTGCAAAGGAAAATCGAAAAGTGCACAGTGAGTATGGAAGTGATGAAGTGCACATTTTTAAAAAGGGCCATAAAAACCTAGTTGCTCCTAACCGTGTGATGGATAATATGATCTATCAGAGTTTTTATTTTTTCTTTTTTTTTTGTTTTTTGTTTTTTTTGGGGGGGGGGGGGGGTGATGTGTTATTATTGGAGTTGCATTAGCGGACTATGGTTTTGAATTATATACTCGATTTGAAGTTGAAGGATATGGAAATGAGTCAAGGTATGAGAATGAATGATACTGTAAGATTTATTATCAACCCAATGTTGTTTTGTTTATTATATAGATTAAAGTGTATAACATGTGGCTTTGCCCTCGTTTTTTCATCAAAAACAAATTTATTTGAGATGTAAATTTTGCTTTCATTATAGCCTATATAACTTGGATTGAATTGAAATCTTAGAATTTTTCCCTATCACAGAACTACCTGATTGAATAGTCAAAATTCAAACAAGGTTCAATATTGATCATTCTTGCTTGGAAAATATGATGTTAGCAACATACCTTTAGCCTTCCTAATTAAATGCTATCTGATGCAGAAAGGTAGCTGACTTGGCTGTTGCAGTGCAGAAGGAATAAAATGCCTCTTTATGATTGTATGCTTCTGTTTAAGCCCCATATAAGGAAGGAAGCCCTCATGGATTTGGTTGCAAGGGTGGGAAAACATGTGTATAGAAGAAATGGGGTTGTCACCAATATCAAGAATTTCGGAACAGTTCAGTTGGGCTATGGTATAAAGAAGCTAGATGGCAGACATTATCAGGTGAGATTGATGATTATTTACAATGTTGAATGACTTTTGGCAGTGTATGCATTTTTTTGCCTTATAGTTTGCTTTATATTTCCTGTTTTGACATGTGCAAGTGTTTTTTTGTGCCTAGTGGAAATAGGAATTCAAGTGATGTGTCACTGAATTCATCTATTATTTGCAGTTTATAGTGATGATAGAACTCAATTAAATGTTATTTATTTTACTGCTGTTTCAGGTTAGTGAACTCATATACCAATCAGCATAGTTAATTTTTTCACAAGGGTTATGTATGATATGGTATTTGTGGGTTATACATGCACGGCATTTTTACCACTCACCATTTGGGCTCATTGTAGTACAGAGCTAATTCTGAGCTAATGATGTGTGGTCTAACCACCATATGTTAGGTGAATACTTCTGTTTTCTTTACTGTTTAAGTCAAAATCTCAGTGATTGAACTGTTTCTGTCATTTGGGTTGTATTAGTCATGGACAGAGCAATCATACAAAATTACCAAATAAACGTGATATAAGCCATGTGAAAATAGCTTTGTTGGTATTTTAAACGATTTAGAGAGATGTTTAACATAACTCGTGGTTTGAGGATGTGTACTGTGCTATTTGATTTGTTGGATGTATATATATTAGATTGTGATTATTGCCATTCTACCTGACGTGACTCAAAAATGTGAATTGCAACATCTTATTGAAAATCCAAATAGTGATTATTTTATTGAATGTGCTGTTTTCCACATGCTGCCCATGAAGTTTCAGCAAACTTATTTTTGTTTAGGAGTCTGGCTATAAGTGAAATAGCCGGACTCACAAATTATTCTCTTAAGTATCAATGGAAATTATGCAACTGTAACTTAATGTATTGCCATTTTCCTTTTTCCATGGATGTAGGGCCAATTGATGCAACTCAGCATGATGGCTACCCCTGAAATCAACAAGGAGCTGCATTATCTAAACAAGGAAGACCGGCTACTGCGTTGGCTTCTGGTCAAACAACGCGACTTTAACTTCGCGCATGAACTTCTTGGGGAGCAAGGTAGAATTGAGCTAAGCAATTTGTCTCAAAGCAGAAGACTTGATGACGAGGACGAGGATGAGGACGAGGATGATGAGGAATATGAAGTGAATGAAGAAGAAACAAAATGAACTGGAAGATAATTGAATGTTTCATTTGTTTACATTATGAGAGGATAAAACCGTTTGGCCTTACATTGTATGTGCCAGACATGTGCTTATTGATAGTGTCAGGTGACAAGCAGACATGACCTGACATGATCAATTAGCTTAAAAGATGTTATTTAGTGAGCTTCATGTTGTCTCTTCTAGCTAGTCTATTAAATAATATCTTTGGAGCTTGGTACAATACTTGATTTACAAACTTCGTAGCCTTGCCCAGGAATCAAAGCAGCTGAGTAATACTTGTACCTTACGTTTAATATCTCGAGAGAGTAGTTGTTAATGGGTGGAGATGAGCAATTTGAGTATCAATCGATATCTTAGAATGTAATACTTTATGCAACAGAACAAAAATCTTAACCAATGTTTGTCTGAAGTAAGGTAAGACATTCTTTTCCTCCTTTTATTGACTTTGTATATATGTCGGTGTGGTGGTGAAAAGAATTTAGCAAGTCTCATAACTTGCTAATTTTTGCATGTAGGCGAACTGATTTCTTAGTCTGCCACAGGAGGCATAAGAAGTCTTACAACGAGTCAAATAGAATTACTAAGGTCACAAAAATGAGGAAAAAGTATCGGAGAGGGTACCGATAGGTTAAACTTTAAAATTAAAGGCTTTTTCACACTTTGCCACGTAATGATGAACCCATTTATATCTTATAAAGTGCAAAATAATCATCCCAATCAG
Source organism: Pterocarpus santalinus (assembly GCA_031439595.1). Classification (NCBI taxonomy): domain Eukaryota; kingdom Viridiplantae; phylum Streptophyta; class Magnoliopsida; order Fabales; family Fabaceae; genus Pterocarpus; species Pterocarpus santalinus. Next base: position 63,969,048 of record CM062531.1, on the reverse strand, counting down.
ATTAGGGGTAACAAATTATCAATTACATATTTCTCACGGGTGTGACAGTCTCTACATTTGGCACAAAAGGAAAAGGATATCACAAAAAGAAATTTGTATCTACAGCATTTTCCTTCCACCCGGAATACATTTTCACTGTTAAAAGAAAAAACGAATAAACATGTAATTAAACAATTCAATTCGCCCGACAGTCCAGACAATAAAGATGCTGCCACCCCTTCAACATTCAGCTTCAGCAAATTCCAATTTTCCCAACTCCAACTGCAGCAGTTTCTCTTGGATCAGTTCGAGATTGAAGATGCATGGGCATAAGTTCCTCTTTTGCATTGCATACTTAAGTATTTTGCTGAATCAATATGTAGCCATCCTAAGCAGCCGGAAATGTACACTTGAAAATATATAGTCAGGAAAAGATTAACACCAGACACGGGCTGTAAATAGAATATTTAGATAACTCAATGCAAATTCTGGTTAGAAAGTCCCATAGATTCTGCAAGTTCTCTAGCAGCCATACTGTCAGCTTGTTCCTACGGAGGAGGGGATAAAAAAAAAAATATGCCCAGAGTCAACAAGATTTGATAGCAACTCAATATCAAAAGGGATAGACTTAACTTGGCTGCATGTATCAATAACTGTTATATATTCTGTTGTGCAATCAGCTGAGTATATTTACCTGAAGGCGATGTAAGAGATACATCAAGAAGAGATGTACAAACACCTGTTGCAATTTCTCAAGATTAGCAAAGAATTCAAATCTTTCCATGGTATTTCATCTCAGATATTTGACATTTTAAACATCCACTGAAGCGATCTCACCAAGTAGAAAAATAGAATAACTCGAGCTGTGGGATAACGCCAGAGAAATCTTGTGGCCCTGACAGCTCCTGAATCTAACAGTTTCACTGCCTTCTGCAACTGCATGTGGCATGCCAAATACAAAGTAAAAAAATAATGCTCAAAAGGTGAATAAAAATGACATGAAACATGATGATTGTTATACCTGAATACTTGCGCCAACCATATGACGGTGATGCAAAGGAAGAGGCCTGCAATTATTACTTTATAAGAAAACTTTCCAAACTCTACAAGTGGTTTTGGAGAGACAGAGAGTGGCATATAGAAGAGGAATAACTGAATAGCAGAGTGATTTAACAGAGAGCTATAATAAACAAATCACAACTAAAACTTTACCATTCTAGTAATGAACAAATTAGAATATGAAGAAAATATAGGAGATGATTTAACATGGGGATGTAAACAAATTAGTTCTGCAAAAGATTAATGCATTTTAATGGGTTTGCAGGAACTTCCTACTGGTAGGGCACATGACCATTAAAGCTTATGTTTATTGTAAGTTCGATCAAATGCAATACAGACAAACAAAATATATGCTAATATAATAAGAGGAAGAAACATACTCAAGGGATTTTATTTCAGTCTCGTCTTCCCAAGATGTTGATGCTCGGCGAGAAACTCTACTTCTTTCAGCCTCTGCCTGTTTAACATGATGGTGATATCAAGTTCACAGTGGAGTCAAACTAACAATCAAGCAGCCACAGGAACCTAAGCACATACCTGTGCTTCTTGAAGACGCTTAATTTCCTTCTCCAATTGAAACTCTGTTGCAGCTTTTTCACTGACCATGGTTTCTAATTGTGTTTGTTTGTAGTACTGAAAAGAAGATAACGCATAAATTTACTGAACATTACAAGTAATTGCATGAAATCTAACCATGATGCAAATTACCAGAAGGTCAGTTAGTTCCCGATAGCGTTTCTCTAACTCCATATGCTCCTGTTACAAGAATACGAGAATGCTTAGAAAAAGTGGTATTCCAAAATTACCACAACATCAAAACACACACTTAATACAAGTAATAAGTTAACTTCAATAGTATTACATGTCAAAACCCATGCAAGAATAGAATGGTTGGCTGGTAGCACTTGAAATAAAATTGTTTCATCACTCCTCTCATGGCATAAAAGAAGGAAGATGCATGGATGCTGATGCTTACCCTTTAACAAATAAATCATGATAACCATTCTAAACTTGAAGATACAATTTTATTTTAAGCCACATATTTGACTAAAACTACAGCAAATGATGCAGCCCATGAGGATATGACTTGAAATTTAATTTCACTAGTAATAAAGCTTTATAACCAATAAGTCCAAAACCCTGGCGACTTAAGAAAAAATGTTTTCTTAATTTTTTAAAACCTACCTGTGGATTCAAATTTTAATTGTATTTGACAAGAGAAGAAATTCATAGAAAACACACTGGCCCTATTACCTGACGTGAGTAATGCTCAGCATCCCTCTTCATGGCTGCCATTTCAACTCTCATCTTTTGCATTTCAGCCTGAAACCATGAAACCAAACATATAATGAATAATAGGAAGCAAATCATGAACGGCGAGAGGAGACCATTATCTCTGATAAACTTCATTAGCAGATAAGTAAAAGAAAAGAGCAATAATAAAGAGATACTCTTAGTGGCTCTTTCTCTCTCTCTCTCTGTTCTTTTAGAGTCATCTGGTAAGGGTAAGTGGTGGTGTGAATAGACCGAGCCTCCATTCTCTTTTTTGGGAGAAGTTAAGTTACATTTGTGGCTTCTGTGCTCCTTGTTGGTGTGTGGAAGGTGATATTAATGTAGTGAGATTCCCTAGTGAGAAGTTAGGTGGAGGGAGGGTTATGTCAAGTATGCCAGGTTTTGATGTTTTTATCTAGGATTGTAGTTTAAAGGACCCACCTCTTTCTAATCCTAAGTTCACTTGGTCTATCAATAGGAGTCATACGGTGTCTTCTCGCTTAGATAGGTTTCTTTTTACCAATGGTTGGGAGGACGCTTTCCCTAATCTAGTACAGGAGACCTTCTTTCAACCTGTTTCAGATCATTTTCCTGTTATTTTGGAATCCTCCAAGATCAAATGGGGCCCAACAACATTTAGATTTGAGGATATGTGGCTGTCTCATGGTGCTTTTTCTCCTTTTGTGAAAGAAGTTTGGTACAATGTTGAGGTTCAAGGTTGGGAAGGGTTCAAGTTCATGAGAAAGCTAAAAAGTCTTAAAGATAAGTTGAAGGTTTGGAATTGGGAAGTGTTTGGTGATATTGGAATCAAAAAGGATGAAATTCTCAAAGAAATTGAGACCTTGGGTCTTGGCAATTTGGCGTCTAAAAACATTTCCTCAGCAGCTAAATGGCTATGGCATTTTCCTTTAGAACCTCATTCTTTATGGCATCAGGTTATCCAGAGTAAGTATGACTTGGGCAAGAACAGATGGGATGGTAATACTGCTACACAGGCTACTCATCTTAGCCCTTGGAAATTTATTTCTCAAGGTTATACTACCTTTAAACCTTTGCTCTCCTTGCGGGTAGGTAATGGTTCTCGCTTTAACTTTTGGGAGGACCAATAGGTAGGAGACTCCTCTTTTAATTTAGCCTTCCCTCGCCTTTACCATCTATCTTCTTTACATAACTCTCCTATCTAGAATTTCTATAGTGTGCAGGAATTTGCTTATTCTTGGGATTTCCGATTTTTCAAAACCTTAATAATAGAGTCCTCTAAATTAGTGGTCCTTTTGGGTCTACTTAATTTTGTTCATTCGTCTTCTAGCCTAGATAAACGGTTATGATCTCTTGATACCTCTTTTACTTGCACATCTTTTTTCTAGTTTCCAACTCATTTCTCAAACACAACCTCTTTCCTCCTTGATAAACCTATTTGGAAGTCCAAAGCTCCCTTTAAGATCAAATCCTTTATTTGGACAGCTATGCTTAACAAAATTAATATCAATGACATTTTGCAAGTTCGAAGACCACATAAGGCTATTTCCCCTAATGTGTGTGTTATGTGTGGGGGACTTCAGAAATCACACTTGTTTTTGCATTGCCCTATGACTGACTTTTTATGGAATACTTTGTTTGGCGTCTTTGGTGAGTGTTGGGTGTGTCCTATAACTTTAGATCAATTCTTGTTAACTAGTTTTACTGGGTTTGGGAGAAGGAAAGAGGCCAAATTGTTATGGCAATATGCCATATATGCTACTGTTTGGAGTATTTGGCAAGAGTGTAATTCTCGCATCTTTAATGATAGATTTGTAGGCAAGCAAGTTTTGTGGGATAGAGTTAGGCATTTTGCCTCTATTTGGTGTGAAGCTCATGATCTTTTTAGAGGAATTTTCCTCTTAGACATGTTGAGAGATTGGAAAGCTATACTTCATTGATAACTTTTTATTTTATTTTGTTTCTTTTTAGTCTTGTAAGGAGGATCTCTTGTCCTCCCATGTCCTTGTATCATTCTTCTCTTCTTAATGACATTTTTCTTCTGTTATCAAAATAATAATAATAATAATAAAGAGATACTTGCCTCCAAGGAAGATAGCTTGTTTTCAGCTTCTCTCTGACCCTGACGTGCACGCTCCACTTCTTCCTGCCATGCCTGCATCTAATATATGAAATGTATGTGTTTATTACTCCATAAGGATGAATAATTATCACAAATACCATCATTAATCCCACCAAAAAAAGGAGTTTAAACAAAAATGATATGTCCCAATGGCCGAATAAGCCTTTTGGCCTGTTGGTACTAGAAATGGTTGTGGCAATAATGGCTCAAGTAAGTTTTACTACACATCCCACCCCCTACACTTCCCCTTCCCCTTTCACCCACCCCACCCTCCCTTCTTGGAATTTTCTGTTAAATCTTATGAAATTGCAATATGGCGTAATTTTTCTCAATAGCCTGTGCCTATACATTATACCTGAACAACTTGATTTGCCTCTTCTGGTGACTTTTTTTGTTCACGACGCATACGGGCTTCCATATCTTGCAGCTCTTGATTTAAAGTAGCACATTCGACCTGATAACAAATGTTGACAAAAGCTTCATGGATCCTTATGCCAGAATATTAGTCACTAATCAGCCTTCATAGTTAGAAAAAAAGTTAATCGTTTCCCTATGTACCTCAAGAAGTGCCACCTTCTGCTCAAGTTCAGTGGCCTTTGCTGTCCTCTCATCCGCTATTCTCTGAAAAGAGGAGCAACTAAAAGTCAACGTATATATTTAACCTTGATTGAAACTTGAAAGGGGGAATTTTAGTAGCCTTATTTACACAAATGATTTATCCTTGGGGATTTGGTACCACTGCCCATGATTATTTTGTAAAACAGAGGACCTTGTTAATAATTTAAAAACACGAGCCAAAAGGCCTCATTGACAATTATATGATGCCAACTTTTTGCAAAAGCTTAAGTGAATGTAGTCAGACACAGTAGCAGCATTCAATGAGCTGAAATGATCATCATCTCCTCATTTTCAAATTTAACATAACACAAAGCTTTCAAAATTCCTGATGATGATTACTTTATAATCATCTTAAGATTTACTATACAAGACCCTTTTGTCTTCTCAAAGGCTCCCAATCCAATAAGCAAAGATGTGTACCAAGACAGTTGTAATGGAATAGAATTGTGTACATGACATCTCTGTGGGGTTATTAACAGTTGTGTTTAAGGGAACCACCTCTCAGATAGAGATTGGGGCAGCTTTGCTGCATTTTTTTAACCTTCTTATACTTCATTTTTTCTGCTTACGAGAATGTCTTGTCCTCCTTTATTTTGTAAATTCCCTCTCTTCCTTCCAATAAAATTTTATTTGTCCATATACAAGGATGCTAAAAGTGATGTGACCACCCTATTTCAGCTCACAAAGTAAACAGACCACTCCAAAAGTGATCATGCCAGCCCAATCGCAGCCCGAAAGTAACTGGGCTGGCACGAAAGTGATTGCAGCCCCATAAGTAACAGGGCAAGTGATTGCAGCCTGGAAATGACCAGTATCAGGCATAGATACTAGCGTCCTAAATACATGACAGTGTTATTTTCAAAAATTTTCTCTGGGATAAATTTCCAACCATGCTTAAAATCTTATTACATGTTTTCCGTACAAGTTCTTAATTTTAATAGTCATAGATAGAATGCATGGTCATAAAGACAACTTGACGCCCAGCAAGCTTATCTATGATTATGTTGTCAATCATGACATACCCCAACATGAAAGGAAAACCAATCAGAAACACAGTGGCTTCAATAGGATCTGCACACCACTTAAAAGTTAAATAAACTGCAGTAAGCGCTTACATTACCTGTATCCTTGCAAGTGCTGTAGATGACTCAATAGCTCTTTGCTCCAAGTCTACTTCTCTTTCCATAGCAGCCTGTCACACCAATTACACAATCACCAAAATATAAGGCAAAACACAGAAACATAAGAAATAACAATTCAGGATACAGACCATTTTGGTAGCATTATGCGCAGCACGTTCCTCTTCTGCTCTTCGCTCTGCAGATGCTAGCTCCTCTCTTAGAGCCTACGAGGATAACAGATCTATGACGCAAACAACTTTATCATATAAATGGAAAATATCATACAAGTATAGGAATACTACATGCATTGGAGAACCTACTTACCTGCATCATCCTTGTTTCTGTTAATTCTCGGTTTCTCATCATAGACTCCATGCTTGCCTGAAAAGATATGAACAGTGTTACCCAAGCCTTAAAAAATTATAAATAAGCTATAGTGCATGAATATATTGAAGGTACTCGCTACAGTGAACTGAAAAATCTTAAAAATATAGAAGGAAATTGATGAAGGGAAAAGAAACAGGTAGATCATCATGTTACTCAGTCCAACAAGTCTATAATATCCAAAGATTTTCCTAATCCATCGAGCAAAAAGACTCCTAGTCCCAGATCAAGTGAACAAATGCAGCTTATATCTATAACATGTGCAGCGGGATACATTATGTTCAATTAATGGTAGTTTTCTTCTGGGTTCTGGAAACAAATTGGATAGATAAACATGCATTTCTAGCAACCCATATCATTCATAAACCAAAATTTCTTGGTAGGCCAAGGAAATAATACAAGGCAGATATTAATATTAATAAACCAACTTGAAGAAAGGGATTATTCAAACTTCAAACAATACGTCAATTAGGCAAGACTGCATAAGATACCAACACTCAAGCAACCCAATAAGTTGATTAGAGAAGGAAAAAGCTTGCACAAGGCCAAAGCAAATAATACAGACTAAAGTTCCCATAGAAACAGTAGTTGCAGGGGCAGAACCAGGTTTGTTATGAGGGAGGCTTTGGCACTTCTTAATTTCTATTAAACTCCAGTACTTTAATGCAGAGAGATTTTTTTTATTTATAATAATAATAATAATTATTATTATTATTATTAGGCTTAAATATGTTTTTAACCCCTTTAAATATTTGATTTTCCAGATTTGGTCCTTAAAAAATTTTTCGCTTGGTTTTGGTTCCTTATTTTTTAGATGCTACCAATATTAATCCCTGTCATTAATTGAGTGCTGTTAAGTGCTGACGTGGCAACATGAGATCTAATCAGCATTAACACCTGTCAAAATCTCACGTTGCCATGTCAACACTTAACATCATTCAGTTGACGACAGGGACTAATATTGGTAACGTTTGAAAAATAAGGGACCAAACCCAAGCGAAAAATTTTTGAGGGACCAAATCCAGAAAATGAAATATTTAGAAGGACTAAAAACATATTTAAGCCTTATTATCATTATTATTATTATTATTAAGCATGGCTGCCCTCAAACATGGAAGATTTTTATGTCTAGCTCCACCACTGAGCAGTTGCATCTGTGGACATAAAATATTGCATGAAGACACACTTCAATAAATTAACTAAGAAGAACCTGCAGGGAAGCTAGATTTCCTTCTGACAGTGCAGCCTGTCTCTTAGCTGCATCCATGGAACTTAGAAGTGCCTCAATTTCAGCATTTTTTGCTGCCAAGGCCTCAGCCATATTTGATTCAACTCTTGTTACTTCCCTTTTACTTTCAGACAAATCCTTCTGTAGCTGTTTTATGCTAGCTTCAAATGATTTACTCAGCTCTCTCTGCAATTTTGGAATTAATTGAGTAATAAAACAATGAAAGTGTTTCCGTTGCTAGCATATAATGAGACATTCTAGTCCCTTAACCCAGGAACTAGTAATAGTATTTCACCTCTGCAGTGAGAAGTTCCTCTAACTGTGCATTTTCGGATTTGTATTCTTGAAGGCGGGATGATAGTCCAGCACAGACCTGAGCATCATGAGAAAGTATAAACCAGGCATCTACAATCAGCAATTACGAAGAAACAATTTTCGAGTTTCCAAAACTAATCTACAGGATCTATCTCTGTGATCAGGATTCTTCCATATCTGAAGCTAAGCCAACAAAAATGTTGGTTGAAACAACATTCTTACCCGAGCTAACCTTGCCTCTTTAGACTGACCAGTAGATTTGGTTGTTTTAAGCAATCCTTGAGCCTAGGTACCAACTAAAAAATTAGTCAGAAGAAATTTTTAAAAAAGATGTGTATGTTAAGTAATAAAGAATAAACTTCTCCAAAATAAGTGTTACCTCTTCAAGTTGATCCTGCACTTTCTGCGGGGAGATGTCGGTTTTATGATGCTCTTCATTCTTTCTATTCACAATGGATTCAACTTTTACCTCACCATCTTTAAGTACATCATCATTATTAGGAGCAGTGTCAGTACCCACAGATTCAGATCTCTCTTGATCCATATTTTGATTGGCATCTAGATCCCCAGACTTAATAGTTTGGCCAGTATTAGTGGGTTCATCACTTGGGCCTTCAATTACTTTGGAAGTTGGAGGAGGATCCTCCTCATGAATACCTGAAACATTCTCTTTGGCAGGATCATCATTTGCAGAAACAGTGGCAACTTCAACATCAATATCAGCTGCCAAAACTTTCACATCATCAGCTAGCGTTTGGTATAATGAAGTGCCTAACAAGGATGATGTTGAACCCGTAGGTTGCTGCTCCTTGTTTGGCTGGTTTGTAGATACGGAGGCACTCCCATCATTTTCGGCGACAAGTTCAACTTTGTCTCTCTGAGTTGCTACATCCACCGGTTCTGCTGGAGTGCCACTTTTCTCCATAGTAGCATCACTAGTTGCAGTTGACGAGATGGATAGTCTCTTATGAGCCTGAAAAATCCAAGAAGAGATGTTCAACTTGAATATTAATTACACAAACATTGTCAATGTATAGAAAAGCACTGGCAATACCTTAAGTTTTGGTTTTGTCCTCTTGCCTTGAGATCCTTGCCCATTAGAAGCTATTTTCAAATAAAGGTAACATTAACAACAAAACAACCGTAAGCACTTGTGCTAATACGAGAATGTACAAAACTTAAAACTTAAATTTGAAAGGCATAGTTTCTGATTCATTTATTTCTGATTTATAGATTAACCTAGATAATGACAGAACCCTACAGCTTCGTTTAATCCATATAGCTGATCCCACCTAGCAAGACAAGGCTTAGTTGTTGTTGTTATAGATTAAACTCGATACAAGTTAGATGTGTAACCATAAGTCTATAACATCCAGAAGAAAAAGTAAAAGATTTGTTGTTTGATTGTAGTTTAAAAGAACATTCTGTCAACACCATTTTCCTCCGAGGGATGGCCATTTGCACGAAACACACATAACTTCCATCTCTAACAACTTGAGTTGAAGTATCAAACCATCTTCTCTTGACTTAACAAAAGTTTACTATAATCTTTAAATTCGATATGGTCTTCAGCACTCGTTCACAAGAGGTAAAAGATGGGGAAAGGAACTAAGAAAACGGAAATTTAGGTTTAAGGAATATCAATATTAAAATTAAAATCTATAACACGAGAAACCCGCTAATCATCAAGCGTTTAAAAGTTTATCTTTTGAATAAATTGGTAGCATAGCTTCACAGCAATAAACCCAGGCCTAATTCCAGATAAAGTATTCAACATGAATTTATTGCAACAAGGCACTGGGAAAATACCAAGCCAAGAGAACTAAAATCTAAACCTGGAGACTTAGATTCAGACTGTTCTTCAGATAAGTCACTGACAACCAGCTTCGCTCTTCGATCTACAACTTCAAATAAATCTGATCAATCAAAGCCAGAAAGAAAAGCAAACATCAGATTTGAGCTCAAAATGATAGACTCATTCCAAAACAAGCGTAAGAGACAGAGCAACACCCTCAAATTAAAATGCATCAAACCATATAACTCTCCCTCACCCTACCCCACAAGTTAAAAAGAAGCAAGCAAGACTCCTAATAGAAAAATGCAGTCCTCCACATTGAGACCAATTGAATTGCATGTACCCTTCTCCTAAGTAGACATGTACATTGAAATTTCAAAATTGCCTTATGCTCCTTACACTACATATATTGATATATACGGACAAAGCATGAGAGCACGTAGGGGTATATCGTATTGATGAAATAGTTAATATTCACCAGTTCATTCCCTAATTACCACTACATTAACTTTCATTCAAACACCTCTCAATATTCAAAGGTACTCTTTTAAGTTTCGCCCTAACATTATAGCTCAATGCCAAAATTAACTTAATAAATAAAAATTAAAAAAAAACTTGGCATGTTCCTTTGAAGCAGAAACCATGTATTGGAGGTTCAGTGAATCGATCAAAAATAACAAGATGCCATGATGTCAACTAAGACCAAAACTCTCTGAGCTCTCAACAATCGTTTCGAATCAATCTCGAATCGTTGGGCACACGAGAAGGGTAACAGACTGAATCAAAGAGAGAATGCTTGATTGTGATGGAATCGGGCGAAATTGCGAATATATTCAGCGAGATCCATTACCTTCAGCGGCTTTAAGCCACGACGCCATTGCAGGGAACGAACTTGGATTAGTTCGTGCGTTCGAAGGGCTCGTTCTTGTATCTTCAGAGATCCAGCAACTGAGCTTCCATCACTGAAACGACGTCGCTTTTGGGGATTGTGGTTGACGAAAGGCTAGCTCAAATCTTTCAATGCCAAATCGAGAATTGAAAGCAGTTCACACTGATCTCTATTTCTCTTTCTCTTTCTCTTTCTCTTTTCTCTCCGTGTGCTCGCAGAATCGCGCGAGAAATAAAGAAACCGCTTCTTTCTCGGGGTTCGGGGTGTACCAGTCGTGCTGGCTAGCACCTGATTATTCCTCCTCCAGCAAATGCATGCCACTTGCAATTTCTTTTAAAGAAAAATGTTAGTTAGACATTTTTTTAATTAATTTTTAATTACATACTTTTATTTATAAAATTTTAAAAATAATATATAATTGAATCAAATATTTTAATTAGTATAATAATATATAATTAAATATATATAATTTTTTATATTAATAAAATATTAACATTAAATTTTAATTTTTAATCAATATATATAAATAAAAAAATTATATATATAACTAAAAAATTAAATAAAAATATTATTATTTATAAACATAAATACACTTACCCAATTTCTTAATTATACATATTAATTTCTTATTTATTTATAGAAGTAAAAACATATATTTAAATAAAATAATAATAATAATAATAATAATAATAATAATAAACTAGGGTCAGAGATAAGAGATAAGGTAATATGTCCACTATCATTAAGAAAGTTCCTCACTAGCTTAAACACATCCACATGGTCGTGGTGGTTACTTACTTGACTTCTTTATTATTTTTTTTTTAAGCATATAAATCTTTCTTTTTTTTTGGGTCTGTCATATAAATCTCAAACGGCTTGATTCTCTATTTTTTTTTTTTTTTACTTTTTTGGGAACACAATAATCATCACATCCAATTCAATCTAACTCGTTTGTTCTTAAAACTCGACAAGAAGGAAAGAATTGGCAATGTGCCATATGCACACCTTTCCCCTTTTGCGTCAGGTTCATTATTAATATTTTCTCGTAGTAATGTTCTCCCGATGACTATTTTCTTCTCGTAGTTGACGTTGAGGCCCATTGTGAAGCAATGGCTCTACTCCGGCCCACTATAACATCACAGATTCACAAGTCACAATAGTGTGTGTTTGAATGACCTTATTTTATATTTTATGTAGACCAATGAAAAAAAAAATTACCTTATTTTACGCCGATCAATGGAAAAAAAATGAAGTACCTTATTTTATATTCAAAACAATTGATAGTTGAAAGTTTCCTTGAGACAACTTATGAGAAAAAAAAAATTATATTCTTAAAATGATCTTATCCCAAACATAAAGATGTGCGGCTGAGAGAATCTATGCCACATTGTCACGCAGAGACTCCATCGCTGGGGCCGAAATTCGGCAACCAAAATTGCTTAATCGAACACGGACATTTTTTTGGGCTACGAGAGGCCCAAATCTGAGAACATCAGCTGATTACTCACTGTAACTGAAAAGTAATTTGATATCTTCAGAGAGCCCATTGAGTTGGCCTTAGACAGAAAAGCTATTAAGTTCAACTAGAATGGGCTTCGTACCAAAAAAATCGAGAATGGGACAAAGGGAGTATTAGCTTGATCTACGACCCATCTAAAAGGGCAAAAAAGACAACAAATACAATAAGGAACTACAGCCATCTACTGTGCTAGGGAGTTGGTTGTGTGCTACACGCAAAATCAAACCTTAGTAGTGTAAGTGGCTTAATACCTATCTTTTTAAGCGAATTTTTTGGATTTGAGGGTTATAAATGTAAAAAATAAAGCTAGAATAGTTTTATCTCGCTAATAAACTAATTTAGATCAAACTAAACTAGCCGGTGTCTAATAAACTCTGCAAATATGTTTAGTTTAGAAAAAAAGAAAAAATAATGGCATTAAAAAACCAATTCGGCCCCCAAATTTAATCCCATTCTAGTTGTGTTTTGTTTTCAAAGAAATCATATGATACTAAGTTAAGAGTGTATGTTTTTGTTGTTTAGTCTTAATAGTGGAATTTAATGTTTGTTATTTGGTAATGTCGACACAAATTATTGTCATGTTAACAATAATCCATAAAATTACCTAATACTCTTTAGAATTTCATAGAAGACACCTGTTCTAATCATTTCTATTCCCAATTGCCAACATTCACTTAGCTTATATTTGGGAGTTTTGTAGATAATGGAAGTGAGTGATTTATAATGGAATAGAATGAAAATGCAAGAGGTAGAGTTGAATAGATTTAGGGATGTCACCTGAGCAAGGCAGAGGTGGAGAGTGCCTCTCTACTTCCTGTCTCCGATCCCCAACATAGGGGGTTTTTGTCCTCCCATCCCTGCTTCCTTGTTGTTTCCCATAGGGTTCTTGAACTTAATAAAAAATTTTGTTTTTTATTGGTCTAACAACACCAGCAACAATAGATCAACAACAACAACAACAGATCTTGTACTTAAAAAGAAAAAAGAAACAACAACAACATCAAATCATGTACCCCCAGCCCCAAAAAAAAAAAAAAAGAGAAACAACAATAGGTTAGAACGCAGTTAGTTAGATAGGTTAAAACCCAGTTAGTTAGTTTCAAACATGGCTTAATCCAACAAGAAGAAGAAAAGAGCATGCATGAGAGAGGAGAAGCACAAATCCATGGAGATTATGGCGATTTGCAATCAGGCTCGCTGGAGATGGACTAGATGGTAGCATTGCAGTCTGTAGTCACCAAAGATTCGTAGAGGCAAGGAGAACCGAGAGCAGCGTCGACAAAGATTCGTCATGTCCAGGGACCAGTGCTATTCATAAAGGAGTTGCAATAGAAGATATTGCCATTTGCAAAGGAGTTATGACAGGTTGAAGAAGCGCCGAGCTTCAGTGGTGTGGCATGGTGTAATGGGAAGGAAGAGGTGTTGAGCTTTGGTGGTGCTGTGAGATCGCCGGTGGCCCTATAGTCTCACTATCTCAGTCCTCTTAGTTGCGTTGCTGCAAAGATTAGGATAAAGAAGCAAAAGCTCAAGTCAAAATGATAACTGGGGTTTGGGTGTTGCATTGGACCTTTGTTTCGATGTTATGTTGGGTCCTTTTTTCTTGGTGTTGTATTGGGTCTAGGCGGTGTGGTGGGTAGCCTATGTTTGGAAAGTTTTTTAAAATTTTGAAACTAAATTAGCACATGTAAAATGTCATAAAATTAGGTACTTTAGTACTTTCATAGATATGAAGCCTCTGCAAGGCGGGGAGGATAAACCCTACCCTCATCCCAAGTCTGCCTTGGGGGATTTTTCCTCTTGTCCCCATCCTTGCGGGGATAAAATTCTAAGCTTGAGGCCCTGAATAGGGCAGTTCATGTGGGATCCTTGCTTGATGGAAAATTTTGATACCCTTAAATAAATTATGTCATTTTCATGTTTTGATATTCAATAAGTTTGATGTGAAAAGAGAAATGTATCATCTTCTTGACCCTCCAATTTAAAGGGACATAAAATTGGAACTTTGAGTGGGAAAAAAGGACAAGATGTCCCTCCTTTGTTAATCCACTCCCTCATTTTAGATCATTCTCAAACACACATTTAATAATGTAAGTCATTTTCTTTCTTGTCATTCCTTCCATCGCCATATGCCTAAACATAACCTTAATGTGTAATGGGTGAAAATACTAGCTAATATTTACATAACTTTAACACTTTGTTCAGATGATAGTTAATAAGAGGGGAAAATGATAGACAATAGAATAAATTCCATTATTTGAAAATTTAAATATAGATAGGAAATTAAAGGGACTGAATGAGATTTATTTTCGTTCTTTTTTCTCTCATAGACTTATTTTTATTTCTCTCCAAAACTATAATTCATAAATATAACTAAAGACTAAAAACTAATAAATATAATTCATAAATATAATTGTTCTATTTCATTCGTTTATATTAATATAATTTCCAAACAAAATTAATAAAGTTTCATTTTGTTCACTCAGATAAGAAGATAAATTTATTTCATTCCTTTCCTTCTATTTTTAGTCCATCTGTACTGATTATATTCTATTTTATTATTAATGAAAAAAATTGATAGATTCACTTCAAGCTATATGGATATACTTAGTTGTATATGTGAACTTAAAAAGGAAAAATATTAGATGATGCTATTTGAATATATCTAACCACATTTGAAAATTTATAGATTGGTGTTATATCGACTTCTTTTACTTATTAAGTGCGCTTCACTTTTATTTGGACAGTATGATAGCATATGAGTTTTTTGGTTTTTCGGTTATTTTCACATTCTTTGTTGCTTTCTTTATTTTTTTTTTTTTTAGAGTATCTTCTTATCCAATATGTGAGAGATTAATATCCTGGGCTGACGCTTAAGTGGGGTCCCTCCCAACAATTTTTTTTTTTATACATAAATTTTAAGATTGAACTCAAGATCACATACTTAAGGGATCCGAGTCCTTCCTCGTGAATCAACACATTTTTTGTTTTTTTTATTATTATCTTAAGTATTATTACTCACCAATTTTAAATCGGGTTAGTAACTACGTACAATTTTTCTCAAAGTAATAATTTCAAAATTGAAACCTTTGACATTGCAGATTGAATTTGTTTAAATTCGTAATCCACTTTCATGTGATCAACTCCTTTTGGGTTTGTTAAATCTCTTTTTAAGAGTGACATTTCTAGCACTTAAATATTTAATTTTTAAGAGTTAAATTCATTTATCAGTTATAAAGTATGGATAAATTATTTGGATGTCGTCTCCACATTTCAAAAATGTATTTGTGTCGTATCTTATATTACACACCAATAATACATGTCTATATCCGTTTAATTTAAGACTTATTCTCTCTCTCTCTCTCTCTCTCTCTCTACTTTAACATAGCATGGCACACCATATATAAGACTATAGAATTTGTAAAAGAAATAATACACAAACTGTAAATTTATTTGAATGTGTTAATAATGAATTGAAAATGAGATAACAGTGAAATTTACATACATGATATTACAAATAATAAATATTCGGCTTAATTATATTTTTGATCGCTCAAAATATATATCATGTTTTTCTCATTTGAATTGGTCCTTTTTTTTTTTTTAAATTGTCCGTTTAATCCTTAAAAACTATTTTCATTCTTGTTTAGTCACTCCTTAAACTTTCTGTTATCTTTTGCCATTAAGTGCCAATGTGAAAGTTTATGTGGATACTGACATAGATTAATGAGGGACTAAAAGGAATAAACATGATATTTTCAAAGACTAATAATATAATATGTCTCCCTTGCCAGAACATGATCAATAATGTTGCTGCCCTGGCCACTTGAATTTGGTTGGATTTGCTAGCTCTCATATAAGTATGTTTCAACTAGCAGAGGATTATTCCATGTGGGTTCCTATGCTACCACTGATACTCCACTTACACACCTTCCAACTGCATTTCCAAGAATGGTTGATACACAAGACTACGACATGCTTTATAAATACAACGTACTTCATATTCTTCAAGATGATAAGGAATATATTGAAGATAACTTGTCTATATTGTTGCAAATATTCAGCAAAATTATTACCATTCCCTTAAAAAATAACACCTTTTACCATATTCTTGTCTTATGAAGTCCTAGTCCCTATCATTTACCAAGAATGGGATGATATAGAGCTCATAAGCATACCGAGAGCTTGGTTTGTGTTTAACATTGCTCCTTAAGTTTTGCTTTTACGATCAATGCTCTTAGATTTTTTTTGGTACAAGCTTGGATTTAATTACGTGTTTTTTTTTTCAACTCCTAAATTGTTTTTATGTTTAATAGTTATGTTTATTAAACTCTCAACTTAACTTTTAAACTTTTACAAATCTATAATCTTATTATACAAAAATAAGCTAACTTTCGTACAAACTCTCTTTTTGATAAACTTTTACGAGATTAAACTCTAACAAAATTAGTAAATTCTCAATTTTACTAACAAGTTTGCAAGTTTAAATTTACGCTTGATTTTGAATCAATTTCCAAGTAATTGATCTTAAGAAATTTAACGAAAATTCTCATATAACAATATATATAATATTAAAATGCTATTTCCTCTAAAATTTTCATACAAAATTTATTCCCTACTCACATTTCATAATTAGAAGTCATAAAGTTCTCATACAAAATTTGTTTCTCACTCACATGTAAAATTTACTTATAAGTTATAATTCATTCAATTTTAGAATGATATCATGAATATACTATTAAAAAATTACTCAATTTTAAAATATCATGTAAACATTATTTCCTTTTCACATCATATAATTGATAGTTTAAAAAAAATTAATTTAAAAATCTTTATGTAATTATTTTCTTTTATAATTTGTTACATAACATATTGACTGAAAATGTGAAAAAGACAAGAAAATAGTAAAAGAGAAAATTTGAATGAATTATATTATTTTAATATTTTTAATAAGTTTCATATTTTAATTGAACTAAAAATAAAAATATTTCTTTTAATTTTTTTAAGAAGTTGACCAATAAACTCTTATTTTTATTTTTTTTAATCTATACTTGAGGATAGACCACTAAAAAATATATATTAATCATTATTGATTAATATTTTCCTTCGAAAAAGTTAAAATGAGTATAAATTTAAATAAATTTTATAAATAATATTAAAGTATATTGATTGAAAATAAAATAATTATATATTTGATTGAATTCTCTTCAAAATTAACATAACTCTATACTACTCAAACAAAAAAATTGATCCAATAACTTTAATTATTACACAAATACATAAAAAGTAAAAAGAGTGTACAACAGGGTTTATAACTAGAGTAGTAATACTCCGATCTCGAGATCACCTAAGCTATTATACACTCGAGGCGTAGCACAGCACAATTAAAGAGTGCAAGAAACTTAAACATGCATGTGATGTTTTGTCAAGTCATTGCTACAGTTTTCTTTAATGATAATGCACATGAAACTTCTGTAATTATTGTATAAAAGTAAATTATATAAAAATAAAAATATAATTTCTTACTTTTATATTTAGTAATTATTATTAATACTATGCATGTAAAATTTAATAGTAAAAATTCATTAATATTTAAACATAAATATATAGTTAAATTAAAGAAAAAATTTATCTAATACAGTCAAATATTCTCAATAAAATAATAATCATGAGTAGAAATAAATAACTAACCGTACGCATAATAATTTATATCTTAATTTCATATATTTATAATAATATTATTTATTTATTATAATAAAAGTAAACTTCTAGCTAATATATAAAACAAACACTTTAAGGGGGTGTTTGGTATGCATGCATCTTTTTATATTCCTGGGATTGTGAAAATATTCGTATGTTTGGTAGAAGATTTGAAATAATATTTCCGGAAATATTACATTTCCGGAAATGAATTTCACCCCCAAAATGTTACCATCTCCCCCATGAAAATTTAACATTTCCATGGGAAGAAAATATTTGTCATTATGAAAAGATCAAAATATCCCTATCGCCACCCAAAGCCACCCGCCACTAATCACGGGCCTCCACCGTTCGCCGCCATCTACAACCTGCCACCGCTGCCGGCCACCGCTGCCATCCGCCATCCGCCATTCGTCGTCCACTGTCGACCATCACCGTCGGCCACCTTCCGGCATCGATCATTGCCACCGTCTGCCACCTTAAGTTATAGGCCACAGCCGCCGTTAGCTGCTTGCTGCCACCATGCGCCATCGTTGGCCACCGTCTACTGGTGCTGCTACCGGCTAGCCACTTACCACCATTTCCATCAAGGGTATTTTGGAAAATTTATTAAATATTTCCGAAAATTCAATTTGTATACCAAACATTCTAAAATATCATTATATCTGGAAAAGTTATTTCCAAAAATAGCATTCTTGAGAATCCTATTCCCAATAATAAAAATTCATTCCATCTACTAAACCCCCCGTAAAGGATTGCAGGGAGTGCAATTCCACTGATATTGGGTGCATTTTTGTTATTTCCATTAGACATGTTATCGGGTCCATAATAACTTATATGAGTCCGAGTCCATTGTAACATTGTTCTTATAACTAAGGGGAGGGATGATTCATGTATACTATATCTGTATTTTATAATTTTAAAATTTTAATGTGCCCTTCATATTGTGTCATTATCAGGGCCATGTAGCTTATCATTGTGACACGTTGAGGTAATTATATTTAGGGGTGTTTAATATCGATCTAAATCGAATTAAAATTGAAAATGGATTCAAAAAAATCAAAAATTGATTAAAATTAAAATAAATTGGTTTTAATTGGTTCTTATTTTATAAAAATAAATTGATTCGGTTCAAGTTTTTATTTTAATTTCTAAAATTGATCCGAACCAAACTGATATGATAATATATTACACATTAATAGTTATATATATATATATATATATATATATATATATATATATTAATTATTGATTCATATCTATATTTTTACAAATATATATGTTAGTATATTCTATAATATTTTAATACTTAAATTATTCAAGTATTCTTATTATATCTTCACTCAAATTTTAGATTTGTAATTATTTAGTAATTCTTTTTACTCAACATGAAATTTATTTTTTTATACTTTAAAAAACTTTTTAATAAAAAACCAAAAACTAAACCAATCCAAACTGCTTTAAATAGGTTTGATTTGGTTCGGTTTTTCAATTATAATCAAACCAAATCGACCCAAACCGAAGTAAAATTTATTGTTTGAATCGGTTAGGTTTTTGCCTCAAAATCAAATCAAATCGAACCGCGAACGCCTTTAATTACATTTCTACTAGGTTGATTGCTCTGGTGGAGATTGTTTTAAAATCATCACTTGAACATCTCACATGGTTCTTATAGGAATATGATATTTGTTGCGTTTGAGGCCCACATTTATTAAGTATCTAGCAAGAGTTAACTTGATTAATTGCATAATGAATCGTGATTTAAAGTTAAGGGAAATGAGAGTTAATGGATTGTGTGGGACTTTTGAAACTCAGAACTCAAATTCTCTCTTACATTAAGTAATACGTTAAACTCGGAACTCAAACTCTCTTACGTTAAGTGACACATTGAATATGGTTTAAAGGACAGAGTTTCGAGTTTGAGTTCGAGTTCAACGTATCACTTAACGTGAGAGAGTACGAGTTTCGAGGGCCCCATATAATCCATTAACTCTCACTTCCCTTAACTCTAAACCATGATTCATTACGCAGTTAATCAGGTTAACTCATGCAAAAAACTCAATAAATGTGGGCCTCGCATGTAACAGATGTCATCTTCCTATAAGAATCACATCGTGAAGATTATAATACCATCTCCACCATTGTATGGGCCTTCTACTAGATCCTATCCATCGGAATAAAGTTATTTGTACTCAATTTTGGAACTTATTTTAAGAGATATACTAAAATATTTTTTAATCATTAGTTGAAAATAAGTCTCATTTTTTTCTCAATCAATGATTAAAGAACATCCTATTGTATTTATTAAAATGAGTTCCAAAATTGAGTAAAAATAATATTTTTGTATCCACCGCTTGAATCAACGGCTGCTCTTATATGTTCCAGATTTGTCATCAGATATATAAATACATGTTAGCTGTGTGAAAAATACTCACATCACTCCACTTATATCGGCCACGAATAAGTAACTAGAACCCTGTGAAAGATAACGATCGTGCATGTCAAAGACGGGGTACGTACACAACAATCACTTTCATTTATCAATGGTAGCTGTGCAGAGGATAATATTAATTGTATTTATTATTTAATTGACAAACTGTGTCCCGTTGAAGGTTAATGTTAGCCAGCTGCAAAGTGCAGACACACTAGGGAAGTGTGAAGCGAAGGCCAGCAATAGCATCCAGCTGTAGCTGGCCCAGACCAAAAAGAGACTCATCACTGTTTTATTGAGTAGGAACCATCTGACGTAGACCCATGCTCAATTTTAGGCTTCAAAATTCTGAACTACTCTTAGCAAACAGCACATTTGACAGAGATCCATAACCATTTTAGGTTTCAAACTTCTGAACATTATATACATGCAATCAGCTTGCTACTATATACTTATCATCATTGCTTGTTCTCAAATTAAAATCGGCTCTTCCCTTGAACTTTGCCTGCAATGAATATTGCACCTGTCTTTTGCTCATCATAATTGATGAATGATAAATCTGCAAGCATTAATGCTAACACAGCTCAAATGATAGCAGCAGTGATGGTTATGCATACATTTTTCGGTCGATATAGCGTCCCATAATTTCTTTAATGTTTTTTGGTAAAATGTATAGCATGTATAGTTTTATGTTAAAAGAGTTTATATGGTACCGAATTAATGTTTTATTGAAAAAAAATAGTAGACTGCGTTACCATCCAAAATTAAGTGTTTGAAATATATATAAAAGTTTTTATATTTGTAAGAAGTTGTTGTGGTTTAGTAGTAATATAGTTGGTCATTTAAAAATCTCAGGCTTACTTACATACATGATAAAGGATAAAAACACATAGTATATCGTCAAATAAATTTGTGGAGACTAGGTAGTTAAATTTTGATGAATTTATTAAGTTTGACATAGATATTTATGTTTTCTTTTTGGCGGAAACATATACATGAAGTTTCTGCGTAAAATGATATGCACTACCCACGACCATACACCTAAGACTTAATAAATCAGAATTTATTGTAGCGTCATTTTAATAATTGATAGTGATGTTTCAAAAAGTTATAAGTAACTGTCAGCCGAAATCAAAGACATGGGGACACATAAGCACATATCTAGACAAGGTCTTCATACTTCCAGTATCTTTTCTTTATGATGAACCCTTTAGTGGGAAAGTAATACTTTTGTTCGCGATAAGAGAGGAGAGGAGACGCATCTGTATATATTTAATGTAGATTAAAATTATAACTAGTGATTATGACCTTTTTCTTTAATTACGAACTACTTTTATAAGTCCGGTCATATTAAATTGTTTGCATAATTAATTCATGTCTACCACTTTAATTTTATTTTTAGGGGGTAATCACTAATCATCTTAACTTTTTCAGAAAATAAAGTAACTATACGCATATCAATACTAAATCTTTTATAGTTTATATTATGTTCCGGAGATAAACAAGAAAAGAAAGGGAAGGAAAGGGAAGTAAGGGAAAATGTAAAATGAAAGAGATGAATAAGGACTTATTTACTATTATTTGAATGTTTAAATAAAGGACGATGCTATGGTCCACTCAAACGATTTGGGAGGATGCCACCCTCACAATTTTTTTTACATATTTTTTTAATGCAAAATTTTAAAATGAACAATATAATAAAGATTAATGAATAATTTTTAGAAAACTTTTAGTTATATAATGGGGATTAAAAAATTTTCTCTTCCTATCATTTTTCTCTCTCTTAATTATGGAGAAAGATAAAATTTTGAATTTTGTATAGTATTTGAATACATAATGGAAATAAATGTTTCAAATTGTTGGGAATTTATTATTATACAATAGGAATTTTTATAATCAAACTGGTTCGAATCCTATAAAAAATATCCTCTCTTCAACTCAAATCCTTAAGTTTTATATATGAATATCTATTGAAATAATGATATAATAGAAAAGTTGGATAGAAAATAATTCATCATTGGAGAAAAAATATAAATTTTTCTGCCTTACATAACTACAAAGAGAGACATGTTTTATGTACTTATAACTCATAGAACCACTCTCCCATGGGCCCTTGATTTGTTGAAAAAAAAAAAAAGAAATAAAAGATTCAAAATAACAAAACCAATGATTTCGCGGTTGATTTGCTAATGTGTCGAGATGAGTTGCCAGACTTGCGTTCACATATCAACTCCCAACCACAAATTTCCCAAAAATTCTTCATGAATCCCCGTAATTTAGACTTCAGGTAAAATGAAGTAAAATCATTTTAAAACTTGTTGAGAGTATGTGATGGTCAACAATATTTGAGTATACCCTATGCAAACCCTTAAATAAAAACATTGTTAAGGACAAAATTTGGAGTCAGATTGATTACTTTTTCTTTGGTAAGATATTCTGTTTGGTATCTGCGGCCTTATAGAACCAATCATCTATTCTCTTGGATTGGAAGGAAGAACCTAAGCCGCTTCAAATTTAAACTGTTTAACGATTCTATATGGTGCCCTGATAGCTACAAAAGATAGTGTATATGTCAAATCTACATTTCTTAAGCCCATTAGGATACCGTTCAAAGGTAAGCTAACATTATTTTCTCTTTCGGGTAAAGCAGAGAGCTTTCCAAGTTTGAAAGTATCCATAGACTATGGATACTTATGGCCACAACATACACCAGAACTTCAAAGTTCATTTTATCCCATTATTGCTTAATTGAAGCAACCACCAATATTCTACTCATTTTGCTTCTTCGATTAACAGAAAGCAGCACGGCTTTTTTAACTTTTAGAATATGGCTCCAATATTGCCACGGCCACTACTTTTTTAGAAGAAATGGACAAATCAATCCACTACTTTTTATTTGTGGCACTAATACTCCTCATCACTGTGACTCTTACAAAGTGAAGACTCCTCCTTCCCTCCCCAATTTAAGATCCAATAAAGATGAAGTTATGACTTGAACTCCCCAGCACGACTTTCTTACAAAGGTTTTTACACTTTTTTTTTTCAGATTACGAGTTACCTACACTACTTATTAGGATACCATAGTGCATGGTTTGCCAATATTCACTTGCAAACTCAAATGCTTAACCAACATATGTTTAATAGTATATATAATCTTTTGTGGTCATAACTGTCTATATATTGGATATGGTACTAATTAGTCAGTAATTTAATTTTCATTAACTAAAACTCGATATTTTCTTTAAAATTATCGTGATTATATTTTTTAACAAAGAAAGACAGAAAATAGTTCCTACATCAGATCCATATGTGTCCCTTCATATAAAAGAGTTCAATTATTCTGCATTAAGACGTATTGTGATTTTAGATGTTGCTAAACAAAGGAGAGATTATTACCCGGAAGAAAACAAAATCCAGACTCAATTTTTCATAGTCCTCAAAGAGACGTTACCCTTCATACCAAGAGTGAAATGAAATGATTGATGTATAATAATAACGATATTGATATGTATAACACAACAACGTGTTTTCAAACAAATGGTTAATGTCCTGTGATATGTATGAAATGTGTCACAACCTGGCTCCAAAGAAGATATTAAAGGCGATTCCAATAAGAAAAGGTTAAAACACCAGCCACGGCTAAAAGCAATGCTTATATGGACTATAGTACAAAGAAGGCGGTTAGATTAGATTGCATGGATTTTTTTTTTTAATTCGAAAATGCTCAACGATCCAAAGGGGGGGAGCCAAACGAGTACAGTGGTAGCAAGTCTGATACAAGTAAGCTCAACAGAACTGAATAAGGGATAATTTAGGCAATTAGACAAAACAACAAATAAATAAAGCACAATACAATAAGGCACCATAACAAGTTTCAATAGACAGGACAACCAAAAAACTGGTTCACAGTCACTAATTATTTCCAAGAAACCAGTGCCACTTCCTTAGAGATGCAGAATTTGAGCATATTTCATCAATCATCTCATTTCTATTAGATATCTAAGCTTTCATCCAGTAACCCAACCTCAATTTAATTTGTCTCGTCTCCAGGCTCCAATTTGGTTGTTTAAAGTTTTCAAATACCACTCAGTTCCTTATATTCCAAATGGACCGGATGATGACAAAGAAAAGAGCCTGTTGGAGAGGAAGAAAAGAGCCTACTTTAGTGCTTGAGAGGGACTATGCTGCTTCAATTATAGAGCACTATGCCATATCATAATCTCTCTCACCAACTCTTTGTTGGAGTAATTTTCTCCGTTAGTACTTTTCCTTTTTTTTTTCAATAAAATATTATTTCTTTTCATATTCATTTTAATATCCAAAATTGCCCACAAAGTATAGCAAGCTTTTGTTCGTAACTGGAATTAATTAATGCATCACAGTCAGGTATATAATGCGTGTCTACGCATAGGGAACCCTACATAGTTTAATTAAAAATTAATTAATTTTGTAATATTTAGAATTCTTTTTTTGGCACATTATTTAGAATTCTTTTATTCGAAGGTTTAAGTGATATACGAATTAACCATTAATAAAATTTCTTTTTGTGTATTATCTACATGAAAATCACATCAACTTGTCTGATCCTTCAAGGACTCAAATTAAAATAAATTAAATTATGGGAACAATTTTTCATATAAATAATAAAAGTCAATCCCTTATAAAATAGTAATTATAGGACCTGAAGCATAACAAAAGTAAAAAAAAGAAAAGATTGATAGTTAAATATTGTCTAGATTCAAAAATGAATTTATGACACTATAAACGCTAACATCTTAAAAATAAAATTTATAGGAACTGAAACTAAAATCAAAAAAATTTGAGCAGACCAATTTGTTTAAAGAGGTCACATTATATAAAATAATTTGATGAATTGTGAATTACATTGAGCTTTATTATTTATTTAATGTGGAACTTAATAAATAAATATATATATTATATTTATGAACTAATGTTAATAAAACTTTTTTTTTAAATAATGTTAATACACATACTTACACTTTGATTATCTTTTCTAATTAATTTTTTACTGGATGATATATAATTAAATTTGAACCTCAGAAATATTAGTTACACATCAAATTAATGCATAGAACTTTATTGAGCTACATATATAATGATTGCGAGTCATTAAATCTTCTCTGAGTAAATTGATTGCTCAACAAAACAAGGGGTTCACATATTTGTCTGAAGAGTCCTTGTTATTGAATTTTATTGGGCCTCAATCAATTAAAAGTGGAACGTTCAACTGTTTTTGTTGAATTAGTTGATGATAGTTAACGGGGGAAATGCCATCAAAACCTAATTACTGATTATAGTAAAATCAAATAAATTTATATAGCTCTAAAAAAGAAATGTATGATATTTCATCTTGTCATATAGTTTTCTTTCTTTCTTTTTTTTGTATAGACTCTTTGTATCTAATGTCCTCTAAATTTTAGTTAATGTAACTCGAGTCAAATTGATTTTCTGCTAACTTTTTCATTTACAATACTGGAACTTGACAGCACTTTTAAAAAAAATAAGTGCTAAATCATTTAAATCAACCATTAGTGCAATAAAGTTCTTTCTAGATAACATTTCTCATATCTTAACTCACATTTTTTATAGCCAACAAAAATTGGCTTAATTAACAATTGTTTCTACTAAAAAAATTGAGATTATAATTATGTTTAATAATTATATATTAATTCATTATTTGTAAGTAATATCTCAATGAAGTTTGTGATATACCCTAAAGCTCATAATGAGGCAATTTTTCATTTCCTAAATGCTTGTTTACTAGATCACAATTTTCACCTTGTTTATTTTAAATTTATCCTCTATTAAGTGTAAGGTCAGCATTTATACACTTTTTTTAAAAAAAAAAAAAAGTATAGACAAGTTTTAAGTTCAAGGAAAGAGTCGCTTCAACCTATGGTTAGGGCATGTCTCCAAGCTCATCAAGCACTTATAAAGGTATTTCATTTATAAAAAACCCATTAATAAAAGGACCTAAAAATCAAACCCAAATTATAGTAAGCCAACCAAGTAAGTCAATCTCACTGGCAGCATTCATATATTATGAAATACACATAGATAATCATATCATTTAGTGCATGTTTGGGTAGCACCTAACACAGTTTCCTTTTTGGAAAAAAGCTATTGTCCAAAAATAATTGTGTTTGGTTAAATTTTGGAAATAGATTATAATATAAATTTGATAATTTTAAGTTGAAAAATAGCTTATAAGTATAAGTAATATTTTGGAGTTCATAATTATAAGTAGAAGCTGATCATTTTAGAATTATTATATTTTTACCAAATTGACTCTAAGTATCAAATATTATATAATATAAATAATCATTCTATACCCTTTTTAGTAATTTTACCATACAAAAGTAATTTTTTCCATACAATCCAAACAAAATAGATTATTTTAAAACCTCTTTTCAGATAAAATATCCAAACATAAATTGATTATTATATAATCGATTATACAAAAAAGTAATTATTGAAATAATTTTAATCTTACAACTTTTCCAAACATACACTTATAAAAAAAATTAAGAAAAGAATCCATATAATGCTATTAGATTACTTCTACAACAACAATCAAATTTTATCTCACTGGGTGAGGTAAGCTACAATTTCTATTTTGTAAAAATTTATATCGTCCGTATGTCAACGATGATTCTCTCTACACCTTCACTCTATTAACATAAGCATTAGTGATATAAATTTTTTTAATCCGCAGCAATTAACACAAATTACTTCAACTAGTTGCATGAAGTAAATGTAATTAACTTATATTAAATAGAATGTATTCAATTTGCATAACTGACTTATATTTATTATATCAGGAGTGGAAAGTTACTGATTCTAACAAATGTGAACCAAATAGTAATATTCAAGAAGAGTACTTTTAGGTTTGGTTTGGTATTGCTATAACTTTTTAAAAGTTGTTGAGCTTTTTTGGCTTTCTAAAAGCTGCTTTCAAAAAGTTATAGTAGTATCATTTGGTAAAATGCTATAAAAATTACTGTCAATAAGTAGAAGCCACAAAAATAGTATTTGGTAAAATTACTCTTAATATCTAAAATGATTATAACGGTTATAAATACTAAAGAAAATAATTTATATTTTTAATGTCATTAAATAAAGTAAGGTTATATTAGTCTTTTAAATTTTAAAGAGCACAAGCTAGCTCCAAAAAGCACCACATAAGAGCTCCCAAGAGCTCCCTAGCTCTCAAAAGCCACAGTAAAAGCACTACAGCTTTTTGATTTACCAAACACGAAAGGTTGACTTATACATTTTATAAGTGAGAGAACCCTTTCGAGGAGTACTATCAAACTAGGCCTTAGTATAATGTCTAATATTTGTATGTGTCCGCATTGGATTACAAGAGGTTAAAAGATAACAGCAAGCTACTTGTACGTTAAGTAATTTAAATAAATATATAAACTTCATTATATGTTTAAATTTGTGGTGTGTGAAGAGTAATCTTCTCCTATTTGAATTTATATTAATTTTAATGGTGCCTCAATTAAACTTTGCATGTTATAAGAATTGTGTAGAGTGGACCATAACCACCGTCATAATGCAGAGAGACCAATTCAGTGACAAGAAAGACTTAAAAGGGCTAATAATATTATAATAAAGCCAAGCTCCAACTTACCAACCTTGGAAAGCCGTGCGTTAAATTTCTATATTTAACGACCTATGGACAACAACACAACGTTTCCTTGCTTTTATCCCCGCTTTTATTGTAGGGAGTAGCAGTAGGTGCGAAGCTTTATCGGGAGACAATGAATCCGTAACTACAAGAGAAGCATAAATTCTTAAACGGTTTCGAAGCAAGAAGAAACTCACATTTTCTACATAATTTATTATGTTTATCTTAATTATATATTAAAAATATCATTAAAGTGTGAAAGATAACCACATAACTCACGAGATAACCAATAAATAATACGATGGAGAGTAAGAATTTCTTTCAATTTAAAAACATACAAGAACTTCTCCTAAGACTAAACACAAACACAATTCCCTTTTATTTGGTATGACTTTTACCTCGTTACTTACTATTATTAAGTAATACACAATTTTTTTTTTTTTTTTTTACATTTTACATTACAATGGAAGAAATTTAAACTTTTAGCACTAACATTTAAAAATGGGAAACCATGTATATATACAGAAACCAGTAAAATAAAATAAAAAGAGAAGACACCCAAATCATAGTGTGATCTGAAACACTATATATTTAATAACCACAAGGCAAAAATTAATAAGCATCATCAGCACCTCTTCCCCCTTGAACTGTGGTCCAAGAAAAAACCGCTACATCAAAGTAATCAAGTTACGTATTAGCTATCCGGCTGTGTGGATGTTACCCGAAGTTCGACTCCACGCCAAATGAATCTGATGACGTGACCTTTTCCTTGACAAATGACAAAGCAGTGAAAAACATGCAGAGGGTGGGTGTGAACTATTGTGACAAATAAACCTATAGCTAGGTAATAGGAACATTACTATTATTTATATATTAAAATTAAACATAAAAAATGAATATTATACGAAGAGAGACAAATCATTTGACTATAACAAATAAAGCCAAACTTTTGTCTCTCTATATATAATATCCAATTTTGATATATAAATAATATTATTATATAAAAAAAGCTCAATCTATAAAAATATTCTTTTCATCTTTCCCACGAGTTACAGTAATTATTAGGTGACTCCATAGCAGCCATATTCGCGTGTTGCAAGTTCAGGTTCTTGTAGAACCTCTTAATAAACTCCTCAGCTGCCACGTCAACTTCGCCACCATCATCACCTTCTTCCTCCTTGAGAGGAAAAGGGGAGTCAGTGATCCTCAATTGCTTCCCAATGGGACTCTTCCCAAACCCTGGCAACGCAACCAAAGGCGAATTATAATAACTACCCTCCACCACCGCCTCACTATCATTATTATTGTTGTTGAGCATCTCAAGCACCTTCTGAACCGCACTCACGGTCGAAACGTCGTCGTATTGGCTCCACTGCTTGGAGAACCGGCCGTGGCGGTGGCGGCGGTGGCGGCGGTTGATGGCGGGGCTGTTGCTGCAGCTGAATTCGTAGTCGCAGGGAGAGAGGAAGAGGTTGTTGGTGGAGGAGGAGCGGCAGCGGGCGAAGGCGGTGGCGTAGCGTTGATGGAGGGTGAGGGTGTTGGCGATGGCCTTGCCGGCGGCGAGCTTGCCGCGCTTGACCAAGAGGTGGAACTCCGCCATGACCTTGCTCTTCGCCATGCCTTTCCTCAACATGATGAACACAATGCGTAATATGTTCCATAGCTTCTTTGCCACCACCGGTGAGCTTGCCTCAATTTCCATTGCTTTTGTTATTTCAGAGAGCGCTATTGAGTTTGTGTGTGTATGCTTTTGTTGCTTAATTTCCTTGTCTGTAGATATGGAGAGAAAGAATGAGAGAGTGTGACTGTGAGAGAGAGTGATTGAATTGGTATGCACTGGGAGAGTGGGGGATGAGTGGTATTTAAAGGGATCCAAGATAATAATCTGATTGAGAACGGGATTAGAAAGTTTGGAATAAGTGAAATATTTTTTGTAAATAATATTTACGAGATATCGTGTCAACATACTTTTATTTATTATTGGATAGGATGTATAACTTAAATTAAGTAAGGTCTATATATCATATAATGGTATATAGAAGTATGTCAGCATAATATCTCATAAATATCATATACAGATAATATTATTTTTGAAATAATATTATAATAAGAGCAAGACTAAAATTTCACTTCCTACAATAGCGCGCGAAGAAGTTTTTAGGGTTTTAAGCCAAATTGTAAAATGACATTACTCAATTGAAATTCTATTGGTTTCAGTCCAATTTTTTAGAATTCAAATATGATGATATTGTTGTAAATAATAAAAAAAAATTAATGTTTGTTAGTTAGGATAGTAAATGTTTTGATCTCTTAATTAGATATTTTGAATTTGAACTTTGAAAATAAAAAATTCTTTGTTGAAAAATTTCTATCTCCTTCAAAAATCTCTGTCGGATTAGATTAGGTTAATCGGAATTTTAATAATAAAGACTAGATACTAGTGGTTCTATCGAGATAAAAAATAATAATAAAAAAAAGTTTGATGATGATGCTGGAAATTTTATCGTCCACTAAATCCGTTATTTCCCAAAACCAAATCTTATGTTGACGTATAATTAATCATCCCACACATGAATACTACAGGAAATAAACTGATTGGAGATTGGAATTCACGAGCCAAAAGAGCGGTTGCCATTGATATACATGAACGGTGGGGTTGTTATTAAATTGTTTGTTTTCGTGTTTGTGCTTTTCATGGAAGTTGGATTGGAGTTTACTAGAAGGTCTCCATGATGGGAACCAATAATACTAGATTTTATAGCCCTCAATGGTTAGCATTTTCCTTGGAGATTAAGTTAATCAATAACGCAACTCAACCGCGTACCGTCTATTGTGATTTCCGTAAAATATATATATCATATATGTATATTGACCATATATTTATATCGAGGTAGGCGTCAAAACGTTGAAAAAACAAATGACTTTTTTAATATTAGTTCATTTGGTGAATTTTTTATTTATATTTTGTTATGATTTAGCTTTGATTTCAAAAGTTTTCTATTATTAAATTATGTATAGGTTTTTTAAACATTTGATAAATATGAAATTATACCATGATTTAATTTTGAGACAAACTCTTCTTTTAGTATGATTTATTTGTTAAAGAAAACAGAAAATGTAGTCCCCGCTTGAAAACAGCCAAGACTAGTGGGGTTACACTTTAGAGGTTTATCATTATTTAATCGCAAATTAATGTAGGCACAATTTTAATCCGCGCTATGGCATAATGTCCCTACAATTTTCATTGACATGACCAAGAAGAAAAGCATGAGCCGTTTTTGTTGTCCAGAAGTAATGGATGACATATTAAAATTTTAACCTGCTCAATTGACAATAGATTAATATTCAAAAAAAAAAAAAAAACCCTGCGCGGTAACCCCTTTTTTTTTTGGTACATTGTGTGTAACCCATTAGCCACACAATCGGTTGTAGATTGAATTGCTGCATTTGGCTTAAAATCAAAGGAGTTACAATTAAATTTCATTACACTACAAGCAATGATTTAACAAAAATTAATAAATATTAAAATTAACATATATTTAATATAACTGATTGAATCCCTAAAAGATAATATTCATTTGATTGTTACTCAGAAAAAGTATTCAATTGACTATTTCTATTGAATTATATCAATAAGAAATTTTAAATAATAATTAACATCTATTTACTTTTAAAAGTAGGAAAAGGTTGTATTAAAAAAATTAACATTATTTTTTGAAAAAGTAGTTTTTTTGGGGATAAAAGCACATTTTATGTGAAAAGAAGTCAAAGTTTTAATTTTTATTTGTTATACCTGTTAATTATGAAAACACGGCTATTTAAGTAAGATAAACAGGTTTGAATTAACTTATTTTATATTTAATTTTTTATACAAATATTTAATTATAAACTTTGTTTACCAGGTAAAAAAAAAGAAATCTATAAACTTTGTTTAAAATTAAAATAAATTAATTGAAATGCATATTTTGATCTTTAAAGTATTTCTATTATTCTTGGATACTATCACAACGTAAAGGCCTTCTTGAAAATTGCTTTCTCCAAAATTTAAATATTAGTTCTTTTCTTGAAATTCGCTTATCATTATATTTAATTCTTGTTGACAATTGAAACAGCATTGATAACTAATAATTAACGAATAATATTTGAGAATTATTTTATTTCATATGGATATATAAATAAAAAATACTTATTATAATAATGTCATTACACATAATTTAATAAAAGCCAGTAATTTATTGAAATATATAGACACCTTAAATAAAAAAAA
Organism: Pterocarpus santalinus; assembly: GCA_031439595.1. Taxonomy (NCBI): domain Eukaryota; kingdom Viridiplantae; phylum Streptophyta; class Magnoliopsida; order Fabales; family Fabaceae; genus Pterocarpus; species Pterocarpus santalinus. Next base: position 63,936,716 of record CM062531.1, on the reverse strand, counting down.
AAATTGTTGTTTATATATAAAAAGTAGATATTACATAAACGTTATAGAAAGAGGCACGCAAAACATGCAAAATCTTAGGTGATAGTGCATGTTACGAGAGAAAAATTAAGACTTTGTCTCCCTATGTGATGTCTTTATAATATTTTTTTTTATATCTAAATAACAATATTTTCTTTTAAAAAAATAAAAGGATTTATTTCCACGCGATGAGCGGGGGTGTACAGCAATATACGTGCAATTCTCGTGGGACCCGTAGATGTAGTCCAATCCGCACGAATACCCGCTTGGTGTGGTTTTCTTTTTTTGGTAACACTTGGTATGGGGTTTGACATGCATAATAATATTCCATAAAAATCATATTGATATAAGTCATTATGTGTTTGACATTTTTTTTTCTTATTATCAGATAAAAAGCTTCATTGTGGAATAGATATACTTTCTGTTATGAGAAATATGATACGAATATAGTTTGGTAAATATATAAGATCAATTTTTCAGTGCAATATGTATGATTAAATTAATGTCGAAAATTACAAACATTCTACAGAAAATCTGTCATTGAATTTGCAGGCATGTAAAAGTTTATTACATGCTAGGCACGTGTGAGTCGCGAGACTTGGCCTGGCAACATAGGGCAGTGAAGCTGTAACTTGTTATGTTAAACAACTTCTCTTTCAATAATTGGTGAAAATGATGGCTCGCCCTCTTTCGTGGTTCAAAAATAAGGACAAATTTGTAACATTTTGTTCAAAAAAATTCAGAAATTAAATTTTTGTCTTGCTTTTTAGGTTTTGTAAGGGACATAAATTATTAATTTTGTTTCTAATATAAGTCGCCTTTTTTCTCATATATAATTTTAGTTTTTATTGTATATTCGAACAAATATAAACTTTATATTTCATTTTGAAAACCTATACATAAAAATTTACGATGAAAAATTTTGAGAGAAAGCTTTATAATACAATTCTGGATTTTTTTTAAAAAATTATTTAGTTAAGAAACTTGAGGATTGAAACCTCATAGAAAGTGATCCTAATATTGAAGCTTAATCATTTTTTTTTTGCCCCCTTCTCTTCCTTAAAAGAACCCATTTATAAGTTGGTCTTGACCCAAATAAGAGAAAGAAAAAGCCAAGGGAATGAGACACTCGGCTTAATTAATTATTTCAATTTAAGAATAAAATCGATTATTTAAATTGAACAGTTATTGTTTATTGGATTCATTTTTCTTTTTTTTTTTTATTGATTTGCTAGATAGAGACCTTAATTATGTTATACTTGTTACGTTGAAGTTTCTTTATATGGAGCCCCTCTTAAAATATGGAATATATGAGAATGAATATATAGCTGCTTTTTACTAGAGAAACGGACTTAGTCCTTGAATGTCTTGTGGGTTGATTTAATAATTGTTAGCTTTCATTAAGCATTGATTTGATTATATATTTTCATAAACTAATGCTTAATTACTAATAATACGTGAAGCATATAAGGTTGAACTACTGTAAATGACAGACTGAGACTTTCATTTGCGTTCATCAATAACACAGTTACAAATATAATAAGTATATAATTGGATACTAATATAAAATTATTTTATATTGTCAATGTATTAAAATTAATTTTTTTTTAAAAAAAACAGAATTCGGTGAGGATATGTCCTTCAGTTTTTTTGAAACCATAAATATATAGTTAATTTCTTGAATAGTGATCAATCGCTTTAATATTTGAAAAATCAATAATATTTTGTTTTCTACTTTTGGCTAAAAAATTATCATCGTTAATATATAATAATAGTAAATGATTGAGAGCAAATCCTAAACTTGCAAGGTTCCACCAATTAATTAATTAATTACGGGAACATTAAGGTAACTCTACGAGAATGTTCTTAGCAACTTTCAAAACTTTAATTATGTGGTACATAGTAGTGCTAACAAGGCTACAAATAATACTTTCAATCTCTCCTAACCAACCCAATTCACTCTCTATTTTACAATTCGGAAATGTCATCTATGTATATATATAGTAACCTGTCCATTTGATTCATTAAAACACTGGTCCACATTTTGTTAAACTTGACTCCACATATTTAAGCGGAAAAGAAGGTAAGCGCTACTAAGAGGTACATATGTATCTCGCTTTCCGCATGCAAGGACTTCTGCAACCCTTGAAAATGACCAATACAGTGGAATTTTAAATGTGAGTAATGAAATTTCATACTAGTTAAGTTTATATTAAGTAAAAAGTATATATTTTAAAAATTTATAGACTCACTATCTTAAAGTTTTTAGGTCAAAATGTGGTATTCGACTCATTTTTGTGATTTTGTACTTAATTCATTGGTTTAAATCTTTCTGTTTTTTGAACTCTCCCTACAACTTTATCTAATAAATGGTAGAGCTAATGGTTTGGTTGGTCCAAGTATTTGAAATTTGCTTACCTTAGTTTAGGTTGTGCTCGAGTGCTTTTATAGTTTCTTGTTTAGTCCATTAATTTAGATCTTCCCGATTTTTTAACTCCTCCAGTCGTTTTACCCAACACAATGCATCTTAATTAATAATATTCACTTTGTTTCAATATAACTATTATTTCTACCAAATTAATATATTTTTAAATTAATATATCTGGACATAATTATATTCAAAACCCTCATTACTTGATGCTATTGTGACCAAAAATGCTGCATGGCACGAAAAGACATCTCCATCCGTAAGATGGTATATGAGATCAAAATTCTTTTGCGTTCTATACATTTATTACTCATCTTGTATTGTAATGTGGGTCCAAACTATGTTTCTTTTCTTAATTTTAATTGAGCCACCTCATTTGTGCGCCCTTGTTATCAAATTTCTTTCGAGCACATAGTACTGCAGATTATGACCATTCACGCATGGTTAGAAGTTCAACTGGTTGTGTATAACCCAGAGAGGTTTTTCTTGACTTGTACTCAAGACACACACTATTTATGTGGATAAGAACTAACGAGGTTGAAGAAAGAAGAAAGAAAAAAAAAATGAAATTTTCTTTTATCAAAGTACAAAAATTATAGAGAAAGAGATGCATCATGGGCTTGAAATGGAAATGAAAGCTATAAATAAATTTTTCATCCCTTAAGCATTTTCGGTCAGCATGGAGGATGGCTTGGTGGTGCTTTGTTTCAAAATGCAGTTGGAGGTGGTGCTATGTTTAAGGAACGTTATCAAGGGTGCTTCCTTTTGACACATTTTGGCTAAGGGAGGCTCTTTTTGACACATTGATATTATGCTTTTTGATAGGCCTATGTTCTGTAATGTCATGCGTGTGTTTGTGGGTGTTGATTAGTGAGTACGTGTTAGGCTTTGAGGGGTGTTACCTACGGTTTTTTTGGCCTTTGATTTAGTTTAAGCCTTTTGTGGATGCTGTATCTTGGGTCCTCTCTCTCTGAGAGATTGAGCAGTTTCAATTATCGAAAAAAAAAAATTTCATGGGAAACCATCCATCATCAAGGTAGAAACATATTAACACTTGCTTGATTGTCATAGGTCTATAATCAAATCGATTAATTAATCTAGTCAATTGTTTAACACACACGGCTCCTTAAAAATATTAAGATATTGTTGTCCTAAATTATTGGTGGTCCGGCAACAAGATATACATTAAGTGCACTGATTTTGAAGTCATTCTTTCGCAAATTCTTTGCTATTGGACGACGACTTTTAATTCTAGTGCGTTTGCTTTTTAAGACTTTTTCCAATTACAATCCTTTACACTTAAGTTCTTTATGGTGGGCTCAGTTCATGATTTAGCGGCCTTCTGAATTTGCTTGCCATTAAGCTGCTCACACATCTGCCACAAAAATTTGGTGCTTATATCTAAGATTTTTCATGGAATTAATATAAATGAGTATCCGTGGTTCAGAGATAAAACCTAAGTGGCACGACACACACTATTTTGGATAGAAGAATTAGGAAAATTTTGGCAACTTATCTAGAGAGAATTTAATGCAACTGTTTCTGGAGAAATATCTCTACTACTTAGTGTTATATAGTCGTAATTATTTTTGAGCATTGTGGCCAGAATTTGTCAATAATTAAAAAGATGATTGCATAATTCAAAAGAGAATGAAGACTATCTATTTATTTATTTAGTTTTCGATAGATAATACATCCCAACTCTCTCAAAGAGAGGAGCAAAAAGCAAGTACAAAAGAATACCAGCCGCAAGCTAGAATCAACACCCTAAGCCAACCATAAACCAACTCAACAAAACACGACACACCCAACTCCACTACTACCCAAACAAAACGCGAATATCTATTTATTCAGAAGTTGAAAATAATGCTACAGCAAATAAAAATTCTGATAATAAAATTCTAGCTGTCTAATGTTTTTTAATTCTATTATTGCACAAGCGGATAACAATATACAATTATACATGCACACACAGCGGGAAAAAGCAAGGTAGTTGCGATCTAACTAACCCAACTAAATGTGCTGACTAGGCTAACAAAACGCTTAGTAAGGATTTTTTTTATTTTTTATCAATGAGTAAGTAAGGAGTAAGGTAGCCAATTTAAATCTGTGAAGCAGCGTAAGGTATCTTACCTTTGATTCAATTTTGAGACAAAAAACTAATCGATTCAAATAATGGAATTTATTTTGATTTGGTTTGGATTTATTTGATTTTATTTTAAAAAATAATAATTGGTTTCAATTGATTTTATATTTTAAAAAAATTATAAAATATAACATAAGAATTTTATATTCATTAAATTGAATTAATCATTTTTTAAAAATTTATAAATTTAAAATCTAAAATAATTATAAAAAATTATACTAATATACAATACTAACAGGTTAAGTATATACTAAAAGCTATTGAGTAAATTAAAAAAAATTAATAGATAATTAATATTTTTAAATTTTAATTTCAGATGGGTCAACATTAGATTGAATTTTTTTTTTTTTTTGGTCAAGACATCAGATTGAATTTATTTTTGGTCGGACATTAGATTGATTTGTGTATTTTTTGGCACTTGGTTTCACCACTTATATTAGTGTGTTACCATTAGAATTAGTTATTAATTGTTGTAAGTTGTCATATATGCCTTTTATTCCTCTGTATAAATGCTTCACTGTCAGTTAATGAAGAAACCTTTTGCATTCTCTCAATTGCTGGTCTCAATATTGTATCAGAGCTCACCTTTCCCAATCATCTTTGTGGTGCTGCTGTCCTGAACAACAAAGTAATCCAAGGAAAAATTAACAGTCAAGGCAGACTTGGCCAATAAGGCACTAACAAAAAGTAAGTTAACTTTAAACGAAGGAAGATGCAAAACGTGGTGTAAAATAAGGTCACGAAAAATGCATACAGAACCTATTCCACATACAGGAATCATGGACTTATCAGGGAGAGTGACCTGAGTATTTAATTTGAAATAGAAGTGTAAGTAGTAAAGTTATTAAATGAAGCACATATATGTTTGGTAGCACCCGAATCAACTATCCAAAAGGAGTTAAGAAAAATACGTAAAGAAAAATATGCAAAGGATCAGAGACAGTACAAGAGATACCTCCACTAATGATAGGGTCAGAAGTAGCGGCCACCGGTTTGGCAGCATTGGATGACTGTGTGGTCAGCATAGACAATAAATTTTGATACTGTTGAGCTGTCAAACCAATTGTGCCTGCAAAAGAGACATCAGAGATAGAGGCATTATCAGTGACAATATTCATAGCAGCATGAGACTTGTTTTTAGGCTTATATCCAGGTGGATATCCGTGAAGTTTATAACATTTGTCAACTGTGTGGCGAAGGAAACCACAACGTGAACACTAAGGGCGATCCTTCTTAGCCCTTGGCTTGTTGGAATCATTTTTCATAGCAAAGGCCATCTGAGTTTCTTGTGAAACTAAACCGACAGAATTAACCTCCTCCTGTTTTTCTTTTTGTAAAACCAAGGAAAATGCCTTGTTAATTGAAGGCAGTGGATCTTGTAAGAGAAGTTGACCTCCAAAATTGGAGTAACAATCACTCAATCCCGTTAGGAATGATAAGACAAACTCAACTTCATCATATTCTATCAGAGGCTTTGCTCCTCCATAGGAACAAGAAGATACAGGTTTATGAGTCTCCAATTCTTCCCAAACTGATTTCAGCTCGGTGAAATAAGTGGTGACTGACATTGATCCTTGTGAAAGATTCATTAGATCTTTCTTTAATTGGAACAAACAAGGTCCATCCTGTTGCTTGAACCTAGCGTGGTGATCTTGCAATTTGATGGTATCAAAGGACTTGAGAAAGGGGGTTTAAATAAAGTCCCTTAGTCCTTTTAAATTTTTCTACACACTTAAACAACTTATCAACAAAGTTCACACAATGTCTATCCCGAATTTAGAAGATATCTCCTACATTCGGTATGCATATGGTAAAGCATAGAATGCAGATTACATTATAGCTATTTAAAAAATATAACTCAAATTAATATAAAGCAAATATAATAGTAGTATGTATATAATCTAAGAGAGATGGATGAGAGAAGCTTGCACGAACTGGTTTAATATCTAATGTGGAGTCTATATCTAGTTCCCACCACCTATGGGATTTTCCACTATAATGAATAGTCTTTGACAATAGCCCCTCCAAGCTAATACAAAGTAGTTTTTTACAATAGCCTCTCTAAACTCACAAAAATCGAGTCATCTTCCCTATCAACTAGAATTCACTCTCTTAATGATTTTCTCAAGGTATTCTCTTTAGTTCTCGAGTTACTCTCTAAGCTCTCACTAGCTATTCACTCACAAAACTACATCTCAACTTTTATAGAACTTTAATATAAAACTGAGATAAAGATGTATTGAGAAATGACACTGCTCATAGTATGATATCAACAATGATAGCTCTCTAGTTTTTCTTCTCTTCTCTTATCTTCTCTCCACTTCTCTCTATTCTGCAGTTGATGTAGGTCTTCGTATATAGGCTGAAATATCATTATTGAAGCACAAGCTGTACGCCAGTGCTACTTTAGGAATATGGCATATTTTACTTGATTTGGTCTTTCATATAAGGCTGGAAACTTCATTATTTTTTGACCATTGCCTTCTTTTCTTGCATTGCTACTTTCCTCTTTATTTGGCTTCTTGAAATCTACTTTGAGATCTTTTCCAAGATAGGTTGACTAGATTCTAACTCTTCATCAAATATTTTCCTTTTCCATGCTTATTTCCTTTTTGATAAGATTCAACACTTTGCTCCCTGAGCCATGGTGGAGCCTAGAACAAATGCTATAGTAATAGGATTTTTGTCTGTGATTATGTCGGCAAGCATCCTTACACATGGCAGGGGGGAACCTAGAACCCGAAACTTGGAACACGGCTATTCTATCCACAGTCACGGTAAGTAAACTTACCCATGGCAGGCAAAACCTGGAACCTGGAATGCGGCTACTCAGCAAGCATCCTTACCAATGGTAGGGTGGAACCTAGAACTCAGCAAGCATCCCTACCCATGACACTTTGCTCCATGCAACATAAAAGGAAATACATCAACTAATAATGTTTGTAATCATCATTAGAGTCAAAGCTGATTTAATTTCCTTTCCATTCTTGTTTATGCTATCTTGCATCATCTTAAGTGTAGATTTGTATTTCCTTTTCTTACTCTTTAATTATTTGTTGAAGCTTTCCTTGTATAATGACTTGATTGATTTCCTCCTTTCTTGCACTTCATTATATCATTGGAGACTTTCCTTTTCTTGTCATTATTCTAATTTGGAAGTCTTCCTTGAGTAATACTAATCTTATTGCCTTTTCTTTTTTGTCTATTATTCCTTGTGCTATCTTAGAATCTTTCCAAAATAGCCCTGCAAGATATTCCTTCTTGCCAGGATCTAATCATTAGTATATTATGTTTGTAATCATCACATTTATCAAAAATATTACAAAGCTAACAGAATTGGCAAAAATGACACTAGCAGTGTAGCTATATCTTTAGCCATTGAATTCAAGATCCAAGACATGACAATCTAATTATTGTTCTTTCAAGAGGCTAACAAAGCTTGATCAGATCCATCAAGTTTAGAGATAGAACCATCAACGAAATTGTATTTATTCTTGGAAGAGAAAGCAATTTTAATAGATCTACACCAAGAATTGAAGTTCTCACTCATTAAAACTTAAGATACAATTTGCATACCAAGATATTTTGAATGGTGCAGCAGATAGGGATTTGAAGACTCATCCATGGTAGAAACACGAACAATATGAGTTATTTGTGGATTAGCAGGCATAGATCAAGGTTGAGATTCAGGTTGCACCAATTGATTTGATGAAGAATCCATGAAGAAACAATTCAACCAAATGATCGTCTACTTCTTCAAGGAGCAGCATTTAATTTCAATCCTTTAATTTCAATCCCCCACCTCTTTCACCCCTTCATGATCCAACCCTTGGTTAACCTCTCACCCCCAATATTACAAATAGTCCTATTCCTAAACCTAATGATGACAATACCCTCATTCCAGTAGAGAATCCCTTTCCTTCATAGCCACCCAGAACAACAACACGGCCTTCAAAAACTTCATTATATCTTAGTGACTTCTATTGCAACCTTACCACCTCTTGCCCTTACCCCTTATCTGAATACCTCAGTTACAATTCTCTTTCATCTTTTTATTCTTACTATGTGATGCAAGTTTCATCTGTTTTTGAGCTGCATTTCTATCATCAAGCAACTAGGAATCTTGAATGGTAGCAAGCTATGAAGGAAAAGCTTGATGCCATGGAAGCCAGCAACACTTGGACTGTTATGCCTCTACCCCCTGGAAAACATATTGTTGGTTATCAATGGGTATACAAGGTTAAATACAACATTGATGGTTCAGTAAATTGCCATAAAGCTCATTTGGTGGGCAAAGGCTTCACACAACAAGTCAGTATAGATTTTGCGGACACCTTATCTCCAGTGGCCAAGATTACTACTGTTTGTGCTCTCTTGGCAATCTCAGCTATCAACAATTGGAGTTTGGCACAATTAGATGTTAACAACACATTCTTGAATGGGAACTTATTTGAAGAAGTGTACATGGACCTTCCTCTCAGATATGGCACTAAGGGGAAAAAGTTGGTGTACAACCTTAATAAATCAATTTATGGTCTTAAACAAGCTTCGAGATAATGGTTTATCAAGTTTTCATCCACTCTAATCTTATTTGGCTTCTCACAACCCAAGTGTGATTGTTCCTTATTCCCTAAAGATTCAGGTTCCTGCTTAGTCTTTCTTCTAGTGTACATGGATGACATTATAATTGGTAGTCCATCTGCCCCATCCGTTTCTCATGTCGAGAGTTAGTTGCAAGCTACTTTCAGGCTCAAGGATCTTAGACCCCTCAAATACTTTTTGTGACTCGAGTTAGCAAAGTCTGCTAAGGCAGTTTTTCTTTCTCAAAGAAAGTACACTTTGTCATTGTTAGAAGACATTGGTTTTCTTGGGTCAAAGCCTACTGCTGTCCCCATGGATCCCAACATCAAGCTCTCAGCTTCTGATGGTGATCCTTACCTAATTGTTTTATATATTGGAGATTGATCGGAAGGCTTCTTTATCTCACAATATCCTGACCAGATATCTCCTTCGCGGTGAATAGACTAAGTCAATTTATGTCTTGGCCTTGTACTTCTCACCTAAACATTGTATATCGTCTTTTACAATACTTGAAAGGATCTCCTGGGCAGGGTGTTTTGTTTACCTCCAAGTCATCCCTTCATCTTCATGGCTATGCTAAGGCAGATTAGAGGACTTGTCTTGATAGCCAAAAGTTAGTTTTTGGTTTTTGTTTATTCCTTGGAGATTCATTAATCTCTTGGAAATCAACAAAGCAACCTACTATTGCAAGATCCTCTATTGAAGCCAAGTACAGATCATTAGTTACTGCCACTAGTGAGGTCACGCGGTTAACTGCTTTTCTCAAAATGCTTGGCGTCCACATTGATTGGACCATGCTTTATTGTGACAATGAAGCAGCCATACACATTGCTTCCAATTCAACGTTCCATAAACGCACAAAACACATCGAAATCGATTGTCATTTTATTCATGAGAAGGTTAGTCAAGGCATTAGTTAGCTTGTTCATGTTCCTTGTTCTCACCAACTTGCAAATGTGTTAACCAAGGCTCTTCCTAATCCTCAATTTCAGCTGCTATTGTCCAAGAGGAGTTTTACCACTTATATTAGTGTGTTACCATTAGAATTAGTTATTAATTGTTGTAAGTCAGTTACAGATATTTTTCTAGATAGCTATCATACCCTTTATTCCTCTATATAAATACCTCACTATTAGTTAATGAAGACACCTTTTTCATTCTCTCAATTGCTAGTCTCAATACTTGGGCCCAGGGGGGAAGGCATGGGGTCTCCACCCCCTTGGAGTCGAACTTGACCCCCCCTAAGACTCCCAGATATAGTTCTTAAGGAGATCAAGGTTAACCACTTCAACTACTATCTCACCTGTGATTGAATTTGAATATTTGAATTTTTTTTTCTTCTTTGGTAAAGGAATTCTTGATGTTGATGCATTTTGTGTTGGACTCGAGATTATCGTGTGTGTGTGTGTGTGTGTGTGTGTGTGTGTGTGACCTTAAAAAAAAAAAAAAAGATGTCTGCAAGTGAAAAGTTTGGAGAAGAAAAAAGTTAGAAGCTCAATGGAAGATTAGGAGAACAAGGTCCTAAAGGCTCTATGGTTGCTCCATCATAACATCATTTGTTCATTAAAGTTTCTCCACAATATTAATCATAAAACAATCTTGATCTATATTCATATATGAGCCACATAAAGTGCACTTGATTTTGGGGACATTGTCTAGGAAAACATAAAGTGCATGCAAGAGCTAAAGCTATTGAAACAAAATGTTCATGTGCATTATTGTACCTAAGAGTTAAGGCAAATTGTGCAACATTTTGAAAATCTGCTGATTTGTGAAGATTGATGAAGCAACACAAATGAGGTGCACAAATTCTTCTCACAATTTTGTACAAACCTATCACCTGAAGTTTTCGCTCAACCTAAACTCACTCTACGCCCTATTGAATAAGTCTCAACCTATCCTTATCTTACTCGTGTTTTTGACATTCAAAACATGAATCCTACCCGTAGATGACTCACCCCAACCTATACCTTACCCATGTTTATCTGCTACTTCTTTTAAATACATAAAAAATTATTTTCAATATTTTTGAGATGAAAATTATTTTAAAATTTAATTTGTACTTAGGGTGTATTTGGTATGAGGATAAAAATAAAATGAAAATTTTCATAAATTAGCTTCATATAAAAAATTACATATTAAACTAATTCATGAAATTTTTTACCCCTATCTTTCCTCTTATACCAAATACATCCTTAGAGTAATAAAAATATTAAAAAGCATCTTATATATAAAAATTATATATAATAAATATATCTTAAAATTCACATAAAAATATATGTAAAAATTATATTATGTGTGTATATATATATATATATATATGGGATACGGATAGGGTAGGCGCGGAGTGGGTACTCGATAACCGGATTGTAATTGCCACCTTTATTCACCTGATGCATAAGTTTTAAAAGAATCAGGGGGTTTCGGTCTACCAAAGTTTTCTTCACTACACTTAAGCATGCTAAGCTCTCTTTTCACTGCTATGAAAGTTGAGCAAGCAGGTTTTTCATATGAAAGCACTCAAGGCTCCGGAGCTTGGTACAACACGCGTTAATTTGTTGTTTTATCTGTACTTTTGGTCATGCACTAAATAGGAGGTTACTAATATGGTTCTGCTTTCTCTAAATAGAGTTTTTCTCTTTAAGGTTAACTAATCAACCTTTCGCCTTCAGTCCAAACGCATCGTAATCGTCTCAAAAGACTTCTTTTTTCTGTCATGGGGTTCAAACATGGCAAGAAGCTATCTTGGTCAAATTATAGCTAATTACAGGCAGCATATGAATGCAGTGTTCGTCAAAATTCATCTTGGACATTGCATGTGGAAGATATTGGATGTGGACAAAAGTAATCATGTCATTACTTCAGAGCTTTGCTGTAAGTTGGTGATAGAAAACGAATTGAATTAGGCTCACCACATTTATGAGAACTGGCCTCAACTGTAGAGCATGGAACAACAAGGCGACAACTGTTAGGCAAATAATCAATAACGATCTTGATAAAAGAAATAAGTAGTTGGTTAGTAAATGGTTTACAAAGGATGTTACCTAATTACCAAACAAATTTGTGCACTATATGCAACCAAATATGGGATGTAGGATAAGCTCCTATTACTAGGACACATTCTTCAGGCTGGTATCTATGCAAAACTCGGTTAGAAAGCAATTTGGAAATTGAAGCTTCATTTTGGATTGATAAATTTTTTGCAAGAGAATTTGAAATAAAACGATTCGTACTGCCGATATTTGGCAACTTCACCACCATATATCTCAAAATGTTTCTTATGTAAAAAGTCAGGATGACGCTTCGGATAATCTCTTCATGGTATGTCTGCTTGGTAGAGCTCTTTGGTTTGCTATTGATCTTAGCATTGGAATAGAATACATTAATAATTATCTTGACTATATTGGATATTGGTTTAAAGCACTCTCTTAACTTATGGAACAAATTGCCACATAACACCGTTAGCCTAGTTTCTGGTTAGACACTCCTCAAGTAGACTCCTTGGTCTGTAGAGTATCTCGCACTCACCACTGTGAAATTAAACTCGGGTGTTATATTGATAAGATAGCCTTTCAACAATTGCCTTTTTCAGAGTTTAAACATTGGCTCTCTTTCTACAAGTGCGACTCAGTCACCACTGTCCTCAAGTATGATTTTGCAATCCCTGTATCCTTTGTGATCTATTCTTCAGATAAAGCAATAATCAATTTGTATTTTCGAGGAGGAGGTTCCCTTTGGAAAGTAACAATATGCTTCTTTTTCATTTCTTTAAATAAGGTATTAGTTATGATGCACACTCCCTCACTCCTTACTCTAAGTGTTTCTCTGTAAATATTAGATGCATTTATTTGTGCTTCTATCACAAAAAAAAAAAGAAGAAAATAATAATTTTTTTGCAATTCTTTTTTAAAAACTACTGATAAAATGTTTAATTTTATTTAGTTATACTTCTGAAAAAAAATAAAAGTAGATAAGGATCAACTTTTTCTAGAAACAGATATAGTAGAAAGAAAGAATATTATTTCTTAAATTTAAGAATCACTTTTTTTTTATACTGAATTATAATTTTATCCTTAAAATTTTTAAAATCCACTCTCATTCTCTCTCTCTCTCTCTCTCTCTCTCTCTCTCTCTATATATATATATATATATATATATATATATTCTTGATTGTAATTTCAAAAGAAAATTTTTTTTATCACTTTCAAATAATTTAACAACATCTAATTTTAATAAAAAAATATTTATTAAATTATATCCAAATATAAAATAATTTTTTATTTATACTTCTACTTTTAAAAAACAACTTCTAAAATCTTTCTCTCCCTTTCTCTCTTTACCTAAATATAGTCGACGACAATATGGATGCTATGAATATTGGCTGCCGCAAGCTAAATTCACATTTTGTGGGCTATGGGAGGCAGGTTGGTGCATGCTTGATTTAATATCTCCCCCGAACTGACTGCAAAATAGTCTTTCCCTCCTCTAGTCTATCTCCAGATTCATAGGCTCCATGGACACCAGCGTAAATTTTCTGTTTCTCTCCCAACATGTCTGTCTAGATCACCCCAAATGAAGATTTTTTTTTTTTTCTCCAATTGAGATGGCTTCGATCATACCCTCTTAACCTCCTAAAATCGAGCTTTGTTTAGAGGATTTATAACGTAATTAAGAAGCATATGCACGAATTAGTGTCTTTCTTTAAGGCAATATAGTAATTCGACCGCTTTCTCGTAAGATTCATTTATTAAAAAGTAATACCCACTTCATTCTTTTTCATAGTCCTAGAAAAAATCAGTGATGCCTTCATGATCACATTTCAAACGTTGTAATTGTGTAGATAGATATTAGCTTTTTGAATCTAAATTTGTGGCTCACAGTTCAATCAGTCAACGAGGGAGAGAGGGACCTCTGAATGCCTTTAATTCACTCACGAATGAAAAGGCTATGCACTTTACTAGTAAAATTTTTTTGCGTTCCTATAACTCACAAGAGTTTAACACAAAAATATATATTTCACTAGAGTACAGAGAGAGTAAAAGACAACAAAGATAAGGGACTCTTAATCTTCAGTTGCATTTGGCAGTAACTTTGGTAGAGCTACACCTGCCCCTTTTCACTTGTGACAGCACAACATTAATCATTGAACTAACTTGAAAAATTTTAACATACTCTATCGAGAAAGAGTGCTTCTTCCTCCACAATGAATTTTAGCCTTATAAAATTTTATATCGGACCCACTTGTTGTACTTTTTGCGGAGATTTTGTGGTTAAAAAAAAAAAAAGTGAAGAAAGAATTTCATTCTCCATAGAAAATAAAAGAATTACTCCTTACTAGTAAAATATGATAGGAAGTGCCGATGGAATGCAGAAGAATTGGTATCTACAATAACCCTTATGGTAAGTTTGGTGTATTCTTGAACATGAGGTGAAAATTTTAGAATAGTATTTATTTAAAAAATTGCTTCTTAAATGTTAAATCCTCAATTTTAAGGTAATGTCAAACTCACACCATCCAAGACCAAAAAAAAAAAAAAAGTGATCTAATCGTGTGTTCTCAAGGTAGTCTCCAACTTTTGATTGGAATCTCAACCAGTTTACAAGGATTTGGATCCCCTCTAAACTGATGGATAAAGAATGAGAAATACCACTTGAAATTTAGAACAAATAGCTCATTTTATTGGTGTAACTTGTAAAGAAAACAGCATAAAGTTTAACTCATCTTCAGGTTCTGCTAGTGAGTACTGAGTAATGACAAACAAGTTATAACACACAAAATACAAAGCAACAAAAGCAAATATCTGAAAGCTGAAATGGTGCTAGTGCATTTCTTGGTGACCATTCATGATTACTTCAATGTCAAGCTGTCACTGCTTCTTGCATGGCCTTCAAAGCTCCTTGCATCCTCTGAGCCATCACCTTCAATCCCGTGCCAATGAAGGAATCAAGATCTGGCGGTGTCCACCCTTCAACTGGTTCAACTTCATATTGCCACTCAATCTCACATCCATCATCTTTTGGCAGCACCTTCACCGTTGAAATGTAGGAATGGAACCCAACATTTCCATCTATAATTGCATAGCTAAATGTCCAATGAGTTGGATCAATGGACAGCAGTTTCTGCTTAGTCCAATTCGCAGTTTGCTTGCCATGGCCATCCACAGGGGTCTTGAAACCGGCACAGAAGCGCACGCACCCGGGTTGGCCGGAGATGCCTTCAACAGGAAGGCATGTAGAGAGAGTAGGGAACCACTTATCAAGGCCAAAGAAATCTTCAAGGAGAGGCCATACTTGCTCTACTTTGAATCCTATTACTTCTGTTTTGGCCTTGCCCTTCCACTTTGCCAGTTGTTGGCTTCCTTGTTGAGTAGTATATTCCATGATATCAAGTAGGAAACTGCAATGCCACACAAAAACACAAGTGAAGATAAGGAATATATAATCTCATGACAGTGGCCTAAGTATGTGACCTGCCTCAAGTTGCACATCTAGTTCTCAAATTAAGCAAAAATATGTAAATACTTTTTTCTCATAAGTTTTTTTTTTTTTTTTGGTCGAAATCACATATATTTTTCTATCTAAAATAATTTTGTTCAAGTATTTGAGATCTCAAGGAAAGCGTGACTCTCCTAATACCAGTTATTCTATATCTAGGACTCGAATTCTAGACCATTGTTTAAAGAGAAATGACATCTATCACTTTAACCAATTATATGTTGGTATTTTTTTTTTCCTCATGAGTTAAAAATTTAAAGTGTATATTTATATTAAGGAAAAATATTCACATATTCTTACTTTATTTGAAAACTGAATAATAAAAATATAAGAAACATGTATATGTATTAGAACCAATCCTGCTTAGTGAGGAACAGTTAACTGATGCGATAGTACCACGTGATTGGGGGATGCTAGAGTGGCATGATCATTGATCAAAATGTGTGGCTAATTAATTTTAGTATTCTATTTAATAAAGGGCACTCTTCCACAAAGTGGTCGATGTTTTATGAATGGTGGAAGGTGCTGATGATAAGGTAGAACGACTGCGATCCATAGTTTATGAATTGTGGGCCAAAATTTCAGATTAAGATATCTAGGACTTCAAGAATGTGGTTTCCCTTATGAAGCTCGTTGTCGGATCTACCGGCCAAAAATGCATGACAATTTAATTTCCCCCATGACGACGAAATAACGGTGTTAGTGCTGTAGACTGTACGTAGTGGTCTTATATCTAATAGATGAACGGAAAACAAGTGCTGAAGGAGAAACTGCAAGAAATAAGAGATTAGGAAGTTCAAGATCAACACTAACAGAAACTTGGGCGTGATAGAAAATATACTCAAGGGAAAAGCATGGTTATGTTGACTTCACTGAGCCGTTATGTATTGTACCTTCAATAGAAGTTAAGATATATAGTTTTGCTTGTATTATTTTTGGTGAACAGTTTCCTTGTATTAGATGACCATATATATGAAGTATATGGTCTTTTGTGATAATTTTCTTTATAAAATATTTACTACAGAAGCATTTAGTCTTTTCCGAGATTCTGCTTCTTCTTTCTTTTTTTCTGTTTTTTTTCAAATTGTGTACAACCTAAATTAATTATGTCTCCCATTACTCCTTTGTTTTTTTAACAGCTTATACACAAGGCTTATCTCAATTAGTTAGAAGAAATATCTCAGCATACACTTTGGTGAGTTTTGTGTGATTTAAGCCAAAAAAAATTAGTGTTCTTAGATATCCGAGAAGCTGTCGAGCATTCTTTTTAGCACAATGATATCTTACACCATTCCTATTACGCTATTTTTACATCACTTCCTTTTTAATTTTAGGCAACAAAACAGGAGAAACGTTCTTCACAATACACATTCTCTTTTGCATTTTTCCTAAGTAAATAATAGTGTCGACTACAAAATGCAAAAAAAAAAAAAAAAAGTATGAAGAAATCATTTTCCTACTTTTTATACTTTAGAATTTATGAATATAAGTTATAAATTTAAAATTAATGCATTAAAACTAATTTGGGAAAAAAATACTTCACTTCAGCAAAGAAAAGGCAAGTGTAGCCATTTGAATACAAAATAACAAAGCTGGTCGAAAAGTATTTGAGGCACCGAGCCGCTAATCCTATTCAATCTTCACCGTTAGATTATAAACTTATAATCATTTAATCCGTGATTTTCACGTGAATATGCAGGACCCGCAGGCAAGATATGCACAATACAGAACTAGTTAGATTCTGCGGTCCCAACTAGATTTTTTTTCTTTTTCTTTCTTTTTGTTTTTTTGGGCTCTGATTGAGGTTAGGATCTTCCCCTTGTTGTTTGATAGCTCAACCTTGGACTCACCTCACGTATGGACCAATGGTCTTTTACTCGTCCCACCTCTCCTAGCTTAACATTGTGGAGGAGGAAGCGCACTCTTCCTCCATGGAGTAAGTTAGAATTTTCCACTAGCAAGCAACAATAATTGGGGCTATAAACCAAGCAAAAAAATAAAATAAAATAAAATAAAAGTTGGGCCACCTGAACCTAACATGCATTAACATTAGCTGGTTATTAACAGTTTAAAAAGAATAATAATGTAAGTGGCCGTAATCTCTAACACATATATTCTCAAAGAGCTCTACTCATACATGGCATTTTCTCATAATTTTGAGTTTTTTTTATATACTAGATTTCCTATTTACTCGACAGAATATAATAAACCCATAAAGACAAATATTATATGATGTATTTATAGGCCAATTCTCTGGTGCCTTTTTATTGTTGTATAATTAGTGCCTTTTTATGTTTCTATCTAATGGAAAAATGATTTGTGTGTTTGTGCATGGCACACATTAGACAAGTATGATGCATAGTAAAAATTTTTTAAGATGAGTCAAAAACGGTTTACTATGAAATGGGAAATGAAAACTATTACACCAAATGCATAACAATGCAAAGGCACAATAGCATTCACCGTATTTACAATCTTATTGAATGATCGTAATGTATGGTGGCTTGCTGACTCTGCAAATGGTGTGATATCCAACTTATAATTGTGCTGGCTCAATAGCCCATGCACATCCCTTAGGTTGGTATATTAGAATGGACCAGCACCAGAGAGGCAAAGAAAAAAAACCAAAAAAAGAAACCATCAACACGTACAAACCTTTTCATTTGCTCGAAGATCCTGGTCGGATGATAGGGGTGGTGAATGCACTTTAACTGCTATCCCATTTGCTAGCTTCATAGTTCGATGAGAAAACCAAAGTATGATAGTCCATAGACACTCATTCCTCAATTTTGTGGTCTCCATAACACTTGAAAATGTTGACATAAAAGCCTAATTTCCCGTAATAGCTTGACCCATCTTTTATAGCTGCTTACCATGTCTCTCTCAAGAAAAATGTCATAGGCCATAGATTAGGTTTTCTTCT
Source organism: Pterocarpus santalinus (assembly GCA_031439595.1). NCBI lineage: Eukaryota > Viridiplantae > Streptophyta > Magnoliopsida > Fabales > Fabaceae > Pterocarpus > Pterocarpus santalinus. The sequence continues at coordinate 63,918,125 of CM062531.1, read as the reverse complement.
CCTATATTTCATTGTTTGCTAATACCCTTTTTCACCTGATGTGTCTTTTAACAAAGACAAAGTTAGTTTTTTTTTTCCAAAAATAAAATAAAATAATAATTTCAAAAATACCTGAAATGAAGAATTATTATGGAAATGCAGTAAAAATGTTTGTGAGACAAATTGGCCTAGGCTGAGCCGATTTCCATTTAATTGTTTCCTATAAGATCTCTCTCCTGATTTTTATTTGCTTCTCTCTCATTGAAAATGTATGACAGAACTTGGAATCCAAAACTTGGTTCTAGTCGGGCACATTTATTTTATATTACTTTAATATATTGAACTTAGGATTCCAGGTTCCTATAAGTCAAAGAAAGCACCAACCACTTCCACTTTCCCTTGGCGCATATATTTCATATTGAACTTTAGAGTTCTAGGTTCCGATTTCTACGTTCTTGTAAGCCAAAGAGAGCACCAAGCACTTCCATTTTCCCTTACACTTTATCTAATGAAAAGATGAAGATGATAGAGGTTAGATAAAGATGATGGAGCTACAAACGGTTGGGTGGTTTGCAAATTTTATTGGCCATTAGAGTGGCAGAGCGATCTTATGGGAAACAATTAAATGGAAATTGGCCAAGCTTAAGCCAATTTGTCTCACACAATTTTTACGATATTTTCGCAATAATTCTTCATTTCGGGTGTTTATGAAATTAATTTTTTTATTTTATTTCTGAAAAAAAATTGACAAGGTTGTGGCCGAGAACGCAAAAAAGGAGGATGAGGCAATGGTAACGGAGGCAGCAGAAGCCAAGAAACTAGCGACAAAGTTGGAAACAAAGTTTGCGATGCTGCGGCAGCATGATTCGATGACAATGATGGCAATACCGCTGGCCTAGACGACTATGACATCAACGATGGAAAAATCGAAGAGTATGACCCCTTGACAGCGGCTATCAAAGCCTCGCAGCTTTTAGCGCCAACAAGGTATACAAGGAATATTTCAAATCCCTCTTTTCCCATATTAAATTATATCCACCTCAGGTGCACAAAATAGGTTATTATCACAATACTCCTTTAATTTTTGATTTTTTGAATTTTTGAATTCTTTGTTGGATTTATTATTGATTTTTTTCCCCAGGGAATTCACATGCGTTTTGTTAAAGTTTCAATTGGTGCATGTTAAAATTCCCTTCAAGTTTGGGAGTAACTTACACCATTGTTTAAAATTAGAAACTATTAGAACTTAAATTGCAAAATGGGATGATGCAAACTCAATTCGACGAGGCTCCACCATGGGCGGTCGAAGACAACCCGGTTCTCTCCGGGGCATCCTAGGGAAATGTTGGCCGGACTGCCTCACAACGGCTACCGTGGGCATTCCTATCATTGTTGCTACGGCGGCAGAGGGTGTTCCTATTCGTGCCACTCATCTACGTCTCCGGCATGCTCCTCTACATGGGCTTTGCCTCGTTTGATGTCGTTCCAGTCATCAAGCATCCCCCCGCACCAGGCTCCATCTACTACAACCCCTAGCTCTATGCCAGGCTCTGCCCCAAGATAGATGCAAAAAATTCTTCTGTCGATGCGGTTCGTGTTAAAATCAGATTCGCCTTTTGTTGTTAAATGGATTTCAAAGCTATTCGAAAGTTTTTTTTTTTGGTGGATTTTGATGGTTTGTTGTTTTTTTTTTTGTTGTTGGGGGATATTGGGAAATGGAATGTATGTGTAGTGTGTTTCTCAGTTGATTGGGAAGTTTTGAGAAGGAGAATAGGGAGGCTGAGATAATGATACTCTAGTGCTTCTTTTTGGTGTTTGGAATGTTGAATTGCCTATTTTGACTTAGAATTCGAATGTAGCTTTTTGGCCATTGGGTTTTACTACTTGATTAGTTATGCAATGTTATTGTTAATTGCTTGGTTTTTATGATGAGTTTCACTAATTTCCTTGTGGCTCATGCGACCCTCCACCGGGGGCTCCTTTTGCCCAAGCTGTTCTGAGTTTGCACCATCTTGCTGCCATTTTTGAAGGAGTTTGGACAAAAATAAAGGCACTCAATATAGCCCTGGGGACAGGCCATGCAAATTTAGGATCCCATTTACAATTTTAAGTTCTGATATTTTTTAACTTTAAATAGGGGTGTAAGTTACTTTCAAACTTAAAGTGAGTAACGTAACACTTTTATTCCACATTTGCTTTTTGTGAAGTTTCTCCCCTAATTCCAAAAATGGTATGTTCTTAGTCCGCACTCTAAATCACATATATATAAAAAGGGAAATGCTTTATCGCTCAACACATTTACAATGACTATCCTGCGTCCATTGCATCGGTGCTGGCTACTTTGATTATAAGGAGACAGCTGGATATATATAATAGACAAATAGAATTTTATTTTGGAGGTGGGATTAAATTTTGGGACGAACATCACTGCTCACGAAAAAAAAATCACTATTTTATCATATGTTTTATCTAAACTCTTCTAGATACTTTATAACTTGTAATATTTAGATTGACAAGAAAGAATAAGAATCTAAAGAAACATGACGATTTTATAATTATGATGTTAAAACTTAAATTTATTGATCGTGGAGTTGATGCTTGACATGATGATTTTTATTATTATGTCGTCATGGTTCTGAAACTTGATCCTAGGAATATATATGTGTGTCCTTGAAAGAATACTTCTGGAAATATTTTACACTAAAGAGAGAAGCATGATGTTGCATTTCCAATTGTAGTGGTTTCCACTGTCAAACTCGATTGCCGTGGCTGATCAGGAGTTCCACTCTCTGATTGTTTCCAAAGATCAGTTTGTCAAATTGTTAGAGGTATACAAGCTATTGGTGATAAAAGTGTTTATTATTTGGATAAATAATAACTACACCCCTGAGGTTTCTTGATATTGTAGATACTCTCAAACTTCTACAAATATTTTACTCCGCTTTACTCTCCCATAAACACTAATGTTGATGTTACTCTTCACCGCACAATCTAAACCATGGTGAAAAATTGTTAACCGCAGTAAAGAAGGTCACTCACAAATACTAACCCCACTCACTACCAAAGTTAATGTGATATTTTCACGGCAACGAGATGTTGTCATCTCCTCATCTCTTCACTTTTCTTCCATACAAAGATTTAACATGAATGCAATAAAAAGAGGACATGCAGTTAATATGGGCCCACAACTAGTAAATAATTTCTACTAATCTCCTAAACTTGAAACTTAGAAACAAGAAGAAGTGACACATAATTGGGGGGGGGGGGTTTGATGGGCCCCATAGACTAGGTGCATACTCTCTCACTCTTTCACCATATTTCTGAGTTTCAAGTTCCATGTACGTAAGAGAGTTCATTTCTTCCTTGTCCAAGTTTCCCAGTTTTGAGTTCTAAGTTCCTTGGTTTAACCCACTTGTTAAAGCATTGCATTCCAATAGCTTTTAACGGTTTGATAGTCCACTTTGTTTATTTATTATTGTTTTTTGGATAACTAATATGTAACTTTAGTTTAGTGAGAATATTCCAAATGGAAGATTCCCACTTAACTCTTAACTCATTAATCAATTGAGGTGGAGTGCAATATCTATAAAAGTTTAGGGTTATGTATAATATCATGAAACCTTAGGCGATGTAGTTGCTATTCCCCCTATTATTTTGATGATAAAATGTTGAGGTACACCTTTTTCTTTGTTTTAAATTTCTTTCTTCACTGTTTCCTTTTTGTACAGGAGGACCAGCAGGTGGAAGATGAAGAGGAATAGGAGTGGAGAATAAAGATGATGTATAATGTATCATGTGAAGTTTTTTGTCTTAGAGGGTCCTTTTTCATAATTTGAATTAATTGCTCTTTGCTTATGCTATGTTGTTTTTATTGATTAGGAGATTATGCTACTTCCTTTGGCCTTTTGAAATGCTTTAGTGTAAAGTGTAAGTATGCTAATAAGGTTTGAGATAAGACGCTTAAAGAAGGGCCTATTGATCAAAATTCGCTCTTCGAGCTACTCAGAATTTGCATCTCTCAATATGCGTAAAAACCACACCTTAGAGATATGAGCATATGACATAACCAGTACAAATAGCCGTGTAAAATTAAAATTCTACATGAATAGTTAAAATTTCCATGTGTATTGACTTTTATCTACTACATAGTTATTGATTCAACAAATGCCTCTTTTTTAATTGTGATTAATTAAAATACGAGTTTTCTCTTATTTTTTTCAATAGGCCACAATAAGATATTATCCTTCTTAAACTTTGATTATTCTTAATAGCTAGTGGAAGCTAGCTTTCAAGTTTGATATCGATAACTGTGGACTTCTATCAAGGTAGCAGCCGATGATTTGCATTTTGAAAATTTTCTTTTCTCAAATTTATATCTATAATCTATAATTAAAGTACAAATTTAAGAACAAATACTTATTCAAGGTTTCTTTTTCTTTCTTTTTTTTTTTTTTTGAGATCCTTTTTGGAGTCTCAATAAATATTGAAGATTAGAACTGAAAATGATTAAGAAATTTTAGTTGTCTGTCGAGTTTCGCAAGCCATGTTTAATAGAGTCAAGCCCCTTATCCTTTAACCTTACAATTGAATCTTGCTCGGTTTTCCTTTCCTCTTCAATTACATAGGTTAGGAGCTGAAACTTAAGCATGAATCTATATATGTTGAATCTCATAACTTTGCTCTAATTTAGGGGATAATTTTATATTGAATGAATTGTAAAATGAAACCGTTTTTTTTTTCTCCTTTCCGTGGTGCTCCATCAGGTGGTATCCTAGACAGACCTATTGAAGCAAAAGGTAAGAAGCATGCAGATTTCCTGAGGCTGATAATTATCTTCTTTCTCTCATTGCCGCTTGCCGCATCCATGCCCTTTTTGTCATTTGTCACTACTTCCATAATCACTTCACTAGATAGCACGATCACAGTTTTTTGGGGTTAAAGAATGAAAAGGCTTTCAAATCTTTGTGCTTTGATCATGCAGGATCATGTTGAAGGATACCTTGGATTGTCATCCGAGACAGACCTACTTTGCCACTGTTGTTGACTTAGGGATGCTGACTTCTATATCAAAATTGATGACAATGTTCGTGTAAATATTCGTGTAATTTAACATGTTTCATTTACTACTACCTATATAAATTACTCCTTCATATGCATTTCAGATCTCTACCTAATGTCAGTGAAAGGTTTATGTTTCCATACTTAGTATGCATCATTCTTCTAATTGGCCACCTATATCTGAGTATTCTGACTGTACAGACAATGAGAATCCTAATTCCAAAAATCTGCAGGGTGAGGAGTGGTGCTTGTGCTCATTCTTCTGTTTTTCCAATTTCCATCTTAACAATCAGTGTAGTGATCATTTGGGGAACATGATATCTTTACCAGGTAGCTTGAATTGGCTTTTTTTTTTTTTGGTGTTAATTGGATATTTATATTATTATGTACATGGACTTATTTAGATAAATTAATATACAATATTATTGAAATTCCAATGAAGTGTACAATTTGGCAAACTCTACGCACAAGCATTAGTGTTTCTACTTTCTACCATTTTTCTCCCTATCTTTTCCAAAATAAATATTACCTGAAATGTGCGAGGTTGGTTAATCTGGTGTAATTTTCAACGTAATTTTTCACAGTCCGAATCTTTTTGCTTATACTGTGTTGTTTTCGGTGATTAGTGGAGATTTTGCTGCTTCCTTTGGCCTTTTACAATGATTTAGTGTGGAGTATAAGTAGTATAAGTATGCTAGTAAGGTTTAAGGGAAGACATATAAGGCATCCAATTGATAGCTTTGAGTTTGGAAGTGGAGTAATGAAGTCTAGAGGTACAGTATTTTCTTTTCCTTTGGTTTCTCTCATTTGGCTTCAATGGTTTTTCTCCCTAATGAATGACAGAGTTGTCGCTTTCCAACCCCGATCTTGCTTGAAATATTTCATAAAGATTACTGCCACAGATTTAATTGTGTGTTGGCTAGAATCCACATTGGTTCTGTGAGAGGAATTTGTAAGGGTTAACCGGATTTTAACATTTGTCAAGTTGTAGATTATACATTATTTCTTTTGAATTATGTTTTTTTATTGACTTTTTGTAGGTGGTTGCAGGTTCCCTAGATAGTTTTCTCAGCCTGATGATGGTTTGTAAGATGCTTAGTTTATCATCTAGACTACAATACCTTGATTATGATTACTGGAAGGTAATATTGTAACCCCACTTTTCAAACATCTTGGCATCGATTTTTATCACCAGAAAAAGCGATTCCTACAGATTGTTTGCAATTATTGCTACCAAAGACTAAGAAAAATGCTTATTGATGTCTCATTAATGATTATTGCGTTAGCTTGGCTTCTTTATGCTTCTTTCAGCTGATCCTATATTCTTAGATTCAAATTTCGAATATAATTCTTTAGATGATTGACTTGAGTTGCTAATATTGTGTTTTATGCAGAGTGCAAATGGATGGCTTGAAAGCAGCTAGAGACACTATCCCCAAATGGGTAAATATTCTTAATCATTGACTGACCAATTCTTATCCATGAAAAATGCATATTCGGTCCTCGAAAATGTGTTGTCGAGTCATGACAATCTACAACATAGGGGAAAACAGGTTCATCCTATTTTCAAATGAGTCATAATTACTTAATCACATGTGGTTAGCTAACCATTTATCCCATTGGGTGACTTATGAATGTTTTTTTTATTAACAGAAGGTTCAATGAGCTTGGAATTTTAAGAAATTCAATCTTCAATGTGTTGCTGAGCTTTCATATTAAAAACTACTTTTTTTCTTCTTTGGCACTTCCTCAGTCTCTCCTCTTTTCTTTTACTCACTCAATGTGGTTCACCAATTATACTAATTATTCCTATGAATCAATTAAAGAGAAAGGGAGATATCGTAAACTAGAGATGGTAAAAGATCTAGAGAAAACAAAAATGAAGGTGTTATGTGGGAGAGTAAGTGATGATTGTAATGATGGCATTGATGTGTACATTTTGCCTTACTCTTTTCCATTCTTCCCGTTTTACTGTTATGTGAGACTGTTTCTTCTTCTGCTCTCTCTTTCTCTTTGCTTTTTTCTGTCTCCTTTATTTTTTGCAACATCTGAAACTTAAAACTATAAAATGTCCTGAAATGTGTCACTTATCGCCCTGCTTGATAGTTAACCAACAGTGTTATCTGGATTAGGTACAGATCAAATATCTTCCTGTGGGTGTCTTGAATGTGAAAATTCAAATGCAAGTGGCTTACTTGCAAATTGGATAAATAAGAGAAAGTATTCTATTCAATATTCTTCCTTGACAGATCTTTCATTTATAAATTAATTGTGTTGTATATTCTATGGTGTGACTGTATTTTTAGCTTTTTCTTTTAATTATTGATTCCTTCTTCACCATTATTCTGGAATTTGAATTTCTTCACATTGCCTAAGGAAATTTCAGTCATTATTCCATGATGGGTTCCACTTCTTACAAAAGTAAGATATCATGAATTGTGAAGTCCTTAAGCGGTAAAACTGTGTTTAGCACTCATTTTACTAATCAATTCCTGATTGTATATGTGCAAAGTATATATCACCACTCACTGATTAAGTTGTAGGATGCTTCCACTTGAGTTCACATATATAGTTCAAACATAGCGACCCAAATTATGCATGCATATACAATCATGCTCATTGTAGGTTTCTTTTTTTTTTTTTTTTTTTTTTTTTTTGGGTTTTCCCTTGAAACTAAATAATGAAGTATGGAATTGAAAAGGTGGGATATATTTGTATTAATTGGCAAAGAAGGGGTACAACAAGCAAAAGGTTGTTTTGCAAAAGGTGATCGACAAATATGTTGGTGAAATAGAAATACTCGAAAGCAAGCATGTGCTCAGAATTGATCAGGCAGAGATTGAAATTGTGATTCCACAAAGTAGGGTTTGTGTAATAATAGTGAATGGGGCATACCGTGGATCAACTGCAAGCCTTTTGGGGGTGGACGGATCATTTTTACGCTAAGGTGATAAAGGTCCCCATGATGGTGTACTTAAAGCTAAGGAGTATGAAGACAGTTGGAAAATAGCACAGTGAGTTTGATGGGAATAATAACCCAGTGATTCTGTTAAGTTGCTTGAATAACAGTGTTTGACTTTATGTATCTTTTTGTAGTTTGTCATCTTTGTAAGATAAATCATGACAATCATTTTCCCTTGAATTAGATTGATTGCTGCTTGATAATATAGAGACAATGACATGGTCACCAAGTGCAATGTTGTAGCTAACCTGAAACTAATCGAAACACTATCATTTTTTTTTTTTTGGGTCAACTCTATCATGTTCTAGTATTTATTATTCAAATATAATATTTCAACTAATTCCGGATTAATAAGTACATTTTTTTTCCAATGAAAATAACTAAATCTTTTTTTATAAGTTTCTTGTTTTGAAAATCACATGCTGCCAAAAACAGATATTTTGTAGTAGCACTTGCTCTGTATTAATGGCACTTTCAGCTACCTAAAAAGACACAACTTATGGCAGTATTGAACTTCAAAGAAAATTGATGTATTGGCTTTGCTAAATATTCAAGAGACAAAACAAAAATATAAAATTGACACAGAAAGTGTGCAGAGACATGCAGCACTTGATATTTTCCCAATGACAGATTCAAATATCACATGAAGGGCATCCCGCAATATTGTTACATACAACTAAAAATTATAGGAACTCAGTGTATGTGCCACACTGCCACCCATAGGCAAGATCTACTCTAAACATTCCATTTCATTCAACATAATGCACTCAAAACAGATTAGATTGTCATGACAACCATTAGCAGTTTAGAAACAGAATACAAGAATAGCTCATTTCCCCAATTAGGGGTGTTCAAAAAATGCAAGTTCTATCACGACTACATTATCCTCACCATCTGTTTTAAGATATAACAACCTAAACCACCACTTCTGAAGGAGACACTGGCCATCAGAAATTGACATCATTCAACAATGAGCTACTTAATGCCCTCTTTCAAATCCAATGCGAGTCCCACCAGAACCTCCCTCGTAACCATCCCACATCAAAGATCCAGCACTTGCTCTTATAGTTCCTCCGCCACCAATTTTTATTAAAATTATATTAGATTAGGTGAAGCTCTCGTAACATTTGAGTATTAGAACTTTTCGATATAAATTAACGACGTTTGTGAAATAGGTTATTTTGTTTTATTGAGCATGAATGTAACTTGCATTAGCAAAGTGGTCGTACTCATTTACATTTTGTCTTTTTTTGGGGGGATTAATACTCATTTACATTTGTTGTATGTAAGAAAGAAATTTTTAATGATTGGATGGATAACACAATAAGAAACAAACAACGTATGCTACCTAAAATTACATAAAAACAATAAGCCACCAAACTAATTTGAAAGCAAATGTACTAATAAAAAGATAGTTTTTAAATTTTTATATATATATGTACCAAAAAAAAAAACACTTTATTAAAATTGAATCCTATAAAACGTTATCCTTCCTGTAATTCTCATCAGCATCACAACATCAAAATACGGTATTTTTGTCGGATTTTATTGTTTATATGGGATTTGAGTTTCATACATTCATTAGTGTTGGATTTGGGCTATATTTACAGTAATATGGATTTGAATAAAATCAGAAGTCCCAATTTTAGTTTTGCTCACAGAATTTAACAACTAAATTAACTTTTACGGGTGACGGAGGTGACACAAGCTAAAATCAAAAATTCTGATTTCTAGGTTTTAGGGAATCTTTGTTCCATCAGACACACACGGGAAACAATAGTGGCAACTCTAAAATATAAAATTCTAATTTCCGCAGGAGAGGCCACATGCTCCGCTGTATGTGCTCTGCTGCCACATTGGGAACAAAAGTGCCACACTAAAATCGGATATTTTGATTTCCGCTTTCCAATTTTGTTGCACTGCATGTGCCTGCTACTGCATGGGAATCTTGCCACTACTATTTCCCATGCTCTTTAGATGGAACAAGCATTCCCTGGCACCTAGAAATTGGAATTTCCAATTTCTGCAAAGGAGGCCACATGTTTCACTGCATGTGCTCTGCTGCCACATAGGAAGCAATAGTGCAACACTAAAATAAAAAATTTTGATTTTCTCTTTCCTATTTCATTCCACTACATATGCCTATTGCTGCATGGGAATCTTGCAGTCTAAAATCAGAAATTTTGATTTTGACTTTCTGAAATCAGAAACTCACATGCATTGGCTGCATTGGAGTATAAATGGAGGGAAGGGGTGTTGGGGAAGGGTGTGAGGAAAGGAGTGCAGCATATAGGAAGAAAAGTGTTGAGTTGTGTTTGTCATGTGTGGGTTTTGGAAGAAAAGAAAGAAAGGGAGAGAAAGAGTGTGTTGTGTTGTGAAAATAATAAAAGTTGTAACAAAACAATATTGATTTATTTAAGGAAAAAATAGATTATCTGTAAAAATGGTTCGAGATATAACAATGGACCCACGTTATCATATTTCTGATCAAATTCTTGATCATAATGTAAGTTACTTTTCTTTTAGAAATTAAATTTGTTATGTATTTATTTTTTTAAAAAGTTTATTGATATTGTGTAAAATAGTTAGCTGTTGGTGGTGGGGCTTATGCATGGATTTGAAAAAAAAAAATTGGATGTATTATGTTTCTTAACAAGTTTTCTATCATATTATGTTATTGAATATTTTAAAAATAATTTTGATTATGTAGAAAAATAATTTGAAAATATATAGTAATTATTTTGCAAAAAGCAATTTTGTAGCTATAGCAATATTAGTTTTTAAATTCAAAATATCTAATAAATTGGTTAATTATATTTAGTGTTTACATATTAGTTCATAAACTATATACTAATTAGCTAGTTAAAAAATATTAGTTTTGATTATTAATTGCTTTATTTAAGTATACATTAGTTAGTCTTTAAATGTTGGCCTAGCAGATAGTAGTTAGTAGGGTTTTACATATTTTATATACTAATTATTTAAATTATTTTTTTATTAAATAATTAGTTGCTATAATATTAGTTTTTAAATTCAAAATATCTAGTAAATTGTTTAATTTTATTTAGTGTTTAAATATTAGCTTTTATTATTAATTCAGGACTATATTGGTTTAAGTATACGTTAGTTGGTCTGTAAATATTGACCTAATAGATATTAGTTAATACGGTTTTACATATTTTATATACTAATTAGTTAAATTATTTTTTATAAAATAATTAGTAGCTATAGCAATATTAGTTTTTAAATTCAAAATATCTGCTAACTTGGTTAATTTTATTTAGTGTTTATATATTATTTCAAAAAAATATATACTAATTAGTTAGTTAAAAAATATTAGTTTTTATTATTAATTGAGAACTTTATTTATTTAAGTATATGTTAGGTAGTCTTTAAATACTGGCCTAGTAAATATTACTTAGTAGAGTTTTTCATATTTTATATACTAATTAGTTAAATTACTTCTCATGAAATAATTAGTAGCTATAGCAATATTAGTTTTTAAATTCAAAATATCAGCTAAACTGGTTAATTATATTCATTCTTTATTAGTTCATAAAGTATATACCAATTAGTTAAGAATATTAGTTTTTAAAATTAATTGAGATTTTTATTTATTTTACTATAACTAATGGATATTAGTTAGTAAAAAAAAATTATAAGTGGGCTTACTCTTATAACTGGATATTTTGTAGTTGTTAAAATATAAATAAGTTAAAAAAATATGATATTATGCTTACTATTTATAATAGGCGATAGGAGTATTGCGGGTTTGTTATTTGAAATTAGATCTATCGAGGTATGAAATTTATGGGATCTTGCCATCCATACTTTTAGTTACGAAATAATGTATTCGAACCAAGATTGAGAGTGTACTTGTTTGTGCTTTTTTGGAGTAAAAAATCACATTTTTCACTAACAAAAATTGGTTTTTTATATATTTGAATAATTTTTTAAAAATACTAAGATTCTCAAAAAAAATTATTTTCAGTTTTTTTGGAGAAGCTGAAAAGAATAGCTTTTGAAAAAAGAATTTAATTTGAATACACTGACAGTGTAAAATAGTTTTACACTGTCAGTCAATAGAAATAGTGGAAAGTGTCAACTCACACAAATAACTACCCATTATAATGAGAGACCCACCATGATTTCTCACTTTCCCCTATTTCTATTGGTTGACAGTGTAAAATTGTTTTACACTGTCAGTGCATACCAATTAAACTCTTGAAAAAAACTAATTTTTAACTTTTTCAGTTGTATATAGAATTTAATTTTTAAAATTATTTTTTTCAAAATCTGAAATAAATGCACCTTGAATCTTTGCAATCACAACTTTTACCTTAAAGGATGGGTCAAATCCTACTAGAGGCTCTATACATTGAGCAATTGTGTTTGAGCCAACTTCGTATGGTCCTACGAAATCCTAGCCTCAGTGTAAGTGTGTAGGTCATTGTATTTCCTAATTTTTCAAAAGTACTTATTTCTCCTAAAACTGGCCGTTCACAATTTATGTCATAGCGTACACATTTAAAATAAAATATCATTGGTTCTAACTCATATATCCTGTAATTGACTCCTTTGGATATACTGTACCTTTTAATTGCTCATATAACATCCTCTCTATCACTGGATTGTATTCCAACAAATAGTTCATCGTTCGCAGTAGGAGCACCTAGGAAAGTACCAACAAAAAAAAATTTACAATATCTAATATTGGACAAAAAAAAAATATATAAAATCATACATTAAATTATAAACAAATGAATGGATAAAGTGCATAACCAACTATAATAATAAACATATATTAAGACTCCTTCCATAATCTAACATCTTAATCTCAACAATAAATGCTAGTAATGTAGATATTTTGGAATACCCTTACTAAATTATTTAATGAGAATTTTCAATATAACAATAATAAAATTAATTTTAAAAACTAATATTTTTAATTAATTAGTATATACTTTATGAATTTAAAAACTAATATTTCATTTAAATCTCTACTCATGTATATAGTTTACCATGAAAACTTTAAGTTTAAAGACTAATATTTTTTAACTAGCTAATGTATATGTAAATAAATAAAGTCCTCAATTAATTTTAAAGACTAATCTACATAGTGTATATTTTACGAAATTAAATCTAAACACTAGACAAAATTAACCAATTTAGTAGGTATTTTGAGTTTAAAAACCAATATTGCTATAGTTACTAATTATTTCATAAAAAAATTTAACTAATTAATATATAAAATGTCTAAAACCCTACTAACTAATATCCACTAGGCCAATATTCAAAGACTAACTAACCCATGTTTAAGACTTTACTTTTGTGCTACATAACTAGGCCCTTTTTTTGAATATGGCATTTAGGTTAGGTGTGATTATACCCATAATATTGTGTTTTGGATTTTCTTACGGTAATATGGGTTTAGTTAAAGATAATACGCTAGAGAAGGGGTGGAAAAATGTTGTTGCACAATTCGCGTAATACTTGTTCATAATAAAGTTACTGGCACGAATTTATACAAAAAATTTAAAGTTGATTATTAATATATATAAATATAACAAAATATTCAGAAAATAGAGGTAAAATTCTACTGGCCATAGGCTAAATATTTTTAGACTAGTAAAGAAAACTACAATTTATTTGAATACACATCTATGGGTTCCTAGCAGTTGAAGGAGTATGTTTTCTTTTAGGGCATTACTTGATTAAGCTAAAATCACCAAAAATAGAGTGAGAATTGAAAATTCTCAGTAAATAATGAAGAGTTCTAAAGTATTTAAACTATGATAGTTCCAACTGTGTCTTAGCATAGAAACCCCCATGACTATGATATCATAATCTCATCACATTACTTATAAGCAAATTATGCTTCATAATATTGTGAACAATAAGTGCTACTACACAAATATATGTTATGCAGTAAAAATGTAGCAAGCATTAATATGATTTTAATATTTGCTTTAATTTTTACTTTCCTTTATATGCTTGTCTCACACACATTTCACTTATTTTAAGTATTAGACACAATGTTTTACTCTTAATATTGGTCTCCTAAAAAAATTATCATAAAAATTGACAATCCAAAATAATATATCATTATATAAACAATATCTTAATAATAATAATAATAATAATAATAATAAGCAATAGTATAACAGAACATTAAATAAAATAACTTGGAACAATAAATAAAATATATTGCGATGATAAATGATAATAAGCAATAATATAAAAGAATATTAAATAAAATAACTTGAGATGATAAATAAAATAAATTGTAACAAAAATAATATTGAGCAACTTTAATAAATAAAATAACTTGTAATATAAAATAAACTACAATAGTAGATAATAATAAGTAATAATATAAAATAATATAACTTACAATAAGTAAATATAGTCACAGCTTTATTTTTCAAATAATTTCATTATCTATCTCAAAAAATCTTGCGAGAATAAAAGGATTTGCACACAGTAAATTCTTTTATCCTTCATTCCTCTATTGAATTTTTCCTTCATGATGTAATTCTCATCTTCTCTCCATAGAAAAGTTCCTTTCACACTTTCTCTCTATCTAATTTGTTTCAACATGCAGTTCTACTAATGCTCCACTCCTTATATAGCTGCTGCAAGTCATTCTTTACTGAAAAGCAATTTAATTTTATTGACTCAAGGTGTCATGCTTGCACCATAAAGCCACAATATTCTTTCTATCTATTGCTATGCTTTCAAATTTTTCTTCTACCTATTGCTATGCATTTTTCTTCATAGAGGACTTAATGCCTTGGTCTTCATGTCATTGACATGAAGTTTTCTTCTTCTTCTTTTTCTTTTCTTTTTTATAGTATATTATTATAGGTATATTATTCTTATATTGTTACTAGTATATTGTAATTATTAGTTAATATAACAATGCACATACATACACACCCCGTATATCTAGATAGATTTATACTTATTATTCTTGGGCAAAGTCTCCGAGTTCCAAGTTCAACGTATCAAATGTGAGAGAGTTCACTTCTTTCTTATCTACATTTCTAAGTTCCAAGTTCCAAATGAAAGAGAGTTCACTTCTTCCTTATCTTAAGCTTTTGAGTTCTGAGTTCCTTGTCAAAGAAATATAAATGCACTATTACATCCTAGTCTTTAGATTATAAGGTGTGTGGTATACTTTGTACAGTGAGATGCACTGTAGCTTTCACTATTATTCTTTCATAAAATTTGGTATTATTTTATCTTAATAAATATTACTTATAGCATAATGTATTTTGAAGTTACTACTACTAATTTATAGTCTTACTTTAGAAAGTTAATGTCTAAGATTTGATTGTTGTGCCAATTTTAAACTAATCACTATTACAAAATCATTTCAAACGTATCAACTAAAATATTTAAATAAAGTAATTGAACCAAAGCAACTCTAAATAAATTATTTTATGAAAAAGGGGATGTTAGAATTCGCTCACTATTGTGTAGGAATGTGCTTGAGAAAAAAATATTTGGCTCAAAATCCACATATTAGAGGTAGATTTTGAGAGGAAAATTATGTTATTGATCATGTTTCAGATTCCCTAACATGACACAGGGAAAAATAAATGTGCGACATGACACGGATTTCCTAACCACTATTGTTCCTGTTTCAAGTTCCTCTACTGTAGTCGCCTTCCAGATTCCAAGTTCCATGTTCTATGTTCCTGCCTCCTTATTACTGTTCAAATTTCAGATTTTGCTGCTATATCCACGTTCCAAGTTTCAGGTTCTTAGTTCCACCCTGTCATGGGTAGGGATGCTTGCTGACGTGACCACAAACAGAGATTTCGCATTCCAAGTTCAGCCTTGCCATACATAGGGATGCCTGCAATGATGTGACTGTAAACAGAGATTCCGTTACTTTAGCATCTATTCTAGGTTTCGCCATGGCTCAGGTAGGAAAGTGGCAGGTTTTTTGCAGGCAGTGGACCCTACACCTTCTAACTTTTGCAGGTGAAGAAAAAAATAATAAAAAATAGATTACTACATTTTCAAAAGCAGATTATGTTAACTAAATCCATATTTCCATTAATCTTCAAAATATTCCACATAATGATAAATTAATCACACATATGCCATAGGAAAAATGAAAAGCCATTTACTACCTATGTTTGCATACTCTATAAACTTGGGTGCATGCAAAACTTGAAGATCTAAAGCATGCATGAAAGATGGCTCTCCGAATGGATGCTGACTAGCCACTTGCTCATCATTTTCATCATCATCCACATTATCAAGTGCACCTTCATCACCGCTTGCATATTCGTCTTCAAACTCCTCTTCAATACTTTCACTATTTCGCTCTTCCCATTGAATGTCTCTATTAGGAAATGTGCTCAACTCAGGTTCTATAACAAAAGCAACTTCTTTGAAATTAACATACACCTCAATGCAAGCAATGGTTGCTTGATGCTGTTGATGTATCCTAAACATTTGTTGTATGCTGTTGTCATCACTTATTGGAAAAGTTTGATATTGAATAAATTCACCAAAACTAGAGATTGGACGCCTCTATCTTATGTTTTCCATTGTTTTTGGAGCGTTTGCATCTATGGATTGATGGAGTCCTCTAATTCAATAAACGATATCGTATGCAGGAAAAGAAAAGTACTAGCTTCTCACGTATAAAATCGGACCTTCATCACCTTCATCCAGTTCGATTCATTCAAAAAAGTCTGAAATTTAAAAACCGGTCAACAACCGTAAAAATCGATCAAAAACCACTGAATCCCACCCACGAACCGGTGGCAGTTCAAATGGCTAGCACTTTTCTCCGGAGGCTAGCTCCAGCAAGCTCCGCTGACCTACCCGACAGATTCTCATATTTATAAACCTCGAGGGTGTCTTTAGAACATTCGCCTATCGATGTGGGACAAAGCAACACGCAAGAAAACATTCTTGGAGCTGTACTTGTTCACTTTTTGGTTAACGCTGCCCTAAACATCTAAACTATGGGTTACTATGAGTTACAAAGTTGAGAATCGACAAACTTGTAGAATGTTTACGAAATCGTAACATAAATTGAAAACTTCTAAAATATTCTCAGGAAACAGAATCATGGAAAGATGACACACCTTCCATAAAATTATTTTGGATGAGGATAACCATGAGGATAGGAAAAACTTTTTTGGACGAGGAAGAGCAGTCTGGAAGGAAAGGGAGCTTAATATGCGTCACATTATTTAAGATGTGTGGTAGTATTTACTTAATTTTTTTATTTTTATTTGATCATTATTAATGATTTAATATAATTATTATATTCTAATAAATCATATATATATATATATATATATATATATATATATATATGTATATATATATATATAATAAAACATATATTTTTTATTATATTCCGGTTGAATTTTTAGTGTAATCGGTAGGGTCTTTGAACCTTTGAATCGGTCCCTTAACCGATTCGATGTCCAGTATAATTTTTTTAATGTTAATATTTAGAATATCACTATTAAAATATATAATAATATTTATACTATTTTCTATTTCTCTCTCCTTTTTACTCTCTTTCTCTCTTTTTGGGCGCACACACACCTCTTTTATTTTTGGCATCCACTTTCAACGGATTCAAGCGAGGAGGAGGGCGTTTATTCAGTTGAAGAATGGTGAAATCAGAAACTTTGTTTTTTGTTTTAAAATATTTTAATGAAATCAGAATTTACGTTTTTAATGTTTGTTATTGATTTATTGAAATCAGAAATTATATTTTATGTTTTAAAAATGTTTTTTTGTAATGAAATCAGAAATTTTGATTTTTGTTTAACATGATTTTTTATTAAACTAAAATTGGTACACAGAAATTGGATTGCCCAACTTTATTAATCTCATATTAATGTATAATCTTTCCAATTTCTATATTTCTGTTCATTTTAAAAACAGATCGTATATTGAAAAAAAAAAAAAAGACCTGTATTGGCTTTCAAGCATTTTTTTTCTTCATAATTTTTTATGTCTTTTGTACATGGTAATTAACAATACCAGTCAGAATACGGCATTCATTTTAAAAACAGATCCTATATTGAAAAAAAAAAAAAAAAAAGGACCTGCATTGGCTTTCAAGCATTTTTTTCCCTTCATAATTTTTTATGTCTTTTGTACATGGTAATTAACAATACCGGTCAGAATACGGCATTTATTTTTCTTGGTTAATATTTTCTTTCGAGTTTGATGTGAAAAAAACGTAAATATTTTTCTTGGCGTAACCAAACAGCTCTTTTTATTGCATCAAAATGAACCAATGCACCTTGTCCGAAGACCCGAGAGGAAAGTCCATCCTCCAATCACACGACCCAGCGTGGCAAATTTTCATCACATAGTCATAGCAAGCCTTGCCAACGTCCAAATACGAAGGCCATTTTCGTCATCAAGCACAAAAAACAGACCCAACAATGTCTTTTCATACTACAGTTGCAGCTACATTCATCCACAAGCTAACACAGCCTAGTCTTCTCCCCCAACGACTTTACATATAAACCCCAGTCACACTCTCACACTCTCTCGTTCTCTCTCTCTCTCTTTCTCTCACAAACTTTCTCTCTCTTCGGAGCTCAATTTGGCCGTCAATGGCGGCCGCCGATGCTCACAACGGCACCACCATAAGGAATGCCTTCGGAAGCGTGCTCGCGTTCTTCATCCTGCTCCTGATCGGTGTTCTCGCCTTCTCGATCCGTCTCTTCTCTGTAAGCATTTCAACCACTCCTTCTGCTTCCGCAGATCTGTTATCTACGTCTCGTTTCAATTCCTTTTCGCTATTTTTCAATGCGATTGGATGCTTCTGAATTCATCGCTAACTGTTCAATCGAAGTGTTTTGTCGTATGTATAACTATACAGTTTGTAATTATCGTTGTTTCGTTGATGACAAAGTGATTGAGAAGAAGTTAACAAAAAAACTCGGTAGTTGAATCTCGATGACGTAGCTGTAACTGTTTAGAAAATTTTTTGTGACTTGACTGTGCCATGTTCATTCGTCCACTCAATAGTTAAGTCAATGGTTTGAGAATGTTTGAACTAGTGGCGTTAAAGTACTACTTAGAATCAATTAGGAAATGCATAGTGAGATAGGATAATTTTCTTTTTATGTGATATATAATCTTCATAGTATGTGGTATCATTTCAAATTTACATACATTTAAAATCTCAAAAGTTAAATTTCCGGTTATAATATTAATATTAAAATTAAAATTAGATAATAAATTTAAGTCTTTGGATTGGTTGAAATTATAGTTTGTAAAATTGTAATTCGATAAACCAAAACTCATGAATGCCTTTAGTGTACTCAGTACTTATAATTTGTGTTACATGTAGGTTTCTCCAATTATTTTGGTTGAACTGTGTCGAAATGGTGATAGTGTAGACATTTCTATGAACTGACTAGCTCTAATACAAAATGCTGTTTTGATTTTTTTGAAATTATCTGTTTCTGGAAATTTAGAATCACAATGTTCCTTTTTCATTTTTGCGTTTTTACAAATTTTTTCTCAGTTCTGTGGTAGGTTATGTATTTCCACTTGTTAAGCCCACCTTGGTCTAGTATCATGTGACATTTTCTATGCATTTTATGCAGGTTATAAAGTATGAGAGTGTCATTCACGAATTTGATCCTTATTTCAATTATAGAGTCACTCAGGTGAGCATTATTCGGAATGAAACTGTTTTACGCCTGTTACCACATATGGGCGGACTGGGAAGTCTCTCATGCTGGCTAATGGGTTTAGAAAATTGAAATTTCTTCATAGCTGTATGTACCATTTTCAATTTCACTTTCTTAATCTCAATGTGATAAAGATTTACAGGAGATGACATACATATTTGTTGGTTTCAGTATTTGACAAAGAATGGGATATATGATTTCTGGAACTGGTTTGATGACCGAACTTGGTAAGTAACTGGTGTTTGGATTGACACAAATTTTTTCTCTATATATTTCTTAAATTTTTCTAGATTTGATGTGCATGTTACCCTTCCATTTCTAGGTATCCTCTTGGTCGTGTAATTGGTGGGACTGTCTACCCTGGTTTGACCTTGACAGCGGGCACCTTATGGTGGTAAGTATTTCAAAGTACACAGGCGGAGATGTTGGTTGTCATATTCTGTGATTTTTTCTATTGATTAACTTCTAATGTTAAATATCATGCAATGCGAGCAATTATTTCAAAGTTTACTAGGCTGGTTGATATTTTTGGATCATTCCCTTCTGGTTTCAGGATATTGAACTCCTTAAACATCCCTCTTTCAGTAGAAACTGTCTGTGTGTTTACTGCACCTATATTCTCAGCCTTTGCTTCATGGGCAACTTATCTTCTGACAAAGGTTTGTCCATACTTAAATTGTGCCTTGTACATTTTTGCTGTTATCTTTGTGTTTGCTAATTTGCTGTTGTTGCTCGCTTTTGTAGGAGGTTAAGGGTGTCGGGGCTGGCTTGACGGCAGCTGCTCTTTTGGCCATGGTGGATTTCTCAACAGGCTTTGTGACTTAATGAAATTCTGTTGCAATTTTCCTGCTGATTATAAACATTTCGATTATGGTCATAATGATCAAAATTACTGGTTCAGCCATTCAGCATATCTGAATGTTTGACAAGTCAATGATAAGTAAAAGTGGTGTATACTGGTTGGCTATCAACCGTGAATCTTGATGTGTATATCTGTAAAATTAATGGCAGACTGTTGCAATGGTTTCTCTCTTCTGATATGTTCTGGTTGCTGGTCCCTGACTTCCCTCTTGCATGTAATTGGTTCCTTCTCTCTAAATCTTGTTCTGTTTGCAGGTCCCCTCTTATATATCTCGATCAGTGGCTGGCAGCTATGATAATGAAGCTGTGGCTATATTTGCTTTGATCTTCACTTTCTATCTCTATATTAAGGTGCTCAATGAAAGCAAGCAAGTTTACTTATATTGAATGGTCTTGTACAATGACATTGGTTTTGTGAAAATTTCCCTGGAATTATTAGAATGGATTATCATCATTGTCCAATGATAGGCGATTTTAATATTCTGATAAACTGTCAGTTCTGGACGCCTCAGGATAGAAATTAATTTGGTTTTCCTTTATTCTCTGTTAAGGTTTTTGACTTGATTTACATGTTATGTAGACACTAAATACTGGGTCCCTCTTTTATGCCACCTTGAATTCCATAGCATACTTTTACATGGTAAGCTTTTTTATGATACCGCTGTTATTGTTACCTTTGTTGCTGCTCCTCTTATTTATGTTACCCACCTTTCTTATCTTGCAGGTTTGCTCTTGGGGAGGGTATACTTTTATCATTAACCTTATTCCAATGCATGTACTCTTGTGCATAATTACTGGTCGCTATTCTTCCCGACTGTACATTGCATATGCACCTCTTGTAAGTATCTATTTCAGTCATACAGTTATGTTAGATTCTAAATAAATGCTTTTGGCTTTTTTAATTGGGAGTTGGAAAATGCATGTTGCTTTTGCTTAAGCTTGAAAAAGTAAGCTCTAATTTGGATAATGCTTGAGGTAGTTTTGGTCAATTTCAGCAGATAATAAAGTGTCTTACAACCAGCATTTACTTGCTTGTTCTAACAAGTAGGTGTGGAATTTAATTTAGGTGTGAACTGTGCATTGTCCATAATTAGAGAATGTGTCGTTCAGTTTGGGTTATGTATTTGCTACGTCATTTGACTTTTCAGTTTGCAACTTGTAAAATTCTTGCTGCCTGTTGCATTTTTTTTCACAATTACATGGCAGAGGTATTCTTGGACTGGATCTGGATATTATATTTGAAAACTATCTCTTATTCTTCTTATCTTGTTCCTGGTTCACATTATGAATTCTTTATATGCAGGTTATATTGGGCACACTGTTGGCCTCGTTGGTGCCTGTCGTTGGATTTAATGCCGTAATGACATCTGAGCATTTTGCTTCATTTCTGGTGAGTTTTCCTTTATTCTTTGGACAAAGTAAAGAAAAGTGACCAAGTTTTTGTTTTAGGTTAATATTATTTACAAATCACATTGTTTTGTATTTTGTTATTACCCTATTAATTACTCTCTTTTAAGCCTTATCTTTTCCTAATTTTTCTTGTGCAGGTTTTCATTATCATCCATGTGGTGGCTCTTGTGTACTATATTAAAGGGATTCTTTCCCCAAAAATGTTCAAAGTAGCTGTGGCACTAGTTGTTTCTGTTGGCCTGTTAGTGTCCATTTGATTAACCTATTTGACTATTCCATACATCGCAGGTGCAAAATCAAACTGATCCCTGTGCTTGTCTTATATTTTGCAGGGCAGTGTGCTGTGCAGCGGTAGCAATACTTATAGCACTGGTAGCTTCAAGCCCAACAAAGGGTTGGAGTGGAAGAAGTTTAAGCTTACTTGATCCGTCAGTGATTCATTGACTACTTTGTTTTAACTCGAACCATTCAATAAAACAATTATTAGTAAATTGATTTTTCGTCGCATAACATGACATTTCACAGCCTTTTTTTTTTTTTTGTTGTTATTCTCTGTTTGAGGTGCTCGATGATCCATCAATTTCATGATAACTATGGAATTACTAAATATAGCTAAACATGTTTACCTTTATACACTGTTTTGCAAAATATTTTCTTCTTATGATTTGACTCCCACGTATTTAAATTGTTTGTTGTGTAACAGTACTTATGCGAGCAAGTATATACCAATCATTGCTAGTGTTAGTGAGCATCAGCCACCTACTTGGCCTTCTTACTTTATGGATATAAATGTCCTGGCATTCTTGGTTCCGGCTGGCATTATTGTAAGTTTTTGTTTGTTTGAGGAAAGAATCTTTTATTTCTTCTACTTATAGTACTCTGTAAGAAGTCATGCTGGTGCTTACCTGGTGTAGGCATGCTTTTCACCCCTATCTGATGCAAGCTCTTTTGTGGTACTTTATATTGCAACATCAGTATATTTTTCTGGAGTCATGGTAAGAATAATATTGGGAGAGTATTCTTAACACTTACTACATTTTTTATTATCTTATTAAAGACACTCTATTTGAAATTTCAAATGTCAGGTTCGCCTGATGCTTGTGCTTGCTCCAGCGGCTTGCATCTTATCTGGGATTGCTCTTTCTCAAGCTTTTGATGTTTTCACACGATCAATTAAGTTTCAGTTACCCAGCCTATCAGATCATTCCCGTGTTGATGTAAGCATTTTTTATTTAATCATCAGATTCAGCATTGCTTTACATTCTTCTAGTTATGTCAATAGTTTGCCTTGTTCATATTGTGCTTTTGACTATCAAGGCAGGGGATGCCAGTTCTGAAAATGTTGTGCCAAATGATACGGTCAAGACTGATAAAGGTGAGGAGATATCGAAGGAACGGACAAAAAAGAGTAGGAAGAAGGAAAAGGAACCTGTGGAAAAGCCTCCTAGCAAGTCCCAAATTAAAAAGAGGCTTTTGGTTTTGCCAATGGAAGCATCCATCATTGCTATTTTCTTACTCGTGTTGCTGGGTGCCTTCTATGTGGTAATTTAACTTCCCTTTTTTCTACCTTGAGTAATTTTCTAAGCATGAAATCATTCATTTTTCAGATTATATACCAATCATATAAGATGGATTATTTTCTTCTATTCAAGTTTTTTTTTTCCCCAGTGGGAGTTTACAATTTTATTTCTTCCTTTATATTCAGCTAACATATTTCATAAGTATCACTTTGCAATTTACTTTCATTAAGTGAACCCCTGGTCTCTTTCTTGTTAAATATTGTACGAATCTGCTGGTTAATACTCAATTAGGAACGTGATTTTTTATTTTATGGATCTTATATTATTATCTTAATAAGCCTTTCATGCTACTGTGTATGCTATAAAAAAATATAGCTTTTGTATTTATAGTGACCTCATTTTCTTGGTCTCTCTTGTAGGTTCACTGTGTATGGGCAGCAGCAGAAGCTTATTCAGCTCCTTCTATTGTTCTAACCTCATATTCACATGATGGACTTCATGTTTTTGATGATTTTAGAGAGGCTTATGCTTGGTTGAGTCATAATACAGACGTAGACGATAAAGTGAGTTTCATGGCATTTCCTTATTTTTCTGGTCGAAAGGTTGAGTGCGGCTACATACAAAATTTTTTATCCGTGTAAACATTTTGCAATAAACTATTTTACTTTTTTTCTTTCACACTTGCAAGTTCAATATTTAGGCTGATTACTGATATGTTTTTGAAAAGGATTATTTGGGGAAAACTGTGATTCTTAGCTTGCTTGATTTTCTTTGTTCTGTGCTAATTCCTGAAACTTAGATTGTGTTTTGAAATTGAAAAGATTTTTTAAACTTGATATTTCAGTTGGCCAGGAAAATTGGTTCATTTAGGCTTGAGGTGATTTAACTGATGATATGATTTAACTCGGGGCAAAATATGCCTTTCTAGAAAAACTATTTGGTCCCATGGACATGTTAATTTGTTTCCCATGTTAGGTGAGTAGAGGTCACCAATCATTAATATTTGGATGGGTGAGTGCTACATTTTTTAATGGTTTATATTGTCAAAAGGGGTAACTTATGAAATCCTGAGAAGAAAGTTCCAGTGCAGGCATATTTATCCCGTAGTAGTTAATAATATTCAAACATTGGTAATGCATTAACCATGTATTGTTTTAATTAATCACTCCCGTTGGTGATGTTTCTATATTGTAAATTTTTATGCCATGAGTTCCTATATTGTCATTCTTCCTAAGGTTAACTCCCTGCCCTGAAATGAAGACAAAGTAAATGTTGGTTAAAACACATTATGGACTATTAGAGATATTGATGCTCATACACAATTTCTTGTAGGTAGCATCTTGGTGGGATTATGGATACCAAACAACTGCAATGGCTAACCGAACTGTCATTGTTGACAATAATACCTGGAATAACACTCATATTGCTACTGTTGGTACTGCCATGTCTTCTCCAGAGAAGGCAGCTTGGGAAATTTTCCACTCCTTGGATGTCAAATACGTTCTTGTTGTCTTTGGAGGTCAACTTTTTCTTTGTTGAGATTATTTTAGTCAAGTCACCTTGTTCTGATTTGTTAAGTCACCTTGTTCTGATTTGTTGCTATACTTATTATTAGGACTGGTTGGCTATCCCAGTGATGATATTAATAAGTTCCTGTGGATGGTTCGTATTGGAGGGGGCGTATTCCCACACATAAAGGAACCAGATTATTTAGTAAGTTACACATAAGCAACATAGATTGTTTAATCAAGGCATTGATATTTTATATTGGAAGTTGTATGACTCTTACTTCCTTCCATAATTACTTGTTCTGAGGAATGTTAACCCCTCTTTCTTTTTACTTGCTCAAAAGAGGGACGGTCAGTATCGGATTGATTCTATGGCCACACCAACTATGCTAAACTGCCTTATGTATAAACTTTCATACTACAGGTCAGCTTTGCTGTATTTGATTGCTAAATTTTTGCATTTTCAACTGTTAAACTTCTTAACCCTCCTGCCTGTAATTGTTCAGATTTGTGGAGACAGATGGTAAGGCCTTTGACAGAGTGAGGCGGACAGAAATTGGGAAGAAATATTTCAAACTTACCCATTTTGAGGAGGTCAGATTGATTTCTAATTTGATGTAGATTTTATATTGGTCAAAACTTAGAGGAGGAAAGGGGGACGGGGGATGATATGTCAGGAAACTTTTCAGGCTCTGTAGCTGAATTTAACGACCTGCTATGGTTATCCATCATTTTTTATGATTAGAATGGTCTTCATGTCTTAATGTAACCATGCGCTTTTCTTTGGATAGTTAATCCCACATTTTTCCTTGATAGTCCTCCATTATATGGTCATACCGGCATCCTCTAGTGTCCATCATACAAATAAAATTTACCATCGGAAGTCTACATTTTTTTACTGTTGTTTCCTTTTTGCTAGAAGTTGTCGCTATTTATATGCAATTCTATTATCTCACTGATCAATTTTCTTCATATTTTTGCTCCTATAGTTGACTCCTTATTTATTATGAATTATTTTCTTTTACAGAACTATTTTTTGGTTTGTACTTGATTTGCTAATACTTTCTTTGCACTGTATAGCTACTGTTGGTTTGGTCTCAAGCTGTTAAACATGGTATCATTGCGAACAATCTAGTTTAGTTCTGTGCACTGGAGTATATAAAAAGGGCACAAATAAGCTTATTATCTTTTGAAATTCGACACCATTCTATATTTCTTGTCCATTTATTTGTTGATATGGTATCACCTGCAGCAATGAATGTTTTGATCTATTTTTTTTGAGGTACAATCTTTTTATATTGTTGATATGGGATTCTTCTGATGTCAGTCATGGCTTTTAATGGATGCAGGTGTTCACAACTCACCATTGGATGGTTCGGATATACAAGTTGAAACCTCCAAGGAACAGGATTCGGGGAAAGATTAAGAAATCAAAATCGGTATGTATATGGTTCAAAATATGCCATAGACTCGATAATATCTTATTGAAAATCAGTAAACCTAGCCATAACTGGTCTCTTGTTCTCATTTTTGGCAGAAAACAAGCTCAACAACTGCCTCGAAAAGAAAAGGAATAAGAAGGAACCCTTTTTAGTTTATCAAAGGCATATTACTTAGTACGCGTTTTATGCATACTTGTATACAATGGTCACGGAGGGATTTTGCCGGCATGATTAGTTACTCTCTCATGAGTATCGAATGATCATAGAAAGATTTTGGAATCACATCTTTTCTGATTTATGATCATGATCTCATCTTTAGGATTAAAATGCCCTTCAGCAAAATGATTTCTTTGATAATTCGCTGGCCATGGATGCTCCGCATTTATCTACTAGGATCCCAATAACTAATGACGGGCTTGAAGTTGATAGATAGGTATTTTCGTATCAAGAGTAGGATAAGTAATTTTCGTGCAAAGAAAATAAATGCATACACCTTGATGATTGTCTGTTATGTTTTAGCTGTTTTTATGCTTAATTACACGTTGTGGGTTCAGGCATAACATGGACCCGAACCTGGGTGATCTATCTATGACCAGGATGAAACTTGGGTGAAACTAAGTGGAGGTTTGAACCGATTGATGTTGAAGAATTAGCAGATGAGTTGTGGTTAGAGGTGAAATTCCACTCGATCCTAGAGCTAGCTGGTTCTCCCTAAAATGCGTTGAGGTGCAGTAGTTGACTGGATATTTAGGAGGTAAAGCACTGTTTCGGTGCGGGCAGCAAGAGCAGTACCATCGAGGCAAATTCTGAATATTAGATATAACCTCAAAATAACAAGAGCCAAGGTCGATGGGGAATAAGTCGAGAGGGAAACAGCCATATAGCCGCCCCTTGCATAGAATGCTTCTTTATTGTAGCTTGTTGTATAGGCTTCGCTGCTACCTCTCCACGACGGAATGAAAAAATTAAATTGCATGCCGTCACCACCAAAAGCAAAATAGAAATAAGATCGAATATTGTGCCCGGTTTTTGCTAAATATTGGTACATTAAATAATAAAATGTCAAGCTCAAGTAGTTTGGCGAAAAACTCGGTGATGAACCAATAATTAGACCATTCATTTCAAAATTATAAAATTATAAAGTAAACAATAAATCAAATATAAATACTTCTCCTTATCCATCCTCCCTATCATTAATTGCATTGTAACAACTATCAAATAGGCTAACAAATTAGAAAGCCGAAGAAACTCACCCACCTGTACAACGTATATTGTTGATTATTGACAAAGCACCATTTATTCCCTAAATTTAATCACTAATTAATAGTGTTTTGCATTCCACCTTTTTAACTCGATCATATCCTCAGAAATCAGACTAGTGGGACTTTCAAACCACACAAAATGAAGCCACTAAAATTTCTATAGGGTGGCAGAGCCTGACATATCAGAGAGGGGTTACTTATCAGTTGTTAGACTTTCTTGGGCAAGTTGTAATTCTTCTTAAGGAACTTGGCAGCCGCCTCATCATTCCTATAGCACAAAACTCGCAGAAGTGTGTTTGGTTCTCTTGGGCTCCATTGATCTGAAGTTGGAGGCATCGGTAGCCGGGATTTGACCGAAGAACCATACATTTCCATAGCAAGCTGAATGAATTGCTGAATTATGTGCTCAGTATCTGCATGAAACAAGGGAAGTATAGCTCTCACAGTAGTAGAATGCTTTTCTATCAATTCAGCAGGCAATCCATCTCCATTGGACCAGAACAATCCAGTCAGAAACTTGAAATCTTCCTCTATTATGATAGAATCTTGCAAAGAGAAAGCGCGTGATGGACCTCCAGCTAACAAAACCAACAAGAACCCATCAAAAGAAGCCTGCATCACATCAACAATTACACGTGTTCTAACTTTATCGTGGACTGTTGATGATATGCTCTCCAAGTATTGCTCAAGCTCCTGAAGAAAAGGTTCAATCCTGGAGGATGAAACTTCTCCAACATATAGGCCATCCCAAAGAACATGACATAGATCGTGGAAAACAACTTTGTATGCTATACACTCACAGAGTTGATGGATACCTTCCACAGCAGCAGCTGCAGAAAGCTTGAACTTCAAACTCACTCCATTAATATCATCATCGTTAAAGGATTTAGAACTGCTGAGGTTGGCAAGTATCCTCTTTTCCAGAACCCCCAACTCCATGCGAATGCGTTGCATAGTATTGATCCGAACACACATCTGAGGTGTATCAAATGAGTTATCTCTGCTTGTTGCTCCAACTTGGGCTTTCCTCCTCTGAGCTGATTGTAACTTCTCTTTTTTCCGGAAGACACCATGAAATTTTGATCCTGTTGAACACCTAGTCAATGCAGGCAAAGTCGGGATGAAAGTAGTACTGTTCCCTGCAGATCATAAAAGGGGAAAACATGGTCAGACTGGGATTAATAACTCGTTCGGTAAATCAAATGCTATGCAGTAAATATATACCACAGCCAGATTTGGCCTTCAAAATGTATTGTTGGAGAGATTTATCAAGACCAGACATCAATTCGGGAAGCAAAACTGCATGCATGGGTATAGGCAACAGAAAGAATGCTTCAAGAGTGTCATCTATGACTCGCAGAACTTCAACAGCTGAAGGAGCAAAGCCCTCTTTATTTGCCTGTGGATTCCACACCTACAGGAAAGATGGTGAATTAAAAATCTATTAAAATTTGCCACTGCCAACAACCATGGCCCTTTGTAGTAATAACATAGTAATGGCAGTCATAGTATCCTAAAATATCTAAAAAAATAGCTATGTCAATTTGATTAGTTTATGAGCAACAAGATTTGGCATACCTCTTGTTGCAGATTTCTGTCAACCCATTCCCCCAGTCTATCCACCCTGACCATTATCCATGACTTGACCAAATTAGCAATTACAGCCTCAGCCTCGTAAGGCTGCATCTCCCTTATAATGGATTTCCCACCATCTTCGCTGTCAACAGAATCCTCCACTGCTATCTGCACCAGATCTTTCTCCAATTTGTCGGCAGCCAACAGCACTTCTATAGCATCAGGTGTCAACTCAGTAATACTCTTAACATATTTCTTCAACTCGTTTCCATAACACACATGAAGGGTAGCAACGGCAACACCAGCAGCCAGAGGATGCCATCTCTTCAGTATGGGACTAAATATTGTCTTCTCATTAAAAGCCAGATGAGTAATGTCTCGCGCAAGGACACAGAGAGTGGGAAAAGCTCTATTCTGTTTTCTAGATGGATGCTTGCTGGGGTTGAGTTTCTCCAATTTCTGCCTTAAAAGAGATTGAAAAGAGTTAAGACATACTAATAGTCCCAAAAATACCTATTAGCTTTGTAAATGATGCAAGTATCCAAGCATGAGACCCAATAGGAGAAAGTTGACACATAAAACGTAGCAGAACAAGAAACAAGTTTTAGCAAATAAATTATCCTTGCACATTACCGAACTGGTTGCCAAGAGTCTTAAAGCTCCAGCAATACATAAAAATAATTAATAGCAACTTTCTAAACACAAAGGAAATCTCAAGCGTAAAAGCATCCTCGGAATTTAACAACATAATAAAGCATAACAGCTGATTTTATCTGATTTCGGTCAGTGGGTTCAAACTTCAAAATATACCAAGTATAAAGATGTCATAATTGATCATATGTATGTACCATCTAAAAGGGAGTATTCATATTTAGGGAGCTTCAATGATGGAACTTGCCTGAGCAAAAACAGCCCGCAAAGATGATCTAATATAATTTTCAACTCTGGTGCAGGCTACATCAGCTTCTTTCTTCTTCCAATTATACTCTGCCAATATCTTTGCTGACAATACAGCAAGAGAAACAATGCTTTCCATTGGTTCAATATTACCATCATGGAAAATATCATGGTAAGCAAGGAGCCTTTTCTCTGCCCAACTTAACATCAAACTCAATGCATTGCTCACAGTTTTTGAATAAAAAGGATCTTTCAGGGCATTAGTATCTTTCTCAACTTCTGCTAATAGATTACTGGATGCAAACAGCAGATCATTTTCCACTTGGCCAGTGGCAACATACCGATGAAATAAGACCCACGAGAAACAAATATTATGCAGCATCTCATTAATTCCAAGCATAACCCAGGTCTTCTTGATGAGCTCTAAGACCTCATCAACCTCTTCTATCACAGAAGTTTCTTCATGAATATCAAAACAAGCTCCTACAAGAGTTTGGTAGATCCAGAGGTTCAGTGGAAACCCATCAGCCCAATGACATGTCTCTGGAACAGATCCATCGGATGATCTGAAAGCAAGGGATATAACAACACTCCGGAGGGTTTGCATTGATTCGCTGCTCTTTCCAATATCCATGGGTTTCTCAAGGGCTTCATGGATTATGCGCCGGAGACGCTGTGCAGAAGGGTCTGCCTTATCTAATGGAAGGTGAGGGTACAAGAGGAGTCCTGCTTCAAGAACCTTCAAATTTCTTCTCAGCCAAGCCTCATACTCGTGTTGACTGGGAAAATCTGAACTCTTGAACTGTTGTATTAGCTCTAGTGGAAGAACCACCGACTCCATGCGTCTTCCAAGCTATTTCATGAACAAAGACCTAGTAAGCTATCATTAGTGATCAAACAGACTAAGGGGCCATAATACATGTTTAAATTTTAAATTTTGGTCCACATGTTTCAATCCCAATCATTCAAAAAGGAATAAAAAGAATAAACTTTTCTATTAACAGGAAATACTATCCCACTTAATGAGAAACAAGCAAGCAAATAAAGAAAACTGAAATACATATTCTCACGTCTAAACAATAATACTATATAATCAATGAAATGGGCATAAAAGTAGCCAACTGCTGATGTTCAATAGCTTCATGAAAACTTGCAAGCTACAATAGTGCAACCAATACATGGTATCAAGTCATTGCTTTTGGTCAATCTCATGAAGGATATCAAAATCGAAAGGCGCCATTCGCTTCTTACTTAGCAATTAACACTCACTACACATCAGATAGTGCAAAGAGAACAATCGGCGATGAATGATGTAAATTTTATCATAATAACACAAGCTACAAAGCTATCAAAAGCAAACCCCGATTAGTTTGTCGAGGGATTAAGCACAATACTCCATCCCATTGTAACATAGTAAGTCAGTCGAAATAAGTCAAAGAGGTGAGCATAATTTCATCTGTAACACAACACAAGGTGGATTATCGTTTAGTAAATCGTTAATCGGGGCAGTCAAAAGATCTTTTACTCCCGGATGATAGAAGAATTTTCCTAGTCAAAAGTGTAATTCACTCAAAAAGGAAAATATCAAAGATGCACAGAACTTCAACTGCCACATACCAAAATGCCGAGCACTTCAGCAAAAAATCAAACTAACGAGCCCAATATTCAAACTTCAAACTTCAAAACAAATTGAAACCACAGGAAGACCCATCTCTGCACCTCTCTCTAAGTTTCATGCTACCAATAACCAAAGCCATAAAAAATAATTTCGAAAAAAAAAAAGCACGAGTTAAGTAACAAAACTATAGTTAACTCCAAATTACGAAATCCAAAACCAACAAAAGATT
The DNA here is from genome assembly GCA_031439595.1 of Pterocarpus santalinus. NCBI lineage: Eukaryota > Viridiplantae > Streptophyta > Magnoliopsida > Fabales > Fabaceae > Pterocarpus > Pterocarpus santalinus. The sequence continues at coordinate 63,886,102 of CM062531.1, read as the reverse complement.
GAACACAACCCAAAAAAAAAAAAAAAAAAAAAGAATCCCTCACACACAACCACACACCTGGCCAGCAGCTATTCTTAAAAGGGCACGCCTAATCCTCGAATCACTCTGCTCCGAAATCCTCATCTGCACTCTAACTAACTCCCCAGTCGTAACCGCACGCTTCCCACTCCTCCCTGCACCACCACCACCACCCTCGCTCCTCCTCGACGACGACGTTTTCATTCCCAAGGCCTTCTTCACCTTGCTCGCCGCCGTCGACGTCAGCGACCTGTGCAGCGACGGTGCCGCCGCCGCCGCAGCGGCGGACCGTTCCTGAGCCCGATCCCCTCCTCTCTCCGACTGCGATATGAAGGTCAGGGGCTTCGGCCCGGAACTCCGGCAGGCGCAGACGAGGACCTCGTATGCGGTTTCCCGGAGCTCCGACTCGGGGAATTTCGGACCCGGGTCGCCGAACGGCGAGGGAAGGTCCTCGATTGGCATGGCGGTTTTTTTTTTTTTTGTTTTTTTGCAGTGGTGTGTCGCTGAAGGTTATGGAAATTAGTGAATAGTCCCTTAATGGAAGAAGAAAAGAAGAAGAATAAGGGAAAGGGGAGTGGTGTTTGAGGTGGGGGTGGGGCCAAGTTGGAAGCTTTTTTGTGTAGTGTGTGCTTGGGTGTGAGGGAAAGTGGTGATGATTGGGTTTCTTTTGGCTTTTGTTGGATTCTTGCTTGAGTTTCAAGGCTGCTGCGTGGTGGGGCAGAGAGAGAGAGAGAGAGATCACACACAGTAGCAGAGAGCGTTTCGTTTTGCTTAAAGAGAAAGAGAGAGAGAGAGAGAGAGAGAGAGAGAGGGCTTTGAAATTGAAGTGAGAGTTGGAGTTGGAGCCGGAGGTGGGTGAAGCGTGTGAAGAACTGCAGAAGGGTGAGGGACAAAAAACAATTTGAAAATATATGATACGGATGTCCGTGAATGGTGCCTGAAGCTGCATTGCAAATTTGCAACTGTATTTTTTAAGCGTGAATAATATAAGTTGACCATTATAAAATAATTTGGAAAATTGTAATTGTGTTTGGATTAATTATGAAATCAAAATGATTCTAATAATCAATTATATGATAGTAATTGAATCAAATATATTTGCACATATAGTAAAATATAATTAAATATTTATATAAAAAAATTTATATTGATAATATATAAAAATTAAATTCTAAATGTAATTAATTTTATAATTGATTATGATATAATTAAGAATTAAGATAGTGTACTTTATTTGAATTATATAAAAAAATTATTTATATATATTAAATTATCAAAAAGAGTCTAAAATAATTATTTATATTATGTAAAATTTAATATTTAATACTTAAAATTAAATAAAAATATCATAATTTCAAAATAATTAGTTTTTACTTATAATTAAAATCCAAAAAATGGTGCATTTAAAAAAATATTATTAGTATAAATAAAATAAACTAAACTAAACATTAAAATCAATTTTAATTCTATTCATATTTATCACACATATCAAATTATGTTAAAAACAACTGTTTTTTAAAAGAAATTGTTCATGAAAAATAATCAGAATTCCCAAACATATACTAAGTGATTCCAAACTCATCAGGCCGAGGTGCGAGTTTGAATTTTTATTTATAAATAATCTTTTATAAAGAAATTATATAATTTGTATGCTTTTAAGGTTAAATTGAAAAAATAAATTAATAAGTATAGAAATATAAAATAGTATAAGTATAAATGTATGAGATTAATTTTGATATGATTAGTAAAATATTTTTTATTTTCAATCAATTATACGTTATTATATGATCTTTTATGTAATTATTATAAAAATAAAATATATTTCTAATGTAGTAAAACATAATTGATGACAATATAAAAAAAAATTACAGTAAAAGTGCATTAAAATTAAATCTTATATATATATAATTTTTTATGTATTTAATTTTTTTGATTAATTTTAATTTACAGTCAGTGTAAATTGTCTTATACGCAATCAATCATATATCATCTATTTAAAGTATTTGATAAACCTATTTAGAAGTTCATAGCTCTCTCTAAAGTCAAATCCTTCATTTGACATGCTTAATAGAATTAATATCAATAACATTTTACTAGTTTAAAGGCCACATAATGCTATTTTCTCTAATTTGTATATTATATGTGGGGCAATTTCAGATTAGTATCATATTTATTTTTGTATTGTTCTATGAGTATCTTTTTGTGAAATATTTTGTTTTGGCATCTTTGATTAGTGTTGGGTGTGCCTTACAATTTTAAATCAATTCTTGTTAACAGTTTTGCTAGTTTTAGGAGAAGAAAGGAAGTCAAATCTCCATGACCTTATATCATATATGCCACTATCCGGAGCTTTTAGTTAAAATATAATTCTCGCATCTTTAATAATAGATTTTCAGACAAGTAAATTTTGTGGGATAAGACTAGTTATTTGACCTCTATTTAGTATAAAATTCATGATCTTTTTAAAGAAATTTTCATCTCCAACATATTGAGAGATTGAAAATTTATGCTTTATTGGTAGTTTTTTTTCTTTTGTTTGTTTTTGTTGTTATAATAAGGATTGTTTTGTTCTCTCATTTTTATATCTTTCGTATTTTCTTCTTAATAATATTATTCTTTTATTAAAAAAATTAATAATATATCATCATTTATAATTTGTATAATTTTTAAGATAATTATTATTAGAGTAAAAATTTGTTGTGATGCGACGTTATGTAATTAAATAATTGTTTAAAAATACTTTACACGATTGGGTATCAAAATTAAATATTTTATTTATAAAGGCGTTTTTTTCATTTAACCTAAACGACAAGGGTGTGTTTCTGTTATCTTCCTCTTCTTCTGTTGAATACTTGTATTAATATCCTGGTTACCGGTGAATCTTTCTTGCATAATATTAATTCCTATACGAGGTTTCTGACATTGACATAGGCCTCAGTTTTAGCTTATTCAACTATAGTTTAATTTGGTTTTGCTTGTCTTTTATCTCAGGTGCCCAATGTAACTTTCTCCCTTCTGTAGTTTTGTGGAGAATGTTGTCGTTTATTTAAAAATCTGGAATAAAGAAAACGAGGCATAATTAAGGGGGTCGGAATTAAGTCAGTTCCTTTTTTTTTTTGCCTTACAGTGGGAGGATTGAAAGAAGATGATAATATTCATAATATAGACATGCATTTGTGAATACATATATTATACATAAAATTTGATTCCGCTTTCCTTATATTTGGAACTGAAACAATCGGACATGTGAAGGGCCATGCATGAAAGTTCTGGTATCGTGCAGTTTGTTGTTTACTTGGGAGATCTGGTTGCATAGTGTTTGAGAAGGGGCTTCTAAAACACAAAAAGATGCAAAAGAGTAAGGACGAGGACAAAAATTAAACTCAGCAAATGTATAAGAATGAGGGATACGACTTAGATGGGGAGTGCGAGTTCAAGGACTATGATGGTGCTAGAATCCTAACCATAGAAATTATGAATGAAGGGTTAAGATTTAGTTATTTTATTATGTAAAAAAAATTATAATAATTTATATTTATATTTTAATAGTTTAAAATGAAAATTATTTAACTTTCCTTTTTTATCCCTTCTGTTTAACAAAATCCCCCTTCCTTAGAATTGCTGCCCTCTCCCTCTAGCCAATACTTCTGCCACTACCACCCCTCCCCTTGCTGCAGCACCACTCACCTCACCCTCGTTCGCCCCACTGTCTTTCCATCTCATTCCATGCATTGGCACCACCGCCCCCTTAGTCATGCCACAACAAAAATCGTTCAATAATGAAGATGAAGGCGTTGTCCGTTACACTCCTCGTTATCTATGGTGCATTATGCACCAAGTGATGTGGCAATGAAATTTACACCAAACAGCATTGATGCACCATAAAGCCCAAGTTTTAGATCTTGTTGGCAAACTTGACCTCTGAGTTGGAATAGGATCTAATGCCCGAGTTTCCATCTGATGTGATTGACAAAGGACAGCTTACTCCCACATCAAAATTTTTTGATCTTGCTAGTAGACTCAACTACCGAGTAGAACAGGATCTTGTGGGCGTGTTCCGATCTAATGTGACCGACGGAGGATAACCTACTCCCACATCGAAATCTCCTGCACAAACTGCATCCAAGCTCTGATGTTCTCAGATTAGCTTGCACATGATGGGGGGCTTACTATGGTGTATAACAACAAATTAGAAAACCAATACACCCTCACTCTTCCCCATTGGATCGCCTAAGTGCGTGGCATACGGGTGGGCCTTGGAGTAGGGCACAGTGCACGCACGGTGAAGGATAGGAAGGAAGTGTAATTTCATTAGTTATTTTTATTAAAAAATTATGAGGACCATGATGGTCCGAAACATGAAACGCCCCATTGTAGAATGCTCCTAAAAATAAGATGATGAATAATGCAAAATAACTTGCTTCAAAGGACAAAGCTACGGTGCACCTCACTTTACAAGGTGCACCAAACACTTCGTAATCTAAAGATTAAGATATGATGGTATATTCATATTTCTCATATTTGTGATATATTTTAAAACTTATATTGAACTCAAAATTCAAAAACTTGGGAGACGAGGTGGAATGTTAAACTCGAAATTCAGAAACTTATGACAAAGAAGAATTGAGCTCTCTTGAACTCAGAATTTAGAACTCAAAAATGAGGAAGAAGTGAACTCTCCCTCATGTTAAGTAATAGGTTAAACTAGAAATTTGGAGCTTGAAAACATGTGTGAGGGAGTTAAAAAGAGACAAAGATAGTTTTATAGTATATCATAGATGAAATATACTATCATATCTTAGCTGTGGGATAACAAAAAATGTTATATACCTTATAAAATACAGTGCATAGGAGACGTGCTTCCAAATATAAATTCATTTGCATGATGATGAACATTAAATATTCTTTCAAATTTAAACCTTTTTCAAAAAAAAAAATGTATAAGAAATTCCTGGTAGCTAGGTTGGTTATGTCATGGAAGGTCTTCGTAGTTTAAAAGGTTCAGTGGGGTGACTCAACCCCTCGTACCTAATCGTGACACCAAACATTTAAGGCCATAAAGGTATTCTCAATTAATCTATGCCATTATTGATGTCCAGACACTGCACCTTGCAACTAACCAACCTATCAACTATTCACCAAGTGCATATTTGAATTTACTTTTGTATAACAGTAGTGGAGGACAAGAGATGGACAACAAAGAAAAACGATAAACTCAAGATAGAAAAAGGCAAGACTATAGCATGTTTCCAGCTTGTGGATGGCTGCATAGAATATCACAAATTTTTTTAGATTTTTTTGGGTTAAAAGTGTAGTTAGTTTACTAAGAAGGGACTTTCATTTTTTATATAATATATGTGATTAAACTATCATTATATGAGATAATTTTGAAATTTATATAAATATGATTTTAGGTTACACAATCCGTCCTTAAGTACATAGAAAAATATTTTCTTATCAATTTTTTTCCATCTACAATAGTTGAAACATGTGAGATCCAGTACTTACAAAAAGATTGCCACTTTTCTACCTAAACCATGATGAAACCTAGAATAAATGTTACAATAATGGAGTCTCTATCAATGGTCACATCATTGCAAGCATCCTAATACATGGAAGGGTGGAACTTGAAATTTGGAATATAGAAAATTTCAATATGAAATAGACGTGCTCAATTAGGACCAGATTTTGCATTGGTTTAATATGTTAAAGTTTAATATAAAATTGATATGCTCGACTAAGACCCGGTTTCGAGTTTCAAGTTCCGCTCTACCATGGGTAGAGATACCTGCAATGATGTGACTATAGATAAGAAAGTGGTAGCTTTTTTGCAGGTATTGGACCCCACGTGTTCCAGTTTTTGCATGTGGAGGAAGAAAATAACAAAAAATAGATTACTACTTGTTCATGACAGATTGTCTAATATGCTTACAAAAAATTTTTAATTCACATTACTATGTTAAGAGGCGGATTGTCTCATAAAATTTTTCTACCCGTCTTTGTGGTGGATTTTCTTTAATTTACACTATATTCCTATAATAAAATTCAAAATACTGTATAATGGTTATATATGTTTTATTAATAATTATAAAAATATTATATTTATTTTTTAAATTTTTAAGATTTTGTAACAAGTGGTGAATGCAACCTGAAAACAAAAGTTAAGATGATAGTTTTATATCCTGTGCCAAACTCATAAAATTAATAATAAGAACCTAACATGACCGACTCTTCAAGCCATTTGCCAGCTCAACGCATGCTGGAACAATATCTGTTTGAGTTGACTCTTTTCTTTTGGTCTAGAGGGTTGGCAAAATCTTAGACAACTATAACGAATGCGCTTACTGACCAAAAAAAATAAAATAAAATAAAATAACGAATGCGCTTCAATTCTTTCGTACGTATGAAACTTGGGCTTTCCATTTTTTAATTAAAAAATTAATACATTTTTTTATGGGGAAAAAAAAAACTAATACATTTCTTATGCTATTTGTTCAATCATCCCCATATATTAGGGTTGAGTCATCTTGTTTTCAGAATTGACTGAGTCATTCTGCTATGCTCTCTTTGAATGTCACATTTTCTCTCTTTAAGCACTATTTTCTCTATCTTTAATTTTGACCTTTTTTCCGGTCCGATTTTAATTTTGACCTTATTTTAACTCAGATCCTACCCGAACATTATCTTCCTTGTTTTTTTTTTTTTAGGAACATACCCGAACCTTATCTTTTATGTGGGTTGTTTCTCAGGTGAGGCTTTCAGGCTTATGCAAATTACAATCACAAGTGGCATTTTGGGCCATGAGGTTTTATGTTTTCGGCCTAAGCTCAAGGGCCTTGAGGATATTTTTGTTTTGGCACAACGAGAGGGCCTTGAGTACTCAACGCCATTTTCTCTTTCATTAGGCCAACTTCATTTTGGACTTGCAGTTGCAGCTTATCTGGACTGGTTAGCTGACCGTTTCACTCCAACAAAACATGCATTTTTTTTTGGTAATTACAAAACATAGGATTTTTTTTTTAAATTTTGACCGCTAAAAAAAAGGCTTTTATTCTTTTCTGACTCAAAAAAAGAAAAAATTCTGCTTTCTTTTGTTGTTGGGGTTCTAAGCAGCTCCTAGAAAAGTTAAAAAAAATAAAATAAAAAGGGATAGAAAAACAAGAATCGAATCTCTTATCCAAAAGCAAAAAACCCCTTATCACATAAATCAAGGGATTTACTACTTGGGTTACAGTACATTAGCAAAATTTATTTTCTTTAAATTGCAATAGAAACACGTTGCTATTGTGTTCTCAAAGAAATTTTTTTTTTCAAAGTAAAAATAATAGTAAGCATAGGTTATCGTTCTGGGTAATAACCTGATTGGGGTTAAAAAAGGCTCGCCCAAATAAAATAAATTAAAAAAATCCCCCTTAAAATGTCGATACTAGACTAATCCCTCAACGCTAGGAGATCCCTAAAATTTCAATTTGAGACTTCAATAGAAATGATGCATTTAGCCGCGTTTGTATACCTTTTTTCCCAAAACAATTTTGAATATAATCTCGGAAACACTAAATCAAAGACGGATTGAGAAACTTCTCATTTTTACGCCTCTCATTTAATTAGAGGATATGGAAGAGGTGACCTAAATGCTAATCGACTTTAAAAGTGTATCGACGCATAAAAATTCAACAATCATTTTATGTCGGTATACAGTCCCTCCAATTAAATAGTAATACTTTAATAATTATGAGATCTTCAAGCCAACTTCTTCCTTGCAGAAAAGTAACTCCAAAGGAGACACTTCAAACCTTTTTGTGTGTGGCTAAAAGTTTGAAAGCTCTTATGTTTGTTGCATAAACATCTAAACCCCACCATAACCAAATCAAATTTCGTGGTACCCGCCATGCCGACTGTTGGAAGAATAGCATGTTTTGACTTTTGTTCGGAATTTAGCTATATATTATGCACAGAAAAATGTACTTACTGTTTGGGGATACTACGTCGACACACTTTTAAGATTTGTTAAAAATGATAAAAAGAAAATTTAAATAAAGAGACCTACCACTCGTATGGTGGATATATAGATGGATTAAGAAGTGTGTCCAACTTTTAGGTCCACGTGACATTGCTCGTCATGCACATGAACAAATTCAACAATGCCATCGAATGCGTGTTGGATTCTCTCTCTCGTGTACAAAAGTAATGCATAATGTACACTCTTTTGTTATCTTGACGGGATGCATAATGTAAACTTTAAGAGATTCCAAACGGAACTATCAGAGAAGCGTTTCTTTGTTCTAGGTTACAAATATGAGGCAATAACGAGCACAACGTGGCCTTGCTCCGAATTTTATGTCCAAATACATTGAAAACAAATTATTTAAGGAGAAGAATTTACACGCGTGGTATAAACAGAATCACACGTGGCGCACGAAATAGGCAAAGGAAATCTTGGCCCTTTATACATGTCCCATTGTCCCTACTCCCTACTCCCTATTGACACCGTCCCATCATTTTGTTGGTAGGTGTACATTGAAAAAATTATACCATGCATGACTAAAGACATCGCATGTGGTATCACATAATTATATATGTTAGTTAATAGAATATAAAAGTTTGAGAAAGGATAGGGACTTACTTTATGTGGGATATCGTGCTAATTGAGTTGTGAGTTGACATGGTATCTCATATAAAATGAATCCCCTCAATATTTCTCTAAACGTTTATTTACTAACCTGACTCCTATATACTTCTATTTTTATCTCATTTAAATGTCAAATTATACGTGCGAAATCTCTATTTTTTATCATTGGCCTTCTAAACTTTAATGTTTAAAGTTGGAAGTTATTTAGAGTGTGTTTGGAATGTGAGAAAAACATAAATGATTTGATTTAGAAATCAAATATTGTGTTTGGGTGTTTTAAAAATAAGAAATGAAGTGATTTCTAATTTTTATGGGATTTGATTTTTTTGTATTTAAAATCTTATCAAAATTGAAAAGATTTGATGAGAATTAATTTGATTTCAAAATTTAAGTATAAATCAAATCAAATCAAATCAATTCTATTTTTAATCATTTCAAATACAATCTAATATATTATAAACATAAGAATTGATTTCTAAATCAATTTAAGTCCTATTTTTACATAATCATTCCAAATATAAAATTTAATTTATAAATCAAATCAATTTAATTTAAATCAAATCAATTCTAAAATTTAATCATTCCAAATACTACCTTAAAAATAAGGCTATGCTCAATTTAATAAGCACGGTTAGATGAAAAAAGAACTCTTAAACACATAACATGACATCCAAATGAGCTAACAATGGATATATTGGACTCACGTAGCAGGTTTAGTTGGTAAAATTAACGACATTAGTGAAAATAGTAACATTGAAACTTTATCAAAATATTAGGGACAAAATTAAAAGAAAAAAAAAACTCTTGGGATGAAGTCAACATATTGCTAAAGATCAAGTATGAAAATAGAGCTTTTTTCTTTATTAATTGATTGTGGTTATTTGTAAGTAAATGAAAGGTTAAGGATTTGATTAAAAGATTTAATAGTTAGTGATAATTATTTGTAAATAAGTAAAATTTTAAGGATTTAATTGTTGGTAGTGACTATTTACAAGTAAGTAATATTTTTTTGGGGGGGTATATTGGTGGTACTAAAACTTAGGTCATATACAAACTACCTAAAACCTTTGCTACTAGCCCTTTTTTTTTTATTGAATTAGTTAGGTTCTATAAACTTTGAGTAATGATGCTTTAGAGAAAAGAAAAAGCATTTAAAAGATAATTCCAAAATATATCATATCATATATTTAAATAAAAGAAAGAGCACTACATGATAGAGAACCCTAATTTAAGAAAAAAATGATTACGTTGATATATTCTTAGGCGTTATACAACGCGGCTTTACTAATTTTAGCTTGGAAGTTCCTGTACACCTAAAGGTTCAAAATCTATGGTGTTAGCACAATTAGGCTAAAAAAATGCTTGTCACGCTTTAAAAGACACTCTAGCTAGATATTATTCGATCGGGGCAAGTATCATGCGTTACATAATATTTGCCTTCTGACATATAATTGAAGAAAAGTAATATCCTTACGTTTTGTGTTTTTAAAAAGGAGTAATTTACCTCGTTGTATATATAACTTTTGAAATAATTATTGTAGGAGTCAAATATATTGAATAATGTGATAATAGATTACAATTATGTAAAAGTATTTTATATTATTAATATATTAAAATTAAACTTTTTTAAATAAGTATAAATTTATTATTATTATTATTATTATTATTGGTATTATAAATATTATTATTATGAGTTTTACACTAATAATAATTATTAGTGTAAAACTCATATATATATTTAAAATTATTATACACTAATAATAATTATACATAAATGATCAAGATTTAAAATTATTTAAAAATCACATGATCATTTAAAAAAATTACATGACTTTATAATTTAATATTGACCATTCATATAAGATCCAATGATAAAAATTTACTCCTCTAAAAATAATAATACTCCTTAAAAACATTTTATATATTTCATAAATATTTTATCATAATATATCATTTTCCTTTTTCGGATCCTTTATCCCCAAACTCATCGAATATGGAATTAATCGTGTTGAAAGTTGAAACTATAGTTGGCCTGTATCGAAAATATTTTTTTTTTCGTCAGTGAATTATTAGGGTGTCTTATATAATATACTGACTAAAAAATAATACGTACTCAACATTTTATAAATTTCATAAGTATGTTATCATAATCATTTCCTTTTTTTGGATCATTTATCTCCAAACTCATTGGATCTATACTACTTATAAAATATTGCATAATACAAGGAAATTTTTATACGTGTCAAAATATGGCGTATAATAACTCTCTTCATTTAAGAAAATCTTTCTAATTTCGGAAATACATTTAATGTGTTAACAATTTTAAAAAATAATTTGATTTACATTTTGGAAAGGATTTAATTTATATATATTATTAGTGTAAAAAAAATTTATACAGATATTCAATCATATATTATTATATCAATAAAAATATTTGAAATAACCACTCACTATTTGAATGATTATGTAAATGGAAAGTTTTAATTGGATAATAGTGTAAAAAAATTTTACACTATTAGTGCACTCAAATTGAACTCTTTGGGAGATATTAGCATGTAGTTTTATTTGAATCATGGCAAAGCAATTAGAATCTTGATTTAGAGTATGCATTTTTTGAATGAAAATATTGTAGCGTGTTCAAGTTTTCCCTTTTTTTTTTCCCTATAAACATATGTTAAGTCCAATGAATTTCTTTTGATCCATGTATTTTATCAACAATTATAGATTATTTTATCAACAATTATTTTTGGGTTTTTCAATTCTTGTATTTTTAGTAACTCAATGAAATTAATGTTCATAAATTTTTTTCTTTCAAAAACAGAGTTTTATAATACTCTTGATTTAGGGAATAAAAAATAATGAAAATATTCAGATTTTATAAAATTAAACAAAATAAATTTGTTTAGTAAACATTGGGATTAATTAGCTTACTTTAATAAAAAAAATCCATGACAAATTATTTATAATATTTTTATAATTCTTTACTTTATTATAATATCTCAATCGATAGCTACAAATCGTTACTTACTAGTTTTTCTTAGATAGATTTTATTTGAAATATTTTTGTGATGCTAATTTATTTTTTTTAGTTGCAATTGCCGATCCTTAACTTCAAACTCTTGCCTCTACAAAGGGGATGGTTTACCAACTTACAGTCAGGTGGAGTAACAAATACTCCTTTCCCTTAATTAGTTATTTCTAATTTAAGTCTTGAGTATAGAATAACTGATGTTGAGAGAATCATGTCTCCTCTATGATCTCAAATACTTGAACAGAATTGCCTCCAATAAAAGGCTACCCGTGGTCTCGACAAAAAAAAAAATGAAGAAGAAGAAGAAGAAAGGTTTGGTTTGGGGAGGGCATAACTTATGTTTTTGTCTTGTGACATTATTAAGTTTCTAAATAAAAATTAAAGAGCTTATATTCCAATTAAATTAATTATGTTTAATGTATTTTTTTTTTAATTCTTGAAGTTGGTATTTCGTTCAGTAAGAATTCATTGTCTTTTAATATTGAAGATTTATATATCTTGGAATATATTTTTTGCATATATATTAATGAGTAAATTTTTTAATTTCATTAATCTATACTACTAATAAAACAGAAGACATAACAAGGAAATTTTTACACGGGCCACAGTTAGATTAATTTTATATTAAATGCACTTATTTAAAAAATAAAAAAAAAGTAAAATCAGATTAGCAAATTTATATTTAGAAAAAAATAAATATGTTCATTTAAAAAAGGAAATTTTAAAAAGAATTCAAATATAAATGCATTTATATATAGAAAAAATACAACTATTAATGCGCTCATTTAGAAAGAATTTGAATATTTTATTGATTTGAAGAATTCCAATATTGTTTTAAAAACTAACTTTAAGAATTCAAATATTTTAAAAAATAACTTTATTAACTTCTATATACTAATATGCTAATACTAATAATATTTCAAAATCCACAATTCAGAATCCATAATGTGAAAACTTTTATAAGTGTACAAAATTGTGCATTTACAATTCCACTAATTAAGAATCTTTCTTCTTTCAGAAAGATTTTAAATTTTTGCTTTAGTAATTATTTCAAAAATAAATTATTTATTATATATTATATTTGTTGTCCACTAATTCTCATTCATGTACAATTTGAATTTTAAATGAAATACACCTTATTTGAAGACTTATTATCATGCACCTGGTATTCATTTACATGTTTTAATAGCATGCAGTTCCTTCATTTTTCAAAAAATTATTCCTAACCCTAAATAGAATGGTTTCTTATCACTTGCTTCTCTTATCTTTTTTGTCACAGAAATTCTTTACATTAGAGTAATTTATTTTTAAGAATCCCTTCTCATATATTTTATTTTATTTTCAATAACTTCTTTTCTCATACATGCCTTTTCTAATTTTTATTGATTTCGATATTTTTTATGTTGAAATTCCTTAGTGTCTATGGCGATTTGAAGCTTTTTGCTTTGAGATACTCTTACAAGTAAGCAGCTCGCAATTGATGCAATTCTTCTCTGGGATGCCGATGAGGATAGTGGTCAGAGGAGACTTCTTCTTGGCAATGGCAACAAATAAGGAGTCATTGATGGTATGCTTGATGTATTCCTATTTTGAGTGTTTTATTTTCTCTATGTTTTTTTATACATCGTAAGCTTTACCTTAATTATGCATTATGAAAATTTGGTACTTAAATTCATTAAAATAGATATTAATATTATATAAAAATTATTATTATTATTAATTTCTATATTTATTATTTCATTATTTAAGCTATTATATTTATTTACAACTTTATATAATATTGACATTTTACTTTTAATTTAATATTTATTTTTCTTATCCTATACATTGCACGAATTCAAGATACTAGTATAAAATATTAATCATGTTGAAAGTTGAAACCAAAGTTAGCGTATATCAAAAATCCTTTTCTATCAATTTTTCTTCAATGAATTATTAGGGTGTCTTATATAATATAATATTGACTAAAAAATAACAGTACCCATTAAAAACATTTTATAAATTTCATAAACATTTTATCATAATCATTTTGCTTTTTTGGATACTTTATCCCCATACTCATCGAATATGCAATTAATCGTGTTGAAACTATAGTCGGCCCATATCAAAAATCCTTTTCTATCAATTTTTCTTTTTATACACTTAATTCAAACTTAGAATCATTCACGAAACAATGTCCCAAGAATATATAAAAAGCGACAGCTCGTGTAACGCCATGATGATGTTTAATTGTCTTTTTTCCACAGTCGGTACAATGCTATTAGCCGAGCAAGCTATGGGTAGGGTTCAAAGGTTCGAAGCATCGGCACAAGAAACTTCACAATAAGATGCCAACAGGGATTGTCGACTTATCTCTTTTGTCGGCCAAGATTATATAGAAAGGTTAACTAATATCTTTGACTTCTTATTGTTTTCCTGGTTGTATCATTATCTTGATTCTGTGTTTTTAAAATTAATTATAAAGATGTCACTTTATTTTCATTTTGATTTTGATTTTTATGAAATCTTAAAACAGAAAATAGATTGAAAATAATATATCTGTCATTTTTGTAATTATTTTTTAAAAATAGAAAACAAGATTAAAAATATTTTTTGAAAAACCAAACAGACCCTTATTTTTTTGATAAAATCTCTTGATACACACGAAGAACTAAATATAAAGATTAGTTTATAATTATAAATTTAATTACGTTGCAAAGATTAGTTTAATTTCTAATTAATTTCGCTATTTTCTTTTAATTTAATTACGTTGCAATTTTTCTTACAATTCCCTTAATTCTAACATAAATTACTTTAAATAAAATGAATCAATATTTACGAACTTGAATTAATTAGAGATTATTTGATCAATCACATGCAACAACAAAATAAAAAAGTCAAGATAGGTGAAAATTTGAAAAGAAAACTCATAAATCATAGTAATATTTCACTACTTGATGTATATTAAAAGTAATTAACTTATCGATATTGAAGTGACGTATTATGTCAGCGATTCTCCACCCACAGTGAATTATATATTTTTGGATATTTATAATCATGAGGAAAATTATACACATAGGGTGCATTTATTTCAAATATTTAAAAAAGTAATTTTAAAATTAAAATTTTTTATATAATTAAAAAAATTAAAAATTAATTTTTTTCATAAATTATTTTTTCAATTTTTACAAAAAATTAAAAATAAATTTTTTTTGATATTCTAATTATTTTGAATAATCTATTTAAATATGTCAAAAATAATATTTTTAGTACAAAAAGTGATTTTTTGGACAAAAAAATCTTATCCAAATACACTCATGGACATCAAATATTAGCTTTTGTGATATTAGCACATTGAGTACATTCTACAAAAAATTGTGCATAACTTCTATTGCTAGCATGTTGTGAAAAAAAAAAAATAGAGGCGTAGGGTCCCTGCTCCTAATTAAGGAATAATGCGGTGCTTATAGGAGGATGACCGCTAATTATCGCTTTCTGTTAAATGTATAATTGACATTTTATTAAAGTGGATATTTCTCATCTTTGTCAAGCTTAAATGGGAAAAACTTTATCCTATGACTATGACCAAATCAACTAAAAAAGCATAAAACTATACAAAAAACGACAAAAAATATAAAAGAACAAACGGCCTAACCCAGACAACAAAAAGAAAAGGAAGATGTGGAACGAGCAACCACCATCCAATTAGACAACATGCAGAAAAGGACTAGTCATCGATGGGATGACGAGGTAGCTTTCTAAGCCAGAATTTGCCCTTACTGTATGATATGTGTATGATGGTTTTGACTTCGTGCATGTCCATCAATAGCATTAGCATCTCTCTCTCTCTCTCTCTCTCTCTCTATAAATAAAGATAGAAATTGCATAACATGAGAAACATGTTAACTTAATATTAAATTATTGGCTTTAGAAAAAAGATATGGTTTGATATGGTTTCTTAGCGGCACCCAATTCCCATATTCCCGCGCACGCATCACCATCTTTCGTCGTCACCCAAACTCGGATATCAAATACGATTGATTTGGTCTAATATGCCGATCTCATATTTTGTTCTCATTTATTCAATTATTTTTAGGATAGGATAAATTATATTAATCTCTCCTAAAATTAAATGATATTATATATAATATCACTCAATTTTTAAAAACATATACTATGTAAGCAATATTATATATGACACATTCATATCTTATAAAATATAATATTAGGCATACAAAATTCAAGAATATATACCATATATAATATCACTAATCTCTGAGGAGGCCAAGGTAATTTATCCTTATTTTTAGGCTTCCCATCACTTTTGTGCTATCTTTTTACGTGCCATGAACCATATACGATTATGCTACCCGCCATCATGAATCCCATCTTTATCCCTTCTTTTTCCCTACCTCATCGTTTCAATCATTTTACATGCCATATGTGCGCTAGCTCTAGACTTGAGAGCACACCAAGGAGAAAAAATAAAGGTCATATATAGTTTGCTCAAAAGCTTGTTTTGGAGTTAACTTCAAAAAAAAAAAAAAGGAAAGAAAAAAGCGCAGCTAGTTTTGGCCATCATATGCACTGTTACATGTGGTTCTTAATGTAAGAAGAGAAAACACTTCAAACGGTTTTTTTTTTTTTTTGGTCGAGAAAACACTTCAAACGTTGCGTAGCTAGTCTGTTACATGACACGTCGTGTTTAGACAAGTCTAACTTTAATTGGCTAACGCTCAATTAAAACCAGACATATTTTTTTTCTTAAATCAATTAACACAAATATATTGATGTTCGTCTGCAAGTTGTAGCCCATCAGGCCCAACTCGAGCATACAAGCCTTTCCGTCTGTTAGATCCAACGAACAAATTCAAATAATTGAATCTCCATCAATTTTCCACCAAAAAAATGAAAAATCTCCATCAATATTTTGGAGCCGCAACAATTGGAAAAACAAAAACGAAAATAAACAGTGAGAAGAGAAACGACAAGCTAGTGGGAAAGAGGAACAGTGACCATGGTATTAATATCTGAAACAGTTTAACTCACATTTTATACATATCGTATAAACATTAAATACTAATGCAAATATAAATAAGTATATTAAAATATGTGTATTTAAATAAGACGAATGTTATGTATATTTATAAACGACAAGGATTAGATTTTTATTAAAGTAAGGTTGTCTTCAAAATAAAAAGTATCGTCTAGAGAGTTTTGAGCCTTTTTGTAATAAAATATTGAAAAAAAAAGTTAATTATTTATCTTTTGTTAATACGATATATTGTGAGTAAATTTTACTAAATAATTTAAAGGTAAATAAATTTTTTTGTTTTATGAATAAATTTTTTACATTAATCTCCATAGAAGTAAGAAAAAAAAAAAAAAAGAGAAAATGGTATACTAGGTGTTTAGTGGGAGTGGCAATAAGAGCAGCTCCAATGTTATTAAAGTTGGTCCCACTTTCTCATTGGTGTCCATAAAGTTCGACTTGCTTGCACTCGTCCATTGGAGGGCTGCAGGAATTTTGGACGACTCCCAACTGAAAGGGACTAGACCTAATTTATCCTTCACTAATGATTTTCTGTCATATGTATTAGTACAAAATAATGTCCGATCATGTGAGATCAAAATTGAGGGTAAAGTTAATCCCTTCTGTTCGAAAAAAAAATTCTAATTTTTTTAAAAAATTAATTTTTATGACATATTAATTAAATAGCATTGAGATAATAAGAGTAGTAATATTTGAACATTCTCTCTTTTCACACATCTTAGACATCCAGACACATGAAAAAGGGCAAAAAAATTGTGAAAAAAAGGTCAAAAAAAAAGAAAACAGAAAAAGTAAAAAGAGAGTGTTGGAGCTGTTTATCCCATAAGATGTACAAAAGTTATTTCTTGTATAATAAAGAGTAGAGCAAAATTGAGATATAAAATGCGAATGCTCTAATAGTTCTTTGGAAGGTTGGACAGTAACCATTGAATGTTCACACTTGCAGAGCAGAAATCTTTACGTGGGGTAATATCACTTGTTTTTCTTCCATCATTGACTCTCGCACGGAGCAATTCTTAGATCCAGAAAGAAAATTCTTTCTCTATCTGAATCTCGTACCATTTATTAATATTAGAAAATAAAGAAGGTGATGAAATCAATGAAAATAAATTATAGATATTGTATGTGGAGGGAAAAAAATGCTTCTTCTACTGAGGAAGAAACATTCTCTCCTCTCGCACATATGGTACAATTTTCTTTTCTCTGAGTACGAATATGACCTTAAGTATGGTAGTAATTATTATTTCTTATCTTACTCGTATAATTTTAATACTGCAACTAAAATAATTTACATTCAATAATTAGTATAATATTAATAAAAAAATATTGCATGAATATATTTTATAATGGATATTATATCAACTCACATCATATTTATTATTTGATAAAATATAAATTTTATTTAAATTAAATTCACATCTTATTTACCAATAAATAAAATATAAATTCGAATGATATATAGGATAAAATACATCCAAATAACATAATTCTATTAAGAAGGGAAAACATAATTCTATTAAGAAGGGAAAATAAGAATGGAAGTGCATGAAGATCACGTGCTGTGACGGTAACAACACCGACACGGCGCTGTGGAATGGGTCAGAAAATCACCACCGCCAAAAAGCCATCACCTGAGCCTCACCCTCCTAACCACTGAGCCCTCAACTGGTCCCTTTCTCTTTTCGGCTTCTTCGATAGTAACGTGCACCAAACACCTACACGCTTCCAACGCCGACGCCGTGGCCCTCCCCTTTCAACCGGTTAGACGTTGAAACCCCCAGTGCCAATTACATGTGTTGCTGATCTGTGTCCCCTCCTTGCAATGCATGTGCACTTGCCCCTCTTTATTTTCTCAAAATAAACGTACATTTACGTACGTTGCTTTATATTTTCTTTGTTTCTTTGAAAAGATAAGAAAAAGTTTGAAATTCAAATGTTTCCTTTGAATGCAAGCCTAATCGTACAAAATAATTAGTTTGGTCCAAGAAGAGAGACATTGGTCAAAGAAGTAAAAGAGGAGGCGGTGGCGGTGACTGCATGTTACTGATTTGTTGTTTTGTCCCTTCTTAAGTTTGAGCATTGGTGGTAGGTATTTAACTCACTTTGTTATGTTGGAATTTTAGGTGTAAACGGTGATATCCTACATTAGTTAAAAATAGGTTAAGTGAAAAATATATAATAAAAATTATAATTTTTAAATTGTGGTCCGTAACATAATTGTATCATAGTTGCTTCAGCTGCAATTTTTTGTAATTTTTCACAATCTTAGCATAACTATGATTACAATTTAAAATCATGTAGAGGAGCTATCAACCTATTATCTTAAAATTTTGTGTTAAGATATGGCAATATTTGATTCATTATTATATTTTCTCACTTAATTAATTAGTTTAGATCTTCTGAAATTTTGGGCTTCCCTCTCAACATGTTATAAATTTTTACATAATTGGTCTTAATCTGACAAAATAATTATGTTAAATAACTAACTGTTGATATAAAATATTGTCAAATTTTTATAACTCAAATCAATAATGTGATTATGTTAATATGAAATTGTATGTATTGTTGATACTTGTGATAATAAAACGCAATGATATCATTAATTTAATTCTAACCTTTGTGGTGGCGGAATATCTCACAAATTTAACATTCTTCAACCGAAAATAAATATTGCTTGATAGTACGACAGAACCTACCGTGTTTTTTTATAAAAGCCGGACTGAAATTGCAGTCTATCTGATTGTTATGTTCTATTTTAAAATGTTGTTTAATTTTCGTACCAGTTTCGTCACAATTACTTTATACTGTTTATTAGCATGCAGTATTGACCGACAGTATATGAACTAGCAAAAAGAGAAAGGTTCGCTTTTTATTAACCTTTTTGGTACAGCTAGTACTTACTGATTGAAGACGTGTGGGGTCATAATCTGATGATCATAGGCCACATTGATCTTAGATTCGAATAAAATTTTAAGTGATTTTGAAATTAAAATTTTATATATAAGTTTTTAGATATTTTAATTATTTTTATTAATTTATTTAAATATATCAAAAATAATTTTTTTAATAAAAAAGTGATTTTTTGGACAAAATTTTTTACCCAAACCCACCCTTTGCCACTAATACAATTTATAGTTCGTAAATATAGGCGAACTTAAATGAAATTGTAATATGTCAGGCTAGGTTTTATTACAAACTATAAGAATCCTTGGAATAATCAATTGCAACCGCAGAGGCCGAGCTTGGAATAAGGCTTCACAATATTATTGATATTAAAATTATAATCTCAAGTGTCTACGTATAAACCTTGTGATTTTTTCAAATCATCTTGATGAGTATTATACAATGTACAAATGGAGGAACATGGTGAATAAGCAAACAAGATACCTTATTTAGATTCTTGGCATCGATAGGAAGTGCAGTTTAGCTAGACAAGTTAAAACCTGATGTCAAACTAAACAACGTTAACGGTAACTTTAGCAATACGGGGTATCGAAGTAGGGATTTTTTTTCTTTTCACATTGATATTACTGAGATTTGATTTATATATGATTTTGTGAAAATTATTAAAGCCTCTTAACACCAATTCACTCCTAACGACTAAGTAGGGATTTAAATGGAGAGACATGTTACATATTTAAAATTATTTATAAAAATAATGGTTAGAATTTGTCAAGGTACATGTATAAGTTAAAAGAATAAAAATCACTTATCTATCTTCTGTCTAATATTGTTCAAATAATCACTCATACCTAGACATGTAAATAATTTACACACTCAAATTCGCACCATATATAAACTCAATTAGCATAATATTTTATATTGAAATTCAATCAAAATATTGTATATGATTTGGTATAAAATTAAGTAATAAACATATAAAATATAGCTAACTCCTATATATATAATAAACATTATTTTTAACAAAATTTAAGCACATTAATAAATAAAATATACTAAAAAAGATAAACTTTAATTAGATTAAAAAAGTAATATATTACAAACCTCTTAATTACAAAAAATCTAAATAGTTATCGTTTTAACAATATTGATTTATTTATAAGAATAACTTGATATAGCTTTTTATTTTAAATTATTTTTAATGAAAAAGAAGGAATTTAGCTTCTTGAAGTATTTTTGATAAAAGCATTTTTTTAATACCAAAAATGCTTCAGAAAGTTAATTTTTTTTTAATCGAGAAGAATTTAAATTAAATAAATAAGTAAAAAGCAAAAAGTAAACATTTTTCTTTCGTACTGCATAACTACATTTTAAGCAAATCTTTTTCGGTCAATGTCTATTATTAAATGTGAGGTGTTATTTGGGAATTCAAAAAGGATGTTCTTACGATACTCTATCAAATTAATAGTAAAAAATATATAATTTTTTATTTTAAAATTTTTATTTCATCATTTTTCACCCATTCAATTTAATGGATCAATCATCGGATATCAATAGATTTGATGTAAGAAAAAACTATTTTTTTATTAAATAAGAAAAATAAATAGGTCGGTAGCCAGTACTCGTACTATTTAGCATTTCCAGTTGTCGAGATCTCATGTAGAGAGATAACTTTATTAGTTATAAAAGGTGAACACGTAAGAAGAAAAGTGACGATTGAATTCGTTTTCGTTTAAGCTTTTAGATGGCTATGCAACTATGTTAATGATTAGATGGATGTAAAATAACCCAACGAAATAACCAGTACTTCAAACAAACATTTGCAAGTGCTTTAAACACGCTTGCCGCAATTTTCAGAAATATGAAAAAATTGATCGTCACGTAAATTATTCTTAAACTCCGCTTTGGACAATTGACTAAAAACAGAAAATCCGATAACAATAGTACATGCATCAGAACAAAATCTACGTGCTTTGTTGAGTCAAATCATTTTATTACTTCACTATACACAACTTTTGTGTCTAGGACTACTCTTCCAGAGATTAGCCATGTGGCTTTGTGTTTGTCTCGCACGCACACAGACACTTACTACGTGTCCCTATTTTCGTAACTGCCATGTCCATGAGCATGAGCATGAGCATGGTAATTAGCTGCCACGACGAAATTCTCCCAGGTGTAAAGCACTTACTATAAGTCAAATATAATTAGCTAATTCAATGTGCATGCAATTACCGCTTGTGCAGTTGAAAACGATGTTATAGAATGCATGGGAACTTTGATTTGCAAACTTTGAATTTCCTCAGAGATACTTTACCTACCATTTTCTCGAAGTTATTTTATGCGCTTGCAGCAGTTTTATTTTATTTTATTTTATGAATTTAATTTAAATATATTGATAGTATAAAATAATTTTATATTATTAATAAAAATAATAAAAAATATCAATTTATATAAATAATTATCTATTATAATAAAAGGTCTATCATAATTTCTTATTTTTTTATTTTTATTTATTAATTATATAAAACTATTTTACACTATCAATATATATCAATTAAACTCTTATTTTATTTTATTTTATATCTATGTCCTGAAAATTGAAAACAGCTAGCAGTTACGTAGCAGCCTTGAAACCTAAGTATGTTGTGAAAATTTTGAAGACTTCTAGTTTTTCGTCCCTTGCAATTTATTACGATGAAAAATAATAAAAAAATACTTTGGTTGACCAAATTAAGGATCCTTAGACCTTTTGTTCCTTTAAAAAGAGCTTAGAGAAGAGATAATAAACAAGGACAGATTCACATATAAAATGGTCGGGGCACAAGGCCCACCAAAATTTGGAAATTTTGTTAATACTATATAAGTATATGCATATTTTATTTTTATTATTTTATTTATTTGACTCTATATTAAGAAAAAAAATTACGTAAAATTTTTCATTATATTTATGTATTTTTACTTTCATTATTTAAATTTTTTGAATCTACCAATGGTAATAAGTATTTATAGGAATCTTACAAGTAAAAAACTCTTAGTCTAAAGCTATGTGAGACTTAAGTGCTTTATAGTAATGTTTTTTATATATATATATATATATATATATTACAACTTATTGATCAAACTCTCAATTAAGCCGGTTAATCCAATAAATCTTTAAATAAGTGTTTTATTTGGTTCAATTTTCGATCCAATTTTTAGAACATTAATGCATATTAATTATTATTATTTTTCTTTTCTTTTCCGTTTAGCTCACTAAAACGTTAACACTATAGCTTGCTCATCGGTTACGTGTGTATAGTGTAATAAAGAACAGATAATTAATTCATGGTACTCAATTACAAAATTTTAAAGTATAAGGAACTAATTTAAAAACTTTTAAAATATAGAACCTATTTGAAAATATGCTAAAATTATAGGGACTAGTTAATTAATTTAACCTTTTTTCATAGAGCATTTAAAATTCAAGTAATTAAAAAATTATAATAAGATTTATTTGAAGTATATTATATGATAACTTGAAAAAACAAAGCATTGGAAAATAAATTTAAAGAATTATAATTACTTGAAACTCAAATGGTTTACTATAACTATTTTTTCCTTTTTTTTTATCACATCATCTTAATGTTTTGCACTCAATTCTCTTGTCTGGCCACACAGTAGATGCATGCAAATTCTAGTCCTTCTAAGACACGCCTATCTTATTATGCATGCCACCTCATGGTATGGTGGAAAAATCTAAACAAACAGCCAGTTGGTAGACAAAATAGTAAGAAAGAGTATTAGGCTAATGATTCTGTCACATTGATTAGTAATTTAATTTCAACTCATTTCATAATTTAGTTGCATGATTAGACAATTGTTAGAGGAAAAGATTTTTTTAAAGGAAAAAAGACCAATGAGGAAAAGGCAAGATGAATCAAAGGCAAAGCGCACCGTGTGTTTGCTAAATAATGCTAATAATAGCTTGACTGCATCTTATTGACCGGAAAGGATAACGTCAGAATAAAGCATCTCGTCATGTAAAGTTGCCGAATGCAGTTAGCCAGTTTCAGATATCTAGAGTCAGATTTTTTCTCTAGTTTTTGGGTTTGGAGTATAGATAAAATTATAGGTTTAAATTTTATCTTTAATATATTAAAAAATTAAAATAATAAAAATTTATTTTAATAAATATTACATAAATATTTAAATGTGAGTAAATATTAATATATATATATATATATTGAGTAAAATAAATATATTATATATTTATTTAATATTGAATTGTAATGGTGACATCACTCTAACACTAACATAACGTACATTTTAGTTTTAAATAAAATTATTATTATTATTTTATTTATCTGACAATTATTTTAATATTTTATCAAAAAGTAATTAAAGATAAGCTACCAAATATATCCATACTTTCTTTAAGACTGTTCTTAACTTTAGGTCTCATCAAAGCAGACTAAAACCCACTTTAGTCTTTGGCCCACTTGCAACGGACAAAACACAAATAAACATGTAATTCATGCCAAAATTGTGTGAAAATTTCAAACTATTTTGAAAGCTTAAATGATGATGGAATGACTCCATAATAATTTTTATATCTAACATTATTTTTTTTGGAAAAAAAATAAGAATAGCAATGATTGCTAAATTTTTCCTTTTTTTTCCATTTATATAAAATTTGATCCCTATAAATATTTTAAAATATGTATTTAATCTTTCTAAATGTTAGAAATTTTATTTTTGGTACTTAAATATTTTAATAATCTTCTTTTAATCCTTAAAAATATCAACATATAACATTAGATCTAAATGATAGAGATTAAAAACTTGACGATAAACAAAAGAGGGGTTAAAATTAAAACAAAAAATTTAGAGAGATTAAAATTAAAATAATCTATATTTATAAGGATTAAAAATATATTTCAACCTAGAAAGTAATTATTTAGTCCACTAAGTACGTAACTCTTACCAATTGACTTATGAAAAGCCACAAGATGAGTATATATGCATTCAAATATGAAACAATGTACATGTACATTATTCAAATTGCATGTTCCAGTGTTGTTTTGTGGCTGAGAAGTCTTTTTTTCAGATTTTAGTTCATTTTATATGCTAATTCCATGTGTTTATAAATTACTGCCTTTTTAGTTTCAGAAGTTTTCTATTTTTATATTTTATTTTTAATATTAATTACAAAATTTAATTTTATTATATATTCTGTTTTTGGGATTATGTAAAAGAATTGTTAAAATTTGTTATTTTAATAATTTCTTTTCCATAATCTTTAAAATAAAAATAAGCTATCATTTTTGTACTTAATATTAAAAATTAAAAAAACTTTTTTTTTTTAACAAATCCTTAATTACGCTTCCAAACAGGAGATAGTGGATGAGTTCAGCCTTCCAATTTCGTTGTGTGATCTCTGTCTTGCATTAAGCATTAGCATTAGCAAGACTGTGTTGAATTTAACCTTGCCAAGATCAAATGACCACTCACGAGTATACTATATAAAGGGGAAAAACGATTCTGCCAGCTATCTTCCTCCACAAATTTGCCTTCGCGAACAGGGGAAAGTGGGGTCTTCCCCCCTTCCCTCCCTTTTTCCTTGCGATATCCAATATGCTCAAATGATTGAAATCACAAAGCAAAAATAAGATTCCTGATATATAAACCCGTTTTTGAAACATTAAATGGGAAACTTATTCTCAAAGTCGATGTGGAATTTAGTGATGTGGGACTGATTGAAATATATACATGTAAAAAGCCTCTTATTCTCCTAAAGTATCCAATTTAATGTTCTACTTTTATGTAAAAAAAGAAGAAGAAGAAGAAGTTTCTCCAAAAATAATTAGTTTGCTTCTTGTTACTTTTGGGCGTGTCAACTTCAAAGGGGTTCTTATTTAATTAAGCATGTTTCTTGACAAAGTGGCAGTGCTCAAGTAGAGAACCAGTTTGATTCCACCCATTCCGATGACTTGTAAAGAATCCTCTGAAGATACAATTAAGATTAGGAAACTGTTACTGTTAAATCTAATACATTGTCCATAGTAGAGTAACAACCCTTGGTTAGTTCAATAATGAAGTAATTAATTGCTTGTTCTTCTTAAACAAAATTTTAAATTCAAGTTCCATAGATAAAAAATTCAACGCTGAGAGAATTTTACTTCATCATAGGTCAATTTAGCTCAAACCAAATTAATTACAATATAGTGAATTTCAAAATCAGTGATTTGGATCCAAAATTATCCACTGCTAAATATTTAGGATAGAGTTAGATAGAACGATGGAAACCACAAAATTTCCTTGCTGAGTCTTGAAATCAGTAACCTTTTCAAAAGCCACCAAAGACTTCCACATAATAAAGAAAAAGAAATAGAAGGGCAGGGGAATTAATAACTTCAATTTTTGATAAGGCAAAATTTAGAAGAGATGGTTACACGTTCCAAATTGAGGACAGGCTTGAACTGCTTTAACTTTGCTTTCCAATTTCTATGGTAGACTATTGTTGTTACCATCATTTTACTTACATTTACATGCTTCTATGGTAGGTTTTTCCAAATTGAAGATGTACATTGACTTAGCATATGGCAAGTTGTATATATTGTTATTATATGCAAACCCAATATAAAAAGCTAAGTTACAACAATGACGATACAACTTTTTTTCCCAACTTTTTTAGGCTTACAAATGCTTTGCGAGTGTTTGATTCTAGGTAAAGCAAAAGACAGACTGTAAATGTTTGTCATTTACTGTTTTGCTGAAAATTGTTTATCACTTTCGTAAAGTTCTTCTGGTAGATAAATAATAGTATGTTGTAAGGTTACCCTCTTGAAATTCTGACACGTTGCTGATGTAAGATTCTAATCATGCATCGATGAGTCCTCAGACTCGAGGATTTTTTAACAAAGGTATTTCTGCTTTATGAAATAAGATAGGGCTTTCTTTATCTGAAGCTAATGTGCTACAACAAATACATTCAGACAAAGCACAATCATATCCTATACATGTAGTTGCTGTTGATGGTAGTTCTTTGTTGGTGCATCGAATTGGACACAATCAGTATGATTTGAGTGTAGAACTACATGAATATGTTCAGAACTATTCCAATCAGACAAAGCACAATTTTTATCAGTAGTAAAATTTCATTATATTTTATTTTTCTTTTGATATGTTGCCTTAAATTAAATTACTTGACAAAATTGATGAATAATATAATTGCTATGGAAACATGCATGCATGCATATCAGTGTTTGTGTTCAGAACTTTCTGTTCCTTTATACTAGATCACAGTTTTGTGATTAAAGCAGGAGGACCGCAACCTGCAAACAAACTCTATTGGTCTTCTCCTTTCAGCTATTGATTACTATGTATATTTCCTATCATTTACCTCCAACTTAATGAGATTTAATTATATGTTAATTATTTTTTACCTAAAATGCCACTAGATTATTAGAAAAGGATGGTTCAACCCTCCATAATCAATTAGGCATAAGAACTCTTTAATTGATGATAGCTAGAACAGAATATAGAAGAAAAATGAGATAGTGTGGTGCTTGCAATATGTTGCCAACGCTTGCTTAGTGCAAAAAGATCTCAAATTAAAAATTGAATAATGCAATTGGTCTTGACGTCACTCCGAGCCAAGCCTTCATATGTGAATCCTTTTGGAATTCAGACCCCACCTGACTTGCACCCAGCAACATCTTACACAAATCAAATCATAGGTACCCCATTCATTGATTACTTTTGCATTATCTTCTAAATTATTGGCATTGCCCTCTGGATTGATATATGCCCAACTTTCCTTAATTATATAGAAGGCTTCAATTATACATTAAAAGGCTACCGAAAAAAGTATATATATTAAACTAATTGAGAATGAAATAGAGGAAAATCTTACACAATTGCAGGTTTTCAAGGAAGGTTATGCCATAATTTTCTATCACCAATTTTACCCTTGACACATGGCATCTCAAGAAGATTGAAGCTTAATTTTTGCAACTCATTGTTTTGATTGATTATGACCATTAATCGATTGAATTTGACTAGTTATGCTGGAGGTCGATCAGACAAGAGCCTTGAATATGAGCCACCTTTAAGAGCTGGGAACCATAACACTCATTTTTGGACCACACTGAAACAGAGACGTACGGAGGCTTCTTTCTTGCTAATGGCTACAAGCCTACAACAAAACAAGCAGCTGAAAAATCAAAGACTGTTGTGGAATGAGGATCTTGCAATTCTCTTGCATTAAATTTACACTCCCATTTCCGTGGTTTCCAATTAATCCATTTCACCTAATCGTATGTCCCATTTATTATTTTACACGAATAAATCAAACTTCAAACTTTAAATTAGTAATTTTAACGCTAATTTGACTCCAAAGTGCTTCAATTTTCCTCCAGCATTCTTAAATTTACATCTTGGTTCTTACATATGCATAATGCTTCATGATATTAATCCATTTCACCTAATCCTCTGTCACATTTATTATTTCAGACGAATAAATCAAACTTCAAATCAAGAATTTTAACACTAATTTTACTTCAATCTTCCTCTAGCAACCTTAAATTTACAGCTTGGTTATTACATATACGTAATGCTTGATAACATTGACAACTCTCATTTATGTATAAAATCATTTTTGCACAAACACAAAGCGGAGCAGGAGAATCTTCAGATCCATACCATTATCATCTCTGACACTGAAATATAGAAGAAATTAAATGCAAAAATAAAAATAAAAGGAAAAGGAAAAAGGAAAAACACTCCCATCAAAATCTAGAGTAATCACTGTTGCCTCGTTGTCTTATCTGTCAAAGAGGGACCAAAACCTGATTTGCCCATCGTGGTACAAGACTTGTCCTGACGGAACGAGACTGCATAGCCCTTTTATCAGACAAATGTTTTTGGAGAGACATGGTTCCCAGGCCTCTAGGGACTCTCATTGCTATCAAATCGCCTCAACTACCTTCAAGGGTTCACTAGAGCTACTGGCCATATTACACATGAATAATTGCCACCTATAATTTCATATCGAGATATTTTATTATCTTATTATTTACCCACGATAGTTAACACAATTGATAATAAATAGACTTGTATCTTACGAGAATGTGAATTTAATTTTTGCTGCCGATGTGAGAATTTAATTAGTAATCAATCTCATAAGTTTCTTGTAAGTGCTTTTTGAACTCTAAACCCACGATTGTGTCTTGACCTTGGTGGATGACCGGTGCCAAAACCACCTACCTTTATTTACCAGAAAAAAAAAATCTTATTATTTGGGTTACTTAATTCCAATGTCCTATTATTGTGTTCGTGAAACTACTTTCCTACTTGTATCGCAAGAGATCACGTATAATATTGCACACAAATGTTGCCAGATTGACTACTCTACTGCTATATATTAGTACTTATTTTAGTAAAGCCGTATCATAAGGTTGACGTATGTTAGTTAGAAGCAAACCCAAAGAATAATAATTTGGGAAATAAAATAATCTATGGAAACTTGTTTTGCTCTTTTTCCTATTTTTTTCTTTGGGTTTAGGGGGCAAACACTTCAGCAGATTCTGTGTTGAGATATTTAACAGCCAACTTCTAGTTAACAATATGTAAGGCCAACTGCGATCTTAATACTTTCAGCCAATCTTGTTTTCTGTTGCGTGCTCTAATAATGAATTATGTAGTTGTTTTGTTGCTAGTTGAATCAAACCACTGATTTTGGTCATTCGGAGCGTCTGCAATGGTATGCAGAAGCATGTGACCATATGGAATCCTGGTGATTCATCTCGCTCCAGAAAACTTAGTTAACCATAGTCACATCGATTAGTCTTTTCTTTGGAACATAAAAAAGACATTAATCCCTTCCATCACATGATATACATTTAGTGTCAAAGAATGATTAGGCAAGTGATTGATTATGCAATCACAAGCATAGTGGTCCATTTAGAATTTTCTATGGTACTAATCACGTCATCAGAATCCATTTGTCTGCAGACAAATGTGTAGCTACAACATTTAAACAAGAATTGATGCTTAGATGGGAAATGAACCTTTCACATCTAATAAGTATGTGCTAAAAGACTATACATGTAAACTGATAAGATGGTGCTTATTTCAATATGGTAGGTTAAGCACCGTAGCGTATCATATATCAATCATAAAATGAAAATTAGTATATTTCTTTTTTCGATAGATAACAAAAGCTTGACTCACAAAAAGTGAGAAGCAAAACTGGAAAAACAAAAAGACAACAAACTAGTCTGGACTAGTAAACACTGAATCATATATCTTCTGCACTAAGGTGTCACCCGCTATTAGGCTCCAACATCTCTAATACTGGATCCTTAAAGATCTGTCTTTGGTCACATTGATTGCACTTTTCATTATAGATGTTGAGATGGAGAAATTCTGAAATTTTTGTTTTAACCACCTTCATATATTTGAACCACTGTCTGAAAATTAGTATATGTGAAAACCTATGTAGCAGGCACACCCGTCTTAATTATGTTGTAATTCCCAAACAATTCCATCATTAATTACAGTCAACTTTCGAATCAATGAGCACGTGTGGCACCAAAAATAATGACATTGTCTCAATAAAAAAATGTTTGTTGTATAACTCTAATTAGGTCAAAATGCATCAACGATCAGTTATATATTGTTTGATCTTATTGTAGTAGTTAAGTTCAGCACGAAAATTTTGAAAAAATGATGGTAACATACTCCATCATTCTAATAAAACGCTCAGTTCTCAAAGGATCCACCAGCATGGACGCACATGTATGGCCATGTACGTAATTTTAATGTTGTAATTTGATGGGATGGCTAATTATTCTAAGACGCACTAAGGAAGCAGGAAGGAAGATAAAAGAAAAGACACTTCACAAAAAAGAATATCCACCCACAAAGTAACTAAGTTTCCTGATAATTGGTCCATTAATATTAATTTAGACAAATCGAACTCATTAATAGTTGTTACATCTCCCATTTCCAACCACACAAAAATAATACACCAAAATCTTGTACTAGAAGACAAGACAAGGATGGTGAGCAAAACAATGGGTCCTCTCGCTTCACATCTTACAGCTGTGTAATGGGGTCATGAAGGTTTGACTTCCATACTCGCAGATAGATATATAGAAATTAATTCCATATAGGTGGGTGAATGCAATTGTGATTTGAACAGGGAATGAATAAGAAATGGTTCAAGGCTGCTGCTCAATTATTGAAACAAAAGTCACTATTTGTAATTGTGTCCACCTACCATTGGATATTTTCCAAAGAAAAATATTATGTGTGCGTAATATTTTTTGAATATCGTACTGATACACACCTATTCCATTGGATAGGGTGTAGACCTCATTTGACTTGAGTCCCACTCCTCGTTTAATAATGAATAAATGTATATCAGTGCAATATCCAAGAAATATTATATACACATAATATTACTCTTCTTCGTATAATGTTGGCGCTAGAGCTAATGGAATGAACAAAAATTATATAAACCACAAAACACGTACACCTTTTGGGAGCTGCATTTGCTTTAATAGGAATGCCTAATAGTTCGTGTGATTATGAGGTTCAAACAGGAACTGCTTTCATAAAGTTGAAACCCTTTAGAAATTAAGTGGAGTTTAAAAAAAATAATTAAAGATGAATTTTTTATCAATTAAATATTTCAAATTTGCCGGGATAACAAACAATGTCATATTCACATTAATCTTCATTCGCACAAAGATTTTACCAACGGACCACCAATAAATAATATTACTATTTAATGCGGTCAATGGTACATGGAAATAGATCAAAGTAAGTAACAGAATGGTGACAAGTAAAGCTTATTTGATTTATAGATATTTTTTCATTGCGATGATGATTGGGTCCGTTTAGGCATAAAAAATTCACGGTCAAGGACTGACGCTTTATATTAGGACTACAATATTTATAAGAATAATTCTTACAAATTGACTCAAAATGGTTAATATAATAGTTAATTAATCTAGTTATGATGATTTGAAAATGTCATTGTGTTTATCCATACACATTGTATGTTTCTCTGTCCCTAAACCAATCCCTTAATTTACTTTTATCTACAAATTTGAACATACCATTTTCATCATTTTGCTTCCTTTTTTTTTTTTCAAAAAATAATTTATGATTAATTTTTTTTCCTGCTCCAAAAAAATTTGGTTCGAAAGGATCCTTCTTTTGCCTTCCCTCCAGGTTGTCCGGTTGAAGTACGATCGCTTGTGTTCCAGCTTCAAGAAAAGAAGGAGAAATTGTTCAACAGAACAGCTGCAACTCTTGTTTGTGCAGGAGCTTAAATTATATACCATAGAGTACCTCTTAAAGGAGTTAGCATGGTACTCCCTCTAAAAAATAATGGAGTGTCAAAGTAGGTCCTAAAATTTGAAATGGAGCTCATTCTGTAAATACATCAAGGTGATGCGATTCGTATCTCTACTCTCAAAATCACATATAGTAGAATGGGTTGTAATTTATTTTGGTGTGGTTGAGACCCTTTTCATCAGTGAAGGAGCTTCAATTCTATATTTTGTGCTTTATGTTTGGGATCCTTATCACAATAAACTCAGATCCTAGCATTGATTATATCTAGATTTAAATTTACGACCCAAGGAAACCTATATCTATTGAAGGTCTACAGTTATATATATAGTATATTATACATG
Source organism: Pterocarpus santalinus (assembly GCA_031439595.1). Classification (NCBI taxonomy): domain Eukaryota; kingdom Viridiplantae; phylum Streptophyta; class Magnoliopsida; order Fabales; family Fabaceae; genus Pterocarpus; species Pterocarpus santalinus. The sequence goes on along the minus strand of CM062531.1, from coordinate 63,853,802 downwards.
GCCTATTATGCCTCTAATTAGATGACCAACCTAAATTTTCAGTATCGATGGTCATAAATTATCTGGCTATTTTATCATTCGATGCTTAAAAATTTTGAGCCTTTGACCACATTGTTAAGTGCAGAGAGCCAATAACAGTGAAGAAAAGCAACTATCACTGGAAAGAGCTATTAGAACCCCGCAACCAAAGTACATCAGGTATACATTAACCAAGTAGAAAAGAGAGAAAAAAGTGATAGCTGGTTTCCAACTTTTCCTTAAGAATTTTAGGCATGATTTATATTGAGTAGGAGTAAGATTAATTAATAAAGTAATATACCATTTGTTAATAACAAATTGACATGCTTTAATTTAAATATTTACCGTATCAAAGCAACTAACAAGCATAGTAATAGAGTTGAAATTCATCTGGAATATGCATAAGGCCAATTGCTTCCACGTAATATTGCAATATTTTAAATCAAATAGTCTAGCTATCTTTAGTCCTGAGATTACTGTCACTGATACAAGCATCTTCCATCACCAAAACGCATATAAATAATGCGATTGTTTAACATGGGGTGATTTGCAATAAATTAAAATTTAAACCACTTTTTCGTACCAATTTTATTAATAATTTTATAGACTTAACACAATTTGCAGAAGTAGATAAGCATGCACTATTTGTCCAATATGCAATGACTAACGAAAATGAAGACATGAAAGGCCGCGTTGCGTGTTAAGAACTTGTTGCTAGCTGTATGTACTATGGGTCAAAATCCTTTTCTAAGTTTTAGCCCCTTGGCTAGTATAATACGAATCCTAAGGGCGCATTAATCATTTTATTCAATCATATGATAAAGACTAATTGGAATTTTGTTAACATCTAGAAAAATGAATCCTCATTGCTAAGGTACTGATTTTGTATTGACTCAAGGTACGGGTCCTCAGTTTGAAGAAAAAAAAAAGAAAAAAAGAGAAGAGAGAAGAGGAGGAGAGAGGAGGGGGGGGGGGGAATGAGCTGTAAAAATACAAACTAAAAATCCAATAGAGAATCTGCCTTTAACCTTTATTCTTGTCATCGAAAAGCAGAACTATATTATGCAAGCTCGGCACCACTTTCTACACGTTTATTTCTCTTCATTTGCGTCATCATAAGACCCAACTTTGACCATACACCCAAGCAACTATGCCATAGCAAAAACCAGCGGATGCACACCACTGCGGCAACTAGCATTGTACAATGCAACTTATAGATAACAAAGGGGGAGGATCATAAGCTCATAAAACGAGAAATTTTTACGGGTTCTCATACTTAAAATATGTGACCATTTATAATATAAGACTTTATGATTATGTCTTATTTTCATTATATTTTTAATAAAAAAGCTAAAGTATTAAAATGTAAGTAGCGCAAAACAGTACTCTTTTTTTTTTTCCCTCTGAGAACATGTCAAAATCTCTCATAAAGCTAAAACTAAAGGAAAAACGCCGAAAATAGGAGTGAAGTGTAGACAAACACAAAGTAGATTATTGAGAAAATTAACAACAACTATATATATTTAGCCCTTCAAAAAAATAAAATTGACAGAGGGCTAGCTCATATTGAAGTTTAAGTACTATGCAACCCACAACCAAAGAAAAAAAGAAAAGAAAAGGAAGAGAGAAAATCATCACACTGCAACTGGTGGTGACATTAGTGTTGCCAAAGAGAACATTCAAGCCCAAAACAGGGTACCATAGTCTCTGACTCGTGCAGCATTGAAATCATCATGCTAGTATTATTCATGTCCCCAACGAAGCACCCACCGCAATCATGCTCATCATAAATGCCGTGATACCATGGGTGACCGTAGGGCCAACCATGATCAACCGGGTCGAAAAAAACCAACTCCTCGCTATTCGGGTCGGGTATCTCGAAACTCGTGTCCAGCGCAGGCAGCTCCACAATCTCCCCCAGCTCCTCCTCCGGCGTCGACGCCTCCTCAGAGGAAGATGAGTCGTCCTCCGGTGGCGCCGGCGCCGGAGGAGGGTTCATGGCTGCAGCCTTTGCGGCCGCAGCCTGGACATCGCGGGGGGAGTTGGATGCGGGTCGGGGGAGGGAGGCGGCTAGTTCGGGGAAATTGAGGATGGCGGATGAGCCCTTGATGGTCAGCGCCGCCGCGTCGTGCGCACGCGCCGCCATCTCGGGCGTGGCGAACGTTCCCAGCCAGATGCGGCTCTTCTTGCGGGGCTCGCGGATTTCGGACACCCATTTTCCCCACGTGCGCATTCTCACCCCTCTGTAAACCGGGTGCTTGCTGTTATTGTTGCTGTTAGCGTCGTTGTTGTTGTTTTGTCTTGATCGTTTGTTGCCGCTGTTGTTGTTGTTGTTGTTGTTGTTGTTGGGTTGCTTGTGTTCTTGTTTTGATGTTGGAGTTGATGGTGGTGAAGTGGTGCAGCTGGTTGTGGTGGTGCTTCTTGCTGTGTCTGTTTCTGAGGTTGGTGTTTGGGGTTCACCCATTGGTCTCTATAGAGTTCTGTTTTTCCAGAGCGTGTGTGCCTTTCGGTGTTTGGGAAACGAGTGTGAGTGACGAGTTTGAAGGGAAAGAGAGTGAGGGAGGGGGGGGGTTTTAGTAGAGCGGAGGAGGGAGAGAAGGACAAAAGCGTTTGTGAAAGAAAAACGTGGGGCTTTTATTTGGAAGGACCATCATATAGTCCCACACACGAATGGCTCTTGTTTCGAAACCACATCGTGCCATGCCACCGGCTTCGTGTAGCGAAGATCGTATGTGTAAATAATAATAATGTATACTAATAATAATAATAATATATACCGGCAGATTATATATGGTAGTACGTACATGCACATGAGATAAACTAATAATTTTGTTTTTAATTATTTTTATGATTTTAGAGAAGGAGAAAGAAGAGAGAGAGAGGGGGGGGGGGGGGAGATGCGAAAGACGAAGGAGGGTGGGTGGCCCTGAATGGCTCGCTCACAGACAGGCTGGCAGGGGCAGAGCCGTCTCTGGAGATTTTCCATGGCGGCATGGCCTAATAATGTCCAACCAAGCCTCTACTCTCTCTCTCTCTCTCTCTTCCTACTGTTGATTTTATCAGTAATTTTTTAATATTATTAATTAATTATTTATATATATTATTGCTGTAAAAAAAAGTTTTACACATAAATTTATTTATATATTATTTTATTAGTAAAAATATTTAATTTAATCATATATTATTTTAAAAATTTTATAAATATAAATATTTGATTAGATAATAATGTAAAATTTATTAATATTAATAGTGTATAATAATTAAATTTTTTTATATAACTTTTAAAATAATAATTTTAAAAATTAAGAGTTTAATTTTTATAAATTGATATTATAAAATAATATTATATTATCGGACAATAAAATTGTAAAAATATGTCAAATGATACTAAATAACTATCTAATATGATAACAACTCATAATTTGATATTTTTTTTATAATTATATTAGCTCATAGTATAAGATTATTTTATATTATTAATGCATATAAATTAAGCTCAACAAATAAATATTTAAATGGTAAGATATAATATAAACTCTTAGTTAGTTTAAGTAGCTCAGCACTATTTTTTCCTAAGTATGGTTTTAGATTCAAATTTTATGAATAAAAAAAATAATGTTGCTAGAATTTTACTTTCATAGTAATTTGACTTGACTTAACCTATATTAGTTATATTTCAGTAAATTCTATATACTAATAGTTTATACCAAAAAATGATGTGATATAAATAATTAATAAATAATACAAAAACTATTTATGTTTATGAGTTTAATTTTGATGTGCTTAAAGTGTAAAAAAATTTTACATGCATAATTAATCAATTATATTCTTTTATTTATATAATTATTTGAATAGTGAATAATTAAATTAAATATTTTTATTGATATGATAATATATATAATTGAATATCTATAAAAAAATTTTAGCACAAATTAATTAAATTCTTATAATATATTACATTTAAATCTAAAATAAATATCAAGTTATTTAATTATAAGATTTTATCGAAATTCGTAGTCTTATTATATTAATATTTTTATGTCTATTTACTTTTCATGTGGTGACAAGGTCGTACGTAATAGAAGAATTTATTTATTCAGAAGCTGAGCGTGTTAAATTTAATCAATCTCTACTTCCCTACTTTCAGTCTTTCACCTATCTCCTTTGTGGTTGTGAATGATTGGGACAGTGGAAATACTATTCTTTGTCCCTTAGTCTTTTTCATTAGGATGGCCAACACTGTCAGCATCACTAAGTTGCCTGGGAGTGCATGTTGTTCTTTCTAGTTTCGACATATTACACATAGGGAAGAAAAATTTCACGCACCACTATTTTTACATATATTCTTATACTTGTATATGTTTGAAAATTTAGAAAGAGAAATAATATATACTGAAAAATATAGTTGTGTTATTTTATTACCTGTGGAGGAAGTAGTGTGTGTAAACATCATTGTCGTTACGCATATGATAATATATGAACTGCTTTCTCTGCTCCTGGCTCTTGGTTCTTCTGCATTTGTATCATTTTTCTTTTTTTGACGTGAGCAGTTATATCATTCATAATTCTTATGAATTATACATATTAACTAATTTTATTTGGTCGTTTTGATATGAAAATAAGACATAGAGTACTATTTATCAGCTTAGGACACTATATTTACATTGTCAAAGATCTTATAGCTAGCGGAAGCTAGGAGATATATAACGAACTAAGTATCATCTTTCAATGACTTAGGAAGCAAGATGCGTTCCCCTCTTCCCTATCACGGGGTTAGGGTTTATCATTTTGTGTCATGGGATTAGGGGCTTGGTCATCAATTTTCTTTTTTTGTTACAAGAAAGCATGACAAAGCAGGGGCACTATTTTTAGATTCACTCATTCACTAAATTTCTGAATTCTTGGAATATATGCTTTGCTGCAACAAAATTTGCTGAAGATATTTACAAGTGTTCATTCATTTATTACAATTTTTCTTTCAAAAATTATAAAATAACATTGAGATTCTAAATGGTCCCAGCAATCTTAGATATCTCTCAAATTTAATTTTATATTCGCTAAAATCCAAAATATTTTATTTAGTTGGGTCAGAAGACATCTATTATCGATATTTTTTTAATCAATCAACTAGAAGTCTTTCGAAGCAAGAGAAATATCTATGCCATTAGGTACGAATAATTTTATATTCAACCATGAAAATTAATGGAAAGGTTTTTTTTTTTTTTTTTAACGCACTGCAATCAGGTAGTGTTCATTAATTCAAGATAGCTTATGTGCACATAAATTAATAGTGTGTTTGGGTTAACTTATTTCAAATTTAAAATAATTTATAATAAAAAAATTTATTGAGACAATTTTTGAAAAAGAAAAAGCAACTATTTCTATAAAAAGGGGGAAAAAAGCGATTGCCAAAACATGCTCTAACTCACCTCTTTACTTTAGTTAAAAGTATATCATTTACAATGGGACTATGGTATTTATATAAATATTTTTTCTGATGTTAAGTAACTAGCATAATTAGGATTCGAAAATGTGATAATATGTTTGTCCATATATCGATTTAAGGTTTTCAAAATGGGTTAAATTTATTAATTAAATTGACTTGTTTATTAGCTACAATTAAGTGAGTAAGACTTCAAAATTTTTTATTAATTTAAATCAATTCTTTTTTAGCTCAGCCCATTTAATCTTAGGTTAAATGAATCAACTCAATAGATAAATGGACTAGTCCATTTACCCTTTTCTCTTTTTCTTTATTAAATATAGTTAGGACTTAAATTTGATTATAAAATGTGTTGAACTTGGACAATTGAAGCTTTGACTTTGAATTTTAATGTTTAGTTTATTCTGAAATTATATAATTTGATTTGTAATGTGTTGAATTTGAGCCGTAGAAGTTTGGACTTAAGTTTAATCATATGATATGTTGAACTTTGACACTCGAGACTCTGAATTTGGATTTTTTAGTTTATTTTGGATTCATATAATTTAATATATAATGTGTTGAACTTAAAGTTTGGGTTTAAGTTTGATTACTTTTGAAGAATAACAATGTTTAAAAATTTAAAAAAAAAAAATTGAAAAAATGATTTGATTTGTTTAGACTTACGGGCTAACCTTAAATAAATTGGAATAGCATGCGTAATATTGTCCTATTAACATTTGATATAGGGTTGGCTCAGTCTATTTAACTTGCAGTTCTAAACAGATCAGCTCAACTAATTTAACAGTTCTGTATGAATTAGAATCCTCTTATGTTATTTATTAACATGGCCGTGTCATATTATAAGAGAAAAAATATAAAAATAAAATTAATAAATCGGTGTAAATAATAATAAGTTTTGTTACAACAAAATTTATATCTATCTTCTTATAACTTCACACTATCATATTAGTAACATCAGAAATCCGCCGGTGTATATATCACATATGTTTGTCTATAGTCAATCCAACCAATTGATAAGAAGGCTTTGGTGAGGAGTTGGTGGCATCATTGGTGAGCAAATAAGACCCTTTGTCTTTTGGTTCTAGAAATACTAGTGTATGTTTGCTTCATATTTTCATACTCTCATAATCAATTGTCAACAGTGAAATGTGTGATCTACCATTTTTTCAACATGGTCGGCTGGCATTTGTTGTGGTGAAATGCAATTGATTCTTCTCGACTCTCAAAAATCAATTTTACTTCGAGTATAAGTTTTATCTTTTTCTGTAAAAACAATTAATTATACAGTTTTTTAAAAATTTACCTACAATTATATCTCAAAATTGATTTTACTTTACCATTCAATAACAAACCAATTCCTTTGAACTAACACTTGAAATATTATTCTCCAATACAAATAAATTCCTCAACATTACTTCTTTTGAAATTATATTTGTCAAAATTAATATCGCTATTTTTTTTTTTGGTTGCAATTCAACTAATTTAAACTAGATGAGTATTAATAATAGATGTTGAGTTTTTGCCGTAAATTATTGGATTTTAAATTAAGTTAACTTTGGTAGAGTAAAAGGGATATTAATATTAATTCCATGTTTGTTGATCTCCATGTTTCACATTATACAAGGTTCGTACAATAATGTGGATTATTCTAAGTTGATAATTATTAACGATAACTTACGCAATAATATCCAATATTGTCCTGTAAAATTCATGACATTTGCTGGATAGTGTGAATACTGTAGAACTATGCTACCTATGTAGGTATGTTTGAGTTAGTTTATTTTGACAAAAAATAATAATGTTTTAATTAAAATATTATTTTTATAGAAGTTATTTATTTTAACTTCAACTTAAAAATTGAAAAAAAATATTTTTAACTTTTGAATAAAAGTTAAAAAAAATAGCTTTTATAAAAAGTAATTCTTTAAATATATAGTTGAAAAATCACTTTTTCTTATAAAAATTTGAAAGAAACGCATTCTATAATCACAAAAAAAATCTAATATACCAGAATTTGGACAAAAGAAATAATAAAAAAATTATATTAGAATTTGAAAAAATACATTGTGATTATTAGATAGAAATAAGTAACAAAAATTACTCATTTATCTAAAAATTTAAAAACATATTACATCTAGTTAAAAATATTAAAAATTTTGACTTTAGCATTTTTAATTATGATATAAAGAGTGGAATTAGGACACGCAAGTTTGGATTGTATTATTATTGAACATTGATTAAAGAAGTCTGGATATCGGAATATAGCAGACAAAAACAGGAGATAAGTAAAAGTGATTTTGGTTTAAGTGATCAAAAGTCAAAGTTTTGATTGAATTCTAACTATCTTAATTTGAGTCAAATTAATTTAATATAAAGATGAAGATATTTTGATATTAATTTTTAAATTTAATTTAAATATACTGTCAATATAAAAAAAATTTTACACGGACATCTAATCACATATTGCCACATCAGCAAAAGTCTTGGATATAACTACCTACTATTTGAATGGTCATATAAATAAAAAGTTTTAATTGGATGACAATGTAAAAAATTTTTACACTGTCAGTGCACCCCAATTAAACTCTTGATTTTTTCTATGTGAAAAATTCGAATTTAAAACTTATTTAAGAATAACAAATATTGAATTATTTAAACCGATTCTTTGAGTATGAATAATAACGGTAATTCTTCCCATATGACAAGCGTTTAGAAGAATTAGCTATATGATCCATGCAGAATAAAAACATAAACTGGGTTAGGGAGACAATGATACAGAAATTAGTCCAGGAAGAGATATGAAGCTAATCACAAGATCTACGTACAGGCATAATTAATTCTTTGTCTGCCAAATCCTTCTCATTCCCATCCCATGCCGTATATAAATTCCTCATCCGATTCTACACCTCACGAATCCTTCAAGGGGCTCTTAGGTTACTTTCGGTCAAGAGCTCCTACGCGCTCTGATCTCCTTGCCTTCTGTACTTGCTGACATTTGTGCATTTTGTGCCGCAGTATAATCTAATTGAGTATATTTTTATTTATACTTAATTAAAAGAAAGAAAAAAAAAACTCAAATCAACGTATCAGTTCATATTTCATAACTATTCGAACAAGTATTTGATTATAAGTCATGCCAATTTCCGAAGTACTTATATTATTCGGATACCATTATTCCTTTCAGATAAGGTTTGATTTATTTCTAAGATCGTCATATATATATATATATATATATATATATATATATTAAATAATTTGTTTCTTCGGGTAGAATATATACGTAGTCGATTCAGTTAATTCAGACACTATATAGCAGTACAAATTGTGAGCGAAAGGAAGACATTCGAAAGGGAAAACAACAAAAGATAACAAGTACGTCCAAGCCTGAATTCATCGTGCTTGCACCAGTTGAGCTAGAGAGTAGGGACGTGAATTTAAATGTAGGGAAGTAAACTCCAAATTCTATTAAAATGCTTCTCTTTACATACTGTGCTGTGTTCTATTACAAAGCCAAGTTCACTGGTTGCTTCACCAATGTCACTGGACAGTTTCAGATCAGAATCAGTACGATTGTACCATTTGCATCATGAGCTGTCATCATAAACCTTGTTTTGTTCAACGACCTCTGTTTGTATGGAGATATATCATAATATGATTAGATATGATCAGCTCAATATATAAGAGTGATAAAGTTAAGCTGTACAATGAACTTATGAGGTTCTCTTAATTGGGGTGTTGGCATTGGATGCTTATATTTGGGTTGCTGGCATCATAAGTAGACATGAAAGGTAGTCTTAAAAACCAAGACTCCCTTATTATTTGGGCAACCTGTTTATTCCCTAATTATGAGAATGTAAGATATGTGCTTAGGTTTCCTGATTAGAAAGATTTTTATTTCATTGAAGATGAAAAGGAGGAGTATAATTTGTACCCTCACTACAGTTTTGATCCATACATGTAAGTATATATCTTCATGCTTAACTCAGCAAAACAACAAAAATAAACAAATAAATAAACAAATTGACAAGTACTTAGAACCATTCTCAAACCAAACATCCATAGGAAATCCTTTCGGCATTTAATCGTAACTAGATTAAAAGAAATAACGGTAATTATGATGAGTAAGATTTTTTCTGTACTTGTTTTGGACAATAGTTTGAAATTATTTTCAATTACAGTTTATCTTAACTTATCATGGGTTATCTTAGATTTTAAGCAATTTGGGATCTCTGCATGTGTCACATGAAATTGCCACGTTTTTAAAATTTCTAATTTGGTATTACCACTGTTTCAATATGTGTCTAGTATTAGGACTTACGCAACTTTGGTCCTGACTAGTGACCAGGAAAACGTAAGAAGGTTCTCCAATCTCCAACATGTTTGCCATGCCAAGAAATCTTGGTAAAATTTTGCTAATATAAAATTTTGTTTGCTGTTTCTAAGAAACTGTATCAGCAAGTTCTCTATTTTCCTTAAAGGAAAAGGAAACTTGCTTAGTTAATCAAAATTCGATGAGCACGTAATTATATATATATATATGATGGACTAGTCAATTCTTCAAACAGTAAGTGCTTAATTCAGGGATGACAACATATATATTATTTGTGAGTATCTAGCCCTATCTAATTTGTGTGGGATGGGTTTAAAACCCTACTCGCGCATAGGGATACAGTGGGGCAAATTGAAAAAGTATTACAGAGCGAAATAGGTGTGAGTTTAGGTTATACATATATTTACCCTATTTTCTAATATACAATTCATATATGTTCTTTTTCTCTGATTCTATAATGTATTTGAGATTATAAGATTTGTTTTTCAATATTTGGTTGTTATTTTATGTTTGTTTTTCTTTAGCTTATTTCATTTGAATGTAATATTCTCTTGTATTATAATATTAGTGACTTTGTCTTATGCAAAATTGATCATTTGGTTGTATTGGGCTACTTAATTTTAGTATTTTGTGTAATTGTAAACTTGTGGTATAATTATTTTAAATAGTTTGTTATTTATTTAAGTCAAGATGCGGTAGAGTCCGGTAATGTGTAGGTCCTAAAATTTCTTTGCAGATATAAGGTGTGGATTGTGATTTTTAAAACCTAGAAAATATGTTAGAGACGTGTTTTGAGAATTGTATTAGGATAGAAGGTAAAATATGCTAAAACTCTACTCTATCTTATGCATTGCTATCCCTAAATTGAAAGTTTAGAAGTATTCCCTACGTAACGAGGCACTGGGTTCATCCTCTAATAGAGTAAACTCTAATAGCTAAACGTTGAATATCTATTGGAATACTCTTGAGTTGGAAAGCTATTAATGCACAAGCTTTTAAGAACTGATAAGTGGTGGGCACTCTAACAACAACCATCATCGAAGAGAAATTCGCTATTTGCCCAAATTTTTTAATTTTATTCAATGCTGTACTATTCATTTGCAGTGTCTGGCAACCTACAGGGACGAAGGGTCAAGAAATAATCTGAACTTGTTAGAACCACAATTGGCATTTAAAACCACTGATCAAGTTTGGCATTGATTATCCCGTCAAATCAAGGTAAAGTCTCATGTCTTAGAAAACACTTACAGCAGATTTAGAAGATTGTCCATCAAAGAGGTTTTTACATCAATAATGAGAATTGATCTTATATCCATGTGAAATATGGGATCACTTCTTATCAATTGTGCTAACTCTAATTAGCATTCTTGAGCATTTTTTAAGCTGCCATATTGGTGTTGAAACACTTCAGTTTGAGCCATTAACATATCTTGAATAATGGTTGGCTTTTTTTTTTTTTTTAATCTCATTAGAAATCGTAATGATATTGTGTAAGCTATTGAAGTTGTTAATTGAATTTTAACGATGTCAATTAGCGGTTGAAATCATTTTACGTTAGAATTTCCGGAAAATAACGTCTCTTGTAATGAAGCAAGACTAATGTGATAAAAAAAAAATTAATTAAAGAATACACATAAGATATATATGTAGGTTTCAATAGGCTTTCAATAATAATGCGTATATTACCAAACCTGTCGCGTTATCTAAATACCCGTCAATTGAAGTGAAAAGGGCTCCTAAATTGGACAAAGTTTCAAAAATTGAAATGTGTATATGCATTTTACGACGTAGAGGACCACCAAATATGATATATATTAAATGAGTGAAGCCAAATCTAATTTTTTTAAAAAAGGAAAAAAATGGTTGGAATGCTTGTATCTCGTCTTATTCAAATCGACAAGGATGCCTTCAATGATAGGGAAAAAGTGTATTATTATTGGAGGATCCTAAAATGTTCGTTAAAAAAAATAGAGAGAAAAAGAGAGATTAAATATAAACTAGTAGTATTGATAATTATTTTTTGGGATTAAACTTAATTTTCAACTAATATGTCAATGCCAATTGGAACATGAATATTCTCAGTTTACGAGTTTTTTTGGACAATTAGTTAAATATTAAATTGGCACTCATAAACTATTGAGGATTTAAAATTCTTTTGGAAATTGGTCTTGCACCTATTTCTCGGGTCTCCCTATCCATATGTAAACATTCTTATGAATATGGAGAAAGTTGGAGGAAGATAAAGTACAGGGAGTCCAATTACAAGAAATCTTCGATCTCTGAATTTTTTTTTTTTTTCTGTTACATGCTCTCTAATTCATAAGTCTTGGAGCTCGCAATTGCTGATTGGTACAGTACACCCTAGATAATAAATGAGTGGAGCCATTTGTTATTGTTTTTCCTTTTCCTTTTCCTTTTCCTCTTTTTTTTTTTTTTTTTTTTTTTTTTTTTGGGATGCATACCATCAAACTCGTACATTATTCTTATGCCATTCTGTGACCCATAAATTCTGATACTCTACACTTTTGGAGTCCTACGGTAGTATTAGTGATGTCATTTTGAAGTTTTTGTTTCAATTTGCTTTTAACAAATCAGATTAAAGAGAATAATAAGTTTTCTGTCTTGAAATCCAATGACTCTCAACTTTCTCAAAATTAGTAGCTTTTCAGGGTGGGCAGTTAAACCCAGAAATATTTGTATGGATATAAATTTAATACTTAATATATAAGTATATGGCGAATATAATTAAATTATGTTAATTTTATTTAAAATATACTTAATTATTTTTTAACTCCATTAACTTTATTATAAATGAACCCAAATGTAAAAGATTAGATTTATGTCTATTAATAAAAAAAAAAAATTCAACGACATATGGGTTCTTCAACCATGGGCCCATTGCCAAGATCCAAGGCTTTCTAACTTCGGTATCGTAGGTGCTCATATAATCTTGGCGAATCGAAGTGAATATTGCACGTAATAGATGTCTGACAGAGCCGTTGGTCTTCTACATTAAAGATAGCATGGTGTTAAATGCCTGGCATATTCAGGTTAAAGGTCTCGTCACATCGTCTCGACTTTTGCCATTTTACTCATTTTTGTGTCCGCAAAAAACGAGTTATGAAATATGAATTTATTTTGTATAAGATATTTTATTAATTTATATTTTATTTATTAATAAATGTGTTATAAATTTAATTTAAGTGAAGTTTTATTTTATTTAATAATAAATAAGATATAAATTAAAATAATATATCATATAAAATAAATTTATTAAATATTTTTTGTAATAAGCATTTCATTTTGCTTAAAGAACACAAATTCTGGCGGAGGCTGTAGTAGACCCTCTTTAGTTGTGGTCCAAATTGATGATTGGTATCTATTGTGAAAAAAAGTTATGATTGGGGTAAAATTATAATTTTAAAAGTTGCTCAATAATTTTTATGTAATCTATAATTAACACCCACTTCCAGCATCTTACCTCAGGAAGAGCGAGAAGGGTGGCGCTGGCACCACTGTACTCAATCTGGCCGGAGCCGCAATCACTGGTGAGGCACGACCCAAAATCGGGTCCGTTGAAGTTGTAGCCTGTTCGGCCCCAAAAGCCACCGTTCTCTTCCTTCATCCCACCCAGTTTTGGCACCTTGTCACCATAACCACCCTTCCCAAATGCTGTCCGAAGCTTCTGCAGCACCTCATCCTTGATGTGAAGGTTCAGAATACCAAACCAATCGATACGTAGATTGATCCAAGGATGCTCAATGAATACAACTTGAGCGTTACTGGGTTTGAGTTTAATTCGATGATGCAATATATAAGTGCCACCAACCCATCATTTGTGTTGAAAGTGTGGAGGTGAAGCATAGCCTTACTTCACCCACCCACTGATGATGCAATATATTAATTATTATGTGTGAAGTACTCCTTGCTTTTTGATCTATTTATATTTGAAAAAATTAATTCTTTCAAGTTTTGGCTAAAGTTCAAATCCCAATTTTTGTTCACACATTGTTGTTCATACCGGTTAGCTTTCCAACTCTGTGCATCCCAACCTTCACTTGTCCCCTCTTTGGAATTGGACGCCCAGAGAACCTCCAAGGGATGCTCCTTCCCCTCTTCATCATGCTACTCTTCCTTGCTTTTTATTTTCTTTTTTCCTCTATTTTGAGTCTGATGTTTAATTTGGGTTTACATATCATAAAGATATGAATTTTTCAATTATGCTTTAAAGGATGATTTCATAATATCTGGGTGAACATTCTAGATTAACGTTGGGAAGATGAGTTTGCACTTGACAGGAGAAAGAAGAGCCAGAGAGAAAAAAAATTAAAGAAAGGTAAAATTATAATTTTAAAATTATTATATTATTTAATAAATTATATATAATATTAGGCCAATAATTTTATGTGCTTCAATTAAAATAGGGGTCCTAATACAATTTTATAATTTTAAATATAAATTTTTTATAGAGGTGAAATGAGACTCTAAATAATATTAAAAATATAGAATCTCAACCGTAGAATTAAAATTCAATGGCACAGATTTACTCACCAAATTGGACCAAAACTAAAGAAGGTCCACTGCAGCCTTTGCCCACAAATTCTTGGTGCTTCTCAAACGTTGTATGGATTATACTTATAAATAATAAAAAATAATGTTTTTAATAAAAATATAAATTAATAATAAATCATATTTTATAATATTATTTTCTTATTAATTATGAACACATTAACGTAATGCCCTATGAACATTTAGGTATTTCTATACTAAAACATGCTTGAATAGTTTTGCTAGAAACTCTGCGCGTTGTTATCTTGATTCTCGAGTTAATAAGTGAATGTTTGGGAAGTTAGAAAAATTGGATAATTAAATATAATGCAACTTGATTTTTAATAAATACTATTTAATAATTACTTAAATATTTTAAAATTAATTTTTATTTAAATCAATTTAGACTTAAAATTGGTTTTGAAAAAAATCAAATTTAAATTGATTTTATTTTATCCCGATTTTTTCTCCCTGCTATTGACTGCCATCATCCACCACTATTTGTCACTATTCATAGCCCTGTCTGCCACCATTTTTCTGCCGGTTGCCACCAACTGCCACCGTCACCACTGTCGGTTGCCATAGTCGGCTATGCTAGTTTTTTAATAATGTAATCAAGAAGAAAGAAGTACAAAAGAAGAAGACATATGTTAAAACTAATTTTAATTTGTCGAACCAAATAACGTTCAATAAAAAATTAGTTCATTTTTATATCGATTAACATAGATAGTTTTACTTTATATCATGTTAATTTAGTTTTTGAGGTTACTAAACACCCCCTAACTACTATTTTCGATTTTACTTTATCCATCATTTTAAATATAGTTTATTTTATTTACCCTTTTTATATATTAATAAAGTATTTATTATTAATTGTTGATTTTATCCTTCATATAATTTTAAACCCCACCATCAATTAAAAAAAATATGTGAAATTAAATAAGAACATTTTAGTAAACATGTATTATAATCAAATCTTGATTTTGAATTCCTTAATTCTTGTACAGGTGGTTAAAGTAATAGATAAAATGGGTTGAAGGTAATAATATATTATTGGATCAAATGCTTATCACTAAGATAAAAGTTATTGTTAGTTCAAAGGAGAAGAATTATGATTATATGAGTTATGTGGTCATATTCTAAAGTAATGTGAGACTTATAACACTTCTTCACATCCAAGTTGCATATATGGAATATGAAGTTTATAAGACTGGATATTCGTAAGTAGACCGATATCAATCACGAGATGCTTTGATGCCATTTTAATATTATGAGTCTAACTCCATCCCAAAAGTTATAACTCGCTTAAGGGAGAAAGATTGTCCAATAATTATAAAGGTTATTTTCATTAACCTATGCAACATGGGAATTAACATATTCCCTCACACCTAGAATTAAATATTTGGAGTGTAAAATTTGCAAAATTAAATATTTATGGGTAGTCAAATATCAACTATAGGATAGACTTTAATACCACTTATTAGATCAAATGTTTATCACTAAACCAAAAGCTATAGCTCATTTAAGGGAGAAGGACTGCTCAAATGATTATAAAGACTACATTGACTATATCATTAAATAATGTGGAACTTAATAACTCACCCAATATACACATATACATAGGTGAAGTTAGATCTTGCATATGTAAATTTTTATTATTGATTATTTTTTTTAATTTTGACCTTTTATATGAGAGATAAGAAGAGTAAATCTTGACCATATAACTATATATAAATGGTCAAGATTAAAATTATTTTAAGATTACATAATTACTTAAAAAAGTCATATAACTTTATATTTTAATTTTAATTATTCATATAAGATTCAGTGATCAATATTTTTTCATCTCATTCTTGCAATTAACTATTCCTATCACTTTATGCTAAAAATGTTGTCTATAATAAAATATTTAATGAATTCAATGTACCTTTGAACCATTTCATAATATAGAATAATTAAAATAAATTTTAATATATTATATTATATCTAATTTTTAATTGCTATCATAATTTTTTAAAAAAGCATTCTAATTAAAAATAACTATAAAAAAAGAATCAAACTCCTGCAACGTAGGGATAATAATAATAATAATAATAATAATATTATTATTATTATTATTATTATTATTATTATTAATTTAAGTTCATAAACATTAAGACTATGCAACTTATACTTAAAAAATGAATAAATAGGCAACCTAGTTCGTAGAATTATCTTTCAGGTATAATTTTAATTTTAAACTTATTTATATACGAGTTAATCCTTAACATTAGAAAATTTAATATGAAATTAATACTTTTTAAAGACTAAAATATCGTACATCTTAAGGGCTAATTCATGTATATAAATAAATTAATAATTTAATTGGGGAGTAAAAGATTTTCTTTATTTACAAATAGGTTAAAAAAAAGGCTTATCCCAATATTTATAGAAAAGTATTTATAAATCTTCACTGATGAAAAAACCTAGAATAAAACTTAAGTTATGGTGATGCATAATTAGAAGGTCGATCAAATGAGCCAATTTTTTTGGTATATGCAAGTAAAAGATAATTCAAAAATTGAGTTATTTATTTATTTATTTTTAAAAAAGTACACAACCAATAATAATTTTAGTGGTGCTATCAGCAGATGACATGGGTATTTATTATCCATTTATTCCGTTCACTAATTTCTTCGACAAACTTCTATTGAGACCATTTCTTGTACTAAATATAAGGAGGATGGTTTGGTGCTTGCAAAGTTACAAGTAATAAATATTAGTCAGTTATACGTATTTACGCATATTTATTCTTTGCATTCTCTTTCATAAGTTACAAGAAAGAAAGTTATCTTATTGTAAGTTGCGGCGAGCTTTGAAAAAGGTAATGATACTTATGATTTCCAATGAAGGATTATAAGCAAAAATCAAACTCAATTCTTGTAGATGTTATTAGACTCTACTATTTGAGCCAACTCGTATTAGCTTATACTAAACAATGAAAATTCTACATTTACAGCCGCAACTCGCAATCATATTTATTATTTTTATTTTGTTATACTTTTTTTTTTTGGGTCGAATTTTGTTGTACTATTAAAATTTTAAGCTTTCCAACATCAAAAGCTTAGGGGCTTTATGGGCTGAAAAACCTGTTGTACAATAAGTTATAAATATTAAGCGGGCACTTGATGGGTTCCAACGCCATGATGAGAATGGGTCCTATGATCAGTTTTGTTTCCTTCGGACGAACGTAACAAGCCATGGGCCTAGTCGTTTTCCTCCTCAAAAGCAATTGTTCACTTTTCAATTAATTTAAATA
Source organism: Pterocarpus santalinus (assembly GCA_031439595.1). Taxonomy (NCBI): domain Eukaryota; kingdom Viridiplantae; phylum Streptophyta; class Magnoliopsida; order Fabales; family Fabaceae; genus Pterocarpus; species Pterocarpus santalinus. The sequence goes on along the minus strand of CM062531.1, from coordinate 63,836,162 downwards.
TTTTATATATGCAAATTTCAATTAATTGATCACTTTTTTTTTTTTCTCGCATTCATATTGTCTAGATTCTATTTAATTTGATTTTTTTTGGTTAAAATCACAGATAGTTTTTTATTAGAGATGATCTTGCTTAAGTCAAAAAAGACTACTTAAATGACAAGATTCTCATTTTTGAGTTTTAACGCAATTGCACTTGAATATGAGATCTTATCCTATTTAAATTTAAGTGATCTTATTTAACCAATTTTATTAAAATTAAACCATCATTGATATATAGCAGTGTAAAATTATTTACCAACTATGAATTGGTTCAGTCAGTTCTAAGACTTAGTTTCCTTCCCATGGCCAATAATCCATTTTTTGACACTCGATATGTAAGCACTATTGTATTATCATTGAGTGCATAAATTGACATAAGTTAAAAAAAAAAAAAAAAGAATAATTGATCATCTAACTTCATCTAATCTAAACATTTAATCCAAAAAATAAAAATTCCTTGACCTTTGAGAATTTGACTTCTTTAAAATGAAAGATACAATCTAGAGAATAGAGCGTAAGATGTCAACTGTTGATGACAAAATCAATAATTCAAATTATCATATATTTATGATTTGTTATACTAATGTTTATCATATAACATACAATTTAGAAGAGTGGAATAGCCATGTGTCACTTTCACAAATTTTTGAAATAAAAAATTCAAAAAAATTATATTTAAATTTAAATATTAAAACAAATCAAATATAATATTATAAAATATTTAATAATATAATAAAATATTGTATTATATAAAATTAAAATCAAACCAAATCAAATTAAATCAAATCAAATCAAATCAATAAAAATAAAAATAAAAATCAAATAAAATCAATCAAATCTAAACTTATTACAAAAGAAAATAGTGAATTTGCTACGCAGTATTTCCAATTGATGTTTCATAAGTATCTAATAAAAAATAATATATCACTCAATAATATATCATTCGTAATTCTTATAAATTATACATATTAACTAATTTTATTTGGTCATTTTGCAATGAAATTAAGACATACAGAGCACTATTTATCAGCTTAGGACACTATATTCACATTGTCAAAGATCTGATAGCTAGCGGAAGCTAGGAGATATATAACGAAGCTAGGAGATATATAACGAACTAAGTATCACCTTTTAATGACTTAGGAAGCAAGATTCGTTCCCCTGTTCCATATCACGGGGTGACAGTTTATCATTTTTATGTCACGGGATTAGGGGTTTGGTTATCATTTTTTTTTTCTAATACAAGAAAGCATGACAAACCAGGGGCGATATTTACATTTTAGATTCACCCATTCACTAAATTTCTGAATTTTGGGAATATATAATTTGCTACAACAAAATTTAGTAAAGATATTTATGCGTGTTCATTCATTTGTTACAATTTTTCTTTCAAAAATTGTAAAATAACATTGAGATTCTAAATGGTTCCAGCAATCTCAGACATCTCTCAAATTTAATTTTATATTAGCTAAAATCCAAAATATTTTATTTAGTTGGGTCAGAAGACATCTATTATCGATATTTTTTCAATCAATGAACTAGAAATCTTCCGAAGCGAGAAATATCAACGCCATTAGGTACGGATATTGTTGTATTCACCATGAAAATTAATGGAAAGGTTGACTTTTTTTTTTCAAAAAAAAAAAGTACTGCAAGCAGGTAGTGTTCATTAATTCAAGATAGCTTATGTGCACATAAATTAATAGCGTGTTTGGGTTAACTTATTTTAAATTTAAAATAATTTATGATTAAAATTTATTGAGACAATTTATGAAACGAAAAAGCAACTATTTCTATGAAAAGGAAAAAAAAAGAAAAAGAAAAAAAGCGATTACCAAAACATGCTCTAATTCACCTCTTTACTTTAGTTAAAAGTATGCCATTTACAATGGGACTATGGTATTTATATAAATATTTTTTCTGACGTTAAGTAACTAGCATAATTAGGATTCGAAAATGTGATAATATAATTGTCCATATATGGATTTAGGGTTTTTACAATGGGTTAAACTTATTAAATTGACTTGTTTATTAGCTAAAATTAAGTGAGTTGGACTTCAAAAATCTTGATTAATTTAAATCAATTTTTTTTGGCTCAATCTGTTTAATCTTAGATTAAACGAACCAACTTAACAGATAAATAGATTAGCCCATTTACCCTTTTTCTTTATTAAATATAGCTAGGACTTAAATTTGATTATAAAATGTGTTAAACTTGGACAATTGAAACTTTGATTTTGAATTTTAATGTTTAGTTTATTCTGAAGTTATATAATTTGATATGTAATGTGTTGAATTTGAGCAGTAGAAGTTTGGACTTAAGTTTAATCATATTACATGTTGAGCTTTGACACTTGAGACTTTGAATTTGGATTTTGATATTTAGTTTATTTTTAATTCATATAATTTAATATATAATATGTTGACTTAAAGTTTGGGTTAAAGTTTGATTACTTTTGGAGCGTAATAATGTTTAAGAAATTTTATTTTTTCAAAAAAATTAAAAAAATTATTTGATCTATTTAAATCTGTAAACTAACCTTAAATGAGTAGAATAGCATATATGATATTGTCCTATTAACACTTGATATTAGGTTGACTTAACTTATTTAACTTGCCATTTTAAATAGATTGGGTCAACCAATTTAACAATTGTATATGAATTAAAATTCTCTTATGTTGTTTAATAATATGGCAGTGTCATGTTATTAGAGAAAAAATACAAAAATAAAATTAACAAATCGGAATAAATAATAAAAAGTTTTATTACAACAAAATTTATATCTACCTTCTTATAACATCACACTATCATATTAGTAACATGATGAGAAATCCGCTGGTGTACAAGTCACATATGTTTGTCTATAGTCAATCCAACTAATTGATAAGAAGGCTTTGGTGAGGAGTTGGTGGCATCATTGGTGAGCAAATAAGATCCTTCCTCTTTTGCTTCTAGAAATATTAGTGTATGTTTGCTTCATATTTTTATACTCTCATAATCAATTGTCAATAGTGAAATGTGTGATCTCCCATTTTTTCAACCTGGTCGGCTGGCATTTGTTGTGGTGAAAAAGAGCTGGTTCTTCTGGACTCTCAAAAATCAATTTTACTTCCAGTATAAGTTTTATCTTTTTCGGTAAATACAATTGATTATACAGTTTTTTAAAAACTTACCTACAATTACATCTCAAAATTAATTTTATTTTACCATTCAATAACAAACCAATTCCTTTGGACTAACATTTGAAATATTATTCTCCAGTAAACTAAATTCCTTACATTACTTATTTTAAAATTATATTTGTCAAAATTAATATCACTATTTTTTTTTTTGGGTTGCAATTCAACTAATTTAAACTAGATTAGTATTAATAATAGAAGTTGAGTTTTTGCCGTAAATTATTGGATTATAAATTAAGTTTTGACTTCGGCAGAGTAAAAGGGATATTAATTCCATGTTTGTTGATCTCCATGTTTCACATTATACAAGGTTCATACAATAATGTCGATTATTCTAGTTGATAATTATTAACGATAACCTACGCAATAATATCTGATATTGTCCAGTGAACTTCATGACATTTGCTGGATAGTCTGAATACTGTAGAACTGTGCTACCTATACAGGGTATGTTTGGGTTAGCTTATTTTGACAAAAAAAAAATGGTAATTTTTTAAAAAATTATTTTTATAAAAGTTATTTATTTTAATTTCTATTTAAAATTTAAAAAATTTATTTTTAATTTTTAAATAAAAATTAAAATGAGTAATTTTTATCAAAATATATTTTTTAAAATAGTTGAAAAATCACTTTTTCCTACAAAAATATGAAACAAACACATCTTATAATCACAAGAAAAAAATCTAATATACCAGAATTTGGACAAAAAAATAATTAAAAAAACATATATTAGAATTTGACAAAATACATTGTGATTATTAGATGGAAATAAGTAACAAAAATTACTCATTTATCTAAAAATTTAAAAACATATTACATCCAGTTAAAAATTTATTAAAATTTTTTACTTTAGCATTTTTCATCATGGTATAAAGAGTGGAATTAGGACACGCAAGTTCGGATTGTATTATTATTGAACATTGATCAAAATGTCCGTATATAGGCATATAGCAGATAATAACAGGAGATAAGTAAAAGTGATTTTGGTTTAAATCACCGATAGCCAAAGTTGAATTCTAACTATTTTAATTTGAGTAAGATTAACTTAATAAAGATATTTTGATATTAGTATTTTTACTTAAAAAATTCGAATTTGAAACTTATTTAAGGATAACAAATATTGAATTACTTAAACCAATTCTTTGACTATAAATAAAAACGGTAATTCTTCCCATATGACAAGCGTTTAGAAGAATTAGCTATGTGATCCATGCAGAATAAAAACATAAACCGGGTTAGGGAGACAATCATACAAAAATTAGTCCAGGAAGAGATATGAAGCTAATCATAAGATATACGTGCAGGCATAATTAATTCTTTGTCTGCCAAATCCTTCTCATTCCCATCCCATGCCGTATATAAATTCCTCATCCGATTCTACACCTCACGAATCCTTCAAGGGGCTCTTAGGTTACTTTCGGTCAAGAGCTCCTACGCGCTCTGATCTCCTTGCCTTCTGTACTTGCTGACATTTGTGCATCTTGTGCCACAGTATAATCTAATTGAGTATATTTTTATTTATACTTAATTAAAAGAAAAAAAAACTCAAATCAACGTATCAGTTCATATTTCATAACTATTCGAACAAGCATTTGATTATAAGTCATGTCAATTTCCGAAGTACTTATATTTTTCGAATACCATTATTCCTTTCAAATAAGGATATATATATTCTTTTTAAATGATTTTTTTCTCCGGGTAGAATATATACGCAGTCGATTCAGTTAATTCAGACACTATATAGTGGTATAAATTGTGACCGAAAGGAAGACATTCGAAAGGGAAAACAACAAAAGATAACAAGTACGTCCAAGCCTGAATTCATTGTGCTTGCACCGGTTGAGCTAGAGAGTAGGGACGTGAATTTAAATGTAGGGAAGTAACTCCAAATTCTATTAAAATGCTTCTGTTTCTACATACTGTGCTGTGTTGTATTACAAAGCCATGTCCACTGGTTGCTTCTCCAATGTCACTGGGCAGTTTCAGATCAGAACCAGTACGATTGTACCATTTGCATGAGCTGTCCTCATAAACCTCGTTTTGTTCAACAATTATTCAACCTCTGTTTGTACGGAAATATATCATAATATGACCATCTCAAAAAATATTTGATGAATTTATCTTTTTTAGATACTATCCCAATTCATGCTTTATATACTATTAGGGTGTGGATTTAATTTAAATATGATTCATACTCTATCTAATAGTAAATAAAATATGAATTAATATGCTATCCCAAAATAGATGAATTCAATTATCATTAGTCGCTCAATATATAAGAGTGATAAAGTTAAGCTGTACAATGCACTTAATTATAAGGTTCTCTTAATTGGGCTGTTGGCATTGGATGCTTACATTTGGTTTGCTGGCATCATAAGTAGACATGAAAGTTTGTCTTAAAAACCAAGACTCCCTTATTATTTGGGCAACCTGTTTATCACATAATTATGAGAATCTAAGATATATGCTTAGGTTTCCTGAATAGAAAGATTTTATTTCATTGAAGATGAAAAGAAGGAGTATAATTTGTGTTGTATATATATGGGTCTTAGTGTATTTTAAATTTAGTTTGTTTACGTGTATTTAGCTACGAAAGAAGTCCCACATTACTCATGAAAATGTTTTAATAATCATTTATATATGATGATACTTAATCGGTAAATACCTTATGGTATTGAGGTAGCATTGTGGACTTGGGCCTTAGTTAAATACACCTGCGTGCCTTCGCCCGCCGCGTCTAGTCCGCGCGCGTGTGGGCCTGCCAAGCTTTTACTACCCATACGAATTTATTTTAATTTTAACCAAAATTTCTTTTTACCGTTGCAGTTCTTTAATACTCTAACGGCTCTTTTTCTGATCGTTATTCAATGGCTAGTTGCAATAGCTCTTTTTCTGACCGTTATTCAGCATTTAGTTTCCTGACTCTTTTACAACGACTATTTCTTTTACCTATGTAAAGCGCTACATGGCTCAACACATACAGAACAACAACCACCTCTCTATTCTCTCTTTTTTGCAATGAAGCTACCCCACTTTGCTTTCTTTGTGTTTTACGCTTCTTACAAGTCTGGCAACATCAGCGTTGGGATCATCGTGTGGACGAGTTCCTATGGAGACCCACGTCTAATCTTGGAGGGTTAACTGTCAAAGTCATTCCATCGAGTATAGCCTTGGGTAGGGCGGAATTAAACCCTTAAGGACAGTGCTTTGCACGATTCGTGGTAACCTTGTTCTACTACTACTTCTTATTGTTGCTGTTGTCATTTTTATTCATATTACTTAAAGCTAAAATACTAGTGTTCAACATAATTTTCTACAACATTCTTAAGGGTTTAAGATGGATCCTAGTATTTTAGCTGCTGCTAAGGTCATTCTGATGCTTCAAGGATTGAATCATTTGATGAAAATAATTTTAAACGATGGCAACATAGAATTTTAGAAGTTTTAGACTTTTCTCAAATCAGTTTTATTTTGCAAGATCCTAAACCGGAACATGATTCTGAAAATTATCAACAAGCCTTGAAGGATTGGGAATTGGCTGATAAATTGTGCAAACATAATATTTTAAAAACTTTATCAAATGATTTGTATGATATTTACTGTCATTATGTTCATGCAAAAGATATTTGGGATGCATTGGTTCAAAAATATATTTATGAAGAAATCAGTAAAGTTCTTGGTTCATAATTATAATGCATTTCAAATGGATGAAAATAAATCTGTTGCTTCTCAAATTAATGAATTTACTAAGCTTGTAGATGAATTAGCTAAGGAAGGAGATATGTTGCCTGAAAGGTTTGTATCTCAAACTCTTATTGATAAACTACTTGAATCTTGGAAAGATTATAAAATAAATTTCATGCAAAAGAGAAAAGCTATGATATTGCAAGAAATCATTGTGCATATTAAGATTGAGGAGAAAAATAGGCTAATGGCTAGTGAACAAAAAGCTAAGGAAATGCATGCTAGAGCCAACATTACTAAGGATATGCATTCTAAAAATTCATCTTATGGCTCTAAAAATCATAACATTAGAATTCATAAACCCCATTTCAAGTATGATTCTAATCAAAAATAAAAGAAGAAAGGTGCTTGCTTTATTTGTGGCAAAACAGGTCATTTTGCATCCACTTGTAGATTGAGGAGGAACAATCAAGGAGGCGAAAATAAAGGAGGAGGATTATCATCAAAGACAAGAGCAAACATAGTGGAACATCAAGATGATGTTATAGTGGCAGTAGTGTCTGAATACTTTTTAGTGAAGGAAGCCAAGGGATGGATTGTGGACTCTGGCGCCACAAAACACATTTGTGCTAACAAAGAGATGTTCTCTGAGTTTTCTCCCATAGAGGATGGGAAGGATTATGTTTACCTAAGAGATTCAAGCAAAATCTCAGTTTTAGGTAAAGAAAATGTGCCATTAAAATTGACATATGGGAAAACCCTTGTCTTTATGCAGTAAGTACTCTTTTGTACCTGCCATTAAACATTTATGCAGTGTCGGTCCATCTCCTTAACAATGCCAATGTCAAGGTAACCTTTGATAGTAACATAGTTACCTTATCTAAGAATGACATATATGTTGGTAAAGGTTATCTTAATGATGGTCTGTATGTTTTAAATGTTGTTACTAATGAAGGAAGTTCTTCTTTTGCTTACTTGGTTGATTCTCTTGATATTTGGCATAGTAGATTAGGACATGTAAATGTTCATTATATCTTAAAATTAAAAGAAATGGGACTAATTAATAGATTGGATAATACTAGCTTGGATAAATGTAAAATTTGTGTAAAAACTAAAATAACTAAGAAGCCATCCAAACAAGTAACAAGACAAAGTGAATTATTAAAATTAGTACATAGTGATTTAGGAGATTTAAAGCGCACAATGACAAGAGGTGGTAAAAGATTTTACATAATTTTTGTTGATGATTATTCTAGATATACTAAATTATATTTGTTGAGAACTAAGAATGAGGCTTGTGAAATGTTTATTAAATATAAAAATAAAGTAGAAAATCAACTTGGTAAGAAAATTAAAAGATTAAGAACAGATAGAGGAGGTGAATATGAGTCAAACTTCTTTAATGAGTTTTGTGAACAACATGGTATAATACATGAAATAACTCCACCTTATTCACCTGAATCTAATGGTATAGCCGAAAGGAAAAATAGAACTTTTAAAGAAATGATGAATGCCTTGCTTGTTAGTTCAGGTTTACCTAACTATATATGGGGGGAAGCTATCCTTTCAGCTTGCTATATACAAAATAGGGTACCACATAAGAAACTTAGTAAAACACCTTATGAGCTCTGGTTTGATAAACAACCTAATTTAGGACACCTGAAAGTGTGGGGGTGTTTAGCTAAGGTAATGTTGCCAGACCCTAAGAAAAGGAAACTTGGTTCTAGAACATGTGATTGTGTGTTTATTGGATATGCTCAAAATAGTAGTTCATATAGATTTCTTGTTGTCAAAAGTGATGTGTTAGAACATAATTCCATAATTGAATCTTGTAATGCATCATTTTTTGAGCATGTGTTTCCTATGAAAACTAAAGAGAAGCATATCAGTAACTCACATGAGAATATATCTAAAGATGTAGTTGATCAAAATGATAATGAATTGAGAAGGAGCAAAAGAATTAGGAAAGAAAAGGATTTTGGTGATGACTTTTATACTTATCTTGTTTCTGATGATCCTTTAACTTATAATGATACTATTACATCTATTGATGCTCCTTTTTGGAAAGATGCTATACATGCCGAGATTGAATCTATTATGGCCAATCATACTTGAGAATTTGTAGATTTACCACCTAAGACAAAATCTATTGGATGCAAATAGGTATTTAAAAAGAAACTAAAACTGGATGGTAGTGTAGATAAATATAAGGCCAGGTTGGTAGCTACGGGATACAAGTAACAAAAGAATCTTGATTACTTTGATATTTATTCTCCTGTTACTAGAATTGCATCTATTAGAGTTTTGTTTGCCATTGCATCTATCTATAAACTTGTTGTGCATCAAATGGATGTAAAAATTGCATTTCTCAATGGTGATCTTGAAGAAGAGATCTACATGAAACAACCTATGGGATGTGTGGTTAAGGGCAAAGGAGAACAAGGTATGCAAACTTGTTAAATCTCTTTATGGTTTGAAGCAAGCTCCAAAATAATGGCATGAAAAATTTGATCATGTTATGATTTCCAATGGGTATGTGACAAATGAATCTGATAAATGCATATATAGCAAGTTTAATGATGGTGTTGGTGTTATCATCTGCCTATATGTTGATGATTTACTGATCTTTGGTACATATTTAGATACTATAACTAAAACTAAGAGTTTTTTGTCTTCTCAATTTGATATGAAAGATATGGGTGTTGCTAATATTATACTTGGAATAAAATTGATTAAGGAAAATGATAGATTCATTTTGTCTCAGTCTCACTATGTTGAAAACATGCTTAAGAAATTTGGATATTTTGACTATAAACCTGTATCTACTCCTTATGATTCTAGTTTGTATCTAGTTAAAAACAGAGGTGATAGTGTATCACAAATTGAATATGCACGCATAATTGGTAGTTTGATGTATTTAATGAACTGCACTAGACCAGATATTGCATATGCTGTGAATAGACTAAGTAGATATACTCATAATCCTAGTGATATCCATTGGAATGCCTTAATTAGACTTTTAAGATATTTAAAAGGTACTAAAGATTTTGGTTTAGTATATTCTGGTTATCCCTCAGTATTAGAGGGATATAGTGATGCAAACTGGATTTCTGACTCTGATGAATTAAAGTCTACAAGTGGTTATGTTTTTATGCTGGCAGGTGGGGCTATTTCTTGGAAGTCTACCAAACAGACTTGTATTGCCAGGTCCACCATGGAGTCAGAATTTATAGCTTTAGAAAAGACAGGAACAGAAGCTGAATGGTTGAGAAACCTATTGGTGGACATACCATTATGGGATAGAACACAGACATCTGTTTCTATTCATTGTGATTGTCAAGCTGCCATTGCTCGAGCAAAGAACAAAACATATAATGGAAAAAGCCGGCATATCAGATTGAGACATAATATTGTAAGGCAGCTGATTGAGAACAATGTTATATCCATGAATTTTGTAAGGTCGAAAAAGAACTTGGCTGACCCTTTGACGAAACTACTTACTAGGACGCTGGTAAGTGAAATATCGAGGGGGATGGGACTGATGCCTATTACTTGAGGCGGTATGATGGAAACCCAACCACTGTGATTGGAGATCCCATGAAGGTGGTTCAATGTGGTAAACGAAGTCATACGAGTCTCACGAAGGGTATTGTCGCTTCTTATTGATTTCTGCCATTCATATGAGATGATTGGTGAAGAGTCCCTCCCTATGATGTATGGCGATCTGCTCTGATGGTGGTGTTGAGGATGAGCAATGCTCTTAATGGATCCATAGCCCTTAATTTGGAGATGGAGTATCTGCTGTAGCATACTCTTAATGGATGCCACCTAAGTGAGAGTGGAGATGAGACCGTCTCCCATGAGTTTGGGCATAAAACTCTAGAGCTCTCATGATTCCAGGATAGCGCACGGCCTTGTCTTGTCTGACTAAAAAGCGACATATCTTATGGGATGTTGTGTGGTTGGTGGACGTACTCCAACCGTTATCTTAGAAGTTTGGTTCAAAGAGATTTCTCTACTAAATTTTCTTAGGGTTGTCACCTACCTGTACCTAAGGTGAAGTTCAAATCCTTTGGATACTACACTAAAGCATAACATTCCTGTTTATTCCTCTAAGTTTGAAACATGTGGGGGATTGTTGTATATATATGGGTCTTAGTGTGTTTCAAACTTAATTTGTCTACGTATATTTAGCTACGGAAGAAGTCCCACATTGCTCATGAAAATGTTTTAATAATCATTTATATATGATGATACTTAATCGGTAAATACCTTATGGTATTGAGGTAGCATTGTGGACTTGGGCCTTAGTTAAATACACACGCTTAGCGCGCCCGCCAAATCGCGTCTGGATTCGTGGCCAGGCGTGTGGGCCCAGCTTTTACTACCCCCAATTTATTTTAATTTTAGCCAAAATTCCTTTTACCGCTGCAGTTCTTTAATGCTCCAGCGTTCTTTTTACGTCGTTATTCAGCGGTTAAGATTACCATGACTCTTTTTCTGACCGTTATTCAACGACTAGTTTACAACGGCTCTTTTACAACAGCTATTTCTTTTACCTATATAAAGACTGCTACATGGCTCAACACATACACAGAACAACAACCACCTCTCTATTCTCTCTTCTGCGCAATAGAAGCTACCCCCTTTATCGCGTTTTCACGCTTCTTGTAAAGATGCTGCTCAACGTACCGGGATCATCGTGTGGACGAGTTCCTATGGAGATCCACGTCTAATCCTGGAGGGTTAACCGTCAAAGCCATTCCATCGAGCATAGCCTTGGATAGGGCGGAATTAAACCCTTAAGGACAGTGCTTTGCACGATTCATGGTAACTTTGTTCTACTACTACTTCTTATTGTTGCTGTTGTCATTTTTATTCATATTACTTAAAGCTAAAATACTAGTGTTCAACATAATTTTCTACAACAATTTATACCCTCAGTACAGTTTTGATCTATACATGTAAGTATATAACTGCATGCCAGCTTAACTCAGCAAAACAACAAAAATAAAAAAATAAATAAACAAATTGACAAGTACTTGGAACCATTCTCAAACCAAACATCCATAGGAACTCCTTTCGGTATTTAGTCGTAACTAGATTAAAAGAAATAACGGTGATTATGATATGTAAAATTTTTTCTGTACTTGTTTTGGACAATAGTTTGAAATTATTTTCAATTACAGGTGATTTTAACTTATCACGTGTTATCTTAGCTTTTAAGCAATTTGAGATCTCTGCATATGTCACATGAAATTGCCACGTTTTTAAAATTTCTGTTTTGGTCTACCACTGTTTCAATATGTGCCTAGCATTAGGACGTACAAAACTTTGGTCCCGCCTAGCGACCAGGAAAACGTACGAAAAGGTTCTCCAATCTCCAACATGTTTGCCATGCCGAGAAATCGTGGTAAAATTTTGCTAATATAAAATTTTGTTTGCTGTTTCTAGAAACTTAAACAGCAAGTTCTCTATTTTCCTTAAAGAAAAAGGAAACTTGCTTAGCTAATCAAAAATTCGATGAGCATGTAATTATATATATGATGGACAGGTAGAACAATTCTTCAAACAGTAAGTGCTTGATTTAGGGATGACAGCATATATACTATTTGTGGATATCTTGCCCTACTCAATTTGTGTCGGGTGTGTTTAAAACCCTTCTCACATAGAAACAAAGTGAGGCAAGTTGAAAAAGCATTACAGGACGAAGTGGGTGCGAGTTTTGGGTGTGCATACCTTTAACGTACTCATATATGTTCTTTTTCTCCTATTGCATAATGTATTTGAGGTTATAAGATTTGTTTTCAATATTTAGTTGTTGTTTTATGTTTGTTTTTCTTTAGCTTATTTATTTTGATTGTAATATTCTCTTATGTTATAATATTAGTGACTTTGTCTTATGCAAAATTGATCATTTGGTGGTATTGGAAAACTTAATTTTAGTATTTTGTGTAATTGTAAACTTGTGGTATAATTATTTTAAATAATTTGTTACTTTATTTAAGTGCAGATGCAGGTAGAGTTAGGTAATGTGTATGTCCTAAAATTTCTTTGCAGGTATAAGGTGTGAAATGTGATTTTTAAAACCTGCAAAATATGTTAGGGACAATTTTTGAGGATTGTATTAAGATAGAAGGTAAAATATGCTAAAACTCTGCTCTATCTAATCCATTGCTATCCCTAAATTGCTTTGTAGAAGTTTAGAAGTATTCCCTACATAACGAGGGCCTGGGTTCATCCTCTAATAGAGTAAACCCTTAAACGTTGAATATCTATGGGAGTACTCTTGAGTTGGAAAGCTATTAATGCATGCTTTTAAGAACTGATAAGGGTGGGCACTTTACTAACTACCGTCATCGAAGAGAAATCCGCTTTTTGCTCAGAACTTTTAATTATATTCAATGCTGTACTATTCATTTGCAATGTTTGACATTTAAAACCAGGTAGGGACGAAGGGTAAATGACCTGCAACTTTTTAGAACCACAATTGGCATTTAAAACCACCAAGCAAGTTTGGCGTTGGCGGAGCTTCAGGTATTTTTAGTGGGTCCAAGACTTTAAAGTATGTTTGGTTGAGAAATAAAAATAAGAAGAAATTTTCCATGAATAAGCTTGTGTAATTTTATACATTGAACTCATTCATGAAAAATTTTCCTTCACTTTTACCACCAACAAAACACACCATAACAAGTAAATTCTATAATGACAACTAAATTAATTAAACCAAAATGCACAAAAAAAAATTTTAAGAGTTTAATTTTTGATGCACTCAAAAAATTTCACACTATCATCTAATTAAATTCTTTCATTTGCATGATCATTCAAATAGTAGATATCAAAGTTAACTATTCTTACTGATATAGCTATACATGATTAAATATTTATATAAAAAATTTTTACATATCAAAATTAAATTTATTTTTTAAAGCAAATCACTAACCCAACAAAATAATTTCAAAGAGAAAAACAATAAAATGCCTTATAATATTACTTTTCACTCTTTCAATGACTTGAAATCATGAATAATTCAATCAGAACTAAAGCTTTTAGTAATTTCTCTTTCAATGTAAATAATCATACTATTTGTAAGAAATTGATTTTATCATCTTCTTTCTCAACCCTATCTTTATTATTTTCATTGTTGAAAATGATCGCCTCATATAAAATAAAACAAATCAATTTATCAAAGTAGTAAACTTCTATTTTCTTCCCCCTACCAAACATTTATGTGATAATACCCTTCCTTGGCAGTTTTGGAGTTTTTGATAAAATGTGAAAAGATGATGCGATGGGACGGTGTTTCTCTTTAGGGTAACTGTATATGAATGCAAGTGGGCAATTCACCGTGAAGCATAATTTAAGTGGTTCACAACAGTTTTACCTTTAATTAGCATTTCAAAAAGGAGTAAAATCTTTGAGAGTAGGACTTGAACCTATGCTCTTTGGTGGATAAAAACTCACTCTTGTGCCTTAAACCAACTCATCTACAATGATCTATCTACACATGTTATTCTGTCTATAGGTAAAACTTTTATAAAACTTTGGGGGAGCCATGGCCTCCCATTATCTATACAAAGCTCAACCACTATTGGTGTTGTTCATCACATCAGGTAAGGGCAAAGTCTCATGTCTTAGAGAGTACTTATAGGAGATTTATAGGAGATTTATAAGATCATTTTACATCTATAGTGGGAATTGATCTCACAGCTTTATGAAATATAATACCGTTTCATTTCAATTGCGCCAATTCTTATTAGCATTCTTTGGCATTTTCTCAGCCGCTAATTGGTGTTGAAACACTTCAGTTTGAGCCATTAACATATCTTGAATAATGGTTGCCTTTTTTTTTTTTCTTTTTCTTTTTGAATCTCATTTGAAATCGTAATGATGTTGTGTAAGCTACTGAAGTTGTTAATTGGATTTTAACGATGTCAATTGGCAGTTGAAATCATTTTACGTTAGAATTTCTGGAAAATAACGTCTCTTGTAATGAAGCAAGACTAATGGGAGAAAGAAAGAAAAAAAAAAATTAAAGAATACACATAAGATCTACACGTAGGTTTCAATAGGCTTTCAATAATAATGCGTATGTTACCAAACCTGTCGCACTGTCTAAATACCCGTCAATTGAAGTAAGAAGGGCTCCTAAATTGGATAAAGTTTCAAAAGTTGAAATGTGTATATGCAGTTTCCGACGTAGAACACCAACAAATTATATATTAAATAAGTGAAACCAAATTATTAGGATTGATCTAATAGTAAGAGATTTGAGTAGATTATATGAGATTATAAGTTTAAACCTTATTATTGACAATGTAATAAAAAAAAATTAAATGAGTGAAATGAAATCCAATTTTGTTTAAAAAGGAAAAAAAATGGTTGGAATGTTTGTATCTCGTCTTATTCAAATCGGAAAGGATGCCTTCAATGATAGGGAAAAAGTGTGTTATTATTGGAGGATTCTAAAATGTTCATAAAAAAAAAAAATACAGAGAAAGAGAGATTAAATATAAACTACTAGTATTGATAATTACTTTTAGGATTAAATTTAATTTTTAACTAATATGCCAATGCCAATAGAAAATTGGTCTTGGACCTATTTCTCGTGTCTCCATGTCCATATATAAACATTCATATATTCAATGAACATGGAGAAAGTTAGAGGAAGATAAAGTATAAGGAGTCTAAATACATGAAAACTTCGATCTCTGAATTTTTCCTTTTTTAATGCTCTCTTATTCATTAGTCTTCGAGCTTGCAGTTGCTGATTGCTATACAGTACATATAGATCTAATAAATCAGTGGAGCCATTTGTTATTGGCTTTCTTTTTCCTCTTAATTTTTTTGGATGCATGTACCAACTAACTCGTACATTATTCAGATGCCATTCTGTGGCCCATATATACTGATACTCTGCACTTTTGAATTCCTACCGTAGTATTGGTGACGCCATTTTGAAGCTTTTGATTCAATTTGCTTTTAGGAAATCATATTAAAGAGAATAATAAGTTTTCTGTCCTGAAATTCAGTTACTCTTAACTTTCTCAGAATTAGCTTTATAGGGTGGCCAGTTACACTCAGAAATATTTGTATCGGTATAAATTGAATATTTAATATTTAAGCATACTCCTAATATAATTAAATTATGTAAATTTTATTTAAAATACAATTAATATTTTTTTAATTCTATTAATTTTAGGATTTAATTTATATATATTATCAGTATAAATTTTTTTATATAAATATTTAATTATCTATTATCATATCAATAAAAATATTTAATATAATCACTCACTACTTAAGTAATACAAATAAAAATTTTTGATTAAATAATAATATGAAAACTCAATGCACCAAAATTAAAATCTTAACCTTATTATAAGTGAACCCAAATATAAAAGATTAGATTTATAGCTATTGAAAAAAAAAAAAAAAATTTCACCGACATATGGCTCCCTGAACCACGGGCCCATGGCCAAGATCCAAGGCTGTCTAACTTCAATACTGTAGGAACTCACATGATCTTGGCGAATCGAAGTGAATATTGCAAATAATAAATGTTTAACAGAGCCGTTGTTGTTCTCCATCAAATATGGCATAATGTTTAAATGCCTGGCATCAGATTAAACGTCTCATCACGTGGCGTCGACTTTTGCCATTTACTCATTTATGCGTCCGTAATGAACACTTCACTTTGCTAAAAGGCGGATTGTCTGGGGCATCACTTCTATCGTATATTTAGTGCATTTTTTTGAGTGTAGTTAATATGAAGTTGATAAGTGGTGTGATGCACGATGCACCTTTTGTCTAGTAGGTACATTTTAGACATAGCTCCTCCGCCCCTCACCAACTCACCTCCACCTCCTCTTGGCCGCTACTCCGTGCATCGCCGCTCCTCTATTTCGCCGCACCACCACCCGCGCCATAGCCCTTGCTCACCTCTACCTCTGCTTGGCTCCTTCTTCACCTGCAAAGAACCACCAGACCTTTATCCCCTTCTCCATCGCAATGAACTGTACATGCCCCACTGTTGCTAGATTCACCCAGAGTTCGTCCATTTTTCTTTCTCAAAGGCTTGCAAACTCGTTTCATAAATAGCAAGACCATGAGATGCGACGGTGGTCGTTGTAGCTTTCTGGCGACTGGACGCCACTTCGATAGCCATAGATCTCAGCTAGTCTCTGTTTCGGCCACCAGGTGTCCAATCCTGATCGTGCGATCAAACTTTCTTTCCGCAGGTTAAGTATTGAGGTGGGAGCTGATGGTGGTGGTGGGGTAGGCTTGCGATAGTGGCTAAAAATGGTGGTTGATGGAGAAGTGGCGGTTCGCGGGTCTGGTGGAGGCTGGTGAGCGGTGTTGGTTTTGGCTGCATGATGGAGGTGCTGTGGGTGGCTGAAAACGGGGGTTGTCAGTGACGGTGGTGTGGCAGTGTCAGTTTTCTAAAGGTCACAAGGCTGTTATCAGATTTAAAGCTATGTCTAGAAGGCACCCATTAAATAAAAGGTGTATCATGCATTCTAACACTTGTTAGCTTCATATTAGTTACATTCAAAAAAATATACCAAATGTATAATAAAAAAGATACACAAGAGATTTTACCTTACCAAAAAGAAGAATTCTTTAGTGATTTAGAAGCACCACATGAATTGTGTTTATAGATAATAATAAAATAATATTTTAAATAAAAATATAAATTAATAATAAATTTTATTTTAAAATATTATTTTATTATTAATTATAAATACATTTGTATAGTGTTCCATAAATATTTAAATATTTCTTTGCTAAAGAAAATGCTTGAATGTTTTCGCTAGAAACCTTACTAGTTGTCATCTTGATTCTCAAGTCAATAAGTACTACTTCCAATTTTACTTTATCTATCATTTTAAATAAAAATTTTTATTTTATTTTATTTATCATTTTTATATATTAATAAAATATTTATTATTTATTGTTAATTTTATTCTTCATACAATTTTAAACCCACCATTAATAAAAAAAATAATGTGTAACTAAATAAGGATATTTTAGTAAATATGTATTATAATTAAATTTTGATTTTGAATTCCTTTATTCTTGTACATATAGTTAAAGTAACATATAAAATGGGTTGAAGGTAATATTGCTGAATCAAATGCTTATCATTAAGGTAAAAGTTATAGTTAATTCAAAGAAGAAGAACTATGATTATATGAGTTATGTGGTCATATTCTAAATCAATGTGAAACTTATAACACTTGTCCACGTCCTAGTTGGATATCTGGACTATGATGTTTATAGCACTAGATTCTGCAAGTAGTTCAATACCAATCACGAGAAGTTTTGATACCATCTTAAAATCATGATCTTAATTCTATCTCAAAAGTTATAACTCGCTTAAGGTAGAAGGATTGCCCAATAATTATAAAGGTTATTTTCATTAACCTATGCAATGTGGGAATTAACATATCACCTTATGCTTAAGATTGAATATTTAGAATGTGAAATTTGTAGGACTAAACATTTATGGGTGGTCAAATATCAATTGTAAAATAGACTTTGATACGACTTATTAGATCAAGTGTTTATCACCAAATCAAAAGCTATATCTCATTTAAGAGAGAAGGACTGCTCAAATGGATATAAAGGCTATCTTGATTATATCATTAAATATTGTGGAACTTAACAATTTTAACTAGTATACACATATACATATAGGTGAAGTTAGATCTTTCATATGTAAATTTAATATGATGTAGTTATGTGTAAATTTTTATTATTGATTTTTTTTTTAATTTTCACCTTGTTATATAAGAGGCGAGAAGAGTAAATCTTGGCTATATAATTATATATAGATGGTCAATATTAAAGTTATTTTAAAGTTATATAATCAGTTAAAAAAATTACATGACTTTATATTTTAATATTAATTATTTATGTAAGATCTAATAATTAAGATTTACATATATCTCACTCTCATAAATAATCACTGCTCTCATAGATCCTAAGAATATTGTCTGTAATGAAATATTTAATGAATTTAATATACCTTTGATTTATTTTATTGTGTAAAATAATTAAAATAAATCTTAATATATTATACAATATCTAATTTTTAATTGCTATCATAATTTTTTTAAAAAGTATTCTAATTAAAAATAATTATAAAAAAAATCGAACTCCTGCAATGCAGGGATATAGTAATTGTAGTTGCACTAATAGTAATAATAAGAATAATAAGAATAAGAATAATTCAAGTTCAAGAACATTAAGACAATGCAACTAATACTTAAAAAATAAATAAATAGGCAACCTAGTTCGTAGAATTATCTTTCAGTTATAATTTTGATTTTAAACAAAAAATTAATATGAAATTAATACTTTTTACAGACTAAAATATAGCTAATTCATGTATCTAAATAAATTCATATTTTATTTGGGGAGTAAAATTTTTTTTTTTTAATTTACAATAAATATAGCTTAAGAGAAAGGCTCACCCCAATTTAAAGTCATGATATATTTTTATTTTCATCAAGTATTTGTAAAGAGAGATACTTATACATCACTACCAATGAAAGAATCTAGCATGGAACTTAAGTGTTAGCTATGCATAAGTAAAATGTCGACCAAGTGAGCCAACTTTGTTGGCATATAAGAGTAAAAGATAATTTAAAGATTGAGTTTCCTATTTATTTATTTTTTAAAAAAGTATACAACTAAGAATAATTTTATTATCAATAGGAAAATGGAACGATTCAATTGTGCTATTGAGAGATGACATGGGTATTTATTGTCCATTTATTCCATTCACTATTTTGTGTGACAAACTTCTATTGAGACCTTTTCTTGTGCTGAATATAAGGTGGATGGTTTGGTGTTTGCAAAGTTATAAGTAATAAATATTGATCAATTATATGTATTTACACATATTTATTCTTTGCATGCTCTTTCATAAGTTACAAGAAAGAAAGAGTGATACTTATGATTTCCAGCGAAGGATTATAAGAAAAAATCAAACTCAATTCTTATATATGTTATTAGACTCTACTATTTAAGTCAACCCTTGCTAGTTTATATAATATTATTTTTAAACCATGAAAATCCTACATTTACACTCGCACTCACATTTATTATTTTTATTTTGTAGATTTTGGTTATCAACTTTCCCACATCAAAAGCTTATGGGTTTATAGGCTGAAAAACTTGTTGTAAGTTATAAATCATTTGATGGGCTCCAAAGCCATGATGAGAATGAGTCCTATTGGAAAGTAAAGGATATTGTTTTTTATTTATAATATGCATAGCTTAAGAAAAAGGCTTACCCTAGTTTGAAGTCATGACATGTTTTTCCTTCTTATCAAGTATTTGTAAAAAGAGATACTTATAGATCATCACTGATGGAAGAATCTAGAATGGAATTTAAGTTCTGGTGATGCATAACTAAAATGTTGATCAAATGAGCCAACTTTGTTGGCATATGAGAGTTAAAGATAATTTAAAGATTGAGTTTCCTATTTATTTATTTTTAAAAAAGTATACAATTAATAATAATTTCATTATTGATAGGGAATTGGAACAATTCAATGGTGATACCTGGAGATGACATGGGTATTTCTTGTCCCTTTATTCCATTCACTATTTTTTATGACAAACTTCTATTGAGACCTTTTCTTGGGCTGAATATAAGGTGGATGGTTTGGTGCTTGCAAAGTTATAAGTAATAAATATTGATTAGTTGTATGTATTTACATATATTTATTCTTTGCATGCTCTTTCATAAGTTACAAGAAAGAAAGTTATCTTATTATAAGTTTAGAGCATGCCACGGGCTTTGAAAAAGGTAGTGGTACTTATGATTTCTAATGAAGGATTATAAGGAAAAATCAAACTCAATTCTTATAGATGTTATCAGACTCTACTATTTGAACGAACCCTTACTACCTTATATAATATTATTTTTAAACCATGAAAATCCTACATTTATAGTCGTCCTCACGTTTTTGTTTATGAACTTTCCGACATCAAAATCTTACGGGCTTCATAGGCTGAAAGACTTGTCGTACAATGAGTTGTAAATATTAATAGGGCACTTGATGGGCACCAAAGCCATGATGAGAATGGGTCCTATTTTAGTTTTGTTTCCTTCGTACGCTTGTGCAAATTTTTATTTGAGTGGTGTTATTTGAACCACTTCAAAGTGGAACAGCCCCAATATTCACTCACAAAATAAGTAAAAACATATTATGAAAGAAAGTGAAAAAGTGAAAAAACAAAAAGGGAGAGGAGAGAGATAGAAAGGTGTCAATTATGTAAGAGAAAGTGAATGTACAAAAAATATTTCTCCTTTTATTTATGAATTTAAAATGAAAATTAGATAAAATTTATATTTTTTCTTTTTGAAATTTGAACTAAGGTATAGTCGATTTGTTTTTTTGAGACACTATGTGCCATCAGTCGTCAATTTGGTTCTGGTTTGGACTATGTGCTCTCTTAGGCATGCTGCCGATTGCTAATGGCCCAACCAACCCAGTAATGCACATATACATATATAGTAGTTTATATACCTAGCAGAAACCATCATTTATATATAGCAGTGTAAAATTATGTACCAATTATGAATTGGTTCAGTCAGTTCCTAGTTTACTTACGATGGCCAATAGTCCATTTTTTGACACTCGATATGTGAGTACTACTGTATTTAGTGAATAAATTGCATAAGAGAAAAACAAAATAGAATAATTGATCATTTAACTTAATCTAATTTAAACATTTGATCCAAAAAATAAAATTCCTCGACCTTTGAGGATTTGGTTCCCTTAAAATGAGAGATACAATTTAGACGGAAAAAGTGTAAGATGTGAAATCTTGATGAGAAAATCAATGATTCAAATTATCGTACATTTATGATTTGTTATACTGATGTTTATATCTTACAAAATACTAAACTGTTCATTGTCATCTTACATTTTACCCTCTAAAATACACACTATTGCATTCTAGAGGAGCCAAAATTCTACATTTGACAATACATAAACTGATGCAGGAAAATGCTGTGGAACAAACTGCTTGTGCAGTGGAATTTTGCTTCTTGCAATTTTGTTTCTTTCTGTTTTCATATTTTTTGGTTGTTGGGGGGGGGGGGGGGAATAAGTTTTAACATACAAAAATTAATGCAAACACATTTTGACATGTCCTCAAACTAATCTAATCAAATCAATGGATGGTTAGTACGGACGCTCCAGTGTTCTATAGCACCAACCAACACCTAATTGATGCATTGTCATTTGTTTGGTAAACAGGATGTCCACATGAATGCTCAAAACTTGGACAAGAATGGTTGCCTTAGAGAAATTTTATCTACACAACGGACCACAAGTCCATGCCTTCTTCTTGACTTCTCAGACTAATTTCAGTTGACTCATTTACAATTATCAAAAGTGCTTTTAGCCCAACCAGAATTAACAGACAGGGTCAACACTCAAGAATCCATAATGCAGCTTGTGTTCAGTCTCCCAACATATTGAATGCATGAAATAGGACTTTTCCTTTCTAGTGTTCTATCCATCATTTTGCTCATATTCCATCCCAACAAGTTGAATTTATTTGTATCAATGACATCATCACCTTGGTCTAATCTGAGAAAGTCTATTGTTCCATATTGAATGAAGGATCATATGAAACAAGTCATATTTAACAGGAATCCTGTGCCACAGGAAATGCTGTTGAACCTTCTTTACTCCCAAATGCAATGCTAGGTACTTCTCTTCTGGGATTGAGAGAAGTATGTCCCTAAGATTTGGGATATCCCTTTCACGAACAAATACAGAAAATGCTTCCCAATTCAATACCTCAAAAAAAGGAGGCACATAATTATCTGATATGATAACTGGGACACACTCAGAAAAAATGGCCTCAACTATTCTTGGGGTGTGAACCTCATAACCTCTAGCACATATGCAATACTTACTGCTATTCATGTATTCCATATACATTCTCTTACCTTCCATATCGCGTGGCATAGGACCAAAAATTTTCATGTCTGGTTCTTTGTTCTCCCAGTGTTTTAGCAAGATTGGACGGAGATAACCGTGCATGCTTCCCGCAAAAAAGGCCAGAATAGACCTATCTGAAGGAGGTTTACCTGCAAAACCTCTGAGTGGATCCATCATAGAGTGTATATATGTAACAGGTAGAGTAGTGTCCTTGCCTATTTGGAAGCCTTTAGCAACATTGGAATTGCAGAGAGACCTAATACAATTTTTCATTTGTTGCCTTGTGATTTGAGAGGCCTGCAATTTCATACATAACATGATGTTAATAACGCAAAAAATTTTAAGTTGCCTCAGATATACGTTCAACAACATGAAGTAACAGATACGAGGTCATCATCCCTTTCACTAGCTATATAAGCACTAGCGTTAAAAATTTTCAAATAGACAATTTATCTTAGAATTATAACTTGATATGTAAAACATGTGGGACATATTGTAGGATATTTTGGCCTGATTCGCGTGAAAAAATTATTCCATGACTTAGGATATTAACTATTTACACAACTACTACTAATAGTAAAACTTTGCCACATGATTGTAGAAACAGGATCCCCAAATCAGAAGGACCTGTACATCTGTCTAGATGAATATGTGAGGCACCTTGCTTTGAGTATGATCAATCCAAATATATTGTTGCTGATTTATGATCTGATCAAATTTCTGAACTGATAAATGCTTGCTGCTTAAAACATTTTCTAAAAGGAGGTCAATCTTATACCAAAAAAGGGAGGTCGATGTTAAAAACAAACTTATTTAACATTATCCTGTTAAAAAAGGTACATAAATACTAATCAAAGTGATGAAAAGGAAGCGCACCCAATCATGACAAGCAACAAGAAAATGGTCTGCTCCCCCAGTTCTGTTCCAGAAGCGATATCTTCCTGCAATTAACTGCACATATCTCGCGAGGTATTGCTCCATTTGCTTACCGTTAAGTTTTTGTTCAGAAAGAGTAATCCTTAGCTTTTGTGAACTGAATGGCAGGTAAAACAAATGAGCTTTCCGGGGATCCCTCACAATGAACCATTTATTTCCCTCCATCAATTTCATAAACCACCCTTCTGAGGCATAAATTCCTCTCATCTTTGGTTGATGAAATATAGGTTTTTCCCCTTCTTTGTAGACATAAACTTTGAGCTTGCGCTCCATCAGTTCATAACTCCTGAAGAACAGACGTACAGAAATGATTCAATTATCTACTGAAAGAAGACCAGCACATGACCCATTTAAGAGAAAACAATGGTGCCTCGAGGCCAATGGATGGAATGGCGTCCACATCATTGCTGGTAAGGTGAAATAGGTGACGATGTGCATATTTAAATTTGAAGGATTAATCACACAGGACTAATTGAATTAATTTTAGCAGTTCCAAAATCTAGCCAAAGCAATCATAATAACACACTGATAACAATGAAAGAATACAGAATTGAGAGTATAAAGAATGAAACAAGAATAATTTATAACTAAAACATTGAACTATTGTTAGCATACCTTGAAAACTTGGCAACATCCCGGAAAACAGGTGCATAAAGTCCAGAAGAGTTTGATTTGACATGGGCATTTTCGATCTCCAGTTTTGCCGATAAGAGTTCACGGTCACCTCGAGAAGACCAACCGGGCCTCTGTCATCAATACATAATACGTGAAAATTAGGAGTCCATGCACATTCCACAATGGCTCAATATTGGAACCACAAAGCCGAACTCCATACCATATAAGAAGAGTTAGAACTCTGAAGCAACAAAGAGTTCATCTGCGTTATTGAAGTTGGCCACACCAACTTACTCCTCACGGATGATGAAGTACGCATCTTAGATTTCTCACTCAAGTTGGACGAAGAATTTTTCAATAGATGTGACTTCTCAGTTTGACCTTGCATTTCCGCACTTTGCGTACCGCTGCCATTTGAAGATTTCCTTACAGTTATTAATACATCGGAGGTGCCCAAATCTGCATCCAGAATTTTCATGCCCTTGGAAGGAATCCCTTGTGATGAAAATTGCATGCTGTTTCCCTGGTGTTGAGCATTATATCTACCCTTCACTATAGGATCATGTGCATACCTGTGCCTTTTATGAGTGAAACTGTGAATTGCATCCTCATGATTTCCCACTTCAAAACCGTTACTGAGGATTTCTCCCTCCCTCGAATTAGATTCATAGGTAACATTAGGGATGACATTGGTCACACTGGACCTATGCGCATCCTTTCCTGCAGTTGCAGGAATGGAAACTCCAACTGGCCTATGAGCATCCAACAAAGAATAGATCCTCCTAGAGGGAAGTGCAAAAAATTGGAAAACAACAACTATAGCAACCAACACACCAACAACTAGGAGCCCCCTATTAGCAACATGGTACAATCTCCGATCCAGAACAGACATAACACCCATGTCATGCCCAAAACTAAACAGCTCACTTACTTCAAGCTAAATATTCATCCTTACAGCGACCTTAAACTCCTGTCCTAAAACCAGAAAAGGTAAAAATTACAAGCATTAAGCATACCAAACAAAAAGAGCTTCTCAAGTGCAGAAGATCAAATTAGCCACAAAAACTAGTTCTTCTATTTTTTATTAAAAAGAAGGGGAAAGAAAATAGAGAAATTAACTTTCGCATATACCGAACAAAATTAACATGAATTAAATCTTCTCTACGAGCTAGTATATAACTACAACGAATTAAACATTATCTTTACTCCAACAAGCAACTTAGTGTCACTCACTCACTTCACTTGAACTCGCTCGTTTACATGAGTCAAACGGGACTAAACATAAATGACCTCATTCTTCAAGTTAATTACGATAGTACCACAGCCCCAAAAAAACACCACGTCTCTTTGCTGTTGGAGGCGGAGAACCCCAAAGCGACGTCGCTTTCGTAATTCCGAAAATACCCTTCATCCTTCGGTTTCTCTGTTTTACAGTTACACTCGAGTGTTTGAGTTCACTTCAGCTCAGAAGAAATGGCTCTAAAGCTGAAGCTGCCAATCCGGTTCCCAATCTTCGCGCCAAATATCGACCCGAACCCGGCCCACGACCCGGCCCATCACTCCACGGAGGTCCGATTCTCCCGCTGGAACAACGCCAACGCCGAGAAGTTCAACGAGCGCCGGCGAACCCAGCAGGAAATCGAAGACGAGATCCGCCGCACGCGCCGCTTCGACTCCGCCGCCAAAATCGCCGACACCGCCGAAACCTCCGCGGTCTCCACCGCCGTCCAAACCTTCAAATCCGCCGGAACGCCCTCCGCTCCGTCGCGCCCTTCCATCCCCGGCAGGAAATCGAAGTACTCCAAGCCACCTCCACCGCCGGAACCGTCGCACCCGGCGCTTAAGTTTTCCAACATTCCCAAGTCGAATGGCGCGAACGCTAGGGTTCAATTGGCGCCGGCGAACGTGAGAATCCGCGACGACGGAGTCTCCTACGTCGTCAACGGCGCGCCGTTCGAGTTCCGGTACAGCTACACGGAGACGCCGGCGGCGAAGCCGGTGAGGATGCGGGAGCCGCTGTTCGTGCCGTTCGGACCGGCGACGATGCCGCGGCCGTGGACAGGGCGGGCACCGCTGCCGCCGAGCAAGAAGAAGGTGAAGGAGTTCGACTCATTCGTGCTGCCGCCGGCGGACAAGAAGGGGGTCAAGCCGGTCCAGAAGCCCGGCCCGTTTTTGCCCGGGTCGGGCCCAAGGTACGTGCTGTCGAGAGAAGAGGTTTTGGGGGAGCCATTGACAAAGGATGAGATCACTGAGTTGGTTCAGGGCACCATGAAATCTACCCGCCAGCACAACATTGGTACCTTTTGTTTCTTTGCATTTTCTTCAATCTTTATATGTTTTTGTTATTTGAACTATTATTGGATTTCATGTAATCTAGTTCGAGTTAGGTTGACTTATCATGAGAGTAAAGCTCTTCCAATTAGTTGACTCAAATCTATGTTTTGTTTAAGGGGAATAAATACGTATTCACTCGAATCACAAAATCCTGAAAATAGAAAATGCAAAATGAAAACAAAAAAATAAAAACAAAAATCAAGTAGGTCCTTAGTTTGAAATTTCGTAATGTGTGGGAAAAGTTTGTTCTTTTATTGAAAATTCAAATTCCCTTTTGCTTCAAATAATGATGGGTTTAATCAGAAGGGATAGGATAGTTGTTTGAACTAGGAGAGGGATACGTAAAAAATTTGAACCGTTTAGAAAAAGTTATGGTGGATCAGGGTGAGTATGTGAATGTAAGTTGTGCGAATGTGATTACTCTGAATGTAGGTTGGGTTGGGTTTTTGTGTTTTCTACTTTTCTGATAGGGAGGGTTATGTAGCTGTTCTAGGTGTGTCCTTAAAGTAGTAAGTTCAGGTTGTGTTTTTATTTATTGAGTTGAGTTGGGAAGTACTATTTTTTAGTTATATTTGTTTATTTCGAATCTAGGATTTTTGTGAAACCTAGTGGGTGAGATTGTTTTTTGCATTGAAAAGAGAGAGGTGAATAGTGCATGTAGTGATATGAGAGTGAGATTACTTGTATTTACTTATATGGTTATTGGGAATGGAAAGTTTACCTATTTTCTATGCACACTTATTTTTTGTGTGTTTTTTAGGCAGAGATGGCTTGACACATAACATGTTGGAGAATATACATGCTTATTGGAAGCGGCGGAGGGTGTGCAAGATAAAGTGCAAGGGAGTGTGTACTGTTGACATGGATAATGTGTGCCAGCAGTTAGAGGTTGGTTTCTTCTGCTATCAACATCTGATCCGTTGCATTTTTCACCAATGCCAATTCATCATGACTTCAAATGTGTGCATTTTTGTGCTAGGACAAGTTTTGAAGGTGAAAATCTCAGCTTGCATGTCGATGTTTGTTTGCCTTTTGGTTAAAATATTTGTTTTGTTCTTCATCTGTTTTTCTGGCTCTGTAATGTAACTAAATTGCAAAAGAGAATATAGGTCACCGTGCTTTTTGAAACCTCTTCTTGGGGTTAAGATACTCCTTTTTTCATTGGCATCTTCTTTGGCTTTTCTCAATGATCTAAAACTATAACTTTGTTTTTCCTTTCTTTACAATGGTTCACCTGTTCTTACTCCTCTGAGTTGGCCATGTCTTCTGACATTCTTCGGTAGAAAGAATTCAATTGTGTTTTATTATTTATGTTCCTCTTGCCTCATATCGTCGGGTTTCCCAGGAAAGGACTGGGGGAAAAATCATTTACCGAAAGGGTGGTGCAGTGTATCTTTTCCGGGGCAGAAACTACAACTATAAAACACGCCCATGTTTTCCTCTGATGCTGTGGAAACCTGTGCCTCCAGTATATCCTAGGTTGATTAAGCAAGTTCCAGAAGGTCTAACACTAGAAAAAGCGACTAAAATGCGTCAGAAGGGAAGGAACTTGATACCAATATGCAAGCTAGGTACAGTCTTGTGGATATTCTTTACAATTTAACAAGAAAAGAAAGTTGTTGCTCTTTTTTTCAGGCTATGTGAAACTGACACATCTGTCTTTATATTGTTGCAGCAAAAAATGGTGTTTACTGTGACCTTGTGGCAAATGTCAGAGAGGCTTTTGAAGAGTGTGAACTAGCGCGAATAAATTGTCAAGGACTAAATGAAAGTGACTATCGAAGGATTGGAGCAAAACTAAGGGTATAGCTAATTTCTCCTATATCTTGCATCCAACATTGAAGATCATCTGGAATGATTTTTTTTCTCATAAGATTGACCTATGTGACATGAATTTTATTAATGATTATATAATAACATATTTTCTTCCAATTATGTTCCTTTACTTCAGGATCTTGTTCCATGCATATTGCTTTCATTTGACAATGAGCACATACTTATGTGGAGAGGACAAAATTGGAGGTCCTCTTTACCAAGTCTCAAAGATGACTGCAATGAAGCCAATAAAATTGGTCTTGACAGTGAAAGTTCCAATACACTGACTTCAGATGCCCAAGAATTCTCAGCACTGTCATTACAGAAGAATTCAGTAGAGCATCTAAGCAGCGAATCTCATGACACTAGCATTTCCTCTAGTTCAGGTGATGTGAGTTTGTGTCAGGTTGAAGTGCCTTATCCTATAGAAGATAGCAATCTATCTGTGTCTATGGTTAGTGACACTGCTTCACTTTCTATGAGAACCTGTGAAGTTGAAACCACAGATGATGTCACGGGCTCTTTTGGTGAGCCACCACCTTTTGGGAGCACAAATCCAAGTGTGACCATGCTAGGAAGTAGTGACAATTCTATTAATGATTTGGTATATCCTTCTACTGATGAGTTGCTAGATAGTTCAGGTGCAGCAGATGTCAGTCAGTTATCAAGGTCAGCTGCACCTTGTACAGAAGGAGTTTTATTACTGTTGGAGCAAGCTGTTGAGGAAGGCAGTGCACTTGTTTTAGATGATGAATATTTGGATGCTGACAATGTTTATCAAACCACAGTGGCCTTTGCCAAATCAGCTCCGCCAGGGCCTGTTTTTAGCCTACCTAGAAAGGTTATTCAAAAAATTGACAAGCAAGAAAAATCGACTTCAGAGACAAAAGAAGTTACCACGGTTATGATCAAAGATAAAACGGAGAAGGCTCAGAAGAGATCCAAAATTCAAAGAAAAGAAGATTTTGATGAGCGGCAGCTGAACATAGTTCCACAGGGAACAATAAGAATAGACGAACTTGCAAGACTTCTGACATGATGCCAGCTGGCAGTACCAAAAGTAGGTACATTTGTTGGTAATAAAATTATTGTTGTTCTGGCAACCACAAAAAAAATATTATTGTTTTCTTTTTTAAGGGAATAAAATTATTATTGTGTCATTATGCTATCTCCATCCTTTGCCATATTTTCATTACTTTGCATAATCATAATTCCTATGTTATCTTAATGCATTTTTCTTTATGTCTTTATTTAATTGGAGGGCTCTTCCTTTCTCTAAATGGTCTTCTTTATGGTAGGAAATTCGCATTCAAAAGAAAAGAGATGAAATACAAAACAACTATATTTGAAAGAAATATTAGGCTTGTAATACATGTATATTGATAATGCAAATATGAAACAGCTGAAAAATAAACTATCTAGATTAGTTATATCTTTTTTGTTGAAAGACTCTTAAGCAGCTTCTGGCTTCACATTTGATGTCCCTGGGTCCCTTTATCCTACTATTTTCATCCAGAACCAATGATTCTCAAAAAGAAGGTAAATCTCCTCAATTGGAACTTGCTTTGTTTCTGGCAAGAGGAAGAAGAAAAAGCTGCTCATGGCAATAATTAAGCCAGCAAACGACAAGAAGATTCCATATTTGAGACGGCAAAGTGACATGAGGAAGAGTTGTGCTACAAGTGCAGGGAAGATCTTGTTGACACACACCACAACACTCTCTGTAGCTGACCGGATCTCCAAAGGGAAAGCTCACTGAGAACCAACCACCCTAGTGGACCCCAAGTCTTCCATGTGCCAAAACGAATAAGAAAATAACTATGACAAGAAAGAGACTGATTCCTTTTGACAGTTCTTTGCCATGTCCAAAGTCCAGAGCCAAAACCACAGCCGCAGCAATCTCCAAATCAGAAAGTCCAATAAGCAAATAAATGAGCAGTGGTTAATCTTGCAATTGTTATTTGAGATCAAGGACAATAGCATAATCCCATGCAGCATATCATTTCAAACCCAGCTTCCAGAGAGAATGCTCTTTTAAACTTGTCAACTAAAAACATGGAGATTACAGTCGCAACAAGGAGTACACCATTGGTAATAAAAGATGAAAACAGGGATGTTTTAGAGCCAAAGCCCAAACTCTGGAAAATGACAGTAGCATAAAAGAGAATGGGTAATTGCCAGCGAGCTGCTGAAATGCCGGAATCCCCAAGGCGCCTATCACTAATAGGGGCCTGTACTTCTTCTTGAGGACATGGGTTCTTGAGGAGTTATTGACAGCTTGTGCTTCTTTACTGGCATCACGAAGACCTTCAAAGTTCAAATTCAGCTTCGATATTCTTGGTGCCTCTAACTCTTACCCTTCTTGCTTCTTCAGATTCGCCTTGTTCCACAAGACTGTTGCGTGTCATAGCACACAAAAGGCCTCCAAGAAGCATTGGAGTTGCTGGAACTGCTGCCAAACCCAGGGATATTTTCCATCCATACGAATGGACTTTCTCAGTAAAATAATTCACTAGATTTGCTATTAAGATTCCAGCGCAGGATGTGAACTGAAACAGTTGGTTCACTGCTGTGTTTTGCTGGAGCCATTTCTGAAAGATACAAGGGAACAGCCTGCACAATCAGATAATAGCAAGCAAGCCAAGTTTTTTGCCTTTTCTCTTTCTGTTCTGTTGGGTTTTACAATGATCCCATCTTTCTAATTTGGAGCATTTTCTCTTACTTGGTTGCCAAATCCAATTCCTTCACCAAGAAGCACACGGCTAAGGATTAGCATGGCAATGTTTTTGGCACCTGCATTGAGAGCTGCTTCTGCCAGGCAGCTAAGGGCTCCAACTATGATGCTGGCTTTTCTACCCTTCTTTCTTGTTAAGTAGGAAGCAGCAAATGTCATAACCAGTGCTGAGAAACAAGAGAGATGATGTTGAAATTGTCAGTACTTGGTTGTCATATTTACAGTAGTGTCTCTCTTAGATGCATGTGCTTCCTTTCATTCATGGAGGTCACTCCACCTGAAAAATAGCAGGTAAATTCAATGTCTTTTATATTTTGCAGCAATATGAATGTCGTTGGTACTAGTCGCCTTCTCAACTGCAGAGACTATATTGGTCTATTTGATTTTTGTTTTTTCATTTCTTGTATTTTTCATTTTTAGAATTTTGTGAAAAAAAAAAAAACAATTAAATTATGATTACCGTTTTAACATGAAGAGCTTGAAGAAGAATAGGAAGAAAGAAGATGAGGATAGTTTTGGTCATTAAAAGTGATAAAGGGATTGATTTGCATAATTAAAAAATGTTAAGGTTCGATTTGCGCGTTTTTAAAAGTCAAGAGATAAAATGTACATAGCTTATAATTTAGGGAATAAATTATTTTTTTTTCTGCTTTTAAAAAGTTTTCGTTTAGTCCCTCAAAATTATTTTCACTCGCATTTAATCTTTCGTTAACTTACCGTTGGTTTTTTTTTTTTTTTCAGTGCCAACTTGGCATTCCCCATGGAGGCTGGCATGGATTCGTGGATTAGAAAAAAAAAGGGACCAAACAGAAAAATTATGATATTTTGAGGGGTCAAAAAGAAGAATTAGAATACTTTGGAGGTCAAAATGGAAAAAATGTTATATTTTACATGAAAAATAAGAGTTTTTAAGGGGTATTAGTTAAGAAATCAGGAGTAAAAAATTTTGAAGTTTCCCATGCATGTTAAAAATTGAACTTTTAATTAAAAAAAATTTCACTTTTGATTCCTTGAAAAAAAACCCAGAAAATATCTATATTTACATACACAGAGTAAATTTTTTTATTAAAGGTTGAATAAAATTAATTTACATATAAATATTATTATAAATTAAATTATTATATTAAAATTTTTAAATAATTATTTCTATAAAAATATATATTTTAACCTGTAATATTTAATATTATATATTATGAAATTCAGAACATTAAATTAATATTATTAAAATAAATTATATGAGAGTTGAGAAAAAGATTAAAATGTTTATTCTATTATGGAAAGATTTTGAATCTTAACAAAAAAGTATTACCTTTTTTTACGAACTTGAAAAAAGGTTAGTTAATTATTAACAGTTAATTTATTGTAATTCTTTATTGTTATTACTAGCTATACAATGCCCAAATTAAAAAATTATTATAAATCATTATATATTTGCTTCAATTCAAATTTAGAACCACATACTATTCAATATTTATTATAAATTAACATTAATATATATTAATAATAATTACATATAATTTAATTTTATTAAATTTTTACTATTTACATAAATATAAAGAAAATTTTCACTTTGCCTTTCTCGACTATAGCTCATATATATTTTGGTCGTCAAATTAAAAAAAAGTGCAATGTGATTTCTCACTATGTTTCCAAATATATACTTTAGTTCTTTTATTAAATTTTCAACTATTATTAACGGAAATATTGTTCGATGTTACTCAACTACTTCCATTATAAATTATTGTTGATTTTATGGTTTCCTAAAGCATTGCATCCATCTTTAAATATATATTTAATTTTAAGCAAGATTTCTATGGACTAATGCAATCAATTGCATGCTAGAATGATGCCTAGCTAGATTATACGTAGGAATACAATACATGTATACCAAGCCAAGTCAAATCAATATGCTGAAAAATGTAATCTAGTTTTTAAATTGTTTCAAAATAAAGTGATGCTACAACACGCAATTTTCACATTTATTATTGTACACAATTTGCTTAGGGAGAACACCTTCTAAAATCAAACTCTCAATGAAAACTACAATCCAAAATGTTAGATAGGTAGAAGAGATGGAGGATAACTGGAATTTGTAGAAGTCCACATACTTCGACATCAGACATGTATTATGCTCCCCAAACTAGTACAAGCGTTTGCGACAAGTAGTAGCACCACAATAGCAAGGTAATTGCTTGATCTTTCCATCTGGACCACTAACACTATTAAGTTGGTAACCATAGTCATATGTAAGTTCCTGTTAAAACATTAACACCTTTTATCATTCGAATGAAAATGTATGATCCCATGAAGAAAGTTATCACTAAGAGGCGTGTGTATGTACCAAGCAACTATAAAAATCAATAATAAGAAACCATTATATCACAATAAGAAATCATTTTTCTATTTTATATTTGAGTGAAACCATTCATCATATGTTCAGCGTCCGCTCCTATAGTCAAGCATAAAATTCTTTAAACTACCAAAAGAATTTCATGTTTTCAATAATGGAAACATGATTGAAACTTGAAGGTAAAAATCGTCAACATGAGCAAAACTAGGTTCTTACTTGGTAAGGTTTTATGTTTTCTGCGGCAAATAGCACCACCCGAGCTTGTTTGATGTTAAGGTGGGGGCTCATAACACACTGAACAAAGAGGTTTGGCTCACAACTATGGTTGATAAACCTAGCAACATTACCGAAAGAGCCAGCATCTATGGAGAACTCAGCCCCACTTTCCATTGTCTCATCATCCTTTTGTTCAACAGATGGGTATGTAGGCAATGATACATTACGCAACCGTCTCTGAAAAAAAAGATTATTAGAAGAATCAATTGATATTCATGGTCTCTCCTATAGGCATAAGCTTTTAGTTAGAAGCATAACATTATTTTATTTTGAAAAATAAGAATGGCAAGGTTGAAATTCTAAACCAATTGGTCACATATGAACCACCTGTCTTAAAAACCCAAGTTTTAAAGTAAAAGTAAATGAATTGCTTTACATGCCCATTTAGTTAAGATTATAGGAGAAACAATTCTTTAGAAATAGAAGTAGAAGTAAAAGCAGGAAATTGTTTTACGTTTAAATGTAATTATATAAGTACTTTTTATTAAAATTAAAATTTGTTAAATTATTAGAATGTGAAAACTATATAAGTACTTTTTGTTTATAAAATTACAATTAAGTACATAGAAGAAGAGAGAGTGTGCGAAAACGAGAGTGAGAGTGAGAGTGAGATTGGGAAGGGAATGTTATTTTTTAAAAATTTTAAGGATAAAATTATAATAGAGTAGAAAGATAATGGTTATTATTAACATTCTCTCTCTTTTACTATTTTTATTTTTTGGGAGAATCAGCTTCTCATCTACTTCTCAAAAAAGTAGAAAAATTAATTATTTTTTATTTTTATTTTTGGTGAGAAGCACAAATAAATAATAATAATAATAATAATAATAATAATTTTATAAGTACCCTTTTTTAAAAAAAAAATTTAAAAAACTTTTTTATGCCAGAAAAACTAACAAATGCACCCTATATCTAACATCATGCCAATTAATATAATAAATTTGTTTGAGTAATGAAATGGATATCCACACTTGAACAAGCATATCACAGTGTACTTCCAAAAGAAAAAAAAAAATCAATCGCAAAATGAATATACACTGAGGTAATTTGATTCCATTTTGATTATAACCAAGGGCATTCACTTAATTAGGTCCTACACTTTGAAAATTTGTAATTAAGTCTCCAAATTTATAGAATGTTTATAATTGAGTTGTTAGACATAAATGCTCATTAAAAATTTGTCAACAAAAATGAAATATTCTTGGATTCCAGCTCAAGAGGTATTTAGCACATAGGATTATAGCTTAGAATATTTCATTTTTATTTAATAAATTTGTTATACATTTTTATGTCCAAAAACTCAATTATAAATGTTTTGTAATTTAATTACAAACTTTCAAAGTACATGAACCTATTTGAATTTTCCTTAAAAGTTTAGGAATTAACAGATTAATTTAACCTAAAAATTTTTAAAATGTTCAACTAAAGGAATAAGTGAATAATTTATCCTTACCTCTCGTCCCTCTACCTCATTAATTGTCTTCAAGCAATCAATGTCAAATATATAGTCATTGCTTGCAACATTGTCCAACTCATCACTACTACGAAGCACACCAACATATTCAATTACTGGTGCACCAGAAGGAATAAAGTCCGATGTTCTAACAGCCCACCCTTTCTTGGGTGTACGATAAACCTATGCACATGAAATAGTATTAAGGATTTGTCACATTGATGACGAAAAGGATAAAAGTTTGGATAAATAACCTCAAGTTGGTATTTTAGACCCTTCTGAGAAATTCTATTGGCACAATTATGTCTACAGCCACATGTTGGACCGCATTCAAACACGATATCTCTAGCTTCAATCAATCTGAAAATGAATAGTTGTGTTAAAAGATTCAGAAAATTGGAAAACCAAGTACAGAAATGGATTCTTGAATGTAAAGAAAAAATAGTTTCAACATATCTTCTTTTTTTTTAAAAAAAAAGAAGAAGAAGAAGCTATGAAATTAAATTTGGCATTGAAATTTCTTATACAATGTAATTTTCTCAAATACACAAGGAAAAAAAATTGATTGGTTATAAACAAAATTTGAATGCCCTTCCCAAAAGAAAGTTAAAGTGGAAAAGATTAAAGCTCTATTTACAATATTGAACTTTTATAGTAATAAAAGCCATAAATCTTATTTGTGCTAATTAAAACTCCTATTCTGCTACTTCTTTGAGGTTACTTTATTTGGAAAGAACCTCGATGCTTCTTGATCCTGCCAAGATTACTCAAAATCGAAAATGTATAAAATTCATGTTTCCTCTAATAACTTTGGATATTAATGTTTTCCACAAAGTTTTACAAGTATGAAACCTCATCTAGTTTAAATGCTTACAATGACTTAATCTTCCAAACTCTATCATTATGCTATACACAGTAAGTTTAGTAGATTGATACTAAATAAAATTGTAACAACTTAAGAATTCATTCATAAAATCAATATTCCTTACATTAAAAGGGGCATATGGCATTCACAAAGAAAGTAAAATCAAGGAAATCATGAGTTGGTAAAAGACATGAACCCAAATTAAATGCACGAAGGAAAAGGAAAGATTATGCAGATTTTAAGATATTCAAATTCAAGGTATAGAAGCATAAAGATGAACTAAAACACTTGCTTATATTATCTGAAGTTATAATGCCATACTCAAGGAAGGTCGGTAACTAATTTTGACAAGAGATATGTACATTAACATTACATTGAACAAAATCAAAACCAAAACTAAAATATCACCTGCCACCATTTCGACGAACGTATGGAAACTCAGAGCCATTAAGACTAGCACAAGAACAAGTCTTTTCATTTGTGCAATTTCCTTTGCATTGGCATCCATCAACACTAGGTAGAACTATCACATTGTTTGAAACTTGCATACTTTTGATATATGTAAAGCCTAAAATTTTAAAACATTGTTAATGCCAACTCCAAGTGAGTAATTAGACAAACAAATACATCCCCAAATAAAATCGGATATGAAATGGAACTGGTGAAACACATATATACAGAGAAACAATAGAAGACTATAAAAGCGGAACTAGAATATTTTCTTAGAAAAGATAGAAATAAACTCCAACTATTCTAGTCAACAATCTATTTGCATATTTTGAATGCTGAAATGAAAGTACGCAAAGGTGACTGCAATGACTTTGAATAACTGTTATTATACATAACCTTAGGCAAAACATGCTCCTGAACAATTAATACAACTATAGTTGAAGACTAAACTTACCAGTGGGTGCAACAGGAGGATCATCGTACACATTAGTAACAAGAATGCTTATATCTTCTTGGCCATTGCTAAGGTCCCTGCAAAGCAACCTAAGAAAAGCAAATCCTTTGAAGCTTAATTACAAATTTAATGAACATCAAAAGAGCTTATACTACGTATCTTAAAATTTTTTGCTTATAGCATACCATGGATAATCAGGCGACAGAGATGTAGGTACTTCTCTTTGAATAAAATTGATCTAACAAAACAAGTCAAACCAAATGTCAAAACCACTATTAGGAAAGCGAGGAAAAAAAAAGGAAAAAAAAAGCTTGAAAGTGATTAGAGAGGGCAGAGAAAATAGATGAATTACAAATGATACCTTATAAATTATAGAAATTTTTTGATGTTCTCATAATAAGAAAAAGTTGTTATACATACATACATATAAATATATTATCATTCAATGCTCAAAAAACAACATATATATATATATAATCATTTAATGCTCGAATACCTCAGTTTTTTGGGTTATATCCCTGTTTTACTTTAACTTTATTTTTAATAAAATAGCAGATATGTTGAACATTGAATGATACAGAACATAGCACCACCTAAGAACCTCTCATAAATTTCATAGGTCAGGGACAACCAACAGAACCTATGCGCGAAAGCATAAGGAAATTTTTTAGAACCGAACCTAAATTACTAGACATGCATGTACTGTACTTTAATAAAACATATATCATTTTGCACAAGATATAAATGAAAACATGAACCCAAACTGAATGTTGCTGCTTGTTGAATAAATTAACAAGAAACACTAAGCTAATACTTGAGATAATAAAAAAAAAAAAAAAAACTATCTTTGTCAATAATGTAATCTCAATGATATTGACTTGTAAGAATGAAAAAGAAAAAGAGAAACAACCAAATAAGTATAAAATTGATAACCTTATCTGCACCAAATTTGGCCACTCCCCGAAGAAGCCTTAAAAGATATGTAGATGTTGTAACTCCAGGAATGCCGTTCTCATTGCAATATTTATGAAACTGCTAGACAATGAAAATTTGATTGAATGCGTAAGACCATAAGATCTTATATGTATCATTAGACTATCCAATTATTATAGATTATGATTTTAGTTGAAGCAATTAATTCACATGTATCTACCACATGCGCCAAACTGTATATGTATCTCTATAGATCACTCTCCACACTTTTATGTAAGAAGATCAATAAATGGACTCAGCAACATTATTCCAAAATGAGCATTGACATCTGGCATAGGACTAGACCTATGATTTGCAATACAATCTTAATCTTCTCTAATGGAAAGTCTAGTCCACCATCATAGTCTCTTTATTTTCCTTATATTAAAAGGTTTAGAGATTATTATAAGTTGTAGCAAACTATGTAAGATTGAAAATTAATAATTGAATACTTTTTTTCTGTTTGAAGCATGAATACATCTAATCTCTCCCAAGATATAATAAATTTTGGAGGATTCAATTCATTTATGCAAATAAAAGCATCGGTCTTCCTGACAGAGAATTTCACAAATCTAGCATACAAAGATGCAACCATTATGGATACTTGAATAAATACAAGTATACAACTAATGATGAAAAGAAAGCATTACTATCCAAGCAAATCATATTATGCCAGCTTTTGCAAACCATATGTCGAAATTAAAAGGTTATAGATACTCTACCATCTTGCCACAAGATTTCCCTATATGATCTATTCATTCAACCAAGTTTTATGAAACCATATAACTCATTTCAGGTTGTGAAAAAAACTGATGGCTTACTTAAATTGACTATAAAGTTCAACATGCTATCTTCCTGGCAAACAAAGAAGGTCAAATCACTATTCATGCAGTCTACTTAAGAACCAAAAGCCATGTAACTATAGACACTACAATCATAGAAGCTGTGAAACATCCTGGAAGATTATTGTTAGTATCCATATGAAATAATAATAATAAGAAGAAGAAGAAGAAGAAGAATATGCAGAAACTTGTGTTTGCTATCTGAGTCCATTTCTTACCAAAGTAAATTATATGTTGTCTTGGTTATTGGCAAGTTAGTTGAAAATTTCAAACTCCTTTACTCCCTCTTTATTATCCATTCAACATGCAAGACAAAAACCAAGCCAGAAACATCCAATGACAGAAATTTGTTCTCATATACAGAAATTATAAGACATAGATCCATCTAGGTGCATACTATACTAAGCTCCAAAGCACAACTCCAAATTCATTATCAGCATATAAGTCTTCAATACCCTTTATATCATAAAAGATCTAGAACTGAAACAAGAAAGTATTCAAAGAATTCGTCTACTGTTTTGCTTGGCATCAACTTAAAATTTGTGATGAGAAGAGGCATTTCCTTTCTTCCTTTTTTTTTTTTAATAGCATTAACAAGGAGTGCATTCAAAAAGACCAATAATAGGCAGTCAATTATGTTCAAGCACCACATAAACCATAAACAACTATCACTTCCACACTCATGAAAACAAAAAAAAAAAAAAAAAAAATCGAGTTCAAGTATCTCAATCATGAGCCATATGGCTAAAATTATTAGTAAAAATTTTAACTTGACTTTGAAATGCCTTTCCGGTTCTAAAGACTTACTCTTCTATTCTATTCTTTGGAAAAAAGAAATAATAATAATAATAACAATATCAACAATTTTCTCAACAAGCCTAACTATAACATAAGTAGATTGAAATGGCATACCACAATTGAATCTTAAAAAAAAAAAAAAAATACTCCTTTTTAAAGGTTCAGTTTAGGGGCTAGGTAGGCACAAGGATGCATCTATTTAGGAGAGGCCAATTCCATAAGGTTTATGGAGCTATGCCTCATTATAAAAATAAAACTTTGGACCAATGAGGAACAAAATAGCTCCAACCGATACAATTTTAGCTTTGCGTTTTCAATCAAAAGCCATCAATTTGAAGATAATTTAGTTGTCCTTGACTACATCTCGAGTCTTTACCTATCACTTGGTGTCATATCCGAGTATACCCTGCTCTATCCTATAGCATGGGTGTCTTTTGTATGTCATTCCATTTAGGCACATCTAGTGCCAATGATATTATAATATCAAGTTAACATGTATGGCTTCCACATGCATAAGACAACTGGATGGACAGAGAAAAATAGTAGAATTATGACTTTTCACGCTCTAACTCATACTCCTTGATGAATGGGTAAATTTGAAACAAACACTTATACAATTTATAATTGGCGGTGAAGAAAAATTGTTCACAAAAGTCTTACCATAGCCTTTGTAATATTGTCTTCTGGTTCTGGATTTTTGTTTCTCTGCTTTTCCTGTGCAACAGTATTAGAGAGAATATTCAAGATACAAATGAATTTTACGTGTTCAACCCAAATGATAAAAAAGGGTTTTGAAATAAATGTTGAAATTAATATTCAACCAAAAAAACAGTTAACATATGAATTTGTAATATGGAACTACTAAATAAATTTCTTCCAGCATTATTAAGGGGATACGAATAAGATAATTGATCAAGTAATTTGCTTTGGTCGTCATGTTGCTTCAATAGTCTAAATGATTCAGAATTCTTTTTATTTACTTTTAGATGACATTTATGTTGAGTAACAGAAATCTCCTGCTTTGAGATCCAACATCAGCAAAACATTAATCAATTAGTTCCCCCCCCCCCCAACAAAAAAAACAAAAAAAGAAGAGGAAAGGAAAAATCTGATTCCTTCTATACTTCATGAACTAAAAATTAAATTAAAAATAAAAAAAAGAAATGATGATATAACTAAGATGGACCATGGAATCAACAAAAAAGAAAAAAAAATGCAAATTAAAATTATCACCTTCAGAGGCTTAAGTTTGTAGGGGATGTTGTAAAGCCTCAGCACTTCTCTTAAATTTTTAATCGTCCTGAAGTCCCGATCATGAAATATAAGAGCACCATTCCTTGTTGAATTTGCAACAACACCACCTTTGCTTGAGCATTTGACATGTATGCTACTTCCATTTGTTGAAACCAAAGCTTGTTCTCGCATTGAAAGATTAATCAACTTGGTTTTCTTCTCACCAAAATGATTCCCATTAGAGCCATTGCTTGGCCTCTTCTTATTGTGGCCAGAGTAAAGACTAGGCTTACTTTGAAGCCCTGTGCTAGCTCTTTGCTCCATCAAACACTACTTTGTTTCAATCCTTTGAGGATGCTATTGGGCAACAATGTTATTGCTCAACTTGCCGTCAGATGAAACTTTAGTGCTAGGATGTTCTTGAGGTTCTTGACAACTATTACAGCAATTTTGTTGAATCTTGTCAGAACATGAAATCAATACCTCCTTTCATAAAGTTGGGAAGAAAAAATGGAGCAACGTGAAGGTTATATTAAAAAATTAATAATAAAATATGAAGCTCATGTTATGACAAACATAACGGAGGAAAAATACAAAGTCTTGCAACCAACCAACACCATGTTATGCAACACAAATACGGTTACTTATTTCACAGATCGATGAAACATTGAAACATAGGTGCTACGCTTTTACCAAAAGAATATATATATATATATATATATATCATCATTTAATAACTCTACCAAAAAAAATTATATTATTTAATGACTTCTTATAGAGACTAGATTCATTAATTCAATTGGGATGAAAGTTCTCATAAAGTACATCATTTTTCCTGAAAAATAATGTACATCTCTGATGAAAAAAAAAGGAAGAAGAAGAAGAAGAAAAGAAAGCTCACATAAATTAGATAAAGTCTACAAAATATCAAATTTTCATTTAACTTTGAAACAACT
The DNA here is from genome assembly GCA_031439595.1 of Pterocarpus santalinus. Classification (NCBI taxonomy): domain Eukaryota; kingdom Viridiplantae; phylum Streptophyta; class Magnoliopsida; order Fabales; family Fabaceae; genus Pterocarpus; species Pterocarpus santalinus. The sequence continues at coordinate 63,794,202 of CM062531.1, read as the reverse complement.
TAATCAAATCATGTTATACTTATATCATTCCAAGAAACATCAAACAAACATATAAAATTATTGTGGATAATAATAATAATAATAATAATAATAATTTGGCCATTGAGGGGGAAAAGTGAAGAAAAATATTTTATTTAACATTAGTCATTACAAAATAATAAAAACCGAACAATTATCAAATTCCTGTGATGATACATATAATATCTGAATTAGCAGAAAAGTAAAAATTATGAAAAAAAAAAAAAAAAATGAAAGAATACCTGATGGTGTATGCTATAATGTAATATAGTAGTTTTAGTAAAGACTTGTCGACTATCTCAACGTTGAACAAGCAATAAATATAAGAAACGAGAACAAAAAAGTAATAAGAATAGCTGCTGTGGGATTTCAGAAAGAATGGTGATTTAATTAGTGAAGATAGGAAGAGAAGCAGAGCATACTCACAAAGTAGTAACAATAAAAGTGCTTCAAATCAAAGGAGATGTAATTATATAGAGAGAAGATTTGTGTCGAGTGTGGAATAGTCAGATACAAAATTTAAACATACCTTGCAGGAGTGTTTGTAATCTATAGTGATTCTTCTTTCTATACTTCAAGCAAAAAAAGATAAATTAATTAAAAATATGATCTGCATTAGATATCGTAGGAGATATCGATATATATATATATATATATATATACACACTTAAATATTCTTGAGGTTCTTACTCTATATTTAATTTCATCTTTGTAAAACATTTTAATTATAAAATAATCTTAAATACTACTTATATATTTGTTGAATCTTAATTAGCTGAAAAATTAAAAATTCAAAAAGATTAATTATTTTTTTCTAGCTAAATAATTAAAAACATTTAATAGAAGATCTAAATGTTCATGATAAAAAAAAATAAAAAGAGTTAATAAATGTTATTTAACCTTAACAAAACGTACATTTTAACATACAAATACTTAAAAGCAATTTTTATGCATTAAATATGTGAAAAAAATTTCAAAAGTCTAAAATTAATTCATAAATGACCGTTAACCAATAATTAAAGAAAAAATAATTAAATGTGACTAATCACAAATGTTTAGTATGAAAAACATCAACTAATTAATATAAACTAAATGGGGGACTTAAAATCCAAGAAAAATCAAATAAAGATAATAATACTAAATGTTCACGTCAATGAGAATTGGTACAGTTGGTAAGGAGTAGGCTCATATCTCATAAGAATGTGAGTTCGATTCATATAGTTAATATGAGAAATCTGTAAGTGCTCTCTTAACAAAGGGTTGTGCTCTCGTCTTGGTGGGATAACCGATATCAAAATTATCTAAAATTTTTATTTACCAAAAATAAAAAATTACTAAATGTTTAGATATTACTTCAATTGATAGAGGGTTAACGTTTAAAGAGCATTTGGTATGAGTTAATCTATCAGGATTACATATAATATAATTTTAAATTATCTAGACCCATAATATTGTCTTGTTTGATTGGGTTAGGGCTTATTATTGGCAATCCAAATTTCCAGGGCATTCTATATTATCTTCATACTAGTCATTGCTCCTATGGAGGTGTCTATATGGATTATTATTCATGTGATAATCTTTCCATTATTATTATTATTATTATTATTATTATTAAATTAATGATAATTATTAATTATTATAATAATTAATACTAGTAATAATAGTTATTATTATTATTATTATTATTATTATTATTATTTAGTACAAGATATATATTACTTAATAATTTTTTTTATATACCAAATAAGATAATATGAATTGTCAGATAAATTATTTATATATACCAAATACTATATTTTAATACTACCAACAATTTAAAAAGTAACAATATTTATAAATAGGAACCTAAATTACTAACAATTTTGTTAGGCTATGTGCCAAACACAACCTTAGAACATTTTTGGCGGTATATAGTGTTCAGATAAATAAAAAAAAATAACATAAGTAGTGAAACTTCAATTGATGCAGTCAAGCGTATTGCGACAATTTCTAATGATAAATTGAAATTTATAAAAAAAAAATGTATCAAGAAAATTAAATATTATAAATATGGTGATTGCTACAGTGTCCCTTACTTGAAAGGGGCACCATACATCTTGTGTAGATGCAACATGATATATGAGTATGATCTAAAAATATATTCATATACCAAATATTTATAGTACACTATACTAATTTTTTAATTTTAGTCAAATTTTAGAATTATGATTAAATATATTTTAAAAATGACCAAAAATTTATTTATGTAATCTTGAAATATCCCCAAAAATATCTATTTAATTTTAGGATCATGCAGATAAAATTTTATTTAATTTAAGGTTATCTAAATAAAATTAAGAATTACTATAATGTATTACAGATATTTTTAAAGTAATTAAAATTTATTTGTATAATCCTAAAATATCCTCCAAAAATTCTGTTTAATTTTAAGATTATATAAATAAAATTTCATTTAATTTCAGATCATATAAATATATTTTAGAAATTATTATAGTATACCATAGATAATTTGTATATCAATATACCAATAAATCCCACCAATAAATTGACAAGCTGTATAGTGTAATTTGCAAGTTTGTTGCACCAAAGACACCGCCATTAAAACGTGTTTCTTGCCATCGAATCTTTTTACAGGAATTGATTAAATATGTTTTGATTTCTTTATTAATATTTCTTAGAGAAGAAATTACTAAATACTTTTTAAATTTTTAAACATATAAAAAATTATTACGTGTTAATAAAATATAAAGAATATTTTCACAAAAAATTTACCATTAATTTCAAATAATTTTCAATAAATTAAAGTTATTAACACGAAGTTAATAATAAATTATTTTTGTACTTGATGAATTAATTATAATCCATGTGTTTATAACAATTTGTTTCTTTGTGTATATACACACACACAATACATAGGCTTAATTATTTTTTTTGTCCCTTGAAATATCGTGAACTTTCATTTCGTCTCTTTTTTTCCCAAAACAAAAATCTGTTTAGTTTCTCTAATTTTTTTTTTTTTTAATTCTCATTTGATTCCTCCACTAACCTACCATTAGTTTTTTCCGTTAACTGTCAACTTGGCGTCTCACATGGAGGCGAACATTGACTAGAAAATAAAAAAGAAACAATATACAATGTTTCATAATAATTTTTTAATTTGAAGATTTTATAATAATGAAAAAATTGTAATAAATTAAAACCTAATAATTAGCTAATATTTTTTCAGGCTTATAAAGAAAATAATAATTTCTTTTTGTTAAGATTCAAACTCTTTCCTTAATAGGAATTTTTCTCATCATTTTCTCAAATCTTGTATATTTTATTTTAATTATATTTATTTATGTAATTTTTTTAGCTTCATAAAATATAACATGGGAAATTTTTACACATTATAGGTAAAAATGCATACTTTTATATAAACTATTATTTTAAAATATTTACTATAATAATTCTAAAATATAAATTAATTTTACTAAACTTTAAAAAAAATTTACTTTGCGTACATAAATATGAATTTTTTTTTATGTAAAATATCACATTTTTTTGTTTTATCCTTTAAAATGTTATGATTTTCCCTTTTGATTTATTAAAATATTATCATTTTTCTGTTTATCTCACCTTTTATCCATGTGAGCCTCGCATAAAATGTCAAGTTGGCACTTAATGAGAGAGAGAGAGAATAAAAACTAACAATAGGTATAATGAAGGAACCAAAGGAGAATTAATAAAATTTTTTAGGGATCCAATGAAAAATTTATACAAAAGAGAAATCAAACAAAAAAAATCATAATATTTTGCTAAATCAAACACACACACACACACACACACATATATATATATCAAACACACACACACACACACACACACACACACACACACATATATATATATATATATATATATATATATATATATCAAGTGAAAGGAATGACTAATTATGAGAATAAGAGGCACAAATTTTGACCATGTATATATGGTTATATGGCTTAAATTTATTCCTCTTACTCTTATAATAAACCACTTCTCTCATATGAGATAAAAAGTAATAAATAGGCAGTGCACAAAATCACGATGCGAATGAAACAAGCGAGGAACGTGACAAAACACTTGATCCCACATGATCATTATTTTTTTTGTCAATTTTTTTCTCCAAAAAGTTACTTACTAGCGTATGCTAGTAACTTTCTGGACAAAAAAAAAAGATAAAAAAACTCTTACTTACTAATGTATTACTGAAAAATATTGATAAGTAACTCTTATTTATTAGCGCCTTCAATAATATAGTTGTAACTTTTTGGAAAAAAAAAAGAAAAAGACCAAATTCTTTTTTACTAGCATATTGTTAAAAACACTGGTAAGTAACTCTTGTTTACCAGCATTTTTAGCAATACATTGGTAATTTTCTAAACAAAAAAAGGGGAAAAAAAAACTTACATACCAGCGTATTGCTGAAAATGCTAATAAGTAACTTTTATTTACCAGTGTTTTCAGCAATACACTGGTAACTTTCTAAATAAAAAAAAGATAAAAAATTCTTACTTATCAGTATATTGCTGAAAATGCTAATAAATGCTGGAAAGTAACTCATATTTACCAGCATTTTCAACAATATGCTTGTAACATTCTGAATAAAAAAAAATGACAAAAATTCTTACTTATTAGCATATTGCTGAAAATGCTGATAAGTATCACTTACCAATGTTTTCAAATATTTACTAGCATTTTCAGCAATATATGAATAACTTTTTGGATAGAAAAATGACAAAAAACTCTTACTTACCTATTGCTGAAAACGTTGGTAAGTAAGAGTATTTTCAGCAATACATTGGTAATTTTCTGGACAAAAAAAAAATCTAACAAAAGGAGTAATGATTATATGGGATCAGTTATCTAAGTATTTTTGTCATTTTCCCTATTTTTTCATATGTATCGCTAATTTGTGCCTCACCCAAATATTATTCTATGAGATGAGTAATTTATACACACACACACACAAAAATATTTAATTATGTATTACTATATTAGTAAAAGTTATTAACTCAATTACTTACTATCTTAAAAGTCTAATAAATAGAAGTATTTAATCAGATAATAATATAAAACTATTTTATACTGCCAATATATTAAAATCAATCTCATATATATCTTACTCAACGGACTACTTCTAGTGCTACATAGCATTTCCTAATTTCAAATAAATTAAAATTAGTGTATTTTTGAAAAAATTAAAAAATTAAAATTATTTCAATAACTGCTTATTTGTATAAACGTGTTTTTATATAATCGCTTATATGAGAATCAATTTATATTTAAATAATTTAGCTGAAAAGTGATTTTAAGATAATATATTTTATTTGAATTATATTAAAAAAATTATTTTTATATGATAAAATTACTAAAAATGATATAAAATAATTATTTATATTATATAATATTTGTTATCTAGGGTCAATTTAGTAAAAATATAATAGTTCTAAAATAATCAACTTTTATTTTTAATCACAAGATCTAAAAATTTACTTATATTTATAAATTATTTTTTGATTTAAAATTATCAATTTTAGATTATGATCTATTTTAAAAAAAATTATCAAACAAGATTTTTTTCCCGAAAAACTATTTTTGGAGCTCCCCAAACATGCACTTATTCCTGCCTGCCAAAATTGGGCCAGTAATTTTGGCTCTTATGTTGCTTGCAGAGTCGGTCAGCTTTGTTGGTTTATGCCTTCCATTGAGTTTCTCGATTTCTCCATTGGAAAAAATAGCTAACTAATTGTAGTTTTGATTTGAAAGATGTAACAATGAACGTCGACATGTTACATGTAGCAGCTGTTGCCACTGTCAAATTCAAGTAATTTTTTTTCTTGGTTTATTTGCTAATTGCCGCTGTGACTTTTATGTAATATTTTTATCCTTTTTTTTTTATTTTTATATTGAATAACTTACACTCATTTTTTTATAGATATTTTTATTACATAACTTTTTTTTCTATCTTTAAAATATATACTTTATTTAAAAATTTTTATTAATTAAAATATGTATGTAAATTTATTAAACTATCCATTATACAAAATGCTCTATCAATTAGTGGCAATATTATTTTTGAATTTTTTATTATTTAATATTATTAAGATTAGTTTTTTGACGCGGCATTATTAGAATTATTTTATTTTTACAAATTATTGAGAATTGATATAATAATATTAATAACATTATATATATTAAGATTATTTAATCCTTATTCAATGATTTTCAAAATATAAAATTTAATATAAAATTGAAAATTTATTTTCATTTTAACAAATTGATACAAAATATTTTTTTTAACCTTCATATTAACATATTATAGCCTAAAATTATTTTAAAAATAAAAAAGTAATCAATTCTTACTTTTTATAAAAATATCATAAATTATTATGATTGTTAATAATTTCTTCTCTTAACATAATAACAATAATTAAAAATTAAAAAATAATATATAATTGATTGTTTATTACTAAATAAACTAACTTTAAGTGTCACATGGCAACTCCTAATTATAATTAAAAAAATTATTCCTATATAAAATTTTTGCTTGTTTCCTCTCTTTCTATAAACTTTTCTTTCATTTCTATTATTTGCTATCTATTATTTAATTAAATAGACTATCTCAAAGTATCACATAACTTCTAATTTCAATTAAAGAAAAATTATTTCTACATATAATTTTTAGGTTTTTCCTTTCTTTCTAGAAACTTTCCCCTCTTCTCAATTATTTATTATCTATAACTAAATAAACTACGTATAAATATTATATAACAAATCCTAATTATAATTGAAAAAAAATTATTCCCCCTAAAATTTTCACTTTCTTCCTTCCTTTATAGAAATTTTCTTTCTTTTCTATTATTTATTATCTATAATATATGTTTTATTTTAAAATAAGGAAAATAATGAAAAAAATGCAGATCAAAATAAACCTATGAAATCACAGTCATAATTACTATATATGAGCTAAATATTTTAACTTTTCAAAAAATATTAAATTTTTTTAAAATAATAGATTATATAATCAAACAGAAAAAAAAGTTAAAAATACTATTTTTTACTTCCAAAAAATTAAAAAAAATCATAAATAATAGCATCCAATCTAGTCCAAAGCCAGAAAATGGGCAACTTTTGATTTAACTAACCAATGAGGGAGACCCTGGCAAAGCCAATATGCCCAAAGTGACGGTCCAAATTAATGTAGGCCATTTTTGTGACGTTGAAATTTGTCTAAAGCTGATGTAACTTTGGTGAGTGAACGAGTGCTTAAAAAAGGCAAAACGGATAGGGGAGAGTAGGTAGCAGAATGACATGCTAACATGGGTTAGTGTGAATGGCTGAATGAATGCCTTTGGCCGAATGTGCATTCCACTATTTTTGTTGTGGCTGGTGCTTCTCACCGTCTCAAACATCCTTAAGTAAATGTCTCTTAGTGGCTGTATCGTATTAGGCTAAATGATACATGGTTCTTGTCATCTTGCAATGGCTATCCAACTCAAGTTTGGTCAACATTATATAGATAAGCATGCTTCTGACAGTTTAAATTATTGGTGATGCAAAGTTTTAATTTTAAATATTAATTATAATAATGTCGACTAAAAAAAACATTGAATTTTTCTTTTAATGTTTTGATTTTGGAATAAGGTAGCATCTTATATGCCTACAACCACAACTAATTCAATGTTACACCTATTAGTTTATGGCCCAAAACATTGATATCGATTGGTTATTAAATTGAGAAAATGATATTTTTGTCTTAATATGTATTTATTTATATATCTATTATCATATGTTTGTATTTTTGTGAAACAATAACAAACAACATCAGAATTTGTTGACTTATTATCATATTCAACTTTATTCTAACATTTTATCCTATCAAAGGCTTTAATATTTGTCTATCTAAAATTTTTATTTTACTTATATTTCTTTGTCAATAAGTAAATCATAATTTACTTGTTTTCAGACTCTGTATGGGAAATCTAAAGGTGATTAGTTATAATAAAAGTAAATAATAAATTTGGACATACGTTAAAAATTAAATTTTAAAATTAACACATTAGAATATACTTTACGTAACCGCTATTTTTGATAAGTAGAATGCATGAGCAATTACTTTCACAAAAGAATTAAAAAATTAGCCTGTAATCCAATAAGCTAGTTATTTAGTAAAAAGGTATTATAAATAAATAAATAAAAGTTTATTTAATATGCTAAATATAAAGCTATTTAATAATTAAGATATTTTTTAATTCAAAATATTTAATTAATACTTTCCAATATTAAGTTTATAAAGGTGAACAAGAAAAAAATAGAGTTGAAATAAAAATATTGAGTACACATTTCTTTAAGAGATATAAATCTCTCTCTCTCTCTCTCTCTCTCTCTCTCTCACTAATATATTTTCTACATATATCCTCTACTGAAAAGCAATTTTTTTTTGAAGTATAATCGAATATTAAGTATTGACACCTCTTCCAACTATTATTTGAATTATAGTTCATCACATTGTGATAAAATTAAAATATAAAATAAAATAAATTTAATTATATTCAACTAATAGTTTAATTTTGATATAATAACAATGTAAAATTTTTTTGCTTAATTAACCAATCATATTATTTCATTTATATGACTATTCAAATGATAAATGTAAAACTTAATTATATTTATTGATATGATGATATATAATTAAATAATAATATAAAATTTTGTTATACTAACCGTGCCTAGAAATTAAATCCTCTAAGAAATAGAAAAATTTAATAAATATAAATATAATTGTATCTTGATCTTAGTTGAAATATGGAGCGGGTCCCGTGGCCTCTAGAGCTGAAAGATAGCAAGGGACCACCTAGGAAATTAGAAAATGCACAACCCAAGGGTGTGTGATAACGAGCGAACGTGGACGTGGATGTCCCCCAAGTCTTCCATACCGTTAAATATCAACCTCTCAGCTTACTACTTTTTCAAGTTTACTTCCCATGCTTATGCCATAATGGGTAGATCCATGCACCAAGAAGAATCATGGCGTGTTCATACTATTCTCATGCTGAAAATTATCCTCTATCAAAAAAAAAAAAAGAAGAAGAAGAAAGCTAATGACCGTGACGCTGAAAACTTTAATCAACAGTAATATGGAAGGAGAACATAACTAACCACCCGTGTTGAAAAATGCTAAAGAATTCTATAGTCACTTCATGTTATTCAATGAGATATACAAAAACTCTAAGGAATTTACAATACAGTTGTTTGTGGAACCGTCGAATTTACTTTTCTAAAATTATACAGTTTTACAGCACGAGAATAGAGTCTAAATTAAACTTGAGAAGTAAAAAGTGGTTGGTTATTATAGAAAGTAATTTGTGTAGCAAACTTTACTTATAATATACTGAGAATTTAAATCCTAAAATTACTTTCGAAAAAGCTTTACTTAATTATTATCTCTGACTTAAAATTACATGAGTAATTACTAAAAAAAATTTGAGGGAATAAACGAGCACAATACAGCTAGTAATGCTTTTTTTTTTCTTTTTTTAACATTACCTGAAGGCATATCTTTTGCATTTTAAGTCATCTATTATTACACCAACAAAAATATTTATACTAATAATACATCAAAATTAATCTCTAAAATTAAATTAAAAATGAAGTAAATGTAATTATAATTAAATAATAAAAATAAGAATCACATAATTTATATGATTACCGTAAAATGCGTACGCAAAAATTGAAAAATTGATATCTAACCTTTGCTGGCAAAATAATGCAGTGGTGATTAGCGAAGCAAACGACGAACGTTTTGCGCGTGAAAACGTTAAAAGGCGTCCACACCACATGGCAACAAAAGCTGTGACTCTGACCGTACCACACATGCACTGATACGTCTCCACACAACACCCCAAAGTCATCCACTCTCTGTTCCCACTCATCATCTTCCACTTACGCGCACTACGCACTTCTTAGCTCACCCTGACCCTCCTTCTCCGCCCCCATGTACCAAAATCCTTCAAACAACAGCCTTATCCCCTGCATTAACTCCTAAATCTCCATTTACTAACCTCAAAATTAAAATTTCAATATATATATATATATATAGAGTAGTATTTCCATCCTCTATATTATAAGTAATTTCCTCATGTGCAACCTCATTTAATGCAAAGAATTTTGTGGTTCACCCCTCATCCCAAAATCCCCTCCTCCTAATAATTGAGAGATCGGGTCTCTCACTCACTCCCTCACTCACACAATAATTAAACCCAAAAAAAAAACGGGGGAAACATACTCACACAAGTGTCTATCTGTCCATTCACAGTCACCAAGAAGAAGATGAACCTGGATGCCAACAACTCCGGCATCTGAATCTTCTAGAACTTTCCATTATTCCCAATGGGCTGCATCTACTCCCGCGTCTGCATCGGCGACAACTGCATCGGCGGCGGCGGCGGCGGCGCCAGCATCAACGGCGACGCAATCACTCGTCCGCCGCGTGGCACGTCCTCCTCCGAACACGACGAACCCTCCGCCTCCGAACACGACGAATTCCAAGTGCTGAACCAGCTGAGCCTGACGCGAGACCCGGAGGCCGGAATCCGAAGGCTCGCTAGGGTTTCCTCACAGTTCCTTCCTCCGGAAGGTTCTAGAACCGTGAAGGTGCCTTCGTTCAACTACGAGCTTCGCTACTCGTTCCTCTCGCAAAGAGGTTACTACCCCGACGCGCTCGACAAGGCGAACCAGGACAGCTTCTGCATCCACACGCCGTTCGGTTCCAGCCCCGACGACCACTTCTTCGGCGTCTTCGATGGCCACGGCGAGTTCGGCGCGCAGTGTTCCCAATTCGTGAAGCGAAAGCTCTGCGAGAATCTCCTCAGAAACGCGAAATTCCCAAACGACGCCCTTGAGGCTTGCCATAGTGCTTTTCTGGCGACGAATTTGCAGCTACACGGCGACATTTTGGACGATAGCATGAGCGGGACGACGGCGACCACGGTGCTGGTGAGGGGTAGAACGATAATCGTGGCGAATTCCGGCGATTCGAGGGCGGTGATTGGGGAGAGGAGAGGGAAGGATCTCGTGGCCGTTGATTTGTCCCTTGATCAGACGCCGTTTAGGGTTGATGAACTCGAGAGAGTAAAGATGTGTGGTGCTAGGGTTTTGACTTTGGACCAGATTGAGGGTTTGAAGAACCCTGAGGTTCAGTGTTGGGGAAATGAGGAAGGGGATGATGATGGGGACCCTCCTCGGTTGTGGGTCCCCAATGGGATGTACCCTGGGACTGCATTCACAAGGAGTATTGGGGATTCAATCGCTGAGAGTATTGGGGTTGTTGCTAACCCTGAGATTGTTGTCTTTGAGCTCACAAAAGATCACCCTTTCTTTGTGCTCGCAAGTGATGGGGTCTTTGAGTTCCTCTCTAGCCAGACCGTGGTTGATATGGTAGAATCTTTTGTCTCTTTTAACCTTTTCCTTTTGAATATATTTTTATTTTCCTTTTAGATCAACTTTATTGTGATTCTAGAGAGAAAAAGATGTTGAAATTTGCTTTTGGGGGTATGCTGAGAAAGCAAGTTGGTGGCAAGGTTATTATCACGAGCTGGAGTAATTGATGTTAGTTACTGTGCCTCTCGTCTTTGGGAATTAGGAATTCACTCTTGCAATTAGATGATGCGTACAAAAAGTGACTTTTCGGAAGGGGGAATTTTACTATTGTGCGTAAACCCGCAAGGAAGCTATGGGAAACATGAATACATGATTGTCCTATTAAAGGTGTGGAGAAAGAAATTGACTGCAAAGAATTCTGGAATATGCTCCAGCCGAATACCCCACACTCCAGTCCTACATAAAGAGCACATTGTCAAAGCACCTTATTAGCCCTACCACTCTGAAAGCGTAAATAAGCAAAGCTGGTTATGACAGGGTATTGTTAGGAATAGTCACTTTTAGGGTATGTTTGGTTAGGGGTTAAAAATGGGTTCTACACATGAAGCCCATCCATGGAAAAATTTGCCCCCATGTTTAACCCCTGAACCAAACACACCATAGTGATAATTTTACCAAAATGGTTGATAGGATTTTTTGTACGTATATTTTGCAAACTGGGAGGGGAAAATTAGGTCATTTCATTAAGAAGCTGCTTCTCGGTTTCAAGCATGATTGGCATTTGCAGAATTGCAAGCATGCTATCCAAAAGATATCCTAGCTTACTACTCAGTGAGATTGTTTTAAGTGAGAGAGGTGATTTTTGCGAGGGTGCAAATGCAATCGGCTCAACAAAATTCAAAATTGTGGAATTTAATCTTCTTTTATTACGTCAACCAAACTACTAACGGCTTTTGGCCTACTTGCTTACAAATTCTGTGTTTAAATTGTCCATGACTAAGACCAATGATTGAAACATGTAAGAATTAATTGTAAACTTAGCTTTGAGATCTGCATTATTAAATTGCTTGATGCTTTTGGTAGTTCAGTGGTATATTAGGTTAATTTTATCTGGTAAATCTTTCCCATTCATGCAGGATAGTTGAGGAAACCCAAAAAAATTGATTTTTGGTGTAATTGTCACACTGTCCAGTCGTGACTATGTACTAGGGATGTCTTTTTTCATGGAAGCTTTGTAAGAAATTTCTTATGTACAGACTCAGATGAAGGCATCGATGACCTTACAACTTATCTTTCAATAGTCCAAATTAAATCATGAGGCTAATCCTTATGGTTCTCGGATAATGATACACATAGATAACCATGAGCATTTGGATATAGAACTAAGTTTTGTCTATGCCACTGTTTGGTGTATTTGGCTGGAACGTAACTCACGCATCTTAAAGGGCAGATATTTGGACAAGCAGGTCCTGTGGGATGGGATTAGACATTTGGCTTCTATTTGGTGCAAAGTGCATTGTCTTTTTAGATGGGTTTCCCTCTCAGATATGCTGAGAAATTGGAAGGCTTTTCTCTTTTGATGTCTTCTTTTACTAGTAGTTATTTTTTGTAATGAGGATCTCTTGTCTTCCATTCTCTTTATAGTATTCTTCCTTTCTTGTTAATAAAATTGTACTTTTATCCAAAAAAAATAATAATAAATTTAAAGCATTTTTAACCTAGATTTGGTTTATCATCTGATTTAAGTCAAATGTTTTGTCTGTTAATTTGCCGTCATGCTTCCAGGTTGCAAAATTCAAAGATCCTCGTGATGCTTGTGCTGCAATCGTGGCCGAATCTTATCGACTTTGGCTACAGTATGAAACTCGTACAGATGATATCACAATCATCATTGTGCATATAAATGGGCTAAATGAAGTATGCTGTTTTATCTTTTTTTCTTCCTTCTCTTCATGTATATAAAATCTTCATGCATTCATTTCCCCTTGTTTATTGTTATTAACTGATCTAGTATTTCTAAGCAGCCTGCTGTTGGTCAGTCTGCAAATTATGGCAATGTTTTACGAACTCCAGCACCTCAAGTTGTAGAGGTGACAGGTTCAGAGTCTCCCTCCACCTTTGGCTTGAACTCTAGGAACCATCGTGTAAGACATGACTTGTCAAGGGCACGCCTCCGAGCAATTGAAAATTCCCTAGAGAATGGGCAAGCTTGGGTTCCTCCACCTTCTGCCCACAGGAAGACATGGGAGGAAGAAGTAATCCCCAATTAATCTGTTGCTTTTGCTTTTTGCAATTGAGTTAACGCCTCTATTTTCATATTTTTTTATTTTGTATTGAAAACAATATTTCCATGATAGTATAAATTCATAGATTTATATTGTCCCATTTAGCTTGTTCAAACCTGCAAACCTTTGATGGTGCTTCATCTTCATATGCCACAGGCACACATAGAGCAGGCGTTGCATGATCATTTTCTCTTCCGAAAACTTACTGATTCTCAGTGTCATGTTTTATTGGATTGCATGGAAAGAGTTGAGGTCCAACCTGGGGATATTATAGTCAAACAGGTCAGTTTTCTAGTTGAAACTGGAAAATTCTAGAGTACCATTGTTCTTCAGCTTTCATAGATTTCTCTGGCATAAAATTTAGTATGCTATTCTTGAATGGAACTGCATTGGATCTTATTAAAAGTCTCTCTTTATTTTAGCTGGGTTTGTAGTTTGTAATGGCACAAGTGTGATGAAAAGTTATATTTTGCAGGGCAGTGAAGGTGACTGTTTTTATGTTGTTGGTAGTGGAGAATTTGAGGTCTTGGCAACTCAGGTTTATAATATTTGTCATTTGATTACAGTATGGATTTAATTGATCTCTGTGATCGCTCCACATCTATTCTTTTAGGCAAATGTTGAAATTTATCCTAGCCAGAGGCAAAGGAGACGACCATGGCACCTGCAGGCTTCCAAAACTTCTAGATGTTTCTTAGCTATCATAGCAAGCAATTTTTTATTCATGATTAAGATGACCCCCAAGAGATAAACAGTTTTGAAAACCACCTTTGTGTTATTTCTAAACCGTAGTCCGGAACTCCGGCTCTTTTGATTGGCTTTGCCCCTGGTATATTCCATATGAAATCGTGTTTTCAAGGTCCAGGACCATATCATGAATGATGCTTCTACCTAAGCATTTCTAAAATTGTGTTAGTTTCTGTGTTGTCAATAAGATGTGTTAAAATTCTTGTTCGACATTTATCACAATGGCAGGAAGAAAAACATGGGGAGGTACCTAGGGTTTTACAGCGCTATACAGCTGAAAAACTATCATGCTTTGGAGAGCTTGCTCTAATGTGAGTAACTAACCATTTTTTCCCCTTCTTATGGTCCGTCTGCTAAAATTGAAGCAGTTGTTTTTAACACGAAATCAGGCTATAAGGTCATTCAAGTTTCCTCATGTTGAGGTATTAATTTTGTTGAGGAGTGTAATCCAGACTGGCATATCAAGTTCAACAATAATTGCATTATTCTAGAACATGGGCAATTTTATATGATTTTTCCATCACACTTTTAAGCAGTGACTATAATGCATTTGCATTTTTCTTGTTCTTATTTATTGGAAATCTTAAAAAGTCATTTTCGTGTCTTCTCTTATTTTTTAATGTGTATCTGCAATGGCACCATATGTTTCTTTTTGCCTAGCAAATTTGTAACTGTTTTTTGTTCCCTTAAATGTGGCATTACAGGTACAATAAACCCCTCCAGGCTTCCGTACGTGCTGTAACAAAAGGAACTCTCTGGGCTTTAAAGCGAGAAGATTTTCGAGGGATTTTAATGTCAGAATTCTCTAACTTATCATCCTTGAAGTTGCTTCGGTCTGTTGATCTCCTTTCAAGGTTGTCAATTTTACAACTGAGTCAGATTTCTGACTCTCTTTCTGAAGTTTCCTTCTCAAGTGGGCAGACAATCATTGATCATGTAAGCTTTTGCTTGATTATTTTTGTCCAATTATTGTCTGATCTTTTCTTGAAGTTCTTTAGTATGTCTTTGCAGAATGAAGTCCATGCATTGTACATTATCCAGAAGGGACAAGTGAAAATCACTTTTGATGCTGATTTATTGACTAGTCCAAATGTTCGCAGCCTCAGTCCTGACATCCAAAGTGAGAATGATAACGCACAGAGCAGAAGAGAACTGTCAATAGAGAAGCCCGAGGGAAGCTATTTTGGTGAATGGGCCCTTCTTGGTGAACGTGTTGGTTCCTTAAGTGCTGTTGCTGTGGGTGATGTTGTATGTGCTGTACTAACAAACGAGAAATTTGAATCTGTTATTGGCTCCGTACAAAAGATTTCTCAGGAAGATCGGAAGTATGTTTTTATGCATGCATATATCAGACATCGGCTTTTTGGTTTTTGTTCATTTGCCTATATGCTGCACTGAAAAACAGAGCTTCATATCATTGGCACTCTTAATTTGACTGTAGGTCGAGACATAATTCCAAGGAGTTGACTAGAAATTTCAACTTTCCATCCCTAGATAAAGTCCAGCTCTCAGATTTGGTAAGATTTTTTTGTTGCCTTCTGCTGCATTCAAATTGAGATCCTCCTATTACATTATGGACCTTTACTTGGTAGGAGTGGAGAAAGACCGTCTATTCTACTGACTGCTCTGAGATTGGGCTTGCAAATTTTGGAGACTCAGGTAGATAAATCTTTCTCTAACTTCTCTCTTTAAATTCGACTAATGCATGTTAAATCCCAGAAATAACGGATTTACATGAATTTATTCCTTCATTATTTATTTATTTAGTTTTTTGGTAAACATCAATTGACATCAATCTCCAAATTTGACTGTGGAGTAAATTGATATAAACCTAATCTTTCGTGGAGGGATTGAATTTCCTTCTTGATTGAGTTAACTTCGAAGAATGACATAGTCCGCGGATGTGAACAAATCTTTAGAGGACTAAATGGATGTAATTAGGTAAAGCTATTCTTTTAGTTTTCAAAATATCAATATATTCTTGAAATTTTCCTGACTTCCTTTTCTTCTTCGGTGGCTTGGTTGGCTTTCCTACATCAACTAATAGAATTGAGTATAGTCATTAGTGATAAAAAAGCAGTGTTTGATAGTTTTTATTTTTATTTTTTAATGCAATTTACTGACTGAATGATTTTTGCAAGCAGAAAATTTGCTTACTTTGAAGAGATTTTCTAAGCCAAAGGTGAAAAGGCTAGGAAAGGAAGCACAAGTCTTGAAAGAGAAAGATTTGATTAAGGGTATGAGCTCCTCAGCTTGTATACCACAGGTTTTATGCACTTCTGCTGACCGCGTATATGCTGGAATACTGTTAAATACACGCCTTGCTTGCCCTTTGTCTTCCATACTTTCAAGTCCTTTTGGTGAGTCAGCTGCACAATTTTGTGCTGCTTCCGTTGTCATCGCCTTAGAAGACTTGCACAAGGTCTTATGTGTAAATAATTCTTTGGCCTCAATTTTTGCCTTCTTGGCCTTGTGGCTAAGTTTTTCTTTCTTTTCCTCGTTAATGTATTTCATATTTAAATTTCAGAATGGTGTTCTCTACAGAGGGGTGTCACCTGATGTTGTGATGTTGGACCAAACAGGACAGATACAGGTTTGGAAACTTTTGTTTTAATGTTTTCTTGTATGTTTATTTGACTTATATTACCATTGACTGATTTTTCTGTCCCAAAACATATGCGTGGAATATGGATATCTATTATGTACAATTATTCATTTTTTTAGCACAATGTTATCAGTTATTCCTATTTATGTGTTACTGGTTGTAGCTGGTGGACTTTAGATTTGGTAAGAAGCTCTCCGGTGAGAGAACATTCACAATTTGCGGGATGGCAGATTCACTAGCTCCAGAGATTGTCCTGGGAAAAGGCCACAGTTTCCCTGCTGACTGGTATAAATAAAACTTGTATGAAATCATTGATTCTCAGTAGACCACATAATGGGTAGATTTGCATTTCTTTCCTTATTTCCTTAAAAACATAAAGATATCATAAAATAGTATTCCATTTGCTGATTTGCTGAATAAAATATTTGAGTTGTAATCAATGTGTTGCAATGACACCTGGCATGCAGTACGTTAAAGTCCTAGAATAACTGTCTGTCAGACTTGATTACACTCAGTGTCACCAAAGACTTTTTTGGTTCCCCTAGTTTTAATTGTAATAATGCCAATCCCATAATTTTCTAAGTGATGTAATTAAAAGTCCCCCTGCTAAGCTGTCATTGATGTAGCACTCCTTTTTTTTTGGGCTGATGTGGCAGTATTCCATGTCATCTTCACATTAGTAACGTCAACAAAATAGAGTGCCATGCTAACATACATTGTTGAAGAGCTTTGGATAAGCTCTAAATCTCTAAGAATGTAAAGCATTCATCGTTATGGTCTGTGTTCGTTGATAATATTTTGTGGATGTCACGCTGACAAACCTCATTGATGTTTATACAGGTGGGCATTGGGAGTTCTGATATATTTTATGTTACGGGGTGAGATGCCATTTGGATCATGGAGAGAAAATGAACTTGATACAGTTGCCAAAATTGCAAAACGTAAGCTTCATCTTCCAGAGACTTTCAGCCCTGAAGCTGCTGATCTCGTCACCAAGGTATTGCAGGAACTACGATTCTATTTCTCTTGCACTGTGTTTTGTATGTGCTCAAGATATACATGGCGAGAATATCTATTTCTCTTGCATGCATGAGAATATCTATGCATACTTACTCTTTTTGTTTAACTAATTTGTTCAGTTACTTGATGTGGAGGATAACACTAGACTTGGTAGCCAAGGTTCTGATTCTGTTAAGAGTCACCCATGGTTTAATGGTGTTGAATGGGAACGGATTAGACACCATACTTTTCCTGTTCCTCCGGAAATTGTTTCTCGTGTAACACAATACTTGGAAGTTCATTCTGAGGATTGCACTGGTTCTCTAGGTTCCCCATTACAGGAGGTAGAAGAACTTAACGTCCCTGAATGGCTTGAGGACTGGTAGGAGAATGAGCATTAGGTTTTGTCCTCTTTTTGACGTTTTTCTCTACACCAATATTTTCCTTTGCGTTTGTGGACAATTGCAATTAACCAGAAAATGCAAAGAGAGCAGTAGATCCATAATATTCCCCCTAGTTCACTTTTTGTGACATGGTTGCATTGGAAAACCGAATATTCTTGGTGTTTTCCATGCTGTCTTTATTTATTGAAGTAGCTCAATGAGTAGGGTAGCTTCAATATGTTCTTTATATTCTCTTCACCTCTGCCTTTTCTTGTTCTTTCTAATTTTTATTTTTTGGGAATTCCTTTCTTCTGTATATATTATATATTTGTACATGAGTTATAGAGTGAGTTTCTTTTCATTTTTCAATTGAAATTCAAGCAGTTTAGAATTTTTCTGTATGACCACTTATGGAAATTCTATTGTCATGGACAACTGTTCATATTCACGTAATCAAATATATTTATAAGGTGTACTCAATCAATTTTGTCCTATCATTTTGATGTTATGATTGAGTCCTTTCTTAATTTTAGAGTAAATATCTTTTTCAATATACTAATATTTTAAAATTGACATTAATTTAGTTCTATTATTTCGAATTTTGATATCACTTTGGTTTTAAAAAAATAAATTTGACATTAATTTAGTTTTAACATTTTAAATTTTAATATCAATTTTATCATTTTAATTTATTTATTTTGTAATATTTTTGTTATTTTCAAGTTGTTCAGGTATAAATGATTTTTCATTGTTAATCAAAAAGGATAAATAAGTAACATGGTGGTGCACTAATGTGCCAATTAAGAAGAATTATAACAAAATTTACTAATATTTTGAGGGGAAAAAAAAGAAAAAATTGATGTCAGAATTTAAAATATCAAGAATAAATTAATATCAAAAATTTTTTCAGGATCACATTGATATTAATTTTAAAATATTAGGATTAAAAGAATTATTTATTCTTAATTTTATTTTGTTTGTGCCTAACTCAAGTTTAACGGTAATTTTACGCTGGTTGTGTATGGCGTAGCGAGAGGTGCGGATACGCAGCCGAATACTCTGGGGGGAATACTCATGAAGGCCATATTTATCAAATATACTTATTAAATTCCATAGTTCGCATGTACCCAATAAATAAATAAATATTTACCCAGTTCGGCAGAAGTGTCAGCTAGCACAGCTGGTATGGTGCTACGCAAGTCTATCGTCTGTATGAGTCACATTAAAGGAATTTTCTAAATTAATTATCTCTGGTTAAAAGATGACTACGGACTGTTTGGCCTAGGTAATCAGATGTGTCTTCAATCATTCTCTTGTTTTCTTCTCCTTAACTAGATTTTTTGAACCATGCAAGGCATAGGTATCGATCAAAGAGGAAGTTATTTCAAATTTTCACTATTAATTAAACGGATAATATTAGATAAGAATTATTAATTGAATGCAAGATTAAACGCTTATAGAAGTAGCTTTTGTAGGAAAATTATATGATTTCTTCTGCTTATATATTTTAAAAAGAATAATTTTATAGACAGTTTAAATAGACTTAATTTATAAACGCATTCTACACTTTTTCTAAAAACATTCGATAAAATGACTAATTTTAATAAACCTACTCTAGTTTAAAAAGATTCTTAATCTTATTCATTAAATCCATCTAATTATAAATTATTTTGATTTTGTAAAAAAATTTATCAATGAACGATGTCAGAGTTGTTTAAAGTTATATATGTATAATTTGATTGTAACCCTATTATCTAATAATATATTGATATATTATTTGCAAATGGAAATCTCTTTTATACAGAAATACATACCAAGTGATTTTTTTTTTTTTGAAATATTTTATGGTGGTAATCCGAAGTAGGTGACCTCTAATATCAAGATCACCAACATCATCATGTCATCACTTGGTTTATAATTCGGCACATGTACTCATTACCTGTCTTAACCTGGTCTATAATTTATTTGTCTTTCCTCACTCTCCCAACCAAAATATTTTAATCTAATAAAGACAAGAATTAGACCTACCCCTGACAAAAAACGTAACTGATATTAAAACTATATTGACAAGTGTAATAATAATTATATAAATTTAACATTAATAATTAAGCTATAATGACGATCTAATGTCCTCTGCTTGAATGAAAAATGCTCTTAAAATAAAATTTTATGGTATGTGTAATCTTAGAGCACTTATCTTACTAGTAGTACCTAGAGGATTCTAAATCTGCATTTTTCTTAAATTATTGACAAAGCTGACGAGTAAGTTGGTAAAATCTGGTGGATTGAATAACTGAGGAGGTG
Source organism: Pterocarpus santalinus (assembly GCA_031439595.1). Classification (NCBI taxonomy): domain Eukaryota; kingdom Viridiplantae; phylum Streptophyta; class Magnoliopsida; order Fabales; family Fabaceae; genus Pterocarpus; species Pterocarpus santalinus. The sequence goes on along the minus strand of CM062531.1, from coordinate 63,773,455 downwards.
GAATCCTTCATTATGCCGTTAAGACAATGGGATAGGGCTTATCTCTGACGTCAGTGATATTGTATTGCACCTCTTGCGCCATGAATTAATGCATACTTAAGACACAAGAATCTGACAAAAACTACCACTTTGTTTGGGACTCTTAATGAGATTGCACTACCTAATCACATAAATTATTTTGTTCTATTTGTCATATTGGTTGACTTGTAGCAAATCGGCAATTCGCCATTTGGCTTTAGATTATATCCATATATAGGAGGGAAGATTGAACAAATGAGGCAGGAGTCAGAAGCTCAAGGATTAGTCAAGGTTAAGCAGTAATTAACATGCTTAATCAAATATTAGGATTTGTTTCTTGATGTTTCTTGAACTTTTGGAATTGATCCATTTTATATTATTATAATAAGATTAACGAAGAAAGAGAATAAAAAGGAACATGCTTGATTTATGGAACCTCGGTGGCATTCAGCTACGTCTTGCCTAAGTTTAGTTGTAATTGTATACATTTTTTATATGCTAAGCCAAAAGAGAATGGACAATATATAGAATATAATCAAGATTGCTATAGTTGAATTAAATGGTTGTCACATATACACAATATTATTCAGCTAGGCGGCATATGGAGCTGCCTTGATGTAAATCAACACAAACTCGATTATAAAATGGAAAGAAGAAAAAATCCAACTTTAAGTTTACAAGCTTTTCTCTTATTCTTCTCATGAGGGACCTAATTCATTTTCTGTTATAGGGAGATTAACAAATCTGTTATTCAAATCATAAGAATAAGAAAAAAAAATTGGGATTGAAATTAAAAAAAAAAAAAAGAAATTAAGGTATACCTGCTTTGCTAAACTATATACTTTCCAACAAAAACCACCTAAAATCTACATAAAGCTGTTGATCAAGGACTGAAACAGCGAAACCAAACATGTGTACCTCAGGAAGGTGATAATTGGACTATACATCTAATGGCTGTTGTTTATTCTGCGATTGCTGAGACCTTCTTTCTCTATTCACAAACCATTGAACTGTTCTTCTGGCAATTGGAAACCAAAGCTGCCTCATTCTTTCCTCTTTGAGCTTGTTTTCAAGCAAAGAAGAATCTTTAAAGGCCTTGTGTTTCATACCCAAATCACCAAATCTAGAGACAGCAGTGATTTCTGACATTGACCTTTTCTCACCAGGATTCAAATGCTTTGTTATTGCATGACTGGAATTTCCTGCAGAATCTGATGTAGAAGGAGGACCCTTATCTGAAACTGAGTTAAACTTGTTGAGTGCACCAACCTTGTTCTCAAAGGAAATCTTTCTCTCCATCTCCTCCTTGATGTTCATAGCTTGATCATTTTCTGCCACTCTTTTAGTTGGCATCATGTCAACATTTGATTCCAAATTATTGAATCTGCTGCTTGATGCATCATTGAGCAGCTCTGAATTCAAAAACATGAGGTCTGAAGAGCTCACACTGCTCCACCTGTGCTTGAACACAACATCAGATATAGTAATCCTGTGGTTGTGCTTATGATATGCCTTGTGGTTATCATCACTATCTTCTTCTCCTCTTTGTATAGGCAATTCTTCTTCCTTAATATCCTTCACAATTTTTCTGAAGCTGCTTCCAATACTGAATCTTGATGAACCATGGTGCTGTTCTTCCTCTCTTTGGACAAAGAGCTCTATGTTGGATTCTTCACCTAGCCCTGACTGGTTTACTAGCCTCCTCAAACTGTTTGAATATGTGAAGATTGTTTGGTCTTCTGGATTGACCTTGTGCCTGCAAAGAGGACAGCTTGAGTGTTTCTCAAGCCAGTGGTCTATGCAATCAATATGAAAAGCATGCTTGCACTTTGGTAACAACCTAAGGATTTCTACATCTTCAAACTTTGATAGGCACACTGCACATTCCAACCCTGCCTTTGACCCTCTGAGGGAAGAGAATCTGAAGAAGGGTAGTGACTCTATGACAGTCTTGTCAATTCCTGAGAATCTAGACCTTGATCTCCCAAGTGTTGGTTGATTTTCATTTTCTGGGTCCGCAGGAGGAGATAATGTGTTTCTTTGACAGAATTTGGCATACATAAGAAGAATGAATGTTAGTGAAAACATGAGGCCAAGGATTCCTATGACAACAGCAAGGCTTGGTTGGAAGTCGGAGACAGCATCTCCTGAAGAAGTTGCACTTTGTGCTCTAACATGGGAGAATATGATAGATAGAACTAAAAGGCTAATGACACCAAGTTGGTTATTCATGGTTCTCCTCAAGCATTCTGCAGCAGAAGTGATAATTGGTGGGCTGAAAAAGCTTCCAAATTTATAATGGGATTGTTCGTGATGATGGGGTTATTGGGCACGGACATTATTATATTATTATATGCTTCTCCCCCAAATAGCAACCCTTTTCTTGCGTCAGTTTGCTTGGTTTCTTCTAAGGCTGCGTTTTGCTTCTCAATTTGATTCTTCCTTTAAAAATGTCTTTAAAATATTAAGAATTCAAGAGTGATCACAATGTGGGAGTGGCCAACAATTTTATTTAGCTCGTAGTTTTGACTTAAGAGGCGTGTCCATGAATTAAGAATGACATATTGGCATATGATATGACACCCCCCAATTTAGTAGTTTAATCCTTACGCCATCCCTGTGTTAATTAAGCATGCAAGATTATTCCTTTTACCTTGAGTTTGAACTTTGAAATGAACCCTCATTTAGTGTTGTTTGTATTACTGAATCCAAGTTTCCATATATTTCAGTTAACTTAGTAACTAAATTTTTTTTTGATAAATATGTATGCATAAGAGCTTTTATTTGCAATTAAAAATAAAAAATGTCAAAGGTAGTTTTCCTATCACATCCTGGAAAGTCATGGAGTTGGGTTAAGTCTACGTTGGCAGCTTACTGCTTAAACAAACCATCAAGACATGGATGTTAACTCACCTAAAATGTCACACAATTTCAAATGTGCCATGTTTCAATTATTAACCTGGAAGTGCATGAAAAATAAATTGAAAAGAAAAAGATAACCTGTCTGGCTGCACCTGGTATGGAATCTGTGGTCCTGTTTGGACAAGGGACATATGCAGCTTTATGTGGAATTAACATGTTATCAGTGCTCAATAATGATAATGAATCCCTCACTATCCTTCCTAACAACCTGTTATGTCCCCATTAATTTTTGTCTAATTTTAGCAATAACGGCCATGTTAAATGTACTAGTTTCGCTGACCTTGCAAAAGAAACTTAAAAAAGAAAACGTTGAAAATCGATTTAATGCACAAATTCCAAGTTGATTTTGTCAAATTATAATACACCTATTAATAAAGTGCATGCTTGTCTTGCTGCTGCCTAATGAAAGTTGTACTGTTCCAAGACTTGGTAGCAAAGAAGTAGAAGGTTGTCTAACCAGTTTGGTGAAGGCATCTAGTTTTTTTTTTTTTTTTTTTTCCTTACTTGTATAGTAAGCCAATTTGTGAAGAATAGAACTTAGAATTGCTTAATCAGACAATTCAAGTGCAAAGATATGGCAAATGGGTCGATATGTTCCAACATATCATAGGTTAGTTTAAAAACAAAATAGGATGAACTTATTTTAAGTTGGAATGGTCAGCTTACCTCCTTTTATGATAAGTTAGCGGATTAGTAGGTTAACTCACTTAAAAATAAACAAAAATGATGGATTAAGCAGATTAACTCACAGGTTGACCACCAATTCATCTAATTTAGAAATAAATAAAACAATGACGACTTAAATAAATTAACTTAACCCATCAATAAAAAATAAAATGAATAGTCCAATCGATTAACTTCCCCCACTCTACTACGACCTGTTCATTATGTGGGACAAGTTAAAATAACTCACCGAAAATAATTGGTTACATTTTTTAACCCAACCCACTATTTTTGATAAGTTAAATGGCTGACCTATTGAGTTCAATTCATTTTGTCACCTTTGCAAGTGATAATGCTAATATGTGTGAAATAATTACAGATGAAATATTGTCCTTTTGCCACCGGTAGAGTTTAAACTAGATGACCCCAAAAAATCAGAAGTTACTGCCAGATTTTGGCGGTAATTACATGTTGCTGGATATGGGAGAAATAAAAGAAAGTACAATTATGCACTATTAATATTCAATCAAGTCTTGATCCGATGTTATTTATGTAAACTCCTTTAATCATGCAAGGACATATGATTAGATAATACTATAAGCTTCTCCGTGAGAATTTAAATCCTAAAATATAACATGGTAAATTTGTAATGTTTGCATCTATATATATAATAATTCTTTTAGCTAGAAACCGCTAGAAGCAGTCTAAAGGTGAGAGGCTTGTTGCCATTGATATACCACAAAAAAAGAAAAGAAAAGAAAAAAAACAAAAAGCTATTAGCTAGACTAGAGGTCTAAAATAAAAAGAAAACCATGACCAAAAAAAAGAAAGGAAGAAAGAAAAAGAAAACAAAAATGGAAGCCGGCGGAAGCCTACATCTCTTTCCACTTTATTGTCCTTTACGAGAGGCTCCGTTTGGGGCATGGAGAAAACAAAGGGGAATGGCAGTTAGTACTCATTAATTCTCATAGAATTAAAGGGGTCCAGAAGTGATTTCTGCCCATGCCCCCTTTCAGTGGCCTTTGCACGTTCCTAGAATGTGCAGCTGGGAATAGGGGCAAATTTTCTTGACACTATACGTGTGATGATTGAAGATGCAAAAGGGAGGTATTACTTAAAGCAGCGATGAAACATGTAATCATAACCATACGCTTGGGAGGAGCCAAGGGGAAGTGAGATATGGATGACGTTTGTTACATTCCAAGACATATTGCATCTTCAGCAACCAAAACCATTCAGGATCATTTATATTTTGAAAGTCCCATTTGGTGCATTTCATGCTCATGGCATTCCCAGAACAGTATTATCTATCCTTAGCAAACAACAACAACAATTAAGCCTTGTCAGCTACGTAAGTCAGAGTGTTCTGCGATAACTCATTTATATTTAAATCTATCCTTTGCACCAAAACTAGAAAACACTAAATAACTGCTGGCATAAAATCCGATGCTTACTCACTATTTAATGGTACAGATGGATGATAGGCCTTTATTACATGCAACTGCAGTGTTGTTTGCAGGTGCTACAAGTAAATAAAGGAAAACAACCAAATAGGTAATTGAAGTGTATATATAAAAATGCTAGGAATCTCATTCATCTGTACAAAATTTCTAGCCCGATTTCCATGATTCTCTTGTTGAAAACTATATTAAGTAAAGTTCAGCTAAGATGGTACAAGAAACTAGCCATGAGAAGAGGCTGCAGGGTTGCCATTTGCCACAGTCCCCAAAACTGCAGTACCCTCTGGATTGGCTTGGTCTTCGTTTGCATGGCGAACAAACTCCTCAGGGGTCATGTGAGAGCCATGGCATGCACAAACGATCCTGATTTGGTTAGTGCTGTATCTGTAAGTAACACCAGATATGGTCCTTCCATTTGGACCTGAACCCGTAGTGGATACCCAAGGCAGGTTTGGGTACGAACCACATCCGCCAAATTTCACATCTGCAGCAAGACCTTGCTTAATATTTGAGAAATCGATGGTGGAACCTTCTCCTGTGGACTGGTCTGGTACATCTTTGGCCCTGAGGTTTGTGCTGCTTCCTTTCACATCTTCAGGTTGTGAAGAGGAGCCTTCTTCGGTAACACGCAGTTTGCCATCTCCTTTGGTTCGATCCAACGGTCTTCCTTCAAATGGCATGGCCTCAGATATATTGCTTGGGATTACATGAAGGCCAGCTATATCCACACAACAACAGTTTAATGTAATTCCAATAAAAGCTCAGTAAGCAACAAACTATGAATAGAGCTTATAATTATTACAAGAACATATTAAAATGCATCATGAACAGAAAAGGCAAGCATTTATAACTGTGATTAACATTTCTGACATAAACGGACTCCAATTTTATCTAATATTTCAGAATTCCAGCTGTTTTAGAATATTAGGTTCAATTTATCAATCTATGATTCATTTCACAATATACAGACAATCCAAAACATTTAACAATTGATAACCAATCTAACACGCACATCTTGGAAGCTTGCATTATTAAGATTGATTGTTTACCAATATCATCCATCCACATCAGAATTCAAAATTACCTGAGTTAGGTGGACCCCTCCCAGCAAAGGAAGGGTGTAACTGTTGAGGACGAGAAACCAAACCCCACGAGTTATCCTTATCCAGCATGGGAAGCTGAACAGAAGGATATCCAAACATCACTGGAAAGCTCCCATTACTCACAGGTTGGCCTCCGGTGCGTTCACCAGCTGCAGTAGGCATTACGTGCATCAATCTCTGGGGGCTAGGTGCTCCAACAGAGTTGGACTCTTTTACTTGAGAAGGGTAAGGCGCATTCATCATATTTACTGGTTGAACAGAGAAGGAAGCACCATAACTCATGTTTGCAAGCTTAAAATCTTTTTCTGATGAACCAGTAAACCTTTTCTGCCCGTTAAAGTCAGTGGCACTGGGGTCAGCAACTCCACGAACCTCTTTTGGAGCATCAGAAGAAGCACCAACCCTCATGAATCCCTTGGAACCATCACTGTGGTGTGAGATAGGCCTAGAGGTGGAGTTCTCAGCTTCAGAATCTGCCACATCTTCATTCTCAGCAGTTGAGCCATCCTCTGTTATAGAAATGTGTGATGTTCTTGCCCTGTCATGTAGATTAGCATGATGAACATCACTGTCATGCTTCTTTTGATTACGTATCTCATCAAAAGGCATCTTTCGCTTATTTACTGCATCCAACCGATTATCATCCTCGATTTCAATAGGTTTGTTACTGTTTGCTGCCCAAAATCCTCCCCCATTTAAATTAAAAGAAGAATTATCTTCTTTGGTCTTTGAAAGATCATTAAAGAAGTTCTCCTCAGGCTTTGAAGAATCAGATCTTCGAGCCACAGCAACTGAGTCTGGCTTCTGAGAACCAGCATCAAACATGCTCTTGAAGTCATCAACCATTTTTCCACCTTTTCCAACTTCTTCTGCCCTAGTATCTGAGGAGCTACCATTCTTACTCTTGTGTTTGGCAGACGAGCCACCACAAGATAAACCTAAGCTGAGCTCAAGCCCGCTGTCATCCTCCATATTGCAATCTCTAAGCCTACCAAAAACTCAAACCACACCAAATAGCTTGACTGTCATATGTTCCATACTACAAATAAGTCCACCCCTCAAATATCTGCATTCAGTTCAAAGCAAAGCAAACAAGGCAATCTATATCAGCTGCATAGCACAGGCTCACATAACGAAAATAAAACATAATCAAGATTTGCATTTACAGTATCATACATAAAACCCCAACTCATTCCTATGTCTACTCAAGGGAAGATCAGATTCCATTAATACAAACTTCCATGGTTATAAACTGTGGCCCGTAGCAATACTGCAGTTGCTTAAGGCTCCCCTCCAGCATCATACCCCACTTGGGGTATGTTCCCGTATAACACCAACACCAACAACAACAATAATAAAACCAACAAAACCAAACACAAAAATCTTTCCTTTTCAAACAGATCAGGACTTTGAATTGCAAATGACCAAAATAAACTCAGAAAACCCAAACACTTTAGTCAAATTTAGAAGCAGCAAAAGGTAAAAATCAGGTGAAACACCTTACCTCAACTTTCTGATCCAAATCTTTCCCTTCCCTCTCTCTCTCAAGTGATTTGAGAAACTTGTTGCTGCCACCCCAATCTTGAGAATCCCATAGCCACAGGCCAAATCAGCAACTACCAAAGCAAGCTCTCCACTTTTTTCCCCCTTAACTTTTCCACTTCAATTTGGAAACTTTCTCGACCCAATCGGTTGCTTGAAGGTTTAGGAAGTATGGGTATAGCTCCGATCGGAGTTTCAGAGCTTATTCTGTGAGATGCCTGTTTGGGGGCAAAAAAGAATTAGACAAAAAAAAAAAAAACAGATACCAAAGACTGAATTTAGGGTTCACATGGTAATGATTGCAGAGTTGAAAAGAGAAATAGCATAAGGGAAAAAAAATTGAGATACCTGAAATTTTTGAAGAGTAATGATGAAACCCTAGGGTCAATTCTCTCTGTCACTGTGCTGAGATCAGTGGAAAATTGAGAGTGAAAGGGGAAGCAAGGTAGAAAATGCTTAAATAAAATAATAATGATATTTTTTCTTAAAAAATTTGAATTTCTCAATTTTTGTTTTTTGCCAATGTGATTCTCGTGTTAGTCACATTGCCTAATGATGGCCGCGACAATAGGGACCTACAGTTGTTGACAGTGAGACAGGTGAACCTAAAATTTGTTAAGAAAAATCTATTAAAATTAAGTTCGTGAAAAACATGAGTTAAGGAAGAGTTGAAAGTTTCAAATTAAGGGTCCTAATTTTCAAATGTAGAGTTTTTTTAAGTCGTGATTTGAGCAAGTAGGTTGAGTAACAAATGTAACCTTTTATGATAAGTAACAAATGTGATTTGGTACTTGTTTTGGTAAATTTAATTTTGATATATATTTTAAGGGTTAGTATCAAGTTACGCTGTAATAATTTTAAGCAAGTATTATCTTATCAAATAGTTTTTTATTGGTTGAATTTTCACAAAATCTATTAATGAATTACAAATTTATATCTTATAGATTATTTTTATAAAATTTTATATTAATCTAAAATTATTTGATATATTTTTTATATCTATCAAAATTAACATAATTTATATGTTTAAAATGTATCTGAATAAAAGCTACGTAATTATATTCTTATCGATATTCAATTTTTATATAATTTGATATAAATTATTTTCATGATAAGTAATTATAATTCAATGATTAGATTGATAAAAAATATATTTTGTAGAAATTTATAAGTGGTATAACTATATTTAAAATTACACCGATATAACTTGATCCTAATATGTATTTTAAACCCATTAAGTGTTGAGTTTAAAATACTTTATAATAATGGATATTTGTACATATACATAAATAAATACAAGTTACATGTACTCATTATGAGTGTACATCTCACATAAATGCAATAAAAAATCTTACGTATGTATTTAAAAAAATTGTAAGATTAAACTTATTTTAATAATTATTTATTTTGTATAATTATTTTTATATAATTAATTATATAAAAATTAATTTATATTTGGATACTTTAATTAAAAAATTAAAATAATCTATTTTTTAATTATATGAAAAAAATTATTTTTATATAATAAAATTACTAAAAAGAATATAAAATAATTATTTAGATTATATAATATTTGATACTTAGAATCAATTTAATAAAAATATAACAATTCTAAAATAATCAGCTTCTATTTATAATTATAAACTTTGAAAAATTATTTATGATTATAAGCTATTTTTTAGTTTAAGATTATTAATTTTTTATTATAATCTATTTTAGTTTTTTCACCAAATATACTTGATTATCTTAAAACATCTTTTTTCTTTAAAAAAAAGGCTATTTTGAGAGATTTCCAAATATACTATATGTTACTATGTAAATTAAATTTGATTAATTTAGACTACTTATAAGCTTAGAAGCAAGTGGAGTTTGAATTTATGCTACACATATTATGGTAAGCCAAATTAGAGATGCCTACAAAGTGAGAAACAAGTGACAACCCTCTTTGTTAATGCAGAATTGGATGGCAGTAGTGTTAGTGTAAGGTTAAATGGGTAGTTAGTTAATTAACGAGAATATTGTATAAATAAGTACATGTGATGTGACCTATTAATGAATTATAATTGTTGGCATACATTAAATTGGAGTTTTCTCTCTTAACTTCAAGGAATGAGAATTAAAAATTTGTTACAAGCACGCCAAAAATTTGGTTAGGAAACTTAAAAGTATGTAAACAAAACAAAAGCATCATACAACAAAAGTAATGTCATAACCTCCGAAAAAGAAGAGAGATAGAGAGAGAGAAAGAGAGAGTAAATCGGAAAAAAAAAATGCTAGTGGAAAAATTAGCGAGACTAGTCTATCCAATGCAAATACTGAGAAAATTAAAAAATTATATTATCCAATATTTTACCGAGTAAAATAATACGTTAAGGTTGGGTAGAAATAAACTAAGCAATTTATCATAGAAGTGAGTGTCAATCAACAAGTTAAGTGTCATTCTAGTCCCTAAATTATGTATATATGTCACTTTAACTCTTTAATTCCTAAAGTTGCATTTCGTCAGTTATTTTAATCCTTGGTTAATCAACCATTAATCAACTATTAAGATTTTACTGATGTGTTATGTTAAGTAACACGTCAGCATGCCATGTCAACATGCGTTAATTATAAACTAATTCAAATCAGTTCTTAAAATTTCTAAAATATATCAAATTAATTTTTAAAATTTCTAAAATGTATCAAAATAATCCAAAATTCCAAAATTTCTTCTCTTCTCTTTCACAAACTCTAAATTTTTAATCTTTCTTAAACTCACTAATTTCTCTCCTATTTCACACTCTACCTAGACTAAATTCTCCCCATATAACATAATAGCCACAAGTTTTTTACTTAACAAATAAATAAATATCTTCAAATTATTTTGATCAAAAATATTGTAATTTATAAAAATAATAAAAATAAAGATAAAGAATGTTAATTATTTCAAATGAGATTTTGGCCAACAAATGACAGGGTTATAAAAATGAAATTTATTTTTATTAGTTTATAACAAACAAATGCTAACATTTTTCAAACAACTTTTAAATTTAATGAAGCAATATCGAATAAAGCCAACCCAATGGATCTTTATAAAGCCAACCCAAAATCAAGAAGAATTTCATAAAGCAAACAATAGGTAAACACACAAATAAACATCGATATGTATTAAAATTAAGAAATGAAGGAAATAAGACTAAAAGAAAGAGGAAAAATCAGGAAAGATGAAATAATTGAACAACTGATAATGGTTGGGCTAATGGTTTCGACTTGTGAGTTGTCATGAATGGCAGCCGCGCTTTACAGAAATATATAAGCAAAAAAAGAAAAAGGAAATGGAAGAAAGAAAAAAGAAAAATAATAAGCTTAAGATACAGTTTTATTGTGTACACAAATAAATTATTGATCTATTTCAAACTATTTTTTTGACAAATTTGTTACATAACCTTGGGAGAAGAATAGTGGTTAGTAAAAAATTTAAAGTGATGGCAATTTTGTAATTTAAATTATTAACATTGAGAGTAAACTTAAGCAAAGTCACAATTTATTTCTACTACGATTAATGAAATATATTTTTCAGATCAAATTATTTCTTCAAAATTTAAAATTTTTTAATTTATGACAAAAGTCTCAAAATGAAATTGATTTATTGCATTAGATTTGAAATAATTTATATTTGATATTTTTTTTTGTTTTGCATGATTTTCTTACCTTCTTTTAAATATAGACCTAATCTTTGTTTGAGGGTATCGAGCTTGCTTACCATTTGAGTTAACTTCACATGTATTGATATTTTGATATAAAAATAGATAATACAATTTATTTTCTTGATATAATTTTAATGGTGAAATTTTGATTGAGCATCAAAAGACATAACTTTCTTCCAAATTTGGTGATTAAAATGTAAACATCTTAGAAAATAAATCAATTTTAATTTTCCAGCCAAACTTCTATTATAATTGTTAGAAAAATAGAAAATATTTTTAAAGACAACTTTTAGCTAAATCCATTTAAGTTGTTCAAAATTAAAACAAAAAACCATTAATTAATGAGTAAATTGCAGTTATTACACTTGAGGTTTGTTGTAATTGCATTTCACCTAACAGTTCCAAAGAAATTAGTTTAGGTAAGGTGTGAAAATTGAAGAGAAATTAATGGAATTTAGGAATATTAAAGATTTATAGTTTGTGAACGAGAAGATAAGAAATTTTGAATTATTTTAATATATTTTAAAAATTTTAGTGACTAATTTGATATATTTTAGAAATTTCAAAGACTAATTTGAACCAATTTATAATCGAAACGATGTCAATATGCCACATGAAAGGACTCTGCCATGTGGTATGTCACGTCAGATGTTGTTAATGACATGTTGACGTGGCATGCTGATGTGTCACTTAATGTGACATATCAGTAAAATCGTAAAAGTTGGGTAACGATTGACTAGTTAGGGACTAAAGTGACTAACGAAATGCAACTTCAAAAACTAAAGAATTAATTTTCAAATATTAGAGACTAAAGTGACACACATATACAACTTCAGAGATTAAAATGTTACTTAAATCTCAATCAACTCTTTATTCTTTTTTCATGAGAGTAACTTTACTTAAGTTGCCATATGACACCTCCACGGTTGGGCATTTTCTTCATTTCTTTCTCCACGTCCCCCCCTCCTTCTCTTTTTTCTCCTCTTTTTTTTTCGCTCCTCTCTTCTTTTTCCCCCAGGTGACCAATCTTATAGAGTTTTAATAATCTAAATTAGTATTTTGAGGTAAGGTTAAGCTTAAAAAAAAAAAAGATTAGGCTCTGACAAAATCAATGTAAGTTTTAAGCTTTATATTTAAGAAATAAATAGACCTGTGAGATAAATTTTTGTATGACTTAACTGATGCTTATATCTAACAAACTAACACTAAGTTAAAAGAAAAAAAAATACTAAGTTAAGCAGAAGAAATCAAGTTGCAACTAATTTTTCCTTGCCTCGCTTATGCAAAAATGTAGTTGGTCTCCCCTTGTGCGAAAAAAGAAATGAAAGAAGGGAAGCAGACCATAAGAATGAAAGCATTTGCCTTTATGCATAGTTAAGAACATTTTAGTCATTGCATTTATCGAGTAAAAGGAAATTCGTGTCAATTATCAGATAGGGTATGAATGATGTTTTCTCTCGTGTATAAACTTTTAATTAAAGGTAAAAATAGATTAGACGATAGTCTACCAAGAGTTCATGATTGGTTCCACATTAGATACAAGCTATACATACCATATTTGGCTTTTTGTTTAAAAATTCCTAAATCATGATTTAATGATTTCCAAATATAAAATCAATCATGTTATTAGTAAAGCTAGCTCAAAACTTTTTTTAAAAATTAATTAAAATAAAAATACCATGTTAAAGGCTTTTAGAAAATCTTTGAGGCATAACAAACAAATTTATATAACTAAATAATGCATAGTGTAGAAGTTAAAGCCAACATACAAGGCCTTTAAATTATATAAAGACTTAAAAAAATGATTTCAAAAATGTTTTACTCTTATAGTTGACCAACTTGACTCGAGTTAGATTAACTAAAGTTTAGTGAACTTCGGAAACAAGAGTTTTTATAACGAGACAACCCGACTCAAATCAAATTAGTTGAAATCTAGTGAGTTACAAATACCGGCTTGACAAGAGACATCCTTACTCCACTTTGATTTTGAAGATCAAGCACATCCTTCAGAGGAATTGGGTTGTTAGAGTTGATCACCTCTTTCATGAAGCAAAATCGTGCAATAGATTTATGACTTCTTGGGGCAATTCTTTAGCTCTTGGTTTACATGTGTTTTGTGATTCCCTTGAGGGACTTTGGTCTATTCTTTCTGATGACTTTAGAGGAGTCGTTTCATTGCACATCATTTCTTAATTTTTGTTTATGTGGTGCTTTTATATATATAGGTTTTTAAATATGATTTTTAACTATCCCTTAAAAAAGCGGCCTATATTAAGAAGTAAATAAATAAAACTCAAGTCAACTACATCTAAAAAATGGTTTTATCTTAAATGCATCTTGCAAAATATGGTGCATGATGCACCTGCTAGTGTAGCATACTCCTGCTTGTAGTGACATTCAATAAATGTGGCCAAATGAACATTGGAATGTGGCCAAATGAAGTTGAGCATGTCCCTCAACACTCACTTTGGCTTCCTCTCTCGCAACTCATCTCTCACCTCAAGTCCCATTCCCACCTCTTCACCACCACCACCACCTCTGCCACCGCCACGACACCACTGCCACCTCCACCTTCATCGCCATAGGCCCACAACCAACACGATGCTTGCCTTGTCAATCAAAGCATAGCTTTCAATAGATAAGAGAGACTTACACTAGTGCATGTCTAAGGTTCCAAAATCGGATTTGAGATCATCAACGCCGAAGAAGTCGGCACGAAAGATGGGGCCGTACAATGAGATGCACACAAAATCGTGTGCCGTGAAGAGCAGCGACAACGATGCCAAGGCGGAATGAGACTAGATGGCGTTGTTTTAGGTTGCTGCTGTTGGTCGTGGCTTCACCATTCACCATCTGCCACTTGGTTGTTACCATGGAGGGAGAGAGCCACTATGGCGCCGCCGCTGAAGATGGCGAAGATCGCGGAGCGAGAATGGAGCTTTGTTTTGTCTAGCAATGGTGGCTTTCCTTCTTAGCCATTCTATGTGTGACCTATAAATTGGTGGCCAGGCTTGGAAGGGGAATCGCATGGGTGGATAAGCGGAGAGAGAAGAAAGAGATAAGAAAGAGATTGTTTAGCAACATTCAGGTTCATTTAGCCATATTCCTAGATTTATTTAGCCACATTCTTAACTTCAGTTAGCCACATTTTTTAAATACGAATAAAACATGAGTGCAGCTACACCAGCAGATGCATCACGCACCTTACTTTGCAAGGTATATGGCAGAATGACTTTAAAGAATACACAAATTTAAGACAAAACTTGGATTGTCCTAATCCATTTCCCCCTATTTAATATTCACTTTTAGAGCATATTTGGTTTAAGGATAAAAATGAGAGATAAATTTTTATAGATCTCATTCATATGTTAATTGTTTACATATAAATGAGATTTATGAAAATTTATTCTTATTTTTTACCCCCAAAACTTGTGAATATTTACTTTTAGCATAAACTTTTTATGTTCCTATCCAATTTTAAATTGGTCATTACTATTAATATGAACAAATTCTTTACATAACTCAATTCATTCAGGCTAGCACATTTTCAAACAACAATAACATGAAAGCTACATTCAGAAAAATAGTTTTTTGAAAACTCATACAAACAAGCACATATCAATGGCGTTATCTACAGTGCTTTTTATTGATCAAGGAGCATGGTGCACCTTGCAATCTGATGATGAGATTATGAGATGCATTGATGCATCAATTATTTATAATGCACTATAATAATATCTAATTTTAAAAAAATTTAAAAATATGATTAAATATATTTTAAAAATTAATTATCATATACTGATAGTATAAAATTATACTGGTAGTATAAAATAATTTTATATTATCAGTGTAATAAAAAAAATTTATCAATGTTACCTGTCAGTGTAAGTTTACATTAATAATATAAAATTATTTTATACTGTCAGTATAATTTTATATTATTAATATATACAAATTAATTTATAAAAATTATAAAAATTTTATCAATATAATTTTATTTTATCAATATAATTTTATACTATTTGTTAGTATAATATAATATTAATAATATAAAATTATTTTATATTATTAATATAACTTTATATTATCAATATATAAAAATTAATTTTTAAAATATATTTAATTATATTTTTAAATCTTTTTAAAATTAATATATTACTATGATATATTATAAATAATTAATATATTAATATACTTTACAAATTTCTACTCTCTAACGCATTATAATCACAAGATACACTTAAATAGCTTCGACCGCGAATCGCATTGCAAACTGCGCCTGTATCAATAGCGACAATTCTATTTTGGAAAGAACAAACAAATCGCAGACAACGGCCTTGAGAAAAGTGAAGTACTATGCCAGCACGTGCATGCCATGAACACAAAGCCATCCACCTATTTAACCGTTAAACATCGTACCCGAAAAGCCCTTGTTGCTTCTGGGCTTGTTATTATTATAATCTTTTCCACCTCGTAAGACAACATCATCACTTCATTACACAGCACACAGTTTGGCTTCTCCAATGGCTTCTCCACTTCGTCCCTCTCTCTTCTCACTCAGGTTACCATGCCCTCGTTTGTGCCCTTCTCTCTCTTCCTGCAACACTTCTCAAAGGCTCTCTCTATTTCACCATGGTGGAGGTAAGCTTAATAAGCTATGCTCTCTCTGTGGTTGACCCTTTTGCAAATAGTCTCCAAAGTTGCTTTCTTTTTCATGGACCCTTTGAGATTTTGAGGCACATTGTTCTGTTTGTATGAAATTTTTAATACCCGTTATCCATTTTTTCAATTAAGAAAATATGTGCTTTGTTCATATGTTTTTAACATTGGTTTCTGAATAATTGTAGGGCATTTAAAGATTGATTGAGTAATGCTGTATCATTTGATGAACTGAAATTTTTTCTGGGTTGTAATCCAGCTGTTCAACAGTACCATAGTTTTGGCATGAAATCAACCAGGCTATTGAGACATGATGGTGGCTCTGTGAGAGCGATTGCATCTGGGAGCTTGTCCCAAGCTGCTGCACAGGAAAATGTGCTTGGTTGGCTGAAGCAAGACAAGAGAAGAATGCTTCATGTTGTATATCGTGTTGGGGACTTGGAAAGGACCATAAAGTATGTCCAAAATTAAATTGGTTACAAACTAGTTATCTCTACTACTATAATCCTTCTCATGGGAAAACAAACTTGTTGGTGATTTCAGATTTTATACAGAGTGCCTGGGAATGAAGGTGCTCAGAAAGCGCGACATGCCAGAGCAGAGATATACCAATGCCTTTCTTGGATATGGGCCTGAAGATGCACACTTTGTTATCGAACTGACATACAGTAGGAGTCTGACTAAAGTTCTTGAGATTCCTGATAGCATATAATTACAGAAAATTTCACTTCATGAAGTCAGTTTTACATGCCTGAGCAGTGGAAACCATTCGGTTAATGTTCATTTTCTTTGATTAATGTTTCAGATTATGGGATTGACAAGTATGACATTGGAAATGGATTTGGCCATTTTGGTGTGGGTGTTGATGATGTAAGTTGCCTAACTACTATGTCCTGTACTATGTACTGTGATTTATAAAACATCTTTGCCCCCCAAAACCGTGTTCTTTACTGGTGGCATATTTTTGTGTATGCACTATGAACTGCACCAATTGTATCTTTCTTTTTCTTATTCTATTGGGGATGGAGATAGTTTTGATTATTACTTTAGATTTCCTCTCTATTGTCTTTTGACCAATATATATGATGGAACTTCTTTTTCTTTATGATCATTCACTAGATTTCAAGAATTGTGGACATTGTAAGAGCTAAGGGTGGGAAAGTAACTAGAGAACCTGGTCCTGTCAAGGGAGGCAGCTCCATAATTGCATTTATTGAAGATCCCGTTGGTTATAAATTTGAACTTCTGGAAAGGGCTCCCTCTCCTGAACCTTTGTGCCAAGTAATGCTTCGAGTGGGTGATCTTAATCGTTCCATAGAATTTTATGAGAAGGTGAGGGTCAATGCAATTTTATGTTGGTTTACAGTCTTCTTATTTTCTTTACCCAATGTTAATTTATTTATGTGATTACTTGCCATTAGGCTTGTGGTATGCAGTTACTTCGTACACGAGATAATCCAGAATCCAAGGTACCTTGGCATCCTTTTTGTTATATATTTTGGTATTTAGATCTCTTTTGTAGTTAATATGCATACTACTCAACAATTAAGATAACTAGAATTTAGAGTTCATACCAATTGTGGGGAGTTAATGCCCTTCCGTGTCATCTGCATGGAAAAATTAAGCTTGAGGGGAACAGATATAGGATCCCTTTCTAATCAATTATCAATCCTCATGATGCCTTGCTTGGGGGGGTGTAGTAAAAATAAAATTGTTCTGAGTGTATATGTTATGCATTTAGGCGCCTTGCTATTGTTGAATAACTTCTGTTTCACACATGATTCTTATATAATATGTCATTTTGCCTTGTCCATTGTTTGGTGGTATGCAAAAGCATGTTCAGTCCATAACTATACTGAGCCATAACTTGTTTAGAAGGGGAGACTGCTCTGTGTATCTGTCCTACCAACTAACCATTCTTGTATTAAACCATCTGAAATTTTATATCTGACTGTGCGACTTCTTTTTCCTTCCTGACAGAGTTACAGTTCGATAGGTGTCCATCTATGTTATTGAAAGACAAAATGAACAGGATACTTAAGTTAAACTGCGGATTTTGTGTGTTCCCTTCTCTCGTACAATGTATGGGTGACTAATTTGTTTTAGATGACACTGCAACTGTCTATGTACCCTATGGTCCTTCAAAATTACCTTTGAATAGTCTGCTGTGAGTTCATAGCAGTCTAAAAAGCCCAACATTAGCAGGCCAAACACATGAGAAGCACCTTGCATAGAGAATTTATACCTTTGAATATAATTATTAATATATATAGCCCCATCATTCTGCTTTTAATTTATTCTTTTTTTTTTTTTTTCTCTCTTGGTGCAAAGATTCTTCATCTTTAGCTGGCTTATGCTGATATGTTATTCTGATTTATGTTTCTATTGAAATATTTGTATACTTTACTGTGCTTTTGAATCTCAAGCCATTTTAACAATTCTCAGATTCAATCTTGCTTGCTTTGTTGGGCCAAAAATTGTTTCCCCTCTTTCATACTTGCGGCATGTGTTTGCTTTTGCTTCACTGGGATCCTTAGATGACATTTTTCCCTTCCCTTTTTGGCAGTATACCATAGCAATGATGGGTTATGGTCCAGAAGATAAAAATGCTGTTCTTGAGTTGACTTACAATTATGGAGTCACAGAATATGATAAAGGGGATGCTTATGCTCAGGTAGACAGAAGTTCCTCTCCTTTCTGATTCTTCATATCATTACAATCTGCTAAAGAGGTTTTCATTGCTGCAGTTATTATGTTAGCCTTTGTTTTCTGCACTAAAAGAATGGCTGTAGTTTTTATTCGAAGACTAATTCTTAGTTAGGCATGATCTATCATTGGCATACAAATGGTTACCTAACATGTGTAAGGTTGTGAGAACCATGATAGAGGTGTGATTATCATTAAAAATGCTTTTACACATTTTAAGTAATGATTTGAGTGCGTAAGAGATTATATGTGGTAGACCGTGACTAGTTAAGAATTCTCTTATATGAGACTTTCACTGAAAAGCTTGCTAACTTGTGTTTCCTTATTAACAGTTTCTTACCTTTCAATTAAGATCATTTCTTTTATTTATTCCTCTTTTCTGTTTCTTACAGATTGCAATAGGCACAGATGATGTGTACAGAACTGCAGAAGCGATTAAACTTGCTGGAGGAAAGATTACTCGGGAACCTGGACCGGTACCTGGCATCAGAACAAAAATTACAGCATGCTTGGACCCTGACGGTTGGAAGACGGTATGGCTCTCTCTACACATTTTCAACATTATTTCTAGTATGTTGTTTATTCATTTGAATCATTTCTAGTGATCAAGCATTTGTGACTATAACTTGTTTTTCCCACCTCGAATGTACAGGTTTTTGTAGATAATGTTGATTTTCGTAGGGAGCTGGAGTAGTTTTTAGGTGGTTCATCATAGCAATCTTTTGATACTAGATATAAAAACTCTGGCCAAGAAATAGTGTTCCTTATTGAAGCTGTTTGCGTCAGAGAATGTACCATATTCAAATGCAATTTTTTTGTAGATGACTGAATCATGACTATAGCAATGACCCTTATACGGCAAATGCCTTCAGCTTTAGACAATGACACTTCGTGATTTTGGCAATAGCACGAAGTTTGTTGTTGTTTACTGTTGATTGATATCTCTGATCAACAGTGATTGGTCCACAGATCATGTCAAATTTACACAAAAAATATCTGCTCTCGGTATTATTTCTTTGTCCTTGCCATATTAAAGAATGGGAGGCTTCTAAGGTTTATCTTGCAATGCACCTAAAGAATGTTCTCTTTGCATTTTGCAAATTACCCAGAAGTGCCAATTTCCAAAAGAATGAAACTTAGATTCAGCTCATAATATTCATTCTATCCAATTCTCAAATTAAAGAATAATAAGTGGATTTTTTTTTTTGAGAAGAGTATATATTTTTAACTTTTAAGTTATTTATTTAAAAAAAAAGTTCATATCTCATTATTTAATTTCAAAATTTGTTAAAATGGATATAAGAAATTTGATACAAGTCTAATTATTCTCACAATTATGTTATGGTCCTAGCCATCTTAAGTCAAATATTCTTATTCTTATCCTTTTAATGTCAAAGCATGTCACAAGGGTACAAATTTCTCACTAATGTCTTAAATATATTATTATTAAAGAAAAATCAATATCACCGAATAAATCTTGCATTGTTGTGAATCAACCAATTTGACTTATTATGCAAAGACAAAATTACATATGAAGACTCTAATATGGGCGAGTACAATGGCAGTCTCATTACAATTTTCTACGAGAATACTTTGAAAAACTAAAAGGTAGATTTAAAAACAATTGTTTGCTATCTAAATTATGGTTAAAATATATCTTTTGTTCTTATTTGTGACAATTATATTTAAGTTTGTTCTTCTATAAAAGGAATTTTATTTTAAGTTCTTATACGTATAAATGTTTTTCATATGATCTATACCATTCATTATTGTTGTTATGTTGTAGCATTTTTAGGTTGGAATTACAATAATGAATTAAATTAAAAATGAGTATTACTTGCAAAAACTTAAAACACGTAGTACCTATTTTCAATTTGATTTTGATACGTTATATTTATATTTAATTGATCTCTAAACTTTAATTTTGTGTGTCAAGTTCATAACATAATAGTAGCAAAACAAGATGACGACAGACTTGGAAATGATTATTCTTCTAAGGATTAAATTGAACATTTTTTTTATAAAGACCAAATTAAAAATGAATAACATGTATAGTGATTAAAAATTATTTTATACTTAAATTATATATATCTTTTTAGTTCATTTAAAATTGTAAATCTGTATTTGAGAATAATGGTGATAAATTATAATTCAACCCAAGCGGTGAACGCTGCACAATTGTTACATAATATAACTTTTCAAAAGTTGTGACTAAATCCAGGAAAAATTATGTTTGAGATATAATTACTTTTTTTAAAAAAGTTGTTTTTGAATCTAAAATAAATTAATCCAACCGCAGTAAGATTCTTAAAATGCATTACTTGTTGAGGTTTTTTTCTTCTCTTAATAATAAAAAGCTTCAAATGCATTAAGAAAATTATAAAATTTTGGATTCTATGAAACACGCGGAGAAATAGTATTCTTGAAGGAAATGCATAACGTCCATAATAACTAATTTAACTAACTGAACAACTTTATTATTTAAGCAAGTAACTAACTTTGTAACTTTGTTACACTCTAATTAACTCCATGTTCTAGTGATGGCGCTTGAATAAAAACAAGAACGAGAAGAAGAACAAGAAGGAATTCATGTGATGGAGAATACATCATCAGAAAGTGAAGTTGAAAGCGAAAAGGAAGAGAGTCAGAACAAGAATCAACGCATTGTAACTAGGCCGCTATGGCAATTTCAAAGATTACTATGAACGATGAGTATTTCTTTCTTTTTCTTTCCCTCCCACTTTACCTCGTGTTATTGCGTTCTTTCGTTATTTTATTTTATTTTTATTTTTATTTCACATAAAGAGATTCAAACTTTACAATGCCCATATTTTGCATGATCCAGAATGAAGGGTTGTCCGATACGGATCGTCGTTTGGAACTCTTAAGGAATGAATGGTTTGAAAGCAAGGAGCGCAACAAGGGGATACTCACCCTCAATACCGGCAGCCTCCTCCTATTCGTTTAAGCTTCAAACATTCATGCTTTATTATATTAAGTTATTTGGAACTATTGAAAATGTTAGTAACAAATGTATTGTTGGTGCAAGATAAGCGAAAATTGGCATTAAATTTATAAATTACTAGTCTTGGTTCTAAAGGGTGCAGAGATTTGCGTTTGTATGAAGATTTTCATTTCTAAATGTTGTCTATTATTTTTCACCCGAAGCACAAACGTAATTGTGCCGGAACAATGTTCATTATTTTGTTTCTACATGATGAAAAAATATCTGATGAACTTATTATGTATAAAATATTATATTAATTTATATTTTATTTACTATTAGATAGTATATAAATTTTATTTAAATTGAGTTTATATTTTATTTAATAATAAATAAAATATGAATTAATATAATATTCCATATATAATAAATTTACTTATTTGATGTCCAACTCTTAATAAAACTTATTTATAATACCACATCTATTGTATAATCAATCGAATAAATGAATTTAATTGTGAGATTAATTTTAATATACTTTTAATATAAAAGAATTTAGTTTTTTTATTTATTTCCATATTTTTATTTATAAAATTTTTAAAATAATAAATAATTAAATAAAATATTTTATTAATATTATAATACATAATTATATTTTTATATTACTAATAATATATTAAAATTAATTTCTTTAATTACAATGCATTTTCAACATAAAAATTTTATAGAAACATTAAACCGTCTATTATTACATCAGTAAAGTAAAAATATCATACTGTCAACCCATTTTTTTGAAAGTTTTGCATATGTTAGCTTATGATTGGATAACTAGGGCATAATACTCTTTCACATCAAAATTAATCTTTGGGTAATTTGGATAACTAGTGTATAATACTCGTCGGCACCACGGTCGTCGATGCCTCCGACTTCCCGGCGCTAAACAAGATATCGGCGATAGGGTACCGCGACCTCATGGGAATCAAGATAAAGCACCACCACCGGAAGAAGAAGAAGAAGAAGGCGGCGCCGGAGGAAGAAGTTTCAAGCGATTCAGCAGAGTCCTGTTCATTGTCGCCGCCGCGAACGACGGCGGCGGCATTGAAGGAGTGGAACGGGATGAGGGAATTGGCGGGAAAGAAAGGATTAACGGCTTCTGGATTCTTTTGCTGCTTGATTGCCCCCAGACGTATCCAACTAACTTGCTTATATTCACATCACATGTGTAATAATATATTTTGGTCCGTAAAGTTGTTTGTGTTCTAAAATTAAGAAATTAACTATTTAATCCATGAAATTGCAATAAGGGATTTAAGTTAGTTCTTAAAGTGATATTCGTAAGACTTAATTTGAACCATTAAAAAGATTAATTTGAATTACTTTTTTCGTAATTTTATGAATTAAATTATCAATTTCTTAATTTTAGATGCTAAAGTGAAGTATATATACAACTTTTAAGAATGGAAATCAACATTCACTCTTTCCGAATAATTGTGGGGCATTTCATGATTGGCTGAGTAATGCTGTGTCATTTGATGAACTGAAAATAATTTTTCTTGGTTGTTATCCGGCTGTTCCACAGTACCATAGTTTTGGCATGAAATCAACCAGGCTATGGAGACAAGATGGTAGCTCAGTGAGAGTGATTGCATCTGGAAACTTGTCACAAGTTGCTACACGGGAAAATGTGCTTGATTGGGTCAAGCAGGACAAGAGAAGAATGCTTCATGTTGTATATCGTGTTGGAGACTTGGACAGAGCCATAAAGTATATCCATAGTTAAATCAGTTTTCTAAACTACTAATCTTTTTTACTAATATAAATTCTCTCATGGAGAACTAAACTTCTTGTTGATTTCAGATTTTATACAGAGTGCCTGGGGATGAAGTTGCTCAGAAAGCGTGGCCTGCCGGAGCAGAGATGTACCAATGCCTTTCTTGGATATGGACCTGAAGATGTACACTTTGTTATTGAACTGACATACAGAAAGAATCTGTCTTAAGTTCTTGAGATTCCTCGTAGCATATAATTACAGAAATTTTCACTTTATGAAGTCAGTTTTGCATGCCTGAGCAGTGGAAACCCTTCAGTCAATGTTCACATTTTTTGATTAATGTTTCAGATTATGGGATTGACAAGTACGACATTGTACATGGATTTGGCCATTTTGGTGTAGCATGTTGATGATGTAAGTTTGCCTAGCTTTTACATCCTGTATTATTTACTATTATTTATGAAACATCTTTGCCCTCCAAAACCATGTTCTTTACTTGTGACATATTTTTGTATATGAGCTATGAACTATTCCAATTTTATCTTTCTTCTTCTTATTCTCTTGGGAATGGAGATAGTTTTGATTATCATACTTTGGATTTCCTCTGTATTGTCATTTGAACAATGTATATGATGGAATTTCTTTTTCTTTATGATCATTTACTAGATTTCCAGAATAGTGGACATTGTAAGAGCTAAGGGTGGGAAAGTAACTAGAGAACCTGGTCCTCTCAAGGAAGGCAGCTCCATAACTGCACTTATTGAAGATCCGGATGGTTATAAATTTGAACTTTTGGAAAGGGCCCCCTATCTTGAACCTTTGTGCCGAGTAATGCTTCGAGTGGGTGATCTTAACCTTTCCATAGAATTTTATGAGAAGGTGATGATCAATGCAATTTTGTGTTGGTTTACAGTTTTCTTATTTCCTTTACCCAGCATAATTTACTTATGTGATTACTTGCCATTAGGCTTGTGGTATGCAGCTGCTTTGTACACGAGATAATCCACAATCCAAGGTACCTTCGCATGCTTTATATTATATATTTTGGTATTGAGATCTTTTTCGCAGTTAATATGTCAAGTACTCAACAATTGAGATAATTAGAATTTAGAGTTCATACCAATTGTGGGGCTTTAATGCCTTACCATGTCATCTTTATGGAGAAATAAAGCTTAAGGGAAAGAGATATAGGATCCCTTTCCAATCAATGCTCAAACATGCAATGATACCTTGGTCGGGGATGTAGTAAAAATGTAATTGTTCTATGAGGGTATTTGTTATGCATTTAGGTGCCTTGTTATTGTTGAGTAACTTCTGTTTCACGCATGATTCTTATATAATATGCCGGTTTACCTTGCCTATTTTTTGATGGTATGCAAAAGCATTCTCAGTCCATAACTATACCAGGGCATAACTTGCTTAGAATGGAGTGCTTCGTGTATCTGTTCTACCAACTGCCATCTGAAATCTTATAGCTGACTGTGAGACTTCTTTTTTTGCCTGGCAGAGTTACAGTTCCATAGGTGCCCGTCTATAGTTTTGAAAAACCAAATGAGCAGGATACTGAAGTTAATCAGGGATTTTGTGTGTTCCCTTCTCAAATGCAATGTATTGGTGGTTAATTGGTTTTAGATTACACTGCTACTTTCTATGTGCCCTATTGTCCTTCAAAATTACCTGTGCGTAGGATGGCTCAATCAGCAAACTAGTCTGCCTATGAGTTCCCAAGCGTCTAGAAAGCCCAACATTAGCAGGCCAAACAACTGACAGGCGAAGCACCTTGCACAGAGAATTTTGTACCTTCCAATATAATTATGAATATGTAGCCCCATCATCCTGCCTGTAATTTATTCACTATTTTTTATTTTTTATTTCATTTTTTGCACAAAGATTCTTCATCTTTAGCTGGCTTATGCTGATATGTTCTTCCGATTTATGTTTCTCTTGAAATATTTGTATACTTTGCTGTGCTTTTGAATCTTAACCATCTTTACATTTCTCAGGTTCATCTTGCTTGCTTTGTTGGGCCAAAAATTGTTTCCCCTAACCTTATTTCATACTTGCGGCATGTGTTTGCCTTTGCTTCACTGTGTTTTCTTCCCTTTTTGGCAGTATACCATAGCAATGATAGGTTATGGTCCAGAAGATAAAAATGCTGTTCTGGAGTTGACTTGCAATTATGGAGTCACAGAATATGATAAAGGAGATGCTTATGCTCAGATAGACAGAAGCACCTTTCCTTTCTGATTCTTCATATTATTAGAATCTGCTGAAGAGACTATCATTGCTGCAGCTTTTGTGTTAGGTTTTGTTTTATGTATCAAAACAATGGTTGGAGGTTTTGTAGGAATGGTAATTCTTAGTGAGGCACGATCTATCATAAGCATAAAAATGGTTATTTGACATGTATAAGATTATGGATACCATAATAAATATGCTCTTACACTGTTACACATGTTAAATAATAATTTGATTGCTAAAGAGATTATGTGATGGACCGAGAGTCTGCGATTAACTAAGAATTTCTCTTATATGAGAATTTTGATGAAATGCTAGCTAACCAGTGTTTCTTTATTAACAGTTTCTTGCCTCTCAATTATGGATATTTCTTTCATTTATTCCTCTTTTCTGTTTCTTACAGATTGCAATAGGCACAGATGATGTGTACAGAACTGCAGAAGCTATTAAACTTGCCGGAGGAAAGATTACTTGGGAACCTGGACCGGTACCTGGCTTCAGAACAAAAATTACAGCATGCTTGGACCCTGATGGTTGGAACACGGTATGGCTTTCTACACATTTTCAGCATCATTTCTAGTATGTTGTTTATTCATTTCTAGTGATGAAGAATTTGTGACTAGTTTTTCCCATCTCTGATGTACTGGTTTTTGTAGATAATGTTGATTTTCTTAGGGAGTTGGAGTAGTTTTTACGTGGTTCATCATAGCAATCTTTTGATACTTGATATCAAAACTCTGGCCAAGAAATAGTATTCCTTCTTGAAGTTGTACCATAATCGAATCCGTTTTTTTTGTAGATGATTGAATAATGACTATAGCAAGTACCCTTACAGCAAATGTCCTCAATTTTATACAATGACACTTCCTGATTTTGGCAAGAGAAATGTTTTTTGAATATATTATGTATAGACATAGTATGGGATATAGTATATTTATGTGAGTGTGGGTGAATATCAAGGTACACATGTATTGAGATAAGGTAATGGATTGTATATTTATATGACAGGGTGTTGTATTTGGATGTTCCACCTTTATGTACAAATAACATAACTCTTTTGGCAATTGTAGGAGAGATTTGGCAATTGTACGAAATTTCTTGATATTCACAGCGCATTTTCAGAATCTCATCACGGGGAATCAGATATTTTCATGTGTAAATTTAATATGACCCAGTTATATGCAAATTCTTACTGTTGATTGATACGTCTGATCAATAATAATTGGTTCATAAATAGTGTTAAATTGACGCATGAAAATATCTGCTCTTGATATTATTTCTTTGTATCCTTGCCATATTAAAGAAGAGGAATGTTATTTGTAGCTAAAATTTGGATTTATTTTTGACACACTAAGAGAAAGATAGAAATAATGGTGATGAGGTAGAAAGAAAAAAAAAATAATGAATAAATTATTTTTGTTTCTATTTCTCTATTAATGTGACTAAAATGAGTTCAAATTTTAGGTATAAATAACGTGTCTCATTAAAGAATGGAAGGCTTCTAAGGTTTATTTTACAATTGTCCTAAAGAATGTTCCCTTTGCATTTTGCAAATTACCACAAGTGCCAATGCTCACAATTACTTTTTTGGTCCTAACCATCTTAAGTCACTTATCCTTTTAAAAATGCCAAAGCAAGTCGCAGAGGTACTAATTTCTCACATATGTCTTAAATATATTATTTTAAAATAAAAATCAATATCACTGGATAACATCTTGCATTGGTGTAAATCAACCAATTTGACCCGTTATACAAAGATAAAATTAAATATGAAAAGTCTAATAAGGGTGGGTACAATGGTAAAGTCTCATTACAATTTCTATGAGAATACTTTGATTAAAAACTTAAAAATATATTTAAAAATGATTATTTTTTATTTAAATTATGGTTAAAATATATCTTTTATTCTTATTTGTGACAATTATATTTAAGTTTGTTCTTATATAAAAGGAATTTTATTTAAGTTCATATATGTACAAATTAAAAATGAGTTTTACTTACAAAAACTCAAAACGTGTAACATCCATATTTTCAATTTGATTTTCATACCTGACATTTATATGTAATTTGATTTCTAAACTTTAATTTTATGTCATGTTCTTAACATAATATTAGCAACACAACAAGAACAGAGTTGGAAATGATTATTCGTCTAAGGACTAAATTGATTTTCTTATAAAGACCAAATTAAAAATGAAAAAGATGTATAGTGATTAAAAATTTACTTTATATTTTTTTTTCTATTGAGGAAAAATATAATTTATACTTAAAATACGTATATCTTGTTAATTCATTTAAATGTGTACATCTGCATTTGAGTATAATAATTATAATTGATAATTCAAGCCAAACGGTGAATGCTGTACAATTGTTACAACTTTTCAAAAGTTGTGACTGAAGCCAGCAAAAATTATATTTTACCTTTTTTTTTTCTTAAGTTGTTTTTGATCCAATTAATTCAAACGCAGTAAGATTCTTGCGTAATTGTTAACAAATGCATTAATTGTTGAGGTTTTTTTTTTTTTTTTTCCTCCTAACAACCAAATGCTTCAAATGCATCATGAAAATTGCAAGTTTTTGGAAACACGCAGAGAAATGGTATCGTTGAAGACTTGAAGGAAGCGTATTAACGTCCACGATAACTAAATTAACTAACTGAACAACTTTATATTTAAAACAAGTAACCAACTTTGTAACTTACACTCTAAGTAACTCTTGTTCTAGTGATGGCACTCGAAGAAAAACAAGAACTAGAAGAAGAAAAAGAAGAACAAGAAGCAATTCATGTGATGGAGAACACATCATCAGAAAGTGAGGAAGATGAAACCGAAATTGAAGAGATCAATCAGGACAAGAATCAAGGCCTTCTATCTAGGCAATATGGCAATTTCAGGGATTACTATGAACGACGAGTATTTCTTTTTCTTCTTTTTACATCTTGTGTTATTGCTTTCTTTATTTTATTTTTTCTCATTTCACAAAAAAGATTCAAACTTTACAATGCCCATTTTTTGATGAATCCAGAATGAAGGGATGCCTGAAGAAGATCGTCGTTTGGAACTCTTCAGGATGGAATGGTTTGAAGGCAAGGACTGTCTTGATATTGGTTGCAACAATGGGGTACTCACCATCAATATCGGTAGCTTCCTCCTATTTGTTTAAGCTTCAAAGATTCAAGCTTTACTATATTAAGTTATTAGAGAACTATTGGAATGTTAGAAATATATGTATTGTTGGTGCAAGTTAGGCAAAAATTGGCATTAGATTTTTTAAATTACTCATTTTGGGTTTAAAGGGTGTGCTTGTGCTGTTGTGAGAAGTGTAAAGACTTGCGTTATTATGGAAATTTTCATTTCTAACTGTTGTCCTTCTCCTCCCCCCCCCCCCCCCAAAAAACAAAAACAAAAACAGCACAAACGTTCTTGTGCCGAAGCATGCTTGGAGTTGACATTGATCCTGGTAGGATTCTTTCAATTCTAGCTTTTTGTTTCTCAAGGGTTACTCTTTAAATTTAAACTGCCGTCGGTATTTTGTTTCTATTGTGTCCATTCTAATGTGTATGATCAAAGTGAGAGATTAAATTGTGTTCATCAGTCCAACTCAAACTACTAGTGAAACTTCTCTGTAGTAGCACATGTGCTGCATGAACAGGTGGGGAATTTGGATTATACTTCTTTAGCAAGCGACTGTGATCTTAGGGTGTAGATTTTGTTTCTTAAGTTCAGTTTGGATATTCATGTATTATACATCAATTTCATTCATATTGTAGCATTAAGCGGTCTAAGGAATTCCTCAAGCTTTGAACTCTCAGTTGGGGTAGTAGAATAAATAACTGTTCATTCCCTTCTTGATTTTTGTTCTTCTTGCCAATCTGCTAGATCTAGTTAAGAAAGCAAATTCAAATTTGAGAAAACCTGTCGTGTTGAAAGCTCCTGGGAGTACATCTGGTGAGTCTTCCAAACTTAAGGACAAGGATCATGCAGACGATTCGGAGCAAGGTGTTGCTGGTTCATCAAATGAAGAGATTCCAATGGAACCTTCTTCCTTGGAGAAAAGAAATCTGCTTGGT
Source organism: Pterocarpus santalinus (assembly GCA_031439595.1). Lineage (NCBI taxonomy): Eukaryota > Viridiplantae > Streptophyta > Magnoliopsida > Fabales > Fabaceae > Pterocarpus > Pterocarpus santalinus. The sequence continues at coordinate 63,743,674 of CM062531.1, read as the reverse complement.
ATAGTCTCATTCAAACGAGAAAATTTTATTGAGAGTCAGTACCCACCGGAACTCTATGATACAATTCTTTGGTAAGTTGCTGCCACTTTTTCTGTTAAACCAAATGAAACAGAGTTTTCTTTGGTAGAAAATTAACTTGTCTTCCCTGAAACCCTATAGGATACTTAATTAGTCCCTTTTAAAAATTGTTCTCTGATGTTCTTTTCCTTGGATTGGCCTCTACAGAATAGTTGCTAATATAATGGGTTAACTGCATATAGCACCTTCCCTTTCTTTATAATGTCAAGATTTTATTCAACTTGTGTGTTTACGCATGAGTGCACTTCCATTCTTTTTTTTCTTTTTTTTTTTTCCACTGAGCATTATACTTGATTTCAATTAGCGATGCTATATGGTGCGGAATGAATTATATGAATTTGAGTTGGTTATCATAAAGAGAGAAAAAGATGGAAAACATGGATTGGACAAAAGTGAGACACTCAAGGGGTAAACCAATTGAAACAATCTCATGTCTATTAGTAGTTAGTTACTTTGTTAGGTATCCTAAATGGCTATTGTGACTCATAAGTGAATTTTAATTATCTGGATGAACATTAGTTCATTTAATGTTTTCTATCTGAAATCTGTCTCTTTCTCTCTGTAGAACTTTAGCTCATTTTTCTGTTCTCATACTTTATTCGTCATACATGATTTACATCATATATCGAATATTATACTTTCATACTCATTTCTCTGATTCATCATATATCAACTACTTGATTCAGATTGCAGTTTCTATCAACAATCTACCAATCGAAAACTTAAACTAACAAATTCAGTCTTGTAGCATTGAGCATTATTCTTTCAATTATTATTCAGTAGGCAGGAAGAAATTCTCATGTGTAACTTGACTTACACTTGCAATAAAGTACACATAGAAAATTGGCTCTATTTTAATTCGAGTGGTTTTATTTCCATTCTATTATTCCATAGTTTCCCTTTTAGATGTAGATTCAAGGTGTGAAGAAACTGATGCATAAAAATCATTTTTCCTTTTAAATAATCTTTCGATGCTCGGATTGCATGAAAATAAACTACCTTCTGCAATGCAGCTTAAGCGTAACGCAATGGGTACATCTGAATTTTGGGGACAAAGGCTTAATTACATTATTTGCAAAGATTTGGGAACTGCTTCGACCAGTGAGTATCATCTACAATTCTACATCCATCGTATTAAATCACAACAAAAATTTTACCACCATTTAAGTTATTTTGAAGTAACCAAACAGGAACATAATCCAATATATTTTATAAAATTTGGAATTCTCTACTAAAGCAACACCATCTCATTCCACCTCTCTTATTACAATAATTTTTGTAAAATGGAACCACAGTACCTCATTTTTCTCAAAGTAGAGTACCTGTTCTGAACTTCCTAGCATACATCTTTTGTTAAATATGCATGCATATGTTTGTGTTATATACATTTTTTTTTTGACATGTTTGTGTTATATACAATACATATTTCTTGTATATGTAAATATTTATTTTCTTCTTATCAGGGTGGCATTCTTGTGTTGGAACCTCAGCCATGGAGGTCATATGAAAACAGGCATCAACTCTCACTTGTAATAATTACCCTTCCTTCTCTCCTGTACTGGATACATCTATATAATATGCCATGCTTTCTAAGTTCTCCTATCTATGCATTTTTTTTGTTGATCTCTCTTTGGGGCTTGCTTTTTCTAAACTTTTTTGTACATAATTTGGAATCATACCTAGATCATAATCTATATTGTTCACGGATTTGCTAGTGAAGAGATCAGAGTCTTTGGTTTCAATTGATGGATAGACTTGTGTGTTTATTTTATGGATAGAAATCTTTGATAGAAATCATTAATCCTGCTTCATCATTCTAATAAGTAAATTATGTTCGAAGGTTTTTGGTTCTCTGGTATTTTTCTATCCTTCTATATGAATTTTCTACTTTAATCTTCTTTTTGTGAGATTCTTTTGAATTTTGACAGTTACTGGAGCCAGGAATGGGGGTTGAATTTTCTGTTAGTGGCATAATCAAAGCATTATCAATTTGCTAGTATTTTAATTATGCTCAGCTCTCTTTATCCCTGTCAAGACATCACTTACCAAAAATAAGGGCTACAGAATCATATTATTTCTTTTTATTTTTATTATACAGGTTACCGCTGCGAACTTCCAAACGATTGAGCTTCGTCCACAACACTTCCAGGAAATATTGTTAGATAAGGTTTGTATTAAATATTTCTTTGGAGTACTGCTTTCCATATTTGAAGTATTTGTTCAATAATAACAAGCATTCAGGTTGCTTTGCTTATTTAGTATATACAATTTTTATCAATACTCTTAACACCTGATAGTAAACTTTGTTGTAGATTGGATTTAGAACGGTAGAACACATCAATCCAAGTTGGTTACGTGTCAAGGCTCGTTTCAATAGACCCGTTTTGGTTTTCAAGAAATGAGCCATGCAGAAAGTTAGGTGCAGAAGCAAATGTGATTCAATTTGGAGTCATTCTTCAACATAGAAAGAGATCTTTTGTATAAATTTTAGATTGAGATTAGTTGCTTATAGGCAGCATACAATGCGCAATTGGTTTCACTATGATGACTTTCATGTGCATCAAATTGAGTTGAAGGACCTACTTATAAAATGAGATACATTCTTCATTCTTTTTTGGTTACAACATATTATGTCTATTTGAATCTCATAATATCTAGCAAAAGTAACAGCGGCGAGGTAATCAATGTGTCTTGTAACTTTTGTGTCACACAAATCATAGCTTGAAGTATTGTACTCTTTCTACTTTAATATATCTGTCAGTTCGACCAAAATGGTACATTTAAAACAGAGGGAGCAGTGACTAATGGCCGGTGGAGGAGTTGACTTGGTTTCAGGCGGTATTAATTAGGCCTCATTATGTGATTTAGTGGTTCGTGTGAATGATAGGAAGCAATTATATTCAATCAAATCTGAAGTAATGTTTTACCTTCCTAATTACTAAGTGGACATCATTTGGGGAGGATGGATATTCATTTAGAAAAAGACATATTTGATCCCTATTCATGGCTCTACTTTAGGCAATTTGGTCCTAAGTAATTAATTATAGAGAACCTGGTCCCCTCTTTATAATTGTCCCTTGCCATTTGAATTCGACCTTGTAGCCCTGGACGGCTTTTACGGAACTTCTAGAAGCAAGTAATGTTTTTCTTTACATTACAACTAATATATCCTTATAAAAGGAAATTAATTATTTCATCCGCTACACGTCATGAGTTACTTAAATTTCATGTTGACAGCAACAAGATTTTAATTTAAAGGACAAATGTATTTTATATATTCAACAGTTTATGATTTTAAATTATTTTTTGAGACCACAAATGAATCTCATATATTTAGTTCATCTGAACCACTTATAAGATTAATTCTCAATTGATTACTAGAGTACAAGGGTGGTTATGCACTCTGTTCACAAAAGTTAGTTAAGTCACTAATATGTCCTGTATCTTTTTTGATTTAGCAAATAGTATAATCTAATTTGAGCGTGACTGACTTACTATAAGGGTAAAGTTCTTCTAGTGTTATTTTTTCCATACACAAAATTCAAACTTAAGACCTTATCTAAAGAAAATACTTGTTGAATCACTTAAACCAATTAAATATTGGTAATCTGCCATTTATTTTTGAATAGATGCATTGGTTGCAGAATCTAAGAGCAATCGATCATGTATGACAGATAATGTGTGTGCGCATTTCGCATCCCTACCTGAACGTACATATGTTTGTGAAGAGAAATGGAGTGGGGCTCATGGGACCTCATTCATGTTCACCTGGATCATAGCTGTCCCTAAGTAATAAATAACAAAGGAAAATATATTATACTTTGCAAAGCTACAGAAGTCAAATATAGGAAAACAGCAGTGTGCAAAGACAGGACCGTAGTTAACCAAAAAAGTTTAAAAGGACTAGGCCTTAACCCAAATTTCTAAAACCAGGGTCCAATTGAATTATGGTCATAATTACCTTATTACTTTCTTTGGTGCATAATTACCTTATTACTTTACTCTTTTGCATTTTCTTCATTTGGCCTAACTTGATAACTGCCTTCATTATGGCATTTCATGACCAACCCACTGATTTCCTTATATATATATATATATAGCAGCTTTGTTGCTTCTAAGTGTGCCTTCTTACTCCTCAGCACAAGCAATGGATTGCAGAGAAAATTCAAAGTTACAGCAAGAAATGCAGCCCTTAGGCTTTGGAGAACAAGAACAATACACTTCACCATGTTTTTCCTACCCTTCTTCTTCTTCCTTCAGCCTCTGCACCCCAAATCACCACATCAATTTCAGCAAATTCTGCCCCATGTTCTCTAACATGGAATTCAGTGAGCTAAAGAATAATAATGCAAGGCCTGAGGCTGACACAGGCAATTCCAGTTCCAATTCCCTTACACCAAGTGATGACTCATATTATGGCTATTATAATGATATCCCTGGGGAACAACATTCTTGTGCCAAGTCAGACACAGACTCATGCAGTGGTGGTGATGATGCATCAGATGAAGAACTGAGTTTGGATGAGTTGCTGCTTGATGGAAAAGCAAAGAAGAAAATTGAACAATTGGCTGCAATGGTTGGAGTTGACACTACTGATCCAGTGGTTGTGCTGACTGAAGTAGTGAGAGTCCTCAAGGTACTGAAGAGGATAAATCTGTAATTAATTAAGTGCTTATTATAATTGAGGCCAAGAATTTTAGTTCTTCTCCTCTGGTGGGCTTAACGATTTTTTGTTTTTCACCTGTTGAAATGTGACTTGTGTAATTTCTTTGTTCTTTTCTGATATGCGTTTGAAGCTACCACCTAAAAAATATTGAGCTTCAGAATTTTTCTATTGATATGTTTCTACTTTATTTCCCTTTTTTCTCAATTAGTGAACACAAAGATCCTTCATCATAAGGGGTGATGTTCATTATTTAAAAGCATAATAACTCTCTTGAAAAGTTTTCATACTTGCAATGATGGAAAGGAACTAACATTTTGGTTAAAATATATTTTATTTATTTTTTCAGGTGTTTCCAATAAAAAAGGGGGGTTTTGATGTAGTCCCATATGTATAATTGTTTTTAACAATGCCTAATAGTGTTTGATTGCAACTGAAGTAAACTTTAACCTCAAGTAAACTTAATTTGTAATATATGGAGTTTAAATATAGTCAAATTTCTTTTTTTTTTGGTCGGGGAGGGGGTTGGGGGGAGAGCATTTGGGGCACTGCCCCTTTAGCCTTTTGCGAGTCAAACTCACCTGCTTCTTAAAGGCCAACCGTATGATCGATTGTTTCACGGTCTCGAGTGCAAAAATAGTCACTTTAGATATCAGTTTATACCCAACCAAAAAAGAAAAAAGATATCTGTTTATATAATCACCACCGGTAGCCCAAAATTATGTAGGTAATATCTAAGGGAAAAAAACTATTTTTAATGATATTTCAATTGGTTTTTGTTCTTATGACAATGTATATTAGAATTATAACCAAGTGAAATGTAGGGAGATAATTAAAAACAAGTGTCCTATGTAAGACAGGACAAATATACTTAAAAATATATTTTTGACTTTTATATGTGACTCATTATAATTCATAACAATTCCATGTGTCAATTATGCCTTCAAGGTGCTATAAGAATAATAAAGACAGAACGCTATTGAAAGTTATTGTATATTGAAGGATTAAATTAATTTTTTTATATATAAATATCAAACTAAAATGAGTGCCGTGTGCAGATACCAAAAGTATATTTTAACCTAACTTTATTTAGGGGTGTCATTAATTTTATGATTTATCATCTAAAAATTGGGATATGTTTGAGCGAATTCAGAGAGAATGCAAATAGAAGACATACCTTATTTGGATATTATTTAACCAGAAGGAACAATATTGTAAAATAAGTTTCTATTGTTTTACAATATTTAAAATAATCAAAATTATTAATAGGACAATTAAAATTAGGGTTCTGAAAACTGGACCAGCTGGTCCAATCAGTCGAACTAGCAACTGGCTAAGTGAGTGGTCTGGTTATCTCCAAAAAAGCTTGTTTTTCAAGAACTAAACCAGTGAATTGGCTAAATCAGACCGATTTACATTGTTGGCTGATTTTTTCTTTCTTTTTTTTTTAAAAAAAAAGAGAAAAAAAGAAAAGAAAAAGCAAGAGGGCAGCTGATTTAGGAGCAGGTCCTGGCTCTGAAGGCTTTTTCTTCTGGATGGGTTGTTCTCTCACTGTCATTTTAATGTGTTTGGATATATATATTTGGTCACCAATAATGAGGTTAACAACCTTGTTATGGTGAAAGATGGCCTAAGATATACTGTAGTTAGCCAAGCCAAGAACTACTAGGTGGCTGAGGATACAGGCCTCTTCCTTAGGATACTGTTTCCTCTGTGTCATCCCTACACCCATTTTTCATGAGAGGAAAGTCTCCACACGTGGCCGTTATTTTTATTTTTTATGCCTTAATTATTTCTTAAGCAAATTAATTAGTTTAGGGTTTAGGGGGTAATCAGAAGTCCGCACCCAAAAATTTGTATTGATAACCCACAATCAATGTCCTAAAGTTTTATTATTGCCCTAGTTTCCTGTTTTGCGAAATGCTTGCTTGTGCGACATCCCCAAATGATTACATGACCCAATGGTTAATAATACAGGTCCGTTTCTTTTCTTTTTTCTTCTTTGAAATAAAAGAAGGCAAGGCAGTAAGAGGAAGGACTGACTATTTCATTCCAAGGCGAAGACAAGACTATCATTGAGAATTTACGGTGACATTTACCAATTACCTACTAATAAAGAGGTTGGACGGTGATCACAAAATTGAACTTTACAAGCAAAATGATTCGACTTTTACTGCATACTTGACAAGTTTCTACAAAAACAAGTTTCTAAATAAACAAGACTTGATTACGGATAAGATTGATTATATGCAATGAAGAGATTGAAGTAATTCTTTTCACATAAATGACACTACCCTCGATCTCACCTCCGTATCAGGATTCTTTTAAGACCATTGGTTGGTAGAAATCTTAAAACGTGTAGATGTGAGCTTTAGAAGTCACAGCATACATAACAAAAGCCCCATTAGATCTCTAACTAAACGTTTCCACATGCATTGACGCGTTTCAGAATTTAAATTGGCATCGCTTTGGACAGCATGTAGCTCAATATACATTGAGACAATCAACTTGTGGAGGTACCCCATTTCATTGTCGCCGCTTTCCTGTATTTCAAGAACAATTCCCATTCACCTCACAGCAGTTTGATACATCAGCGGTTTCACAAATTGGATGTGTTAGAACACCATCATCATGGTATGTGCCTTGGGATCTAAAATCTTCATGATCTCCGTTTCATACCAAACACGGAGAACTTGAATTTAGAATACTTGATATTGGGGTATCTACTAGTGTACTGTGAAGGTGCTAGCATAATAATACCTCTACAGAGTGTATAAATTTGTTGCTTCTATTCACCATATCAATGCACTTCATCTGACATTCTGACAAGTTCTGCAGCTCTAAAAATAATGCAAAATATGATGTATATGTTAGTAAAGAATGAGTGAAACTGGTTGGATTGAACCGAAGGAGCCATGAAATTTATCTTGCTTACCAACAGATAGACAAGTATCCCCAAATCCAAAATCGAACTCAAGACAATTCTTGCTAATGTCCTTAAAACCAAATCTAGTTCAGGATATGAAAGTTATCTGCCTTCAGATGCACTGTTTCTTAGCACTGTTTCTTAGAACAGTTTTCCCCTTGGGAGAACTTTCCAGAACCAGTACCAAACCCCATTGACAGATCGTATTGACCAACTGAAAACAAAATTGATAATCTGTTTACAAAAGGAATCATAGCAATTAAAGATCTTCAAAAGATCTTTGCTAACCACTATCCATATCAAAAGCAACTCTTATTTCAGACTCGTCACCAAGCCGAAGTAGTCCCAAAGCACTATGTCAATCCAACCTGTATGGAGAGGTATGTTCAGGTTGATGGTGGCATTCATATGAATGCCAATAGTCTGTCATATTTCATCCTTCAGTAATGGTTGAAAAAAGAAACCCTGCAAAAGGAAAAGTATGAACTGATAATTGAGCTGTTCATTTGCAATTAGTTTTCCACAGGAACTTCAAATATACAGTAGTTTTATCCTAACCTTGAACTACACCAAAATTAAACCAGATTATACTCATTAATCCCAAGAATGCAAATTAAGCTGGCTGAACGCCAAATTTGTGCTACCTATAAGTAAAGAAGTACTTCTTGGGCATCAAGGTTGAATTGAAAAATTGAATAAAACATAAACAAGTTTATAAAATCAAAGGTAATCAAAAGCAGCAAATCTCTGATTGCTCCAACTACTGGTAATTATTTAAAATTTAAAATTTGACAGTGGTAAGACATTTAAGATTTTTCCTAAAATATATCAAGATTTAGACCAAAATTGAATATTCCCAAAAAAGAGATACAGAACTCAATAATTAAGTGACCTGATCGCTCAGCAACATACCAGCACATAATCATATTTTTGGAAGTGTTAAAATAGATGTCACCAACAACTATCTTCAATATATATTAAGAAGCCATTATTTCAAAGATCGTTCCGCCAAATTTTTTGCCTCAGATTCAGTACAATTTATATCTCGGATAAGCTGGTCACTAACAAGAATTGCAACTTACCCTCATGAGAGGTAAATGATGTGAAGACGAGGAAAGAAGTCAAATACCAAATAATTGATAAAATATTTAAAAGGAAACTCTCCTACTTTAGGTTTTCCCTCATTCAAAGTAATTTCATTTATGTATGCTTCAAAACATGATCTCTGGGCAATAGAACTACAAGGTCACTGTACTTATTTATAAAGACAAATAACATAACCCAGTCAAAATAAATGAGCAACAACAAAAGGCCGAAAGCTGAGATCAAATATATCTCACCAAAAGAAACTAAGAATTGACCTGCAATTCATAATATTGTCAATCAATTCAAATCAAACTGTGTCACCACTTATCATATGGCACAAGGATAATTATCATCCAGTAACAAAAAAGGGGAAATGAGGCTACATTCAGCATTAACTTTACATAAAAACATGAATACACAACATTGCTGTGTGCCATATTTGAAATCTATGTACAGCAAAGGAGCGAAGCCTGGGTGGTCTGTATTTTAAACCAAACAATTGGTTGTAGTCACCTTTGGGAAAAAAGCAACATGGGATGGCCTCAAAAGATGAGCTATGAAATTTATCAACCTTGCAGCACATTTGCAGTTTTCATGGAGAGATCACTTGAAATATTGACCAAAAAGCATAGGGAAAAGACACAAGCAATCCACCATGAAATGCAGCTTCATGTATGTATAAGGGAAACTTCATGATCAGATTCACATCTGGAAATACAGCAAAATATAAACAGTCAAGGATAGGAGTGGCGAATATAGACAATATTACTCACTGCAGCAGAGTATGAACCAGAGAATTACCATGTTGGACACTCATTTGGCAGAAGATATGCGCTGCAGAGATGAAATCCAGCTACTTGAAGGGCCAACTTTACTGCCTTGCCCATGGCCAGGGTTGGCCGCTTCAGAGGACAGGGCAGGCTTCAAGGAGTTCCTTTTTGAGGGACCAGCCAGCGAATAAGAAGTAGATGGTATATTTGCTTCACCAAAAATCTACAAATAAATAAATAAATAATTTGAATAACTCTTGTTGAACACTTGTCTATTTCATAAATTTGAAACATAAAGGTGTGCAACAAAAGAATTGTGACTTTAGTTTTGCACCACAATCATAGCAGGATAAAAGGTTTCACTCCATGTAAGATGACTTACATTCTTGTCAAGAGGATTTTCAGAACCCAAATTTTTAACCGCAGGTGATTTAAAGTGAATTTTAACACCAGAGCCAGTAGCATTGCCTGATTTAATGCGCTCGGTGGCATTGCCTGAAAAAGCATTAAGACCAGCCAATTAGGTAATAAACGAGATATTTCTTTATCCAGAACAACACTAATTTGAGATGCACCAACCTCGATGGTTGTCAACATCCATTGGCATTGCACGACTGTTGCTTGCTCCTGGGACCGGCTACAACATGACAAAAATTAGTATTGCCAAAAAGAATGGGAGGACTTAAACCTAAACAGAAAACATACAAAAGCCCAGAAGCCAAAAGGCAAAATTACTTACTGATGTGTGAGGCTGGACTCTATTCTTTTGTGCCTGCTGGTACTTTAAAATAGTCCAATCAAACACATAATCAAATTCATAACCTGCGATACACCAGTAAAGGAAGAATAGAGGTAGGAAGTTACACCTAAGAGTAGATATGAAAACACAGACAAAATTGCTATCTTCACCACAATGGAACATGAATTTTGCATAATGACTGACTGTGTGTGTCTATATAAAACCAAAGGCCTGTTTTAAATCACATATTTTGCAATGGCTTGAACAAGGCTAGTGTCGTCTAGTGCACGACAGGAAGCATGTGTATGAGTAGAATATAAAGACTGCATAATTATGTAATGCCCTACTATCCTGCAATATTATGAAAGAGTACATTATCTTATAAGCTATTTTCTGAAGAATCTGTCTAAGGAACTAAGTTGCTCAGTTCTGTTCTTTTGAAATGCTTAATGATACGTCCTGTTGAATCCCAACTTATTTATAATAATATCTTCCATATCCAAATTATACTTTTCCATCGGTTTATCAAAATGATTCTGCAATTTATTTGATCCAATATTATTCACAAAAGTCAAGAAAATAATCACCTTCCCGAGCAAATAGTTCCCGAAATAGGCGCTTCAAGAATCCATAATCAGGTCGTTGATCAAATGTCAGAGAATGGCAGTAATGAAAGTATGAAGCAAACTCTACAGGATGAGATTTGCATAGAACCTATGGAAAATAACAAAAAAAAAAATAAGAATCATGACCAAAACCCTTCACCACAGATAACTGTCCAAAACTCCAACCACTTACCTCAATTGGGGTTGACACTTTCTTCTCACATATTTTATCATACTTTTGCTTCTTTGTTGCAGCCTTTAGACCCTGCCAAGGAAGGCTGAACGCAAATATTTGGTCATTCAAAAGTTAGCAAATTGCATTACACTGACCTCCATAGGCAAATGAGAAAAAAGCTTGTGTATGAAAAGCAGCTAAAGAAGAAAGTCATACCTTCCTCTGAGAAAGTACAGAAGCACATATCCTAATGACTCCAAATCATCCCGGCGGCTTTGCTCTAGAAATAAAATAGAAAATGAAAAAATAATTTCATTTTATTTGGAGTTAAAGGGCTAAATAACTTCTTCTGAATTTGGACTTACCAATCCCAAGATGAGTATTGCAACTTGCATAGCGTGCAGTCCCTGTTAAGTTTTTGTTCTCCCTGTGTAGGACAACAGGTGATCAGAGGAGAACAAATAGAGAAAGGAAAGAGATCTTCACAAAAATATTAAACAATATTAAACAAAACTGATTAACAAATCATTTAGAATCCAAAAATCACTCATAACCAGATGAATGAGAATCTCAAAATAAAAAGAGGTAAACATCAAAACCAAAAGGGAAAAGGAAACAGAAAAAAGAATGAACAAAGTTAATGGAATATGATAGAAACCTGTAAGGGATGTGGCGATTGGTCGTGGAGTCCCGATATCGTTTTGCAAGCCCAAAATCAATTATGTAAACCTGACAAGTACAACACAATTGCACATATACTGCGCCTTGTTACCAACAAACAGTTGAAAGTCCCCATTAAAAAAAAATGAAAGAAAGACAGGGCCAGCCAACTCTAAATAAAGGGAAACAGCAATAACAGCGTAGCTACCTGGTTTGCTTTCCGACCAAGTCCCATGAGAAAGTTATCAGGCTTTATATCCCTATGTAGAAATCCTTTAGAATGCACATATTCTATTCTAGTCATCTGCAGCCCAAACAGATTAAGAACGAGTCAATATCAAATGCATGCTTAAAATCACAACAAATAACAAGATTTATAACAGAGTGACACTCATAACAATTTTCCGCAGAGCTGTCCCATAAAACATGAAAGTGGAAAATTTGCTGGCGACGTGGTAAACCATACCTCCAATGATAACAATAAATGAAATAAAATAAGTTAAGAAAGCTTACCATTTGATCAGCTAACATCAACACCGTCTTCAATGAGAACTTCCTTCCGCAATACACAAAGAGATCCTCGAGACTAGGTCCCAGCAAATCCATAACAAGCACATTGTCCTCCCCATCTACACCAGACCATCTTATGCTAGGAATGCCACCTGCACATTTAAAAACAAAAGTGTCAAAAATCCAATTTTTTGTTTTTCAAACCTCGCCAACTTCCTAACACCCCCCAACCCCCATATACCAATTTTCTAACTCACTCACTCACAATTTTTCCCCCTAAAAAAAAAAGGCAAATTTCCTAAAATTTCAAGATATATAAAAAAAAAGGCCGTACTTCCTCCTTGAAGAATATTGTAAAGCTTGGCCTCATAAAGCAATTGCGGATGCTTCGTTTTACCATTCTCCTGCAACCAAAAAAGAAGGAAGTTAAGTAGCGTGAAAATACAAAAATTGAAGTGCTTAAGAATCAGACTTGGCACTGAACTACGATTAACTCAAAGCAACGAGCTTAAAAAAGAGGAAAGGGGGAAAAAAAAACACATGCACAACAATCATATACGTAAACGAAGCTCAAAACTGCAAAAAATTCAGAAAACGAGTGAGGAGAGGAGGCATACGATCTTAACAGCGACGATCTCGAAGGTATCAACATGCGTAGCTGCGGAATCGAAGAAACAAAGAATCGCAACTCAGCAAAAAGTAACATAATAGAAATTAGAAATTAGAGAGTGGTGAATTGAGATAAGTGTGTTAGGTTCAAGAGAGAGAGAGACCGAGGTAGATTTCGCCGAAGGATCCGCTTCCGATCTTGCGGCCGAGCTTGTACTTGCCGGCGATGACGCGTTCCATGTTTGGATTGGAATGGGTTAACCCTAAACCTAAAACCACTTTCTTCGATTGGGATGGGACCATTAACACAGCGAACAGGGAGCTACAACGAAAACGCTTCGATCCGAGATGAGAGAAAGGGGAAAGTGACGTAGACGAAAAAAAGAGCGACTTTGTGATGGGGGTAGTTTCGTCCTTTCAGGTTGCTCGGGTGAAACATAGAGAGGATATGGGGATCCAACAGCCGATGGGCCGGGTTGTCGGGTTCCTGTTGGCTGTCACGCTGCCTTCCCTGAAAAATTAACCCCAAAAACAAAAAGAAATGGAAAAATTAAAATAGCTTATTATTAGAATTTCTAATAAACTGAAAAACAGTTCTGTGAAGGATTTACTCCACCTACTTGAACTAAATTAATTAATTAATTAATAAATTTCAAATATTAAAAGTTAAATTGAAATAAAAAATATTATTTTAAAAATATTTTACTTTATATATATATATATATATATATATATATATATATTCAGCTAAATATATTTTCAGTTTTTAAGTTTATTTTTTATCAATTTTTATATTTTTATTTAGATTTTAGGCTTTATTAGTAAGGTATTGTCGTTAAATTAGTTTCCATACTAAGTTATAGAGGTGTTCAAATCTAATAAATAAAAATCTAAAACGAATAAAAATAAAAATAATTAGATTAAATTGGGTCCTATCTAAAAAATAATAATAATTTGCTTGGATTGTATTTTAAATTCAATTTTTAAAATCATTTCAATCTAATCTAATCAAATCCAAATTGAACAAGATTAGCCCTATTATGATCTAAACCTTTGTTTTTCTTAAAAGATTTATTTGTATAATATTAGTTATTATTAGTTTTTGAGAGACTAAAATTAAATGTGTTAAAATAGAAAGATTAATATAAAAAATCATAAGTATCAAAACCCCAATGGATACATTAAAATTATAGGAATTGAAATCTTATTTAAATGTAAAATTCAAATATCTATGATATATTTCTAAAATGTGATAGTCACAAGCTCTAGTGGCGAGGGATTTAGATAATTTACCTGAAATTTTAGGTTTAAATCTCGTTATCTTTAATGTATCAAAAAAAAATTGTGGTCACCACAAATATAATTATAAAAGATAGTTGTCAATTTTGCTTACATAGTTACTGTTCTTTTGCGATGATAAAATTGTCTTTGTTTTCTTCTTCTTAAACACAACATGTAAGACGTAACATCTTTGTATGTTTTTTTCTGCGCAAGGAAGAAAATTCCAACGTTATTAATTGGCTCTAGAAGTCAGCACAAGAATTATTTTCTTGTACAGAGTATGCCACGCCACCTATTTGTCTACTTGCTCTAGTTTTCTTACAGATTCCCCTCTTTATTCCTTTTTTTAAGTCATGTCATGGAAGCTTGGTTAGATTGTGCAGCCGGCTCATGAGAGTTTATAGCTTATTTGGTTTTGCTTTTTGAAGAATTGATTTTAGATATAATTGATTTTATTAGAATTGATTTTAACATAAGTAATTTATGTTTGATAATTTTTCTAAAAGTGATTCTAACAGAAAATAAAAAATTTTTACTTCTTTCAGAATAAATTCTAAAGACAAGAATTGATTTTAAAAATGGAAAATCAAACATATATCAAAACTTGTAGAATCAATTATGATCAATGTGGAGCCAAACACAGGCTTACTTTAATTCCAGTCTTGCTTGAATACTTGATTTATCACAATTGATATCCACATTTGTGGTACGTTTTAGGATTTGTAAATGTAAATCCTATCAAATCAAATTTCAATTCATCTTCGGATGCATTCATTTAAATGCTATAATTAAAGTGTTTCAAGTTGAGGCCTGAAGAAATTGGTGCTGAATTCTAGTCCTCCTTAATGACTATGGAAGTAGAATCCTAGGCCTTGATTCTGCTGAAGGGAGCTCTGGTTTCTTATGTGTGAATGTGCCAAGTCATTTGTGGCACAGGCTTAGGGTTCGTGTTTGCACATTGTCTCATGAGTAAAATAAATATTGTTTGTGTAATGCTTACTTGGGACACTGACAACCTTGGACTTGACCACGATAGTAATATATATTGGTAAAATCAATACCACAACACTACAATCGTCATCTAAACTAGGCCCGTAGTCAATAAAATTTACTCTTTGACAATTAGATAATTCAGCATACAATATTGGTAAGAACCACATGGATAGGGAATGAAGATGGAAACAACTGAATTGCAATACACAAGCCAGTATTATTCAGTTCTTGAACAAGAATGAAATCACAATGTTTGAATCACAAACAAATATATGAGACAAAAGCAATAAAAATAAAAAGGGGCATGTTTGCATTTCTGTTTGCAACTCCCAAACCATGATCTAGGCAAAAGTCAAGAGACTAATTTTTGCTCAAACTATGATTTGCACAATCAAAAAACCAAACATGCTATCGGCAATTCAGCATGCTTGCCACTCTTATGTTTAGAATTGTGTCTTAAAACATTCAGGAGGCATCTGTCCATTGAATCTTTCGGTATCTTTGCAGTAGTCATAGATCATGTAATTGTTTCTGACCCAATTCAGCTGGCCCAACTGGGCATAACCCAGCTGGTTGTATATGGGGGAAGTCCACCAATTTGCAGGGACGTTGGAGGCACACTGGCTAATGCTAACTGGTCCATTCCACTTGCAAGCCCTTGCTCTAAAATGATTTAGCCTTGTTATGAATGGTGCACCACTCCAGTTGGTCTTAACAAGCCCACCTCTAGTGGCCCAATCATCTGCATTCCATAGGCTGGTATATAGCTTCATTCCTTGCTTGTTTGGGTATGCTATGCCCTCATTTTCATAGTTGCGGAAAACCCGAATCGGTATGCTATCAACATACCACCTGAGGAAAACAAATAATATAGATCATGAATACATGATACAATATAGAACAGAGACTTTTTTTTTTCTTTTTTATATAGCCTTTATACATCTAAATTGATATGTAGTAATCAGTATACAAATAAATGTAAATTTCACTTATGAAGTGTTAAATGTGATATTAACTAATGTATGTATACTGTTAATAAAAGTAATATATTAATTTGATATTTACATAATTGAAATCTATATTTATTTAAACTCTGATTGCCACATGTTGATTTTGATGTCTAAATTAATATGTTCAAATAATGGAATAAAACAATATAGAATATGGTTCTTTCTTTCTCATGGAGCTGAGCAAAATGAACAACTTTTTGCTGGCAGATTTTAATGGTTTATCAACTTACACAACTTCAGTGGGGTTCCAGTGAATGGTGTAATTGTGAAAATCGGCAGTTGGGTCAAACCAGAGGTAAAATTGTTGCTCCCTGCTTCCATTTCCTTGTGTATATATGTTTGTATGGACAATGTATGGTTGTCCTGAAATGTTGCCTAAGAACTCAAAATCTATCTCATCATGCTGGCTTCCAGCAGAGGATAGCTGCATACATTTGTGTAATAAATGAAGCATTAGCACTTTCCCTTAATGTAAATCTATTATATTGTAACTTTACTATACATTTCAATGGGAAAAAAAATGTCAGGTATTTATTAGACCATTTAGCTCCAGTGAACTTACATAGTAGGCGCTGACTGTTCCTGCAGAATTACCAGGTACTAGCTTGATTCTCGATTCAATACTTCCGAATAAGAATGGTATCTTTGTTTGGGCTGCGGATCCTGAAATTCAAAGGCAACACAACATATTTCTACTGAATGACTTTACTAATCTAATACACTGATATTTATGCCTAAGTGTGATTTTATTTTGTCATAGTTAATCTTTCTTTGCAACTAATAATATTCAATTACAACATGTTGAAAAATACAGCAATATTCTTGCAACTGTGCATTGTTTTCTTGGAAAAGGCTCCTGCGATCCAAGTAAGCTTATCTTTGAAGTGGGCAAGTAAAACTATATTTGTCCTTAAATCATTCAGTGAGTTAAGATTTCAATATTCATTTTAAATTAAGGGTGATAGTAATACACCCTTAATTGCTTACTTCACTTTAGTGATAATTAGCTCATTTTAAAAAAAAAAAAAAACATGTCCTTTTTTTTTATCTTGTGATGCAAAATTTTTTATATATAAAGACATGTTTGTCCAAAATTAAATAATCTAAATTGGATGCATGTTAAGCATAAATTTTGTACCTGAGGTTTGATCCAAAACAAGCTGGAGGTCTTCACCCTGAATTGATGCATGTTGGGTGCCCCAGGTGATGTACATGCTCTTGGCAAAGGTCGCATCAACTAGGATGATGCCGGGTGCGACCGCAAAGATGAACAATGCGACAAACATTTTTTCAAATATTGCCATGTTGACACCTGCCAACAACTTTCTGCCTGCGTTTGATGTTCTATGGACTTGAAAACTTGATGATTTGTCTTTTGGTTCGTGATGTCTTTATATAGCAGCAATGTGACACATTCTAAAGAGGAAATCTGCCTGATAATTTAAAATTTTAATTGGTTTCCGAGTATATTGAACTTTTCATGAGATTTGACATTCTAAATTATTGTTTTGAAAAGAAGAGCCTAAAGAATTTAATTATATCAGCTATGTTTGGCTCCTATATTAGGTTACAAGTCTTTGAAATGTATCTGTGGTTTTCTTTTCATATAGGACAATATTACACAACTACAAAATATTATTAGAATTTTTGATAGAAAATAGTATTCACGGGATGAAATAAAGTGTTATAATTTATTTATTCATCTAATAATTAATAAACATATCATATTATTTCAGAAAAAAAAATTCTAACAAAAGTTTCTGGCTCTATTATTTCTCTTTCCTTTATTTGTGCTTTTTTTTGTGAAAAATATTTCCTAACAACCATAGAACTAAGTATTAAGGGCTCTATTTTTTATGTGTGCGTGGTAGGATGCATGGGAAAGTTGGTGTGGATCCTGGTGACATAGCTGGAACGCGGTGAGAGAGTAGAATGTCGTGCATAGGACTAGTGCAATGGTAGTAGGAATGATAGGCTATAAAGCTATACGAGTGTTGAGTGATTCACTGATAAGGAGTAATAGTGTACTTAAAGGGACGTGCACGCCACATGGAGGAACTTGGTCTAGACACTTTCTTTTTCTACTTAACCTGGTCATGTTGCAACGTGCAATTATATAGGTAAATAATGTAAATGTTAACTAATTCTTCCCCTTGATTTGTACTAGAGATACATTATTAACACTCAAGACGATTTTGGCTTTATTTATTCAATGTCTCAATTGGATTATGAGTAACATGTCAACTAGTGGTAACTGCAATTTCGTAATATTTGATGCTACTAAAAAGTTGTGTGAAAACAAAATTACAGCTGTCAGCTAGAATTTTTAGTCTAATAACAAGCATTTGATCCAGAGAAAAATAAAATGTCATTCAACATACCAAGAGAGAAGAACCTCTTAATGGAGTCCGAAACATGGATTAAAAAAAAAGTTAATAATAATAAAAAGAGGCAAAATACTTAGCAAAGAGGAAACGATCTGGGGAGACATTGCTGTAGAAAACGAAGCAGAGACACTTCTTTCTCTAATACATTGTCAATATTTTGTGATCAGTTAGAGCTTGGAAATTAGAAACTAGGGCCATGTTTAACTAATCAGTTAATCACATATATACAAGCAGTGTAATTAATTATAATCTTTGTTATTTTTTTCATTTATATTGAAACCATTCTTACGCCCCAACTACGGGGTGCTTTTCAACGTTCAAAACCGGATAAAACTTAGTTAATCATGAGTAAAGTTCAAAATTTTTATGCGTTTGGAAATCACTTGAAACTTTAAAAATGAATGAATTATTATTCAATTAATTTTCATTTCAAAGCTAGTTAAAATTAAAGGAAATAAATTACAGAATTCATTCTAAACTCACAAGTTAATATTAAAAAGGTTGAAAATTGAACAGTTTTCTAGGGAAAATGATAATTCCACCCCTTTCTTACTATATCTTTAACATAATTTATCTTTCGTACAACATTAATGAATTAGTTCCTCCTATACGTCCCAGGTCACTAATACAAGTTGGACGAATTGTTCTGAAGGAACTAAAACAATGATGTAATTAACTTATACATCACTATTTTCCACCATTTAACTTGTGCTACATCAAAAATGAGGAATTTCAACATAAAAAAACCACAACAAAACTATCCACAAAGAGCCAGTGACCCCCCAAAAGTGGAGCTATACTAAGCCCTACTTTTGAATGTGCACCCACATTCCTTTGCTAGGCACCCCACGATGGACAACAAATAGCAAGTAATATCCCGGAGGAGCAACCTCACCGCCCGGCGGTGCCACTGAAGTAACCGTGTAAACCCCTTTAGGATCTTCAACAACACCCTCATTCTTGAGAACCAAAAGCCTTTGGCTCATTGACACTCCATGAGTGGTGAAAGGTGGAAAGTACATGGTGACCTTAATGTCATTCTTGGTCAATTGATCCCCCTCCTTCACCGAAAAATGTGTCTCAAAGTTTGTTCCATACTTCAAATCCTTCCCTGAAGTGTCCTCAGCAATTTGGGGTCGGAACTTGTCTAGATTGGGGTCTAGATAAGGAGGAGAGAATCCCTCAACCCTAGTCTCAGTTGGGAACCTATCAAAATCCTTGTAGGTGTCATGAGTGTTGCTACCAGCAACCCAAATCTTGCCACTAGGAATCACTGCTGAGGTTGAATGGTACATTCTTGCAATTGTTGTAGGGTTCATTACCTTAAACCTCTCACCTTTAGCCTTCTCTGGGCTATATAGCACTGGTGCAAGGTTTGGATCGTCTGCATCCCACCATGCAGCTGTACCCATTTGTGCACCATTGATGAACAAGAGTTGTCCATTGGGAAGGACCAAAGCGTCCCCCATGGTCCTCCTTGAAGGCATCTGTTCGGTGTCCCACATTGGGTTAGGGTCTGTGATCACCATCCTATTGCAATCTTGGAGGGCGGCGTTGAACAATTTCTTAGTTTCAGCTAAGAAAAATGCATCATAGCTGTTGCCCCCGCATATGATGACTTCCGCCTTGATGGCGGCGGCGTCATTGAGGTTTGTCGGGAGGAGGGCAGACATGGCAGAGGCCGGATAGTTCCGAGAGCCGCCGGGGAGGACGGGGAAGGTGCGGACAACCTTGTTGGTTGTCGGGTTGAGGAGGAGGGAGCGGTTATTGGCGAAAATAAAGAGGTTTCCGTCGGTGGAAAGATGGACAAACGGGTAAAGGTTGTTCTCATCAATGTCTGAGGTCTCATAAAGGAATGGGAAGAAGTAGGGTTTGTCAGTGGTTTGGCCTTCTTTTGTTGGGAGGAACTCGTAGCTGAAAGATCTGCGACCTCCTATCACAATGAAATCCCCTGTGGGAAGGATTGCTTGAGTTCCATACCTAGCATAAGAAGAGAGTAAATCAATGAGGCATGATGTACTTTCCATATACATATATAATAGTATATATGAATAAAATGGAAAATAAAATAATTAGACAAAATATATGATATATTTGTACATTTCATTATTTTTTAAAATAACAATTATGAGACATGTAAATTTAATTAGTTCAATTAAATTTATTTAATCATGTATGTTCCATTTGTTCACAAAAATATTGGATACTCATTAGACTATCGATAAGATCTTCCATTTTTTTTTGAGTTTAATTGGTATGCACTGACAGTGTAAAACTATTTTACACTGTCAATCAATAGAAATAGGGAAAAGTGAGAATTCATGGTGGGTCCCTCATTATAATGGGTGGTTATTTTGATGAGTTGACACTTTTCACCATTTCTATTGGTTGACAGTGTAAAACTATTTTACACTGTCAGTGTATTTAAATTAAATTCTTTTTTTTTTTGGTGAATTGTTCATCATTACAAAAATCATAGAGCAATAGTATACCACAGACTTATGCAAATATTTCCTTACATATGCATAATTTTATCATTTAACTATAACTAAAGGGAGGTTCTAGATAAATACAGGAAAATCAGGATGAATTTTACCGATGCTCACAGGAAGTCAATATAATTTACCCTATTTTTAATGCACATATGCACTCTGATTTTGTCGCATAAAACATATATAATAAATGTGTGTTTGAAACTAATATGTGATTAACATTTTTGCATGTATAAAGTTATGATACTATATATATATTGGAATTGATAATGTACAAATATATGTTGTTACTATTACGTACGTACCATCTTTCATCTTTCAATGCATCATTATGTTCCCTCCAATCACAGTCTTTTTGGCAATTAGGTCCGCCAAGGTATCTGATGGTTCTCGCTCCATCCCGGAAACCACCAGAACTCACGAGGGTACCATCAGGTGCAAGCCCTCCACATGAGCACCATGGATCAACCGTTACCTGCGGAAAACGTTAATTAATGTCATGCATTCGATCAACTCATCAAATTGCCGTGAGAATTTTTAATATGAGAAATGATTTTTAAACCTATGATTTAGATATTATTTCAGCCACTTGAAATTGATGTATAAATAATTGGCAATTTCAGTTATGCTTAGGATAAATATGATAGACGCAGTAAGATAACTGAAATTCTCTATTATTAAAATATAATTTTCTATATATTTTTCACCATGTTTATTAGTAGTATAAATGAAATCCCTAATTATTTATACATAATTTTAAAATATCCTAGTGTTGCTTAAATGATAATGTTCCAATAACACTAATGTTGTTAGTTGGAGTATAGAAAAGTGCCTTTTGAAAACATTCATAGGGGGCAAAATCCCATTCATAATGAGTGTCATCTAATATGAGTGTACACTTAATTATATTTGTGGGAGAGAAAAATCTCATTGGGAAAATTGTTGTACCCTTTTGAAAGTGCGAAAAGAAGAGTAATAATAAGATGAGATCAAATAACCTTGAGTGGCCTAGCTTGATTTGTCTCAAGGTCGTATTCCATTGAATGAGCAAAACAATCTTGTTTCGTTTCTTTAGTGATGTCATCTTTGTATGGAATACATGGCACCCCATCAGGGTATTTGAGCCTAGAGGTACGGTAAACGGTGGCATCATAGACAATGATCTTGTTTGTGGGCATCAAATTGATCTGCATGGCAGATACACCCGAGTTCTCAGAAAGCAACTCCCAACTGCCATTGAAATTTGTCTCAAAATCAGGCTTTGCAACTTGCTCATCATTGCCATTGTCATTGCCCTTGCCATTGCCATCGTCATTGCCCTTGCCATTGCCATCATCGAACTCATCTCTTGTAAGGTCTGGTTCATCGATATCTCCGAAGATAGGGAAGGGTATTGGGAATCTTGGAAGTCCGGTGATGGTGTTATCCTTGGGCTTGTGGTGGTGAGATTTGTGTTTATGCTTTTTGTGTTTGGCATCCACGGCAAGGAACAAGAGAGTGAGAATGAAAAGAACCTTGTGCAAAGGTGCCATTGTTTGTTGGATAAGTGTTTTGACACTATTTTTTTAGGGGGTTA
Source organism: Pterocarpus santalinus (assembly GCA_031439595.1). Taxonomy (NCBI): domain Eukaryota; kingdom Viridiplantae; phylum Streptophyta; class Magnoliopsida; order Fabales; family Fabaceae; genus Pterocarpus; species Pterocarpus santalinus. The sequence goes on along the minus strand of CM062531.1, from coordinate 63,721,114 downwards.
ATTAATTAATATTGCCTAATGGTTTTGGCGTGTATAGCTTTTGTTCCTTAACTTAGGGTTGTCTAATACTACTTCACGTGGTCTCCAATGTAACCATTGGTAGGGTAAGGCATTTTTGCCGAAATAGCAAATGGTTTTAAGCCAATGTTTAGGAAGAGAGTCCCCTTAGAGACAGTAACAGTTTTTGTTTAGGGAATGACACTTTGCAAGGCAGAAAAGGCATTTCCTTTTAACAAAAAACATTTACCACTAGATACTTGTGGCCTTTGTAACTGCAAAACATGCTATGCTTGAGGAACCTCTCTCGTTTCTCTTTTCGGAGAAATTCTTGTTAACATACATACTTGGTTCTTTAATTTTATTACTAAGATATTGTGAGAATGAATTGAATAACACATAAAAACTCACTTATGCCTTTGTTGAGACCTACTCGTACATTGAGTTTCCTTCAATACATAATCGTTGAAGCATATAGATAGGTAATAAATCGTAAGAGGTGGCTGTAGATATAAATAAGTTTAAATGTACTTTGTATTTGATTTTTTATTTAAACTATTAGTATCTAGGGTTTATTGGACTCTAGTTAATGTATAAATTTAAGTTTTTATATTAAATAAATTAGTTATAAATTCATATAATATTTAATGATTACATAAAATAAAAAATAGAACATAATTAAAATGTAAAAAAATATTAAATGAAATATCAATTAAATTAAAAATGGTAAATTTAAATAAAACTAAGATTGATAATAAATAATTAATTAACGTATTATTTTAATTAACAAATAATATGAATGGTATTTTAGAGAAAGTAAAACAAAATTAGTTGAAAATGAAGTATACGAAAAATATATATATATATATGTATATTCTCCCATATTAAAAATAAAAAATTCAATAATCCCATTCATTAAATAAGCTGTGTTGGATAGTGACACATATACATATAAATCAATAAAAATATGTCATGCACTGGTATGTTGAGGTGCCCTCTAATCATAAGATGTACTATATCAATCACCTTATTTTGAATTTATAAATAACAAATATAATTTGAAATCAATTTTTGCCTTTTGAATTAAGTGATCACATACCCTTCTTAGTCAAATTTTAAATCATACATATTTTGTGATGTTAAAATTAAGATAGTTAAAATAAATAATAATCAAAATTAACAATTATATAACTACAGCAACAATAATGATAACAATATAGAAATAATAACAAGAATAATTTAAATGACATTTTGTTGAGTGCTCAATTTATAATAAACATTCAAAAGAATAAAACCGTCCAAAACAAAATTATCAAATGACCAAATAGGCAAACTGATCTCACTAATGCATTCAAACATGATGATTGATTTTTTGTTGTATCTCTTCTTTCTTCCGTTACTTTAACATTTTCTTGTCTTGGTTCTTCCCATTTAACTTTAATTTCTCTTGCTCTTTTATTTGCATCATCGCGTTCATTGTCTTACAAACGAACCAATATTTTCAAAGCACAAAAGAATGAATTATGGACAATTTGAGAGGATTTTATCCCTTTATACTCTGACAAGAAGAGATATTTATTGGTCATGTTTTATCCCTTTATGCTACATGATATTTTTTTAGTAAATTAATTAATATATTACTCTTAAATACATAACCTTCTTTAATTAGTTATTTAATGATAAAATATTATAACTATATAATAAAACAAGAATATTTATTTTTATTTAATTAAGCTTCAACCTCTAACACAATCCATTTTACTTCTCCAAGGTTTTACACATTATGTTGGGTTTTTTTATTTAATTTCTTACACAAAATAAAACCAATTAAGACTTATTTGTAAAGATTTAATTTTGATATATTATTAATATACAAAATTTTTACATAATTATTTAATTATATATTATTACATCATAAAAAATATTTGAACCTTGCATTAACTACCTCAAAAGTCATATACATGACTCTTGATAAAGTTATATGAGACATCTTCCTCTGTAGTTACACATTAGTTTCATTGTGATTCATTATTCTTTTGATTTTTATGCTGTCCCATATTCTTTTGATTCATTCTCCTTCTAATTAGAATTCATCAGGTCATGATTCATCAATTAACTTTGCATTTGTTGCCTTGTGTTTTCGCACTTGTCGGGATAGTTTCGTTTCTTGACCTGTCTTTTTCTTATTTGATTCCTGGTGAATAGTTTAAACTCCAATTACTTTGTCAATTAGGTGAAATAAAAGATGTAAAATATAAAAGATAAGGGATGTCATTATGAAAATTAATTACGGACTTTTTTCTCTAAAAATTATTTTAAAACATCTTTTGTATAATCTAATTTTTTTTTAAACAAAATTTTTAAGAAGATGAAAAATGTAGTTTTTTTTTTAACCACCAATATATGAAGTCCACTAAATTTTAATTAATATGGCTCAAGTCAAATTGATCTACTATAGAGATAAAGTTCTCCTAGCCACCAATTTGACTTAGATCACTAAAGGGGGTAAGGATTTCTTAACGAGATTTTTTCTAGTACTAAGACTCGAATCCAAAACTTTTGGTTAAGCAAGCAAGACACCTATTACCTTGATCAACTTCATATTGATAAGTATTGAATCATCTTAAACTAACTAAATGTTGGTAAAATTGTTGCTTCTAAAGAACTTTTTTTTATATTTTTTTTCTTGTAATTATATGAGTTTAATGTTGATACAGTAACAGTGTAAAAAATTTTTACATTATTAATCAATCATATATTTTTATTTGTATGATTATTCGAGTAGTAGATATGAGACTTAATCATATTTACTGATATGATATCATATGATTGGATGACAGTATAAATTTTGTTTACATTAATAGTATAAATAAATTAAATTTTATTTTATTTTTTCTACACAAATTTACCTAAAAATATAAAAAGATTTTTTTAAAATCTAAAAATGCATCGAATCGAGCACTAAAACTGTTAAATATTCGAATACGTTAATTTGAAGGAAAACATGAAAATCAAATCGAACAGTATACTTTTTGTTCAGAAGCAAATGTTACCAACCAACTAGACGTATCTTTTCGAATCACAAGTTGTCAATATTTTCCCATTTCCTTTTCTCTTGAGAGTTGTCTTTTCCTAAGTGACAACTATATCGGTGTTTTGTGTAATGTGGAGATCATACCGGATTCCTTAATCAATTTTTACACCAAAATTAATTATCAATTCTTAGTGGAACTTATTATGATTTGATTTTGATTGGATCACTATATGGTTGCCATTATTTCTGCTTTATATGACCAATAAATGTAAAAACCAGCACTGACAATTTTGTATTCACTGGTGCATAATTTCTTAAAAATTACATTTAATTTACCTTCGAAATGAACACTTTATTAAAGCAAGTGTGGCGCGCTTTTTAATTAACATAGGCAAGAGCGTTTGAAAAATTAGGTTTTTACCTTTTCAATTTTTTTAGTACATTTTTATTGTTTTAACAACAGTTTAAGTGGATTTAACATTGATTATTCCATCAAAGTTAGGGTACGGTCTCAAATCCAAAAATATTTATAGGGGATTTATGAAATTATTTATCAACGGGATATTCATGTTAACGGTGGGAATCGAACTTGTGTCTCTATGGGATATTTGCTGGTTTCTTACCAATTATATTAACCCTCATTGACAATTTTTTTTGGTACATTAGGCTATTCGATTCAAAACTATATATAGTCACTTAAATCTATGTAAGTTTTGTCTGAATTTTGTTTTCGATTTAAGTTTAATATTAAAATTTTAAAAAATTAAAAAGAGAAAGAATTAGAGAAATAACAAAACTTTTGACTCAATTACAAACGTTACTCCGCATCGTATCTGACAGTGATAGTGGTAGTGACTGGTCGCGGTAGATGTGGACCATGACTCCAGTCTAACTTTATTTATAATATTAGGGCGAATTCTATATAGAGTTATTATTTTGAGAAGAGCTTAACCTAATTATTGTTTCTAATAAAAAATTATGTGAAGAATTTTAAAGACAAAAAATTATAATCAAATTAGTTTTAATACTGATATAGTCACTATAATATAATTAAAATTTAGTAATATTAAAAAATCACTAAATTAATAAAAAAGTGTTATTAAAATTCTTTAATAACATAATTTAAATACAACATTAGTAAAAATATTGTTCAAGAGTTTTAATAATATATTTTAGATATTATAATGTTAAAACATGTTACTAAAATTGTTAAATATGTAACAGTGAGTGTTGGATTAGTTTTGATTTGATATCACTCAAATGCGAAAGAATGCCAAAATTGTGCGAGTGCGCATGACTATACTAAACAGAAGGAAATCGTGTGGCTGCTAATAAAAAAAAATTAAAAAAAAAAAAAGCCAAAGGGAAATCGCGCGGCTGATTGACTAGCGTACTTCTCTCGCGGTTTTGAGCTTGGCATGTTAGGAGGCTCTGCCACATTGCGCATAGGAACAATCGCCTAGGTCTAGTGTAATTAAGTTGGTTAACGTCAAAAAAAAAAAAAGTTGGTATTATTAGATCAATTACATTATTAATAACTATTATAATTACACACTAATTCATTACAATTTTTTTATTTTTAGAATAGATATTATTATGAGATTAAACTTTTAGATACTATTGCAACTAAAAGATCCTTCTAATAATTTTTTTTTTGGATGTGATCCTTCTAATAATTATTATATAATAAATCATAATTGGTCCAATGTACCTATTTCACTTACATTAACTTTATTCGATTATTTCTTCTCCAACAGATTCTTAGATGATATTTCAAAGGTTTCCGTTTTGAGGAATATTGTTTGCTTGTTAGGGACGTTAACACCTCCACTGTATTAAAAAGAAAATCCAATCCAATAAGAACTAGTTTTTTAAATCATCAAACTCAAGCTCATAAGATTTTAAATTGACCCGTTTCAAGTAAGCTATCCATATTAAGGTATACAGACAAATAATAAAACATCGACCAGATAACTTGGGTCATTCTTATTCACTCATATATATGAGGTTGAGGTGCACCAAAAAATTATATATGAGGTTGAGTAGACCGAATATAGAGAACGTTATAAGCCAATTTGCTATAAACAGTTCTATTTCTTCTACAAATCGAGTTGCATTCGATCACTTTCATCAATAGTTACCATCAAAACATAATTTATCATGTAAGAAGCAAAATTAAGTATATGTTTAGTTAAAAGGTAAAAATAGGAATAAAAATTTTATGGATAAACTCCATACATAAAATCTATAAAATTTTCATTTCATTTTTATCCTTCAGTCAAATATAAGAGAAAGCTAAAAGTAGTGATGACCAATATTTTTTCCCTACAGTGTATTGCATGATGCTAGAGATGGATTCGCTTCTTTTCAATAATGTCACAATATTGATTGATGCTCGATGCTCAACACATGACAAGATGGAGATGGGATATAAGATATGCAAATTAACTAAAACCATGGAATTGTAACTAAAAGAAGAAAAAAAGGGGTGAAAATAGAATGTTTTTATCTTCTTTGAGAGTCTAGCTTTCTATGAAAGCAAGGTAGCTCCCATCTCAGCCTGACCAAGGATAAAGAGGATATGGCATTGGCACAGAACCCCTTTTGATATCTTTAAACACAGGGTCCATATTCAATAATGACATTAACTACTATTTCTGACGAGATTCTAGTGAAAATTTGTTATTGCTTATCCAGAACACTCTTAACTTTTCCTTGTGCTCTTCCTCTCACACTCTTAATTGAGAATTAAATTGAATAAATTAAAAACCAAGAAGTTGTATAATAAATTTTCGTTGAATTTAGAAAATTACAATTATGCATTACACCATATGTGACGTATCCATTATTTACTTCAAAATTGTCAAATATATTTTTATCTGAATCATTAATATTTAGAATTTATTAGACCCTACCTAATTTAATTCAATAGTCGACTATAAAATTAAAGCCCTTCCAATAATATTTTTCTTAATTAATAAATTGCACTCAAGATCTTAAGAAAATAAGTGGACCTAAACCAATTAAGTGTTAGGTCAAAAATTATACCAAATATTGCATGCAATAAGTGACTATGAAACACGAGAATGATGATTATGGTATTTTTTTTAGTATTGTATATTACACGTGGAACGTATATTGTAAGAAACGAAACTATCATTCTGCTTTTTGGGTTATTATTTCCATTAAAGGATTTCCTTCAGCATCTTTTCAAAATTATGGCTGAGGTGAAAGCCAAATTTAACGTAAGATTCTTCAAAATCATGAGTGCGATATGCAGAGAATCAAAATGGAGTTAGCACTGTAATCAATTGGAAGATACGGGACAGTTATGATTGTTCATGTTCTATCTAACAGCATCCACTTGGAGTGATTTCTATTAAGTATTTTGTCTGGATTATTCTTTTCATTGATTGACACTTATACAGCTGTTTTTCCATCATTTACCTCAAGAAGTTGATTAATTCATTGATAACTTTAACAATGTAAACATATATTAAGAAAGAATTGCAAAAGTAGCCGACTTTAAGAGAGCATTCATGTTTATCTCTATCAGCAAGACAACCATCTAGTATTTCTGTAAAATCCAGCTCTTCTCATGACTTGCCGCTATCACCAAGGCTAGTTAGATCTTGTTGCTATAGAGTGAAAAAATACTGGCCTTAATTTTGAGCTAAATTAGTGATAGATGAGTAAAGAATAGATGTATGTTATAGGTATATTCTATGTATATAAAATAAAATATGTAAAGAAAATGAATTTTCAATTTTATCCCCCCCGGTGTTTTTTTTCTGCGCTCCTAAAAGAATAATAATACTTCAATAATATTTGAATGGTTAAATTTAATTTTATATATATAATTCAGAAATTCACTGCATTCCAACTAATTTGATTTGAGGCAAGTTGGCCTATGATAGGCCAAGAACTAAGAGTTAGTTATCAGTTAGTGCCAGATTGGTAACAGCTATTAAAGTTAGTTATTAGTTCAGTTAGAATTAGTTAATCTTGGTTACTTGGGAACCAAGCTATGTGTACCTATATAAACATCACTTAGTGTATTGATCTCAATCAAGTGATTCATTTGTTCATTTCCAATTCCCTTGAACTTTCACTTTCTCTCCTTCGGTTCTCTCTCTCTCCTTTATCTCTTAGTTCTAACACCTTTCATGGTATCAAAGCTTTGCAGATCCATGGAAACACTAGAGCTCATCACGCCTTCCACCACCAATGGTCCTTCTTCTATCGCAAGCTTCACAATGAAGACCTTCACGAATCCGGTTTCTATCAAATTTGATGAGAACAATTTCCTCACATAGAGGCAGCAAGCTTTACACTCAATCAAAGGGCATAACCTTCAAAAACATCTCTGCAAGGACAAAGTTCCTTAGAAATACAACTCAAACCAAGATGAAGAAATGGATATGGAGTCACAACCATATTCAAATTGGTAATAGCAAGATCACCATTTGGTGTCTTCGCTTCTTGTTTCTATGGAGTCAATTGCATGGTAGGGTGCGAATTTGCTCATGAAGTTTGGGAAAGAATAGAGACTTACTTTGCTTCTCAAACGAAAGCAAAGGTAAGGTAGTTAAAAACTTAGCTCAAAGCATCTAAGAAACAAGGTCCAATATAATTCAAGATTACTTACTGCATATCAAGATGATCATCGACACTTTAACCATTGTTGGATCACTAATTTCCATCAAGGAACATATAGAGGTAATTCTATATGGCTTGAATGAAGACGATAGTGCATTCATAACCACTATGATGTTTAGAACACAGCTTTTTTCAATTCCTGAAATTGAAGCACTTTTAATGGCATAAGAGGAGATGATTAAGAGATTCATAACAACTGATGTTAATATGGTTCAAGCTCATTTTGCTCAAAGCTCCTTGCAAAATTCCAAGAACTCTAAAGATAGCAGGAGCACTAATCAGGGTAATGGCCAAGGCCGAGGAAATGGAGGAAGAAGAGGCCCAGGCAGACGGTTTGAGGAGGTAGAAATGGTTGGCACAATGATGGAAGACCTTAATGTCAGTTATGTAGGAAAATAGGACACATGGTGTGGTAGTGTTATCACAAGTTTGATCCTCAGTTTCAGAATCCAAATCAAAGTGCCACACAACAACCACATCCCCCACCTTCTTCCTTTCACCAACCTCAGCTCCAAGCATACTTGGCTACACCTTCAACTCTAATTGATGCATCCTAGTATCCTGATTCTGGATCTCATCACATTACCTATGATCATAGAAACCTCCTCACTAGATCAAAGTTTGATGGCAATGACTAAGTGCAGATTGGTAATAGCAAAGGTATGAGCATTAAACACATTGGTACTTTTGTCCTTTCATTTGATTTATCCAATTCCAAAGTTATTCTCTCAAATCTATTACATTTCCCTCAAATCACCAAAAACCTAGTTAGTGTGTCAAAGTTTGCCAAAGATAATCATGTTTCTTTGATTTTCATCCTGACACATGTTATGTTAAATCTCAAGATTCGAAGGCTATTCTCCTACAAGGTAGGATCAAGGATAGCCGCTATGCCTTTGATAATCTCATTGTCAATAGAAAAGGTCACAACTCCAATGTTTCTTCTCTTGTATTCCACTCCCAATGTACTTTTTCTACTATGTTTCAATTATGGCACAACAAACTAGGACAGACACCCATCTGCTAGAATTGAACACCACATATTATCCTCTTGGAAAATTCCAATTCCTGAAAATAAAGAAAAGATTGATTCTTCCATATGTGCCTCTTGTTGTATGGGAAAACATCATCAATTGCCTTATTTGCCTTCCACTTACAAGACTTTATCTCTTTTAGAATTAGTTTACTTAGATGTATGGGGACCTGCACCAATGCCTAGCAAAGCCGGCTTTAGATACTATGTGTGTTTCATTAATTCTTACTCATCATGATATACCTACATTTACCTACTCGTTAATAAATCCCAATTTCTTGATGCCTTTCTACAATATAAGTCTATGATTGAATTCAAAACAGGCCATAAAATCAAAGCTCTATAGTCTAACAATGGGAAAGAGTATCTATCTCACACATTCACTAACTACCTAACCTCAAATGGCAGTAGTCACTACTTGTCCTGTCCCTAATCTCACTAGCAAAATGGCTATGCTAAGAGAAAGCACAGACATATCACAGATCTCCTAGCCACTACACACTTGCCCCTCAAATTTTGGGATGAAGTCTTTACCTCAGCAATCTTCCTCATAAATAGATTGCCATCACCCAACACTAACTGCCTCTTACCCATAGAAATCCTCACCAAACAGAAACCAAACTACAAGCTCCTCAAAAACTTTGGATGTGTTGCATACCCTTATTTGGGACCATATAGCACCCACAAATTTGACTATAGAAGCCACCAATTTGTTTTCATTGGCTATGCTTCTAATCACAAAGGACACAAATGCCTTTCTCCTAATGGCAAGACTTGTATTAGTAGAAATGTTATTTTGATGAATCCTGCTTCCCTTATCAAAACTTATTTCTTACAATATCTATTTCCTCATCCCCAACACAACCCAATTCCCTTCCCTAGATCTCTCTTGTCCATTTCCCTAGTCTTACATCCACCACACCTGCACCTCCCACACAACAAGCAGAACCAGCCATACACACAAATTCTCCTCCACTACCATATGCCATGCCTCAACTTCCAATCATACCACCTTTACCCATTACAAGAAAATCAGTAAATAGTGACCGATTTTTTGATTGCTAAATAAAGAAAATCGGTTGCTAAACTAGGTAGCGACCGATTTGAGAGCATTTGTAACCAATTTCGATCAGAGGCTTGGCGAAAAGTTAGCGTATCAGTTGCTAAATCGGTCTCTAAATCAATCGCTAATTTGTAATCGATACATTTTAGTCACTAATTCGGTCTCTAGTTTAGCAGCTGACATTTCAATCACTAAATCAATCACTAATTCAATATCTAATTTGTGATCGAACTTTTTCTGATCACAAAATCGGTTACTAGATCGGTCACTAATATTTGATTGTATTTTTCTAATCCTAAGTAGGTCTCAATTTCGATCGTTGACTTATATTTTAGTACTAAATTGGTCACTAACTGTAAAATTGGTTGCAAATTGTAAAATCGGTCACTAAATTGATCACTAATGTCTGATGATGTTAAAATAAATGATTTTGTATTTTTTGAATTCCCACTTTTAAACACTTTAAATTTAGACAATTTGACCACCAAAAGCGACATAAGTTTTATCTATCAGTCCAACTAAATAAACTCCTAATACTGAACAAGTATTAAACATCATATAAACAAGTAATATTCATTAAATTATAAAACAGAAAGCTAGATAATATCTAATCCTACTCAAGTCTCAATAACTAGTCACATTCAAGTCTTAATAACTAGTGCTACTCAAGTTTAAATAATTAGTCCTACTCTAGTCTTAATACTAGTCCTATTCTTAGTCCCTATCTAATTCTCAGTAACTCAAGTCCTCCTTTAGTCCTCCCCATCATCTCCCTCTTCCTCTTCATTATGCTCCTCTTCCCTCTGATTTGTGTCTCCTATGGTGGTTGAAACTCAAGAAGCTGAAAATTCATCCGCTTCATCATTTCTTGTAGCAGCTTGTTACTGAATTGAACTTGACTCTTAATATTCTCCAACCTTGCCATAATTATTGCACTGTTTTCATCTTGCATTTTTTGCAGCAATTTTTCATGCTTTACTCTTTGCACCCACTCAGTTGATTGAGAGCGAGAGCTGTAGTAATAAGGTATTCTATCAATCACAGTAGACTCCAAACCAAGACCATAAATTCTCCTCTTTTTGATTTTAGCAGTGTCACACCACACATCTAACTCACTAGCCTTAGAACTTCCTTCCTTAGATGCCTTTTGGGTTGCCTCATCCATAGCACGTGTAAATTCTGCTTGTCAATACCAATATGATGTCAACATACATATTAAATAACTTATTCATACTCATGACATATTAGTAGAGCATACATTATAATTTAACACAATATGTAGCTAACATTATATTCTAACATAATAAATACACATGCAGTAGAAATTAAACAAATTAGAAGTTGCTTACATCTGTATGCTCTTATCTCCGATCCACCCAAGCATGATCTTTGTGTCTATGTGTGTGGCAAAATAACTCTAATGGTGTAGGAACTCGCCCATGCAATTTCGTCTACAAATGCAATAATAATGTAAATTAATAATATACTAACATAATATGAAAGCAATCTGTCAACATAATAGTGCACTATTGATTGAAAAAAAAAAGTAAACTATTTTAAAACTTAACCAAATTTGCTCTATGCTAAAAATTTGTAATTGAGCCACCGGTGTGAAGATAATCTTAGAATCCCTCACAATCAGATGATCTATTTAATTTTGTCTCAATACTTGTCTTCTTGAAGGTCTTACTTGCCCAGTGCTTGCAAAGTCTATCCCACTCTTGTTCTCCTAGCCATCTTGACCTAGTCTGCTTGGTATGGGCTTTCATGAGCATATTTTTTAACAAAGTTACAACTCGCATTTCAAAATTCTTCTGAGCCCAACCATAATCCGGGGTTTCAAAATCAAACTTTCTTTACAATAACCAAAATAAATATCAAGATATAAGTTTGAACACATAATAATTGCACACAATAAATTTTTGAATCTTACTGCAATTTCATCAAACAACCTTCTTACATTAACTGGTATTTTTTTCCAAGATGCCCATAGTTGTAAGTCTACCTTTGATAACCTCAATGATCCCATCAACAGCAATGTGTGAGGGCAAAAATCTACAAACATGCATATTATCAATTAAAATATATTGAATATATTTAAATTATTCAAAGACTTTCACATACCCAGCTTCGTTAAGATGTAAAACTTTTTTACCACTGTTTGTCTAAATGTTTGTGAAATCATGGGAAGAAATCAATCCTCGTATAGGTTCTCCATGGGATTGGGTGTTAGGTGAATTTACACCGGGCACTATTGGCAGTGGAGTTCATTGAGAATTAGATACATTGGTAGCTAATGTTGGAGATAGGGTAATTGCTGCAAGTGAAGAAGGTGTCGGCTAAGAGCTATCAACACATCATGTTGGCTATAGTTTTTTGGGCTGATTCTTAGAAGCTAACATCTTTCCTTTCGCTTTGTCTTTGTCTAACATTTGCAATTAAATGTAACACTAATTAGTATGTATGTCAAATAACAAAAACTAACAGATTCATAAGATAATAAAGCAGTTAATTTACCTTTAACGTAAAATGAAAAACTAGACTAATAATCATTATAATCAACATTGTCATCATCATCCCCATCATCATCTTCATTATCATCAAGCAATCTGTTCAACTGAATTTCTTCATTGCCGCTTTGAGAATCATTGTCAAAATCGAATTCCTCTTCTTCATCATCTACAATTTCTTCGTTGTCATCATCTTCCTCATATATTTGATCATGGCCTATATTCACAAGAGTTGTTTCATCTTGATATGCAAGCGTTAGCATACATCAATGATGAACTGTACCTCTTGCTTTGGTTTCGATAACAACACACCAATTAGTTTTTTCTTTTATATTTTGTGGATATGGAACATAATACACTTGAATCGCATTTTTTGCAAATATGAAATGATCATATTTTAAATATCGTCTTGTATGACAAACCTCCATAATACCGTATTGTCTGTGAATCTTTATTCCATGATTAAGTATAACATCAAACCATTCACAATTAAACAATACTAATTGTTTAAGTGGATCTTCAAGGTGTTCTATTTGCATAATTTCTTTAATGATCTTGTAATAATATTTCTTTTCACTCCTATTATCATCACCCTTAACACAAACTCCCAAATTGATATTTTTCTTACCAATGCTCCATTCTTTAGTATGGAACTTAAAATCATTCACAAAGTAAGCAAGCCAAGTGTCAACCTTTCTCTTAGGACCCCATGCTAAATAGTGCAAAAATTGATTTGATACCATTTTTTTTTACCGTGAACCTAACAATAACAATCAACTCATGACAATAATGTATAATAACTATTGTGTGTGTATAATGCACTTTAAAAATAGAAAATGTTAACAAACTTACATAACTCCGAAACCAAATTAGAAATTTAGATGTTATTCTACCATCAACATCAGTGTAATTGATGTTTGGATTAGTTGTCTCCAGTTGTTGCACAAAATATTTAAAATTTACAATAATTTCATAAATATGCTAACAAACGTAAAGATTATTTACCAAATTGTGTCATTAGTGAACTTACTCAATGTATGGTTGAACGCCTCTGCACAATTAAGTAGAACATATATGTGTACAGTAATTAATTCTCTATCATTCAAATATTGGCTTGTACAAGTTCTAGTTAAATGACTAGAATGATTGAATATTGATTGAGTTGGTCGAATTGTCTCATCCACACCCCTATTGTCATTTTGACCAACATTGTTTCTCATTGATTGTATATGAGATTCAAAATAATATAAGCAAAATGAGAGATCTCTTGTCACAAATATGCCTCACATATGGACCCTTTAACATGTGATTTATTTTTAACCATACGTTTCAATCTATTTAAGTACCTATAACAATATGATATCAATGAGTAATAATTGCATTGATTAGAGCATTAACATTCAGCATGTAAAAATTTGAAATCATAAACTTTTACCTCTCAAATGAATACATCCACCGATATTAAACTGGACCTCCTACTCTTGCTTCATATGGCAGATGAATGGGTAAATGCTCCATAGAATTAAAGAATCTCGGTGGAAAAATATGCTTCAATTTACATATAATGATGTCAATGTTCTACTCTATTAGCAATAAGTTATTTGCTTGCAATATTGTTGAGCATAAATCTTTGAAAATTTTGCTCAACTCAGCTATGGGCTTCTACACTTGATCTAGAAGTGCAACAAAAGCAACTGGCAGCAACTGCTCTATGAACACATGGCAATCATGCTTTTCATCCTAAAGAGCTTCCCTTCCCTCAAATTCATGCATATGTGCAAATTAGATGCATATCCATCAGGCATTTTGAGCTTACTAACCCATTTACATACACTTTTTTTGCTCCATGGATAAAATGACTTTTGCTTTCGGCTTTACATACTTTCCATTGGGTAATTGCTGCAATTCTAATTCCATCCGACGCCAGTATTCTTTCAAATTTATTCTTGCTTTGACATTGTCTTTAGTTTTATCTTTGATGTCCATCACTGTATTGAAGACATTATCAAATATATTTTTATCAATGTGCATCACATAAAAATTATGTCTTAGTAAATTGGTCTTCTAATATGGTTACTCCCAAAATATGCTTTGTTTTGTCCAGTTATGAGTAATACCAAAGCCAAGACATGTATAAGATCCAACCTTAGTAATTTTTGAAAGATCACAAACATTCTCCTAGATACCATCCCCGGACAATTTAAGTGGAAGTTGAGATTTTTCAACTCAATTTTTTAAAAATGCATCTTTATTTCTTCAATATGGATGATCCAAAGGCAAAAATTGGTGATAAGAATCAAACCAAGAGCATTTACCATCATATTTCAAAGTAAAAGCCTTTGATTGATTTATACAATATGGACATGCCAGTTTTCCCATTGTGGTCCAACTTGACAAAATCTAATACGTAAGAAAAGTCATTGATAGTCCAAATTAGTGTAGCTTTCATCATGAAATTATGTTTTTTTGAAATATCATATGTAAGAACACATTCATTCCACAGCAACTTCAACTCGTCAATCAAAGGTTGTAAATGCACATCTATTCTGCCTTTCAGATTATGGGGCCTTGGAATTATCAAGGTTAAGAACATAAAAGGAGTGATCATACATAATTCTGATGGAAGATTGTAAGGAGTGACAATCACTGGCTAACAAGAATAAGGTGTTGCTGACTGGCTATATAGTATAAAACCATCAGCGCATAAACATAATCTAATATTTCGTGGTTTAGTTGCAAAATCAGGATAATTAAGATCAAATTGTTTCCAAGCTTCTCCATCTAATGGGTGGTACAATACTCCTGGTTCTTGCCTATTTTCATAGAGTCATCTCATATGCGGAGTAGAACTTATCAAAGCATATAATCATTTTAGCCTAGGAATGAGGGGTAAGTAGTGCATTCTCTTCATGGATATCTCTTTGTATTTTCCCCTATCGACCTTTTTTAAGTTATATTGTGGTGTACCACAAAAGCTACATTATTTTAATGCTTTACACTCTTCAATATAGAACAACATACACCATTAATACAACAATCAATCTTTATTGCAGTAAATCCAAGCTTTGAAACTATTTTTTTAGCTTCATAATAATATTGAGGGATTAGATTATCAGGAGCATGTGTCCCTCTCATAAATTGGACCATTTGATTAAAAGACAGTTGAAAAATATTTTCCTTTGATTTGATTGTCAATAATCTAACAGCAAAAGACAATTTAGTGTGATTAATATATCTCGGCCATAATGGCTTTTGCGCTACATGTAACAAATCATAAAATTTTGTAGCATCTGCATTTAGAGACTCTTCAATCTCTTGATTATATTCTAAACTCTGGACTAACAACATCATAAACCATGGTTTTAAACGTACTTAGGTGTTTATTGTTACCAGATTCTCTCGTGGAAGTACTACATTGAGCATAAAATTTTCCACGTAAGGTTGGGCTATTTTCACCATGGCATGTCCAATACCAATAATCAGGTACAAATGCTTTTCTATGAAGATTAACTTTAACTTCTTTGGGGAGAATGTAGTTTATATTTCTACACTTGGAATAAGGACATCTAATTTTTTCATTTGCTAAATACACTTGTTGGCATGCAAAAGAAACAAACTCTTCTACCCTATCTAGAAATTCATTAGTATAACCCCTTTGACCCGGCATAAGTCTATTATACATCCAACAATGATGCTGATGTATATCGATGTTCTGTATGATTATTAAACAACATATTATAATCGATATAAGTTCAAAAAATATATATTTAGAGAACAAAAAATTATAACATAACATTGATTAGTAAGAAATTATTCCTTCATGGTGTGGCCTTATCCCATTTAGGAAGAAACTATTCCTTCCTCTAATTAATATTTGCTCTTTGAATCTCATATCTTACACTTAACGAAATTTTGGTAGCACTTCCCATTGGTCTCCAAGTGTATGACTTAAGGGTGGTAACATTTATCACAACAAAGTATGCATCCAGAGAACAAAAGGAAGTGTAGCAAATGAAATTTTGACAAGTATAAGGTTTTGAGATTTAAGTAACAATAGTGAACAAATGAAGAAATAGTTTATTCCCAAACTGTCTGACTTGGACAATTCAAGATTCGATACAATAAGTGACACAAAGATGTACACAAACTCATAATATTGAATCTTAAACAGGAATCTAAGGTTTCACTCAAATTTTTGTACAATAACACAAAAGTCAAGAATCAAAGCATAACATCAATTGATAAACAATTAATAGTCATAATCTAAGTGAGATTGTATGGTCAATTAGATAAATTAACGTGCCTTCATGAAATACACCAAAGTGAGGATAAATGGGCAAAGTCTGAAGACAAGTCACCACTAGCTTTTTAAACAATTTCAAATGTAAATCTAGTTATAAAAAGAATTGCAAAATATAAATATCAACTATATTTTTGCATTTTAAAATTTTTTAATATGAGGTAAATGAAAATTCACAATTTTTGACAATTAAAAGAAATGAACTTACATGTGAAACTCTTCACAATTTTGATAATATCATTATATAAATTAAATCACTTTCTTCACTTTCTCTAATCACTAGAAACATAAAAGAGAAAAAAAAATCAAACTAAGAACAACAACACACCAAACCCAAATAGGAAATCTATCCAATTGAAAATAAATGAACTAACTTGAAAAACTCCTCACAATTTTGATAATGTCTTCAATTAAATCACTTGTTTCACGCTCTCTAATCACTAAAAATAAACAAGAAAAAAAATTATCAAATCAAGAATAATAACACACCAAACCAACACAAGAAAACTAAAACTAAAAATGTAGCAACCTACATGGGAACAACATTAATAAACCATATTCCTAGTGTGAATATCGTATACATTTTTCAAAATGCCCAAAGAAAATTTTGTAAACATAGATGGAACAAAATCAAAAAATCCAACTTGCAATTGCAAATACACAACAAAATCTTAAAACATTGTAATTGCTAGCTACTAAATTCAACACTTATACTTGCACCTATTTTGCAACCATACAATTCAATTTTATCGAATCAAAACCAAATTACCACAACAAAACTTAAATCTAACCGACAATCAACCTCTCATTTCAATAATTACAAAGATAAAACCCACCAAAATGTCATTATGTAAATTAGATCTAAAAATCAAATGGATTTGATGAAAAGTGGTCAAAACATAAACTTTTAATAACAATCTAAAAACAGAAAAGAGAAATGAAAAGGAAACTCAACAAGAATAAGAAGAAAACTCACCAAAAAGAGAGATTTAATCAAACTAAATGCTAAATTGCCAATAAATAATTCTAAAAAAGTTCAAGTATAAATAATAGCATGCAAGTTTACTTACAATGGGTCCATTCTTTAAAGCACGCTCCTTTGCAAATTTGCAAGCTTGTTTCATAGCAAGAGCATCCATTTTACATATTTAAAATTTTAAGATAACAAAGCTCATGAATTTTAAGGCACACAACTAACATTGAAAGTCTAATGCCAAATAACATTATCCTGCTATTATGCACAATATCCATAAATTAGCATATAGGCACAAAATGCTCATAAAAATTACACCCATTTAACTCAAAATTCAAAACAGAAAAAAAATCCAAACATAGGCACTTTAAAACCAAAGTCCCGATACTTTCACAAACATAAGAGAATCATCAAACTTTCCAAGTTAACAGTACAAACATTTCAGCAAAAGTCAAAACCCAAAAAAAAAAAAAAGGAAAAAGTTACAAATGCAACAGCGGCTTGGAGACATCGGAAAACCTAGCAGTGATGGCTTAGAAATGCCGAAAAATGCAGTAGCAGCTAGTGTAGCTCCTGCACACACGATGCTAATCCTGCACCTGTTGTACAGCCCACATGTGACGCAACTCCTGCACACATGGTGAACTTTGACGATCTGTTGCTACAGTCTTGAACGACGACTAGACAACGACATGCGGGTGGGTGGACAACATGCAATGGCTGGAAGGAAGGGGGAAAGGTAGGATGGAAAGGAAACTAAAAAAAAGGGAAGAGGGAAGATGAAAATGGGGAAGGGGGCAGCTGTTCTTAGGTTAATTTTTTGGGAAAGTTTAAAACTGAGTGACCGATTTGTAGAAGAAAGAGGATGAGTTTTATTAAGAAAATCGATTTCGAATCATTCAATTAAAGACTAATTTGCATATGGGAAAAGAAAATCTTGTTAAGCAAAATTGATCACTAACTAAAAATTTAAAGACCAATTAATCAATGGTAGAAATGAGTCTTGATTAACAAAATTGGTCTCTAAATTTTCAATTAGAGATCGATTTAGTGGTCGATGTAATTATGAGTGGAAAATCTTGTTAAGCAAAATTCGTCACTAAATCGATCTCTAATTGAAAATTTAAATACTGATTTAATGATTGATTAATCAATGGAAGTAATGAGTTTTGATTAACAAAATTGGTCACTAAATTGGTCTCTAAAGAGATCAATTTAGTGACCGATTTAATTATGGGAGTGGAAAATCTTGTTAAGCAAAATCGGTCATTAAATTGGTCTCTAATTGAAAATTTAAAGACCGATTTAGTGACCGATTTGCCAATGCTAGAATGAACTTCTGATTTCCAAAATTGGTCCCTAAATCAATCATTAATTGAAGATTTTGGGATCGATTGATATATACTAGAGGAATATCTTGTTATGCAAAATCGGTTACAAATTGAAAACTTAGAGACCGATTTAATGATCGATTTATCAATGGTAGAAGTAACTCGATTAACAAAATCGATCTCTAATTATTCAGCTTGAGACCGATTTATATATCTTAGAGGAAACTTTTGTTTGGTAAAATTAGTCACTAAATTGGTCTCTAATTGAAAATTTAAAGATCGACTTAGTGACCGATTATGCTTACTTTATGCGTGTGACTCTTTTTTCCATATCGGTCACTAACCAAGATTTAGTGAATGATTTTCCAACCAAATATTCTTTGTAGCAATCAGTTGCTAAAAATTTTAGTGACCAATTTAGCGACTAATTTTTTCCTGTCAAGAGCATCCCTTTGGTTTCTCTTATCGGTCACTAATTCTAGACCTAAACGATCAAACATTTCAATGGCTAAATCAATCACTATTCTGGTTAATTTTAGTGGTGACCTAACCCTATTCCCTATCCTTCTGCTCTTTCTCCACCTATCCTTCTAAGTACCAATGTCATTCATTGCTCTACTAAAGTTGTTTCTAATTCGTTACATGCAGTTGCTTCTGACTTTGCATCTACTAATCTAATAAAAGAAATGTTAATGCATAAGGTAGGAGAATTGGAATCTGGCTTTCCTTTGCTGAATCCCCATAGCAGCCCTCTAATCCTACATTAGTTAATGACCACAACATGCAAACCAGAGCCAAATCAAGGATTTACAAGCCTAGAGCATATGCAGTTGTCCTTAGTGAACCCCTTAACTTGGTAAATTTTGAGCCTAAATTGGTGTCTCAAGTTCTCAGTTGTCCTCACTGGAGTTGGCTATGGAAAAGGAGTTTGATGCCTTATTGAAGAACAACACTTAGTCTCTCACTCACATTCCTCCTTAGGCCAAATCGATTGGCTGTAGGTGGGTATTCTGAATTAAAAGGAACCCTAATGGATCTATACAAATATACAAATCCAAGCTAGTGGCAAAGGGGTTTCACCAGAGGAAGGCTCTAGAATATGATGAGATATTCAGCCCAATAATCAAATTTGCCACTGTTAAAGTGATGCTGTCTCTATTGCTCTACACAAAGGCGGGAAGATAAGGCGATTTGACGTCAATAATACCTTCCTCAATGAGGATTTGGCTTAGGAAGTTTTCATGGTCCAACCTAAAGGTTTCACATCTATAGATTTTGCCCAAGTTTGCAAACTTCGAAAGGCCCTCTATGGTTTAAAGCAAGCACCATGAGCATGGTTCACTAAGCTGAGTCAAACTCTACATCAGTTTGGTTTCTCTAATGTCGAATCTTATGTTTCTTTGATCACTTAATTCTCTCCATTTTCAACTGTCTATGTTTTGGTGTATGTGGATGACATTCTCATCATTGGAAGTGATCCACATGAAGTTTCTTCCCTCATTTAGTAGCTCAATTACGTTTTTTCACTCAAGGACTTGACTGAAATGAGCTATTTCCTTGGCATTGAAGTGCATCCTTCTCCCTCGGGTGGCTTGCATCTCTCTTAGAAGAAGTACATTTTTAATTTGCTAAAAAGGGCAGGCATGAGCTCAGCCTAACCAATGCCTACACCCATGGTTAGCAGCCTCAAACTCTCCGCTCATGGAGGTTTTATCTTCCCTAATCTTACTCTCTACAGGTCAGTGGTTGGTGGCTTGCAATATGCCATAATCATCAGATCCGACATCTCATTTGCTGTCAACAAGGTTAGTCAATTCATGCACAAGCCTCTTGAAGATCACTGGACTACTGTTAAATGCATTCTACAATATTTGGCTGGAACTTTGGATCAAGGCTTGCAGTTTCACAGAGATAAGGAACTGAGGTTATTTGCCTTCTGTGATCCAGATTGGGGGTCTGACCCAGATGATAAAAAATCTACAAGTTGTCATTGTGTGTATCTAGGCTCAAACCTGGTTGCTTGGTCTAGTAAGAAGCAGCACTTTGTCTCCAGATCAAGCACTAAGGCTGAATTTAGAAGCATGGTTGTAGCCCTCACTAACATTCTTTGGCTTTAGAATTTGCTTTTAGAACTGCATATCTCCTGTTCTACAATTCCAACTATATTCTGTGACAACCAAAGCACTATCTTATTGGCTACTAATCCTATTTTACATAGTTGCTCCAAGCATTTCGAGCTTGACCTCTATTTCATTCGTGACAAGGTTACTTAGAAATTGGTCCATGTATCTCATATCCACTTCACAGATCAAATTGCCAATATTCTCACCAAGCCACTCTTAGCAACCTCCTTCACCAAGTTCTCCTCCAAACTCAAAGTGTTGTCCAACTCCACCTTGTGTTTACGGGGGGATGATAGGCCAGGAACTAAGAGTTAGTTATCAATTAGTGCTAAGCTGGCAACAGTTGTTAAAGTTAGTTATTAGTTCAGTTAGAATTAGTTAATCTCAATTACTTGGGAACCAAGCTTTGTGTACCTATATAAATAGCACTTAGTGTATTGATCTCAATCAAGTGATTCATTTGTTTATTTCCAATTCCCTTGCACTTTCACTTTCTTTGCTCGGTTCTCTCTCTCCTTTATCTCTCAGTTCTGATACCTTTTAGCCTACTATGGGATTTCAAGCTCTCCAACACTAGTTTTTTTTTTTTTTTAAATTATTACCAATACTTGAATCTAAGATGTTGCTTAGGGAAAATAAATGTCAAATCATTTGAACCAACCAAGATTGATTACTTACTATTATATGTTTGGAAAAGAATGATAAAGTCAAAAGTTTATCAAAAATTAACAGTGATACACAAAGAACATGCACCTAAAGCTGCACTTATTAAAGTCATAAACTAGCATAAAAAAGAAAACAGAGAGGCATCTAGGAAGGTAATTTTAAACTAAACCGAAACTTTCCTATTTGTTAGAGACCTTCAATAAGTAATTGTTAGAGTCTTATATTGTTTAAAGATATGATTAATATATATAGCCTTTATAAAAGTTTAAACAACCCTCCTCCCATGAGCTAACTTAATTTTAGGGTTGTTTAAAGATATGGTTAATATATATAACCTTTATAAAAGTTTAAACAACCCTCCTCCTATGAGCTAACTTAATTTTAGGGTTGAGTTGGGTCCACTTAATTTTAAGAGGGTATTAGAGTCTATCTTATAATTGTTATTGGACTACCCGCAAATATCCAATTTTACAAATTTCACTCTCCAGATATCCAATGCTGGGCTTGAGAGGGTATTTTAGAGTTTCACATTATTTAAGGATATGATCAATATAACTTTTATAAGAGTTTGGACAGCCCTTCTCTATGAACCAGCTTTTGAAGTTGATTTAAGTTCATTCAATTCTAAAAATAATCACAGGCAGCTGACATATTTGAAAAGAAAAAATATTTTAAAGATATAATTGCTTTTTTTCAAAAGCTATTTAATTTCAAGAAAATTTTCATTATAAGCTGTTTTGAACCCAAGTCAAACCAACGTGTACGAAAATTGAAAGGGTTTACTAAAGACTATTTCTGCTTTGATTTTCTTTTTTTTATAAATTTTGCTATTTTGATTTGCCTAATGTTAATGATCATTTTCGCACGTGAAAAATGAATTTCTCCCGGGCTGCTGGCATGTACAGTATCATTGTTCGTCTATGTTGCCAAAGAATCTCCCGTGGCACAGACTCAATTTCCATTCTGTGGTACACATTACATAGACACAGCTTTAAAGGCATTCATCTAGAAGGCAGCAATCCATCACAAGGATAGTGCTTCAATTTTCTTATTGAAAACACGAAACAGTTCAGATACCAGGTCAACTCAGCTGAAAGTTATCATGACTTAATTCTCTTGAGAACACAATCTTGCCACTCATAAAACACATTTGCTGGAAAGAGTAATCATGGGAAAGTTTCTTATATGGGAAAGTTTCTTATATGGGAAAGTTTCTTTCACATTACGCCTTTTACATCTTCTATTACACCTACTTGTTTGAACAAAAAAAGATTGTATTAAAAACGGGTTTATTCTTTTATTATTTTAAAAAAGTAATAGTGTAAGAATGAATAAAAAGAATGTGTAAGTACTATTGTTTTTATATTTCCGTATTTGAAAACTCAGCTATTTGCATCTTGGTGCGTATGAACTAATTTGAAAATAATCAAACTCTTAACTTCAGCCTTAGAATATGTGTATGTTAAGTAATTTGGCCTGGGCTAGTGAAGAATTTATTAGTTTGTTGGAGGTATTAGCTATATTCAAAGCTTGGTATCGTCATATATTAAAAAGAAAAAGAATTTGTCTACATATAATCATTATAATCTCATCCATAAAATGTATATAGGTAAACTCATATAAAACCAAAAAAAAAAAAAATCTATATGTATCACCGATTCATATTATTTGAAGTCCTTATAAATAGTCTTTTTTTTATTTGAAAAAATTAGGTTGAGGAGATAGCCTACCTCAATCTAGAGTTAGGATATGCCTCTGATGTCATCAAATACTTATAAAAATATTTACAGATTATTTACCAATAGAGGAAGATAGGAATCATACCAAGTCATGGTGACGAATGAATCAATCCGCTATTGGCTATGAATAGACAATTTAAAGCTACACTATATGATTCTTGCACATATAAATATGCAACAAATAATTTTGGATGACCTCCAGAAAATGCATCCAATTTCATAATGGTTAAAGAAAAGAAAATAAGTATTTATTTTGGTTCTATAGGTTCTTTCATGTAAGCATGGTTTTAAATTGTGGGGGCGATCGCAGTTGCGGTTGCAGACCGCAATATTCCTTTGCTTTTGGTACCATTTGCTGCATGCATGGAATCTAATCACTTAACAATTTAACCAAAAGAAAAAAAAAATCTTGAACTAAGCAGTCAAAGAAGAATAAATTCTTGAATTCAAGAATTCATGAAAGATGCTCACGCTAACTACTATAAACTTAACAGAAACAAGGACCAGAACAACAATAGCTATTCTTTTCTTTGAGAATTTACGTCAAAGGAGAAAGTTTGCATTTTCATTCAAAGATTCAATCTATTTTCCAATACAAAAGGGTAAGATGATCTCCGGATGAAACTTCAAAGCAAAACACATTGGCTTGTTCTTTGTGCTTTTGCATTTCTAATGTTGTGAATAAAAGCATTACAATTACTAGAATCGCCAGTGGCAGATCAAAGAGATAATCTTAGCTCCAGATCTGGTTCTTGATTGTCACTTGATTCAGAGTTCTGACTGCTTGAACCACTTCTTGGCTTCTTGCCATCTATGTGTTGCGAGTCCTAATTACATAAGCAAACATAAATGAAGGCCATTTTGAATTTACAGATAGATTATTGGGTGCCAAATATATATCTTTTATGCGTGGAATATCAGGTACATGTTGAAAAGATTCCTTACATATAGGTTCAGTAGGGGTCTAGTTATGTTGTGTTGGGGCTCCATGATGGCATTGGTATGTTCCCATGATCTGGTTTGAGATAAAGAATTTCACAGATCAGCAAGAAATTCATCATGGCAAATAATTATTGAACAAGATCAGAATAAAAGAAATAAACAAAATTCCAAGAGGTATAATAATTAAACACATATTGCTATTTGCTTATTATCAATGACAAAGGACCTAATAGTGCAGGAAGCTCTTTAAGTACCTTGTAGTATTAGTTGGCTGAGAATCCCCATATCTTGTGTTTGTCCTTTCATATTCGGGTAGGCCCATCTGCACTAGCAAACAATGTTGTCCAAAGTTCAGGATCCTCCATACTCATTCTTGCCACATATATGTTACTATGCACTTCATCATGAGCATGTTTTGAAACAAAAGAACTAATACTCGTACTCTATTTTTTTTTTTTTTTGGCACCATTAGATGTGAGAATTAATATTATAGCTACCTGAAATATGAGAAAGATATGATTTCAAGGAGTGTATATGCTAATCAATTTGTATGATTTTCATGTTTATCAGTTGGCAGAACACACAATTCATCCCTCATCACCTAGGGTTAGTTCTACCCTTTGCATTTTCAAAATCAATCAAACATAGACGACAGAAAGTTCAGATTCAAAAGATTGCTAGGGTTATGCTATAAACTTTTCAATATTAATAGAAGATAATATCATGTCATATCAATACCAACAAAATTACAAGGGTTTCAAAAACAACCACCTTGATTGCCTTTGGGTACAAATACAATCACAGCCCAGGGAGCCCACTTGCATATTGATTTTGAGGTTATGGTTGCTAAGTACAAATGACAATAGTGTAAATATGTGTGGAACATGTTCACTCATCACAAAAGAATAATAATTAAGTTCAATATTGCTCCAAGTCCAAGTTAAAACAAAATATATGCAGTACACAAGTGTAAAACTAATTGGAATAAAAGAAAAGCCAAAATTACACATACCACAATGTTGGGTTGGAAGCCATAAGAAGATGAGTATGATGTAGATGAAGATGAGTAAGAAAAAGATGATGATGGTACTGATGAGTATGGTGTTTGCACTCTTGGACCTTCCTGCTTCATGAGGAAAAAAATCAAAACTCCAAAGAATTCCCCACAAATCCAAGTCAAAAGAATTTTTATTACTCATAATAATCAAAAGTATAGAGAACAAGAGATGCATAATTACACTGCTAAAATTAGAAGGGTAAGGACCGGGCAGAGGAGGATGATAACTGCAGGCCATTTGACCATGTAATCTAATTTTCTCCAATTGAGCAACACCAAGTCCTCTTTGGGGTTGCTTTGGCTTGTCTTGGTTGTTCTTCTTCCCTTTCCTTGAAGAAGAACCACTTGCTCTATCATTCCCCATGTTTGGCTCTCCAAAATAACTGCTATCCATATGCTCTTGTGATCTTTTTCTTCTTTCTGTGCTGTGTATTGAGGGGGACACAGAGATGGGGAGAGAGAGAGAGAGAGAGAGAGAGAGAGAGAGATAGATGGTGGCTTTTGCAAATCCCGGAAGAACTGCTTCTGCTTGCAGAAAACTTTCTGGCAAAGGACCTGCTGGAAAATCAGAGATCTCCAATGCTCTTTTTTTTAAGCTTGCTAGCACCCCAGGAATAATTGCATCGCTGGATCAGATTGCGTTTAGATTTCAAAGTTGTGTTATATATACACCTAGATTCTATGCTCTTTATCTCTCCTCCTCTTCACCTCTAGCCTCTATTTTCCTTTAAATTTTTTTGTTTAATTTTTGCTATGTCACTAGTGTACGACCTTTTCTTCTTATTATTTTAATTAATTTAGTTTAAGATGGGCCAATTCATTGACATTTTTTCTTGCATTAGCTTTTTATTTATAAACTGGAATCTAATACCTTATTTAAAAAACAAAGTACTACTTGAACCAATATTAGCTCTATTATTTTTTATATATGTTAACTCTATAGAGTGAAATTACTTTCTTCAAACATAGAATAATATGGTTAAACTTCTCCTACAATTGATAATTTTATTACCCAGGCCTTTGTCTTCTCACAGAAGTGCAATTCACCTAATACTGCACCCAATACTCATTGGCTGCCTGTATTTTTTCAGAGTTATAATTTTATTATTATATTAATAATGGTTACATTATTAAATAATTTTCTACCCATTTGTTATATGGGCTCTGGAGACTATCTCTGAAAGCGATTGTCTCTCATTTAAAATGTTAAATAAAGCTGTATCTGTGTGCATTGTGTAGCCACGCGCCACAAGGTAGGCTGCAAGTGCCATTTTTTAATTTTACATCTTTTTTTTATTGCTGATATAATATTGCTTATTGAATATTTGTATTGTTTTCATGTAGACGTTTGAGCAAAATTTCTTTCCATTAAGAAAACTGATTGGTGTATGCTGCGCTATAAATGTCCAGGATGATGATGAGGGTTGGCACTTCTCAGTCTCTCACAATCAGCATATATAGTCTTCCAAAGTGACATATAGGTTATTAATTAATTGTATCTGATTCTTCTCTATATTTGATGGTTTTTTTTAAGGTACTTTTATATAAGATTATATTGATTACACTGATCAAAGTAGATAACAAAGCCTTTTGTACCTAAAAAGATATAAAAAAATAAAATAAAAAGATAGCAAAGCCTTAAGTAGGTTCCACTTTGCATGTGGTTTCCTAGTTCTCGGTCAATTTGTCTCAGCTGTTAGTGCCCTCAAGGGCCTGAACTGAAAAGCCCCAGCTGTAAAATTAAGCAAATTATTTTTTTTGGTACATAAATTAAGCAAATTATTAAGAAAGGAAAGTAAACCAATTAAATTAAATTTGGTAGTGAATAGTTTATAATATTAATAATCGGAGACCAAATCACGTATGAATCACAGATCCCAAAATCATTATCCTTTTTTCAGTTTCAGAAATAATTAATCTCTGACTGACTTAATTGCAATCCACAAATTTATGTTGTTTGTAAAACTAAAAGTGATAAAGATAGCAATATTGCTTAGTTAATAAGGAGGGATTGACCTAGAGATTGCGATAAATCAAGCAATATATATATGATTAAAATAATAACGGGGTTTTAATTGATTGTTTTGCGATACCAAATGATCTAATTGAGCTGTTTCACGCATGGTTTGTGGGTCATATTTTATGAGTTGTGTGTGTGGTGGAAAGCGAGAATATCCTCCAATTTGTTAAGGAGACATGTGAACCCATGCAAATTACAAGAAACCCCACTAACCCCACCAAAAGTATGTCATTTGTTGCTGAAGCAGATGACAGATTATAAACATATACAAATGTCATAGTTCAAGAGAAACATATAGTATTTTGTTGCTTTACGTTATTTGGGGATCTGCTTCCTTCCCCGCCTTTTTTTTCTCTTTTCTTTCTTTACCTTTTTCATTCTTCATTTTCTTCTAGTCTTCTAGGGCACTAGGGTTGTGTGCTGATGGAATTGCTGACCTAAAAGGCACTACTTATTTATCTTAGTTTTTATTGTCCACTGCTGCATCCACTTTGAACTAATCAGTGGTGACTTGAAAATGCAGAAACTTAATTAGTTTAAACTACACCAATCAATTTAGGCAACAAAAGTAATTGATATATTAACATGGATCAAGTCCTATTATTTTTTCAAGGGCCATATGTTAATTATGGGTTTGACGTATTGAGTTGCCTATAAAACTAATTTTTGTTTAACTGCAGGAGTATAATAGTTATGTAATCTTCTCATAGAATTATCTCTTTAAAATAATTAGTGTCCTCTTTTTAAGAGATCAAAATTACTTACAACCTCAACCAATCCTTTATAAATGAATCAAGCCCTATTATATATTCACCACATATTGAATTACTCAAATAACTTGACGAAAGAACTGTTAGCTTTAGGTTTCAATAGTCAACATATACAAACGAGAACAGACAGTAAAAGTCAACAAACACGAAGCACTTTTTCCCCCCTCTATGTTTAGTCATAGTTTAGAAGCTAGAATATATATTTTTCTTTTATTGCATCAGTATTAATGTTTTGTCACATCTTTTATTTTTTGGTCTTAACTATTAGTTTCCTTGCTCAAGCTAAATTGGTTCATTATGGAGGTAATATTTTCCCAACACTAATTTTTTATTTATAAGATTTGAATTTAAAACCTTAATTAAGAAAAAAAAATGTCAAATCACATAAAATAACCTTTCATTGGATTTTGCCATAACTTTTCTTTTAAAATAAGAATAGACCAATTAATTAGAAAATGATAATAATTAAGTATAAATAAATGTGTTATATGTTTAAAAATTTGCCAAAAAAAGCAGAAAATAAAAATACATCTAAATTCAGCAAAAACCTTAAAATGAAAATTATATATATCTAAAAGTATGATTTTTCAGAAATATTTTCTATTTTTAATGTTAATAACAAAACTGTCATTTTTTAACTATTTTTTAATAAAATCTTGGAATAAAAAAGAGAATAAAAATAAGCTGACACATTAATATTAAAAAGAAACATGAAAAATAAAGCATTTTCCGAAGCTAAATGTACCTAAAATTGCCCCACTATTTGCCTCTCAATAGTATAATGTTATTCTTTCCACTGGCAATACTATTCTACTGCGCGTAATTCAAATCATTGGGATAAACGCAGTCTACTCAGCTATGATTAATTAACGGAAAGCTTATTCTATCAAACCGTGAAACTGGTGATCAATTTATAATTACACATGATCTCATAAACCAAATTCGCTTCCCTTGTATACATCTAACTTGGCTCACTTTCCTTTTTGGCATATGAAAAGAATGGGAGTTGTCTATCTGCTAATAGAATCATGCCGCGTGTTTGTGGTAGTCTTCTGATGACATTAAATAATATTAATCTTCTGAGAACTATATTTGAAAATTAATGTAATGATTAATTAATTTCGGTAAACACATATAATCGTCCTTCTTTTTTGCACTTGTTTATAATTCAAGGTATTGAATATAGTTCTCAAGGATATAGCACAAAGTAAACATAGTCATCCTATTGTTGATTAGTTTGGTAACCATATGTTCATGTTTCTCTGTCTCAATTGCTTATGATTCAAGACACTGAATTCTATTAACAAAAATACACATAGTTTAAACGAGATTGAGCTGACTGATAAGAGTTGACATATGCAAACATCTGCTGTCATAATGAGCTGCTTGATAAATATGACATCGAACAAGGAATTACGCGTATGAAAAGGGGAAAAAAATAAGCAAACCCATCGATTATACCTTTGATCTTCAAATATATACGCCTAAGCAAATTCATTTTTTAATTATTTCATTAGCCGGTTGTTTTAAAGTAGAGAAATTCTTGCTTCTTGCTTAGGATACCTTAGCCAACAATTTGATTCACCTGGTCGGTCCATTCATGCATTGTCATATATATACGCCTAAGCAAATTCAATTTTTAATTATTTCATAAGCTAGTTGTTTTAAAGTTGAGAAATTCTTGCTTCTTAATTAGGAAATATTAGCTGACAGCTTGATTCATTTGGTTGATTTATTCATATATTGCCATTACTTGAATTCAATTTTTGAGTTTCTACGTTAATAGATGAATTATTTCTATAAGCATTTCATGAGCATGAAGATATGTCCTAATTTTGAATTAGGATGAACCTTTCCTTTAATTTAAATTTTTTAAAAACAAAAAAAAAAGAGAAAATCTTAATCTATGCCATATTTATCTTTTATTCTTATAAGGCGAGTTTACATTTTGAGTGTAAAACTAATCCTTAGTTAGAGTATTGAGGTTGCTTCTTTACACGAAAATTATAATAGTAATACTTGTCTTAATAAAAAAAAATTATTCATTAATCTTCACTTATTAACTTAAACTTTTAAAATAGTTAATTTTTGACATAATCTAAGAAGAAATCTATGACCTAATGGTATAGAGTTTAATCTTCGTAGTCTCGTTCTCCTAAATAAAAATTGAATATTAGCAAAGATAATATGAGTATGCATAGTATTCATGCTTTAAATTCAACTGACTATTGGGTGTGTATTTGATACAAAATTATTTACTAGCCTTTACCTCAAAAATTAAATTTTTAAGAGATGATTCATAAAAATCTAGCTTCACTCTTGTTAGTATTAAACTATGTTACTTATACTTTCATTGGAATAACATAGTAAAACAAATTTTAGTTTTATTTATAATTATGCCATTTGTGTTAAATCATTAATTAGTTGAGATTTGAGCTTTATTGGAGAGATTAATACTAATTGAGCTCCACTTTTGCAAAGTATGTATCATGAGACTCCACTGTTCGTATACTCCGCATTTCTTCAAGATTTAA
Source organism: Pterocarpus santalinus (assembly GCA_031439595.1). Lineage (NCBI taxonomy): Eukaryota > Viridiplantae > Streptophyta > Magnoliopsida > Fabales > Fabaceae > Pterocarpus > Pterocarpus santalinus. The sequence continues at coordinate 63,690,363 of CM062531.1, read as the reverse complement.
TTATTAGATACGAATATATATAGGATTTAGTTTATATACACTATGAGTGTAAAATTTTTTTGCACAGACATCCAATTATATATTATCACATTAGTAAAAGTATTTGATTTAATCACTTACTATATATATATATATATATATATATATATATATATATATATATATATATAGTGCTAGGCAAATTTTTTTTATTTTTTTAAAAAAAGTGCATAAAAAAAGATTTATAAACTTATCAGGGTAAAGAAAAGAGAAAGAAACCATCAAAAACAATATCCGATAATAATGATATCGGTAAAGTAGGGAAGAAAACAAGGGATTATGCTGATCGGGTTTGATTTTGTTTATTAGGGTCAGAGCTATATAGTGCTTATGCGTGCATATGTGTGTGTGTGTGTGTGTGTGTGTGTGTGTGTGTGTATTGTAATGTAGCAAATAAGAAAAACGAAGACATGGGGAAGTGGAAAGAGATGTAGGGAATATATGGTATCTACTATAGATTTGAGGGCACATGCAAACCCTTACAGGTTGCATTGCTACACAGGATTCGAAAAGGAAATGATCCCTCGGAATTAAAATGCTGTGTATTAATAGAAGCCAAACAAAAGCTCCCCACCATGTACCACCACCACCAGTTCCAAATCCACACAGCTCAACCACAATCCCATATTATATAAGATTCTCAATTTTTTAATTTCCTTCAGATATGTGTATATTGCACACACGGGGACTAGAGCCTATACCTCTTAAAATCGTTAAGGTTATTAGGTTAGACTAAATAATATTGGCAGAATACAGATCCGTATGTCACAAAACTTTTGGAGATAGGGAAATTGAATAGGAAAAAAAAAAAGAGTAGAAAGAATCTTCCAAAATTCTTCTAAGATCTTCAATCCTGAATCAAAATTTCCCTGGTTGCGTAGTCTGATAACTAAGAAATTAGATTTAATATCAACTCCTTTATTTTCTTGGATTAATTCTCTTGCTCCTATGTTTCACATTTTTTCTTCCCAGCTATCAAATCTGTGTGTAACAATGGCCTGGAACAAAAATAGTCATATTCATGCTCAAAGATAATAATGAAAATACTAAATTGTTAAAATTTTATTATTAGAATTTTTATTAGAATAATATGATATTATTGTTAATCTTTTAGCTTATATATAGAGAGAGGAGATCAAGTTACACACTAATGTAACTTTAAGCAATATTACATTATTGAATAGCTTTTTATTAGTGTAATTTTTCACAAAACCTATCATTGGATTAGAAGTTTATGTCTTATAGATCATTTCAATAAAATTTAGTGTTAATCTAAAATATTATATATATATATATATATATTTAAAATATACATGAATAAGAGTTATTTACATTTATTGATATTTAATTTTAATAAAATTTGGTATAAATAATTTTTATGATAGATAATAGTGATCCAACTATTGAATTGATAAAAAATATATCATATAGAAAATTATTAAGTGATATAACTATGCTTAACTTGATCTAACCCATAAAAATATAATATATTAATAATAATTTTAACAAATAATTCTAAATAGGTAGTATTATAATAATAGTATCTTCAATTTTTCATTTTCGTTGAAACCTAAACTAACAACTTAATTATTATCTGATTATAATAGGATTTTATTCAAATATCTGATTATATATATATATATATATAGTCAATTTCATACATCGATAAGAAAAGCTCCTCAAGTGATAGGTCTAGTTTCTCCTAATTTCTTTATACGTGTCAGAACTTTTGCCAGTAGCTGTATACATCAGCGGTTAGGAGGAAAGAATGTGTCCATAGATCAGATTTCACTGTCATTCATCATTTCAATGAAGAGGTTCAGTCAAGTCTTTAAACTAGGAATCCGTCAATTCTAAGATTTTTCATTTCAATATTTTTGTTGAAGAAGATATCATCCGCGAAACTTGCATGTGAAAAAATGCATGGGGTTAGCCCGAATCTATTTTATAAACTAGACCATGCTGAGTTTGCGGTCACAATGTATATTTTTTTTAAAAAAATTTGGATACTTTGAATGTCCATCAATCAATGAGGTCCCCCGCAATTCCCCCTGCCATGCTCTTTTAATTAAAATGCATGATTGATCTATGTCCAGTTAAAAATTTGTGGGATACCTTATAACCTAGATCTCTGTAGCTTAAGATGTTATAAGAAATGTTTTGATGCCCGTCATCCATGTTTTGCTTTGGTGGAAGATTTTCTAAGAATATAATAAAACTACAAGAAGTCTCTATATATGTACTATATACATATAATATAATTAGGGCTACGTATTGGAACAACTGGAATGGGGACCTTGGAAACTACAAGGAAATGGTCCTGACCCACATGTTGCAAAATTCAAACACTTGGCTTGCCTTTAGATATGAAAACCTTATTATAAAAAAGATTATAAGGTCCCACTGATTACTTGGAAATGTGGCACTATTAATGTGAGTGGGCCTCCTTGTCTCAGAAAACCAACATGCCCCAGTGCTCTTATAATCTATCTTGGATATGATTTTCTGATACACTTGATTCTGATCATATCAGGCATGATTAAGTTAATATCCGATCTTCAATTTCATTTGTTATGTGCGCTGTATTGATTAGGAGCGAGCAACATCTGCTTTGCATTATTTTATGGATCAATCATATGTTGAGAGGGCCTTTGTGGTTCATATATATTCATCCATCCAGCGCTATAGAGGAAACAGAATAAGATTTTATTTGTTTAATTTAATTTTGATGGGGTATATACAGGAAAGATTCAACGATACAGGTACGGTGGTTATATCTGTTTAATTCAAAGAGAACCGTAGAATTAATGGCTATATCTGTTTTATCATTTTTCTCAATTTGGATTAAAAGTGTAACCTCATAAGTATTTGGGCTAAATCAACCCCCTTGGTTCTTCTCATAAGCAGATTATTTACAGCTTACTTTATGAGAAAATCTAATAATCACATTTTGATTATCACTTAAACCTTATTGAGCAGAAGTTTATTACAACAAAAAAAATTAATTTAAGCTAATGAGAATTGGTTCACCTGGTAGATTTTCCATTTATGCATTGTTATAACTTGGATTCAATTTTTAAATCTTTATTGGGAGGTAATTTTTAAATACTAATGAATTCAGAGACATAATCTGAACTTACACTTGGTGAACTTTCTCTTCAACCTAAATTTTTTTACTACAATAATAATAGTAATAATAATTTAGAATCTTCATGTCCTACTACGTCAAAAACATATGACAATGACATGTGTCGAATGTTGGTCTGCTTGAATCCGGATTCTCCCTAGCATTGGTAGCTTATAAGTTTCTTGTGGCGTTGTTTTCATAAGAGATAAGCAGCGAATACAAAATTATTACATTAACATTGAATTTTCTTGTTCAATAATAATTCTTTATCATCTTACACAAGACTTATAAGTATCAAATTCGATCGTCTTCTTTTCATAAAAATAAAGCAGGAAATTGAAATAGCTTTAATTAATAAGTTACGTCTCTAGTTTTGACTCATGAAGCAGCCACCTTTGGTGATGGATGACATGACATATACCTTTCTCCTTTTCACGTGCATTTAGATTTTCTTCTCACATAGTTTGGTTGTTTTTGAACAAAAGCATCTGCTCATAAAAGTTTTGTTTAAAATTTAAATGACAAATTGGTACGTGCACTTAAATTAACGCAATCTGAACCATGCCGATGATGTCATTTCCCTCAGTGATGAAATTATTATTCAGAGTTCCACACATGGTTGGATTAGTTTATTAGTTCGGGGGTTTGAATTGATCCTTTGCTCTTAACTTTAGGTGCCTAACAAAACCAAATCCGTACTTCCTCTGCATAAAGTATAAAACCTTGCTCTCATGCATGCATGTGGTCATACTGTTAATCTTTCTATTTCACCAATTTTTTTGACTGCTTGTAATATCTTTTACGCAATTTAAAGCTGGCCATTAATATATATATATATATATATAGTCGACTACAAAAGGATGTGTTCATACGAGTAAAAGTGGCTAATAATGGAGAACATTATAACTTTAAATAATTTACAGTACCTCTCTCAGGTACCAAGAGAGAATGAGAGAAGTACCCATACCCGGATACAAGTGCTACACTATTTGTTTGCTTATATGCATCAGCAGGGCAAGTAAATATATGAAGGTTTAAATATTATTTTGGTCTTTATAGTTAAACAATAAATTTTGGTTTTGGTTCTTATCTATATATATATATATATATATATGTCCTTATAATTTTGTACTATTTAGGTTTTGACACTTAAGGGATCGAAATTAAAATAAATTAAACCATATGTGCTAAATTAAATAGAAATTAAAAGCAACATAATTGAAAATTATAGAGAACAAAAATTTATTTAAACCATATATGAACAGAAAAAAAATACTGTCTTTTGCATATGTGCTGGATAAGTAAGGCTATAATTGGATTGAAAGAAAGTGATAAAATGGAGTGAATTAAATAGAATATTATTATATTTTATTGTTTGAATATTTTGAAATAGGGTAGAATAAAAAAGTGATTGGATGGAACCATTCTATTCTATTCATTCCATTCTCTTATTTTCCGTCTCATTCAATCTGGACAGTATGGAATGGAATAGAATTGATTGAGAGTACATCACATAAAAACGTTGTTATTCCAGCATTTTCTATTGCATTTGTAAACCAAAGAATATGATGAAAACTTTTCTCATTTTTAAATATTCAAACAATAGAATGGAATATTTATTTAATTCCATTATATGACATTTCTGTTAATTTCACTCACCATAACATATACCCAAAATTAGCCCGAAGTTATAATTTTTTTTTCTTCTTCAAATCACTCAAAACTCTTTGTAGTAATAAAGAGATTAGAACAGCACAATAATTGGCTTACACATCATAGGATGTACATTTGCATAATCTTTGACGAAAAATTGATCACTAAGATAATATTATATGTTATACAAGCTTAAAATAACAATTATATGTTATACAGGCTTAAAATATTTTATTCATCAACGATAATTATTTATATATTTATAAAGTACATTTTGTATTATAATATCAAAAGAATCTATTATCCATGTTCTGGCTCTTTAGGATGGCTCTTCCATATATAGGTAAAAGATACATTCCACAACAGGTAGACATTATATAAGTCAATACTTGGTCGGGGTTAAAAATAAATAAGTCAAAATTAGTTAAGGTGAAAAAAATAGTGTGTACGTTATCATTTTCCATCTCATTTTCGAGTTACACCGTGAAACTAATTTAATAGTAATCAGTTGTATTTTTATTCCATAATATGACAGCATTTAATTAATTGTTATGTAAACGTACCTGAAAGTAATTCAGGTGGATATAAATTAGGGGAAGTGCTTTAAACTATAGTGAATTTTATGACTTTCGTAAATAGGCATTGATCACAAATTTCGTCTTAATTTTTCCTTATAATTTTCCTACTGTTATAGCATATTTTTCTATTGAAAAATTGTTAATTTGGGAAAGATAAATTAATCAAAATCTCTCATTTAATTTAATCATCAATGTTTGATTAAATCAAGTGGTTCGACTAATGTTATTCTTAAGCAATCTCGGATTCTAGTCTGTGGATAGGAAAAAAAAAATAACTGTAAAAGAATTAATTAGAATTCAAATATTAGTAATTTAGGTTAAAAAAATCATTTTATGAAATCACACCTCTTAAAAGTTCGCTTCCACTGAATGTTATGATTCTGCCACTTGGTATCCTTTTCGCATGGCTGCACAGTTGAAGTTCTAATTTTTGACTTGAAACTGCTGATTCTGATCACGACATTTGACACTGATACACTGCTGAAACTTTTTTTTTTTTGGTTAATGATCAGTTCTGAAACTGTTGAGTTTAATTGGTATGTGTAAAATAATTTGATAACTAAATGATAAGCATTGTTAACTAATACAGTATTATTATTTAAAAATTAAATAGAGATATGAAAAACGGATATTTATAGAAAGAAGAAATAAAAGGAAGAAAAAAAAAATCTCATAATAATATACACTTATCTATTTATGTTATAAATCATGATGTCTAAAAATTAGGTTAAACAAACATTACTGTACTTAAGCATGCATTTGTACAGTGAACATGTGCATCGAAGGGTTTAGAATGTGGCGTCTCTTCAACCCAAGTTTCACCCCCCCATGCGTCTTTTCTAATGACTCATAACATCTTTCAAGTTGACCTTGTATCAATGATAATGAAGTTTAAATTTATTTCTTATATTCAATTCAATCAATTTTCAAATCAAATAATGATATGTGGATATTTTTATTAAAATGGGTAATTTAAAAATTAAAAGTATATACTTTTCTTAAAAAAAAAATACTTATCATTATTTGATTCAAAAATAGGATAAAATAAATATAAAAAAACTTAATATAAATTTTTTCCTCTTATATATACTCTTGACCATATCTTCGCATTTAGGAGGACCCACTTCGTTCCATATAAAGATGAACACGTTGTTAAAGAATTAACAACTTTTTAATAAAAAGATCTACTGTAACAACAATAAAATTTTGAAGAACAATTAAAACAAAATTAAAGTGTTTATTTATATGAAAAAGAAAAACATAAAGCTCAACGAGAATTTTATTATCACTTTTCCCTAAAAGTTTGCACATATAAAAGACGTTATCGACAACAACGCTGGCGAGGTATACTAAGATGAGCTTGGTAGCAGCGAAGACTGAAAGAAGAGAAGTAGCAAAATATATTGCAATAGCCACAGTAAATTAGAGTGGAGAGAGAAAGAGAAAAGGAAATATGAAATTGATGGAATAAATAAACATGTACAATAAGTTAATGATGTGGTTTATATAAAGAAGACGAAGTAACCAAGTAGTAAATAATCATTGAACTGAGCAAAGTAACCCAATAATCTTGGATTTGGTTAGTTTAAAGTGTGAGTTGTACTTTACGGATAAAGTGGATGATCTCAACCATTAATAAAAAAATAATAATTTAATATTTTATAAGATATAATTAAATATTTGTATAATATATAATATAGATATATAATGTTTGAACCATTGATTTTTTTTCCATCAATAGTTGAGATTATATACTTGGGCACACTTTGAATTAAAGAGCCAATTCCATTAATCTTTAACTAATACTAAATAATCTCAATATGTAACAGAAGCAATTAAAATTTGATATCGTCGTAGACATAATGTGTCTTCATGCACAAATAACTTTCATCTAGGCCCCCAAGTTTTTAACATGAGCATAGATCATAAACAGATTGGGTAATCTTAAGTTTGGAACGCTGGTTTTCATAGACAAATAAATCATCCTGCAAACCTATCGTTGAATGATCCTTACAATTATATCAAATATTTACATGTTTGAAAATTTATTTTTAATAACTTGATATTGGAGTCTATTTTTTTTGTGAGAATAATTTTAATACAATATCAATATAAATTTACATTGTCAACCAATCATACACTATTTTATGTATAATTTTTGAATTAGTTATTGTAAATGTTAAACACATCTTTTTAATGTGACAAAATATGATTAAGTAGTTATATAAACAATCTTATCACTAAAACAGCATCGAAATTAAATTTATTTTTTATTTAGCTGTAGTTAATGGTTCATATCATGCTTCAATTCTTCAAGTATCCAAGAAATATAGGTATTCTTTCAACATCTGAACTTGCCTAACTGTTGTGAATACAAGCAGATGGCAAATTTGAATATCATATCTGTGTGGTATAAAATTAAAAATTATTTTGTGCACATGTTGATATCTTACTATTTTATTTGCTATACTATTATGTTTTTCAAGGAACATGATTGACCAGACTCTCGCATGTCACACTTGCTATCATGCTTTTCAATTTACGGGCGCAGAAATTTTAATTTCACTGGAACTATTTGTACCGAAGCTTAAGTCATCAAACGCCTCAATAAGAGTCAACCAAACAATTTTTTTTTTCATTAGAAACTGTTTATGTAATTTCGTGTTAGGGGTGGTTAGATAAAAGTGTTTCAGAATTTGAATATTTGATATTACATATGCAGTTTGCTTGAGGTCGTAATCAACTTCCACTGAATTAATCACTTCGGAAGAATTAACCCAACATTTAAAGGATGTAAGGATATATCGTGAAATACAAATAATGGCTTAAATATGACTTTAGTTCATATGAATATAGCTCAATTTAGTTTTAGTTCATCTAAATTTTTATTTTTATTTTTGGTCCCTATTGTTTTAACGTTTGGTTTTTAGTTTCTATAGCTCAAAATTTTGGCCATTATAATTTTTTAAAAATATGCATTTAATCTTTATAAATATTAAAAATTTTATTTTTGATCTTTATAAATTTTTGAAGGATTTTCTTTTATTCTGTATAAATATCATCACTTAACCACTAGACTAACACAGCAAGGACCAAAAATCAGATGTTGGAAAAAAGAGAGGTCAAAAGCCAAAAAAATTTTAAAAAATTAATAGAAAATAATCTATATTTATAGGAATGAAAAACATATTAAAACCAAATAAAATATTAATCTATTTTTTGTTGCTCAAATTTTTTTGGGTCAACATTTGAAATGAAACGCCCGAGCCTCACTTGTTTGCTCAACATTAATAGAGAGAACATTTCTCAAAAACAGAAAAGTTCTTAATGCGTGAATTCAATATGGCCCAAGCCCAATTCAGAACCCAATATCTATGGGCTTCGTCACTCGGGCTCTAAAGTCCAACTAAATGGCTCTATCTGTAATACTTAGCGGCTCAGCTCAAGCCGAAGCCCACTGAGCCGAACGAGGGCAAGGAAACAAGACAAGAACAACATCATCGTTTTGGCACAAGATAAGGATTTAAAGCCTCGCCATTCATTTCCCTCCTTCTACTTCCACACTTTATCGTCAATACCCATTTCCAGTTACACCATAAAGACTCCGCTTTTACAATTATTTTCCCAAAAGTCTAGGACCAAAGTTTCTGTCAATTTTTTTGGCCCTTTGAAGCTTCTGAGGTACTGAATAATGATTATGCTTCAAGCACTGATGGGTCTCTGTTTTCATTTTCATGTGATGTTTCTTATCATTGTGCGGATTCTCCAGTAGTATGTTTTCATTGCTTAATTGAACTTTGGACTCACTTCTAACTGTTGCAAAGTCTATTTAGAGCATTCTTGCTCCAAACTGTGATTGAAATTGGAAAAGAATGGTCCCTTCCAGCTTAATTCACTAAGCTACCTTCATTAATTCTGCAAAAGGACTCGTAAGGGGTTTCATTAGCTACACTGTGAACGAAATTGAGGTCCTTATTCACTGTATGTACCTAGCATTTGTCTTGTAGGTTGAGGAGTTTCACACCGTGCAATTTTCATGGAGTCATGTGAACTGTGATGTAGTCAGTGTTTGTATTTTTACTCATGATTTGCAAAAGATGTGTTTGTGCTAGATGTGCTTGTGTGGACATTGATGCTGATATATGGCGCCGGTTATGAACTGTGATTCATGTATTTGTAAAATTTTGCTTGCTGAACCAATTAAGTGATTTCTGTCCAAAAGCATAATTATTTTATCTTCTTATATAGTGGATACCTGGTATTTAGCTTGTTATGTAAGCCGTACTGACTTTTTGCATCTTTGATATGTTCTGTGAAGGTGACACAATATGAGCAGATTCTGATATATAATTAAGTTTTCCAATTCAAACCAAGATGAATCCTGTAATAACATGCTCTGTTGGCAATGTTTCACTTGTTCCCGGCATTGCCTTTTCAACAAGGAAGCGTAATTCTTTAACCAGGCTCAGTTTGTCAAGGAGCTCTGTAAAACAAGGATCATCAACTAGGAGATTTCTCTTACCTTCTTTTGTTTCCAGTGGAGTGTTTCCACAGAACACAAGGAGATGCTCTTTTCATAAAAAATCTAGAACCTCCATATCAGCCACAGAAACAGATGTAGCAGTAGAGGAACCGGGTTCACCTGTTACGGATGACGTTTCTGGTGGAGCTCCTTCAGATGAAGTTGGAACAAGTGAAGATTCATCTCCTAAGTCTGATGCCAATCCTGCTCCAGCTAAAGCCAGACGTTCAAGACCTCCAAGGAAAAGTGAGATGCCTCCAATAAAGAATGAGGATTTGATTCCTGGGGCAACATTTACTGGGAAAGTGAAATCCATCCAGCCATTTGGTGCCTTTGTTGATTTTGGAGCTTTCACAGATGGGCTTGTTCATGTTTCAATGCTGACTGATAGCTACGTTAAGGATGTTGCTAGTGTTGTTTCTGTAGGACAAGAAGTGAAGGTGAAGCTGATTGAAGTGAACACCGAAACTCAGCGTATTTCTCTCTCTATGCGTGAAAATGCTGACCCTGGTAAGCAACGTAAAGATGCACCCACCAATAATACAGACAAAGCTGGACCTGGGAAGAGGAGCACTTCAAAACCCAGTCCAAAGAGAGATGCCATGAAGAAAAGCACAAAATTTGTCAAAGGGCAGGACCTGCAAGGTACAGTGAAGAATATGACTAGGAGTGGTGCTTTTATATCTCTTCCTGAAGGGGAGGAAGGATTTCTACCCATATCTGAGGAATTGGACGAAGGATTTGGGAATGTTATGGGAAACACTTCGCTGGAGGTTGGTCAAGAAGTAAGTGTACGTGTTTTGCGTATCAATAGAGGACAAGTAACATTGACTATGAAGAAAGAGGAAGATGTTGTAGAATTGGACTCAGAAGTTAGCCAAGGGGTTGTCCACACTGCAACAAACCCTTTTGTATTGGCTTTTCGTAAGAATAAGGATATTGTTGCATTTTTGGATGAGAGGGAGAAAAGTCAGAATGAAGTTGAGAAATCATCAACTACAAAAACTTTGCAAGAAATTGAGGGAACTGTCAAGCAAGCAGAAACCGTATCAGATGTTCCTGATGTACAGGGTGAACCAGAAAGTGTCAATAAGTTGACAGATGATGTTCCTTCTGTGGAAAAACATGCTGATGATATTTCTGAAAATGAGCAAGATGTAGGAGCCAACACATTGGATGTTTTCTCAACAGCTATTGTGGATGATGAAAGAAATGTCTCTTGTCCAACTTCAGGTATAGATAGTACCACTGAGAAGGAAACAGAGGTGGCTTCTGGAAGTTTGGCTCCTGAAGGGAATCTATCTACTGCAAATCCAGTTATTGAGGAAGCTACTCAGACAGATGTCACAACAAGCAATCTAAAAGCTGACTCACACCTTGAAACAGCTAATGAGAATGTAATAGAAAGTGAAGTTGATCAAATTGTTGTGGAAGACAAAAAACAATCACAAATTTCTAGTGCAAAGGAAGAAATTGCTGCCGCAGCACTAACAGACAGTGATGCAATGGAACCCAGCCGTGATAGAGCTGGCACTGTTACAGCGTCTGATATTGCATCAAGCACACCAGCTCTCCGAGAAAATTCAGGTTCTTTTTATTCTGTATCACACTTTCTCTGCGGAACAAATCCATCTGTCTGATTGTCTGCGTTATTTATATTTACATATGGAAATACTGATTATAAGACCATTCCAAAAAAGACAACTAAAATCAAACATATTTTGTGCTATATTATGCATGTACAAGAACCTTCCAATTATCTCATTGAATAATATTTCCTTTGCATCAGAATTAGATGACAACATTGGAGCTGTTCCTGAGAATAGTGATAGTGATGCTATTTTGAGTGGAAAAATTGCTGAGTTGGCTCCTGAGGGCAGTTTGAATAAAGGATATGCTTCCATTCTTTTCAATTTCCGCTTGACTGGTTCAGTTTTGGCCAATGAATTAAAATTGGTGTAGCAAGTTTTCTAAAATCGGTATTTATTTTATCTTTATATATAAATCATATGTTACATGATATTGCACCGCTTTCATTTCTAATGCAACAGACTGAGTTAGTTTCATGTCACTAGAAAGATTGACCTCGTTATTATTGGCATATTTAACAAGTGGAGGAATTTTGTACCTTTAATTTTGATATAAAACTGATGGAACAGAAGGAAATGATCAAATTCCCTCTCCTGAAAGTCCTGCCACTAAAGTTGTGGAAAACCTCATTGATGACTCCAAAGAAGATGTGCAAGAGCAAATCTCTGCCACAGAGAATGGAAATTCCTTTACCTCACAAGTTGAAGACACAGAGGTTTCATTTGCAACCGAGAATAATAGCAATGTTGGAGCCGTTCTTGAGAACAATGCTAGTGATACTAGCTTGAGTGGACAAAATGGCGAGTTGTCTCCTGAGGGTAGCTTGAATAAAGGTTATGCTTCAATTTTTTTAACATTTCCTGCTTGCCTAATTCAATTTTGGCCATTGAATTTAAATTGGTAGCTAGTTTTCTAAAGTTGGTGTTTATTTGATCTTCATTTATATAAATCACATATTGCATTATTACATGATATTGCATCCCATTCATTTTGAATTTGATCCCAATGAATTAGTTATATGTAGCTGAAGCTATTTGCCTATTTTATAATTGGAACAAGTAGACATTTTTTCCCCTTTACATAAAAGGGAGTGTTCTTGAACTGTTAATCCTCTGTCAACAGATGGAACTGAAGAAAATGATCAAGTTCCCTCTTTTGAGAGTGCTGCCACTGAGGTTGTGAAAAGCCCCATCGATGACCCCAAAGAAGATGTGCAAGAACAAACATCTGCTGCAGAGAATGAAAGTTCTTTTACCACAGAAGTTGAGGATAAAGAAGTTGCATTTGTTTCTGAGAAAAATAGCAGCTTTTCTAATTCTAATGGACAAGGTCGTGTTACTGGTTCCGATCAAGCCTCAAGTAAAGGTAAATATTTCATCTTATTTGCATCCTCTTGTATTTCACACGTTTTTCTGCATCAAATTGAAGTAAATATCGTAGAAGGACTTGAAGTTATACATGTATTTTAGTGGTTACATTTAAATGTCATTTTTTTAAAACTTTGTGGGTAAATTAGAGTATATGATAGATGAATGTTTGCATGGTTGCTGTAAATTAGGATGTGACATAACTGTGCATTACATAAATACTTTCTACTTCTCATTTTTTCTTCTTTTTATATCATTTATGTATTTAACAATTTGTTATTGGATATATTGCAACATCGTCCGATGGGAGTTTAGACCAATCAATGCAAATGCTCTGCAATTCAATGTTGATCAATGGCATTGCCATTTGGGATTAAATAAATGAGCATTTTGACCAACATTGCTTTACCTTCATTGATATTTCTTGGTTTTACAGCCTTTTGTATTCTTTTCTTTGCATGCTTGCATAGGATTTCTAATAATTAATTGTCTGGCCCTTTCTTGTGGAGTACAGCAACTATATCTCCAGCACTTGTGAAGCAGCTCCGGGAAGAAACAGGAGCTGGAATGATGGACTGCAAAAAAGCTCTTTCAGAGACTGGAGGTGACATTCTTAAAGCACAAGAGTATCTTCGAAAAAAGGGGTTATCAAGTGCAGAAAAGAAAGCAAGTAGAGTGACTGCTGAAGGAAGAATAGGCTCTTATATCCATGACAGCCGGATTGGTGTCTTGGTAGAAGTGAACTGTGAGACAGATTTTGTCTCCCGTGGTGAAATTTTTAAAGAGCTGGTTGATGATATAGCCATGCAAGTGGCTGCGTGCCCGCAAGTAGAGTATCTTGTCACCGAAGATGTTCCTGAGCAAATCGTGAGCAAAGAAAAAGAGATAGAAATGCAGAAAGAGGATCTCTTGTCAAAACCAGAGCAGATAAGATCAAAGATTGTTGAAGGGCGGATAAGAAAAAGACTTGAGGAGCTGGCATTGCTTGAGCAGCCCTACATTAAAAATGATAAAGTGGTGGTAAAGGACTGGATCAAGCAGACTATTGCAACTATTGGAGAAAATATCAAAGTTAAGAGGTTTGTGAGGTTCAACCTTGGAGAGGGTCTGGAGAAGAAAAGCCAGGATTTTGCTGCTGAAGTGGCTGCACAAACTGCAGCAAAACCACCACCTACACCAGCAAAAGAACAACCTGCTGTTGCAGAAGCCAAGGAGACTGAGCAAAAGTAAGCAGCTCTATGAATTCTCATTAAATTATTAAATTTAGGTGATTAGTTACAAGAATGTGCATCAGTTGAGATTCAAAATTAGCGGTGCTAAAATTGGCATAATTATGCTAAAGGGGACATCGTCTTGGTGATGGCATTAAATTTATAATTAAATTGGCTCAATAATATACATAGAGGTGGAAGCAATGGCTAGCATCTTCTGATTTTTCTCCCCTTTTGCACTCACGTATGATTTATATTACTCTGTTTTTCACAAATAATGAAAAGACTCACTCATATTTAAAATCTAGTAAATGGATGTTAGACTTCAACTTATATCAGTCTGTTTAATCTTTAGGTTTTCTAGCATGTATTTTACCCCAACCTTCCCTGCATATTTAAATGTTATCTTAGAATTACTGTTGATATAGTTGAAACTTAACCTCAGGTGGTAGCTTACTGGCATGTGTAAATATCTATAATACATATTTACACTAGAATTTACATAGCCAATACCGAAGAGAAAAAATAATCTCTTTGCAAGTCTTAAAACCTAAATTGTTAAACATCCTGCTGCAGGCAATCATCGGTAAGAGTCTCTGCCGCATTGGTCAAGCAACTAAGGGAAGAAACTGGAGCAGGGATGATGGACTGTAAGAAAGCTCTTGCCGAAACCGGAGGGGATCTTGAAAAGGCCCAAGAATACCTCAGGAAAAAGGGTCTCTCGACAGCTGACAAGAAATCCAGCAGGCTAGCAGCTGAAGGCAGAATCGGTTCATACATTCACGATTCGCGCATTGGGGTTCTAATTGAAGTGAACTGTGAAACTGACTTCGTTGGTAGAAGCGAGAAATTCAAGGAGTTGGTCGACGATCTTGCAATGCAAGTCGTGGCCTGCCCGCAGGTGCAGTTTGTATCCATTGAAGATATTCCAGAGACTATTGTGAACAAGGAAAAGGAAATTGAGATGCAGAGGGAGGACCTACTCTCGAAACCCGAGAAAATCAGAGAAAAAATTGTTGAGGGAAGGGTCTCAAAGAGGCTTGGGGAGCTTGCACTTCTGGAGCAGCCTTTTATTAAGGATGACAGTGTTTTAGTGAAGGACTTGGTGAAGCAAAGTGTAGCGGCTATTGGAGAAAACATTAAAGTGAGGCGTTTTATTAGATTCACTCTTGGGGAGACTGCTGAAAATGAAACAACACCATCACCAGCAGCATAAAATGAAGAAAGTGCCATAAAGCATGCATGGTGGTGATAGGGGAATCCTTATATATGTTACAAGTTACAATAGCATGTGAAGTTGGGGGGAGGTGAGACAAATTTTGAAAAGAGCAATCTGAGTCTTCATAATAACCAAAGGTGCTGTCGGCATGGGACACATTTTACTAATCTGTATCTACATTTAGATACACGAGGACCATATCTTTTGTTAATTCTATGCTTTTGTAAGCTGAAAATATAAACTAGTTGCATTTTTGAATTACCATTTTCAATGCCACGAGTTCCATTGATTCTTGACCGATTTTTCTCATGTAAATCACCAGTTTGTTAAAAAGCTTTGGAAATATAGTACGCTGGTATAATGAATTAGTTGATTGGATGAGTTGGGAAACGCATTTTTTTCAGATTTAATTGCTTTTTGCCTTTTTTTTTTTAAAAAACTGTCTCAAGAAACTGTTGATTATAAACTGTTTTGAAAGTAAAATAAACTAATCCAAACACACTTATTTTTCTTGCCATGAAGAGAAGTTGACTTTCCAACCTCCAGTAAGTTCTTTGATCTCTTTAATGACAAAGTCAGAAGAGGCCTTTGTTAATGTGGAAACTCAAATAGTTGTCGAGCACATATTGGCAAAGCTTCTTGTGCCATGTATTCTACTCATTTGAAATAAGTCATATATAACAGTACGGATATTAAGCACACACAATTTATAATGTTACACCAATAATTATTACTCTTTTGTGTATGACATGGTCACATGGTCATGAAATGCCCATGCTTCATGATTCATACACATTGTTTTGGTTATTGAGATTAACGCGTAGTTCAGCAGTCATTTGAGGCCATGACAAGAAGATCCCACGCGTTTTCGTGTAGTGGACTTCTGAAAACATCAGTATGTTTGATAATCATACAACACGTTATAACCAACTTCACTAAGATGTCATGTACATATAAGTTGACAGGGCATTGTTACTTGCTCAACTATTGAATTCATAGATATATGCACAAACTATAAAGGTGGCAGCACTCATGTTTAACATGCAAGAGCATTTAACATTGAGAGAAAGAAATTTAAAAAAAAAAAAAAAAGCAACAAAATTTCTCCTTCAATCTTGCACTCATATCACCTACTGCAATACACATCATCCTTGTCTGCACCAAATACCTTTAGCTTTTATGCCTTGCTGGTACAAAACGCCAGAGGTCAACTGCAATATCTACCTCCTTCTTCTTATGAAATTTGTATAGTTTTGGCACATCAAATCGAAGCTGTCAAAAGCAAGAAAACAAAATAAGATTTCAGCTATAAGAGGCAGGTCCATAACTGCACTATGGTTACTCCTCAGATCACTGGAAAAAGAAAACTGTAAAGGTAAGTGAATCAAAGAGTTCAGGTGTGACTTAAATCAAAGTTGAAACGGGCCTATGAAAGAGTCAGGTTGTGTAGTGGACCTGGGGCTGTAATTAATGGGCCCACCATACATACACTTCAATCAATTAATCCGGAAAATCTCGAAAGGACAAAATTCTTAGGTGCTCTAGAAGCAAGAGATTTATCTTATGTTATACCTCAGCTATATCATTAAAATTGTAATTAAATTGGGAGACAATGATAATGATGGCCATATAGCTAAAATGGTATACACTCAATAATGTAGTTTTTCTTGCTTCAGGAGCACTTAAGAATTTGTCTTTGGAAAGCGTAGTTCACAGATCATAGGTGTAGAAGTTTGGGCAGACACCTACAAAGTCTGATGAGTTAGTTATCCTTAATGATAAACAGATTGTTAAAGGTTAAATTATTCTGTACTCAATAGCTGAAGTAATCTTGTGTTTTGAGACAAGGAAATAAACAGAATTTGTATTTTTCAATGCAAAAATAAGGTCAACTTAGAGAGAAAAATTTAAATATTATTATAGGACTAGAACATCAAACATGCAGTAAATTTCACTCACCTCACATAGAACCTCAGCACTGCTAGCATTGAAATCCCTTAAGGCTGTTCGTTTCACATGCTGCAATTAGATAAAATTGAACCCATGGTATTGTCAAATTTGAGGAAGATAAAAGAAAAATCCTCTCACACTGTTGAGAAGCCATATAGAAGTAGAGATTACATGCTAACTCATGCTTGTGCATCAATGGGGAGAAAAGGTCTTAATGCCATGCTCCTACGAAGATCTTAATGCAAAGGGTCAAGAAAATAATACTAGTGTAGTGACATCCTTTTGGAATGGGAAGATGAGTAATAATGACCTGATATATATTGTGTAATCAGACACATACACATGATGCACAAGATAGTGAGTCAAAAACAATCTGACCAGGCTAGCAGAACTTAATTACTCATTCTAATATCTAGAATTTAAGATACAGAAAACTTACATCTCTTGTTGAAGTCTTATGCAAGGAATAAACAGCTTGAGAAGCAACCTGACAAAGTAATATATGCAAAACATGGTAAATTTAAGTTCCCACCAATTATATGTTTATAATCAGCATCCTTGCTATTGCTTACCTTCAAAGCAACACACAGAAAATCCAAATCTGCACCCTTTTTCCGAGTTCCAAATGGAGGATTCATGATAACTGTATCAACAATTTGACCTAGAGAAAATACCAAGTAACCATATGAATCTGTTAGATATGATGTCAAAAATACATTAAATTAAATACTTTGTAAATAGCATACAATATCTAGAAGTCATATAACGAATGGTTTTTCAAAAATATACAAGTTATATGAAAATAAGAACTCAATTCAGAAACACAGTTTGATCTATGACAATCTTAATTGGAGATCCTGGAGACATAATAAGAACCAACTTCACAAATCCACTTAAGAGCAAGGAGGGAAAGCCAAAAAAGGAAAGAGAGAGAAAATCCATCAAATTGCACCAGGCAACAAGCCTTCATTTCAGACTGCTGCTCCAAAATTCCAATAAAATTTACATGTTAAAAAATAAATGTCAGGATCGACATGATCAGGACTCATTTTTAGTCCATAAAATCCAAAAATGAAAATGCAAGTGCTGTAAAACCGCTTGTAAAACCGCAAGAGTTCAAACATAGACCAATTTCCCTACAAAGAAAACAACCTAACACCAAAGATTTACTCTTTAACAAATGCAAAGAAAAATAAAGACCATATTTTACTTCTAATCTTATGCTTCCTGAAATCAAGTGGTACCATATGACATGGAATTCAAGAGCTTATATACCTGTTTAAATTCAAATCCAATTCTCCATCATTTTCTATAATAAAGGTTATGGTTCAATACGCAAACTCAGGAAATGCTAGGGTATCACAGAACAAAGATTATATGGAAAGCTACCTCTCCATCCTACACAAATTCATGAAATCCTATGGTATCATAGAACAAAGATGATATGGAAAGCTACCTCTCCATCCCAAGTCCAAAACATTAGACTGAACAAAGTCCATATCCACCTGCAGTTTTAATTGAATAACAAACAAATGGTGTATCAATTATTAATAGCCAACTTTAAAATTGCGTCTACTGCATACTACTGACCACCTTTCATTTCCTCTTTTTCCATTAGAGCATCAAAATATTGTCCTGAACTAATTTCATTCAGCACAATTCACTCTTTCGTACAATATTCAAAATATATTGAACGCTATAAGAGACTTGGGTATCATGAAACCTATGCACTCATTCACCATAATAATCAGCAGAAACACGTACAATACCTCAAGTTCCTCAGCATTAAGAGATGCTATTTCAAGAGATTCCGGATCAATGTCGATGCTGAGAACATGCCTGACCAATGCTAACAGAAATCAAGAGAATATTAGATACAGTAATACAAATTTTATTTTATTTTTTATTTTTTTTCAAAAAGAGCATTTTGTACCCTCTTTTATCAAACTTGGATTTGAATTATGGAATTTAAGATTTGGTTCACAAAGAAGGATCTTTATGTGACAATGTGCATGAAAGCTGTACGGTTTAGAAATTGGAAAATACAAATTCATTCAATACAGTCCTTGCAGGTTCTATACAATAGCAGTCCAAATATTTAGAATAACTGTATTGAATGTGATTCCAATGTCAGCGCAGATTTAGGAAGCATAAGCCCAGGATGGTCATGAGAAACTAAAAGAAGACAAACCGGCAAAAGATCCTGCAGAAGTAAGAGGGAATAGAAGCAACTCACTCTGCACTCAAAAGAGCAGCCGCAACACCTAATGTACCACAACCACATCCAAAATCAGCCACTACTTTGTTGCTCACATCCCCAAAAGAATTCTCTGCCTGATTCATGTGAATCACAAAGGAAACAGGACTTCAACCACTAAAAGAAAAGAAAAAAAAAAAGGCAAAAACTATATGCACTCTTGAAACTTTTGCAATTTCACACACACACACACACACACACACACACACACACACACACACCATTGCATTGATTAATTTACTACAATACCCTCCCCATCTTTCCCTACCACAAGAAGTAAACTTATCAGATGACCATCAAAGTACAAAGAACATCAATCAAATATTCCAAATGCTATCTTAAAACCCAAAAAATAGCTGAAGTTGTCACTAACTGCAACCATAACAACATCTTAATAATCACATCACATGTAATGTAAGTAATTAGCATGCAAGCATATAATGGGGTGTGGTCAACTTCCACAAACAAATAAGCATATATAAAAGATACCCATTAACGAGCACCACATAATGAACGTGGGATAAGGCAAAAGAATCCAACTTTAGCATCTTTGATGAGCAAAGTCTGAACCTTGAAGGGACAGACAGATAAGGAAAAAGAAAAACAAAAGTGAAATACCAAACATGGCAGAAGAAAGTGAATAAATAATGAAGAGATTGAAAGCGGGATTACAGTGAAGAGCATTCGAGAAGCAATATGGGGTCCCGTTGGGTACTGTTCAAGCTCCACCTTCACCACAACAACAAAGAAAAAGAAACAAAATTGTGATTCAGAAAAGAAGAAAGAGAAGAAGAAGTTGGTGATTATGTGAGTGAGAAATGAGAAAAACAATGAGAAACCTTAGGGTTAGGGAACTGGTCAAGATCACCAAGCAGGCCCTCCAATTGCTTCAGCTTCATATTTTCCGGCGACGGCGATGAAAGAAGGAATTAGATTTTTGGTTGCAGTTACTGTTTACTGGTTACTGCTGTTTTCTTTCCCACCCAGTTTTTTTTTTGGGTAGCAGCTTTCATAGTGGCCCATTTACTGGCCCAAAATCTGGGCCTACTGGAGATGTCTCTGGCTAGTGCTAGCCTGATCATCTAGTGGGCTTAACTGTTATGGTTCTTCTTTAACTTCCTGCTATTGTAGATGGGTTAGACTCTATTCATGCTTTATACAATGAATTCATGACAAAAAAAAAAAAAAAAACAAAAAGTCAATATCTTTTCTTCATATTGACCCAAAAAATATCATCATTTCCTTTATTGTAAAATCCATGGCTTAATTAACAAGAATGAGATCTAATAGAAAGGGTATAGCCCCTCACATGTAATGAATCACGGTTGAGAATTTTAGCTGACGGAGGTATTCATATTTAATCCTCAATTATACTTCAATCGAGATTCAAAAAAAAGTCCATGGTCTTATGTATATTTATCTAAAGGTGGGTAGTTTTTTATAGTAATTGTAGACATAACTTGCATTTTATTTGGTTCTGTTATTCTCTATTTTTTCGTTGTAAATTATTAATCAATGAAAGTTTATTGGCAAAATAATAATATTTAAAAAACACATTTTTTCAATTTTGTTTATTCTAATTAGGATACAATAGATATTTTACTCTTGAATTTCAATGGCATGCATGATTTATCTGCTATGTTTATAAAAATTGCGGCGAGGGGAAAATATGAGCAAATGATAATCCATAGTATCAATCCTTTATACTCTCTTTAATAATATTATTAGAGGAAAGATTAAATATGTTTTCTATGATTAGCATTGGAGTATTAATTGACTCTTTTTTTTTTTTTTTTGAGAGAGGTTTTTTTTTGGGGGGGGAGCAGGAGGGAGCTCTTGATAATCTACCTTTCTGTCTAGCATTTGACTTCTCAAAACAAATTTTATCTCCATATATATAAAATAAGTGATAATGAAGTTTAAATTCATGACCTTATACTAATTATGTATCTAATCTTGTCATCACTGACCCACTCCTAATGATTTATAGTAATTTGATATTTGAAACATGGGATTCATTTCTGAAAAAAAATTAATCATTTGAAAATATATTCTCATTTAGTTCACCAGTTAATTTAATTTTGATAAACTTTCATGAATATGTTGGGAAAAAAAAAACGTTTATGACTAAACTAAAGTGTGAGATCACATTTGAAAAATTGACTTGCAAGTGTGATTTGAAAACACCATACAGAAAATTTTACAAGCAAGAAGATAATTGCTTAGTTTAGAAGTCGTGGGACAAGTCCCTGCATTTTTCTTGTATATATACAAGCTATTTTAGATACACTCATACAGCATGAATTTGCTGTTTATTTTATAGCGATCTTTTAGATCCTTTCTTGGTGATTTGAGATTGAGTCACCAGAATTTAGGGGCGAGTGAAGTTGAGTGCAAAAGAGAGTGGTGTTGCTCATGTTAGGAGAGCTCATTGCCAGCTCAAGATTATGATAGAAGAGTGGTGGTTGCTGTATCACTAATGATCTCATTTTAAGATATACAGCTTCTTGCATGATTGTAACTCAAAAATGACGAATATGCTTTCGTGGAATCATTGTTTGTCTGAAAACCTTCCGTGCCGAGGGAAGAGAAAAATGTTTGAATACACATACCACCATTTGGATCTTGAAACCAAGTGAAGTGATTATTGTCCCTAATACAACTTAGAAGTATTTGAGAATAAATATTTTTTTCCTTAATTTTCAAGCACCTGTCCATCATTTCCATTTTGCATTTGAGAGATACTCAGAAGCAATAATATTTCAAAAGGGTAAGTTTATTTTTACACTTCAGGAAGACAAATAATTGAAGAGTACAAATATGCTTTTATTGTGGACATACGACCTGACAAAATCATAAGCTCAAAAGATTAAGAAGACAACCAATGCTCAGTTAAAGTAATTCTATATTTGTTTTCTCTTTTTTTTTTTACAAGTAAGATTCTGAATTTGAATTTTGTAGGTAAAAAAATTACTATGAAAGGAGTTTTATCTCTATAGTAGGATGGTAGTAGGTCAACCCGACTAAAGTAAAAATAATATAATAATAGTGTAGTAGAAATACTAACAATATACCCTTGTAAGCAGAGAAAAATAGTACCGAAAGTGTTTTACTCATACATTGAGGTAATAACCTTACTCGAATTGTATGGTTCAATAGGCTTCAAATACTGATATATTAGAAAAAGAAATATTGATGTCAAAATATCATTGTCCTAAAAGATACGCGTTGGGTCTCATACTGTTTAGACACAAATGAGCAAAACTCTTTATAACAACTTAGACAAATATGTTTTCGTATTATTTTATTTATATTATTCTTATACTACTTTTTTATGAATAATAAAGTAAGATAAATACATTTTTTGATATGTATATTCTCTCTCCGTCTCTCTCTTCCTTTCAAACAGGTATTGATGTAAAAAATAATGTAAAAGAATATTATGTAAAAACTTATTTTCCAAATATATAATAAACATTTACAATGACTAGAAACGGGTATACTCACAAAAGGTATATATATATATATATATATATATATATATATATATATATATATATATATATATATATATATATAAAACTTATTAATTATTTTATTAAATTTGATCTTATATTAAGATAAGAAAATAATTGAAAGAAATTAACTCACTTTTATATTTAGAATAATTGTTACCCACTATTACCTAAATTTTTTTTATCTGTCACCGACATATACTAAGTGCGAGTCTTTTGAATAGAGTAAACTAACAATAAAGACTTTATTTTATAATTGTCCAAATTAACTAAAATATGCCAAAAAAAAAGAATGGAATCTTTATAAGAAGCGATTATCGACCTCTATCTAATACCAGAGGTTTTTTTTTTTTTAAATTTATTTGAATGAGATCTTATATTAGAGTTGATCAAATGGAAGAATCGAATAAAAGAAAGCAGCCACAGCTACAGCATTGAGAACAAATGCTGATTGAAAAAGAGAAATTCGATGTGTAATCTAAAAACGGAAATCATGGAGGTATCGGATGCCGTGCCACAGTAACCTTGCGGAAGAACAACGCTTCCCTGCAAGTCCTACCCTGTGCCTATAATAATTTTGCCATACGAACCCAGCCATGCACGCAAGACAAGAGAAGAAAGATTCTTTTCCATTTAGTTATTTCATCAAGTGATACATATATAGTTATAGTCTCAACTATATCATATATTTGATCAAATTGCAATACGCATGGGAAACACTCCTTCCACCACGACCAGCCTCCGTCTTAGCAATGGAGATCATCCTTACAGAGTACAACTAGGAAATTCTGTTGCCCTTGACTTCAAAGGAAGAAAAACGGGTAGCCGTCAAGAGAACAAAGCAATCGAGGTGTGGAAAATGTCGTACACGGTAGATAGCTCAACTTGTGACGTCTATTTAGGCAAGATCATAACGTATACCGGGAGTCCTCATTATCGTGATGAGAAGTTAATTCTCCAAATCAATGATCTTGGAATATTTGCAGGTAATTTAAGTGCTGTTGTGTCGAAAAGAGTTGAGTCAGGCTTTCTTCACCCCTTACCCAGCCCACGTTACACCATGAATCCAGAAAGTACCATTGTGAGCAATCACACTATCACTACTAATGCTTTGGGTGGCAGCACTAAAACGAGTTTTGATTTATATGGGCATGGAAAAAGGTGGGATCTTTTGGTTAGTGAGTGGAAGACAGAGTAAGGACGAAGAGCCTTACACAGGTACCATGGCACATTATTATGCTAATGCTGAGAACGGAAAAGATGTTGGCCTTTCTGTGGTAGTGAAAAGGATTAGAGTGTCGGAAGATGGCCATTTATATTTTGCTGTGGATGGCCCCGAAAAACACCCAGTTGATGCATTGTTTTACATGTTTAATGAAGTCCATAGAACCGGAACCTGGAAGCCTACTTATTGCCTTCATTGTGCTAATAACATTATTCAGAGGCAGCGTGCAGGCATTTTCTCGCAATCTGAGAGTGAAGACAGCGACATAGACAATGTTCCTGCGGCGCAGCCTCATGGCCGTAGGCAAAATGCAGTTGGATTTCTTAACAATGGTGGAAAATTCAAGGGCGATAATGTTGGTAATCTCAATGTCGGGAAACTTTATCTAAGAGGAAGATAACTTTATGTACTGCTACAGCTTTTTTATTTTTCATTTTTTTGGTTACACAATGCTGTGGCTTTTTTTTTTCCTTTCCTTTTTTGTTGGGCGTCGTATTATGTATCCAATAAGCTAGGAGATCCAACTTGTGTCTGCTTGAAATCTGGCGTGCTTGTAAGTTTTATATCAGTGTACTAGAAAATAAAACCTTCTCTATGTGTACATTCATTCACATAACAAGGCCAGGGCATCACAAATTTGGCATCACAACTCCAATTAGCCCGTCCTCGTTGAACAAGAATCTATAATCAGAAGTGACGCGACCAAACATCAGTTTCTTCTATCATATTTTTGACCTGGCAATGAAGTCATCTCTTAACATGAGCAACCCTTCTTTCTTCTGAATTGATATTCACCCGGAGGATGCTATACCATCCTCACACCATTCTCGCCCCTAACCTATGGCGACTCCAATAAAGTCTCAAACCGCCAACAAATGGTAACCAGACCATCATGACCTACTGATCACTATCAAATAGACAGTAAAAATATATAAGACAAATATAATTTTATGTTATTTTAATTATATTATTCTGATACTACCTCTTTTTAAATAATGAGATAAGTTAAATACATGTTTTACTATATATTCTCTTTTTTATTTTCTTTCAAATTAACAAGTCTTGAATAGAAAATAATGTAAAAGTCTTTTTTATTTTACTTGATGAAATTCGCCTCCCTCTCACTACTACTCCTCTTCTCTACTGTGATAACTTAAGTGCAGTCCTTCTTGCTGCTAATCCAGTGTTACACTCCAAGTCCAAGCATTTTGAACTTGATCTACATTTTGTGAGAGACCACATTGCCAAGGGCCGAGTCCAAGTTTCTCATATTCCAGCCCATGCTCAAGTTGCCAATGTCCTCACTAAACCAGTATCCTCTGGCTCATTTCTAGAATTTCGGTCCAAACTCAGGATTGTTGACCATCAATCCCTGAGTTTGACGGGGGATGTAAGGAATACAGTTGATGATAATCAACACGTGCAAACAGTTAGTTAGTTGGTTGTTAGAAAGTTGTTACAGTTAGTTATAGTTAGTCAACCCTTAGCCTTTGTATATTACTTGTATAAATATCATGTAACACAGTGAATACAACAAGCGAATGAATCATTTCATCACAATCTTCTTCTCTCCTTTCTCTCCAATTCTCTCTTCTTCTCAAGCCTGGCCTGATACCTATATGTGGCCTCAGGCAAAGTGGAGGAGCCATTGTTGCCAATGATGTAATGTTTGAGGGCAATTAAAATGATTATCAGGAATCTTATCCTTGGGCGTAGAGAAAGATAACTGCGTACTGGCATAGTTCCCCCCCCCCCCCCTGCTCTTTTTTGCTGGGTACACACAATACTGCACTTGTTTTTTTTCAATCTTGTGGCGGCCGTATTGTGTATCCAATAATCTAGGAGATCCAATTTGTGTCTGCTTGAAATTTTCTAGTGCGTGCATTTATATCAGTGTACTAGAAAATAAAATATATGTACATGATACTTATGTTCACATATTAGGGCTAGGAAGCGCAGCAACAATTCATCAAGCAATCCGAGAAGGGGCATCACAAACTTGATATTTATATTCTTAGAGTACTTTAGAGTTTAAATTATAAGAGAAAAGGGATGTCACACCTCATCAGCGCTGTAATCTTACTTAGCTTAGCTATATATATTGAATTATTGATTATTGATAACAAGGTGTTCCCTTTCAATGTTCTCAGAGTACTTCTGATTGACCTCCTCTTTAATATGTGTATCATATAAGTTCCCAACAAAGTAACACGTTGATCTACTTTCTTCGAGTGTGAGCTTTTCCTGTCATAGTGCTTTTCTAAGTACCATCCCCACTTGTCGCATGAGGAGTTACTGAACTGTAGTACCTCTTTTTTGCCCACGTCTCTAGCTACGTTCCTTCCTAAATATTGGTCAAGGACAGAGAATTTTCAGCTTTGAGTTATATAAGTTTAATTCACTTCTCCTCTACTTTATTCTTACTTAATTTATAATAAAACAACATGTAAATTATTTTGCTCACTAATTTTTCTAAAAAATAATGAAAATGTTTTATTTTTAGTTAAAACATTTTTTAAAAAGTACAACAAAAATATTTTTTTAATTAAAATAAGAGTTTAACTTGTATGTATTGACAGTTTAAAATTATTTTACACTATTAACCAATAGAAATAGGGAAATGTGAGAAATCATGATGGGTCCCTCATTATAATGGGTGGTTATTTATATGAGTTGATACTTTCTACTATTTCTATTGACTGGTAGTGTAAAACTGTCAATACATTTAAATTAAATTCTTAAAAAGTTTAATTGGTACGGGACAAACCAACCCCAAATATTTTACAAAAGATAATGTGGCTTTTACATTGCACTATGGGACAGATAGGAGTAAATTTTTTTGTCATGTTAAAATTAAAATTTTTCAATTTATTCGTTTTATTTATGAATAATTATTATATCTCTATCGTTAAAAATTAAAAAAATTTAAGCAAAAATATTAAGATTTTTCTAATTTGGTTGTTTCGTTTTTGTTCAAAAAGTAAAATTGTTGGACCATTTTCAATCAATCTAGCTTGTGCCTTCTTTTTGTGGGTTAGGATGCATTTTTTTTTTCAAGTTTTCTTATAAAAAGTGTTCTTTTTTTTTTTAAAATTATTTTTTATTTTGTTTTGGCTCAATTAACAAATGGTTTAAATATTGGCAACTTAATAATTCTTTCCTTTAGGGCAGCTTGATATCATGAAGTTTTCAAAGCAAATAAATTTTTATAAAGAAGTAAAAAATCAACCGTATTTTTAATTTATTTAGTTAAAAAGGAGATTTTTTAGGTGAAATAAAATTTTAATAAAATATTTTTTTTAAGTTTTGGTGTTAAAATATTTTATTTGACAGAAAAAATATTTTAAAACTCCCAAAATTGTCCCTATTGATTTTTACTTTAGACAAATTAATCTATAATAAAAATAAATAGATAAATTGGTCTATAATATTTTAAAATATTGGATAAATTAATCCCTAACAAAAATAAACTAACAAATTAGTTCTTAACCTTTTAAAATATAAGATAATTTAATCCCTTTATTAAATTTCTTCATTAAACAGTATGATGTGATCTATTAAATAGTTAATATGACATGTTAACTCTTACCCTATCATTTTAGTCACCACTATTTATTTAAACAAAGTTGTTTTTGGCATATTCCTAAACTAATATAGTGAATTTTATGTTATTATATGCATGTAAATAAAAGAAGTTTTGCCAAAATAGCATCATTTTAATAAACGAGAGTGATTAGGATGATAGGGTGAGAGATAATGGTACCAAGTCATTTTGTTTAATAGGTCACATTATAGTATTTAATAGAAAAACTTGATAGTCAAACTATATTGTTTGATATTCTAAAATATTAGAGACTAATTTGTCAATTTATTTTGTTAGATATTAATTTGTCTGATATTTTAAAAGGTTAGAGACCAATTTGTCTATTTATTCATTAGTAACTAATTTGTTTGATGTGCAAATCAATAGAGACTACTTTAAAGGTTTACTCAAATTATTAATTAAGTTAATTACTATATAAACCCTCAAATTTAATCTTATTTTTTTAAGAAAGATTGGTTTTTCTTAATTTTATTTAAATTTAAATTTTCTTAATTTGAATAAAATTAATAACAACTCCATTGTTTTTGGATAACACTCTTTTTTGTTGTTCTGTTGCCATCCTGGTCCAAATCCAAATAACCTGTCGTCATCAAGCCACCAACAAATAGGAACCAGACTATTATGATCTAATTTGTCACTACAAAATAGACAGTAATATATATAGGACAATTCTAGTTTCATATTATTTTAATTATATTATTATGATGCTACCCCTTTTTTAAATAATTAAATACGATAAATACATTTTTGGTATATATTCTCTTTTTTTATTTTCTTTCAAATTAACAAGTCTTGAACCAGAAAATAATGTAAAGAAATAGATTGTAAAATCTATTTCTCTAAGGGTGTGTCTGGTAGAGGGATAATGGGGATAAATTTTGTAAATGATGATAATATAGATTCCGACTAATGAGAGGAATCTTTTAACAGTAATGGATGGCAATTAAAGAGTGCATTCTTCCGATGATCAGCAATAGCAACCTCCATCTTGTCTTAAAGTAGAGGCCATCAATTAGTGAAAACAACAAAATACTTTCACTAACAAACATCGATCTCATAGCATCCTACAACATGAAGCATAGCTTCAAATGGAAGAATTGAACAAAAGGAAAGCGGCCACAGCAACAGCATCCACAACAAATGCTAATCAAAGAAAGAGAAATTCGGTGTGAAAAAAACGAAAATAATCATGCAGGAATTAGATGCCACCATAACCTTGCGTTAGAATATTGCTTCCTTTGTAGTCCTATACATATATCCTGTGTGTCTATACTTTTTCCATGCGAACCCAACTATTCATGCATGACAAGAGAAGAAATTTTTTTTCCATTTAATTATTTCATCAAGTGATAGTGTGATACATGTAGTTAGTATCAACTACATCATATATTTGAGCAAATTAAAGCAATAGACATGGGAAACAGTCCTCTCGCCAGCCTTCGACTTAGGAATGGAGATCAATTTTACCTGGTACAACTAGGAGAATCTGCTGCCCTTTACTTCAGAAGAATAGAGGTTAAGCGACAAGGCAATGGAAAAATCACCGAGCTTGGCTAATGTCATACCAGGCAGATATTTCAGCTTATAACTTCGCTCTAACCAAGACCAAAGGAAATAGCAAGAGCCATGATCCACATCATGATGATGGTATGTTAGATATCAAAATCCTTGATGATGCACATGGAATATCGAGAGATTGCTTTTCTGTGACTGTGCAAAGAGCTAAAGCAGGTCTCCATCTTATATTAGTGTTTTTTTTTTTTTTTTTTTTCATGAGATCTTATATTAGAGTTGATCAAATGGAAGAGTCGAATAAAAATAAAGCAGCCACAGCTACAGCATTGAAAATTCGGTGTGTAATTTAAAACCGGCAACCATGGAGGTATTAGATGCCATGCCACCACAACCTTGCGGAAGAATAATGCTTCCTTCAAGTCCTACCCTGTGCCTATAATAATTTTGCCATACGATGCATGCATGACAAGAGAAGAAAATATTTTTTCCCTTAGTTATTTCTTCAAGTGATGCAAATATTTAGTCTCAACCTGTATCATATAGTTGATCAAATTGCAATACACATGGGAAACAGTCCTCCCACCAGCAGCAGCCTCCGTCTTAGCAATGGAGACCATCCTTACAGAGCACAACTAGGAAATCCTGTTGCCCTTGACTTCAAAGGAAGATATACGATTAAGTTTTGGAAGGTGATATACACGGTAGATAACTCAACTTATGAAGTAGGTTTAGCCAAGTTCATAACAGATGCCAAGAGTCGTCCTCATCATCACAAATTATGTATCTCTACCTGGGATCCTGGAGTATTTGCAGGTGATTAACTTACATGCGGTTGTGTGGAAGAGAGATAAATCAGTACTTCTTGCGTGTCGTCACTCCTCATCCGGCCCAGGTTGCACCATGAACCCAAGCAGTACCATTGTAAGCAATCACACTACTACTGTTACTAATGCATTGGGTGCCACTAAAACGAGTTTTGATTTATATGGGCATGGAAAAAGGTGGCGTCTTTTGGTTAGTGAGTGAGTGGAAGACAAAGAGTAAGGATGAAGAGCCTTACATGGGCACCATGGCACATTATTATGCTAATGCTGAGAATGGAAAAGATGTTGCCTTTCTGTGGCAGTCAAAAGGATTAGAGCGTCAGATGATGGGCATTTGGATTTGGCTGTGGATGGCCCCCAACAACACCCCGCTGCTGCGTTGTTTTACATGTTTGATGAAGTCCATAGAACCGGGACTTGAAAGCCTACTTATTGCCCTCATTGTGCTAATTCCATTATTCAGAGGCAGAATGCAGGCATGTTCTGGCAATTTGAGAGTCAATACAGCGACATAGATGCAGCGCTGCCTCGTGGCCGCAGGCAAACTTCAGGAGGCATTGTTGCCAATGATAGATGGTTTAGGGGCAATTATAATGGCAATCTCAATATCAGGAATCTTATCCTTGGACGTAGAGGGAGATAACTTTATGCACTGCTATAGTTTATTTATTTTTTCTTGCAAATGTATAAATTTATCTTCTTCTTTTTTTTCACTTTTTAAATCTTGGCGGTCGTATTATGTATCCAGTAGCCTAAGAGATCCAACTTGTGTTTACTTGAAATATACTAGTGCGTGTACTTTTCAAGCTTTTATATCTTTGTGCTAGAAAATAATACATTTTATGTGTACATGATATTATATTCACACACCAGGGCTAGGAATTGCAGCATCATGCAATCTGAGAAGAGGCATCACAAACTTGATATCACATATATCATACTAGCTCGTCGTCATTAAAAGGGAAAACAAAACAATTAATCTAAACCACAAGTGGGGGAAGAATACTTTGGAGATTAAATTACAACAGAAAAGGGATGTCACACCTGGTCAGCGTTGTAATCTTAGCTTAGCTTAATTATATATATTAAATTTTTTATTATTGGTTATTGTAATCTTACATGGTCGGCCGTAATATTGACCTAGTAATCAACTTGTCTCTTTACATGAGCCACACCTCTTTTTTCTAATTAAACTCATATATTCTCTCGCCCCTAACCTACGGCGACTCCAATAAAGTCTCAAACCACCAACAAATGGTAACCAGCCCATCATGACCTACTGATCACTATAAAATAGACAGTAAAATATATAAGACAATTATAATTTTATGTTATTTTAATTATATTATTCTGATACTTAAAAATAAGATAACTTAAATGCATTTTTTTAGTATATATTCTCCTTTATTTTCTTTCAAGTTAACAAGTCTTGAAGTAGAAAATAATGTAAAAGAATAGAGTGTAGAAACTATTTCCCTAAAAGTGGTGGTTATATATATTCTCATTAATGAGAGGAATCTTATACGACACAATAATGGATGACCATTTAAGAATGCATTCTTCCGATGATAAGCAATGATAGCAACCTCCATCTTAGCTTAAAGCAATGCTTTCACTAACCAAAATCCATCCCATAGCATCCTTCAACATGAAGCATCGCATCAAATGGAAGAATTGAACCAAAAGGAAAGCCGCCGCCCACCACAGCAACAGCATCCGATCCGCAACAAATTATGCTAATTAAAGAAGGAGAAATTCGGTGTGGAAAAAACAAAAAGAATCATGGAGGAATCAGATGCCATGCACCATAACCTTGCGGAAGAATAACGCATCCCTTTCAGTCCTATACATATGACCTCTGTGTCTATAATTTTTCCATGTGAACCCAACCATTCATGCATGACAAGAGAAGAAAATATCTTTCCATTTAATTATTTCATCTAGTGATAGTGTGATACATATAGTTAGTATCAACTCCATCATATATTTGAGCAAATTAAAGCAAATACACATGGGAAACAATCCTCTCACCAGCCGTCAACACAGGAATGGAGATCAATTTTACCAGGTAAAGCTAGGAGAATCTGCTGACCTTTACTTCAGAAGAATAGAGGTTAAGCGACAAGGCAATGGAAAAATCACTGAGGCTTGGCTAATGTCATACCAGGTAGATATGTCAACTTGTAACTTCGCTTTCACCAAGACCAAAGTAAATAGCAACAGCCATGATCCACATCATGATGATGGCATGTTAGATATCAAAATCCTTGATGATGCACATGGAATATCAAGAGATAGCTTTTCTGTGACTGTGCAAAGAGCTAAAGCAGGTCGTCTTCTTCATCCCACATTCAGCACGGGTCTGAACATGAATCCAAGGAACAGTGCAGCAGCCATTGTAAGTAGTCACACTACTATTACTACTAATTCAAGGGGTGGCATTACTGAAACGAGTTTTGATATTTACGGGAGTGGAACAAGGAGGGGCCTTACGGTTAGGGAGTGGGAGAAAAATAGTAAGGATGAAAAGCCTTACAGGGGGACCGTGGCACATTATTATGCTTATAAAGGGAATGGAAAAGATGTTGGCCTTTCTGTGGTAGCGAAAAGGATTAGAGTATCAGAAGATGGCCATTTGGATTTTGATGTGGATGGCCCTCAACAACACCCCGTTCGTGCATTGTTTTTCATGTTTGATGAAGTCCTTAGAACCGGGACTTGGAAGCCTACTTATTGCCCTCATTGTGCTAATGATTACATCTTTCAGAGGCATCGTACCTTCTGGCTATCTGAGACTGAAGACAGCGACGAAGACTATCATCCTGCGGCACTGCTTCTTGGCCGCAGGCAAAATGCAGGACGCATTATTGCCAATGATGGCTATGTTGACTATGGCAACTACAACAACAAAGAAGGGCACAAACCAAGTAGCAATCCCTATCGGAATGACAACCATGATAGGCTTCGACCTGCAGAAAACTACGGTGCCATGGAGCCAAACAGAAACATCCTCGGTGGTTTGACCAAGCCAAAAGTTAGTACCGCTTGGACTGCACCACCAAGAAAAGGGACTCAACTAAGTAAACCCACAAGTAATATTGATGAGGCCATGGAACTGTTGAAGGAAGCAGCAAAGGTGACTCCTAATGACCATATCAACAAAGGAGGGCACAAACCCTCAAACAACTGGGCAGTTAATGATTCTCAGCCAAGAAGCGAAATGAGGGCCACTTTAACGGTAGTATTCTCAATCTCAGTAACAATTTTCTTGCAGCTCTGCCTCCTGGCCGCAATAAGAATGCAGGAGGCATTATTGCCAATGGTGGAGTGATTAGGGGCAATAATAATGGTAACCTCCCTATCAGTAAAGGCAGTATTGCCAATGATGGAGTGATTAAGGGCAATATTAATATTAATGGTAATCTCTTTATCGATAAACTTATCATTGTACATGAAGTGAATGTAGTGAGCACAAAGTATGGGGAGAACTCTACTGATGGGCTAAGCAATAAGATACTAGAATGGTGGCCTTACGCCACATCTTTTATTAACATATTTTAAGGCAATGAGTCTATCATCTTGTAAGACTTTATTATTATAAGTTTTCCTTTTTCGTTTTTAAAAAAAAAATCCTGGGGGCTCATATTATGTATCCATAAATTTACGAGATCCAACTTCTGTTTGCTTGATATCTACTAGTGCTTATATTTTTAAAGTTTTATATATGTGTGTTGAATTAAAATGTAATCGGATAAACTTCTCTGCTAAAATCTATCTGAAACAAGTCTTATGATTACCTAAATACTTAGACAATTTGCACCAAGGGGGGTATTTTATCTTTTGATAAATGGATTTCTTAGCTAACTCTATGAATAAATATTGAGCAAGATGGATCGTATGAAAATTGAATACTAAACTTTTATTGTGATGAAAGATTCATACAAAAGTAAAGAGTCAAACATGAGGAAAAGACAGCATAAATGTAAAACAAGTTGAAAGCTAGTAATGAAAACTAAAACTGCATCATGTGTGAAAATGAGTATCTTGTCTCTTTGCACTTTGAGACTCTCTTTTATACCATCCAAGGATCTCACTTCCACGTCCTCATGCTCCAATCGTTGTCCTCAGCTGCTTCTAAGTATCCACACATTTAGTAACTAACTCACCCATGTATCAAAGTTAGTGGCAACCGTCTAAAACCAACTACTCAGCCTCGCTTCCCAACTAACCATTAGATCCTCACCATTTTGGGCTTCACCACATTTCCAGCTCAAATTTTACTAGATCCAAGCATCACCAGCTCCCTCAGCTACCATCACTAGGGCTTTGAACTATTTTCGGCCTTTTAACTCCAATATAAATAGCCTAGCTTCATTATGGTGCTAACATTTGCTGCTGTACAACATTTAGGTAATGACTACTTTTAGGAAGCTAGATGATGTATTTAAAGCAACAGTCATTATTGTTATTTATATTCTTTTCATTTACTCCCTTACTTCTTTGTGCAATTACCTCTGATACGACTCTAGCAAGTATACCAGGTCGTACAAATAATAAAATTGTGAGAAAAAATATTGTCCCATGAGGATAGTTTAATTATTGAGATTAAATAAATTGGGTGTCAAGTTGAGCAATCAAAATAGGAAAGTTCGAATAAAAAGAAATTGAGATAAATTTGCTACAATAATGAAGTAAACACCACAAGATGAACATGGAAAGAGATTCTATAACAAAGGCACTAGGGCTACCAACTGTGCCTACTCATTAACTCTATTAATTGGAAGACCAATTTCCCAATTCCTATTTCTCTTGTTTAATGGCCCGATTCCCTAATTTAACTACAAGTCTCTCTCAAGATCATGTAACTCTCTCTTACTTAAAATAATTGCATAATCTCTTAGTATAACATAGGTTAAAGGAGGATAAGTCCTATGAATTCCAAACAAGGGTCACATAGGTTGCATTTACCTATCTCTAGCTTTCGCTCAACCTATGGTGATTATGACATAAAGCTCCATTCACAACTACTTTCTTGAGTGATTGTTAAGCAACAAAACAATTAAATGTTGATCAGGCACTGAAAAAGGTATAGTCATAAACACTAAATCATGAAAAAATAGAAAATTCGATAACATCAAAATAAGAGTATCATTGTCAAAAGTGGCTACATGAGCACCCTTGTAAAAGAGACTTACTTCATAATGGAAATATACTAAAAAAACATGGAAGAAAATAAAATAATAGAGAAAGAATCCATAGAAGATGGGGAAGTGTAGAAATTGATGAACATGAATCTCTCCGGCTCCTGGTAAGCTTTTGGAATCATTAATCTTCATTCCTATTGGCCCCAAGACTCTTCCCCAAGGATCATTCAAAAACAGCTAAAGTAGTCTAGAAGAATCTAAAAAAAAAAAATCCTTTAAATATGGCTCTCAATCTTCCCCTTTACAATTGATACGAAAATAGACTTTTCTCTTTTATCGTAGCTTGCTCGAGCTCACAACCCAGCGCTCAAGCAGAAGTTACTCAGTCAAAATCCATTGTCTCTGAGCCTTGGCTGTACTCGAGTACAACCTTCCATAGTCGAGCACACCCTAAATCCCCAAAATATGGTGCTCTCTAACCCTATTTGCGCTCAAGCACAGCTTGCCTTTAAAACTTGCAATAATAATAAAGAAAACACATGAGTAATTGTTCTAAACAATGCAAAACTAAACAACTAGCAACTAAACACTTAATATCCTAAAATTAGACTTAAAGGTATGCAAACCTACTACCAACTATGCATGAGAGCCTAAAAACTATATGAAAACATAAACAAATATAACTCTCATTTGAAAGTTATCAAATAGCCTCAACTTAAAATCTTATTTGTTCCTAAGCAAGTCTCAAAACAAAACTATAAGGGTGCAAGGATAAATCAAAAGGACTCAAACTACAACAAGTGTGTCTCTAGGTTGAAGCTCACATCCTCATCACTGCTCTCACAATTTAACCAAAAAGTCACCAATCAATCAAGGTCCAAGCAAGCAATCATTCCATTGTGCAAATCACGTCATCAAGGAAAGGAACCAAGTGTGTGTGTAATTCAAGCAATGAGAGCTAATTCACTCCATGTCAATGCTACAATTAAGAAGAGACAAAGATCGACCACAATTTATTATCTATCTTTTCTCAATCCACATGAGTGTTAACTAGCCAAAGATTAATAGGTCTTTTCTTTAAACTTGTAATGTAAGGCCAATGATGAGGTATGATAAAAAGTTATGTAAGCATTGCTTCAAATGGAAGAATTGAACTAAAAGGAAAGCGGCCACAGCTACAGCATCCACAAGAAATTATGCTAATTAAAGAAAGAGAAATTCGGCGTGGAAAAACAAATAATCATGGAGGAATTAGATGCCATCATAACCTTTTGGAAGAATAACGCTTCCCTTTCAGTCCTATTCTTATACATATAACCTGGGCGTCTATAATTTTGCCATGCAAACCCAACCATTCATTTTTCCTTTTTCTTGACGTGACGAACCCAACCATTCATGCATGACACAAGAGAAGAAAAAAAATTTCCATTCACTTATTTCATTAAGAGATACATATAGTTAGTGTTAACTACATCATATATTTGAGCAAACTAAAGCAAATATACATGGGAAACAGTCCTCTCGCCAACCTTCGACTTAGGAATGGAGATCAATTCTACCAGATACAACTAGGAGAATCTGCTGGCCTTTACTTCAGATTCAGAAGAATAGAGGTTAAGCGACAAGGCAACGGAAAAATCACCGAGGCCTTGGATAATGTCATACCAGGTAGATATGTCAACTTGTAACTTCGGTTTAACCAAGACCAAAGGAACTAGCAAGAGCCATGATCCACATCATGATGATGGCATGTTAGATATCGAAATCCTTGATGATGCACATGGAATATCGAGAGATTGCTTTTCTGTGACTCTGCAAAGAGCTAAAGCAGGTATTCTTCATCCCTCATTCAGCACAGGCTTGAACAAGAATTCAAGGAATAATGCAGTGCAGCAACAAGCTCCTTTCCCATGTCAACTGGTTTCACCATTGTGAGTAATCATACTACTATTACTACTAATGCATTGGGTTGGCATTACTCAAACGAGTTTTGATATTTATGGGGGTGGAGCAAGGAGGTTCTCACGGTTTGGAAGTGGAAGAGAAAGTGTAAGGATGAAAAGCCTTGCATGGGTGTAGAGGAGAGTGCAAGTACACGTGGCAAAATCAGTTACTCTGTTAAAGGAAGTTAGTTAATCTGTTAGAGGAAGTTAGTTCCGTATTGCTATAGCTCTGTTTGTGTTGAGCATACATATATATATCGAACCCAATGTATCTTGTAAGAGAAGCAATGATAATCATTTCAGTTTCACCAATTTACTTTCTATAGCTCTTCACTCTTCTTCTCCTCTCAGCCTAGCACTGATACCTTACATGGTATCAAAGCCATAGTGTATCCATGGCGTCTGTGAGTCCTTCTCAATCACCTCAAAGCTCATGCGCAATGCAGAGCATGGTCCAAAATTTTTCGAGTCCCATAGCCTTGAAACTTGATGAAGAAAACTACTTGCCTTGGAAGCAGCAAGCTGAGGCCACAATTGAAGGCTACGATCTTTTGAACCATGTTACTGGCGAAGAAATTCCAGAAAAATTTGCATCCGATGAAGATCGAATCAAAGGATCCATAAGCCGAGAGTATCGGAATTGGAAGAAGCAAGATGCTCTCTTGAAGTCTTGGTTGCTGGCTTTGATGACAAAGCCTTTCACAACACGCATGGTTGGCTGCAACTTTTCTTACCAGATCTGGAAGAGATTGGAAACTTTCTTTGCGTCACAGATCAAAGCAAAGGTACGACAACTGAAAAATAAACTTGGCAATACCAAAAAGGAAGGCTCAGTGTGTGATTATCTGTTAGAAATCAAGAGAACTATTGATGCGTTGATTTCAGTAGGAGCAATTATCAATGACTCAGATCATGCTGAAGCTATCCTAAGTGGTTTAACTGAGGAATATGCTTCTTTCATCACTACAACCAATGCTAGATCTGACTCCATTTCAGTTGGTGAGCTTGAAGCCTTGCTTATGGCTCAAGAAGAGATGATCGAGAAGTTCAAGAAAGGTGATGGCATAATCCAGGCAAACATGTCTCAATTTCATTAGCAGTAAAAGTTCAATCCAAGGAATCAAGGTTATAATGATCTATCCTCACAAAGGTTCAATCCTGGTGCTAGAGGTCAGAATTTTCGAGGAAGAGGTGGTGGCAGGCATGGCAGAGGCCGCAGTTCCAAGCCTACTTGTCAAGTATGTGGTAAGATTGGCCACATAGCTCTCTCGTGCTGGCATCGATATGATTCCAACTTTGGTGCCAATTCTGGCAATTTTGGTCCCAATCCTAGTTTTGAGGCCTCAGCTGCTGCAACTCCACAGAGATATAATCCAAAGGCGCATCTATCTGTTGGCACTGCATTGGCAACGCTAGCTACAGTTCAAGATCCGAACTGGTACCCAGACTCGGGTGCTACACATCATATGACCCCAAATCCAATGAATCTGATGGAAAGATCAGACTATGCAGGCTCAGAAAAAGTGATTGTTGGTAATGGTTCAGGTTTGTCAATTCAGCATGTTGGTAAATCGGTCTTTAGGTCTAATGCCTCATTACATTCATTTACTCTACATAATTTGCTTCATGTTCCAAACATAACCAAAAATCTTCTCAGTGTCTCTTAATTTGCCAGAGACAATCATGTCTTCTTTGAGTTCCATGCTGATTGCTGCTTTGTAAAATGTCAGGTTACCGAGGAGATTCTTCTCCAAGGCAGCAATGGCCTTTACAGATTCAATGATTTCCTCCCTACATCTGGTTCAACTCCTGCTGCATTAGTAGCCTCAGCACAAGCTGATTCGAGTTTCAAACTCTGGCACTCCAGATTGGGTCATCCTGCTCCAGCTGTAGTGTCCAGAGTTCTCAAGTCGTGTAATCTTTTCATTTCTGTCAATAAGTTTTTGTGTGAGTCCTGTTGTATGGGAAAGTTCCATCAGCTATCCTTTCATGACTCCACCACTGTGTATAGCAGACCCTTAGAACTTGTTTACAGTGATATTTGGGGTCCCGCACCTTTCCCTTCTTCAAATGGCACTAGATACTATGTCCACTTTGTTGATGCTTATTCCAAATATACATGGATTTACTTTCTTCAATCTAGATCTGAATTGCATTCTGTCTTTATGCACTTTATCAACATGGCTGAATTACAACTTGGTACCAAACTCAAAACCTTTCAATCTGATAATGCTATGGAATACAAAGGCCTAACAAAATTCTTGCAGGGCTGAGGTGTCATTCACAGGTTCTCATGCCTTCATACTCATCAGCAGAATGGTGCCGCTGAGAGGAAACATAGACATATAGTCGAGATGGGCTTAACACTACTGGCTGAAGCCTCCCTTCCGCTTAGTTACTGGGAAGAAGCCTTCATTACTGCTGTTCAGCTCATTAATTCCCTACCAACACCACTACTCAATAATCTCTCACCCACATAGGTCCTATTTCGCAAGAAACCACCATATGCCTCCTTCAAAGTGTTTGGATGCCTCTGTTTTCCCTTCACCAGACCATTCAACCAACACAAGCTAGACTTTAGGTCACTCCCTTGCATCTTTTTAGGATATGGAACCTAGCACAAAGGTTACAAGTGCCTAGCTCCATCTGGGAAAGTCATTCTCAACCGTCATGTACTCTTTGAGGAAACCAAATTTCCCTTCAAAACTAATCCTTCTCTCTACCTTAAAACTACATCTTCATCATCTCCTTCTCATACTCCACCTTCTGTTCCCACCATTCCTATTCTTTCATCATCTCAGCCTCCATTACCCTCACCTCAGTCCTCATCATCCTCACCACGCCCTACACCTCACACTGATCAAGGACCTCAAATAGAGATTGTTCTGCCCATTGCACCTCCAGCAGCACTACCTACTCCTGTTGCTGCACCTAATGCTACTAGCCAAATACCTCGACCACAGCAACAGCGCAGTATGACCACCAAGGCCATGGCTGGAGTATTCAAGCCAAAGGCTTTTCGTGCCCAAGCTGTGCCTAAATCAGTTAAAGAAGCGGTGTCCACACCTCACTGGAAACAGGCAATGGATGATGAGTACACTACACTCATGAGAAACAAGACATGAGAGCTTGTGGAACTGCCTCCCAACAGATATGCAATAGGTTCCAAGTGGGTATTTCGAGTGAAATATCACTCAGATGGCTCCCTCCAGAAATACAAAGCAAGGTTGGTAGCCAAGGGATTCAACCAAAGACCTGGATTTGATTTCAATGAAACGTTTAGCCCGGTTGTCAAGCCAGTTTCCATCAGGTTGATTCTTTCCATAGCTGTTTCTAATTCTTTGCCTGTTCGGCAACTAGATGTGCATAATGCCTTTTTAAATGGAGATTTGGCCGAAGATGTCTATATGACTCAACCTCTGGGATATGAGGTCGGC
Source organism: Pterocarpus santalinus (assembly GCA_031439595.1). Taxonomy (NCBI): domain Eukaryota; kingdom Viridiplantae; phylum Streptophyta; class Magnoliopsida; order Fabales; family Fabaceae; genus Pterocarpus; species Pterocarpus santalinus. The sequence goes on along the minus strand of CM062531.1, from coordinate 63,649,643 downwards.
AACGGCAATCTGGTATGCAAGCTGACTAAGGCCCTGTATGGTTTAAAGCAGGCTCCTAGGGCCTGGTACCACAAGCTCACCACAGCTTTGCTTTCTTTAGGATTTCATTCTACGAAATCTGATACAAGCCTTCTTATCAGAATCACTCCCCACTCTGTGACCTATATCCTTATCTATGTTGATGATATTATAGTAACAGACAATTCTCCTTCTTACATCACTGAACTCATCCAAAGGCTGAATAGCTCCTTTGCATTGAAAGACATGGGAGAGCTCCACTATTTCTTAGGCATTGAGGTGCAGAAAACTGTCTCGGGTGGCTTAGTTCTCTCCCAGTCCAAATACATACAAGACTTACTACAGAAGGCCAATATGGTTAATTGCAAACCATGCGCCACTCCGTTACCTTCCTCTATCAAGCTCTTTGCTTCTGGTGGTCCCTCCTTTGATGATCCAAGCCTTTATCGATCCATTGTTGGCAGTTTGCAGTACCTCACAGTAACTCGCCCTGAGATAGCGTACTGTGTCAATCGAGTATGCCAATTTATGCACCATCCCCTTGCGACTCATTGGAAAATAGTCAAGCGAATTCTGCGCTACCTCCAAGGAACCAAATCTTTTGGTCTACATCTCCAGAAATCATCAGATTTTAGACTCACTAGCTACAGTGACTCTGATTAGGGCTCATACCCTGATGACCGCAAGTCCACAAGTGGATTCTGTGTATATCTTGGGCCTAATCTCATATCATGGTCCTCTCGCAAGCAACATGCTGTTTCCAGGTCCAGTACAGAAGCAGAGTATCGAAGCCTTGCTGCCCTTACTGCTGATCTGTTTTGGATTCGAATGTTACTTGATGAACTCTAGCTCCCTCTTCCCTCAACACCTATGCTGTATTGTGACAACTTAAGTGCAGTTCTCTTAGCTGCCAATCCCATACTTCACTCAAAGTCCAAACACTTTGAGCTTGACCTCCACTTTGTTCGGGATCACTTAGCCAAAGGAAGAGTTCAAATCAGCCACATTCCAAGCCATGCTATGGTTGCCAATATTCTCATCAAACCCATCACCTCTGCCTCGTTCCATGAATTTTGCGACAAACTCAAAATTGTGGATGCTCAATTGCTGAGTTTGAGGGGGGATGTAGAGGAGAGTGCAAGTACACGTGGCAAAATCAGTTACTCTATTAAAGGAAGTTAGTTAATCTGTTAGAGGAAGTTAGTTCCGTATTGCTGTAGCTCTATTTGTGTTGAGCATATATATATATATATATATATATATATATATATATATATATATATATATATATATATATATATATATATATATATATATATATCGAACCCAATGTATCTTGTAAGAGAAGCAATGATAATCATTTCAGTTTCACCAATTTACTTTCTATAGCTCTTCACTTTTCTTCTCCTCTCAGCCTAGCACTGATACCTTACAATGGGAACCCTGAAAAACACCCCGTTGAGGCATTGTTTTACATATGTTTGATGAAGACCTTAGAACTGGGACTTGGAAGCCTGCTTATTGCCCTGATTGTGCTATAATTACATCATTCTGAAGCATCCAATGTCCTTGCCATCTGAGGGTGTAGACAGTGACATGGACAATGTTCCTGCAACACTGCTTCGTGGCCGCAAGAAGAATACAGGAGGCCTTATTGCCAATGATGGAGTGTTTAAAGGGCATCATTTAGATACTATGTTGGCAAGTTTTACCTAACCTACAGCATATTGGTTTGATTGGATGAACCTTGAAAAAAGAGTTTTTTATGTTATTTTTAAAAAGGTTTTATATTTAAAATTTAATTAATTTATATTTATATGTAATAGTAAAAGATCTTAGTCCTCTGCCGAAAAAGGATGTTTTACTCTTAAACAGTTTTTCGGTCATAAAGAAACATTTTTTTTTCCCTAAGAGCCTAAAATTGTAGCTTCCGGAAATAGATCTATCTATGCATTTTTTTTCCTGTAATTTCATTTTTTTCTAATGAAAAAATTCCAATCCAAACACATATGTTTGGATTGGCGGTGAGATTAAATTTTTTTAATAATCAATTTTCTTTATGACTGATTATGTGAAAAATAATTTTATATTTAGATAGTAACTTAATAATTTTAAAGTAGCATGTTTTATTTGAATTATATAAAAAGTTTGATTTTGTATAGTAAATTACCAAAATGGATATGAAATAATTTATTTATATTATATAATATTTGATACTTTGAGTTATTTGGCAAAAATATCATTATTTTAAAATAATCAATTTCTATTGATAATTAAAAGTTTTAAAAGTAATACTTTTTGATAAAAGTTATTTTTTAGTATAAATAAAATAAGATGAAAATTAAAACCAATTTTATCTAAATTTATCAAATATATCAGATTATACTGAAAATAACACTTTTTAAGAAAAAATTGTTTTTAGATTATAATCGGGTATCCAGAAAGGTGATTACGTCGATGCATTCAATAATTAGATAGCACCTAAACATACAGTGACATGGCAAGTTTTTATTGGTTTTTTTATTCATGTCAGAGTCCAATTGACATATTTAAAATATTGTGTTTATTAATTTTTTATTTATAATATAACTTTAAAATTCTTTTAACAAATATTTTAACTTAGTCAAATTCCAAATTTGTTCTAACTTATAATTCATCTAAATTTTTAATTTACACAATCCTATCCTAATTTCCCATCAATCAGTGTGGCTCCTCTTCATTTTTTTCCTCACAAAATCATTTTTCACCTAGTCTTATTTGCATCGCGGTGACAAAATATCATTCCTGGATCAAAATGGAAACGAACTAGAAACGAAAATGAAGAAATTAAACTGAGAAAATTGAATAAGTATCATCCAAACATAAATGATGGTATTTAATTTTGAGCGATAATCTGGGAGGATTCAAACAATTGAATTTTCACCTTGTTGGATTGCCTATGCTTTTTTACATTCATTCAATTTGATTGTCGCAGTTCGTACAGCTTGATTGCACCTCACAAAACAACAAGAAATAAATAAACGTAAAATATCGACCATTTCATTGACCATTTTTTTTCTTTTGATTTTCTTTGAGGGGCTATTTTTCAATTTTCATTCCTTAGATTTATCTCGTATGCTCATCTATTTTTTCCTTTTCAGCTATTCTGATATCTATCTATGTACTTATCTCGATTGATTATTGACATATGGCGCAGAATAATACCGGAGGGGAGAACGACCGACAAAGTGATGAGAGGTGAACTAAAAGGAAATTATAAAGTCGAGGGTATATGAGTTAGGGGCTGAAGAAGAATACAGAAGAGTTAAAAGGCGTCACAAAATATCATTCCAGCAAAATAAAAGATTGAAAAACATGTGACGATGTGTTCTCAATAGGATTCATAAAGTAGCAGAAAAAATCGCCAGTGCAGGAGAGCAATCGGACAATTCACGACAGCGACAATGGTAGCAGGGTCGATGGTGAAAGCTTGCATCAATGGAGTGAGATTTTGTGAGACGAAAGCAAAAAGGAATCACCACTTATATGATGATTGATGAAAAATTAGGATTAGGGTTGTGTAACCTGAAATTTTGGATAAATTAGAAGTTGGGATAATTTGGGAATTTGATTGAATTAGAGTATTTATTAAAAAGATCTTAATATTATATTTTTAATAGAAAAATACTAAACACTATTTTAAATATGCTGATTGTATGCTAATTAGATGCTGACAAAGATTAAAAAAAAAACTAATAAAAATTTGTCACGTTATGGCATATTTCGGTACTATTCAATTATTGGATGCACCAAAGTAAATACCATCCACAAATTAATTACTAAGTGTTTTGGACATAAATTAAAGGCAAAAGTGATCATACTACCATTTAAGATTTTCATCATTTTTTTTTTCCAAGTAAGTATTGGTGTAAAGAAAATTTTAAGGAAAAAAAAATGGTGTGTAAAAATCATATATATTTCCATAGCTTTGTCCTTTTATTCTCTTGAGCTTACGGTTTTGTCAGGTTGTAGTGTACCCGGTGAAAGCATGCTTGTACTCTTCAATTTGTCTTCTTTTAAGTGTAAAATAAACACTATACATTCACTCTTTTGAATTTTTTTCGCTTTTAAATGTCCCTCGATTGCAAATATGAAATGACGGACATGAAATGCTATCCTCTCACCCTAAATTTTTACAAAGACTCAATGTTAGATCAAGCAAGCCAAAATACACAACATAATCACAACGTGGTGAAAGAGGAAAATAAAAACATCTACAAGAGAAATAGAAATGACTCCAACAAAAAAAAAAATTAACGCAAACAGAAGCAGGAGTTGTATCAAAAAGGACGAGAAATAATTGTTCAAAGGGGACCTTGCCCACGACATCCATATGACAAAGGAAAAAATTATAGAGTCCAGGGGGCGATATAAGATCAAGTAACAAGGACCTCGCCATCATTGCTAGAAGGAACCTTGTCCACGGGGTTGGAAGTGGGCGTGTCTACAAGTTCTGCAGCCTGCCTTGGGGCAATCGCCAAACCATCAGGAGTAATATTGACCAGCGTCCCGTCCACAACCATTTTGTGGTAGGAAGCCACAGACAAGTCAACTACGGGCAATATGACCTCGGCCTAGGCAATGGGCTGCTCGAAACCCACAACATATTGATCCGCTGCCTCATTCTTTAGCTCCTTCAGTTGGTCTTCTAACCTGGCAACTTCTTTCTCTAGATCGGCGACTCTCTTCTTCAACTTGGTAGCCTCGTCCATCAACCGGGTGATCTTGTCCTTAAGCCTCATGATGTCTGCCCTCAAAGACTTCTCTGTGTTTAGCGAAGTGAGCATTGCGTCATTGGCCAGGGTCTGGGCTGATTTATATTTCCCATCTACGTCGGCCTTAGCTTAGCTTAAATAGCTTTCCAAGCGAGTTTTCTTGTCAACCTTAGCAGAAAGAGTTTACTACAACTATGAGATTTCTTTATCCTTTAGAGCTAGGGCTAACTCATGGGAGAGCTTGGCCTTGCTGAGCTCAACCTCTAGCTACTTTATCCTCTATGCAGTAGGTGATTCCTCCCTATCCATGGCCCCTCCAATGGTAATCATCCAAGAATCGAGGACCTGGAAGAATTGGGAGAGAGCCATCAACCCGAACTTGTGCACTAGGTCTCAATCAGCCTCATGCTAAAAATGTTCATCAGTGAAAGTGGAATGAAAACTCTTCTGACCAGACGGAATTAAGGGGCATGGTTTTAAATTGCGGTTGCGGTTGCGGTTACGTTGCAATGCAGAAAATTGTGGGATAATGTACTCAAAATGGCTACGATTGCCAACGCAATGCGATTGCGGACCACAATTTGAAACAATAGAAGGTAGTAGTATGAAAACCTTTCAGTCAAGCACCTGCAGTGGATTAATTAGGCCAGGAAGCTATGAGGTGTGCAAACAGCAAGCAAAGACTTTAGTGGATAATACCTAAATGGGGCCTCTAGAGGGGCCTCCTTTGAGGGGCAGAAACCCTTTCAGCCTTTTTCTCTACAGAACGAGGAGCCCCAGTAGCCTTGATAGCATCCCCCTCGCCAACTTTGTCCACCTCAGTTTAAGGAACCTTGGCAGGCTTAATGGCGAGCTTATCACCACCTTTCTTCCCATCCTCCTTCTCCTTCCTTTTTTTTTTGTTTTAGAAGGAAGAGTGGACTTGAAGGTCGCATTCTTTGGGGAAGGCTGCGTCAGCCTTGAAGGAGCTTTTTGGACCTCTCATTGCTCTTTAATCTCCACCCCATGGTCCAACACCATGACCATAGGCATAACAGCTTTGCTCCCCCATTTCTCCATAGCTTTTTGTTTCCAGTTCTTCCTCGCCAAAAGCACAGCAACGATCATTTTCAGAGCCATTTTATTTGCATCAAATGCAAACATGAGAAATCAATCGCAGCAACATAACATCAAGCAAAAGGCAATCAAATTCACAGCAAAACAAAAATCAATTTAGAAGAAACTTACTCATATGTTGGGTAACCGCTAGGTCATCCCTATCCCACTTCAACAATTCAAAGGGCAAAAGATAAGGTGAGCACGAACCTGTCTGGACAAGGAAATCCACCAATGCTAGCTCAGACTTGGAAAGACTCCTTTTCTCCTAGTCTAGGATCTATTACTTGTCAAACTTCCAATACAAAGGGAACCTCTTAGTGCTAGCAACCTCTACATTGCTCTCCAAGTAGAAGGGCCACTCACTCTTCACAAACCTCACCTTGAAAAACTGAATCTTGAACCCTTTATATTTGTTCTGAAAGAGGGCATACAGCCTCCACCTAGGAACAACACTCAAAGAGCACTACATACCATTCCATACCCTCTTTTGCTTGGAAGAAGTGAAGGAGACATTCAAGCTAGGCTCCTTGCCTAGGAACTCCATCAACACCTCAGAATAGCTAACAAAGGCCCAACTATTAGGATGAAGTTGTGTAGCAGCAACCTTCATTTGAACCAATGCTCCATGCTCAAACTCGGTAAACTAGAGCCTAACTTCCAAATTCTTGAACATGGTTTTATACATGAAGATGAATTTGGCATTCTTTAGGTTATGAGAATCAGAAACCTTATCCCTAGGGGGCCATAGGAGGTATTCGAACTCGTCATTGTCTCCAAAACAAGCCAACTCTACCTCTGCAAGGAGCTTTGTGATGGTGCGATCATTATCAACGTGGAACTATGCCTGCCCGACCTTGGCACTTACCCAATAGTAGGGGTCCCTAGCTCTAGTCATAGCATCTCACACTGGAGCACTCTGGCCTTTTTTCTTACTCATTTTCAGAAGTGGGATAAGATATCAGATAGCAAAATAGGAACTTAGAACTAAAAAAAGAAATTCATAGAAAGGAACAATATGAAGGGAAAAGAAGAGGAAATGCACTCACCAGAGAATAGAAGATGAAGAAACACTTGAACAAAGCTAGAATGTGGAAAGAAGAAGACTTTGGTACAGGCCCTTGAAAGAAATCCTTGAGCATTCAAAATTGGTGAAGCAAAAAGAGATGAAAAGGAAGAGTTTTCTTCAAAAGGAAATCGTGAAGACCATTTCAGATCCAACGGCCATCCTCTTACCATCAAATTAAAGTCAAATCCAAATCGCAAGGTAAATCAATGGTTCAAAATTGGTAGTTTTACAATGAATGGATGAGATTTTATGATATGACTACTCCCTATGCCATTAAGACTTTAGTAGAACACATGCCAATCAAGACCTGACACATGGAAGTAGCACTCTTTCCTGTAATCGTCAAATTAAAATATTTAGAGAATTCAAACATCTCAGCTTCTGAAACCCATCTAAGGAGTAAGACCTCGCCCTAGAAGGGCTTACCCTCAGGAGACCTCGCCCTGATAAGAACTCACCAAAAGTTTAGTTCTAGATACACAATTCTCAAATTTTGGCAAAGCTCATGGGCTATAGACTAGAAAGCTCCCTAGATCCGTGTACTTGCCCAACACAGTTACTCAACCTTGTAGGCCAATGTTCACCCACCATCTCTAAGAGCACGAGCTCGCCCAAGGGGCTCGCTTTGCTTTATCATGTTTATCATATCATGTATGTATGCCTTTATGATTGCTGGGTTGACATGTCTTTCACATATCTCATGCAATCCATTATAGATCATGCCAAAATAAGAAAACCTCCTTAATCTTGGGCAATAATTGCAATGAGTCAACACCAATTGTATCCCTAGCATTCAACGAAGAATCTGTGATTGATCTCCCCTACAAGCAAGGAAGATTCGTCACCTCATGAAACCCTAGAGAAGATAAGGTTCTTGCCCCCCAAGGTATGGTCGAATTCTTTTTTCTATATACATTATATTTTAAACGAATTTTGACTTGAGCGTTGGAGAGTCTTTGTAGAGTACACATTTTTTTTTTTTTTTGCAAATATAAATTAATAGAGTAGATATATTCTCTTATTATGCATTAATAATTTTTTATAAATATAAATTTTTCCCAAAATATTTTATCAAAAGATCTTCATAGATCTTTTTTTCTTGAAAATATTGATGAGAAAAGAATTATTTTAGAGATAAAAAAATGAAGATAAAATTTTTTAAATGATTTAGTTTGTAGAAAAAATTTACAGTGAGAAGTATTTTTATAAAAATAAATATTTTTTTAACATATAGAAATATGTATTTTTAACTACAATAATTAATTTCTTCAAAAAATAAAATAATTAAATATTTTAGGGAGAAGTATTTTTAGAAATAAAAATATTTTTAAAATATATAACATATATTTTTAACTAAAATAATTAATTTCTTTATTAAAAAAATAAAATAGTTAAATATTTTAAATATTACTAATTAAATGAAGGGCAAAAATATAAAAGATATATCATAAATCCTCCATTTCCCTCACTGTATCTATTTTGCACTCTCAAATAACGAGAAGAAAAAATCTCAAAACCCCTTCCTTCCTATCCTCTTTGATGCCTTTCCCTTTTTTTTCCCCCTAACTTTCAGACAAAGCCTTAATGGGTGGAGTTTTTCAATCAAATATCGCGCGCGCGTGCGCCCCGTGGTGGGGACTGTGCCTTCCTTCAATTTTCAAGACAATCTCTCATTTTTCACCTTTCTTATCTTTTTCAACCTTTAGAATTTTTAGCCATTAAGGCTATAATGATGATGATTGACTTGGTTAGTGCATAAGCACCTACCGCTCGTATATGAATGTAGATCTTAAACCTTTTTGTTGTTTCCTAAAGACTTGACCTCAAGTCAGTCTTTCTTTATTATCATTAATTATTTTTTTTCAAAGACTTGTGACTTCAAGTCTGTCACGTCCCCACTTTTGTTTTTATTATTATTAGAATTTAATTTGTATATATTATCAATATAAAAATTTTTATATAGACATTAAATTATATATTATTATATTAATAAAAATATTTAATTTAACCATCCATTATTTGAATAGTCATATAAATAAAAGGTTTTGATTAGATGACAATATAAAAAAATTTTACACTATCAATAAGCCAAAATTCAACTCTTATTATTATTATTATAATAAATAAAAATCTGATAAAATATTTAACTATTTTATGAATTATTATTAAAACTAGATTAATAAATGTCTAAATTATTTAAAAGAATTAAAATTACTACACAAAATATTTTATAAAAAAGAGGATGTTATACAAAGATCATCATAATGTCATAATATTGTCTAAGTCCATATATATTAATTATAAATTTTACTTATTTCAAGTATTAAATAAAATATACTACTTTTAATATCAACCCCTTATAAAAATTACCATAAATATTGACAATTCAAACTATTATATTATTATATAAATAATATTTTAATGATAATTGTGATCAAATTTAATATATAACTTACAATAATAATTAACAACTTTAATATAAAGCAACAATAAATACGATAACTTGGAACAATGCACAAAAGTAATTAAAGACAACTTTAAGGTTTTGAGCAATAAATAAATAACTTGTGATAATTAAATGATAATGAGTAACTCTTTATAGAGGAACAATAAAATAACTTTAGTTGAATAATGGGCAACGTTAATGTAACGGAACCGAAGATAAAATAACTTACAATACAAAATAATATAGAATAAATAAATATAATCATAATTTTATTTCGTAAATAAATTCATTTCCTACTTTATAATTCTTGTAAGAGTGAAAATTGTGTATTTGTGCCAATCTCTTTTATCTTATCTTCTACCTTCTCTTTCCTTTCACGTCTCTCTATTCTCGGATTCTCTCTCACTTACTTACTATTTTTTGAATAAATCCTCAAGTCAGTTCATAACAATATCTTTAGTGGATACATTGGTTCTTGATAAAAAAATAATTGATCATTTAGTCACTAACAATTTTAAAAGTTAGACAATTTGGCCTCCTACTCACTTACAACCGATTAAGAGTTTGATATAAATATAAAATAATAATTAGAACTTTTTTAATCTTATTTCATATATTATCCTCTAAATGTACAATATGCAAAACTTAAAAAAGACCCTCAAATGCGCCATTTTAATATATCACACCCAACCCTAATATTTTAAAATGGTGTGCTTGCAGATTTTTTTTAAAGTCATACAAATTGTGCATTTAGAGTGTGCCAAATAGAATAGGATTAGAGAGGTTTCAGTCATTATTTGACTTCTACATCAAACTCTTTACTAATAGCAAGTGAGTTAAGGATTATAAATATCAAATTTTTACAATTATTAGAAATTAGAATATCTAATTTTTGCAATTATTAGGAATCACTAGACCAATTGTATTTCGTTGAAAACTAATTTATCCGTCAAAAATATTTGACGGGTCTAATTTAGTGATTTACTTTTTTCCCCTTCTCCATCTCTATCTTCTCCATATTTTCCTCTTTCTTTCCCTTCAGGTTAACTCTTCCTCAACATTTCTCTCACTCCATTTTTTTACTTTTTTGTGCGCGAACACGAAGCCCACTCCATTTTTCAAAGGCTTACTATTACAACAATTTACATAAGGTGCTGCGTAAGCATTTGACCGCCTACAGTGATTAATTTTTTAATCCCTTTATCTTGTTTAATTATTATTTGATAATACAAATAATTATTATTTCTAATTTTAATAATATATGTAGTATATTATATTTCCACTACTAATTTTATTATCTTACTTTAAAGTGTCTAGAATTTTAAATATTTAATTAATTGTTATCAGAAAATCAATTCAATCAAAGCAATTAAAATATTTTAATATAATTGATCAACTAAATGCGCAAAATATTTTAAATTTAATTTAAATGCATTGACAGCGTAAATAGTTTTACACTATCAGTCAATAGAAATAATAGAAAGTGTTAACTCATATAAATAATTATCTATTATAATGAGAGATCCACCATGATTTCTCACTTTCCCCTATTTCTATTGGTTGACAGTGTAAAATTATTTTATATTATCAATGTATATCAATTAAACTTAAATATTTTATATAGAAGGGGATGTTACAGGTTCAATCCAAAGCCATATATAAAGCAAACCATAGACAACCAAGATGAAGAAATTTTACGGAGCAACCAAAGCAGGCACTAGATGATGATTAGCAAAGGAGGAATACCATCTAATTTACGTAGGATAGAGTTCAAAACAGATTCTCTGACACTGGAGGCAAACATATGAAGATACAACAAGAATAGCTAGGTTCAAGTTTCAAGTGAACAGATTTTTTTTCTCCCTTAATCTCAGTTAAAATTTAAACCTAGTATATTTTTTATTTTATTTATTTAAAAAAAAAACTCCTTTCCACTTTCTCTAAATTATCCCATCCCAAATTACTCAATAGTACAATTTTCTTCTTCAATTCTGCATTTTGTTAACATACACGCACAGGATTACAGAAATCAGAGAACTATAGAAAGGACAATAAAAAAAAAACTCACAGAATGCAAAACCAACATCATCGACAAAAGTGAACAAATATTTTAATAAGGAAAAAGTAATATGGCAAATAATAATAATAAATAAATAAATAAACAAATGAGTAAATTCAAGGTGGAACACTTCGAGTAAAAGGAAGCAAGCAATGAGAACAAATGGTAATTAAAGAACGAGAAATTTTGTGCGGAAAAAACAAAAAATTAATCATGGTGGAATTAGAGGCTATGCCCAAGGGTAGAGCCAAACTCTTTTGTTAGAAGAAGCCAATACTTAGTAATTAACAATTTTTATTCTTATATAAAAGTTTAAATAAAAGTATCACTGAAAAAAATATAAAAATCACAACATATAAAATAAGTACTTTACAATCAAAGTTTATATATCTTGTTGACACTAGTATAAGAATTGATATACTGACATCTTTGATGATTTTTTATAGCATGTAGTTCTTATCAATCCTAATTAAGCATTAAGGTTCTAGAACAAGTGATCATCACCACAGGGACGGATCCAGAAAGATTACAAAGGAGGGGCTGAAAATAAAAAGTTATATTATTAAATAAATAATATAGTATGTACTAGTAAAAAAAAAAAATCAAAGTACAATGTTCCTTTAAATCATAAAACTTATCAATACTAGAATTTGTGTCAAATTTTGCAACAATATTTCTCTCAACATAAGTGATAAGACAATCAATAAGAAATTCATCTTCCTATCTTATGTCTGAGTCTATTAATATGAATCAACAGATAAACTTAGTAGAACATATTAAATTTAATAACTTACATGATTGAATATACTAATTTTTTTTGTTTCCCTCTAAACTTAAAATATTTTCAATATAAATTGACATTTGACTTCATTTTTACATTTTTTATATTCTTTTGATTCTTGTAGAAATATATATATTTTTATTCCTAAAAATAAATTAAATAAAAAATAATATGAATAAAACTAAAAGGAAAATAGATAAAAATAGTTATTTTACTATTAAAAAATAAATAAACATATATATTTAGAAGTGAGGTTCGGACTTCTAAACATGTGCGAGATGAGACCTCTAAACACATATATTTAAACACATAAAATATCTAAAAATTTGAGACTTTGAGGTTCGAACTGCATACCCCTTCCAAGAATTAAGTAGACAATAGCATAAGCTACCTCCACCTATAAATTCGAGGGGGCCAGCTTGCCCCCCTCCATCCGTCCCTGATCACCCCATTGACGAAGGGTAGCTGAGCGCACATGCAAAGGAGCCCGTTATCAAGATTTTATTTCTGATCCACATTTTTTAGGGATAGATCCGTGAAATATATGGATCCGCTACAACCTCACACTCTTATCACCTCGATTGCATACACCTCACTTGTTAGACTAGATACTGATTGCACTTGTAATATAAATACACCCTCACATAAATACAGAAATCGGAATGATAAATTATAGAATACTGATGTTCAAATATGAACATTAAATGCTCATTTTCTTTTTACTTGTTATAGGCAGTTAGTTCATTTTAATTATTTAATTGATACTAAGCTCCGAGTTTCATAGATACCGAGTTTCGAGTTAAAAATTAGGCCTTGTACTAACAAATACCAATATAAGAGCACCTGGTTCCGAGTTTCGAGTTGGATCTGACATTAATAAAAATACATAGACACCGAGTTCCAAGTTGAGTTGGGCATTGTTAACAAGTTATTTGATGCCAACTTGATGGACGACAATATTATGATATCATGTATTAATATATTAAATTTATCCTATCATTTTCTACCATTAGATTTATAAATAGTTTTAGATCAACGGTTTAGTTTTAAGTGAACATTCAATATTCATATTTTATGGTGAACATTCTAAACGCTACCAATCAGAATTCTCAATTCTCAAATATCAAGTCTCTTTTATCTTCCTCATTTTTATTAAATCCCATCATTAAATTATAACTATATATTATATAAATCATTTGTGTCAAATTTTTTAAAATCAACATAATTTATATCTATATATTATGTTGATTTAAATATATATATAAAATGTGTGTTAAATAATTTTGGATTAATATGGAATTTTATAGACATGATTTATAATACATAAACTTTTAATTCAATAGTTAGTTTTGCAAAAAATTTCTTCAGTAAAAAATTATTCAATGGTATAAGATGAGGTTTGCTTACACCATTGTAAGTTGATCCTCTCCTATGAGAAGGGACCTATTGATAACGATGTAAAATTTGGAATATTTACATCATTGAGAACTTTTTATAGAATATATTTTTTATTAATCTAACTGTTCAATTATAACTACATATTATCTAAATTATTTGTGCCAAATTGCAAATGGATTGAAGCGTGGAAATAGAGGCCTTCTACAATGATTTTTTGTATCCCATTTCAGAGCAATTTTTCTCATTGAGTGTTAGTCTCTTGAGAGATATTCTTATGGTGAGAGTAGTATTCTCCTAGTATAAAAGAAAGTATTATAATTCTCTCCTTATAATTTAGAGAGAAGTTATAATTTTTATTTCCATATGATAAAAGCCTTATCTATCTTACTCGGGGTTTTTCCCTCATCATTAGTGGGTTTTCCATGCTAAATATTTTGAGTTAGTTTCAGTTTTTTCAACTCTATTTTAGTTGCATTATACTATTTCCATAATTCTGGCAGCCAATAAAGGTATCAGGGCCACTAGTTACTATACTTGTGAGGTATTGTGTTACAATTAAGAAGCATAAATTGAAGTTCAATAGATCAAATATTCGAAGCAAATACATATAGATTTAATTCATTCTAATGTATGAGAGTCACTAAAGATGCCCCTAGAAGGAGTAAAATATTTTGTATCGTTCATTAATTATCACTCCAAGAGATTATTGGTGTACCCAATCAAAAAGAAGTTGGATTTATTTTCAATATTCAAAAACTTGATAGCAAGAGTAGAACTTGAATCCAGAAAAAGGATCAAGTGTTTAAACACAGACAATAGAGAAAAATAGACATATGGAGACTTTATCACATTTGCAAGCAAGAGAGTAATCAAAAGGAGTGATGGAGCATTAATGAATAGTTGGATAGTGGAGCAATAGGGCATTGAAAAGTCAAGAAATGGTGGAGCATTAATGAGTGGTTGAATGGTGGAGAAAATCTTCACCATCTTGTCATGCATGTTAGAAGCTATAAGAGAAAGAAATTTCTTCATGCTTTCCATATGTGCTTAAATGCTTGCTGGGGGTATGTTGAATTTTGTGGTGGTTCTGCCAGATTAAAAAGAAAAATTTGCATCTTCCATTCAATGCAACAATAGATTGAAGGGCAGAAACTCAGCTATAAATAGAGGCCTTTCCCGATGGCTTTTTGCATCCTACTTCAGTGTAATTCATCTTATTGAACGTTAGTGTTTTAAGAGAATTTCTCATAGTGAGTAATATTCTCCTAGTATAAGAGAGAATATTATAATTCTCTTCTTATATTTTAAAGAAAAGTTATAATTTTTATTTGCAAATAATAAAAATTTTCTTTATTTTACCTGTAATTTTTCCTTCATCATTAAGGGTTTTTTTATATTAAATATTTTGAGTTATTTTCAATTTTCTTAATCCTATTTTAATTATATTATACTGTTTCCATAACTCTGGTACTCTGCCATATTTGTCTATCCGATCAAATTGCAAGACACATGGGAAACAGTCCTCTCACCAGCCTACGTCATAGCGATGGAGATCATTCTATTTCGTATGACATACGACTAGGAGGATCTGCTGCCATTAATTTCCCAGGAAGAAAGGTTGAGCGAGACGCCAACGGAGTAACCACCGAGGAGGCATGGCAAGTGTCATACAAGGTAGATAACTCGACTTGTAACCTCACTTTAACCAAGACCAAAGGAAAGATAGACGTCAAAATCGCTGATGATGAAGCGCCAAAAGATCGTTACAATTTTTCTGTGACCGTGCAAGCAAAAGATCGTTACAATTCGTCTGTGACCGTACCGGACGTCGAAATCACTGATGATGGAGAGTCAAAAGATCGTTTCAATTCTTCTGTGACCGTACGGGACGTCGAAATCGCCGCTGTGACCGTGCGGGACGTCGAAATCGCTGGTGATGAAGAGTCAGAAGATGGCTCCAATTCTTCTGCGACCGTGCGGGACGTCGAAATTGCTGATGATGGAGACTCAAAAGATCGTTCCAAATCTTCTGTGACCGTGCGGGACGTCGAAATCACTGGTGATGAAGAGTCAAAAGATCGCTCCAATTCTTCTGTGACCGTGCAGGACGTCGAAATCACTGGTGGTGAAGAGTCAAATGATCATTCCAATTCTTCTGTGACCGTGCAAACAGCTCAAGCAACCTCAAATGTGGACCCCAATGCAACCTCTATTTCCTTCGTAGTTAGTTACAGCACGACAAGAAATCTCACTACTGTTACAACTACGGCACAGCATGGCGTTACTGAAACGACATTTGATTTATACGAGAGTGGAAGATGGAGGGGTCTTACGGTTTGTGAGTGGAAGAAAAAGTGTAAGGATGATGAAAACGCTTACATGGGGACCGTGACACATTATTTTGCGAATGCCGATGATGAGAAAGGAAAAAATGTTGGCCTTTCTTTGGCAATCAAAAGGATCAGAGTGTTAGATGATGGTCATCTGGATTTTGCTGTGGAGGGCCCTCAACAACACCCCGTTCATGCATTGTTTTTCATGTTTGATGAAGTCCGTAGAACCGGGACTTGGAAGCCTCCTAACTGCCCTCATTATAATGACATTATTCAGTGGCAGCCGGGAAGCTTCGAGCAGTCTCATAGTGAAGACAGCGACGGAGGCAGCTTGCGAGCTTTGAGCATTGTTGCCAATAATGGAAGGTTCGAGGGCAATAATAATGGTAATCTCATTGTCAGGAACCTTATAATAATCAACCAACATGCAGGAAGGTGACCTTATGTATTGTTATCGTTTTTCTTTTCAAAAAACTGTTGTTGGGTACGGTTCACTATAATGTTTCTGGGGTTGTATTATGCATCCAATAACCTAGGAGATCCAACTTGTGTCTGCTTGAAATTTACTAGTTTGTGTGCTTTCGAGTTTGATATCAGTGTATAAGAAAATAAAGCATTATATGTGTACATGATGCAATCTGAGAAGAGGCATTGCAAAGTTGATATCACAAATCAAACTAAACAGTGATCAGTAAACTTTTGAAGGGATTTGGGAAAAAGGCCGGGAAAACAATATAGGGGAAAGAATACTTTAGAGATAAGTTCCAAGAGAAAAGAGATGCCATACCTGCTCAGTGCTGTAATCTTACTTATTGTGTAGTCTAACAAGTCTGATGTAGTAAACAGAAAAGAGGGTACGTAATGAGACAATAGAACAATATATAAATCAAGGATTAAATGATGAGCTCTGCCAAATCAAGTCTGCGGTCAATACTTTCTTGATTTGGGAGAATGGTAGATATGTATATGAAAGGATGATATCGTAGAGGAGAATCAGATTTTATCACCATTTGCTAATTTTAAGAGAAATCTTAGAGTTTACACCTAAAAATAAGGTTTGAGAATTGAGATTAGTTAAGGACATATCACAACTTTTATGAGCTAATGGGTGTTAAAGTTGTGACAAGATTAGAAAAAATGAGTTGTAATGGTTGAGTAGAGTTTGAGATACGCAATACCTTCATAATTAAACTAAAAAATATATTATTATTTCTAGTTTTATTCATACTTAATATTATTAATATTTTTATATAAATTTTTTTTGCTTCTACGATGTTTTATTTTATGAAAATCATTTCATTTTAAACTCACTTTTCTCATGAAACATATTATGTAACAAATTGATTCTCTTAATCTAAAATATAATTTTTAAATTGAATTAAGCTTTTTACTTCATATAACTTTAAGCACAATAGTATTCTTATACTTTTTTATTTTAATATTCCATAAATATGATATGAAATATAAATAAGTTAAGTAAATTACACATAATAAATTTTGAATTAAATGAAATAATTATTAATAATAGTTTTAAAATTTAATTAATATTCATTATCAATGTAAAAAAATTGTGCTATCATATAATAATATTTTGTCATTTTATTCAAGATAAAATACCTATTTTGGTTTTTGATAAAAATTTTAAAAAATAAATTAGTCCCTTAGAATTTAAAAATCCACGAGTAATATATATATATAGGAATTGGAACATTTTAACTTCCCTTTTGGTCATATTTTATTTTCCACTATTATCTCTCAACTTCTCTTAACTTCTTTTAACTTCTCTCAACTTATCTAATTTTTGAATATTTTAAAAATAAAAAAATTTAAATTAAAAATATTCACTTCAATTTAATTTTAAAAAAATAAATAAAAACAAAATTTAAAATTAATAATAAAAAAAGTGGGTTGATAGGCACTTTATATATAAAAGATTTGGGACACTTTAATTGCCTTTTTGGTCACAAGTCCTTTTGCCAGTTTTATCCATATTACTTATTTATATCTACATTCAAATTGTTGCACTCAAGACTTCAGTTAAGTTTAACAGCGGGACAAAATTATAAAAGCTCCATGCTCCACATTTAGAAACCGTTTCCCCTCAACTCCAATAAACCGTTTCCCTTCTGCCGTCACTAACCTCTTCATTGTGAACAAGAACAACAGATGCAGGACCCGCAGGGAATGAAATGGGGGCATTAGTGTTGGAGTCAGTGCCTTACAGCATAGTAGACATAGACTTGGTGGGTTTCGATATTAGGGAAACTGAGAATAGTTTGAAAGCACTATCATAGAGACAGTGACCATGCTCGTGCTTCACTTGAAGACTTGGGTGGAATTTGCGTGGTGGTGGGAATATGGAGTGGACAAATCTAAAGAAACATAATTCAGGGAAGAAAGAACAAATTTTTGGAGCTGGCTTGTTTTATGAAACAAATCCTACTGTTCAAATTAATTATAAGGTATAGATTCATTTTTTTAACTATTATAAATTATAAATAATTATTTTTAATTTATTACACTTATTGTGGAAATAGTAATGATATTTTAAGAGTACATCAGAATTTGATCTTTCTATCAGAATTTCAAATCAAGAAAAATTTGATAATGTATAGATTCATTTATTTGAATTTAATTTAAAGTTGACAATGTAAAACAGTTTTATACTATCGATGCATATAAATTAAACTCTTTTTTAAAACTCTTATACATCATAAGTAATTATTTTTAGTTTATTACACTTATTGTAGAAATATTAAAGATACTAGCAAATTAACAGGAACTATTATGCATGTTAAGCGACCTTTTATTTTTTGAATATTAATATGACTCAATATATTTAGGATTTAATTTATATATATTGTCAATATAAAAAGCTTTTATATAGATCTTCAATTATATATTACTATATTAACAAAATATTTGATATAATCATATACTATTTCAATGGTCATGCAAATGAAAAATTTTAATTGGACGACTCATTGCACCAAAATTAAACTCATTTATTTATACATCTATATTTCTAATTTTAGAATTTCTCAAATAACATGTTTTTCCAAGTCCAATCATAAGAAAACAAAAGAGAAGACAACATTATAGGAACTTAAAAGCAAAGGGTTTTACGACCAGTATAGATTCTTAGAACAACGAAATGCCATAGTAAATAAAAACACAAAAGGAGAAATATAATGGCAAGATTTTTGTATATAAATTCGCTCGGTAAAATAGAAGCAACTATAATCAGAGAGAAAACGTAAAAAGAAGAAGAACCTATGCAGCCATCCTCACAACTCCACGCCCACTCGCCAGCACACACAGAATGTGTCTAAAATAAAAGAATAAATACTAACCATAATAATATTTTTGCATCGTATATACGGAAATGAAGAATATTCCAAATATGCACTCACACTTTGGCCTCCCAATTAAAGTCATAGATTAAAATAGGTAATGATATCTATATTTCATAGTTTTGTAAATGATATTTGTCAATATTTATTCATAATTTTATTTTATAGGTTTTAAAAATTGATGTCAATTAACATTTATGTTAATTCTTAATTATTATGTTAATATTTATAAAATCACAAATGTCTT
Source organism: Pterocarpus santalinus (assembly GCA_031439595.1). Taxonomy (NCBI): domain Eukaryota; kingdom Viridiplantae; phylum Streptophyta; class Magnoliopsida; order Fabales; family Fabaceae; genus Pterocarpus; species Pterocarpus santalinus. The sequence goes on along the minus strand of CM062531.1, from coordinate 63,630,090 downwards.
ACTTTCCGTGTATGGATTTATTTATATTATTACCCAAAAAAATTCAAAGATAGCTTAACAGGCATGACAATGCCTATTAAGCCACTAGTATTTAGAAGCGAGGTTCGGACTTCTAAACATATGCAAGATGAGACCCCTAAAGACATATATTTAAACTGCATACCTCTTCCAAGAATTAAGTAAACAATAGCATCTGAGCTACTCCCACTTAGTGATTTTATGATATATAATTTTTACAAATTTGAGGGGGGGGGGGGGGGTCCGTCCCTGATCACCCCATCGAGGAAGGGTAGCTGAATCACACATGAGAAGGAGCCCATTATCAAGCTGTTATTTCTGATCCACACTTTTAGGGATAGATCCGTGAAATGCGGATCTGCTGGAGGCCTCACACTCTTAGCAACTCAATTGCATACACCTCACTTGTTAGACTATATACGGATTCCACTTGTAAAATAAGCACAACCTCACACAAATACAGAAATCAGAATTCTCCATTCTCAAATATCAAGTATCTTTTATCTTTCTCATTTTTATTAACTTTCATTGTTAAATTATAATCATATATTATGTAAATTATTTGTGCCAAACTTAAAAAAAAATTGAATATCAATAAGAATGTAAATGTATATAAAAACTGTATTAAACAATTTTGGATTAATATAAAATTTTATAAACATGGTCTATATCATATGAACTTTCAATCCAACAGTCAATTTTGTGAAAAAATTCTTCAATCAAAAGTTATTCAATAGTATAAGATGAGTTTAACTTATATCGTTGTAAATTGATCCTCTCCTATGAGAAGAGTTTTGTTGATATTGGTATAAGATTTGGTATACTTACACCTTTAATAACTTTTTATAGAGTATATTTCTTATCAACCTAACTGTTAAATTATAACTACATATCATGTAGATTATTTTTGCCAAATTTCAAAAACACTTGACATCATTATCAAGTAGTTCCTTTTAACACATATTTAAAAAGTATTTATTACATTGATTTAAATATATATCAAAAATATATTAAACGATTTTAGATTAATGTGAAATTTTATAGATATGATCTATAACATATAAACTTTTAATCCAATGATTAGTTTTGTAAAAAATTTCTTGAATTAAAAGTTATTAAGTGGTGTACCTTTCCCTATATATATAACGGATTTAGATTCTCTAAAGTGAGAAGGTGTGTAAAGTGAGAAAATGAAAAGTTAATAATCCTTGAATCATTTAGTGGGTGCAACCCTTTCAGTCTTGTACACATATACCTATTCATCTCTCATATGAACCCAGCCATGCGTGTATGACAACAGGAGGAATATCTCATCAAGTGATACATAGATGTAGTCTCAACTATATCATATATTTTGTGAATGTATAGCAAGTGTATAGCCACTTTTGTGGCATTGAAAAGTCAAGAAATGGTGGAGCATTAATGAGTGGTTGGATGGTGGAGAAAATCTTCTCCATTTTGCCATGTGTGTCTCCTTCATGCTTTTGGTGCTTAAATGCTTGCAAGGGTCTGTTGAATTTTGCTGTGCTTGTGTCAGATTAAGAATGAAAATTTGCATCTTCCATTCAATGCAACAATGGATTGAAGCGTGGAAATAGAGGCCTTTCCCAATGGATTTTTGTATCCCACTTTAGAGCAATTTATCTCATTGAGTGTTAGTGCCTTGAGAGAGTTTCTTATAGTGAGAGTAGTATTGTCCTAGTATAAGAGAGTGTATTGTAATTCACTCCTTATATTTTAGAGAGAAGTTGTAATTTTTATTTTTACATAGTAAAAACCTTCTCTAGGTTGCCCGTGGTTTTTCCCTCATCATTAGGGGGTTTCCATATTAAATATTTTATGTCAGTTTCAATTTTCTCAACTCTATTTAAGTTGCGCATTATATTGTTTCCATAATTTGGTACCCAATAGTGGTATTAGAGCCATTGATTACTAGACACACTACAAGGTGCTATTCACAGTCATTGTTCTTACGTGTAGTTGTATACTTTTGCAGTATTATTAATGTGTATTGGATTTGTTCCATATATGGTATAAATATACATGACTGCTGACGTATATGGCACTATTTATGGTGAAAAGTGCAAACTGGTTTAGTAGATAAACAGATCTTGGTAAATACTATGGCAACAAAATTTGAGATTGAAAAGTTTAATGGAAATAATTTTTTTCCTGTGGAAACTAAAGATAAAAGCAATCTTGAGGAAGGACAATTGCTTACCAACAATTGAAGGCAGACCCATTGGGTTAGCTGATAACTAGTGGAAAGAGATGGATGACAATACTGTTATCAATATGCATCTAGTATTAGTAGATTCAGTATTGTCAAGTGTTGTAGAGAAAAAGATGGCGAAGGAAATCTAGGATACTCTTGTCAAATTATATGAAGTCAAGTCACTTTACAACATAATATTTTTAAAATGGAGATTGTATTCTCTTAGGATGAGTGAATCCACATTGGTGACGGATCATATCAATAATTTGAATACGTTATTCTATCAACTTATAGCGTTAGATTATACAATAGCAGAAAATGAATGTGCTGAACTTTTACTTCAAATTTTACCTGACTCATGATCAGCTCATCATCAACAATGCAAAAAATAATATTGCCGAATATCTAGCCTTTGATGATGTCACCAGTGCTATTCTTGAATAAGAATTTAGGCATAAGAATAAGGAAGATAGATCGGAGTCAAAACAAGTAGAGGCATTGTTAGTGAAAAGAGGAAGATCAATGGAGCGTGACTCCAATAGGAGTCATGGTCAAAGTAGATCAAAGTCACAAAGAAGGAAGAACTTCAAATGCCACAATTTTGGTATGAGAAGGCACTTCAAGAAAGATTGTCGGAATAAGAAAAAGAATACATAGAAGGCTCTAGAAGCAACAATCTCTCAAGGATGTGTTGCAACTACCTCTGGTGATGGAAAAATCCTATACAACAAAGCAGCAATTGGTTCTAAAATTGGTAAATAGCTTGCTGATATTTGGAATAATAGATTTAGGAGCAACTTCCACGACGTGACTAGTTTCCATTTATGAACTTGGCTTGGAAGAATTCATGTTCATGGGAGATGATCATGCCTTAGAAATTGCAAGTGTTGGCACTGTCAAATTAAAGATGTTTGATGGTTCCATTCGCACAATTCAAGGGGTGAGACATGTAAAGGGCTTTGAAGAAGAATCTATTATTTATTTGATAACTGGATAACCTCGATTACAAGACCTATATTGAAGGTGGGTTTTGAAAATTGTTAAAGGTGCTATTGTGATGATGAAGGCATAAAAGATCATTGCAAATCTATACATGCTTTTGGGAGATATGCTACAGGAGGCAGAGGCATCAAGTGCATCAATAAGGCAAGAAGAAACGACAATGATGTGGCATTGCAAATTGGGCTACATGTCGAAATATGGTTTGAAGATTCTTGCAGAACATAATCTCATTCCTAGGTTCAAATTGTTTAATTTACCATTTTGTGAGCACTGTGTTACAAGTAAACAGCATAGATTGAAGTTCAATAGATAGAATGTTCAAAGCAAGTATATACTAAACTTGATTCATTCTGATGTATGGGATTCACTGGAGATGCCCCTAAGAGGAGCAAAATATTTTGTATCATTGATTGATGATTACTCCAAGAGATTATGGGTGTATCCATCAAGAAGAAGTCGAATTTGTTTATGATATTCAAAGACTTTAAAGCAAGAGTAGAACTTGAATCCAGAAAAAGGATTAAGTGTTTGAGAACAGACAATAGAGGAGAATATACAGATGGAGATTTTATCGCATTTTGCAAGCAAAAGGGTATTCAAAAGCAATGTTGGAGCATTAATGAGTAGTTTGATGGTGGAGCAATAGGGTATTGAAAAGTTGAGATATGGTAGAGCATTAATGAGTGTTGGATAGTGGAGAAAATCTTCACCATCTTGTTGTGCATGTCAGAAGCAATAAGAGAAAGAGATTTCTTCATGCTTTCAACGCTTAAATGCTTGCAAGGGTTATGTTGAATTTTGTTGTGCTTGTGTCAGATTAAGAAGGAAAATTTGCATCTTCCGTTCAATGCAACAATGGATTGAAGCGTGGAAACTCGGCTATAAATCGAGGCCTTCCCCCAATGGTTTTTTGCATCCCACTTAGAGTAATTTATCTCATTGAATATTAGAATCTTGAAACAGTTTCTTATAATAAGAGTAGTGTTCTCTTAGTATAAGAGAGAGTATTATAATTCTTTCCTTATATTTTAAAGAGAATTTGTAACTTTTATTTTCATATAGTAAAAATCTTTTCTATCTTGCCTGTGATTTTTCTGTTATCATTAGAGTGTTTTTCACATTAAATATTTTAAGTTAGTTTCAATTTTATTAACTCTATTTTAGATGTGTTATGGCAAACAGAGTAACCACTGGGTCATGGCAAGTGTCATACACGGTAGATAAGTCGACTGTATCCTCGCTTTAACCAAGACCAAAGGAAACACCAATAGTCCCCATCATGGTAAGAGAATAGACATCAAAATCGCTTATGATGAAGAGTCAAAAGATCCTTAAAATTCTGTGACCGTGCAAACAGCTCAAGCAACCTCACCTAGTTAGTTACATGATAAATCTCACTACTGCTAAAACTACGGCACAGCGTACTGAAACGAAAGTTGATTTACATGAGAGTGGAAGAAGGAGGGGTGTTATGGTTTGTGGGTGGAAGAAAAAGTGTAAGGATGATAAAAACGCTTACACGGGGACCGTGATACATTATTATGCGAATGCTGATGAGAAAGGAAAAGATGTTGGCCTTTCTTTGGCAATCAAAAGGATCAGAGTGTCAGATGATGGCCATCTGGATTTTGCTGTGGAGGGCCTTCAACAGCACCCCGTTCATGCGTTGTTGTACTTGTTTGATGAAGTCCGTAGAACCAGGACTTGGAAGCCTGCTTATTGCCCTCATTGTGCCAATAACATTATTCAGAGGGAGCTTGAACGCTTCGAGCTGTCTGAGAATGAAGACAGCGACGAAGACAAGGCTGCTGCAGCAATGGTTCGTGGCCGCAGTCCAAACTGAGGATGCCTTGTTGCCAATAATGGAAGGTTCAAGGGCAATTATAATGGTAATCTCAATGTCAGGAAGCTTATCTAAACCTTATGTACTGTTATAGCTTTTCTTTTTAAAAAAATGTTGTTGGGTACCGTACACAATAATGTTTCTGTGGTTGTATTATGCATCCAATAACCTAGGAGATCCAACTTGTGTCTGCTTGAAATTTGCTAGTGTGTGTACTTTCGAGTTTGATATCGGTGTATTAGAAAATAAAGCATTATATGTGTACATGATGCAATCTGAGAAGAGGCATCACAAATTTGATATCACAAATCAAACTAAACAGTGATCAGTAAACATTTGAAGGGATTTGGGAGAAGGCCGGGAAAACAATAGAGGGGAAAGAGTACTTTAGAAATAAGTTCCAAGAGAAAAGAGATGCCATACCTACTCAGCGCTGTAATCTTACTTAATTAGCTTAGCTATATATATTGAACTAAGCAACGGGTAGAAATTGCAAGTGAATGAAACAATATAGTATGTAGTCTAACAAGTCTGATGTAGTAATGTTCAACAGAAAAGAGGGTACGTAATGAGACAATAGAACAAAAAATGAATCAAGGATTAAATGATGAGCTCTACCAAATCAAGTCAGCGGTCGATACTCTCTTGATTTGGGAGAATGATACATACGGATCTGAAAGGATGATATCATAGAAGAGAATCAGATTTTATCGCCGCTTGCTGATTTGAAGAGAAACCTCAGAGTTTCCACCTAAAAATAAGGTTTGAGAATTGAGATTAGCTAGGGATATATCACAACCTTGACCAGCTAGTGGGTGTCAAAATTTTGTAATAAGATTGAAAAAAAAGAGTTGTAATGGTTGAGTAGAGTTTGAGATACGCACTTCAATAGGAAATATACCTTCATAATTAAACTAAATAATATATTATTATTTCTATTTTTATTTATACTTAATATTATTGATGTTCTTATTTAAATTTTTTTGCTTCTATGATGTTTTATTTTATGAAAATCTTTTCATTTTAAACTCACTTTTCTCATGAAACATATTAAAGTTGTGTAACAAATTGATTCGCTTAATCTTAAATATAATTTTAAAATTGAATTAAGCTTTTTATTTCACATAACTTTCTTTAAGCACAATAGTATTTTTATACTTTTCTATTTTAATATTCCATAAATATGATATGATATGAAATAAAAATAAGTTAAGAAAATTTCACATAATAAATTTTGAATTAAATGAAATAATTATTAATAATAATTTTAAAATTTAATTAATATTCATTATCAATGTGAAAAAATTGTACTATCATATAATAGTATTTTTTCATTTTATTTAATTAATTTAATATCTCATCTGTTGTTGAAGCACCTCAAATGATGTAAAATATATCATCTAATATAAAATTTTTTTCCTAACAGCATATATAATTATCAACTAAATAACTAATTTAATGTATTATATTAATTTAATTTTTAAGAATTAAAAATGAAAAATAAAAAGATAATAAAAATTGATAGATCAACACAAGAAATGCTAATATAATACATTTATTTAATACTAGATTAAATTATAAACACAAGATGAAGGGACTTTGGGTATGTGTGCTGTATATTACAAATTATTTATTTTTTTATTATCTTTATTTAACATACTACTATGTTCTATAGATAATTATTACATTATAAAAATTTTAAAAAGTAATTTAATATTTATATCTACATAATTATATTAAATAAATTAATTATAAACACTTATAATATTTAGTGGTCATATATAAAAATAAAAAATATAATAAACATATTGAAATTAAATTAATTATCATTTAACAAATATTATATAAGATTATTATGAAAGCTTTTTATAAAATAAAAAAACTATAGAAACATAAATCGTGATCTATTATGAAGAGATTTATTTAAAAATATTAATAATAATGAGTTAGAGTAATATTGAAATAATAATAGATTTTTTTTGTTTGCAATTAATAATAAATTATTAGTTTAATCATAAAAGAACAAAAAAGGCATTTTAGGATAATTAAATAAAAACTCATTGAATAGGAAATGACAACACATAAAACAGTGTGGCAATAGCCACTCCCCAAAGACTATTCTGTTATTCCAAGGTATGCTGAAGATGGTGAGAATATTATTGCAATTTGCAAGTAAAAGAAAAACTCACTGATTGTAAAACGGCTATACATCTTTTCCAGTGCTGAAGATAGTTCCCTTCGAGTGCCAAAATTATTGTGGTACACTTTACTCGAGCACTGTCCATGCGGACTTTTACATAAAGGCAACCAGACTTGGCTTCTGCATCATCATTATCATTCTTTTGACGCTGAGTAGCCATTGAGTTCTTCCTGATTGAACGGATTGGTGGCCATCCCACAACCTGCTCCCTGATTCACACACCACAAGAATACAAAATTACTCTATAAAGTAGGGAGTGTGCATGTGGCCCCAACTGAGATAAACCTGTGTAGAGGCCACTGATTGAAACTTCAACACATGCAAAAGTGGACCTCTTATTATAATGGATAGTTATTTGTATGAGTTGATATTTTTTATTATTTTTATTGATTAATAGTATAAATTTATTTTATATTATAAGTATATTTAAATTAAATTCATATATATATATATATATATATATATATATATTGCTCCCATTGTGCTAATTACTTCATTCAAAAGCACTCTGGCGTACATGGCGGCAATCAGATTCAGAGTGCAGCAGGCAATGTGAACAATTATGGAGCGCTCCGGGAGCACAGTGTCCCACTTGGTAATGCAGGAGGCAATATTGACAATTATGAAGTGCTCCGGCAGCACTATGCCGTACATGGCCGGGCTATCGCACGTGGCAGCGCTATCGTACGTGGCGGCGAGATCTATGAAGCAGGCTTTATTAACAATGAAGTAATTAGGGGCAAAAATAATGGTAATCTTCTTATCAATAAACGACTCATTAAGCATAAAGTGGACCCAGCTAACATACTAGAAGGGTGGGCTTTCCTCTTATCCATAAGTTTGAATTCCCGTTACAGCCGCCAAAAAATTGCGACAAAGTAATAGCCGATACGGCCATAATTGCCGATATGATAGTTGTGAAAGGTTGCAATATTACAGTCGTAATTACGGTCACGCATTTTAATTTAAAATCATCTCACATCTTTTCAAAATTTTTAAAGGTAATGAATCTATGAATCTTGTCAGACTCTATTATTATAAAGTTTTCTTTCTTGTCTTTTTTTCATTTTAGGGGCTCATATTATGTATTCAAAATCTTAGGAGATCCAACTTATCTCTACTTAAAATCTATTAGTACTTGTACTTCTAAAGTTTTATATATGTGTATACTACAAAATAAAACATTTTATGTGTACATTATATTCACAAATCAAGGCCGCAAAGTGCAACATAAAAACAATTTAAATCACAACTTGGTGTAAAACTACGTTAGATATTAAACTAGAGTTTTTGGACTTATGCAATGCACGAGGTAAAAAAACTTTTGACAAATATAAAAGATTTTTGTAAAACTTTTGGCAAATATAAAATTTTATAATAAATATATTATAAATTTAATTGGTATGCACTGACAGTGTAAAACAGTTTTATACTGTTAACCAATAAAAATAAGAGAAAGTAAGAAATCATAATGGGTCCCTCATTATAATGGATAGTTATTTGTATAAGTTGATGCTTTTCACTATTTCTATTAGTTGATAGTGTAAAACTGTTTTACACTGTCAATGTATTTAAATTAAAATCATATATTATATATATTTATTGTATAATTTAATCTGAAACTAACAAAATAATTGATAAACATAAAATTTAGCATATGATTTTATTACAACTTTAATAACCCAAAAAATAAAGTCTAATATGAAAGATCATAAAACATAAAAATAAAAAAAAATAGTAAAATAAATTATTCATATTTGACATTCCATTATAAATAAAAAGTTATTGTAAGACACTAAATTGAAATAATTATAAAATTTATAAATTATATAATAATAAATTAATAAATAATACTAAATAAAATTATCTACTTTCAATTTTTAAATGATTATTAAACAACTAAAAAAATATATTCCATTTTTTCTCCTTCCCTATTTTTCAACAATCTAGTAAATTAATTGTTCACACAAAACAAACAATTAAATATCAAAAGTGTATACATACATACATACATACATACTAACTTACTATAGGCTAGTTTTTTCATTTGTTTCAGAGTTAAGAATTTGAATAAATCCGATATTCACATTGATTGTTTCTTGGAAAATTGATTGTATAAAATCAAAATGAAGGAATTATTTGAAGAATATATATTATAAGAATCATTTTGTTTTTCAAAACTTGATTTCCAAAATTTAAAAAAAAAACTTGATATAAAAATAAAAGAATATAGAAATTTATTTCAAACTAAAAAGAGAGAATAAACAATCGCATATATCATTCCATTACTAATTGAGGGAAATTAAACAAACACATTCTTCTCAAGCAAAATACATTCTTTTAGATATAAATTGAAGATAGAGATCAAACAAATACATACCACCTCCTTTTAAAAGAATTAGAGAGTTCAAAACAATATAAAGAGAGCTCAAGACTTGGAGAGTAGTCTACAACCGAATAGAAAAAGCATAATAAAAAATTTCCTTCATAACATCAAACCTACATCCATCCTATAAAAAAATTTTAAAAAGAAAAATCCCCAAACTCAAATTTCTAAACTCTAAAATAACATAAAATCGTATAAATAAAAAACATAGATTCAATAATAGGAACAAAAGTTGTGATACAAATTCAATTTATATGATTGTGGTCATAGATATAGGAAGTAATAGTGGAACAAATATCTCTATTTGCTTGTTGTTAACCGCAAGACCTCTTAATATTCCATCATTTGACTATGCAGGAATAATTCCAACAATAATATCTAGAAGAAAAGAGAAAATACAAAGCAACCGTTGTAGAAAGAAGGAGATTTTGCAGTTTTGGTAGATCAAAGAAATAGAGAAAGAGATAGATATATAAGAGATATGAAAGCTTATTGTGAAAGTTTAAAGATAAAAATAATAATACTTCTACTACCTTTTGATTTTTGATGATGTATCTCAATAAATTACCATTGGCCATGATACTTGAAAAAAATAAAAATATGCTAAGTTTTTCAAGGGCATGTATGCGTGAGTTCCTATACTAAGCATCAAAATCACTTTGTAAAAATAAAAGATAACAAAATATTATTCCATAAATGGATAGTTATCTAATTTTGGAAAAATAAAAAAGAAACAATGTTGTTGAGTTATAAATTCTTAAATAATAAATAAATATATAAATAAAAGTGGAAGAGAAATTTGACTTGTCCAATTATGTAATAAAGTGCCCAAAAAAGAATAGTAATAAAAGTAATTAATTTTTAGATAGACTAAAAATTGGTTCTTGATAATAAAAGAATGACTAATAAAAATTAGTTGGGCAAAATATATTGGTAATTAATGCTAATAATTATCAACATTAATTTTTAAATTTAATTTTACATCTTTTTTTAAAATACAAAATAATTGATTGAGTAATGGAAGGGTTGTGGGGTTGGTAATAACTGTATTAATGTTTATTAAATTTAAAATTTTTATTTTAAATTGTCTTTATTTTATAAATAAATTTAATATAAATTTATATAAATTAATTTAATCAATTTTTTGTGGTTAAAATGAAACTATACAGAGATATTTGAATAGTGAATCATTTAAGAAGAATTAATGAAAGGAGAATCAAATGTTTATACTTATTGTAAATTAAATTCTTAAATTAAATATTTCTTTTTAATAATTTTAGTTTGAAATATTTCCTTTAATAATAAATTTAAAAAAGTGGTTAGAATTAGAAACTAATATGAAGCTGACACATGCATAAGTTTCCATATTTTGAGTCTTAATTATTAGTAATATAGATTAATTACAAGAGAAAAGGGGTGCTGCATATTGTCAGTGCCCATATGTTACTTCAGCCCAGCTATATATATTGAATTATAGATAACAAGGTCTTCCTTTTCAATGTCCTTGTAGTACTTCTGATTGAACTCTTCTTTAGTGAGTGGATCATAAAGTTTCCAATGAAGCAACCCTTGTATCCGCAGCATTTTCATCGTCATCTCTCGTAAAATACGAGATTTTTCTTTCGTGTTACATGATTCAGACAATCTTCTACAAGGCTCAAGCCAAGAAAACGGACGTAGATGTAAACTTGATTGATTCCATGTCTACAACTGAACATGCACAACCTCCACATTTTCCTTTTCTCTAACATTTTGGTCACTTTACTTCATACAAGTACAAAGTTGCAATTTATTTAACTCAGCAAACAAAATTAAAATATTTTAACGTTGTCTCTATTTTATTTGATTACATGATATATATACAATATGTTTCTTGCAGATAAGTAAATAGTTGCCTCGTTATAACTGCCACCATTGGCCGGGAAGTAGTTCCTAATTAGTTCCTTCTGAGTGTGGCTAAGTTGACAATTTGAGATGCTATGTTGGCAAGTTTTACCTGGAGCATATTGTTTTGATTGAGTGATCCTTTTAAAAAGAGTTTTTTATGTCATTTTTCAAAAGATCACCTAATAGAAATAGTGAAAAGTATCAACTTACACAAATAACTACCTATTATAATGAGAGACCCACTATGATTTCTCATTTTCCCCTATTTCTATTGGTTGACAATGCAAAATAATTTTACGTTGCCAATGCATACCAATTAAACTCTTAAAGTTTAATTAATTTATGTTTATATGTAATAGTAAAAGATCTTGTGTTCCTCTACCCCAAAAAAAAAAAAAGATCTTTTCTCTAAAAACTTGAAATTGTAGCTTCTGTAAATTATCTTTCTATGCTTTTTTCTAGTGTTTTCTTAATGAAAAATTTCAATCCAAAAATGTGTGTTTGGATTAGTTGTGAGATTAAATTATTTCAATAATCAATTTTCTTTATAATTGATTACGTGCAAATTAATTTTAGCTTTGGATATATTAATTTAATAATTTTAAAGTAGTATATTTTATTTGAATTGTGTTAAAAAATTTGATTTTGTATAGTAAATTATTGAAAAAGATATGAAATAATTTTTTGTAGAATATAATATTTGATTCTTTGAGTTAATCTTGTAAAAATATCATAATTCTAAAATAATCAATTTTTGTCGATGATCAAAAGTTTAAAAAATAATACTATTTGAAAAAAGTTGTTTCCAGTACAAATAAAATAAGTGAAGATTATAATCAATTTTATCTGAATTTACCAAAGATATTAAGTTATATTTGAAATAGCATTTTTTAAAAATGTTTTTAGATTATAATCGGGTTTCCAGCAATTAATTACCAAGGGTATTTGACATAAATTAAAGGCAAAAGTGATCATTCTACTATTTAAGATTTTCTTCTTTTTTCGAAACAAGTATTAGGGTAAAGAAAATTGTAAGAAAAAAAATGGTTTGTAAATATCATATTTCCGTATCTTTATCTTTTTGTCTATTGAGCTTACGATTTTGTCAGGTAGTAGTGTCCCCAGTGAAAGCTTCAATTTGTGTTTATTTTACACATGGTTTTAAAACCAGGATTTAGTGTCCCCAGTACAAGCTTGAATTTGTCTCCTTTAAGTGTAAAATAAACACTATATATTTACCCTTTTGAATTTTTTTTTTTTTTGCTTTAAAATATCTCTCGATTGCAAAAAGGAAATGATGGACAGGTGCTTGAAAATTAAGGTAAAAAAGTATTTATTCTCAAGTCCTATGAAGTTGGTTTACTAGAGACAAAACAATCACTTCAGTTGTTTCAAGATTCAAATGGTGATACATGTATTCAAATCTTTTTCTCTTCCCTCAACACGGAAACTGTTAAGCACGAGTAAACAAGAATACAAACAATGATTCCATGAAAGGATATTCGTAGTTTTTGTGTTGCAATCATGCAAGAAGCTGTATCACTTATAATGAGATCATTAGTGATGACAAGCAATCGCCAACGTCTTCTATCCTGATCTTGAACCCTGAGCTGGCAACGAACTCATCTCTTAAGTAACAATGCAACACCACTTTCTTTTAAACTCAAGTTCATTCGCCCTTAAATTCTGGTGACTCAGAAGTCTCAAATCACCAAGAAATAGGAACCAGACCATCATGATCAAAAGATGGCTCTTAAATAGACAGTAAATTCTAGACAACTATATTTTCATACTATTTTAATTATGTTACTCTTATATTACTTTGTTTACAGATAATAATAAAAGATAAAAACACTTTTAACTATATATTCCTTTTTTTTTTTGTTCTTTTCAACCATGTATTGATTTGAAAATTAATGTAAAAGATTAATTGTTCAATACTCCGGATACCTTTACATGTGCCTCCATCAAAATTTGAAACTTTTTTCATGAGTATGTAGGTGTATATAATATTTTTGCCTATATTATTTTATTAAGGTTGACCCCACATTATGATTAGCAAATATAATTGAAAGAAATTAACCTATTTTTCTATTCTTATTCCTATTACCTGGATTTTCTAGGTCCATCGCTACCAATACTTGTCTTGTTTATTTTAAATAATGTTTAAGATACAAATTTTATAAATATACAGAAAATTAGCAGAAAACCTTTTTTAGGTAATGGACCGACCGAGCTCAATCAAATTAGTTGTGTTTTAATAAACTTTCCTATAATGATAGTAATTTAGGCTTAAAAATAAAAAAACCGGAGTGGACTATTCATAACAAGCAATGATCACAACCTCCATCTTATTTTAAATATCAAATGGAAGAATCGAGTAAGAAGAAAGCAGCCACAGCTGGAATCTAGAACAAATGCTAGTTTAAAAAGAGAAATTTAGTATGTTGGGGAAAAAAAGGAGTCATGCATGGAATTAGATGCCATGCCACCATGACCTTGCGGAAGAACAACGCTTCCCCTTCAGTACTCACTACTCCCCTCTACATATAATCTGTGTGTCTATAATTTTGCCATACCAACCCAGCCATGCATGTATGACAATTGACTAGAGAAGAATTTTTTTTCCAATTAGTTATTATTTCATGAAGTGATACATATAGATTTAGTCTCCACCTGCATCATATATTTGATCAAATTGCAATACATATGGGAAACACTCCTCCCTCCGGCACCAGCTTTCGTCTTGGCAATGGAGATAATTCAGTCGAAGTACGACGAGGATCTGGTTTCGTACAAGCAATGGGAAAATCTAATGAAGAAATCACCGAGGAATGGGACGTGTCATACTGGATAGGTTTGTCAGGTTGTGGTTCCTTCGTTTTAACCAAGACCAAAGGGAACACTGAGAGTCCTCATCATCATGGTGAGAAGTTAGAGATCAAAATCGAAGACTTGGGACTTGAAGTATATTCAGACAACTCTAACTCATCTGTGATAGTAGAAAAAGCTGAAACAGGTATTCTTGGCCTCTCATTCCGCCATTTTTTTAACCATGCCAGTGGAGTCACATACTTTCCCATGCCAACTACTAGTACTGCTAATGCACAGGGTGGCATTACTGAAACGATTTTTAACTTTTATTGTCGCAAAAATGGGAGGTGGAGGGTTCTTATTGTTTGTGAGTTGAAGAAAAAGAGCAAGGATGAAAATCCTTACATGGTGACCGTGTCACATTATGTTGCTTATATCGGGAATAACAAAGATGTTGGCTTTTCTGTGGCAGTGAAAAGGATTAGAGTGTCAGATGATGGCCATTTGGACTTCGCTGTGGATGCATGGCCCTCATCAACGCCCTGCTACTGCACTGTTTTACATGTTTGATCAAGTCCGTAGAACTAGGACTTGGCCTATTTGTTGCCCGCATTGTGCTAATTCCATTATTCGGAGGCAGCCTAGCATGTCCTCGCACTCTGAGAGTGAAGACAGCGACAAAGACAATGTTCCCACAGCACGGCTTCATGGCCGCCAACAAAATGCAGGAGCCATTCTTGCCAATGATGGAGTGATCATGGGCAATGATAATGGTAATCTCAATGTCAAGAATCTTATCAGAGGAAGTTAACTTTATGTGCTGCCATAGTTTTTTTTTTTTTTTTTCTCTCTTTTTTATTTTCCTAGGTAGTGGGTACTCAATACCGTAGCTGTTTTTCTTTCTTTCCTTTTTTTTATTATAAATCTTGAGTGTTGTATTATGTATCCAATACCCTGGGAGATCCAACTTGTGTCTGCTTGAAATATGCTAGTTCGTCTACTTTTAAGTTTTTATATCAGTGTGCTAGAAAATAATACATTTTATGTGTACATGATATTTATATTCACACATCAAGGCTGGGAAGTGCGGCATCATACAATCTGAGAAAGGGCATCACAAACTTGATATCACATATCAAACTAGCCGGTCGTCATTATTAAACATTTGAAGGTGTTTGGGGGAAGGGAAAACAAAGCAATTAATCTAAACCACAAATGGGGGAAGAACACTTAAGAGATTAAATTATGAGAGAAAAGGGATGTCATGCCTGGTCAGCGCGGTAATCTTACTTGACTTAGCTATATATATTGAATTAATGATTATTGATAACAAGGGTTCTCAGACTACTTCTGATTCTTCTTTAACGTGTTGATCATACAAGTTCCCAACAAAGTAACCCGTCCATCTACTTTCTTCTTTCCTGGTGTAAGCCTCTACTGTCATAGTGTCTTTCTAAGTACCATGCCCCCTTGTCGCATGAGAAGTTACTGGACCCCCTTTTTGCCCACGTCTCTAGCTACGTTGTAGAGAATTTTGAGCTTTGAGTTATATAAACTTAATTCACTTATCCTCTCCCTTATTTTTACTTATTTTTGCAATAAAATAATAAAAAACTATTTTGCTCATTAATTTTTCTAAAAAACAATGAAAATGTTTTATTTTTACCCAAAACATTTTTTCAAAAGTACAACAAAAACAATTTTTTAATTAAAATAAACCAACCCACAAATATTTTATAGAAGACAACGTGGCTTTCACATTGTATTATGGGATACATAGGAGCAAAAATTTTTTGGCCAAGTTAATGTTAAAAGTTTTCAATTTATTCATTTTATTTGTAACACTTTTTTGCAGGGAAAAAAGTCGCTGTGAAGGATGGTTTTCATTGCAATAGAAGACTTTTTGCAGTGAAAAAAGTGGCTGCATGTCGCTGCATTAGAATTTGTTGTGAAGGGTTGTTACAGCTACTTTTTGAGTTGCTATCGAAGATCTCAATTTCATAACAAAAAAAGCCACTGCTAATTTACACGCCATTGTAGCAACTACTTTTTTCGTTGCGATAGAATTTAATCTTTGGCAACCAATTTTTGTTGCTACAAAATAGTCAATATGAAGGTGCCTATCCATTTAATAATGGTCACAATGGAAACTTGTTTATCATAAATTTCAACTTATTTAGCACTCTTTTTTATACATGTGTTAAATGTCAATAATGTGTTAAATGTCAATAAAATATAATAAATAAATTTACTACCAAAAAAAAAAATAGAAACAAACCATATATCACAAAATATTTCATATATATTGTAATACAATGTCTTCACATCAACATTTAGTCCAAAATATAAAACTTAGTGACACTAGTAGTCCAAAATATTTCACATCAACATTTACTACAAAAGGCTTGAACCCTCTTGGGAGCTTTACACTCATTACGTATTCTAAGAATGGCATATCATCATCTTCCATGTCATGACTCGGGTAATACCTGGGTTGATCATAATTTCTCATCCTTCAGGGACAAGACTTGCATGTTCAACATAATGTGAATATTCACTTCGAGATTTCCTGGCATATGCATGCTCCCCTTTCAAGGATCAGACACTGCCACGAAAATTTTGCCCCTCGATACTAGTACCAGTTGTTGCAATCCCTAACTCGGTGATGATCTTTTCTCCAATCTCGTTCGCCTGCTCCCCTCATTTTGTCGATGTTTTGTTTCAACTCCCAAATATGTTTAGCTTGTTTTTTCATCATTGAGTTTATATCTTCATATGGGATTTGCTCCCAAGGAGCCCATTCAACTTTGGACGCCAAAGGGTCCTAGGTGGCTCCACTGAAGGCGGGCCAGCATGATGCTGATTTCGAGGGTCAAAAGTAGATTCTAATGCAGTATGTCCATCTGCTTGTTCTTGTTGCGATAGTCGTCTATCACTCATTTAACTGTAAGCCGCCGCAACTTCTCGTTGACAGTGAGAAACCATGGCAATCAATGTAGCAACTAAAAAATTCCCTACAAACAATGCCAATGTTCAGAAGAGGTTACCGAATTTTCGGAAATGGACCCTCCGAATGAAGTTGAGGCCTTCTTCGACTGCTATGCATGAAGGTGCTTGTTGGGGGTACCTACAAGGACTCCAATAATTAAGTTAGCCGGAGTAAGAGGTATCAGTAGTGTAAGTAGAAAATGCATACTTGTTTCAAGGGTGAGCTCCCTTATTTATAGAAGCTCTAGGTGATAATGGTTTTCTAAGATTCTTGCATAACGGTCTCGGATCAGCATACGTTTCGGAATCCGGTCTTGTGATGTTACAGAATCTAGAGTTAATGCTTTCGTAATTGAAAATTATCTCGGTGGTGCTTCCAACTGCTTCCAATGTGGGCCTTCAACCGTTGAGACTTGATGGTCCATTCGGGGTTTCTGAGCCTTTTAGGCTTAGTTCGTAACAGATAGCAACTGACTTCTAGGCAATGTGTTCCAGAGGTATTTGCTAAATCTAAGCAACCTCATGTAAGTCCCCTCCTTGAGATTCTTGACTAATGGTTGCGTTGGAACTTCGAGTGTAGTTAGGATATCTCTTTCCTTCAATTATCTAGGAATTACCATTATTACCTCTAGCTCTCGGCCAATCACCATATTGCTTAGGCTCCTGTTCAGGGCATTGCCTGTCATAGTCATCCAAGACATGGCCAAGGACTCCACACCCATAGTAGAAATTTGGTAGCCTTTCATATTGGATCTAAAACCACTGTTCTTCCTTCTTATCAGTAGCCTTTAATTTTATCTATCTTCTTAAAGGTTTTGTAATGTTGACCATGACCTGAATGCACATATTCATTCCTTTGGCTAGTCCCTTCCCATCTAGATCTACTGATAGACATTTGGCTATTGCATTCCCAGTCATATTACCAAATGTTTTTGTCATTGCAGCTCTTAAGAGGTCAATAGTTTGAGGCCAAAATGGAGAGTGATCAAATACTATCTCAAAGCATCTCATTTTTGGATTGTATTCTTGAATTATTAGCAGAAATTTGTCAAAACTCCATGGACACACTGATAACACTCTATCATAATCTTTTCTGCAGAAGAAAATGAATTGCATGCAATTTGCTCCCAGCTTCCTAACTTCCATTCCCCAAGGCTTCCAAATCTTTTCCATGGTTCTTCCAAGAGCTCCATGATTAAAAGGCCTGACTGATACTAAGGAACCTATAAGATTGAAGGTTTCATTGTTTGTTGAACCTTCTCCTTCTTGGATGATCATCCCTGCTAATGCTTCTTCATCTTCCGATAATTTTAGGTCCTTCCAGCTCCCTGCTACCTCCTTTGCCATGTATCTGAATCTTGATCGAAGATATCTCCACAAAGAATGTGGGTAAAGAAACAACTCAGCAATAAAGGATCATGTTACATGCTGTGACCACCACTTTCCAAAATGTCTTGTACAGCAAGGTAAATGGATGACGATAGGAAGACTAAGCCCCACACAAAAGTGGGATTAACAATCTCACCTAGGAGATCACACCTTCTCACCTTACAAAGATAGCTTCTTGGAGCAACTTTGAAAGGGAGAGACACAATATACTTCTTTTCTGTTATATTGTTAGATTTTTCCCCTTACTTTAAAGGCAAAGCCTATGGTGCGCTAGTTTGAGTATGGTGCACCACACACTATTTACCTTTGACTTTGGAGCATGGAGGGAGTTGGATAGTGAGTCATTTAACCACATTAAAGAAATACGGTTAAACACATTTCGAAATGTGGCTAAATAAAAAAAAGTTAAAAATTCAATCCACCGAAGTTTTTAGCAGATCCAAAGTAACGGTCAACACAACAATCACACACAGCAACAACATAATTCCCACAAAACACAAAATGCAAAATAGAGCAATGCAAAATGACGATCAATTGGATTCAAGTTGAAAACTTGAAATGGCCCAATGGATCTCCAATTGAAAACAAAATGAGGGTAGAATGGGGATTTTGTCTTAGGCTTGAGATCGGAGCCGAGGTCCAATTTCCAATTGCGGTAGTAAGGGAAGGAGGGGTTGTTGGAGGAGTGGCTGAGGAGGAGGGTAGTGCAATCGGACTTGGAGCGACGGAGGTGGGCGGTGGAGGAGGGAGGGGAGTCGCCTAATGTGCTGCCACAAGACACTGCTCTTCAATCTGAAACTCTGCCGTTAGAGATGAATGTTGTTACCAGAGATGGAGGTTAGGCAACATGATGACAACAATGTGGTGATAGTGTTGCTGGTGATGAAAGTCAGATCGGAGGCTAAGAACGGCGGTAGTGGTGCAAGTGAACCGGCATTGATGCAAGACTGCAAGTAAACTAGCAGTAGCGGCACACTGGATGGGGCTCCAGCAAATGTGCAAGGGAGGGGAACAGACAAGAAGGTCCAACGATGCACCACAACAACTTTTAATCTCCACTATCAGATATTTTTTTAATTCCAATGAATTATAAGGACCAACTTATTCCATGATGCACCTTTTTTTTTTCTTATCTGGTGTGGTGTACCACAACCTTTGCCTACTTTAAAGTGGTATGTTTTATTTAGGTTGTATGAAAAATTTGCTTTTGTATAATAAATTACCAAAAAAGATATGAAATAATTTGTTTATATCATATAATATTTGATACTTTGAATTAATCTAGTAAAAATATCATAATTCTAAAATAATTAATTTTTGCTTATAATAAAAAGGTTCGAAAATAATACTTTTTTGAAAAAAGTCATTTCCTAGTATAAATAAGATAAGATGAAGATTATATTCAATTTTATCTAAATTTATCAAATATATCCGAATATATTGAAAATAACATTCTTTATGAAAAAAATTGTTTTTAGATTATAATCGAATATCCAGAAATTGATTACTAAGGGTATTTGACATAAACTAAGGGCAAAAGTGATCATACTACCATTTAAGATTTTCATTTTTTTTTTCCCAAACAAGTTTTGGGATAAAGAAAATTTTAAGAAAAAAATGGTGTGTAAAAATCCTATTTCCACATATTTGTCTTTCTATTCTCTGGAGCTTACGATTTTGTCAGGTTGTAGTGTCCCCGGTGAAAGCATGCCTGTACTCTTCAATTTGGTCTCCTTTAAGTATAAAATGAACACTATATATTCACCCTTTTGAAATTTTTTTGCTTTTAAATATCTCTCGATTGCAAAAAGGAAATGATGGGCAGATGCTTGAAAATTGAGATTAAAAAAAATATTTATTCTCAAGTCCTTTGAAGTTGGTTTATTAGAGACAAAACAATTACTTCAGTTGTTTCAAGATTCAAATGGTGATACATGTATTCAAATCTTTTTCTCTTCCCTCAACACGGAAGGGGTTCAGGACGAGTAAACAAGAATGCAAACAATAATTCCATGAAAGCATATTCGTAGTTTTTGAGATTGGAACCAGGCCATCATGACCTAAAGATCACTATAAAATAGATAGCAAATTCTGGACAATTATATTCTCATATTATTTTAATTTTATTATTCTTATATTACTTTTTTACGGATAATAAAATAAGATAAGTACACTTTTAATTACATATTCCTTTTTTTCCCCTTTCAAACAACTATTGATTTAAAAAATAACGTAAAAGAATGGTGCGTAAATACTATTTTTTCTAATATAATAAAGCACGTTTTTAATGATGCTCGATTAATTTAAATGATTCGATACTATTGTTTTGGTTATTTCAAATAAGATCTCAGATATTGAGAATAAAGAAAATTAATGAAAAATTTTATTACGTAATAAACCGATCTAACTTAAATTAGATGTGTTTTAAACTTTTTTTTCCTATAGGTTAAAAAGCTCAACCCCACAACGAGGGGAGCAACAGAGCTGGACCGAGACAATAAAATCCACCACATAAGGTAACTGAGACAAAAACAACACTACAAGGCAAGGAAAAAACAACATAAATTAAATATAATATAACTTAAAGCGCCATAATCATCCTGCATCCACCATATGACTCTGCATGCTACTGCACTAACAAAGCTCCAGCAGGGCCACCAATCCTGAGGGGATAGAAAGGGCAAGAACAGGCAGGACAAGTAATCTCACCATAGCCTGCATCAACCATTAGACGGGATCTCTAATATTTCTATTCCACTTCCGAATCAGATCAAGATTCGTGGCAAACTGATCCGCAGAGAAAGGAATTTCATGGCACCACCGTCTAGCCCAATAGCCAAGTCTAATCCTAATTAATTCAACTTCCAGTTAGGCTTATAATGCTCAAAAATCACCCTATTCCTGATCCTCCAAGTAGTCCACAAAACAACATAAGACAAAGATAACCACAATGTTCTCTCAAAACCCCTGTAAGGAGCACCTTCCCAAGCTTTAAAACACATAATAGGTGGATTTGGTACGCATCAAGAGATTCCCCACTATTGAAAACACTTGTACCATAGTTGTGTTTTAAACTTTCATATGATAATGGTAATATACCCTAAAAAAGAAAAGGGGGAAAAAAGAAAGGAACTCTTCACAAGGAAAACTTCTTAGGTGATTTTGGAAAATCATATTACTGTGCTTACAGCCAATAAGAGAATGATATTGTAGATGAAACTCGCCACAAATATCATTCTCTTATTGGCGGTGAGTATAGCTACGTGTTGCTCTAGAATCACCCAAGTATGTCTCCTTTATAAGAGAGAATGATTGGAACCTCCATCTTATTTTAAATTAAACTTCCAATGGAAGAATCGAATAAGAAGAGAGCAGCCACACAGCTAGCATCTAGAACAAATGCCAATTGAAAAGAGAAATTCGGCGTGTGAAAAAAAAACAGAAGGAACTAGATACCATGCCACCATAACCTTGCGGAAGAACAACGCTTCCCTTTCAGTACTTCCCTCTACATATAACCCGTGTGTCTCTAATTTTGCCATACGAACCCAACCATGCATGCACGACAAGAGAAGAAAATTTCTTTTTTTTTTTTTCCATCTAATTATTTGATCGACTGGTAGATATACTTAGTCTCAACTATATCATCATATATTTGATCAAATTGCAATATACACATGGGAAACACTCCTCCTACCCCGACTTGTCTTCGTAGCAATGGAGATCAGCCTTACAATGTACAACTAGGACCTGCTGCTGTTTACATCGGAGGAAGAGAGGTTAAGCAAAGAGGCTATCGAGAAATCGAGTCCTGGCGAATGTCATACAAGGTAGATTCTAGAACTTGTATGTTCCATTTAACTAAGACCAAAGGAAACATCACCAATGGTCCTCATCATTATGATGAGAAGTTGGACATTGAAGATGGATTTGGAGATTTTTCACCGACTTGCTCATCTGTGACAGTAGAAAAACCCGAAGCAGCAGGTGCTCTTGTCCTCTCATTGATCAGCAAATTTAACTATGGCTGTGGAACCACATACTTCGCCATCTCAACTACTAGTACTCCTAATGCACGGGGTATTGGCATTACTGAAACGAGTTTTAGTCTCTATTGGCGCGAAGGAGGGAAGTGGAGGGTTCTTATGGTTTGAGAGTCGAAGAAAAAGAGCAAGGATGAAAAGCCTTACATGGTGACGGTGTCACATTATTATGCTTATGCCGGGAATGGAGCAGAGGTTGGCCTTTCTGTGGTAGTGAAAAGGATTAGAGTGTCACATGAGGGCCATTTGGATTTCGGTGTGGATGGCCCTCACAAACACCCTGCTACTGCACTGTTTTCCATGTTTGATCAAGTCTTTAGAACCGGGACTTGGCCTACTTCTTGCCCTCATTGCGCCAATTCCGTTATTCAGAGGCCGCAAAGCATGTCCTCCCAGCCTGAGAGTGAAGACAGCGACGAAGACTATGTTCCTACAGCACTGCAGCTTCATGGCCACAGACAAGATGCAAGATGCATTATC
This sequence comes from Pterocarpus santalinus, assembly GCA_031439595.1. Taxonomy (NCBI): domain Eukaryota; kingdom Viridiplantae; phylum Streptophyta; class Magnoliopsida; order Fabales; family Fabaceae; genus Pterocarpus; species Pterocarpus santalinus. Next base: position 63,606,825 of record CM062531.1, on the reverse strand, counting down.
GCCAACGCTGGAGTGTTTAAGGGCAATTATAACGGTAATCTCATTATGAATATCGCCGCACAGAAAGTGGATACGGCGAGCACACAACATGGGAAGAAGAACCCTATTAATGGGCTAAGCAGAATGCCACAATGGTTGGTGGGGCCTACGTCACATTTTGAGCCAAAGTCTTAAGGTAATAAATCCATAAATCTTCACAGTTGTATAATTCTCCCTTAATTTATCATCAAGCAATGTAGGATTTTATGTTTCGTACTTAAAATTTCAATCAGAAAGAGATAACTTTATGTACTAATTATTATAAGTTTACCATAGATTATTTACAGTAATGTTATTTTTGTTTAATTTTAAAACTTATTTCAAGGGATATACGAAAATGCCTTTAGCCATTAATTGGGAGTGGACTTCACTTTTTTTTTTCCCAACTAATAATTAAAAAGTACTTTAATATATCTCTTAAATGGGTCTCAAAATTAAGTAAAAATGATATTTTTAATTTATTTATTTATTTATTTATCCGTAGTGAATATACTTCTTAATTTTTATATATATCGGCGTACTAGAAAACAATTAGCAGCACAATACTTATTAATTACTAAATACCAAAATAGACATCTCATAGAAATCAAACCAGAAAATGCACAGCACTATGAGGCATAGTGCGAACAAAAGTGTGATTAGGATGAGAAGTGGAGAGAGAAAGTATGGTCATGGAAAAAGTGTAATGCTAGCAACCTCCATCTTATTTTAAAGCAAAAGAGTTATGTTATATGAATATATTACATATAAACAATGTACCAACTTATACCTTATTGAATGGGATATGAATTAATATGATATACTATATATAATATGTTTATTAAATATTTCTCAAAGTAGAGGCCATCAATTAATACAATCAACAAAGTACTTCAGTAACATTGGCATCGCATCAAATGGAAGAATCGAACAAAAGGAAAGCAACCACGGCTACAGCAGATAATAATAGAATAAGCATAAATCAGTGAATTCATGATAAGTTCCTCACTCCAAATAAAAAAAAGGGAGAAATAGCTAATGATAATACAATCAACCAACTAATTATGATTTCATTTTTCAATTACTAAAATTTATTCAGTCGGAGTAATTGAGAATTCAGAAATGAAAATAATAATAATAATAATAATAATAATAATAATAATATTTATCATTCTATCTCAACTATTTTGATTTTTTTTTTTGTTTCAATCAACATAATTTTTGTAGTTTTTTGTGAATTCATACAACTTTTGTTCTTATCTTACCTTATAATTTTAAACCATTCCTTTGAACTTTTAGTCATTTTCTTGATTATTAATTTTAATTTCATTAGTCATTCAATACTCAATTCATACTTACAAGTGAATTAAAAATTACAAATGAAAAGGGCCTTTTTTTTAATCCCTATTGAAATTTGAAATATAAAGTAGCAGGACGAATTTTGATTTTATATATATATATGTACATACAAGAATCATTCTTTCGAAATCTTCAAAAAGAAAGAGCATTTTTTTTTTTTTTGAGTGAAGATCTGAATTTACTCAACTGCAAGATCCAAATTGACAAAGTGTTCAATGTAATTGGGCATTCCCCAACCCAAGTTTTAGAATTTGAAAATCTAGCAAGAGAAGCTAAATAATCTACCACTTTTTGTAGTGGCAAGGAACAAAACAAGCCTTAAAATAAGAAAACCATAAAGCAATATATATAGCATCAAACAAAATAACACTAGTGTGAGATAAATCACTATTCCAATCTCCAAAGTTAGTGAAAACACTCTTTGCATCTCCTTCAAGGATGATTGAGTGGAAGCCTAGTTCCCAAGCCGAGAGGAGGCCCTCTTTTACTACAATTGCCTCTGCCCATTTTTGCATCAATGTCCCCTGGAAATGGGTGATACTTTGTTGCCAAAACTAGACCCTGAAAATTCCTTATTACAACACCCACACCAAAAGAACATTGATCTGAAAAAATTGTTATCTCAATATTAACTTTCACCCTATTCTTAGGAGGTGCTTGCCAATTCTCCACATGGACATTCAAAGGATTCCTTACGATTTCAAATTTCTTAATTTGCTCTAATATATGCACGTTGGGCATTAACCATTTGCAAACTTAATTGTTGTGGAATAAGTAAACTCTTATTCTACCAAGCTTGATTTCTTTGGAACCAAACTATATCTCATGCAATTCCCACTAGGCTATGTTGGCAATCTTGCAATGAGCTGAAAGTATCTTGTACCAATTGAATCCACGACAAAGCATCATTTGGTTCTTACAATAGGGATAGTTGCACATCTAAAGCTTTCATCACCTCCCTCATATATGTGTATCCAAACAACAAGTGGAAGAGTGATTCATTATTTGCACCACATAAGTAACTGCTTAAGAGGCAAGTCTAGATCTCGTAGGAATTATGTTCCCAGTTGTCTAACATAGGAACAATCTTATCTTGGGTTGCACTTCTACCTTCCGCACCATCTTCCATATCTTTTTTAAAATCACTTAGCTTATTTGGTGTAATAGATTGATCGATGTCATCAATCTCCTTAAGTTTCTTGTTCCACACAACCTTGTAGCCTTCTTTTACCATATACAACCCCCTCGAACTCCTCCCCGTGTCTCATAGCCCTTTTCTTCTTTTTGATTATATCCAAATGGGATAATCAATCTAAATCAATTTGTTAGACTGAAATTTTGGATAGAAATATTGAAAATTGAATGATCTAAATAAAAATTCTATTTATTTATGAGAATTCTTATTTAAAGAAATTGTTCAATTAAATGTGAATGAAAAGGGTTTTCATTCAAGTTCTATGTAATATCTTTTTGCTCCATGTATAACATCAGTCAATCCTCCATGATCTTGGTCAATCAATCAATTATCAATCAATCAATATAATTCTAAAAGCCTAGAATTCTACCATGTAGCAATTTCATAGCCTAAAATTCTATCACATGACAAATAATATGAAATATGTGTTTGATAAGGGGTAAAAATGAAGGGTAAAATTTTGTGGATAAGCGCTCTATATGCAATCTTACATATGAAGTTTATTCATGAAATTTTATCTCTTATTTTTACTTTTGTACCAAACATGCCCTAAAATTAAAATGTTTAGTTAAATTTGGCAATTAATTTTGAAACAAAAATATTTTGTTAAATTTAGCATAAAACTCATTACTTAATTATCAATCATAAATTATTATTTAATAAATAATTAAAATTAGTCAATATTGAAACAGATATTTTGTTAAATTTGGCATGTGAATGAGCAATTGCGCAGTCACTCTAAAGTCAATTATTATATAATAAATAATTAGTGTCAGAATTTTTCTTTGATTTTAGATTTCATAGAATACATGGCCTAGAATTCTGACATATGGCAATCAGTATTAAAATGGAGTTTTTTTTTTCCGTTAAATTTAATGTGTAAATCATCATTAGAATGTCAATCACTCTAAAATAAATTATTATTCAATAAATAACTAATAAAAATTTGTGTAGGATTCTTAAATAAGGAAAAATTAACCCCTAACACATTTTATTTTTCTTTTAAAGACAATAAAAATTTACTTAGTTTCCTTAGCGAAGGAATTAATTAATTTTTCACAAGCATGATATTATCGATTCAAATCTTTTAAAATAAGATAATGAGTATTAAATATTTTATATTTGATTTCAATTTCTTACTTATATTATTAGTTAGGAAAGATTGAAAAAACTATATTTACGAAAAAAATACACACCACTTAGACTTTTAACAAGATAAACACACATACGAAATGTTATGTCTCTAAAAATCTCTCTTGCCGGCAGTGGCAAAGTTTGTGAAATTTGTTTCTTACCAATTCTATATTATAAAAGATCTTTATTATCTTTTTATCAAGCACCTTAGCTGCATGCTCACACCTCACAAGTTTAGGGATAAAAATAGGAGTGACAATTTTATGAATAAGTTTCATATATAAATTAGACATAGAATTCATCCATGAAATTTTCATCCTTTAGCCCAACACACTCTTAGTTTAAGAACTTACTGCATCATATATTTATTGAAGTTCAATTTTTTTTTATAGGTAAAATGAGTATATTGAGTGATCAAATCATCAGCTAACAAGCTTCCTAGTTCCTCGAGGGGGTCCTCTAGCCATATGCGAGATTCACCATTCACAGCTAAATGAGCTAATAAGTCTGCTACCTTGTTACATGAGCGAGGAACCCAATTACAAATAAAGAAAGAAAACCAGGAAGCAACCATATTAATGTCTCTAACAATGGAGCCATTATATGATCGGTCCTCATCGCCGCCAACAATGCTTGAATAGACGTTAATTACCTGCATCTCCCTCCAGCTGCACCCTTCTGAAACCTGCTTCCCAAGCAAAAAAGATTCCATCTTTTAGCGGCCAATAGCTCAGCTCTGTGTGGATCAGTGATACCATGATACTCCAGCCATGAAAAGACCCTGAAAGTCTCGACTAACAATTCCCACACCAGCTTTGTTATGGGAAGTGGATAGTGCCGCATAACATTAATCTTATATATAGATGTCCTCTTGACCAGGTTGCCGTCTATTACTCCTATCATAAACCGTCGAAGGAGCCACCAAAACTTGCTCTTCATGATAGTGCGACACCAATTGGGCTGCATGGCACCCCACCTTCTAGGAAGAAGGGCACCGTCTTCCCCAACTAGCTAGCATTGCTAGCTGCCCAAACTTCGTGCCATGTTGCAAAGAGGACAGCCAGGTCATCAGTTGAGGGATTCCCAGACCATGACATGAAGGATCTACACCAATTATCATCGTCAACATTAATTGGGCAATATAACACTGGGCTGGGTCTCCATAATAGCATTATGCGTGAATGGGCACTCAAAAAAGAGATGAGCCAACGTTTCAGCATTGACGCCACAAACATAGCGGCCCCCTTGGAGGTGGACACCTTTCTTTTCCAACACCCACCAAATCCCAATATTTCTGGAAAAAAAAAAAAAAAAGGCAGGCATACCGTCCCGGCCCCGGGGACTTAGTTGCACCCATCTGAAAAATGGCCTCTTTAACCTCCAAGCAAGTAAATGGCATAGATAAGAATTCATTCATCTCCCTGTCTACACGACCGTCTATTCCTTCAAGGGCCTCATCCAACTGGGTTGGGTTGGAACTTGCGAAGATATCCTGAAAATATTCTTGCGCTACTTTCAATACTTTTTCCCTTCCTTCATGCCACTCCCTTGTGTCATCCTGCGGTCTGGATATTTTGTTTTTCCTCCTTCTAGCCGAAGCTCTAGTGTGAAAGAACTTCGAATTTTTGTCCCTTTCTTTCATCCGCTGGATTCAATGTCTCTGCCTCCACATTATCTCCTCTTGTGTATTTATTGAAGTTCATGAGTACGATGTTCTTGATCATATCATAAATTTCATTCATAATTGAATCATTGTTAAATTCCTCAGCTAAGAAATAAGAAGATTGTTTTGTACCATAGTCGTTAAATCCACTATCCTTTCCCTTGAATTATTTAATATTTTTAACGTCCTTCTAAGTTTACATCGGCATTTTTTCCTTTTTATATTGTGAATCTCTTAAATCTCCTTTTTTCTTCCATTAATTGGTGTTAAGAGAGTCATGTATTTTATAAGATCTCAAATATTTGAACAAAATTACCTTTAATAGGAAAATATATATAATTTCAATTTTTTTAAAAGAAAACTCACTTTTTAAATTAATGAACCTACCTATAAAATACACCCCTAAGTTTTCAGTGACGATTATTCTATTAATGAAGTGAATTATCTCTATCATTCTCATGTTAATTTTTGCTGAAATAATGCTGAATTATTTGAGATACAAGTGGACGCAAGCTGTGATGTTAAATAGGACTTTAAATCGGTTTAAGAAAAGATTAAATTACGACAATTTTCCATGACAAAATGTTAAAGACAACAAATTAATGAATGACCAAATACGTTTTTTTTTTCTTTTTTTTTGTTGTCACATCCATAAAGCGAGCTGTGTGATTCACTAACAGCCTGCTTGGCACGCCCGATAATATAAGATCTAATAGGATAAGGGTTAATAGTATAAGATTTGATTATATAAGATCTGATAAAATTTTAACATTATACAATATTTAATATATCACTATTTAAGATATTATATTTTATAAAATATAATAAAAAAGATTATAATAAATATAATTTTTTAAATATTAAATTAAAAATTAATATAATTGTTTAAATACTTATCATTTTATTATAGTTATTTTTGTATTATATATAAATATAATTTTATATTGAAAATTATTTATATATTTTAAATATTTTTCATAGATATGAAAAATGAGAGAGAGAGAGAGAAAGAAAGAAATGGAGAGGGAGTTTTTATGCATTGAAATCCAAGTAGGCCTAATATCATATTTCTATATGTGATTGTGTTATACATTAAATATAGTTAATTTTATTATCTATAAATTAAATTTATATTAAATATTATTTATATATTTTAATAATAAATTTTTATTCCTATATTTTTATATTAATTTGAAAGTTATTTTATAATTATTATTTTTTAAAAATATTTATTTATAATGAAACATTTTTATTAAATAATATTATTTTTATTTATATATTTTTACTTATTATTTGTTGTTTAATAATTATTTTTATTTTAATAAAATATATTAAAAATAAATAAAATAAAAGAACTCTTATACATCAAAAACTGACATACCTAATACTACTTCTTTAGGCTAAATTAAATTATCTATTATTTTAATATATAAAAAAAATTTAATAAAAAAACTTATACAATATATTTACTGTACAAAACAATGAATAATATCATGATATATTATATTATCTTATTTTATCATGTCTAACACCCTATGTCTTACACACCCTAAAATACCTTATAGTGTGGAAACAAAACAAAATTATCTGAAAAATTAGAAAAAATTATATTGTTATTTTCTTTTCCGCTTCAGAAAAATTAAAATGCTCACTTACATTAACTTTTGAGAGAGAGAGAAAGAGCACATAAGTTACCGAAGAAATGCAAAATTTACATACTACCGTATGCGTAGCTTTATCTTTATGATGTCCACAATGACAGTGATTAAAGAGGTGTGGGGAAACAGACCTAAGAAAGCCTTAAATGTCTTCAACAACATATGTTGCCTAGTAAAACTTTTAGGACACTTTGGATCCCATATATAGTATTATTACATAAGCATGGAAGAGAATCCCCAGCTTGTGCCCTGCCTCTGAGAAATTCCAGGCCATGGATCCAAAGAGAAGTCAAGATAAGATCACCACGAGAGGGAAACTTACAAGATGACGATGACCATCAATGCACACAGAACAAGCAATCAAATACTCGAAATTTTATATTAAAACCCAAAATCTCCCGAATTGTCACTAACTACAGCCATAACCAATAATGATAACAATCACATCACATGTAAAATGTAATGTAATGTAACTCATATATATGCAGCATATAAGGGTGTGGTCAACTTCCACAGATAAGCATATATATATATATATAAAAGATACCCATTAACGGGCACCACAAGATGAACATGGGGTAAGACAAAAGGAATCCAACTTTGGCATCTTTGATGAGTAAAGTTTGAACCTTGAATTAGGGACAGGCAGATAATGAAAGAAACCAAAGTGAAACATCAAACATGGCAGAAGGTGTATAGAAGATTGAGGAGACTACAGTGAAGAGCATTCGACAAACAATATGGGGTCCTGTTGGGTACTGTTCAAGCTCCACCTGCATCACAACAAGAAGGAAAACAAAAGTGTGATTTCGTAAGAGAGAGAGAGAGAGTATTGTTATGGAAAAAGTGTAATGCTAGCAAACTCCATGGCTCCATCTTATTTTAGAGGCCAAGGCCATCAATAATGAAAACTGAAAACAACAAAATAATTCCACCAGAGTTTCACTAACCAACATGCATCCGATAGCATCCTCCCACATGAAGCATCGCATCGAAGAATCGAACAAAAGGAAAGCAGCCACAGCTACTACATCGAGAACAAATTCTAACTAAAGAAAGAGGAATTCGGTGTGGAAAAAACACAGAAATTCATGGAGGAATTAGATGCAACCATACCCTTGAGGAAGAATAACGTTTCCCTTTCAATCCTATATATATAACGTGTGCATCTATAATTTGCCATGTGAACCCAACCGTGCATGCATGAAAAGAATGAGAAATTCGGTGTGGGAAAAATAATAATAATAAACAAATAAATCGTGAAGGAATTAGATGCCACGATAACCTTGCGGAAGAATAACGCTTCATTTTCAATTCTATATAGCTAACCTGTGCATTCATATTTTGCCATACGAACCCAACCGTGCATTGCATACATGACAAGGTAAGAAAATTTTTTCCATTTAGTTATTTCATCATTTGATAGATAGATACAGACTTAGTCTCAACTATATCATCATATAGTTGATCAAATTGCAATACACATGGGAAAAAGTCCTCCCACCGGTCTTCGTCTTAGCAATGGACATCGTTCTATTTCGTATCATGTACAACTAGGAGAATCTGCTGCCATTTACTTCAGAGGAAGAGAGGTTCAGCAACGAGCCAATGATAACTCGAATTGTGATTTCAGTTTAACAACCAGGAACAAAGGAAACATTACCAAGGCTCTTTTTTATGATAACGTTTTGGCTTTGGAAATCGATATCGAGTATGCTGTAGATGTAGTACCAGGAGAGTATTCCTTTCATATGACTGCGTGTAGAAACGAAGCAGGTCATATTCTCCCCGGCCGTTTGAGTTTCCCCATATATTACTGGGATGACCCCGGGTCAGTAAGTTGCATTGCACGTGATTCCACTTCCACCATTCCCAAATATCTCGAAAACAGCGCTACAACTAATGCATCGGATGGCTTTAATTACACGAGATTTTGTACTTATGGGCTTAAACCAAGGAGAAGGGGTCTTGTAGTTATTGAGTCGAAGTGTAAGAGTATGAGTGCAGAGCCACACGAGGGGACGGTGACACATTATTATGCTAATGCTGAGAATGGTGAAGATGCTGGCCTTTCTGTAGCAGTCAAAAACATTAGTGTGAAAGATGGGCATTTGGATTTTGCTGTGGATGGCCCCTAACAACACCCCGTTGGTGCATTGTTTAAAATGTTTGATGAAGTCCTTAGAACTGGGACTTGGAAGCCTACTTATTGCCCTCATTGTGCTAATAACATGATTCAGCGGCAGCGTGCAGGCATGTTCTCGCAATATGACAGTGAAGACAGTGGCACAGACAATGTTCTTGCAGCACTGCTTCGTGTCGGCAGGCAAAAGGCCGGAGCAATTCTAAATAATGCAGTGTTGAAAGGCAATTATAATGGCAATCTCAACATCAACTATTACAAAATTGAACTATTTGGTGGAGCAAGAAAACATTAAGTACTGCCATTTTTTTTTTTTTCGGATTTTGTTCAGTACACATTACTGTAGTGTTTTTTTTTTTTATGTTGGGGTCGTACAATGTATCCAATAATCTAGGAGAATGAACTTGCGTCTGCTTGCAATCTACCAGTTGATTTAATTTTAAGTTTTATATCAGCGTACTAGAAAATAAAATATTTTATGTGTATATGATATTTATATTTACATATCAGCGCCAGGAAGTGCAACATTGTGCAATCTGAGAAGAGGCATCACAAATCCAACTAGCCCGTTCTCAATAAACATTTGAAGATGTCTGGGGAAAGGGAAAACAAAACAATCTAAACCACAACTTGCAGGAAGATTACAATAGAAATTAAATTACAAAAGAAAAGGGCTGCCACATATGGTCACTGCTGTTATCTTGCTTAGCTTAGCTAGCTATATACATTAAATCATCGATACCAAGGTCTTCCCTTTCAATATTCTTGGAGTACTTCTGATTGAACTCTTCCTTAACATGTTGATCATAAGTTCCCAACGAAGTACCCCCTGTCCAGTGTCCATCATTATTTGCATTATTAATCTATTGGAAAAACGAGGTCTTTCTTTCGTGCTACAAACATTCATAGAAACTTCGGCTATAAGGCTCAAGCCAAGAATATATAGATGTAGATGTGGACTTAATTAATTCCAGATCCAACTGAAAATGCACAGCCTCCACATTTTAACATTTTTGGTCATATAATTTCATACAAGTGGAAAGTTGTAATTATTTAACTCAACAAAATTAATATTTTTTTAATATAGTCTCTATTTTATTTACTTACATGATTTACAATTTGTTTATAACAGATGAATAAATAATTGCCCGCCAACTGCCACCATTAGCCAAGAAGTAAAATTAGTTCCTCCTCATGACTGTGGCTAAGTTGGCAATTTAAGATACTATGCTAAATAAGAAGGTTTTACTGAAGCATACTGGTTATAATCTCATTAGACATACAAGTAGTTAGAGACATGCACAAATTAAAGGCATGAGCGTAGCCGAAAATTAATTACTAAGGCTATATTAATGAAGTTAATTGCAACTCTATCTTTTTCTTGTTTATTTTTGAGGAAACAACACTGAATTATTTCTCATACATGCGTCGGACAAAAACCATGATGTTAAATAAGATTTTGAGCCCGTTTGATTTGCATTTTGCAAAAAAATACTTTACTTCTTGAACTATAGGGCATATATATTTTATCTCCTAAACTTTAAAATTATGCAAATCAATCCCTTAAACTTTTTTTATTGTGTAAATTGACTCTTTTATTAATTTTTTTATCAATTATTAATAAAAATATAATGCATTTAAGAAAGTTTAGGATATGAGGTTGCATATTTAAAAAAATTTAGGAAGTCAATTTGCACATAACCAAAGTTCAAAGGAGTATAATACACTTATTTTGGTTAAAATACATATTTATAAAAATTTGGGGTCAATTTGCATATTTTTAAAATCTAGAAGTTAAAATGCATATTACCTATAGTTTAGGGGGAAAAGTTGCAATATTTTCTTTTGCAAACCCCATAAATAAATTGAGAATAATGAAAATGAGATTGTACAATGTTCAATTTACGCTTTGTTCAGTTTAATTTTTAGGATAATTATTTTTTAAAGAATTAAGTTAAAAGAATTTTTTTAGATGAATTACTTTTAAAATAATTAATTTATATTTGATTTGAGTATATTAAAAATAAGTTTAAGAGAATAATTTTTATTTGGATATGATAAAGTAAAATTACTTTTAATTATTAATATAAAAGTAATAATAAGATTTCTTTTCAAAAATCCTTCTCTTATAATAAAAAGTATTTTTGGTTGTTTGAAAAATACTTTAGTGGCATGAAAAAATTACCAAATAAGTAAAGTTACTATGCAATCTCATTCTCATACCAGTAAAAGTACTTTTGGGGACCCTAAACCAGTAATCAAACAGGCTGTTATTTGATTTGTTTTTCTAGCAGCTTAAAAGTATTTTTTAAGCAATTAAAAGTATTTCTGAGAGAAATATTTTTGAAGTAACTTTTCATTTTAGAAAAAATATTTTTAAGATAAAATCTTATTATTGTTCTTGCATTAATAACTAAAAATAATTTTACTTTATCCTATTCAATTAAAAATCATTCTCTTAAATTCACTTTTAATATACTCAAACCAAACATAAATCAAATATCTTAAAAGTAATTTCTCTAAAAATAATTATTTTAACTTAATTCTTTTGAAAGCAATTTTCCCATAAGTTAAATCAACCACACCCTAAGTTGGCTGAAGAAAAGATTAATTAAGACAGTTTTTTTTTTTTTTTTCAAGGAAGGACTAAAAGGTCTCATATGTGTATGACTAAAGTTAATGGCAAAAACCTTTTTTTTTCCCGTTAAAGACAACAAATTTTCCACTAAAAAAATAGTTAACGAAACAAATTAATCAAATAAGGTTTTTGTTACATCCATAAAACGAGCTATGTGAACCTTAAGTGTGGTACAAAACAAAATTCTTTGCAAAAGACAAAACAAATTATAGTGTTTTTTTCTTTTCCATGTCATGAAAATCAAAATGCTCAATTGCATTATCTTTTAGAGAGAGAGAGAGAGCACATATAAGTTACTAAAGAAATTCAGAGTTTACATTTTGGAAGCAACATTGAGCTAGTTATTTTCTTTTGATTGAATTCAAAAGTTACTACAGAAAATAAAAATTCAGCTCTATGAACATTGCGCTAGTTGCGACTCTTGCATTTTGCCATTGCTGTTGGTGCTGAAGGAATCAGATTTCGAAAAGTGCACCAATAAAAATGAGTCTAATGATTTATTTTAATGTAAAAATAGATGCTAAATATGTGAATTTTTATAGAATATTGTAAGATGAAATAGACAATAGAATTGGAGATATTGTGACCATATTGGAAGAAATATTTAGAGTCATCAAACAGTGGTAGCTGTTTAAGCATGAAAATAAACGGGTTAAACGGGTTAGCTCGTTTAGCTTGCTTAGCTCGCAAGTCATATTTTACTAGTTCGACTAGTTTAAAATCGGTTCGCAAACTTAAATGGACCATAACTTTTTTTAATTTTTTTTACTTTTCAAATTTTAAAAAATTAATTTTAATTTAAAAATGGTAAAAACTCTTTTTTATTAAAAAAAGTGAAAATATCCTAAATGTGATTATTAAATCATACTTTTTATATCTTAAATTTATACCTCTTTTCTTTAAAAAAAAAGAAACACAGACCAGTTTAACTGACAACTAAAAATGGGCTAATTTAAATACGTTATTATTTTTTAAACCCAACTCACCTATTTTTAGCGTGTAAACAGATTGGTCCGACGAATTTATCCCATTTTGACGGCCGTAGATATATTTGCAGCTAGAGACCATCATTTTCCAAGAATAGTTCAAGGCGGATTCTGCCCTACTTCCTTTAAAGTAAAAGATGTGTTATTTGTATATAGTTCACCTCGTACTCCGGGCCGACATACCACCCGTCCACCATTGGATGGGTGGTATATTGGCCCAGAGTACGAGATGAGCTATGTCAAGATATCATTTCTCTTAAAGTAATGTGTGTGATGTTATTTGTACTATGACAGCCTAAAGGTGAGAGAGAGCTATGCCCGGTAACTCATTTTTTGTTTTGTTTTGTTTTGTTTTGTTCTCTTCAAAATAAATCTCACTGCAGTTACAGTACATTAATTCAAAACCCAAAGTCCCATGTTGGAAACCCATAAGAAGCTCTCATCAACAACTATTTCTGGCGACGGTGGCTGACCACCACGTAATTTTGTGGCGACATTTCTAGTCGCTCTTTCCAGCCTCATCATGCTATCTGACATTTTCACTTTGTGTTTGTCAAATCTCAATGGTTGAAACCATATATTCGAAGGATTAGGAATAGGATATTCAATATTTCATGTGAGTGAGCCAAGCTTCGCATTCAATTCTACAGCATAAACCACTTAATACAGTAAACATTGAACCATAAATCAACATAAGCACCAATTGAAGATGGAGTTTGACATTTCAATACTGCAGCAAAATAATAAACTAATAAATGCTTGGGTACTTAAGGTGGCGTGGCACTCAATGACATGGTTGCAGAGGTTCACATTCAATCACTAAGATTTCCAGTGCATATGAATTTATAGCATTTCACTTTGTGACAAATTAAGGGCAGAGGAGGTTAGAGAAGTGAGTGAGAAAGAAAGATCATTTGATATTCAAAGAAGTGATGACGAGGAATGGTTTGCCTACATTGTATTATAGCCAAGTCAGATTTGACTCAGTCATGATACTTGATCTTATGAAGTTATTAGAGATTTTTATCTATTCCTAGTTTTGCTTTCTATTGTAACTATTTTTTGATTATAGCATCTCTTAGTTGTCTTTAGTTCCTAACTTGTAGGAACTAACTTTGCTATATATGTAACTGTACCTCAGCTCAGTAAACAGCATACTAGTAACATTTTCTCAATTACTACTCTTATATGGTATCAGTAGTCTCTTGCTTAATAGCTTTTCGATCCACTTCTCATCATGACTTCCAGTACCTCAAACTCTGATCCCAATCCTGATCCCAACAACTCCAACACCTTAGCCATTGGCCAAAATAAGACTGTCATAGCTCTTAACACCCAACACTTAACCAAGCTCTGTGGCTCCAACTTTCCAGCTTGGAGAGTTTAGATGAACGCTCTCATTGTTGGTTATGATCTCCTTGGTTTTGTTGATGGAACCACGACCTGCCCCTCACCTTCCCACGATGATTATAAATACTGGCGCCGACAAGATCAACTTCTTCTCCATGCCATAATCTCCTTTGTCGATCAGCAAGTTGTTTGCATGCTTGGGATGTCAAGACTTCCAAGCAAGCTTGGAACACACTCGCTCGCCTGTTCGCAAGTAAGACAAGGCATTGTATTATGTACTTGAAAGAAAAGCTTTCTCAATCCTCCAAAGGATCTCAAACCGTTACTACATATCTTCAGGGTATTAAATCTATCTCAGATGAATTAGCCATTATTGACTGTCCTGTTGATGATGTTGATTTGGTCATTCATGCCTTGAATGGCTTGGGTTCTGAATTTAAAGAAATTACTGCTGTTATCCACACCCGTGAAACTCCTATCACATTTGATGAGCTTCATGATTTACTTCATGATTTTGAGACTTATCTTCATCGTCATGCACCTTCATCTGACATTACTCAAATTGCTACTGCAAATTCTGTCCACAAAGGCAAAACCAACCACTTCAAGGCCAAACCTCAATCATCTTCTTCTGCTTTTTCATCCTTCACCCAATCTACTTTTCCAAGTTCATCAAAGAAGGTCATTTGTCCGTTCTGCCAAAAACCAAGCCACACTGCCAAAGTTTGCTATAAGATCCATGGTAATCCCAACGAACAAGGCTATATGCCTTCTGCTCACCATAACTTTCTCCCACCACCTACTACTAGCTCAGATTGGGTCTTGGATTCTAGTGCTACACACCATGTCACCAATGACTTTGAATAATTGCATCTCACAACACCATACAATGGTAAAGATCAATTGCATATAGGTGATGGAACTGCCTTGCCAATTTCCCATACTGGTAATACCAACATCATTACACCATCACACACACTTCACCTCAGTAATGTTCTTCATGTCCCTAACATTGCCACACACCTTCTTTCCATTTCTAAATTATGTCAAACTAATCCTGTCTCTGTTGAATTTTTCTCTGATTATTTTCTGGTGAAGGATCTGAAGACAGGTGCCCCACTACTCAAAGGCCAGCATAAGAATGGACTTTATCATCTCCCCATTGCATCCTCACCTCAAGTTCTGTTTTCTGCTGCAACACCACCCTAGCATCATATTCTAGGACATCCTGCATCACGCATTCTTCAGTATCTATCTTCAACTCTTCAAATAAAGTCCAGCATTAGTTCTCCTTGCATTTCGTGTAGATGCTCCAAGTCACACAAGCTGCCATTTTCAGTCTCATCTGTTACAAGCACTAAACCACTTGAAATCATTTACACAGATGTATGGGGCCCTGCTCCTTGTAGGTCATTAGATGGTTTTAGTTATTATTTAGTGTTAGTTGATAATTTTTCTAAGTACATTTGGTTGTACCCACTGAAAAATAAATCTGATGTTTCATTGATATTTCCTCAATTTAAATCTATTGTTGAAAAATTCTTCAATCTGCCAATTATATCTATCTTTTCAGATAATGGGGGTTATTCAAACTTAAATCTTTTTTTGCAAAACATGGCATCTCACATTATAACTCACCACCTCATACACCTGAACATAATGCTATAGCAGAAAGAAGACATCGCCATATAGTGGAAATAGGTCGTGCGTTACTTCATCATGCAAATCTCCCTGCATCATTTTGGTCATATTTATGCCAAGCTGTTGCATATCTAATAAACCGCCTCCTTACTCCTATTCTGCACATGCAGTCTCCATTCCAAGTTTTGCACCATTCTAGTTCACATTATCATCATTTGCATTCATTTGATTGTTTACACTTTCCTTGGCTCAAGCCTTATACCAATAACAAACTTCAACCAAGATCATCACCATGCATCTTTGTTGGATAGGCACCATCACATTATGCTTTCCTTTGCCTTGATCTAGCAACCAACAAACTTTATACCTCCCGCCATGTGACATTTTTTGACAACCACTTCCCCTATCCTTCTCTAATTACCAAACAAACCACCTGAAATTTTGCTAGTCCATCAAATCCTCAACCTCCCCATCTCATATTACTTATTCAACCACCGCCCACTCAACCTGACACACAATCTGCCTCTGCCTCTCATGATTCCTTCTTGTGCTCGTTCGGATGTGCTGATAGTGCCTTCAGATTCATCACCAGGTAATGATCCCTCCTCATCCTCTTCTTCATCCAACTCATCCCCATTTCCCCTTCCTTTTCAGCATTCACAAAATCCTACTAGAAAACATAGCATGATAACACGATCCCAAAACAATATTTTCAAACCAAAAAAAAGAACCTTTGCTGTCACTAAGGACCCCCTAGCTGAAAACTTTGAACCCGCCAATGTGAGAGAAGCCATGAAACATTCTCATTGGCATGAGGCTATGGCAGACCAGTTTGATGCCCTTTTAAGAAATGGTACTTGGTTATTAGTACCAGCACCCAAGAACCAGAATGTTGTTGGCTATAGGTGGCTTTTGAATAAAAAGAAACCCCAATGGATCAATTTCAAGGTACAAGGCTCGTGTTATAGCCAAAGGTTACACTTAAACTGCCGGTACTGATTTTCATGATACATTTGCACCAGTGGTAAGGCCTCAAATTGTTAAAGTTGTCTTGACAATTGCACTTGCAAAATCATGGAGCATGCACCAACTAGATGTTAATAATGCTTTTCTTCAAGGGAACATTGAAGAGCAAATTTTTATGACTCAATCTCCAGGTTTTAAACACCCTCAACACCCTGATTATGTTTGTAAATTGCACAAGGCAATTTATGGCTTACGACAGGCTCCAAGGGCTTGGCATGATGCACTCAAGTCCTTCATTGTTTCCTATGGTTTTCAAACAAGTCACAGTGATCCATCCTTATTTATATATTTTGATGGTAGAATCTTAGCATATTTTTTGGTGTATGTTGATGATTTATTAGTGACAAGAAATGAAAATCGGTTTCTAGCAACTCTTATTCAACTACTGTCTACTAGATTCTCCCTGAAAAACTTGGGTGCTCCTAATTACTTTTCTTGGAGTTGAATTAATTCCAACAACCACTAGTTTATTTCTCTCTCAGCACAAGTTCATCCATGATGTTCTTGAAAGATTTGACATGTAGGGGGCGAAACCTGCAGCTACTCCTCTTTCCTCCACTGCTCAACCTCAGCTTCATGATGGTTCTCCTCACACTGTTGCAACCAGCTACCGCAGAATTATCGGTGCTCTTCAATATCTAAACATGACTAGACTAGATCTTTCATTTGCTATCAACAAATTGTCCCAATTTATGCATCAGCCAACCACCATACACTTCCAACATCTCAAGCGTTTGCTCAGGTACCTCAAGGAAACCATCGATCATGGACTTAAACTTCGAAGATCTAAATCCTTCACATTGGTCACTTTTTCTGATGCTGATTGGGGTGGTAATATAGATGACCGCACCTCCACTTCTGCCTACATCTCATTTCTTGGTGGCTGTCCCATCTCTTGGAGTTCTAGAAAACAAAAAACTGTTACTCGATCATCAATAGAAGCTGAATACTGAGCGGTGGCCTATGCAACTGCTGAAACCATGTAGTCAATGAACTTACTCAAAGAACTCAAATTAACACTGATCAAGCCACCCTTCTATTATGTGATAATGTGGGAGCTACCTATCTCTGTGCTAATGCCATCTTTCACTCTCGGATGAAGCATATTTCCATGGACTATCACTTTGTGAGAGAACAGGTACAATCTAGTAAACTTCAGGTGTCTTATGTGTCCACCAAGGATCAATTGGCTAACATCTTAACCAAGCCACTACCATCGTCCAAATTTGAAGACTTCAGGGTCAAGATCAAGGCCACCAATGGCAACCTTATCTTGAGGGGGCGTATTATAGCCAAGTCAAATTTGACTCAGTCATGATACTTGATCTTATCAAGTTATTAGAGATTTTATCTACTCCTGGTTTTGCTTTCTGTTGTAACTATTTTTTGATTATAGCATCTCTTAGTTGTATTTAGTTCCTAACTTGTAGGAACTAACTTTACTATATATGTAATTGCACCTCAGTTCAATAAATAGCATAGCAGTAACATTTTCTCAATTACTACTCTTATACATAGGGTGACCAGTGCTTGACCCACAAAGAAGTGATGTTTTCTCTCTCGATATCAGAGGATAGGTTCCAAATTCCAGTGTTAAAGAGGGGTGTCGATGTCGTGCTAGACGTTGATGATGCTGCTAGATTGAGAGCAAGTGCTGTTGCGGTAGGCCTTGGAGAGACAGTGGTGCTTGGAGGCACCGAGGCAGCATAGGTAGTGTGGAGTTGGGGGCGGGTCATGGTGGCCGGTGGTGTTTTTTAATTTTGGCCGCACAAACCTGGGCAATGACATGAAGACAAGTAAACTGAATCATCCGATTGCCCTTCATAAGTCTAGACCACCCATTTATTATTTATTAACCATTAAATTTAACTTCTCTGATCAAAGTGGGTGTCAAAGAGAATGACACTCATGATTCGTCACAATGTAGGGCATAATCTGCCGGTTCAGGTAATGCTATCTAAACAATACTTTATACATAAAAACATCTCAGTTATTTCTTTACCATTAGATTTATCTTCAAATTTTGCAATATTTCTT
Source organism: Pterocarpus santalinus (assembly GCA_031439595.1). Classification (NCBI taxonomy): domain Eukaryota; kingdom Viridiplantae; phylum Streptophyta; class Magnoliopsida; order Fabales; family Fabaceae; genus Pterocarpus; species Pterocarpus santalinus. The sequence goes on along the minus strand of CM062531.1, from coordinate 63,587,977 downwards.
TTTTCACAAATTAGCATGCAATCCAATAGCTTTACACATTTATTCTCTTTGTCTCTTTAAGTGTTGTTGATATCATATCAACATATAGCATTATTCAAATATTCATAGAAATACAGTTAGTGGAGTACAACTGAGTTTTATCCAAACTGGGGTTTTCTGATATGGCTATATGGCGTAATTGATGAGTCTTTTTTTCCCACTCTTTCAAATCAACGACTAGATAAAAGACAGAGATATAATATTGTCAGCACTGCCTAGTCCAGTTGCCACAGAGCTATTCATTATCCTCAACCTCTTCCAAGAGTCAGCGAACACCTTAAAAGCAGGAACAATGAGATCATTTCAGAATTGAATACTCGTCAATTTGTCATTCGTTGATTCCAATACTAGTGTTTAGTGGCCCCTACAATACATGGGATTTAAAAATTTTACTTTAATTACAAAATTATAAAATTTAATTTGATTAAGTTGTAAGATAAAATAAATAATTTAGTTTTACTATAAATTAACAAACTATTATTTAAATACAAAAATGATACACATTAACATAACAAATGAATTAATTGTGAACATAAAGTATAACATAGATTCTAATAATAAGGAAAAGATAAGTACAAATTTAATAAAGCTTTTATGATTTCTCGTATTTACTTACTTGACAGGATTAAAGTATATCTCATGATTTTATAAAAAATTAATTAAAGCAAAATAAAATTAATGATTGAAGCAACTTTTTTTTTTAAATGATTTGAAAAAATCTCAATCCACCACCGAAGAAGTGGGAAGCAAGTGTAACTTGAAAAAAAAAATTGTAACCAATAACCATCAACACATGAAATAAAATTTTAACCTGAAACAGGATTGGCTAAACAAAAAATAAATCAAATTTATTAATTTCCTTTATTTGCTCCTTTACTAATACCTAATTGAGCCATTTTTTTAATGTTTTCCTTTTTTAATGGCAAATATATTTAATTTATTTTTAAAAAAAATTGAAATGGGTAGAACTCACCAGGTTGTAACGCATGTAAAAGTTTCCATATAATATCTTTTGTTTTATAACTAGTATAGATTTGTCATATAAGGAAATAATGCCTTTGTTCAAAAATCTAATTGTACATAAACAATTAGCAGCACCGTACTTATTTAATAACATGAAGCTTCGCATCAAATGGAAGAATCGAACAAAAGGAAAGAAAGCATCGAAAAAAATGCTAATTAAAGAAAGAAAAATTCGGTGTGTAAAAAAAATAATAACGGAGGAATTTGATGCCATGCCTTATGTGATAATGTGGGATGCTGTATATCGAGGTGTATCAGCAGATCATACCTTCTATGTCCGTCTGGATGGATTTGACGATTCTGGCCTTTCTGTTATGCCCATCAGCAGTAGTGAACAAAGTTGTTCCATCATTAGCAAATGTTGTACTACCACTAAGGCATGGGATGGCATTACTCAAACGGGTGTTCATATTTATGGGCAAGCAAGGAGGAGGGGGGGTCTTTTGGTTATTGAGTTGAAGAAAAAGAGTAAGGATGAAAAGGCTTACATGGGGACGGTGGCACATTATTAAGCTAATGCTGAGAAATGGAAATGATGTTGGCCTTTCTGTAGCAATCAAAAGGATTGGTGTGTTAGAGGGTGACCATTTGGATTTTGCTGTGGATGGCCCTCAACAACACCCGATTGCTGCATTGTTTTACATGTTTGATGAAGTCCAAAGAAGTGGGAAGCCTCCTTATTGCCCTCATTGTTCTAATAATTACATCATTCAGAGGCAGCACGGAATTATGTCATGGCAATCTGAGGGTGAAGACAGCGACAAAGACAATGTTCCTACAGCACTGCTTCATCGCCACAGGCAAGATGCAGCAGGCATTGTTGCCAATGATGGAGTGGTTATAGGTGATAATAATGGTTTTTTTTTTTTTGGTCCGTAGGTGATAATAATGGTAACCTCAACATCAGGAAATTTGGCCTCGGACTACTTAGAGGAAGATAAATTTATGTACTGCTGATGGCCCAATGATTACTGATGGAAGTAGATCATTGGAAATGCAGGAGAAAGCAACCCAAGGGAAAGGTAAACAAGTTGCTGTGAGGCCCAAAGACTGGGAGGACTATATACATTAGGATCTCTTTTGTGCACATTAGAAATAGGTTGCTGACTATGAGAGACAATGGGGGGAAAGGTGTGAGGTAATGATTGGTGAATGATTAGGAATTTGTTATTTGGGTGCTCTAGATTCCAGGGGGGAAAGTTGTGTACATATTGCTTGCTATTATTCAATGAAGGATATCAGAAAATCCAAGTTTATCTTCATTTTTCTTACTTTCTCTGTTTTCTCTTATTTTCCATATCATTTTTGGTACTTTCATTTTCGAACTTACATGGCAGGCTGCCATACTCGTGCTTCTGCTGCCTCAGAACCACCACCTGCATCCGAAGTGGAAGCAACCATTGCTTCCCTAGCAAAGCAAATCAGTGAAGTTTTATGCCGCTTACAATCAGTGGAGAGTCGTTTTGGTACCCTGAACACCCACCAAATCCTCCACCACTAGCTTCTTTGGCTGCTGCCCTCGGGCATTCCTTTCGCCTTGACGTACCACAATTTGATGGGATAGACCCTCATGGGTGGATTTTCAAAATCTCCCAGTTCTTCGATTTTCATTGCACACCTATGGATCAACACATTACCATTGCCTCTTTCTATTTGGATGGCGAGGCTTTGGCCTGGTTCCAATGGATGCACGCCAATCAACAGTTGCTATCTTGGCCTGCATTTATCCTAGCTTTGGAAGCCTGTTTTGCACCTGCCATGTATGATGACCCTATAGGCACTTTGTTCAAGCTATGCCAGATTGGATCTTTTTGAGAATATCAGGCCCAATTCAAATCTCTTGCAAATCGTGTTGTGGGCCTTTCGGCCCATTTCTTCATCAGCTGCTTTGCTTTGAGTCTAAAATCAGAAATCGATAGAGAAGTCCAAGCACTAGTCCCAACCACTCTTCCCCAAGCAATTGCCATAGCAAACTTACATAAGGACAAGTTGCACGATCTTTCCTCTGTATTGTGGCATCCATCTAGCTGCGACCGTCCATTCCCTACTCCTCTATGCAAACCCACATTTCCATCACCCTCACTACCGGTGAAGAAGTTGATGACGGTGCAGCTCCAAGCCCATTGTGACAAAGGGTTGTGCTATAACTATGACGAGTGCTTCGTTCCAGGTTATTAATGCAAGGCAAAATTCTTTCTGCTACTTATAGAGGACGAGGAAATCGCAGAGGAATTCCTAGCAAAATCGATGAGGAAGCTACACCATAAATGGAGGAGCCTAAACCTGAGATCTGTCTACATGCGATGGAAGGTAAATTGCGACCTCAAACCCTCGGTGTCCAGGGGCATCTTCAGAACTCCCCAGTCTCCATCCTAATCGACAATGAGAGCACGCACAACTTTGTGCAAGCTCAGGTTGCGAAATTCTTGGGGTTGGCCATGACACCCATCACCGAGTTTCGAGTGTTAGTGGGAAACGAGGAAGAAATTCACTATTCTATGGCTTGTGAGTATCATTCAAGCTTCAGAATCATTCTTTTAGTATGGATCTATTCGTACTTCCTTTAAGTAGGGCAGATATCATGTTTAGGATTCAATGGTTTAAGCGACTGGGCCTCGTGTTGACTGATTATAGTGAGCTGCAAATGAAATTTATTTGGGATGGCAAGATGATTCATTTAAGTACGGAATCATCTCCCGTGGCTTCGGAGGTTTTCCTGAATCAACTACAAAGAATTGCTATTGTCAAGGGTGTTTCTATTTTTTTCCATCTCAGTATGACTTCTGCGAGCTCTGACACGAATTCAGATGTAATTCTTGGCCTCTCTGCATTAGCCACAAAGTTTCATCGTCTATTTGATAGTCCATCTAGTTTGCCCCCATCTCAAACTACTGATCACTGCATTCATCTGGAATCCCAAGCCTCCCCAGTTAATGTCAAACCTTACCGGTATCCATTTTTTCAAAAATAGGAGATTGAGCTTCAGATTAAGGAAATGTTGTGGCAAGGGATCATTCAACCCAGCACTAATGCATTTTCATCACTTGTGTTACTAGTGCGTAAGAAGGATGGCACATGGCATTTCTATGTAGACTACAAGGCACTTAACGCCATTACTATCAAGGATCGTTTCCCTATTCCAATGATTGATGAGTTATTGGATGAGCTGGTCAAGGCCCGTTGGTTCTCGAAGCTGGATCTTCGTTTGGGCTATCATCAGATTCGGATGAAGCCTCAAGATGTTCACAAGACTGCTTTCAGAATGCACGAAGGGCATTACGAATTCAAAATGATGCCGTTCGGACTGTGCAACACCTTAGCAATGTTTTAGGCGATGATGAATGGGTTGTTTCGCCCTTATTTACGCTTGTTTGTTATTATATTTTTTTGACGATATTCTTGTTTATAGTCCCTCAATAAATGAACATTTGCATCATCTGGAAGTGGTCTTTAAATTGTTAGCTGAGGCTTATTTTTACTCGAAGCATTCCAAATGCTCCTTCTGTAAGCAGTCAATCGATTACCTTAGGCATATTATTATAGGGACAGGGGTGGCACCAGACCCTGACAAAATTCAAGCAATGGTGAATTGGCCAATTCCATTGATCGTGATGCAACTTCGCGGCTTCCTGGGGCTAACGGGGTTCTATCGAAAATTCATCAATGAGTACATCACTATTGCAAGCCCTTTGATAGAATTGTTGAAAAAGGATGGGTTCCAGTGGTCTATGGGTGCGCAAGTAGCTTTTGAACAATTAAAATAAGCTATGATCAAGGCTCCTATTTTAGCACTGGCGGACTTTGAGTGTGGTTTCTAGCATTATTCTGATGCCTGTGGTATGGGAATGGGGGCTGTTCTCATGCAAAAAAGTCACCCAATTGCCTTTTTTAGTAAGGTTTTCTGTCCTAAGTTGAGATCAGCCTCCACATATGTCAGAGAACTCCATGCTATTACTATGGTAGTCAAGAAGTGGAAACATTATTTACCAGGGAGGCATTTTGAGATCCTTACTAATCAAAAAGCATTAAAGAGCTAAGAGCCAAACTATTCAAACCCTCGAGCAACACTTCTAGTTGACCAAATTACTTGGCTATGATTGTTCCATACACTACAAGCCTGGGGGCAGAACAGAGTTATAGATGCCCTATTTAGATTGACTGAAAATTCCAACAAGCAGTGTTTGGTGTTAACGATGCCCCAATGTGACATTTTAAGCAAAATTCAAGAAAAGTCGAGGACTAGCAAAGATTTGATCTAGTTGCGTCATCACATTGAGCAAGACCCTAGCAAGTTTCCGAAACACACCTTGCATAATAAGGTGATTATTTTTTATGATAGAACTGTGATTAGCTCCTCCTCAGCTCTAAAGGAAGAATTGATGCACGAATCTCACTCTTCTCCACAAGGGTCACTCTTCTCCATAAGGGGGACGCGCGGGAGGCACGAAAACCCTTTGTTGGTTGAATGTTAATTTTTTCTGGGAAGGTATGAGAAATGATGTGCAACAATTTTTCAAGGAATGTATTGTACGTCAGCAAACCAAGGGTGAAACCAAGGCGCCTAGTGACTTGTTGCAGTTGATACCTCCACCAGTGAGGGTGTAGGAAGATTTATCCTTAGACTTCATTGTTGGATTATCTCCTTCACGTGGCGGTGCAACTATTTTGGCAGTGGTAGACTGTTTTTCTAAAGCAGCCTATTTCATTAAGCTGCCTTTACATTATACTGCTATTAGAGTAGCTGAAGTATTTGCTGAAAATATCTACAAGCTACATGGCATACCTGCAGCCTCATATCCGATCGAGATCCCATCTTTCTGAGCAAATTCTAGAAGGAAATATTCAAACTCAGTGGCACCACCTTGCGAATGAGCACCAGGTACCACCCCCAATCTGATGGCCAAACAGAGGTGGTCAACTGCACCCTGCAATAGTACTTGAGGGCATTTGTGCATAACAAACCAAAGCAATGGGAAAGTTACATCCATTGGGCAGAATGGAGTTACAACACTGCAGTGCATGTTACCACCGGAGTCACTTCCTTTGAGGTGGTCTACGGAAGAACTCCTCCTAGTGTTCCCAACTATTGCCCAGGCTCAACTATTGTTGAGGCAATGCAGAAGGAGATAAAAGAAAGGGCACTTTTCTCAACAAATTGCAGTCCAAGATTCTGAAGGCTCAAGCACAGATGAAGGCGACGGCAGGCAAGAAGAGGTGCGACGTGCAATACAATAAGGGTGATCAAGTGTTTGTCAAATTGAGGCCTCATAGACAGAGATCAGTATTCTTGGCTGATGTTCCTAAGCTAAGCAAGAGGTATTTTGGTCCTTTCCAAGTGGATGATAGAATTGGGGTTGTAGCATACAAGCTGGAATTACCAGCAAGCTCCAGGATCCACCCTATTTTTCATTGCTCCTTACTAAAAAAGTACTACTGTGTTCTGCCTGACACTGGTCCTGAGTCGCCAGAAGCTCGCCCTGACACCCATGAGCCCTCAATCAGACCTTTGGCAATTCTAGATGTGGAGAGGGCAGTAGATCAAGACCCTCAAAAGACTAAAGCTCTAATTCAAAGGGCTGGCTTGTCACCTGAAGATTCCACGTGGGAAAACCTACATCAACTATAGTAGGATTTACTTGATTTATACCTTGAGGACAAGGTATATCGTGAAAGGGTAAGACATGATGGCCCAATGATTACTAATGGAAGCAGCCCATCGGAAATGCATGAGGAAGCAAACCAAGGGGTAAATGGGTTACTGTGAGGCCCAAAGACTGGGAGGACTACATACATTAGGATCTCTTTTGTGCACATTAGAAATAGGTTGCTAACTATGAGAGAGAATGGGGGGAAAGGTGTGAGGTAATGATTGGTGAATAATTAGGAGTTTGTTATTTGGGTGCTAGATTCTTGGGGGGAAAATTGTGTACATATTGCTTGCTGTTATTTCAATGAAGGATATCGAAAATCCAAGTTTATCTTCATTTTTTTTACTTTCTCTGTTTTCTCTTATTTTCCATATCAACTGCAAGTTTCTTTTTTCTTTTTTTTTAATTTTGTCAAGTACACAATTTTGTAGTGCTTTTTCAATGTTGGGGAACGCATATGTAGTATCCAATAACCTAGAACTAGAAGAATGAACTTGTGTCTGATTGAAATCTACTAGTTGTTGCAATCTTAAGTTTTATATCAGTGTAATAGAAACTATAAAACATTTTTTTATGTGTTTATGATGTTTATATTCGCATATCAAGGCCAGGAAGTACAGCATCATGCAATCTGAGAAGGGCATCACAAATCCAACTAGCCCGTTCTCATTCATTAAATACTTGAAGGTGTCTGGGGAAAGGGAAAACAAAACACTCTAAACCACAACTTGGGGGAAGATTACTTTAGAGATTGAACTACGAGAGAAAAGGGATGCCACATATGGTCAATGCTTGTCTTTCCTTTCAATGTTCCCAGAGCATTTCAGATACTTTTCTTTTTCTTCTTCTGGTTTACTGAATTCTTCTTTAATATGTCTATACCTGATGAAGTAACCCTTAATAAATTGGCAGAATGGGGTCTTGCTAAAACATTCATACAATATCTTAGGCTACAAGACTCAAGCCAAGAAAACAGATTTAGATGCGGAGTTGATTAATTCCAGGTCCAACCGAGAATGTAAGGCCTGCCCATTTTTCCTTTTCTCCAACATTTTTGGTCATTTTATTTCGTACAGGTGAAATTTGTAATTATTGAAATCGACAAAGTTATTTTTTGTTAATATAGCCTCTATTTTATTTGGTTACATGATTAACAGTTTGTTTCAAACAGATGAGTTAATAATTGCCTCGTTCCAACTGCCACCATCGGCCAAGAAATATATAGTCCCTCTGGAGTGTGGCTAAGTTGGCAATTTGAGATACCATGCAATGTAGGCAGGTTTTTCATTAGGCATACAAGTTGTTAGATAAAAGGCATGAGTGTATCTAGAAATTAATTACTGAGGCTATCAATAGAGTTAATCGTATCTCTGTCATTTTCTTGTTGATTTTTGATGAAACAATACTGAATTATTTGATATACATACGCCGGACACAAACTGCAGTCAGCTTAAGAGAAGATTAAATTAAGACATTCTTTTTTTTCTTCAGGAAAAGACTAGCTAGAATGTAAAAACCGATATGTGAATGGCTAAGTTAAAGACAACAATTTCTCTTTTTTTTTTTTTTTTTCTTCTCCTGATAAAAACCAACAAATTGTCCATCCAACAAAAAACAAATAAATAAATAAAGACAACAAATTAATGAATGACCAAATAAGGTTTTCGTTGCATCCATATAACGAGCTGTGTGATTCGCTAAAAATCCTTAAAGTATGGTACAGAACAAATTATTGTGTTGTTTTCTTTCCCATGTCATGAAAATCAAAATGCTCACTTACATTAACTTTTAGAGAGAGAGCACATACATTACTAAAGAAATTCAAAATTTACATACTATCGTAGCTTTAGCTTTATGAAGTCCACAATGACAGTGATTAAAGAGATGTGAGAGAGAGAGATAGAGAAGGGGGGGGGGGGGACAGACCTAAGAAAACCTTAAAATGTCTACAACATACGTTGCCTACTAAAACTGCTAGGACATTTGGATCCCATATGTAGAATTATACATAAGCAAGGAAGAGAATCCCTAGCTTCTGCCCTGCCGCTGGACTCTGGTATGATGTGCTTAAATGTGAATGTTGGTCATTCTGTATCAGCAACATTGTGCTAGTTGCGACTCTTGCATTTTTCCATGGCTCTCGGTGCTGCAGGAATCAGATTTAGACAAGTACATCAATAAGGATAATTTTTAGGATATGTTTTAGATCAAAATAGATGCTAAATATGTGAACTTCTCGCACTAATGTTGATTGTATTAAAACTATCAAGAGATGATGGACATTTCCACTATTTTCATAAAATACTGTAAGATGAAATTAGATGATAGGGTTGGAGAAACTGTCTCATATTGGAAGAAAAGTTTGCAGCTAGAGAGCATCAATTCCATAAATAGTTCGTGTAATGCCATGTAAACAATATTTAGCACATAAAAACTCCTCACTCATTTCTATTAACACTAGATTTATCTTCAAATTTTTGCATTTCTTTTTTTTGGCACAAATTCGAATGCAATTCAATAGCTTTTCAGTTTTACACATTTATCCTGTTTGTCTTTTTAGGTGTTGTTGATATGATATCATCAAATAGCATTATTCAAATACTTAGAGGACAGAATAGTGGAGTGCAACAAAGTTTTATAGTGTGATTTATGAGATTTTTCTATTTAAAATCTAGATAAAAAGCAGAGATGTAATATTGTCAGCCCTACCTAGTCCAATTGCTTCAGAACTCTTCATTATCCTCAACCTCTTGCAAGAGTCAGTGAACATCCTAAAACAAGAACAATAAGACCATAGCTCGTTGATTTAGATATTTTTCATATAATAAAATAATGCCTTTCTTTGAAAATTGGATTGTAAATAAATAATTAGCAGCACTATACTTATTAATTAGTAAAAATCAAATGAGACATCTCACAGAAATCAGAAAATGCACAGCATTATGAGATATAATATGCGCTTACTCCCATGGAACATCACCAACTAGCATCCAATCACCATCCTTGTCTTCATAGGTGAGCACATATTCTGAACCATGAAGCAGATCCATCAATCTACTTTCACTTAGCTTATCTCGACTAGAAACTCCATGTGAGCCACATTGACCTACAATTGTCAAAGATAATAGCATCATCATAACATGTAACATAGTGAGCGTTTTATTGGTAAAGAATTAATTGACCTATTCATAGCACTCCTGTAAATTTCCCAGCTCATGGAACCAACTAGCTTGAGCCTGTCACATTCCAAAGACTTAGGATGCTGATTTCATGGCAGTTCTGATCAGGATAAATTCTTTACGTTGCTCTCATCAAAATCAAATTGAGAGAAAAAATTTGGTATCACAAAAGAATATTCTTTTATTCTAATCTATGCAGAAGAAAGTGAGAAGATCATTGCAATTTGCAAGTAAAAGAAAAACTCACTGATAGTAAAACAGCTAAACATCTTTTCCAGTGCCGCAGATAGTTCCCTGTAAGTGCCAAAGTTTTTTAGGTCCACTTTCCTCAAGTATGGAGCACCATCCATGCTGACTTTCACATAAAGGCAACCAGACTTTGCTTCTGCATCATCATTATCATTCTTTTGAGGCTGAGTAGCCATTGAGTTCTTCCTGAAGGAACGGATTGGTGGCCATCCCACAACCTGTTCTCTGATTCACACAAGAATACAAATTTACTCAATATATTAGGGAGTGTGCAGGTAGCCCCACCTGAGATAAACTTTATACCTAGAGGTCAGTGATTATAACTAAAAAACAAAAGGAACTTAACTAATACAGATTCTTATCCTGCTGTGTAAGGGAGATTCAAGAGACGAACACAGAAGAGGTGTTTTTTTCTGTTTGGTTTTGTGTTTTTTGTTTTCTATTTTTTGTTTTTTTGGGGGGGGGGGGGGAGGAGAAATTTCAATCCAATAAGAAATTTTCAGTATAGGACACTGAATTCAATCCAAAATCATATATAAAAGCAAATAATGGACAAACAAGATGAATAAGAAATTTTAAGGAGCAACCAGAACAACCATTAGGATGATGATCAACATAGAAGGAATATCCTCTAAATTACATAGAATAGAGTTAATAACAGGTTATCTAACACTAAAGGCACACATGAGGTGATGCAACAAGAAGAGTTAAAACTCCAAGTTTCATATGGACAGATTTTCTTCTCTCTTAATTTCAGTTAAATTTCAACCAAGTGTATTTTTTTATTAAATTTTTTAAAAAAATCCTTTCCTCTTTCTCTGAATTATCTCATCTCAAATTACTCGGTAACATAATTTTCTTCATGCATCCAACATTTTGTTAACATACACTCACAGAATTACAGAAATCAGAAAACCATAAAAAGGGACAGGACAGTAACAAAAAACTCACTGAACACAGAGCCAACATCAACAACAAAAGTGGACAAATATTTTGACAAGGAAAATAGGGGGAAAAAAAAGAAAAAAAGTAAAACCAAATCAACACCAACTCTTTTTTTTTTCAACGGCAAAAAAGAAAAGAACAATGATGAGACTAAAGGAAGATGATACTACTTTGCAACAGGAGCAGATATCTGGGGCTTCTTCTCATTCACTGGCTTTGGAGACTGAGGAATCTTCTCTTTCACAACAGATGCTTGCTGGTTGGTGCATTCAGGAACAGCAAGAGCCTTGCCACCAGCAACATTAACACCCCTTGGAGAGAACAAGCCACCATCTTTACCAAGACCCACCTCAGATCCACCTTTCCCAGATAGGATCCAGTTCCCAGAACCACCATCAATGGCATCTGAGAAACCCCTTTTGGCCCCAGACACCAAACTCTTCAACATGCCTAATGAGTACACATTCTTGTCCTCCACACCACCACCACCACCACCAACACCATCTCTTTCTGGTGACTCAGAACCAGGCAAGCCAAGCCTAAGCTCAGTAGCCTTGAGGTTCAAGCCACCGCTTGTCCTCTGAGGAAACTTGTCAGAGCTTTCCATTGAAGGAGCCTGAGGTAAGCCTACATAGCCTTGCTCGAATGGCACAGACATCAAACTTCAGTTCAGCACACACACTACAGTTACACTGTCACTTATGCTCAAAAATGGAAAAGAAAGAGAAGAAGAACTTGAAGAATCAGAATTTAACAGTGGAGAACAAAAAAAGGTAAGTTGATGGAGAGAAGGTTCTGTGAGGTTTAGAGTTGAATGTGTGTTTCTGTTTGTTTGTATATAAACTGATATAACTCACTGCATTCTGTTAAACTGGCTGTGTGATGGAATTGTAAGTGTTAAGTGGTGTAGCCAAAAAGAAAAGAAAAACAAAGAAATAAAGTGGGAATATTGACATAAGAAGAATGGGAGATTGTAATATGCAAAAAAAAAAAAAAAAAAAAAAGGAACTGTGTTTGCTTTATTCTTTTTCAAAAGAAAAAAAAAAGTTAAGAAAAAAATTCTATGATGATTATGTGTGTGTGTGTGTTTTTTTTTTTTTTTTTCAGTTCTTTATAATTTGTGTGAATCTTTTTGTGGGCAGCCACTCCGACAAACCACAGAAAGTCACTGGCATACTTTACTCAGTTGTACTCTTTGGAAATGAATAGTGTTTTATTCATTCATGAGTTTTGGAAGAAATTTTCTCTGTTTATAGTTTAATTTTTGTGTTAATTATGTAAATTATGTAAATGTAACAACTCCGATTTGTGTTAATATAATGTTATTTTATAATCATAGTGTCATCGTAAAATTTATTCGTCTTATTTCTACTGTATTACCTATCATTGTTAAAATTTCATTAAAAATTTTTAAGAAATGTTGGTGAAAGTCAATATGTATTATACTTTTATAAATTGTAAAATGGACAATGAATAACATCAATAGAACATTTAAAAATAAACTGCATATCAAAAAAAAATAGTGTGGCACCATTATATAATTTACTTTTTTTTTTTAAATATTTTGTACTGTGTGTGCCAAAAGCTAAGATGCGCTGGAGGCAGCGTTTGGACGAAAGGTAAACCCAGGCTCAAGAAAGGTAAGCAAGGAATCGCAGAGAAAATGATGGGACGAACAGTCTCCCTCAGAAAGCCAATTTTTCATGCGGCTCAGAAAATCACTGACCGTAAAGAAAAAGAAATTTGGACCAAAACAAAAAAAAAAAACAATTGTTTGAGATTTTCTTGGCTTATTATATATATGTATATAGGTTCCTTATGAAATTTAAGAAAATGAATTGAAAAGTAGAAAAAATGGATAAAAAGTAACCTTTTTCTGGAGTGAAAAGGAAATGACTCTGGAAATTTGTGTTTGTACTTGGTGATTTATTTATTTGGTTTTATTTTTTATTTCTCAGAAATTTGCATGACCACTTTTGTTAGAGCCAACTCATGTTAAATTTACAAGAGAAAGAACAACAGTAAAACACAAATGCAAGGTGGGGGCAGGGTGTGTTATGACTTAACTCCATAAAAATGTCTAACTAAAAAATTAGTCCATTAAATAAAAGAGTTTCATTACTTAATATTACTGTGAATTTTTTAATTTACACAACGTAAAACTCTATTAGATTGTTAGTTATATATATAACACATCAATTTTAAGTTGTTTAGTAGAATAAGAAGGCAAGTAAGTGAGTGTTTAGTAACCATTTAATTTTAATAAATAATAATTTTTTAAATTGTCTCAAAAAAAATTAATTATAAATTATTTTGAAATTAAAATAAATTTATTCAAACATATCTTTAAACTTACTTTTACTCAACCAAATGAGATTTGATCTAAAAGTAAGAGGACTAGTCTATCATAATTTAATGAATCATAGTTTGAATTTTAGCTAGAAAAATTGTCTACATTTAAATATTTACAATATTCAAGTAAGATTGTCTCGTGTCAGAGAATGTATGTGGGAAACCCAAAAGAAACTTACATTTACTCATGTTAGGATGGCTGATAATTGTTGGGAGGTCAAAGACCATATACAGAGAAATATTTGGATAGTTATGGAGTATCATATGGTAGTGCTTATAATCAATAATATCACAGTATTTTAAATAGAATTTATCATTAATTTGTGGGTCTCATTTCCAATATTGTGATATTATTGACTATAAGCACAGTCACATAATGTTCCAAAATTATCTAAATATTTCTCCCCCATACATAAGAAGTTGTCTTTAGGATCACTTTATTGCACATACATATTTTAATTGTAGACCCTAAGTGAAGGTCACAAGATAATGGGGCCATAAATCACATTTATTCTCTGTCCATTTCCCGCACACTGTGTAATCAACCCAAACTTGGATTGTGAAAAGGTAACTATATGCCTGCATTTATAGTAAGGATTTTAGATTAGAGAAAGAAGGCTATAATTGTCCATTACATTGCTAAACAAGTGCATGGATATAATGAATATTGGAGGTTAAATAAAACATGATCATCACCAAAACAACGAACAAGAGAATCCCAAGAAAGGACCCACATTCTTCAAGTGGGTCCCAGCATGAGAATTCTTGGTTTCTCACTTGTTGGTGGCCCCAAGAACAGTAGAACCAACAGTGTTGCTATTGAGAAGTGCATCAATCTCTTCATTTTTATTCCTCTCCTCAAAGCAAAATTATGATGGCTACTCCACTATCTCTTATTCAATTGGGATCTTGTTAAGAGGCTTTGTTTCTCCTACCATCCCAATCAACTAGTCCTATGTTTGATGGGAGTATGTGGCAATTCGTGGGTCAAATCTGCCATGCACTTTTGCTACAGTTATCCCATCATGCTAACTGGATAATAAGATAAGTCTCAACTTTTAAACCCCCACTTATGGGATCCTAATCTTTTTTTTTCCTCAATACTCAAAGCATCGCATCCATTTGTGCATGTAATAATGGGCTTTATGGATAGTCCTCATCAATCATCATGGTGTAGCCTTTTATTCTGTAGTGCCATTGGTTATTTTCTACGTAGGCCTTGTTCGAATCCAGAGCCCACAATAGCAAAATTCATTATATATATATATATATATATATATATATATATATATATATATATATATATATATATAAAATCTAAGTTAGAAGTATTCATATCTAATTCAATTCAATCAAAACTATTAAACCACTCCAATACAAATCGAAAACCAATTAAAACCACAAAAATTTGTATTGGATTGGATCTTATTTTTCACAAACCATATAAATTAGATCGAATTTTGGATTTAATTTTTAAAATTAATCTAACCTAATTCAAATCACATAATATTATATAATATAATTATTTTATTGTTAAATTTATACTTTTACTTATAATGATATAAATTTATTACATAATTTCTTATTTATGTATTATTTTCATTTAAATAACATTTTATAAATATTAAATGAATTTTTTTTATTTTTATTTTTAGTTATTCATTTAAGTTATTTTTATTTTATAATATTTTAAATTTAAATTTTATTTTTTCAAAAATCAATCAAACTGATCTAATTAAAATTTCAAAAAATTGGATTGGATCATATTGAATTTAAAATTTAAACTAAATCGATCTAATTCAAACTGCTGTAATTTATATTATTTGATCGGATGAATTTTCTATTTAAAACCAATCCAAATCGCACCACGAACACCCCCTATTCTAAGCATGCTTGGTGTTAATTTCACCTCTTTTCTTACCAATTTTTTAGGCTACTTTGCAATTATTAAAAATCTTTTTAACTGTAATTAACAATTCATTTCAATTCTACCAAGGCTTTTCTTCAATAAAAGTGGTGTGAGACATAACTCTCAGCAACCTAGAGTGATGAATTTGAACATAATAATAACCATAAATCATAGCTCTTATGAATTACCTCTTTTTTGTGAGACAAGGGCAAATGATTTAGGAGACTACATAATCAATATTTTGACTGTTTGATCACTCTTTTACCTATCACATGCAGCTGGATATGTTACACATAGCTAAAAGTATTTTTGTTTTATTTCTAAAGTAACAATGAGCCAAAATCCAACCAAAAAGAGCACCCAAGAAGGACAACACGTAGCAACACCAAGTAAAAAATGAAAAACAAAATTACAGCTACCAAACAGGGACTTCAATAATGTCCAGCTCCAACATGTGAAAATGATTGTCATAATCGGACCAAAGACTTTCTGGTAAGGCTTAGGAGACAGCATGAATCTTCAAACCAACACTCCCTTGACCCCATCTAGGATTTGATTGAACATCTAGTGGAGTCCCAACCTCTTCTTTTTAAATTTTTTTAGTCCTAAATGGACTATCATAGTTCTGTATGAATAATGCCACAGTCTGCACATCTGATACACTTGATCAGAGAAACCTGGACCCACCATTTCAGTTGCTTGCACAAGATTCTCCTTACTCTTTAACTAAAATAATAATTAGAAAAAAAAAATAAGAAAACATATATATGGCCTAGAATGTATTCAAATATCCATCATGAATACAACTTCTAATTTAGTTACAAGTGTTGCTGTGCAAATACAATGGCAATCAAGCTAAAAAAGACTGAGGTAGGTGGAGTGAGCCATCTTTCCATCGTCAATCAGATATCACATCCTATACTTTTCATTTGTCTAATCTTCAGTTTGTTTTTTCAGTGAAGGGGAAGTGATGCTGAATTAGAAAATCATATTCTCAGCTCAGTGACATCTTAATTGGGCACTGTAAAACCATTGCTACTAGTATATATATATATATATATATATATATATATATATATATATATATATATATATATATATATATATATATATATATATATTAAAAAAATGCGTGATTTTGAACGTGTATAGAGTCCTTATCTTTTATATATATATTTGCAATAAAGCGTTGATATGACTGAAGAGATCTACAGATGAACCTTATAGTACAAAGGGAATGTGAGAGACGTAAAAAAATTGGAGCAAGTAGAACTTCATAAAGGCTACCATATATACTACGTGACCAACAGCCATAATTGTCAAACCTTTTCGTAGAACTACATGAAATCAAGCATTGCATGGTCACTACAAAAGGAAACAACGACACCAAATACTGTACAAAAATAAGGTCACTCTAGGTGTGGTATTTGCCATGGTATGGACTAGTCTTTATATCAGAACTATTGAGGAAGCCGTCAAGACTAGAAGTAAAGATATACAAAGGGGATTCAAAATTTAATAGTGTTGGCACCTACATCACTTTTTTGGAGCTGAAACAAACGTGTTGATTCCATTCTGAAATCATCATTTCATGACCGTTGGTCTTCTAATTTCATCATGTGCGCACAAAGGAAGATTGTTATAGTTTCAATTTTTTTCAGTGCAATCCAAGCACACCACGATACCCCAAGTCAGGTCTTGTTTGTGCTCAATGGAATGCCTATTCATACCTTTTTCCTACAAAAGAGAGAGTCTTATCAAACATTCACAAGGCGTGTTCAAGCGTTGTCATGTAGCACAGCTCTCTAGTGGGATGCTGCAAAAAGCCTGCAGGTTTTAATGCATTCCACCTTGCATTGCAACCATTAAGGGGCCCTTGCATCAAAGGTATGAATTATTGGCACCCCAAGGGGCCTGCACCTCACTCCCATGTATTGTGATTTAACTTGAAACTTACGGAAAACCACAATTTTATTGCAGCAGAAAACCAAAGGATGATTAGTTCATAGTGCTGCTTCAACCCTTTTCCACCTGGACCCAAAGCTTATTTTTTTTTCTCAGTAACAGTGACTTATATATGCCATTATGATTGTTTGGCTGTAGGATATTATCAAAATGAAATTGAGGAAATGGTGAACATGACCTAGGGGAATATGTTGCTCTTTTACCAAGTTAAAATATCTACTTCTGTCTTATCTGTAACTTGAAATCAACAACAATCCTCCACCTTATGCTGCTGTACAGAAAAGTAATTGGTCCTTGGTCTAACAATTATATACTAAGCTGGCTTTACGTCTGATGCGGACGTGGCTAGCTTGGTTTGATAGGATGAATGACAAGAAAGATATATTTCTTGGAACATTCAGTAAGCTTTTTGGACCTAGATTTTGTTTGAAAATTCTCTGATGCATGAGCATTTAATTTGGGTAATTGGAAAATTAAATAAACATGTCCCCAAGATTGGTCAATTATTAATAAGGATTCAAGTCGCATTTTCTTAGATTAGGAACTTTGTACTCTTAGGATTGTTATAGATATTCGTGTGTTCCTTTGTACAAAAGTTAAAGTTAAAATGGGAATTAATCTATTATTTTTCTTTATAAGCTTCGCACTTGTTTCCTCTAAATTCTTTCTAAAAGAGAAGAGGTCTAGTAGCTAGTTCTTTACTTAACTAATCACCATCTTTCACCATAGTCGGATTAATCTCGTTATGATTGGTGACCAAACTACATCGTGATGTTAGTTTAGAATATTTAATTATGGTTGTTGGAGTATAGAATAAATACGCCGCCAAGATTAACTAATTAATCCTCTATTTTAAAATAATTATCACTTTAAACATTTATACGGATATCAAGAAATCCAAAATCAAGGATTTAAAATAAAAATATTTATTAAAATATTAATACTTATTATATTAATATTTTATTATTTATTGTGTTTAAAATTGTATGGAAAAGAAAATCTATAATAAATATTTCATTAAAATATGAGAATGAAAGATAGCATAACCAAAAAAAAAAAAAAACTCAAAGTGATAATTATTTTAAACTGAGGGAGTATCAATGGGCGAATCAAGTCTCGTATTACTTTAAAATATGAACTTTTTACTCTTAAGCCTATACTATAAATACTCATGTGTTTTCACCTATACGGCAAGTTAAAGTTGAAGTAAAAGTAATCTAGTATTTCTTATGTAAGCTTCATACATATTTCCTCTAAGCTCTTGCTAAAAGAGAAAGAGGACTAGTAATACTTGGCCGACACATCATCGTATATCTTCGGCTATCTTTCGCCTGGAGCTATTAACCTCATCCTAATTGGTGACCATACGACATTTTGAAGGATATGATATATTTATCATTTTCAACGTAGCAGACTTATCTCCTTACTATGGGAAAGGCCTCTTGCAATCTAAGGAGAATGATGCAGAAGCAATTAATTATAGTAGTTGGAATATAAAATAAATGTCCCACTAAAATTAGTCAATTATTAATAAGAAATCAAGTCTTATATTGTTTATATCAAAATCTTTTTATTTTTAAGACTACTATAAATATTTATATATCTTCTCATATACGAAGTTAAAGTTGAAATTGCGTTAATTTAGTATTTCTTATATAAATTTCGTGCTTATGTTTAGACTCCTTAATAATCTTTAGTTTGGTAAATCAAAATATATCTTTGACCATCTTTCAAGTAAGCGATTGTAAGATAGGTGATCAAACGACTTTCAGCGTCATTCTCTTTAATTGTTGTGCCATTTTTCTATATTAAGTGGCTAGTGTAGTGTGCCATGATGCGATACAAGGTCAAAAGTTTAGCCACTGTAAGGCTGATCATGATCCACTTTCTGGATTTCCCGTAAAGAGAACTTCTGTTACAATGGAAAAAAAAAAAAAAAAGCTACTAAAAGTTGTATGTCGTGCAAAGAGAACTGTAATATTTTGTTGCAGTTCAATATACTAAGATTGACACTACTATTTGACGAGATATTTTTTGTGTCTTTCATAATACAATTACAAAGATGGCATTATAATGTGTAGATAATTATAAAACTGGTATCTGCACCAAATTGTATTTCATTCATTATCATGATTTCATGATACACTAATCTTTTTCCTCTTTTGGTACAACGTACACTAATATCGTTAAGAAAGGATTCTTCTAATATTGAATTTCCTCGAATATGGATGGCTAACTTGGAGAAGAGACGTTTCTTTGACGTATCTGCTGATGTTCAGAAAACATATACAATGGGATTACACCATATAAAAAATTTATGAATTCTAAATATGAAAGAGAATTGCACAAATCATTAAAAAGTGTTTCCTTTTCTTTTCTCTCCCTTAAGAACCTTCTTAAAGTCTAAATGAAATTGAGCATATGACAAGCTTCATTTGTCATTGTGTATTATTAATTCTTAATTTAAAAGGATTAGAAAAAAGAAAAGAGTAGCATATTTATATATTTAAAATGGCATTTACTATATATGATGCAGTGCTAACATCTGATTGATTTGGTTGACTTATTGTTCATATAGAATTTTTACAAAAGTTTGAAAAAATATATATATTTCATTGAGGAAAAGTTGGTAAAATATGTCTGAACAACATTAATATTAGTGTAAATTTTGAACTACTGTTTAAATAGATAAGAAACTTGTTATAGCACCTGATAAAAATTTGTTTTATTTATAAAATTTTACCCCTTATTTTTACTCCATATAAAACACATTCGAAAGGTCAGTATTATCCTCAATGTAGCATCCATGTGAGACAAAACAAAATGTTCAATACCCTATCAGTCAACTATTGTGAAATTAAAGTAGATTTCAGGGTGAAAATAGAGAAAGATGGAAAAGAACTAGCCCTACCATTTCCAAAAGCATCGACATAGGTTCATAATGTTATGCAATAGCATGTGTGACTATAACTCTCCCTCTCCCCACCGACCACCCCAACAAAACAAAAATGAACAGAAAAAGAAATGAATCCTAGTTGTCTGGAATTACAATGAAACATACTATAAAAATGAGAACTGATTGGATATACATCTTACATTTGGTTTTTGCCTTTCATTGAGTGATGAAGTTTCAAATATAGGATTAGTAGCTTAGAACATGGCAACTAAACTATAAAATTCCTCATGTGTGTGTGGATACAAATTCATGAACATGTACTAAGGTGAATAACCAACTGAAACTCTCGTAAAGAGATATTCATGGATTGAGGATAACTACATGCGAGACGAACCACGTAATCAGATACTAAAGTCAAATTTTAGTCCTGATTGTATCCTTGATTAGAAAATCACAACACAAGACACCAAGATCAGCATATATTTTGGACTGCAGAAGATTAAAAATGATGTGCCATATACAATTTTGCAAGCAATTGAGAACTTGCGGGAGAATGTCAAAGGTGATCAATGAATCAAAAGTGAAATGATATCAATTCACGGTTCTTCTCCGAATAAAGGGAATGCAGTAATCATTTGGTTTCTGTTCATGTTTTTCTAGGGTCTTCTCTTGAAGATTATAATAGTAATATTTCAGTTTAGTAGCACCGCATACTAGGATTCTCTTATGTTTATTTTTAATATGATTATGTTATGTTAAGAATGATAAATACAAATACTTTAAATAAGTGAAATTTTCTTAAAATTTGTAATGTTTATTTTAAGTATTTGTATCTATTTTGCTCTTAGGGTAATATGATATTATTAAATACAAATATGAGAGAATACTACTCCCTGTATGATATGCTGGCGTGATCCTTTGATGCTCAAGAGAATTAAAATATCAATTTTCTTGAGAGTGAGTGAAAGTTTTCTTTATCACAATACATATTCAGTTGATTTGATAGAAGTTTAGAAATTGGTGGAATTTGACTTTGGGGAGAATCTCATGAGCAAAGAAAATTTCAAATACACATCAAGCTATGGCTTCTCCTAGGATACTAATCACACTAAAATGCTATCTATATGCTACATAACAAAACAAGGAAACGAGTGGAAAATACAAGTAACAAGTGGAAATAATCATTTTCTTCATTTGAAAATGCTTATCTTCAACTTACATAAAATAAGGAAAAGAGAAAAGCAGCTTAGCTATCAAACATGATATCTCAAAAAGAAGTGCTAGAGAAACATGCCTCCACAACTTCCTCTATTTTTCATACACTACAGAAAGGTTAAGATAACAAGCGTGCCACAATGATTCAAAGAATTATCGAAATTAGGACAAATATTTAATTAATTTGTTACATGGAATGCATGTTTAACAAAAGTGATATATGTTATAATGGGAGCATTTACAAAACAAGTCATCAAGTCATCATGGGATGGCATACAATAACCTTCAGCGTGTATGTCTCTACAAGTATATAGTATATACCTTGTCCTAATCGGCATAGTATATTCCTTGTTTTCCACATAATCAGCATATATAGTATGACACAAAAATGGCATGTCCTACTATGTTTGTCCACACTGTTGTTTAGGATTTAGTAATATTGGATGATACGGATTAATAGTGGTGACTAATTCACACCATGGTCCCTCTCACCTCAACTCCCACTCCCTCATTGTTGGCCGATAGAGGGAACCTCATATGGTGAAGGCAATTGCATTCAGATTGTGCTCACCAACGCTAAAGAGGGAGGTCGTCCTCCTTCACCAAAGACAAGATTGGTCCGCTGATGACCAGCGTCATGGAGTAGGTGATGGAGGCAATGCATGCATCGAGGTACCTTGAGTTCAAGGTCCACGACAACATGAAAGTGATGTCGCCAGTAGTGATTGAGTCGATCATGAAGAACAAGGTGTGCCTAATTGAGTGAAGCATGAGGTCGTTTTTGTCGACGCAAAATGGAAGTGGTCTATTTTCAACAATGGCTATGTGGAAGTGGGGGTGGCGGTAGCGGTGGTTGGTTTTTGGTGTTGAAGACTATGGTTTCATGATAAGAGGGTTTCGTTGGTTTTCCAGAATCAAGGTACAAAGATTCAATTTTGTGATAGGGTCTCTGAGGTGGTCGAGTGCGGAGGGGGAACTGCAAAGGTGGAATGACGGAGGGAGAGCAAGGAGATAAGTAGGAGGTCATTTAGCCACACTTTTAGTTTTATTTAACCATATTTTCAAGTTCATTTAGGCGCATTCTAATGTTCATTTAGCTATAATTTTTTGAATATGGTTAAAAATAGATGTATATTATAGCAACAAATGTATCATACACTATACTTTATAAGATGCATTTAAGACCAACCTTAACTTGATATGAATAGTACGTCCACATAAACAAGCCACTAAGATATTTCTTTCTATCGATGATTGGCTCATAGAAAATTTATATCATTACCAAATTTTGTTTTTCTAAGAGAAATGACAGTTGTAATCATAATTTTAAATTTTTATTTTTGTTACATGGAGGGCAAAACACCCTACGAAATTAAGACTATGGGAAAGACTGAAACCACTGCTTTCTTCATTGAGGAAAGAACCACAGTTACCAAGCGAACGATCAAGCACATGAAGGCCAGTTTTCGTAGGGTATCCCAACTTAGCTAAATGATTAGCAGCACAATTCTCTTCTCTAAAAATATGAGAAACTCGAACTGTCCAATCACGATCGATAGTTGGCAAATGAGCTTAACCATGTGGTTGTAGGGATGATGATCATCGCAACCCATCAATTTGGCAATCAACAATGGAAGATTTTAGAAAATGTTACTGAATCATGAAAAAATGTTGCTATTTACATCAGCAACTTTTTTATTAATTTTGTGTATGTTTAGCCTATATTACTAAAGAGTTTTAGTAACACTTTTTTATTAGTTATATAACTGAAAATATATTAGTGATGACTAATAATAAATGACTTAATATTATATCTACCCATATTAACAAATATTTTTTCATATTTTTTATAACCAGATTTTCTAGAAATATAATTAAAATCACCAATTATTTACACGTAATTCTTTAGTTGTATATACTAATATCCACAAAAGTAATGTTCAAATCTCTTGTTGCAATTTAAAGAAGTTTGAACTTACGCAATTAGTTATATCACTATTTTTCATTCTCCACGTCCCTACCACACAGACAAAAAGCGAAGCACTTGAAAGGCCTGAATGGTTATTGGTCAACTCAGTTCAAGGCCATGCAAAGAGGACTGCTTGAGTCGGCATCTTTCTAAAATGGTTCATAGCCTTTGGAGTCTACTCATCTCCTCAACATTGGATTCGCTTGTGGACTCTATTTCATCTCAGTAAGCCAGAGTTGATTTCATGTCACCTTACTTCACTTTTAGCAGTCAACTAGTGTTTGAATTATCAGCAAGACAGCAATTCTATTAACGGTGCGACTGCCAGTTGCGCAGGTCATTTTCCCCTTATTCGAAATAAAACAATTTAAAACTAGAAAAGGAAAATTATAAATGATTAAGAAATGTTGAAAGTTGAAACTAATATTTCTTTACCAACTCAAATTGAAGAGGAATTTTTTTTTAATAATATTATTTATACCTATTTTAGGATCCTAAACATACAATAAAAAAAATCAAAAAAAAAAAAGTTGTTGAAAAAAGAAAAAATGGTGAACCTAAAATATGTCTCTCTCTTATTGTATAGTCTCCAAAATAAATGTAAATTACTTTTTTCCCCTAATCTACATGATTGTACTACGAAGACCTTCTATGTGGGATAGGAGTCCTACCTAGTACAAAACCATAACATGTTAGACGGCGACTTCATACATGCTGAGCTTTGAGTTTCTTATCGTGTGGTCAGTGAATCCCAATCATTGAAAATTGAACGAATGATTATGATTAACACTTATTCATATGAAAAATTGATATTATAATAATTTATATTTATATCTTAATATTTATATGTATGTGTTTTGTCTATTTTATCCTTTATTACAATCCCTCCCCTATTGTCCAGCACCATTTCCGCTACTGCCCCCCACCCCCGACAGTCCCCCACTGCCGCCCCTACGCCGGCATCGCCTTTTCTGCCCTTGACGCCGGTGCTATCTCCACAACCCCTACCCCCCACCTATCACTACTTCCACATCCCCCATTTCCCCCATTCTCGAGAGCCACGTGGACAGCACCAGGAAGTGGAGGTTCTTCTTGTTCCGAAGACAATCAGAGAGGTTCACACCGTTGACGAAGTCATAGACGAGGTAGATGTGGTTGCTGGAGATGGATATGCCGAGGAGGTTGATGATAATGACGTGGTTGCTGCGGCAGATCATAGAGAGTCATTGCCGTTCACCGCCGAACGTTGCAACGACGCTGACAGCTCGGCACTGCCAGAGGTTGAGAACCAGATAGATCGTATAATGCTCGAGACTACCGATCTTGTTGCTGTCTTCTCATCTGTTTTTTTTTTTTTTTTTTTTTGTCTTTTGTCTTTTGTCTTAATGTTTTAGAAAATACGATGAAAAAAATATGGTCAGAAATATTTGAAATTAATAGGTGACAATTATCATAAGAGGTGGTGGAGCCGTTATCGTACCAGTGAATCCATACATTCTCATCAATCCATTGCAATGTCTTTTTTTCTTTTTTTCCCTGAACTTTGTTGAATAATTTTGGATTAGAATAGTAAAGCTAGTATTTCATTTACCTGTTAGAGGTTTCATTGTCTATCCCAAGGCACCGTAGAGGGAGAAGGGGGTAGTGCTGTGAACTTTATAACAGAAAATGAGATGGTGTGTTTCCAAATTGGTCAAGAGGTGGTGGTATGGGAGGAGCTATTGCAATGGAGGAAGAAAAAGAATGAGAAGAAATTGAGGGCAAAATTATTATTTTATCATTCTTTTCCAGTAAAATATTTTTAAGAGTTTAATTGGTATGCACTGACAGTGTAAAACAGTTTTACACTGTCAACCAATAGAAATAGGGGAAAGTAGGAAATCATGGTGGGTCCCTCATTATAATGGGTAGTTATTTATGTGAGTTGGCACTTTTTACTATTTACATTGGTGACAAACAGAAACTGTTTTACACTGTCAGTGCATTTAAATTAAATTCTATTTTTAAATGACCACATGGTCACAAACTCAAAATCGCCATGTAAGACCCTAACCATGTTACACATGTTAACCCCTACGGAGGAGGAAGAAAATTATTTGACCATGTTGTTTTGGGATACTTGCACTCTACTTCAAGTTATGAAGATCTACCATGAAGAAAGATTAAATAATGGGACTGGGCCAAATAAATCTTTTGAGTGATTTGTTATAATATAGATTTTCCCTGAGGGCAGATTAAAATGTTGAAGAAGGTTAACGCAAATTACCTTTACTATAAAAGGATAAAGTGTGCGTTTGGGTCCGTGGTGGAGCCACCAAACGTGATTTTCAGAAAATCCCTTTGTTTATCAACTCAACGAATAAGTAATTTCAATTTTTTATATATACATATAATATATAAGCAGATGCTTATTCTATTTCTATTTTTCATATTAAAAGTACTTTCCCTTTTTCTTTTTTCTTTTTTTTTTTTGTAAGTCTATCCAAACACACATTCAATCTAGAGGGGACCGTCTGATTGGGCCTACTCCAGTTAGGTTCAAAGTTTAAAAACGTACTGGATCATAATGTTACTCTTCCATATGATATAATGATGTTGCGGACCGAAAAACCTGACATAATGATCTTTGGTTTACACGCCAAAAACAAAAATCGATCTTTGTTTGTGTCAACACTGTTATAAGTTTTACTCCTTGCACATGAAAGTGTGTACAACAAACTGTTGAGCAAATAATGAAATGACAACAGCAATAATGCCAAGGGTAATATAATGCTCTCATAGCACTGTTAATTCTCCCCGAGAAGCTCATAACTGCTTGGAAAGCACGCTGTCCTGGATCAGGAAACAGCCAAATCTGAGATTTTGATAATTATCATTGCTTCGTACGCGGCTTATTGTGGAACTGTTTGTATTGCACTCCAAAATTCATGCCTCTTCCATGGTGTCACAGAAAGGCAGAACAGTTAAAAGATTTTAAAAAGAAGATAAATGTTGCATTTAAAAATAAATAGGATAGGATGACTTCATTAGTATATTTGCATTTGCATTTGTTCTAATCAAAGGATTTCAACTTTTAATCTGATGTTTCTACCTTAAATTTTTTGGATTGAAACCCCCATTTTGTTTTTCCAAATATTTACTACCACCAGATTAATGCCCCCAGTTTTGTATAAACTCTTCTAACATAAGTTTTTTCTACTTATAAAACTCAAATATGAGTTCTTACTTAAGGGAAACAAATCACTTGAACTAATCTAGTATTAGTGTTAGTTTTGTATTTCTACAACTAAGTTGATGTGAATTTTCTTTTCTTTTCTTTTGTATAAATTACTAGTATTTAAAGTCTACTAAATTTCAACTAATTTGATGGAGTCATTCATCCACAAAATTCAAACCCGAGTTGATGTGCTTTTAATGCCTAATTTAATGTCATAAAATGCGGTATTGACAGACAAAATTTGATGTTGCATAATCTGCACTCTGGACTTTCCAAATGTCATTCTTGGATCCCGTTTTTATGGGCACGAGAGAAACCTCTAACTCGGGCTTCGAGAGATTTGCTCATTTCGGCTTAGCCCATTCAGGGCCTTAGTCCAAATTGAGTTGGGCCTCATGAAAGCTTCTTCTAATAAAACAAGTTGAGCTTATTGATATGTAAATGGAATTAAATATTTGAAAAAAAAATGGAATTAAATCAGTAACTCTTTCTTAAATTGCATGTCACTTTTACCACACCAGTGGCAATAAAGTTGATTGATTAGAAAAGGCACGTATGCAAAAGAGAGAAAATAGTAAATGTCTTTAATGAATAGGTACAATCATATAATTGTTACCTTTTTTTTAGATCCGGATTTTCTGCATAGGTTTGTCCTTTTGGTAGATATTTGCACTGAAAGTGACACAAAATTATGAGTTACACTACACAAAGATAAATCATGAATCATTTCTTTTACTCAATTTTAAACTTTGAACGATGGAAGTAAACTGGTAAAGTAGTTTCACTGGGTAAAGATATGAAACTATATCTGAAAAGTGATATGATACGTGTTAACGGTGCCATTAGCTATGTCAAAAGGTTGATGTGTTTCAGTACGATGTGTAGGTTAAACGAAATTCATGGAGTTAACAAAATTAACGTTTACTTTTACAAAACGTTGTCAATCCGAATGACAATGCAAAATGGATGCATAAAGTGCATCATTACCCCCCCCCCCTCTCTTCTCTCTCTCGCTCTCTCTTCTTCAATGAAAAAGGGGGGGATGCACACACATGCTTGTGTCTTTAGGTATGACCCCTTTTGCAAGCAAAATCTTAGGTTAGGTGATTTTGTAGATGTATCCCCACTATTAATTTTCCTTCCTAATAATTACTTAGTGTTAGCTTTATCTAATAGGACAACTCTTCAGATTTAATGAATTTAATATATCAATTCATAGCACTTGTAATGAATACAACCCTTTATATTAAATGTAATTCTACAAAATTTTGAAAATAAAATTGCACGGTATCATAAATATATCTAATGATAAATTCTTGATGCAATAAATGGTATTAAATTAAGATTGTGGGTTGGAATCTCCAAGTAACACTAAGAAGAGATTTTAGCCCTTTATATACTAGATGTAATTATGAGAAAAATATCAAAAAAAAAAAGTAATTCTAAGGAACAAATAAAGTTACACTATCACTATCACTGTATGCCATAACTTTTGACCATCCGATACTTAATAATTAAAAACTCCTTGTTTATGTTTTAATTATCGATTTTACCCCCCCCCCCCCCCCAAAAAAAAAGAGACAAAATAAAATGGTTACATTTACTCAATAATGAATGTGTTCGTAGGTTGCATCAATAATGAAAGTCTGGAATCCATGTGTTTGTGGATAAGCCAAAATGGGCAAGAAGTACTTGTGTTCACCATAGTTGGTTAATGGTGTCTGTAGGACGGAATAAGTAGGTTTAGACTAAGAAAAAGGGGTTTGAAAATGAAGCACTTGTTAAGTCAACAAGAGTCCTCAAGTACCCGTGACAAACGTAATGTTGTTAACAAGTCAAAACAAAAATCCGTGACACGAAGAATGACTGAATTTATGGTTGGGGTCGGTGTTCAAGATAACCAACTCACACACTGAATATTTAACCTTGTTTCTGTTAATTAGAAGTTAGGAGTGGGAAGCATAGGCAAATTGACGTTGAGTTTTACTTGGCATTCAAGATGTTTAAGCACCAAGCAAACTAGTCCCTTGTCTTCTATTGTGTCAGTGAGGGCGAAGATAATGGTAAACACTGTAATGATCACTTTACAGTTACACAAAATCAACTTCTTGAGTGATAATGAACAGTGCCCGTGTATTTTATTTGTATTAGCTAACGGCACCTCTCAGCCTTGTAAGTTGTTCTTTGTGGTATCTCTTACACATACATATATGATATAATTACATGGTTTTTTTAACAGCATTCACCAGCAGAATTCAATTCTAAACTCTAGCTATTGACAATTTGACACTGTATGCAATCCTTATTAACTCTCTTGTCATATTGCACAAATTATTAATGACATTAATTACTTATATTAATATAAATGCTCACGGGCAACCACTAAAAACTATATAAAATCCAGAGTGGCGTTATAAATACGCAGAAGAAGCGACAAATATGTATAAAAGCCGATGTTGCCTTATATATCAAAATGAAGAAATAGCGGAAATAATGAGCAGGAAAAAGTAAAACAGTTTCTCTTATAAAAAATGTTATATAGACATAGTTTTTTTTTGTATGTCAATCGATTGCCAATGATTTATGCAAAAATAATCGAGGAATTCAAATATATGTAATTGGAGAATTAAATAGTGCAATGGTATGTAATATCACTATTACTTGATTTCTTAAATATGTACGTGAATTCTTCACTTATTTATATATGAATTACTAGTAATTGATTGATACACAAAATGATATGTAAAGTTCAGGACTTTTCTCTTATATTCATTCGTATCATTAAGTATTACTCTCTTTAGTTTATAATAGTTGTCAATTTGGCCATTTTTACGTAGATTAAGAAATCCAAAATTAATGCATGATTTTGATATAGGTTTATTAAAATGGTTTTATTAAATTTTATTATATAATGAAAAGCATGATTTTATTATATAGTGGAAAGTAGACACTTCTTTCAATCAATGAAGATAAAAAATAAAATTGTAAAATTAATAATAAATATTAAATTGATATGTTAGAATAACAACTATTATGATCTAAAATTTTTTATCTAAATTAATAACTATTGTGAATTGGAAGAAGTATTGTAAAATCAAACTTTTTTTTTTTGGTACCTTTTCATTATTGAAAGGAGTTAGAAGGGGTTTAACAAACTAGTACCTCCCCTCCCCTCCCCCCAAAAAATAAAAAGGCAAAAAACAGTGGTTAACAACTCTAACCTAGTGATCGAGGAGACATGTTTTATGTCTTGATTATTTCCTTTGAATTTTGTATTACCGTTTAAGAGAATTAATTCTTTTAAATAGCATTTAGGTCAAGTCAAATGACTTGGTATGAGAGTAAAGTTTATTTTGCCATTAATTTTTTTATTCACAAGACTGCAATATAAAGTGTTGATTAAGGATAAATTTCAATTGCCAAATTGCTTAAACTAACAAAATGTCAGTAGAAAGATATTAATCTTAATCAAAATAAAAGTGAGCCCAAAAATATTATTACCTTATAACATAACATAATGCTTACTGTCCTGTTAATTCTCATAAGAACATGGAAGCTTCACTAAGTTTGCCTTATTATTTGGGTGAGAAAAAATATGTATATATCCTGTGACACCAAATTACATGCCTTCAACATGTTGGTGCAAGATATATATTTCCTCCCTTCTATGGAGAGTTCACAGAAGCCTCCGGACTTATCATTAAAATCAGAGTTGTTTCTTAGGAAAAGAAAAACACATTAACATCAAAATCGAACGCTGTAAATCGAGTTAATTAGATCATCAGCAAACGGGCGAGGAAATGTGATGTCATATTGGACGTATGGATGATGAACTAATTACACTATTATAGTCACAGACAAGGAAAACAGACCAATTTTATTAAAAGAAAACGAAACGTGTATGAGAAATAATTATAACGTGGGGCCATTGTTGATTTTAGGGGCGTGAGAGAGAGAGTGAAGGGTCGGTGTCCCTTCGGCTTTATAGGAAGGGGAGGCAAAGTGGGCCTATAATGGGGGCCCACTCCACTAGCAGAGGGGAGTAGAGTCCAAAAACTTTAAGTCACTGTCAGACATGAAAAGCTCAAATGGAAAGGAGTCCTGTTTCTATAGAACTCTTTTACGGACGATTGCAGCCTCTCATGCCCCCACAAACCGCCTCTCTTCCCTACTTAAAAACTTTTCAGTCAACCTCTCCTTCCTTTTTTTTATTTTTTTTTATTTTACCTATTCTTTCATGAAAATTTTATTTTATACTTACATCAACTCTTTCATAAACTTTTCATAAATTATTGTGCAGATGGCATGGATTTACAGTAAATGTCGTCAAGACTTGTGATTTTAGACGTCCCCATAATTTTGTCATAAAAAAAATCTCCCAACAACTTAGATGTAAAAGAATTAAAGAATCAAAAATCAAGATGTGATTATAAAATATGTTTACGAAAATAACTTTTACTCAAAATAATGAGTGATAGAAGAAAGAACTATTCTTTTCATTTGTTATATTTAGAAAAATAAATAAAATAAATTGAAAATGTTTACTCAAAGTGATAAATAAAACGAAAGAGAAAGCATGCAAGAATTCTCACATTGAAATTAAAAACTTGCAAAAAGTCTGCTAAGAAATTTTTCGTGCTGAGAACTTATTGATGAGAATGGATCATACAATAATTCTCACATTGGAATTCAAAAGTTGGGTAATGTGTTAAGAAATTTTTTATCTGACAATTTATTGATAAAAATGGATCATCTCATATAAAAATTTTATATAATTTGATTATATATAAATTTTTTTCATTAATTATATTTTTTTATGGGTCACAGATTAAGTTTCATCTTTCTAATTAATAATAAAAATTTATACATAAATTATATAAAACTTTTATACGAGATGATTTATTCCTATTTATTGATACAACAATTAATGAACTTAATTGTAATTTTAGCTCGTGTTACATATATAGTAAATTAAATTGGCCTAGCAGTTGAAAAATTGAGTTTATTTCACAGTCATAAAAAGGAAACGAAAGTTTGGTATATTGAAAATTTTGTTATGATAGAGATTTTCAAACTAGTTGTTAGACTAATTAAAATGCAACTTTTCTCTGAACGATTTTGAACAGGCAATTCATATATCATCCTAGTATTTCTAAAGAAAAGTTTCATTTAGGTATATTGAGAGTGTAAAATTTTTTTATACTGTCATTCAATCAAAATCTTCTATTTGCATGACCATTCAAGTAGTGAATAGTCATGTCAAAGAGTTTTGTTGATGTGATAATTTATGATTGGATATCTGTGTAAAAATTTTTTACATTGACAGTATATTCAAATTAAATCTTTCTAAAGAATTGTTAGATGAATTGCTCAACTTTTTAATATATGGGTATATTATCTCATTTTAGAGGATTTAAATCCATTATTTTTATACTTTTATTTAATCATATATTATTATATTAATAAAAATATTTAACTTTCATATCTATTATTTAAAAAATTTTACATATAATAACATATGATTAAATGACAGTATAAAATTTTTTTACATTAATAATATATCAAAATTAATATCATAATTATTTCAGAAGTAGGACACATGATAATATAATTAATTGATTGTGCAAAATACTTTAACAGATAGTATATAAATTAAACTTTTAAATTGTCAAATGATTTGAATACGTTATATATCTACTAATAAAAAATTTAAATGAAAAATAATAAAAGGTAGTGGTTATCATTGTATAGGAGTATCATAATAACAAACTAACAAAATCAACTTGCAAATAAAATTTATCCAAATATTATTTTATTGCTTACAAAATATGAAAATAACCCGTATCTAGCGAAAAGGGCTAGTGCTTTATAATATAATAAACTATGCTTCAATTCTCAATTGAAAGAGGTATCACATTTAATGTTTAATTATACCTTGAACATGATTATCTGCAAAGATATATGAAAAACCAATATATATATAAATTAAAGAAAATAAAAGAAAAATTGCGTGCATTAGTTAATGGAATATATAAGGCAGATTTTTCTCAAATAAACTTTGTCTCACAGCATATTAAACCATGATTTGTGTTCGATTTCTTGGTTTCCCCATTGATAGATAATCTATAAATCCTTTTATAAGTATTTAGTAAACTCGGAAATATACCCATGACCTTAGTGTGAGCCTTCCCCTCAATTTAAACTTTATGTAATTAAAAAAATAAAGTTTTTGAGATAAAAACAGGTATTTATCCTACAAAAAAGAGAAGGTACTTTTTTAAAGAAAAATGTTATACATTTGGAAAATATTCAAATTTTTTCACATAAATTATGGTAATTATTAGATGAAATAAAGTAGCATAACCTATTTACTTATTCAAGAGTCAATAAGCATGTCCCATTATTATTCTAGCAACTAAATTATTACAAAATTTATAACTTCCTATTATTTTTTCTTTCTAAAATGTAAAAGTAAGAGTTTAGAGGATCTCTAATAGATGTCTTATTTTGGATCCTAATTGTGGTTTCACTTTTTGCCATATCAGCACTATCTAATCAATGTGTTATAAAAATTTAGACTCTTTCAAAATTGAAACTCTATTTTCTAATGAAAGGGACCAACTTTTATCTTAACTTTTGGTCTCACATGACTTGCATCCATGTGCTGGAACATGTTTTGCACCCATGTGACACATGATCATTGGGCAAGGATAAATTGGGGTTGTTCTCTCTAACTTGGGACTCGTCCCAAATTTGTGATTCACTCTAATAGGTGTGTAAATGTGAGAAGTCCACTTTGTGGTTTCCATTGAAAAACTGAGACCAAATTTAGGTGTATTGGAGATGCTCTTATTCAGCTCTAAAGTAACAAAGTACATTATATCATAACTCATTAAATAATTTATAGGTAATTAAACTCTTTCTTATTTTAAAGAAAAACTTATTTTAAAATAATTTTTCTCTAAAAAAATTATTAAAATCTCAATTCTTTTAGCACTGGCTGCCCGTATGACTGTTTTAATTAAATTTATACAATGTTTAATCATAGTCTTAACTTAATTCATCATTTTGCATATCATTTTGCATTCCTAGGGAGACGGCTAGAGTTTTGGAGAAGGCAATTTTTGAGATTACCTCTTAATTGCAACAGTATTTGAGGGATTAATTTTACAGTAATGTTTGCAAATTAAAGATACCTTAAAAGACCAAAAAGAATTAATTCATTATTAATGTTTTATGTAAATTAAAAGATGTGTTTAAGATAAGCAACGGCCTAGTAAAAATAATTATGTTTTGCAAAGAAAAATTACAACTTTAATATAAATAAAGATAAATTATACTGATTTCTCTTTATATTAAATAATATTACACATAGTATCATTTTATTTGTAGAAACATACACAAACCTTATTGAGATTTAGTTGATATACACACACCCCGTAGGCATGATATTCAATATTATTGTAGAGATGACAGTACAGATATAACAAATGGAAGGGTATTTTGTTAATATCGTCTAAGCTCACTAGAAATAAATGTAATTCACCCTATAAATAAATATTAACTTTATTAGTAGCATATCTATGCACAATATCTGCTGATCCTATTAGAGGTGTAGTGATTTTTTTTGTTTCGGGTTTTCAGTCTGAATCACATGAGTTGTAACTTAGAAAATAACGTGAGATGAATTTTAACTTTCTTTGTTGTAAATTTACTCATTGAAGCATCATATGATAACAAAAAGTAAAATTATGAAGAAAATGATAAAAACAAATAGTTATTATGAATAATAGAAATTTTCTAAAACTAAATAGGAACATGTGTCTTCACATTTATGTATGAAAAGTGTTATATGATACGAAAGAAAATTTTACGAATGTAGTTCGAATTATATGACAATTAAAACAGTACACCGAGGTGTTAGACTTTGGAAAGGAAATATTTAACTATTTATCATGTGTGCATTAATCAACGGTCATTTATCACAATTTTGTTTCATACCATTCATCATTTGTTTTTTTTTTGGATGGGATACCATTCATCATTTTTAATTATTAAATGTTTTAATTTTTAAATAACACCATAAAACCATTTTAAAACAGTTATTTTATATATTCAATTAGTGAGATATATGGTATATATAGCTTTTACTATTTTTTATTTATGAAAAATATAAACTTACGATAACTCTAATTCCGCTTACATCCTTAGCCATTTTGTACTATGCTCTCGTTTTGTCTCGATTATGATATAATTAAGCCATGAATGATGACAGGTTATTAAAATAAAAATACTAAACGAAACAGAAGCACATAGATTTAGGATAAGGAGAGGAGCTATCGTCAGACGTTGGTTATTAATTATTGGCAATTAGTTTCAAACTGTCCTTTTCCATCACTTTTGGTTTGATGGCAGTAGGTCTACAAATTCTTCTGATTTTTACATTTATAATTAACCATTCTAATTTTAATTATTTTCCTTTAGACAATGAATTGAACCTTTGATTCTATTTGTGAGACTATATGCGTGCCAAATTAATTACAGGTTTAATTTACTATCGGCCTTGGAAACAATCATGATCATGAACTTACTAGAAAATGTTCTCACACTAACCTGGTCAAAACCTATACCATTATCAGGTCAATTGTTGAAATTTCAAGTTTTAGAAGACAAAACATATAACCTCATGCATACACAAATACATAATCAACAATTCAATCAAGATAGTTCATACCATCCTAAAAATCGAATTACTTCATAGCAATATAGCATAGGCCATTACTTAAAAGAAATGAATTAAGTCATAACTAAGTCTCTGTCTAATGTACAAGAGAGCTCTACAATATCACAGGTTTATTTTTATAAGAAAACATTTGTGGAAAAAAAAAAATAACAATATTAATAGACTAAATAATAAGGCTTCACAGCCTTCACTTGAAAAAATGAGGGTAAACGTTTGCGGCCAAGAGAGACAGAGAGAAAATAGCTGAGTTCCTTTAATTCAGAGTCAATATTTTCTATCATTTTTTTTTTAATCAAATTTGTTATGTTCACGTCAAGTAGTTGATTATTTTCTATATTTGGCGTTATTGCGGATACGCATTTAATAATTAAACTTGAATTTAACTATATTCCGTGAACATGGAGTGCAAGCTAGAAGACAAGAAGGTACTTAGTTTTTTTTTTTTTTTTTTTTTCCGTGTACAACCTTATGCTAGTTTTAGTTTAACATTTCGGTACAATTTTTGCATTGGTTAAAAAAGCGAAAACGAAGGCATATCTTTTTAAATGTAAAACTTCAGTATAAAAAGTAAATAAAGCAATGCACCAAAAATAGTAAATAAACCAGATTTTAGTTATATATACTTCAATTTGTGCTAATTTTATAGTGTTTAAGTTTTACACTTGTGGCAGCACGTGGGAAGAATCCTCCAATTTTTCTTATTCGTCGTCTTGTGTTTTGGACTGTACCTCATTGAGCATAAAGTTCCTCTTACGGCAGTGAGACACGTGAGCTAGCACATGAGCTAGCACTGCCTTTCACTTAATATTCTGTCATTTGTGCGAGACACACTTACATCGTAAGCAAGTATAAAGAGAAGATAACTTTAACTTAATAATATAATTAACAATTATTTTCAACGTAGAAAGTGAAAATTTTCATCAGAAAATAAGAATTTTGAGAATAGGATCTATAAACCTTTCAATTGAATTTAAAATAACATTTTAAGTCTTCATAGTTACACGCATAGATCTACCTTTAACCATTGTCCACATGGTTCATATTATTATCAACCATAAACTAGGCTAGAAGACATTACAAAAATCTAATATTTTTAAAACATAATTAAAAAGCTTATCATAAAATGTCGAAATTAATTTCTGTCTTTTCCCATCCGGCCATTGGCTGCACCATTCTTGGTCCCTCATTTGTTTATATAAATTATTCTAATCGCTAGTCACATTTATGTAGTTTAATCTTTTACAATGGGAGTGGTTGTTAAATGAAAAAATAAGAGTTATTTATTTTTGGATCAATAATTTTTATTGTATATAGGTCCCATCAAAATGATCAAAGGATGAATAACTTCTTATTTTTTCACTTTACAACCATTCTCATTTTAGAAAAGCTAAATTCTACTTTCACATATTAAAATACATACAAAGAAAGATATTTTATAGTTAGACGTGGTTAACTTGTTATAATATCTTTTATGGGAGACTTGTTTACATCGAAAAATAAAGGATAAAGTAGCATTTATGTCCTTCATGTTTTATAAATGTTTCAATTTAGTTTCAATTTTTTTTTTCTATTTACATCTCTTCTATTTTTAAAATATTTCAATCTTATTCTTTTGGTAGTTGATATTCAAATTTTAAATGAAAAAAGCTGATGTAAAGGACAGATCTTTGTTAATATGATGTTCCATTTAGTTTTTGCATTATTCATCAAAGACATGACCTCCATGTCAACTTTTTCTATTTATGATTTGGATACAGTATACAAAAAAGTAAGATTGAAATGATTCAAAATATTACAGAGGTAAATAGAATTAAAAAAAAAAGGACTAAATTAAAACCTACGTAAAATGTAAAAGATATAAATAAAAATTTATCCAAAAATAAATAATGAGAAAATATAAAAATGAGTTATTTTCATTAAGTTTCAGTTTTTTTTTTCAACCATACTTTTTCAATAATCAACTTCAAGCAATGTTATAGCTTGAAAATCCTTCCAATAATTGTATTTGTATTACAAAAATAAGTTAAGTTTATTAGTTAGGACAAAAGAATTTTGGTTTTTCAATTATTAAAACAAATATTTTTTAGGATCACACTTTCAATTACTCATAAATAGGTCGTCTTCCAAGAATTTGACAACAGCTGGATCTCTTCCCGTGCTTTCACGTCATTATTACCCTCATATACTAGCTTAGGTATGAGGATAGAACTGAATGATTTGTTAGTGCCAAAAGATAAGTACAAATGTTTTTCTTAAGTAATTCTTCTACCATTTGACTTTGTTTCTCCTTGCATTCACTTTGGACACATGTGAGGCTACAAAAGGCTGGTGAGAAAGTGAGAACCTTTTAAATATTTTAACAACATCTAAAATAGCTTAGTTTAATTTGGGGTTGCAATCAAAAAAGACAAAGGGGGCATTATTTTCCAAATAATATAGAAGAAGACAAGAGAAGTATAGATTATTATATACTGTAAAGAAGGATGATATGTGAAAAGTATAGGGATTTGTAATAATATTAAAGAAGAAAAATATTACGAATGTAACTATCAATTTCCTACTGAGAATGATTGAAGGTTTTGTCTACATAATTCACTGAGATATTGCGTTTTCCTTGTCTGCCAACATTATAATATATATAATGTCATGATCAATACTACTTCGTTCAATTAGGACACTGATACTATGTATCTATTGGCTTTCTTGCAAAATTAAATAAGCTAATGTTTTTGAAGCATTTTGTGAAATCCATGAAGTTTGTAAGGTATAGCAAAAATATCAGTGTGTTCTATCTCCAAAATTCCCTTTCAAGAACTGAAGGGAAAAAACGAAAAGAAACGGAAAGAATAAGCAGAATCAATGCAATCATGTATACATATACTTACTTGGATAAGCACTATATTATTTATAGTTGTTTTTGGTAGAATTTCAAGTGTGATGATAGAGTTTCATAGTAATAGATTAAGTGAGTACTATATAAATATAAAAAGTTGATAAACTCATTAATTTAAGATTTTCGATCAAGACGTAATGTTATTATTATTATTATTATTATCATTATTATCATTATTGTGATTTTTTGTGATCTGCCAATTTTCTAACACAAGAAAAATGTATAAAGTTTCATAGTTATAGATTAAGTGAGGACCATATAAATACAAAAAAGTTGATAAACTCATTAATTTAAGATTTTGGATCAAAATATAATATTATTATTATTATTATTATTATTATTGTGATTTTTTTATTTAGCCTATTAATGGGCTCTTCTTTTGATACCACTTGTGGGAATGTTATCTGCCAATTTTCTTACACAAGAGAAATGTATATAATTGTCTATGTCATGAACAAGTTTTTCTATTCATTCTCTTTTTCCATCAAAATTTATAATAGATCATATAATAATAATACAGATTTCTAAAAAGTTATTAGACATTTATGCAATCCATTTTATTAATTAAAATATCCACAAATCAAAAGAAGCATCAACCTAAAAATTTCTACAAGTTTTGAATCGTTAATGAATTAGAATATGATCCCTAACTAAGAATATGCTTGTTTTAGTTTTTAAAGTAGATAATTTTAAAACTTAAATTTTATATATAATTAAAAATAATTTTTTATATTTTAATTATTTTTAAAAAAATCATCCAAATATATAAAAAAATTTAATAAAAAAATTTCAAACACACACATCCTAAAAAATGGTGAACATGAAGCATCATTGGCACATAAAATATATAAAAAAAAAACCATATATATTTGGATAAGAGTGATTGGATGCCTTGAAATGCGTGCACGCAAAAGCCAACAATCGCAATTTTGTCAAGTTCAAATGGCCAAAGTATCATTTTCTCAAGTCACCTGAGACAAGTCCTTTTAGATTTTTGGCCCTTTGATAAGAGCAAGTGTACATTATCTCTTAAGTCTCTAGACAAATTTTCAGCATATTCTACCTAATGAAAAGAATCAATAATATGCATAATATATTATATATCTGTCTCTTCCATAATTCAGCCATTACGTTTATTACGCGCGCTTCACCTTCTAAATTATAACGTATCACGTGAATTGATGTCACCGTAAATTCAGTACCAAACAGTTCCTCTCCCTCGTTGCTAGCTTTGAGTAAACTTGGGACACAAATCCAAGACTTAATCACAGACCTATAATAATATTCTAATTCTTAAAGTTAGTGTATACGATCAGCATATTAACTAGTATAATTCAACAGTCAAATTGCTTATATATATATATATTTCAACTTAAACTCTCTAGTTCAAATTATTTGTTACTTTAACCATTTACACGTTAATTAAGAAACTCAAAATAATAGGTTAACTATAAAAATATTTACCAATATATCCTTATTTAATAATAACTAATTTATTATATTAATATTTTATTTTTTATTGTACTTATAGGATAAAATTGAAAATTTCATAATAAATATTTCATTAAAATATGAGAGTGATAGATAAAATAAACAAAAAAAATTTATTTAAAATGACAGATAATTTAAACCAAATAGAATAATAAATACTATTTTTGACACCATCAAATTGTATAATAAAAATCAATGAATATTCTAATTTTCAAACAAATGAAAGCATTCTCTTTACATATACTTTATTTTGTTTAATGAGTAAAATATACTTAACAGTCTTAAAGATATTTGGATAAAACACGCCGCTGCACTCAATTCACCATCACCCACTTAACAGCTATGGGAATATTCTGTTAGAATATTCTTATAAACCAATGTAGATCTCACCTTAAGCAATTTTTATTAGAAAAGTGAATCAACTTAATTAATAGTTCTAATCAAATACAAATTTCAGTTAGGTTATATTGTGCTTGTAGCCAACCTAATAATGGTTATCATATAAAATCTTATACAATCAAGTGAATCAACATATTCAGAAATCACATAAAACGCAAAATAAAAAGGAGCAAAACAGTGTAATTTTTTATTTAGAAAAGAAGGACTCCTCCTCTTTGTACATAAATTAGCACAGATCCAGATATTTACTTTCCAGAATAGACATCCTAATCACACTTCTAATCTAACTAAGCAAGCTAACTGTAAAATAAATAAATAAAGTATAAAAAGAAAAAGATAAATTATATGGACAAAATTGCAGCTGCTATCTGAAAGGTAACTCGACACTATCCCGCACAAATACGGGCAGTGCAACATAAGCAGCCAGAGAAAAACAGTATGCTTCCCAAATTTCTTTCTTCTCTAGCGATGTACGATGGCACTGCAGGAGTGGATTTCTTCTCTGGGGAAGATATTTCTTCTCTCCTTTCTTCCTGCGTAAGTTTATGGTAATTAATCAAAGTAGGTGAGGTTACTTTGAGGTTTGGGTTAGTTTCTCTCTTGTGTAACTCTTATTGGATTAAACTTTGGTTAATAATATTGGGGTTGGGTTTAAGTGGGTGTTAGTGAATTGAGGTGAATTATGGTGAAATATATATTTCATAAACTAATAAGACAGAGTATTATTTTTTGATACTTAAGAGAATTAAGTGCATGTTACTTTTTTTCTAATGTTCTACCATAAGTGTAATTGAATGACACGATTAATTTAAATATATATTTTTTCACAATGAAGTTTTTAAATTCACCTAGTGCACTACTTTCAACCCATCTATGAATATCATGGAGTTTAAGAGAGAAAAAAAAAGGACAAAGGTAGATTTTTTGCAACTCATTAAATAGTGGCATATCCCCATCATAGGCAATTAATAAGAAAACACGTGTGATTAGAGAAAAAATATACGTACAGAAAACTGAATCCAAAGTAAAGGAAAGCTTAACTTTTAAAACTGATCAACTTTTAATCATCAAAGCAAATTTGACACAGGAACTTCGTTCGGAACTAAAAAGAAACAGGCGCGCATGCACACATAGGCATGTGCAAAGGAAAGAATGAGATAGAGTTAACTGTCAATTTACTGATAATGACTCGTAAACTAATTCAATGTTTCTTCTCTATTTTAATTACATGCATGCATC
Organism: Pterocarpus santalinus; assembly: GCA_031439595.1. Lineage (NCBI taxonomy): Eukaryota > Viridiplantae > Streptophyta > Magnoliopsida > Fabales > Fabaceae > Pterocarpus > Pterocarpus santalinus. Next base: position 63,546,606 of record CM062531.1, on the reverse strand, counting down.
TCTCGCTTACATGTAATAATTCCAACCCATATAAATTTTCTTTACAAAAAAAAATAGAGCAAAAAGAACTAAAGATACTAATTATTTTGAATTAAATTTAAAAACCACGCTCATGTAATGCTTATATGTTTGCCTAACCTAGCTAGAACACCACCATAACTAGGAGCAAAAAACTTTGTCCCATGCAAACTTAAAGGAGATATCAGTAGTGGAACTCATATAGGATATCCTAATGGCAATGAAGCGAAAGCAAGCACATATAGGTGCTTGTTTTTTTCTTACCTAAGAAGATAACCAACTTGTTCTTACATTCCTCTTTTAGCTTTCTTTTTGGTGCCCCTGAAAGGGGAGGGGTTGATTCTAGGGTTGTCCTTTAAATTAAGAAAAGAAAGTAGGAATAGGGCTAACTCTACCTTTTGTGGATATCATAAAAAGCTTAGTTGTTAAATAGGCCGTCTTGGGATCATCAAGCAGAATAATAATGAGAGTAATTTTTAAGTGGATTATAATCCATGTAATGAGAGGAATCCAATGAGGAAAATGTTCTTTTTATGCAAGTTTTGAAAAAGCACTCTCTTTTATGGGTTAGTACTCGCGGTTCAAGCAAATGACATCTCAAGTTTCAACATTGTCGTTTGTATGTGTTGCACTAATAAATTCTAGTTTGATTTTGAGTCATTAGTTCAACTTGCTTATGATATTATCTAAGAACGTGGTGTTGGTCACGCCGATGCAACCTAATGTCGGTAGTGGGTACCGATATTAATTCTTCCCTTGATTTTGTGACGACAAAAGACAAAAGTTTGGGGGCGCCACAATTTTATGGCACGTTTATTAAAGACATCTTATAAAGGGGAAAAAAAATAGTGCTGCCAGAGATTTTGCTTTTAATTATAATAGACCTATTGGACTTAAAATAGATTAGTCAAAATTTAATTGCTTCAAATAGTGATGGTTAGGATTAAAAAAAATTAATAAATATATAGCGCTTAAAATATACGATAAGTAAGTTAAAAAAAAAAAGTGTAAATAACTCGGCTGATTTGGGTTCAGTTCGAAAAATCAGCCCCACCTTATTCATTTAGTTTGAGTTGTTGTTTTCGACTCAAGTCTCAATCTTTAAATTTGGCAGAGGGACCTTGCAGTGAGACTCATAAAAAGCTTCCTAATTGAACATGAGAAAAAGAGAGAGAGAATATAGAGGTAAAAATTGGGTTGAAAAGACAATTTTGTGCATTAGGATTGACTCTTGCTACTCATTTTTTTTTTTGATGTTTTTAACTTTTATAGTTATTAATATGGGACATTACTTAATAATGTGTCGTCACTTTACTTAATAAGATGAAATGTTAAATTATTAAATAATGTGATAATACATCATATGCATAGCATGCCAATATAATTTTTTTATATTAACAATTTATATATATCAATTGAACTCAAATTAATAATTGATATATAAAGATATTATTCAAAAATAAATACATTTTTAACATTATATCCACAAAAATTTTCCATCTATCAATTGTTAATGGGAGTGGCTTTGCATGAAAAAGCGACAAACAAGGTAACTTATCCGTTGAATCGTCCGTGATCAATTTCTCTTGTGAAAATATAACAACCTACTTAATTACTATTTTTGGAACTGGAACATTCGTCTCCACCGGAGCTACTTGCAGATGATACAAAGCAATTATCACAATCCATAAACTTGATCCAACCATTTTTTCAAATCACTTTCATTAGTTTAATTAAACTTTTGCTAATTTGTTCCAATAGAAGTTGGCATAATGATTTTGGTTTTGAATGGCAACACACATGTCAGTCCATACTTTAACTATTTCCTTGTTGTCATAATGAATAAACTATTTCTTTTTTGTCATAATATATGACTTAATATACATGACCCGAAACCTATAGCTAGAAGTCGCGTCGTCTTTATATTAAATTGACTTAGCTTGATCGATCATGTATGTTACTAGTGCTGGAAGAGTAGAATAAAGTTGGAGAAGTATAATACATAAAGATGAAGAAAAATGATAAGGTGATGAGTATGAAAATTGAAAAGGTGGGCACACCGATGAGGAATATGCATGAATAGAAAAGTCAAAATAAGGGCAGCGTTCAATGAGAAGGAGCGGTTAATGGGTGGAGCAAATTAATCCCCCTGCCAATTTAGCATTTTTATTTCAACTAACCATATGCATATTTTTTTTTAAAAAAATATTAAAATTACATGTATCCTCCAACTAAAGATAATTCTATTTGAGTATTTAAGATTTCATAAATGGTATGACTCTCTCAATACCAATTACTCTATATCTAGGACTCGAATTTGATATTATTGGCCAAGGGGAAGGAGCATTTATCGCTCCAACTGATCATATATTGATTTTATTTGTTTATTACAAAGAAAAAAACACGTACTAGAAATTTACAAGAACTAAGTAGGAACAAATTCATCATCAAACTTAAAGTTGCTTCTCACAATAAAATGGTGACGTTAAGTATGTTCAAGAAAAGCCAAAAACAAAAACAAAAATACTAGATAACGAGACTTTTTCCCATATGATATGGCATGTTTGTTGACTATTAGGTAAATAGGTGAGTTACACTTTTATTTTATTTAATGATACTTTTTTCAGTCTGAATGTATTAATATTACCCTAAAAAAATTAATATCATAAAGGAATGGTATTGATTTGATCAGGAGAGATACATATCAATCTAGTTAGCTAGCTCCAAATCGAAATTTTTAATGCCATGATAACAAACAAGAGAGAGAGGTTGGAAAGGGGGAATGTATGAGAAAGAAGGTGAAGACAAGAAGGAAGTGTTGTTCACTGGTGATTGTTTCTTGGGAAGACAATGAGGAAATGAGGAAATTAACGCCAAAGAAAATGAAATAAGATAAGGATGGAGGAGAAAAGGTGGTTGTGTATGCTATAAAAGACACAGAGCCTCCGACAAAGATATGGCATTACGGCCACGACAAAGCCAATCCTAGCTATTGTAGCTTCCTTCCTCCTTCCTTGATAGTTGATAAATTGGCCTTGCCCCCATCAGAATATGAATGGAGAAAACTATAATATATAAAATGTACGTATGGTCTTTGGTCAGGACAGTCTTAAATAAAGCTCGAGATTTAAGGGTTTGTTTGTTTGTTAGTAGCATTAAAATGCGGTCTAAAGGAATGTTTGCGTATGGAATTGAACTCAATAATATATAATATTAATTTTGTTGATTTGTGATGGTTTTAGTTTGCCAAAGGAATAATTCAAGCATTGGTTTGTGTTGTTTTCTTTAGTGTGTCTGGTTAAGAATGTTCATAGAAATAAGAAATTGCAGACATGTGTTTTTGTGTGAACGATCTAGAACTTTCTTTTATATATAGAAAAAATATAGTAGTTCCATTGGGAGACGCTTATAACCCCAATAACAACTTGTTGAAAAGAAAATTTGACTATTCTTGACTGTTTATAGCCTGGATTTTCGATTTCATTTTGGGAAGATACAAGCAAAAATAAGAAATTATTAATGTACTATTTTTCTTGACTTGATTTAAACAAATTAACTTTTTTATGAACGTTAGGGGATTATAATTAAATATACAATACTATACAAAGAAAGTATCAAATTCCCAGTTAACTATGTGGTCTTGGTCCTTCAAGTCAGTCACTGGCTAGACAATTAATACTTAAAAAAATCTCGTTTGATGGATTTTTTAATTGTTGGTATATTTGTTTGGTGGATTATACATTTGTTAATCAGGGAATGAGATTCTAATAATTCGGGTGCCAAAAGGAGTGTCGAAAAGCTTTGGGGCATAGTTTAAAATTCTTGGAAATTGGAAATCATTTTCTTGGAGAACATTAGCGATGATTTTGACCTCTTTGGTAAGTGTGGTGTCAGCTGAAGACTTGAAGTTGTTCCTTCTCTATCCCTTCAATCTCCTATTTTCATCAATTGTCATCTTCTCACTAACGCTATAATAATACTATTATTTGCATATTGCTTTGGTCAAATAATGAAAGAAAAATTGTCTCCCTGTTTCAGTTTCAAACTAAATATACATTTAAATATGCATGTAAAGAACTAATAAATTGGATGATGTCCTGGCCAACTTTACTTGCACGGTAGGGTTTAAAATCTAGAAAAATAATTTCTGCTCAAGACGCGGTTGAACCTGTATATTAAATTACTGCTATGAAAATTGGATCACCCTTATCGATTGAAGTAAAGAATTAGTAATGTGAATTAAAAATTTATCTTTTCAATCAAGTTCTTTTTTTAATCTTTGATTGGGAAATGCCTATAGACATTAGTGTGGGACATAGCTATCATATTATATATCATAATTGTGTATCGATTTTCAAATTTTGATATATTGTAACGTAATGTAGCAAGTACATAAGATATTTTGATATATATATATATATATTGTAATTATAAACTAAACATAAAAAATCATAAAAATATGAATAAATATATAAGTTTCTAGTGGCAATATTAGTTTGGACGGAGTTTTTGAATCGTGACTTTTGAGACTATTTGGTCTTTAGTCACTTTTAGTAATTTTGTATATATATGACTCTTACTTTTTCTTTTCTTATCTGATATCATGTTTATTTCGATTTGAATATGATATTCAATCTTTTTTAATCTAATTAGGTATCCCGTTTGAATTTTTAGTTTTTAAATTTTGAAAATATTATTTCACCAAAATCTATTAGATTTGTTACTAGTTGCAATTATCGGAGATTTTGATACTCGTAGCGGTATCGTTGATATCATTGAACTACTTGAACTACTAAGTATACTATTAGGATATTGCTTATATTAAGATAAAAGCTAATATAGTATCAAAATTATTAATCTAGGAAACATATCTTCATATACATATTGTGTGTCTTAAGATATTACTAAGATCTATAGTGTGAAATTAAGAGTGCGTTTGGATTGACTTTCGGGAAAAAAAAAAGTGCTTTTATATTTTCTTTTTAGGAAATTTGGATTGGCTTTTAGGAAAAAAAAAACACTTGTAATAAAAAGGTTGTTTTATCAACTTTTTTTTAAACTAGTAATACTCAGCTTCTAAAAAAAAAGAAGTAAAAATAATTTTTAATAAAATTATCTTTTAAAACTATCCCTTGCTATAATTTACAAAGATAAATTGCATTTAATCCCTCTAGGTTTGAAAAAATTGTAACTAACTTCATTCTTCTCCCTAAATTGTACTTACCCTTCTCTAGGTTTGTTGAAATTAAATTGCATCCCACCCCAAACCTGTACAACACTTTAATGGTATTGAAAGAATATTTGAATAGAATATTTTATCTAACCAGAACAAAGTGTTAAATTTGAAAAATGTGCATTTTATGGGGTTCACATCGGAACTCGGAACTCAAAGTTTCGGTTCAACGTGTTACTTAACGTGTTTAAGATTAGGGTTTCGAGTTTCGTGTTCTGAGTTTCAACCTCACAAAGTCCCTTCTTTCTTTTCCTAAGTTTTCAAGTTTTGAGTTTGGCATAGGGAGTTCCATTTCTTCCTTGTCCTTGAAATTTTGAGTTTCGTGTTCACCACACCGAACCCCATTAAAAAAGTTTCACCGGACCACGTGAGCAAAGCATTGGTGCCTGCTATTAGCCATGGGCTCGTTAAGTGATATGTTGGACTCAAAACACGATGTGAACACTGTAGAATGCGCTTTTATGAAATTTAACACTTTGTTCTGGTTAAGTAGAATATTTTGTTCAAATATTCCTTCAATACCATTAAGTGTTGTATGGATTTGGGGCGAGATATAATTTCTTCAAATTTAGAAGGAGGTTAGTGTAATTTACCCTATTTATAACCACAATCATATTCCTTTCCAAATCCCTTAAAAAAATTTCCTTTTCAATCTCACTCTCACATTTGCCTTTTTGTATAATTTGACTATAAAAAAGTGCTTTTATTTTTTTCATCCAAATAGACTTAAAAGTATTTTTAATACTGAAAAGCACTTCTCAAATTATTTATCAAAATGTAAAATAGTTTTTTCTTAAAAAAAGAAAAGCTCTACCAAAAATAGTTAAAAAAAAAGCACTTTTTTCAAAAAGTTAATCCAAATGCACTCTAATTCTTAAACTACAATTGCAAATAAAAAATCCTCTCAATAATAGCCATAAACAGTTGTCTTCTCCCTGACTAAATTTAATGACCCTAAAATTCAATTAAATCAGTCCAGTCAAAATTAATAACCCTTAAACTCAATTAAATCAATTCAATTTAATCAATAAAAATCTAATGATATGACAAAATGAGAACAGATATTCTCCTATGTTAAAATCACTTGCCTTGGTCATGTGTAGTAGTCATCGATCGTTGGTTAGTTTTGTGTGTGTGTTTGGTTGGAATTATTTTGGCAAAAAATTACTTTTTTTTATCCAAAAAAATTAATTTTTGTATATTTGGATAATTTTTTAAAAATAATCAGATTATCAAAAAAATTTGTTTTCAGTTTTTATGTAGAAATTGAAAATATTAGCTTCTAAAAAAAATCAATTTTCAACTTTTTTTAGTTATATATAAAATTTAACTTCAAAATCACTTTTTTTAAAAGATGAAACAAACACACCCTTTGTTTAATTACTCATCATTGATTATTTTTAGGTCGACTCATTAAAGAGATACCTAAAGCTCTCTTATTACTAGTTTTTTTTTTTCATATATGTGACTCATTCAAGTCATTACTTTAACAGCAACAAGTCTCGAATCATTTGATCAAAACTTGTTAGCTAATTTTAGCAAATCAGCTCCAACAAGTATACCGGATCACAGGTAATAAAAAAATGAGTATGGGATTGTCATTCCTACGAGGATTATAAATCAAGTACCAATTCATTTAGAGCAGTTGCTATTTGAGCAATCAAAAATATAAAAATTGAGAATAAAAATAAAATAAAATATGAATAGGAAACAATAAAAAAAAATGAATAGGTGTTAAGGTATGATTTCACTTGGTTTCCCAAATTATGCATTACCTAATTAAAATCTAACTCCTAATTCAATTAAATTGCTAGTCGAATTTCTCAAAACTTATAATCACAATTCAATGGCTTAATATTGTAATCCTTTTAAGATAAATTAAATAAATTAATATTTTAATATTATTCTAAACTTATCCTAAGGATGAAGAATATGAATTCCTATGATTAAAACAAATAAGTACGTCTATTTCTAGCTACTCTAATTTATGGTAATTTTTAAATTGGCTTGTTTTATACAGTGAATTGACATTCATCAATATAAAACCATGGAACATTCAAAGGAGTGGCCAATTCCTAGAAAGTATTAAGAACACTAAAAATTACTCAATTAATTAAAAAAGAAAATTAAATTAAAAATCAAGAATATATAATTTGTTCTGCCAAGATAAATCACCCTAACACCTAAAAAAAACTAAAGAAATATAGAAAAAGAAAAGAACCTAAACCATAAAAAAGTCATCCTTTCTTATCTCTCTCTCCAACTCTTCTTCTCTCAACAATTACAATTATTTATAGAAGAAGAAAAATAATCAAATATTTAGAATCCTTTAATTTTCTCTACAAAACAAATCTTTAGATTAAATATTTATCTGCTCCTCTTCTAAATCTTTTTCAATTCTTCAAATTCAAATATTAAAATTTTCAAATCTCCATTAGAATATTTTCGATCCCTTTATCTTATCATCAACTAATGCTATATTTATCTGGTATCCAAATAAATCGGGTAAGAATCTTCATCTAATAAGTATAAAATAATTATATTCTAATTGATAGCTCTCATAAAATAAATTTATTGAAAATAATTAGGAAAACATCATGTTGAGAATAAATTTAAAATAATTAATGCACAAATTTAAGGTTCAAATAATATATTTTCACAAATTATCACAAAACACATCTGAGGATCTGGTTTTAAAAAAAAGTTGTTTGGCGAATTGTTAATCAGTTCCGTAACATTACAACTATGCATCAAATTTCAAAAACTGAAGTAACAGCAGAAATTGACGCTACATGCATATACGCGCATTTGAAGTTACAACAGCCAGCCTTCACATCACAGCCAGTGTGGTCGTTGACACCATTATCATGTTGTGTTTCATTGGTCAATGGTAGAATCGTTAACCAAAGTGACTTCATTGACTTATGTATGACTTTTCCAACCTATTATACATTCAATCAGACGAAGATGCGTGGAAAAAGAAAAAGGAAAGAGAATTATAAAAGAAAATTGATAGCTTCTGGTAAACGTTATCCCAACAATTTAATATAAATGTAATACTATGTTTAGTTTGTAGATGTAGGTAATACATCACAATTATCTCTGGCGTCTAAGATTGTCCTAATGTTATTTTAATATAAAACAAGCTCATCTAATGTTTCAATAATAACTATTGCTTTAACTGTTGAAATTACCATTAGAAAATATTTTAATCAAGTAGAAATATTTTATATGTAGATCATAATTTTTGAAAGAATTATTTCTTCAATCTGGCTAGTTTTGCAGATGAAAAAATGGCTAGTTTTGAAAATAAAACAGAAATCTCAGTGTGATCAATCATTAGGATCCCAAACAAAGCATTGGTTAGGCGAAGGGAGAAAATGCATTATATATTAGAGCTAAGACTTAACATGTAAACGTATGGAGAAAATTAGAGGAATATTGATCATATCAGTAGGAATGCTTGGAACAGGGACAGGTTGAAAAAAGTGGATTAATTATCAACTTGGCTTGGAAGAAGAGTGAGCATGAAAAAAAGAATAAGGAAAGGAGAATTACAAATTATTATGTGTGGCTTAAGAGTAAGTAAATTGCAAGAGGCATTAGATTATATATATATATATATATATACACACGACTGAAAACTCATAATAATTAGAAATAAATTACTCTTATTTGTATATAGTGATGATAAATATTATTTTTAATCTTTATAGAATTATATATAAATAAATAAATAATTTAGTTATATAAATGGTTAACTTATTTATAAGAAAATGAGAGAAATTATATTTTAATAATTATTAATTTTAGTTATGTAAATAACGAATAATCTAATAAAAATATTTTCATATAATATGAATTATTTAACCACATTTATTATAAACGCAAGAAATGTGCATGAGACCCGTATATAAATAATATTTTCTTTAGCTATAACATGTATATCAAAATGTGTATCACACTAACTCTAACTCATGCACTTGACAACCACTTAATGGAATTAGTAATGAATGTCGAGTCAAGCATGGATAAGAAGGTGTGTGTTTAACTCGGATAAGTCAAATTTGTTTTAGATATCCATCCTTAAAAGGCTTTGTAATGTTGAAGCTTTCATGGGACGCCACGTGGCTAGATATGATAGAAATATCATGCACTCTAGAGTGATTTTTCGGTGAGAAGCATGTATATATTTCGATTTTATTAATTATGGGAATTGCTACCATCTTTTCTGTCCCACTTTAAGATAAAGCAAAAGCAAGCGGGGGGAATAGAAAAGCAAAGCAAGAAAAGAAATAACACAAAAGGAAGAAAGAAAGAAAATAAATAAAAAAGCAAAGCAATAATAAAGAAAGGAAAGAAAAGAGAGGAAAAACAAAGACACAAAGGTTCTCAAAACTCCATGATTATTCAAATTCTTTCAAAAACAGCTCCAAGCAGTGGTGTTCCCCCTACTTAATCAACCTCAGGAGCACCTCTCAAAGCTTCTACAAACAACTTTTTTCTTTGGGGGCAGGAACATCAAGAAAGCAAGGGAAAGAGGAAAGAGAAAGAGAAAGGAAATTTTCTTTTTCTTTGTAAAAATATCAAAGAGCGAAGAAGAAGAAGAAGGAGGAGGCATGAATAGAGGTGTTGTTCAGAGCTCACCGGTGCAACAAATGATGGCCGGCAACCCTAACTGGTGGAACATCAATAGCATGAGGCCCCCTCTTCCACAAGCTCCTCCTTTCTTATCCACTCCTCCAAACTTTCTCGCCCCATATTCCTCTTCTTCTTCCCTTCCTTTGCCTTCTTGGCATGACAATCAAGAGCTTCCTGAGTCATGGAGCCAGCTACTCATGTATCTCTCTCTCTTTTTCTCTCACATGTACACACACAAAATAGACTAACATGGCTGCATGGCGAGGCTTAGAAGTTTCTCCCATATAAGGATTGCCCATGACCTGATTATATGCATATCTTCGTCATTAATTTTTCAATTTTTTCACTTATTTAATATGACTGATTAATAGTGAAAATGTACACATGATCGTGCAATTTTTTCGTGTGAGAGGATCCTCTCCTTTATATCTATGTTTGGTCGTGCAAGCGTCCAAATCTAGTTGTTTTTACTTCTTTTAGCTAGCTTATTGGTGTGGTTTTGGTTATAGCGGTGGACTTGTGGCTGAAGAAGATAAGGCTTGTATGGGCCATTTTCAGACTAAGAAGTTGGAGAACTGGGAGGATCAAATGCTAAGTCAGGCTCCAAATGCTTCTCTTGTTGATGTCAAACAAGAAAGCTCGGTTAACAGCTACGTATATGGCCATGGAAACGAAGAACTTCAGCCATCAAAGCCTGCAGCTTGGTCTCCAAACTCCTGCGTCACAAGTTTCAGCAGCAACATGCTGGATTTCTCTAGCAATAAGACCGATGCCAGGCATCCACCACCAGATCGATCATCTGAGGTATGGCATAAGATTAGATTTGGTAGCACCCTTGATTAAGGATCCCTGATTAATTGAGAATCCAAAATTTTCTGAATTCGTTACCTTTTCTTGGTCAATGAGTTACAGTGTTACACCAACTTACTTTTCATGAAACTTTACTAATTAACACCTTTAAATTTGTCTATGGAAAAGCTATCATATTTTACAATATTTAAAAATCATATTTTCCAATGAACATACAGGCGCTAAAGGCAAGAATCCTCCACCTCTCTCTTTTCCTTCTTTTTTTTTTTTTTTTTTAAATGACAAGGGATTCTTCATTCTTTCATCATATATTGTGGATAAAAAACCTGATTATATATTTTGTTTTCTTTTTTTAAAAAAATTGTCTAACTTAGTTTCTATAATCTTTAAATTAAAATGAGTGATTTTATGTATATACTATTATACTTGACCGTGTTTTTACATTAGTGGAAACTTAGACAATACAAAAATTCACTTCTTTTTTTTTTTGCTTTTAAGAATTTAAATTTAACCAAATTTCTGTCTTTCTGAAGTGTAACAGCAGTGCAGCTGGTGGGGCACTCAAGAAAGCTAGGGTTCAGCCCTCCACAACTCAGTCTCAATCTACCTTCAAGGTATAATGCAAACTACCATGCAGAAACTTCCAACTGCCGACTCCCTATCAGGCATTAAAAACACACACAAGCACACACAAAACACCATGTGGGTGGTAATTGCTGTCTTTCTTGGTTGTCCAGTAGCCAATCATGATGATTCTTTATGTTTCTTTCCTTTCACCGTTTTCTCTCATAAAGAAAGAATCGAAACCAGCCAAATGAAACAACAAAATAGAGCCAATTTTTGAGCATGTGCTTGCCCGACACAAATTTACATGATATATCTTCTTCTCAATTTCAGGTCAGGAAGGAGAAGTTAGGTGACAGAATCACAGCCCTTCATCAGCTGGTTTCCCCATTTGGGAAGGTAATTAATTAAGCCTTGTTTAATCAATTCATGATTAATGCACATAAATTAACTAAACTAAATGTGTATGTCCATTTTAATTAAAAAAATTATCAACATTCTGTATATAGAAAAACCCATTAAAAAAAGTTAATTTACCTAGCCACCTTCAATCTCCAACTCCAAAAGAAGGAAAACAAAATCTTTTAGAAAACTGAAAACGATACTTTTCCTAGGTATAATCCCCTCTCCCCCTTTTTTTCTGTCTTTATTTTTTTTCTAAATATTATTTTTTAAATAAATCAAAAAGGGGTTCGTTTACATCATTATATAGAAGTGATGTCTGGGAATATGACTGTGGAGGATTTAATTTTTGGTGTCGTATATATTTTACTTTTGCAGACTGACACGGCCTCTGTCTTGTTAGAAGCTATTGGATATATCAGATTCCTTCAGAGTCAAATTGAGGTGATGTTCTTCTCCTATCCCTTCAATTAGTTTTCCCAAACAACCATGAGTCAGTGATATATGGCACGCTGTTATTGAAGTTCTAAAAATATTCTCTTTTATTTTTTTTGGCCCTCTCCTTGGATACAGGCCCTTAGCTTACCATACTTGAGCAGTGGATCAGGAAATACGAGGCACCAACATTCTGTAAGAATATTATAAACCCTTTTCTGGTTAATTAGCGCAAATACATAAATAAAGCCATTTTTCTCACTTCCCAAAGCAAGAAGAATAATCACACACACTCTTTCTCTAGAAAAATTCTTACATGGTCCGGAAACACCACATGGCTATACTCTCGGTCAATCATGTAAGCGTATTTTCATAGAATTGTGTGTTAATAATAGATCTTATATAAAATATATTTATATGATTGATTCAGGAGCACAGTCACATGATGCTCTCAGACCGTGTAAGTATTTCTCCTTTCTCTATGCGCCTTGCTGCTACTTCTCTCTTCTTGCATGTGCAAGAGCATACTAACTAGTAACTAATGAGTAATTATGTGGTACTAATTGAGTGATGATTGTAATTATTTAATGCTAGGTTCAGGGAGAGAAGAATTGTATATTCCCTGAAGACCCCGGTCAGGTATGCTTTTTCATTGGATCCATTAACCCGTTAAAGGGGTTTGGTGATTTTGCATTTGGAAAGAAGATATCGGTTCACCTTACATTCTATTATTAAATGAAGAAAGCATATAATTAAAGATAAATATCTCCAACTTTATCAGATATAATATTATTCTAAGATATAAATAATTAAACTAGTGGCTTCCTTTACTCGTTTACTAATTGTAAAAGTTGAAAGGTGATTAAATTGTCATTTCATTTTACTTTTTGGTTATAGCTACTGAATGAAAACTGCTTGAAGAGGAAAGCACCAAGTGAGCAGGTATAATATAGTTGTTCTCTTCAAATTCAATGAAGTTTAGTTTCTTCTTCCTCATTTTCTTTTATAATTATAATAAAGTTAATATTACTTTGAATGTTATTAATTAGGATTCTCAAGAAGAACCTAAGAAGGATCTGAGGAGTAGAGGGTTGTGTTTGGTTCCAGTTTCATGCACACTGCAAGTTGGGAGCGACAATGGAGCTGACTATTGGGCTCCTGCCCTTGGAGGGGGCTTTCGGTAGATCAAGTTTATAATTGGGGCAGCATATACATAGTATAAATGGCAGCACGCATAAAGGTAAAATTCATGGATATGATATAACATCATGAGCAGTCAATCTGCTGAAAAATACTAAGGCTGATTGCTCATGATGCTATACTTCATTCCTGAATAAAATGTGTGCTGGCGGTGACAAAGTATTTTGCAAGCCCTTGAGACTTCTTAATTCATGGAAATTAAGCTCTTATATTTACTTTCATTAGCTTAATTAAGATTGTGGTACAATGCAAGATTTCAATGTATATGCAATATTTGTATTATTAATCATTTGACTGCTACCTTTTTTAGCGGCATTAGTTGAACTGATAATCGTCATTCTCACTTATTTTCTCACTTATATTACTAGTACTATTTAACAAATTGTTCAGCCCATTGGGTCATTAAGGAAATTTGGGAAAGGTAAAAGTTATGACTCATCATCATGAGCTATATATATTAATCATTGAGAAGATCAAAGCACCTTTATACGTCTCAAGCTCTCTAATTTTCGGATTAATCTATTGGTATGCCATTAACTACATCTAAAATAGGGGCCATGAACAAAATTCAGAAAGATTCCTGCAGTACTTTAGTTTTATATATGGTCAACTTGTTGAATCGTACGTTTTGAGTACAGCACTGTTAATTATTCACGAGGTGTAAATTCGTACACGTAAAAGTTAGGTTAGGGCCACATGTCCACATATATTCTATGTACTCTAGCTTTTGAAATTCTTAGTATATAGTCAGCACAAACTTTTGCTTATTGTTCATGTCGTTAGGCATTTTCCCTCGTAACGTGAATGAATAGAAGTAAAGGTGTTCACACTTGGGATAACACACACACATGCACACTCACATGTCACAACCAGGCACTAGTCTATAGCTGTAGATGGGTTACCCTTTGTTGGGTTACCGGTACTTTCGCTGAATAATTAACCCTAGCTTGACTAGGGCAACCAATTGACGTTAGTTTTCTTGCGTTTGTGTATACATCAAGGACTCTTCCTGTTTGAAACAAATTACAAAGTTGAGGCTGGTGAATTCTCGATAGCTATAATCAAAGCAATACTATTTCGACACAGACATGCCGAATCGAAAGTTTGTTCCAACAACAATCACTAAACCAAATATTAGGGTAGGGATATAGTATAGGGGAATTATTGTATATTTTGACTATTTTCCTTTATATAAAATAGTCAATCTAAAGAACAGGGTTTTGGCTTGCATTTACGCAATTAATCCCTGCTGATTTGATCTACAATTTGCCGCAATCAGCAAGATACAACTTTGTTAATTTTTCACCATGCATGTGTGCACACATCAATGGAAATAGCATTTTCCTTGTATTATAAATGGTCAGTCAAGTGAAGCTGGTGTAGCTATGCCTTTTCAAAAGTAATCTGAAATGGTGATTTGATCGACAATTTGCTGAGATCAAGGTTTATTTCTTTTTTTATGTTTCATCTTGCACTTACTACATATTCAGAATTAATATCTTTAGAATTGAGTTTATGAAAAGCAAACTTTACCTTCTAAAAAAAGTTGAAAATTAATATATTTTTTATTTTTTAACTACTTATGAGTCTTATATATTACACATTATAATAATTATAATTTGATTATACTACAATTTTTTATTTTTCTTTTTAGATTTATATTTTAAGGGTAATTAACCCTTCACTTTATAAGCATTTTCATTTTAGAGAACCATTTTCCTTTCTATTGATGTACAACTTTACATGACTATTTATTCAGAGTTGAGTGAGAAAAATTACAAATTTATTTGTAAAAGATTTGAGCTGCAATATATTTTTCACTGAAATAGAAAATATATATAATTTGATCTTTGACTTTAACCATGTTGAAGCAAGTTAATCTTTCAAAATAATGACGATAAGAATTAAAATCTAAATAACTGATTCACGAAAAACCATTAATTATTACAGATATTTCACACTATAGCATGCTACTATATATTTCTCTATAAATAGGCATATAGGTCATCATAAATTAATTGAAACTCAAATCCCTTTGCACTGACTAGTGTAGACAAATGAATCAGCTTCAAGGGATATGACAAAACAGCTAGCTACACGTGACATGAAAAGGATCTGTATGAACATATCAGAATAACGATATCTAATCTTACACACAACACAATCTTAAAAAGGATTGCGACAACGAAATAGCAACTCCCCCCCCCCCCTTCTTCTAATCACATCTAATATTTTTTAAAGTAGTATGAACGCACTCGGTCTTTTCTTCAAAGCATCCTTTGTTTCTTCGCAAGAATACGTTGATAGAAATTTAACTCCATGCTTTGGCTTGCCCTATGGAAATGAGAATTCTACAATAATGCATGAGAAAAAATATATAGCAGCAATGATGGCCGGCACCGGCAAAGAAAAGCATAATTCTTTTATGAAGCTGACGAATTAGACCCCAAAACATCCCAACCGCGCGAGAGACCCTTGTCATTTCCACTGCCCAATTATTATTCATTTTGATGTTCTAAGATGTGACATGCCTCGTTGGTCATAGTTTTCTTGTTGCACGTTTGTATCTGCCTTCGATGTGATGTATAGTTCTTGTTGTCTTTTGATCATTACATCAAAGCAACGTTCACTTTCCAATAGGGCTTGTAAAATGTCAGCCTAAATAATTGAGGATTTGAAATGAATGATGAAATGTTAAAGGAAAAAGGTGTTGTTTTGCGTTTTTATTTGTTCTTTTTTTGCCTGGGGGGTGGGAATGGAAAATGGGCCATGCATGTACAATGAGTCGAAGATCAAATTGGGTAGGCCATATACCATGGGTTGGGCTGTTGTCTTACTTGAACTGCGCAGGCACAACCCCCTATGGAAATTCTTCATATGGGACACATGGCCCCAATAGAACACCAAGAAGTAAGACCCATTCCTTGAAGAATCAAACAACCGCTTGACAAAATAAGACAAACAACAGTGAAATTGAGCCTAAACAGGTAACTGGGTTACGACCACAACTTTATATTATATGCTTCAATTGGGCCACAAACAGGCCTAGGAATATGAAGGGTAAGTTAGTAATAGAGGAGAATGGAGAATGTGTTAAAAAAAAAAAAAAAAACGAGAATTGTGACAAAATATTCAGATAATAAGTGGGGCCCAAAAATAAAATTAATTACAGTTTTGGTCTTACAAGTCAGAGTAAAATTTTAGTTTAGTATCTTTCATTTTTTTTTTTTTGGGGAAAGAGTATCTTTCAGTTTATTTCTTTCAAGTTATCCTTATAATTCCTTAATTCATTTAATTAAGTCCTTTACAATATGTCCTTGACTCTGGCTACCAGTTACCACGTACGCGTAGACCGTCAACGTCATTAGCGTTAATCATGGGGAGAAAGCAACTGGATGGTTCCTAAACAAGTCTTCTCCAATGGGCTGGTGGTCCAACAAATGGGCTTGGATTCCCACTCATTTACAGAGGAATGTTGTTCGTGGAACGTTAATTAGGAAAGGGAGAGAAAAGGGCCCAATGAAGTGTTAAAGTTTCTTTTTTTTTTTCTTATGTGAATTGTTAAATTTCTTATATTAATATTAATATTGATATTAATATTACATTGAAATTTTAAATATTTAACCTTGTTTTTAAGGATTCAAATTTCAAAAATTTAATAGTATTAAATTCT